>CM060910.1:180862500-185662500 GCA_030737875.1 Allium sativum
ACGTATCAACAAGATTCTTCACGTCATTTACTATGCGAGTAAGACTTTGAACGATGCTCAAATCAACTATACGACCACTGAAAAAGAACTTTTAGCAGTTGTTTTCGCTCTAGAAAAATTCAGGCCTTATCTAGTTGGCTCACACATCACGGTTTATACCGATCATTCCGCACTTAGGTACCTTTTCTCTAAAAAGGATGCTAAGGCTCGTCTCATTCGTTGGATCCTTCTACTTCAAGAATTTGACCTTACCATTAAGGATAAAAAAGGATCCGACAACGTTATTGCGGACCACTTGTCTCGTCTTCCAAATGCCCCATCTTCTTCTCTTCCGATCAACGAGAATTTCCCTGATGAACAGCTGTTTTCTCTATCCACTGATCCTTGGTTTGCTGACATTGTCAACTACTTAGTCACTAAGCAGACCCCTTCTTTTTGGTCTAAGCAGGATAAACACAAATTCTTTTCCCAAGTGAAACATTTTTATTGGGACGACCCCTACCTTTTCAAGTATTGTCCCGATCAAATCATTCGAAGATGTGTTCCTGACACTGAAACTCACAGTGTCCTCTCTTTCTGTCATGACCAAGCCTGTGGTGGTCACTTCGGTCCCAAAAAGACAGCCGAAAAGGTTCTCCAATCGGGTTTCTACTGGCCCACCCTTTTCAAAGACGCGTACGAATTTTGCAAAACTTGTGATCGATGTCAATTCTTAGGGGAAATTTCTAAACGGAATATGATGCCCCTAAACCCCATTCTAGAAGTCGAAATTTTTGATGTGTGGGGTATAGACTTCATGGGACCCTTCCCTAATTCTTTTGGGAACATTTACATTCTCTTGGCTGTTGACTATGTTTCTAAATGGGTAGAAGCTGTACCATGCAAAACAAACGATAACAAGGTTGTTGTGCGCTTCTTGAAAGAAAACATCTTTTCTAGGTTTGGCACACCGCGCACAATAATCAGCAACATACATCAGCACTGGTGACGGTGTAGTGCGTGGAGGTGGGATGACAAGGAGTTCGCGAAGAAAGTGTAAGAACTGCGGGTTTGTGTGGTTGTGCTTATGGGTGAAAGCGATAGGAGTTTGTGTTTGAACTGATTGTATGTTGAAGTGGTGATGGAAATTGATTGGTTTGTGCGTTGTTGATGGCTGGTGGAGTAGCTGTGACTCTGGTGAGAGGGAATTTGCTTATTGTTTGGTGTGGATCAATAGTTTTGTGGTGAGTTTGTGATTTGATGCAGTCGCAATTGAGGTGGTGGATGCGATGCCTGATTTGTGGTGATGGCGACGATTGTTTTCAGGTTGGTTTGTGACTATTAGTTGAGATTGGTATATAGAGGATGGACGCAACGTGATGAAAAGAAGGGGATTTTGTGGACAGTTTTGTGGATTTGGGACTGGGCGACAGTGGTGATTTTTGGAAGGGAGTTTATTTGGAAAGAGATTTTTTTTTTTTTAGTTCTTTTAGAAAAAGAAATGTAAAATTGGAAAAGGAATAAGAAGAAGGAAAGATATATGAAAAAAAAAAGCAAGTTTTTTTTTTTTTTTTTTAGAATTGTTGAAAAGAGGAAAGAGATTCTAATGGGAAATAAATTGAAAAGGCAACATGAATGGAAACAAATCAAACAAAAAATTGCAATTTTTTTTTTCTTGTTATAGAGATTGTGGCATCAATAATTTAATACCAAATCGGCTAAGCAAGATTTTTTTTTATATATAAATGAAGGAAAATAACATAAAACTAATAGAGAAATATTTTTCTGTTTTTTTTTTATAATGAAAATAAAACAAAAATAAAAGGAAAAAATTCTTAATTTTGTGTTTTTTTTTTATATGAGGGAAAACTAAAGAAAAAAAAATATAACTAGAAGGATATAAAAATAAAAATAATTTTGGTCCCCGGCAACGGCGCCAAAATTTGTTTGCGAACAAATTATGCAGTTGTAAACAACTGTAAAATCCGTTCGGCTTTCCTAAACAACAAGGATTGTTGTAGAGGGTGTCGAACTCTAGGACCAAATTATTTTATTAATTAATCCAATCAAGTTATCCCTAACTTTTGATTGGTGGAAAACAAAGAAAATAGCAGAAATTAAATAAAAGAGAGTTTTAACAATAAGTAAAAACAATTAGGGGATAATGACATAGATCAGATTCATAATCATCAATAGCCAAAAGATTAACCAGATCTAATACATGTTTCTGTCACAAACATGAATCAACGATAATAGGTTTTTAGAAACAAATATGTAAATAACGACAAGCATAGCCTATGCAGGAGCTCAGCTCTACAACCATAAACTATCAGGACAGATTCACTAATTAATTTCTAAAACCCTAAAATTAGATCTAAATATGATAATTGTTAGACCGAACACGAATATACCCTGTGAAGGAGCATAGCTCTTAAACGACACAGGATATTAAGGTTCAGATCTAACCCTAGGTTCAGATCTAGATCTATATACATGAATTCCTCATCCTTTGGCTATGTGATTCATATTGAATCATACTATCAGCGTCATCACCCCCTAATCAAAGGGGATTAGCTAGACATAGCTAAAGAAGAAGAGAAAAAGAAAATAAATAACATGAACATAAATAAAATAAACAAAAAGTAAAAAGAAAGGGAGAGAATGATTTTATTCCAAGAAGAGAATTACAGAATAAAACCTAATGTCTTTTACAATGACTGAGATACAAGGTATTTATAGCTGATATGACAAAGGCTAGCTAGCTAATTACATAATGTGGGACTAAAGAAATAACCCAAATAACACATAAGCCAGTGTGAACGCAGCTTTAGAGTGAGTGGTCTAGCAAATAGGCTAGTGTGAACGCAACATGAGTAAGAGGCCCTCCAAATGAGCTAATGTGAATGCAGTTTGAGTCTTTATTGAGCCAAATCTTCTTAACTGAAATATAATTGCAACCGTTCTTCAAGCTTTAGACTCTTCAAGCTTTAGCAATTTTAAACTTCACTCTTTTTTAAGCAAATTCTTCATGCTTTATCCATCAAATGCTCTAAACCATGCTTCTTGTCAACAATCTGAAAATACAGCTATAAATACAAAGTATCAATTATTTTAAAGGGAAAATAAGATAAATAAGCGGATAAAATATACACATTTATGTGTATATCAACTACTGATCCTATCTCTAACGAGTTATTCTCATTGGATATTACTAATCCAATCTCTGATGAATTCTTTCGTTCGTTTCTATTGTGTCTTGTTCTCGAGCTCTGTAAACCAAAAGCTCTGATACCACATGTGACGACCCAAACTTCCCAGTAAAGGGAAGACTGGATTGTTTTGAGAACAATACACATCAGAACACAAACTGAGGAACATTTTACTACTGATTACAGCAATTACATCATAGTACAAGAATATTACAGAGTATGAATATTTATTACACAAAGAAATACAATAATATCAGAGTTTTGAATTACATTTAAATAGCAGTGGAAAAATAATACAAATATACAACTGAGAGGAATACACGGATAAGAGCTTTCCGAATTACCGTTTCAGCTGTAAACCAGGATCCTGTAAATATATCTACAAAACAAGCTACTCGACTGCCCGTGTGGAAAATAAGGGCACCCGAGTTTGCCAGTGGAACAAACTACAGGTCAGTCATGGGACTGGTATGAGAAATCTTAAATTAACTTATCTAATAATGAGGCTAATCACAGGACCACGCCGCTAATGCGGAACGGGTTTACTCCATTGGATTGCCAGTGCATAAAATAAAGTAAATCGTTAAACAACGCAATGCATTTTAGAAAAATGAAACCATTATAAGACCCAAGTCCCATCACACAATGTAACGCAAACCGGAGGATAGGGTTTTACCTTATAATGGTCAAGAGATTCTTGATACAATAAAACGGATTTAATATTAGTGTGTATATGTTTTAATAAAACATTTCAATCATAATATATTAATCATAAACGGCATAGTACCCCATCCTACTATGTCACCATACTAGTTCTATAATCAAAACCGCATGGTGTCGTATTGGAGATTTGGTTTCCATCACGAGTCAAGGCTAGGGAGGAGCTCCTTACCGATTCGAGGCACTCTAGCAAATGCCTCAAGATCACACCTATGGGCAACCCTGGGATAGCTGCAGTGTCGGTCCCTACCTAGGGGTAGTGGATTAGTTATGCCTGAACACACGTTTCCCGGTCCCTTTGGACATATAATATGACCACTAACGGCCTATAAATCCGAGGCGCCTCAAAATCCAACATCCACATAAGTAAAATGCCAACCAGTTTAAGCACTGACACTACTACTAGCTAGAAAGAAACATGTGCACTCCCTGCGTTCCCTTCTGTCGTTTTAGACTCATACCGGGGTGTGAGGCTCGCAAAGTCACGCTACACAAAGTTATGCCGTAATAGGCTATACTTTGATCATCCCACAAGGCCCTGCTTTTCAACAACAGCCTTGATCATTTGCATCTTGGCGTGCCACATTGACAATTCATGCCATGCGATCAATCTCTATTAATATACACCCGGGTGTTAAGTAGAGAATAAATCCTCTACCACCAAACAGACATACATTAATAGAATCGATCTAATTCACATGGAACGAAATCCAATGTCAGACATGCATCCATTTACTAGCTTATGCTCTGGGTCTGAGCGAAAACCAAATCCGAACAATCAACCATGGTCCGGACGGCCACCACTGAAGCCCCTTCAAGGTAGCTACTCCCATCAAGGGTCTCTGTAGCAATACATCAATTCGATGTGAAGATCGTCGGTCTTCAACCACCGTCTTCATCTTTGACTCTTCATCGTCGTAGTAATTATTCGGAATGGGTTAAACCCGGTCTTCCCGAATAACTCGCGTATTTTATAATTAAAATTAAATACTATACATCCAACGCCTCATTCCAATTCAGAATATTCTTTTAAATAAAATATTCACAATATTTTATCAAAGATAAACTCTTTAACTTTATACTTAAATCTTTCTTTTAAAGATTTATTAAAACACAATTTGGTTTTAAATATCACACAAATCATTATTCAATGATTATTTGAATTTAAGAAATTAACCTTATCTTTAACTGGGTTAAAGAACTAATGTCATTTAAAACATAGTCCACGGTAAACCCAAAATCATCTTCCTTAAAATATGGAATCTTCACAGAAATCAAATCAATATATAATCGCTATAAATTTTTGTATCTGACTAATAATATAAATGGAATAATGGCAAAGCCTCTTAAATTCCATATGTAGTATCGGTCTTCTTTTACAGAAGCTTATCTCGGTTATTATTAAATAGAATTCCATTCAACTCCAATTCAATATATTAAACTGGAAACTTCACTTTTGGGAAAATTTCCATTTAAATCTTAATAAAAGATTTATATATTCCAAATCATATTTTCACTATCAGTTGGGTTAAAGAACATATGTCACTTAAAACACAGTTCACAATAAACCCAACTCACAATTCATCTTATTTAAATTACTAAATATAATTGAAAACTCTAATAATCTGAATTAAAAGATTATTCTTTTCATACGGGGTTTAAGAATAGTGTTATTTAAGACACTATTCACGACAAACCCGACTTCCAATTTATTTAATTTAATTTCAATTGAATATATTAACAAATTGAAAAACTTTATTAAATCTAAATTTAATGATTTATTCTAGTTAATAACTAGTTCATTTCAATAAAAATATATTTTTCTAAAATATTTACTTAGACATTTTCTAAAATATTCTTTTTTTAGAATATCCTTTATTGGAATGTGACTCAATCAACCACCATATATTGCATGAAATCAACAATTATGATAAATAATTATCAAACATCCAAATGACGACCAAAGTGGAATTTATAACTGTATGAGCATTAAAGTAAATAACTAACGCTCATCACAGACTGTCAATCCATCGATTGACAGATAACTAAATATTGGGATTAGTGTGTATCCAATATCATCCCAATACCCGTGTGGGGTTTCATCCATCAACCAAATAATAAATTATTTGTGCACTTGGGCGATGTGTGAAAATTATCGTCCCAATCACATAGACAAGTCGGGTAACTTGTAAATGGGAGTGTAATATTCAATTTGACTATACAAGCATTATATTTATCACATCAAACATTTCAACATCATAAACATATAATTTCAACATCATAGACATATATTTCAATTCTTTTTATTGTGAACACATGAAAATAAAAATCTAGTCTTTTAATTCAATTCATTTTATTGTCAACAATGTTACAATAAAATATAATCCTTTAATTCTATATGACAATAAAAACTAATCTTTATTTCAATTACCCTAAAGATGTTATCTTTATTTCCTAATCTTTTCGTTGTAACCGAATGACAATAAGGATATAATCCTTTTATTCTAATCCTTTCAATGGAATCTAAATTACGTTGAAAATGTAATTTTTAATGTACAATCTTTTTATTGAAAACAAAGTGTCAATAAAAATATAATCTTTATCTCAATCTTTTTATTGTAAACAAAATTACAGAATTGACTAATTCTTTTTAATGTAAATAAAATATGATGATTTTGTTAAATCCTTTTTATGTAAACAAAATGGGAATCTTGTTATAATCCCTTTAATGTAAACCAAATGTAAAACTTTGTTATAGTTCTTTTTAAATAAACAAAAATGTGATAATTTTTCTTCACTAATCATATTTTACCCAAAAATGATATTTTCTCATAACATCCTTTTTAAATGAGTAAAATTTACATTTTTGTTCAATTCTTTTTAGATGAATATTAATTACATAGAAATGCAATTTTACATGGTAACACATTTTAACCACGGTTTGTAATATGTCAAAAGTGATCCTTTTTATTTTAATTTTCATTTTCTAACAGAAATGTACTTTTTATTCTAATTTTCATTTTCTAGCAAAAAGTACTCTTTTTATTCTAACCAAGAAAATTATGTTTAAATCTAATTCATTTCAATGTAAATAAAAATGGGTATTTTTACTTCACTCTTCTTAAATGATAAAAAGAATGTTTTCATTTCATTCTTTTCATTTGACTAAGATGTATAAAAATATACATTTTTAACTTCCTCTTTTTAATGTTAACAAAAATGTTAATTCTTATCATATCCTTTTAATGTTAACAAAGTGTAGATTTTTAACTAATCCTTTTAATGTTGACAAAATGTAGATATTTTGTCTAACCCTTTATATGTAAACAAAATGTTAATATTTATTTAAAAAACAAATGTAAATTCAAAAATGTAATTTTTATTTGCAAAACGTATTTCAAATAAAAAGGTTGTTTTTATTTTCTCTAATCATTCTTTGACACAAAAATGAATATTAGGTGAAATTCATTCTAAAGGACAAAATGAATATTTTTAATATCACATAGAGATGAAATCTTTTATTTCTTTTACTACATGAAAATGTAACCTTTTTTTGAATATAAGATTTAAATGTTAACATATTTTGCTTTGTCAAATATGAACATTTCTCTAATATTCTATTTTACATTAAAAGGTAGATTTTTAATGTCAGCATATTCTGCTTGTAAAAATATGATCGTTTTTCTAATTCATTCTTAATAAAAAAAATCCTTTACATAAAATATTAACAAAACGTGAATTTTGTTATAATCCTTTTAATATTAACAAAATGTGAATTTTGTTCACTAAACAAGTTTAACACAAAAAAATCATTCTTTTTAATGCATAAAAATATTTATTTTATATGCATAATATATTTTCAAATAAAATGTTAATTTTACTATAATGTAACATTTTACAATGAAAATGTAAATTCCAATTTTAATATCACTTTTTACATAAGAATGTAAATTTTTATTTCTAATGTCATATTTCATCGATTCTAATTAAACAAAGATGGCATGTATAATTTGTCCATTCTAATTAAACTATAAATAACAATTATATGTTGCCAACATAAATGATAATTTTGTTTTGACTAACTTTCTAATCAACACCATTGTTAACTTTTGAGTCGACAAATCACAAAATGATATTTAACATAAATGTTCTATCAACTTAACAGGTCAACAAACATCAAACAGTTAAAATCAAATCACGAACATTCAGCAAATATTACAGTGCATACTAAAATTATGATTAATAACTTTAATTATATAAAGGAATATGATTTCTCACATTGCTTTTCCGTTCAGATCTGAATTTGCGTTCAAATTTGGCTGAAATTCCAAAGTGCTTCGTTTTGAATCTGGTCAGTTCCATCACGTAGATCTCTTCACTTCGATTCTAACGCAACTTGTTTCTTGGAATTCTGATTTAAAATGATCGAGTTATGGCAATTTATACTTTGAACAAATTTAGTTAAGTAAATTAATTAATTAAAAAAATTTCACCTAGCCTTAATCTTTTTCTTCACGATCCTCTTCTGTACACCTTCTTCTTCGTTCGTGATACAGAACCCATCGCGCCCCCCCTTTCATCAATTTCGCACGCTCCTCCAAGGCACCGGAGGCCGATCAACTCCTTCCACGGCGACGCCCTCGGCGAGCTCCACCACCGCCGCCCCCCATTGCTCAACTCGACCCCCCTACAACGCCGGAATCGTCCCCAAACGCAGCGCCTTTGTGCCATGAATTCGCGCAGACTCTGATGTTAAACTTGATCTTAACCGTATCAATTTGATGATCAAACGAAGTACTATGATTTCCGAATTATAAACCTGAATTAATTCTAACTGATTTGTGAGAGATTGAGGGATGAAATTCGAACCACCGTGGCCATTGAAACTGGTTTGTGGCGGCTGTATAAGGTTTCTAGGGATAGGGTGTAGTACGGTGTATTTATACTATTTAATTATTCCTTTAATTCAAATAATCCTTTTTTAATACCACGTATTCCAAATCAAACCCAACAAGTGTTGTCCCTAGGAAAATACCCCCCTTCCGGATGCAAAGGAATATGCCTCCTAACCCAATTCGGCTGTTACGATATATTTTTCTTTGAATTAAAATATAAAACAATTAATTATTAAATTTAAACGTACATTTTAAATTATCGGGGCCACATACTGTGACGGCAAGGAATTTCGCTCGGTCCGAACCAGTCGCTAAACCGATCCAGGCCGTTCGAAACGCCCTATCGTTTGAGAACAGGACAAAACAGAACGCATATAAAAGAGCATTTCACTGTATATTACAACAATGCATCAGATTACAAGAATATACAGAGTATAAATGAATATTACACAGAAATATCAGAGATTTAAATTACATAGCAGCGGAAAATAATACAATACACAACTAGAAGGAGATATACGGATACAAAGCTTTCCGGATATCGTTCCAGCTGTAAACCAGGATCCTGTGAATATAAATCTGCAAAACCGAAACTACTAGCTGCCCGTGTCAAAATAAGGGGCACCCAGAGTTTAGGTTAAAACAATAAACTCCAGGTCAGTCATGTGACTGGTGTGAGAACTAAAACAGTTATTAATCTTTATTTTCAAAGCTAGGTAAATCAAGAGACCACGCCGTATAACACGGAACGGGTTTCCTCCCAAGAATACCAGTGCATAAAACAAACAGCGCAATGCTAAATAAAGAAAAATGAAGCTGTTATAAGACCCAGGTCCCATCACACAATGCAACGCAGTCGAGGATAGGGTTTTCCCTTACAACAGCCAAAGAATGCTTGATACGTTTTAAAACAAATCATTTGATACTATTATAAGTGTATAAAACAACTTCAAATCATAAGTATCAATCATAGGCGGCATAAGCGCCCCATCCCACTATGTCGCCATATATAGGGTTACAATTAAAACCGCAAATGTCACGTATTTGGAAATTGGATTTCCGTCTATGAACCGAGGCAAAAGATAGTCCTCAACCGATTCGAGACGCTCTAGTCCGTGTCTCAGGACCCAGACACAGGTGGGCCCTTGGATCGTCAGGGCCGGTCCACCGATGTGGATTAAAATGCCTGAACACTACGTTTCCCCACCCCATGGGGTGTAAGTCTGGTCCGTCAGCCGACCAGAATGCATCGGCCGAAACCGATATAACCGAGGCGCCTCGCAACAGCAACAACCACATAAGTCAAACTCGTCAGGGCGTGTAAAACCACTGACGCCACTTCTAACTAGAAAGAAACGCAAGTCCTCCCTGAGGTCCGTCTCCCGTTTTTGGTTCATACCTGGTGTGAAACACGCGAGGTAAACGTTACACAAAGCTACGCCACAAAGGCCGTGCTTTGATCATCACCACAAGACTTTGCTTTTCAACAGAAGCCTTGATCATTTGCATCTTAGCATGCCACACAGGCAAACCATCATATGCAACCGATATCAGTCACACAGAATGAAATCCGATGTCAGTCACACAGTCCATTTACAAGTCCGTCCTGGGTCTGAACGAAACCGGAGGCACCTAGTACCCCGCATATCCATCGATCTCCAAGTACGTCTGGACGATCACTAACTGTTTCCATCTTCTTGGGTGTACAACCCAATCAAGATCATCAGTAATTACCCAAACGACGTGAAGACCTCCGGTCTTTGACCATCGTCTTCATCTTCGACTTATCGTCGTATCAGTTATTCAGAATGGGATAAACCCGGTCTTTCCGAATAACTCGCGTATATATTATAAAAGTGTTACACAAACACAACATACGCCTCATTCCAATTCATTAGTCACTAACCGTAAATTAATCAAGAGAATAATTCCCCAAATATTAACCCCGAAGGCCGAAACCAACATCAGATCAATATCCAGAAAACCATTCTGCTTAGCTAACCGACAGTTAGTTTCTAAATTTCACATTCATAGGGAAAGGTTCCCATTAATTTTATCCAAGATAAATTCCTGAATTTATTCTTTAATCTATCCTTGAATATCAATTCGAATTAGTCGGGATTAACGAACTTTACCGAAGTAATCATTTGTTTTAATTTCCCAATCCCAACCTATTCATCCCATGAAGTAAAACTGGTAATACTTCATATCTAACACCACAGTGTTATCGGTAAATTCAATTACCATTTCACGTTCAAATCTAATTAAAGATTTAACTATCGCCTGGAGCAAAACTGGTGATACTCCATTTTCGATCTTTTCAATCTAATTAAAGATTCATTAAAACTCCACTTAGTTTTAATCTTCGACTGGGTTAAAGAACCAGTGTCATTTAAAACACGGTTCACGATAAACCCAAAATCACATTCCATTAATTATCGGGTTAAAGAACAAGTGTTATTTAAAACACTGTTCACGATTAACCCAAAAATCAATATCAATTCAATTCCAATTAAATATTATTTAATTGGTACACTTCATTAAATCTAAATAAAAAGATTTAATCTTTTCTCAACTGGGTTCAAGAACAGTGTTAGTGAAGACACCATTCACGACAAACCCCAAATCACATCTGATATTCAATACAAGGCTCTGAATAGAAAATATATCGGCTTATATTCAATATCAAATTCTACGACTAACAAATGTCGTATTGGAAATAACGATATAAATATATATATCTTTCAAATTCCCATAACAACATCTGTATAATCACGAATTCCAACATCGAAATATTCCGAAGACAATTTCGATTCAAATCCACTCCAATGCAATCATTGGAAATTTTGGTTATTTTCAAAACCCTTTTTAAATTCAATTTATTTATTTAAAAATAAATAGAATTATATTTCTAGTTCAAAACTAGTTCATTTCGATAAAAATCTATTTTTATCTTTTCAAATACGGAGTTTTTCATCCCAAATCTTCACAAATCATTTCTTACGATTTTACACAAATTATTACTATTTTTAATAATTTTATCAAGGCCCGTACAGTCGATTTCCACCAATGGCCATCGAACTGCACTTACAGCGACCTTTTTCCAATTTGATTTGGACATAATTCCAAATCCAACCGTTAGATTTCTAATTTCTAACATTCATTAGAAAGCTCTTTTCGATACGAACCCAACGGTTCCGGTTTTAGGAGAATCCGACGGTCGGATCTCCCGTAATGTCCGTTTGAAATAAATGGTCGAAATTCGCGAACTGCCGCGGCGCGGCGCGTTCTATTCAGGCCATTATATTATATATATATAATATATATTTCGTCGATTCCTATTTAAAACGAATTATATAAATAGTTTTAAAATCGTTTCAAAAGCTATTTCAACTTTCTTTTCAATTCAAATCAAAATTGAATTCTTCTTTATAAATTCGTTTTAAAATTCATTTCTATTCAATTCAAATTTCAATTCAATTTGAATTCATTTCAATTTGTTTTCAATTCAATTCGAATTCGTTTTCAATTCAATTCATTTCGAAATCGTTTTCAATTCAATTCATTTCGAAATCGTTTTCAATTCAATTCATTTCGAAATCGTTTTCAATTCAATTCATTTCGAAATCGTTTTCAATTCAATTCATTTCGAAATCGTTTTCAATTCAATTCATTTCGAAATCGTTTTCAATTCAATTCATTTCGAAATCGTTTTCAATTCAATTCATTTCGAAATCGTTTTCAATTCAATTCATTTCGAAATCGTTTTCAATTCAATTCATTTCGAAATCGTTTTCAATTCAATTCATTTCGAAATCGTTTTCAATTCAATTCATTTCGAAATCGTTTTAAAATCGATATAAATATCGTTCACGTCAAAATGGCGTCAATCTAATCAACACGGCTTCATAAATTTCTATTTTCAAAATAGTTGTTATTATTAAAATATTTCGTTCAACACATGACCAATCTCAATGAATGAGTACTGTCAACCCATGAACTTTTATTTTATAATATTCTTTATTTTCTAAATTGGAATGAGACCCAATCAATTACCATATAAAATAAGTTATATGGATTTCCATACAACACATGTATATAATAGCATTGAAAATAATCAACCATCAACCAAAGTGCACTACACTGTATAAGCATCAAATATAGATATTCAACGCTTATAACAGCCTGTCAATCAATCGATCGACATATTTAATCAATCAGGACGAGTGAACTTCAAATTTCATCCCAACACCCGTGTGGGGTTTCAAACAATCAAACGCACATTTTATTTGTGCAGTTGGGCGATGTGTAAAATTTATCGACCCAATCAGTGTCCTTCAAATAAGTGTACATAAACAAACCATCTGGTTTGTAAATGAATATTTATTTATTCATTTTCACTATATTCATATTCACGTTAAAAATTATATTTTTAACGATAAAACATTTTATTCCAACATATGAATTTCTATTATTCATTTTCAAGATAAAAATGATATCTTTATTTTTCTAACATATTTTAGAAAATTTCGGCGGCATAACGGCACGATACTAGAAACGGGACAAGGCCTAGCCTTATCCCCGGTCTAGTGAAGGCCCACGCCATTCACACATCAATCAAAATCACCAAACAACCTAATTCAAATCAAATCATATAACTAACCTATGCAACCAAACAAACAAGTCCATGGTCTGTGGACGATTGCGTCGGGTGCTACTAAGCACCGTCTGCATCCTAGTATATATATATAACTAGAAAAGAAATTGAGAGGTGAGAAATTCTCACAAATAGCTATCCAATCATTTTGACTCTTCTTTGATAGAAATCTTCATCGTTATCGCATCTTCGTCCTCTTCGTCGTCCGCTTTTACTACCTATGTAAAAATCGAATTTTGACTTCGTTATTCAATATATAAAAATCGAATTTTTAGTTCGCTATTCAATATATAAAAATCGAATTTTTAGTTCGCTATTCAATATATAAAAATCGAATTTTTAGTTCGCTATTCAATATATAAAAATCGAATTTTTAGTTAGCTATTCAATATATAAAAATCGAATTTTTAGTTCGCTATTCAATATATAAAAATCGAATTTTTAGTTCGCTATTCAATATATAAAAATCGATTTTTTAGTTCGCTATTCAATATATAAAAATCGAATTTTTTAGTTCGCTATTCAATATATAAAAATCGAATTTTTAGTTCGCTATTCAATATATAAAAATCGAATTTTTTAGTTCGCTATTAAATATATAAAAATCGAATTTTTAGTTCGCTATTCAATATATAAAAATCGAATTTTTAGTTGGCTATTCAATATATAAAAATCGAATTTTTAGTTCGCTATTCAATATATAAAAATCGAATTTTTAGTTCGCTATTCAATATATAAAAATCGAATTTTTAGTTCAACTTCATATAGAGAAAAATCCGACCTTTTATATAGATAAAAATCCTTATCTTTCATCTTAATAAAAATTCCGTCTTTTCCATTTCAAAGATCCAATCTTTTCTTTTACTTTTTAAAGTTTAAATCTTTTACTTTTCAAAATTCAAATCTTTTACTTTTCAAAATTCAAATATTTTAAAACCTTTCTTAAAATCAGTTTTTCTTTTTTCCAAATTCAGTTTTTGAAATTATGAAAAATCAGTTTTTAACATTATAAAAAAAATCAGTTTTTAACATTATAAAAAATCAGTTTTTAACATTATAAAAAATCAGTTTTTAACATTATAAAAATTCAGTTTTTAACATTATATAAAAAAACAGTTTTAAACATTATATAAAAATCAGTTTTTAACATTATAAAAAATCAGTTTTTAACATTATAAAAAATCAGTTTTTAACATTATAAAAAAATCAGTTTTTGAACTTAAATATAATCAGTATTTAAACTTAAAAATAAAAACAGAAATAACATAATAAAATAAAATAAAAAGAAGAAGACAAAAAAAAAAGGACTTACAGAAGGGGGGGTTTCGGGCGTCGCTCGTGAGGAGGAGCATCGGCGGGGGAGTTCGTCGGCGGTGGCATCGATCTGGGGAGGGAGGCGGCGGCGGCGAGTGGGAGGGGGAGGCGGCGAGGTCAAGGCGGCGGTCATCGGAGGCGGTTGGGGGGGGGGGGGGGTTGGGCGACGGCATCAGATCGATTAGGTTTTTTTTTCCTTTTTCCTTTCTGTTGAAATAATTTAGAACGGGGGGGGGGGGGGCCAGAGGGTAATAAAGGGGAAGAGAGATTTTTTTTTTATTATTATTATTATTATTTTATTTTGCTAATAGTTGACTTTTACATACGACCTCGTAACGAGGCCTACCGCCTGTCGTCCATAGCGTTTTACCCCCATTCTGAACACAATGGGATATGTATCGCTAGCTGATTTGATCGTTTCGATCAGTTTCCTTTAAATCTACATTTAAATCGCTATATTGAATTTTAAACGCACATTTCAAATTACCGGGGTCACATGCTAACTCTAAAAATTCTCGAAAAAATATTTTCTAGCTTCGTATTGACGATACGGTCCTAACAAAACTAGTTTCGTCGAATTCTGAGACCGTCTGAAAAATGGCCATTTTCCAGTCGATTAAAATCAACTGAAACTGGTCAAATGCGTTTTCCTTTGCCACGCTCACATATTGATTCGAAAAATTATGAAATTTGAAACCTAGCAATAACTTCACATCCCGGACCCAACAAAACTGGTTTCGTCGAAATCCGAGGTCGTTTGCAAAATTGCTATTTTTAAGGGCCTTATATATATAAAAATATATATAAATTCCACAGCGACTATTTCTAATTTTAAACTGGACATATCTTATCATTTCTAAGATGAAATCTCAGTTTGTTAACTTCGTTACAAAGATATAGTTATACAGATTCAAATATTTCTTGTTTCGTTCAATTCTGACTTATAACGAATTCTGTATATTCATTTGAAATTAGAAATCGAATTTTCGAACTACCGCGCCATTTTCAATTCCTTTTATAATTATATATAATTATTATATATTCTAACGACGACGTATATAATATATACGTTCAAATTATATTCAAAATAAATTTCTCGTCGATATTATCTAAAATAATCTATTTTAAATATTCAAAATTCGCTAAAATCGCCAAAATAAAAATTTCAAACTGGCTCGCATTTTACGGGTTGTTACAATCTCCCCCACTTAAAACTTTTCGTCCCCGAAAAGGAACAAAGTCGAAAGTGGTTTGATTAATCAACTCTACGTTCGATCTGGCTTCCATTCTCCAACTCTTTAGTTTCTGAGAATTTTCAAAATTTCAAAAATTTGGCTAACACCCTAAATTTTCGAAAAATTTCGCCATAACCTCCCCTGCACCGGGAGCATCGGGGAATTTCAAATAGCTTCCCCGGTCCTTCAGATCTCAAAAAGAAAAAGAAAAAGCCAAGCGGCTAGCCAATAGGCTCACAAAATCATCATCACCCAAACAAAACAGGAAATTATGTAATAAACATGTACCTATTTGTCGGGCAAACAAATTTTATTCTTCGGCTCTAGCCTCCTTGCTATGACATGTTCAATGATATACATGTATATGCAAGCAAATGCAACCAATTTCAATACAATTCATTATTCGATCACATTAGGCATAATGGTTCAAAATTATCAAACAAATTAACAAACAACACAAACATCAATCAATTAGTGAATTAGAGTTTCAAATTCATAATTTTGATACATATACAAAAATCAGATTTTTGATGCCAAATCACAACTATAAGCCCTATCTAATTTTGGTTCTCACACCAGTCAATAGGAAATATATAGATATCACACCTTCGAAACACGAATGCCAATTCTGATGATGTTCGAACTATCATCAGAATCATCTTCGGGCGACTAGAGTGTGATTCTATATCTATCTAGTATATTAAAACTTCAAATACACGTTTGCAAGGCGTATATGCAAAATCTTTATATACTGGACTGTCCTAATCATTAAAATAAATAATCAAATACGAATAGTTGATTTAAATTTTCAAAACAAATTTTGTTTTCATTTTCAAAAATATACTCTTCACACTCGTTCTAGGATACTACTGATCCCATCTCTAACGAGTCACTCTCATTGGATATTGTTAATCCAATATCTGATGAATTCTTTCGTACGGTTCTAATGTGTCTTGTTCTCTGAGCTTTGTAAACCAAAGCTCTGATACCAACTGTGACGGCAAGGAATTTCGCTCGGTCCGAACCAGTCGCTAAACCGATCCAGGCCGTTCGAAACGCCCTATCGTTTGAGAACAGGACAAAACAGAACGCATATAAAAGAGCATTTCACTGTATATTACAACAATGCATCAGATTACAAGAATATACAGAGTATAAATGAATATTACACAGAAATATCAGAGATTTAAATTACATAGCAGCGGAAAATAATACAATACACAACTAGAAGGAGATATACGGATACAAAGCTTTCCGGATATCGTTCCAGCTGTAAACCAGGATCCTGTGAATATAAATCTGCAAAACCGAAACTACTAGCTGCCCGTGTCAAAATAAGGGGCACCCAGAGTTTAGGTTAAAACAATAAACTCCAGGTCAGTCATGTGACTGGTGTGAGAACTAAAACAGTTATTAATCTTTATTTTCAAAGCTAGGTAAATCAAGAGACCACGCCGTATAACACGGAACGGGTTTCCTCCCAAGAATACCAGTGCATAAAACAAACAGCGCAATGCTAAATAAAGAAAAATGAAGCTGTTATAAGACCCAGGTCCCATCACACAATGCAACGCAGACGAGGATAGGGTTTTCCCTTATAACAGCCAAAGAATGCTTGATACGTTTTAAAACAAATCATTTGATACTATTATAAGTGTATAAAACAACTTCAAATCATAAGTATCAATCATAGGCGGCATAAGCGCCCCATCCCACTATGTCGCCATATATAGGGTTACAATTAAAACCGCAAATGTCACGTATTTGGAAATTGGATTTCCGTCTATGAACCGAGGCAAAAGATAGTCCTCAACCGATTCGAGACGCTCTAGTCCGTGTCTCAGGACCCAGACACAGGTGGGCCCTTGGATCGTCAGGGCCGGTCCACCGATGTGGATTAAAATGCCTGAACACTACGTTTCCCCACCCTATGGGGTGTAAGTCTGGTCCGTCAGCCGACCAGAATGCATCGGCCGAAACCGATATAACCGAGGCGCCTCGCAACAGCAACAACCACATAAGTCAAACTCGTCAGGGCGTGTAAAACCACTGACGCCACTTCTAACTAGAAAGAAACGCAAGTCCTCCCTGAGGTCCGTCTCCCGTTTTTGGTTCATACCTGGTGTGAAACACGCGAGGTAAACGTTACACAAAGCTACGCCACAAAGGCCGTGCTTTGATCATCACCACAAGACTTTGCTTTTCAACAGAAGCCTTGATCATTTGCATCTTAGCATGCCACACAGGCAAATCATCATATGCAACCGATATCAGTCACACAGAATGAAATCCGATGTCAGTCACACAGTCCATTTACAAGTCCGTCCTGGGTCTGAACGAAACCGGAGGCACCTAGTACCCCGCATATCCATCGATCTCCAAGTACGTCTGGACGATCACTAACTGTTTCCATCTTCTTGGGTGTACAGCCCAATCAAGATCATCAGTAATTACCCAAACGACGTGAAAACCTCCGGTCTTCGACCATCGTCTTCATCTTCGACTTATCGTCGTATCAGTTATTCAGAATGGGATAAACCCGGTCTTTCCGAATAACTCGCGTATATATTATAAAAGTGTTACACAAACACAACATACGCCTCATTCCAATTCATTAGTCACTAACCGTAAATTAATCAAGAGAATAATTCCCCAAATATTAACCCCGAAGGCCGAAACCAACATCAGATCAATATCCAGAAAACCATTCTGCTTAGCTAACCGACAGTTAGTTTCTAAATTTCACATTCATAGGGAAAGGTTCCCATTAATTTTATCCAAGATAAATTCCTGAATTTATTCTTTAATCTATCCTTGAATATCAATTCGAATTAGTCGGGATTAACGAACTTTACCGAAGTAATCATTTGTTTTAATTTCCCAATCCCAACCTATTCATCCTATGAAGTAAAACTGGTAATACTTCATATCTAACACCACAGTGTTATCGGTAAATTCAATTACCATTTCACGTTCAAATCTAATTAAAGATTTAACTATCGCCTGGAGCAAAACTGGTGATACTCCATTTTCGATCTTTTCAATCTAATTAAAGATTCATTAAAGCTCCACTTAGTTTTAATCTTCGACTGGGTTAAAGAACCAGTGTCATTTAAAACACGGTTCACGATAAACCCAAAATCACATTCCATTAATTATCGGGTTAAAGAACAAGTGTTATTTAAAACACTGTTCACGATAAACCCAAAAATCAATATCAATTCAATTCCAATTAAATATTATTTAATTGGTACACTTCATTAAATCTAAATAAAAAGATTTAATCTTTTCTCAACTGGGTTCAAGAACAGTGTTAGTGAAGACACCATTCACGACAAACCCCAAATCACATCTGATATTCAATACAAGGCTCTGAATAGAAAATATATCGGCTTATATTCAATATCAAATTCTACGACTAACAAATGTCGTATTGGAAATAACGATATAAATATATATATCTTTCAAATTCCCATAACAACATCTGTATAATCACGAATTCCAACATCGAAATATTCCGAAGACAATTTCGATTCAAATCCACTCCAATGCAATCATTGGAAATTTTGGTTATTTTCAAAACCCTTTTTAAATTCAATTTATTTATTTAAAAATAAATAGAATTATATTTCTAGTTCAAAACTAGTTCATTTCGATAAAAATCTATTTTTATCTTTTCAAATACGGAGTTTTTCATCCCAAATCTTCACAAATCATTTCTTACGATTTTACACAAATTATTACTATTTTTAATAATTTTATCAAGGCCCGTACAGTCGATTTCCACCAATGGCCATCGAACTGCACTTACAGCGACCTTTTTCCTATTTTATTTGGACATAATTCCAAATCCAACCGTTAGATTTCTAATTTCTAACATTCATTAGAAAGATCTTTTCGATACGAACCGAACAGTTCCGGTTTTAGGAGAATCCGACGGTCGGATCTCCCGTAATGTCCGTTTGAAATAAATGGTCGAAATTCGCGAACTGCCGCGGCGCGGCGCGTTCTATTCAGGCCATTATATTATATATATATAATATATATAATATATATTTCGTCGATTCCTATTTAAAACGAATTATATAAATAGTTTTAAAATCGTTTCAAAAGCTATTTCAACTTTCTTTTCAATTCAAATCAAAATTGAATTCTTCTTTATAAATTCGTTTTAAAATTCATTTCTATTCAATTCAAATTTCAATTCAATTTCAATTCATTTCAATTTGTTTTCAATTCAATTCGAATTCGTTTTCAATTCAATTCATTTCGAAATCGTTTTCAATTCAATTCATTTCGAAATCGTTTTCAATTCAATTCATTTCGAAATCGTTTTCAATTCAATTCATTTCGAAATCGTTTTCAATTCAATTCATTTCGAAATCGTTTTCAAATCAATTCATTTCGAAATCGTTTTCAAGTCAATTCATTTCGAAATCGTTTTCAGTTCAATTCATTTCGAAATCGTTTTCAATTCAATTCATTTCGAAATCGTTTTCAATTCAATTCATTTCGAAATCGTTTTCAATTCAATTCATTTCGAAATCGTTTTCAATTCAATTCATTTCGAAATCGTTTTCAATTCAATTCATTTCGAAATCGTTTTCAATTCAATTCATTTCGAAATCGTTTTCAATTCAATTCATTTCGAAATCGTTTTCAATTCAATTCATTTCGAAATCGTTTTAAAATCGATATAAATATCGTTCACGTCAAAATGGCGTCAATCTAATCAACACGGCTTCATAAATTTCTATTTTCAAAATAGTTGTTATTATCAAAATATTTCGTTCAACACATGACCAATCTCAATGAATGAGTACTGTCAACCCATGAACTTTTATTTTATAATATTCTTTATTTTCTAAATTGGAATGAGACCCAATCAATTACCATATAAAATAAGTTATATGGATTTCCATACAACACATGTATATAATAGCATTGAAAATAATCAACCATCAACCAAAGTGCACTACACTGTATAAGCATCAAATATAGATATTCAACGCTTATAACAGCCTGTCAATCAATCGATCGACATATTTAATCAATCAGGACGAGTGAACTTCAAATTTCATCCCAACACCCGTGTGGGGTTTCAAACAATCAAACGCACATTTTATTTGTGCAGTTGGGCGATGTGTAAAATTTATCGACCCAATCAGTGTCCTTCAAATAAGTGTACATAAACAAACTGTCTGGTTTGTAAATGAATATTTATTTATTCATTTTCACTATATTCATATTCACGTTAAAAATTATATTTTTAACGATAAAACATTTTATTCCAACATATGAATTTCTATTATTCATTTTCAAGATAAAAATGATATCTTTATTTTTCTAACATATTTTAGAAAATTTCGGCGGCATAACGGCACGATACTAGAAACGGGACAAGGCCTAGCCTTATCCCCGGTCTAGTGAAGGCCCACGCCATTCACACATCAATCAAAATCACCAAACAACCTAATTCAAATCAAATCATATAACTAACCTATGCAACCAAACAAACAAGTCCATGGTCTGTGGACGATTGTGTCGGGTGCTACTAAGCACCGTCTGCATCCTAGTATATATATATAACTAGAAAAGAAATTGAGAGGTGAGAAATTCTCACAAATAGCTATCCAATCATTTTGACTCTTCTTTGATAGAAATCTTCATCTTTATCGCATCTTCGTCATCTTCGTCGTCCGCTTTTACTACCTATGTAAAAATCGAATTTTGACTTCGTTATTCAATATATAAAAATCGAATTTTTAGTTCGCTATTCAATATATAAAAATTGAATTTTTAGTTCGCTATTCAATATATAAAAATCGAATTTTTAGTTCGCTATTCAATATATAAAAATCGAATTTTTAGTTCTCTATTCAATATATAAAAATCGAATTTTTAGTTCGCTATTCAATATATAAAAATCGAATTTTTAGTTCGCTATTCAATATATAAAAATCGAATTTTTAGTTCGCTATTCAATATATAAAAATCGAATTTTTTAGTTCGCTATTCAATATATAAAAATCGATTTTTTAGTTCGCTATTCAATATATAAAAATCGAATTTTTTAGTTCGCTATTCAATATATAAAAATCGAATTTTTAGTTCGCTATTCAATATATAAAAATCGAATTTTTAGTTCGCTATTCAATATATAAAAATCGAATTTTTAGTTCGCTATTCAATATATAAAAATCGAATTTTTAGTTCGCTATTCAATATATAAAAATCGAATTTTTAGTTTAACTTCATATAGAGAAAAATCCGACCTTTTATATAGATAAAAATCCTTATCTTTCATCTTAATAAAAATTCCGTCTTTTCCATTTCAAAGATCCAATCTTTTCTTTTACTTTTTAAAGTTTAAATCTTTTACTTTTCAAAATTCAAATCTTTTACTTTTCAAAATTCAAATCTTTTAAAACCTTTCTTAAAATCAGTTTTTCTTTTTTCCAAATTCAGTTTTTGAAATTATGAAAAATCAGTTTTTAACATTATAAAAAAAATCAGTTTTTAACATTATAAAAAATCAGTTTTTAACATTATAAAAAATCAGTATTTAACATTATAAAAAATCAGTTTTTAACATTATATAAAAAAACAGTTTTAAACATTATATAAAAATCAGTTTTTAACATTATAAAAAATCAGTTTTTAACATTATAAAAAATCAGTTTTTAACATTATAAAAAAAATCAGTTTTTGAACTTAAATATAATCGGTACTTAAACTTAAAAATAAAAACAGAAATAACATAATAAAATAAAATAAAAAAAGACAAAAAAAAAAAGGACTTACAGAAGGGGGGGTTTCGGGCGTCGCTCGTGAGGAGGAGCATCGGCGGGGGAGTTCGTCGGCGGTGGCATCGATCTGGGGAGGGAGGCGGCGGCGGCGAGTGGGAGGGGGAGGCGGCGAGGTCAAGGCGGCGGTCATCGGAGGCGGTTGGGGGGGGGGTTTGGGCGACGGCATCAGATCGATTAGGTTTTTTTTTTCCTTTTTCCTTTCTGTTGAAATAATTTAGAACGGGGGGGGGGGGGGGGGGCAGAGGGTAATAAAGGGGAAGAGAGATTTTTTTTTTATTATTATTTTATTTTGCTAATAGTTGACTTTTACATACGACCTCGTAACGAGGCCTACCGCCTGTTGTCCATAGCGTTTTACCCCCATTCCGAACACAATGGGATATGTATCGCTAGCTGATTTGATCGTTTCGATCAGTTTCCTTTAAATCTACATTTAAATCGCTATATTGAATTTTAAACGCGCATTTCAAATTACCGGGGTCACATGCTAACTCTAAAAATTCTCGAAAAAAATATTTTCTAGCTTCGTATTGACGATACGGTCCTAACAAAACTAGTTTCGTCGAATTCTGAGACCGTCTGAAAAATGGCCATTTTCCAGTCGATTAAAATCAACTGAAACTGGTCAAATGCGTTTTCCTTTGCCACGCTCACATATTGATTCGAAAAATTATGAAATTTGAAACCTAGCAATAACTTCACATCCCGGACCAAACAAAACTGGTTTCGTCGAAATCCGAGGTCGTTTGCAAAATTGCTATTTTTAAGGGCCTTATATATATAAAAATATATATAAATTCCACAGCGACTATTTCTAATTTTAAACTGGACATATCTTATCATTTCTAAGATGAAATCTCAGTTTGTTAACTTCGTTACAAAGATATAGTTATACAGATTCAAATATTTCTTGTTTCGTTCAATTCTGACTTATAACGAATTCTGTATATTCATTTGAAATTAGAAATCGAATTTTCGAACTACCGCGCCATTTTCAATTCCTTTTATAATTATATATAATTATTATATATTCTAACGACGACGTATATAATATATACGTTCAAATTATATTCAAAATAAATTTCTCGTCGATATTATCTAAAATAATCTATTTTAAATATTCAAAATTCGCTAAAATCGCCAAAATAAAAATTTCAAACTGGCTCGCATTTTACGGGTTGTTACACATACTGACTCTAAAAATTATAGAAAAATTATTTCTAGTTATGTTGTGATGATACGGTTATAACGAGACTAATTTCGTTGAATTCCGAGATTGTTTGAAAAATGACCTTTTTCCAGTCGATTAAATTTGACCGAAACTGACCAAACACATTTTCCTTTGCCACGCTCACATGTTAATTCGAAAAATTATGAAAATTGAAACTTAGCAATAATTTGACATTACGGTTCCAACAAAAGTGGTTTCGTCGAAAACCGAGGTCGTTTGAAAAATGGCTATTTTTAAGGGCTAAATATTATATTAATATATATATATATATATTCTACAGCCACTTTTCTAAATTTTGAACTGGCCATAACTTTTGATTTATAAATTGAAATTTCAATTTTTCAGATTCATTAGAAAGATATGATTAAACAGATTTAAATATTTCTTGTTTCTTTCAATTCTGATTTAAAATGAATTATGTACAGTCAGTCAAAGTTCAAATTCCAATTTTCAAACTGCAGCGCTGTTTTAAACTACTTTTATAATTAAATTGAATTTATTCGTTTTAAAATAAATTTTTAGTCGTTCTTATTTAAAATAAATTATTTTAAATATTAAAATCCATTAAAATTTCTAAAATAAAAATTTTAAATTGGCCCCAAAATTCCGGGTCGTTACATTTACTTTATTCTTCTTATAAAGCACGATTATGTTTGAATTCCACTTATACACGTATATATATACACAATACTCTGTCTATTTAATTCATTGATACCATGCCTTCTTATTCCTTGTCCTTTTAATGCAATTAATTAACTCATCATCTTATTCCCAATTTAATTGCATGCATTTAATTTACTGTTGTTATATGAATTGTTTGATTCCTCTTTTTTCATGCATTGATTCATTTCTTTTTTTAATGCACTACTAATTCATTGTTGCTGCATGCCTTTTAATTCATTATCTTATCGCATTCATTCCAAATTTTTTTCCCACTTGTCATGTATTAATTTCTTTCTGCTTTTTTAACTTTCTAATGCATTCCTTTGACCTACACCCTTTTAATTCAAAAATTTATATTCATGCATATATATACATATATGCATAATCTTTATTTACTACTCATTTAATACTTAAAAAAATGCGGGGTGTTACATATTCCATTCATATGCATTCAAATTCATTCAAATTGATTTAAATCAATTTATTCGCTTCAATCCATTTAACTTTCTTAAGCTAAATTTTAAATTCTAGAATTTAAACTCGCGAGTTTTATTTCAAATCCTTCAGAAATCACATAAATATATATACATATATTTATTTCCATCTCAAATTCAAAACATTTGAATTTTCAAACCGGGTTGTTTTCTTTCAAACAACTTTCCATCAAAACTTTTCTAAGGTAGAAATCCATCACTTAGAACTCGAAAATAAACATTGATGATGTTGTAGTCATCATCATAATTATTTTCCAATGACTGAAGTGATTTTGGTGCTTTATCACTTTCAAAATCCAAAACTAAATGGTTTTCATTCAAAACTCCTTCCAAAATAAAGCTATTATATTTTAATATACTTTCATTTAATATTTTCCAACTTCCTAGGATTAAATTCTGAATTCTAATTTGAATTCAACTTTAATTCATCTCATTTGTATAATTATTCATATACAAATCCTATTTAGTTATAAATAATCATTTCAATTTTATAATCTCATTTGATTATAATAACAACAAACACATCCATATATTATAATAGTTTTAGAAAATTATTCCTTTCATATAAAATAGATATATGGCAAAATTATTTCATTTACCCACTTTAAAATAATACTATGTCGAATTGCTTTGCTCAAGTGTTTAGAAACATCTATCGATATAGTTGTACTTCCTTTATTGACCAGAATTCATAAACCACTCGCCAAGCCAATTAACACAATATAAAATAGTTTTTATATCAATAAACAAATACGCACACTTATATATATACACTCAAACTCAATCTAGGGTACTACTAACCCATCTCTATTGAGTTATGCTACAGAGCTAAGGTAATCACTTAATCTTCAGCTCTTATACCTATTGTAATGGCCCACAAATCCTCACTATTTGATTTGACTAATACACCACACGTTCAACCCAAATTGCATAGAAATACGAATTATTATGAATAAAGAAGAAAAAGATAGAAGAAGAATAAAACAACAACACTAAATCTCACATCGCAACAGAATAAAATATAATATATATAACAACCTTTGACATACAAAGTTTGGGCATACATACATAATCAGAGTATATAACATATACGACATATTGGAAAATAACACTAGACAACTAACACTGAAGCATCCTGCTCCAAGCTCCTCCAAGTTATATCTGTAAACACCTGAACTACTTGACTGCCCATACAAATTTGGGTACCCAAGAGTTTAGGGTAAATCAAAACAAACTCTGGGTCAGTCAAGGGACTGGTGTGAGTAAACTCCAACCACTTGGTTTAAGTTTTAAAAATCCTTTTAAAATAGGATAATCGTAAGACCGATCCACACATACAAACGGATGATTTTTATTGGAGAATGCAATTTTGATGACAACAACGTTGTTTCAATTATTGACATTATTGATTAAGTAATATATACTAACAACCTTGTCCATGTATATGCAGGATATGTATGCAAGATATAAATATTGAAGACTACACAGTATTAGAGATTCAAGATATCAAGGGACTCAAGATTCATGAATGTCATGATAATCAAGATTTTAAGATCTCAAGAATATCAGGAAATAGAGTCTAGATTATTTGTAAAACCCCGGGTTAGCACTTTCAAATTAATTTTTCAAATTCCTTTTCAAATTGGTTTCAATTTTATTCAAACCCCTTTCAAAAATGATTTCAAATTATTAAGATTTTACTTTTGATTTAAAAAAATGTTTTATATTATATAATCTGAAAAATATGTTCATATTATATATTTATATGTTTTACACTCTCATAAATCCATTTTAAAACATTAGTTTTGATTCAGGAATTTCCAGAATATATATATATTAATTTAAACAATTGGAAAATGATTTTAAAAGTAAAAAAATACTACATATGTCAACATACACCTTTGGACATGTCGACACATAACTGTCATATTTTCAATTTTCAAAGGAAGTGTCTTTTCATATTTTGAAATGGTTCAGAAACGTTGCAACCTTTCAAACACTATAAATAGGGGTTAAATTCAAATTTTTTATCACTTCCTCTCCATCTTCATCCTATCTCTAACCATCATTATTATTCTTTAATTTCTTGATTTCTATACTTATACTCTACTGATTTCAACAAAAAATATATCATTTTCTTTCTCTTCTAAATCTCTATTAACTACTATCTGTTTGGATGTGCTATTCAAGAGTTCTAGGGCTTTTGTAATCATTTGGGAATTGTTTGGGAAAGGGTGTGTTCCTTGTAGCCATGCAATCAAGGAAAGGGAGCGGTGTGAACCTTGTAGCCTTGAAATCAATGATGGTGGAATCAGTGTTAACCTTGTAGCCGAGAAATTGATGGTGTTGTAAGATTGATACTAATAATAATAAAACTCTGCATAATCCAATGTTCTTTGGGACTGGACGTAAGAGTAATCTGAACTAGTATAAAATCTGGTGTGTTCTTTTCTTTTCTGCATTTTACATTTACTTATATTTGTGTCTATGATTGTTTATGTGTTTGTGATTATTTCTAGTGTGATAATCATTGTGTGATTCATATAGTAATTCAAGATTGTTTAAATTTTCCATAAGCTCTTTAAAACATTATTCACCCCCTTCCTCTAGTGTTTGTTTTGCCTTAAGATCCTTAATCCGCATTCCATAACAATTGGTATCAGAACATATGTTTTCAAAAGTTGATCATCTGAATTCTGGAAATATTAAATGGCAACCAACACTGGAATTGCTATTAACAACATTTCATTTAAAGTGGATCAGTCCACCGTTAAACCACCATTATACAATCGCAGTAATTATTCATATTGGGCATGTAGGATGAAACTATATCCGCAATCCGTAGGATTAGACACTTGGAATAGTATCCAAATTGCATATGTTGTACCCACTACATATGTTATTCTATAGCTGCTGCACAAAGTAATTCTAAGGCTATGAATATGTTTTTCTATTCATTTGATAGAAATTAGTTTAATAGAGTGTCAGTTTGTAAATTTGCTTGTGAAATATGGAGAACATTACAAGTTACTCATGAAGGAACCAATAAAGTTAAACATGCCAAGATATCTATGTTACCTAATCAGTTTGGGTTTTTTTAAAATAAATCAGAATTAACCTATCTATGATATGTACTGCAGGTTTCTGGAAATCGTGCATTCATGGCTTTGGAAAAACTTATTTTGAGGAGGATTAAGTTAGAAAAGTCTCAATTCACTAAATCCAGAATGGGATCAGAAAACAATGGCAATAGAAGTGGCAAATAATGTTAGTGAAAAGAAGATTGAGGAGTTAATAGGAAGTTGATGTCGTTCGAAGTTTAGTTACAGAAAAGAAAGGAGAATAAGTCAACCAAAAAGAAATCCAAAGTATTCAAAGCAACAACTAATGGTTCTGATTCAAGTGGCGAGGATGATGAAGAAATTATCTTAATGACAAGAAATTTCAGAATATTTCTGAGATATAAAAGGATAAATAATTTCCAGAGAAATAATCAAGGAAGTTCAAGAAGAAATGATGACAGATGTTTCAACTATAACAGACTAGGTTATATAAAGAGAATGTGTCCATATCCAGATAAATAAAATCAATGGACAGATAATAATAATTCGTCAGAGAAGAGGAAAAGGCATATACAGCAACTTTTGATGATTCAAACTCATCATCAAGCAATGAAAAGATTGAAAAAGGAAATTCGAATACGTGCTTCATAACGATTCAGAATTCAAAAAATATTGAAGAAATGGATCTAAAAACCAGGTACACCTTAATTAATTTTTGATTAAATTGGTTGAATGGATGCTTTTGGGTGTTTTTGATTGCGTGCCTGTTTGAATTTAAAAATTCAAACTTGAACTTTAAAATTCAAATTCAAATTTAAAATTTGAAATTCAAAATAGTAATAAAATAATAAATAATAATAATATAAAAAAATTAGATGTTCATTCGGATTAATATTATTTTAAGAGATAATAAATCTGAAAATATAAAATGTTAAAATAATAAAACAAAGTAAAAAATCAAGATGTCTTTTGAAAAATACACATATACGTCGACATACCCAAATCGACATGTCGACATATGTGCCAGTAATTGAAATTCAGATTTTGAATTTCAAGAGTTTGAACTATCAAACTTCCCTCCATCTTTTCACTAACTCGTGAGGTCCGAAATGGTGTCCTTATTTTGAGAAAAGTAATGACCATTCACTCTCTATTTATTTATCTATTCAATTCTATTCTCTCTACCTCTCATTCAAAATTCAAAACAACTATCTTCGTTCTATTCTCTTCAAAAACTTATCTCCAATGGATTCCTCAAGTACACCAAAAACTATGAGATTGAAAAAAACTCTCAAAAGTCATCTCTACGATGATCCGAAAGCTATTCAAGTCTATATTGACTATATGGCAAATGGAAAAGTCAATACGGGAGCTTTTGCTATCTTTGAAGATTTCCCTTCTTATGATCCTCATTCTTTCTTTCATCAAAATGAAGTTTTAAGCTTGATAGATCCTCGGGATAACGATGAAATATGATACCCGAATCTAGTCGAAATGTTATACGCGAATTGAATCGTGGCTTTTACAAAGGAAATCAGGATAGAGTATAGCGTAAAAGGCACTCAAATCTTTGTGGACTGTGAAATTTTGGGCACCATTTTAAATTGTAAGAGCATGGGCTCAGATTTTTTGGAATTTGAAACGGATTTGGGAATGTTTCATCGCATCTATGAAAGAGATGAACATTTAGAATTTAAAAATCTCTTTTTCCATCCAAAAGAAAGAATCATCAACCTCCTTCTTCAACATACCATCACTCCTCGTTTCAGAAATTTCAATAATCCTACACTCAATGTCCAAAAAGCCACTTTTGCCATCTTTGGCACTTATGATATTAATTGGACTAATGTAATTTTGAAAGAATTTAAGCCTAAAGAAATGTCCATCAAAGTAACACTCTCTATCATGGAGTTTATCTTACTTGGATTTTTAAGTACTTTGGATTGGATCTCAAAGAGAGAAATTTGTGCCAAGAAAGGTTTTTAATTCAGGAAATATAAACCTTATGCAAATTCCAATCATTTTTTAAGACCTATGAAACATTCGAGGACAAGCAAGCTTGAATGCAACAAGAAAAAAATCAAATGGAAATCGACAAAGAAGAAGAATCTTCTTTGGAAAGTGTAGAATGTCCAACAAATAGTAGGACCATAACCAAAGAAACACTTGTCAAAACCAAGCTAAATTAGCCAAGAACGAAAAGAAGATCAACAAGACTCTTACCCAAATGTCTTCTAAAATGAACCAAGTTCTTTGGCGAATTAGGAAGAAAAATTGGAATCTCATCTTTCTCCTCATCATACATTGAAGTCTAAGCTTATCTAGTTTATGTTATCTTTCATATTTGAATCTAGTATTTAGTACCTCGTACTGTTTGAATGTATTTGCTTTCTAGTAGTAATGAATGATATTTATTTCTATCAAATTAATCTTTAATCTACCGAAAAAACACATTAGAACTAAATAAATTAATCAATAAAAACTAAAAATACACATAAACTAACTAGGGTATGTCGACATGTGCAAATCGACATGTCGACATATTGACTTGTCGACATATAACTACTAAAAATTCAAATTTTTCAAAATTAGAATTTTAAATAACCAACTAGTGTTATTCATTTTTAACGAATTACAGACTCTATAAATAGCCTATTCTTCCATAAAAAGTTATTTTAAAACTCTCTCCTTCTTCTCTAATCATTCCTTATCCATATAATCAAATAATAGCCAATCATATTCACAATTTGAGTGAGAATCTCGAAGAAACACTCAATTCATTCAAGAATATGCTATCTAGAATACTTCCTAATTAGCATCATCTTGAATTGAGTCAAAAAAAGATGGTTGAACATCAATAGAAGCACTTTGATGCCATTCATTGGTTAATCTCTTCTCTTTCTAGAGACGAAGACAACAACCTCGCTAAAGCACCACTCACCAAAGAAGATGAAGATTGGGAAGTCATCAAGAAGGATCCAATATTGGAGGAGATCATGGATGGGTGGAAGTTCCAAGAGACGCTTGAATTGAATGGTATGCTTTGTTTGAAATTGTTTGAATTTGTTTGAATTTGGTTAAATTTGTTTAATTTTGAAAAAATTTAATATTGATTGGTTTGAAAAACTTGAATTGATGGATTGTAAGTATTTGAACAAATTGTTTGAACATATCTTATTGGATTGTTTGAATATACTTTTGTGTCTTTAGTATTGTAATAGAGTAAGGGGAATTATTTAGATATAGTTTAGTGATACATAGATTAAGGGGATTATAGTTTTGTTTAGTCTAGTTTAATAAAGGATATTACAGGTATAAAACAGTATAGTTTAAGTTAGTTTTTGATAATGACAAATGGGGAGAAATTATAAAATAAAAAATAGGCATAGTTTAAGGGGGAGTCAGAAGAGATTCATGGTGAAAGGGGGAGTATTCAAGGATTCAAATCAACAAGTAATATCTAATATGAATATTTTATAAAACAAGGTCTTTGTAACAACCCGGATTTTCAGAACCATTTTTTTTTTTGGCTATTTTTATGGATTTTGAATATTTAAAATGATTTATTTTAAATAATAATGGTTTAAAAATTTATTTAAATCAAAGTTAGAACGTATAAATTTATTTTAATTATATAACGAACCTGAAATGGCATGGAAGTTTGAAAATTCGATTTTGAACTTTAAATAAATGTACAGAATTCAGTATAAATCAAAATTAGACAAATAAGAAACATTTGAATCTGTTTAATTATATCTTTCTAACGAATGTGAAAAATTTAGATTTCATAATATAACTTGAAAGTTATGTCCAGTTTAAAATTTAAAATAGTCGCGATGGAATTTATATATATATATATATATATATTATATATATATATAAAGCTCTTAAAAATAGCCATTTTGCAAACAATCTCCATTTTCGACGAAATCACTTTTGTTGGATCCAGAATGTCAAATTATTGCTAGATTCCAATTTTCATAATTTTTGGAATTAATATGTGAGCGTGGTTAATTTAAACGTTTTTGGTAATTTTAGTTTGAATTTAATCGACTGGAAAAAGATCAATTTACAAATGGTCTCCAAATTCGACGAAATTAGTTTTGCTAGGACTGTATCGTCAAAACAAAGCTAGAATGATTTTTCTATGATTTTTGGAGTCAGTACGCGGCCGTAGTAAATTAAAATGTATGTTCAAATTCAATATATATATGTTGATTTATATTTTAATTTTGATAAAAACTAATCGAAACAGTCAAATGAGCTTACGAAATATACCCCATTATGTCCGGAATGGGGGTATTTAGCTAGCGATGATAGGGTTTGATTTGGAGTTCGTATCAATAAGAGGGTATTTTTGAAATTAAAATAAAATAAACAAATTATATAAATAGCCTCCCCCCCAAAAGAAAACCCTAGCTCATTAAACTCAACCGCCACCCTCATTTTCAACATTCCAAATGCTCCCAAACAAATCCCTAAATCACGGGTAAATCAAATCGAATTAGATCATGGTGATTCAAAAAATATTGTGGAGATTTTAAAGGGCTTCAAAGTGATGCGGTTGTGATTAATTTTCGTTAGGTGTTCTGTTCGAATATGCACCAGGAAGTCAGCATATTTGTGCGCCATTTAGGGTGCTATAAGCTGTCGCGTGCCGGCGGTGGCAAGCGGGGGAGGCGCCAGTACGGTGATCACCGTGAGCCGCTCCGATCGAATTTCGGTCGCTTGTGGGTGGTGGGGCGTGGGCGAGATGAAGTCGACGTTGGGGTTCGAGGATTTCAGGAATTGGAACGAAAGCGATGAAGTAATTAAGGGTTTAATTATAAATTAAATATCTCGATATGTAATTAACTTATAAAAACCCATATCTTTTTCATACGAGGTCCAAATCCGACGATTTCGGATCCGTTGCGATCGTGACAACGAATTCTACATTTCAGAACTAACCAAAGCGGAAATGAAGCAGATTTGAATTTAAGACAAATTCAAGTCCAAATTGTTTAGAAATTCATAAATAAAGACTGACAGAGTGGAACCCAGTGTGAGAACTCCTTCTCAATCAAATTATTTGATAGTTAAATATATCCTAGGTTGCAGAAGGGGCTTAAAATCCCCGACACTATTTATTTTACAAATCATGGTTGTTTGTTTGGACTGTATTGTGTTGTGATTGTGATGTGAAATGGAATATAAAATATTCGTGGGATTGAATAAAATGTTTAATCATTAAAAATATCATTTTTAATGTGTAATAAAACTATATAAAATATTCATGTGTTGAAATAAATATTCATATACAAATTGGACGATTTGTTTATGTACACCCATTTAACTGATACTGATTGGGACGTTAAATTTTACACATCGCCCAACTGCACAAATAAAATCTGTGTTTGTTGATTGAAATCCTTCACGGGTATCGGGATGATATTTGACTTGCACTAATCCCAACTGTTTAACTATTTGTCCATCGATGGGTTGGCAGATTGTATAAGCGTTATTTATTTATTTTAATGCTTATACAGTGGTAAAATGCACTCTGAATGTTGTATGAATTTTTGCTGATTGTTTATCATTATTGTTGTATACATGCGATTGTTTATTATTATCGTTGTATACATGCGATGTATGAAATCTATATAACTGAATTTATATGGTAATTGATTGAGTCTGATTCCAATTCAGAATTGACGAATATTTTTAAATAATATCCAGTATATAATTAAAATCAGATATTTTGAAAATATTATCATTTTAATATTATAATGATAAGAAATAATCAATTTTGATTTGAAAGTTGAAATGAAGTAGAAATCGGTTTAAAACGAATTTACACGAATTTATTAAGAAATATTCAATTTTGATTTGAAAATTGAAATGAAGTAGAAATCATTTTAAAATGAATTTAAAACGAATTTATTAAAAAATATTCAATTTTGATTTTAAAATTGAAATGAAGTAGAAATAATTTTAATGAATTTAAAACGAATTTATTAAGAAATATTGAATTTTTTATTTGAAAATTGAAATGATGAAGAAATCGTTTTAAAATGAATTTAAACGAATTTATTAAGAAATATTTAATTTTGATTTGAAAATTGAAATGAAGTTGAACTCGTTTTGAAATGAGTTTATAAGCGAATTTATGAAATACATTTTAAACGAAAATCAGTGAAATATATGTTATATATATATATTATATATTATATATATATTATACATATTATATATATATTAAGGGTTTAAATAGAATGCGCCGCGATGCGAACGTTCGCGAATTTCGACCATTAACTTCGAATGGACGTTACGGGAGATCGACCATCAGATTCTCCTAAAACCGGAACCGTTGGGTTCGTATCGAAAAGAGCTTTCCAATGAATATAAGAGATTTAAAATCTAACGGTTAGATTTGGAGATACGTCTAAATCAAATTTGGAAAAGGTCGCTATGGATGCAGTTCGGTGGCCATTAGTGGAAATCGATTGTACGGACCTTGATAAAATTATCAAAAATATTAATAACTTGTGTAAAATCATAATTAAAAATTTGGAAAGAATTTGGATGAAAAATTCCATACTTGTAAAGATAAAAATATACTTTTATCAAAATGAACTAGTTATTAACTATAATGATAATCCAATGTTTTTAAATAAATAAATTGTGTTTGTGATTGTTTTTAATCTAACCAAAATTTTCGAATGTACAAATTGGAATGGATTTGTATAGAAATCATCTTTGGGATATTTCGATATTGGAATCCGTGACTATACAGATATTGTGGAGGAATATAAATATATATCGTTATTCCCCATATGATATATGTTGGTTTCAGAATTTGATATTGAATATAAGCCGATATGATTTCTATTTAGAGCCTTGTATTTAATATCTAATTGGATTTTGGGTTTGTCGTGAATGGTGTCTTAAATAACACTGTTCTTAAACCCCGTATGAAAAGAATAAATCTTTTAATTAAGGTTATTAGAGTTTCCAATTATATTTGTGATTGGAATAAAATGGAATGTGAATTGGGTTTATTGTGAACTGTGTTTTTAACAACATTCGTTCTTTAACCCGATTAACAATGAAATGCAATTGGGATGTTGTAAATCTTTTTATTAAGATCTAATGAAAATTTTCCAAAGTAAAGTTTTTTCCAATTTAATAAAACATATTGGAATAGAATAGAATTCGATTTAGTAATAATCGAAGTGAGCTTCTGTGGAGGAAGACTGTTACTATATATGGAATTTAAAAGGGCTCTACCATTATTCCATTTATATTACTGGTTGGATACGGAAATTTATATCGATTATATATATTGATCTATTTTCTGTGAAGATTCCATAATTAATGGAATGTTATTTTGGGTTTATCGTGAACTGTGTTTTAAATGACATTGGTTCTTTAACCTAGTTAAAGATAGGATTTATTTCCTAAATTTGAATAATTATTACATAATGATTTTCGGAGGATTAAAACCAAGTGGGAGTTTTAACGAATCTTTAGTTAGACTGAAATGTGAATATGATAATTTAAATTATCAAATTTGGGAAATGATTGAGAATGGAGTATCACAGTTTTTCTCCAAGCGATAGTTAAATTTTAAATAGATTTGAATGAGAAATGGTAATTAATTTTACCGATAACACCGTGGTGTTAGATATGGAGCACTACCAGGTTTGCTCCATGGGATGAATAGGTTGGGATTGGGAAATAAAATAAATGATTACTTCGGTAAGGTTCGTTAATCCCGACTAGTTTGGAAAACCTTAATTTGGTTTAACTTGTGAAAAGAATATTCTAGATTGGAATGAGGCGTATGTTGTGTTTTTATAGCACTTGTTTATAAGATACGCGAATTATTCGGAAAGACCGGGTTTATCCCATTCTAGATAATTGATACGATGATACGACGATGAAGATGGTGGTTGAAGACCGGAGATCTTCACATCGTTTGGATTATTACTGATGTCTTCATTGGGAGGCATCCGAAGATAAGGTATGTAACGATCACCCATAACCCCCACACTATACAAGAGAAATAATGCGCTGAAAGATGTGCAAGGCTGTCATGGACGATCAACAGAGTAGTAAACACAAGCGGAACCTGTCGTAAAACTCATAGCGCAAGGATAAAATATAATAGAAAATATACAATAGGTAGTAATAGTGAAGCAGAAACACTAGACTTCCATACAACTAGAAAGTAAGATCCACAAACTTGGAAATAGTGTTTATACAAAGTTGCCTCAATACATTTCTCAGAAAAGCAAACAGCGGAAATCCAATTATTAGCTAGTAGTAAAACTGGTACGTGAGCCTCCTTCTCGCCATCAATCAGCATCATCATCCTCACTAAAGCATTACCTGTCACATGTTAATCTGCCCATCCACAATCGAATGAACAACCCAAGGTAATAAGAGGATAGATAAAACCTTGAGTCAGACAAAAGTCTTAGTGAGCGATAAAACAACTAACAAACTTTAACAATAAAGTGTATGAGAGGGGATAGATAAACATACTAATATACCCACGACACCAGAGAAGAACTCAACCTTATCTTCCCCACATCGGACAGTGATAGCCTTTACAATCCATTCAACCAAAGGAATAACAATTCATACTCGGAAACCAGAACAACCACTCAATCATGGAAAACACACATAACATCCAGATTATATAAGTCTCACACTGAACAACCAATCATCCATGACCGACTCTGGCTATCACCGCCAATCCTGCTTTGAAACCACTGTTAATCGTATGACGGCCAACCTTGCCATATGTCAAGGGCTAATGGTAATCCCAGTTCTAGCATAAACTCCATATATCCAACCTTGGCAATGTCCAACCTTAACAACTAGGCCTTTCAACGATACCCAAGGTACTCGACCTACAATCGGTCTTTTGGGTGCCCTCATCATACCCCTGCTTTGAGCCCGCTAGAATTTACGACAACGATAATCTCTCGACCTTCAATATCTCTAGTCGTCCAACCTTGACGGCTATTTACTGCTCAAGCGACCTTCTCGAGCAACTATTATCCACCAACTCTCAACCTTTGAGTTGCCACCTCGTTCGTTGTTCCCCCTTGATCAACGAACACATTCAACACTTCGAACTTTCCTACATGAATTTACATCGAAGTCACACCTTCACTGAGCTAATTTGACTCACCCGGTCCACATCAGACCGATCCAAATTTGACACCACCACCCGATACAAATTTGACTCCACTCGTTCCACATCCGACAGATCCAAATTTGACTCCACCCGGTCCACATCTGACTGATCCAAATTTGACTCCACCACCCGATCCAAATTTGACTCCACCCGATCCACATCTGACTGATCCAAATTTGACTCCAGCCGGTCCACATCTGACCGATCCAAATTTGACTCCACCACCCGATCCAAATTTGACTCCACCCGGTCCACGTCTGACCGATCCAAATTTGACTCCACCCGGTCCACATCTGACCGATCCAAATTTGACTCCACCCGGTCCACATCTAGTCGATCCAAATTTGACTCCACTCGGTCCACATATGACAGGTCCAAATTTGACTCCACCACGCGATCCAAATTTGACTCCACCCGGTCCACATCTGACCGATCCAAATTTCTGCATATTTCAATTCAACTCCTATTTTGACCAAAACTTCGCCAAACGACGAATCCGATGAAACCAACTCAACTAAAATCACCAAACGCAATCATAAATGTAACACCCCATGGCCATTAATGTCACTCACAAAAGGAATGCATTAATGTCATGAAGCGTTATAGTAGTATAGAACGGATAAATTACAAGAATAAATAAATAAAACACAATGGAAGATAAAACTTATTTCATAGCATCATAACTTCAAAACAAGCTTACATAATTAGTCTCCAAAAACCATTACAGCATGATCAATTTCCTTTTCCAAAAACTTCAAAGTACATAAAGAAGCAAATACTTAAGTAACATAAATGCATAAATCCCCACTGAGCATAAGCAAAGCCATAAAGATGAGAGAGTCCAAAGTGATAAATCTACTCTTTTCAAGCAACTGAAAGAAATCGGCACTAAGCTGTAGTATTCCCTCCTTGCAAACCAGGGGGGAAGGAAAGAAAAAAGGTGGAAACAAAACGGGTCAGACATAAAGTCTGGCGAGTCCAGTAATTTTAACAAATAATAGGTAAGGTAAATGATCAAGACATAAATAGGCATCATGATATGGTTGTAACATAGATAATGTAGATAAAAAGGATGGACAAGATGATTTCGTTCCTAAGTACTAAGACAATCCGACACCTTGGCTAAGCGAACAAACCTCCAAGTACTAACCCGAAGACCGAAGTCAACATCGGACTAGCACCCAAAGGACTATCCAACACAACCAACATGTATTTCGTTACACCGCACTTTTTCTAAGTTACACCACATTACTTAATTACACCGCACATCTACTAGTCTCTATTTACTAAAGGTTGATCCCTTCTCACTAACTGTACCCACATGACAAACTTGGTAGTTACTTGTACCTAGCTGCTATCGTAGGTGCCGGCTTGCTCCTACCAACGCTAAGGTACCCTTACCCTACCCATTCGATTGGCTCCCTAAACCCCGTAGGCACCCGTGCTGGCCTCACAGTCGGGTGTATCACTCCCCAAAGTGGCAACCCCGATACCAACATAAAATGCACGACCATACCTACACGATGCAACAACATCTTAGTTACCAGCCCGAACCTATGCACGCACATGATCCCGTTGGACTTGCGTTGCAACCGCTATTCACTTTTGATCTCTTACATTCAAGTCCAGTAAGCGTGCCCCAACCCCGGCCTAGTGCCGGGCCCAATTATATACTCAAACGGGTTACCGGTTGAAATGGGTCCCCCATCCGACACAAGCCTCCCACCTATGCTTGGTCCCCACTAGGTTTTTCTCCCACTTAACCATTTTAATTTAAATGTCCATGTCTTACACATGCTATGGTTAAGTCCATACTTACATGTCATAATTTACATGTCTTATCTTATACTGGTTAAGTCCATATTTACATGTCATAATTTACATGTCACCCCACTTAACCCTCTAACCATACCCATCTCTTATTATGGTTAGTATTCCTTAATTCATTCCTTATGACGAACGGTGCATGACCTCCCACATTAGACCGAACGCTTTGTGGCCGTTGAATTTGTCGGGCGGCTCCGGGCAGTCTTACGCCAGAAACCGTGTCTAACCTCGTATCATTAACCGTTGCGCCTACAATTCATTCCTTTGACCTCTCACATTAGATGTCCAATTGTGGCAGTTGGATTTGTCGGGCGGTCCCGAGCAGTCTTACGCCACAATTGCGCCTAACCTCGTGTCAAAGGTTTACTAATAATCGTATTTCACCCATACCCAATTTTCATGTCATGTATATCCAATTAAACATATAATCATGTTTATAATATTGCCTATTCCAAATTGTCGCTAATTACATATTAATTAGCCTCAATTACAAATTTACAATTATAGGCAATTTCATCAATTCCATGTAATTCATACCCAAATATGTCAATTTCACATATTATCCAATTATCCAAAATATCCAATTTTCCATATTTCACATATTCCCATCGTTCCCACGTATTTGCATTCGCGCGTGTTTTTAACATAGTCTCGAAGGTAGCGTAGATTCAAAAATAAAAGGAATAAGGATAAGAAGAGAGAATCAAATGACAGAAAATTGGAATTAACACAACATCATGAAATAAATGGGCATGTGAACTGGCATAGAGGCATAATGACAGATTCAACATGAATAAACTGATAAAGGTATGAACTTTACATAGAATCATAGGCACATGATGACATGAATAAAAAAGGTGAAGACTTGGATGAGATTTAAATTACATACATACATATGGATCCTCTTTACAACTTCATCATGTTACTATTAATCCCATTATATTGTGAAAATCACCGTACTCACCTTTCGTGGTTAAAGAATATAATTATGCACTGAAATTGGTGTAGAAACATTGCAGTGTTGCTGATTTATCTTCTTGAATTGTTGTAGAAGCTCTAATCTTTAATTTGAGTTGAAATTGAACACTTGAGATTTGATTTAGAGGCGGCGGGTAGGGTTTAAGAGAGAATTTGACAGCATAATGGTGTCATAGATAATATATATGAATTAGGGTTAGGTTTAGGGTGTATATATAGGTGTAGGAAGTTATTTAGGCCTTAGGATTAGCCCTAGAACTGATCTGGACCACTCAGATGCCATATCATCCCTTAGGGCGAATCGGGCCATGGGTTGGTAGCCAAACACCCTGGATATTGACCTCTAGTCAACCCAGCGGGGCTTGGGTCGACTCCAAAAATGGTGTTGTTCAGCTATTCCCCCTCCTGATTCGTTGTTTTGAACTTTTTTTGAATATTTATTTATTTAATTTATATATATATATATATATATATATATTTCTCTTATATGCATACAAACTTCAATGCTTAATAACTTCTTCGTAATTAACCATTTTCACACTAAACCACTTTTTGAACTGCGTTCACACTAAGCCACATTTTAGCCATTCCCTTAAAACAAAAATATGGTGCCGGCGGGGATCGAACTCTATACCTCTTGTATGCAAGTCACATATTCTAACCAAATGAGCTACTAACACTTTTGCTTACAAACCTTAGAACAATGCTAAACATCATTCTTTTCTCATTCCTCTTTTTCAAATAAATTATTCTTTAATTTGTTATTTTAACATTCTCAGAAAATACGGGGTGTTACATTCTCCCCTACTTAAAGGATTTCGTCCTTGAAATCTCTAAGTCAAGAAGAACGTATTCTACTATCCAATCATCCATCAACTCAACCATCAACCACTAGCAACCATGGTCCTTAAAAGATTTCTAATGCTTTTCATGTACATATGCATAGTGTGTGTATATGTCCGTATACTAATGCAAAATCCGGCGGTCCACTGATTCAGTCGACCTCCTTAATGCTAATAATGATAGTGCCATGTATCCATCATGTATGCAAAGAACCCTATACATATCATTACTACATGTGTGCACAACCATTCATTTAAATGCAACATCCATATGATACACACATTCAACGAACATTCATTTTACTAAATACATCCATTTATATGCAATATGCAATATGAAAGTGACTGAGCCGATCTAGTGCCTAAACTGTGTGTATATGCATCCACGAGAAACAACTAGCAAACACTTGCATCCACATGCATCCACCATACATAACATGTCTCAAACACATGTTTCAACCATAGGACTACCCTATCTAAAGGTCAAAGATACTAGTGAGAGGACATACTAAAGATAGAACAAGTACAAGCTTAGCGATAAAGGAGAAATTAAAAGACATACCCTCGAAAAGAAAAGGGCACAATGAACGCATCTTCTCTTCCGTCTCCCAAGTAGCGTCGCTCTCATCATCTCCCCATTGCACTTTGACTAGCTTTACCTCTCGATTCCTCAACTTCTTAATCTTCGACCCAAGAATGTATGTAGGAGCTCATCGAACCATCGCATCATGCTCTATTTCCACCTCTCTAAGCTAGCTCTTCCAAAACTCGCTAGTAAGGATAGGATCGCGATCGCTCACTACGCTAGAAGGAACACTGTGCAAACGAACTATCTCTCGAATGTATACGGAGGCTAACTATGGAGCAGTCCTCTTACTCTTCACGGGAATGAAATGGGCGCTCTTAGTAAGTCTGTCTACCACGACCCAAATCCCCGTATTACCCTTCCTCGATCTTGTTAACCCATCAACAAAGTCCAAGACACTCTCCCACTTCCATTGTGGGACCTCCACTGGGTGAAGCAACCAACTGGGCTTCTTTTGCTCTGCTTTTACTTGTTGGCACACCAAGCATCTAGCGACAAACTTGGCCACATCCCTCTTCATACCGGCCCAAAAGTAAACTCGTCTCATGTCCATGTACATCTTGTCCCCGCTGGGATGAATGGTCATCTTCGCACGATGTGCATCATCAAGAATGGTCTTCCTCAAGTTTTCGTCTCGTGGTACACAAAGTCTACCATCCCTATGTAACCAACCCTAATCTTCTAAGGTATACCTACTGAGATGGCTCAATGACTCCCCCCCTTATGAGCTTCTCCACTAACTCAACCAACTGTAGGTCATCTCGTTGTGCCTCACCAATCCGTCCCAAAAGCATAGGTCTGACCTCTAAGGATGCTAGCAGATTGGGTACAAAGTCAATGGAAGGTCTAAAGTCAAACGTAGAGATAAACTCTAAGCTTCGCCGCTCAACAAACAACGGACTCAAGGACAACCTTTTCCTACTTAAGACGTCTGCTACCACATTACCCTTGCCAGGAGTATATGCTATCTCGAAATCGTAGGACGCTAAGAATTCCATCCTCCTTTGCTGCCTTAAGTTCAAGTCCTTCTGAGAGAACAAGTATTTTAGCGATTTGTTGTCTGTAAACAATTTGAATTTCTCGCCAAGAAGATAATGGCGCCAAGACTTAAGCGCGAAAGCAATAGCGGCCAACTCTAGGTCATGTGTAGGGTAATTTTTCTCATGCAATCTCAACTGCCTTCTTCCATAGGCTATTACTCTCCCCTCTTGCATTAAGATTGCGCCTAGTCATGTCCCACAAGCATCGGTATAAACGGTAAATGGCTTACTCCCATCTGGCAACAATAAGACTAGGGTTGTGGTCAAAGCTCTTTTTAAACGTTGGAACGCTTCATCATAATCTATGTCCCACGTGAAAACTAAGTTCTTCTTCATCAATTGTGTCAATGGGGCTGATATCTTTGCGAAGTCCTCTATAAACTTCCTATAGTAGACAGCCAACCCCAAGAATCTCCTCAGCTCGGTAGCATTTTTAGGGACCTTCCAATCTTGGATGGCCACCACCTTCGCGTAATCCACAACTATCCCTTCTTTGGAAACCACGTGCCCTAAGAATCGCACTTCCTTCCTCCAAAAGTGACATTTAGAAAATTTAGCTTTAAGGTTATGCGCTCGAAGGATCTCCAACACTTCCCCAAGATGTAGGGCATGCTCTTCCTCGTTCTTAGGAAAGATCAAGATGTCATCCACCAAGACCACCACGAATTTATTAAGGCACTCCCTAAACACCGTACTCATCAAGTCAACAAAGTATGCGGGGGCGTTTGTCAAACCGAAGGGCATCACAAGCCACTCTAGAAACCGTCTGGAGTCCTAAAGGCAGTCTTGTCTATGCTATCCTCATCCACTCTCAATTGATGGAAACCAATGGCTAAGTCCAACTGCGAAAACACTAAGGCGCCAACTAACTGATCGAAGAGATCGTCAATCCTCGGCAGTGGGTGCCTATTCTTCTTAGTAAGCTTATTAAATTCTCTATAGTCCACACAAAGTCTAAGGGACCCATCCGCCTTCGTGGAAAATACTACTGGAGCACCCCACTCCGATATACTTTGTCTTATGAACCCCTTCTCAAGAAACTCCCCTACTTGCTTATTGAGTTCCCTCCTCTCACGAGGAGCCATGTGGTGTACTGGCAGAGATACGGGTTTTGCATTGTTTACAAGATAAATACGAAAGTCTATCTCATGTTTTGGGGGTAGACACCTCACCTCATCAAAGACATCAACATATTCACGGACTATACGAACAGAATGTAAATCGTAATTAGGTGCGTCAAGTGACTCAAGATAACTAAGCATCACCGATCCTCTAGGGTCACAAGAAATATCAAGGGTCTTTCCACTACGAGTCAACAATTTTACTACCCTTCGTTCACAATCTAGGATGGCACCATGTCTGGCTAGCCAATCCATCCCTAGAAATCAACCCATAGCCCATGAAACCAAGCACAAAAGCATTACATTCAAAACCAACGCCTAAGATAGACAATCTCAAATCCCTACAAAACAATGATAAATGAGCCGACCCACCAATAGGATTTGATACTATAATGGCATCCACAAGGAGACTAGTATTTAAGTGCAGTGTTTCAACAAATGATGTATAGATAAACGAATGTGATGCGCCAGAATCGAATAAAGTACGGATAGGATGATCAAATAAGAAAATCAAACTTTTGATAGAAATTTTTCTACCTTCTTCCTGCCCCGGAGCCATGAGAGCATGAACCTGCCCTCCCAATGTAGGACCTGCCCTCTGCCCTTGCTTCTTAGGACTGTCCTTGATAGCATGATCTGGATCACCACAATGATAACAAGCGTACTTCTTCTTCTTCCTATAGTCTTTCTTCAAATGGTCGGGTATCCCACAGTTGTGACACTTCCTCTTTTCTTTACCACCTTTCTTTTATTGTTGAGCTTTCTTTGGATCCTCCTTATCTTGTGGCCTAAAAGTACTTACACACTTCTCTTCTTCATGCATGTCAACAAGCTTTTCATACGTAGCCCCATTGGAATGTGGGACATAGCCAAACTGTGAAGCAGTTCATTTAGGCCCTTTGCAAACCTCAAGGCTTTCTTGTGAGGCGTATTCACTAACTCTAGCCCAAATCTCGCCAACTTATTAAATTCGGTCACATGCTCCTTAACAATCAAGTTTTTCTGCTTCAATGTCAAGAACCTCTCCATGTACATACTCTCCTCAGCTTGAGAAAGAAATTTCAACTCAAACCTTCCCCAAAAATCTGCCGATGTCTCTACAGAACGCTCTCCATTAGTAACCTCCCACCAAAACGAAGCTTCGTCCTTCATCAACCAAGCAGCCAATTGGACCTTCTTACAATCGTCCAAATCGAAAATGCCAAACAGATCCTCCATTTCTTTCAACCAATTTCTAGCTTCAACGAACGTTTCAGACCCACTAAAAGGTTTTCCACCCATCGAACGAAATTCTTTACATATCTTGGAGAAAGCATCTCCACGCGGAGGAATGACTGGACCTTGGGAAGGAGGAGGAGAAACGTCAGCCGGACCCGCGGCAGCGGCCCTAGCCTCGAGATATTGACGAAACCAACCGGGTACATGAACACCCTCAGGTATCTCAGATGCTTCAGACATGCTGAAATGAAAAAGAAAGAGTTTCAAAAAAAGGGAAGCGAAAGAGAGATGTATGGCTTGCGGGGATTATGCTCTTTATGGTAAACTTTCCTTGAAAATAGCTTCTTTAAAACAAGTTTTTGAAAATACTTTCTATGAAAATAATACTTTTGAAAACACTTTTCAAAACTTTTTATTTGTTCTTGTAACCATAGCTCTAATACCATGTGTAACACCCCATGGCCATTAATGTCACTCACAAAGGGAATGCATTAATGTCATGAAGTGTTATAGTAGTATAGAACAGATAAATTACAAGAATAAATAAATAAAACACAACGGAAGATAAAACTTATTTCATAGCATCATAACTTCAAAACAAGCTTACATAAGTAGTCTCCAAAAAACATTACAACAGGATCAATTGTCTTTTCCAAAAACTTCAAAGTACATAAAGAAACAAATACTTAAATAACATAAATGCATAAATCCCTACTGAGCATAAGCAAAGCCATAAAGATGAGAGAGTCCAAAGCGATACATCTACTCTTTTCAAGCAACTGAAAGAAATCGGCACTAAGCTGTAGTATTCCCTCCTTGCAAAACTGAAGGGGGGGAGGAAAGAAAAGAGGTGGAAACAGAACGGGTCAGACATAAAGTATGGCGAGTCCAGTAATTTTAACAAATAATAGGTAAGGTAAATGATCAAGACATAAATAGGCATCATAATATGGTTGTAACATATATAAGGTAGATAAAAAAGCTGGACAAGATGATTCCGTTCCTAAGGACTAAGACAATCTTACACCTTGGATAAGCGAACAACCCTCCAAGTACTAACCCCGAAGACCGAAGTCAACATCAGACTAGCACTCAAAGGACAATCCAACTCAACCAACCTGTATTTCGATACACCGCACTTTTGCTAAGTTACACCACATTACTTACACCGCTCATCTACTAGTCTCTATTTACTAAAGGTTGATCCCTTCCCACTAACTGTACCCACATGACAAACTAGGAAGTTACTTGTACCTAGCTGCTATCGTAGGTGCCGTCTTGCTCCTACCACTGCTAAGGTACCCTTACCCTACCCATTCGATCGGCTCCCTAAACCCCATAGGCACCCGTGCTGTCCGCATAGTGAGGTGTATCACTCCCCAAAGTGGCAACCCCGACACCAACAAAAAATGCACGGTCATACCTACACGATGCAACAACGCCTTACCTACCAGCCCGGACCCATGCATGCACATGAACCCGTTGGACTTGCATTGCCACCTCTATTCATGTTTTGACCTCTTACGTTCAAGTCCAGTAAGCGTGCCCCAACCCTGGCCTAGTACCGGGCCCAATTAGATAATCAAACGGGTTACTGGTTGAAACGTGTCCCCCATCCGACACAAGCCTCCCACTTATGCTTGGTCCCCACTAGGTTTTTCTCCTACTTAACCATTTTAATTTAAATGTCCATGTCTTACACATGCTATGGTTAAGTCCATACTTACATGTCATAATTTACATGTCTTATCTTATACTGGTTAAGTCCATATTTACATGTCATAATTCATTCCTTATGGCGAACAGTGCATGACCTCCCACATTAGACCGAACGCTTTGTGGCCGCTGGATTTGCCGGGTGGTTCCGGGTAGTCTTATGCCACAAACTGGGTCTAACCTCGTGTCATTAATCATTGCGCCTACTATTCATTCCTATGACCTCTCACATTAGACGTCCAATTGTGGCAGCTGGATTTGCCGGGCGGTTCCGGGTAGTCTTACGCCACAATTGCGCCTAACCTCGTGTCAAAGGTTTATTAATAATCGTATTTCACCCATACCCAATTTTCATGTCATGTATATCCAATTAAACATATAATCATATTTATAATATTGCCTATTCCAAATTGTCACTAATTACATATTAATTAGCCTCAATTACAAATTTACAATTATAGGCAATTTCATCAATTCCATGTAATTCATAACCAAATAGGTCAATTTCACATATTATCTAATTATCCAAAATATCCAATAATATCCAATTTTCCATATTGCGCATATTCCCATCGTTCCCACGTATTTGCATTTGCACGTATTTTTAACATAGGCTCGAAGGTAGCCTAGATCCAAAAATAAAAGGAATAGGGATAAGAAGAGAGAATCAAATCACAGAAAATTGGAATTAACACAACATCATGAAATAAAGGGGCATGTAAACTGGCATAGAGGCATAATGACAGATTCAACATGAATAAACTGATAAAGTTATGAACTTTACATAGAAACATAGGCATATGATGACATGAATCAAAAAGGTGAAGACTTGGATGAGATTTAAATTACATACATACATATGGATCCTCTTTACAACTTCATCATGTTACTTTTAATCCCATTATATTGTGAAAATCACCGTACTCACCTTTCGTGGTTAAAGAATATAATTATGCACTGAAATTGGCGTAGAAACGTTGCGGTGTTGCTGATTTATCTTCTTGAATTGTGTAGAAGCTCTCATCTTTAATTTGAGTTGAATTTGAACACTTGAGATTTGATTTAGAGGCGGTGGCTAGGGTTTAAGAGAGAATTTGACAACATAATGGTGTCATTGATAATATTTATGAATTAGGGTTAGGTCTTAGAGTGTATATATAGGTGCAGGAAGTTAATTAGGCCTTAGGATTAAGATCTGGACCACTCAGATGCCATATCAGCCCTTAGGGCGAATCGGGCCATGGGTTGGCAACCAAACACCCTGGATTGACCTTTGGTCGACCCAGCGGGGCTTGGGTCGACTCCAAAAATGGAGCGGTTCGACTATTCCCCCTCCCGATTTGTTGTTTTGAACTTTTTTTAAATATTTATTTATTTATTTTTTATATATATCTATATATATTTCTTTTATATGCATACAAACTTCATGGATTAATAACTTCTTCATAATTAACCATTTTCACAATAAACCACTTTTTGAACTGCGTTCACACTAAGCCACTTTTTAGCCATTCCCCTAAAACAAAAATATGGCGCTGGTGGGAATCGAACTCTGTACCTCTTATATGAAAGTCACATGTTCTAACCAAATGAGCTACTAAGTCTTTTGCTTGCAAACCTTAGAACAATGCTAAACATCATTCTTTTCTCATTCCTCTTTCTCAAATAAATTATTCTTTAATTTTTTATTTTAATATTCTCAGAAAATACAGGGTGTTACAATAAACATATCATAACATTACTAACCACTTGAATATGGCGATTACCACAAAAATGATGTAAATCTCACCCAAAAACCATTAAAATGAACATATGATCAAAATGAGAGATCTAACAAACATAAACATGTAAAATGACATGAAATTAACGAGTAAAACTTGCTAGAATAGATCATTGGGTGATGCATATGAAAATGAACTTGTAATGGTGTACATCTATGGTAAAACATTCCAATTTGATGAGAAACATGCACAAACACTCATATACTTCACTGCATTCATGTGAGAGATGTAAATCACTCACCGATTTGCCGAAACTATCTAAAATAATAGAAATAAGAATCCAAACAGTGAGCACTTCGAATCAAACCCCTCGATCCGATGAATTCGCCTTTGAAATGATGTAGGTCTTCGATTTCCTCCCTTAGATTTGGATTTTTAATGGTGGAAAGGTGTAGGAGGAAGAAGGAGATCAAATGCCTTCAAATGAGAGAATGGGAAAAGTAAACCTTTTCCCTCTACTCTCACCCCCTATTTATAGGATTCCACTAAGGCTCCAAAACCTGAATAGCCAACTGAAAAACTTTAAAACATCGATTTCTCCCAAACCGATGAGTGAAATCCTTAATGTAACCACTCTACGGAAAGGAAATCATCAATTCCTTTCCAGTGGCATAGGTCTCATCCTCTGATTCGACCTGAGTCAAAAGTTATGCCCCGTACAAGCTTGACAGGGGAAAAATGGTCACAAACAAAATCAGTAAAAATTATGGACATGTCTCATATCTCCATAAACAAATTATTATAAGTTGAGAATGATCCAACCCTCGGAGAATGAAATAAAAATATTTTATGATCTTTCGCTACGTAAAATACGGGCTATTACATTCTCCCCCCCCCCCCCTTAAGAATTTCGCCCCCGAAATTCCAAACAAACCCAAGTAATCACAACGATTCCGCGTGCCTATCATTCATGAAAAGCCAATTCTATCATCCAAACTAGCATCCATCAAGCCATGCATCCATAGCCTTATCCTAACACGCAGAATTCTAACAATCAACAACAAGATACAACCAAGATACGATATCAAAGGGTCCTACCGACGAAGAGTTCTGGATGAGTCGCTCTCATACTCTCTTCCGTCTCCTACATACAATCGTCTTCATCTTCACTCCATTGTACCTTAACTAGCTTAACTGTCTTCCTTCTGAGCTGTTTCTGTCATTCCCCACAACACGAAGCGGCTTACGAGGTCTCGAAACTACGGTCTCTACTTCTAAGTCTTCGTACTGCTCTAGGGATACCACTATATTCGAATCATGCACGAATTTCCGTAGAAACGACACATCGAAAACATTATGCACACTCGACATCTTCTCTGGTAACTCCAATCTATATGCGAGCTTTCCACTTCGCTCAACTATCGAAAATGGTCCAATGGAGCTAACTTTCCTTTCTTACCAAATCTAAGCATGTGCTTCCACGGCGAAGCTTTCACGAAAACCATATCGCCCACGTTGAATTCCAAGTCCTTACGACGTTTGTCGGCATAACTCTTCTGACGATCCTTGGCTACCTTCATTCGTTGCCGAACTGTCTCGATACAATCCAAGGTTTCTCTAATCATCTCAGGCCCAAGTACCAACTTATCTCTTGTTTCTAGCCAACATGCTAGAGAATTGCACGGTCTTCCATACAATGCTTCGTATGGTGCCATCCCAATGCTAGATTGGTAGCTATTATTATACGCAAACTCAACTAGATGTAGATGGTCTTCCCATGATCCTCCGAAGTCTAACACACAAGCCCTCAGGAGATCTTCCAAAACTCGATTGACTCTCTCGGTCTGACCATCGGTTTGGGGATGATATGCCATACTTAAGCACAACTCGGTTCCCAAAGCTTCTTGCAAACTTTTCCAAAATCCACTCATGAATAATAGATCTCGATCACTCACTATACTCTTTGGCACACCAAGGAATCGAACTATCCATTTCACATAAAGTTCATCCCATTTTGATGTCGTCCTAGTCCACTTGACAGGAATGAATCTCACAATTTTGGTCAAACGATCCATGATGGCCCAAATCTCTTCGTTTCCTTCCCTTGTTCTAGGTAGTTCATCGATAAAATCCATTGATACTTGGTCCACTTCCATGTAGGAATTTCCAATGGTTGAAGCAAACCACTCGGCTTCTTCTGTTCGCCTTTCACCAATTGACAGTTCATACACTTTGAAATGAACTTTCCAATATCTTGCTTCATCCCTTCCCAGTAGTAGACTCTCCTCATGTCCCGATACATCTTATTTCCACCGGGATGAATCATCAGATTCGAGTGATGACATTCTCTTAGAACCTCATCCCTCAATCCGTCAATATCAGGAACAACTAATCGCCCTTGCTTTCGAAGCTAACCTTCTCGATTGACCTCGAACTCTTTATCTTCTGGTTGCAGTTTCTGAATGAATTTGACAGGCTTCGCATCATTCTTTTGTCTCTCGCCAATTCTTTCGATAAGAGTAGGTCTTATCGGCAAGCTTGCCAACATTTCAGGTTTCAACTCACACCTTATCCTGAAATCGAACCTTGCTAAGTACTCGAGGCTCTTCCATTCCGAAAACATCGCTCCCAAACTTGCGTGTCTTCGACTTAACGCATCTGCAACAGCGTTACCCTTGCCTATGATGCCAGAAACTCTAACCATCTTTTCTGCCGAAGATTCAAATCCTTTTGGGTGAAAAGATACTTCAACGACTTGTGATCCATAAACAACTCAAATCGAACTCCCAACAAGTAATGTCTCCACATCTTCAGAGCAAATACAATCGCCGCAAACTCCAAATCATGAGTTCGGTAATTCTTCTCATGCGGCTTCAGCTGTCGGCTCGCATAGGCTACAACCTTATCCTTCTGCATTAGCACTGCTCCAAGTCCAGTACCACATGCATCGGTATATACCACTATCTCTTCATTCCCACTTGGAATGGTCAACACAGGTGCACTCGTTAATCTCTCCTTCAGGATTCCAAACGCTTGTTCACACTTTGCATCCCATGTGAATACTTGGTACTTCTTCGTCAATCCTGTCAACGGTGCAGCTACCTTGGAGAAATCCTTGATAAACCATCAATAATATCCTACTAACCCAAGGAAACTCCGAACATCCATCGCATTCTTAGGTCGATCCCAGTCCTGGATTGCTGCAACTTTATCGGGGTCAACCGCTATCCCTTTTCTAGAAACTACATGACCTAAGAACCTCACTTCATCCTTCCAGAAGTGACACTTTGAGAACTTAGCCTTAAGATGATGCTTCCGCAAGATCTCTAACACAACTCTCAAGTGCGTCTTATGTTCGTTCTCATTTTTGGACTAAAACAGAATATTATCCATGAACACAAGCACAAACATGTTCAACTGGTTTCTGAATACTCTATTCATAAGATCCACAAAATACGTTGGCGCGTTAGTCAACCCGAATGGCATCACCCACCATTCGAAGAAACCAGATGATGTCCTAAAAGCAGTCTTTGGCACACTATCCTTAGCCACACTTAACTGGTGAAATCCCTTCGCCAAATCCATCATAGAAAACACTTTGGCTTCATGAAGCTGATCGAACAAGTCATCAATCCTTAGCAATGGATACTTGTTTTTCTTAGTCACCTTGTTCAGCTCACGATAGTCTACACACAATCTTAACGAGCCATCCACCTTAGTTGCAAATACGACTGGTGCACCCCACTCGAAAACACTCCTCCAAATGAATCCTTTTCCCAAAAGGTCACTAACTTGCACCTCTAACTCTCGTTGTTCCCTAGGCGCCATCCGCCTAAGAGGCATAACGATTGGTCTAGCACCCTCGACCAAATCGATCCTAAACTCGATCTCACGATGCGGCGGTAACCCTTTGACCTCGTCAAAGACATCTACATACTCATTAGCGATCAACACTGATGACAGGTCTTCTTGTGGAATCCTAAGAGAATATAGATAATTTACGAAGAACCCGTCTTCGCGCTTACATCTAATCAACACCTTTTTCCCTTCCACATCCCCAACCCTCACCTCTATCTTCTCGCAATTCACCCTTGCCGCATACCTCTTGAGCCAATCCATGCCCAAGATGATCCCAAACCCAGTGAAGTTAAGAACAAAGAAATCACACACAAAAGAGCAATCATGACTCGACAACACTGGACCACAACATATCATGCAAAGATTTGACGAACCCCCAATTGGATTAGTCACTACGAAGGGTATATCACAAATCTCAGGTTCCAAACCCAAGATACACACAAGCTCATTGCAAATGAAGGAATGCGATGCTCCAGTATCGAAAAGCACATGAACTGAAACACCATTAATTGAAAGAGTACCTTGCACCATGACACCCTTTCCCTTCTCCTAGTTCTCATCAGGAATACAATAAGAAATTGGAATAGCTTCCACAACACATGCTTCCTCCGGTTACTTATTCTTTGGAAGGTGCAGACAGTCTTTCTTCTTATGTCCAAGCTTGCTGCAACTAAAGCACTTCCATTCTTCCTTACAATCCCAGGAATAATGGCCTTCCAATTAACAATTGAAGTAGAGCACATTCTTCGTAGATTTATTCTTTTGATTACCATTTTCTTCTTGTGAAGCACTAGGACCAATAGAAATTTCCTCATCGATAGGAGTACAGTCCCTCTGTCACTTAGCAAAATTCCTTTTTGATACTTGCACAGGAACACCACGCTCTATTACCGCTTCTGAAATGGGTATCCTTAATATAGCCGCTGTCATCATGGCTGCCCCAAACATGACCAGGTATTCCGGTGCAACTGCTAAAGCTCCCAATTGGCTTTCCTCTCCTACTCCTCCAGTCTCAGACTCACTCCTAGAGGTTGGACGACTCATTCTAAATCTGAAATAGAATGATTAGTCCACTTACAAGATAAACTGCTAAAGGAAAACAACCGTACTACCATATATGCTAATATATATATAGTAAGCATCCAACTAAAATCTACAAGTACGTCTCTCATACGTGATTACGTCTTAGAACTTTGGCTAAAAATCTTTAAACAGAGCTTGATACCAAATGTGACGACCGCCCATAACCCCCGCACTATACAAGAGAAATAATGCACTGAAAGATTGCAAGGCTGTCACGGACGATCATCAAAGTAGTAAACACAAGCGGAACCTATCATAAAACTCACAGCGTAAGGATAAAATATAATAGAACATAAACAACAGGTAGTAATAGTGAAGCAGAAACACTGGACTTCCATACAACTAGAAAGTAAGATCCACAAACTTGGAAATAGTGTTTATACAAAGTTGCCTCACTACATCACTCAGAAAAGCAAACAGCGGAAATCCAATTATTAGCTAGTAGTAAAACTGGTACGTGCGCCTCTTGCTCGCCATCGATCAGCATCGTCGTCCTCACTAAAGCATTACTTGTCACCTGTTATTTAGTCTGCCCATCCACAATTGGATGAACAATCCAGGGCAATACGAGGATACATAAAACCTTGAGTCAGGAAACAGTCTTAGTGAGCGATAAAACAACTAACAAACTTCAACAATAAAGTGTATGAGAGGGGATAGATAAACATACTAATCTACCCATGACACCAGAGACAAACTCAACCTTTTCTTCCCCACATCGGACAGTGATAGCCTTTACAATCCATTCAACCAAAGGAATAACAATTCATACATGGAAACCAGAACAACCACTCAATCATGGAAAACACACATAACATCCAGATTATATAAGTCTCACACAGAACAACCAATCATCCATGACTGACTCTGGCTATCACCGCCAATCCTGCTTCAAAACCACCGTTAATCGTATGATGGCCAACCTAACCATATGTCAAGGGCTAATGGTAACCTCGGTTCTAGCATAAACTCCATATGTCCAACCTTGACAATGTCCAACCTTGACAACTAGGCCTTTCAAAGATACCCAAGGTACTCGACCTACAATCGGTCTTTTGGGTGCCCCCATCGTACCCCTGTTTTGAGCCTGCTAGAACTTACGACAATGATAATCTCTTGGCCTTCAATATCTCTAATCATCCAACCTTGATGGCTATTTACTGCTCAAGCGACCTTCTCGAGCAACCATTATCCACCAACTCACAACCTTTGAGTTACCACCTCTTTCACTGTTCCAACTGAATCAACGAACACATTCAACACTTCGAACCTTCCTACTTGAATTTACTTCAGAGTCACACCATCACCGAGCTAATTTGACTTTACCCGGTCCACATCTGACTGATCCAAATTTGACTCCACCACCCGATCCCAATTTGACTCCACCCGGTCCACATCTAACCGACCCAAATTTGACTCCACCACCCGATCCAAATTTGACTCCACCCTGTCCACATCTGACCGATACAAATTTGACTCCACCTGGTCCACATCAGACCGATCCAAATTTGACTCCACCACCCGATCCAAATTTGACTCCACCCGGTCCACAACTGACCGATCCAAATTTGACTCCACCCGGTCCATATCTGACCGATCCAAATTTGACTCCACCCGATCCATATCTAACCGGTCCAAATTTGACTCCACTCGGTCCACATCTGACTAATCCAAATTTGACTCTACCTGGTCCATATCTGACCGATCCGAATTTGACTCCACTACCCGATCCAAATTTGACTCCACCCAGTCCACATCTGACCGATCCAAATTTCTGCATATTGCAGTTCAACTCCTATTTCGATCAAAACTTCGCCAAAAGACGAATCCAATGAAACCAACTCAACTAAAATCACCAAACACAATCATAAACATATCATAACATTACTAACTACATGAATATGACGATTACCACAAAAATGATGTAAATCTCACCCAAAAACCATTAAAATGAACATATGATCAAAATGAGAGATCTAACTAACATAAACATGTAAAATGACATGAAATTAACGAGTAAAACTTGCTAGATTAGATCATAGGGTGATGAATATGAAAGTGAACTTGTAATGGTGTAAATCTATGGTAAAACATCCTAATTTGATGAGAAACATGCACAAACACTCATATACTTCATTGCATTCATGTGAGAGATGTAAATCACTCACCGATTTGCCGAAACAATCTAAAACGATTAAATTAAGAATCCGAACGGCGAGCACTCCGAATCAAACCCCTCGATCCGATGAATTCGCCTTTGAAATGATGTAGATCTTGCCTTGGATGGTGTAGATCTTCGATCTCCTCCCTTAGATTTGAATTTTTAATGGTGGAAAGGTGTAGGAGGAGGAAGGAGATAAAATGCCTTCAAATGAGTGAATGGGAAAAAGTAAACCTTTCCCTCCACTCTCACTCCCTATTTATAGGATTCCACTAAGGCACCAAAACCTGAATAGCCAACTGAAAAACCTTAAAACAACGATTTCTCCCAAACCGCTGAGCGAAATCCTTAATATAACCACTCTAAGGAAATCATCAATTCCTTTCCAATGGAACTGGTCTCACTCTCTGATTCGACCTGAGTCAAAAGTTATGCCCTTTACAAGCCTGACAGAGGCAAAATTGTCACAAACAAAATCGGTAAAAATTATGGACATGTCTCACATCCCCATAAACAACATATTAAAAGATGAGAATAATACAACCCTCAAAGAATGAAATAAAAATATTTTACGATCTTTCGATATGTAAAATGTGGGCTATTACAAGGAAATAAGTGATGATCGTCCAGACGTACTTGGAGAATGACCGGATATGCGAGGACTTCTCTTCTGTAGTGGACATATGGGACGAGGAATAAGGTGCCTCCGGTTTCGTTCAGACCCAGAACGAACTTGTGAATGGATAGTATGTCTGATATTGTATTCCTTTTTACTGTGTTCATTCATCTTTGCTAAATATATATCGGTTTGGTGGCGAAGAATTTATTCTCTTGCTTAACACCCTTCTTTGAGACGTATGAGCTTATAGATTATGTATCGGTAGAGATCAGTGGTAAGGTATGGAGTGACAGTGTGACATGGTGAGTGGCATTTGACCAGGGGTTTCACTACACCGTAATGGCCATTTGGTGACCCTTTTTTTTCCAATCGCCAACACTTATTTGTGTTGTAGTGCAATAACAAGAATAAGCGTTGCTGTATTAAAAAAGTGTTGCCAAAAATACATAATTGTATTTTTTTTATTGCCAACGCTTATTATGGTCTTTAAGGGTGGGTTCGGGGGGTAAGAACGTAAACTCAGCAGTGTAACCCTATTTCCCCTTTCACGTTGCTTTCTCCCAACGCTTTCACAATTTCGGCCGCCTAAATCAGTAATCCCATATCCCACGATCCTAAAGAAGAAGAAAAAAAACTAAGAAAAAAAAAACATCTGAGCATAGCGCTATCTGATTTTAGGGGTGGCTTCAGGTTTCAACTCGCTTTCGCATTCGATTTTAGGGATTTTGTTCGATTTTTGCTTGCATTCACTCACAGTCAGGTATAAATTTAATTCTCATCTTTATCGATTTGTGAAGCCGAGTGTTGCGATGTAATTTGCTGCGATTTTTGGCGATTTTAGACTCTCAAGGCTTCCTAGATTATGTTGAGAGATGTGTTAAATCAGAAGAAAATAGCCACAATCTTCTTGATAAATTACAAGATGCAACTGGGAGGGGTCAGAGCCCGTTCACAATCTTTCCTCCATCGGAAGAACCTGAAATCATAACTATAACAGAACCTGACACAGGACTTGCAGGTTTCTTTTCATGCTTTTATACACCAAACTCTGTTCTTTCATATTCAGTTAACTTTCAGAGATTTTTCCAGACAAGAAATTTTGTATTATAGCACGCAACCTGTCATCTGAGTTGGGTTAATTTTGTTAATTTTCAAGTAAATCGTGGGGTTCCTGGCTATATAATTATTTAGCGCATATTTCCTAGTAAATTATTTTTTGATCTAAATTGAGATTTGGGTTAGATTGCTTCTTTGATTCTTTAGCGGTACATTAGGTAGTTTTACACTGGACCGTGGTTTCCCAGTTATGAAATTGGTCAGTGTTATTTTGTCACTTAACATGTTCCATATTATTGTGTTGAGGATATTTCTTTTGAATTTGTACTCAGATACTCGCAACCAATACAAGCAGTTTCCTTTAAATATTAGAACTGTAGAGCAGGAAGAAAAGTGCAGGTCAATTTTAGCATCAATAAGTGGAAGCATTTCAGGAAGACATATGAGGTACAAGTGTTGGACTACATCCGTGAAACTATAAAATACTTCTGAGGTTCCACATTGTTGTTGTTGTGTAACTAACCATCAATACTCATATTATTTAGATCGCCTTGAGTCCCAGAGAAAGAGCTGTAAGTAGTTTAAATCATGGTATTGATTACATTATCATGTTTTCATTGCACGTATGATGATATAAAATTATAATTTCTCATATGACACTGTTAAATCAAATAGATGATATTTGACAAATTTATTTTTGTAGAAGTGGATATTTCTAATTTTATATTTTTCTTCCATTTAGTTTTGAAGACACAGCGTACTGGACAAATGTTCTTTAAATATAATTGTGAAAGACATTATTATTTATTTATCTATCAAGGTAGCAAATTTTAATTTATTCAAAACCCTAGGGTTTTTTTGAATTTTTGAAAAACTTAAAATGGTCATCAAATTGAGAAAAATAGTAGAAGCATATAGATAAGTTTCTACTTAGAGATTAGAGTTCAGTAGTAGAGTGTTAGGTTGTGTCCTTATTTTATATATGAAAAGCGAAATGATAGGTTATTTATTCACATAGTTTTTGAGTTATCGTCCTTGAATTCGAAATCTTATCAGTTGCATTCCGATTATTGCAGTTGAGATATTTGATGGACTACTATCACATTGGAACAAAAAAAATTTGTTTCAGCTTTTTGTTTCCATCACTTTCTCTGTCTCATTGTATTTCTTAATCTGAAATTATTTATAACCAACTCTAATTTCTATCCGTTTTCACAACCTTAAGATACAAAAAGTTTCAATTTTTTAGTGTTATTAGTTATTACAGTATCCATGTCTGATTTTTAGAGATCTGTTTGAGACATAAAGCTACTGATGAAATGCTGTACTTTTATTAGTTCTAATTTTCTACTTTACAACCTGTTCAACACCTGAGGTGACTCTGTGTTTTGTTTTGCCAGGGATTGTGGTTGCGTCTTCTCAGACTTAGCGCTACTGAGGATCCTCTTTCTTCATTTGAATATGGAACAATTTTTGGTATCAATTCTAAATATCTCACTAGAAGCGTGTTCTTCCTTGAGAACTTTGTTTTGTTATGCTTCTTCTTTCTTATTCTTTAACATATTTCTAATCAAATTCAAAATTATTATGCAGCTCTAATTGTGTCTGATGCAGATGGTATTGGTGGCACTGGATTTGTCGAGTGTATTGGTGAACACATCCATTCGGTATTTTTCAGATAACTTCCATTTTTAGTTCTATTTTTTTTTTTTGAATACTATCTAATTTTCAGGGATGGCAATGTCGTTTAACCGATGAACAGTTTATTGCTGTGAAGGAGCTAGTGAGTCAGTCTTATGAATCTTTTAAAACTTAAATATCATTAGATATACTGATCTTAGTTATGCTATATATATCAAATGGAGATGGTCTTGCCCTTTTCATTACTCCATGTGAATATTTTTTCATTTGTTGCCCTGCAAGCACAGAATTGCATTTCTATAGATTATTTCCCATTTTCTCTACCACTATCTCTTACCCCTCTCTCCCACCTTTTTTGAATTATTAGCGTTTATTTTGTTTACCTGCGATTGAGTTTGGTTGCAATTTAATACTACTGTAAGTTTGTGATTCATTTTTTTGCAATGTGAATATGACAACTCAAGACAGCAATTAGTCTTGCTACCACACGCAATGACATGTCAACTATAAGAACTGCATTTGAAGTAGCTGATGTGCTGTACCGGAATTATTCAAATTGTGTTCCGGATTATATTCAACGACATCTTCCACTTCCCGCTTGGGAAGAATTAAGGTTTGCGATTCTTAGATTAAGAACATATATAACTTGCGTGAACACGTATCTAATATGCATACGTTGGATTAAGAATATATAGCATGAACATAGGTGTGTCGTTAGTTTGACAACAGTGTTATTTACATTTTCTTATTGGCAATTATCTACTGTTATGTTTACATTTTTTTGTAAGTGAGATTAAGTTTACTGTTCGCTGCGAAAGCGAACAACAACTGTTCGCTGCGAAAGCGAACAGAAGCTATTCGCGAACAGAACAGCAGCTGTTTGCGATGTGAACAGCAGCTATTTGCGATGCGAACAGCAGCTGTTCGCGAACAGCTGCCTATTCGCGAACAGCTGCCTGTTCGCGAACAGCTGCCTGTTCGCGAACAGGCTGCTGTTCGCTGCGGGAGCGAACAGTAAAAGCGAACAGCAACTGTTCTCAGAAAGCGAATAGCAGCTGTTCGCGAACAGCAGCTGTTCGCGAACGTGCTGCTGTTCGCTGCAGGAGAGAGCAGCTGCTGTTCGCGAACAGCTGTTGTTCGCTGCGTGGCAACGAACAACAGCTGTTCGTTGCCACGCAGTTGTTCACTACCGTTTGAGAAAGAGTTCGAGTTATTCCACTCCTCAAAAAATGCTACTATTTGCTTTTGTGGGTTAGAGCTTCTCCGCCTAGAGAAGAATATCCTTGTATTTGTTACTTAATTTTTTTAACATATAGCATTATGTTAGGTATAATATGAAGATTGTGCATGTTAGAATAGTATGTCTCCTTGACTTTTCTTCTGTGCCACATTTGATGAAGATAATTCTGGTGAGTGATTTCAGTTTTTTATGGCTATTTTTGCTGTCTTTGTTTGTCTATTTTGAGTTGCTGAACAATATCACTATTATTTCTACAGAAAGCGAAGACCAAGTAATCACCTTCAATACAAATGGTACTTTATACTATTATTTCTCAGTTTGCAAAGCCACATACTCCTCCACTTGAAGCCCAGCTTCCCACGCTTGAACTACTAAAAGTAAGATTTACTTATTCCGCCATGTTATGTTATTCATGGATATGATATATTTATACTAAGGAATGGCCTTTTATGTTCGTCTAAGCTTTCTTTTTCATTCAGATAGTTTCTGTTTCAAACTTGAGCAATTATGACATGGATATATGGTTTTCTTTACCACTTTTACTAGGAATGATATTAAACAGCTGCATGTCATAATAATCCATCATTACAAACACTCATAATAAGTCATCATTACAAAACCTTGTATCAGTTACGGTGAACTTCGAATCTATTTTAATTTTAATTTTTTTTAAGCAAACTTTTGTTCCGAACAGATCAATTCTTTGCCAACTCAATTATGTATGTCCATTAAACACAACTCTGTACTAAAATATCTTTCTTAATAGACTCTTATAAATTATTTATTTTGGTAATTTCCCGTGCTTCTTTTGTTCTAAACAAGTATAACAGTCAGTAAAAGATAATGATTGTTGATATTTAACCCACTGCCCATTTTATAACTCAACTCTCAAATTCAGTTGCAGACTTTCAATATGGATCCGAAGTCTCGGAAGATTCTGCAGCTCCTTCGTCTAAGACAGGTTAGCGTTTCAAGTCCAAACTAGTGTAGAACACTTGTATTTCCCTGCTTTGGGTATGTGCAGTTTGTGTACATGGTAGTGAAAATGCTTTTGGTATGTACATGTAGTGAAAAGCATGTTGTGTACATGGTAGTGAAAATGATCAGTGAACTTAAAAGGAACAAAACTGAGCCTGTCTCAATTTTAGATTCGAAACTGAGTTGGAAAGGCGCAGTTTCTAAACTGAGCCACTCAGTTTGGAAATAGAGCCTATCCGGCTCAGTTTCGGATTCGAAACCGAGCTGGAAAGGCTTAGTTAAACTGAGCCTGGCTCAGTTTAGAAACTGAGCCAGGCTCAGTTTTTAACTGAGCCTTTCCGGCTTGGTTTCGAATCGAAATCGAGCCAAGCTCAGTTTAACTGAGTTTGCAAACTGAGTTTCCAAACTCAGTTTCTAACTGAAATAAACTCAGTTTCTAACTGAGATAAACTCAATTTTGATGTGGTCACATTGATAGATGCATTATAGTTCAATGTCTTAAAAAAATTTAGTTAACTTAACCAACAAAAACACAAATAAATGCCAAGCCAAATAATTGGTATTAAAATTATCTTTTGTAAATTGTTTATAGAATGTTATATTAATTATTGTTGTCAACTTTGATCTTTCTTATAAGCCTTAGCAAATCCAAAAGCAAATATTTCACGAACGACGATTTGAAAGGCTGGACATAAATGAAATTCGAGAGAAGTGTTACCATGTTTTGTATTCGGTATCTGTAGAATTTCATTTATCTATTGAATTTTTCGACTTAAATATGTATCGAATTTAGCAACTTGGTTATGTATTATACTTGTATATTGTTAACTGATATTAATTCTATGTCATTACTTAATTATGAATGTTGTCTATTGGTATTCATTAAATTATACTTTTTAAATTGAGAATAATATCTATTTTGGATTCATATTAAATATCGTTTATATTATAATCATGTTAGTTATTGTGAATGAAAATCTTGCAACATGTATAAGCGTTGCAAACAAAAATATTGCAACATGTATAAGCGTTGTAAACAAAAAATACCAACGTTTATAAGCGTTGCGAATGAAAATCTACCAACGCTTATAAGCGTTGGGAATGAAAATCTACCTACGCTTATAAGCGTTGCGAATGAAAATCTACCAATGCTTATAAGCGTTGGTACTACATTGCCACGCCCCCGTAGCGACACTAATAAGCGTTGCGGAAATTGTTTGCAACGGTTATACTCGTTGGCAATCACCTGTTTTGGTGTAGTGTTTTGTTGAAAAATATAGCCTTGTGGTTGATGATCAGAGCACCGCCTTAAATAGCATAGCTTTGTGTAGCGTTAATTCACGAGCCTCACACCCTGGTGTGAACCAGAAACGGGAGAGGAACTCAGGGAGAACATGCGTTTCTTTCTAGCTAGGAGTGGTGTCATGGTATGGAGTCCAGACATTTTACTCATTTGGATGTTGCGTATTATTTGATGGATAGCGAGGTACCTCAGATATATCGGTCACTACGGGGCCGATGGATGCTATGGTTGATATACTGACCAGATTTACGCCACATAGGGTGGGGAAACATATTGTTCAGGAATTATAATCCACTAACGTAAGTGTGGACCGGCTATGACGCTCCAATGGCTCACCTAAGTATGAGTCCTTAGGCACGGGCTAAAGTTTCTCGAATTCGGTAAGGACGACCCCTTGCCTTAGTTCATGATGGAAATCCAATTTCAAATACGACATTTTCGGTTTTAATTGTAGAACTAATATGGCGACATAGTAGCATGGGATACTATGTCGTCTATGATTGATACATTTATATTTGAAGTGATTTTGACACTATACACTTATAGTAATATCAAAATGATTTGTTTTAAACGTACCAAGCTTGTTTGGCTATTATAACGTAAAACTCTATCCTCCGGCTTGCGTTGCATTGTGTGATGGGACCTGAGTTTTATAATAGCTTCATTTTCTTTAATTAGCATTGCTCTGTTTGTTTTATGCACTGGTATTCTTGGCAGTAAAACCGTTCCGTGTTATACGGCATGGTCCCTTGATTTACTATACTTAAAAATCAAGTAATAACTATTTTTAATTCCCACACCATCCCATGACTGACCTGGAGTTTATTGTTTTAACCTAAACTAAAGGTGCCCCTCTTTTCCACAAGGGCAACTAGTAGTTTTGGTTTTGCAGACTTCTATTTTTGAGGATCCTGGTTTACAGTTGGAGCTATATTCGGAAAGCTCTGTATCCGTGTATTTCTTTTAGTTGTATTTGTTAATATATTTCCGCTATGCATTATATTAATTTTCCACTGCTTTGTAATTTAAATCTCTGATATTTTTTTGATGTATATTATTTATTCATACTCTGGAATATTCTTGTACTCTGATGTAATTGTTGTAATAACAATGAAGTGTTCTGTTGTTTACATTCTGATTTGTCGTGTTCTCAACTCAATCCGGCCTTTTCCGTCTCTTTGGAGATCGAGGGATTTCAGATCATTTCAGGTGGTATCAGAGCTTTGGTTTACAGAGCTTGAGAACAAGACACAGTAGAACCAAATGAAAGAATTCATCAAAGATTGGATTAGTAATATCTAATAAGAATGACTCGTTTGAGATAGGATCAGTAATATCGTAGAACGAGTGTGAAGAGTGCTATTTTTAAATTCTAATTTAGTTTTAAAATTTTATATCAATTATTCGTATTTGAATATTTACTTTATACTGAATTTTGACTATCAGGTATATGAAGATTTTGAATATACGTGTAATTAATGTGTATTCGAAGTCCCAAATATACTGGATAGATATAGAATCACACTCTAGTCGCTCGCGGATAATTCTGATAATAATGCACCATTATCAGTATTTATGTTCGAGTTTCGAAAGTGGGATATCTTTATGACTCCAATTGACTGGTGCGAGAACCAAAACCCTAGATAGCGTTATTGTTGTGATTTGGCATTAAAAATATGATTTTTTAATATATATATATATAAAGTTATATGTTTGAAAAGCTAATCAACTAATTGATTGTTGGTTGTGTTGTTTGATTATTAGTTTAACTAATAAAATTATTGAAACCAATATGTAAATGAAAGGTAAATTTAGCCAAATCGAATAAAATATTGAATTAAATTGAAATTGAAATTGATTGAAATTGCATATATGTACATATGTATATAATGAACATGTAATTGCGTAGAAGCTAAGAATAGGAATAAAATTGTATTCCCAACAAATAGGTACATATTTACTGTATTTCTTGGGTTTGATGATTTTATGAGCCGATTGGCGAGCCACTTGGCTTTTTATTTTTCTTTTGGATTGACGAGGGCCCTGTGAGGCAAGTTGCTGTTTTACTGATCAGCCCGTACAAAGGAGGTTATGGCGAAATTTTTCGAAAATTTAGGGTGTTAGCCAAATTTTTGAGAAAGTAGAAAATTCTTACAAACTGAAAAGTTGAAAAATGAAAGCCAGAATGAAAGTTGAGTTGGTTAGCTAAACAACTTTCAGCTCCGTTCCTTTTCGAGGATGAAAAGATTTTAAGTGGGGGAGTTTGTAACAATCCGAATTTTCAGAACTAATTTAAATTTTTTATTTTGGCTATTTTAATGGATTTTGAATATTTAAAATGATTTATTTTAAATAATAATGATTTAAAATTTTATTTAGATAGAAGTTAGAACGTATAAATTTATTTTAATTATTTAACGAGCCTAAAATGGGGCAGCAATTTGAAAATTCGGTTTTGAACTTTAAATAAATTTACAGAGTTCAATATACATCAGAATTGGACGAAAAAAGAAACATTTCAATCTATTTAATTATATCTTTCTAACGAATGTGAAAAATTCAGATTTCATAATATAAATTGAAAGTTATGTCCAGTTTAAAATTTAAATAGTCGCTATGGAATTTATATATATATATTATATATATATATATATAAAGCCTTTAAAAATAGCCATTTTGCAACGACCTCCGTTTTCGATGAAACCACTTTTGTTGGATTCAGAATGTCAAATTTTTGCTAGATTCCAATTTTCATAATTTTTGGAATTAATATGTGAGCTTGGTGAATTTAAACGGATTTGTAATTTCAGTTTGAATTTAATCGACTGGAAAATGACCATATTTCAAAAGGTCTCCCAATTCGACGAAATTAGTTTTATTAGGACAGTATAGTTAAAACATAGCTAGAATTATTTTTCTGCGATTTTTGGAGTCAGTATGTGGCCCTAGTAAACTAAAATGTATGTTCAAATTCAATATATATGTTGATTTATATTTTAATTTTGATAAAAATTGATCAAAATAGTCGAATGGGCTTAAGAAACATATACCATTGTGTCCGGATTGAGAGTATTTAGATAGGGACAACAGTCGTTGGGTTTGATTTGGAGTTCATATCAATAAGAAGGCATTTTTGAAATTAAATTAAAATAAATAAATTATATAAAAAGCCCCCCCCCCCCCCCCCACAAGAAAACACTAGCTCATCAAACTCAGCCGCCACCCTCGTTTTCAACGTTCCAAATGCTCCCAATCAAATCCCTAAATCGCGGCTAAATCAAATCGAATTAGATCATGGTGATACAACAAATATTGTGGAGATTTTTAAGGGCTTCAAAGTGATATGGTTGTGATTAATTTTCCTTGGGTGTTCTATTTGAATTTGCATCGGGAAGTCGCATGTTCGTGCGCCATTTAAGGCGCTATAAGCCATCACGCCGCCGGCGGTGGCAGCCAGGGTGAGGAGCCAGAACGGCGATCACCGTGAGCCGCTCCGATCGAATTCCGGTCGCGTGTGGGTGGTGGAGCGTAGGCGAGATGAAGTCGACGTTGGGGTTCGAGGATTTCAGGAATTGGAATGAAAGAGATGAAGTAATTAAGGGTTTAATTATAAATTAATTATTAATTAAATATCTCGATATGTAATTAATGTATAAAAACCTATATCTTTTTCATACGAGGTCCAAATCCGATGATTTCGGATCCGTTGCGATCGTGACAACAAATTCTACATTTCAAAACTGATCAAAACGGAAATGGAGAAGATTTGAATTTGAGGCAAATTCAAGTCCAAATTGTTCAGAAATTAAGAAATAAAGGCTGACGAAGTGGAACCCAATGTGAGAATCCCTTCTCACTCAAATTATTTGATAGTTAAATATTTCCTAGGTTGCAGACGGGGCTTAGAAGCCCCCGCCACTATTTATTATGGTTGTTTGTTTGGACTGTATTGTTTTGTGATTATAATGTGAAATGGAATGTAAAATATTCATGTGATTGAATAAAATGTTTAATCATTAAAAATAATGTGTAATAAAACTATATAAAATATTCATGTGTGAAAATAAATATTCATTTACAAATCGGACGATTTGTTTATGTACACCCATTTAACTGGTATTGATTGGGACGATAAATTTTACACATCGCCCAACTACACAAATAAAATTTGTGTTTGTTGATTGAAATCCCACACGGGTAATGGGATGATATTTGACATACACTAATCCCAATTGTTTAGCTGTATGTCAATCAATGCGTTGAAAGACTGTATAAGCCTTATTTATTTATTTATTTATTTTAATGCTTATACAGTGGTTAAATGCATTCTGGATGTTGTATGAATTTTTGATGACTGTTTATCATTATCGTTGTATACATGCGATGTATGAAATCCATACAACTGAAATTATATGGTAATTGATTGAGTCTGATTCCAATTCAGAATTAATGAATATTTTTGAATAATATCCGGTGTATAATCAAAATCAGATATTTTAAATATATTATCATTTTAATATTATAATGATAAGAAAATTTTAATTTTGATTTGAAAATTGAAATGAAGTAGAAATTGTTTTAAAATGAATTTATTAAGAAATATTCAATTTTGATTTGAAATTAAAATGAAGTAGACATCGTTTTAAAATGAATTTAAAACGAATTTATTAAGAAATATTCAATTTTGATTTGAAAATTGAAATGAAGTAGAAATCGTTTTAAAATGAGTATATTAAGAAATATTCAATTTTTATTTGAAAATTGAGATGAAGAAGAAATCGTTTTAAAATGAATTTAAAATTAATTTATTAAGAAATATTCAGTTTTGATTTAAAAATTCAAATGAAGTTGAAATTGTTTCAAAATGAATTTATAAACGAATTTATAAAATATGTTTTAAATGAAAATCGATGAAATATATATATATATATATATTAATGGCTTGAATAGAATGCGCCGCGCTACGACCGTTCACGAATTTCGACCATTAACTTCGAATGGACATTACGGGAGATCCGACCGTCTGATTCTCCTAAAATCTGAACCATTGGGTTCGTATCGAAAATAGATTTCCAATGAATATAAGAGATTTAAAATCTAACACTAGGATTTGGAGATACATCCAAATCAAATTTGGAAAAGGTCGCTATGGATGCAGTTCGGTGGTCGTTAGTGGAAACCGACTGTGTAGACCTTGATAAAATTATTAATAATTTGTACAAAATCATAATTAATAATTTGGTAAGAATTTGGATGAAAATTTCCACATTTGTAAATATAATAATATATTTTTATCAAAATGAACTAGTTATTAACTAGAATGTTAGTCTAATATTTTTAAATAAATAAATTGGATTTGTGAATGGTTTTAATATAACCAGAATTTTCCAATGTATAAATTGGAATGGATTTGAATATAAATCATCTTCAGGTTATTTCGATATTGGATTCCATGGCTATACGGATATTGTGGAGGAATTTGGAAGATAAATATGTATCATTATTCCCCATACGATATATGTTGGTTTCAGAATTTGATATTGAATACAAGCCGATATAATTTCTATTTTGAGCCTTGTTGTAACAACCCCGAATTTTAGGGCCAACTTAAAATTTATTTTAAGTAATTTTAATGAGTTTTGATATTTAAAATAATTTATTTTAAATAATAATGATCACAAATTTGATTCAAATCGAAGTTAGAATGACTAATTTAATTTTAATTATAAAAAGAGTTAGAAATAGCGCGGTAGTTTGAAAAGTCAAACTTGAACTTTGACTGACCGTGAGGATGCAAAATTCAAGGGATTTTAGTGAAACCAAAAATATTAGAATCTATTTAAAAATATCTTTCCAACGAATCCGAAAAATTGAAATTTCATAGCGGAAATCAAAAGTTATGGCCAATTCAATTTTTGGAAGGTCGCTATGAAATTTATAAAGGTCAAAAATGCTACTTTTTACATACGAAGGAATTTCGACTCGAAACCACTTCCATTGAGTTCGGAATGATGTTTCTGCATTGAAAAACAGTAAAGACTTATATATTTTGAGTTTCGAAAATTATTTGTTTAAAAATGTATTTTTAGTATTAAATATATTGGCCTTGAAAATAGTCATTTTTCAAACGACCTCTGTTTTCGACGAAACCACTTTTGTTGGAACCGGAATATCAAATTATTGCTAGGTTTGAATTTTCAGAATTTTTCAAATTAATATGTGAGCGTGGGAAAAGAAAATGTGTTTTGACTATTTCAGTTAAATTTAAACGCCTTAAAAATAGCCATTTTTAAAATAGTCTCAGAATTCAACGGAAATAATTTTGTTGGGTTCGTATCGTCAAAACAAAGCTAAAAATGATTTTTCAGTAATTTTTAGAATTAATATATAATTATAATTGATTTTTCAGTGTAAACGGACAATTTTTGACTTTAAAAATTCATTAAAAATTCATACGAGCTCAGAATTGAACGAAATTAATTTTTCTAGGTCCGCAGCATCAAAACATAGCTAAATATATTTTTCGGGAATCTTTGAAGTTAATTTGTGGCCTCGGTGAATTTTCAGTTACGGTCAATATTTAATTAATTAATTTTTAATAGGAAAAAGATAAAAAAAGCTACAGACATCAGAATTGGGACTCGAGACATAGCCCATTGCGCTCAGAAGACGTCAAAACCCTAAGAATGACAGTAAGCAGGCCTAATTCTGAGTTCGGACCAAAACGGGATTAAACGGGCTAATTAAATTATTAAAGAATGATTAGGAAAACCTAATATAATATTATAAATTCCGGAAACATTGTTCATCTTTCTTCCTCCTCGTCATTTTCAGCCGTAAGAACTCATAACACTTCAGAATTTCAAACCTTGATTTCTCCCTCAATTCTCAACGAAATCCTTCGTGTAAATACACGTTTCGAAGAGATTTTCGTGCTCTTCAATCTCCGACAAGAATCACCACCTCTCATCGACCGTAGCCTCCGCACCACCCTCCCAAACCACCGCCGAACGCAGCCCCACCGCGCCACCCACAAGCCGCCGCACCTCCTCCAACTCCCGGTGAAGATAGCCCTCTCGTAGCACTTCAATCTCCTGCAAACCGTTCGTAAAACCGTCGATCTCCGACAAGAATCACCACCTCTCATCGACCGTAGCCGCCGCACCACCCTCCCAAACCGCCGCCGAATGCAGCCCCACCGCACCACCCACAAGCCGCCGCACCTCCTCCAACTCCCGGTGAAGATAGCCCTCTCGTAGCTCTTCAATCTCCTGCAAACCGTTCGTAAAACCGTCGATCGTAGCTCGAGTTATCTCGATTCAAAGTTTTGAACTTTAGGTAATGTTTATTTCAGATTTTGCGACGCTTTTAAATGTCGTTGTGTCAGTTGTTAAAAGCTGAATTTTGATTTTTCATATGTATTTGAATTGTTCCAGATCTGAAATCTATTTGAATACGAACACTGAATCGAATCGAACCTGTATCATCTCCTCAGACCAGACCACTGTGAGAATTTATTTTTAATTTAATCTGATTTATTTAATCATTATTTCTATGATTATTAATAAGTAGATCTAATAAGACGTGATGTTTATACCGTGGATTTGAACTGTTCACTCCGTATGATGTTGACACTGATTTGCATGAGATTAGATCTGAAATTTTGAGGTTTAAATCTGAATTAATAATTAATTAAAATTAATTATGTGTTTAATCATGTCGTGTTGATTTTACATATGCCAAGTTATAACATCACCTAGTAATTACCTTGATGCTAGTTGTTAGATTTGGACTTGTTGTATGTTTGGGATGTTGTTGTTATGTTATGTGATGAAAATTTACATCTTATTTAATGCAAATAAAATAAGAATGCGACTTGTGGTGGAATTTACATTTTATTATGTAAAATTAAAATAAGAAATTTACACCGTATGAGAAAATTAACATTATTCTTAGTGTAATAATAAGTAATTACATCGTATGTGTAAATTAACATTTTTAATGTTAATATGATAGAAATTCAACAGTAGGATGTAAATTAACATTTTTAATGTTAATATGGTAGAAATTCAACCGTAGGATGTAAATTAACATTTTTAATGTTAATATGGTAGAAATTCAATCGTAGGATGTAAATTAGCATTTTTAATGTTAATATGATAGAAATTCAACCGTAGAATGTAAATTAACATTTTTAATGTTAATATGATAGAAATTCAACCGTAGGATGTAAAATTAAAATCAGAATTCGCGATGACATGAAATTTACCTTTTATTATGTAAATAAAGTATTTTCACTGCATATATAAATTTACATTATTTTTAATGCAAATTAAATAGTAAATTTAACCGTAGGATGTCATTAACATTTTTAATGTCAATTTTAAAAAGAAGTTTAACCGTAGGATTAGTTGACATTATTTTTAATATTAATATATATGAATTTCACCGTAGGAAGATTTACATTATTTTTTTTACGTAATAAAAAGAATGGACTTTACATTGTAATTAAAGAGTAAATTTTACATTGTAAAGAATGGACTTTATATTGAGAATTTGGCGATGTAAATAAAAAGACAATCTTTTTATGTTAAAAAAAAAGAGAAAAAAATAAACCATCTTTTTATGTTCAAAATAAAAAGACATTATTTTTACATTGTAAATAGAAAAGATTACATTTTTACATTGTAAAGTAGAAAAGGTAACATTTTTACATTTGTAAATAGAAAAGATTATATTTTTACGTTGTAAAATAGAGAAGTTAATATTTTTACTTTGCAAAATATAAAAGTTGATGTCTTTACATTGTAAAACATAAAGTTGATATTTTTACATTGAAAATATAAAAGTAGATACTTTTACATTGTAAGTAAAAGAATGAAATTTTATGTTGTAAAATGAATTTACATCGCATGAATTATATAACATTTTATTTTGATATTTATGAATGAATTTACATCGCATGAATTATATAACATTTTATTTTGATATTTATGAATGAATTTACATCGCATGAATTATATAACATTTTATTATGATATTTATGAATGAATTTATTTCACATGAATTATATAACATTTTATTTTGATATTTATGAATGAATTTACATCGCATGAATTATATAACATTTTATTTTGTTATTTATGAATGAATCTGCATCGCATGAATTAAATAACATTTTATTATGTAGTTTAAGACTGAACTTATACCGCATGAACAAAAGTTACATTTTTATATGTAATATATATATAAATTTGCACCGTATAACGAAAATTACATTTTTCTATGTAATTAAAGTGTAAATTTACATTGCATGACGAAAATTACATTTTTCTATGTAATTAAAATGTAAATTTACATTGCATGACGAAAATTACATTTTTATATGTAAATTATAAAGTGAATTAACATTGAATGTTAAAAATTACATTTTTCTTTGTATTAAAAATTATATTTTTACAATGTGAATTAGATGTAGTGTTTCATTGTAATTAAAAATTATATTTTTACAATGTGAATTAGATGTAGTGTTTGCATTGTATTTAAAAATTATATTTTTACAATGTGAATTAGATGTAGTGTTTGCATTGTAATTAAAAATTATATTTTTACAATGTGAATTAGATGTAGTGTTTGCATTGTATTTAAAAATTATATTTTTATAATGTGAATTAGATGTAGTGTTTGCATTGTAATTAAAAATTATATTTTTAAAATGTGAATTAGATGTAGTGTTTGCATTGTACTTAAAAATTATATTTTTACAATGTGAATTAGATGTAGTGTTCGGATTGTAATTACAAATCATGTTTTCACAATGTGAATTAAGAGTAGAGTTTGCATTGGCATTAGAAATTATATTTTTATATGTAATTTAAAGATTTTGAGTGTATCAAAATTTACATTTTCAATGTAAGGAAAGAATGAAGTAAGGATGCGGTAATAGTATTTCCATTTTCAAATGAATTAAAATTTAGTAAGTATCGGTAATTGTGTAGAGCGTTGTTTTAATCAAACGACGTTATTATGATTTAATGATTATATATATATATATATATATATATATATATAATTAAAATTAAACGAATAGGGCGCGGTAGTTCTCATTTTGAAATCATACTTTTAAACGACTATACAAGAAGATCCGACCGTTGGATTTTCTTGAAACTGGAACCGTTAGGACCGTCTTGGAAAAATCTTTCCAATGATATATATTATGTTAAGATCCAACGGTTAGATTCTGAGAAATGTAAAAATCAAAATTGGTTGAATGCAGCGCAATAGTCGCCCATGGACTTAAGGCGTCGTTATATAAAAATTTAATTATTTTAAATAATTAAAATAGGAATGAATCGTTAATAAAAATAATTATTAATATGTAAGAAGGATTTTCAATATATATATATATATATATATATATATATATACGAGGATTATATGGAAAGTCCGATTTTATCTCATTCGAAACAATTAAACGACGTTTAAAAATCCAAGATTGGAAGACGGCGATTGAAGACCGTCAAATCTCCACATCGAATGGACGATGATGACTGTTGCCTTCGAATGGCTCGCTACCATGATAAGGTAATAGTAGGAGTTGCCCAGGTGTAGTGTTGATTTGTACGGATTTGGCTTTCGTTCAGACCCAGAGCATAAACTTATTTGTGTGTCTGACATTGTACTCCATTATATATCATGTTATTAATCTTCTGTCGAATGTATGGATGTTTAGTGGCGGAGAATTTATTCTCTTGCTTAACACCCGTTCATATATTTCGGCAAAGGATTGGTAGTGTGATATGGAGTGATGAAGTGGCATGCTAAGATGCATATGATCAAGGCTTTGTTGAAAATCAGGCCTTGTGGGACGATCAAAGCATAGTCTGTTTAGACATAGCTTTGTGTATAGCGTGACTTCGCGAGCCTCACACACCGGCGGAGTCTAAAACGGGAGAAGGGAACGCAGGGAGAGCAGCACGTTTCTTTCTAGCTAGAGTGGTATCAGTGACCTACCTGCCCTGACATTTTACTTATGTGGATGATGGAATGAGGCGCCTCGGATAGGTCCTATAGGACCGGGAAACGTGTGTTCAGGAATTGCCAATCCACGAAGCAGTATGTGTGGACCGGCCCTGCAGCTTTCCAAGGGTTCACTACGGGGGATCCTGAGACATTAGCTAGAGTGTCTCGAATCGGTAAGGAGCTCCTCCCTAGCCTTGACTCATGATGGAAACTCAATTTCCAATACGCCCCATTCGGTTTTGATTGTATTACTAGTACGGAGGCATAACATATGGTACTTATGCTTCCTAGGATTGATACATTATGATTGAAATTGTTTTTAAAACATATACACACTAATAATAATATCAAATTCGTTTTTAACGTATCAAGCATGTTTAATCACCATAAGGTAAAACTCTTTCCTCCGGTGTGCGTTGCATTGTGTGATAGGACCTGAGTCTTATGGTGATTTCATTTTTCTAAAAAAAGCATTGCGTTGTTTTACGATTTACTTTAAGTTATGCACGGCAATCCATTGGAATAAAACCCGTTCCGCATTAGCGGCATGGTCCATGGATTTGCCTTATTACTATTAGTTAAATTAGCTAAGAATTCTCACACCAGTCCCACGACTGACCCGTTGTTTGTTTCCACCTTTGCAAACTCGGGTGCCCTCTTTTCCACACGGGCAGTCGAGTAGTTTGTCTACAGGTTTATCTCGAGTAGGATTCTGGATTGAAGCTTAAAGCTGTGTCCAGAGCATGGTTGTCTTCCGCTGTATCTATTTTATTTCCACTGCACTGTATTAAATTTATTGTAATTTATCTTCCGCTGTAATTTTATTTCGATGTACTCTGATATATTATGTACTCTGTTGTTATATTACCATGATGTAATAAAAGTCTGTTGTTATTGTTCTGATGTGTTGTATGCCCAAAGTTAACGTAGGCGGGATTTGAACAGTTTTGGTTGATTTTGCGATCGATTAAGGACGGGCAAAATCCGACTCGTTACAGTTGGTATCAGAGCCAGGTTAGCTCAAATCTTTGGGGTACAACTCATTAGAACTGAACAAAAGGCTCATCAGAGATTGGATTAGTAATATCCAATAAGAATACTCATTAGAGATAGGATCAGCAGTATTTAGAATGAGAAAACTCATTAGAGATAGGGTTAGTAATGCCCTAGAATGAGTTAAGAGTAGTAAGCCTATAATATACGTATTTGTGATTAATTATACTCTATTTTGGAAAATATGATTTTGAATATATAAAAAGTTATATATTTGAAAGTCAATCAACTAATGAAATTATTTAAACCAATGGAGAATATATATATATATTAGTTAGTTAATTAATCAACTTTTAGCTTCGTCCCTTTTCGAGGACGAAAAGTTTTTAAGTGGGGGAGACTGTAACAACCCCGAATTTTAGGGCCAACTTAAAATTTATTTTAAGTAATTTTAATGAGTTTTGATATTTAAAATAATTCATTTTAAATAATAATGATCACAAATTTGATTCAAATCGAAGTTATAATGAATAATTTAATTTTAATTATAAAAAGAGTTAGAAATAGCGCGGTAGTTTGAAAAGTCAAACTTGAACTTTGACTGATCGTACATGATGCAAAATTCAAGGGATTTTAGTTTGAACTTTGACTGACCGTACAGGATGAAAAATTCAAGGGATTTTAGTGAAACCAAAAATATTAGAATCTATTTAAAAATATCTTTCCAACGAATCTGAAAAATCGAAATTTCATAGCGGAAATCAAAAGTTATGGCCAATTCAATTTTTGGAAGGTCACTATGAAATTTATAAGGGTCAAAAATGCTACTTTTTACATACGAAGGAATTTCGACTCGAAACCACTTCCATTGAGTTCGAAATGATGTTTCTGCATTGAAAAACAATAAAGACTTATATATTTTGAGTTTCGAAAATTATTTGTTTAAAAATGTATTTTTAGTATTAAATATATTGGCCTTGAAAATAGTCATTTTTCAAACGACCTCTGTTTTCGATGAAACCACTTTTGTTGGAACCGGAATGTCAAATTATTGCTAGGTTTCAATTTTCAGAATTTTTCGAATTAATATGTGAGCGTGGGAAAAGAAAATGTGTTTTGACTATTTCAGTTAAATTTAAGTGAATATTAGGCACAGGTCCCTAAAACGAAACTTAATTAGGCTCACCCCCGGTCGTAAACTTATTGTAAATTTAGTCCCTATTTTCAAAAACATATAAAAAAATATAAAAAAAATATTAAAAAACCATGTAAATTCGTATTTAATTAAAACAATTAATCGTGAAAAAAATCAGATCAAAAAAACATTAAAAACAACGTCGAAATCACGAAATACAGAAAATCAACGAAATGCAGTAAATTGCATCAAAACATGCATATAAATCGATTAGTTGCATACATGTGTGCATTTATTTGAAATCTGCGTCAAAACTGCAGTATAAATGCATACATGTATGCACATATTGTTAAAACATGCATCTGTTGATGCATTTATTTAAAAACCGCATACCTACGTGCAACTTATTCACGTTTGCATGTATTTTGACATATATGCACACATGTATGCAGTTATATAGAAAAACTGCATACATGTATGCAATTTTTCAAACAGGCGTGCATAGATATATGCATGTGTATTCGAATAGTTGCATAAATGTATGCAACTATTCGTAAAAGTTGCATACATTTATGCAACTTTTTTTTTTAAATTTCTGTGGACTTCCGAGAATGTTTACCGATTTTAGAAATTTTTTTTTTTTTTTAAGTGATAGCGCCTGAAAATTTGGACAGAAAACGAAAGAGGCGGAGGTATGGAAATTGGCAGGCGGATGATTCCAGGCGGCAGCTAAAATAGGGGGCGGGTTTACAGAGAAAACATTAATTACAGGGATGTATTTTGAATTTAAAAACTTGCAAATAGTTGCATACATGTATGCAACTTTTGCCAATAGTTGCATACATGTATGCAAGTATTTCTGAAGCTGTTTTAGTTGAAAATGCATGCAGAAACCTGCATACATGTGTGCAACTATTTGAAATACTTGCACACATGTATGCAAGTATTTACATGTGAAAATAAAATATGTGCAGAAACCTGCATACATGTATGCAACTATTTTAAATACTTGCACACATGTATGCAAGTATTACATGTAAAAATATAACAGAGAAATACTTGCACAGATGAATGCAAGTATTCCAAATATGTGCATGATTTGATGCAGATTACTGCATTTTTCGCTGTTTTCTGTATTTTTTTGATTTTGATGCATGTTTTGATTTTATTATGATCTGAATTTTTGGGCGAGCACATGTTTTATTTAAATACGAATTTACGTGATTTTTTTATATTTTTTTAATATTTTTTTGATGACTTTTCGAAAAACAGGGACTAAATTTACAATAAGTTTATGACCGGGTTTTTTTTATATTTTGAAACTTAATAGGGACCTCTAAAAAATGCACCCTAAATTTAAACGCCTTGAAAATAGCCATTTTTCAAACAGTCTCAGAATTCGACGAAAATAATTTTGTTGGGTTCGTATCGTCAAAAAAAAGCTAAAAATGATTTTTCGGTAATTTTTAGAATTAATATATAATTATAATTGATTCTTCAGTGTAAACGGACAATTTTTGACTTTAAAAATTCATTAAAAATTCATACGAGCTCAGATTTGAACGAAATTAATTTTTCTAGGTCCGCAGCGTCAAAACATAGCTAAATATATTTTTCGGGAATCTTTGAAGTTAATTTGTGGCCCCGGTGAATTTTCAGTTACGGTCAATATTTAATTAATTAATTTTTAATAGGAAAAAAAATAAAAAAAATGCTACAGACATCAGAATTGGGGCCCAAGACATAGCCCATTGCGCTCAGAAGTCGTCAAAACCCTAAGAACGACAGTAAGCAGGCCTAATTCTGAGTTCGGACCAAAACGGGCTTAAACGGGCTAATTAAATTATTAAAGAATGATTAGGAAAACCTAATATAATATTATAAATTCCGAAAACACTATTCATCTTTCTTCCTCCTCGTCATTTTCAGCCGTAAGAACCCATAACACTTCAGAATTTCAAACCTTGATTTCTCCCTCAATTCTCAACGAAATCCTTCGTGTAAATACACGTTTCGAAGAGATTTTCGTGCTCTTCAATCTCCGACAAGAATCACCACCTCTCATCGACCGTAGCTGCCGCACCACCCTCCCAAACCGCCACCGAACGCAGCCCCACCGCGCCACCCACAAGCCGCCGCACCTCCTCCAACTCCCGGTGAAGATAGCCCTCTCATAGCTCTTCAATCTCCTGCAAACCGTTCGTAAAACCGTCGATCGTAGCTCGAGTTATTTCGATTCAAAGTTTGAACTTTAGGTAATGTTTATTTAGGATTTTGCGACGCTTTTAAATGTCGTTGTGTCAGTTGTTAAAAGCTGAATTTTGATTTTTCATATGTATTTGTATTTGAATCGTTCCAGATCTGAAATCTATTTGAATACGAACACTGAATCGGATCGAACCTGTATCATCTCCTCAGACCAGACCACTGTGAGAATTTATTTTTAATTGAATTTGATTTATTTAATCATTATTTCTATGATTATTAATAAGTAGATCTAATAAGACGTGATGTTTAGAACGTGGATATGAACTGTTCACTCCGTATGATGTTGAATCTGATTTGCTTGAGATTAGATCTGAAATTTTGAGGTTTAAATCTGAATTAATAATTAATTAAAATTAATTATGTGTTTAATCATGCCGTGTTGATTTTACATATGCCAAGTTATAACATCACCTAGTAATTACCTTGATGCTAGTTGTTAGATTTGGACTTGTTGTATGTTTGGGATGTTGTTGTTATGTTATGTGATGAAAATTTACATCTTATTTGATGCAAATAAAATAAGAATGCGACTTGTGGTGGAATTTACATTTTATTATGTAAAATTAAAATAAGAAATTTACATCGTATGAGAAAATTAACATTATTCTTAGTGTAATAATAAGTAATTACATCGTATGTGTAAATTAACATTTTTAATGTTAATATGATAGAAATTCAACCGTAGGATGTAAATTAACATTTTTAATGTTAATATGGCAGAAATTCAACCGTAGGATGTAAATTAACATTTTTAATGTTAATATGGTAGAAATTCAACCATAGGATGTAAATTAACATTTTTAATGTTAATATGATAGAAATTCAACCGTAGAATGTAAATTAACATTTTTAATGTTAATATGATAGAAATTCAACCGTAGGATGTAAAATTAAAATCAGAATTCGCGATGACATGAAATTTACCTTTTATTATGTAAATAAAGTATTTTCACTGCATGTATAAATTTACATTATTTTTAATGCAAATTAAATAGTAAATTTAACCGTAGGATGTCATTAACATTTTTAATGTCAATTTTAAAAAGAAGTTTAACCGTAGGATTAGTTGACATTATTTTCAATATTAATATATATGAATTTCACCGTAGGAAGATTTACATTATTTTTTTTTATGTAATAAAAAGAATGGACTTTACATTGTAATTAAAGAGTAAATTTTACATTGTAAAGAGTGGACTTTATATTGAGAATTTGGCGATGTAAATAAAAAGACAATCTTTTTATGTTGAAAAAAAAAGAGAAAAAAATAAACCATCTTTTTATGTTCAAAATAAAAAGACATTATTTTTACATTGTAAATAGAAAAGATTACATTTTTACATTGTAAAGTAGAAAAGGTAACATTTTTACATTTGTAAATAGAAAAGATTATATTTTTACGTTGTAAAATAGAGAAGTTAATATATTTACTTTGCAAAATATAAAAGTTGATGTCTTTACATTGTAAAACATAAAAGTTGATATTTTTACATTGAAAATATAAAAGTAGATACTTTTACATTGTAAGTAAAAGAATGAAATTTTATGTTGTAAAATGAATTTACATCGCATGAATTATATAACATTTTATTTTGATATTTATGAATGAATTTACATCGCATGAATTATATAACATTTTATTTTGATATTTATGAATGAATTTACATCGCATGAATTATATAATATTTTATTTTGATATTTATGAATGAATTTATTTCGCATGAATTATATAACATTTTATTTTGATATTTATGAATGAATTTACATCGCGTGAATTATATAACATTTTATTTTGTTATTTATGAATGAATCTGCATCGCATGAATTAAATAACATTTTATAATGTAGTTTAAGATTGAATTTATACCGCATGAACAAAAGTTACATTTTTATAAGTAATATATATATAAATTTGCACCGTATGATGAAAATTACATTTTTCTATGTAATTAAAGTGTAAATTTACATTGCATGACGAAAATTACATTTTTCTATGTAATTAAAATGTAAATTTACATTGCATGACGAAAATTACATTTTTATATATAAATTATAAAATGAATTAACGTTGAATGTTAAAAATTACATTTTTCTTTGTATTAAAAATTATATTTTTACAATGTGAATTAGATGTAGTGTTTGCATTGTAATTAAATTTTATATGTTTAAATTGTGAATTAGATGTAGTGTTTGTATTGTATTTAAAAATTATATTTTTACAATGTGAATTAGATGTAGTGTTTGCATGGTAATTAAAAATTATATTTTTACAATGTGAATTAGATGTAGTGTTTGCATTGTAATTAAAAATTATATTTTTACAATGTGAATTAGATGTAGTGTTTGCATTGTATTTAAAAATTATATTTTTACAATGTGAATTAGATGTAGTGTTTGCACTATAATTAAAAATTATATTTTTACAATGTGAATTAGATGTAGTGTTTGCATTGTATTTAAAAATTATATTTTTACAATGTGAATTAGATGTAGTGTTCGGATTGTAATTACAAATCATGTTTTCACAATGTGAATTAAGAGTAGAGTTTGCATTGTCATTAGAAATTATATTTTTATATGTAATTTAAAGATTCTGAGTGTATCAAAATTTACATTTTCAATGTAAGGAAAGAATGAAGTAAGGATGCGGTAATAGTATTTTCATTTTCAAATGAATTAAAATTTAGTAAGTATCGGTAATTGTGTAGAGCGTTGTTTTAATCAAACGACGTTATTATGATTTAATGATTATATATATATATATAATTAAAATTAAACGAATAGGGCGCGGTAGTTCTCATTTTGAAATCATACTTTTAAACGACTATACAAGAAGATCCGACCGTTGGATTTTCTTGAAACTGGAACCGTTAGGACCGTCTTGGAAAAATCTTTCTAATGATATATATTTCGTTAAGATCCAACGGTTAGATTCTGAGAAATGTAAAAATCAAAATTGGTTGAATGCAGCGCCATAGTCGCCCATGGACTTAAGGCGTCGTTATATAAAAATTTAATTATTTTAAATAATTAAAATAGGAATGAATCATTAATAAAAATAATTATTAATATGTAAGAAGGATTTTCAATATATATATATATATAAATACGAGGATTATTTGGAAAGTCCGAGTTTATCTCATTCCAAATAATTAAACGATGTTTAAAAATCCAAGATTGGAAGACGGCGATTGAAGACCGTCAAATCTCAACATCGAATGTACGATGATGACTGTTGCCTTAGAATGGCTCGCTACCATGATAAGGTAATAGTAGGAGTTGCCCAGGCATAGTGTTGATTTGTACGGATTTGGCTTTCGCTCAGACCCAGAGCATAAGCTTATAAATGGATTGTGTGTCTGACATTGTACTCCATTATATATCATGTTATTAATCTTCTGTCGAATGTATGGATGTTTGGTGGCGGAGAATTTATTCTCTTACTTAACACCCGTTCATATATTTCGGCAAAGGATTGGTAGTGTGATATGGAGTGATGATGTGGCATGCTAAGATGCATATGATCAAGGCTTTGTTGAAAAGCAGGCCTTGTGGGACGATCAAAGCATAGTCTGTTTAGACATAGCTTTGTGTATAGCGTGACTTTGCGAGCCTCACACACCGGCGGAGTCTAAAACGGGAGAAGGGAACGCAGGGAGAGTAGCACATTTCTTTCTAGCTAGAGTGGTGTCAGTAACCTACCAGCCCTGACATTTTACTTATGTGGATGATGGAATGAGGCGCCTCGGATAGGTCCTATAGGACCGAGAAACGTGTGTTCAGGAATTGCCAATCCACGAAGCTGTATGTGTGGTCCGGCCCTGCAGGTTTCCAAGGGTTCACTACGGGGGATCCTGAGACATTAGCTAGAGTGTCTCGAATCGGTAAGGAGCTCCTCCCTAGCCTTGAGTCATGATGGAAACTCAATTTCCAATACGCCCCATTCGGTTTTGATTGTATTACTAGTACGGAGGCATAACATATGGTACCTATGCTTCCTAGGATTGAAACATTATGATTGAAATTGTTTTTAAAACATATACACACTAATAATAATATCAAATTCGTTTTTAACGTATCAAGCATGTTTAATCACCATAAGGTAAAACTCTTTCCTCTGGTGTGCGTTGCATTGTGTGATGGGACCTGAGTCTTATGGTGATTTCATTTTTCTAAAAAAAGCATTGCGTTGTTTTACGATTTACTTTAAGTTATGCACGACAATCCATTGGAATAAAACCCGTTCCGCATTAGCGGCATAGTCCATGGATTTGCCTTATTACTATTAGTTAAATTAGTTAAGAATTCTCACACCAGTCCCACGATTGACCCGTTGTTTGTTTCCACCTTTGCAAACTCGGGTGCCCTCTTTTCCACACGGGCAGTCGAGTAGTTTGTCTATAGGTTTATCTCGAGCAGGATTCTGGATTGAAGCTTAAAGCTGTGTCCAGAGCATAGTTGTCTTCCGCTGTATCTATTTTATTTCCGCTGAACTGTATTAAATTTATTGTAATTTATCTTCCGCTGTAATTTTATTTCGATGTACTCTGATATATTCTGTACTCTGATGTTATATTACCATAATGTAATAAAAGTCTGCTGTTATTGGTCTGATGTGTTGTATGCCCAAAGTTAACGTAGGCGGGATTTGAACGGTTTTGGTCGATTTTGCGCTCGATTAAGGCCGGGCAAAATCCGACTCGTTACACTTGTATTTAATATCGAATTGGATTATGGGTTTGTCGTGAATGGTGTCTTAAATAACACTGTTCTTAAACGCTATGTGAAAAGAACAAATCTTTTAATTAAGATTATTAGAGTTTCCAATTATATTCGTGATTGGAATAATATAGAATGCGAATTAGGTTTATTGTGAACTATGTTTTGAGCAACATTCGTTCTTTAACCCAGTAAACAGTGAAATGCGATTTGGAAGTTGTAATTTTTTTTATTAAGATTTGATGGAAATTTTCCAAAGTAAAGTTTTTTTTCCAATTTAATAAAATAAATTGGAATGGAATGGAATTCGATTTGGTAATAATCGAAGTGAGCTTCTTTGGAGGAAGACTGTTACTATATATGGAATTTAAAAGGGCTCCACCTTTATTCCATTTATATTACTGGTTGGATACAGAAATTTATATCGATTATATATATTGATCTGTTTTTTGTGAAGATTCCATAATTAATGGAATGTGATTTTGGATTTAACATGAACTGTGTTTTAAATGACATTGGTTCTTTAATCCAGTTAAAGACATGATTTATTTCCTAAATATGAATAATCATTACATAATGATTTTTGGAAGATTAAAACCAAGTTGGAGTTTTAATGAATCTTTAATTAGATTGAAATGTGAATGTGATAATTTAAATTATCAAATTTGGGAAATGATCGAGAATGGAGTATCACCAGTTTTGCTCCAAGCGATAGTTAAATCTTTAAATATATTTGAATGAAAAATGGTAATTAATTTTACCCATAACATCATGGTGTTAGATATGAAGCACTACCAGTTTTGCTCCATAGGATGAATAGGTTGGGATTTGGAAATAAAATAAATGATTACATTGGTAAGGTTCCCTAATCCCGACTAGTCTGGAAAATCTTAATTTGGTTTAAATTGTGAAAAGAATATTTGAATAAAAGAATATTCTAGATTGGAATGAGGCGTATGTTGTGTTTTTATAGCACTTGTTTATACGATACGCGAGTTATTCGGAAAGACCTGGTTTATTCCATTCTGGATAATTGATATGTAACACCCCGAGTTTTCTGTTAACCGTAAATTAATAGATTTAAGTATAATTAATTCTAGATGGAAGAGTTAAGGGAAACGGGTTACGCCGTTGCGTTCATCCCGGAATTTTGCTTAAGATAGAGTCTGAGTTTGCGTGAATCGGACTCTGTATGAAGGAATTATGACCTCTGGAAGTTTCAGAATTCAAATTAAAAATTCAAACAGTTCAAAACGAAGTTCAAAATTCGAAAATCTGACCAAACTGGGCCGGGCGGGAAAATTCCCGCCCACGCACCAGATCGACTTGGGTGTTTACCTGGGTGACCAGGTCGACCATAGAGTCGACCTGGGGGTCGACCTGGGGTCGACCTACCCAGTCGACCTAGTTTGGCCCTGGTTGGCCTAGTCGGGTTCTGGTCAATTTCTGAGGCTTGGCTGTGTCACTAGGGCTGACATGTCACATTTTGGTTGGCTCCTCTCGAAATGAATGGTATAGATTCATCTGTGATCATCTGACGACTCAAATCAATCTGAAATTCTATAAATATAACTCAACACTCTAACCTAAATTCACATAAGAAATTAGAGACGGAGCCGCCATGCTGTCGGGAGAAAACTGGGAGGAGCCTCCACTTGTACAAAAGCTTAGAGACAAGCCAAATTAAAGTTAAAACAATAATCAAATCAACGTTAGTCTACCCAAAGGAAAGCAATTCAAATTCAGAATTCAGAAATCAGAAAAACAAGACCGTCGTTTGTTGTAAGTATAGTGATTCTTCCGATGTGAATAAAATTAAGACTTGATTCGATGTAAATTGGGAATGAAATTGTGTTATTGTATAACAACCAAGTTGATTCATATGCGATGTAATGATTGTGGTATTGTGATGTTTGTGATATAATTGAGTTTATGTTGATCCTATTGTACATGTAGAATCACATGCAAGTTGTATAGTTCATGTTGTAATCGACACCTATATGTTTATGTGATTATATAGGTTGTATGTGATTAAAGATTTCATGTATATATATGCTAGAACCTTTATGCCTAAACGATTATGTTTACGTACATGCTAGTATGTTTGTAAGAAAGTTACAAGTTAATTGGATCCATGCCAAGATCCACTTTAATACATGGTTCATGTTGTAATTAGATATATGATTGGATCTAGTTCACACCCTTGTCATAAAATTATACATATTTATGGAAATGTCATATTCTTGTCATATGCTAGTGATGTTCGGTGTTATGCCTAGATCCAAAACATGTTTTGGCTTATGTTGTCTAAATCATATGCTAATTTATGTGATATCTACTTTGTTAGATCCCTATTTCAAGGAAAGTTCTCATGATAAGTTAAAACCCATGATTTAGTCTATTTTGCAAACTCACATATATGTATGTTGACTATTTTGCAAGTTCACACCTATGATGTTCATATTGACTATGCCAAAAATGCCAAGTTTACACCTATGTCATGTTTATGTTTACGAATTCCCTTATGCCTATTTGTGTGCGCTAAATTAGGCTAAGTTTCAGCCTAATATTATATGTTAAAAACCATGTGAACGAGAATTAGGCTAAGATTGTTGCCCTAATATCTACACGGGGTAACGTTGGGAATATTGGTAAAACTTGACATAAGAAAATATATGAAATTGGCATGTTTGTCACATGCCAAAATTAGTAGCACTTGAATGGTATAAATTGTTATACCAAAAATGTTAAACTTGGAAAGTGGGCCATAACATTTAATTGTTGACAAATTTACATATATTAAGTAATAAAGACAAATATGCAAATTTAGAAAATATGAATATGCTTAACACGAGGTTGGATTGAGTTGTGATGTAAACCTGCCCGGACCCGCCCGGTTGTCCAGTAGTCACAACAATACCTATCCAATGTGGGTGGTTAAGCATGGAGCCCAATAAGAACCCGAGGATAGACTGAGTTACAGTGTAAACCTGCGCGGAACCGACCGACAAATCCAGTAACCGTAACAATATCTGTCTAATGTGAGTGGTCGGTGCTTTAAGAAGCTAAGGACATACAAGTCAGGATGGTAGGGTTAAGTTAACTAAAACAATTAACAAATTCAATATGTTAATTAAACTGATGGGTGGGGTTAGGTAAATACAGACACTTAACCACTTAACATGTTTGACTAGAAAACCCTAGTAACGGGGACCCATTTCAGTAGTAACCCAATTAGGTATCATGGTACCCTGAAACTAGGTAGGGTGGGGCACGATTACTGGGCTGATTGTAAGCGGTCAAAAGCAACGGCGATGGGTGCAACAGTGTGGGTTATAACGGAGTGCGGGCGTGCACACACTTCGAAGCAGACAACCAGGGCACTGGGGGCACCAGTAGTACAACCTTTGCATTCTAAGGATTGTGTCTGGTCGCCACCATGGGACTTGATACACCCCATGGTGGGGCCAGCATAGGTGTCTACAATATTTGGGGGCCGTAAGACACAGACGATTATGCGAGTAGGAGCCGATCTTTAGTAAAAGGGGATCACTTCACATCCTACATGGGGTGCCAGTTAGGACAATACAAGTAGGTGGAGAGATATAGTGTGGGGTGCGATAGTATATTCAATTCAATCTGCTTTACCTTAGTTTATGACACTTTCCCATTTCCAGTTTATACTTGTCATGCCCGTTTTCTTATTCACATACTGAGGAGTCACTAGACTTACCAGGCTTTATGTCTGACCCTATTTTCTTTCGTCTTCTTTTCTTCCGTCCCCCCTGCCCCCCACCCCCCCACCCCGGGTCCACAGGGAGGAAACAAACCAGCTTAGTTAGATTCTTTGCAAGCTTCAAGATAGTAGATGTACGGTTTGGACTCTCTTTCCTTGGCAATGGCTGTTGGACATACTCTACGGGGATTATGCAGTTTTAATTATGTTTTTATGCTTATTTATTTAATAACCAAGACAGAAATGATGATGTAATGTTTTGGAAGTTATTATGTGGCAGTTATGGAAATGCTTTGTATGAACACATTTTTATGAAATAAAAAGTCTGTTGTTTTCCGCTGCTTATATATATATGTGTGTGTGTGTGTGTTTACATATATCCGTCTTGTGTTTATCTGTGACTTTTACTTAAAAACCTCCACCAAAATTAAGGAATTCCCTTTGTGAGTGACCTTAATGGAGGGTGGGGTGTTTCACTTGGTATTAGAGCATAGATTTACCAGACTAGATAAAAGTTTTTGAAACTATTTTCAAAAAGATGTTTAAAGAAGCATTCTTTTTCAAGAAAAAGTTTTGTTTTTAAAAGGCATAATTACCTAAAAGCCATATGCACTATCTCTCTATCCTTTGTCTTGAATACTTTCCTTTTTGTTTCAGCATGTCTGGAGATCTTAACCTTCCGGAAGGAGTACTGATCCATGGCTGGTTCCGAAGGTACCTAGAGGCTAGGGCCAATGGTGCGGGCCCAGCAGACATTCCTCCTCCAACAGTGGCAGTGGTTCCTCCTCCTCCTCGGCGTGGAAATTCTTTAGCTAAGACATGTAGAGACTTCAAGGCTTTGGGAGGAAAGGACTTTTATTGAACTGAATCATTTGTGGCAGCAAGGAACTGGCTGAAAGAGACCAAGGACTTGTTTGTCATCTTCGAAGTTGACGATAGGCAATAGATACAACTAACAGTGTGGTTGCTTAAGGATGAAACTTCCTATTGGTGGGAAGTTACTCATGCTGAGAGGGCAGTGGAGACTTGGGAAGATTTCAGGATGTGGTTTGAGATGAAATTCCTCTCCCAAGCTGAAAGAAGCCTGCAATTGGAGAAGTTCCTAACTTTGAAACAGGGAAGTATGGCGATCAAGGAGTACGTCAATCAGTTTAATCAAATGGCTAGATTTAGGCTGGATTTGGTAAACACCCAACACAAGAAGGCCCTTCGCTTCGTCAAAGGCTTGAATGAGCCTCTACACAGCCTTGCATTGACCCATATACCCATGGGAGCAACTTATGAAAGCTTGGTGGACATGGCGCTGCTACACGAGGAAGATAAAGGAAAGAAGGAGGCAAAGGTGGAAGTGCCTCAAGAAAAGAAAGAAGGTTTACAGGCTAAGAAGACAGACTTCAAGAAAGGCGGGAAGAACAACAAATCCCATGAAAATGGAAAGTGCAATTTCTATGGCATTGTGGGACATATAGAAAAAGACTGCAGAAAGAAGAGGGAGAAGATGAATGTTCCATTGTGGAGAGACTGGACACTTGGCTAAGGACTGCCCAAAGAAGCGGGGGCAGGGACAGAGGACTGGATCCATCTCAGCGGGACAGGTTCACGCGCTGGTGGCACCTCTATAGGAACGAGGTAGAAATATTTCCGTAGAAAGCTTAGTTTATCTTTATGACATCTAGTTCGCACTCTCTTTGATTCTGGTCCATCACACTCCTTTATTTCATCTGCTTTAGTAGAATCTCTGCACCTAGACACTAGTATGGTAGAAGATCCCTTGGTTGTTTCGAATCCAATTGGGGGCTCGGCTTATTTGTCGATGGTTTGCTTGGATTTGAAAATCTCTATTCTAAGTGTTGAATTTAGATGTAGTGCTTTTGTTTTGGGCTTCTCGGGATATGGACTGATCTTAGGCATGGACTGGTTATCCAGTAATGGTGCCATTCTTGATTGTGAGAAAATAGTAGTTAAGCTCTTGACTCGGCTCGGTAACACTCTAGAAATTTCTTGTAACCTTGATTGCTATTATTCTTAGTTATCTAGAGTCTCTTGATGCTTCTGTTGAGAATTTACAGTCGGTTAGAGTGGTTCGGGAATATCCGGATGTCTTTGAAGAGGTGAAAGGCTTACCTCCAAAGCGGGAAATAGACTTCCGCATATATCTTATTGATAATACAAAGCCCATAGCTCTTCCTGTTAGACACATGGCTCCAAAGGAGAGAAAGGAGCTCAGTAAGCAAGTTAAGGAGCTTCTCGAGAAGGGGTTTATAAGGAGAAGTATCATGGAATGGGGTGCTCCAGTGGTGTTCGCCACCAAAGCAGATGGTTTGCTACGTCTTTATGTGGACTATAGGGAGCTAAATAAGCTGACTAAAAAGAATAGACACCCGCCTCCCAAAATAGACGATTTGTTTGATTAGCTTGTAGGTGCGTCGGTCTTCTCCCAACTTGATCTTATGGTGGAAGACAACTGAGAGTCCATGGAAACTAAGCATGATGGACTCCTTTTTTGTCACAAGAAATCCCTTCCTAAGACCAACCCATATCCTATAAAACCCAAAAAGTTTAGTCAAATCAACGGACACCCTCAAGCCCCAACATGTATTACTAACAGGTGAGTCATACTCCCTATGGGGTTTGCAACAGAAATAGGATGGAGAATAGGATCGAGAGGATATACTTAAAAGATAGCATGCAAGTAAGCCCTACAGGAAAAGAGGGATCAATCATATACTCTTAAAAAAAGAGATATGATGCGCTTATCTAGTCTTCAATCTTCTGAGTCGCATTTCCTTGAGCTTAACTCCATTGTGCTTTCACCGTCTTTAACTTCACAACTTCGTAGCTTCTTAATTCTTGTTTCCAAAATATGAGTTGGAACTCATTCCACTATTGCCTCTGGTTTCACTTTCACTTATTCTCCTTCTAGTATACTCGGCCCAAACATAACTGCGTACTCATGGTTTCTTGCAAGCTCCCCAAAATTCACTAGTGAATCTCGGTTCTCGTTCACTTACTAGAAGGTATTCTACATAAATGAATTATCTCTTGAAAATAAACAAATGCCAACCATGTTGCCAAGTGTACTTACTAAGGTTATTTTCTATAACTCATGCATAAGCGAGATGAACCATCCGTCTTAGTGGCGAACACTACTCGAGCGGATCAATAAATGTATCAGCAGATTCCAGGTAACTAAGCATGGCAGAACCCTAAGGGTTACAATAGACTTCGAGGGCATTACCGAGGCGAGTCAAAAGCCTAACTACCCTCTTTTCATACTCGAGAATGGTACCATTTTTGGATAACCACTCCATCCCTATAATCAACCCATAGCCCAAAAACATAATTAAACTCAACAAATAGCATAGACATTCTCAAATCCAAACAAGTCATGAATAAATGAGCCGATTCCCCAACAGGATTTGAGACAAAAACGGGATCCTCTACTACGCTAGTACTAAGGTGCAGAGACTCAACCATCGAAGCAGAATTTAAAGGATGCGATGTACAAAAAAAAAAGTTCTAACGGGATGATAGAAAAGAAAGCTAAACCTTTAACAAAAACATTCCACCTTCTTTAGATACGCTAGTAGTGAGAGCATACAATTGCCCTCTCGACGATCTTGTCCTTTGCCCTTGTCCTTGTCTTATAATACTTAACTACATTCCCCTTTTTACCACACCAACGATGCTCTTTCTTGTCATGAATTTTTATTATTCTTTTACTTTGACCTCTTTTCTTTCACTTTTTTCCTCCTACGTGGATTAAGCCATATCAACAAGTTCCTCATCCTTAGGCTTGTGTTCTTTATCCTCGTTCTTACTATCCTTGTATAGTTTGTTGACAAGTTTCTAGAAAGCTACATCCATCGCACGGGAACTCTACAAAGCTTGAAATAAGATTAGACGCAGATGGAACTATTGCGGCTACAGATGGAAGTTGGGCATTTCTTTGCCCTCCTACATGTGTCGTACACCTACAAAACTATGGTGAAAAAGAAAGAGAGAAGAAACTCAAGGAGAGAATCAAAAGATAGTGCATATGGCTTTGGGGAATATGCCTTTCGTAAAACAAAACTTTTCTTAGAAAAATGCTTCTTTGTAAACGTTTTGAAAGTAATTTCAGAAGGTTTTTAAAATCTTTTGCCCAGTCTGGTAACCTTCTGCTCTGATACCAAATGTAACACCCCACATCCGTTAAGGTCACTCACAAAGGGAATGCCTTAACTTCAATGGAGCATTATGGGTACTGGAATAGAAATATTACAAGACAGACATATATAAAACAGCGGAAAGCAAAGTAGAAGTATTTCAAATCATTTATTAAATATAATTGTTTACAATAAAAGCCCATCAACGCCCAATTATATAGCTAAAATATCTGTCTTGCTCAAAAACAAAGAAGCATGAAAAATAAATTGTAGTATTCCCCAGTAAAGCAAAGCAAGCCATAGCCAAGAGAGATCCGAGCCGCACATGAAAGAGCCTTGGAGGTTGGTAAGATCCGAACTAAGCTGTATTCCCACCCTGCGGACCTGGGGGGGGGGGGACGGAAGAAAAAGAGGCGAAACAAAATGGGTCAGTCATAAAGACTGCGTATGTCCTAGTGACTTTCAGCATAAAAACAGGTAAAGATAACATGGCATGAATAAACTGAATTTAAACATAAGCATAATGACAAGATAAGCTACAGGCACGATGAATCAGGTATACCATCCCATACTTCCTATCAAGGGTAGCATCACAAGGTTCCTACCAAGTATCATATTGCAAGGTTTCTGTAACGTCGCAAGTTTTCTAAGTTTCACCATTACCATATTTTCGTTGATTTCCTATACTCTCTGCACCACCTAACTAGCGTTCCAATTAGTTTACTTAGTTGTAATTACAAGATAAGTGATCCCCCATACCCCACATGATAGTTTTATAGGTACATATCCTATGATGAGGGTCCTACCTCATATTGACAGTTTCATGTCCCCACTGTACCTACCTTAATTGATCTTCTCTTACTTAACATGTTTCACATGTGTTATATACTAAGGTTATCCCAACCCCGTAGTTGTGGTAGCCTTCAGGACTACATCTAATATGAGGATTTTTCCTCAACCAGCCCAATTACCATGAATGTGTTAGATGTATCCTTGCTACCCTAATCGATCGGCTCCTACTCGACCCAGTTCTTGTGGCCCCCCACTTGTAGATACCTATGCTGGTCCCACCCTAGGGTGTATCAATCCCTAGGATGGCAACCCTGACACCCTTTTTGATGCACAGCTTTATATCTATTGATGCCCAGTGGCTAAATTTTCCACATCGAAATACGTGCGCGCCCGTAATCCATCGGAACCTGCACTACTGCATCCCCTGCCGCCGTTTTGACCGCTTACAATCAGTCCAGTAATCGTGCCCCACCCTGCCTAGCTCAGGGTACCGTTGATACTTAATGTGGGTTACTGCTGAAACGGGTCCCGCTACTAGGGTTTTCCTAGGGTCTATTCGTATACCCCATAGGTTGGTTAAGTGTTATTTATTTAACTTAACCCCACCCCCCCATCATGATACCGTGGTTAAGTGTCCTCTCTTGTGTTACTTAACCCTACCGCATGTCTTGTTATATCGGTTAAGCGTTCTCCCCTGTGGATATGGGTTGGTCTTATGGCACCCTTCGAAACTTTGTATGGAAGACCGTGCCGATCACCAACTTGTTGGTGGGAGTCTACTGACAAACTTATACTTGGGCCGGACATGATTCGAGAGACTTCAGAGAAAGTGGATTTGATACAAAGGAGAATGAAGACAGCCCAAGGCAGACAAAAATCCTATGCCGACAAAAGAAGGACCGACCTTGAGTTTGAGGTTGGGGACAGATTTTTCCTTAAGGTATCCCCTTTAAGGAACGTCATTCGCTTTGGATCCGTAGGAAAGCTAGCACCAAGAATTGTAGGGTCGTTCCCTATCATCGAGAAGATTGAGCAAAAGGCTTATAGAGTAGAGCTGCCTGAAAGATTGGACGGAATTCACAACGTCTTTCACGTTTCTCATCTCCGGAAATGTCTACATGAATCTTCGGAAGTGGTGGAGCCAAGCATTCTAGAAGAAGCCGAAGTGGAACGCGAAGCAACTGTAAGGAGAGTTCCAACTCGAATCATAGGAATTGAAGTGAAAAAGCTACGCAACCGCGAAGTCAAGCTCGTCAAAGTTCAGTGGAAAGACGCCAAGGAAGACGCGACTTGGGAAAAACTGAGAACAGAATATGCGCGGCTTACCCTTTTCTTTTTGAGGGTACATCTTAGATCTTTCTCTTTTTCCTTAAGTTATGCTTGTATCTATCTTTTTAGGTATATCTCGTCGGTCTTATCCTTTTATCCTTAGGTAGAAAACCCCTTTGGATGTAAACATGTACTTGAAACATGTTATGGTTGATGGCTGCAAGTGGTTGCTAGTGGTTGCTCGTGGATGCATATACACACACAACCTAGGTTTTAGATCGGCTCAGTCACTTCATACTGCATACGCATATGTGTATTCATATTTGTATATGGTTAAAAATTTATATGTTGTCATATGGATATCGCATTTATATGAATGGTTGCGCACTCATGTAGAATTATGAATAGGGGAAAAATTTGCATACATAATGGATTCATGGCACTTACATGATTTGCATTAAGGAGGTCAACTGAATCAGTAGACCGCCTGATTTTGCATTAGATAAGGACATGTACACACACTGTGCATATGATCATAAAGCATTAGAAGTCTTTTAAGGACAATGGACGCATGTGGTTGATGGTTGAGTAGATGGACGATTGGATGTTAGGATTTACGTTCTCCTACACTTGAAGATTTCGGGGACGAAATCCTTTAAGGAGGGGAGAATGTAACACCCCGAATTTTCTGTTAACTGTAAATTAACAGATTTAAGTATAATTAATTCTAGATGAAAGAATTAAGGGAAATGGGTTACGCCGTTGCGTTCGTCTCGGAATTCTGCTTCAGATAAAGTCCAAGTTTGCATGAATCGGATTGCGTATGAAGGAATTATGATCTCCGGAAGTTTCAGAATTCAAATTAAAAATTCAAACAGTTCAAAACGAAGTTCAAAATTCGAAAATCTGACCAAACTGGGCTGGGCGGGAAAATTCCCGCCCAGGCACCAGGTCGACCTGGGGGTCGACCTGGGTATCGACCTGGGTGACCAGGTCGAACATAGGGTCAACCTGGTTTGGCCCTGGCTAGCCTGGTCGGGTTATGGTCGATTTCTGAGGCTTGGCTATGTCATTAGGGCTGACATGTCGCATTTTGGTTGGCTCCTCTCGAAGTGAATGGTCTAGTTTCATCTGTGATCATCTGACAGCTCAAATCAATCTGAAATTCTATAAATATAACTCAACACTCTAACCAAAATTCAAATAAGAAATTAGAGACGGAGTCGCCATGCTGCCGGGAGAAAACTAGGAGGAGCCTCCACTTGTAGAATAGCTTAGGGACAAGCCAAATTAAAGTTAAAACAATAATCAAATCAACATTAGTCTACCCAAAGGAAAGCAATTCAAATTCAGAATTCAGAAAAACAAGACCGTCGTTTGTTGTAAGTGTAGTGATTCTTCCGATGTGAATAAAATTAAGACTTGATTCGATGTAAATTGGGAATGAAATTGTGTTATTGTATAACAACGATGTTGATTCATATGTGATGTATGTTTGTGATATAATTGAATTTATGTTGATCCTATTGTACATGTAGAATCACATGCAAGTTGTATAGTTCATGTTGTAATCGACACCTATATGTTTATTTGATTATATAGGTTGTATGTGATTAAAGATTTCATGTATATATATGTTAGAACCTTTATGCCTAAACGATTATGTTTACATACATGCTAGTATGTTTGTAAGAAAGTTGCAAGTTAATTGGATCCATGCCAAAATCCACTTTAATACATGGTTCATGTTGTAATTAGATATATGATTGGATCTAGTTCACACCCGTGTCATAAAATTATACATACTTATGGAAATGTCATATTCTTGTCATATGCTAGTGATGTTAGATGTTATGCCTAGATCCAAAACATGTTTAGGCTTATGTTGTCTAAATCATATGCAAATTTATGTAATACCTATTTTGTTAGATCCCTATTTCAAGGCAAGTTCACATGATAAGTTGAAACCCATGATTTCGTCTATGTTGCAAACTCACATATATGTATGTTGACTATTTTGCAAGTTCACACCTATGATGTTCATAATGACTATGCCAAAAATGCCAAGTTTACACCTATGTCATGTTTATGTTTATGAATTCCCTTATGCATATTTGTGTGCGCTAAATTAGGCTAAGTTTTTAGCCTAGTATTATATGTTAAAAACCATGAGAACGAGAATTAGGCTAAGATTATTGGCCTAATATATAAACGGGGTAACGTTTGGAATATTGGTAAAACTTGACAAAAGAAAATATATGAAATTGGCATGTTTGTCACGTGCCAAAATTAATGGCACGTGAATGGTATAAATTCTTATACCAAAAATGTTAAACTTGGAAAGTGGGCCACAACATTTAATTGTTGACAAATTTACATATATTAAGTAATAAAGACAAATATGTAAATTTAGAAAATATGAATATGCTTAACACGAGGTTGGATTGAGTCGTGATGTAAACCTGCCCGGACCCGCCTGGTTATCCAGTAGTCACAACAATACCTATCCAATGTGGGTGGTTAAGCATGGAGCCCAATAAGGACCCGAGGTTAGATTGAGTTACGGTGTAAACCTGCCCGGAACCGACCGGCACATCCAGTAACCGTAACAATATCTGTTTAATGTGAGTGGTCGGTGCTTTAAGAAGCTAAGGACAGACAAGTCAGGATGGTATGGTTAAGTTAACTAAAACACTTAACCAATTCAACATGTTAATTAAACTGATGGGTGGGGTTAGGTAAATACAGACTCTTAACCACTTAACATGTTTGACTAGAAAACCCTAGTAACGGGGACCCATTTCAGCAGTAACCCAATTAGGTATCATGGTACCCTGAAACTAGGCAGGGTGGGGCACGATTACTGGGCTGATTGTAAGTAGTCAAAGGCGACGGCGGTGGGTGCAACAGTGTGGGTTCTAACGAAGTGCGGGTGTGCACACACTTTAGAGCAGACAAACAGGGCACTAAGGGCACCAGTAGTACAGCTTGCGCATTCTAAGGATTGTGACGGGTCGCCACCATGGGACTTGATACACCCCATGGTGGGGCCAGCATAGGTGTCTACAATATTTAGGGGCCGTAAGACATAGACGATTATGCGAGTAGGAGCCGATCTTTAGAAAAAGGGGATCACTTCACCTCTTGCATGGGGTGCTAGTTAAGACAATACAAGTAGTTGCAGAGATATAGTGTGGGTTGTGATAGTAAATTCGATTCAAACTGCTTTACCTTAGTTTATGACACTTTCCCATTTCCAGTTTATACTTTCATGCCCTTTTTCTTATTCTCATACTGAAGTGTCACTAGACTTACCAGGATTTATGTCTGACCCTATTTTCTTTTGTCTTCTTTTCTTCCCAAGGTCCATAGGGAGGAAACAACCCAGCTTAGTCAGATTCTTTGCAAGCTTCAAGATAGTAGTTGTACGGTTTGGTCTCTCTTTCTTTGGAAATGGCTGTTGGACACACTCTACGGGGATTATGCAGTTTTAATTATGTTTTTATGCTTATTTATTTAATAACCAAGACAGAAATAATGATATAATTTTTTGGAAGTTATTATGTGACAGTTATGGAAAGGCTTTGTATGAACACATTTTTATGAAGTTTGATGTTTTCCGCTGCTTATATATATATATGTTTATATATATCTGTCTTGTGTTTATCTGTGAATTTTACTTAAAAACCTCCACCAATGTTAAGGCATTCCCTTTGTGAGTGACCTTAATGGAGGGTGGGGTGTTTCATGATACGACGATAAGTCGATGATGAAGACGGTGGTTGAAGACCAGAGATCTTCACATCGTTTGGATGTTTACTAATGTCTTGATTGGTAGGCATCCCAAAGCAAGTAATAATTGATGATCGTCCATATGTACTTGGAGATAGACCGGATATGCGAGGACCTCTCTCCTGTATTGGACATATGGGACAAGGAATAAGGTGCCTTTGGTTTCGTTTAGACCCAGAACGAACTTGTGAATTGATAGTATGTCTGACATTGTATTCCTTTATACTGTATTCGTTGATCTCCGCTAAATATATATCTTTTTAATGGAGGAGAATTTATTCTCTTGCTTAACATATTTCTTTGAGATGTATGAGCTTAGAGGTTATGTATTGGCAGAAATCAGTGGTACGGTATGGAGTGACAGTATAGCATGTTGGGTGGCATGTGATCAAGGCTTTTGTTGAAAAGTAGAGCCTTGTGGTTGATGATCAAAGCATGACTTTAAATAGCATAGATTTGTGTAGCGTTAATAGGCGAGCCTCACACCCCGGTGTGAACCAGAAACGGGAGAGGACCTCAAGGAGAACATGCGTTTCTTTCTAACTAGGAGTGTGTCATGGTATGGAGCTCAGATATTTTACTTATATGGATGTTGCATATCAGCAAGGTACCTAGGATATATCAGTCACTACGGGGCCGATGGGTGCTATGGTCGATATAAGGACCAGATTTACTCCCCATAGTGCGAGGAAACATATTGTTTAGGAATTATAATCCACTAATGTAAGTGTGGACCGACCCTGACGCTCCAAGGGCTCACCTGAGTCTGAGTCTTGAGGCAAGGGCTAGAGTGTCTCTAATTAGGTAAGGACGATCCATTACCTTGGTTCATGACGAAAATAGTAGCATGGGATACTATGCCGTCTATGATTGCATTTATATTTGAAGTGATTTTGACACTGTACACTTATAGTAATATCAAAATGATTTGTTTTTAATGTACCCAGCGTGTTTGGCTATTATAAGGTAAAATTCTATCCTCCGACTTGCGTTGCATTATGTGATGGGACCTGAATCTTATAATAGCTTCATTTTCTTTGATTAGCATTGCAATGTTTGTTTTATGCACTGGTATTCTTGGGGGTATACCCGTTCTGTGTTATACAGCGTGGTCCCTTGATTTACTATACTTAAAAATCAAGTAAAGTTCTCACACCAGTCCCTTCACTGACCTGGAGTTTATTGTTTTAACCTAAACTCTGGGTACCCCTATTTCCATACGGGCAGCTAGTAGTTTTGGTTTTGCAGATTTCTATTTTTCTGGATCCTAGTTTACAGTTGGAGCTATATTCGGAAAGCTCCGTATCCGTGAATTTTTTTCAGTTGTATTTGTTAACGTATTTTCGCTATGCATTGTATTAATTTTTCGCTGCTTTGTAATTTAGATTTCTGATATTTTTATGATGTATATTATTTATTCACACTCTGGAATATTCTTGTGCTCTGATGTAATTGTTGTAATAGTAATGAAGTATTCTGTCGTTTGCATTTCGATTTGTCGTTTTCTCAACTCAATTTGGCCTTTTTCGACTCTTCGAAGATCGGGGGATTTCGGATCGTTTCAGTCTTCATTATAAAAATGGGAGAGATTTTTGGAGAATAGAATTTTGATGACAACAACCTTGTTTCAACTATTAACAATATTGATTATAAAATATATAGTAACATCCTTGTCTAGAATATATATGTATGCGCAGGATATATATGCAAGATATAAATATTGAAGACTGTACAGTATTAGAGATTCAAGATATCAAGGGATTCAAGACTCATGAGTATCAAGATAATCAAGATTTCAAGAGCTCAAGAATATCAAGAAATAGAGTCTAGTTTAAATGTAAAACTCTGGGTTAGCACTTTCAAATTCTGTTTTTAAATTTTGTTTTCAAATTCCTTTTCAAATCGATTTCAATTTTATTTCAAACCCCTTTCTAAAAAGATTTCAAATTATAAATATTTTGCTTATGATTTCAAATATATATATATATATATATTATAGTTTTATATTATATAATCTTAAAATATGTTTACATTATATTTTTATATGTTTTAAACTTTAGTAAATCCATTTTGAAACATTAGTTTTGATTCAAGAATTTCCGGAATATATATATATATATTAATTTAAACACTTGAAAAATGATTTTAAGAATAAAAATATACTACTGACGTCGACATACACCTTTGGACATGTCAACATATAACTGTCATATTTTCAATTTTCAATGGAAGTGTCTTTTCATATTTTGAAACGATTCAGAAAAGTTGAAACCTTTCAAACACTATAAATAGAGGTTAAATTCAATTTTTTTATCACTTCTTCTCCATCTTCATCCTATCTCTAATCACCATTATTATTCTTTAATTTCATGATTTCTACACATATACACTGTCGATTTCAACAAAAATTATATCATTCTCTTTCTCTTCTCAATCTCTATCGACTACTATCTGTTTGGAAGTGCTATTCAAGAGTTCTAGCACTGTTGTAATCATTTGGGAATTGTTTAAGAAAGGATGTATTCTTTGTAGCCCTGAAATCAAGGAAATGGAGTGGTGTGAACCTTGTAGCCGTGAAATAAAGGGTGGTGGAATCAGTGTTAACATTGTAACCATGAATTTCAAGGGTGCTATAAGATTGATACTAGTATTAATAAAACTCTGCACAATCCAGCATTGCGAGAGACTGGACGTACGAGTAATCCGAAATAGTATAAAATCTGGTGTGTTCTTTCCTTTTCTGCATTTTATATTTACTTGTATTTGTGTCTGTGATTGTTTCTATGCTTGTGATTGTTTCTGGTGTGATAATAATTGTGTGATTCATAGAGTAATTCAAGATTGTTTAAATATTCCATTATCTCTTTAAAACACTATTCGTCCCCCCCTCTAGTGTTAGTTTGGCCTTAAGATCTTAATCTGCATTCCCTAACAGGTTTTGCATTACGATAACCCAAAACATTTCTTTAAAATCAATACTGTTCTGATATTATAATAGTGTCTAAATCAAGTAAATAACAATCTAGCAAAACATTTGCATCTCAAGCTCCACATACATAATATAAAATCAAAACCGGGGGTGCTTATTTGGTAATGGATTTCCAACTATGACAAGGTATGGAACCACCTTACGATAGTGTATCTCTTGAGGGGAATACACTAGGTTTAACAAGAACATCTTGCAACCTGGCCACACATGATTGACCACTCATTTCGCTTGAGCGTAACGAATGTATATAACCAACGGTTGGGATCAACAACCATTTTCCCGAAAGGGACCACATCGATAGATTAAGAAAATGAATTTTCTCTAGATAGGTGATAATACACCCTAATTGGGAGCGACCCACTTAGCCATGCTGCTTGCCCGATTTTTGTCATTTCCCTGTTGTGAGGCTTGAGGTTACGATTATTTATCTTCCATTGATTGCACAATCACTTTGAATTCCACATTGTCATATCCATTAATCACAAATTTATTTGCACAAATATATTCTGGATATTATGCTAAGAGAATGAATTCCCCGCCACCATATGTATATTTGTACAGACCAACATATGCGATCATTGGAAATACTCTATCAGACATTCGTTTATACAAGTTCATTTTGGGACTGAATGAAACCAAAGGCACAATTTCTATAAATCCATCTTTGGCAATTCCTAACCAGGATTAACAGAAAAAGCCCTTGAACTTTACTCTATCTTTTATTGTCTTCAAATAATCTGATTCACCGCACTACTGCCAAGACGGAGTGGTTCTTGGATAATAATCCAACTGATCTCTCCATATTGACAATGATATTGGCCAATAATTCGTTAGTCAGTTATTTAACTATCAAAGAAAACAAACATTCATCCAAAGCATCAAACAATCATTGGGCCCCTTAATTAATATTCCATTAATTAAATTTATCATTTCCTAAGTTCTCTTCAATATCTTTACCCAGATATTTCTCCAAACCCATTTAGCCTCTCATAATTCAAGGAAAACATTTCCATATATTCACAAATCTCTATTCTTTCACATTCATCAGTCCCTAACTGTAAACTAGTAAGGGAACAATACCTTAAGTATCAACCCCGAAGGGCGAAACCAGCATCAAATCGACACTTCGGAATTCATTCAACTCGACTAAGCCCCAGTCAGTTTCTAATTCTTTAACTCCATTTCTGAACTTCTTATCAACAAAATCATTTCAGTTTGCAAAACATTTTCTTTTAAACCACCATTCCCTTTAAAAAGTGTATACATTTCTCCTTCCAACCTATCAAGATTTAATTTTACAAATACACTTTTTTACTTATAAAATTTCATTATACGTTTATTTTCTTATTAAATTCTATATATAATTGATAAGTCGATTTCTAGTTATCAAACTTTCTTAAATTTTTCTAAATCCTTAAATTTCCGAAAAAGATTCATCGGCATCTCCTTTGTACGAGTCACTCAGTACAACTACAAATTGCCTCTCTAGGCCCGTTCCATTTAGAAAGAAAATCAAAAAGCCAAGCGGCTTGCTAAAAAGTCTCATAAAATTTCATATTAAATTAAATGCGTAACTCTTTTGTCGGGCATTCAAATTATTTCTTCCATTAACTTCATTAGATACGTGTCTCACATATACATACTGTTATCCCTCTTTGTGATTGGGCTACACAAAGCTAGGAGATTATTCAATGAACGAATTTGAAGGAAGATCTAATAGTAGGAATTCGAATTGGTTTGGATACCCCTGAACGGAACCTCCTTCCTTCTAGACAAACAGACCAGGAAATGGCAATAGGAAGGTTCGTCCGGATCGATTCGGAGCCCTCCGACCCGGACTCCCTATCTGAACTTCCGATCTGAACCAAGGAGGACCAGCATAGCAGAAATACTCCACGTTCTCCTACAAAACCGGAACGGTTTCTTCCCACTAACCCATGATCGCAGTGTGTTGTCATCATCCTGAAGCATACCAAACCCGAACCGAGCGGGATGATCGCCACATGGCTCTGAACCGGACTAAATTTCTGCCTATGTATACACCAATCAGCACCATTTGAAAGGATCTTTTGGCAAAACAATGACGGGATCACTCATAACCACCGAGTTTCATTGCCTCATTCAGATCACTATCAACTTTTGGAGCATACCTCATCAAATATTGAGTGAAATTATCAATTGTATGAGAGAGATTGTGTGAAATTCAGCACTGTATTTCTACAAGTATCATCAATCAAAGATGTAAAAAGTGGACGTAGGCTCTTTAACGTCGAACCACTATAAATCGTGTGTTCTCATTGTTTTTGTTTCTACTTTAGTTGAAATTATCGTTTGTTTGGGTGTTAGAACGAATTTTTGGTTAAACATTTTGGTGATTTCACTGAGAAAGTTGAATTCTCAACGTTTTGGATTATTGTTCTACTATTTGAACCCTCAAGTTCGAAGAAGTTAATCCACTTTCTTCAGCATTTTTGGAAGTTTTCTGACCAATTTCGAAAGAGTCGGATTTCATGACGAAAGGAAAAGGAAAAGAAGTGCAGAGTGCTCATGAAAACGAAGCGAGCAGAGATCAATAAGCTACGTTTGTCACTAGATCGAAAGGACAAAGTTCGGGTACGAGCAGGTCAAGGAGAGCATCTCCGATCTGATCCGAGGTAGGAGCTCCGAACCGATCAGAGAATACCAACCCGAACCGGATCGAGACCCAGAACATTATTGGTCATTCTCCCCCGACCCGATCCGTGGATGTGATTACGACCCGATTCTAACCAAATATGGAATATTTTGGTACTTCTACTCGAGCTCCCGTTAATGCTCTAGTGCCAGCCGCGACAACCAATGATCAGCCGACTACCAAAGCACCAGTTACGCACTTGGATTTTTCACATTTACTTGATATGCTAGATAGCACCATAGTTGCTTTGGAGTCTCATAAATGTGATAGCGTTCTTATGCGAGAAAACATGAAAACCATGAGTAGGGAGATAAGTGAACTCCACAGACAAAGAGTATCCTCTCCAACCCATCGTCCTATTGCGGATAATTCATCTTCTTCAGACGAAGAACGTCCATGTCAAAGGAGGCCATATGAAAGGCCCAAAAATCTCGATTAGTTGACATTTGGATCACTGGGGTCTCGTGAAGACGCGGCCCATGTCCTTGGACCCGATGAACCTAGCCTAAGGGAACCAATGTTGTTGCCAATGCGAGGATCCCATGTACTTCCCAGGGATCCCAATATTACTAATCCTACTCAAGGGCAGTTTCTCCAGCCCATTCGTCGAGTGAATAACCGAGATCAGAGAGGGCAAGGGAGCTCAGCTGTAGCCCGAAACCAAAGAGCATAACCAGATGTGGAAACAAGGCATGTTAAAAGAAATAGGAGTGCGGATCCTGAAACGACTCTAACTAATGTCGAGGTAGAAGCGATAGTGCGCCAGATCATGGCCGATAGTCGACCTTACACCAACGAGGACTGGGGTATTGAGCATAGTCACCCCCCGTTCACTGATGACATCTTGGACTTCTAGTTCCCCCAATGATTCAATCTACCCCAAATGGACTGATATGCCGAGAGAAAAGATCCGGGACAACATTTGATGAGATATGCATGGTATATGAATGCCGCAGCAGCACCCGATGTAGTAAAATGCAAAGCCTTCCCGATATATCTAGAAGATGTAGCGTTGATGTGGTTTACTGGCATCCCTACACGATTGGTATCAAGCTTTAAAGAACTAAGCAAACATTTTTTGAACCAATTCCGACTCCATGTAGCGTTGATGTGGTTTACTGGCATCCCTACACGATTGGTATCAAGCTTTAAAGAACTAAGCAAACGTTTTTTGAACCAATTCCGACTCCATGCCCGGAAATCTAAAAGCGTCATTGAGATATCTAGGATCAAGCAAGCTACTGGTGAATCTCTAAAGTTGTACTTAGACCGCTTTAACCTGGCAGTCACCGAAATAAGCGATCCTCATGAACCAACCATTTTGATGGCATTGATAGACATGGTCGATCCAAATACAGAATTTGGGGGTTATTAGCTGAAAACCACCGTTGACCAGGGAAGCATTATATGAAAATGCAAATATTCACCTGTTGCGAGAAGAAATGTATGCTAACCGAAAAAGAAAATCCGATGGATTTCCCAAAGAGGATATTCAAATTAATGTTGTTGTGAAACAATCCGGTGATAGTTCAGGGAAGGTCGAGGTAAACGTCGGCAATAAAAGTGGAGGAAACGACAATAGAAATGGAATGGTGGTAAAAGGAACAGGACTCAAGGAAATAATCCTGGGAAAAGGCCTCGGTTTCAACTTTTGAGAGCTATACACCAGTAGGAGACACGCTAGAAAGCATCTATTTGCATACTTATAACGTCCTACAATACAAGAAACCGCCACCCCGGGACTCCATCGAGAAAGAGATTGCAACTGGGAAATTCTGTTTGTTTCACGGAATCCACGGTCACTCCACTAACGAGTGTCGTCATTTAAGAGACGTTTTTAAAAAACTGCTTCGAGAAGGAAAGTTAGACGAATACATGGTTGCTCCAAGAGACACGGGGCAAGAAGGACAGGCCCCGAACCAAAACCAATCTACTGTAAAGCCTACTGCTCAGCCGAAGGGAAAGAATATCATTATAAACATCGAAGTTGGGGGACCACATCCAGCTGGGGCCAGTAATAGAGCAATGGAGCAATATGTTAACGCGGCCAAACATCCAGAAATAGGAGAATGTAGTAACCTTGAAGAAACCACACCAGAAAATAGTAGAAGACAACCAATGATGATACTATCTTCCGAGATAGGGAGAGCATCGGATTTGAAGCGCCGAGCACTAATCCATTAGTAATTACTATTGTTATTGGACCTGCAATAGTCAAGAAGGTTCTGGTGGACAATAGGAGTACTATTATTATCTTATTTAAAAGGACTTTCGATCAGATGAAACTGGAAATGAAGGATTTAAAGCCATGTGAAGGTTGGATTCGTGGCTTTAATGGAACCTCAATTGCTCCAACTGGAGTGATAGACTTACCTATAGAATTAGGCGTGGGAGAGCATAGAAAAGTGAGGATTCTCCAGTTTGTCATTATGGATATTGACTCACCTTACAATGCTTTCCTAGGACAACAGCTTTCCCAGAATTCAGAGCTTGCATTGCTCAATGGTGTTTGCTAATGAAATTCCCAACAGATGTTGGAATGGGAATGGTCCGAGGGGATCAAGTTACCGGAAGAGCCTGCTATATGGTGGAATTGAAAATGCTACATAACGGGAAGAATTCAGAACATAAGGACACTTCCTCTCCTGCTAAGGGAGACTCATCATAGCAACTGAAGATAATAATGCCCATGGTGTCACCTTGTGATCAACCTGAAGATATTGACCCTAGAGAAGATGAAGAGCCTGGAACCAGAAAGGCGACACCCAATGAGACAATTATTGACATTCCAGTCGATAACGACGACCCCGCAAAGGTCTTGAAGATTGGATCCCATTTGGATTCTTTTCGAATGAAAGAATTGATTGACTTTTTTGAAGGAAAAGCTTGATGTTTTTGCTTGGACTCATGCAGACATGTGTAGAATTTCTCCCTCTATCATGAGTCATTCATTAAGCCTAAACCCAAAGCATCCCCCGGTAAAGCAGAAAAGACGTATGCTGGGCCCAGAAAGGTCTGCAGCCTTAAAAGAAGAAGTAGAGAAGTTAAGGAAAAATGGGTTCATCAGAGACTCAAAATATCCCGACTGGATATCAAATCCCGTATTGGCTAAAAAATCAAATGGGAAGTGGCAAACATGCATCGACTTCTCTGATATTAACAAAGCTTGCCCAAAAGAAAGTTTTCCACTCCCTAGGATTGATCAACTAGTCGATTCAACCATGGGACATGAACTTCTCTCCTTCATGGATGCATATTCAGGATACTACTAGATCCCCATGCATGTACCGAACCAAGAGCACACAAGTTTTATTACAAACCTGGGATTGTAATGTTATGTGGTGATGCCATTTGGGCTAAAGAATGCAAGAGCCACGTATCAGCGTTTAGTAAACCGAATGTTCTATGACCAGATTGGGAGAACAAAGGTGGTTTATGTACAGTCTTCTGATCATACAAGAGATTTGGCGGGGATGTTTGACATTCTACGGCGATTTGGGATGAAGTTGAACCCCTTGAAATGTTCATTCGGAGTTGCAACGGGGAAGTTTCTCGGGTTCGTAGTCAGCTCTCGAGGGATCGAGATTAATCCTGACCAAATAGCAGCAATAAGAAACATAGAAGAGCCACAAAAAATAAGAGATGTTCAAAGTTTGGCTGGAAAAGTTGCGGCATTGAGCAGATTCATTTCTAAACCCACAAAGTAATGTGCCCCTTTCTTTGACTTAATTAAACGGGGATAACAAAATTTTGAGTGGACCCCTGAATGCATGGAAGCCATTCAGAATCTATTGAATTTTCTAGAGAAACACCCAATATTGTAAAAACCGGTGGATCACGAAGATCTGTTTGTATAGTTGGCAATATCGTCTCATGCTGTTAGCTCAGCTTTGATGCATGACGAAGACAAAGTCCAGAGGCCAGTGTATTATGTAAGCAAGAAATTAGTGGCAGCAGAACACAATTATCCAAAAGTGGAAATACTTGCTTACAATCTTTTGATTACATCCAGAAGGCTTCGCCATTATTTTCAAGCCCATCCAATCGTCATATACACCGACTAGCCACTCCGACAGGTGCTACAACGACCTGAAGCATCGGGACGACTGCTTAAGTGGAACATCGAGTTGAGCCAATTCGATTTAAATTTTCAACCAAGAAGATCAATAAGAGGACAAGCTCAAGCTGACTTCATAGCGGAATTCACAATCCCCGAGGAAGATGGATTGGATGATAAAGTTGACTCTTCAGAGTAGAATTTAGAACTTAGTCCCTGGAAATTGTATACCGACGGGGCTAAGAATGATCAAAGGTCCGGCGCCGAAGTCATTTTAATTACTCCTAAAGGACGATCTATTTACTACGCCTTGCTATTGGAATTCTCTGCCACCAACAATGATTCCGAATACGAGGCCCTGGTAGCCGGGCTGAAACTTGCTAAGGAATTAGGGGTGACAACACTAGACATATTCTCTGACTCCAAAATAGTCGTTTGCCAAGTTTGAAAGGAATTCGAAACCAGGGGACACCGACTCATCACCTACGTTGAAAAGGTGGAGGAGGTGCTAGGCAACCTGGAGCATTATATCATAACTCATATCCAAAGAATAGAAAACCAGAAGGTAGACAGATTGGCTAATTTAGCAAGCTCTAAACATCCAGAAGAGACATAAATGGTTCCAATAGAGGTGCTGAGGTCACCAAGCTTCGATCAGATGGAAGTCGACCTAGTACTAGAAGTTGAATCAGAAAAGGAGTCATGGATGACACCGATTAAGAACTTTCTTAAAAGCGGAATGCTCCCATAAAAAAAGAGCGAAACACGAACTGTGGTACGTAAAGCCGTAAGATATATCTTACAAGATGAGATTCTTTATCGCTAGGGATTTTCTATGCCCCTACTCCGGTGTATAGCACATGATGGCATCAAACGTGTACTGAGAGAAGTACATGAAGGTGAATGTGGAGACCACACCAGAGGCCAAACTCTAGCTAAGAAAGTATTACGATATGGCTATTTTTAGCCTACCATAAATAAAGTTGCAGCTGATTATTCTCGACGCTACGATAAATGTTAGAAATTCGCTAAAGTTCTGAGGGCACCTCTAAATCAGCTAAAATCAATGGTGATCCCATAGCTATTCTCTATGTGGGGGATAGACATTAATGGGACCTTGCCAATTCCTAAAGGAGGAGCTAAATATGCAATTGTGGCCATGGATTATTTTAGAAATGGGCAGAAGCCGAAAGCTTAACCATGATCAAGACAAAACGAGTGATAAACATTACGGTTAGGAATATCATTGTCCATTTGGGATACCAAGAACCATCGTATCTGACAATGGAACCCAATTAGACAGCGCAGAAATCAGAAATTTCTGTCAGAAGTATAAGATTGACAAGAGGTGTACTACCGTAGCTCATCCGCAATCAAACGGACAAGTTGAGGCGATAAACAAAACTATTAAGTCCATCCTCAAAAAACGATTGGAAAAAGCAAAATGGATGTGGGTCGATGAATTACCATTATCATTATGGGATTATCAAACAAACTATAAGACAGCAACGGGTCATACCCCTTTCTCACTTTCTTTTGGATCTGAAGCGGTCATTCCGGTGGAGTTGAAAGTTCTATCTCACAGGACAACGTATTACATTCCAATGACAAATAAAGCGCTTCTCCTTGAATCCTTGGACATGGTCTAAGAGAAGAGAGATGAAGCAGACTTGCGTGCTTCGAGAAACAGGCACCAAGTGGCACGTTACTATGACAGAAGGGTTTGTCCTCGGACATTTGAACATGGAGACTTAGTACTGAAACGAGTCTTCCCACATCATGTCCATCTAGGTCCAAAGTGGGAAGGACCATATACCATCCAACGGAAACTTGACATGGGTGCTTTCAAGTTAACGACCGTGGATGGTGAAGAGATTCCCAGAGATTGGAATGCCCGACACTTGCGGCGGTATTTGACTTAAGTTTGTATTGTTTTCTTTTGTTTTATGAGCCATTTAAAAAGGCACGAATTGCCTAGAAATGTATAGTTAATATAAACAAAAGATTATAAAGTACATGTAGGCCACGACTTGGCTAAAACACTAAAAAAATATCGTGTGTGATTTACTTTTCCAGCACAAAATTTTTATATTCTGTGACTGTTATGATCTAAGTGTGAAACACTAGAAATTTGAATCGATACCAAAGCAAATGAGATAAATGTTTGCGCAATAACATAAAAACGAAGGGAAGACGACGTCCCAAACTCTAACTCTCACGATTCAAGAAAGAGTATAAAGGACAGGAAGACGACGTCCCTAAGGCGTGAAGGTGCACCATGATAAAAGACTGCCTCAAATCCACTCTAACCTGACAATACGACGGGAGAGTATAAAGGTACTAGGAATAAGTACCAATGATAAAGAATCTTAATCCCACTAAAGGTCTGGGGGAAGTTTAGTGTCGAACCTAATCAATCTCGAATGATCCCTGGCTTGGCACTTTTTTCAAAATTTATTGGGGCCATTTTGACCATCACTGAACTCAATAGAAATAAATGATAAACTTGCAAGTGTTTGACATAGTGGGAAACAAACTAATTTATTTACGTGAGTGCATATTTATACAAATAAACTAAATAAAGAGATTCGAGGGCCGCACTCGCTACAACAACAATGGGCTAGGGGATAGACAAAACAAAGGATAAAGTTGCCTTTCATTTGGACTTTGGAGTGGATTTCGCTTTCTTGGAAATCTTAAGTTTTTCCTTTTCCTCTTTCTCAGTCTCGGTCAAGATACACTTTGGCTTTGTTTTCCGTAGTCCTGGAACAATGGGATTAATAGAAGATTTTTAGCAAGCTCTTCGGTGATTGACCTGGTTGAAAGTTTGACAACTAACCTTGACCCAAGAGGAACTACCGCGAGAGATTTGGGAGTCTCAGGATCTTCCTTTTCAATTTTAGCATATCCTGCTTTGCCTTCATATCAGCCAAAGTCATATCGTCAGCATTCCCCGAATCTCCAGTCACAACAACATAGACATCCTCCTCATATCCATCATTGCCGCCATCATCTTTCTAAGCGTTTATCATATCCCCGTCTTTGGGAGTTTCAGTGCTAGATGGCATGGGAGCTTTCTCAGTAACCTCCTCGTTATCCTCGAACCTCGCTGCAGATTTCGAGCCAGTGGATTCATAGTGTTTCTCCTGGGTCCCCTCAGCGGACTTTGCATCAGTGATCTCTTCTCGTCGCTCATTAGCCTTTTTAGCTGGCTTTGCACCTACAGGGAAAGAAATAACAGTTATTAGCTTAGGAGATGAAAGATGTTCCCCAATTGATTGTCCAATGATGTGACAGAAGGTTGATATAGCCCTAAAGAACTGGGGTGAAAAGGTGGAGATACCTTCAGATGATTTTTCAATATGAGCTGCCGAGGTCTCTGGGGTCTTCTCGGCAATAGGAGACAAAAGAGATGCCTTAGGAATTCTGGGATTCTCTGGATCATGTTCTTCCATTTCGTTTGCCCCGGGGGTAGCAGATGAGGAGCCAGCGTCGATAGTTTCCTTACATTTGGACGCGTCTCCTCCTCCATTGGAGCAGCAATAAGCTTACCCCCTTCGGCTAAGCGCACTGTTTCCTCGCCTCTCAGATACTTCTCCATGAGCTTGTCCTCTATAATGGAATCCGCTTTAAGATCTTGTTTTTCCCACTCGACCACCTAATCCCATCCATGAAATATCCCCATGTTAGATAACCTGAGCAAAGAATCCTATCATGGTCTCAGCACTCTCATGCAATTCTTTCTGAACTGCCTCAAGTTGTGTATTAGCACTCTCAATAGACCTCAATGCAACATCTGTATTTTCTTCGGCTAAGGTCGCCCTTGTCTCGGCTTCCATTAGTTTGGCCTCCAGCTCGACATTTTTCTTTGCCAACTCCGCTTTTTCCCGTTCAAGACGAGTACAAGCTAGCTTCGCTGCGGTGCTCTTAGACTTAGCATCTTCGGCTTGCTTCTTTAAGTCTATGCGCTCTCGGCTATGAGAGTCGAGCTCGGTGTGATAACGCTTTTGTAATTCTTCAAATTGCTTCTTGTAGGTAACTGCATCGCATTGCACAAGGGCAAGTTTATCTTGAGCATCCTCGAGGTCTTTCTCGGAGTTTTCAATAGCATTGGCATCATATTCGGCAGCATCTTTCATGATTTTTACATCGGCTATCAAGTCCTGAATAATCTTGGATAAGGTCCACGCATATCTTTTCCTCTCTTTGTATTGAGTATCTACTTCATTAATCTTTTCCTTAACCACTGTTGCCCAGTCGTATTCTAATGGTTTAAGAGCTGGAACAAAATGCATGTTTCCAAAATGGTGATCAGGAAACTGTTTCTTTAGAAGCTCCAATTTGGCCTTGTTTTCATAGTCAAGTATAATCGGTCTTATGGTAGTACTGTCAATGTTACGATGCTTGGAAGGCATGATGTATGTCTTATCTTTCTTAGATCCCTTGCTTAATTCCTTTTGCTTCTCTTTTGGATCAGAACTTTTCTTTGATAGCTTCTCCTGATGAGTATTATCCTGGGGAGGAACTGTAGTTTCTGAAGTGCGTTTATCCCCTTCATGTTGAGTAGAGTAGCTCTTATGCTTTTTAGAATCCGAATGATGATAAGATCGAGAGCGAGAAGATCTATAAGGATGAGGGGGGCTGGTTCCTTCTGTCATCTTTACCCCGGCTTTCATGTTGATCTTGCCCCGTGTCAGAACCCATCGGGGGCATACTCGAGCGAACATCCCTCACATAGTAACGTTAACACACCATTCGTCCTGCAAAAAGATACACGTAAATATTAAATAAAAATTAATATAAAGCACAAGTATTGTGACGTGTAGTGCTAGAGTGTTGTGTATATCCTAAGTGATATCCCCTCATAACAGACCCGAGCCTAGAGTTAGGCCAGTATGCCGAATTTCCATGACCTTCACAGGGGTGACTTCTTCGGAGGTAAATGTAAGAGGATCTGTCCTAAAATCTTCTGAAGTATAAATGGCCTCGAGTAGGGGAAGTTTTCCCAAACCCCAAAAGATAGAATCATCTACAACGGAATCGTCTCCTAGGGGAGTGATTGATGGCAGCACTCTTGGGGAAATTGGTTTTTCAAGGGTAGCCTCATCTTCTGGAGTGATGTATTTGTTCCTATCCTTTTCGGTTATGTTTGCTAATATATCGTCTCGAGTTGAGGCGGGAGAAGGACTTTTTTAAGGTATCGTTAAATCCATTGAACTGTCTCCCCTCTCGGGTAAGATTTCACTTGGCCCCTGGACTGGGGGTATGTATACATAGGGACCTATTCTGTGGCCTATGTTATGAGTTATAGCAACTAAGCGATGCCGATGAATGTATTCATCCACTAAGCAGCCTCTGATGGTTACGAATTTTTGATCACCATTAAGAAGCTGTTTCAGATGATCAAAGTACAACTGATGTTATTCCTGTGGCGGGTTAGCGACTGCAAATGAAAGTAAACGACAATTAATACATTTACAGAGGTAATTGAGATTGGGAATCGAAGTCTGGAATCTTTACTTGACTTAAGCCATCTCCTAGCACATCATGGTTGTTGTTTGATGTAGAACCATTCGAGTCTTGGATCACCAACTTTACTGCTAAATAGTACACTAATGATTTTTCTTTTTGGCACTTATTCAAAATAAACAAAAGGAGTGTCCTGGGTCCGATGCTTGAAATTGCGGAAGAAATGAACATCCTCGAAGGTGAGCTCTTTACCCAGAACCTCCTTTTAAGTGATGTACAAGGTGTACAGATAAGCGTAGGAGTTGGGTTGAAGTTGCACTGGAGTGATTCGCATTTGTCTTAGAAAGTAGACGATAAACGGTGAAAACAGAGGTATCGCCCCAACAAAGCTCATTAACCTACTGATAACCATGTACCCTCAGGCGGATTATGAGGTCTGACTGGACTAGTAGGCAACTCGGTATCTTTACGGAGAATTCCATGTTTTAAGCTATCTGTGCGAGTTTAGCATCATCAACTTCCGACTCAACAGAATCACTTGGCTACTACAAGACAATAATATTCTCTAACTCATCCGGAGAACGATTATCTCTTACTCCTCCTTCCTCTTCTTCGTCTAAAGTGATGTCATCTCTGAAGGATGCTTCATTCCTTGAGTCTCCATTTTGTAGTCCGGGCCCTCATTATCCTGTAACAACCCGAATTTCCAGAACCAATTTAAAGAATTTATTTTAGCTATTTTAATGGATTTTGAATATTTAAAATGATTTATTTTAAACAATAACGAAGAAAATTTATTTTAATCAAAGTTAGAACGTATAAATTTATTTTTATTATAAAACGAGCCTGAAATGGCATGGTAGTTTGAAAATTCGATTTTAAATTTCAATTGAATATACAAAATTCAATTATAGTCAGAATTGGACGAAACCAAAAATATTTGAATCTGTTTAATACTATCTTTCTAATGAAGTTAAGAAACCGAGATTTCATATATAAATTGAAAGTTACGTCCAGTTTAAAATTTAAAATAGTCGTTATGGAATTTATATATATTTTAAATCTATATACATATAAGCCTTAAAAATAGCCATTTTGCGAACGACCTCCGTTTTCAACGAAACCACTTTTGTTGGATCTGGAATGTCAAAAAATTGCTAGACTCAAATTTTCATAATTTTTGGAATTAATATGTGAGCATGGCAAATTAAAGCGTGTTTTATCAATTTCTGTTGAATTAGATTGACCAAAAAATGGCCATTTTTCAAACGGTCTCCAAATTCGATGAAATTAGTTTTGTCAGGACTGTCATCAAAACATAGGTAGATTTATTTATCTGGAATTTTTGGAGTAAGTATGTAGCCTCGGTAAATTAAAATGTACGTTTAAATTCAATATACACTGATTTATATTTTAATTTTGATAAAAACTGATTGAAACGGTTGAATAGGCTTACGAAACATATCCCATTATGTACGGAATAGGGTTATTTAGCTGGGGCGACAGTCGTTGGGTTTGATTTTGAGTTCAAAACGATTAACAAGTATCAATTGAATTAAATAAGAAAAAAAGGTATATATACACAATTTTCTGGTCAAACCCTAAACAAATAAAACTGCAGTCAACTATGAAATTAAAACTATGCCTCCCTCTCAAAAAGACGATGGAAATCGCCTCAGCCCTTCTCCCCTCCGATCTCCCTTTCCGATCACCCATTCCCAAGCTTCCAAAGGTAAAAGTGATCGGCTTTGAGAAGACTACGCATCCAACGGTGGTGATTGGGTAACACGCTGCAAGTCGTTCGATTTTCCACCACTTAGGGCTTCCGTTCGATTGAGGTTCTGGGGCGGCTGGAGGTGTCGAGCGCAATGCGATTCAGCGAGGAGGTGGAGCAGACTGCGACGCTTCACGTGGTAACCTTGGATCCGGGCCCGATCCATCTGAGTTAGGCGCGGTGGTTAATTTTCGTGGCAAGCTTTTTGTCGAAGATCTGAAGCATTTAACAGTAAGCTTTTTTATTTATTTATTTTATTTTTAATATGTAATAGCTTTATAAAGAAAAAAATCTCTTATTTTCTTTTTATGAAGTAGATTTATAAAAGTATGATTTTTAAAATGAAATAGAAGATATAAAAATGTAATTTTTATATATAGATAACTAAGTTCGATTTTTATATAAAATAACATAGTATAAAAAATTATGGTTTTTATATATACAACTTTGAAGTAATAAAATATGATATTTAGTTTAAAAATAACATAGGTTAAAAGCGGGTTTTTAAAAATAGATTTGATTTAAAAATGTAAATTTTAAATGAAATAACTTTGTTTTAAAAATGTTGTTTTTAAAATATATATAGCTTGGTTTTAAAATAAAATAAAAATAACATGGTTTTAAAAATATATAAAAATATGATTTTTAGTTATATAAAAATATGATTTTTTATTGTATAAAGGAAATATTTTTAGTAAGTTAAGAATATGATTTTAATCTAGTGTATGACGTGAAAATATTTTTAGAAAGATAAAAATATGATTTTTAGCTTATGTATACTATTTATAAAATGGTTATACAAAGGAAAATTGTTTGTTAGTTAAAAATATAATTTTTAACGTACGTATGTTATTTATAAAATAGACATGCTGGATTTCTGGAAAGATTTAAGATTGACATTCAAAGAATGGTGGAGTGGAAACCAAAGGTGAGAACTCTTTCTCACTCAATTTACATCACAGTTAAATATATACTAGGATGCAGACGGTGCTTAATAGCACCCGACACCTTTGATTGAAACCATGATTGTTGTTTGGATTGAATGGACTGTATTGTGTTGTGATTGTGATATGAAATGAATTATATAAAATATTCATGTGTTGAATAAAATATTTTATTGTTAAAAATATAATTTTTAACGTATATATGAACGACATAAAATTTTCCTGAAATGAAAATAATTATTCATTTACAAATCAGACGATTTGTTTATGTACACCCATTTGACTAATATTGATTGGGACAATAAATTTTATACTTCGCCCAACTGCACGAATAATACTATGTGTTTGTTGATTGAAACCCCACACGGGTATTGGGATAAAATTTGACGTACACTAATCCCAATCGTTTAGTTGTATGTCAATCAATGGGTTGACAGACTGTTGTAAGCATTAATTATTTATATTTAATGCTTATGCAGTTGTGTGATGCACTTTGGATGATGGTTGTTTGTTTATCATTGTTATTATGTACATGTGTTGTATAAAATCCATATTAATAAAATTATATGGTAATTGATTGGATCTCATTCCAATTTGGAAATAACGAGCATTTTAAAATAAAGAATATTTTAAAATAATGAATATTTTAAAATAATGAATATTTTAAAATAATATTCAGTAAAGGATTAAAATCTAATTTTGATGTCCAATTTTGGATGGATACGAAAATATTGAAATATGACAAGCCGTATTAATTAGATATGCGCCATTTTGACGTGAATGATATTTATATCGATTTTATTCATTTTTATAATGAATATCAAAAGGAAATGATTTCAAAATCTGATATTTTGAAAATATTATCATTTATATATTATAATTGATATGGAATATTCAAATTTTGATTTAAAATTGAAAATGAAGTTGGAATCATTTTTAAAACGAATTTAAAACGATTTATAAAATACGTTTTGAATTGAAATCGACGAAATATAAGTATATATATTTAGTGGTCTTCACATCGTTTGGATGATTACAGATGTCTTGATTGGGTTGTACACCCAAACAAGGTAATAAGTGGTGATCGTCCGGACGTACTTTGAGATCGACCAGATATGCGGGGAACTCTCTCTTGTATTGGACATATGGGATGAGGAATAAGGTGCCTCCGGTTTCGTTCAAACCCAAAACGAACTTGTAAATGGATGTGTGTCTAACATTGGATTTTATTCTGTGTTGATTGATCTCTATTAAATATATATTTGTTTTATGGGGGATAATTTATTCTCTTGCTTAACACCCTTCTCTAAGATGTACGAGCTCAGAGATTATATATCAATAGACATCAAACGCGTGGCGTAAATTGTCTGTGTGGCATGCTGAGATGCAAATGATCAAGGCTTTTGTTTAAAAGAAGAGTCTTGTGGTTGATGATCAAAGCACGGCTTTAAATAGCATAGCTTTGTGTATAGCGTTAATTCGCGAGCCTCACACACTGATGTCATGGTATGGAGCCCAGACATTTTACTCATGTGGATGTTGCATATTATTTGATGGATAGAGAGGTGCCACGGTTATAATGGTCATTACGGGGCCGATGGATGATATGGTCGACATACTGACCATTGCGCCCCGTAGGGCGGGGAAACGTATTGTTCTGGGATTTTTAATCCACTTAAAACATGGACCGGGCCTGATGCTCCAGGTATAGTTGCGACTAAATCCTGAGACACGGTAGGCTAGATTTTCTCGAATTGGAAGGAAGATGCCTTGGTTCACAGATGGAATCCAACTTCCTATACAACATTTCGGTTTTAATTGCAGAACTAGTATGGCGACATAGTAGCATGGGATACTATGCCGTTTATGTTTGATACATTTATATTTGAAGTTGATTTCTTCACTTATAGTAATAATAAAAGATAAAATTTCGCGTATCAAGCATATTTGGCTATTATAAGGGAAAACTCTATCCTCGATTGCGTTCATTGTTTGATGGGACCTGAGTCTTATAATAGCTTCATTTTTATGTTTAGAATTGCGATGTTTGTTTTATGCATTGGTATTCATGGGGGATAAACCCTTTCCGTGTTATACGGCGTGGTCCCGTGATTTACCTAACTTTAAAATCAAGCTAACAACTGTTTTAGTTCTCACACCAGTCACATGACTGACTTGGAGTTTATTGTTTAACCTAAACTCTGGGTGCCCCTATTTTCCACACGGGCAGCTAGTAGTTTTGGTTTTGCAGATATTGTATTCATAAGATCCTAGTTTACAGCTGAAGCGATATTCAGAAAGCTCTGTATCCGTGTATTTCTTTCAGTTGTGTTTTGTATTATTTTTCCGCTGCTACGTATTTAAATGTAATTTAAATCTATGATATTTTCAACTATGTATTATTTATTCATACTCTGTTATATTCTTGTACTCTGATGTAAATTGTTGTAATAGCAATGAAATGTTCTTCCGTTGGCGTCCTGATTGGTGTTGTCCTCAAAGCAGTCCGCCTTCTTGTTCGGTTTAGGCCGGCCGGGAAGTTCGGGTCGCTACACATGGTATCAGAGCTTTGGTTTACAGAGCTCGAGAACAAGACACATTAGAACCGAACGAAAGAATTCATCAGAGATGGGACCAGTAGTATCCTAGAATGGGTCCAAAGAGTGTTATTTTTAAAATAAAAATGAAAACAAACTTTGTTTTGAAAATTTAAACCTTATTATACGTATTTCATTATTTTATTTTATATTTACTTTGGACAATCGAGTATATGAAGATCTTGAATATACGCGTTATTAACATGTATTCGAGGTCTCAAATATACTAGATAGATATAGAATCACACTCAGTTGCCCGGAGATGATTTTGATGATTGATCGATCATCATCAAAATTTATGTTCGAGTTTCGAAAGTGGGATATTTATATATATCCAATTGACTGGTGCGAGAACCAAAATTTAGGTAGGGTTATTGTTGTGAAATGGCATCAAAAACATGATTTTGTGTATATATATCAAAGTTATGAATTAGAAAATTTAATTAACCAACTGATTGCTGGTTGTGTTTGTTTGATTATTAGTTTAACTAACAAAAATATGGGAATGATAATTAATGTAATCAATATGAAAAAGAAAGGTAAATTTAGCTGAATCAAATTGAAAATTGATTGTAATTTTATACATGTACATGTATATACAATGAACATGTCATAACAGGGAAACTAAGAAGAGAAATAAAATTGTATGCCCGATAAATAGGTACATATTTACTGTATTTCTTGGGTTTGATGATTTTTTGAGCCGATTGGCTAGCCACTTGGCCTTTTCTTTTTCTTTTGGATTGATAAGGGCACTATGAGGCTAGTTGCGGTTTTAAATATCATCCCGTACAAAGGACGTTATGGCGAAATTTTCGAAAATTTAGGGTGTTAGCCAAATTTTTGAGAATTTGAAAATTTTTAGAACCTAAAAAGTTGAAGAATGAATGCCAGAATGAAAGTTGAGTTGGTTAGTTAAACGACTTTCATCTCCGTTCCTTTTCGAGGGCGAAAATATTTTAAGTGAGGGAGATTGTAACAACACGAATTTTCAGGACCAATTTAAATTTTTTATTTTAGCTATTTTAATAGATTTTGAATATTTAAAATGATTTATTTTAAATAATAACGATTAAAAATTTATTTTAATTGAAGTTAGAACGTATAAATTTATTTTAATTATAAAATGAGCCTGAAATGGTGAGGTAGTTTGAAAATTCGATTTTAAATTTCAATTGAATATACAGAATTCAATATAAGTCAGAATTGGACGAAACCAGAAATATTTGAATCTGTTTAATAATATCTTTCTAACGAAGTTAAGAAACTAATATTTCATAAAAAAAATTGAAGGTTATGCCCAGTTTAAAATTTAAAATAGTCGCTATGGAATTATATATATTTTAAATATATATATAGCCCTTAAAAATAGCCATTTTGCAAATGACTTCCGTTTTCGACGAAACCACTTTTGTTGGATCCGGAATATCAAATTATTGCTAGATTCCAATTTTCATAGTTTTTGGAATTAATATGTGAGTGTGGCAAATTAAAATGTGTTTTATCAATTTTTGTTGTTTTGGATTTACCAGAAAATGGCCATTTTTCAAACGGTCTCCAAATTCGACAAAATTAGTTTTGTTAGGACCATGTCGTCAAAAAATAGCTAGATTTATTTATCTGGAATTTTTGGAGTTAGTATGTGGCCCTGGTAAATTAAAATGTATGTTTAAATTCTATATACATTGATTTATATTTTAATTTTGATAAAAACTGATCAAAACAGTCCAATAGCTTACGAAACATATCCCATTGTGTCCGGAATGGGGTTATTTAGCTGGGGGCGACAGTTGTTGGGTTTGATTTTGAGTTCAGAATGATTAACAAGTATTGATTGAATTAAATAAGAAAAAAAAAGAATATTCTAGATTGGAATGAGGCGTATGTTGTGTGTTTATATCACTTAATTATAATATACGCGGGTCATTCGAAAAGGTCAGGTTTACACCCATTTTGATTAACTGATTCGACGATATGTCGATGATGAAGACGGTGGTTGAAGATCGGAGGCCTTCACAGTGTTTGGATGATTACTGATGTCTTGATTGGGCTGTACACCCAAGACAAGGTAATAAATGGTGATCGTTCGGATATGCGGGGACATCTCTCCTGCATTGGATGTATGGGATAAGGAATAAGGTACCTCCGGTTTCGTTCAGACCCAAAACGAACTTGTAAATGGATGTTTGTTTGACATTGGATTTTATTATGTGTTGATTGATCACTATTAAATATATATCTATTTAGTGGCGGAGAATTTATTCTCTTGCTTAACACCCTTCTCTGAGACATACGAGCTTAGAGGTTATATAACGATAGACATCAATCGCGTGGTGTAAATTGCCTGTGTGGCATGTTGCGATGCAAATGATAAAGGCATTTGTTGAAAAGCAGAGTCTTGTGGTTGATGATCAAAGCACGGCTTTAAATAGCATAGCTTTGTGTACAACGTTAATTCGCGATCCTCACACCCCGGTGTGAACCATAAACGGGAGAGAACTTCAGGGAGGACATGCGTTTCTTTCTAGCTAGGAGTGGTGCCATGGTATGGAGCCCAAACTTTTTACTCATGTGGATGTTGCAAATTATTTGATGGATAGAGAGGCGCCTCAATTATATCGGTCATTACGGGGTTAATGGATGATATGGCCGACATACTGACCATTACGCCCCACAGGGCGGAGAAAAGTATTGTTCAGGGATTTTTAATCCACTTAAAATTTGGACCGGGCCCTGACGCTCCAGGTGTAGTTGCGACTGAATCCTGAGACATGGTAGGCTAGATTGTCTCGAATTTGGAAGGACGGTCCCTTGCCTTGGTTCACAGATGGAATCCAACTTCCAATACGACATTTCAGTTTTAATTGCAGAACTAGTATGGCGACATAGTAGCATGGGATACTATGCCGTCTATGATTGATACATTTATATTTGAAGTTGATTTCTTCACTTATAGTAATAGTAAAAGATAAAATTTCGCGTATTAAGCGTGTTTGGCTATTATAAGCGAAAACACTATACTCTACTGCGTTCATTGTGTGATGGGACCTAAGACTTATAATAGCTTAATTTTTCTATTTAGCATTGCGCTGTTTGTTTTATGCACTGGTGTTCATGGGGGATAAACCCGTTCCGTATTATACGGCATGTTCCCGTGATTTACCTAACTTTAAAATCAAGCTAATAACTGTTTTAGTTCTCACACCAGTCACATGAATAACCTGGAGTTTATTTTTTTAACCTAAACTCTGGGTGCCCCTATTTTCCACACGGGCAGCAAGTAGTTTTGGTTTTGCTGATATTATATTCATAGGATCTTGGTTTACAGCTGAAGCGATATTCAGAAAGCTCTCTATCCGTGTATTTCTTTCAGTTGTGTTTTGTATTATTTTTCTACAGCTATGTATTTAAATGTAATTTAAATATCTGATATTTTTAGCTGTATATTATTTATTCATACTTCGTTATATTCTTGTACTGTGATGTAAATTATTGTAATAGCAATGAAATGTTCATATGTTGGCGTCCTGATTGGTTTTGTCCTCAAAGCAGTCCGCCTTGTTATTCGTTTAGGCCGGGCAGGAAGTTCAGGTTGCTACATATCCCATTCCAAATACGAAGTGGAGGATATATCTTCGATTACTGGTTTTTCAGATGTTCCTGTGATGACTCTTTTCTCTGCTAACCTAAGTGAGCGTCTCTCAGTCATATCTGTTGTACTATCGAAGAGATAACAAAAATTAGAGTGAAGCTGCACGTGTCCCCCTGTGTTCGGGTCGCTACATATCCCATTCCAAATCTGAAGTAGAGGATATATCTTTGATGACAGGTTTTTCAAATGTTCCTGTGGCGCCTCTTTTCTTTGCTAACCTAAGAGAACGTCTCTCGGTCATATCTGCTGTACTATCGAAGAGATAACAAAAATTAGAGTGAAGTTGCACGTGTCCCCCTATGTTCGGGTCGCTACATATCCCATTCCAAATCTAAAGTGGAGGATATATCTTCGATGACAAGTTTTTCAGAAGTTCCTGTGGCGCCTCTTTTCTCTGCTAACCTAAGTGAGCGTCTCTCAGTCATATCTGTTGTACTATCGAAGAGATAACAAAAATTAGATTGAAGTTGCATGTGTCCCCCTATGTTCGGGTCGCTGCATATCCCATTCCAAATCTGAAGTGGAGGATATATCTTCGATGACAGGTTTTTCAGATGTTCTCGTGGCGCCTCTTTTCTCTGTTAACCTAAGTGAGCGTCTCTCGGTCACATCTTTTGTACTATCGAAGAGATAACAATAATTATAGTGAAGTTGCACGTGTCCTCCTGTGCATATGTTTGAGCTAATATGTGCGAATGTGTAATCAATGATAGAATTAAAGAGTACAAGGTAAATATGAAAAAGTGCAATGCAAAAATTGGCAAAGCAATTATGTGTTCAAACAATCTCTGAAGTTCAGTCCAGTTCGGAGGACTATATGTTAACTGTTTAAGAAGTCGCAAGCCATGTTTAGTGTTGGTTAAATTAGTTTTAGCATGATCACATTCCACGTTGTATAATTACGAATAGGTTCAGAAGTTTTTATCATCTTCGGATCGGTTCGGATGTTCACTTCTCAGCCGAATTTGTTAGAAAATTCATGGTATGAAATATTACGATGAAGTGGGAACTTTCAAACGAGCTCTTCAGATCGGTTCGGAAACAAAAACAAAACAGAGTCGGATCGGATCAGATCTGACGATGCCAAAGTGGGTCGGATCATCAACACCTATCTGATCTGGAACGTCTCTTTAGAAGTCAATTCCCTCCTTTAAGGGTTTTTTGACCCGAACTGATCCTGCATCACCATCATATTCTTTTATGTGTGCCCTTGGATAAACTCCAGCTCCTTCTACTTTCAACCAATCCAAACCGATTCCGCCCTTTACCATTAACTTGTCTTCTTCGTCGCACTAAAGCATCCAACCCAAACCCAACATTACCCTTGTGATTTACTTGAGAGTCTGTTGTGAAATTGAATCTCCTCCTAGTCAAATCACTATCGCCGCCACCTAGAAGCCGCGATGGAATCCCTGACAACGGCGGCGGCGAGGCAGAGAAGTTGCGGCGTCGAAATTGAGGTCGAATCAAGTAAAAACACAAAAAATTAGTGACATTAATAAGTAAAGAACATGGTCAAATGGATTTCACGTAGATCTAAACCCACCTTTGATTCGACTTTCGAGTTTGAAAGGACTTTTTGAATATTTGGGAATTAGTGTTTTTGTGTTTAGAAAGGGTTTCTGAATAAAAACTCGGTAGCAAAAATGTGAGCAAGAAGAAGGAGTCGGCTTCATATAGAAGATATTGAGGTCTATTCGTATTCCCAAAGGTGATGGGTTTATCCAAATCGTTAGTCCCCAAAGTAGCGATGGCCCAGAGAGCGTCCTGTTCGGATACACAAGTGAATCTAATGAGTCAACCCGATTCGCTATTTAAGCATTAATCCAAGGTGATAGAAATGAATTTAAACTAGATTAAAGACAATGGAAATTTAGATAAGTAATATAAAAGTGCAATTTGAATAGATTACCTAGAAGGAATGCTTAAATCTTAAGAAGAACACTAAAGTTATATGGAAGCAACATGATATATCCTAGATCCAATGACGTTTTTATAGGCATTGCGAATGCCAAAAGGTGCGACTTCATGAAATATCACATCTTTACAGATAGACGAAAATGACCGCTTAATGTTACAAGTTCAGGAACAGATTGAATGGCTATTTCGAAGCACACTTTATCTCCAATAAATGCGTACTTCGAGGGGGGGCAAAATGTTAGCCCGCTTCGTGATCAAGCTACACAAAGCTAAGAGATTATTCAACGAATGAGTTTGAAGGAAGATCTCATAGCATGAATTTGGATCGGTTCGGAGACCCCTGAACCGAACCCCCTTACTTCTAGGCAAACTGACCAGAAAATGGCAATAAGAAGGTACATCCGGATTGTTTTAGAGCCCTCTGACTCGGACACCCCATCTGAACTTCCGATCCGAACCAAGGAGGAACGGCACAGCAGAAACACTCCATGTTCTCCTACAAAACCGGAATGGTTTCTTCCCACTAACCCACGATCTCAATGCGCTGTCACCATCCTGAAGCACGCCTAACCCAAACCGAGCAGGTTGATTGCCACGTGGCTTCGAACCGGACTAAATTTTTGCCTATAAATATACAAATCAGCACCATTTGAAAGGATCTTTTGGCAAAATACTGACGGAATCTCTCATAACCACCGAATTTCATTGCTTCATTCAGATCACTATCAACTTTTGGGGCATACTTCATCAAATATTGAGTGAAAATATCAATTGTATGAAAGAGATTGAGTGAAATTCAGCACTGTATTTGAACTCATATCATCAATCAAAGAAGTATAAAGTGGACGTAGGCTCTTTAACGACGAACCGCTATAAATCGTGTGTTCTCGTTGTTTTTCTTTCTACTTTAGTTGAAATTACCATTTGTTTGGGTGTTAGAACCAATTTTTGGTCTAACAAATACATATATTTCCTATTTTTATTGATTTCAAATCAACCAAATATTTGAATTTAACTATGTTCAATTCCCTATTTATTCTTACATAAGCTTGTTCACCAATTTACCTTTAATTGGAATCAATCTTATTCAAACGCATTATTATTGACTAATAAACAAGTCAAACTCCAATTCCATATTTTATTCCAAATTTTCATATTCAAGTTTTGAATTGTAATCTACAACTTCACTTCACTTAACCAGGTTAAGTAACTTTCCGTATAAAACATTAACCAATTAAATTCCATTTTAATTAGCTACCTCCATTATTTATTTAAAAATCTTATTTTTTTCTCAAAAATCAATCCATTTAATCCTCATGGGTCCATATTCATTTTATAGCCCAAGTCTGGATATTTTTTTAATGGAAATCCACATTTTATTAAATCAAAATCCTTGTATTTAATTTAATAAACCACTATGGTTTAAAAACGATTATAGCGGTATTTTTCTGGAAACTTGATTTTGAAATAACTCAAAATCGATAAGACAAAACCCAGATTTTTCTCTTCCATTAGAAAATTATTATTATTCAATAGATTCGAAAGGTCCATGTTTCAAAGAATTCCCATGTACGTTGAGTTCTATATACTCAATTTTAAGTTCAAAACATCAAATTACGAACTACCGCGCTGCGACGAGTTCATTTTAATTAAATTTAAATATAACATTTAAATTTCATTTATTAATCAATTCCAATTCCATTCTCATATATTTTAATAAAAATTCAACCAATTTCCAAATCCAACTCAATATTCTCGATTATCTCTAATCGTCGATTTCTTTCCATAACTCAGTTATAAATTGTTTTATACCTCGATCTTCTATACTAAATTTCCATTCTCATTGGTAATAAATTATTTTGTAAAATTTGGTATAAAAGAATTTCAATTTTAAATCTCTATGATTTATCTCAATTAAATGAATATTCCGAATTTCAGAATAAAATCTACCGTTCTCTTTCCGAAACGATTTTTGATTCCCATTTTTAAACTTTATACTTAAATTTAAACTTCCAAATTATCTAATGCTAATTTCTTCACTACATTTTCTAACATCATTTATAAATTAATTCCCTTTTTTTATAAATTAAAACAAGCCTCCCTCTTAAATATCATGTAACACCCCACAAAGGGAATGCATTAACTTCAGTGGAGCGTCATGAGTGTATAGAACAAATAAATTACAAAACAGACAAAATTTAAGTAGCGGAAAATAAATAAGACTATTCTTTGTTGATAAGCAATAGCTTGATAAAACAGCTTGTACAAAGATTGTCTTCCAATACCCATTACAACAAAGCATCAGTCTTGTTTAACAAAATAAAGAAGCATAAAATGACAATGATATTCCCCAATAAAGCATGAGCCAACCACAACATTGGAAAAGAGAGTTCAAAGCAACACATCATATATCATCGAGCTTGGAAAGAAAACTGAGTTAATGTTCCCTCCCTGTGAATCTGGGGGGGGGGGGGGGGGAGGGAGGAGGGAAACAGAAGAAAAGAAGGCAAAAGAAAACGGGTCAGACATAAGTCTGGTAAGTCTAGTGATTATTTAGCATGTAAACATGTAACAACCCGGAAAATCTGGGCCAGTTTAAAATTTTTTATTTTGGCAATTTTAGTGAATTTTGATTATTTAAAATGAATTATTTTAAATAATATCGACGAGAAATTTATTTAGAATATAAATCGAACGTATATATTATACGCGTCGTCGTTAGAATATAAATATTTATATATAATTATAAATAGAATTGAAAATGGCGCGGTAGTTCGATAATTCGATTTCAAACTTCAATTGAATGTACCGGGTGCAAAACAATCCGGATTTTAGTGAAACCAAAAATAATGGAATCTAATAGTGAATATCTTACCAACGAATCCGAAAAATCAAAAGTTCGTAGCGGGAATCAAAAGATATGTCCAGTTGAAAATTCTGAATAGTCGCTATGGAATTCAGGCCCTTAAAAATGGACATTTTGCAAATGACCTCGGATTTCGACGAAACCAGTTTTGTTGGATCCGCAGTGTCAAGTTATTGCTAGGTTTCAAATTTCATAATTTTTCGAATCAATATGTGAGCGTGGCGAAAGAAAACGCGTTTGACCAGTTTCTGTTGATTTTAATCGACTGGAAATTGGCCATTTTTCAAACGGTCTCAGAATTCGACGAAACTAGTTTTGTTAGGACCGTATCGTCGATACGAAGCTAGAAAATATTTTTCTGGAATTTTTCTAGTTAGTATGTGACCCCGGTAATTTGAAATGTGCGTTTAAAATTCAATATAGTGATTTAAATGAAAATTCAAAAGGAAACTGATTGTAACGATCAAATCAGCTAGCGATACATATCCCATTGTGTTCGGAATGGGGGTAAAACGCTATGGACGACAGGCGGTGGGCCTCGTTTCGAGGTCATATGTAAAAGTCAACTTTTAATGAATAAAATAATAAAATAAATAAAAAAAAATAATTAAATTCTCTCCCTCTTCCCCTTAATTACGTTCTGCCCCCCCCCCTTTCTTTCAAAACCAAATCGAACTTTCAGGGAAAGAAAAAAAAAAAAAAAAAAGGAGAGAGAAGCGGAAGGGGGCATCGCGCCCCCACCAGATTTCGCCGCCGCACCTAGGCGGCGCAGCCCCCACAGCCGGACACCACCCTCCTCTCTACCGCCGTTCAAGACCCCCACCGAAAACCCCCTTCGACCGTGAACCTCCAGCAAACCCTCGACCCCCTTCAGCCCCGAACCCGCCTTCTTCTCCTCCTCAGACCACCGCCGCCCTACCAGAGCCCGATGAGAAGTCCACCGCCACCAGAAAACCCCCCCCCCCCTCTGTAAGTTTTTTTCCTGGTTATTTTATTTTAATGATTTAAAAACTGTTTTATTTTAATTAGAATTATAACTGAATTTTAATTAGGTTAATACTGTTTTTTTTTGGGATTAAAAACTTAATGTTGATAAGGATTTAAAACTGTTTTATTTTTTAGAATTCAAAACTGATTTTTATTTTGAAAATGAAAATAGAAAGGAACATTATTTTTGAAAATAAAATTCATGAAGTTTTAAAATAAAATATACTCCGTTTAGAAAAGTAAAATTATACATTTCTTTGAATTGAAAAGATAAACCTCTTTGTTTTGAAAATATAAAGGTTCGATTTATATATTATAAAAAGGCGATATTTTTAACTTATAAAAGGTTAAATCTTTATAGGATGGTCATTCGAAATAAAAATGTGATTTTTTATCTATTGAACTTCGAAATGAAAATGTGATTTTTTATCTATTGAACTTCGAAATGAAAATGTGATTTTTTATCTATTGAACTTTGAAATAAAAATTCGATTTTTATATATTGAACTTTGAAATAAAAATTCGATTTTTATATATTGAACTTTGAACTAAAAATTCGATTTTTATCTATTGAACTTCGAAATAAAAATTCGATTTTTATATATTGAACTTTGAACTAAAAATTCGATTTTTATATATTGAACTTTGAAATAAAAATTCGATTTTTATATATTGAACTTTGAACTAAAAATTCGATTTTTATATATGTAGTGAAAGCGAGCAACGAAGGTGACAAAAAGGCGAAACGACGAGATCTTCTGCAAATGAAGAGCCGTGGAGCTAGGATAGCTATATGTGAGAACTTCTCACTCAAATTTACTTTTCTAGTTATATATATACTAGGATGCAGACGGTGCTTATTAGAAGCACCCGACACCCGTCCACATACCATGGACTTGTTTGTTTGGATGTTTGGTGATTGATTGAGATATTGATTTGAATGTGGTTTGTGGTGTGAAAAATCGAATCGATAAATTGGTTAGGATTAGACGTGCGCCGTTATAAGGCGAAGGAGTAAGACTAGGTTAGACTCTTACTCCAAATTTTGTGGTTTGCATAACGAAAGTGATTTGATTGATGGGTGAATGGCGTGGCCTTCACTAGACCGGGGACAAGGCTAGGCCTTGTCCCGTTTCTAGTATCGTGCCGTTATGCCGCCGAAATTTTCTAAAATAAGTTAGAAAAATAAAAATAGCATTTTATTTAACGAATGAACTGAATAGAAATTCATATGTTAAAATAAAATGTGTTATCGTTAAAAAATATAATTTTTAACGTGAATGTGAATAAATAAATATTCATTTACAAACCAGACGGTTTGTTTATGTACACCTATTTGAATGACGTTGATTGGGTCGATAAATTTTACACATCGCCTAACTGCACAAATAAAATACGTGTTTGATTGTTTGAAACCCCACACGGGTGTTAGGATGAAATTTGAAGTTCACTCATCCTGATTGATTAAATATGTCGATCGATTGATTGACAAGCTGCTATAAGCGTTAAATATCTATATTTGATGCTTATACAGTGTAGTGCACTTTGGTTGATGGTTGATTATTCATCGTTGTTGATATATACGTGTGTTGTAGAAAATCCATATAATTAACATTATATGGTAATTGATTGGGCCTCATTCCAGTTTCGAAAATAGAAATATTTGAAATAGAAATATTTGAAATAGAAGTATTTGAAATAGAATATTTGAATATTGAAATATGTGAAGCCGTGAGGATTAGATTGACGCCATTTTGACGTGAACGATATTTATATCGATTTTAGCGAATTCAAAATGAATTGAAAACGATTTCGAAATGAATTGAATTGAAAACGAATTCAAAATGAATTGAAAACGATTTCGAAATGAATTGAATTGAAAACGAATTCAAAATGAATTGAAAACGATTTCGAAATGAATTGAATTGAAAACGATTTCGAAATGAATTGAATTGAAAACGAATTCAAAATGAATTGAAAACGATTTCGAAATGAATTGAATTGAAAACGAATTCAAAATGAATTGAAAACGATTTCGAAATGAATTGAATTGAAAACGATTTCGAAATGAATTGAATTGAAAACGAATTCAAAATGAATTGAAAACGATTTCGAAATGAATTGAATTGAAAACGATTTCGAAATGAATTGAATTGAAAACGAATTCAAATGGAATTGAAAGCGAATTGAAATGAATTCAAATTGAATTGAAATTCGAATTGAATAGAAATGAATTTTGAAACGAATTTATAAAGAAGAATTCAATTTTGCTTTGAATTGAAATGGAAGTTGAAATAGATTTTGAAACGATTTTAAAACTATTTATATAATTCGTTTTAAATAGAAATCGACGAAATATATATTATATATATTATATATATAATATAATGGCCTGAATAGAACGCGCCGCGCCGCGGCAGTTCGCGAATTTCGACCATTTATTTCAAACGGACATTACGGGAGATCCGACCGTCGGATTCTCCTAAAACCGGAACCGTTGGGTTCGTATCGAAAAGAGCTTTCTAACGAATATTAGAAATTTGAAATCTAACGGTTGGATTTGGAATTATGTCCAAATCAAATTCGAAAAAGGTCGCTGTAAGTGCAGTTCGATGGCCGTTGATGGAAATCGACTGTACGGATTGAATTTGAAATGGTTTTGAAAATAACCAAAATTTCCAATGATTGCATTGGAGTGGATTTGAATCGAAATTGTCTTCGGAATATTTCGATGTGGGAATTCGTGATTATACAGATGTTGATATGGAAATTTGAAAGATATATATATATATCGTTATTTCCAATACGACATTTGTTAGTCGTAGAATTCGATATTGAATATAAGCCGATATATTTTCTATTCAGAGCCTTGTATTGAATATCGAATGTGATTTGGGTTTGTCGTGAATGGTGTCTTCACTAACACTGTTCTTGAACCCAGTTGAGAAAAGACTAAATCTTTTTATTTAGATTTAATGAAGTGTACCAATTAAATAATATTTAATTGGAATTGAATTGATATTGATTTTTGGGTTTATCGTGAACAGTGTTTTAAATAACACTTGTTCTTTAACCCGATAATTAATGAATGTGATTTGGATTTGTCGTGAATGGTGTCTTCACTAACACTGTTCTTGAACCCAGTTGAGAAAAGATTAAATCTTTTTATTTAGATTTAATGAAGTGTACCAATTAAATAATATTTAATTGGAATTGAATTGATATTGATTTTTGGGTTTATCGTGAACAGTGTTTTAAATAACACTTGTTCTTTAACCCGATAATTAATGAATGTGATTTGGGTTTGTCGTGAATGGTGTCTTCACTAACACTGTTCTTGAACCCAGTTGAGAAAAGATTAAATCTTTTTATTTAGATTTAATGAAGTGTACCAATTAAATGATATTTAATTGGAATTGAATTGGTATTGATTTTTGGGTTTATCGTGAACAGTGTTTTAAATAACACTTGTTCTTTAACCCGATAATTAATGGAATGTGATTTTGGGTTTATCGTGAATCGTGTTCTAAATGACACTGATTCTTTAACCCAGATAATGATTAAAACTAAGTGGAGTTTTAATGAATCTTTAATTAGATTGAAAAGATCGAGAATGGAGTATCACCAGTTTTGCTCCAGGCGATAGTTAAATCTTTAATTAGATTTGAACGTGAAATTTAGAAACTAACCGTCGGTTAGCCAAGCAGAATGGTTTTCTGGATATTGATCTGATGTTGGTTTCGGCCTTCGGGGTTAATATTTGGGGAATTATTCTCTTGATTAATTTACGGTTAGTGACTAATGAATTGGAATGAGGCGTATGTTGTGTTTGTGTAACACTTATTTAAAATATACGCGAGTTATTCGGAAAGACCGGGTTCATCCCATTCTGAATAACTGATACGACGATAAGTCGAAGATGAAGACGATGGTCGAAGACCGGAGGTCTTCACGTCGTTTGGGTGATAACTAATGATCTTGATTGGGCTGTACACCCAAGAAGATGGAAACAGTTGGTGATCGTCCAGACGTACTTGGAGATCGATGGATAGGCGGGGTACTAGGTGCCTCCGGTTTCGTTCAGCCCCAGAACGGACTTGTAAATGGACTGTGTGTCTGACATCGGATTTCATTCTGTGTGACTGATATCGGTTGCATAGGATGGTTTGCCTGTGTGGCATGCTAAGATGCAAATGATCAAGGCTTCTGTTGAAAAGCAAAGTCTTGTGGTTGATGATCAAAGCACGGCCTTTGTGGCGTAGCTTTGTGTAACGTTTACCTCGCGTGTTTCACACCAGGTATGAACCAAAAACGGGAGACGGACCTCAGGGAGGACTTGCGTTTCTTTCTAGCTAGAAGTGGCGTCAGTGGTTTTACACGCCCTGACGAGTTTGACTTATGTGGTTGTTGCGGTTGCGAGGCGCCTCGGTTATATCGGTTTCGGCCGAATGCATTCTGGTCGGCTGACGGACCAGACTTACACCCCATAGGGTGGGGAGACGTATTGTTCAGGCATAATAATCCACTCCGTGTGGACCGGACCTGTCGCTCCAAGGGGCAGTTGCGGCTGTTCCTGAGACTCGGGCTAGACAGTCTCGAATAGGTTGAGGACTATCTTTTGCCTCGGTTCATAGACGGAAATCCAATTTCCAAATACGTGCCATTTGCGGTTTTATTTGTAAACCTATATATGGCGACATGATATATGGTACCCATGCCGCCTATGATTGATACTTATGATTTGAAGTTGTTTTATACACTGTACACTTATAATAGTATCAAATGATTTGTTTTAAACGTATCAAGCATTCTTTGGCTGTTATAAGGGAAAACCCTATCCTCGACTGCGTTGCATTGTGTGATGGGACCTGGGTCTTATAACAGCTTCATTTTTCCTTATTTAGCATTGCGCTGTTTGTTTTATGCACTGGTATTCTTGGGAGGAAACCCGTTCCGTGTTATACGGCGTGGTCCCTTGATTTACCTAACTTTGAAATAAAGATTAACTGTTTTAGTTCTCACACAAGTCACATGACTGACCTGGAGTTTATTGTTTTAACCTAAACTCTGGGTGCCCTTATTTTGACACGGGCAGCTAGTAGTTTTGGTTTTGCAGATTTATATTCACAGGATCCTGGTTTACAGCTGGAACGATATCCGGAAAGCTTTGTATCCGTATATCTCTTCTAGTTGTTTATTGTATTATTTTCCGCTGCTATGTATTTAAATGTAATTTAAATCTCTGATATTTCTGTGTAATATTCGTTTATACTCTGTATATTCTTGTAATCTGATGCATTGTTGTAATAAGCAATGAAATGTTCTTCTATATGCGTTCTGTTGTGGTTTGTTCTCGAACTATCCGTCGCTTTCCTTTACGGGGAAGTTACGGGTCTTCACAGTTGGTATCAGAGCTTTGGTTTACAAAGCTAGAGAACAAGACACATTAGAACCGTACGAAAGAATTCATCAGATATTGGATTAGCAATATCCAATGAGAATGACTCGTTAGAGATAGGATCAGTAGTATCCTAGAACGAGTGTGAAGGGTATATTTTTAAAGTGAAAACAAATTTTGTTTTGAAAATCTAAATCAATCATTCGTATTTGATTATTTATTAGTATTGATTTGGACAGTTCAGTATATAAAGAATTTGCATATACGCCTTGCAAACGTATATTCAAAGTTTTAATATACTGGATAGATATAGAGTCACACTCTAGTCGCCCGGAGATGATTCTGATGATAGTCTAGACATCATCAGAATTGGTATTCGAGTTTCGAAGGTGTGATTTTCTATATATTTCCATTAGACTGGTGTGAGAACCAAAACTAATATAGCTAGAATACATTGTTGTGATTTGGCATCAAAACATGATTTTTTTTGTATATGTATCAAAATTATGAATTTGATAATCTAATTCACTAATTGATTGATGTTTGTGTTGTTTGTTTATTTGTTTGATAATTTTTAACCATTTGTGCCTAATTGAATCAAATATTGAACTATATTGAATTTTGGTCGCATTTGCTTGCATATACATATATATCATTGAACAGGTCATAGCAAGGAGGCTAGAGCAGAGAATAAAATTTGTTTGCCCGACAAATAGGTACATGTTTACTACATAATTTCCTGTTTTGTTTGGGTGATGATGATTTTGTGAGCCTATTGGCTAGCCGCTTGGCTTTTTCTTTTTCTTTTTGAGATCTGAAGGACCGGGGAAGCTATTTGAAATTCCCCGATGCTCCCATTGCAGGGGAGGTTATGGCGAAATTTTTCAAAAATTTAGGGTGTTAGCCAAATTTTTGAGATTTTGAAAATTCTCAGAAACTAAAGAGTTGGAGAATGAAAGCCAGATCGAGCGTAGGGCTGATTAATCAAACCACTTTCGACTTTGTTCCTTTTCGGGGACGAAAAGTTTTAAGTGGGGGAGATTGTAACAACCCGGAAAATCTGGGCCAGTTTAAAATTTTTTATTTTGGCAATTTTAGTGAATTTTGATTATTTAAAATGAATTATTTTAAATAATATCGACGAGAAATTTATTTAGAATATAAATCGAACGTATATATTATACGCGTCGTCGTTAGAATATAAATATTTATATATAATTATAAATAGAATTGAAAATGGCGCGGTAGTTCGATAATTCGATTTCAAACTTCAATTGAATGTACCGGGTGCAAAACAATCCGGATTTTAGTGAAACCAAAAATAATGGAATCTAATAGTGAATATCTTTCCAACGAATCCGAAAAATCAAAAGTTCGTAGCGGGAATCAAAAGATATGTCCAGTTGAAAATTCTGAATAGTCGCTATGGAATTCAGGCCCTTAAAAATGGACATTTTGCAAATGACCTCGGATTTCGACGAAACCAGTTTTGTTGGATCCGCAGTGTCAAGTTATTGCTAGGTTTCAAATTTCATAATTTTTCGAATCAATATGTGAGCGTGGCAAAAGAAAACGCGTTTGACCAGTTTCTGTTGATTTTAATCGACTGGAAATTGGCCATTTTTCAAACGGTCTCAGAATTCGACGAAACTAGTTTTGTTAGGACCGTATCGTCGATACGAAGCTGGAAAATATTTTTCTGGAATTTTTCTAGTTAGTATGTGACCCCGGTAATTTGAAATGTGCGTTTAAAATTCAATATAGTGATTTAAATGAAAATTCAAAAGGAAACTGATTGTAACGATCAAATCAGCTAGCGATACATATCCCATTGTGTTCGGAATGGGGGTAAAACGCTATGGACGACAGGCGGTGGGCCTCGTTTCGAGGTCATATGTAAAAGTCAACTTTTAATGAATAAAATAATAAAATAAATAAAAAAAAATAATTAAATTCTCTCCCTCTTCCCCTTAATTACGTTCTGGCCCCCCCCCTTTCTTTCAAAACCAAATCGAACTTTCAGGGAAAGAAAAAAAAAAAAAAAAAAGGAGAGAGAAGCGGAAGGGGGCATCGCGCCCCCACCAGATTTCGCCGCCGCACCTAGGCGGCGCAGCCCCCACAGCCGGACACCACCCTCCTCTCTACCGCCGTTCAAGACCCCCACCGAAAACCCCCTTCGACCGTGAACCTCCAGCAAACCCTCGACCCCCTTCAGCCCCGAACCCGCCTTCTTCTCCTCCTCAGACCACCGCCGCCCTACCAGAGCCCGATGAGAAGTCCACCGCCACCAGAAACCCCCCCCCCCCTCTGTAAGTTTTTTTCTTGGTTATTTTATTTTAATGATTTAAAAACTGTTTTATTTTAATTAGAATTATAACTGAATTTTAATTAGGTTAATACTGTTTTTTTTTGGGATTAAAAACTTAATGTTGATAAGGATTTAAAACTGTTTTATTTTTTAGAATTCAAAACTGATTTTTATTTTGAAAATGAAAATAGAAAGGAACATTATTTTTGAAAATAAAATTCATGAAGTTTTAAAATAAAATATACTCCGTTTAGAAAAGTAAAATTATACATTTCTTTGATTTGAAAAGATAAACCTCTTTGTTTTGAAAATATAAAGGTTCGATTTATATATTATAAAAAGGCGATATTTTTAACTTATAAAAGGTTAAATCTTTATAGGATGGTCATTCGAAATAAAAATGTGATTTTTTATCTATTGAACTTCGAAATGAAAATGTGATTTTTTATCTATTGAACTTCGAAATGAAAATGTGATTTTTTATCTATTGAACTTTGAAATAAAAATTCGATTTTTATATATTGAACTTTGAAATAAAAATTCGATTTTTATATATTGAACTTTGAACTAAAAATTCGATTTTTATCTATTGAACTTCGAAATAAAAATTCGATTTTTATATATTGAACTTTGAACTAAAAATTCGATTTTTATATATTGAACTTTGAAATAAAAATTCGATTTTTATATATTGAACTTTGAACTAAAAATTCGATTTTTATATATGTAGTGAAAGCGAGCAACGAAGGTGACAAAAAGGCGAAACGACGAGATCTTCTGCAAATGAAGAGCCGTGGAGCTAGGATAGCTATATGTGAGAACTTCTCACTCAAATTTACTTTTCTAGTTATATATATACTAGGATGCAGACGGTGCTTATTAGAAGCACCCGACACCCGTCCACATACCATGGACTTGTTTGTTTGGATGTTTGGTGATTGATTGAGATATTGATTTGAATGTGGTTTGTGGTGTGAAAAATCGAATCGATAAATTGGTTAGGATTAGACGTGCGCCGTTATAAGGCGAAGGAGTAAGACTAGGTTAGACTCTTACTCCAAATTTTGTGGTTTGCATAACGAAAGTGATTTGATTGATGGGTGAATGGCGTGGCCTTCACTAGACCGGGGACAAGGCTAGGCCTTGTCCCGTTTCTAGTATCGTGCCGTTATGCCGCCGAAATTTTCTAAAATAAGTTAGAAAAATAAAAATAGCATTTTATTTAACGAATGAACTGAATAGAAATTCATATGTTAAAATAAAATGTGTTATCGTTAAAAAATATAATTTTTAACGTGAATGTGAATAAATAAATATTCATTTACAAACCAGACGGTTTGTTTATGTACACCTATTTGAATGACGTTGATTGGGTCGATAAATTTTACACATCGCCTAACTGCACAAATAAAATACGTGTTTGATTGTTTGAAACCCCACACGGGTGTTAGGATGAAATTTGAAGTTCACTCATCCTGATTGATTAAATATGTCGATCGATTGATTGACAAGCTGCTATAAGCATTAAATATCTATATTTGATGCTTATACAGTGTAGTGCACTTTGGTTGATGGTTGATTATTCATCGTTGTTGATATATACGTGTGTTGTAGAAAATCCATATAATTAACATTATATGGTAATTGATTGGGCCTCATTCCAGTTTCGAAAATAGAAATATTTGAAATAGAAATATTTGAAATAGAAGTATTTGAAATAGAATATTTGAATATTGAAATATGTGAAGCCGTGAGGATTAGATTGACGCCATTTTGACGTGAACGATATTTATATCGATTTTAGCGAATTCAAAATGAATTGAAAACGATTTCGAAATGAATTGAATTGAAAACGAATTCAAAATGAATTGAAAACGATTTCGAAATGAATTGAATTGAAAACGAATTCAAAATGAATTGAAAACGATTTCGAAATGAATTGAATTGAAAACGATTTCGAAATGAATTGAATTGAAAACGAATTCAAAATGAATTGAAAACGATTTCGAAATGAATTGAATTGAAAACGAATTCAAAATGAATTGAAAACGATTTCGAAATGAATTGAATTGAAAACGATTTCGAAATGAATTGAATTGAAAACGAATTCCAAATGAATTGAAAACGATTTCGAAATGAATTGAATTGAAAACGATTTCGAAATGAATTGAATTGAAAACGAATTCAAATGGAATTGAAAGCGAATTGAAATGAATTCAAATTGAATTGAAATTCGAATTGAATAGAAATGAATTTTGAAACGAATTTATAAAGAAGAATTCAATTTTGCTTTGAATTGAAATGGAAGTTGAAATAGATTTTGAAACGATTTTAAAACTATTTATATAATTCGTTTTAAATAGAAATCGACGAAATATATATTATATATATTATATATATAATATAATGGCCTGAATAGAACGCGCCGCGCCGCGGCAGTTCGCGAATTTCGACCATTTATTTCAAACGGACATTACGGGAGATCCGACCGTCGGATTCTCCTAAAACCGGAACCGTTGGGTTCGTATCGAAAAGAGCTTTCTAACGAATATTAGAAATTTGAAATCTAACGGTTGGATTTGGAATTATGTCCAAATCAAATTCGAAAAAGGTCGCTGTAAGTGCAGTTCGATGGCCGTTGATGGAAATCGACTGTACGGGCCTTGATAAAATTATTAAAAATAGTAATAATTTGTGTAAAATCATAAGAAATGATTTGTGAAAGTTTGGGATGAAAAACTCCATATTTGAAAAGATAAAAATAGATTTTTATCGAAATGAACTAGTTTTGAACTAGAATTATAATTCTATTTATTTTTAAATAAATAAATTGAATTTGAAATGGTTTTGAAAATAACCAAAATTTCCAATGATTGCATTGGAGTGGATTTGAATCGAAATTGTCTTCGGAATATTTCGATGTGGGAATTCGTGATTATACAGATGTTGATATGGAAATTTGAAAGATATATATATATATATCGTTATTTCCAATACGACATTTGTTAGTCGTAGAATTCGATATTGAATATAAGCCGATATATTTTCTATTCAGAGCCTTGTATTGAATATCGAATGTGATTTGGGTTTGTCGTGAATGGTGTCTTCACTAACACTGTTCTTGAACCCAGTTGAGAAAAGACTAAATCTTTTTATTTAGATTTAATGAAGTGTACCAATTAAATAATATTTAATTGGAATTGAATTGATATTGATTTTTGGGTTTATCGTGAACAGTGTTTTAAATAACACTTGTTCTTTAACCCGATAATTAATGAATGTGATTTGGGTTTGTCGTGAATGGTGTCTTCACTAACACTGTTCTTGAACCCAGTTGAGAAAAGATTAAATCTTTTTATTTAGATTTAATGAAGTGTACCAATTAAATAATATTTAATTGGAATTGAATTGATATTGATTTTTGGGTTTATCGTGAACAGTGTTTTAAATAACACTTGTTCTTTAACCCGATAATTAATGAATGTGATTTGGGTTTGTCGTGAATGGTGTCTTCACTAACACTGTTCTTGAACCCAGTTGAGAAAAGATTAAATCTTTTTATTTAGATTTAATGAAGTGTACCAATTAAATGATATTTAATTGGAATTGAATTGGTATTGATTTTTGGGTTTATCGTGAACAGTGTTTTAAATAACACTTGTTCTTTAACCCGATAATTAATGGAATGTGATTTTGGGTTTATCGTGAATCGTGTTCTAAATGACACTGATTCTTTAACCCAGATAATGATTAAAACTAAGTGGAGTTTTAATGAATCTTTAATTAGATTGAAAAGATCGAGAATGGAGTATCACCAGTTTTGCTCCAGGCGATAGTTAAATCTTTAATTAGATTTGAACGTGAAATTTAGAAACTAACCGTCGGTTAGCCAAGCAGAATGGTTTTCTGGATATTGATCTGATGTTGGTTTCGGCCTTCGGGGTTAATATTTGGGGAATTATTCTCTTGATTAATTTACGGTTAGTGACTAATGAATTGGAATGAGGCGTATGTTGTGTTTGTGTAACACTTATTTAAAATATACGCGAGTTATTCGGAAAGACCGGGTTCATCCCATTCTGAATAACTGATACGACGATAAGTCGAAGATGAAGACGATGGTCGAAGACCGGAGGTCTTCACGTCGTTTGGGTGATAACTAATGATCTTGATTGGGCTGTACACCCAAGAAGATGGAAACATTTGGTGATCGTCCAGACGTACTTGGAGATCGATGGATAGGCGGGGTACTAGGTGCCTCCGGTTTCGTTCAGCCCCAGAACGGACTTGTAAATGGACTGTGTGTCTGACATCGGATTTCATTCTGTGTGACTGATATCGGTTGCATAGGATGGTTTGCCTGTGTGGCATGCTAAGATGCAAATGATCAAGGCTTCTGTTGAAAAGCAAAGTCTTGTGGTTGATGATCAAAGCACGGCCTTTGTGGCGTAGCTTTGTGTAACGTTTACCTCGCGTGTTTCACACCAGGTATGAACCAAAAACGGGAGACGGACCTCAGGGAGGACTTGCGTTTCTTTCTAGCTAGAAGTGGCGTCAGTGGTTTTACACGCCCTGACGAGTTTGACTTATGTGGTTGTTGCGGTTGCGAGGCGCCTCGGTTATATCGGTTTCGGCCGAATGCATTCTGGTCGGCTGACGGACCAGACTTACACCCCATAGGGTGGGGAGACGTATTGTTCAGGCATAATAATCCACTCCGTGTGGACCGGCCCTGTCGCTCCAAGGGGCAGTTGCGGCTGTTCCTGAGACTCGGGCTAGACAGTCTCGAATAGGTTGAGGACTATCTTTTGCCTCGGTTCATAGACGGAAATCCAATTTCCAAATACGTGCCATTTGCGGTTTTATTTGTAAACCTATATATGGCGACATGATATATGGTACCCATGCCGCCTATGATTGATACTTATGATTTGAAGTTGTTTTATACACTGTACACTTATAATAGTATCAAATGATTTGTTTTAAACGTATCAAGCATTCTTTGGCTGTTATAAGGGAAAACCCTATCCTCGACTGCGTTGCATTGTGTGATGGGACCTGGGTCTTATAACAGCTTCATTTTTCCTTATTTAGCATTGCGCTGTTTGTTTTATGCACTGGTATTCTTGGGAGGAAACCCGTTCCGTGTTATACGGCGTGGTCCCTTGATTTACCTAACTTTGAAATAAAGATTAACTGTTTTAGTTCTCACACCAGTCACATGACTGACCTGGACTTTATTGTTTTAACCTAAACTCTGGGTGCCCTTATTTTGACACGGGCAGCTAGTAGTTTTGGTTTTGCAGATTTATATTCACAGGATCCTGGTTTACAGCTGGAACGATATCCGGAAAGCTTTGTATCCGTATATCTCTTCTAGTTGTTTATTGTATTATTTTCCGCTGCTATGTATTTAAATGTAATTTAAATCTCTGATATTTCTGTGTAATATTCGTTTATACTCTGTATATTCTTGTAATCTGATGCATTGTTGTAATAAGCAATGAAATGTTCTTCTATATGCGTTCTGTTGTGGTTTGTTCTCGAACTATCCGTCGCTTTCCTTTACGGGGAAGTTACGGGTCTTCACAGTAAACATGTAAAAAGATCATGACATGAATAAACTAAATACCAGACATAACCATGATAATAAGCATAGCAAGACAATAAATGATGATCGTTAGATATGACAAGGTAAGATACACTGAATGCGCTTCGGTTCTTTCTCTGATTTCCCATTTTCTCTACACCACCCAAGTTGCATCCTAAATAGTGTCTTTTAATGAACGATTCGTATTCCATACTAGTGTTCCAACTAGTATCCTGTGAAAAAGGATCTGTATCCCCTACTAGTGTCCCAACTAGTATCATGTGTTATATAATAAGGTGATCCCAACCCCGCAATTGTTGTATCCTTCAGGTGTACATCTAGTATGAGGATCTTACCTCAATCGGCTTAATTGCCATGAAGATGTTAGATGTACCCTTACTGCCCTATCGATCGGCTCCGTACTTGTATTAAATTTCCTTGTGTCTGTGTCAGTCGGCCCTCTCTTGCATGTAGATACCCTGTTCTGGTCCCACCATAAGGTGTATCAATCCATATGATAGCAACCTGACACAAATTCTAGATGCACAGTGTATACTACTAATGCCCAGTGCCTGCTTTTCCATGCCGGAGCACGTGCACGCCCATACTCCGTCGGAACTACAATTCTGCACCCCCTGCCGCTATTTTGACCGCTTATAATCAGCCCAGTAATCGTGCCCCACCCTGCCTAGCTCAGGGTACCGTGATACATCCATGTGGGTTACCGCTGAAATAGGCCCCCGTTACTAGCGTTTCCTAGGGTCTATTCGTATACCCCCAAAATTGGATAAGTGTTATCCATCCATTCAAGTTAACTTAACTCATCCACACATTATGTCATGTTGGTTAAGTGTTTCTTATTAACTTAACCCTTCTCATTCATAACATTGTAATTGGTTAAGTGTTTCCTATTAACTTAACCCCGTTCGTTCATCATATTATATTGGTTATGTGTTTCCCCTTAGCTTAACCCCATTCGTTCATCATGTTATATTGGTTAAGTGTTTCCCATTAACTTAACCACACTCGTTCATTGGTTAAGTGTTAACTTAACCCTTCCACTTGTCATGTTACATTGGTTAAGTGTTGCCCTCTTGTGTTACTTAACCCTACCACCTGTCATGTTACATTGGTTAAGTGTTGCCCTCTTGTGTTACTTAACCCTACCACTTGTCATGTTACATTGGTAAAGTGTTTCCCTCTTGTGTTACTTAACCCTACCACTTGTCATGTTACATTGGTTAAGTGTTGCCTTCTTGTGTTAACTTAACCCTACCATTGTTAGCCTGTCTTATTTATTAGCTTTAATTCATCCATTAAAGCATCAACCTCTCACATTAGATCTATATATATTGTTGCGGTCACTAGATATACTGGGCGGTTCCGGCCAGTCTTACACCGCAACTCAATCTAACCTCGGATTTTTGGGCTCAATGCGCTAACCTCTCATATTAGATCTATATTGTTACGGTTGCTGGATGTGTCGGGCGGTTCCGGGCAGTCTTACACCGTAACTCAATCTAAACTCGGATTAGGCATATTCGTCTTTAATTAATTTACATATTTACAATTTACGTTTATATGTAAATTATCCACCAGTGTTGTCAATTCAAGTCATGCCCCATTCACCCTCTAAATTATGTCCATAATTCTAGGTATACAAATTCTACCATTCCATGCTACTAACCATTTACATGATTATGAGCCAATCTATGCCAATAGTATGTAGTTTAATATTTTTCCCCAACGTCTCCCCCGTTATTCGTTCGCATAATTCACATAGAATGTTAGGCTCTCAAATTAGCCTAACTTATGAATAAAAGGTAAAAGAAAGGGACATGTAACATTCCAACAGGCATAAACAATATAAATCAACATGTGTAGTATAAATTTGGGATAGAACGACATAAACTTAATTAAGCACATAAACGAGATCTTACATTTAAATTAGGTCCAATTAAAATGCAAATTAGCATAGATCTAATTATATAAGCATGAACTTATATAGATCTTAAACATGGGTACTAGCTTAGATCTAAACATGTAAACATGTATGAACATAACTTATCATGTAATTTACATACATAAAAGAACCACATATTTAATACAAAGTGATAGGTTCAATGGTATCAGTCCCAATAGTCTCATAGGCAAGATAGGTTTTACTATGCCAGTCAGAATAGTCCAAGAGGCATGATAGGTTTTACTATGTCAGTCATAAACGTACAAAAGGCATGATAGGTTATACTATGTCAGTCAGAACAGTCCAAGAGGCATGAGCAATTCAGAATTTTGACAAGAGGATAGGCACTAATAGAATTTGGCATAGTTCTAGATCCAATTATTACAGTCATGATTTCTTATTAGGTGTTCACAGCTGAACAATAACTGTACTTACAGAAAAAGGACGGATCTTAATTTCTTGGATCTGATTTCTGAATTTGAAAAGCTATCCTTTGATTTATACGTTTGATTCTCTAGTTCTTCTAACTGATTCCTAGTTTGAATTTGATTCTCTAGTTTGGGGTAGATGAATGGAGGCTAGGCCAGTTTGTAGACGAACAACATGACGGCATCGTAGTTTTAGGGTTATGATGTTAGGGTTTAGGTTTATCTACGTATATATAGATGTCTAGGAATAATTCTAGCCTTTAGATTAACCTAGGAGTCACCAGAGCCACACAACTCGAAGATAGGTCATCCAACAAATCAGAAAAAGACACGCCATCACAGAACACTCCAGAATGTTGTGCTGGACGACCCTCAGTATGGGCGCACTTGGCAGGTGCGCCAGTGCATTTTTGTACTGGCGCACTTCACAAGTGCGCCAGTGCATTCTTGTACTAGCGCACTTCATAAGTGCGCCAGTGCATTCTGGCCTGTTTCTGGTTTCCCCGCCTAACTTCGTTCGTCCATATCTCCTTCATACGGTATCCGTTTTACGCAAACTCAGACTCTATCTCCAGCAGAATTCCAAGATGAACGCAATGGCGTAATCCATTTTATCTAATTCTTCCTTTAATAATTAATTTTTCTTTAATTATCTCTTATGTCCTGTTTTAAAATTACGGGGTGTTACATTCCCCCTACTTAAAGGATTTCGTCCCCGAAATCTTCAAGTCAAGAAGAATGTATATCCTACCATCCAACATCCATCTACTCAACCATTAAATCACATGCATCCATTGTCCTTAAAGGGGTTTCTAATGTTTTTCAAGAACATATGCATAGTGTGTGTATATGTCCTTACCCAAATGCAAAATCAGGCGGTTTACTGATTCAGTTGACCTCCTTGATGCAATTCATGATAGTGCCATGCGTCCATTAAGAATGCAAAAGAACCCTATTGATGCATATCATTTCTGCATGAGTGCACAACCATACATTCAAATGCAACATCCATATGATATCTCATCAAGTTTCAATCTATATATATATATATATCCACTCAGGCATATGCAATATGGAAGTGACGGAGCCGATCTAGTGCCAAATGTGTGTGTATATGCACCCACGAGCAACCACTAGCAAACACTTACATCCACTTGCATCCACCAAACGTAACATGTCTCCAACACATGTTTACATCCATTGGCTTCTACCTAAGGATTGAGGACGGGACCGAGAGGATATACTCCAAAGATAAAGACTAGCATGCAAATAAATCTTTACAGAAAAAGAGAGATCAAGGATATACCCTCAAAAGGGTTATGATGCGCGTATCTAGTCTTTAGTCTTCTAAGTCGCATCTTCTTGAGCTTCACTCCATTGTGCTCTGACGGTCTTAACTTATCCATTGTATCAACTATTTGAGAGTCTTTTCTTTATGAAGTCCCAATTTGATCCAAAAGCGTAGGTCTTACTCCTAGCGATGCCAACTATAACTTAACCGAAGGTTTTAAGAATCAAGGTTGATATATATTCTGAACTTTTCCTTTTCACATAAAGATGACTTGAAGTCAATTTTTCTTCTTCTTAAGGCATCCGCTATGACCTTACCCTTCCTTCTTACATCAAAATGGCATCTAGTCCCATGCCGCATGTATCCGTATATACCGTAAACCTTTTTACTACCGTAAAATAAAAGTCAAAACTGGGGCCGTTGTAAAAGCCCTCTTCGATCGTTGAAAAGCGACGTCATAATCAATATCCTGAGCAAAGGTTAGACTCTTCTTCGTTAATCCAGTAAGTGGGGCTAATACCTTCGCAAAGTTCTTAATGAACTTCCTATATAACCCACTAGTCCAAGAAAGCTTCTTACTTCTGTTGCATTCCTTGGGACCTTTCAGTCTTGCACCGCAACTACTTTTGCGGGATCTACTGCTATCCCTTCTTTGGACGCCACATGTCCTAGAAACCTTACTTCTTCTCTCCAAAAATGACATTTTGGAGAACTTTGCCTTAAGTTGATGTGCTCTAAGTGTATCCATGACGTCTCTTAAATGAAAAGCATGTTCTTCCTCACTCTTAGAGAAAACCAAAATATCATCTATGCACAAGCGAAGTGAACCATCCTCCTTTGTAGCGAAAACAACTGGAGCACCCCATTCAGAAATACTTCGCCTTATGAACCCTTGCTCAAGTAACTCTTTTACTTGTTTACTGATCTCTTCCCTTTCCCTTGGAGCCGTGTGTAGTACGGGTAATGCAACTGGGTTGGCGTTATCTACCAAGTATATGAAGAAATCTATTTCACGTTTTAGGGGTAAACCCTTCACTTCATCAAAGACATCGGGATACTCATGGACTACTTAAACAGATTGCAAATTATCAACAGATGCATCAAGAGATTCTAATTAACTAAGCATGACATAACCTTTAGGGTTACACGAGATTTCGAGGGTATTACCGAGGAAAGCCAAAAGTTTAACTACCTCCTTCCACAATTGAGAATGGCACCATTACTGGATAACGAATCCATCCCTAGAATCAACTTATAGCCCATGAAACCAAAAACGTAAGCATTACATCTAAACTCAACGCTTAGTATAGATATTCCCAAATCCAAACAAATCATAGATGAATGAGCCGAACCACCAATTGGAATTGAGATAATAATGGGATCCTCTACTATACAAGTACTAAGATGCAGAGACTCAACTATGGAAGCAGATAGAAAAGAATGTGAAGCGCTAAAATCAAAAAGAGTACTAACAGGATGATCAAAACAAAAACTAAACCTTCAACAGGAACGTTCCTACCTCTCTTAGGTACACTAGCGGTGAGAGCATGCAATTTCCCCTTGTCCTCGTCCTTGTCCTTCGGGCAAACCTTGATAAGATGCCCTGCTTCACCATACTGAAAACAACCACATGTCCTCTTCTTCCTACAATTAAATGACCCGCTATACCATAGAAAAGACACTTCCTCTTGTTGCGGGATCTATTATTTCTTCCACCCTTCTTTTATTCCAATCCCTTGTTTGTGATTCTTCCACTTTGGCCTCTTTCTTTTAACCTTTTCCCTTCTGCGTGGATTAAGCCATATCAACAAGCTTCTTATCCTTGGGCTTGTGCTCCTTAGCCTAAACTCCCTTATTTTATCCTTACTATCCTTCTGTAGCTTGTTGACAAGTTTCTCGAAACTACATCCATCGCAAAGCAACCTACAAAGCTTGAAAGAAGATTAGCCGCAGGTGAAACTACTGCGACCACAGATGGAGGTTGGGCACTACTTCGCCCCTGACATGTGTCGTATGCCTACAAAACTATGGCTAAAAGAAAGGAAGAAGAGATTCAAATAGAGAATCGGAAGATATTGCATATGGCTTTGGGGAATATGCCTTTTAAAAACAATACGTTTCTCTTGAAAAACGCCTCTTTAAAACATGTTTTTGAAAATAATACTTTTGAAAATGGTTTTCAAAATGTTTTATCTGCTCTGGTAACCTTCAGCTTTGATACCATGTGTAACACCCCACCTCCGTTAAGGTCACTCACAAAGGGAATGCATTAACTTCAGTGGAGCATCATGAGTGTATAGAACATGTATATTACAAAACAGAAAAAATTTAAATAACAGAAAATAAATAAAACTTTACTTTATTGATAAACAACAGCTTGATAAAAAAGCTTGTAAAAGGATTGTCTTCCAATACCCATTACAACAAAGCATCCGTCTTGTTTGAAAAAATAAAGAAGCATAAAATGACAATGATATTCCCCAATAAAGCATGAGCCAGCCACAGCAGTGGAAAAGAGAGTTCAAAGCAGTACATCGTCTATCTTCGAGCTTGGGAAGAAAACTGAATTAAGTGGTAATGTTCCCTCCATGTGAACCGGGTGAGGGGGGGGGGAACGAAAGAGAAGAAGGCAAAAGAAAACGGGTCAGACATAAGTCTGGTAAGTCCAGTGATTATTTAGCATGTAAACAGGTAAAAGGATCATGACATGAATAAACTGAATACCAGACATAACCATGATAATAAGCATAGCAAGACAACAAATGATGATCGTTAGATATGACAAGGTAGGATACACTCAGTGCGCTTCGGTTCTTTCTCTGATTTCCCATTTTCTCTGCACCACCCAACTAGCATCCTAACTAGTGTCTTTTAATGAACGATTCGTATTCCCTACTAGTGTCCCAACTAGTGTCCTGTGAAAAAGGATCTGTATCCCCTACTAGTGTCCCAACTAGTATCCTGTGTTATATAATAAGGTGATCCCAACCCCGCAATTGTGGTAGCCTTCAGGTGTACATCTAGTATGAGGATCTTACCTCAATCGGCCTAATTGCCATGAAGATGTTAGATGTACCCTTACTACCCTATCGATTGGCTCCCTACTTGCGTGTAGATACCCTGTGCTGGTCCCACCATAAGGTGTATCAATCCCTATGATAGCAACCCGAAACAAATTCTAGATGCACAGTGTATACTACTGATGCCCAGTGCCTGCTTTTGCACGCCGGAGCATGTGCATTCCCATACTCCGTTAAAACTACACTTCTGCACCCTCTGCCGCTATTTTGACCGCTTATAATCAGCCCAGTAATCGTGCCCCACCCTGCCTAGCTCGGGGTGCCGTGATATATCCATGTGGGTTACTGCTGAAATGGGTCCCCATTAATAAGTTTCCTAGGGTCTATTCATATAACCCCCAAATTGGCTAAGTGTTATCCATCCATTCAAGTTAACTAAACCCATCCACACGTCATGCCATGTTGGTTAAGCGTTTCTTATTAACTTAACCCTTCTCATTCATCACGTTGTAATTGATTAAGTGTTTCCTATTAACATAACCATGTTCATTCATCATATTATATTGGTAAGTGTTTCCCTTTAGCTTAACCCCATTCGTTCATCATGTTATATTGGTTAAGTGTTTCCCATTAACTTAACCCCACTCGTTCATTGGTCAAGTGTTAACTTAACCCTTCCACTTGTCATGTTACATTGGTTAAGTGTTGCCCTCTTGTGTTGCTTAACCCTACCACCTGTCATGTTACATTGGTTAAGTGTTGCCCTCTTGTGTTACTTAACCCTACCACTTGTCATGTTACATTGGTAAAGTGTTTCCCTCTTGTGTTACTTAACCCTACCACTTGAAATGTTACATTAGTTAAGTGTTGCCTTCTTGTGTTAACTTAACCCTACCATTGTTAGCCTGTCTTATTTATTAGCTTTAATTCATCCATTAAAGCACCAACCCCTCACATTAGATCTATATATATTGTTGCGGTCGCTAGATATACTGGGCGGTTCCGGCCAGTCTTACACCGCAACTCAATCTAACCTCGGGTTTTTGGTCTTAATGCGCTAACCTCTCATATTAGATCTATATTGTTACGGTTGCTGGATGTGTCGGGCGGTTCCGGGCAGTCTTACACTGTAACTCAATCTAAACTCGGGTTAGGCATATTCGTCTTTAATTAATTTACATATTTACAATTTACGTTTATATGTAAATTATCCACCAGTGTTGTCAATTCAAGTCATGCCCCATTTACCCTCTAAATTATGTCCATAATTCTAGGTATACAATTTCTACCATTTCATGCTACTAACCATTTACATGATTATGAGCCAATCTATGCCAATAGTATGTAGTTTAATATTTTTCCCTAACGTCTCCCCCGTTATTCGTTCGCATAATTCACATAGAACGTTAGGCTCGCAAATTAGCCTAACTTATGAACAAAAGGGAAAAGAAAGGGACATGTAACATTCCAACAGGCATAAACAATATAGATCAACATGCATAGTATAAATTTGGGACAGAACGACATAAACTTAATTAAGCACATAAACGTTATCTTACATTTAAATTAGGTCCAATTAACACGCGAACTAGCATAGATCTAATTGTATAAGCATGAACTTATATAGATCTTAAACATCGGCACTAACTTGGATCTAAACATGTAAGCATGTATGAACATAACTTATCATGTTATTTACATACATAAAAGAACCACAAATTTAATACAACATGATAGGTTCAATGGTATCAGTACCAATAGTCTCATAGGCAAGATAGGTTTTACTATGTTAGTCATAACAGTCCAAAAGGCATGATAGGTTTTACTATGTCAATCACAACAGTCCAAGAGGCATGATAGGTTTTACTATTTCAGTCACAACAGTCCAAGAGGCATGAGCAAATCAGAATTTTGACAAGAGGATAGGCACTAATAGAATTAGGCATAGTTCTAGATCCGATTATTACAGTCATGATTTCTTATTAGGTGTTCACATCTAAACAATAACTGTATTTACAGAAAAAGGACGGATCTTGATTTTTGGCATCCGATTTCTGAATTTGAAAAGCTATCCTTTGATGTAGACGTTTGACTCTTTATTTCTTCTAATTGATTCCTAGTTTGAATTTGATTCACTAGTTTGGGGTAGATGAATGGAGGCTAGGCCAGTTTGTAGATGAACAACATGACGGCATCGTAGTTTTAGGGTTATGATGTTAGGGTGTAGGTTTAGCTACGTATATATAGATGTCTAGGATTAATTCTAGCCTTTAGATTAACCTAGGAGTCACCAGAGCCACACAACTCGAAGACAGGTCGTCTAGCAAATCAGAAAAAGACACGTCATCACAGAACACTCCAGAATGCTGTGTTGGACGGCCCTCAATATGGGCGCACTTGGCAGGTACGCCAGTGCATTCTTGTACTGGCGCACTTCACAAGTGCGCTAGTGCATTCTGGTATGTTTCTGGTTTTCCCACCTAACTTCATTCATCCATATCTCCTTCATACGGTATCCATTTTACGCAAACTCGGACTCTATCTCCAGCAAAATTCCGAGCCGAACGCAACTCGTTTTATCTAATTCTTCTTTTAATAATTAATTTTTCTTTAATTATCTCTTATGTCTCGTTTTAAAATTACGGGGTGTTACATATCCATTTTAAACCAAATTTCTATCTTGGAATATTTTTTTATTATAACTTATCTATATATAACAAAGAATCCATTTTAATATTTAATTTTTAATCTTAGTTGCTAATTAATACAATTCCAATATCCTTTCTAGAAATAATTTATTTTATAAAAGTCGGCATTGTCTAATTGTTAGCATAATTTCGCATGAATTTATTCTAATTCTATTTGTATTCTGAACATCAGAACAAATTTCATCGTTTACTTTTGAAACGATTCCCAATTCTCCTTTTTAAATTCATATTTGAATTCAAATTCCCAAATTATCGAATTGCATTAATTCCATTTCTTTTATAAACATTATTTATAAATTCACTATTTGTTTTTATTATTCAAAACAAGTTAATATTTCCTAGCCCATTCGAAATTCAAATTCTATTTTGGAAAAATAGATTTTCCTTTTAAATCTCAAAATTCTTTTTTTTACGATAATTTTATATATGTCCATATTTGGGGCTAGTGATATTCAAACTTCCAAAACACGCAATTATCAATCATAGGTTTTCCAACACATCATATATGATAATATATATGAAAACAAACAATTTTTTTTGAGGAATCTAGTTGGATCCGTACAACCTATTTTCCTGCAACTATAGATGTTAGACAACATAAATAATATCCATCCTGCTTAGAGTCATGATATCGCGGTATAGAAGGTCATCCACTATATATACTGTGGGGCGCATAGGGTCATCCGCTAATGGTACTGCGGGAAATAACCAATGCATATATAATAGCGACAACCACCAAGCCTAAATTTAACTAATATATATAATATCCACAATTCATCAACAATTATTCAACGCATCCAAACAGTCAGCAAACAATATATAAAAATTATTTGAAATAAAAATTCTTTTATAGTAAAATTATAAACGAATCCAGTGTGAGTATACTCACCTTGATTTTTATTTGCAATCCGATGCAATTTTACTTAAATCGAATGAAATTTGATTTAAATTAAATTCCATAGTTGATTCCAGTCGACTCCAAAAACAATGAAATGAATCCCATTGCGAAGATTAAGTTCATACGAGCTCAGGGAAACTGGCAATGTTCAAATCTGAATTCATATGATAGAGATGTAATTACTACAGGCTATTACACTATGTACGTATATAAATTTTTAACGTAATTAACTAATTTAATTATTTGATTTTACCTTAAACTATGCATATCTCCTTCACCATTTGAAACGATCCAAACTTCCCCGTAAAGGAAAGTATGGATTGCTTTGAGAACAATACTCACTAGAACACAAACAGAAGAACATTTCATTGCTTATTACAACAATTTACATCAGAGTACAAGAATATAACAGAGTATGAATAAATAATATACATTGGAATTACAACATCATAGATTTAAATTACATTTAAGTAGTAGTGGAAAAATAATACAAAATACAACTGAAAGAAATACATGGATACAGAGCTTTCCGAATATCGCTTCAGTTGTAAACCAGGATCCTGTGAATATAATATCTGCAAAACCAAAACTACTAGTTGCCCGTGTGGAAAATATGGGCACCTAGATTTTAGGTTAAAACAATAAACTCCAGGTTAGTCATAGGCCTGGTGTGAGAACCCAAAAAGCAATTATTAACTTTATTTTTAAATGTTGGAAATCATGGAACCACACCGTATAACAAGGAACGGGTTTACTCCACATGAATCTTAGTTTAAATTAAAATAGCGCAATGCTTTTTGAAAATTGAAGCTATTATAAGAATCAGGTCCCATCACACAATGCAACGCAAGCCGGAGGATGGAGTTTTATCTTATAATAGCCAAACATGCTTAATACGTATAAAACAAATTATTTTGATATTATTATAATGAGTGCATAATGTCAAAAACAACTTCAAATATAAATGTATCAATCATAGATGAGATGGGTACCATATATCATGTCGCCACACTAGTTCTACAATCAAAACCGCATGATGTCATATTGAAAATTGGATTTCCATCTATGAACCAAGGCAAAGGAACGTCCTTACCGAATTCGAGACAATCTAGCCCGTGCCTTAGGATCAGTCGCAACAGCACCTAGGAAGTGCCAAGGCCAGTCCACAAATATGTTAGTGGATTAGTAATGTCTGAACAATACGTTTCCCTGCCCTATGTGGCATAAAATGTGAGCCACTAGGGACTCAATATCTGAGGAGCCTCTCTATCCATCAAGTAATAATAAGCAACATCCACATGATTAAAATGCTAGGGCTTGCAAATGCTAACACCACTCCTAGCTAAAAAGAAATGCAATGCCCTCCCTGCTGTCCTTTCCCATTTCTGGTTCATACCAGCGTGGGAAGCTTGCGAAGTAACGCTATACACAAAGCTATGCTAATTAAAGTTGTGCTTTGATCATCATCCACAAGACTCTATTTTTCAACAAATGCCTTGATCATTTGCATCTTAGCATGCCACATTGTCAATCCATAACATACCATTGATTTATGCCAATATCTTACCTCTAAGCTCGTACATCTCAGAGAAGGGTGTTAAGCAAGAGAATAAATTCTCTGACACCAAACAGATATATATTTAGCAGAGATCAACAAATATAGCATAAAGGAATACAACGTCATGCATACCATCCATTTACAAGTCCGTTTGGGTCTGAACGAAACCGGAGGCAACTAACTCCTTGTCCCATATGTCCAATACAGGAGAGAGGTCCTCGCATATCCATCGATCTCCAAGTACGCTTGGATGATCACCACTTATTACCTTGTCTTGGGTGTACGACCCAATCAAGACATCAGTAATCATCCAAATGATGGGAAGATCTCTGGTCTTCAACCACCGTCTTCATCTTCGACTCTTGATTGTCGTATTAATTATTCAGAGTGGGTTAAACAAAGTCTTTCCAAATAACTCGCATATTTTATAATCAAGTGCTATAAAAACACATCAAAGGCCTCATTCCAATTCAGAATATTCTTTTAATAAAATATTCACATTACTAGGGAAAGGTTCCCATTAATTTTATCAAAAATAAATTCTTTAAATTTATTCTTTGATCTTCCTATAGATTTCATTTCAAAAGAATTTATTTTATCTTTTATCAAATCTAAACAAAATTAAGGTTTATTCAGTAGTCGGGATTAATGAACCCTACCGAAGTAATCATTTATTATTTATTATCCCAATCCAAACCTATTCATCCCATGGAGCAAAACTGGTAGCACTCCATTTCTAACACCCACTGTGTTAACGGTAAATTTAATAACCATTTTCCGTTCAAATCTAATTAAATATTTAACTATCGCTCGGAGTAAAACTGGTGGTACTCCAGGCTCGATCATTTCAGGAATTCGATAAATTTATTTATCTCTTTCGCATTTTAATCTAATTAAAGATTCATTATAACTCTAGTTTAGTTTTAATGTCAAAAATCACTACTTAATGATTTTTCAAATTTAAGAAATCAATCTTATCTTTTAAATGGGTTAAAGAACAAATGTTATTTAAAAACATTGTTCACGGTAACCAAAATCATCTTCCATCAAAATGGAATCTTCATAGAAATCAGATCAATATATAATCGATATAAATTCCCATATCAGACTGATAATATAAATGAAATAACGACAAAGCCTTTTAAATTCCATATATAGTAACGATCTTCATTCACAGAAGCTCATCTCGATTATTATTAAATCGAATTCCATTCAATTCTGATTTAATATATTAAATTGGAAAACTTTACTTTGGAAAATTTCCATTTAAATCTTAATAAAATATTTATAAATCCCAAATATATTTTTACTGTTAATTGGGTTAAAGAACAAATGTCATTAAAAACACTGTTCACAATAAACCGGATTCACATTTCATTTTATTCCAATTACTAAATCTAATTGGAAACCCTAATAATCTTAATTAAAAGATTTATAAATTCCAAAATTATATTCTATTTAATTCCAATTAAATATTAATTGGAAAACTTCATTAAATTTTATTTAAAAGATTTATTCTTTTCTAATCGGGGTTTAAGAACAATGTTATTAAAGACACCGTTCATGATAACCCAAAATCCAATTTATTCTCTTTAATTCCAATTAAATATTAATTAATTGGATTTTTATTCTAGTTAATAACAAGTTCATTTCTATAAAAATATATTTTTATCTTTTCAAATATGGAATTTTTCATCCAAAAACTTTAAAAATCAATCATTATGATTTTACATAATTTTTCCATATTTTTAATAGTTTTATCAAGGCCCGTACAGTCGGTTTCCAATAACAACCACCGAACTGCATTTACAACGACCTTATCCAAAATTGATTTGGACATATTTTAAAATCTAACCGGTAGATTTCAAATCTCTTATATTCATTGGAAAGCTCTTTTCGATACGAACCCAACAGTTCCAGTTTTAGGAGAATCCGACAGTCGGATCTCACGTTACGCCAATTTGAAGTTAATGGTCGAAATTCGCGAACGGTCGCCGTGCGGCGCGTTCTATTCAGGCCATTATATATATATATTATATTTCTTCGATTTCCAATTAATATGTATTTTATAAATAGTTTATAAATTCGTTTTGAAACGATTCCAACTTTATTTTCAATTTTAAATCAAAATTTAATATTCTATATCTTTATTTTCCAATCTTTTCAAATGAAACAAAACTACATTAAAAATGTAGTCTTTAATTTCTAATGTTACTAGTAAAACAGAAAAACAATAAAATGATTTTTCTTATCTAGTCTTTTTATTGAAACAAAATGAAAATACAAATATGTTCTTTCTATTCTAATCTTTTTATTGGCACAAAATAACAATAAAAATATAATCTTTTAATTCTAATCTTTTTATTGGAACAAAATGACAATAAAAACATGTTATTTCTGTTCTAATCTTTTTATTGTAACAAAATGATAATAAAAATATAATCTTTTTATTCTAATCGTTTTATTGGAACAAAATGACAATAAAAATATGTTCTTTCTATTCTATTTTTTTTTTGTAACAAAATGACAATAAAAACATAATCTTTTTATTTTAATCTTTTTATTGGAACAAAATGACAATAAAAATATGTTCTTTCTATTCTAATCTTTTTATTATAACAAAATGACAATAAAAATATAATCTTTTTATTGGAACAAAATGACAATAAAAATATAACCTTTTTATTTTAATCTTTTATTCAACTTAACTCGGTTTTATTTGCTTTAAATATTTTCAAAAACTATATTTTGAATCTTTAACTGAATATGATTTATAAAAACATTCATTTATTTCTGAATTGGAATGAGACCCAATCAATTACCATATAATTTTAGTTATATGGATTTCATACATCGCACGTATCCTATAATAATGATAAATAAACATTAAACATCCAAATAACAACTAGAGTGTATCTTACAACTATATAAGCATTAAATAAGGAAATAATTCTTGCAACAGCCTGCTAGTCGATCGACTGACATACAACTAATCACAAGGGAGATGTGTGATTAGAATATCATCCCAAGACCCATGTGGGGTTTCATCCAACAAATAACTAAATAATAGATTATTATTTGTGCACTTGAGCGATGTGTAAAAATAATCGTCCCAATCACATAAACGAGTCGGTTAACTTGTAGATGGAAGTGTAAAATTATTTAAATTATCATAATTATAATAACATTATTTTACATGTGAAAAATTCCCAATCTCAATCATATCACAACATACCCTCCTAATCAACAATTCATCCATGCAATAGATATAGTCATCAAACAAGTATTTCAATCACATACAATTAATATACATTCAGTTATAAAAATAATTAACTGTACAAAAGAATTTAGTGAGAGAGTTCTCACCTTTGTAACGGCCACCGAACTGCATTCAGCGACCTTTTCCAAAATTGATTTGGACATATTTTTAAATCTTACCATTTGATTTCGAATCTCCTATATTCATTGGAAAGCTCTTTTCGATACGAATCCAACGGTTCTGATTTTATGAGAATCCGACGGTCGGATCTCCCGTTACGCCAATTTGAAGTTAATGGTTGAAATTCGCGAAAGGTCGCTGCGCGGCGCGTTCTATTCAAGCCATTATATATATATATATTATATTTCGTTGATTTCCAATTAATATGTATTTTATAAATTGTTTATAAATTCATTTTAAAACGATTCCAACTTTATTTTCAATTTTGAATCAAAATTTAATATTCTATATCTTTACTTTCCAATCTTTTCAAATGAAACAAAACTACATTACAAATGTAATCTTTAATTTTTAATGTTACTAATAAAACAGAACAACAATAAAATGATTTTTCTTATCTAATCTTTTTATTGGAACAAAATGACAATACAAATATGTTCTTTCTATTCTAATTTTTTTATTGGAACAAAATGACAATAAAAAAATAGTCTTTTTACTCTAATCTTTTTATTGGAACAAAATGATAATAAAAATACGTTCTTTCTATTCTAATCTTTTTATTGTAACAAAATGAAAATAAACATATAATCTTTTTATTCTAATCTTTTTATTGGAACAAAATGACAATAAAAATATGTTCTATCTATTCTATCTTTTCATTATAACAAAAGGACAATAAAAATATAATCTCTTTATTTTAATCTTTTTATTGGAACAAAATGACAATAAAAATATGTTCTTTCTATTCTAATCTTTTTATTGTAACAAAATGACAATAAAAATATAATCTTTTTATTCTAATCTTTTTATTGGAACAAAATGACAGTAAAAATATGTTCTTTCTATTCTAATCTTTTTATTGTAACAAAATGACAATAAAAATATAATCTTTTTATTCTAATCTTTTTATTGGAACAAAATGACAAAAAATATAATCTTTTTATTCTAATATTTTATTCTAATCTTTTATTCAACTTAACTCGGCTTTATTTACTTTAAATATTTTAAAAAACCATATTTTGATTCTTTAACTGAATATGATATATAAAAACATTCATTTATTTCTGAATTGGAATGAGACCCAATCAATTACCATATAATTTTAGTTATATGGATTTCATACATCGCATGTATCCTATAATAATGATAAATAATCATTAAACATCCAAATAACAACCAGAGTGCATCCTACAACTCTATACGCATTAAATAAGCAAATAATGCTTGCAGCAGCCTGCCAGTCAATCGACTGACATACAACTAATCACAAGGGAGATGTGTGATCAGAATATCATCCCAAGACTCATGTAGGGTTTCATCCAACAAATAACTAAATAATAGATTATTATTTGTGCACTTGAGCGATGTGTAAAAATTATCGTCCCAATCACATAAACAAGTCGGGTAACTTGTAGATGGAAGTGTAATATTATTTAAATTATCATAATTATAATAACATTATTTTACATGTGAAAAATTCCCAATCTCAATCATATCAAAACATACCCACCAAATCAACAATTCATCCATGCAATAGATATAATCAACAAACAAATATTTTAATCACAGACAATTAATATACATTCAGTTATAAAAATAATTAACTGTACAAAAGAATTTAGTGAGAGAGCTCTCACCTTTGGTTTCCACTCCGTCAGTCTTTAGCGGACGATGGTTTTTGGATTTGCTCTAGTACGCAGTGTTCTTCACCGTGATCCCAACGCAATCTGTTTTCACGCAGTTTGCATTAAAATCATATTTTTAATGCTGTTTCAAATATATGGTAAAAATCATATTTTAATTTACGTTATGTTTATATAAAAATCAAAATTTTATATTATTATTTCTATTTTAAAAAAATGCAAATTTTCTATTTTAAAACAATGCAAACTTTTACTTAAAATATAACGCGATCTTTATTTACAAAATAATGCGATCTTTATTTCAAAATAATGTTCTTGTTATTTTCAAAACAATGTAATTTACTTTTTAAAACAATGCTAATTTTACTTTTCGAATCAATGATAATTATATTTACAAAATAATGATAATTATATTTACACAACAGTGATAATTATATTTCCAAAACAATGATTATTATATTTACATAACATTGTATATTTTTATTTCAAAGAATATTGTATGTTTTTATTTCAAAAAAAAACATCGTATATTTTTATTTAAAAAAACAATTCTATTTTTAAAACAAATCTACTTTTATTTTTTAAAACAAACCTATTTTTCTTTTAAAACAAATCTATTTTATTTTTAAAACATAACGATTTTACTTTTAAAAAAAAATCAATTTTTTAATTTACAAACAATGTTCTTTTTATATTCTTTACTAATTAATTTATAATCACCTAATTAATGGAATAAACTAGTTACATGTAATAAACTAATTAAATAATAATTAGTTAGGCTAATTACATCATTAGGGAATTTAATCCCTTCTTCTTTATCGTTCTGATTTTCCGTGTTGTTACACCATTTGTCATGACCTACTACTCCTCAACCCCCATCCACGCATTGCCGGAACTTCAAGCCAATCTTGTTGCCGTCATTGCGTCACTTCTACGCCTCAGGCTCGTGTATGGCCTTCTCCAATAACCTCTGCCTTTCCTCTTCCTTACAACATTCATTTGTGCCGACTTCAATAGCAAGCTCGACATGTTTTATGAATTCGCGACAATGGCGACGAGGCTACAGGGAAGTGATTGACACTTATACTCATGAAACTCCACAAAACATGGCCCATCCTCTTTACTTCTTGCAATAAGTTCTACCCTCACCTCGATTCACCCTTCAGTTGCCTATATATCGTCATAACCCATATCCAATTTGAGTTCGAGTACAGCTATTCGATCGCCGTTCTAAGAGAAGAACGAATGGGAATGTTAAAACTTGTTTGAGGAATTTCCAATTTGTAGACTTTGATATTGAAAGAGTGATTTCCCCCTTTTTATTTTATTTAGAAGAGGGGAGACATTCGTAGCTTCGATTTAATTTATCTGAGGAACGAAAATGAAACTAAGAGGAGAGGATGCATGAATTTATATGAGTAGAAGCGAACAACTCGTACACAAGTATTAAATTTTGGTCGGCCAAAGTACATACGATTTAAATTTCGAATTGATTTTATTTTAAGAGGATTTGATATAAAGAGATTATTATTACATTTAAATAGATTCTTATTTGATTTTGAGCTTATCTAGTAATTTTATTATTATTATGTCCTCACGAAAGTTACGCTTGAAGTTTCATACTTAAATGACTACATACGAGTTCCAATCACGATGAAAATTGGTACACTGCTATGATTTGATGTTCTGGACCTAATAAATTTGGTTTCGTTGAAAACCGAGGCCGTTTCGATATTTACTATTTTCACGTATAAAATTAAATCAATCAAATATAATTTTTAATTCAAAACAAACAACTCTTCGATAATAAATTATTATTATTATCGATTATATCTCATATATATTTATATTGACCATCTGAATAGTTTTGATTCAGTTTAAACTTAGAATTCAATTATATTCGTTTTTGTATTATGATAATTTGATGTAATCGAAATTAAATCGTATTTCGATTACTATACCATTAAACTTCATATAATAATCCATTTATATTATAAATAAAACATTTAAAAACAATTTAAATGTTCAAAATTAATTGACCAAAAATTTGGGTCGTTACAATAAGACTGATCCTTACTGTTGTTTTATGAATAAGTAGCATATTAAACATCTTGATGCTAATAATTCCTTTCTGAATGGTCTTGTAGAAGATGAAATATATATAAGGCAGCCTCAAGGCTATAGCCAAAATGATAACTATGTCAACAATCTTAATAAAGCTATTTATTGTTTAAAACAAGCACCATGAGTTTGGTTTGATAGACTGAAAAGCACACTATCAAATTTATGCTATCAGACTACCAAATCTGATAACTTTTTGCTTGTTGAAATAAGTAGCTCATCTATAATCTACCTATTAATCTATGTAAATGATTTGATAGTTCTGGCAATAATAACACTGAGATTGACAAGTTAACTCATTATCTAAATCATTTTCAATTAAAGATTTAGGTAAATTACGTTACTTTCTGGGCATATAAGTAAGTAGATCAGATAATAAAATTATATTTTGCCAAAGAAAGTATATAACTGAGTTACTTGTCAAAACGAAAATGATAAATGATAAACCTCAGCCAACTCCAATTATTAGTAACCAACATTACTCAAAATATAAAGGGCAATGTCAAATATTATGGAATATAGAAGTGTTGTAGGAGCCTTGCAATATGCAACTATAACACAACAAGACATTGCCTTCAGTGTTAATAAAGTCTCTTAATGTATGCAAAAACATATGGATTTACATTGGAAGGCGGTAAAGCGAATACTACGCTATCTCAAAGTTACCGTTAACTTTGGATTAACAATAAAGAGAAGTCAATAACTAAATGTAACAAGCTACACAGATGCTCATTGGGCTCCTAATCTTGATGATAGAAGATCAATATCTAGGTACTGTATATATTTTGGACACGGCTCAATATCATGGTGTTCTAAAAAGCAAGTTATCATTTCAAGATCTAGTTCTGAAGCCGAATACAGAAGTATAGCCAATGCTACATCTGAGATTAAATGGATACAGTCTTTACTGGGGGAGCTAAAACTCAAATCAAGTGTTAAACCTAAACTGTGGTGTGACAATATAAGTCCAGTTTATATGATAGATAATCTGATACAACACGCTAGAACCAAACATAAAGAAATAGATCTATACTTTATCAGAGAATTAGTTCAAAGAGGTCATACTCAAGTTAACCAAACACCAAGCGTGTTTCCAGGAGCAGATATTTTGACATAAGCAATTTCAATTAAATTTTTTACCTAGTTTAGAATAGAACTAAATGTTATTGAGAACGAAGAACAAAGAACGAAGAGTTAAATATCCCAAAGGATCTAGCAAAGCTACCGATAAATGGAACGAAGATGCACCTCAAGCTCTCAAAAACCCAAAAGAAAGTATCTCCAACGTCGGAACAAAGACTTCAAATTTAGGATTTTAAAACAAGCAATCTCACAGATCTAACAACAATATCACCAAATGAATCCATCGTAGTAATTTTTCACAACAAATCTGGTGATTTTTCTCAGAATATCTAAACTAGGGTTTCTGGTTACCCTAGTTTTGAGGTAGAGTATTAGAAAAAGCAGCATAATGAAATGAAGTTGACTCTCCTTCATATCGCTTTTTATTTTATACATAGATCTGATGTACATGGGTTGGGCCAAGTCCATTTTTTATTCTTTTCTACATTTCATTTTCTTGATATGTAGGCACTATACATATATCGCTACAGTTTGTATATTCAGTCTTGTCAGTTTGAAACAGTATTTTCATCAAATAACATCAGTTTACAACCTTCAATCTCCGCTTCTTTTCAGTTTCCAGTATCATTCAGAGATTTCAACATACACGCTGCTACAATGCAGCAACGTTAACCTGTTGCCGCTATTTTTGGCTGGCAGAGCATATATTATTTTAGAAAGAAAAAAAACCAAAGGTTAAGTACACAAAGCTAGGAATGACCAACTAAACTTCGCTATGACAACATATATCGTTATGGGATGATTACGTCACATCTATGTTCTTGTAGTAGTTATCCCGTTTAACAAACAGTAGCATGTGTATCTACAATTACTACATAAATGTTTTTGTTAGAATCTAGGAGGGTAGGTTTGAGAGATATTTCGATAAATAATAATTTTTATTCAATATTAACAACACTTTCTGTTATTTTGTTAAAGCAAATAACGTTATTTGTAAATTTGTTCAAGCACGTTTAACTTCATCTTTTATTATAGTGGATAATAAGGAAGCAAGTCGCATGAAGAAATTGTTAGAGAAAAATGACACACTGTCAAAGAGCTACAGAAAGTTATAAAACTTGAACAAGTTGAAGCAAATTAAATCTAGATAGAAGGAGATTGAAAGACTTAGATAAAGAGGATCAGTAGCGAGTAGTCCTTGCAATCCATTGATTTCAACCACGATAGAATCATAGTTTATCCATGGAAGTGACCTAGAGATTATAAGAGGTTTTCCGTTTTATGAAGATCTACGGTCTTTAATGCTCCTTTGATATACGTATCCCTGCAAATTAGATTTGAATGCTATGTTGGTTCGAAGTGGTTTTGGGTCTAGTTCTCATCCCGATCTCTTGGAATTAACACGTCAAAAGTCCAACAGAAGATCTCGCTGATAGTCGAGGTTTTGACTATCAATTCAAATAGTACTGTCAAGTACATTGGCAGCTCTGAACCTTTAATTAAAACTATTTCATCGATTCTTAAAATCAATTCTATATCTTTATCTCGACAAATCTCTTTTGTTTTCGTCATTTGAAAATAATAACTCTTCTTAATTCTTCGGAATAACATAGTTACCAAACTCCTCTTTATTTCTTTATTTCGAACTATCACTACATTTTTATAAGACCCTTTTTATTTCCTTTACTTTGGAAATACTACTATATAAGTCCACAAAATCCCTTTTTATCTCCTTTACCATTAAAACTAATATCATCCCGTGATAATGGTGAAGACGTTCAAGTTGGGTTATTTTATTTACCTCTCATACCTTGATCAACAACATTCTTATCTTGAGACAGATAAAAGTTTGTAACTCAAAAACTCATACTACTTATAATATCAACCCAATATTATTTCTGATTTATTTAAAATATGGTTTTATAAACTATTACTGCAAAAAATTACCCTTAGTGTAAGCTGATGGCGAAGTGGTATCAGATGAATATAAGCATAGAGAGAATAATCCTAGGACGACATAAACTGACATCCCTTAGGAAGAAAGGAGATCAAAACATATAGAATGCCAGCGAAGCTCATCTAGCACGGTCCACCCGAAAGGGAGTTTTGCAACGAAACATAACCTAAGACAGGAACCAAGAAAAAGGAGGGCATAGGCTTCGCTTATCAAAACCCAGAAGGGCTATCAGAATTAACCCGCTTAACACCAACACAAAAGAAGGAGAAGGGTATCATGCCAGTATGAAAGGATTATCCAGAGATGGTTTCTGAAAAATCGACTGGTTGGATGACGAAGGGCCACATTCATAAGTAACAAAGATATCACCGGAAGCCACCTTCCGGAGAACAAGAATAATCCAAAATCTCAACCGAAAGCTACCCGAGACTCAAGCAGAGATACAGGCTACTCGTACTAATTTATGTAGTACAGAAACCAGCGACGGTTTCGAATCGGCAGCTATCTACATACATCATGAGGGAAGGCCCCCCTAAGTATTCATGATAAAGTCGGAAGCCTACATCTGAAAGCTTACGTCTGAGTGCCTACACTCGGGAGCTGTAACCAGGGGTTCAAATATCATCCTAAAGAAGCCGCAAATAACCGAAACCGCCACTTCGAAGACCATAATTAGTTCTTTGGAGATGACCGGTGTCAAACATCAGAAACCAAGGAATAAGCCGCTAGTAAAGGCCCCTACAGGCCCAATAGCCCAGTAGCGAAAGCAACCCAAAGTCTCTATAAATAGGACCATAGAAGCCACATAGAGGGGGATGAATTTTTCATTTCTCAAGCTTGTTCTTTCTTCTCAGAATAATAGCAAATCCTAATTCCCTAAAGCGGATTAAGGATTTTCTTCAACTCTTGTAATACATCTATAATTTGCGAATGGAGAATTCAAAGGCTTAAATACCTCGCAATTTGATAATCTTTTGTGCTGTTATGATGAAGCAGGGAGTTAACACTAACCTTTTGTATTGAAAACTTGATCGTAACGCCTTCGAAGAACAAGGAGGACTTCTAGAAATCCAAAGTCCTCCTCCTACCTTTCTGAGGGTTTTGCACATCGATTAACACCTTCATAACGATCCTAACGCTTCTTGATCTTGAGAAAGAAGTTATCTGATGGCTTATCACTTGGTTCTTGGAGCATTCTCGGCCCTTCAGGCCGATTCGATTCAAAACGACCATCTAAGTCAATAAACATCGCGGTGGTTTCTTCCTTGAGCATGAGGAAGCATTGGCCTATTTTCCTCTTATCACAATATGTGTTAGTGTTCGTGACTCAGGAAGTTATTGTTCTAGTGAGGTCTTAGTCATGTTCGGCTGGGTGAACCCCCTACGGACTATTTCGGATCTCTACGGTGTTGTCAATGGGACATCCATCCCTTGAAGGTAGGATATCCAATCTCCAAGGTTGATATCCCGATGCCTGATGAAGGATGGATCTAGCGCAACAATACTGATTTCATGACATCCTCCAACAACTCTGGGTCATGAATACATCATATTACTTGAACCTATGTCCCACACGACTTAACCCGGGTGTTGACGAAAAATATCGTTAACATTTTGGCGCTAGAGGGAAGGGCCTGAACCTCCTTCATTACGGTTAATCTATCAAAAAATAATTTGGAAAGCTTATTGCTCCGTGGTAGGAAAGATGAAGTCAAAAGGATTGGAAGAACGGAATAAGGAACCGGCTCCTGATGCAACCCTTGAAGGGAACATGGATCTAACACTTAATCCGAGCAACTGCGAAAGAGGATCCACATCCAACCCGGTACAACCACCAGATCCCATGGAGAATAATGTCACAAGAATTGCGGTCTTGGAGAAGCAACTCTAGGAGGTGCTAGCTTAGATGAATGCTATGCAGGCGCAGAAGTCTTCGAGACACACCAAATCCAGCCAAAGAGAAACAAATGAGTCTCCGAAAAGAAAAGCTCCCATCCAACACTCTGAAGCAAAGAGGAAACCCAAGGTGACCTCCTCCAAATAGAAGAAATCCCGTCTGACAGGAGTTGACCATCAAGGGAATCAGTGTGAGCAAGAGAAGTCCGGGAGTTCCACTTCTAAAGGTTATGACCCCAAAAGAATGAACTACGAAAACGTAAAGGCTTATCTTAAAGATCTCACCCAGAAGACCGTGAAGGACTTGCTAGGAAGCAAGGGGTGAGGACCTAGGATGACAGGGTCAACAACAACGAATGGGCAGAACCTTTCATTGATCAAATAATGAACACCGAAATACAACCAACAGCTAAGGTTCTGACCATAAAGTATCTTGGGACGACTGGCCCCGATGATCACCTGATGGCCTTCGGCAGCCAGATGGATCTCTACAATGCTTCTAGAGCCGTCAGATGTTGCCTTTTTCTGGTGACCTTTCAAGGGGAGGCAGCGAAGTGGTATCGCCTATAATGAGAAAATACCACTTACTTGTGGAAACAATTCTCCAATGAATTTTCCGCATAGTTCTACATTTACAAAGATCCAACAGTTGACTACACAGTCATCGCTTACACCAAACAGAGGCAAGGCGAGTCATTTGGAGATTATCTGAAGAGTTTCAACATCGAGGCATTAAAAGCCAAGGATATGAACGATCGCGAGAAATTGATCGGTGTGCATTCAGGATTAATCGAAAACACCCCCTTTTGGAAGGAATTGTACATCCACGGCGGCAAAGACTTACAGGATTTCCATTTCCAAGCCGATAAATTTATTCGCATGGACGAACTGTATTTCATAAAGAGGAAGTTTGGGCCTCGAGGGGAAGGAAAAAGGCTGAACTTTGGACGAAGGGCCCCGGAAGGAAATCAGAAGAGGTCAAGGTGGAAGATTCCAACAAAAACTTTGTCGCTCTAAACAAGCCCATATCATTTGTGTATGTTGTCGCAAGAGAAAGGGTTAATAACTTCCCCATCCCATTCAAAGACAAAAATTTCCCTGATCCTCATTCTGGTGGAAAGTATTGTGAGTTCCACAAAACCAACGGACATAAGACAGACGAGTGCAAGGTATTGGATGGGATCATTCAAAACTGATCCGAGAAGGAAATTTGAAGGAATTCATTCTAAACAAGACAACCTCAACTCACCGTACAAATGTACAACATAAGGTTTCGGTAAATATAATAGGAGCTACTATGAAAGAAGGCAACTTAGACCTGGGTCCGCCCATAAATCGGATCTATGTGATTCACGGTGGGCCGCACCCTACCGGAAACTGCCTGAAAGCAAGGAATCGATACATGAAGGAAGCCATAGAGGGAATCTTCTCCATTCAGGAAGAACCATCGCTGAAGAACGCACGTTATGCTCTCAAGACGCACAACCTTGTGGTATGTCCGGAAGAAATGAAGAAAGGGGTCTGCCACCCACATAATGACCCCATTACGATAACGGCACAAATAGGACTTTCGGTTGTTTCAAAAATCCTGGTGATATTGGAAGTGCTATCAATGTTATCTCCAAGCACGTTTTCGATCAGATGGGAATTTCTAAGAATAAGTTGGAGCCAAGCAACGAACCAATCTTCGGCTTCAACAATAAGGGGTCGAGTTCGATGGGTCAAATCAACCTTCTAGTTTAAGTTGGGTTATCTCCGCTTCACAGGACCTTTGAAACTCTCTTCATCATGATCGACCAACCATCCTATTATGACGCCTTCTTCGGGCGACCAACATTAGAGGAAATGGACGCTTTCATTTCTTCCAAGTTTCTTATGATGAAATTCCGAACCAAGCAAGGATTGGGTGCCATCCGGGGAGAGCAGTTTTGCTGCCGCGAGTTGTACTTGCAAGGATCGACAAATATAAAAGGGAGCGTTCTTCGTACATTGGTTCTTATACTGTTTTTACACTTTCGGATAAGGGATTTCCACATCCCACATTCGAAGATAAAATAAAAATTAATTAGACTAACAGGCGTACAAATGGTAGGTACATTTCTTTAAAAAGAAAGAGGAAGAGATCTGATGATGTAAATTTGAACAAGGAAGGGGAATTCGTCACAGACTTAGATTCTAGAGGAGACGTTGAGAGAATAAAACCAATAGAAGACGTGGAGGAGTAAATATTGATAGATCGAAGTCTGTAAACATAGAGAAAAGGCTGATAGAGCCCCTCAAAAGCGACCTAATTCAGTTCTTACTACTCAACAAGGATATTTTTGCTTGGACACATTCAGATATGATCGGAATCAACCATTATATCATGAGTGATGCCTTAAACATTGACCCTTCGGTGACCCCAATCCAGTAGAAGAAAAACCATTATAATAGGGATCGGTCAGAAGCCTTGAAGGAGGAGGTCAAGAGGTTGGAGAGTAATGGGTTTATTCGATAGGTCCTTTACCCAAAATGGTTAGCCTATCCTGTTCTAGCGAAGAAATCCAATGGGAAGTGGAGAACATGTGTCGATTACACGGATCTAAACAAGGCTTTCCCAAAAGATTGCTATCCCCTTCCGTGGATTGACCAGTTAGTTGACGCCACGAGTGGTCACAAGATACTATCCCTTATGGATGCATACTCAGGGTACAATCAAATTTCGATGCATAAACCCAATGAAGGGCATACAAGCTTTATCACCAAATGGGGAACATTTTTCTATAAGGTGATGCCCTTTGGTTTGAAGAACGCTGGGGCAACATACCAAAGACTGGTAAACAGAATGTTCCAAGAACAAGTAGGATGTAATATGGAAGTATACGTGGACGATAAGCTAGTGAAGTCCACTAGGATAGAAAATTACCTAAAGGACCTAGGGGAAATGTTCAAGGTCTTGAGAAGATACCAAATGAAGTTGAACCCGCAAAAATGTTCCTTTAGAGTTCAATCTGGAAAGTTCTTGGGATATGTGGTAAGTTGTAATGAACAGGAATTTTCGACCCAGAAAATCGACACAAAACACCATGTCGAACATTCCAGTATCGAAAACATCGGGACGTTATTAGAAAGAAACTAGAGGATGAGATAAGAAAGAAAGAATATTAGAAAAAAGAATAAGAAGGACCAACACAACACAGAGTCTCAAATCGCAGTGGAACAAAATATAATATATAAATAACTTTATAGAGAGCTTTGAAATTAAAACTTACAAAAATCAGAGTACATCAATACATCGGGATAGTTATAATAATTTGTCCTCATATACATCACACGTCGGAATAATACTAGATAATACCATTTGTTTGAACACCTTTAGCTCGTCATTTGGACTTCACAGCATCCGGTAACCTGACTCTGTACAACGCCGTCTAACCCGAGCATTACAAATACCGGGTCGATCTGGTGAACCAGAGTGAGAAAAACTCATTTAAGTTTAAGGGTGTCATCCAACTTGATTTTAAAGTTAAATATCCTTTCGAAAGAAAAGCATAATCGTAAGACCAAATCCGCATATAAATACAGACGGTTTTTACCTTACGATAAGCCAAAACATTTTTGAAATCAATACTCGTCTGATATTATAGTAGTGTCTAAATACAAATATATAGAATCTAGCGGAATGCTTGCATCTCAGCCTCCACATATATAGTATAAAAACAAAACTGCGGGCGCTTATTGGAGATTGGATTCCAACTATGACAAGGTATGGAACCACCTGGCGATAACGTATCTCTAGAGAGGAATACACTGGGTTCAACAAGAACGTCTTGCAACCCGGCCCACACATGACCGACCACTCATTTCTCTTGAGTGTATAGAATATATTGCCATCTTATGGTTGGTACCAACATGACTGCTCCAGAGAGATACAAAAGTGAAAAGGAGTAACAAATATGAATATTCTCTAGATGGTGGCAATACACCTTAATGGGAGCGACCCACATAGTCATGCTGCCTGCCCGATTTTTGTCATGTCCTGGTTGATGAGGCTTGAAGTTATAATTGAATTTTGGATCATCTGGCCACCATTCGCTTTTGAATCCCACATCATCCATACACGTCATCCAGGAACAAGATGAACCAAAGGCACCCTCCTACAACATCCTAGGAATCACCCTATAGATCAGTAGCGAGTAGTCCTTGCAATCCATAGATTTCAACCACGAAAAAATCACAGTATATCTCTAGGGATCAGCCAAAGACTGTAAGTAACTCTTCCATTTTATGTAGATCTACGGTCTTCAATTTCTCCATCTCGATCAGCATCTTCGACATATTCGTATTTATAGGTTGGAATGGTTTTCGAATATAAATTCGATCCTCGTCTTTCCATACCAATAACGTTAGGCCAGATTTTGCTAGTCGGTTATTTAACTATAAAAAAAACCATAAAAATAAAACAGATCCATTGGTTTAGCATACAACATCACTTGTCCTTTTTAATTATACCTTCATTAAATCAAAAACCTTTAAATCCTTTAAAAAACTTTTATTCAACTTAGAACACATTTCGAATTATAGTTTAAAATCCCATTCTCTCTTGGGAAAATCATATTATAATCTTATATACGTTTACTTTAAATATTAAGTAAATTATCATTTGAAAACTTTTCCATTAATCTTCACTATCTTTAAGACATCATAAATGAGTCTTCATTCTAAAATAGAACCTTTTATAAACTTCTGACAAGTTTAACCCAAAACCCATTTCACTTATATCTCGATAGATCCTCATTTCTTGTTCAATATAGCGAATTCAGATCGTGTCTTTAAAACTCATCTTACCAGCCCATTTTAATTCCCATTTGGTTCCCATTTCGATTTCCATTTCCACTTCAAACCTTCATTAGTTTCTAACTGTAAACCAGTAAGAAAATAATTACTTAAGTATCAACCCCTAAGGCCGAAACCAACATCAGATCAATACTCAGAAAATCACTTATCTCAACCGATCTCCAGTTAGATTCTAATTCCTTAATTTCACATCTCAACTTTTATTTCATTCAAAAACCATTTCAAATAACTCATCTCAATAATATATTCAAATAAACTTGGGTTTTCTAACTCTGCCCAACTTGGATTTAATAAAATCTAATTAAATAAAATTTCAAATAGGAGTCCACTTTAAACTTCAATCTAAACTTAATGTGTATTATCGTTAATATAATTTTCTTTTAAAATATCGTTTTATTATAATAAGCCTTATCGTTTCATAAACCCCATTATTTCTTTTTAATTCCAAGATTTCCAATTTGATTATTATTTAATAAATGATAATCAAATATCAACATTTAAAAAAATGTTTACTTAACCATTTACCATTTCCATTAAATAAATTAATTAATTTAATAAATCCATTCTAGTTAACACAGTTGACTTAGTCATTCTAAACATGTTTAACTCGTTTAATCAAATCTTAATTCGTTTTTTTAAATTAATTTAAATCACCCCATTTACAATGATTATTATTAAATAAATAATAATTAATATCCCTATAATCTCAACTTAATTGTTTCTTATTAAATCCCGGTTATTAATCGTTATATTAATCCCTGCCCACTCACTTAACAATCTTGATAATATAATAATTAGCTTTATACATCATTTAATAACTTAGATGAAGCACGTGCTTCGCACACGACAGATTTTAGTACAAAAATAGTGGTTGGTGGTTACATCAATCAATATATATATATAGTTGGTTTATTTATTTCTTTATAAAATTCATTTAAAATAATATATTTAAAAAAAACCATATTCAATTGTAAAATAAATTTCCTAACTTCATCTCTATCGATTTACCTAACAGTAAATCTATCCTTTATAAAATAATGTATATTTTGGCCATCAACTGCAAATTTCCCAACCAACAATTCCCATTGGTTAATATCAAAGTAACTGTTAAATTTGGATTTTATAATCAATCATCCAATCACATCCAGGAAACAATTCATGTAATGACAGTATAAAATAAACATGAATAATCAATTCAACTGAGAACGGTAAATAAACAACAGTTCAAGCATCCAATTAAAATTTAATACTTTTATATATTGTAATAAACGTAACTAACCTGGTAAGTTACCTTTATTGGACATAATCGTTAAAAATAACGATGGTGTTTGATTAACTTAAACAAACGTTCAATTTAAATCGATTATATAAAAAACTCAGTATATATGCAAACAATCATTCAACCATTAGCAAACAAAGAACACAAATATTTAAACCCGACTTATATAAACATAAGTGGGAGAACTGAGTGAGTTTAACTCACCCTGGATTCCATTAGTAGAGACAACGACCGTTTTCAGTTAAATTAAACACAAGCTTAATTTAATTGAAAATACCATATGCATTCAACGCACCCAAATCTGTTCCACGATGTAGCGCTCATCAAGGAGATTCCAACTTCTCGTATTTAATCCTGTTCTGTTAATATATGCGTAAGTTATATACATTATCAGTTACGATTTAAATTTAAATAATTTAACACCTAATTAAATCTTAATTCAACATTTAAAATTATTAGACCTTGGACTCTTGATAGACCCGAGAGTACATTTCTTTAGGCATGAATGTAATTTGGCTCATTTATACCTTAATTAATTGTATTAACCTAACTATTATTTATATGTTTAACAACCGGGTACGTTAAACCCGTTTTTTTTATATGACTCATAGCTACGTTAATTACTCATTAGGCCTACACCTGAAAAGCCTGCCTGTATAAATCTTAAATATATAACCAAGTTATTGCTTATGTTTTAAACAAATATAGGTATATTAAAACCTTTTTCTTTCTCACCCGGAAACAATTTCTTCACCGCACCAATTTCTTCTCATATACTCCGTTATGCATGAAAACAGCTTTGGCTCCCTTCTTCTAATGGTCCAACGTCAACAGCCCGCCTTCCCCCTAACACCATGCCACTTTGAACATGTGTTGTGCTATTTTGCTCTGCTAGCCCCTCCTTTAAAGCTCGCAACCACCACGCTTTCGTACATTGTACACCCTTCCCTACGTTCAGACGAGCTCGCCGAACCCCACCTTCTCAAGTCTGTCCTAATGTTCCCCACTTCACTACACTGCCTGAGCTCAAACCACCATTATCGCCACCCCGTTTCCGAAAACCAAAACTCTTATCGGTGTCAGCATCTCCGGCTGATCCAATCTCGAATACCACCAAAAGCCATGCACGAAACACCCCAGTGGACTGTCAAGCCACCACCGACTCCTTTACATTATATTCACGCAACCCATAGCCTAACTACATCCTCCCCAAGCGATCACCTCCTTTGTCAGCGTGATTCCCCAAGCTTCCATAACCAAAGACGCATCGCGATATCCCCCGACCATCTCCTTGCCACTGTCACCACGCTACCGTCCAGAGCCGGCTGGATCACCACCTTCCAATGCAGCTCCATTCTAGGTCGTACCTTCTTACTCGTTGTTCCGGACAGAACCCACACAGGTAAAATGTTGAAACAAACTATGGTCACGTTGTTCTTTCCCCTTTTCTATTCTTACATCTACATGGTTTGTTTTCATATATAATTTCATGAATATCTATTCGTTCAGTTTTATCTTCTGGGTTTGTGGTCTAAAACGTGGAGAAGAATGTCCATATTTATAATGCAAGAATCCTTGGCCTCCACGGATGAAGTTTTGGTGGCCACGTCGTTGTAGAACGTAGGTAGGTCGTGGTTGTGTCATCCTTCCATCAACTGAGTTGATTTCGCATGTACCTTGGTTAAATTTGAAAAGACAGATTGATGTATATTGTTGTCTCCTCCAGTCGTGCGTGTATTAAAGTAAGAAAATAAAGATGGGAAATGGCAGGAGAAAATGGAGAGAAAAGAAAGGTGTATTAATAGTTAGACTAGGCATGCAGAATAGGTTACATACATGTGCATCTCTTTTCAGTATAACCGCAAGTCTTGATCGTGGAGATGTAGGTGTGAAGAAGAAGTAGCTTTAGGCCATACGTTTCTTTAAGTAGCATGTTATTTCACTTCAAATGTCTTAGTTGTAGCATATACTGCGTTTGTATTTTCCTATCGCATTCTTGCTGTGTATGAATATTTTCAATAGTGATGTTGATTTGAGGGAGGATGACAAATGAACGAAAATGTATATATATGGGTATAGGCAGTATGATGTGTACTTTTAATTTCTTAAGGAAGAAGAGATGGAGTATAGAGTAGGCATGTAGTACTCTGTTTATTTACTTTAAGTATTCAACATTTATTCTTATTCTGTACGGTTATTTATTTTAATGTTGTCCATTAAATTCGTATCAACACACACAAACTTTAAAAATTACGAAAACAGACTCCATGGTATAATTTGACGTTACGGTCCTAATGAAACTAATTTGGCTGAAAATGGTATCCGTTTGCGAAAACGGCTCTGTTTAGATCCCAATATATTCATCGGCTCACTCTTAAATTTCATCTATCGACAAAACAACTCCGTTTGACTCCAAACTGGAAAACTAACAATGATTAATTATACGCATTCCAATAAAACTCATTTCATCGAAAACGGATGTCATTGGGAAAAATAATTATTTACACGGCTTATATAATGTCGTAAAAATATAAATAAATTACAAAACAATTAAATGAATAATAATAAATTAATATCGTCGTACATATCCAAACAATATACAAATTCCAAATATAAATCAATATGAAATTATAACTCAATATGTATATTTTCGAGTTAACGATATTCAAATTATAAGAATTCCTATTTAAATAAATTAAATAAACGTTATAATTTATAAACGATTTCCATAGTGACTATATTAAATTTTGATCTGGACAAAACTTACAATATATAAGCTGAAATCCTAATTTTCCTTTTTCAATGGAAAATTGTAATCGTATAGATTCCAACGGTTCTTGTTTCATAGAATTTCGACTCAAAATGGATTTTGTATAACCAATTGAAGTTCAAAACTCGATATTATGAAATACCGCGCCGTTACGAGTTCATTTTATATTAAATATAAATTTAATCCTTCATTCGTCGTTTAATTAACGAATTAAATATTAAATTCCATTAATATTCCAATTATATTTTTTAAAATAGATTTAAATATTCGAAATCAAATAGCCGAAAAATCCGGGTCGTTACATAAGTGAACAAGGGATCGAGGCCAGCCCTGACCAAATCCAAGCTATAAGAGACATGGAAGAACCTAGGACAAGCAAAGAGGTCATGAGCTTGAACGGGAAAGTAGCAGCCCTTAGTAGGTTCATTTCCAAAGCCACAGACAAGTGTGTCCATTTCTTCGATGTTATAAAGAAAAAGAAGAATTTCGAATGGAACGAAGAATGTACGAGGGCATTCCCAGAATTGAAAGTATATGGGAACGCCCCCTATTTTATACATTCCCGAGAGAGGAGAAGATCTATACCTATATATGGTTGTTTCGGAATATGCGGTAAGCTCGGTCCTAATAAGAGAGTAGTGGGACTCAGTACCCCATCTACTACGTTAGCCGAAGGCTAAAGGACGCAGAGACTTGATACCCTGTGGTAGAGAAATTAGCGTCTTGCCTAATACTTACCGCACAAAAACTCAGAGCATACTTCCAAGCTCATCTCCTTAGGGTCTTAACCAGTTTCCCACTCAAACAAGTGTTCAACAAACTGGAAACTGCAGGAAGGTTAATCAAATGGGGTATCGAGCTTAGCCAGTACGAAATTGAATTCCACCCATGGGCGGCGATTAAAGGACAAGCCCTCACAGATTTCGTGAATGAGTGCACGAACTTCATTTCAGAGCAATTAGTTAAGGAAAATGACTTAAAGGCCAGATGGAAACTTTTTTTGGATGGAGCCTCAAACGAACAAGGGCAGGAGTGGGGTATGTTATAATTACCTCTAACGGGCATCGCTTGCACCACACCATGAAGTTAGGATTCCCGGCGACTAACAACATAGCATAATATGAGTCAATGATAGCAGGTTTAAATTTGGCAGTATAATCGAGGATACCTCGGGTAGAAATCTTTAGTGACTCACAATTGATGGTAAACCAAATAAAGCAAACATATCAAACCAAGGACTCATAGCTAATCCTGTATGTGAAGAAGGTTTTAAAGATGCTTTCCCATTTTGAGGATTTCTTAGTCCGTCAAATACCTTGCGGGGAGAATACCCAAGCGAATTCACTAGCTAAATTAGCTAGTTCCTGGGGGTCCCCCGAAACTCGAGTGATTCCTGTGGGTTATCAAGAAAAGCCTAGTGTCGGGCATGAAAAATCAGAAGCTGAGAAATATCTTTTAGTCTTAATGAGATCCCAAGCCTTGAGAAGGGGGGATGAAAGAGACAGGGATGGGAACTCCAACGGGGATCCTCCCTTAACTGAAACGAATTTCCATAATAAGAATACATGGATGACTCCCATATTGGATTATCTCCTAAATGAGACTTTGCCCCTTAATAAGCAAGACACGAGAAGGATAAAACGCCAAGCTCCCACATTTGTGATTGCGGATAACATACTCTATAAAAAGGGACATTCACTTGCTTACCTAAGGTGCATAAGTTCTGAAAATGGGCTCAACCTCCTGAAGGAAGCTCATGAAGGGTGGTGTAGAGACCACCCCAGTGGAATTAAGCTGGCTAAAAGGTCATGCGACAGGGATATTATTGGCCACAAATGGTCATCAAGCAGTAGAGTATGTCAAAAGATGTGATAGGTGTCAAAGGTACTCCAAGGTGCCCCGGCTTCCACCTAGCGAACTAACCACTATATCAATCCCCTAGCCATTCGACGTATGGGATATAGATTTGATTGGACCCTTGCCAATCTCCAAAGGGGGAGCAAAGTATGTTGTAGTAGCCATTGACTACTTCACTAAGTGGGTAAAGGCAGAACCCCTTCTGACATTCACGTCCAAATAGGTGTTAAGGTTCGTAATAAAGAATATTGTTACCCGCTTCGGAATCCCTCGCAAAATCATCTTAGATAAAGGAACACAATTCGAAAGAGAAGAGTTCACTCGGTTTTGTGAGAAAAATGGAATCATCAAAAGTTTCTCTTCGGTAGCCCATCCGAAGGCTAACGGAGTGGTAGAAGCTACCAACAAAACCATAAAGACGATTCTTAAAAAACGTTTAAACCAGGCTAAAGGGAATTGGGCCGAAGAGTTACCTTTAGTGCTTTAGGCATATAGAACTGTCAAGACAGCCACAGGGCACACCCCTTTTTCCCTGACATATGAATGTGAAGGTATGCTTTCGGTCGAGGTCTAGATACCATCGCATAGAAGAATAGCATATTCATTCAATCCCAAACAAGAATTAAGAAAATAATCCCTAGACTAAATACAAGGATTAAGGGAAGTGGTAGCAATCAGAACAGCTGGATATCAAAGAAGGATTACAAAATACTACAACTCAAAGGTTAGGACCAGAACCTTCGCAAAAGGAGAGTTAGTTTTACGAAGGGTGATGGAAACCACAAAAAACCCAGCGGATGGCCCTCTCGGCCCAAATTGGGAAGGACCTTTGGTCATCCATCAAGAAGTTATACCCAGAACATATCGACTGAGTAGACCTAATGGGGACCTTGTTTCAAGAACACGGAATTCAGAAAATTTAAGACCATATTTCCAAATGGCAGAGAATGTAATAACCCGGAAATTCTGGGCCAGTTTAAAATTTTTATTTTGGCTATTTTAGCGAATTTTGATTATTTAAAATGAATTATTTTAAATAATATCGACGAAAACTTATTTTCGAATATAATTCGAACGTATATATTATACGCGTCGTCGTTAGAATATAAATATTTATATATAAGTATAAATAGAATTGAAAATGGCGCGGTAGTTCGATAATTCGATTTCAAACTTCAATTGAATGTACCGGGTGCAAAATAATCCGGATTTTAGTGAAACCAAAAATAATGGGATCTAATTGTGAATATCTTTCCAACGAATCCGAAAAATTGAAATTTCCTAACGGGAATCAAAAGATATGTCCAGTTGAAATTTCTGAATAGTCGCTATGGAATTCAGGCCCTTAAAAATGGAAACTTTGCAAATGACCTCGGATTTCGACGAAACCAGTTTTGTTGGGTCCGTGGTGTAAAGTTATGGCTAGGTTTCAAGTTTCATAATTTTCTGAATCAGTATGTGAGCGTGGCAAAGGAAAACGCGTTTGACCGGTTTCAGTTGATTTTAATCGACTGGAAAATGGCCATTTTTCCAACGGTCTCAGAATTCGACGAAACTAGTTTTGTTAGGACCGTATCGTCAATACGAAGCTAGAAAATATTTTTCGGGAATTTTTCTAGTTAGTATGTGACCTCGGTAATTTGAAATGTACGTTTAAAATTCAATATAATGGTTTAAATGTAAATTTAACGGAAACTGATAGAAACGATCAAATCAGCTAGCGATACATATCCCATTGTGTTCGGAATGGGGGTAAAACGCTATGGGCGACAGGCGGTGGACCTCGTTTAGAGGTCGTATGTAAAAGTCAACTTTTTGCAATTAAAATAATTAAAATAAATTATTTTATCTCTCTTCTCCCCTTTTATTTCGTTCTGGCCCCCCTTTTTTATTTATTTATTTTCAAATCGATTTTAATAATAAAAAAAAACGAGCGACTCCAGGCGGATCTCCTCCGCGCCTCCGCTGGCGCCAGGCGCCACTCCACCCTCCGCCTTCCTGCCGTCCTCTTCCCCTTCCTGATCGAGCTCGAGAGCCCTCCCCAAGACCGTCGGTTCGAGCTTGAAGGGCTCAGCGTCGAACCGCATTTCCAGCGCAGTGGAGAGGCCGAGCTCCGCCTCGCTCCTGGCGGTGGCAGCACCTCCCAAGGCCGACGCTGTGGCCATCATGGATCCGATCCCGGCGATCCTTGGGGCGTGCAAAATGATGCCCTAGTGGCTTGCGATGGTGGCTTCTTACTTCCACCTGGAACATGGTACAGAAAGATGAAGGTAAAATATATTTATTTATTTATTTATTTATTTATATTAGTAAATGTTTAATGAATACATTGGAATAAAATTCAGTTTTTATTTAATTTAATACACTGAAAAAAAAAATCAATTAGCTTAGGAAACAAAGTTTGAATTAGCTTTGAAAACAAAGTTAGCATTCTTTCTTGAAAATGAACAGGATTTTCGTTCACGAGAAAGACTATATCTTTATAAAGTATAGGAAATAAAAATAGGATTTTTATATGTTGAACTTCGAAATAAAAATAGGATTTTTATATGATGAACTTCGAAATAAAAATAGGATTTTTATATGATGAACTTCGAAATAAAAATAGGATTTTTATATGATGAACTTCGAAATAAAATTAGGATTTTTATATGTTGAGCTTCGAAATAAAAATAGGATTTTTATATGTTGAACTTCGAAATAAAAATAGGATTTTTATATGATGAACTTCGAAATAAAAATAGGATTTTTATATGATGAACTTCGAAATAAAAATAGGATTTTTATATGATGAACTTCGAAATAAAAATAGGATTTTTATATGATGAACTTCGAAATAAAAATAGGATTTTTATATGTTGAACTTCGAAATAAAAATAGGATTTTTATATGATGAACTTCGAAATAAAAATAGGATTTTTATATGTTGAACTTCGAAATAAAAATAGGATTTTTATATGTTGAACTTCGAAATAAAAATAGGATTTTTATATGATGAACTTCGAAATAAAAATAGGATTTTTATATGTTGAACTTCGAAATAAAAATAGGATTTTTATATGATGAACTTCGAAATAAAAATAGGATTTTTATATGTTGAACTTCGAAATAAAAATAGGATTTTTATATGTTGAACTTCGAAATAAAAATAGGATTTTTATATGTTGAACTTCGAAATAAAAATAGGATTTTTATATGTTGAACTTCGAAATAAAAATAGGATTTTTATATGTTGAACTTCGAAATAAAAATATGATTTTTATATATTGAATAGCGAAGTAAAAGTGCGATTTTTACATAGGTAGTGAAAGCGGGCAACGAAGGTGACAAAAGGGCGAGAACGAAGAAGATTTATATCAATGAAGAGCCGTGGAGCTAGGATAGCTATAAGTGGGAATTTCTCACCTTTCAATTTCATTTCTACTTATATATATACTAGGATGCAGACGGTGCTTAGTAGCACCCGACACAATTGTCCACAGACCATGGACTTGTTTGTTTGGTTGCATAGATTAGTTATATGATGTGATTTGAATTTGGTTGTTTGGTGAATTTGATTGATGTGTGAATGGCGTGGGCCTTCACTAGACCGGGGATAAGGCTAGGCCTTGTCCCGTTTCTAGTATCGTGCCGTTATGCCGCCGAAATTTTCTAAAATAAGTTAGAAAAATAAAAATATCATTTTATTGAATAAATGAATTGAATAGAAATTCATAGGTTGAAATAAAATGTTTTATCGTTAAAAATATAATTTTTAACGTGAAGTGGATAAAATAAAATATTCATTTATAAACCGCATGGTTTGTTTATGTACACCCATTTGAATGACATTGATTGGGACGATAAATTTTACACATCGCCCAACTGCACAAATAAAATATGTGTTTGATTTTTTTGAAACCCCACACGGTTGTTGGGATGAAATTTGAAGTTCACTCATCCTGATTGATTAAATATGTCGATCGATTGATTGACAGGCTGTTATAAGCGTTAGATATCTATATTTGATGCTTATACAGTGTAGTGCACTTTGGTTGATGGTTGATTATTTTTCAATGCTATTATATGTGTGTAATGCATGAAAATCCATATAATTAACTTTATATGGTAATTGATTGGGCCTCATTCCAATTTGAAAAATAAAGAATATTATAAAATAAAAGTTCATGTGTTGACAGTACTCATCCATTGAGATTGGTCATGTGTTGAACGAAATATTTTAGTAATAAAATTTACATCTTTATCGATATAAAATAAAAGTTCATGTGTTGACAGTACTCATCCATTGAGATTGGTCATGTGTTGAACGAAATATTTTAGTAATAAAATTTACATCTTTATCGATATAAAATAAAAGTTCATGTGTTGACAGTACTCATCCATTGAGATTAGTCATGTGTTGAACGAAATATTTTGGATAATAACAACTATTTTGAAAAAGAAATAGTTGAAATAGAATATTTGAAAATAGAAATTTATGAAGCCGTGTTGATTAGATTGACGCCATTTTGACGTGAACGATATATATAACGATTTCGAAATGAATTGAATTGAAAACGATTTCGAAATGAATTGAATTGAAAACGATTTCGAAATGAATTGAATTGAAAACGATTTCGAAATGAATTGAATTGAAAATGATTTCGAAATGAATTGAATTGAAAACGATTTCGAAATGAATTGAATTGAAAACGATTTCGAAATGAATTGAATTGAAAACGATTTCGAAATGAATTGAATTGAAAACGATTTCGAAATGAATTGAATTGAAAACGAATTCAAATTGAATTGAAAGTAAATTGAATTGAATTCAAATTGAATTAAAATTTGAATTGAATAGAAATGAATTTTAAAACGAATTTATAAAGAAGAATTCAATTTTGATTTGAATTGAAAAGAAAGTGGAAATTTCTTTTGAAACAATTTTAAAACGATTTATAAAATTCGTTTTAAATAGAAATCGACGAAATATATATTATATATATAATATAATGGCCTGAATAGAACGCGCCGCGCCGCGGCAGTTCGTGAATTTCGACCATTTATTTCAAACGGGCATTACGGGAGATCCGACCGTCGGATTCTCCTAAAACCGGAACCGTTGGGTTCGTATCGAAAAGAGCTTTCTAACGAATATTAGAAATTTGAAATCTAACGGTTGGATTTGGAGATACGTCCAAATCAAATTTGAAAAAGGTCGCTGTAAGTGCAGTTCGATGGCCATTGATGGAAATCGACTGTACGGGCCTTGATAAAATTATTAAAAATAGTAATAATTTGTGTAAAATCATAAGAAATGATTTGGTAAAAATTGGGATGAAAAACTCCATATTTGAAAAGATAAAAATAGATTTTTTATCGAAATGAACTAGTTTTGAACTAGAAATATAATTCTATTTATTTTTAAATAAATAAATTGAATTTGAAAGAGGTTTTAAAAATAACCAAAATTTCCAATGATTGCATTGGAGTGGATTTGAATCGAAATTGTCTTCGGAATATTTCGATGTTGGAATTCGTGATTATACAGATGTTGTCATGGAAATTTGAAAGATATATATTTATATCGTTATTTCCAATACGACATTTGTTGTCGTAGAATTTGATATTGAATATAAGCCGATATATTTTCTATTCAGAGCCTTGTATTGAATATCAAATGTGATTTGGGTTTGTCGTGAATGGTGTCTTCACTAACACTGTTCTTGAACCCAGTTGAGAAAAGATTAAATATTTTTATTTAGATTTAATGAAGTGTACCAATTAAATAATATTTAATTGGAATTGAATTGATATTGATTTTTGGGTTTATCGTGAACAGTGTTTTAAACAACACTTGTTCTTTAACCCGATGATTAATGAATGTGATTTTGGGTTTATCGTGAACCGTGTTTTTAAATGACACTGATTCTTTAACCCAGTCAAAGATTAAAACTAAGTGGAGTTTTAATGAATCTTTAATTAGATTGAAATAATCGAAATGGAGTATCACCAGTTTTGCTCCAGGCGTTAGTTAAATCTTTAATTAGATTTGAACGCGAAATGGTAATTAAATTTACCGATAACACTGTGGTGTTAGATATGAAGTATTACCAGTTTTACTTCATGGGATGAATAGGTTGGGATTGGGAAATTAAAATAAATGATTACTTCGGTAAGGTTCGCTAATCCCGACTAGTTTGAATTGAGATTCAAAGATAGAATAAAGAATAAATTCAAGGAATTTATCTTTGATAAAATTAATGGGAATCTTTCCCTAAGAATGTGAAATTTAGAAACTAACTGTCGGTTAGCCATGCAGAATGGTTTTCTGGATATTGATCTGATGTTGGTTTCAGCCTTCGGGGTTAATATTTGGGGAACTATTCTCTTGATTAATTTGCGGTTAGTGACTGATGAATTGGAATGAGGCGTATGTTGTGTTTGTGTAGCACTTTTATAAAATATACGCGAGTTATTCGGAAAGACCGGGTTTATCCTATTCTGAATAACTGATACGACGATAAGTCGAAGATGAAGACGGTGGTCGAAGACCGAAGGTCTTCACGTCGTTTGGGTGATAACTGATGATCCTGATTGGGCTGTACACCCAAGAAGATGGAAACAGTTGGTGATCGTCCAGACGTACTTGGAGATCGATGGATGTGCGGGGTACTAGGTGCCTCCGGTTTCGTTCAGACCCAGAACGGACTTGTAAATGGACTGTGTGTCTGACATTGGATTTTAGTCCGTGTGATTGATCTCTATTAAATATATATCTGTTTGGCGGCGGAGAATTTATTCTCTTGCTTAACGCCCTTCTCTGAGACGTACGAGCTCAGGGGTTATATATTGATGGATATCAATCGCATGGAGTGAATTGCCTGTGTGGCATGCCTAAGTGGCAATTGATCGAGGCTTCTGTTGAAAAGCAAAGTCTTGTGGTGATGATCAAAGCAAGGCCTTTGTGGCGTAGCTTTGTGTAACGTTTACTTCGCGAGTTTCACACCCGGTATGAACCAAAAACGGGAGAGGACATCAGGGAGGACTTGCGTTTCTTTCTAGCTAAAAGTGGCGTCAGTGGTTTTACACGCCCTGACGAGTTTGACTTATGTGGTTGTTGCTGTTGCGAGGCGCCTCGGTTTGATCGGACGATCCGGGTCCGATGGAGTCATTCGTTGGCTCGTTTGCGCCCCAAAGGGCGGGGAGACGTATTGTTCAGGCATAATAATCCACATCGGTGGACCGGCCCTGACGATCCAGGGGGCAGTTGCGGCTGTTCCTGAGACATGGTAGGCTAGATTGTCTCGAATCGGTTGAGGACTATCTTTTGCCTCGGTTCATAGACGGAAATCCAATTTCCAAATACGTGATATTTGCGGTTTTAATTGTAAAACTAGTATGGCGACATGATATATGGTACCCATGCCGCCTATGATTGATACTTATGATTTGAAGTGGTTTTATACACTATGCACTTATAATAGTATCAGACGATTTGTTTTAACCGTATCAAGCATTCTTTGGCTGTTATAAGGGAAAACCCTATCCTCGGCTGCGTTGCATTGTGTGATTGGACCTGGGTCTTATAACAGCATCATTTTTCTTTATTTAGCATTGCGCTGTTTGTTTTATGCACTGGTATTCTTGGGAGGAAACCCGTTCCGTGTTATACGGCGTGGTCCCTTGATTTACCTAATGATTTAAAATAAAGATTAATAACTGTTTTAGTTCTCACACCAGTCCCATGACTGACCTGGAGTTTATTGTTTTAACCTAAACTCTGGGTGCCCTTATTTTGACACGGGCAGCTAGTAGTTTTGGTTTTGCAGATTTATATTCACAGGATCCTGGTTTACAGCTGGAATGATATCCGGAAAGCTTTGTATCCGTATATCTCTTCTAGTTGTGTATTGTATTATTTTCCGCTGCTATGTATTTAAATGTAATTTAAATCTCTGATATTTCTGTGTAATATTCATTTGTACTCTGTATATTCTTGTAATCTGATGCATTGTGGTAATATATAATGAAATGTTCTTTTGTATGCGTTCTGTTTTGTCCTGTTCTCAAACGATAGGTCGTTTCGAACGGCCTGGATCGGTTTAGCGACTGATTCGGATCGAGCGAGATTCCTTGCCGTCACAGAGAAATAAAAGAAAAGCTTTCTTCCAAAGATAATCACGTAACCAAGGGTACGGAAACCCTTCCTGTAGCTTAAAAGGAGAAGTAACATGGGTCAAGCTGAAAAAAAAGGAATCAAATCCCTCGTCATCAAAACGAGGCATCCCCTGGTAGGGGATGTGTGTGTTAGTCTTTCCCCATGCCCAAATTAGAGGGGGCTAGGTTAAAGCATCAAAAGCATACGCTGTTTCACACCAGCAATGGTTATGGCGGTGCATCTAAACTTAACACGCCCTGCCTCTGCTCGTAGAAGAGTACGCCCTTCCTCTGCTTGTAGAAGAGTACGCCCTTCCTCTACTCGCAGAAAAGCATGTCATACCTCTGCTTATGTTCCGCGTTACCCGCAGAAGGGAGCGCTAACGTCTATCACCACCTACGATGGTCTCGATAGGTCACCCCTCGAACAGGGTGGCGTGTAAGCCTCTATCAGTACCAAACGCATAGGCCCAGAGAGTGGCCAACAAAGCACGTACATCCTACGCTTTGACACCGAAATCCCCGAGAGTGGCCCAAGAAGCATGTACAACCTCTGCTTCATGAATAAAATCCGAGAGGAATGCTAACAACATTAATTTCGGAAGGGGTTCCCTGTCTTCATCTTTCCAAATACCCGAATCTGGATGGATTCGGCTCTTCAACAATACCAGAATGGGCTCCGGGTCTTCAATCTTCAAAATACCCGAATCTAGGTGGATTCAACCCTTTACAAATACCAGAAGGAATTTACAGTCTCAATTTATACAAATGCCCAAGCCGGGGTCGATTCTTTTCTCCACAAACGCCGAAGGAGGATTTCTTCATCCGGACTCATGACGTAATCCAGCATTAAGAAACAACTAACACATGAATAGAAAAGAGTTTGGAAAAAGAAGCTTGACTTGCAAAGTCAAAGACACCCCTTGACTGGGGGGTAAATTTTATTACCAAAAATTACCCTTAGCGTAAGTTAATGGTAAAGGGGTATCGGATGAATATAAGCATAAAGAGAATAATCCTTGGACGACATAAACCGACACCCCTTAGGTAGAAAGGAGCTCAAAACCTATAGAATGCTAGCGAAGCTCATCCAGTACGGTTCACCCGAAGGGGAGTTCTATGACGAAAGGTTACCTAAGATAGGAACCAAGAAAAAGGAGGGCACAGGCTCCGCTTATCGAAACCCAAAAAGGCTATCAGAATTAACCGGCTTAACACCGAGACACAAGAAGGATAAGGATAGCAGGCCAATATGAAATGATTATCTAGAGCCGGCTTTTGAAAAATTGACAGCTTGGATGATGAAGGGCCGCATTCATAAGTAATAGAGATATCACCGGAAGCCACCTTCCGGAGAACAAGAATATCCTAAAAGCTCAACCGAAAGGCTACCTGGGGCAGAAGCGGAGATACATGCCACCTGTACTAATTTATCTAATACAGAAACCAACGACGATTTCGAATCAGCAGCTATCTACATACATCGCGAGGGCAGGCTCCTCTAAGTATTCACGATAAAGCCGGAAGCCTTCATCCGAAAGTTTACGTATGAGTGCCTTCACTCGGGAGCTATTACCAAGGTTTCAAATATCATCCCAAAGAAGACGCAAATGACTGAAACCCCCACTTCGAAGACCATAATTAGCTCTCTGGAGACGATCGGAAGCCACACATCTAAAACCAAGGAAGAAGCCATCGACAAAGGCCCCTGCAAGCCCAACAGCCCAGCAGCGAAAGCAGCCCAAAGTCTCTATAAATAGGATATTAGAGGCCACACAGAGGGCGACGAATTTTTCATTTCTCAAGCTTGTTCTTTCTTCTCAGAAAAAGAGCAAATCCTAATTCCCCAAAGCGGATTAAGGATTTTCTTCAACTCATGTAATACATCTACAATTTATGAATGGATAATTCGAAGGCTTAAATACCTTGCAATTTGATAATCTTTTTGTGTTGTTATGATGAAGCAGGGAGTTAACACTAACCTTTCGTATGGAGAAGTAGACCGTAACGCCTTTGAAGAAGAAGGAGGACTTTGTAGAAATCCATAGTCCTCCTCCTTCCATCCTGAGGGTTTTGCACATCTATTAATGCCTTCATAATGAGCTTAATGCTTCTTGATCTTGAGAAAGAAATTATCTACTGGCTTATCACTTGGTTCTGGGAGCATCCTCGGCCCTTCAAGCCAATTCGATGCAAAACGACCATTTGACTCAATAAACCTCACGGTGGTTTCTTCCTTTAGTTTGAAGAAGCGTTGGCTTGTTTTTCTCTTATCACAATAATGTTATTGTGTTCGCGACTCAGGAAGTTATTGATCTAATAAGGTCTTAGTTCTGTCCGGCTGGGTGAACCACCTCTGGGCTATTTCAAATCTCTATGGTATTGTCAGTGGGACATCCATCCCCTGAAGGTAGGATATCTAATCTCCAAGGTTGATATCCTGATTCCCGAAGAAGGATGAATCTAGCACAACAATGTTGATTTCTTGACATCCTACAACAACCTTGGGTCATGAATACATCAAATTACTTGAACCTATGTCCCGCACGACTTAACCCGGGTGTTGATGAAAAATATCATTAGCATAAACCATATCCTTACTTTTGTAAATCTTTGTCGATTATGACCACTTTTACCTTATTCGTTGATTAAATAAATTGTTTACTAAGTACTAACCTTTCACATTAAACCTCTTTATATAATACATTTATAATTTGGATTATATTATGATAAATTATTTACCAAATAATTTGCCCAAAACCATTCAACGTCATATTGTAAAACTAAATTTTGGATTTCTGTAACTAAAATCCCTTTATCAACTTCATTCCCAAATCCATTTAACATTCTTCATCTTTGCCCTTTTGATATTTTTCTTCTAATGTACTTAATTTAATTTATCAAGTAAACACCACCTTAAATTTATTACTTTATCTTTAACTTCCCTTTATAAACTCTTCCCATAACATTTGGATTTTTATTATAAAAGCTCTTTACAAATTTTTTTACGAATATACAATTAAATCTCATTACAACTCGGTTACTATCTTAAATGAATTCTATTTAAAAGCAATCACTTTAATTATTGTTAATTAAAATAATAATTAAGTTTATCATTTAATGAAGTAAAAGAAATTTACTTCAAGTTCCTTTTTAAATTAAAATATTAAACAATGACAAACTACATTAATGGTTATCAATAATATTTAAATGTCATTAAATAAAAGGTAAATTATCATTTAAGAAATCTTAATAAATTTAAAGAACTATTTACTAAACATTTTTCATTAGATTAATTGAAAATGAATTAATCTAATAACCAATTTTAGTCAAAATAGTTCACTTAGTCATCTCTTAAAATAATATAATTAATTTGAAAATATCGCTCAATTGTTTTTCTTAAAAACAAGTATTTTAAATTATTAACACATAGGTAAAATACTGGTTTATTCAAATATAAAACTTTATTAACATAGCATTCTTATAAATAACCATTTTATAATGCTTTTGTAAAAACCAATTTATAAATTTCGATTTATTTCTAAAACTTCATTTGTATATAAAATATAAAATATAATTGAAAATCTTGATTCGGTTGAAAACATAAATTTTATAACTTTACTTCGTCAATTCATCTGATGGAAAATCAACGACTTCACAAAAAGATGTATTTTAGGTCATTTGCTGCCAATCCCTTAATAAATATCGTCTATTGATTAATAACACAAAATCATTGAGTTCAGTTTGATGATCAACATCCAAACCAGTTTTCAATTTCACTTGGGTTTAATAGTTCATATATAATAATATGAAATCCAATAACAAAAATATTACGAAATCTTGTTGGATCCCTCCAACCTATTTTACCCTACATCATAGCTCATGACATTAATGTATGAAATAAAAATTTAACATAATGCATTTAAATGACGTAAATATAATTAATGTCAACCAATAACAAAAAAATAGCATCTAGGGCACCCAAACATCCAATTTATACTATCAACGATAAATTAAAGTTATACGAAATTTACCACATCATAGGATTCCAGAAAGAGCGAGTTAACTCACATTTTTTTTCGATTCGACGATTCGATGAATTCAGGTCGTTTCATTTAATTTTAAACAAACATTTAAAATTATATGAAAGACGATTGCTTCCAAATCATTCTGAACCAGCTCAACGGCGTAGTATTCTTCACTGCGATTCCAATGTAACTTGTTTAATTGAATTCTGATAATATAGGAACAAGTTATACGCATTACAACATTTAATTTAAATTAAAAATAGTTTTAAATTTGGTTATACTAATTAATTGACTTAATGGTGCTTAATTATCGTGTTAATCAGTGTGTTAATCTTCCTCTAATCCACGAATAAACCTTGTTCTCCCCGATTCCTTTTATTCGAACACACGATCTCGACAATACCTCACTGTGTTATCGTTCCTCCACTTGGGACCGACATGACCCCACCATCGCCCTCCTTGATCAGAGCAGCGCCGCCGCCATGAATGCCAACCCCCCGACCATGCTCCGACATCCCAGAAAAATGAGATGATCGGAAAGATATGGAACCCCAAAATCCACTGCCTCAGACCACTTTGTGATGCTGCACCACCGCCACACTAACAGGCTCACCTCCCTCTTCCTGTAATGACCCGAAAATCCGGTCCAATTTGAGCTGACTAAATAACACAAGTCCAACCAAAAATTGCACTGGAAATCAGGAAATTAATAGAAAGAAGGCAGAGGGTGATGAAAGATAAGATAGAAACTTAGAATAGAAGAAGAAGAACACAACATCAGAGTAACACGAACCTCACAGCGGAACGAATAACATATAATAGATAACATATCCTTGAAATAAAATAAGTATATGTATACAATAACATTATCAGAGTACAACACTTACAACACATCGGAAATAAACTATAGCTACATAATCCTGAAGCCTCCTGCTCCAAGCTCTTCCAGTATATCTGTAAATCCTGACTACTTGACTGCCCGTATAAAATTGGGCAGCCAAGATTTTAGGGAAAGCAAAACAAAATAAACTTCGGGTCAGTCATGGGTCTGGTATGAGTAAAACAGATTAAAATAGTTTGAACTGTAAATGACATCTCATAAGACCACGTCGTATAACGGAACGGGTTTTTCCCATATGTGAATCCAAATTATCCTTATATCAAAAACCTTTTGATATTATAATAATGTCTATCAACCACAATAATAATAATCATCTAGCAGAAATGCTTTCATCTCACGTTCTACATATATAGTATACAATCAAAACCGGAAGCACGTATTGAGTAATGGATTTCCAACTATGACAAGGTATGGAACCACCTTTCGCTAGTGTACCTCTAGAAAGAAATACACTGGGTTCAACAAGAACATCTTGCAACCCGGCCACACATGACCGACCACTCATTTCCCTTGAGTGTATCGAATGTATATCACCAACGGTTGGGATCAGCAACCGTTTCCTGAATGGGAAAGTATCGACAATAGATTTTTAGAAGTAAATGAAACTCTAGATCAGGTGATTATACACCCTACTTCGGAGTGACCGACTTAGCCATGCTGCCTGTCCGATTTCTGTCATTTACCGGTTGATGAGGCTTGAGGTTACGCTTCATCATCACATTAGATTCACTTCGAATGCCACATTGTCATATCAATCGAAAATCACTAATTGACGTCTACAACAGCATATTACATGTTAGCTAAAGAAGTTCCGTTCTCCGCTTCCACTCTTGGTACGGTTGAAGAAATCAATGTACGTGACCTTTCTGGAAATACTCTATCAGAAATTCATCCATACAAGTCACCCAAGAACATGATGAACCAAAGGCACTATTCAGTATAACCATCTTAGGCACTATTATCTAAGATTTATACAAAAGCCCTTGCACTTTACTCTGTCTTAAATTATCTTTGGTATATATGATTCGCAACGCTTATGCCAATACAGAGTGGTTCTTTGGATAATAATCCAACCGGTCTCTCCATATTAACAACGTTTAAATGGTCAAAACTTTGATAGTCCGTGATTTAACCATCAAAGAAAAACACGTGTGCAAACAACGATATCATTTCCAAAGGGAAATTATATCGATCAAATATCAAATATATATATATATATATTTCCTTAATTTCTATGTTTAGAAAATATACGTTATTAACACTGGAAAACATTTCCATTGTTATTTACATATTACTATCATTTCACAACTATCAGTCCGTGACTGTAACTAGTAGGAGAACAATTTTCTAAGTATAAACCCCGAAGGCTGAAACCAACATCAGATCGATACTTAAAAAACTATTCAACTTAACTAATCCCTAGTGAGTTTCTAATCTTGTTTAACTCTATTTCTTTTAACTATGTTTGATTAACTTCTTTTGAATAACTATGTTCAATTGACTCCTATTTGATGACTCTATTTGATAACTCTAATCGACTAACTCTTTTCTATCTCATTAATTTCCTTTTATAATGCTATTTATTTTCCCAATAAATATTCCTTTATTCTATTTATTTATCAACAAAATGTTCCTTTATTCTATTTATTTATCAACTAAATATTTTTATATTCTATTTATTTATCAACTAAATATTCCTTTATTCTATTTATTTACTTTCTACGTAAATATCTTTCTTTATACTTCTATTTACTTCTTAAATAAATATCGTTTTACAATTCTATTTACTTGCTAAGTAAATAATCGTTTTATAAAATTCTTTTATTTTATAATTATTCCCTTATCAACATTCCGGTATGTTATGGTATTCAACATATCAAATCACGATAATCAATATCATCCAAACACATATAATTGACAACAGATTATATATAACATCATATATCACAATATATGAAAAACAGTAAAATAAATGTTGAGGAATCCAGTCAGATTCCTCCAACCTGTTTCCCTGCATCCACAGATGTTACACAATAAAATCAACATCACTTTCAGTTCCATATGATATATTCTGTTAAACAGAATCAATACAGAAATTCAACTAACTGACTAGCAGTTCAATCAAACAGTCAACACACAGTCAATCAACCAATATTTAACAGTTCTAAAAATACAATATGAAATTATAAACTGTTCAGAGTTAGTGAGATTTACTCACATTTGCGCGTTAACCATTTAATAATGATTTACGTCAGTCGGTAGATCTGATCAGGCATTTGATTTTGCCATTAATTCACACGTGCTTCAATTTGCTTTAAACCCATTCCATCATTACAGTACCACTTCCTTTTGTAAATCAGTTGCGATGACCAACTCCGAGTTTAATATGCTGACTTGGAAAGCTGTGGAAAACTTATCACCATTCTTTACTTCACACACCGTTTGCACCGTGTACCGTACTCCGCCATTTTCTCCTCTTGAACTTGCCATCGAAACTCGGCTGCTCACCTTCATACTCCATCTATTTACTTCGCTACAACAACCTTCCTAACTAAAATAATCCACTAACGATATCCCTTCTCATCAATAATAACCAAATAACCTGTTCCTTTTCTACTCCCAGGATACATTTCTCTGTACAACTCATTCATGCATTCCCTCCTTGTTTTGTTTTCAAGAGTCCATTTGTTTTACTATCTCGTCGTCACATTCAAACGGAGCACCACCATCAACACTCCGACTCCTCACGTTTCTCCACAGTCCCTTCCTACTCCCCCGTTTCACCTTTCTCAGACCTTAACCACGCACTCCCTCCTCGTCCAAGACTCCTCCATCCCCACACAGTACGCCACTAGCCCTTTCAACTCCATCACACATATCACCAAACAACTACACTCTCCAACATCCCACAAATCAGTTCATCGACAACTTTTGCACGGAATACACTCAGCTTGCCTCCGCCTAAAACACAACCTGCTGCTCCTAAACCCCCCATTCACCTCGTCGACTTTCACCTTAGACTGACGTAGACCGGACTGATACCATTTGAATAGTTCTTTGGCCACCACGAACTCAAACGACCCCACATACTCTGCCGTACCCCAGGCCTTAGCTGCTGGAACTCACGCTGTACAAAACCCGTGACAAAAACCTGCGTCGAACCCCCTTTGGCTTACATCAGATCGAAGAGAGTCTCCCTGGATTTCGAATATATTTGGTTTCCGATTTATAGATTTTTGTTGAATTGTTTGGGATTTTTGAACACCCCATTTTTCACGTTTTGGTTTGAGAGGAGTTTAACTGGCGGCGGATTGTTTGGCAGAAATGAAATTAGGTTAATGTTTAGACTGGTGGCTTATTTATAGTAGAAGGAATTAGATATTTTTTTTGTGGATTATATGTCTCCACGTTTTGGTTTGAATGCCAAGAGTTCTATGTGGCTGAAATGAATGGATCGTGGCTCCTCTCGATCAAATGAAAAGGAAAGGATAAGGGATGGAGGTATTTTCATTTTATTAAGTTACAACGGTTCACATACTTCGCTATATACAATTATATTCATGCATGTGTGCTACGCATTGAAATAAAGATGTCGTTGTGATTAACACCGCCTCATGATCCTAAAAATAAAATAGTATCGGTTGGTGGGCTCATATTTTGAAACTTAAAAATGTTGATTTCAAGGTGCGAAATACTTCAAATAAAAAGTCTCTTATTTAATTAATTAAAAATTACAGTAAAATTTTAAAAATTATCTTATCACTGTGTCTCAAGAGAACCTTGTCTAAATTCAAACCCGATCTCTAGTTATATCGAATAAACCATTATGGTCGATAAACGATTCTATAGCGACTATTTTAAAATTTGATTTGGACATATCTCAAAATCTACACGATGAAATCCTGATTTTTCTCTTCCACTAGAAAGATATACTCCACCAGCTCCACACGTTTCTTATTTCACAGAAATCCGATTTAAAATGAGCCCTATACATTCAGTTGAAGTTCAAATCTCCAAATTACGAACTGCAGCGCCATTTCAAGCTCGATTTTAATTATAATGTAATTCTACGTCCAAACTATCGTTTATATAATATATTTGTTATTCAAATTCAATTCCAAGCTGAATTAAATATCATAGATGATCCGGTTCACACCATATCGTCATTTCAGCCAATTCTGATTATTTCATAATTAAATATATTATTTAATTTATTATTTTAATTAAATATTCACCATTATTTAATTCAACGACCATTAAATCCTTTTAATCACCTTTTAAATAATTAAATTAATTAATTATTATATCGCTGGAAATGTGGGTCATTACATTCTTCCCCACTTAAAATAATTTCGTCTCGAAATTGCTAAAGTAGAGGACGACCCTATCGACTGGTTAGAACATATTTGTTCACTTCTTAACTTCAGTTTCAATTGAACCAATTTAATTTTAATTAAAATATTAAATAATCCTTATCAACAAAAATTTTCAAAAAAAATCATGAAAATTTTATAACGCCTTAACTTTTCAAAAAAATTCGCCAGCACCTCCTTTGTACTGGTCAATACGTCAAACTCCAACTCGCCTCTCTGGACCATCTACATCCCAAAAGAAAATCAAACAGCTAAGCGGCTAGCCAATTCGGCTCATCAAAATCTTATACCATATGAAATATAAACTTGTACCTTTTTTCGGGCATATCAACTCTATCACTTCCACACGCTATCAACTCAGCATATACAAATATTAATCAAATCAAACTCTGATCAATTTATCCTCAATAGAACCATTCGCTTATATCTGAGCCAAATATCATTTCAACTCGAGTTTCTTTTCGATTCCCAACTCTTAACTTGATTGTCACATTACACTTCAAATTTGAATCTCACAATCCAGTTTGTCTTAATATCATTCTAATTCAATCTCAGTTACCACTTTACTAGCTTTCCTTTAATTCAAATTGGCTTTCACAAATTTCTATTAAATTTGTTTTTAATTCAAATAGTCTTTCTCTGGGAGTTTTTTTAAACAATTTACTCTTTTCAAAAAAACAAATTTTCCTTTTTGAAATTCAACACAACTTGTCTTTCCCAAAACAAATTCAAAACAGTATCTCTGATAGTGATACGTCACTTACAACTTGAAAATGAATACTGATGATGCAGCTGTCATCATCAGAATCTATTTTCCAGCGATCGAAGTGAGTTCAATACTATAAAACCATTTCTAAACATTTCCACTTTGAAATTCATTTCAAAATATCATTCACACTGCTTGTAAAACAATTTAAAACCTCCCAAGATCTTAAATTTTCCTTAATTTTTTTTAATCCAAATCCATTTACAAACACTTATCCAATTTTCCAGAATTTTAATTCAATTTCTGGTTTAAATTTCATATTTAACTCATCTGATTTCACGTATTTTACTTATATGAATTCTGATTGGTTATTTACATAACCATTTAATTTATAATCTTACTCGATTATAATAATAACCAATATATCCAATATATTATAATTTTGATATATATATATTCTCTATATCAAGATATACCTTGGGTAAACTTATTTCAATTTACCCTCTTTTCAAAACATATCATGTCGACCCATCGTATTCGAGTGTTTAATAACTCATACTGATACAGTGGATCAAACTGATCGACCAGAACTCATAAACAACTCAACCAATAAATCACCACAATATAAAACAATTTTTATATCAATAACAAATACGCTCACTCGTATATATATACTCAACTCAATCTAGGGTATTACTAACCCCATCTCTACTGAGTCACACCACAGAGCCAAGGTAATTCACTTAACCTTAAGCTCTGATACCAACTATAATGACCCGAAAATCCGGTCCAATTTGAGATGACTAAATAACACAAGTCCAACCCCGAATTGCACTGGAAACCAAGAAATTAATAGAAAGAAGACATAGAGTGAGGAAAGATAAGATAGAAACTTAGAATAGAAGAAGAAGAAGAACACAACATCAGAGTAACACGAACCTCACATCGGAACGAATAACATATAATAGATAACATATCCTTGAAATAAAATCAGTATATGTATACAATAACATTATCATAGTACAACACTTATAACACAGTGGAAATAAACTATAGCTCTAAAATCCTAAAGCCTCCTGCTCCAAGCTCTTCCAGTATATCTGTAAATCCTAACTACTTGACTTCCCGTATAAAATTGGGCACCCAAGAGTTTAGGGAAAACAAAACAAAATAAACTCCAGGTCAGTCATGGGACTGGTATGAGTAAAACAGTTTAAAATAGTTTGAACAGTAAACGACATCTCATAAGACCACGCCGTATAACGGAACGGGTTTTTCCCTTATGAGAATCCAAATTATCCTTATATCAAAAACCTTTTGATATTATAATAATGTCTATCAACCACAATAATAATAATCATCTAGCAGAAACGCTTTCATCTCACGTTCTACATATATAGTATACAATCAAAACCGCAATCACGTATTGGGTAATGGATTTCCAACTATGACAAGGTATGGAACCACCTTTCGATAATGTACCACTAGAAAGGAATACAATGGGTTCAACAAGAACATCTTGCAACCCGGCCACACATGACCGACCACTCATTTCGCTTGAGTGTATCGAATGTATATCACCAACGGTTGGGATCAGCAACCATTTCCCGAATGGGACAGTATCGACAATAGATTTTTAGAAGTAAATGAAACTCAAGATCAGGTGATTATACACCCTACTTCGGAGCAACCGACTTAGCCATGCTGCCTGCCCGATTTCTGTCATTTACTGGTTGATGAAGCTTGAGGTTACGCTTCATCATCACATCAGACTCACTTCGAATGCCACATTGTCAGATCCATCGAAAATCACTAATTGACGTCTACAACAGTACATTACGTGTTAGCTAAAGAAGTTTCCTTCTCCGCTTCCACTCTTGGTATGGTTGAAGAAATCAATGTACGTGACCTTTCTGGAAATACTCTGTCAGACATTCATCCATACAAGTCACCCAGGAACAGGATGAACCGAAGGCATTATTCAGTATATCCATCTTTGGCACTGTTATCTAAGATTTATACAACAGCCCTTGCACTTTACTCTGTCTTCAATTATCTTTGGCATATATGATTCGCAACGCTTATGCAAATACAGAGTGGTTCTTTGGATAATAATCCAACCGGTCTCTCCATATTAACAACGTTAAAATGATCAAAACTTCGATAGTCTGTGATTTAACCATAAAAGAAAATCACGTGTGCAAACAACGATATCATTTCCAAAGGGAAATTATATCGATCAAACATCAATCATATATATATATATATATATATATTTCTTTATTTTCTATGTTTAGAAAATATACATTATTAACACTGGAAAACATTTCCATTGTTATTTACATATCACTATCATTTCACAACTATCAGTACCTGACTGTAAACTAGTAGGAGAACAATTCTCTAAGTATAAACCCCGAAGGCCGAAACCAACATAAGATCGACACTTAGAAAACTATTCAACTTAACTAATCCCTAGTCAGTTTCTAATCTTGTTTAACTCTATTTCTTTTAACTATGTTTGATTAACTTATTTTGAATAACTATTTTCAATTGACTCCTATTTGATGACTCTATTTGATAACTCTAATCGACTAACTCTTTTCTATCTCGTTAATTTCCTTTTATAATCCTATTTATTTTCCCAATAAATATTCATTTATTCTATTTGTTTATCAACTAAATATTCCTGTATTCCATTTATTTATCAACTAAATATTCCTTTATTCTATTTATTTATTAACTAAATATTCCTTTATTCTATTTATTTACTTTCTACGTATATATCTTTCTTTATACTTCGATTTACTTCTTAAATGAATATCGTTTTACACTTCTATTTACTTGCTAAGTAAATAATCGTTTTATAAAATTCTTTGATTTTATAATTATTCCCTTATCAACATTCCGGTATGTTATGGTATTCAACATATCAAATCACGATGATCAATATCGTCCAAACCCATATAATTAACAACAAATTATATATCACATCATATATCACAATATATGAAAAACAGTGAAATAAATGTTGAGGAATCCAGTCAGATTCCTCCAACCTTTTCCCTACATCCACAGATTTTACACAATAAAATCAACATCACTTTCAGTTCCATATGATATATTCTGTTAAACAAAATCAATATAGAAATTCAACTAACTGATTAGCAGTTCAATCAAACAGTCAACACACAATCAATCAACCAATATTTAACAGTTCTAAAAATACAACATGAAATTATAAACTATTCAGAGTTAGTGAAATTTACTTACATTTTGCGCGTTAACTATTTAATAATGATTTACGTCAGTCGATAGATCTGATCAGGCGTTTGATTTTGCCGTTAATTCACACGTGCTTCAATTTGCTTTAAACCCATTCCATCATTACAGTACCACTTCCTTTTGTAATTCTGTTGCGATAACCAGCTTCGAGTTTAATATGCTGACCTGAAAAGCTGCGGAAAACTTATCACCATTCTTTACTTCACACACCGTTTGCACCGTGACCGTACTCCACCATTTGCTCCTCTTGAACTTGCCATCGAAACTCGGCTGCTCACATTCATACTCCACCTATTTACTTCACTACATCAACCTACCTATCTAAAATAATCCACTACCGATATCCCTTCTCATAAATAATAACCAAATAACCCGTTCCTTTTCTACTCCCAGGAAACATTTCTCTATACAACTCATTCATGCATTCCCTCCTATTTGTTTTATTTTCAAGACTCAATTTTTTTTGCTATCTCGTCGTCACACTCAAACGGAGCACCACCATCAACACTCCGACTCCTCACATTTCTCCACAGTCCCTTCCTACTCCCCCGTTTCACCTTTCTCAGACCTTCACCACGCACTCCCTCCCCGTCCAAGAGTCTTCCATCCCCACACAGTACGCCACCAGCCCTTTCAACTCCATCACACATATCACCAAACAACTACACTCTCCAACATCCCACAAATCAGTTCATCGACAACTTTTGCACGGAATACCCTCAGCTTGCCTCCGCCTAAAACCCAACCTGCTGCTCCTAAACCCCCATTCACCTCGTCGGCTTTCACCTTAGACCGACGTAGACCGGACTGATACCACCTAAACGGTCCTTTGGCCACCACAAACTCAAACGACCCCACATACTCCGCCGTACCCCAAGCCTTAGCTGCTGGAACTCACGCTGTACAAAACCCGTGACAAAAACTTGGGTCGAACCCCCTTTAGCTTACATCAGATCGAAGAGAGTCTCCCCGGATTTCGAATATATTTGGTTTCTGATTTATAGATTTTAGTTGAATTGTTTGGGATTTTTGAACACCCCATTTTTCATGTTTTGGTTTGAGAGGAGTTTAACTGGCGGCGGATTGCTTGGCAGAAATGAAATTAGGTTAATGTTTAGACTGGTGGCTTATTTATAGTAGAAGGAATTAGATATTTCTTTTGTGGATTATATGTCTCCACGTTTTGGTTTGAATGCAAAGAGTTCTATGTGGCTGAAATGAATGGATCATGGCTCCTCTCGATCAAATGAAAAGGAAAGAATAAGGGATGGAGGTATTTTCATTTTATTAAGTTACAACGGTTCACATACTTCGCTATATACAATTATATTCATGCATGTGTGCTACGCACTGAGATAAAGATGTCGTTGTGATTAACACCGTCTCACGATCCCAAAAATAAAATAATATCCGTTGGTGGACTCATATTTTGAAACTTAAAAATGTTGATTTCAGGGTGCGAAATACTACAAATAAAAAGTCTCTTATTAAATTAATTAAAAATTACAGTAAAAATCTAAAAATTATCTTATCACTATGTCTCAAGAGAACCTTGTCTAAATTCAAACCCGATCTCTAGTTATATCGAATAAACCAATATGGTCGATATACGATTCTATAACGACTATTTAAAATTTGATTTGGACATATCTCAAAATCTACACAACGAAATCCTGAATTTTCTCTTCCACTAGAAAGATATACTCCACCAGCTCCACATGTTTTTTGTTTCACAGAAATCCGATTTAAAACAAGCCCTGTACATTCAATTGAAGTTCAAATCGCCAAATTACGAACTACAGCGCCATTTCAAGCTCGGTTTTAATTATAGTATAATTCTACATTCAAGCTGTCGTTTATATAATATATTCGTTATTCAAATTCAATTCCAAGCTGAATTAAATATCACAAATGATCTGGTTCACATCATATCGTCATTTCAGCCAATTCTTATTATTTCAGAATTAAATATATTATTTAATTTATTATTTTAATTAAATATTCACCATTATTTAATTCAACGACCATTAAATCCTTTTAATCACCTTTTAAATAATTTAATTAATTAATTATATCGCTGGAAATGCGGGTCATTACACTTCCATTCTCCTTCAGGGTCCAACACCCCTCGTCCACCCGAGTCACTAAAAAACCCAGAAACTCTATCACATCTTCCAAAAACCAACCCTCTGATCAACTTGCTGTAACTACTTCCTCCGATCACTGGAGACGACCTCTCCACAACCAAAATCTCTGCCTCTCCCCCCTGTACAACTCTCCTTCAGACCATATCATTTGAAATGGCCCCAAGCTAACGAAATCACTCAAAACAGATACTTCCTTTCCTCGCTGTTTTTGAGGATTTCGCCTTCTATTGGCCACCGAATCTTACCAGTACATCACCCTCAACAACCTCCCCAAATTTCTAGTTAACAACTTCCTCTAATTTGCAATGGATTTTGAGATAAAAAGTAATGTTTGAAAATGGGCTAAATTGTAAAAATGTGACTGATTTGGGGATTGGGGTTGGCGAAAATTTGGGTTTAGGTTAGTGTATTTATATAGAGGAGACTCATATTACTTTATCTTGATGTGATTAACGATATTTATTTGAAAGCGATTAACGGAATTTTGGATTATTATTATTATTATTATTTTATTAACTCATGCCTATTGTCATTTCCGTTCGATGTTTATTTATTCTTATGACCACATACAATCTCTGATTGCGATGGAAATGGACATCATGCTAGAGTTTGACATTTCGGACCCAATGAAACTTGTTTTCTTGAAATCCGAGTCTATTTGCATAAACGTCGTTACTTCGAGTTCAAATTATCGATTAATTCACATTTTAATTTGCGTACAATCAAAAACTAATTCTAATTAGCGCGAAACTTGAAATCTTGCAATAATTAGCCATTTCGGATTTAATAAAATTTGTTTTGTTGAAATACGAGGTCGCTTGAAGAAAAGCTTGTTTTAAGGTCCAAATTAAATCGAAATAAATCTATTTCAAAACAATTCAATATAATAGTAATAGATTATTATTATCAAATATATATATATATATATATATATATTCAAATAGAATTTATATAGCTTCATAATATAAATTTAACTTGATTTTAAACTCGACATCTTAAATACCAAGTTAAAACGATAGTCAATATATTAGAAAATCCTTTTTATGTTATATAATTAAATCGTTATGGTTTATAAACGATTCCGTATCGATTTTTCTGAAAATTTGATTTAGAACTAACTCAAAATTTACAACATGAAATCTACATATTTCTCTTTCATTAAAAAATTATAATCCAATAGATCCACACGAATTTTGTTTCAAAGAATTTTCGACTTATATTGGATCTTGTATATCCATTTAAAATTCAAAACGTAAAACTATGAACTACCGTGACACTACAGCTGGTTTTGTAATTAAATTATAAATTATACATTCAAAGGTCATTAAATAAAGGAATTCCTTAATATAATTTAATTCTAACTTAAATAAATCCTTTTATATTATCCAATTCATACTAAACTTCAAATCCAACATATTCCCAAACATTTCAGAATTAAATTTATTATATTAATAAAAAATTCAGAACCATTGAATTCAAGTCATTTAAATTCCAAATAACCATTTTTAAATGTTTAGTTTAACGGCTAAAAATTCAGGTCGTCACATTCCTATCCCTTGAAAAGAATTTCGTCTTCGAAATTACTAAGGTAGAAAAATGCGAAAAACCAAGTAACTTTCAAAAAACTGATTTAGTTAAAATCTTTAGTTGAAAAATTAGTTTTAATTGACAAACCACTTCATTTATGTTAACAAAAGTTTCCAAAAAGATTTGAAATTTTCTAATACCTTAAATTTTCGGAAAAAACCGGCAGAGTCTTCACTGTATGGAGGGACTTCTGCGATACCGCAGGAATAACAAATATATACACATCGAGCAACACGATCGGAAAAACCTAATTTAGAACTCAAAATTTATACTTTTCATAGGCGTACCTTATACGAGCGTTATTAAGCGATAAGCAATAAAGCAATGCGTGAGCTTGCTCAATTATGCAGCAATAACAAAACTTGATCAATCAGCTCCAGAACTCAATCAATATAAGCTTAAAGATGAATTAGCTCTTGCACCTGCTCTTAACTCAGATGTAATTCATTAATTTCATAATCATGCAAATTAGGTTCAAACATTCAGATCAACTACCCGGCTCATTATTCAAAAAAAAACAGGAAATGGCATTACCTTTTCCTTCTTCCTTGAGCCCTCCAAAAACCCTTTCCCCAACTCCGCTTTGTCCTCTTCGAACGTCAGATCTATCTCCAATCTTAGCGCCACCGCCCTCTGATCCTCCTCCTTTCGCTCCTCCTCTATCTCAACCAGATCTGCAGCTACCCCAACCCATACCGCCACCTGTCCCTTCCCCTTTCGTAGCTCCTTTAAATCAATCTACTCCGGAGCTTCCCCAAGCCACTGTTAGATGGTCTTCACTTTTCGCATCTAAGCCTCGAAGTGCTGGAGTCTTCACACCACTAGATTTCACCCACAAATTTTCAAGGAAAGACTCATTCCCACTGAAGACATCGTGTCGGGAAGCACGGAGGTTTGGTAAGACTACATTGTTGGTTATTTTCTCGATTTTACGTTGTCGTATATAGCAGTGACAACTCATTTAAAGAACTTATGGAAACTCCGTGGAGGTATCAAAGTGAAATCAACAGGTTCGATGTTTTTCTTTCTACTAGACGATCCAGTAGATAAAAGGAGAATTTTCGAGGTAGACCTGATCATAATAAGGAACAAGGTTTTCATAATTCAAAAATGGGATGTGAATCTTGGCAATTCTGGTAAGGGTATCAGATTAGTGTCGGTCTGGATCAGAATGACCAATCTGTCGATGGTAGCATGGTCAAAAACTAGTATAGTATGACTCACTTCCCTTGTTAGCAGGTTCTTATGTATGGACAAGACTACCGAGAGCCTGGGCTGGCTTGGGCATGCCAAAGTTATACCAGTTCTCCTAGATGATAGCTGGCTCGGAGCATGAGGTTAAGATCAACTATGTCTGGAAACCTGATATTTTCCAAACTTGCGTTGCTTTTGGTACAATGTTAAAAATTGTCCTCTGGCAAGGTAAATAAGCAAGGTCAATAAGAAGGATGCTGACATCCACGCTGAAACTAGAGCAATAAGAAAGAATATACAAGTCTCAGGATATCAAAACTATCAAACTGAAGATTTCAAAAGACAGTCCAAACTTATACCATCGAGGAGCAGTCAAAATGTTAGGTTTCTCCCTACTAAATTTCATAAAAATTGGAAGAAAATTGACCACGTCACAGTGCAGCATGGTGTAACCGCTGATTTGTGTAAGCCAGTGTAACCACTCGCATTCTACGTATCAAAGATCATAGAATATTGATTTCTTTTTCATATGAGGTCGTATAGCCATGTAACCTTGGGGAATGACTATTGGGGTCATTTCCCATGTTCACGATTTTTGCCAATTTTTAAATGACCGTTTTGCCCTTGGCTAATTTTGTTTTGGCCATAACTTTTGATTGGCAGGGATTTTTGACCTGAAACCACTTCCATTGGATCCAGATGATGGTTTACATTTCCGTAGAGTGGTCACATTAGCCAAACGGACTCACCGTTTGGGAGATATGGCTGAAACAAGGTTTAGAAGGTGAAAAACTGCTTAAGTGGGCTGATTAGGGTAATTAGCAAATGGGCCCATAACCCATTTCGGGACTGGGGTTATAGGGAGGCTAAATGAGTTAGGTTTTCATTCTATTTTGGTTTTCTAGCTGCCATTTACCTCTTGAAACCCTAACAATGGCCTCCGCCTTCTAATTTCATTCCAAATCACTTTCTAATTGAAAATTAAGCTAATCAACATCGAATCAAGTTAAAATAGCATTAATCAGAGTTGGTGCTGTTGTGTTGTATAGAGATTCAACCCAAATCAGAGATACTTTCAGATCTATAAATTCTTTGTTGCTAAGGTGAGTGATTTGCAATGTTTTTCACTAATTACGGCTAATTAGGGGTGATTAGTGATAATTAGCAAAATTATGGCTCAGAAAAATCTGGAAAAATTTGTAAAATTCTAAAATATTATTTTAGGCCTCTGGTAGAAATTTGGGTTAATTAGGACATATTTTGCTAATCGTATGGTTAAACCATGATTAAGGCGATTAAGGGAAAAATATGGATTTTGGGTATGTTTGATCCTTATAAACATGTTATATCATTGTCTTGGTGTTTATGGTCGTTTCTACATATTGCTATGATTGTTTGGAATGACTTGTGCTTGTCTAGTGAAGTTAGAATGGTTGAAAACGTCGTCGTATGGTGTAAATTGCTTGTTGGAAAAGTTGCAGGAAATTGGTCGTATCCCGTTCATGAGACACCCCAGCGACCCAACCCGCTCGCACCAAGGTAGCACGACCCGACTCGACCGTGACACTATGTCCCACGAGCCGCTTTTCCGTGAGATAGACACGAACCAAGTGGAGGAAGCGCCTGAACCACGAGCTGTTCATCACGAACCGGACTCGAGTAGTGCACCACGAACCGCGAGGAAGCATCACCACGAGCTAGAGTATGGAGTCACGACCAATGACCACGGTCAGGGGCCACGAGCCGGAGTTGAGGGTGAGCCACGAACCGGATTGTAGAACCACCCATGACCCGACCAGGTGGATCACGAACCAGACATGGGTTCACTACAAGTCAACATGGAGGATCATGAACTGAACTGAAGAGTCACGAAATGGGATGATGACCAAAACCCGAGAAGCAAAGGTAGTCCAAATAGGAAGTAGAACTCAGGATCCAGATGGGAACCAACGAGTCAAATTCATGGTTAGGCTTTGCTACGGGACGTGTGCTAAGGGGTTATCGATGTCTATAGCTTTGACTCACCGCTGAGAGATAGATATTGGCTATGGATCACTGCAGTAGGGTTGTTATGACCCCATAGGGCAAAGTGATCATAGCAGGGCTATGAGCCAGTGCGGTGGGGTTTTTATGACTCCATGGGACAGAGTGGACATAGCGAAGTATTAGTGGTTACAGATCAGTGCAGTGGAGCCGTTATGACTCCGTGGGGCAGAGTGATCGTAACAAAGAATTGGGTGATTAAAGTGGTAGATATCGTATGCATTACGCACTGAGTAAGAGATGTGAGGATGATTGCTATGTTTGATGTTTGTTGCCACCATGACATGCACACCCCCTCCCCATTATTTTCGCATCATGTGTTAGTGTCACCTTAGAGTGTTGTACATCCCGTTGTGCTAACTCTTTGGTTGCAGGTCCAGGCAGGTAAGGTTTTGTATACCTATTATTGTTTTGTTTTGCTCCTTATTGCTCATACCAGACTTTTCTCTGACCCAGAGTTTTATGTCTCTTCTTATTGCTCTGGGTGATCCTAAATGAGTAGACTAGAGACATGTTAGCTGGTTATGCACGAGTAGCTGATCCGGAGACGAGCAGGAGGCTCCTATGTTTTATCTACATATATTCTCCATGTGTTGTTACTAGTCACTACTTTGGGCATTAGTAGTGTACCTCTTTCATTTTGCTTTAGAGATAGTATTTCAAAATTGTAATAATGTCATCTTGGATGATAAGATGTATTTTGGATTTCCACTGCTACGATGTTTAGTTTTCAGCTTATGCACTATCTTGCCTATTTTATGTCAAAGTTTTGTTATTATTATATTTTATCCCATGCGCTATGAGACATTCTACAGGTTCCTTGTTAGTTCAAATTCCTTTCTTTGGCTACCGTCCCGTGCTAGTCGGATATTGGCACAACTCACTTTCATTGGAAATGTCGACTGGTGCGGGGTGGGCCGTCACACTTGGTATCAGAGCTCTAGGTTGCGTAGTTAACCTAGGAAAAGACACCAAGGAGAGATTGTATACATATATCAAAGCGCGAATTTGTTTTGTTTTCAAAAGCTATTTATATATATATACTATTAGTATATCGAAGGATGAAGTCGCACTGCACTGGCACCACTGAAGAAATGGTTAATCGTTTTGTCCTTACAGATTGAACGTTGAGCCGACATACGAGGGGTACTGGTAGAGGAGCTAATAATGGGAATGCTCCTGATATGAGGACAATGTTCACTGACTTCATGAGAGAGATGCTTAGGGATGTTCAGAGGGCAGCTCCTAATGATGCAAATGGTGGCGGCGCAGAGGTGCAGCCGCCTAGGGCCGATTTCGCCAAGCTCTGTAAGGACTACACTAGTCTTGGGGGGACGCCGTTCCATGGAACAGATTCGGCCACAGAAATTCAGGATTGGCATGATAGTTGTGAGCGTATCTTCGAGGATCTGGGAATCGAAGACGCGATGAAGAGGAAGCTAGCATCCCGTCAGCTGCAAGAACGGGCTATGAATTGGTGGAATGCTATTAAGGCAGCTACTCCCGAGGATCAAGTTACTTGGGATCAGTTTAAGGACCGATTCAACAATAAGTTTAACCTAGCTTCTGAGAAATTAGAATTGTTTAGGAAGTTCTTGGAGCTTAAACAGAATGGTAGGGTAATCTCGGAATATATTGCTGAGTTCGATACTTTATTGAAGTATGGATTATCCCTTATTGACACTCCCGAGAAGAAGAATGAGAAGTTCATAACCGTCTTAGATCAGTACTTGGGGGGAAGGCATATCAACCATATTGATGAGACTTTTGAATCGATTATTGGAAAAGCATTGAGATCAGAGAGCCTTTATCCTAAACCCAAGACTGAAGTCGTTGTTGCATCTGCAGAGGGGCCAAAGCCGCAAGCAAGCAGTGGAGAAAAGAATAATTCTCAGAACAAAAGGAAACAGAATCAGGCTAAGGATGGTCAGAAGAAGAATAAGAAAGATGCTGAGTGCTTTAGCTGTGGCAAGAAGGGCCACTATGCCCAAGATTGTAGGGCCAAGCCAGCAGACAGGAAGTGCTTCAACTGCGGCCAAGTTGGACATCATAAGGATAAATGTCCATAACTCCTTAAAGAGAAGCAGATTGTGAAAGCATATGCTATTAATGCTATTCCTTCTTCGTTGAATGTCCCAACTGCGGCGGAGAAAGGAAAGAATGTCACCATTCAAGTTATGGTTTCTGTTTATGATGTTACGGAACGAGTAATGTTTGACACTAGGGCTTCCCGTTCCTTCATATCTAGTGACCTGGTAGATAGGTTAGGATTGGAACCCGAGATAGTCGATAGACCTTTAGTGGTGATGAAACTGATTGGTGGTTCGACTAGCCTTAGCATGATTTGTCGTAATGTGGTCTTATCGAGTCATGGATGTATGTTTGCTTGTGATTGCTTCGTTTTCTGCTTTACTGGGTTTGGCATTATTATGGGAGTCGACTGGCTCTAATGGTACGGGGTGGTGGTAGACTGTGAAGGCTTTTTGGTGACAATCAGAGCAGATGATGGGCGGAGGGTAGTGTTTGGTGGTCTATCCAGTGATAGGATAATGGCTAGTTTTCTAAATTCCCTCGACATCCCGCATGATGAGTTATCAGATGTGCCCGTGGCTGGCCAGTATCCGGATAGCTTCAAGGAAGTGACCAGACTTGTAAAACCCTACATCTGTTAAGGTCACTCACAAAAGGAATGCATTAACTTCAGTGGAGCATCATAAGTGTATAGAACAGATAAATTATAAAACAGACAAAATTTAAACGTCGGAAAATAAATAAAACTTTACTTTATTGATAAAACAGCAGCTTTGTAAAACAGCTTGTACAAAGATTGTTTTCCAGCACCAATACCCATTACAACAAAGCATCTTTCTTGTTTAACAAATAAAGAAGCATGAAATGTCAATGATATTCCCCAATAAAGCATTAGCCAGCCATAGCTGTGGAAAAGAGAGTCCAAAGTAATACATCGACTATCCTCGAGGTTGGAAAGAAAACTAAGCTAAGTGGTAATATTCCCTCCCTGTGAACCCGGGGGGGGGGGGGGGAATGGAAGAAAAGAAAGCGAAACAAAACAGAGTCAGACATAAAGCTTGGTAAGTCCAGTGATTTTCAGCATGTAAATAGGTAAAAGCATCGTGACATGAATAAACTGGATACCAGACCATAACCATGATAATAAGCATAGCAAGACGACAAATGATGATCGTTAGATATGACAAGGTAAAACACACTGAATGCGCTTCGGTTCTTTCTCTGATTTCCTATTTTCTCTACACCACCCAACTAGCATCCTAACTAGTGTCTTTTATAGATTGATTCATATTCCATACTAGTGTCCCAACTAGTATCCTATGTTATATAATAAGGTGATCCCAACCCCGCAATTGTTGTAGCCCTTAGGTGTACATCTAGTATGAGGAAATCAGCCTAATTGCCATGAAGATGTTAGATGTACCCTTACTACCCTATTGATCGGCTCCCTACTTGTATTAATTTTTCTTGTGTATGTGTCAATCGGCCCTCTCTTGCATTTAGATACCCTATGTTGGTGCCACCATAAGGTGTATCAATCCCTATGATAGCAACCCGACACAAATTCTAGATGCACAGTGTATACTACTAATGCCCAGTGCCTGCTTTATCCACTCCGGAGTACGTGCATGCCCATACTCCGCCGGAATCTACACTGTTGCACCACCTGCCGCTATTTTGATCTCTTATAATCAGCCCAGTAATCGTGCCCCACCCCGCCTAGGTCAAGGTACCGTGATACATCTATGTAGGTTACTGTTGAAATGGTTCCCCGTTACTTGGGTTTTCTAGGGTCTATTTGTATACCCCCCGAAATTGGCTAAGTGTTATCCGTCCATTCAAGTTAACTTAACCCGCCCACTCGTCATGTCATGTTGGTTAAGTGTTTCTTATTAACTTAACCCTTCTGATCCGTCATGTTGTATTGGTTAAGTGTTTCCCCTTATCTTAACCCCATTCGTTCATCATGTTATATTGGTTAAGTGTTTCTCATTAACTTAACCCCACTCATTCATCATATTATATTGTTTAAGTGTCATCAATCCAGTTGATTTAACTTAATCCACCAACTTGTCATGTTACATTGGTTAAGTGTTGCCTTCTTGTGTTGCTTAACCCTATCACACATCATGTTATATTGGTTAAGTGTTGCCCTCTTATGTTAATTTAACCCAACCACTTGTCATGTTACATTGGTTAAGTGTTGCCTTCTTGTGTTACATAACCCTATCATGTTATATTGGTTAAGTGTTGCCCTCTTGTGTTAATTTAGCCCTACCATTCTTAACATGTCCATTCATTAGCATTAATTCGTTCATTAATGCCTCAACTCTCACATTAGAACTATTGTTTGCGGCTGCTGGATATGCGGGGCGATTCCGGGCAGACTTCTACCGCAAACTCATTCGAACCTCGGGTTCTGGTCTTAATGTGCTAACCTCTCACATTAGATCTATATTGTTGCGGTCGCTGGATGTATCGGGCAGTTCCGGGCAGTCTTACACCATAACTCAATCTAACCTCGGGTTAGGCACGTTCATCTTTAGCCAACTTACATATTTACTATACATGTCCAAGTCTAGATTGTATATGCTAACTATCCCAAATTCACCAAACTAATCATGTTCCAATTCCCAAGTTATGCCCAACAAATTCAATTACAAGTTATTACTCAAAATGGGTTACACCCAATCTTCCCAAATTTGCAATAATAGTCATGCCCCAAAATCGCAATATACATTATGCTTGTCGTAACAACCAATAGTTATGCCCAACCTAGATTTAATATTCCAATTTACAATTTCCGCCCAATCTAGATTTAATATTTCAATTTACCTCAAGTTCGCAAAAATAACATTTATACCCTAAATCACAAGTTACAAATTATGTCCAACAATTTCACCGAATATGTTATGCCCAATTATTTCACCGAATATGTTATGCCCTATATTTACCCAAAATATTCCCCGTATTCCAACCGTTCGTATTTCGCGATTTCAGCCTAGGTTCGAAGGTAACCCAGGTTCATAAAAGAAAAAGGAAATAGGGGAAGAGAGAGAGAACGAGCATAAAATAAGAATAGTCACAAAAATAGGCATGCAACAACAGACCTAATATAAGAGATTTAGATCCAACAAAGATAATTTCTTGAATAAAATGATACAATCATTATCACATGCATAAGAATAACATCACGAACCAAACAGAAATATAAATCTGATGTACAACAAAGATAGGCCTGATTTAATAAATAAAAATAACCTCTAAGGCACATAAGGACGCAGATTCAATAGAAGGATAAGGATAAATCTAAAAAGATTATCTTACAATCAGGCATAGACTTCGATTCATTTTATTACATGTCAAGATTACAATCAGGTATTCAAATCTGAAAATAACGTGAACTTACCTTGTTAGGATTAGGAAAAGATAATTGAATCGTTGTTGTTGCAGAAACTCTAATTTGATGTTGATTAATCTTCAAAGTTTATTGTTGATGGAGAACTTATAATATGATTTAGGTTTTAGAGGCGGCGACTAAGAGAATTGAGAGTTCAGTAGCATAGATGCGTCATAAGAAATTGTTATGAATTAGGGTTTAGGTTTTAGAGATGTATGTATAGAAGTATAGGATTAATTTGAGCCTTTAGATGAACTAGGAGATCATCAGAGCCATCCAAACAAAAGAGATGTGTCATCCAACCAACCACAGCGCGACACATAAGCCCTAATACCTCAGAATTGGTCATCAGGCCAATCATAGAAGGCCACATCAGCTCAGGGCTATAAAAATTCGTCATTGGAACTGGATCTCAAAGGGGTCGACTCCCTACGGGGGGAGTCGACACCTATGTCGACACCCCTATAGGGGGGTCAACACCTATATCAACTCCCCTATAGGAGGGTCGACACCTATGTCGACTTCCCCTGGGGGGGTCGACACCTCTGAGCGGGAAATTTCCCGCTCAGCCCGCTCTTACTGAATTTCAAATTTCGAACTGTTTTGACTTTTAATTATTATTTTGATTTAATTTCTGTTTAAACTTGAAATCTTCTGACCTCCATAACTTCTTCGTACGGAGCCCGATTTATGTAAACTCGGACTCTATCTCAAGCAGAATTCCAAGACGAACGCAATGGCACAACCCATTTCACTTAAGTCTTCTTCTAAAAATTAAGTGTTCTTAAATTTTTTAATTTTAATATACATAGAAAATTCAGGGTGTTACATTCTCCCCTCCTTAATTGTTATGCCCAACCTAGATTTAATATTCCAATTTACAGTTTCCGCACAATCTAGATTTAATATTTCAATTTACCCCAAGTTCGCAACAATAACATTTATACCCTAAATCACAAGTTACAAATTATGTCCAATAATTTCATCGAATATGTTATGCCCAATTATTTCACCGAACATGTTATGCCCCAAATTTTACCAAAATATTCCCTGTATTCCAACCGTTCGTATTTCGTGATTTCAGCCTAGGTTCGAAGGTAACCCAGGTTCATAAAAGAAAAAGGAAATAGGGGAAGAGAGAGAAGGGGCATAAAATAAGAATAGGCATTAAAATAGGCATGTAACAACAGACCTAATACAAGAGATTTAGATCCAACAAAGATAGATTGTTGAATAAACTGATACAATCATTATCACAGGCATAAGTATAACATCATGAACCAAAGAAGATTATAAACCTGATGTACAACAAAGATAGGCCTGATTTAATAAATAAAAATAACCTCTAAGGCACGTAAGGACATAGATTCAATAGAAGGATAAGGATAAATCTAAAAAGATTATCTTACAATCAGGCATAGATTTCGATTCATTGTATTACATGTCAAGATTACAATTAGGTTTTCAAATCTAAAAATTACGTGAACTTACCTTGCTAGGATTAGTAAAAGATAATTGAATCGTTGTTGTTGCAGAAACTCTAATTTGATGTTGATTAATCTTCCAAGTTTATTGTTGATGAAGAACTTCTAATATGATTTAGGTTTTAGAGGCGGCGACTAAGAGAATTGAGAGTCCAGCAGCATCGATGCGTCATAAGGAATTGTTATGAATTAGGGTTTAGGTTTAGAGATGTATATATAGAAGTATAGGATCAATTTGAGCCTTTAGATGAACTAGGAGATCATCAGAGCCATCCAAACCAAAAATATATGTCACCCAGCCAACCACAGCACGACACATAAGCCCTAATACCTCAGAATTTGTCATCAGGCCAATCATAGAAGGCCACATCTGCTCAGGGCTATAAAAATTCATCACTGGAACTGGATCTTAAAGGGGTCGACTCCCTACAGGGGGAGTCGACACCTATGTCGACACCCCTACAGAGGGGTCAGCACCTATGTCGACTCCGCTATAGGGGGATCGACACCTATGTCGACTCCCCCTAGGGGTCGACACCTCTGAGCGAGAAATTTCCCGCTCAGGCCGCTCTTAACGAATTTCGAACTGTTTTGACTTTTAATTATTATTTTAATTTAATTTCTGTTTAAACTTGAAATCTTATGAACTCCTTAACTTCTTCTTACAGTGCCCGATTTATGCAAACTCAGACTCTATCTCAAGCAGAATTCCGAGACGAACGCAATGGCGCAACCCGTTTCACTTAATTCTTCTTCTAAAAATTAAGTGTTCTTAAATTTGTTAATATTAATATACATAGAAAATTTTGGGTGTTACACGACTTCCACCACGCCTAAAGATTGAGTTCCGTATTGATTTAGTGAAAGATGTCAGTCCTATAGTGATGCCGCTTCATCGTATGGCACCAAGGGAGCAGAGAGAGCTCGAGGTGCAAGTAAGCGATCTTTTGAAGAATGGATTTATCAGTGGAAGTGTTTTCGAGTAGGGAGCACCAGTCGTATTTTCTACCAAGGCAGATGGTTCCCTTCGTTTGTGTGTGGACTATCGCGAGTTGAATAAGGTGACTAGGAAGAATAAGTATCCTCTTCCACGGATATATGATTTGTTTGATCAATTGGAAGGAGCAAGAATGTTCTCCCAATTGAACCTCGCGACAGGATTTCATCAGCTCCGAGTAGCAGCTTAGATTATAGCTAAAATGGCATTTCGGACGCCGTCTGGATTCTATGAATGGTTGGTCATGCCATTCGGGTTGACCAATGCACTAACATATTTTGTGGATCTTATGAATAAGGTATTCAGGGATCAATTGAATAAGTTTGTTCTTGTGTTCATAGAAGATATCTTGGTTTGCTCGAGGATAGAGGAAGAACACAAGGAACATTTGAGTATGGTCATGTAGGTGTTGAGGAAACACCAATTAAATGCGAAATTTTCTAAGTGTCACTTCTAGAGGAGGGAAGTGAGATTCTTGGGCCATGTTGATTCAGAGAATGGTATTGTCGTGGATCCTGCGAAGGTTTCTACGGTACAAGATTGGTCTATGCACAAGAATGCAACAGACGTAAGACGTTTCTTTGGGATTAGTTGGACATTTTCGTAAGTTTATCCAAGAATTCTCCAAGATAGTGGCACCGTTAACTCAGTTGACCAAGAATAATCAAGCTTTCGTCTGGGACGAAATGTGTGAGAATGAATTCAAGACTCTGAAGGAAAAGTTGATATGTGCACCAGTGTTAGTCATTGCTAAGGGGAATGAAGAGATAACCATATATACAGATGCATGTGGTACTGGACTAGGTGTTGTATTGATGTAAGGAGATAGGGTTTTAGCTTATGCAAGTCGGCAACTGAAACCACATGAGAAAAGATATCCTACCCACGATTTGGAATTGGTGGCGATCATGTTAGCGTTGAAGATGTGGAGACACTATCTCTTGGGAGAAAGATTCGAGTTGTTTACCAACCACAAATTGTTAAAGTATCTTTTCTCCCAGAAGGATCTAAATCTCCGACAGTAAAGATGATTAGAATTCATGGCTTCCTATGATTTCGATATCGCATATACACCAGGAAAGGGCAATGCGGTAGCTGATGCATTGAGTAGAAGACATTACAGTTTAGGGGCTATGTTTCTGGAATAGAAGCAACTGGAGTACATCGTTGGGTATGATTTCAGACCAAAGTGCAAATTGGATCCAGTATTGTTAGCAAGTTTGACGATCAGACCCACTTTGATTGAGCGGATTGGTTCCAGTCAGAGGAACGATCCTAACCTATTGGAAATCATCTCCAAGTTAGAGATGGGTACCGACAGTGAGGAGATGAACAAGTATGGACTTGATCGAGAAGGATGGCTTAGAAAGAATGGGAGACTGGTTGTACCCAATGTCAATGGACTAAGAGATGAAGTGCTTGGAGAATGTCATCACTCAAAACTGACTATACTTCCCGGTGGTAACAAAATGTATCGAGATATGAAGCAAGGGATGAAAAGAGACGTTGGGAAGTTTATATCCAAATGCATGAACTGCCTGCGAGTTAAAACTGAGCAAAAGAAACTAGTGGTTTGTTGCAACCATTAGAAATCCCAGAATAGAAATGGGAACAAGTCTCAATGGATTTTATTAATGGGTTACCAAGGACTAGATCGGGCCATGATAACATTTGGGTGATTGTGGACTGATTGACCAAGAGTGCAAGGTTTATACCCGTCAAGTCGAATAGAACAACAACTAAGTTAGCATAACTATATATAAAGTGGTGAGATTTCTTGGAGTGCCCAAAGGCATTGTAAGTGACCGAGATCCGTTGTACACTAGTGGATTTTGGAAAAGCTTACAAGTAGCTTTAGGATCAGAATTACATCTCAGTACTGCGTATCATCCTCAAACCGACGGTCAGACAGAGAGGGTGAATCATATATTGGAGGATCTCTTGAGAGCTTGTATATTGGATTTTGGAGGATCATGCGATGACCATTACCATCTAGTAGAGATTGCATATAATAACAGTTATCAATCCAGAATTGGTATGGCTCCAGTTGAAGCTTTGTACGGAAGACCGTGCAATTCACCATCATGTTGGTTAGAAACCGGGGAGAAATTTGTGCTTGGGCCAGATGTGATAAGAGAAACCTCAAATAAGATCAAGGTTATCTGACAACAAATGAAGGTTGCCCAAGATAGGCAGAAGAGTTATGTTGATAAGAGGAGAAGAGATTTAAAATTCTCCATTGGCGACTTGGTGTTTGTCAAAATTTCTCCGTTAAAGAGAGTGATACGATTTGGTAGGAGAGGCAAGTTAACACCAAGATTTGTTGGTCCGTTCCCAGTTCTCGAACAAGTTGTGAATTTAGCATATAAAGTTGAGTTGCCAGACAAGATGGCAGGAGTTCGTAACATATTTCATGTTTCCTAGTTAAGGAAATTCATGCACGACCCTGATGTGGCTATTTCACCTGATCAGTTTGATGATAAAGAAGTGGAACCCAAGCGGTTAGGAACCACAAGCTAATTCGTATTATCGAGCACAATACGAAGAAACTTCGAAGGAAAGCGGTGAATCTAGTCAAGGTTAAGTCGGGTGGGGATGAGAATGACTGTACTTGGGAGACAGAGGAGAGCATTAAGGAGATGTATCCAGAACTCTTTGCCTGGAAAGATTTTCATTTTGATTTAGTCTTTCTGCATGTTAAGATAGGTTTGTTTTGTTTGATTTGTATGTTTGATTGCGAGATATGGCTGGTAGGAATGCGGGACCCATTGGTTGTTTCTTAGTTGAGGAATTTCGAGGCCGAAATTGCTTAAGGGGGGAAGAGTGTAACGACCCACATTCTACGTATCGAAGGATCGTATAATATTTATTTCTTTTTCATATGAGGTCGTATAGTCATGTAACTTTGGGGAACGACTATTGGGGTCATCTCCCATGTTAGTGATTTTTGCCAATTTTTAAATGACCGTTTTGCCCCTAGCTGATTTTGTTTCGGCCATAACTTTTGTTTGGTGGGGATTTTTGACCTGAAAGTACTTCCATTGGATCCGGATGATGGTTTACATTTCTATAGAGTGGTCAAATTAGCCAAATGGACTCACCGTTTGGGAGATATGGCTGAAACAAGGTTTAGAAGGTGAAAAACTGCTTAAGTAGGCTGATTAGGGTAATTAGCAAACGGGCACATAGCCCATTTCGGTATTACGGTTATGGTGAGGCTGAAATGAGTTAGGTTTTCATTCTATTTCAGTTTTCTAGTCGCCATTTACCTCTTTGAAACCTTAACAATGGCCTTTACCTTCTAATTTCATTCCAAATCACTTTCTAATTGAAGATTAAACTAATCAACATCAAATCAAGTTAAAATAGCATAAATTAGAGTTGGAGCTGCTGTGTTGCATAGAGATTCGACCCAAATCAGAGATACTTTCAGATCTTTAAATTATTTGTGGCTAAGGTGAGTGATTAGCATTGTTTTTCACTAATTACGGCTAATTAGGGGTGATTTATGATAATTAACGAAATTATGGCTCAGAAAAATCTGGAAAAATTTGTAAAACTCTAAAATATTGTTTTAGGCTCCTGTTAGAAATTTGGGTTAATTTGGACATGTTTTGCTAATAATATGGTTAAACCATGATTAAGGGGATTAAGGGGAAAATATGGATTTTGGGTATGTTTGATCCTTATAAACATGTTATATGGTTGTTTTGGTGTTTATGGTCGTTTCTACATGTTGTTATGATTGTTCGGAATGACTTGTGAGTGTCTTGTGAAGTTGTAGGAAACCGGTCGTATCCCGTTCGTGAGACACCCCAGCGACCCGACCCACTCGCACCAAGGTTGTAACAACCCGTATTTTCAATAACCTGTAATAACATAAATCGAGGCAGAATTTAATTCTAAAATGGGAATCAAGGGAAACGGGCTATGCCATTGTGTTCGTCTCGGAAAAATACGCGAAATAGAGTCCGAGTTTTCGAAAATCGGAGTCCGTATGACCAAGATATGGCCTCGCGAAGTTTCACGAAAATTCCCAAATTAAAGTATACTTAATTAAGTGAAATGGGTTGTGTAGATATATATATATATATATTGATATATATATATATATATATATATATAATTGAAAATTTAATAAATAAATATGCAAAAATGCTCAAAACAGCGAATTGGGAGAGGGGAATAACCGAACCGGCCGATTTTTGAAGTCGACCCGAGCCCGCTGGGTCGACTAGGGGTTAATCCAGGGTGTTTGGCTGTCAACCCGTGGGCCGATTCGCTCAAGTGCAGATTTTGCATTTGAATGGTTCTCATGGTCCATCTTTAATCTAAAGGCCCTAGATGGTTCCTACACTTGACTTCTTCCCCAAGACATGCTTTGATGGCTTGGATTGAATCTAGGGTTAATCCTATGGCCTAAAACACTTGCCTAATCTATAAATAAGACCCTAACCTACCCTAATTCATTCATAATTAAACCTAGTGACTAAACTATGGCAAAATGCTAGCTCTCATGGCCTCCACTAATTTTATGAAGAGGGTTGCATACTAATCACTCTCTAATCAACTTCTAATCCCTTCTTAGCATCTTAATCTTCTTCATTTGGTGTTCAAAGTTGCTAGTTGTGAGTTTCTATCACTTTGATGATCTTTTGGTAAACTAATTAGATGAGATGTGATGAGATTTATGGTTTTGTATGTGGGTTAATGAGCTTTGAATCATATGATATGATGTTAGCATTAATCTTATGTTTATGCATGTTGAGTATGTAAGCTTATGCAAGTTTAATATGATGTATGTTATGTTTGCATGATGCTAAATATGCAAGTTGTGGGCTATGTAATCATATGCATGTTATGCAAGTTCATGGTAATATGCTATGCAAGTTACATGTTTGTTAATATGCAAGTTACATGTTTGTTAATATGCAAGTTACATGTATGTAAATATGCAAGTTACATGTTTGTTAATATGCAAGTTACATGTTTGTTAATATGCAAGTTACATGTATGTAAATATGCAAGTTACATGTTTGTTAATATGCAAGTTACATGTTTGTTAATATGCAAGTTACATGTATGTAAATATGCAAGTTACATGTTTCTTTATATGCAAGTTACATGTTTGTTAATATGCGAGTTACATGTATGTAAATATGCAAGTTACATGTTTATTAATATGCAAGTTCATGATGACACATTATGCAAGTCTATAAGCTAATATGCAAGTTTGTTATGCAAAATGAATATGTAAGTTATGTGACATATTATATGCAAGTTATGTGACATGTTATGCAAGTTCATATGCAAGTTATGTGTTTGTTAATATGCAAGATGGCACCTTTGAAACATGTTCATTCATATGCAAGTTGACACCTTTTATATGTGTTATATCATGAACGAAATTACGTGGGAACGATGGGGTAATTAAATGCATAAGTTAATAAGATTGTGTGAAATTAATATAATTATGCATAACACAAAATAAATAAACATAGTATGGGAATTTGCCTATTTGGTTAGGTGTACCCATACTATGTGTTGGGAATTTACCTATTGAGTTAGGTCTACCCCATGGGAATTTACCTATTAAGTTAGGTCTACCCATGTTAAGAAAACTTGATTAATTAGGGATAATTAATATAAAATGATGAGGGTGATTAATTAGGTGTAATTAATTGACTAAGACACGAGGTTGGACTCAGTTGTAGCGTAAAACTGCCCGGACCCAACCGGCTTAACCAGTTGCTACAAATGTTAGCCCAATGTGAGAGGTCTTAGGCACAAACTAAATACGTAATTAATGTAAAGACACGAGGTTAGACTCTGTTATGACATAAGGCTGCCCGGACCCAACCGGCTTAACCAGCGGTCATAAAAGACAGTCTAATGTGAGAGGTCTTTACAAAGGTTACGTTCTTAATTAATTAATTAAGAAACACTTAACCACATTAGCATGTAGAGGGACATGAGGGGTTAAGTGGGTGCCTCGGGTGGCATGAGAAAATCTAGTGGTTGCCTTGGGTGGCAATAGAAAATACGATTAGAATACTTAACCAAAATAGAACATGTAATTAAAACATGATTAAAGGGTTAAGTGGGATATACTAGAAAAAGGGACAAGCTTAGGTGGGTAGCTTGTGGAGGCCCATTTCAACCAGTAACCCATACGTATCTTTGTGGGCTCGACCCATGTCGAGGACGGGACACGCATACTGGGCTTGACTGTAAGAGGCAAACGGGTTAGCGGTGGCAACGCAAGTCCAACGGGCTTCATATGCGTGAGTGGGCCCGGGCTGGTAGGTAAGCCGTTGTTGCATCGAGTAGATATAAGCCGTGCACCTTTAGTTTCATCAGGTTGCCACATTGGGGAATGATACATCCCACGGTGGGGCCAGCACGGGTATCTACGTTAGGGAGCCGATCGAATGGGAAGTAGTGTGTACACCTAGTGGATTGTAGGGCCCCGTGGCGCCTACTTGGTCACCTAGGGGTACGCAGGTACTAATTAGTAAATTTTATAAGTCCTTGGGTGGGATCAACCTTTAAGTTAGGAACGACTGGTGTGGTGCAGTTTAGTAATTTACCTTAGGGAGGGTAGATGCGTCTTTATCCTTTATCTTCGTTTAGTTGACTGCTTAGGGTAGCCATTCATCCCTATATGTTACCGTATATCAGTTTATGTCTTCTCTGGTTACTTTAACGATTGTATTGTTAAAGTTATAGGACTCGCTCAGACTTATGTCTGACCCTGTTGTTTTTATCTTTTTCCCAACCCTCAGGTCCTACGGTGGATCCTAGCAGTAGTGGAGCTTGATCGGATTGCTGTTCCAGTCTTTAGGAGCTTGGATAGATGTAAAGCTCCAGTTATCCAGTTATCTTTTCTTTTGTTTGGCTATTGTATGAGAGTGGGATTATGTACTTCTTTATTTTGATGGATATTGTACTTGACCTTTATTGTGGTTTTATGATGTAACCAGACATGTTTTACTTCCGCTGTTATGAGATGATGTTTTAAAATTTCAAGTACTATTTATATCTGTCTTGTTGTAATTTTTCTGTTCTATATTCACTAAAATACTCCACCGATGCTATGGCATTCCCTTAGTGAGTGATCATAGCGGGAGTGGGGTGTTACACGTGGTATCAGAGCTTAAGGTTACCAGAACAGATAAAATTTTTGAGAAAAACTACTTTCTAAGAGTATTTTCGAAGAAAGTATTTTTAAAAGCATGTCTTCTAAGAGAAAAAGTTTTTGAAAAAGAAAAGCATAATCCCCAATAGCCATATCTTTATCTTTCGGAATCTCCTTTTTGAATCTTTCCTCTTTCGTTTCAGCATGGCTGAAGATCTTAACATCCCGGAGGGTTTAGTTATACCACTATGGTATAGGAGGTTGCAAGAGGCTAGGGCCGCGGCTGCGGGTCCGGCCAATGCTACTACACCAGAGACAACCGCTCCTCCTCCTCAGCCTAGAGTGGATAATTTTGCTAAGGTTTGCAAGGAGTTCAAGGCTATAGGAGGAAAACCTTTTCTTGGTTCAGAGACTTTCGTAGAGGCTAGAGATTGGCTTAAGGAAGTGGAAGAGTTGCTAGATATCTTTGAAGTGGAAGAGGGAAAGAAAGTCAAGTTGGCGGCTTGGTTAATGAAGGGAGAGGCCTCATTCTGGTGGGAGGTCACTAATGGAGAACGCCCTGTTGACTCTTGGGCAGATTTTAAGCAAAGGTTTGGGGCTAAGTTTCTATCAAGGGCGGAAGAGAATCTGTTTATGGAGAAGTTCTTGAATTTGAAGCAAGGGAATCTCACGGTGAAAGAATATGTCAACAAATTCAATCAATTAGCAAGGTTTGGCATAGAGTTGGTGAATACACCGGAGAAGAAGGCTTTGAGGTTCGTTAGAGGCTTGAACGAACCATTGCAAGGAATAGCTATGACTCACATTCCTATGGGGGCCACTTTTGAGAAGCTTGTCTACATGGCACTTATGCATGAGGATGATAAGAATTCTAAGGCACCAGAGAAAAAGGGGGATCAGAAGAAACCGCAACAGCAACAACAAGGCAAGGGCGGAAAAGGCAATGGTGACAAAAAGAAGACGAAGAAGAAGTGCTTCAATTGTGGAACACCAGGACACCTCAGTAAGGATTGTCGCAAAAAGAAGAAGACCGGTTGCTTTCATTGTGGTGAAGCAGGGCATCTTGTGAAAAACTGCCCAAAGAAGGGGCAGAAGACGGGGTCTACCTCAGGAGGCCAGGTGCAAGCTCTTATAGCACCACCTCAGTCAGGGGGGCAAGTTCAGGTTCTCTCAGTTCCACCGATTCAGCAGAGAGGTAGAACTATTTCCGTTGAAAGTCTGGTTTTTCTGTTTGATCATCCAGTTCGTACTTTGTTTGACTCTGGCGCATCGCATTCTTTTATCTCATCATCGTTAGTTGAGTCACTGCACTTAGACACCAGTCTAGTTGATGATCCCTTGGTTGTCTCAAACCCAATTGGGGGCTCCATATATCTGTCTATGATATGTTTGGGTTTGAAGATTTCTATACTTAGCGTTGAGTTTAGATGTGATGCTTTTGTATTGGGCTTCACGGGCTATGGGTTGATCTTGGGCATGGACTGGTTATCCAGTAATGGTGTCGTTCTTGATTGCGAAAGGAGAGTTGTCAGGCTCATGACCCGCTTGGGTAACACTCTCGAGATCTCTTGCAATCCCATGGAATCTGTTTTGCTAAGTTATCTTGAATCGCTCGATGCTTCGGTCGAAAGTTTGTGTTCTGTCAGAGTAGTCCGGGAATATCCGGATGTGTTTGAAGAAGTAAAGGGTTTGCCTCCGAAGCGGGAGATAGATTTCCGAATTTATTTGGTGGATAATGCCAAACCAGTGTCTTTGCCAGTACGCCACATGGCTCCTCGTGAGAGAAGAGAACTTCATAAGCAAGTAGGGGAGTTGCTTGAGAAGGGGTTCATAAGGCGAAGTATATCGGAGTGGGGAGCTCCAGTAGTGTTTGCCACGAAGGCGGATGGGTCCCTCAGACTTTGTGTGGATTATAGGGAACTTAATAAGCTCACGAAGAAGAATAGACACCCATTACCGAGGATAGATGATCTCTTTGATCAGTTGGTTGGCGCGTCAGTATTTTCGCAGATGGACTTAGCTACAGGGTTTCATCAGTTAAGAGTGGCGGAGGACAGTATAGAGAAGACTGCTTTCCGGACTCCGGATGGTTTTTATGAGTGGCTAGTGATGCCATTTGGGTTGACAAACGCCCCCGCATACTTTGTTGATCTCATGAGTAGAGTGTTCAGAGAGTATCTGAATAAGTTTGTAGTAGTTTTTGTGGATGACATCTTGGTCTTTTCCAAGAATGAAGAAGAGCATGCCTTACATCTCAAGGAAGTGTTGGAGACTCTTCGAGCGCATAGTCTTAAAGCTAAATTCTCTAAATGCCATTTTTGGAGAAGAGAAGTGCGATTCTTAGGGCATGTGGTCTCTAAGGAAGGGATAGCTGTGGATCCCGCAAAGATAGTATCTATCCAGGATTGGAAAGTTCCTAGAAATGCTACCGAGGTAAGAAGTTTCTTGGGGTTGGCAGGATATTATAGGAAGTTCATCAAAGACTTCGCGAAGATATCAGCCCCATTAACCCGCTTGACGAAGAAGAATCTGGTTTTCTCATGGGATGTAGATTGTGATGATGCTTTCCGACGGTTAAAGAGAGCTTTGACCACCGCTCCAGTTTTAGTGCTTCCAGATGGGAGTAAGCCGTTTGTTGTTTATACCGATGCTTGTGGAACAGGATTAGGCGCAGTCTTGATGCAGGAGGGAAGGGTAATAGCCTATGGAGGGAGACAATTGAGAGTGCATGAGAAGAATTACCCTACCCATGATCTAGAGTTGGCCGCGATTGTTTTCGCACTTAAGTCTTGGCGCCATTATCTTCTTGGTGAGAGATTCGAGTTGTTCACCGACCATAAATCATTGAAGTACTTATTCTCTCAGAAGGATTTAAACTTAAGACAACAAAGGTGGATGGAGTTCTTAGCATCCTATGATTTCGAGATAGCGTATACCCCTGGTAAGGGTAACGTGGTGGCAGACGCCTTAAGTAGAAAAAGGCTATCTTTGAGTCCATTGTTCGTGGAACGACGAAGCTTGGAGTTTCTTTCTTTGTTTGACTTCAGACCTTCTGTTGATTTTGTACCTGGTTTGTTGGCATCCTTGGAGGTTAGACCTACTCTTTTGAGACGGATTGGCGAGGCTCAGCGAGACGACCCACAGTTGGTTGTGTTGGTAGAGAAGCTTATAAGAGGGGAGTCGTCCAGCCATTTGGGTAGATACACCATAGATGATAAGGGATGGTTGCATAGAGACGGTAGACTTTGTGTACCGCAAGATGAGGGTTTGAAGAAGGCTATTTTGGATGATGCACATCGTTCAAGAATGACTATTCATCCCGGTGGAGACAAAATGTACCAAGACATGAAGAGAGTTTTCTTCTGGGCCGGTATGAAGAAAGATGTGGCCGAGTATGTGGCTAGATGCTTAGTGTGCCAACAAGTTAAAGTGGAGCAAAGGAAACCCGGTGGGTTGCTACACCCATTGGAAGTTCCACAGTGGAAGTGGGATAGTGTCTCGATGGATTTCATCGACGGGTTACCGAGATCGAGGAAGGGCAATACGGGAATTTGGGTTGTGGTAGACAGACTTACCAAGAGTGCCCATTTTATACCCGTAAAGAGTAAGAGGACCGCTCCATGGCTTGCTTCAGTCTATGTTAGAGAGATTGTTAGATTGCATGGCGTACCATCCAGCATTGTGAGTGATCGAGATCCTATTTTCACTAGTGAGTTTTGGAGAAGTTTGCAAGAGGCGGTAGGGACTCAGTTGTGTTTGAGCACCGCATATCATCCTCAGACGGACGGTCAGACCGAGAGGGTGAACCGTATCTTAGAAGATCTTTTGAGGCTTTGTATCTTGGATTTTGGAGGTACATGGGAAGAACATCTTCCTTTGGTGGAGTTCGCATATAATAACAGCTTTCAGTCCAGTATTGGTATGGCTCCTTTCGAAGCTCTTTATGGAAGGCCTTGTCGATCTCCTACATGTTGGTGGGAATCTACGGATAAGATCTTGCTTGGGCCGGATATGGTTAGAGAGACTTCAGAGAAGATTGATTTAATTCGAAAAAGGATGAAAGCAGCGCAAGATAGACAGAAATCTTATGCGGATCGGAGAAGGACGGATCTTGAGTTTGAGGTTGGGGACATGGTTTTTGTCAAAGTATCTCCATTGAGAAATGTTGTTCGCTTTGGGTCCGTAGGGAAGTTAGCACCGAGATTTGTTGGGCCGTTTCCTATTAAGGAAAGGATTGGACGGATGGCATATAGGGTGGAGTTGCCCGACAGACTTAGTGGTGTTCATGATGTATTCCATGTATCACATTTGAGGAAGTGCTTACATGAGACCGCGGAGGTGGTAGAGCCGAGCTTGCTTAGAGATGTAGAGGTAGAGCGTGATGCGACGATTCGACGAGCTCCTACTCGCATCCTTGGGTCAGAAACTAGGAAGTTGAGGAACAGAGAAGTTCAGCTAGTTAAAGTGCAATGGGGAGATGACGAAAGCAATGCTACTTGGGAGACGGAAGCAAAGATGCGTTCTTTGTATCCATTTCTTTTTGAGAGTATGTCTTTTAACTTCTCCTTTATTGCTTGTCTAGTACTTATCTTATCTTTAGTATATCCTCTCGCTAATACCTATGACCTTTAGATAGGGTAAAACCTATGGTTGAAACATGTGTTTGAAACATGTTATGGTTGATGGATGCATATGGATGCAATTGTTTGCTAGTGGTTGCTCGTGGATGCATATACACACACATTAGGCACTAGATCGGCTCAGTCACTTCATGTTGCATATTGCATAAATGGATGTGGTAGTTAGATTGATGGATGTATCATGGCTGTGTTATCATATGGATGATGCATTTTTGTGTATGGTTGTGCACGCATGTAGAAATTTGTATGTGTCAATAGGGTTTCGCATACATATTGGATGCATGGCACTATCATGGTTTGCATTAAGGAGGTTTACTGTATCAGTAACCGCCTGATTTTCGCATTAGGTAAGTACATATACACACACTTTTGCATATATCCATCCAGCATTTAGAATCTTGTAAGGACAATGATTGCTCGTGGATGATGCTTTGAGTAGATGGATGATTGGATGGTAGGATACGTTCTTCCTAACTTGAAGATTTCGGGGACGAAATCCTTTAAGGAGGGGAGAATGTAACAACCCGTATTTTCAATAACCTGTAATAACATAAATCGAGGCAGAATTTAATTCTAAAATGGGAATCAAGGGAAACGGGCTATGCCATTGTGTTCGTCTCGGAAAAATACGCGAAATAGAGTCCGAGTTTTCGAAAATCGGAGTCCGTATGACCAAGATATGGCCTCGCGAAGTTTCACGAAAATTCCCAAATTAAAGTATACTTAATTAAGTGAAATGGGTTGTGTAGATATATATATATATATTGATATATATATATATATATATATAATTGAAAATTTAATAAATAAATAAATATGCAAAAATGCTCAAAACAGCGAATTGGGAGAGGGGAATAACCGAACCGGCCGATTTTTGAAGTCGACCCGAGCCCGCTGGGTCGACTAGGGGTTAATCCAGGGTGTTTGGCTGTCAACCCGTGGGCCGATTCGCTCAAGTGCAGATTTTGCATTTGAATGGTTCTCATGGTCCATCTTTAATCTAAAGGCCCTAGATGGTTCCTACACTTGACTTCTTCCCCAAGACATGCTTTGATGGCTTGGATTGAATCTAGGGTTAATCCTATGGCCTAAAACACTTGCCTAATCTATAAATAAGACCCTAACCTACCCTAATTCATTCATAATTAAACCTAGTGACTAAACTATGGCAAAATGCTAGCTCTCATGGCCTCCACTAATTTTATGAAGAGGGTTGCATACTAATCACTCTCTAATCAACTTCTAATCCCTTCTTAGCATCTTAATCTTCTTCATTTGGTGTTCAAAGTTGCTAGTTGTGAGTTTCTATCACTTTGATGATCTTTTGGTAAACTAATTAGATGAGATGTGATGAGATTTATGGTTTTGTATGTGGGTTAATGAGCTTTGAATCATATGATATGATGTTAGCATTAATCTTATGTTTATGCATGTTGAGTATGTAAGCTTATGCAAGTTTAATATGATGTATGTTATGTTTGCATGATGCTAAATATGCAAGTTGTGGGCTATGTAATCATATGCATGTTATGCAAGTTCATGGTAATATGCTATGCAAGTTACATGTTTGTTAATATGCAAGTTACATGTTTGTTAATATGCAAGTTACATGTATGTAAATATGCAAGTTACATGTTTGTTAATATGCAAGTTACATGTTTGTTAATATGCAAGTTACATGTATGTAAATATGCAAGTTACATGTTTGTTAATATGCAAGTTACATGTTTGTTAATATGCAAGTTACATGTATGTAAATATGCAAGTTACATGTTTCTTTATATGCAAGTTACATGTTTGTTAATATGCGAGTTACATGTATGTAAATATGCAAGTTACATGTTTATTAATATGCAAGTTCATGATGACACATTATGCAAGTCTATAAGCTAATATGCAAGTTTGTTATGCAAAATGAATATGTAAGTTATGTGACATATTATATGCAAGTTATATGACATGTTATGCAAGTTCATATGCAAGTTATGTGTTTGTTAATATGCAAGATGGCACCTTTGAAACATGTTCATTCATATGCAAGTTGACACCTTTTATATGTGTTATATCATGAACGAAATTACGTGGGAACGATGGGGTAATTAAATGCATAAGTTAATAAGATTGTGTGAAATTAATATAATTATGCATAACACAAAATAAATAAACATAGTATGGGAATTTGCCTATTTGGTTAGGTGTACCCATACTATGTGTTGGGAATTTACCTATTGAGTTAGGTCTACCCCATGGGAATTTACCTATTAAGTTAGGTCTACCCATGTTAAGAAAACTTGATTAATTAGGGATAATTAATATAAAATGATGAGGGTGATTAATTAGGTGTAATTAATTGACTAAGACACGAGGTTGGACTCAGTTGTAGCGTAAAACTGCCCGGACCCAACCGGCTTAACCAGTTGCTACAAATGTTAGCCCAATGTGAGAGGTCTTAGGCACAAACTAAATACGTAATTAATGTAAAGACACGAGGTTAGACTCTGTTATGACATAAGGCTGCCCGGACCCAACCGGCTTAACCAGCGGTCATAAAAGACAGTCTAATGTGAGAGGTCTTTACAAAGGTTACGTTCTTAATTAATTAATTAAGAAACACTTAACCACATTAGCATGTAGAGGGACATGAGGGGTTAAGTGGGTGCCTCGGGTGGCATGAGAAAATCTAGTGGTTGCCTTGGGTGGCAATAGAAAATACGATTAGAATACTTAACCAAAATAGAACATGTAATTAAAACATGATTAAAGGGTTAAGTGGGATATACTAGAAAAAGGGACAAGCTTAGGTGGGTAGCTTGTGGAGGCCCATTTCAACCAGTAACCCATACGTATCTTTGTGGGCTCGACCCATGTCGAGGACGGGACACGCATACTGGGCTTGACTGTAAGAGGCAAACGGGTTAGCGGTGGCAACGCAAGTCCAACGGGCTTCATATGCGTGAGTGGGCCCGGGCTGGTAGGTAAGCCGTTGTTGCATCGAGTAGATATAAGCCGTGCACCTTTAGTTTCATCAGGTTGCCACATTGGGGAATGATACATCCCACGGTGGGGCCAGCACGGGTATCTACGTTAGGGAGCCGATCGAATGGGAAGTAGTGTGTACACCTAGTGGATTGTAGGGCCCCGTGGCGCCTACTTGGTCACCTAGGGGTACGCAGGTACTAATTAGTAAATTTTATAAGTCCTTGGGTGGGATCAACCTTTAAGTTAGGAACGACTGGTGTGGTGCAGTTTAGTAATTTACCTTAGGGAGGGTAGATGCGTCTTTATCCTTTATCTTCGTTTAGTTGACTGCTTAGGGTAGCCATTCATCCCTATATGTTACCGTATATCAGTTTATGTCTTCTCTGGTTACTTTAACGATTGTATTGTTAAAGTTATAGGACTCGCTCAGACTTATGTCTGACCCTGTTGTTTTTATCTTTTTCCCAACCCTCAGGTCCTACGGTGGATCCTAGCAGTAGTGGAGCTTGATCGGATTGCTGTTCCAGTCTTTAGGAGCTTGGATAGATGTAAAGCTCCAGTTATCCAGTTATCTTTTCTTTTGTTTGGCTATTGTATGAGAGTGGGATTATGTACTTCTTTATTTTGATGGATATTGTACTTGACCTTTATTGTGGTTTTATGATGTAACCAGACATGTTTTACTTCCGCTGTTATGAGATGATGTTTTAAAATTTCAAGTACTATTTATATCTGTCTTGTTGTAATTTTTCTGTTCTATATTCACTAAAATACTCCACCGATGCTATGGCATTCCCTTAGTGAGTGATCATAGCGGGAGTGGGGTGTTACAAAGGTAGCATGACCTGGCTCCACCGTGACACTGTGTCCCACGAGCCGCCTTTCGTCGAGCAAGACACGAACCAAGTGGAGGAAGCGCCTGAACCACGAGCTGTTCATCATGAACCGGACTCGAGTAGTGCACCAAAAACCGCCATGAAGCATCACCACGAGCTGGAGTACAGCGTCACGACCAATAACCACGACCACGGGCCACGAGCCAGAGTTGAGGGCGAGCCACGAACTGGATTGGAGCACCACCCACGACCCGACCAAGTGGATCATGAACCAGACAGGGGTTCACTACGAGTCAACATGGAGGATCATGAACTGAACTGAAGAGTCACAAAATGGGATGATGACCAAAACCCGAGATGCAAAGGTAGTCCAAATTGGAAGTAGAACTCAGGATCCAGATGGGAACCAATGAGTCAACTTCATGGTTGGGCTTTGCTGCGGGATGTGTGCTAAGGGGTTATCGATGTCTATAGCTTTGACTCACCACTGAGAGGCAGATATTGGCTATGGATCAATGCAGTGGGGTTGTTATGACCCAATAGGGAAAAAATGATTGTAGTAGGGCTATGAGCCAGTGCAGTGGGATTGTTATGACTCCATGGGGCAGAGTGGACATAGCGAAGTATTAGTGGTTACGGATCAGTGCAGTGGAGTCGTTATGACTCCATGGGGCAGAGTGATCGTGAACACCCCACATCCGTTAGTGTCACTCACAAAGGGAATGCACTAAGTTCTGTGGAGCATTTAGGGTAAAAGATGCAGATAAATTACAAGATAGACAGAAATTAAACAGCGGAAAATAAAACTTTGTTTTATTGATAAAATAGTTTGTACAATGATTTCTTCACAATATCAGAGTATCATCTGTCTTACAAAATAAAGAAGCATAAAACAACGTTTATATTCCCCAATTTTAGCAAGAGCCAACCATAACATCTGAAAAGAGAATCCAAGCAAACTTCGACAAATCTTCAAGCTGGGAAAGAGTGACGGTCCAACTCAACCTGAGCTATATTATTCCCTCCTTTACTACCTTGGGGGGGAACGGAAGAAAAGAAGACGAAAGAAAAACAGAGTGAGACATAAAGCCTGAGTAAGTTCAGTAACTTCTAGCATGTGAATATGGAAAACAAAACGACATGAATTAACTGAATACAAGATTACACCATGATGATAGGGTTGGCAAGATTAGACAAGATAATCACAAGATATGCTAAGATAAGATAAACTGGATATGCTCTAATACTTTTGCTGCTTCGCCATTACCTTTATACCGGTTTCTATATCTCTGCACCAGCTATCTAATGTCCCAACTAGTAATGCTAACGTGATCCCAATCCCTGTATTTTCCATCGCCTTCAGGCATCCATTTATTTATTTGTTACCTAGATTTAATCTATGGTTTTTCTACCAAGTGCCTTCTAGATTCAACTAGAGTTTACGCTGTCTGCTGAATGCTTCTCGGATTCAGGATTTATGCCACCTAGTTTAACTAGGAATTATGCTACCTGTCGAATGATGCCCCCAAGTCTAGGACACACTACCTAGAGTGGTATATGTTCCTATACTTCCCCACGCATGTATCGCGAATCATTGTCGCTTGTCTAGATGCACATGTCCCGTAATGTGCGACCCGAGTCCTGTGTCAAGGCAAATCAAGGAATACAGAACTCGGTCGGGAGCTTTCAGATATCTGCCGATGCAGATGCTAAGGTCTGTTTTTATTCCAGTGGCTATGGTCCCACTTGATCCCTCCCTCAACTAATGAAAGGCACACCTTGTAAAATGAGAACTATACGCCGGCCCCCGGTGCCCCTCTATCATATGGCCATCCTCACCCATAACTAGATAGCAAGTATATGGTCTTTTGGAGTTCTCCGCCTTTCCGCTTCACGTATCTCGATTGACTGATGATGGATGGTAGACGACGAATCGCTATCACAGGGCTACCGTTTGCTCGCCGAATCACGCCAGTCCATCCTAGTCTTTAGGTTGCCATGTATTGCAACCAAGGCATACCCCAGGTTCTTCTACGCAGACCTTAACCTCTGTGGGCCCAGGCGGATCATCTGCAGCCTCACAGAGGGATACCAAGAGCACCCTCACGTCCCCTCGAAGCCTCGGGCTTCGTAACCCAATTCGTTGGAGCCTTCTTTCTACTCAGACGGACATTCGCTCCTTCCCATGTTATACTAAGAATTACTACTTAGTTTTACTAACTAAGATTTACCACTTAGTTTCCAGATCGTTGTTTTCTTAACTAAGGTTTACTACTTAGTTCCCTTCCCCGTCAATTTGGATTGGTTAAGTGTCATTAGTCAATTCAAGCCAACTTAACCCTCTTCATTTATCCTGTTATACTGGTTAAGTGTTATCAGTAATTCATGTTGACTTAACCCCACCACAAACCAAGTTATATTGGTTATTTCTTATTACTTAACCCTACCCATTCACCCTGTATTGGTTAAGTGTTCCTTTTTAACTTAACCTTCCCGTCTATCTTAACTAACATGTTATTAATGGTTAAGTATTATCCCTTCATGCTTAGACTTAACCCAATTCTTTTATAACAACCTGATGGTTAAGTGTTCAGGTTTACTTAACCCTACGGTCCAGCCCAGCTAACATATCAAATTGGCTAAGTGTATTAGATTTTACTTAACCCCAATCTCTAGTCTAGTTAACATATTAATTTGGCTAAGTGTATTAACTTTACTTAACCCCTACAAGTCTCGTTTTGCTACCTTGAGTTTGGTTAAGTGTCTCTATGGACTTAGCCCTCCCATTCTAGCTTAACTGTGTTAAGTTGGTTAAGTGTTCCTATGGACTTAACCCTCCCACTCTAGCTTAACTGTGTTAAGTTGGTTAAGTGTTCCTATGGACTTAACCCTCCCACTCTAGCTTAACTGTGTTAAGTTGGTTAAGTGTTCCTATGGACTTAACCCTCCCATTCTAGCTTAACTGTGTTAAGTGTCAGTCTAAAACTAACTGTAACAACCCGAATTTTTACAACATGTAAAATCAAGAATCAAGACAGAATTAAATTATAAATTCTGAATCAAGGGAAAGGGTTTATGCCATTGCGTTCGTCTCGGAAAAATACGCGAAATAGAGTCCGAGTTTTCGAAAATCGGAGTCCGTATGACCCGTTAAAGGCCCAAAGAAGATTTCTGGAAATTTGAATTTCGGAAACAGTTTTGGAAATCAGATCTGGGGCTAGGCGGGAAGTTTCCCCGCCTAGGCCATGTCGACAGGGCTGTCGACAGGCCTGTCGACTTGGGCCCAGACCAAGTCGACAGCCCTGTCGACTTGCCTGTCGACAGGGGGTGGTCGGGGCAAACTGCCTGGCGCACCTGTTTGTCTCACCTGGTCTTGTTCTTGGGCTGATTCTGGAAGCTTCCGAGATCTGATGGTCCTAATCTATCCTAGGGTTAATCTAAGGGCCTAAAACTATCCTAATCTCTATAAAAAGACCCTAAACCTAACCTAAATCCCTAAAAATCAAACCTAGCAACTAAGTGCTGCCAAAATCAATTTTGATCATGGCCTCCATCTCCAATCCCTAGAGCCTATGCATTCAAATCGGGTTCAAATCAAAAGATGCAAGCTTGCTACACCAAATAGAGGCCAAATCAACATGGCTATGCGAGTTTCATGATGGTTCTTCCTCAAAGGAGCCACCTTTCTTCGTCAAGATGATGCATGATCCCTTTCCTAAGCCTTGCCTATGTAAGCTCTAGCTACTTTTGGATCAAAACGGTATTTTAATGTTGACATGGGATAAAATGAGATAAAGCATAAGTATGCATGTATGTGAACCTAACTTTGTCCCTTTTCTATGATCTATGACCTTAGACTAGGATGTAGCAACTTAATCATGTCACTCATGTTATGTTTAGCCTAGTTTATCTTGCAAGTTTGGATCTTTGTCTATGAAAGATTTGCATGAACCTTTGGGAACCATTTGAATTGTGAAACATAGGCAAATACTTGACCTTGGGGCTTATGCATGCATATGAACACAAACCCCTTATGTTTCATGCATGTTTGTGGCAAAACCTCCTTATGATATTATGCAAGTTTGTGGCCAAATCCTATATGATAGGATGCATGCTTATGGTCAATCCCTATATGACTCTACCATGCATGTTTTAAGGCCAAACCCCCTTATGACGCCATGCATGTTTGGAGCCAATCCCCTTTGTGGCATTGTGCATGTTTTGGGGTCTACATGTAGCCATAGTATACCTACTATGTTGACTCGCTTTGCTTGCGTTGGGAAAACACGATTTTGGGTAGTTAGATAAACATGAACATGTCGCGAAATCTTAACTTGAATATGACATGTGTTTATACTTGAAAATATGACTTGAAAGATGACATGGAAGTTGACATGTAAGTATGCATAAAAACATGAGCTTGGGAATTTACCTATTAAGTTAGGTCTACCCTTTGGGAATTTACCTATTAAGTTAGGTCTACCCAAATGCTTGAAAACTTGTAACATGTTTTGGAAACATGATGAACTTAGATAATATAAGTATGGCCAACCCGAGGTTGGGTTGAGTTTGCAACGTAAAACTACCCGGAACCGACCGGCCTAACTAGTAGTTGCAAACAATAGGACCCAATGTGAGAAGTTGGTCATGTCGCGCTTAAAACCCGAGGTTAGACTAGGTTGTGGTGTAAATCTACCCGGACCCGCCCGGCTTAACTAGTAACCACAACAAGGTCTAATGTGAGAGGTTGAGGGTGCATTAATTAAATTAATGCCACATAATAGGGTTAAGTTAATTTGATTAATGAGGCTTAACCAAATATGATATGGACAAATGGGTTAAGTAATTTGATTAGGCTAATGATACTTAACAAAACATGATAAGCTTGGGTAGGTTAAGTAACTTGATTTGCCTAATGACACTTGACCATTTTTATACGACTAGTGGACGGGATTAAGTTAACCAACACTTAATCAATCCAACACGATAACGTGATAAGGTTAAGTAAATTTTCTTAATGACACTTAACCGTATAATACAGTTAATGGATGGGGTTAAGATTAGGCTTAACTAATCTAAACATGGTAATCGGATGGGGTTAAGTTAAACACTTAACCAATTCAAACTTGGTAATTCAATGAGGTTAAGTAACCAATACTTAACCAACTTAACGTGATAATTTAATGGGGTTAAGCAACTTATACTTAACCAATTATACATAAAGTTTTGATGTGGTTAAGTGACCTAAACTTAACCAATCTAACTCGTTAATTGGATGTGGTTAAGTGACCTATACTTAGCCAATCTAACTCGTGAATTTATGGAGGTTAAGTTAACCCATACTTAACCAATGTAACGTGAAAACATGATAAGGCTAAGTCACGAATCACTTGAATACGCTTGACCGATTTGACTCAGTAATTTGACAAGGTCAAGTTAATTTATATAATTAACCAATCTAAAATGATAATTAGACGAGGTTAAGTTATGGATTGCTTAATATACTTAGCCAACTTGACACATGGTTTGTAGGGTTAAGTCTTGGACTTGGATACTTAGCCAATTTTGACATGGTTTGTAGACGGGCTAAGTTATGAACTTAAGTGACACTTAACCCATTAGATAAACCCTAATTCGGAGGATTAGGTAAATAACCATAGTTAACAAGGATTATGGAAATAAGGCTAAGTGGTAAACCTTAGTTAAGGGAAACTAAGTAATAATTCTTAGTCAAGAAAATTTGGACCATTTCTTAAATAGATTAGTAACCCGATACGTTAGGTCAACGTTTAAGTATGCGTGTAGGAGCAGACTATCTGATTTAGATAAAGGCTCCAACGAACTAGGTAACGAAGCAGTGCCTTCGGGGAACGTGAGGATGTTCTTGGGATCCCTCTGTGAGCTGCCAGGTCATTATACTAGGCTCACGAGAGGTTGAGGTCTGCGGTAGAAGAACATACCAAGAATATGCCTTGGTTGCTATGCGAGCGACCTAAAGACTGGGGTGGATAGCAGTGAGTCGACGAATACATAAGGTGCCCGAGATAGCAAGTTCGTCGATCATCTACCATCTTGAGTCAAGCGTGTACGTACGGAAAGGCAGGGAACACCCAACAGACCATAATTGCTATCTAATTATGGGTGAGGTAGGCCGTAGGATGTGGGCTGGCCGGAGTGTAGTTCTCATGCAAGATTTTCTCTTGTGTTGCCTTTCACTAGTTGAGGGAGGGGTCTCGTGGGACCATAGCCACGTGTAGAAAAGCAGACCTTAGTATCTGCATCGGCAGATAAATCTAAAGCTCCCGACCGAGTCCTGTATTTCTTGTTTTGCCCTGTGACAGGATTCGGATGGCACGATGTGATACATGTGCATACAGTTATAGAAAAACGATTCACGGTGAATGCGTGGGAAAAAGGGCGCGGTTGACGGTTAGCGTAATCCCTAGTGGCCTAGGTGGTTTAACCCAAATCGAAATACGAAAGCGTGCAATAGGTAAGCGTAATCCCTAGTGGTGCTAGGTGGCGGAGGTCCTAGTAGTTCAAACAATGATTCATATGGAAGAGCCTAGCTAGAACAAGGGTGACAGTCCAAACGATTTCAAGGATAATACGACATGAGGAAGCCCGTACGAGGTACGGCAAAGGACTGAACTTATATACATGGAAAGAAACATATGAATTGAGTAACCTATACATGCGATATATTCGGTTGACATGGACCATTACACGACTTTGAGCAAGGGACATTCATGGTTAACACATGACGCGGGTAGGGATACTAGTACGAGAGGTGCAGAGCAAATATACATGTTAGAACTAGGAAGAATATACATAAGAGATACCGTGGGATGTTAGACGGGGTAGATACCTTGGGGTAATGTACTCGATAGAAATCTGACGATGTGATACCTTGACTTATCATAACACCGTAGTTTATCATGATACCTTAGTTTACTTTGCCACAGTAGTTCAACCGGCTACCCTGGTTTATCTATCTTGTAGTTATCCTTATGTTTACTTTCAGTTTATGCATATCATGTTACCTTTACCTGTTTTTGTACTGGAAGTAGATAGGACTTACTCAGTCTTTTTGACTGACCCGTTTTGTTTCGCCTCTTTTCTTCTGTTCCCCCCCAGGTTTCAGGGAGGAAACAATGCTGTTTGGTTCGGACTTCTTCGGCTTGAAGGTCATCATGGATGGCTTGGACTTCTCTTGGCTATGGCTACTTTACTGTTTTACTTGGGGAATAATTTATTAAAAAGTCTTTATGCTTCTTTACTATTGCAAGACAGGTTTTGATGTACTCTGATGTAAAAGGCTTTAGACCTTATTTATTCATGTTATGAAAGTTTGATTTTACTTCCGCTATTTATATATGTTCTGTCTTGTGATATTTCTGTGCATGTTTACCAATAATGCCCCTCTAAAGCTAGTGCATTCCTTTGCGAGTGACCCTAGCGGAGGCGGGGTGTTACATTTGGTATCAGAGCAGAAGGTTACCAGACTGGGCAAAAAGTTTTTAAAGACCTTCTGAAAATTATTTGAAAAACCGTTTACAAAGAAGCATTTTTCAAGAAAATTTCCTTTTAAAAAGAAAAAGGCTATTCCCCAAAGGCCATTAGCATTATCCTCGTTTCCTTGATTGAATCTCTTTTCCTTTCTTTCCTCCATCTGTAGTCACAGTGGTTTTGACTGCGACTAGTCTTTCTAGCTGCGTAAGTGTTTCCCGTACGATGGAGGTGGTTCTCGAGAGACCGTTGCAGAGTTATGCATGAAAGGATAGTAAGAACAAGGATAAAGGACACGAGCTCAGGGATAAGCAACATGTTGGTATGGCTGAGTCCTAAAAGGAGGGAGAAAGATGAACAATGAAACCCATGACGAGAGAGTACCTTTGGCATGGTGAAACGGGACGGATAGTTAAGTATCATGGAACAGGGACAAGATCATTCGGAGGGCAATAGTATGCTCTCATTTCTAGGGTACCTCAGAAGGAGGGTAACGATCTTGTTAAAGGTTTAGCTTTTCTTCCCTATCATCCTGTCAGGACTTTGTTTTGATCACCGCATCTTTTAAGTCCGCTTCGATAGTTGAGTCTCTGCACCTTAGTACTAGCGTAATAGAGAATCCCATTTTTGTCTCAAAGTCCTATTGGAGAATCAATCCATTTATACATGACTTGTTTGGATTTGAGAATGTCTACGCCAAGTGTTGAGTTTGGAAATAATGCTTATGTTTATAGGCTATGGATGGATTCTATGGATGAAGTGGTTATCCAGTAGGGGGTGCCACTCTCGGTTTTGATAGGAGGGTAGTTAGACCTTTTGACTAGCCTTGGTAATACCCTCGAAGTATCGTGTAACCTTTTTGAGGTTCTAACATGACTAGTTACTTAGAATCCCTTGATGCCTTTATTGGAAATTTGAAGCCCGATCGAGTGGTGTTCGCCGATAAGACGGATGGTTTATTTCACTTATGCATGGGTTATAGAAATCACCCTAGTAAGTGCGCTTGGTAACCTGGTTGACATCTGTTTACCTTCAAGAGAAAGTTCTTCTACATGGAATACCTTATAGTATATAAACGAGATCCAAGATTCACTAGTGAATTTTGGAAAGCTTGCATGAGATCATGAGTACGCAGTCATGTTTGCGCCAAGTGTGCAAGTGGAACGAGAGGCGACGAAGAAATGAGTTCCAACCCATGTTATGGAAACGGGAAATCATGAAGTCATGGGACAGTCAAGGCATGATGGAACTAAGCTCAAGGAGATGCGACTCAGAAGACTGAAGACTAGCTGCGCGCATGATATCTCTTTTGGGAATATATCCTCGATCCCTGTTTTTCTGTTGAGCTTGCTTGTAGGCTATCTTTTATGGATATCCTCTCGGTCATGTCTCTGTTACAAACCCCGTACGGAGTTTGTTTTGTTTATCTTCTTGACCCTGTTTCAGGGAATCTTAGGTAGAACCCTGTGGATGTAAACATGTATTTGAAACATGTTATGGTTGATATGGTTGCAAATGGTTGCAAGTGGTTGCTCGTGGATGCGCGAATTTACATTAGATATTTGCTCGACTCGGTCACATTTCATATTGCATATGCACGAGTATTTATACTTGTTTATGGATGAAATTGAATGTGTTATCATGCGGATGTTGCATATGGTTGAATGTTTGTGCACGCATATAGTGTATATGACTAGGACTATTTGCATACATGATGGATTCATAGCACTAAACATATTTTTTCATTCAAAAGATTTTTCAGGCCTGATCATTAGCATTAGCTAAGGAACATGTACACACACGTTTTGCATACATTCATAAAGCATTAGGAGTCGTCTAAGGACAATGGTTGCTTGTGGATGATGGTTTGAGTAGATGGATGATGGATGGTAGGATATGTTCTTCCTAACTTTGAGATTTCGGGGACGAAATCCTTTAAGAAGGGGAGAATGTAACAACCCGAATTTTTACAACACGTTAAATCAAGAATCAAGACAGAATTAAATTATAAATTCTGAATCAAGGGAAACGGTTTATGCCATTGCGTTCGTCTCAGAAAAATACGCGAAATAGAGTCTGAGTTTTCGAAAATCGGAGTCCGTATGACCCGTTAAAGGCCCAAAGAAGATTTCTGGAAATTTGAATTTCGGAAACAGTTTTGGAAATCAGATCTGGGGCTAGGCGGGAAGTTTCCCCGCCTAGGCCATGTCGACAGGGCTGTCGACAGGCCTGTTGACTTGGGACCAGACCAAGTCGACAGGCCTGTCGACTTGGGCCCAGACCAAGTCGACAGCCTGTCGACTTGCCTGTCGACAAGGGGTGGCCGGGGCAAACTGCCTGGCGCACCTGTTTGTCTCACCTGGTCTTGTTCTTGGGCTGATTCTGGAAGCTTCCGAGATCTGATGGTCCTAATCTATCCTAGGGTTAATCTAAGGGCCTAAAACTATCCTACTCTCTATAAAAAGACCCTAAACCTAACCTAAATCCCTAAAAATCAAACCTAGCAACTAAGTGCTGCCAAAATCAATTTTGATCATGGCCTCCATCTCCAATCCCTAGAGCCTATGCATTCAAATTGGGTTCAAGTCAAAAGATGCAAGCTTGCTACACCAAATAGAGGCCAAATCAACATGGCTATGCGAGTTTCATGATGGTTCTTCCTCAAAGGAGCCACCTTTCTTCGTCAAGATGATGCATGATCCCTTTCCTAAGCCTTGCCTATGTAAGCTCTAGCTACTTTTGGATCAAAACGGTATTTTAATGTTGACATGGGATAAAATGAGATAAAGCATAAGTATGCATGTATGTGAACCTAACTTTGTCCCTTTTCTATGATATATGACCTTAGACTAGGATGTAGCAACTTAATCATGTCACTCATGTTATGTTTAGCCTAGTTTATCTTGCAAGTTTGGATCTTTGTCTATGAAAGATTTGCATGAACCTTTGGGAACCATTTGACTTGTGAAACATAGGCAAATACTTGACCTTGGGGCTTATGCATGCATATGAACACAAACCCCTTATGTTTCATGCATGTTTGTGGCAAAACCTCCTTATGATATTATGCAAGTTTGTGGCCAAATCCTATATGATAGGATGCATGCTTATGGTCAATCCCTATATGACTCTACCATGCATGTTTTAAGGCCAAACCCCCTTATGACGCCATGCATGTTTGGAGCCAATCCCCTTTGTGGCATTGTGCATGTTTTGGGGTCTACATGTAGCCATAGTATACCTACTATGTTGACTCGCTTTGCTTGCGTTGGGAAAACACGATTTTGGGTAGTTAGATAAACATGAACATGTCGCGAAATCTTAACTTGAATATGACATGTGTTTATACTTGAAAATATGACTTGAAAGATGACATGGAAGTTGACATGTAAGTATGCATAAAAACATGAGCTTGGGAATTTACCTATTAAGTTAGGTCTACCCTTTGGGAATTTACCTATTAAGTTAGGTCTACCCAAATGCTTGAAAACTTGTAACATGTTTTGGAAACATGATGAACTTAGATAATATAAGTATGGCCAACTCGAGGTTGGGTTGAGTTTGCAACGTAAAACTACCCGGAACCGACCGGCCTAACTAGTAGTTGCAAACAATAGGACCCAATGTGAGAAGTTGGTCATGTCGCGCTTAAGACCCGAGGTTAGACTAGGTTGTGGTGTAAATCTACCCGGACCCGCCCGGCTTAACTAGTAACCACAACAAGGTCTAATGTGAGAGGTTGAGGGTGCATTAATTAAATTAATGCCACATAATAGGGTTAAGTTAATTTGATTAATGAGGCTTAACCAAATATGATATGGACAAATGGATTAAGTAATTTGATTAGGCTAATGATACTTAACAAAACATGATAAGCTTGGGTAGGTTAAGTAACTTGATTTGCCTAATGACACTTGACCATTTTTATACGACTAGTGGACGGGATTAATTTAACCAACACTTAATCAATCCAACACGATAACGTGATAAGGTTAAGTAAATTTTCTTAATGACACTTAACCGTATAATACAGTTAATGGATGGGGTTAAGATTAGGCTTAACTAATCTAAACATGGTAATCGGATGGGGTTAAGTTAAACACTTAACCAATTCAAACTTGGTAATTCAATGAGGTTAAGTAACCAATACTTAACCAACTTAACGTGATAATTTAATGGGGTTAAGCAACTTATACTTAACCAATTATACATAAAGTTTTGATGTGGTTAAGTGACCTAAACTTAACCAATCTAACTCGTTAATTGGATGTGGTTAAGTGACCTATACTTAGCCAATCTAACTCGTGAATTTATGGAGGTTAAGTTAACCCATACTTAACCAATGTAACGTGAAAACATGATAAGGCTAAGTCACGAATCACTTGAATACGCTTGACCGATTTGACTCAGTAATTTGACAAGGTCAAGTTAATTTATATAATTAACCAATCTAAAATGATAATTAGACGAGGTTAAGTTATGGATTGCTTAATATACTTAGCCAACTTGACACATGGTTTGTAGGGTTAAGTCTTGGACTTGGATACTTAGCCAATTTTGACATGGTTTGTAGACGGGCTAAGTTATGAACTTAAGTGACACTTAACCCATTAGATAAACCCTAATTCGGAGGATTAGGTAAATAACCATAGTTAACAAGGATTATGGAAATAAGGCTAAGTGGTAAACCTTAGTTAAGGGAAACTAAGTAATAATTCTTAGTCAAGGAAATTTGGACCATTTCTTAAATAGATTAGTAACCCGATACGTTAGGTCAACGTTTAAGTATGCGTGTAGGAGCAGACTATCTGATTTAGATAAAGGCTCCAACGAACTGGGTAACGAAGCAGTGCCTTCGGGGAACGTGAGGATGTTCTTGGGATCCCTCTGTGAGCTGCCAGGTCATTATACTAGGCTCACGAGAGGTTGAGGTCTGCGGTAGAAGAACCAAGAATATGCCTTGGTTGCTATGCGAGCGACCTAAAGACTGGGGTGGATAGCAGTGAGTCGACGAATACATAAGGTGCCCGAGATAGCAAGTTCGTCGATCATCTACCATCTTGAGTCAAGCGTGTACGTACGGAAAGGCAGGGAACACCCAACAGACCATAATTGCTATCTAATTATGGGTGAGGTAGGCCGTAGGATGTGGGCTGGCCGGAGTGTAGTTCTCATGCAAGATTTTCTCTTGTGTTGCCTTTCACTAGTTGAGGGAGGGGTCTCGTGGGACCATAGCCACGTGTAGAAAAGCAGACCTTAGTATCTGCATCGGCAGATAAATCTAAAGCTCCCGACTGAGTCCTGTATTACTTGTTTTGCCCTGTGACAGGACTCGGATGGCACGATGTGATACATGTGCATACAGTTATAGAAAAACGATTCACGGTGAATGCGTGGGAAAAAGAGCGCGGTTGACGGTTAGCGTAATCCCTAGTGGCCTAGGTGGTTTAATCCAAACCGAAATACGAAAGCGTGCAATAGGTAAGCGTAATCCCTAGTGGTGCTAGGTGGCGGAGGTCCTAGTAGTTCAAACGATGATTCATATGGAAGAGCCTAGCTAGAACAAGGGTGAAAGTCCAAACGATTTCAAGGATAATACGACATGAGGAAGCCCGTACGAGGTACGGCAAAGGACTGAACTTATATACATGGAAAGAAACATATGAATTGAGTAACCTATACATGCGATATATTAGGTTGACATGGACCATTACACGACTTTGAGCAAGGGAAATTCATGGTTAACACATGACGCGGGTAGGGATACTAGTACGAGAGGTGCAGAGCAAATATACATGTTAGAACTAGGAAGAATATACATAAGAGATACCGTGGGATGTTAGACGGGGTAGATACCTTGGGGTAATGTACTCGATAGAAATCTGACGATGTGATACCTTGACTTATCATAACACCGTAGTTTATCATGATACCTTAGTTTACTTTGCCACAGTAGTTCAACCGGCTACCCTGGTTTATCTATCTTGTAATTATCCTTATGTTTACTTTCAGTTTATGCATGTCATGTTACCTTTACATGTTTTTATACTGGAAGTAGATAGGACTTACTCGGTCTTTTTGACTGACCCGTTTTGTTTCGCCTCTTTTCTTCCTTTCCCCCCCCAGGTTTCAGGGAGGAAACAATGCTGTTTGGTTCGGACTTCTTCGGCTTGAAGGTCATCATGGATGGCTTGGACTTCTCTTGGCTATGGCTACTTTACTGTTTTACTTGGGGAATAATTTATTAAAAAGTCTTTATGCTTCTTTACTATTGCAAGACAGGTTTTGATGTACTCTGATGTAAAAGGCTTTAGACCTTATTTATTCATGTTATGAAAGTTTGATTTTACTTCCGCTATTTATATATGTTCTGTCTTGTGATATTTCTGTGCATGTTTACCAATAATGCCCCTCTAAAGCTAGTGCATTCCTTTGCGAGTGACCCTAGCGGAGGCGGGGTGTTACACTAACCCCACCCATCAGTCTAGTTATCATGTTGAACTGGTTAAGTGTCTTAGTTAACTTAACCCTACCATTCTTGTTCTAGCTTTAACTAAATAAAATAAAGCCGCTACCACTCACAATAGACAGGTATTGTTGCGACTACTGTATGTGCCGGTTGGTTCCGGGAAGGTTTACATCGCAACTCAGTCTAACCTCGGGTTAGGCATATTCGTGTTTTCTAAGTTCAAAAGGGGTTTTGATTAGTTTTCATATTAGGTTTTGAAAGTAACTATCCCGTCCGTCGGATCAGTTAGGGAGAGCAGGAAACTTGTATTTTCCAAACTCAAGCCTAGACACTATCCTCTTTGTCACCCTAGAACTTTCTGGCTTATTATTAAAAGAGATGTCGTTAATTACCCTTTAATTTGTCTAAATTCACATTTCCTCATTTAGGCCAGATTCTATATGTAAATTATTCCTAATTTTCTTATTTCCCAATTTCTCTTTTAATGTAAATTGTCTACATTTATTTCTATGGCCCGTTTCCCTTCCTAAATAATATTTATGATTTTTGGTATGTAAACTATACCAAATTAAGTGTCACTAACCATGATTTTTCTAAACCTGACAATTATTCTCAATTATGGCCAATTTCACATTTATGCCAATATACTTACCGTGCCAAATTAGCTAATCCAATTCTGATTCAACATTCTAATTCACGTCAAACTAGACTTATTACTCTAGTTCACTATTCACGTAAATGCTAGATTTACATGTCAATACTAGATTCAAATTACACATCTTATAATTCATGTCAAATTTATCCAATTTGCATTTCTATGAACATGCCATAATACATGTTCCCAATTTATGCCAATTTCCAAGTTAAACTATGTTTTTAGTAAATTTCATATTTTGCCAAACCGCATTCCCACCGTTCGTATAATCGTGATTCATTCTAGATTATAAATAAAGCTAGGGTCGTAGAAAATAGGGAATGAACCAAAGATGCTATGCAAAGGATAGACATACTAACTGGCATAAAAAGGGTTGAATGACGTCAGTTCAAGAACATGGGTAGACCTAACTTAATAGGTAAATTCCCAAGGTCTAAAACCAAGAATAGACAGAATAAAGGCGTAGGTTCAAGAATATGGGTAGACCTAACTTAATAGGTAAATTCCCAAGGTCTAAAACCAAAGAAAACAAAGAATAGACAGGATAGATAATCAGGTTTAGACCCAATTCCACAGTCCCAAAACTTAAACACTTTCCTAGTCATGAACCATAGGTGCTTAATCACAGTTGTCCCATTTATGTCATAGACAATAGTTTTGCTTCCTAATCAAAGGTATAGGCTTATGTTCATAGTCATGGAAATAATTCTCATAGTCACATTCACAGTCATAGGCAATGCCATAGTCATAGGTAATGTTCATAGTCATATGCAATGTTCATAGTCATAGGCAATGTTCATAGTCATAGAGGCATATGGTTCTAAGGTCCATAGTTCATAGTCACAGTCTTATCGGTCATCGAATCATAACAGTTCTTAATTAAGTCCAAAGATGTAGGCACAGATTCGAATAGAAAGATTTGGAATATTCTTTTATTCCTTTAATTTCATGTCACGAACAGAGAAACATTCAAATCTAAAAAGTAACCGACTTACAGAGATTAGATTATAATAGAAAGAAGGCGTTGCTATGATTCGTGCGACGTTAGCCTTTAATCCTTATCTTGAAGCTTTGATCTTGATTTGAATCTCTTCTGGACAATTTGAGCAGCATAACCTTGTCTTGGATTTTCGTAGTATTTTCTTATTTTTATTTATTTATATATTTTCTCAGAGGCAGCATAAGGATAGAAAAGAATTGTGAATAGAGAAGGAGACTAGGGTTGTTTATATAGTGTTAGGCGGACGAACCTATGCAGAAAACGTGACCAGATACATCAGAAAGAACCAGGTGCAGAAAGCTGGAAAAAGCAGGGGGGTCGACCCCCAGGTCGACTACCCAGTCGACCTGGATGCCTTGGGCGGGAAAATTCCCGCCCTGCCCAATCTGGGTCTTTTTTTGAATTTCGAACTCGACCAGTTTTGAAATCTGAACTTCGCTGAATCTTCCGGAGGCCATATCTTCCTCATATGGACTCCGATTTACGCAAATTCGGACTCGTTTTCATGCAGAATTTCGAGACGAACGCAATGGCACAGCCCATTTCCCTTGATTTTGATTTTAACTCTTAATTCTGCCTTGATTTGTAAGTCCTAGCGTTACAGAATTACAGGGTGTTACATTCTCCCAAACTTAAAAGGATTTCGTCCCCGAAATCTTCAAGTTAGGAAGAATGTGTCCTACCATCGAATCACCCATCTACTCAACCATTCACTCACAGGCATCCATTGTCCTTAAAAGATTTCTAATGCTTTCATGTTGATATGCATAGTGTGTGTGTATATGTCTTTATCTATTGTAAAATCAAGCGGTCTACTGATTCAGTCGACCTCCTTAATGCGAGTCATGTCAGTGCCATGCGTCCAACCATGTAGGCAAGCATCCTTAGTTATGTAAATACTACATGCGTGCACAACCATTCATCCATATGCAACATCCATATGATACCGTATCAAGCTCAACTTACAAACAAATACATATCTGTAAATGTAATATGAAAGCGTCCGAACTGATCTAGTGTCTAATACGTACGCATATGCATTCACAAGCAACCATTAGCAACCATTTGCAACCATCAACCATAACATGTTTCAAATAAATGTTTACATCCATTGGCTTCTACCTAAGGATCGAAGATACGACCTAGGTGATATACTTTGGAAAGAGAGAAACAATTATGCGTAAAGCTCCTAAAACAAAGAAATCAAGGATGCACCCTCAAGGAAAAGGGTATGATGCTAGTATCTAGCCTTCTTGAGCTTTACTCCACTGTATCTTAACTAATTTAACTTCACGATTGTGAAGTTCCGGATCTCCATTTCCAAAATAAATAGATGTCAATCACGGTACCAGGTATACATACTAAGATGATTAGAGGTTTCCCTCTTATCCGCCATGCCATAACTATAAGAGTCGAAAGGTCACTACGTGCTCTTTGGAGTGCCTGTCACAACTATTCATCTCTCACGCAAACCATCCTAGTCGAACTCAACATTCCTCAAGTACAAGCCCCAAAGGCCTAAACCAATATCAAACAAGCACCCAAGGAATATCTCCCCCGAATTTAGAGGATCTATGTGAGATAATATAAGCAAACTCGATAGCTATTCTCAAATCCCTACTATCCAAAAATAAACTGGTCGGACCACCAATTGGATTTGAGACTCTAGTGGGATCTTTCTACTATACAAGTACTATGGTGCGGAGACCCAACTATGGAAGTGGATATGAACAAATGAGAAGCGCTAGAACCTAAGGAAATAGTACGAACAGAAAACTAGACTCTTCCAACCGGACCATCTTTCTCCTAGCTACGCTTGGTGGCGAAAGCATGTACTTGTCCTTCTGAACATCTTGTCCTCGTCCTTAAGTATATGCCCTATCATACCCTAGTAAAGATACTTCCTCTTGTCTTAGATTTTATAATTTCTTCCTCCTTCGTGTGCTAAGTCAACATCCATGAATTCCTCATCCTAGGGTTATGCTCCTTAGCCAAACTCCTCATCCCCTTCCGTGTGTAGTCATGTTGACAAATCTCTCGAAAACTGCCACCATCGTCCGGAAAACCCTATAAGCTTTGAAAGAAAACTGCTAGTAGATGAAACAACTACGGTTATGGATGGAAGCCGGGGCACTACTTCGCCCTTCGATGAGGTTACCTCCCAGAAAGCCAGGAGCCCCAGAGACTCAAGAAAGAAGGAGACAAGAATTCAAACAGAGGAAGAGAAGATAATGCGTATGGCTTTGGGGAATATGCATTTAAAACAAATCTTTTCTTTTTGAAAATGCTTCTTTTAAAATCGTTTGAAAATAATTTTTCAAATCTTTTATCTGATCCGGTAACCCTCAGCTCTGATACCACGTGTAACACCCCACATCCGTTAGTGTCACTCACAAAGGGAATGAACTAAGTTCTGTGGAGCATTTAGGGTAAAAGATGCAGACAAATTACAAGACAGACAGAAATTAAACAGCAGAAAATAAAACTTGGCTTTATTGATAAAATAGTTTGTACAATGATTTCTTTACAATATTAGAGTATCATTTGTCTTACAAAATAAAGAAGCATAAAACAACATTTATATTCCCCAATTTTAGCAAGAACCAACCATAGCATCTGAAAAGAGAATCCAAGAAAACTTCGACAAATCTTCAAGCTGGGAAAGAGTGACATGGACCGTCACTCTTTTATTGACAGGGTAAATTTTGTTGTTAAAAGTGAAGTTTTAAAGTTAATGAGCTTAAAATGTTAAAAAAATGATGTTAAAAAAATTATTTTATTATTTCGCATTGTCTTTTGATAATCCATGGTTATTGTGTGGAAATAGTGTAAAACTTTGTGTAATTCTTGGTTTAAATAGGCTACGTATATATAGACATAGCTAAATAGGCTAATTAATGGTTAATTATGATGCCTTGGACTTAATGGGCTACTAAGACTTAATTACTTTCCTAAATTAAGGAAGAGTGTGGAAAAAAGGGGAAGTACGTACCTTCCACCTACAACCTTTCTTCTCGAATAAACCGTAAACCCAAGAGAAGAAAATAGGAAAATTAGGAAAACTCTTTTGTTGTATACTCAAATTGCATAAAATCCAAGTCTAAACAGAAGATTTCAATTGCTTCAACCATCTAATAGTAGGTAATCTATCTCAAACTCAGATCTAATCCCAATTTTATCCTTGTTTGACAAAGATCTTTGATTTAGAGTGAAAATCCCTTTTGCATGTTTCAGCTACTCCTTCTATAGGTAGAAAGAAGGCATCTTCCAGCCAAAAGAGCTCAAATTCGGTCGAATAAATTTCTAATCTCGCTGAAAATCGCAATAGAGGTAAGCAAAAATGCTTACAGTAGACTAGATATTGTCAATTTTGATTTGATTTGATGAAATCCCTTGGTTGTTTTATTTTGAGTGCTTTGAATCTCGTTTTCCTGAAAATGCATTGTACTAAGACATGCATAACTTATTCGTTTTTTATCCGATTGAGTTCAAATTTTTTCTGTGGAAACTAGATTCAATAAGGAAAAATCTTCTTCAGGTTATGTTTGATATTCTGCTATTTGATGGACCTGAAATCGAATTGAAAACAAAAGTATAATTTTGTCTCGTTTTCTGAAAATAAGTTGTAGTAAAACAAGCATATCTATCTCGTTTCTTATCCGATTAAGGTCAAATTTTTTCTGTGAAAACTATATTCAATAAGGAACTATTTGTCTTCAGGTTGTATTTTAATATTTCCTCGTTCGATTGAGCAGAAATGGGGTTGAACACAAAAGTATAATTCTGTTTTTGACAGAATTTTCTGAGTTTGAATCTGAAATTGTTTTTGCCATATCTTTCATGCTTTTAATCGGAATTGGATGATTTTTGATGTTTTGGAAAGCTAGAAACATGTGCTATAAGTTTCTTTGTTTGAGTTTTTCAAGATATTGAAGTTAAGTTAGTTGAAATCTTACTTCTTTGTCGTTGTCCTGAGAATAAATGACAGCCAAAGTGAATTTCAAAATCTGATAATTGTATTCATCATATCTCCTTCATACTAAGTCTGATTTTGATGATCTTTATATCGTTAAAAAGCTTAGACATAGTAGAACAATTTCATTTAATAAGAATTTTCAGGTTTTGAATTTTGTTATGTTAAAAACTGAATTCCTTACAGTAAGGCTAAAATTAGTATAATGTTTAATTTTCAGAATTTGATGATATTTTTCCGCTTTCACAATTGCAATTGCATTCTTTTGATGAAACTTGATTTTATTAAATAGCAATGATGTCCATCAGTGGACTGGTTCATATTTGAGGAAAATTTTGATTTAAATTTTATTTAAGTTCCATTTAAATTTAATATCGACATTTAGAATTTTTGATGATTTTGAATGATTTTAATTTTAGCTAAATTTAAGTGAATTCTTAAAAATAATAGTTTCGAAAATAAATGTTCTTAAGTCATTTTAAAATATTTTTAATCAAATTATTTAGTATTTCAAAGTATTTATAAATAGGTAATCTATCTGAAAAGGGTTTGTCTTTATAAAGCTTGCATATACGTTTCTTAAAATCATTGAAAAGTCCTATTTTATATATAAAATTATTTTAAATATATATTAGCTTACTCTTCTGAATTTCAGCGTATAAGAACGAGAATTAAATGATTTAGTAAAACCACATGGTATGGGACATGTGTTTTTATTTTGTCACTTAATATCGGACTTCTACGATCGAAACCCCTTTTGATGATGTCTTGAGATGTTGCCAAATTTTGGCAAAGACCATTGGTTCTAGAACTACTCAATTGGAGTATGTTCGATGATGAACCGACCACGATGTTATGTAAACTTGCCAATGACATGAGACAAGTTATTCTATGATGAATTCATGATGTTTAGATGTTTATGAATTCATTATGTTTTGGTTGTTTATGAATTTATGATGTTTACGATGAATTCTTACTTGTCAATGAGATGAGACAAGTTAGATTGCCAAGTAGTACTCATCCGAAAGAGAGAAAGATGAGACGAGTTTGGTATCTTTACACACGCCGATGAGATGAGGTAGTGTATGATTGATGATGTTTCCTAGTGTGGCATCGACTAACGATTAGTAAACTAATAGGTGTGAACGTATGGTATGGAACTTACGTTAACGCCTATTAGGTTCCTGAGTGAGAAGTTGAGACACATTCAAGATGTTACCAGTACTATTACCGAGTACACGATTGGAGTCATCACGATGGATTTGACTATAGCCATCACGATGTTTGTGACTCCAATCACCACGATATTATTACTCGGATTTTGTGACCAAGGGCATCACGATGTTTCAGCTATAGTCATTAAGATGTTTATGATGTTTATGGTCCTAGTCATCACGATGGATGGTACCAAGAGGTAGTACTAGTCAAGAAGTTAAGCACGTGCATTTTTCTATGATGTTTTGATGTTTCTAATTTACCTTTTTGATGATGATGTTCGAATAAGGCCTCGAGTATGAAAAAGGCCAAGTTTATATTATGTTTTGTGATGATTTCGAATATAATGTTTTGAACCCTTTTGGGTGCTTTCAAGATAGATTTGCGACATTTTTATGATTATACCGCTGAAATGAGGTATAGATTATGGTAATTCTTTTATGATGGGTTTTACTAATGGATTTGAGATGTATTTATATTTATATCGATGAGATGATGTATAATAATTAAGAAATTTCTATTATATAAGTTTTATTATATATTGAATTGTGTTAGGATTGAGAATATGCCAATGAGACGAGGCATATATATAAGTGTATATCCCTTATTTAAAGATTATGTTCTTATAGTGCATGATTATATTGTTGTCCTCCTTTACGGGGACAATTGATTCTTTAGAAGTTTTAGTCATGTTTAGTTGGCACTGCCGATGATATGAGGCGAAGGCAACGATGAATTGAGTCTTACCTTCATGACCTGGTTTGCTAAGATAATGTAACCAACCTAATTCGAGTGTTATTATGATCATGAAGTTTAAAATGTTTTATGAAAACTCCCTTTTGGTTTACTCCTTCACTCATTTCATATTGTTATATTGTAATAAGACGAACCATATCTAGCTACGATATATTGCATTCCGTTATGAAATCATGATGAATCATTAATATATTACCATAGAGATAACTTGATGACTTATATCATCCCATTAGTAATAATGAAACGGTCTTTCCCTTACCTCATGTTATTATCACCTTTACTAATGATAAGTTCTAGCCTACCTGACCCGTGTGTTTACACTTAGGTCAGACCGAGTTTGTTTCTGGTTTAGCTCCTCTCTTGGTATTAGCTAATTCTTGGTGCTATCATTTGAGACTGAGTCATCTCTTTGAGATTATACACATTCTTGTGGCATATTATCAAGAGTTTAATCTTTACTTTTCATACATTGGGTGGTCTTCATACCACTTTGATGTATTATTTGTATTGTATTGAGATGTATCATTGTATATGTATGCAGGTATATATATATATATATATATATATATATATATATATATGTTACTGTTCTGTGATGAGATATTCATTTAGTTGTAGTGTTTTGTTCTGATAGATCCATAGCCATCTATAGCTTTCTCTCGACGTCTTTATTGAATACGTCAATCCACTTGAGAAAAAAATATAGCATTTGTCGGCATGTTCCATAGATAGTTGAGACAAGGTTATAGTTGGTTTCCCTGAACCAGCCCTATTCTCCACATTAGCAGACGGAATTACTATGTAATTCTCTTTGTTAATGTGGGTATCAGGTTGGGGCGTTACATATTGATTGTACAAATGGATGGTTATGCAGTTTAATTTAACAAATGCACATTCATTCTTTATGGATTTGATGAACCGAATTATTCAGGATTACTTAGATACATTTGTATTGGTTTTCATTTATATATACTAGCTAGTGTACTTGGAGGATGCGAAAGAGCTCGATTGTCGCCTTCAGATTGTTTTTGTGGCTTTGCGGAAGCATTACTTGTATGGCTAAACTTTCTAACTGTCAGCTCTAGGAAGAGAGAGTAAAATTTCTTGGACACATAGTTTCAGGTAAAGGACTGTTGGTGGATCCAGAGAAGGTTGATGGCATTGTAAGCTGTGATATGCTAGGAAACATTACGTAAGTCAAAAGCTTCCTTGGGTTGGCAGGATATATCGACGGTTCATTAAAGATTTCTCGAGGATTGCATTGCCCACTTACTAACTTGACTCGAAATGATGTTAAGCTTGTATGATTAGGAAAGTGTGACGAAGCATTTCAGAAGTTGAAGCTATTATTGAACAATGCTCAGGTTAGTAGTGCCAAATGGAAATCAGGACTTAGTTGTTTATACGGATGCTTGCGGAACAGGTTTAGGAGTTCTTCCTATGTAGAAAGGAAGGGTAGTTGCCTATGCTTCCCGATAGTTAAGGCCACATGAAGTAAGATATCCAATTAACGATCTTGAGTTAGCAACTGTGGGGTTTTTCCTTAAAAATTTGGAGGCATTATTTATTGGATGAAAGGTTTGATTTGTTTACGGGTCATAAATCTTTGAGATAACTGTTTTCTCATAAGGAATTGACTATAAGACAACATAGATGGTTGAATTTTTCGGCCACTTATGATTTTAGTATTGAGTACATCCAAGGCAAAGGAAATAAGGTTTCTGATGCACATAGTCGGAAGCATCAAATGATGATGTCATCCATGTTGAATCAATGAAAATAATTAGAAGCTTTGGTAGCATGTAAAGTAAAGAGTTGGTCGATAGCATGTTCTAGTGGAAGTACACATATGATGTTGTGTTTGGAAGTTTGACCTATTTTGATTGAGAAGATTGCTTGTAAGCATGAGGAAGATCCTTTGTCAGTTGAGAGGATCTGAAAGCTCAAAATTGCAGTGGAAGGTAATGATCCTGAAGGATTTACTCTTGACCAAAATGGGTGGTTAAGGAAGAAGGGAAGGTTATGTATTTCAGATGTTGATGACTTAAAGAAATTAGTGCATAGGGAGTGTCCATATTCTAAATTTATGATACATACTGATTGTACCAAGATGTACCAGGATAGGAAAAAAAGTTTTATTAGGTAGGCATGACAAAGGATGCCAGAAAGTGAAAGCCGAACAATATAAGCCCAGTAGTTTACTTCAACCTTTGTATGTCCCAATTGTTGATGGTTTTTCAAGATCGATAAGGGGAAACGAAAGCATTTGGGTTGTTGTGGATAGGTTAACCAAATGTGTGCATTTTATTCCCGTAACAACCGATAGGTCCGCTCCTGTTTTGGCAGAGTTATTCATGAAGAACATTGTAAGACTTCATGGAATTCCAAGTAGTGTGGTAAGTGATAGAGACCCACCATTTTCTAGTAAATTTTGGACAAGTTTGCAGAAGGCATTGGGAACGAAGCTTAAGATGAGTACTACTTACCATATGTAGATGGATGGGCATACCAAAAAGGTAAATTAGGTGTTGGAAGATTTATTGAGAGCATATGTTTTAGATTTTGGTGGTTCATGGGAAAATCATTTGCACTAGTAGAATTTTCCTATTACAATAGTCTTAAAACTAGTACAGGAATGATGCCTTTCAAAGATTTATTCAGAAGATCATGTGAATCACGACCGTGTTGGTTGGAGACAGAGGACAAGTTGATTCTTCGTCCAAAATTAGTGAGGGAACCCACTGAGAAGGCTGAAATCATCCAAAAGCGAATGAAGGAAGCTCAATCTAGATAGAAGAGTTATGCGGATATAAGGCGCAAGGACTTGGAATTTTTGGTTAGAGATGAAGTTTTTATTAATGTATCACCTACAAAGCACGTTGTTCATTTTGGAAAATCCCAAAAGCTAGCACCGATGTGTGTTGGGCCTTTCCCTATCTTGAAAATGATTGAAAAACTTTCTTATAAAGTGTTGCTACAAGGAATTTTTACAAGTGTTCATAATGTGTTCCATGTGTTGCACTTACGAAACTATGTGAATGATCCCAATGCTACCTTGGAATATCTGAAGGTGTCAGAGGTGCTAATTATAGAACCTGATTTGACTATTGTAAGAAAGCCAGTAAAAATTATGGAAAATAATGAAAGGAAATTGAGAAGTAAGTTAGTTAAGATGGTGAAATCTAGCAGAGAGCAGACGAAAGGGATTGCACTTGGGAAACCGAAAGAAAAATTTGAGAAGCTTACCCAGATCTATTCGTGGTATGACCACTATTTTTTGATTACTCGATTGCTTGTTGCTATGTTTGGTTAATTCCGTATCTAAGTTTCGAGGATGAAATTCCTTAACGGGGAGGGTGTAACTATGATTTTAGTAAAACATTTTCAATAATTTAATTGCTGGCTAAATTGAAATAATGCGACCGAGGAGGTAATGGGATTAGTGTTTCACGAATTAATTGGAAGGTTGGTTTTGTAACCTAATAAACTAAATGAAACATGCATAAAGCACGAGGAGGGAAAACTTGGAACTTTTGGCCCTTGTATATATTGTAATGTTCTCCAACATTTTCACAAACTTGCTCATTTCAAAACCTAAACTAAACTAAAAGAAAGCCCAAAGAGGGCTGGACATTACAAATAGAAATAAAAGAAGAAGATAAAGCTAGGAACTTAAAAGTTTGGAATACATCAACAAATCTCGTCATCTTTATACAATCAAGGTGCATAACATACTTACCCCTATGGTTTCAATTATTTTGTTGTAACGGGAAGTTGTGTAGAATGTTCATTTGGTTTTGTGTTGAACTTAATGTTATATTTTGTTGAGAGTCATCCATGTTTAGTTATATGTTATGAATTGGTTTCAGATGTCTTATTTTATGGGTTAAGTGTAAGATTGCTTTTATATCACTATCATATATGAATAACATGCTTTTGTAAAATAGGTATCAATATAAGTGAAGATGATTAAGTATTAGGTGAAACCCGTAGGAATCTCCAAATAACGCAAAATCTTTGTATGATGTATGTTAAATGTTTATAGAGAGGGATTTAGAATTTCATGAATCGTTATGCTTGTATGAACTTGTTATGAATTTACTAATGGTGCATGCTTCAGGAAAGATTATGCATTAATCTTAATATCAACGTATAATTTCAAGACTAGTGTATTTTGTATTTTATGAAGTACAAAGTACTGGAAAATTGTATGTAATTTACTCATAATACTTTTTGTAAACCATTAGATTTTCGATAAATATAGTGTAGTTAATGAAAAGTAATACTTTATATAGAAGAAAATCAGTTTTGTATGAAATTACTATCAGTTCCATTCCTAAAATCGGAAACCCTTTTGAAAGGTTAAAACCTACCTTCAAATGCATTGATAGTTGAAGTATCGTGTGAGATGTTTAAAGTATTCAGGCTTCAACCTCTCACCTTTCAGGTATGGGATATGATGTTTATATATATATATATATATATATATATATATATATATATATAACACATACTTTGGTTTTAATAGATATCCACTCCGCTAAAGGCTTCTGCCTTGATTCTTTTGGCTTTACCGAAGGGATGTTTTTCTATAAAAAGAACTATTTGATTTGTGTATATACCTACGAAAGTTTCTAGGCAGTTCTTCCAAAAGGAATGGAGGTCGAATACTTCCAGGTCTTTCGTTGGCCCCGAAGGAGGCTTCATACCGAAGCCTACTCATTTAAAGGCTTAGATATCCTTGAAGTCGTTGCTTACATATACATGCCTTTATAAATCTGTTTTCATAAAACTCTTCCTTATGCACCTAAGGAGCCGCTGATGAAGTTTCCTAAAAATCAAACGTTTTAAGGCATTGCCACTATGGCCGTCGGCATCGGCGATGACAACAAATTTTTTTTATCTAAATAATAGTATCTGTATATGTTCTAAATTGAATAGAGGCTTTGCCTCTATTGTTTCCCATCATTGTGGGGCGACAAGTATTTGGTGTTGTTGAGCAAACAAAGTCGGATGGGCTACCCCTTTCAACATAGCTTGGAAATAGACTTCGATATCATTGAGAGAGTCGAAGTAGATTTGAGTTGATATAGATGTTAGGTCCAATGTGATGTACATGTTCTTTATTTTCTTTGGAAACGATATGTATTGGTTGTTGCAATCGTCAAGTCATTGCATTTGTATGGGGAATAATGGGAGGGTCCCAAGGGTGAGGAAATTTGACACTCACCAATTAATACAATAATGATCAATGAATGTGAATCTGTTGCTTTGTCTAGTACGAGAGGAATAGGAAAGGAACCTTTGGTTTTGTGTTAGTGGGGAGGTACTCTAGGAAGCACTGAAGGGAACCGAAAGGGATGTTGGCTCCGTATAGATGGCTTACGATGCCATAGAACATCAGAAGGGAGCCGTGTTTTGTTTTTCTTTGTTGCTAGTTTAGAAGCACTACCGTTTTGTTTTGCTGCTAGTTTTATGTATCGTCATATGTTTCAAATGTCATCATCTATACAATTTGATCACCCGAGGAGGCATCTTTATATGTCGCTCTCAGTGTTATTTTGCAATATCTTTTATTTTCTCTGAATGGGTTGTATGCATGAATGAATATTTTGTGAAATTTCTCATACTAGCATATTATCTGATTTTGAGATTGAAAAGCATTCAATTTTCAATCACGAATGTGAAAACTAGAGGTGATTGTGGCACCTGTAGCGTTTAGCTTTCGGCCTTAAAGAGTGGGATGTTACAATTAAAGATTGCAATTTTTCCATTATTAGCAGAATAAAGTGTTATGAAAAGAAAAACACCAAAGAAACATGCTAATGTCTCAAGTATATATTACAAAGGGTACTAATTATATGTTATCTATACAAATCATAAAATATTTACCGTACTTCAAAAATAAGAATCAAAACCTCGAATATTTTCTGTGATGGCCTTTAATGAAACTAGATCCGGAACACGGCTAAGAATGATGAATAACACCTCTTTGAGCTTTTTCTCTTTATGTCTAATGGCTTTGACACTATCAGTAAATACAATTGAAGTTCAAGAGAATGTTCGAAGACTTTCTTTGCTTCTGAAAGAAGCATATTGGCCGTTTCATACTCAGTCTCTCGTTTCTTAAAAGAATATCACACTGAAGCCTTTTAATTTCGTCCACATAATTAACAAAATGTAATGAATATCTGTCCTATTCTTCTCTTCAAAATAATCTTTTAGTTCAAGTTTTACAGAATTAACCCACTCTCCTCTAACCCTCTCGTCTAAACCTTTTGGAGGATTTAATGAAAAGTGAACCTTTGCATATGACCTCGTGTTCCGGTGGAGGTTGATCCGGAGGATGAAGAAGCCAAATTTAAAATTCTCTCTCATAACAAATTCCAAAGATTTGTATAAAGATTAGCTATCTTCGAATTGGATTTCTAATTCATAAATTATGTGTCGAATTTTAGCATTTCATTATCAGAATCCGCTTTCGGGTTCGCCATGACTTAACGCCTGGTCTCTTCTAAACTTTTGCTTATTTAAACAAATTTTTGTCCCGAATATCTCAAATGAACTTTTAGCCCATGAGCTGAGGCCTTTTGAATTCGATGCTTCTTAAACTAGTCGAGAGCTACCGGGTTACTTTCGAATTTTAAACGAATGACCTCGTCAAATTCCTTCAATTGTCCACTTTTAGCAATTTGACGGGAAGGATTTATGTGCATATATGCTCTATTGAAACCGACGATAGCGATAGTGGGTCCTAATCAATAAGTACAAATAGACTATTCAGTATGAAGATATAAGTTCTATATTTTAACATAAAAACTATCACATTAGTTTCAATATATTTATATTAGTATAAAATTATAAGTCTAATTCTACACCTCAAAAAAGAGAAGTATCGTGCTCCATGATGATTTTGAAATGTTGTAATCGGATTTCTCCAAGGATCTCTTCATTGTCACCTCCAAAATGTCAAAATGAAACCTTAGTTGATCTATGCGAAGTTTGTATAATTATTTTAGAAATTCTTGATTGATAGGCTCTAATGATTTAGTTAGGGCGAACCACTCTTGAAACTCACCTCTTAACTTAACAAATTTTGGAAAAAAGTTTCGCGTGATGGGGCTACTTGATGTTCTAGTTGCCTATAATAACAAAACTTCAATCATATAAAACCAAAACCTATATGATTGTTTATTAACAAAAATATTGTTATCACAAAGGCCAAGTGTAAGTTACATATATAAAAGCCGTATACACATAAAAAAATCTCTATCTGTCTCATGATCCCTTAAGGGTTTTCAAATTTCACCCAAAAATAGGAAGCATTTTGTCGAAATTTCGGTTTTTCCAGGAAAAGCAAGTCATAAGCTTCATTTAATTCTAGTTCTTGATAATCCAGACACTTTGACAGAGGCCTTTCTATGTACATTTTTATCCTCATTTCCAAAAAGACAGTAGAGTCTTGGCAAATTTAGTTCATGAAATATTCATTAAAGGAAATTTATTATAGTATTTCACTCATTTGAATTTAACTTATGAAAAAAAAATCTGACAACTTTGTTGCAAGTTTATTAGCAGATAGGTTAAATACATAGACACCATTAGGAAGGCGACCAAAAGAATATAATTTATACAAAGGGAAAGCATAGACACCTAAGTCATAGGAGGAGAATAGATAGTTATGATCTCTTTTCCCTTCGGGCTTCTATGGGTCTCACCCTTTTTATCCAAGTGGAGCTATCACCGCCGCTTACCGAAAGTTGCGAAGAGGATATCCCTTCAAAAGCTTTACTAGTAGCTGAAGTCTATATTTTCTCTTCCTCAGCTTCCTTCCATTCGGAGTCTTCTTTGATCAATGGAATTTCACAAGAAAGGAGAGCTTCGATATCCACCTCCTCCGTTTACGGAATCACCTAGCCACAAAGAAGTGTGTTTGTCAAGGTACAATTTATTTTGGCTATGTGTTTTAAAAGCGTGTCAAAACTTAGGTCTGAGCATTTTCCATAGTTTTTCAAATAGACCATAAGTAATGAGCCATGAAAGAGTCCTGAAGCACTTGATCGTAGGAGTGGTCCAGAAAAGAATCCACCTTCCTCCAACCCTCCGAAAGTGCGTCCGTGGCTTTCTTCAAATTCTTATCCTTCTTCTCCATGGACCTCTCAAAGGAAAAGCATTAATCTTCCAATTGTTTCTTCAAATACGAGCACTCCCTCTCTAGGAATTTCTTCCTTTAGATCATTCGAGAGCTCTCTTCTTTCTGCTTCTTAAGTTGCACCTTTAGAGTGGCATTCTCTTCAAGAAGAGATTGAGCGAAAGTCTTAGATATAGAAGCCTCCTTATCATCCTCGATGCTAGTGACAACCAAGGATGCATTTTTATTCTTTAAGTACCCAATCCTCTTCCTATGGCTGTAGATGACTTAGGTTGCCATGTATTGCAACCAGGGGTATATCTAAGGAGGCTTCGAGGGGACATGATTGTACTCTTAGTATCCCTCTGTGAGGCTGTAGATGATCCGCCTGGGCCCACAGACGTTAAGGTCTGCGTAGAAGAACCAGGGGTATGCCTTGGTTGCAATACATGGCAACCTAAAGACTAGGATGGACCGTCACTCTTAGATAAATTAACAGGGTCGTCGATTGATGCAATACTTAATTTATCGAATGATGCCACCTAGTTAATTTATCGAAGTCTTTAATCGACTCTTAGATATACTTAATTTATTGACTTAGGTTGCCATGTATTGCAACCAAGGCATACCCCTGGTTCTTCTACGCAGACCTTAACGTCTGTGGGCCCAGGCGGATCATCTACAGCCTCACAGAGGGATACTAAGAGTACAATCATGTCCCCTCGAAGCCTCGGGCTTCGTAACCCAATTCGTTGGAGCCTTCTTTCTACATAGACGGACATTCGCTCCTTCCCGTGTTATACTAAGAATTACTACTTAGTTTTACTAACTAAGATTTACCACTTAGTTCCCAGAAACGTTGTATTCTTAACTAAGGTTTACTACTTAGTTCCCTTCCCTGTCAATTTGGATTGGTTAAGTGTCATTAGTCAATTCAAGCCAACTTAACCCTCTTCATTCATCCTGTTATACTAGTTAAGTGTTATCAGTAATTCATGTTGACTTAACTCCACCACAAACCAAGTTATATTGGTTATTTCTTATTACTTTACCCTACCCATTCACCCTGTATTGGTTAAGTGTTCCTTTTTAACTTAACCTTGCCCGTCTGTCTTAACTAACATGTTATTAATGGTTAAGTATTATCCCTTCATGTTTAGACTTAACCCTATTCTTTTATCACAACCTGATGGTTAAGTGTTCAGGTTTACTTAACCCTACGGTCCAGCCCAGCTAACATATCAAATTGGCTAAGTGTATTAGATTTTACTTAACCCCAACCTCTAGTCTAGTTAACATATTAATTTGGCTAAGTGTATTAACTTTACTTAACCCCTACAAGTCTCATTTTGCTACCTTGAGTTTGGTTAAGTGTCTCTATGGACTTAGCCCTCCCATTCTAGCTTAACTGTGTTAAGTTGGTTAAGTGTTCCTATGGACTTAACCCTCCCATTCTAGCTTAACTGTGTTAAGTTGGTTAAGTGTTCCTATGGACTTAACCCTCCCACTCTAGCTTAACTGTGTTAAGTTGGTTAAGTGTTCCTATGGACTTAACCCTCCCATTCTAGCTTAACTGTGTTAACTGTCAGTCTGAACCTAACCCCACCCATCAGTCTAGTTATCATGTTGAACTGGTTAAGTGTCTTAGTTAACTTAACCCTACCATTCTTGTTCTAGCTTTAACTAAATAAATTAAAGCTGCTACCACTCACATTAGGCAGGTATTGTTGCGACTATTGGGTGTGTCGGTTGGTTTCGGGCAGGTTTACATCGCAACTCAGTCTAACCTCGGGTTAGGCATATTCGTGTTTTCTAAGTTCAAAAGGGGTTTTGATTAGTTTTCAAATTAGGTTCTGAAAGTAACCATCCCGTCCGTCGGATCAATTAGGGAGAGCAGGAAACTTGTATTTTCCAAACTCAAGCCTAGACACTATCCTCTCTGTCACCCTAGAACTTTCTGGCGTATTATTAAAAGAGATGTCGTTAATAACCCTTTAATTTGTCTAAATTCACATTTCCTCATTTAGGCCAGATTCTATATGTAAATTATTCCTAATTTACTTATTTCCCAATTTCTCTTTTAATGTAAATTGTCTACATTTATTTCTATGGCCCATTTCCCTTCCTAAATAGTACTTATGCTTTTTCGTATGTAAACTATACCAAATTAAGTGTCACTAACCATGATTTTTCTAAACCTGACAGTTATTCTCAATTATGGCCAATTTCACATTTATGCCAATATACTTACCGTGCCAAATTAGCTAATCCAATTCCGATTCAACATTCTAATTCACGTCAAACTAGACTTATTACTCTAGTTCACTATTCATGTAAATGCTAGATTTACATGTCAATACTAGATTCAAATTACACATCTTATAATTCATGTCAAATTTATCCAATTTGCATTTCTATGAACATGCCATAATACATGTTCCCAATTTATGCCAATTTCCAAGTTAAACTATGTTTTTAGTAAATTTCATATTTTGCCAAACCGCATTCCCACCGTTCGTATAATCGTGATTCATTCTAGATTATAAATAAAGCTAGGTTCGTTGAAAATAGGGAATGAACCAAAGATGTTATGCAAAGGATAGACATACTAACTGGCATAAAAAGGGTTGAATGATGTCGGTTCAAGAACATGGGTAGACCTAACTTAATAGGTAAATTCCCAAGGTCTAAAACCAAGAATAGACAGAATAAAGGCATAGGTTCAAGAACATGGGTAGACCTAACTTAATAGGTAAATTCCCAAGGTCTAAAACCAAAGAAAACAAAGAACAGACATGATAGATAATCAGGTTTAGACCCAATTTCATAGTCACAAAACTTAAACACTTTCCTAGTCATGAACCATAGGTGCTTAATCACAGTTGTCCCATTTATGTCATAGACAATAGTTTTGCTTCCTAATCAAAGGTATAGGCTTGTTTACATAGTCATGGAAATAATTCTCATAGTCACAGTCACAGTCATAGGCAATGTCCATAGTCATAGGTAATGTTGATAGTCATAGGCAATGTTCATAGTCATAGGCAATGTTCATAGTCATAGAGGAATATGGTTCTAAGGTCCATAGTTCATAGTCACAGTCTTATCGGTCATCGAATCATAACAGTTCTTAATTAAGTCCAAAGATGTAGGCACAGATTCAAATATAAAGATTTGGCATATTCTTTTATTCCTTTAATTTCATGTCACGAACAGAGAAACGTTCAAATCTAAAAAGTAACCGACTTACAGAGATTAGATTAGAATAGAAAGAAGGTGTTGCTATGATTCGTGCGACGTTAGCCTTTAATCCTTATCTTGAAGCTTTGATCTTGATTTGAATCTCTTCTGGACAGTTTGAGCAGCATAACCTTGTCTTGGATAGTCGTAGTATTTTCTTATTTTTATTTATTTATATATTTTCTCAAAGGCAGCATAAAGATAGAAAAGAATTGTGAATAGAGAAGGAGACTAGGGCTGTTTATATAGTGTTAGGCGGACGAACCTAGGCAGAAAACGTGACCAGATACATCAGAACGAACCAGGTGCAGAAAGCTGGAAAAAGCAGGGGGGTCGGCCCCCAGGTCGACTACTCAGTCGACCTGGGTGACCCAGGTCGACTACCCAGTCGACCTGGGTGCCCCAGGTCGACTACCCAGTCGACCTGGGTGCCTTGGGCGGGAAAATTCCCGCCCTGCCCAATATGGGTCTGTTTTTGAATTTCGAACTCGACCAGTTTTGAAATCTGAACTTCGCTGAATCTTCCGGAGGCCATATCTTCCTCATACGGACTCCGATTTATGCAAACTCGGACACGTTTTCATGCAGAATTTCGAGATGAACGCAATGGCGCAGCCCGTTTCCCTTGATTTTGATTTTAACTTTTAATTCTGCCTTGATTTGTGAATCTTAGCGTTACAGAATTACGGGGTGTTATAGATCATAACAAAGAATTGGGTGATCAAAGGGGTAGATATTGTATGCTTTACGCACTGAGTGAGAGATGTGAGGAAGATTGCTATGTTTGATGTTTGTTATCACCATGACATGCACACTCCCTCCCCATTATTTTCACACCATGTTTTAGTGTCACCTTAGAGTATTGTACATCCCGTTGTGCTAACTCTTTGGTTGCAGGTCCAAGCAGGTTTGGTTTAGTATACCTGTTATTGTTTTGTTTTGCTGCTTATCGCTCATACTAGACATATGTATGACCCAGAGTTTTATGTCTCTTCTTATAACTCTGGGTGCTCCTAAACGTGCAGACTAGAGATGGGTTAGTTGGTTATGCACGAGTAGTTGTTCCAGAGACGAGCAGGAGGCTTCTACGTATTATCTACATATATTCTTCCTGTGTTGTTGTTGGTCACTACTTTGGGTATTAGTAGTGTACCTCTTTCCTTTTGCTTTAGAGACAGTATTTCAAAATTGTAATAATATTGGCTTGGATGATAAGCTGTATTTTGGATTTCCGCTGCTATGATTGTTTAGTTTTCAGCTTATGCTCTGTCTCGCCTTTTTTAGGTCAAAGTTATGTTATTATTATATTTTACCCCATGCGCTGTGAAACATTCTATAGGTTCCTTTTTTGTTCAAATTCCTTTCTTTTCCTTTCTTTGGTGACCGTCCCGTGCTAGTCAGACCTAGTCGGACTTTGGCATAGCGCACTTTCATTGGAAATGTCGACCAGTGCGGGGCAGGCCGTCGCACCAGTAATTGAAACTCATAATAAATTTGAGACTTTAAACAGTGATTGTGAAGAAGGTGACACAATGGTTAAAATGAAAATGGATAAGGATATAGTTAATGATAATTTGACAGTAGTACTTGAAGAAGGCGAACTAGTAGAAATTGATGAACAAGATGAGTTAATTGATGAACCAATGCAATTTTTCAGACAATGTGGCGGGGCCAGTATGTGTGCAGTCTGGGGTTGACTTGCGCAATCACTTGGCCAATGTTAGGGGTAAGGAAGAATTGAGCGGATCTAAAGATATTGAGTCACAAAAAGGAGGGACAAGTGAACACGAAAACACAATGGGTATAGAAAATAATATAACTGCTTTGAATGAGTTGACACAGGAGGTTCAATGTTTTGAAAAGCAAAAGAACCACAATATGGAAAATGGCGAATGTAAAGTTATTTGTGTCTCCGATCCCCAAGCTGATGGCATTAATAATTTAGTGAATGTCCCGGCGACGGAGAACACAATGCTTTTGCCAACTGACAACTTCTTGCAACAAAACAGCAAAAAAGACATGTGGAATGTAACAAGCTCTGTAATCGGTGAGACCAACAACAAACTAGACGAGCTGAATCCGTTAGTTACTAAAGTTGCAAAACTGATTAATGATCGGATATCTGATGGGAATAACAATCCAGAGAGGATTAATAATTTGCAGAAAAGGCTAGCACAAGTTATGAAAATCATGCCTGGTTTGAACAGTGGTAAGTTAAAGAGAGAGTGGGTAATAGACACTACTAAGATAATGAGAATAAATATGAGGGATCTCCATAAACACTCAGTTACTACTCCACGTCATGATGTCAATTCGACTCAAGCTAAAGTGCCTCCATATGAGAACATTAAACCACCTCCGGGACATAAGACAAGGCTACCAGACATCAACCTTGATCAGGTTCATAAAAATTCGAGAGAGAAAGCGCAGCCGAAGACCCCATTGTAACAACCTGGATTTCCAGAACCAATTTAAAATTTTTATTTTAGCAATTTTAATGGAATTTGAATATTTAAATTGATATATTTTAAATAATAACGATTTAAAATTTATTTAAATCGAAGTTGAAGTGAATAAATTTATTTAATTTATAAATAGAGTTTGAAATGGCGTAGTAGTTTGAAAATTTGATTTTAAATTTCAATTGAATGTGTAGGATTCAAAATAAATCGGATTTCAGTAAAACCAGAAATATTTGAATCTGCTTAATAATATCTTTTTAACAAATGTAAGAAAATGAGATTTTGTAATATAAATTGAAAGTTGTGTCCAGTTTAAATTTTAAAATAGTCGCTATGGAATTTATATATATTTTATTATGATATATACCACTTAAAAAATAGCCATTTTCCAAAGGACCTCCGTTTTCGATGAAGCCACTTTTGTTGGATGTCAAATTATTGTTATAATCCAATTTTCGGAATTTTTGGAATTAATATGTGAGCGTGGTGGATTTAAATATTTTTGGTAATTTCAGTTTTGAATTTAATCGACTGGAAAATGGCAATTTTTCAAACGGTCTCCAAATTCAACGAAATTAGTTTTTTCAGGACCGTATTATCAAAATATAGCTAGATTTATTTTTCTATAATTTTTGGAGTCAGTATGTGGCCCCGATAAATTAAAATATATGTTCAAATCTAATATATATTGATTTATATTTTAGTTTTGATGAAAACTGATTGAAACAGTCATATTGGCTTATGAAACATATTTCATTATGTCCAAAATGGGGGAGTTTAGCTAGGGGCGACAGTCATTGGGTTTGATTTGGAGTTCGTATCGATAAATATATATTTTTAAAGTTAAAGGAATTAAAATAGTATTTAATATTAATATAAATACCCTCCTCTTCACATGCCAACCCTAATTCTCGTTCAACACAAGGCGCCATCGCTCCTCATTTTGAACGGATAAAAACTTCACGATTTAATCCCTTAAATTCTTCAAATCCGCCGATTAATTTCAAATACTCATAATTGGAATGTTATAAAGCTACACGAGATGAGCAGTTCCATTGGCGGTGATCATTTATAGTTCACCGAAGTGAGTGAATTTCGCCTCAAACCCGATACAGTCGAGATGCTTTCCAGACCACTAGGGAGGCGCGAGTTCAACGTTGTACTGGTCGTGGGAAGCTCCGGTCAGGGCAGTTCTGGTGGTCACGCCTAATCGGCGGTCTGGTCGTTGTGGGTGGCGCGGTGGCGAAACCTAATTGGTGATGGATGGGTTCAGTACTTCGACTGTTCTGAAGGAAGAACGAAACATACGGCTCAAATTAGTTGGAGGGTAATTATTAAGGGGATTAAATGAATTAATAAATTAAGTACATATTTAATTTTTCAAATGTTTAAGCACGTGTATCTCATTCGTTCGAAAAAATATCGCGTGATTTTGGAAGCATTAGAACTGTCTTGGCCTGATCTACACAATGAAATAGACCGGAACAAATTCAGAAGCAGTTAGGAATTTTAATTGAATTAAACGCAGAGTTTAATTTAGTTAAAAACAATTGTTATTAAGGATTTCGAAACCGATCAATGTGAGAAGTTCTCACTAAATTATATTTTATCATGTTATTGTATTCATGTATAAAAATTTATAGAATTGCCAATGTATATTTTTATCATTAATAATCATTATAAATTGTATACGATGCCTATTAGCTCACCTCTCTCATCCACAGACCATGGACGATTAAATTGATTGTATTGTGTTGTGATTGTGCTTGTGATGTGAAATATATATATGAGATGTGAATAAAATATATATATATATATGAGATGTGAATATATATATATATGAGATGTAAATAATATATATATACACACGATGGGAATAGAATATATATACGAGATGTGAAAAATATATATGTGTTGAATAAATTAAATATATATGCATTGTGAAATTATATATATGCGTTGTGAAATAAAATATACATATGCGTTGTATAAAATTGTATATGGACTATGTAAAATTGTCATGGATTGAAATAATTATCGGTTGGCTAAAAATATTATTTTTAGCATATATATGAGATATAAAAAAATTGTCATGTTATAGAATATTCATTTTTGATTTAAAATTGAAATGAAAGTGGGAATCGTTTTTAAAACGAATTTGTAAATACGTTTTGAACGAAATATATATTATATTATACACACACACACACATATATATATATATATATATGTATATATTAATGGCTTGAATAGAACGTTTCGCGCTACGACCATTCGCGAATTTCGACCATTGACTTCAAATTGACATTACGGGAAATCCGACCATCGAATTTTCCTAAAATCAGAACCTTTAGGTTCATATCGAAAAGGGCTTTCCAATGAATACAAGAGATTTGAAATCTAATGGTTGGATTTGGAATTATGTCCAAATCAAATTTGGAAAAGGTCGCTGTGGATGTAGTTCGGTGACCGTTATTGGAAGCCGACTGTACAGACCTTGATAAAATTATTAAAAATATTAATAATTTGTGTAAAATCAAAATAAATGATTTGGAAAGAATTTGGATGAAAAATTCCACGTTTGTAAAGATAAAAATATATTTTTATCTAAATGAGCTAGTTAATAACTAGAATGAAAATTCAATGTTTTTAAATAAATAAATTGGATTGAAAATAGTTTTAATATAACTAGAATTTTCCAATGAATAAATTGGAATGGATTTGAATTGAAATAATCTTCGGAATATTTCTGTATTGGATTCCGTGATTGTGATTATACAGATATTGTTGAGGAATTTGGATGATATATATATATATATATATATATATGTATGTATATCATTATTCCCAATACGATATTTGTTGGTTTCAGAATTTGATGTTGAATATAAGCCGATATAATTTCTATTCTGAGCCTTGTATTTAATATCAAATTGGATTTTGGGGTTTATCGTGGACGGTGTTTTAAATAACATTTGTTCTTTAACCCAATTAACAGTTAAGTTAAAATTCGTAATGTATAAATCTTTTAATTAAGATTAATGGAATTTTCCAAAGTAAAGTTTTCCAATTTAATCTATTAAATTGGAATTGAATGGAATTCAATTTGGTAATAATCGAGATGGGCTTCTGTAAAGGAAGACCGTCACTATATATGGAATTTAAAAGGCTTTGCCATTATTCCATTTATAGCATTGATTTGATACGGAAATTTATATCGATTATACGCTGTTATGATTTCCATGAAGATTCCATTTTGATGGAAGATGATTTTGGGTTTATCCTGAACTTTGTTTTAATCAACATCGGTTCTTTATCCCAATTAAAAGCAGGATTAATTTCTAGAAAGTTGAATAATCATTAATTATGATTTTTGAGATTAAAACTGAACTAGAGTTTTAATAAATCTTTAATTAGATTGGATTGAATGAATGGTAATTAAATTTACCAAAACATGAGATGTGGTATAAACCAAATATGCTCGGTTGTTGATATTGATCACGATTGATTGATTGTTTGGATTGTGCTCGACCAGTTTATGAGAAAAATATGCTTTTACATTTAGCTCTGGGTTAGGTAGAAATATTTGTATGCTAACATCTTGTGAAACACTTCATGATTTGACTATGAGCTGTTTAGCGATGTTATTGAGTTCATTTCAAATTTAATGAATGATTTTGACATGATATTTTTCTTAAGTGAAAAGAAATGTATTCCCGATTTTGGACAGGGAATGTTTTATAAAAATGTTTTATAAAATAGAAAGGATTTCGAGGGCTAATCCGATGATTTCGAAATGATTTGGAAATGTATTATGGTTTTACATTGTGGTTCATCGTGTATCCGATTAGTTGTTATTGATGATGTATCTATTTGGTGGCGGAGAATTTATTCTCTTGCTTAACACCCTTCTTTGAGACATACAAGCTCAAAGGTTATGTGATTAATAGTAACTAATCGTATATGTTAATTGCCGATGTGAAGTACTATAGTTTGAAAGTACTTTTGATTATTATGTTGTGAAATGATTTTCTCCACTTGGGATATAAAATGATTTAGCAAGTATGTTGCTAAAGATTCGGGTAACCCGAGATTGACTAAAAGTATGAGGGTGATATAGTTCCCTAGAGTGTGGAATGGAGCATCGTCAGTGTAGCCTACTCCATAGTAGGAGGTGTTCAAATATATATCGAGTTGGAGGGGCGTGTATAGCCTTGTCTGAGGATCGTGCACGATAATTGGTTGCATACTTGTTTATAAGCATTGTTATGTTTTGGAATTCATATTTCCAAAGATTTCGGTTTGAGATCCTGAAGTGATATCTACTTTGATATAAAAGCTAGATATGTATTTCAAAATGATTTGAAATTAGAAATCGGGAAATAAAGTCTAAAGAAATAATTTCTGTAAAGTGAACTGGATTTGAAAAAAAAAAACTAAATTTGGGATTAAGCCTAAATGGGTAGATTGAGGAATTGCATGTTGTATGATGCATTGTAGATCCATATGACTATTATTAGTTGTTGTTTATGCACTGGTATTCATGGGGGTAAACCCGTTTCGTGACATGCGGCGTGGTCCCATGATTTACCTTATTTTAAAGTAAAGTTAATAACTGTTTTTAGTTCTCACACCAGTCACCTTATTTTAAAGTAAAGTTAATAACTGTTTTTAGTTCTCACACCAGTCCCATGACTATCTCGGAGTTTTTATTTCTACCTAAACTCTGGGTGCCAATATTTTCCATATGGGTAGTCAGCAGTTTAGTTTTGCAGATTATTTCATTTAACAGGATTCTGGATCGAAGCTTAAAGTTGTGTCCAGGGCATTGATAGTCTTCCGCTGTGTTAGTTTATTTGTTTCCGCTGCATTGTATTACATTTATTGTAAATTATTTTCCGTTGTATATTGTTTTTGATACTCTGATAATTTGTACTCTGATGTAACATTATTATGAAGTTTATAAAAGTCTTCTGTTGTTTGTTCCGATGTGTTGTGCTCCCAGAGTTAGCATATCCGGGTTTTGAACGGTCTTGGTCGGTTTAGCGATCAATTAGGTCTGAGCGAAATCTATATCGTTACATATGGTATCAGAGCTTTGGTTAACTCAAATCTCTGGGGTGCAACACATTAGAACAGAATAAAAGACTCATCAAAGGTAGGATTAGTAATATCCTATTTAAGAATCCTCATTAGAGATAGAATTAGTAGCATTCTAGAATGAGTGTCTCATTAGAGATGGGATTAGTATCACCCTAGAATGAGTTGAGAGTTATATGTTTACAAATAACGTATTTGTGATTATATATATAATCTGGTTTTTAAAATAGGATTTTTGAGTATATAAAAAGTTATATATTTGAAAAGTTAATCAACAAACTGATCATTGGTTGTGTTGTCTGATTATTAATTTAACTAATAAAAATATTAGAATGACAATTAATTTAACCAATATGTAAATGAAAGATAAATTAAGCGAAATCGAATCAAATTTTAAACTAAATTGAAAATTGATTAGAATTACATACATGTACATATATATGTGTGAATAGGTCATAGCATGGAAGATAAGAAGAGGAATAAAATTGCACGCCCAACAAATACGTACATGTTTACTAATTTATTGGGTTTTGATGATTTTATGAGCTGACTGGCTAGCTGCTTTTCTTTTTCTTTTGGATTGGTGAGGGCCCTATAAGGCAAGGTGTACTTATAAAGGTCTCCCCATACAAAGGAGGTTATGGCGAAATTTTTCGAAAATTTAGGGTTTTAGGCAAATTTTTGAAAAATTAGAAAATTCTTAGAAACTGAAAAGTTGAAGAATGAAAGCCAGAATGAAAATTGAGCTGGTTCGTTAAACAACTTTCAGCTCTGTTCCTTTTCGAGGACGAAATGATTTTAAGTGGGGGAGACTGTAACAACCTGGATTTTCAGAACCAATTTAAATTTTTTATTTTAGCAATTTTAATGGATTTTGAATATTTAAAATGATTTATTTTAAATAATAACAATTTAAAATTTATTTAAATCGAAGTTGGAACGAATAAATTTATTTACTTTATAAATAGAGTTTGAAATGGCGCAGTAGTTTGAAAATTCGATTTTAAATTTCAATTGATTGTGTAGGATTCAAAATAAATCGGATTTCAGTAAAACCAAAAATATTTGAATCTGTTTAATAATATCTTTCTAACGAATGTAAGAAACTGAAATTTCATAATATAAATTAAAAATTATGTCCAGTTTAAATTTTAAAATAGTCGCTATGGAATTTATATATATTTTAATATAACATATAACCCTAAAAAATGCCCATTTTGCAAACGACTTCCGTATTCGACGAAACCACTTTTGTTGTATCCGAAATGTCAAATTATTGTTATATTCCAATTTTCAGAATTTTTGAAATTAATATGTGAATGTGGTGAATTTAAACGTGTTTGGTAATTTTAGTTTAAATTTAATCGACTGGAAAATGACCATTTTTCAAAATGTCTCCAAATTCAACGAAATTAATTTGTTGGAACCATATCGTTAAAACATAGCTAGATTTATTTTTCTGTAATTTTCGGAGTCAGTATGTGGCCCCAATAAATTAAAATGTATGTTCAAATCTAATATATATTGATTTATATTTTAATTTTGACCAAAACTGATCGAAATAGTCGAATTGGCTTACAGAACATATTCCATTGTGTTCGAAATAGGGGTATTTACCAGGGGATACAATCATTGGGTTTGATTTGGAGTTCGTATCGATAAACATATATTTTTAAAGTTAAAGGAATTAAAATATTAATTAATATTAATATAAATACCCTCCTCTTCACATGCCAACCCTAATTCTCATTCAACACAAGGCATCGTTGCTCCTCAATTTGAATGGATAAACACTTTGCGATTTAATCCCTTAAATTCTTTAAATCCACCGTTTAATTTCAAATACTCATAATTGGACTGTTGTAAAGCTACGCGAGATGAGCAGTTCCAGCGGCGGTGATCATTTATAGTTCACCGGAGTGAGCAGATTTCATCCTCAAACCCGCCGAAGTCGATAAGCTTTCTAGACCATCTGGGAGGTGCGAGTTCAACAATGCACCGGTTGTGGGAAGCTCCGGTCAGGGCGGTTCCGGCGGTCACGGCTGATCGGCGGTCAGGTGGTTGTGGGAGGCGCGGTAGTGAAACCTAATTGGTGATGGATGGGTTCAGCACTTCAACTGTTCTGAAGGAAGAAAGATTAAAGGAACATACGGCTTTGATTAGTTGGAGGGTAATTAATTGGGGGATTAAGTGAATTAATTAAATTAAGTACATATTTAATTGTTCAAATGTTTAGACACGTGTATCGCATTCATTCGAAAACAGAATCGCATGATTTCGAAAGCATTATAACCGTCTTGGCTTGATCTACACAATGAAATAGACCGGAACAAATTCAGAAGTAGTCAGGAATTTTGATTGAATTAAACGCAGAGTTTAATTCAGTTAAAAACAATCGTTATTAACGATTTTGAAACTGATCAGTGTGAGAACTTCTCACTGAATTATATTTTATCATGTTATTGTATGCTTGTATAAAAATATATAGAATTGCCAGTGTAAATTTTTATTAGTACTAATCATTATAAATTGTATACATTGCCTGTTAGCTCACCTCCCTCGTCCACAGACCATGGACGATTAAATTGATTTGTTGTGTTGTGATTGTGATGTGAAAAATATATATGAGATGTGAATAAAATATATATATGAGATGTGAATAAAATATATATACGGGATGTGAATAAAAATATATATGTGAGATGTAAATAAACTATATATATACGATGAGAATAGAATATATATACGAGATATGAAAAATATATATGTGTTGAATAAATTAAATATATATGCGTTGTGAAATAAAATATACATAGGCATTGTATAAAATTGTATATGGACTGTATAAAATTGTCATGGACTAAAATAATTATCGGTTAGCTAAAAATATTATTTTTAGCATATATATATGAGATATAAAAAAATGTCATGTAATGGAATATTCAATTTTGATTTAAAATTGAAATGAAAGCGGGAATCGTTTTTAAAACGAATTTATAAAACACGTTTTGAACGAAATATATATTGTATATTACATATATATATATATATATATATATATTAATGGATTGAATAAAACGTTTCGCGCTGCGACCGTTCGTGAATCTCGACCATTGACATCGAATTGACATTATGGGAAATCCAACTGTCGGATTATCCTAAAATCGGAACCTTTGGGTTCGTATCGAAAAGATCTTTCAATGAATATAAGAGATTTGAAATCTAACAGTTGGATTTGGAATTATGACCAAATAAAATTTGGAAAAGGTCGTTATGGATGCAGTTCGGTGACCGTTATTGGAAATCGACTGTACGGACCTTGATAAAATTATTAAAAATATTAATAATTTGTGTGATTACCAATTGAAGTTTTTTGAATTTTTATCAAAAGGAACAAATTCGCTCGGATTTATCCGAAACGTGTGACTATATAAAATTCTTTTTAAAAGAATCCAAATGATTGAGCATGCGGGATGGCAGAAATCAAAATAAATGATTTGGAAAGAATTTGGATGAAAAATTCCACGTTTGTAAAGATAAAAACATATTTTTATCTAAATGAACTGTTAATAACTAGAATGAAAATCCAACGTTTTTAAATAAATAAATTGGATTGAAAATGGTTTTAACAGAACTAGAATTTTCCAATGAATATATTGGAATGGATTTGAATTGAAATAATCTTCGGAATATTTCTATATTGGATTCCGTGATTTTACGGATATTGTTGAGGAATTTGGAAGATATATATATCGTTATTCCCAATACGATATTTGTTGGTTTTAGAATTTGATGTTGAATATAAGCCAATATAATTTCTATTCTGAGCCTTTTATTTAAAATCAAATTGGATTTTGGGGTTTATCGTGGATGGTGTTTTAAATAACATTTGTTCTTTAACCCAGTTAACAGTTAAGTTATGATTTGTAATGTATAAATCTTTTAATTAAGATTAATGGAAATTTTCAAAGTAAAGTTTCCCAATTTAATTTATTAAATTGGAATTGAATGGAATTCGATTTGGTAATAATCGAGGTGAGCTTCTGTAAAGGAAGACCGTTACTATATATGGAATTTAAAGGCTTTGTCGTTATTCCATTTATAGCATTGGTTTGATACAGAAATTTATATCGATTATACGCTGTTATGATTTCCGTGAAGATTCTGTTTTGATGGAAGATGATTTTGAGTTTATCATGAACTTTGTTTTAAATAACTTCGGTTTTTTATCCCAGTTAAAAGCAGGATTAATTTCCAGAAAGTTGAATAATCATTAAGTATGATTTTTGAGATTAAAACTGAATTAGAGTTTTAATAAATCTTTAATTAGATTGGAATGAATGAACGGTAATTAAATTTACCAAAACATGAGATGTGGTATAAACCAATATGCTTGGTTGTTGATATTGATCAAGATTGATTGATTGTTTGGATTGTGCTGGACTAGTTTATGAGCAAAATATGCTTTTACATTTAGCATTGGGTTGGGTAGAAATATTTGTACGCTAACATCTTGTGAAACACTTCACGATTTGACTATGAGATGTTTAGCGATGTTGTTGAGTTCATTTCAAATTTAATGAATGATTTTGAAATGATATTTTTCTTAAGTGAAAAGAAATGTACTCCTGATTTGGATAGGGAATGTTTTATAAAACATAAAGGATTTCGAGGGTCAAACCCGATGATTTTGAAATGATTTGGAAATGTATTATGGTTCTACATTGTGATTCATCGCTTATCCGATTAGTTGCTATTGATGATGTATCTGTTTGGTGGCGGAGAATTTATTCTCTTGCTTAACACCCTTTTTGAGACGTACGAGCTCAAAGGTTATGTGATTAATAGTGACTAATCATATGTGTGAATTGCCGACGTGAAGTACTATAGTTTGAAAGTACTTGTGATTATTATGTTATGAAATGATTTTCCCCACTTCTGGATATAAAATGATTTAGCAAGTATGTGGCCCAAGATTCGGGTAATCCGAGATTGACTAAAAGAATGAGGGGGTGTAGTTTCCCTGAGTGTGGAATGGAGCATCGTCAGTGTAGCCTGCTCCATAGTGGGAGGTGCACATATATATATCGAGTTGGAGGGGTGCGTACAACCTAGTCTGAGGATCGTGCACAATATTTGGTTGCATACTTGTTTGTATGCATTGTTATGTTTTGGAATTCATATTCTCAAAGATTTTGGTTTGGGATCCCGAAGTGAAATCTACTTTGATATAAAAGCTAGATATGTAGTTCAAAATGATTTAAAATAAGAAATCAGGAAATAAAGTCCAAAGAAAGAATTTCTGTAAAGTGAACTGGATTTGAAAAAAAAAATTGGGATTAATCCTAAATGGGTAGATTGAGGAATTGCATGTTGTATGATGCATTGTAGATCCATATTACTATTATTAATTGTTGTTTATGTACTGGTATTCATGGGGGTAAACCCATTCCGTGACATGCAGCGTGGTCCAGTGATTTACCTTATTTTAAAGTAAAGTTAGTTTTTAGTTCTCACACCAGTCCCACGACTGACTCGGAGTTTATTATTTCTACCTAAACTCTAGGTGCTCATATTTTCCACATGGGCCGTCTGCAGTTTAGTTTTGCAAATTATTTCGTTTAGCAGCATTCTGGATCGAAGCTTAAAGCATTTTTCAGGGCATTGATAGTCTTCCGCTGTGTTAGTTTATTTGTTTCCGCTGCATTGTATTACATTTATTGTAAATTATTTTCCGTTGTATACTATTTTATACACTGATGTAACATTATTATGATGTTTATAAAAGTCTTTTGTTGTTTGTTCTGATGTGTTATGCGCCCAGAGTTAGCGTATCCGGGTTTTGAACAGTCTTGGTCGGTTTAGCGATCGATTAGGTCCAAGCGAAATCCGTATCGTTACACCCATCACCCAAGTATGAAGAAGAAATTGATGAGAAATCTACAAGAAAATGGTTAGAGGTCTTTCTTCTAATCCATGGCACTCTTAATGCATCAACATTATGAGACTGCATGTAAGTGAGACATGAAATTAGTCATGTATTGTTTCATGTATTTTGTGTGTACTTAGCTATCCTTCCCTGCATGGATCTCTTTAGCTGATATATGCATTGTATATCACCTGTTATCTATGAAATTTTTGTTTTTTTAATAAAAGAGTGTTACGGATCACTATAAAATCAGCGACTTTGCCAAAAAAACATTCGAATTATCCACTTCATTTTATTTAATATGCTATTCAATCCACATGAGATCTATTTACAACAAATTTCTTAGCAATCCATTAATTCCTTTATATACCATTCAGATTCATTAGACTTGAATTCATTCATTCATTGGTTCTCAATTAAGTTCATTTGCTTTCAAATATATACTCATGCAATCTATTTCAACCATACAATCCAACTAATTCTCAAACATTCCATTTAGAACTCCCTTTAAGTTAAATTATTTTGGCTTCATAATCCACTTTGATTTCTATCCTAAACAACATTGGTTGATTTGCAATATTATAAATTTGAGAATTCTTTTACTTTTATCTTTTTACAAAACATATTAGGCAAAAATAATACAAAAATAATTTTATATCCAACTACAAATATGCGCTCTCATATATATACACTCAAACTCAATCTAGGGTATTACTAACCCCATCTTTGTTGAGTTAAAACATAGAGCTAAGGCTATCACTAAACCTTATGCTCTGATACCAAATGTAACGACCCACTTTGTCTGTATAGTTTAAGCTGACATTTAACGACTCATGTCAACTCAAAATGCACAGAAAAGCAGAGATTTAGTGTAACAACCCGAATTTCGATAGACCCATTTTTTTCAAAAATCCCAATATGTCTAAGCTTGAGCCGGCTTGGCTGGTATCCCAACCAATATCCAAAGCTATCATATCTCTGCCACAAACCTACATGTGGGTGGGTTATGAGTAGGGGGTCAGAACACAAAGTTCTGGTGACTCAAGAAATCATACATTCTGAAATAACCGTACATATACAGTTCCGTTATGTTTTCTTATTTATTAGGTTGTTTAGGTAAACAACACTCTAGGCTTGACAAGACTCAAACCTCCCGTAAAGGAAAGCCCAGATTGTGTTGAGGACAAGACCAATCAGAATGTAGACAGAAGAACATTTTATTGTTATTACAACAATTACATCAGAGTACATGTGACACCCCACGTCCATTAATGTCACTCGCAAAATGGAATGCATTAACTTCTATGGAGCGTTTTAAGTGTGTATAGAACAGAAACTTAACAACAAGACAGATATAGTACATAAAAATTTAAAACTTCATTTATTGCAGCGGTAAACAAATAAGTTTGATTAAATCATCAAAAACCAAAGACTAGAGTCAAGTACATAATATCCAACTTGACTAAATCAGAGTACATAAAATGAAAGACATAACCCCAACATAAAATAGCTATAAATAAGATAGGCTGAACTTTTACTTCAGCGATCCAAGCAACTTATAAAGACAAGAGATAAAGATGTCCAAATCAAGCTCCACTAGTACTAGTCCCACCCTGAGCATCGGGGGGAGGGGGGAGGGAGGAAGAAAAGAGGTGTAAACAAGGGGGTCAGACATAAAATATGGCGAGTGCAATAACTTTAACAATATAACCGTTAAGTAACTAGGATAAAGCATAAGCTGGAAAATAAGGAAATGACTATGAACAAATGGGTATGACAGAGCAAACAAAGGAAATAAGACGAACAAAGATAACGTTAAAGGCGCACCTAATCACTATAGGATAATTACTATACTGTACCCAAGCTAACTACACCGCACCATTACTAGTCACCCTAAAAGTTGATCCTGCCAACCGAATAGGATAATATTAATAGTAGTTTCGTGTACTTCTAGCTATCTTCATAGGTGCCGTCTTCCCCTATCTTCGCTAGTTGTATCCCATACCCTCCCTATTGTGATTACAATGTTTATTCATAATATGGTAGATATACTCCTAGCTGTCTTCATAGGCGTCGTCTGCTCCTATCTCCACTAGTCGTACGCATTACCTTCCCCATTCTAACTACAATGTTAATAATATGGTAGTTATACACCTAGCTGTCTTCATCGGTGTCGTCTTCTCCTATCTCCGCTAGTCGTACCCACTACCTTCCCCATTCGATCGGCTCCCTAACTCGTAGATACCCGTGTTGGCCCCACCGTGGGGTGTATCACTCCCCAAAGTGGCAACCCGATACCACCAAGATGCGCGACTTATATCTACACGATGCAGCAACGTCTTACCTACCAGCCTGGGCCCACGCACGCACATGACCCCGTTGGACTCGCGTTGCCACCGCTAACTCGTTTTGACCTCTTACAATCAAATCCAGTAAGTGTGCCCGTGCTCGACTTGGTTCGAGCTCACAAAGATACTAAATGGGTTACTGGTTTGAAAAGGGTCCCCACACAAGCTTTCCACCTATGCTTGGTCCCCACTAAGCTTCCCTACTTAACCCCTTCATATTCATGTCTTCTAACATGTTTTCAAGTTGGTTAAGTGTTTATAATTACATCCCACATGTCCCCCATGTTATCCACTTAACAAATCAACATGTGTTATTGGTTAAGCTTGTCTTAACCCTACCCACTTATCAGATCAATATTTTATTGGTTAAGCTGGTCTTAACCCCATCCACTTATATCTTATTGGATAAGTTGGTTTTAACCCTATCCGCTTGTCTGATCAATATATTATTATTGTTTAAGTTTGTCTTAACCTATCCACTTATCAGATTAATATATAACATGTATATTATTGATTAAGCTGATCTTAATCCCTCCCACATATCAAATTTTACTTAGTTTATGGTTAGGTACTTCTTAGTTCCCAGATACATTGGTTAAGAGAATAACTCCCTAAGTACCAACCCCGAAGAATGAGATCAACATCAGATCGTTACTCAGAGAATCACTCACTAAACAAACTTCTGTTTGTCATTCATATTTGTATTTAATCAGCATTAATTAATTATTAATGCAACTAATCGTATTTCATATGCCACCCAAGGTACCTACTTAATTTCACATGCCACCCAAGGCACCCACTTAACCCCCCATGTCCCACCATGTGTTTTATCTGGTTAAGTGCTTCTTAATTCATAAACACGTAACCTTGTAAAGACCTCCTACATTAAACTGGCATTTGTGGCAGATGGATTTGTCGGGTGGGTCTGGGCAGTCTTACACCACAAATGAGCCTAACCTCGTGCCTTCACAACTGTTACGCATTTAATTCATGCCATTGACCTCTCACATTAGACTGGCATTTGTGGCTGCTGGATTTGCCGGGCGGGTCCGGGCAGTCTTACACCACAAAAGAGTCTAACCTCGTGTCTTAGGCGGTTTATTATTACACACCTTCATTTAACCCCAAATTTTATTAATATCCCTATTTAAATTTGCCAATAAATTCCAATATATACTTATGTCCATAATTGTCTCTTAAAATTATATCCATAAATGCCAATTTTTCCAATTAATGTATTAAATTATTTATATGCCTTTTTCATGCCATTTATGCCAATTCTAAAATAGGTGTATATTCAATATTACCCCCATCGTCCTCACGTTGTTCGTTCATTTATCGTGACATATACATATATTAGACTAGCAAATAGTCAAACACATAAAAGGGAAGAAACATCACAAATTTGCAAAACACCCAAAATAAATCTAACTTGCAAATAAGAATTACAACATAACTTGCATAAACTTTGTATAGTCATGAATCTAAACATAAACCTAAAAGGTGTGAACTGGCATGTATGAATCAAGTTTTCACCCAAACTTGCATTGGTCGTAGTCACAAACTTGCATAAAACTATACATGTCACAGATCTAAACATAGGGGTGTAAACTTGCATATATATATATATATATATATATATATATATATATATATATAATATAGGTTTTCACCTAAAACTTGCATAGGCCATAGTCACAAACTTGCATAAAACGATGTATGTCATAGATATAAATCTAAAGGTGTAAACTTGCGTATATATGAATCCAATTTCTACCTAAACTTGCATGTAGTCACTTTATTTGATTCACATGTAAACTTGTGTACAATTCACATAGAAACTAGCATATAATCTACACCCAAACTTGCATATAAAATGATGTCAAACGTGAATCAAGTTGAACATAGATGATTGAATATATAAAAAGAGATCCACAACAAAAACTATCATTATGAACAACTAGCATATATTCACAAAATATCGCATTTTTCCAATGATTCACAAACATTGCCATATAACCAATTTATAACTCAACCTAATTAACTTGTTAATTATCTTATTAAAGAAATTGAACTCACAACTCAAAGAAGGTCTTGAGTTCTGGAATCTGAGTTCTGAAATTGATTTAGCTCGCCTTTGAAGTAGATAATTCGTTGTTGTTGTAGTTATAGACTTGACTTGAATTGAGTTGATTAGCTTTACTTTCTCTCCAATTGGTGGCGGCTACTCTGGGTTGCAAGGTGATAGCATGACAGCCATGGTTCTAATTTTGATTAGGTTTTAGGGTTTGAGTCTACATGTGTTTATATAGAATTTAGGATTAATTTAGGCCATCCGATCAACCTAGAATTAACCACAACCATTCAGTTAAGATAGGGTGACAAGTCAGCCCTAATGACACGGCTAGGAGTCAGAAAATCGTCATCACTCAGATCTGCCCGGTGGGGGGGGGGAGTGGGTAGGTCGACCCCTAGGTTGACCCCTAGGTCAACCTGTAGGGGGGAGCTCGACATTAGGGTCAACCCCTTGGTCGACCTGGGTCCTGGGCAGGAATTTTCCCTCCCAGCCCACTTCTTATTTGAATTTCGAGCTGTATGAATTTGTTTGAATTTTCTGGAAACTTCCGACAGCTATAACTTCTTCATACGAAGACCAATTTACGCAAACTCGGACTCTATCTTAACCAGAATTCCGAGACGAACAAAATGGCGTAACCCGTTTCCCTTGATTCTCAGATTTAGAATTAAGTATTCTTTAATTTGTTAGTTTATGTTAACAGAAAACACGCGGTGTTACATTCTCCCCTCCTTAAAGGATTTCGCCCGCGAAATCTCCAAGTTAAGGAGAATGCATATCCTAACATCCAATCATCCATCTACTCAACCATCAAACATAGGAATCCATTGTCCTTACAAAATTTCTAATGTTGTATGAACATATGCAAGAAGTGTGTGTATATGCTCCTTATCTAATGCAAAATCAGGCGGTCTACTGTTTCAGTTGACCTCCTTAATGCAAATCATGATAGTGCCATGCGTCCATTATGTATGTGAAAGAATCCTATCGATACATATTATTTCTACATGTGTGCACAACCATTCATCAAAATGCAGCATCTATATGATAACACAACAATTATCCATCCATAAATTCAAATACGCACACACATTTATATGCAACATGAAGGTGATTGAGCCGATCTAGTGCCTAAGGTGTGTGTATATGCATCCACGAGCAACCACTTGCATCCATCAAACATAACATGTCTCAAACACATGTTTCCGCCATAGGGTTCTTCCAAAACTAAAGATCGAAGATGTCATCGCAAAGATAATACTAAAAGATAGGACATGTATAAACAAAGCGGTAGAAAAAGGAGAAATTAAAACATACCCTCAAAAAGGTAAGGGTACAACATACGCATCTTATCTTCCGGCTCCCAAGTCGCGTCCCTTTGATCATCTCCCCATTGCACTTTGATCAACTTGACCTCTTTGTTGCGAAGCTTTTTGACCTCCGATCCGAGAATGTGTGTACGAGCTCGTTTGATCGTGGCATTGCGCTCTACTTCCACTTCTTCGAGCGTGCTCGGCTCTACCACTTGTATTGTATCGTCTAAACACTTACGCAAATGTGAAACGTGAAACATGTCATGAACTCCGTTGAGCTTCTCTGGTAACTTTACTCTGTATGCCATCTGCCCAATCCTCTCTGTAATTGGAATGGGTCGTATGAACCTTGGTGCCAACTTCCCTACTGATCCAAAGCGGGCTACATTTCTCAACGGTGACACCTTAATAAAAATCATGTCCCCAACATTGAACTCAAGATTGGTTCGTCTCCTATCATCATATGACTTCTGTCGGTCCTGCGTCATCCGTCTGAGGATGATAAGTGGCACTTAAGCATAATTGCGTTCCAACCGCCTCTCGTAAGATTTTCCAAAATTCGCTCATGAAAATGGGATCTCTATTGCTCACAATGCTAGAGGGTATGCCATGCAAACGAACTATCTCTCGAAGGTAAACAGATGCTAACCATGCGGCGGTCCTTTTACTTTTGACGGGTATAAAATGGGCACTTTTAGTAAGTCGGTCTACAATTATCCAATTCCCCGTATTACCCTTCCTCTATCTAGGTAACCCATTTACAAAATCCATGGAAACGCTTTCCCATTTCCAAAGCGGAATCTCTAAGGGATGAGCAAACCTACGAGCTTCTTTTGCTCCACCTTGACTAGCTAGCACACTAAGCATATAACAACGAACTCGGCCACATCCTTCTTCATTCCGGCCCAAAAGAAAACTTTCTTCATATCCCTATACATCTTATCACCACTAGGATGTATGGTCATCTTAGAGCGATGTGAGTCTTCAAGAATTGCCTTCTTCAAACTTTCGTCTTGTGGTACGCAAAGTCTTCCATCTCTACGTAGACAACCTCTTTCATCTATAGCATATCTATCAAGATGTCTTGAGGACTCCCGTCCTATAAGCTTACTTACTGTTTCAACCAACTGTGGGTCGTTCCGCTGTGCCTCTCCAACTCGACCCAAAAGTGTAGGCTGCACCTCTAATGATGCCAAAAATCCGGGGTACATAATCGACAGAGGGTCTGAAGTCAAAGGAAGATATATACTCCAAACTCTGTCGTTCTACAAACAAAGGGCTTAAAGTTAATTTCTTTCTACTTAAGGCGTTAGCAACAACGTTACCTTTTCCAGGGGTATATGCGATCTCAAAGTCGTAGGATGCCAAAAACTCCATCCATCTCTATTGCCTCAAGTTTAGGTGCTTCTGAGAGAATAAGCACTTTAGCGACTTTTCATTTGTTCTTCCTCGTGAGCTTATTCAGCTCTCTATAGCCCACATACAATCTAAGTAAACCATCAGCCTTTGTAGCAAAAACGACTGGAGCACCCCATCCCGAAATGCTTCTTCTTATGAACCCTTTCTCAAGCAATTCTTTCACTTGCTTACAGAGTTCTTTTCTCTCTCTCTCTCGGAGCCATGTGGCGCACTAGTAATGCAATTGGCTTTGCATTATCCACTAAGTATATTCGAAAGCCTATCTCGTGCCTCGGGGGTAAACCTTGAACTTCATCGAAGATGTCACTATATTCACGGACCATACGAACAGATTTCAAATCATCATTGGATGCATCTAGGGATTCTAGGCAGCTAAGCATTACCGGACCTCTAGGGTCCCAAGAAATATTAAGGATCTTTCCACAATGGGTCAACAATCTAACTACCTTTCTTTCACAATCTAGGATGGCACCATACCTAGTTAGCCAACCCATACCTAGAATCAAGTCGTAGCCCATGAAGACAAGAACGAAGGCGTTGCATTCAAAGCCAACGCCCAAGATAGACACTCTCAAATCCCGACAAATCATAGAAAGATGAGCCGAACCACCAAGAGGATTTGAGACTACTATGGGATCTGAAACTAGACTAGTATTTAGGTGCAGCGTTTCAACTAATGAAGTGGATACAAATGAGTGTGAAGCGCCAAAATTCAAACAAGGTTCGAACAGGATGATCAAAAAGGAAAAACCAGATTTCCAACCAAGATATATTTCTACCTCTATCAGGTATGTCAGTCATGAGGGAACGCGTCTGCCCTCCAGAAGATCCTGTACCTTGTCCTTACCTTTGCCTTTTGCTTCTTTGGACGATCCTAATTAGATATCATGTAACGATAACAAGTTTTCTTTATCTCTCTAACTTCTTTATTTAAGTAGTTAGGTATTTCACTAGTGTGGCCTTTCCTTTTCTCTTGGCCCCTTGTTATCCTCGTCGCCTTTCTTTAGATCTACTTTGTCGTGTGTCCTTTCCATGTCTCTCCTACACATTCTCTATTTGTGACCACTTACCAAATGAGGCTTCGTTCTTCATTAACCAAGAAGCTAATTGAACCTTCCTCCCACAGTCTACCTTAAAGGTACTAACAAGTCCTCCACTTCCTTCTAGTTTTGACAGACGTCCCAATCCCATGAAGTGGTTTTCCACCCATTGTACGAAAGTTCTTACATATCTCAGAAAAGCGTCTATATGCGTGGAGGAAGAAATTCAAAATGAAAAGAGGAAGAGATTCAAAATGGAGAATTCGAAAGAAAGATATATGGCTCTTGGGGGCTATGTTTTTAAAACAAACTTTTCTTTTGAAAATACTCTCCTTAAAACATACTTTTGAAAGTATTTCTTTATAAAATGCTTTTTGAAAAATAGTTTTTCAAAATTCATATCTGTTCTGGTAACCTTCAGCTCTAATACCACGTGTGACACCCCACGTCCATTAATGTCACTCATAAAGGGAATGCATTAACTTCTATGGAGCGTTTTAAGTGTGTATAGAACAGAAACTTAACAACAAGATAGATATAGTACTTAAAAATTTAAAACTTAATTTATTGCAGCAATAAACAAATAAGTATGATTACATCACCAAAAACCAAAGACTAGAGTCAAGTACATAATATCCATCTTGACTAAATCAGAGTACATAAAATGAAAGACATAACCCCAACATAAAATAGCCACAAATAAGATAGGCTGAACTTTTATTTCAGTGATCCAAGAAACTTCTAAAGGCAAGAGATAAAGCTGTCTAAATCAAGCTCCACTAGTACTAGTCCCACCCTGATGACCTGGGGGGGGGGGGAAGGAAGAAAAGAGGTGGGAACAAGGGGTTAGACATAAAGTCTGGCGAGTGCAATAACTTTAACAATATAATCATTAAGTAACTAGGATAAGGCATAAGCTGGAAAATATGGAAATGACTATGAACAAATGGGTATGACAGAGCAAACAAAGGAAATAAGACGAACAAAGATAACATTAAAGGCGCACCTAATCACTATAGGATAATTTCTATCTTGCACCCAAGCTAACTACACCACACGATTACTAGTCACCCTAAAAGTTGATCCTACCCACCGAACAGGATAATATTAATGGTAGTTTCGTGTACTTCTAGCTATCTTCATAGGTGCCATCGGCCCCTATCTCCGCTAGTTGTACCCCCACCCTCCCTATTCTGACTACAATGTTTATTCATAATATGGTAGTTATACACCTAGCTGTCTTCATAGGTGCCATCTTCTCCTATCTCCGCTAGTCGTACCCACTACCTGCCCCATTCTAACTACAATGTTTAGAATATGGTAGTTGTACTCCTAGCTGTCTTCATAGATGTCGTCTGCTCCTATCTCCTCTAGTCGTACCCACTACCTTCCCCATTCGATCGGCTCCCTAACTCATAGATGCCCATGATGGCCCCATAGTGGGGTGTACCACTCCCGAAAGTGGTAACCCGATACCACCAAGATGCACGGCTTATATCTACACGATGCAACAACGTCTTACCTACCAGCCCGGGCCAATGCACGCACATGACATCGTTGGACTCGCGTTGCCACCGTTAACCCGTTTTGACCTCTTACAATCAAATCCAGTAAGCGTGTCCCGTCCTCGACTTGGGTCGAGCTCACAAAGATACTAAATGGGTTACTGGTTTGAAAAGAGTCCCCACACAAGCTTTCCACCTATGCATGGTCCCCACTAAGCTTCCCCACTTAACCCCTTCATATTCATGTCTTCTTACATGTTTTTAACTTGGTTAAGTGTTTATAATTATATCCCCATGTCCCCCATGTTATCCACTTAACAAATCAACATGTGTTATTGGTTAAGCTTGTCTTAACCCTACCCACTTATCAGATCAATATATTATTGGTTAAGCTGGTCTTAACCCCATCCACTTATATCTTATTGGATAAGTTGGTCTTAACCCTATCCGCTTGTCTGATCAATATATTATTATTGGTTAAGTTTGTCTTAACCCTATCCACTTATCAGATTAATATATAACATGTATATTATTGATTAAGCTGATCTTAATCCCTCCCACATATCAAATTTTACTTAGTTTATGATTAGGTACTTCTTAGTTCACAGATACATTGGTTAAGAGAATAACTCCCTAAGTACTAACCCCGAAGAATGAGATCAACATCAGATCGTTACTCAGAGAATCACTCACTAAACCAAACTTCTGTTTGTCATTCATATTTGTATTTAATCAGCATTAATTAATTATTAATGCAACTAATCGTATTTCATATGCCACCCAAGGCACCTACTTAATTTCACATGCCACCCAAGGCACCCACTTAACCCCCCATGTCCCACCATGTGTTTTATCTGGTTAAGTGCTTCTTAATTCATTAACACGTAACCTTGTAAAGACCTCCTACATTAGACTGGCATTTGTGGCAGATGGATTTGTCGGGCGGGTCCGGGCAGTCTTACACCACGAATGAGCCTAACCTCGTGCCTTCACAACTGTTACGCATTTAATTCATGCCATTGACCTCTCACATTAGACTAGCATTTGTGGCTGCTGGATTTGCCGGGCGGGTCCGGGCAGTCTTACACCACAAAAGAGTCTAACCTCGTGTCTTAGGCGGTTTATTATTACACATCTTCATTTAACCCCAAATTGGATTAATATCCCTATTCAAATTTGCCTATAAATTCCAATATATACTTATGTCCATAATTGTCTCTTAAAATTATGTCCATAAATGCCAATTTTTTCAATTAATGTCTTAAATTAATTATATGCCTCGTTCAGGCCATTCATGCCAATTCTCAAATAGGTGTATATTCAATATTACCCTCATCGTCCCTACGTTGTTCGTTCGTTTATCATGACATATACATATATTAGACAAGCAATTAGTCTAACACATAAAAGGGAAGAAACATTACAAATTCGCATAACACCCAAATAGATCTAACTTGCAAATAACAATTACAACATAACTTGCATAAACTTTGTATAGTCATGAATCTAAACATAAACCTAAAATGTGTGAACTTGCATGTATGAATCTAGTTTTCACCCAAACTTGCATAGGTCATAGTCACAAACTTGCATAAAACTACATGTCATAGATCTAAACATAGGGGTGTAAACTTGCATACATACATACATATATATATATATATATATATATATATATATATAGTCTTTCACCTAAAACTTGCATAGGCCATAGTCACAAACTTGCATAAAACAATGTATGTCATAGATTTAAATCTAAAGGTGTAAACTTGCATATATGTGAATCCAATTTCTACCTAAACTTGCATGTAGTCTCTTTATTTGATTCACATGTAAACTTGTGTACAATTCACATAGAAACTAGCATATAATCTACAACCAAATTTGCATATAAAATGATGTCAAACGTGAATCAAGTTGAACATAGATGTTTGAGTATATAAAAAGAGATCGACAATAAAAACTATCATTATGAATAACTAGCACATATTCACAAAATATCGCATTTTTCCAATGATTCACAAACATAGCCATATAACCCAATTTATAACTCAACCTAATTAACTTGTTAATTATCTTATTAAAGAAATTGAACTCACAACTCAAAGAAGGTCTTGAGTTCTGGAATCCGAGTTCTGAAATCGATTTAGCTTGCCTTTGAAGTAGACAATTCGCTGTTGTTGTTATAAATTTGAGTTGAATTGAGTTGATTAGCAATACTTTATCTCTAATTGGTGGCGGCCATTTTAGGTTACAAGGTGATAGCATGACGGCCATGGTTCTAATTTTGATTAGGTTTTAGGGTTTGACTCTACATGTGTTTATATAGAATTTAGGATTAATTTAGGCCATTCGATCAACCTAGAATTAACCACAACCATTCAGTCAAGATATGGTGACAAGTCAGCCTTAATGACTCAGCTAGGAGTAAGAAAATCGTCATCACTCAGATCTGCCCGGAAGGAGGGGGTAGGTCGACCTATAAGTCAACCCCTTAGTCGACCCCTAGGTCGACCTATATGGGGGAGGTCGACACTAGGGTCGAGCCCCTTGTCGACCTAGGTCCTGGGCGGGAATTTTCCCGCCCAGCTCGCTTCCGATTTCTGATTTGAATTTCGAGCTGTTTGTATTTATTTTAATTTTCTACAAACTTCCGCCAACCATAACTTCTTCATACGAAGTCCAATTTACACAAACTCAGACTCTATCTCAAACAGAATTCTAAGATGAACACAAGGCATAACACTTTTCACTTGATTCTCACATTTAGAATTAAATATTCTTTAATTTGTTAGTTTATGTTAACATAAAACACGGGGTGTTATAGTACAAGAATATAACAGAGTATGAATTATTAATATACAGCAGAAAATATAAGAGATTAAAATTACATTTAAATACATAGTAGTGGAAAAAGAATACATAACACAACTGAAAGAAATACACAAATACAGAGCTTTTTGAGTATAGTTCTAGCTGTAAATCAGGATCCCGTGAATATAACATCTGCAAAAACCCAACTACTAGCTGCCCGTGTGGAAAATAGGAGCACCTAGAGTTTAGGTTAAAACAATAAGCTCCCGGTCAATCATGTGACTGTTGTGAGAACTAAAACAGTTATTTAAAACTTTACTTTAAAAATAAAGTAAATCAAGGGACCATGCCGTATAACACGGAACGGGTTTTATCCCAAGAATACCGATGCATAAAACAAATAGTGCAATGCTTTTTGAAAAAATGAAGCTATTATATGACTTAGGTCCCATCACACAATGCAATGCAAGCCGGAAAATAGAGTTTTCCCTTATAATAGCCAAACATGCTTGGTACGTATAAAACAAATCATTTTGATACTATTATAAGTGTAAAGTGTATAAAACAATTTCAAATATAAATGTATCAATCATAAACGACATTATGCCCCATCCCACTATGTCGCCATACTAGGCTCTACAATTAAAACCAAAATGTCACGTATTGGAAATTGGATTCCATCTATGAACCAAGGCAAGGTATCGTCCTTACCGAATTCGAGACAATCTAGACTACCATGTCTCAGGCTATAGCCGCAACTACACCTAAAAGCCAAAGGGCTGGTCCTCTCTTACGATTGAGGATTATAACTCCTGAACAATGTGTTTCCCTGCCCTATGGGGAGTAATGGTCATTATGTCGACCATATCATCCATCGGCCCGTAGTGACCGATATATCCGAGGTACCTCTCTTTCCAACAACCACATATGTAAAATGTCTGGGCTCCATACCATGACACTACTTCTAGCTAGAAAGAAACGCATGTTCTCCCTGGATCCTTCTCCCATTACTAGTTCACATCGAGGTGTGAGGATCGCGAATTAACGCTATGCACAAAGCTATGCTATTTAAAGTTGTGCTTTGATCATCAACCACAAGGCCCTGCTTTTCGACAAAAGCCTTGATCATTTACATCTCAGCACGCCACACTAACAATTCACGCCATGCAACTGATGTCTATCAATACATAACCTTTAAGCTCGTACGTCTCAGAGAAGGGTGTTAAGCAAGAGAATAAATTCTCCGCCACCAAACAGATGTGTATTTAATAGAAATCAATCAACACAGAATAAAATCCCATTCATACACACATCCATTTACAAGTTCGTTTTGGGTCTGAACGAGACCGGAGGCACCTTATTCCTCGTCCCATATGTCCAATACAGGAGAGAGGTCCTCGCATACTAACTCTAAAAATTCGAACATACATTTTAAAGGTACATTTTAAATTCAAACGTACATTCTAAAAATTTGGAATATAAATCAATATATTTTGAATTCAAACGTACATTTTAAATTACCGTGGCAACATACTTACTCTAAAAATTCCAGAAAAATAAATCTAGCTATGTTTTGATGATACGGTCCTAACAAAAGTGATTTCATCGAAAACGGAGGTTGTTTGCAAAATGTCTATTTTTAAGTGCTATATATTATAATAAAATATATATAATTTCCATAGCAACTATTTTAAATTTTAAACTGGACATAACTTTTAATTTATAAAGTGAAATCTCAGTTTCTTACATTCATTAGAAGTATATAGTTAATCAGATTCAAATATTTCTTGTTTCGTCCACTTCTGACTTATATTGAATTTTTTACATTCAGTTGAAATTAAAAATCGAATTTTCAAACTACTGCGCCATTTCAAGCTCTTTTTATAATTAAAATAATTTTTTAATCGTTATTATTTAAAATAAATCATTTTAAATATTCAAAATACATTAAAATTGCTAAAAGAAAAATTTTAAATTGGTTCTGAAATTTCGGGTTATTACAATCTCCCCCACTTAAATTCTTTTCGTCCTCGAAAAGGAACGGAGCTGAAAGTTGTTTAACTAATCAACTCAACTTTCATTCCGGCTTTCATTATTCAACTTTTCAGTTTCTAAGAATTTTCTAATTTCTCAAAAATTTGGCGAATACCCTAAATTTTTGAAAAATTTCGCCATAACCTCCTTTGTACGGGGAGACCTTTAAAACCGCAACTAGCCACACAAGGCCTTCATCAATCCAAAAGAAAAAGCCAAGTGGCTAGCCAGTCGGCTCATAAAATCATCAAAACCCAAGAAAATGGTAAACATGTACCTATTTGTCGGGCAAACAATTTTATTCCTCTTCTTAGCTTCCATGCTATGACCTATTCACACATATATATGTACATGTATGCAATTCCAATCAATTTCCAATTCAGTTTAATCATTAAATTTTATTTGGCTTAATGGTTCAAAATTTTAATTAATCAAACCAATAATCAAACAACACAATCAACAATTAATTAGTTGATTATCGTTTCAAACACATAAATTGTTATATATACTAAAAATCCATTTTTGAGGCCAAATCACAAAAATAACCCTATCTAAGTTTTGGTTCTCACATAAGCCAAATGGAATCATATACATATCCCACTTTCGGAACTCGAGCACAAATGCTGATGATGATATATCAATCATGTGAATTGTCCCCGGGCAAATAGATCGTGATTCTATATCTATCCAGTATATTTGAGGATTTGTATACACGTTTGCAAGGCGTATATGCAAAATCTTTATATACTCGATTGTCCAAATTCAATATAAAATAAAATGCTTAAATACGTATAATTGGGTTTAAATTTTCAAAACAAAATTTGTTTTCACTTTTATAATAAAAATAACACTCTTTGAAACTCATTCTAGGATACTACTGATCCTATTTCTAACGATTCATTCTCATTAGATATAACTAATCCAGTCTTTAATGAATTATTTTGTTTGGTTCTAATGTGTCTTGTTCTCGAGCTCTGTAAACCAAAGCTCTAATACCAAGCTGACAAGATCCAAATCTCCCCGTAAAGGAAAGCCCGAATTGAGTTGAGTGCAAGACCAATCAGAACGCAGACAGAAGAACATTTCATTGTTATTACGACAATTACATCAGAGTACAAGAATATAACAGAGTATGAATAATTAATATACATCAGAAAATATTAGAGATTTAAATAACATTTAAATACATAGCAGCGAAAAAGAATACATAACACAACTGAAAGAAATACACGGATACAGAGCTTTTCGAGTATAGTTCTAGTTGTAAATCAGGATCCTGTGAATATAATATCTTCAGAAACCCAACTACTAGCTGCACGTGTGGAAAATAGGGGCACCCAGAGTTTAGGTTAAAGCGATAAACTCCAGGTCAGTCATGTGACTGGTGTAAGAACTAAAACAGTTATTTAAAACTTTACTTCAAAAATAAAGTAAATCAAGGGACCATGTCGTATAACATGGAACGGGTTTTCTACCAAGAATATCATTGCATAAAACAAACAGCGCAATGCTTTTTGGAAAAATGAAGCTATTATAAGACTTGGGTCCCATCACTCAATGCAACGCAAGCCGGAGGATAGAGTTTTCCCTTATAATAGCCAAACATGCTTAGTACGTTTAAAACAAACCATTTTGATACTATTATAAGTGTAAAGTGTGTAAAACAACTTCAGATATAAATGTATCAATCATAGACGACATAGCGCCCCATCCAACTATGTCGCCATACTAGGCTGTACAATTAAAACCAAAATGTAACATATTGGAAATTGGTTTCCATCTACGAACCAAGGCAAGGGATCGTCCTTACCGAATTCGAGACAATCTATCCTACCATGTCTCAGGCTATAGTCGTAAATGCACCTAAGATCCACAGGGCCGGTCCCCTCTTCCATTTGAGGATTTTAACTCCTGAAAAATGCATATCCCCGCACTATGGGGCGTAATGGTCAGTATGTCGACCATATCATCCATCGGCCCCGTAGTGACTGATATATTTGAGGTACCTCGCTTTCCAGCAACCACATAAGTAAAATGTCTGGGCTCAATACCATGACACCACTCCTAGCTAGAAAGAAACGCATGTTCTCCCTGGATCCTTCTCCCGTTTCTGGTTCACACCGGGGTGTGAGGCTCGCGAATTAACGCTATACACCAAGCTATACTATTTAAAGTCGTGCTTTGATCATCAACCATATAAGTAAAATGTCTGGGCTCCATACCATGACACTACTTCTAGCTAGAAAGAAACGCATGTTCTCCCTGGATCCTCCTCCCATTACTAGTTCAAACCGAGGTGTGAGGCTCGCGAATTAACGCTATGCACAAAGCTATGCTATTTAAAGTTGTGCTTTGATCATCAATCACAAGGCCCTGCTTTTCGAAAAAAGCCTTGATCATTTACATCTCAGCATGCCACACTAACAATTCATGCCATGCAACTGATGTCTATCAATACATAACCTTTAAGCTCGTACGTCTCAGAGAAGGGTGTTAAGTAAGAGAATAAATTCTCCGCCACCAAACAGATATTTAATAGAGATCAATCAACACATAATAAAATCCAATGTTAGACACACACATCCATTTACAAGTCCGTTCTAGGTCTGTACGAGACTGGAGGCACCTTATTCCTCATCGCATATGTGCAATACAGGAGAGAGCTTCTCGCATATCCGTTGATCTCCAAGTATGTCTGGACGATCACCACTTATTATGATTTCTTGGGTGTACAGCCTAATCAAGACATCAGTAATCATCCAAACGATGTGGAGACCTCCGGTCTTTAATCACCGTCTTCATCGTCGACTTATCGTCGTGTCAATCATTTAGAATGGGATAAACCTTGTATCGCGTATCGTATAAACAAGTGTTACATATGCCTAATTTTAATCCATAATATTCTTTTATTCAAATATTCATTTCTCAATTTAAACCAAATTAAGGTTTTCCAAACTAGTCGGGATTAGCGAACCTTACCGAAGTAATCATTTATTATATTTCCAAATCCCAACCTATTCATCCCATGGAGCAAAACTGATAATACTCCATATCTAACATCACGGTGTTATCGGTAAAATTAATTACCATTTCACGTACAAATCTAATTAAAGATTTAACTATATCTTGGAGCAAAAATGGTGATACTCCATTCTCGATCATTTCCCAAATTTGATAATTTAATTTATCGCATTCACATTTCATTCTAATTAAAGGTTCATTGAAAATCCCTACTTAGTTTTAATCTTCCGACAATCATTATTTAATGATTATTTAACTTTCTGGAAATAAATCCTGTCTTTAATTGGGTTAAAGAACCATTGTCATTTAAAACACAGTTCACGATAAACCCAAAATCACATTCCATTAATTACGGAATCTTCACGGAAAACGGATCAATATATATAATCAATTTCAATTTTCGTATCCGACTAATAATATAAATGGAATAACGGCAAAGCCTTTTAAATTCCATATATATTAACAGTTTTTCTCCATAGAAGCTCACTTCGATTATTACCAAATCGAATTCCATTCAATTCCAATTTATTTTTTCAAATTGGAAAAATTACTTTTTCCATCAATTCTTAATAAAAAGATTTATAAATTCCAAATCATCTCTTCACTGTTAATTGGGTTAAAGAACAAGTGTTATTTAAAATACAATTCACGATAAATAAAAATTCCAATTTCAATTCAATTCCAATTTTATATTAATTAATTAGTAAACTTCCCTAAATCTTATTTAAAAGATTTATTCTTTTCTCATCGTGGTTTAAGAACAGTGTTATAAAGACACCATTCACGACAAACCCAAAATCCAATTCAATATTAAATATAAGGGTCTAAATAGAAATTATATCGGCTTATATTCAATATCAAATTCTGAAATCAACAAATATCGTATTGGGAATAACGATTTAGATATCTTCCAAATTCCTCCACAATATCCGTATAATCACGGAATCCAATATCGAAATATTCCGAAGATTATTTCCATTCAAGTCCATTCCAATTTATACATTGGAAAATTCTGGTTATTTTAGAACCATTTCAATCCAATTTATTTATTTAAAAATAACAAATTATTATTTCTAGTTAATAACTAGTTCATTTCGATAAAAATATACTTTTATCTTTTCAAACTTGGAATTTTTCATCCAAAATCTTTTCAAATCATTTATTTTGATTTTGCATAATTTTTCCATATTTTTAATAATTTTATTCAAGCCCTTACAATCGATTTCCATAAATGGTCATCGAACTGCATTTACAGCGACCTTTTCCAAAATTGATTTGGACATATTTTAAAATCCAACAGTTAGATTTCAAATCTCTTATATCATTGGAAAGCTCTTTTTGATACGAACCCAATGGTTCAGGTTTTAGGAGAATCCAACGGTCGGATCTCCCGTTACGTCCATTTGAAGTTAATGGTCGAAATTCGCGAACGGTCGCTGGGCAGCGCGTTCTATTCAGGCCATTAAATATATATATATGTTATATATATTTCATCGATCTCCATTTAAAATGTATTTTATAAATCGTTTTAAATTCGTTTTAAAAACGATTTTAACTTCATTTTCTATTTTAAATCAAAATTGAATATTCTATATCATTATAATATATAAATGATAATATTTTCGAAATGTCATATTTTGAAAACATTTCCTTTTCGATATTCATTATAAAAATGAATAAAATCGATATAAATATCGTTCGTGTTAAAATGGCGCATATCTAATCAATACGACTTCACATATTTCAATAATTTTGTGTCCATCCAAAATTGGACATCAAATTCACATTTTAATCCTTTAGGAATATTACTCTAAAATATTGTTTAAATATTTTATTCAACACATGAATATTCTTAATCCTTTTTCTGAATATTATTTTAAAATATTCGTTATTTTCCAAATTGGAATGAGACCCAATCAATTACCATATAATGTTATTTATATGGATTCTATACAACACATGTTTACAATAACAACGACAAACAATCAATGATCATCCATAGTTCATTACACAACTGCATAAGCATTAAATATAAATAATTGACACTTACAACAGTCCGTCAACCAATCGATTGATATACAACTAAAAAATTGGGATTAGTGTACGTCAAATATCATCTCAATACCCGTGTGGGGTTTCAACCAACAAATAATGAATATTATTTGTGCAGTTGGGCGATGCGTAAAATTTATCGTCCCAATCCTTATCAGTTAAATGGGTGTACATAAACAAATCATCCGACTTGTAAATGAGTATTTATTTCCATTTCAAGACAATTTTATGCCGTTCATATATACGTTAAAAATTATATTTTTAACGATAAAATATTTTATTCAACACATGAATATTTTATACAATTCATTTATACAATAAAAATGAAATTTCTGTTGTTCTAACATATTTTAGAAAATTTTGGCAGCATAACGGCGCGATACTAGAACTAGAATAAGGTGTGGACTTATTCCTCGCCTAATACTGGCTCGCGCCATACACATACCATTTCCAATCAATTTAATTCACATACCAAATCAAATTCAACTAATTTCTTAATAGGTTTGCCAAACCCTATTAATTAACAATCAGTCCAATAAAACAAATAACCAAACATCCATGGTTTCAATCAAAGGTGTCGAGTGCTACTGAGCACCGTCTGCATCCTAGTAAATATTTAACTTAATTAAAAGCTGAGTGAGAAAATGTTCTCACCCTAGGATCCACTCCACCATGCTTTATTGTCGCTCAGATTCGCTGTTTTGATTCAAACGCAATCTATTTCACGAAATTTATATTAAAAAATATATTTTTATCTTTGCAATAAATAATTAAAAATCACATTTTTATATTGTTAAAAATCATATCTTTATATTAATAAAAATCATAACTTTATATAAATAAAAATCATCACTTTTTATAAATAAAAATCATAACTTTATATAAATAACAAAATCACATTTTTACAATGCTATTAATATAAAGGTCTCATTTTTATGAAAACGCTAGATAGATAAAAATCACATTTTAATTTCAATGTTTTCTATATAAAAAACTGACATTTAAACTAATGTTATTCACATAAAAATCGTATCCTTATATAACTAAAAATCATTTCTTTATCATGGAAATAAAACCATAGAAACTCTCAAAAATTTTAGGGTTTCGATTGCCAAAGAGCTCGCAGAGTGGTGGCTCCAGATCTCGCGTGACGGTGGAGCTTGCGGTTTCTTTGATTGGGGCATGGGTTTCGAATTCATGGTGGATCCTCTGAGGTGGCGGAGTAGGGCGCTAAAGGTCGAGGGCGTGGCGGCGATGAGGTGGCGGCGTTCGGGATGGATGGCGGTGGCTTTTGAAGGGGTTAGGGTTTCAGGCTTTGGGTTTTTAAATAGGGAACGGAGAGGGGGCAGGGCAGCCTCAGCGGCTGAGGAGGGGGTCTGGCGCCTCCAGCGGCGGCGCGTTGGCCTGGAGGGCGATCTCGATCGCGGTTTTTTCTCTTCTAATCGGTTTTTGAATGACGGTAAAAGGGAAAGGGGGTTGAGTTTGAATAGGAGGAAAAAGGGGGAGAAATATATAAATATATAATTATATTATTTTAATTTCAGAAAAGTTACTTTTTCTTTTCAACTTCAAACCGAACCCAACAACTGTCGCCCCTAGCATAATACCCCCATTCCGGACATAATGGGATATGTCCCGTAAGCCAATTTGATTATTACCACCAGTTTTCGTTAAATTTGAAATATAAATCAATATATTCTGAATTTAAACATACATTTTAAAGGTCACGTACTAACTCCAAAAATTCCAGAAAAATAAATCTAGCAATGTTTTGACGATACGGTCCTAACGAAAGTAGTTTCATCGAAAACGAGGGTTGTTTGCAAAATGACTATTTTTAAGGACTATATATTATATTAAAATATATATAAATCCCATAGCGACTATTTTAAATTTTAAACTAGACATAAATTTTAATTTATAAAGTGAAATCTCTGTTTCTTGCATTCGCTAGAAGGATATAGTTAATCAGATTCAAATATTTCTTGTTTCATCCAATTCTGACTTATATTAAATTCTATACGTTCAATTGAAATTAAAAATCGAATTTTCAAACTACCACGCCATTTCAGGCTCTTTTTATAATTAAAATAAATTTTTACGTTCTAAATTTCATTTAAATAAATTTTTAACCGTTGTTATTTAAAATAAATCATTTTAAATATTCAAAATTGCTAAAATAAAAAATTTTAATTGGTTTTGAAATTCCGGGTTGTTACGATCTCCCCTACTTAAAATCTTTTTGTCCTCGAAAAGGAAGGGAGTTGAAATTTATTTGACTAATCAAATCAACTTTCATTCTATCTTTCATTCTTCAACTTTTCAGTTTCTAAGAATTTTCTAATTTCTCAAAAATTTGGCTAACACCTTAAATTTTTGAATTTTTTTGCCATAACCTCCTTTGTACGGGGAGACCTTTAAAACTGCAACTAGCTACGCAGTGCCCTCATCAATCCAAAAGAAAATGCCAAGCGGCTAGCCAGTCAGCTCATAAAATCATCAAAACCCAAGAAAATGGTAAACATGTACCTATTTGTCGGGCATACAATTTTATTCCTCTTCTTAGCTTCCATGCTATGACATGTTCACACACACACACATACACACACACACACACACACACACACACACACACACACACACACACACACACATATATATATATATATATATATATATATATGTACATGTATGCAATTCCAATCTATTTTCAATTCAATTTAATCATTAAATTTTATTTAGCTTAATGGTTCAATATTTTAATTAATCAAACCAATAATCAAACAACACAATCAACAATTAATTAGTTGATTATCGCTTCAAACACATAAATGTTATATGTACTAAAATTTCATTTTTGAGGCCAAATCACAACAACAACCCTATCTAAGTTTTGGTTCTCACACAAGCCAAATGGAATCATATAGATATCCCACTTTCGAAACTAGAATACAAATGTTGATGATGATATATCAATCATCTGAATCATCCCGGGGCGACTAGATTGTGATTCTATGTCTATCTATTATATTTGAGGCTTTGTATACACGTTTGCAAGGCGTATATGTAAAATCTTTATATACTCGATTGTCCATATTCAATATAAAATAAAATACTTAAATACGTATAATAGTGTTTAAATTTTTAAAACAAAATTTGTTTTCACTTTATTTTAAAAATAACACTCTTTGAAACTCATTCTAGGATACTACTGATCTCATCTCTAATGAGTCACTCTCATTGGATATTACAAATCCAATCTCTTATGTCATGTTTTAAAATCAAGGATTGGATGGATGACGTGTTTTTCTGGTCAAATGGTTAAGATAATCTCTAATCTAATCTAAAGGTCCTAATTCACCTAATACATCTATAAAAACACACCTAAACCTAATTTCATTACACTAATCCATGGAGCCTCCATGCTGCTCTAATCTAAATTAAAACTAGCCTCTCTTCTCCAAAGCAAATCAGAATAGGAGTATTCAAATTGGAAGATAAGAATCAAATTCTACAACAACGGTTTAGCTAATCAAATTCAGAATTCAGATCTATTTTCTATTCTAAATCCTATCGCTGTGAGTCTATATTACTTTCACATATAATTAAACTAAAAGTGATTGTGATAGGACTGTAAATTGGATTTTATGAATATGCCTGTAAGATGAACCATATCAAGTTTTGTAAATTCTTATTTTTAAGATTCATACCCAAATTTCTGTTATCATATGCCTGTTGGATATATTCTATTGTTTTATGCTAGTTCATATTTCATATGACTATGTTCATGCCAATCTTGATGCTTTTATCCTCTTCCCTATCTCTCTTCCTTTTTATTTTAAGAGATTAGGCTAACTTCGAGCCAAACATATTACGTTGAATTATACATACGAATGACGTGGGGACGTTGTGGGAAAAGTTGGGAAAATATTGAATAATATGTAATAAAATGAGATTATTGGCATAAATCAATTTGGGCATAATTGTGTATAAATTGAATACATGAGATTTGGCAAAAGTTGGATGGGGTATAATTGGATATAATTTGTATACATGAGGTTTGGCATAAATTGTTAATAATAATGAACGCAAACTGATTTGGGTATAATTTGGCATAACATGTATACATAAGATTATAGGCCTAATTTGGATTAAAATTATAAACATAATTTAGATTGGAAATTATGGGTAGTTGGAATATATTTTAATCCAAGATTTAAAATTGGGACTTGAATCAAGAAGTGATAATGAACGCCTAAGACACGAGGTTAGATTCGAATTGCGGTATAAGACTGCCCGGAACCGCCCGACATATCCATCAACCGCAATTTTGTAATCTAATGTGAGAGGTCAAAGGAAGAAATTAGATACGTAATAATGCAAAGACATAAGGTTAGATTTGGATTGCGGTATAAGACTGCCTGGAACCGCTCGCCATATCCAGCAACCGCAAAATGACAATCTAATGTGGGAGGTCTTGCAAGATTACGGTTATAATGAATTAATGAACACTTAACTAAGATAAGACATGTGGTAAGACATGGGAATGATAAAAGGGTTAAGTGGGTAACATGGGTAGCATGTGAAACATAATTAAAACACTTAACCAAGATGAGACATGTGATTAGACATGAGGGTAAAGAGGGGTTAAGTGGGAATTCCTAGTGGGGACCAAGCTTAGGAGGGAATCTTGTGTCAAGTGGGTGGACCATTTTCAACCAGTAACCCATTTTAGTATTTATATGAGCTTGAACTAGGTCGAGGACGGGACACGCTTACGGGGGTTGATTGTAAGAGGTCAATAAAGAGTTAGCGATGGAAGTGCAAGTCCAACGGAGTCATGTGCGTGCGCGGGTCCGGGTCGGTAGGTAAGTCGTTGTTGCATCGTGTAGGTATAAGCCGTGCATTTTAGTAGTATCGGGTTGCCACTTTAGGGAGTGATACACCCTACTGTGGGACCAGCACGGGTATCTACGAGTTAGGGAGCCAATCGAATGGGGAGGCTAGTGGGTACAACTAGTGGAGATAGGAGCAGGCGCCACCTATGACAACAGCTAGGAGTACACGAAACTGCTATTATTATTATTATTATGTTTAGTAAGAGGGATCAACTTTCAATATGGAACTAGTATTGGTGCAGTGTAGGAATTATCTTATACTGATTAGAAGCACAATCAATGTTACATCTTGTTTACCATGTCACATCTTGTAACACTCCACGTTCATTAATGTCACTCACAAAGGGAACGCATTAACTTAAGTGAAGCGTTATAGGTAAGAGATGCAGATAAATTACAAGACAGACAAATAAAGCAGCGGAAAATAAAGTCATTTTAGAAGCAACATAGTTCAGTCAAGCTTTTACAACAATTGACTAATCATACATAAAACTTCTGTCTTGATTCAAAAACTTTCATGTATATAAGAAGCATAAAAATAGCAAAGTAGCATAAGTCCCCAAATTAAAGTGAAATCACAGCCATGGCCAAAGATAAGAGGTTCCAAGCCATACATCACAGAATCTCCAAGCTAGGAAAGAGAAATGATCCAAACTAAGCTGAGTTATTCCCTCCCTGACTACCTGGGGGGGAACGGAAGAAAAGAAGAAGAAAGAAAACAGGTCAGACATAAGTCTAGTAAGTCCAGTGATTTTTCAGCATGTAAACAAGATAAAGGATCATGACATGAATAAACTGAAAATAGGGCAATACCATAAAACAAGATAACTTAAGACAAGATAAGGCAAGGTAAACTGAATGCGCTTCATCTCTATCTCTCCTTCGCTACTACCCTGTTATTTTGCTTTCTATATCTCTGCACCACCTAACTAGTGTCCCAACTAGTAATCTGTATAAAATGATAATATTACAACGTGATCCTAATCCCCGCAATTGTGATAGCCTTCAGGTGTACATCTAGTAGGAGGATCTTACCTCAATCAGCCTAATTGCCACGAAGATGTACCCTTACTACCCTATCAATCAGCTCCCTACTTGTATTAATGTTCCATGTGTCTGTGCCAATCGGCCCTCTCTTACGTGTAGATACCCTGTGCTGGTCCCACCATAAGTTGTACAAATACTTATGATAGCAACTCGACACGATTCAAGATGCACAGTGTGTAACTACTGGTACCCAATGCCTGCTTTTTCCCACTACGGAGTACTTGCACGTCCGTAAATCGTCGGAACCTACACTGACGTACCCCCTTCCGCTATTTTGATCGCTTATAATCATCCCAGTAATCGTGCCCTACCATGCCTAGTTCAGGGTACCATGATTCATCTATGTGGGTTACTGCTGAAATGTGTCCCCGTTACTAGGGTTTCCTACTAGTTAAGTTTGTGGGCCTATATATACAAATATTACCCACCTACACTTGATGTACTTAACCCTCCCACCGATTCAAGCATGTTTATTTAATGGTTAAGTTTGTGGGCCTATATATACTAATATTACCCGCTTAGACAAGATGTACTTAACCCTCCCACCGATTCAAGCATGTTTATTTCACGGTTAAGTTTGTGGGCCTATATATACTAATATTACCCGCCTACACGATATGTACTTAACCCTCCCACCGATTCAAGCATGTTTATTTAACGGTTAAGTTTGTGGGCCTATATATACTAATATTACCCACCTACACGAGATGTACTTAACCCTCCCACTGATCAAGTCAATACGTATTATTGGTTAAGCTTGCCTTAACACTATCCGCTTCGTTCATGTAATATTGGTTAAGTGTTGTCCATTCATGTTAATTTAACCTACCCACACATCATGTTGTATTGGTTAAGTGTTTTCTATTAACTTAACCCCACTCATTCATCATGTTATATTGGTTAAGTGTTTCCCTCTTGTGTTACTTAACCCTATCATACATCATGTTATATATATTGGTTAAGTGTTTCCTTCTTGTGTTACTTAAGCCTACCATACATCATGTTATATATTGGTTAAGTGTTCCCTTCTTGTGTTACTTAACCCTACCATACATCATGTTATATCGGATAAGTGTTGCCTTAGTTAACTTACCTCTACCATACATCATGTTATATATTGGTTAAGTGTTTTCTTAGTTAACTTAACCCTACCATTTGTTTAATTAACATGTTGTACTGGTTAAGTGTTGCCTTAGTTAACTTAACCCTATCATTCTTAGCATGTCTTGTTCATTAGCATTAATTGATTAATTAATGCACCAACCTCTCACATTAGATCTGTGTTGTTGCAGTTAATGGATGTGCCGGGCGGTTCCGGGCAGTTTTACACCACAACTCAATCAAACCTCGGGTTTTTCTTAGGCATGATGCACTAACCTCTCACATTAGTTAGGTGTCGTCGCGGTTACTGGATGTGCCAGGCATTTCCGTGCAATTTTACACCACAACTCAATCTAACCTCGGGTTAGGCATATTCATCCTTTATTTAATTTACATATTCGCCATTTATGTCAAGTTTATATGTAAATTATCCACAAGTGTTGTCATGTCACATTTATTATTTAAATTATGTTCATACTTAATGGTATACAAATTATACCATTTCCTGCTATTAATCATTTACATGATTATAACATGTAATTTAATGTTTTACACCAATGCCCCCCCCCCCCCCCCCGTTATTCGTTCGCATAATTTACATAGAACGTTAGGCTCGCAAATTAGCCTAACTCATAAATAAAAGGGAAAAAAGAGGAACATTTAGCATTCTAACAGCACAAAATAATATAAATCTAACTAAGCATGTGTAATACAAATTTTCATGAGCAATATAAACTTAATCAAGCATATCAATGTGAACTTGTACTTGAGTTAGATCCAATTAACATAAATCTTAAGCATATGAACATGAACTTACATATATCTTAAACATATGTATTAACTTGGATCTAAACATGTAAGCATGTAGATCTAAACATATAAGCATATATAAACATGACTTAGTTTATGAACATGTACATAGCATAACATAAAAGCAAACATGTAGATCTAAACATATAAGCATATATGAACATGACTTAGTTTATGAACATGTACATAACATAACATAAAAGCAAGCATGTAGATCTAAACTTATAAGAATATATAAACATGACTTAGTTTATGAACATGTACGTAACATAACATAAAAGCAAGCAGGTAGATATAAACATATAAGCATATATGAACATGACTTAGCTTATGTACATGTACATAAGCTAACATAAAAGCACCACCAAATTAATATACAATATGATAGGTTCAATTGTACAAATCACAATAGTCTCATAGGCATAGTTAATTTTAGATTTGTCACAAGGATAAACATGAATTAGAATCACAATTAGGCACAGTTTTGGATTCGATTTATTTCAAGTCATGACTTTTATATATTTAAATCTGAAATATAACTGAACTTACATAAAAAGAACAGTTCTTGTATTCTGGAATCTGATTTCTGAATTTGTTAAGCTATTCCTTTGATGTAGACTATTTATGTTCTTCTAATTGATTTCTAGTTGAAGAAGATATTCTAGTTTTAAGAAGATGGAGGCTATGCTAGTTCAGAAAGAGACAGCATGATGGCTTCATAGAATATGTTTTTTTGTGTTTTAGGTTTAGGGTTCGAGTTGATTATATAGAAGTCTATGATTAATTCTAGCCTTTAGATCAGTCTAGGAGTAATCAGAGTCATCCAAACCAAAGAGATGTGTCAGTCAGCAATTAACAGTACGACACATAAGCCCTAATACATCAGAATTCGTCACCGGGCCAATCAGAGAAGGCCACGTTAAAAAATAATCCTTGACCAACAAAAATGTGCCACGTGTGCCACATGAGGCGTACACGTAATATGTGTATATGTATATATATTCTATATACATATATATATGTATTTCTTTTTTGCTATCTTCCAAATTAACCATTTTCACACTAAACCGCTTTTTGAACTGCGTTCACACTAAGCCACTTTTTAGCCATTCCCTTAGAACAAAAATATGGCGCTGGCGGGGATCGAACTCTGTACCACTTGTATGCAAGTCACATGTTCTAACCTAATGAGCCACTAAGTCTTTTTCTTACAAACCTTATAACAATGCTAAACATTATTCTTTTCTCATTCCTCTTTTTCATGTTTTGCTGCAATATTTAATTTAAAGATATCTTCTTCATTTTAATTCGGTTTTCTGCAAACCATAGGTCTAAATTGACTAGAAAATCGCCACGAACGCAATGATGCTAATTTCGTGATGAAATTCCTGAATCTTTTCAAATTTTTCTTTTTTTTTTCTATTTAATTGTTCGCATGCGTTTCTTTGCATTTCATGTATTGCACTTAATTTTTCCTTCATTTCATTGCATGAACTTATTACATGAAATATTTAATTTTTCTCTTAAATATATCTATGTATATAATATATATACATATTTCCACATTTTTAATTTCATTAAAAATGAAGGGTGTTACATTCTCCCCTACTTAAAGGATTTCGTCCCCAAAATCTCTAAGTTAAGAAGAACGTATCCTACCATCCAATCATCAATCTACTCATCCATCATCCGCAGCATCCATTGTTCTTAAAAGATTTCTAATGCTTTTCATGAACATATGCATAGTTTGTGTATATGTTCTTACTCTAATGCAAAATAAGGCGGTCTACTAACTCAGTCGACCTCCTTAATGCAATTCATGATAGTATCATGTGTCCATTATGTATGCAAAAGAATCCTACATATCATTTTTACATGCGTGCACAATCATTCATTCAAATGCAACATCCATATGATAACACATTCAATATACATCCATCAAATTAATTATGCACACTTATTCATATGCAATATGAAAGTGATTGAGTCGATCTAGTGCCTAATGTGTGTGTAAATGCATCCACGAGCAACCACTAGCAAACACTTGCATCCACTTGCATCCACCAAACATAACATGTCTCAAACACATGTTTACAACCATAGGATTTTCCTACCTAAAGATCGAAGATGTAATCGAGAGGACATACTGAACGATAGAACAAGTATAAACAAAGCGATAGAAAAGGGAGAAGTTAAGAACATACCCTCCAAAAGAAAAGGGTACATCATACACATCTTGTGTTCTGTCTCCCAAGTCGCGTTTCCTTGATCAACTCCCCCACTGGATTTTAACCACTTGACCTCTCTGTTGCGTAACATCTTGACCTCTAATCCAAGGATGCATGTAGGAGCTCGTCTAATCATGGCATCTTACTCCACTTCCACTTCCACTTCCCTAAGCATGCTCGGGTCCACTACTTCCACGGTATCATGTAAACGCTTCTTCAAGGATTGTCTACCTCAAGCTCTCTTCTTATGAACCCTTCCTCGAGTAGCTCTCCTACTTGCTTACTGAGTTCTTCCTTTCCCTTGGAGTCATGTGTCGTACAAGTAATGCAACTGGCTTTGCATTGTCAACTAGATATATGCGGAAGTCTATCTTGCGTTTTAAGGGAAAAACCCCTAACCTAATCAAAAACATCTACGTACTCATAAACCACTCTAACGGATCAAAAATCGTCGATAGATGCATCAAGTGATTTTAGGTAGCTAAGACAAACTGATCCCTTAGGATCACACGAAATCTCAAGGGTATTACCGAGGTAAGTCAAAAGTCTAACTACCCTCCTTTCACAATTACTAGCTAACCAATCCATACCTAGAATCAACCCATAGCCCATGAAACAAAAACCTAAGCATTACACTTAAACTTAATACTTAATATAGCTATTCTCAAATCCTTACAAACCAAAGATAAATGAGCCGAACCACCAATTGGATTTGAGACAATAATAGGATCTTCTACTATACAAGTACTAAGGTGTAGAGACTCAACTATGGTAGCAGATATAAATGAATGTGAAGTGCTAAAAAAAGTACTAACAGGATGATCAAAAAGAAAAACTAAACTTTTTCAACAGAAACTTTACTATCTCTCCCTCAGGTACGCTTGCGGTGAGAGCATGTACTTGCCCTCCTGAAAATCCTGTCCTTTGTTTTTACCCTTGTCCTTAATTATATGACCCGTTATACCATAATAAAGATATTTCCTCTTGTCTTAGGTTTTACTATTCTTTCTTTTTACCTCCTTTGTGAACCAAGTCCATATCCACGAGTTTCTCATCCTTGGATTGTGCTCCTTAGCCAAGATTTATCATTCTCATCTTTACCATCCTTCTGTAACATGTTGAGAAGTCTCTCAAAAGCTGCCTCCATCGCCTAGAAAACCCTACAAAGCTTGAAAGAAAATTAGCCGTAGGTGAAACTACTGCGGCTATAGATGGAAGTTGGGCACTTCTTTGCCCTTTGACAGGAGTCGTAGTCTCATCAAGCGTACAGAACTATGCCGCAATAAGGTTACCTCCCAGAAAGCCAGGAGCCTTGGAGACTAAGGAAAGAAGGAAATAAGGATTCAAAAAGAGGATCAAAAGATAGTGCATATGGCATTAGGGAGTATGCCTTTAAAACAATACTTTTCTTTTAAAAAAAATGCTTCTTTTAAATCCGTTTGGAAAATAATTTTTCAAGTCTTTTATCTGATCCAATCTTTTATCTGATCCGGTAACCTTCAGCTCTGATACCAAATGTAACACCCCACTTTCATTAATGTCTCGCACAAAGGGAATGCATTAACTTCAACGAAGCATTAGAGGTAAGAGATGCAGATAAATTACAAGACAGACAAATAAAGTAGCGGAAAATAAAGTCATTTTATAAGCAACGTAGTTCAGTCAAGCTTTTACAACAATTAACACTATCATACTTAAAAGTATTACATAAAACTTCTGTCTTGATTCAAAAACTTCCAAGTATATAAGAAGCATAAAACATAGCAAAGTAGCATAATTCCCCAAATTAAAGTGAAATCACAGCCACGGCCAAAGATAAGAGGTTCCAAGCCATACATCACAGAATCTCCAAGCTTATAAAGAGAAACAGTCCAAACTAAGCTGAGCTATTCCCTCCCTGACTACTTGTGGGGAAACAGAAGAAAAGAAGACGAAAGAAACCAAGTCAGACATAAGTATGGTAAGTCCAGTGATTTTTCAGCATGTAAACAAGATGAAGGATCATGACATAAATAAACTGGAAATAGGATAATACCATAAAACAAGATAAGGCAAGGTAAACTGAATGCGCTTCTACTCTTTCTCTGCTTTGCTACTACCCTGTTATTCTGATTTCTATATCTCTACACCGCCTAACTAGTGTCCCAACTAGTAATCTGTATAAAATGACAATATTACAACGTGATCCAAATCCCCGTAATTGTGGTAGCCTTCAGGTGTACATCTAGTAGGAGGATCATACCTCAATCAGCCTAATTGCCATGAAGATGTTAGATGTACCCTTACTACCCTATCGATCGGCTCCCTACTTGTATTAATGTTCCATGTGTCTATGTCAATCGGCCTTCTCTTGCATGTAGATACCCCGTGCTGGTCCCACCATAAGGCGTATCAATCCTTATGATAGCAACCCAACACGATTTAAGATGCACAATGTGTAACTACTGGTACCTAGTGCCTGCTTTTTCCCACTCCGGAGTATGTGCACGCCAATAAACCGTCGGAACCTACACTGATGTACCCCCTGCCGCTATTTTGACCGCTTATAATCAGCCCAGTAATCGTGTCCCACACTGCCTAGTTCAGGGTAACATTATACATCTATGTGGGTTACTGCTGAAATGGGTTCCCGTTACTAGGGTTTCCTACTAGTTAAGTTTGTAGGCCTATATATACAAATATTACCCACCTACGCGAGATGTACTTAACCCTCCCACCGATTCAAGCATGTTTATTTAATGGTTAATTTTGTGGGCCTATATATACTAATATTACCCACCTACATGAGATGTACTTAACCCTCCCACCGATTCAAGCATGATTATTTAACGGTTAAGTTTGTGGGCCTATATATGCTAATATTACCCACCCACATGAGATGTACTTAACCCACCCACTGATTCAAGCTTGTTTATTTAACGGTTAAGTTTGTGGTCCTATATATACTAATATTACCCACCTACACGAGATGTACTTAACCCTCCCACTGATCAAGTCAGTACGTATTATTGGTTAAGCTTGCCTTAACACTATCCGCTTCGTTCATGTAATATTGGTTAAGTGTTGTCCATACATGTTAACTTAACCCACCCACACATCATGTTGTACTAGTTAAATGTTTTCTATTAACTTAACCCCACTCGTTTATCATGTTATATTGGTTAAATGTTGCCCTCTTGTGTTACTTAACCCTATCATACATCATGTTATATATATTGGTTAAGTGTTGCCTTCTTGTGTTACTTAATCCTACCATACATTATGTTATATATTGGTTAAGTGTTGCCTTCTTCTGTTACTTAATCCTATCATACATCATGTTATATCGGCTAAGTTTTGCCTTAGTAAACTTAACCCTACCATTTGTTTAATTAACATGTTGTACTGGTTACGTGTTGCCTTAGTTAACTTAACCCTACCATTCTTAGCATGTTTTGTTCATTAGCATTAATTGATTTATTAATGCACCAACCTCTTACATTAGATATGTGTTGTTGCGATTACTTGATGTGCCGGGAGGTTCCGTTAGTTTTACACCAAAACTCAATCTAACCTCGGGTTTTTCTTGGGCATGATGCACTAACCTCTCACATTAGATAGGTGTTCTTGCGGTTACTGGATGTGCCGGGTGGTTCCGGGAAGTTTTACACCACAACTCAATCTAACCTCGGGTTAGGCATGTTCATCTGTTATTTAATTTACATATTCGTCATTTATGTCAAGTTTATATGTAAATTATCCACAAGTTTTGTCATGTCACATTTACTATTTAAATTATGTTCATACTTAATGGTATACAAATTATTCCATTTCATGTTATTAATCATTTACATGATTATGAGGCAATCTATGCCATTAGCATGTAATTTAATGTTTTACCCCAACGTTTCACCCCGTTATTCATTCGCATAATTTACATAGAACGTTAGGCTCGCAAATTAGCCTAACTCATAAAAAAAGGGGAAAGAAAGGAACATGTAGCATTCCATGTAACAGCCCGCATTTTACGTATCGGAAGATCGTAAAATATTTTTATTTTATTCCCTGAGGGTTGGATCATTCTCATCTTTTGGTATGTTGCTTATGGGGATGTGAGACATGTCCATAAATTTTACCGATTTTGTTTGTGACCATTTTGCCCTTGTCAGTCTTGTATAGGGCATAACTTTTGACTCAGGTCGAATCAGAGGGTGAGACATGTGCCATCTAAAAGGAATTGATGATTCTCTTTCCGTAGAGTGGTTACATGAAAGATTTGGTTCAGCGGTTTGGGAGAAATCGCTATTTTAAGGTTTTTCAGTTGGCTGTTCAGGTTTTGGAAGGCTAATGGACTGATTTGGAGAAGGCCCATTAAGGGGTTGGTGGAGGCTATAAATAGAGGGTAAGGGATATGGGGAAAGGTTGGATTTTCCATTCTCTTATGGGGAGGATTTGATCTCCTTCTTCCTCTAACACCTTTCCACCATTAAAATTCCAAATCCAAGGAGGGAAATCGAAGATCTATACCATTCAAGGCTAGATCAACATTGTTTCAAGGGCGAATTGATCGGATTGAAGGGTTTGATTAAAAGTGTTCGCTGTCCGGATTTCTTTTTCATCGCTTTTGCTTTGTTTTGGATAATCGGTGAGTGATTTACATCTCTCATTCGGATTCATGAAAGTATGTGAGTTATAGGATGTTAATTTCATCATTTCCATGTTATTTTCTTTAGATCTACACCATGCTAAGTCCATTTTACATATGAATCACCTTAGGATCTGATCTAGATAATTTAAATGGTTAATTTCATGATTTCTCTCAAGTTTATGCAAATTAGATCCGTTTTTATGTTCATATGTTCACTTATCATGTTTTGGGAAATTTATGTGTTTTGATGGAAATTGTTAGATTGATGATATTGTTGGTTGCATAACATGTTTGTGGTTGCGTTTGAATGAATCGGATAAGCCGGTTTCGACGAATTCGTCGTTTGGCGAAGTTTTGGTCGAAATCAAAGTCGAAATGGAGCTGTGCGGGAATCGGGTCGGTCTAGAGGGGTCGGTCCTAGACTGGTCGGTCAAGACGTGGCTTGAGGAGCAAGACAGGTTTTGGATCGGTTTTCTTCCTGGTCGGTCGGTCTCAGGTGAGAAAGGCTGGTCGGTCTTGGAGCTGGTCGGTCTGATCGGTCGGTCCATACTGGTCAGGTCGAGAAAATCTGGAGTTCTAATTTGGAGTAGGCGGGTCGGTCATGTTCCAGGAAGGGGTGATCAGGTCATGTCGGTTTTAGAGGGTTGGTTCGGTCAGATGGTGGCAAACCTGGTCAGTCGGGTCAGCCGATTAGTGGAAGGGTCGAATCCTGAAGCCAGAAGGGAACCGGGTCGGTGGGTCGGTTTTAGCTGGGTCGGTTGAGCTAAGCTTTTGGGTCGATCTTAGCGGCTCGGTCGTAAGGAAGGGTCGGTTTTGGGTCTTCCCAGGAAGGGTCGGTTTTGTGTCTTCCTAGGAAGGGTCGGTTTTGGGGTCCTCCCAGAGGGCTCGGTGATGGTGTTGCTTCGAGGTGGTTCAAGTAGGAAGGCTCGAAGTGATGTATGTGTTCGGTGACAACTCAAAGGTCGTGAGTTAATGGATAATGGCTGCTCGAGAAGATTGCTTGAGCTATGAAACATCGTCAAGGTTGGACGAATAGAGATGCGAAGGCCGAGAAGTCATCGTTGTCGTAAGTTCTAGCAGGCTCAAAGCAGGGGTACGATGGGGGCACCCAAAAGATTAGAAGGTTGCTAGTCGAATACCCTGGGTCTTGGGGAAAGGCCTAGTGTCAAGGTTGGATATTGTCAAGGTTGGACATATAGAGTTCATGCTAGAACTGGGGTTACCATTAGCCCTTGACATATGGCAAGGTTGACCGTCATACGATTAACGATGGTTTCAAAGCAGGATTGGCGGTGATAGCCGGAGTCTGTCATGTATGCTGGATGTTTTGCATGAGATATATAATCTTGATCCTATGATTGCTATTGTTGATTGTTTCTATTTGCTATGAACAAATGGTTGTTCTGGTTTCTATGGATTAATGGTTGAAATGCTTGGTGTAAAGGCTATCACTGTCCGATGTGGGGAAGATAAGGTTGAGTTTTTCTCCGGTGTTGTGGGTAGACAAGTTGTTCATTTACCCATTCTCATATACTTTCTTGTTGAAGTTTGTTAGCTGTTTTATCGCTCACTAAGACTATTGTCTGACTCAAGGTTTTATGTTCCCTCTTATTACCTTGGGCTGTTCATCCGGTTGTGGATGGGCAAACTAAGTAGCAGGTTACAGGTAATGGAGCTTAGTGATACGAGGAAGCTGAGCAATGACGAGCAGGAGGCTGGCGTACCAGTTTTATTACTATCTAGTATTTCTGTTTCCGCTGTTTGAGTGGCTTGAGAGTTATAGTGAGGCCTTATGTACAAACTTTGATATCAGTTGGATAATCTTTTTGGATGTTGAGAAAGTTTCAAAAGTTTGTTATATGATGCCTCATTGCTATTACTTGTTGTATATGTTCTATTATATTTTATCCTTGCGCTGTGAGCTCTACGACAGGTTTCGATGTGTTTACCTACACTGATGATCGTCCATAGCAGCCTGGCACACCTTTCAGCGCATTTTCCACTTGTTTAGTGCAGGGGTTGTGGGCGGTCGTCACATTTGGTATCAGAGCTCTGGTCAACGATTTTGGCCAAAGTTCAAAGACGTAATTACGTAGGAGAGACGTATTTGTAGATTTCTGTTGGATGTTTACTATATGTATATTAACATATATAGTAGTAGCAGTTGTATCTCTTTAGCAGTTTTCTTGGAAGTGGCTAATTATTCTAGATTGCAGATTTAGAATGAGTAGACGACCATCTAGACACGCTGCTAGGAGAGCTAATACTAGAGGGGGAAATGGTGACGAACCAGATTACCCGGCCATGTTTGAAGCCATGGCAGAAGCAATTATGCGAAGGGTACCCGCTCCAGTGGCGGCTACGGTAGATGTAGGTGTGCGAGTTCCTAGAGTAGATTTTGCAAAGATGTGCAAGGACTTTACATCTCTAGGAGGGAAACCATTCAAGGGAACTGAACCAGCTGAAGAGGTTCAGAGGTGGATGGATTCATGTGTTCGAATCTTTGGAGACTAGGGTATTGAAGATGCAATGAAGAGAAATCTTGCATCAAGGCAGCTTCAGAGCAGAGCCATGGAATGGTTGAATTCTGTTATACTCGAGACTCCGGAAGAGGAGATTTCATGGGAGCAATTCCAAGCTAAGTTTGAAGCAAAGTTTATCTCCACTGATCAGAAGTCCATTCTCTTCAAGCAGTTCGTAGAGTTGAAGCAGAATGGCAGATCAGTTCTTGACTACATTTCTGATTTTGAGGCTTTGTCTAGATATGCTCGTTCATACATTGATACGCCCTATCAGAAGAACGAGAAGTTTGTCTTGGTTTTGGATGATCATATTGGAAAACCGCTTGTGGACCATCTTGATGATTCATTTGAAAAGATTGTGGAAAAAGATATTCGCCATGAGAGCTTGTTTCCCAAGGAAGCAAATGTTGTCGCTGCAACCAAGGAAGCTCAGAAACCACAGCAAGGTGGTAATAAAAAGAGGAAGCAGCAACAACAGAAAGGAAAGGATGGCCAAAAGAAACCCAAGAGTGAGGTGGTTTGCTTTAACTGCCAACAGAAGGGTCATTATTCAAATGAGTGCAAGAATCCCAAAGCTGAGAAGAAGTGCTTCAAGTGTGAAAAGCCTGGGCATGAGAAGAAAGATTGTCCAGAATCAGGTAAGGGCAAACAGATTGTGAAGGCATATGCTTTGGAAGCCGTGTCATCTTCTTCAAGAGCTCCTACTGTAGAGGAGAAGGGAAAGGGTGTCGTGGTGCAAGGTACTTTTTCGTTAACGGTGTTTCAGTTCGAGTTTTGTTTGATACTGGAGCATCACATTCATTCATCTATAATGAGCTTGTATGTCGCTTGGGTTTGGAACCCGAGATTTGTGATAGACCTTTGATCGTGACTAATCCAGTTGGGGGTTCGTCCAGTTTGTGCATGATTTGTCGTGGTCTAGTGTTATCGAGTCATGGTTGCTCTTTTATGTGTGATTGCTTTGTTCTTAACTTCGCTGGGTATGGGATCATCTTGGGCATGGATTGGCTCAAGAGATATGCGGCAAGGGTGAATTGTGAGAAGCTAGAGGTGAGGGTCGGGGATGTGGAAGGGCGAAAGATGTTGATTAGATGTAAGCGCGAAGACGGGGTCTTCGTGAGTTATCTATATTCGTTTGGGATTCCACAGGAAGACCTATCATCAGTGCTGATCACTAATGAGTATGTAGATGTCTTTGACGAGGTCAAAGGGTTACCGCCGCATCGTGAGATCGAGTTTAGGATCGATTTGGTCGAAGGTGCTAGACCAATTGTTATGCCCCTTAGGCAGATGGCGCCTAGGGAACAACGAGAGTTAGAGGTGCAAGTTCGTGACCTTTTGGGAAAAGGATTCATTCGGAGGAGTGTTTCCGAGTGGGGTGCACCAGTCGTGTTTGCAACTAAGGCAGATGGCTCGTTAAGATTGTGTGTGGACTATCGTGAGCTGAACAAGGTGACTAAGAAGAACAAGTATCCGTTGCCAAGGATTGATGACTTGTTCAATCAGCTTCACGAAGCCAAAGTGTTTTCTCAGATGGATTTGGCAACGAGATTTCACCAATTGAGAGTGGCTAAGGATAGTGTGCCAAAGACTGCTTTTAGGACACCGTCCGGGTTTTTCGAGTGGTTGGTGATGCCATTTGGGTTGACTAACGCGCCAGCGTATTTTGTGGATCTTATGAATAGAGTGTTCAGAGATGAGTTGAGTAAGTTCGTGCTGGTATTCGTGGATGATATACTGGTTTACTCCAGAAATGTGGAAAACATAAGACGCACTTGAGAGTTGTGTTAGAGATCTTGCGAAAGCATCAGCTTAAGGCTAAGTTCTCAAAGTGTCACTTCTGGAAGGATGAAGTGAGGTTCTTAGGTCATGTTGTTTCTGGAAAAGATATAGCGGTTGACCCCGCTAAAGTTGCAGCAATACAGGATTGGGATAGACCTAAGAATGCGACGGATGTTTGGAGTTTCCTTGGGTTGGCTGGTTATTACCGAAGGTTTATCAAGGATTTCTCCAAGATAGCTGCACCATTAACAGGATTGACGAAGAAGAATCAAGTATTCTCATGGGATGCGAAGTGTGAACAAGCGTTCGGAATTTTGAAAGAGAGATTGACGAATGCACCTGTGTTGACCATTCCAAGTGGGAATGAAGAGACGGTGGTATATACTGATGCGTGTGGTACTGGACTTGGAGCAGTGCTAATGCAGAAGGATAAAGTAGTGGCTTACGCAAGTCGACAGCTAAAGCCACATGAGAGAAAATATCCAACTCATGATCTGGAGTTGGCAGCGATTGTGTTTGCTCTGAAGATGTGGAGATATTACCTGTTGGGAGTACGATTCAAGTTGTTTACGGATCACAAGTCGTTGAAGTATCTTTTCTCCCAAAAGGATTTGAATCTTCAGCAGCAACGATGGTTAGAGTTTTTGGCATCGTATGATTTTGGGATAGCCTATACTCCTGGCGAAGGCAATGCAGTTGGATTGAGTCGAAGACAAACAAGTTTGGGAGCGATGTTTTCGGAATAGAAGGGCCTCAAGTACTTGGCAAGGTTCGATTTCAGGCCAAGGTGTGAGTTGGAACCTGAAATATTGGCAAGCTTGTCGATAAGGCCTACTCTTATCGAAAGGATTGGCGAGGGCCAAAAGAAAGATGCGAAGCTTATCGAGTTCATTCAGAAACTGGAACCAGAGGGTAAAGAGTTCGAGGTCGAACGAGAAGGTTGGCTTCGAAAACAAGGACGATTAGTTGTTCCTGACATTGACGGATTGAGGGATGAGGTTCTGAGAGAATGTCATCACTCGAAGCTAACGATTCATCCCGGTGGTAATAAAATGTATCAGGACATGAAGCGAGCCTACTATTGGGAAGGGATGAAAAGAGATATTGGAAAATTCATTTCCAAGAGTATGAACTGTCAGTTGGTGAAAGCTGAACAGAAGAAGCCGAGTGGTTTACTTTAGCCATTAGAGGTTCCTACATGGAAGTAGGAGCAGATGTCGATGGATTTTATCGATGGACTACCTAGAACCAGGACAGGGAATGATTGTGGATCGTTTGACCAAAAGTGCAAGGTTCATTCCTATCAAGGCGACTAGGACAGCATCAAAATTGGCTGAGCTTTATGTGAAATGGATAGTTCGATTCCATGGTGTTCCAAAGAGTATAGTAAGTGACCGGGATCCATTGTCCATGAGTGGATTTTGGAAAAGTTTGCAAGAAGCTTTGGGAACCGAATTGTGTTTAAGTACGGCATATCTTCCCCAAACTGATGGTCAGACCGAGAGAGTTAACCGAGTTTTATAAGATCTCCTGAGGGCTTGTGTGTTAGACTTCGGAGGATCATGGGAGGACCATCTACATCTAGTTGAGTTTGCATATAATAATAGCTACCAGTCGAGTATTGGGATGGCACCATACGAGGCGTTGTATGGAAGGCCGTGCAATTCTCCAGCTTGTTGGTTAGAAACTGGAGATAAGTTGGTACTTGGGCCTGAAATGATTAGAGAAACCTCGGATTGTATCAAGATTGTTCGACAACGAATGAAGGGGGCCCAAGATCGTCAGAAGAGTTACGCCGATAAGCGTCGTAAGGATTTGGAATTCGACGTAGGAGATATGGTTTTCGTGAAGATTTCACCATTGAAGCATGTGGTTCGATTCGGAAGTAAAGGGAAGTTGGCGCCAAGGTTTGTTGGACCGTTTCCGATATTCGAGCGAATAGGAAAGCTCGCATATAGGTTGGAGTCACCCGAGAAGATGTCGAGTGTGCATAATGTTTTCCATGTGTCGTTTCTATGGAAGTTTGTGCACGACTTGAATGTGGTGGTATCTCCAGAACAGTATGAAGATTTAGAAGTCGAGACCGCAGTTGCGAAACCTTATAGGCCACTTCGTGTTGTGGGGAATGACACGAAACAGCTTAGGAGGAAGACGGTTAAGCTAGTCAAGGTACAATGGAGTGAAGATGGCGACGATTGTACATGGGAGACGGAAGAGAGCATGAGGTCGACTCATCCAGAACTTTTCATCGGTAGAACCCTTTGATTGTATCGTCGTTATATCGTTGTATCTTGTTGTTGTTTGATAGAATTCCGCATGCTAGGATAAGGCTACGGATGCATGGCTTGATGGTTGCTAGTTTGGATGATAGGATTGGCTTCTCATGGATGATAGGCATGCGGAATTGTTGTGGTTGCTTGGAATTTCGGGGGCGAAATTCTTAAGGGGGGGAGAATGTAACAGCCCGCATTTTACGTATCGGAAGATCGTAAAATATTTTTATTTTATTCCCTGAGGGTTGGATCATTCTCATATTTTGGTATGTTGCTTATGGGGATGTGAGACATGTCCATAAATTTTACCGATTTTGTTTGTGACCATTTTGCCCATGTCAGTCTTGTACAGGGCATAACTTTTGACTCAGGTCGAATCAGAGGGTGAGACCTCTGCCATTGGAAAGGAATTGATGATTCTCTTTCCGTAGAGTGGTTACATGAAAGATTTGGTTCAGCGGTTTGGGAGAAATCGCCGTTTTAAGGTTTTTCAGTTGGCTGTTCAGGTTTTGGAAGGCTAATGGGCTGATTTGGAGAAGGCTCATTAAGGGGTTGGTGGAGGCTATAAATAGAGGGTAAGGGATATGGGTAAAGGTTGGATTTTCCATTCTTTTATGGGGAGGCTTTGATCTCCTTCTTCCTCTAACACCTTTCCACCATTAAAATTCCAAATCCAAGGAGGGAAATCGAAGATCTATACCATTCAGTGCAAGATCAACATCGTTTCAAGGGTGAATTCATCGGATTGAAGGGTTTGATTCGAAGTGTTCGCTGTCTGGATTGCTTTTTCATCGCTTTTGCTGTATTTTGGATAATCGGTGAGTGATTTACATCTCTCATTCGGATTCATGAAAGTATGTGAGTTATAGGATGTTGATTTCATCATTTCCATGTTATTTTCTTTAGATCTACACCATGCTAAGTCCATTTAACATGTGAATCACCTTAGGTTCTAATCTAGATAATTGAAATGGTTAATTTCATGATTTCTCTCAAGTTTATGCAAATTAGATCCGTTTTTATGTTCATATGTTCACTTATCATGTTTTGGGAAATTTATGTGTTTTGATGGAAATTGTTAGATTGATGATATTGTTGGTTGCATAACATGTTTGTGGTTGCGTTTGAATGAATCGGATAAGCCGGTTTCGACGGATTCGTCGTTTGGCGAAGTTTTGGTCGAAATCAAAGTTGAAATGGAGCTGTGCGGGAATCGGGTCGGTCTAGAGGGGTCGGTCCTAGACTGGTCGGTCAAGACGTGGCTTGGGGAGCAAGACAGATTTTGGGTCGGTTTTCTTCCTGGTCGGTCGGTCTCAGGTGAGAAAGGCTGGTCGGTCTTGGAGCTGGTCGATCTGATCGGTCGGTCCATACTGGTCAGGTCGAGCAAATTTGGAGTTCTGATTTGGAGCAGGCGGGTCGGTCATGTTCCAGGAAGGGGTGATCGGGTTGGGTCGGTTTTAGAGGGTTGGTTCGGTCAGATGGTGGCAAACCTGGTCGGTCGGGTCAGCCGATTGGTGGTAGGGTCGAATTCTGAAGCCAGAAGGGAACCGGGTCGGTGGGTCGGTTTTAGCTGGGTCGGTTGGGCTAAGCTTTTGGGTCGATCATAGTGGCTCGATCGTAAGGAAGGGTCGGTTTTGGGTCTTCCCAGGAAGGGTCGGTTTTGGGGTCCTCCCAGAGAGGTCATCGTTGTCGTAAGTTCTAGCAGGCTCAAAGCAGGGGTACGATGGGGGCACCCAAAAGATCAGAAGGTTGTTGGTCGAGTACGCCGGGTCTTGGGGAAAGGCCTAGTGTCAAGGTTGGACATTGTCAAGGTTGGACATATAGAGTTCATGCTAGAACTGGATTTACCATTAGCCCTTGACATATGGCAAGGTTGGCCGTCATACGATTAACGATGGTTTCAAAGCAGGATTGGCGGTGATAGCCAGAGTCTGTCATGTATGCTAGATGTTTTGCATGAGATATATAATCTTGATCCCATGATTGCTATTTTTGATTGTTTCTTTTTTCTATGAACAAATGGTTGTTCTGGTTTCTATGGATTAATGGTTGAAATGCTTGGTGTAAATGCTATCACTGTCCGATGTGGGGAAGATAAGGTTGAGTTCTTCTCTGGTGTTGTGGGTAGACAAGTTGTTCATTTACCCATTCTCATATACTTTCTTGTTGAAGTTTGTTAGCTGTTTTATCGCTCACTAAGACTACTGTCTGACTCAAGGTTTTATATTCCCTCTTATTACCTTGGCATGTTCATCCGGTTATGGATAGGTAGACTAAGTAGCAGGTTACATGTAATGGAGCTTAGTGAGACGAGGAAGCTGAGCGATGACGAGTAGGAAGCTGGCATACCAGTTTTATTACTATCTAGTATTTCTGTTTCCGCTTTTTGAGTTGCTTGAGAGTTATAATGAGGCCTTATGTACAAACTTTTATATCAGTTGGACAATCTTTCTAGATGATGAGAAAGTTTCAAAAGTTTGTTATATGATACCTCATTGCTATTACCTGTTGTATATATTCTATTATATTTTATCCTTGCGCTGTAAGCTCTACGACAGGTTTCGATGTGTTTACCTACTCTGATGATCGTCCATAGCAGCCTGGCACACCTTTCAGCGCATTTTCCTCTTGTTTAGTGCGGGGGTTATGGGCGGTCATCACATTCCAATAGCACAAAATAATATGAATCTAACTAAGCATGTGTAATACAAATTTTCATGAACAATATAAACATAATCAAGCATATCAATGTGAACTTGTACTTGAGTTAGATCCAATTAACATAGATCTTAAGCATATGAACAGGAATTTACATTGATCTTAAACATATGTATTAACTTGGATCTAATCATGTAAGCATGTAGATCTAAACATATAAGCATATATGAACATGACCTAGTTTATGAACATGTATATAACATAACATAAAAGCAAGCATGTAGATCTAAACATATAAGCATATATGAACATGACTTATTTTATGAACATGTACATAATATAACATAAAAGCAAGCATGTAGATCTAAACATATAAGCATATATGAACATGACTTAGTTTATGAACATGTGCATAACATAACATAAAAGAAAGCATGCACATCTAAACATATAAGCATATACGAACATGACTTAGCTTATGAACATGTACATAAGCTAACATAAAAGCATCACCAAATTAATATACAATACGATAGATTCAATTGTACAAATCACAATAGTCTTATAGGTATAGTTAATTTCAGATTTGTCACAAGGATAGACATGAATCAGAATCACAATTAGGCAAAGTTCTATATTCGATTTATTTCAAGTCATGACTTTTATATATTTAAATCTGAAATATAACTAAACTTATAGAAAAAGAACAGTTCTTGTATTCTGGAATCTGATTTCTGAATTTGTTAAGCTATTCCTTTGATGTAGACTATTGATGTTCTTCTAATTGATTTCTAGTTGAAGAAGATATTCTAGTTTTAAGAAGATGGAGGCTACGCTAGTTCAGAGAGAGACAGCATAACGGCTTCATAGAATGTTTTTTTTTGTGTTTTAGATTTAGGGTTTGAGTTGATTATATAGAAGTCTAGGATTAATCCTAGCCTTTAGATCAGTCTAGGAGTAATCAGAGCCATCCAAACCAAAGAGATGTGTCACTCAGCCAATCACAGTACGACACATAAGCCCTAATACATCAGAATTCGTCACCTGGCCAATCAGAGAAGGCCACATTAAAAAATAATCCTTGACCAACAAAATGTGCTACGTGTGCCACATGAGGCGTACACGTCATTTGTGTATATATATATTTATATTTATATATATGTTTGTGTGTATATATATATATTATATATATATCTATTTATTTTTCTTTTTTGCTATCTTCCAAATTAACATTTTCACACTAAACCACTTTTTGAACTGCGTTCACACTAAGCCACTTTTTAGCCATTCCCTTAAAACAAAAATATGGCGCTGGCAGGGATCGAACTCTATACCTCTTGTATGCAAGTCACATGTTCTAACCAAATGAGATACTAAGTATTTTGCTTATAAACCTTAGAATAATGCTAAACATTATTCTTTTCTCATTCCTCTTTTTGATATTTTGCTGCGATATTTAATTTAAAGATATCGTCTTCATTTTAAATCGGTTTTCTGCAAACCATAGGTCTAAATTGACTAGAAAATCACTAGAACGCAATGACGCTAATTTCATGACCAAATTCTTGAAGCTCTTCAAATTTTTCTTTTTTTATTTCTTTTTTCCTATTTAATTGTCCGCATGCGTTTCTTCGCATTTCATTTATTGCACTTAATTATTCCTTCATTTCACTGCATGAACTTATTACATGAAATATTTAATTTTTCTCTTAAATATATCTATGTATATAATATATATACATACTTCCACATTTTTAATTTCATTAAAAATGCGGGATGTTACATATCTACTTATGTTACAGTCATCTCTTATATCTAGTTTATGTTCTTATCCTGTTACTTTACTGATTATATTGTTAAAGTCACTGGACTCACCAGACTTTATGTCTGACTCTTTTTGTTTCTCCTCTTTTCTTCCTCCCCCCCCCCCCCCCCAGGTCCTTAGGGTGGGACTAGTGGAGCTTGACTTGGATTTCTTTCTTCTTGAAGTGCTTGGAAGTGTTGAAAGTAATGCTCAGCTTTATCACTTTTCATTATGGCTATTTGGAGTGGGATTATAGTTTTGCTTTTATGTACTCTGATAATAATTTTGCTCAAGATGGATATTTGTGTACTTGTCTTTAGTATGTGGTTTTGATGTTGTAACCAAACATGTTTTGCTTTTCCGCTGCAATGAATAAATTTTGAATTTTCTTAAGTACCATTTTATATAACTTTCTTGTGATATTCTATTCTATACTCTTATATTACTCCATGAAAGTTAATGCATTCCCTTAGTGAGTGACATTAATGGACATGGGGTGTTACACGTGGTATCAGAGCCAGGTTACCAGAACAGATAAAAGATTCTGAAAACCGTTTTCAAAAGCATTTAAAAAAAAAGTATTTTCAAAAACTTGTTTTAAAGAAAGTGTTTTCAAGAAAGTGTTTTCAAGAGAAAGGTTTATTATGAAAAATATAATCCCCAAAAGCCATATATCTGTCTTTCAATTCTCTGATTTGAATCTCTTCCTTTTTCCTTTCAGAATGTCTGGGGAACCCGTTATACCCGAGGGCATACATATACCAAGCTGGTTCAGAAGGTATCTTGAGGCTAGGGCTACTGCCGCAGGCTCAGCAGACGTTCCTCCTCCCCCAGCTACAGCCGCTCCTCCTCCTCCCCATGTAGACGCTTTTTCTAAGGTATGCAAAGACTTTCGTGTGATGGGCGGAAAATCATTTTATGGAACTGAGACATTTTTTGAGGCTCGGAATTGGCTCAAGGAAGTGGAGGACTTGTTTGGTATCTTTGAGATAGACGATGGAAGGAAGGTTCAACTAGCTGCTTGGTTGATGAAGGACGAAACCTCATTTTGGTGGGATGTAACTAATGGAGGACGTGCAGTGGAGACGTGGATGGATTTTAGACAAAGGTTTGAGTTGAAATTTCTTTCACAAGCGGAGGAGAGTTTATACATGGTGAGGTTCTTGGCATTGAAACAAGGGAGTTAGTTTGTGAAGGAGTACGTTAACAAGTTTAACCAGTTAGAACGATTTGGTATGGAATTAGTTAATATACTACATGAGAAGACCTTGAGATTTGCCAAGGGTCTGAATGAACCATTACACGGGTTGGCGATGTCCCACATTCCTACGGGGGCTACTTTCGAGAATCTTGTTGATATGATGCTAATACATGAGGAGGAGAAAGGTGCTAGTGTAGTTAAGGTACAGGATAAGAAAGTGGATCCAAAGAAGGCACAACAACAAAAAAAGAAAGGTGGTAAGGATAACAAGGGACAAGGGAAGAAAAGGTGTTTTAATTGTGGAACACCAGGCCACTTAAGCAAGGACTGTAGGAAGAAGAAGACGGGTTGCTTTCAATGTGGTGAGGCAGGACATACGATTAAAGACTGCCCGAGGAGGAAAGGGCAAGGGCAGAGGACAAGACCTACTTCTGGAGGGCAGGATCATGCTCTCATGGCACCAGGACAAAAGAGAGGTAGAAACGTTTCTGTTGAAAGTTTGATTTTCCTTTTTGATCATCTTGTTAGACCTTTGTTTGATTCTGGCACTTCACATTCATTTATATCTGCTTCGTGAGTTGAAACATTGCACCTAAATACTACTCCGGTTATGGATCTCGTTGTTATCTCAAATCCTATTGGGGGTACAGCTCATCTTTCTATGTTATGTCAGGATTTGAGAATATATGTGTATGGCGTTGAGTTTGAATGCAACGCTTATGTGCTTGGTTTCACGAGCTATGGGTTGATGCTAGGAATGGATTGGCTAGCCAGGTGTAACATCCCGTAATTTTCAATATTAATCTTCACAAATTAAAAAATAACTAATCTAAGATGTGAGAATTAATGGAAACGGGTTGCGCCATTGTGTTCGTTTCGGAATTTTGGTTGAGATAGAGTCCGAGTTTGCATGAATTGGACTTCGTATGAAGAAGTTATGGCCATCGGAAGTTTCAAAAAAATTTAAACAGATTTCAAAATTCGAATTTCAGAGTCAGATTGGGCTAGGCTGGAAATTTCCCGCTAGGGCCAGGTCGACCTAGGGGTCGACCTACCCACACAGGTCGACCAGGGGGTCGACCTACCCCTCACCCCTCGGGCAGATTTGTTTGATGACCTGTTGATGACTGTATGCTGAGTCATTAGGGTTTCTGATCTGCTCTGAATGGCTGGGGTTAATTCTGGGTTGATCGGACGGCCTAAATTAATCCTAAACTCAATAAAAACACATGTAGACTCAAACCCTAAAATCAAATAAAAAATTAGAATCATGGCCTCTACGCCATCACCTTGCAACCTAGAATAGCCACCACCAATTAGAGAGGAAGAAAAGCTAATCAAATTCAATTATAATCTAAACCGCAACAAATTGTCTTCTTCAAAGGAAAGCTAATTCAACTTCAGAACTCAGATTTCAGAACTCAAGACCTTCTTTGAGTTGTGAGTTTGATTTCTTTAATAAAATAATTAACAATTTAATTGGATTGAGATATGATGTGGATTATATGGTTATGTTGTGAATTATTGACTGCATGTTATTATCTATGTTGTAAATTCTATGATGTTATCATCTATGTTGTAAAGTTGTGATGTTATCATCTATGTAACACCCCGAATTTTCTGCTAACCGTAACTTAACAAATTAAAGTATAATTAATTCTAAATGATGAAATCAAGGGAAATGGGGTACGCCATTGCATTCGTCTCGAAATTCTGCTTGAGACAGAGTCCAAGTTTGCGTAAAACGGATACCATATGAAGAAGATATGGACGAACGAAATTTGGCAGAAAAACGAGAAACGGGTCAGAATGCACGGGCGCACTTGGGAAGTGCGCCAGAACAAAATTGCACTGGCGCACTTGGGAAGTGTGCCAGTACAATTTTAGCACTGGCGCACCTGCCAAGTGCACCCAGGTCAGAAAGACCTGTTGGTCAGGCCCTGGCTGGCCTGGACAGGGTCTGGTCAAATTCTGACGCTTGGCTGAGTCACTAGAGCTTACATGTCACTTTCTGATTGGCTTCTCTTGAGATGGATGGTCTGGATTCACTCTAGCTTCATCGACGACTCTAACTAGATTGAAATTCTATAAATACAACTCAAGTCTAACCCTAAATTCACACAAATAATATAATACTAAAGCCGTCATGCTGCTGGAAAGAAACTAGGAGTGGCCATCAGTTAGAAAGCCTAGAGACAAGCCAATACTAAAGCAAAACAAGAATCAAAACAACGTTAGTCTACCCAAAGAAAAGCATATCAAATCCAGAATTCAGAATCCAGAATCCAAGTTCGCCGTTCGTTGTAAGTATAGTGATTTTTCCGATGAGAATAAAACTAAGACTTGATTCGATGTAAATTGGAAGTGGAATTGTGCTATTATGTAACGACGATGTTAATTCATATCTATGTATTGAAATGATTGTGTTGCGAATGAAATTGGGATGTTTGTGGTATAATTAAGATTGATGTTGATCCTATTGTACTTTTAGAATGACAACAACATCACAAGCAAGTTGTATAGTTCATGTTTATGTGATTATATAGGCCGTTTGTGATTAGAACCTCATGTATATACTTTATGCTAGAAATCTTTATGCCTAAATGGTTATGTTCATATACATGCCCCTATGTTTATACAAAAGTTGCAAGTTCCTAATTGGATCCATGTCAAGATCCACTTTAGTACATGTTTCATGTTGTAATTAGATATGCGATTGGATCTAGTTCATACCCTTGTCATAAAGTTATACATATTTATGAAAATGTCATATTCTTGTCTTGTGCTAGTGATGTTCGACGTTATGCCTCGATCCAAAAACAAGTTTAGACTTATGTTTTCTAAATCATATGCTAATTCATGTGACACCTATTTGGTTAGACCCTTATTTCAATGCAAATTCACATATATGTAATTTGATTTTGGCTATGTTGCAAGTTCACAAATATGTATATTGACTATTTTGCAAGTTCACATCTATGACATTCATGTTGACTAATTTGCAAGTTCACACCTATGATGTTCATATTGACTATGCCAAAAATGCCATGTTTACACCTATGTTATGTTTATGTTTATGAATTCCCTTATGCCTATTTGTGTGCGCTAAATTAGGCTAAGTTTTTAGCCTAATATTATATGTTAAGACTATGCGAACGAAAATTAGGCTAAGATTGTTAGCCTAATGTTTAAACGAGATAATGTTGGGAATATTAGTAAAACTTGACATAAAAATATATGAAATTGGCATGTTTGTCAAATGCCAAAATTGGTGGCATTTAAACGGTATAATTTCTCATACCAAAAATGTTAAACTTGGAATGTGGGCCATAACATTTAATTGTTGACAAATTTACATATATTCAGTAATAAAGACAAATATGTAAATTTAGAAAATACGAATATGCTTAACACGAGGTTGGACTGAGTTGTGATGTAAATCTGCCCGGACCCGCCCGGCTGTCCAGTAGTCACAATAATACCTATCCAATGTGGGTGGTTAAGCATTGAGCTCAATAAGGACCTGAGGTTAGACTGAGTTACGGTGTAAATCTGCCCCGAACCGACAGGCACATCCAGTAACCGTAACAATATCTGTCTAATGTGAGTGGTCGGAGCTTTAAAAGGCTAAGGACAGACAAGTCAGGATGGTAGGGTTAAGTTAACTAAAACACTTAACCAATTAAACATGTTAATGAAATTGATGGGTGGGGTTAGGTAAATACAGACACTTAACCACTTAACATGTTTGACTAGAAAACCCTATTAACGGGGACCCATTTCAGCAGTAACCCAATTAGGTATCATGGTACCCTGAAACTATGCAGGATGGGGCACGATTACTGGGCTGATTGGAAGCGGTCAAAGCGACGGCGGTGGGTGCAACAGTGTGTGTTCTAACGGAGTGCGGGCGTGCACACACTTCGGAGCAGACAAACAGGGCACTGGGGGCACCGGTAGTTTAACCTATGCATTCTAAGGTTTGTGTCGGGTCGCCACCATAGGACTTGATACACCCCATGGTGGGGCCAGCATAGGTATCTACAATCTCTAGGGGCCGTAAGACACAGATGATTATGCGAGTAGGAGACGATCTTTAGAAAACGGGATCACTTTACCTCCAGCATGGGGTGATAGTTAAGATAATACAAGTAGGTGCAGAGATATAGTGTGAGGTGCGATAGTATATTCGTTTCAAAACTACTTCATCTTAGTTTAGGATACTTTCCTGTTTCCAGTTTATACCTATCATGCCCTTGTTCTTATTCTCATACTGAAGAATCACTAGACTTACCAGGCTTTATGTCTGACCCTATTTTCTTTCGTCTTCTTTTCTTCAGTTCCCCCCGGTCCACAGGGAGGAAATAACTCTGCTTAGTCAGATTATTTAAAAGCTTCAAGATAGTTGATGTACGGTTTGGAGTCTCTTTCCTTGGCAATGGCCGTTGGTCACACTCTATGGGGATTTATGCAGTTTTAATCACGTTTTATGCTTCTTTATTTAAAAACCAAGATAGAAATGATGTTGTAATGTTTTGGAAGTTGTTATGAGACAATTATGGAAATGTGTTGCATGAACAAGTATTTTATGAAATAAAAGTCTGATGTTTTCCGCTGCTTATATATATGTGTTTATATCTGTCTTGTGTTTTATCTGTGACTTTTACTTACAAACCTCCACCAAAGTTAAAGCAGTCCCTTATGAGTTACCTTAATGGAGAGTGGGGTGTTTCACTTGGTATCAGAGCATAGATTTGCCAGACTAGATAAAAAAATTTGAAACTATTTTCAAAAAGAAGTTTAAAGAAGCATCTTTTTTTCAAGAAAAAGTATTGTTTTTAAAAGGCATAATTCCCTAGAGCCATATGCACTATCCCTCTATTCCTTTGTCTTGAATCTTTCCTTTTCGTTTCAGCATGTCTTGGGACCTTACTCCCCAGCTACAGACGCTTTTACTCCTCCTCCTCCTCTACGTGAAACAGCAAGCGAAAGAATCGCAGAACAAGAAGACGGTTAATAGTCAAGGGGGAGAGGACCACAACAATAATAATAAGACACGTGAGAAAAGGAAATGTTATTTCTATGGCATTGTTGGGCATATAGCCCAGGATTGTAGAAAGAAGAAGATGAGGATGGGAGCATGCTTTCAGTGTGGTGATATTGGACATACCAGCAAGAACTGCCCTAAGAAGCAAGGGCAAGGCCCGCAAGCAGGACCTTCTGGGGGTACATCTTTAACTTCTTCTCCTAGATGCTTTGTTTTATCTTGCTTATCTTCTCAATTCTATCTTGAGAACCTTAAGTAGAAATATTTCTGTAGAAAGCTTAGTTTATCTGTATGATCATCCAGTTCGCACTCTCTTTGATTCTGGTGCATCACACTCCTTTATTTCATCTGCTTTAGTAGAATCTCTGCACCTAGACACTAGTATGGTAGAAGATCCCTTGGTTGTTTCAAATCCAATTGGGGGCTCGGCTTATTTGTCGATGGTTTGCTTGGATTTGAAAATCTCTATTCAAAGTGTTGAATTTAGATGTAGTGCCGTTGTTTTGGGCTTCTCGGGATATGGACTGGTCTTAGGCATGGACTGGTTATCCAGTAATGGTGCCATTCTTGATTGTGAGAAAAGAGTGGTTAGGCTCTTGACTCGGCTCGGTAACACTCTAGAAATTTCTTGTAATCCCTTGAATGTTGTTATGCTTAGTAATCTAGAGTCGCTTGACGCTTCTGTTGAGAATTTGCAGTCGGTTAGGGTAGTCTGGGAATATTCGGATGTCTTTGAAGAGGTGAAAGGCTTACCTCTGAAGCGGGAAATAGACTTCTGCATATATCTTGTTGATAATGCAAAGCTCGTGGCTCTGCCTGTTAGACACATGGCTCCAAACGAGAGAAAGGATCTCAGTAAGCAAGTTATGGAGCTTCTCGAGAAGGGGTTTATAAGAAGGAGTATCTCGGAATAGGGTGCTCCAATGGTGTTCGCCACCAAAGCAGATGGTTCACTCGTCTTTGTGTGGACTATAGGGAGCTAAACAAGCTGACTAAAAAGAGTAGACACCCGCTTCCCTGAATAGATGATTTGTTTTGATCAGCTTGTAGGTGCATCAGTCTTCTCACTTGATCTAGCTACTGGGTTCCATCAGCTAAGGGTAGCTGAAGATAGCATCGATAAAACGGCGTTCAGAACCCCAGACGGTTTCTTCGAGTGGCTTGTCATGCCTTTCGGTTTGACGAACGCACCCGCTTATTTCGTAGACCTGATGAGCAAGGTGTTTAGAGAATTCCTCAATAAGTTCGTGGTGGTCTTCGTAGACGATATCTTGATCTTCTCAAAGAATAAGGAAGAACATGCTCAGCATTTGAAAGAGATCATGGATACTCTCCGTGCACATCAGCTAAGAGCCAAATTCTCCAATGCCACTTTTGGAGAAAGGAAGTAAGATTTCTGGGACATATAGTGTCCAAAGAGGGGTTGGCTGTGGACCCCACGAAAGTGGTGGCAGTGCAAGATTGGAAGATACCAAGAAATGCAACCGAAGTTCGAAGCTTTCTTGGGCTAGACGGTTTCTACCGAAAGTTCATTAGGGATTTCGCGAAAATCTCAGCTCCACTCACAAGGCTAACAAAGAAGAATCTGGCGTTTACTTGGGATTCGGATTGCGAGTTTGTTTTCCAACGATTAAAAAGGGCTCTCACAACAGCCCAAGTTCTAACTTTGCCAGATGGAAGCAAACTGTTCATAGTATATACGGATACTTATGGTACGGGGCTAGGCGTTGTTCTGATGCAAGAACGAAGGGTAGTAGCTTATGGTGGAAGACAATTGAAAGTGCATGAAAAGAACTACCCAACCCATGATCTTGAGTTGGCCGCCATCGTCTTTGCACTTAAGTCTTGGCGCCATTTTCTCCTAGGTGAGAAGTTCGAATTATATACTGACCATAAATCGTTGAAGTATCTTTTCTCGCAGAAAGATCTTAACTTGAGGCAGCAAAGGTGGATGGATTTCCTTGCCTCGTATGACTTTGAAATTTCCTATACTACCGGCAAAGGCAACGTAGTAGCAGATGCGTTGAGCCGAAAGAAACTGACCTTAAGCCCTCTCTTTGTAGAAAGGCAAAGCTTGGAGTATATAGCCAGTTTTGACTTTAGGCCCTCCTCAGATTTTATTCCTGGTTTATTGGAATCCCTAGAAGTACGGCCCACTCTTTTAGACTCGATAGGGGCCGCACAACGAGAAGACCCACAGCTTGTGGATGTGATTAATCAACTAATTAGGGGTGAAACTTCCAGTCACCTCAATAGGTACTCCATCGACGATAAGGGTTGGCTAAGGCGAGATGGAAGACTATGCGTCCCACAAGCTAGGGATTTTGTGAAGAAGGTTCTCGAGGAGGCACATCATTCCAAGATGACAATACACCCAGGTGGAGACAAGATGTACAAGGACGTAAAGAGAGCTTTCTATTGGAGTGGCATGAAGAAGGACGTGGCAGATTTCGTTTCTAAGTGTGTGACATGCCAACAGGTCAAGGCGGAACAAAAGAAACCTGGAGAACTGCTACATCCTCTAGAAGTCCTGAAACGGAAGTGGGATAGCATTTCAATGGACTTCATTGACAGGTTGCCTAGGTCAAGAAGAGGTAATACTAGCATTTGGGTAATAGTGGACAGGCTTACTAAAAGCGCCCACTTTATACCTAACAAGAGTAGAAGGACTGCTTCGTCTCTAGCTTCTCTTTATCTCAAGGAAATAGTTCGACTCCATGGAATACCCTCCGGCATAGTGAGTGATAGAGACCCCATCTTCACGAGCGAATTTTGGCGGAGTCTGCAAGAACCTGTCGGCACACAGTTATGCTTGAGCACGGCCTATCACCCCCAAACTGATGGTCAGACAGAAAGGGTGAATAGAGTACTAGAAGATCTTCTAAGACTGTGCATTCTTGACTTCGGAGGGACTTGGGAGGATCATCTTCCTTTAGTGGAATTTTTCTATAACAACAGTTACCAAGCCACCATCGGTATTGTGCCCTTCGAAGCTTTGTATGGAAGACCTTGCCGATCACCAACTTGTTGGTGGGAGTCCACTGACAAGATTATACTTGGGCCAGACTTGATTAGAGAGACTTCAGAAAAGTGGACTTGATACGAAGGAGAATGAAGACTGCCCAAGACAGACAGAAATCCTACGCCGACAAAAGAAGGACCGACCTTGAGTTTGAGGTTGGGGACAGGATTTTCCTTAAGGTATCCCCTTTAAGGAACGTCGTTCGCTTTGGATCCGCAGGAAAGCTAGCACCAAGATTTGTAGGATCGTTCCCTATAATCGAGAAGATTGGGGAAATGGCTTATAGAGTAGATCTGCCTAAAAGATTTGCTGGAATTCACAACATCTTTCATGTTTCTCATCTCCGGAAATGTCTACATGAATCAGTGGAAGTGTTGGAGCCAAGCATTCTAGAAGAAGCCAAAGTGGAACGCGAAGCAACTGTGAGGAGAGTTCCAACTCGAATCGTAGAAACTGAAATCAAAAAGCTACGCAACCGCGAAGTTAAGCTCGTCAAGGTTCAGTGGAGCGACACCAAGGAAGACGCGACTTGGGAAACTAAGGATAGAATACGTGCGACCTATCCTTTTCTTTTTGAGGGTACATCTTTGACCTCTTTTTTTCCTTGAGTTGTGCTTGTATCTATCTTTTTAGGTATATCTCCTCGATATTATCCTTTATCCTTAGGTAGAAACCCTTTTGGATGTAAACATGTATTTGAAACATGTTATGGTTGATGGCTGCAAGTGGTTGCTAGTTGTTGCTCGTGGATGCATATACACACACAACCTAGGTCTTAGATCGGCTCAATCACTTCAATATTGCATATGCATATATGTGTTCATATTTATATGTGGTTGAAACTTGATATGTTGTCATATGGATGTCACATTTATATTTATGTTTGCGCACTCATGAAGAATTATGAGTAAGGACAAATTTGCATACATAATGGATTCATGACACTTACATGATTTGCATTAAGGAGGTCAACTGGATCAGTAGACCGCCTGATTTTGCATTAGTTAAGGACATATACACACACTGTGCACATAATCATAAAGCATTAGAAGTCTTTTAAAGAAAATGGACGCCTGTGTTTGTTAGTTGAGTAGATGGACGATTGGATGTTAGGACTTACGTTCTCCTAGACTTGAAGATTTTGGGGACGAAATCCTTTAAGGAGGGGAGAATGTAACAACCCGAATTTTCTGTTAACGATAACTTAACAAATTAAAGTATAATTAATTCTAAATGATGAAATCAAGGGAAATGGCATACGCCATTGCGTTCGTCTCGAAATTCTGCTTGAGATAGAGTCCAAGTTTGCGTAAAACGGATACCATATGAAGAAGATATGGACAAACGAAGTTGGGCAGAAAAACCAGAAACGGGTCAGAATGCACTGGCGCACTTGGGAAGTGCGCCAGAACAAAATTGCACTGGCGCACTTGGGAAGTGTGCCAGTACAATTTTAGCACTGGCGCACCTGCCAAGTGCGCCCAGGTCAGAAATACCTGTTGGTCAGGCCCTAGCTGGCCTGGTCAGGGTCTGGCCGAATTCTAAGGCTTGGCTCAGTCACTAGGGCTTACATGTCAATTTCTGATTGGCTTCTCTTGAGATGGATGGTCTGGATTCACTCTAGCTTCGTCGATGGCTCTAATTAGATTGAAATTCTATAAATACAACTTAAGTCTAATCCTAAATTCACACAAATAATATAATACTAAAGTCGTCATGCTGCTAGAAAGAAACTAGGAGTGGCCGTCAGTTAGAAAGCCTAGAGACAAGCCAATATTAAAGAAAAACACGAATCAAAACAACATTAGTCGACCCAAAGGAAAGCATATCAAATCCAGAATTCAGAATCCAGAATCCAAGTTCGTCGTTCGTTGTAAGTATAGTGATTTTTCCGATGAGAATAAAACTAAGACTTGATTTGATGTAAATTGGAAGTGGAATTGTGCTATTATGTAACGACGATGTTAATTCATATCTATGTATTGAAATGATTGTGTTGCGAATGAAATTGGGATGTTTGTGGTATAATTAAGATTGATGTTGATCCTATTGTACTTTTAGAATGACAACAACATCACAAGCAAGTTGTATAGTTCAGGTTTATGTGATTATATAGGTCGTTTGTGATTAGAACCTCATGTATATACTTTATGCTAGAAATCTTTATGCCTAAATGGTTATGTTCATATACATGCCTCTATTTTTATACAAAAGTTGCAAGTTCCTAATTGGATCCATGTCAAGATCCACTTTAGTACATGTTTCATGTTGTAATTAGATATGCGATTGGATCTAGTTCACACTCTTGTCATAAAGTTATACATATTTATGAAAATGTCATATTCTTGTCATGTGCTAGTGATGTTCGATGTTATGCTTAGATCCAAAAACAAGTTTAGAATTATGTTGTCTAAATCATATGCTAATTCATGTGACACCTATTTGGTTTGACCCTTATTTCAATGCAAATTCACATATATGTAAATTGATTTAGGCTATGTTGCAAATTCACATATATGTATATTGACTATATTGCAAGTTCACATCTATGACATTCATGTTGACTATTTTGCAAGTTCACACCTATGATGTTCATATTGACTATGCCAAAAATGCCAAGTTTACACCTATGTTATGTTTATGTTTATGAATCCCCTTATGCCTATTTGTGTGCACTAAATTAAGCTAAGTTTTTAGCCTAATATTATATGTTAAGACAATGTGAACGAAAATTAGGCTAATATTGTTAGCCTAATGTTTAAACGGGGTAACGTTGGGAATATTAGTAAAACTTGATGTAAAAATATATGAAATTGGCATGTTTGTCACATGCCAAAATTGGTGGCATTTAAATGGTATAAATTCTTATACCAAAAACGTTAAACTTGGAATATGGGCAATAAAATTTAATTGTTGACAAATTTACATATATTCAGTAATAAAGACAAATATGTAAATTTAGAAAATACGAATATGCTTAACACGAGGTTGGATTGAGTTGTGATGTAAATCTGCCCGGACCCGCCCGGCTATCCAGTAGTCACAACAATACATATCCAATGTGGGTGGTTAAGTATTGAGCCCAATAAGGATCCGAGATTAGACTGAGTTACGGTGTAATTCTGCCCAAAACCGACCGGCACATCCAGTAACCGTAACAATATATGTCTAATGTGAGTGGTCGGAGCTTTAAAAGGCTAAGGGAAGACAAGTCAGGATGGTAGGGGTAAGTTAACTAAAACACTTAACCAATTCAACATGTTAATGAAATTGATGGGTGGGGTTAGGTAAATACAGACACTTAACCACTTAACATGTTTGATTAGAAAACCCTATTAACGGGGACCCATTTCAGCAGTAACCCAATTAGGTATCATGGTACCCTGAAACTAGGCAGGGTGGGGCACGATTACTGGGCTGATTATAAGCGGTCGTAGTGACGGCGGTGGGTGCAACAGTGTGGGTTCTAACGGAGTGCGGACGTGCACACACTTCGTAGCAGACAAACAGGGCACTGGGGGCACCAGTATTATAACCTATGCATTCTAAGGTTTGTGTCGGGTCGCCACCATGGGACTTGATACACCCCATGGTGGGGCCAACATAGGTATCTACAACTGTAAGACACAGATGATTATGCAAGTAGGAGCCGATCTTTAGAAAAGGGGATTACTTTACCTCTAGCATGGGGTGATAGTTAAGATAATACAAGTAGGTGCAGAGATATAGTGTGGGGTGCGATAGTATATTCGTTTCAAAAATACTTCATCTTAGTTTAGGATACTTTCCTGTTTCCAGTTTATATCTATCATGCCCTTATTCTTATTCTCATACTGAAGAGTCACTAGACTTACCAGGCTTTATGTCTGACCCTATTTTCTTTCGTCTTCTTTTCTTCCGTTCCCCCCCCCCAAGGTACACAGGGAGGAAATAACTCTGCTTAGTCAGATTCTTTAAAAGCTTCAAGATAGTTGATGTACGGTTTGGAGTCTCTTTCCTTGGCTATGGCTGTTGGTCACACTCTATGGGGATTTATGCAGTTTTAATCATGTTTTATGCGTCTTTATTTAAAAACCAGGACAGAAATGATGTTATAATGTTTTGGAAGTTGTTATGGGACAATTATGGAAATGTATTGTATGAACAAGTATTTTATGAAATAAAAGTCTGATGTTTTCTGCTGCTTATATATATATATATATATGTATATATATATATATATATGTTTATATCTATCTTGTGTTTTATCTATGACTTTTACTTACAAACATCCACCAAAGTTAAAGCAGTCCCTTGTGAGTGACCTTAATGGAGGGTGGGGTGTTTCAATCTATGTTGTAATTCTATGATTGGCTTATGTATAATCAGTTCATAATGATGTTTCATATACTAGTTTGGTTATGTTGTTGGAACTAATTCATATGATAAATCATATGTATTTATGCAAGTTTAGATGTTAATTAAGATATGAATCATATGCAAGTTAGTGAAAATTTTGTACAACCTTACATGTTTCATGACATACATGGTTTATGCAAGTTTGTGACTATTACCTAAACAAGTTTACACCTTTAGATTTAGATCTATGACATATGTAGTTTTATGCAAGTTTGTGACTTTGGCCTATGCAAGTTTTAAATGAAGAACCTTATTCACACATGCAAGTTCTCCCCTTATGTTTAGATCTAGTTTTATTTCTATGTATGTTGTGATGTTTTCTCCTTATTCGATAAGTTAGACTATTTGAGTCTAACGTATATTTTATGTTAATCGAACGAACGTACAACGTGGGGCAATGGGATAATATTAAAAGATTTAATATTGAGAATTGGCATAAATGCCTTAAATGGCATAAAATCAATTTGTGATGTTAATTGGTATGATTTTACATACCATAAATAGATGGACATAATTGAGTCAATTATGGACATAGTTAAATTTGGAATAGATTGATAATTTGAATAGGGAAATTAATTCAAATTGGGGAATAATTAATTTTGTGTAATTAATCGCCTAAGACACGAGGTTAGGCTCTTTTGTGGTGTAACACTTCCCAGACCCGCCTGACAAATCCAGCTGCCACAAATGCCAGTCTAATGTGGGAGGTCTTAGGAATAAATTAAATGCGTAACAGTTGTAAAGACACGTGGTTAGGCTTGTTTGTGGTGTAAGACTGTCCGGACCCGCCCGGCAAATCCAGCTGCCACAAATGCCAGTCTAATGTGGGAGTTCTTTACAAGGTTACGGTGTTAATGAATTAAGAGACACTTAACCAGATAAATATATGGTGGGACATAGCGGTTAAGTGGGTGCCTTGGGTGGCTTGTGAAATACGATTAGAAACACTTAACCAAAATTGAAACATGTAAGTGAACATGAATAAGAAGAGGGTTAAGTGGGATGTACTAGAGGGGACCAAACTTAGGTGGATAGCTTGTGTCAAGTAATGGGGGCCTGTTTCAACCAGTAACTCATAAGTATCTTTATGAGCTCGACCCAAGTCGAGGACGGGACACGCCTACTGGGCTTGACTGTAAGAGGCCAAAATGGGTTACCGGTGGCAACGCAAGTCCAACGGGTTCATGTGCGTGTGTGGGCCCGGGCTGGTAGGTAAGACGTTGTTGCATCGTGTAGGTATAAGCCATGCATTGTTAGTGGTATCGGGTTGCCACTTTGGGGAGTGGTACACCCCACTGTGGAGCCAGCACGGGTATCTACGAGTTAGGGAGCCGATCGCATGGGGGTATTGGGTACGCCTAATGGAGATAGGGGAAGGCGACACCTATGAAGGCAACTAGGGGTGCACGAAACAACCATTATCATTATTAATTTCTATAGACAGGATCAACCTTGGGGTGACTAGTGGTGGTGCAGTGTAGTGATTATCTTATATTGATTCGGTGCACCTTTAACGTTATCTTAATTCATCTTATTTCCTTGTTTACTCTGTCATACCCAATTGTTCACAGTCATTTCCTTATTTTCCAACTTATGCATTAGCCTAGTTATTTTGGTAATTATATTGTTAAAGTTATCGCACTCGCCAGACTTTATGTCTGACCCCCTTTGTTTCTACCTCTTTTCTTCCTTTTCCCCCTCCCAGGTGCTCAGGGTGGAACCAGCACCAGTGGAGCTTGATTTTGGACAGCTGTATCTCTTGCTTTTAGAAGTTGCTTGGATCACTGAAGTAAAAGTTCAGCCTATCTTATTTATGGCTATTTTGTGCTGGGGTTATGTCTTTCAATTTATGTACTCTGATTTAGTCAAGATGGATATTATGTACTTTGACTCTGGTTTCTGATGATGTAATCAAACCTATGTGTTTACCGCGGCAATGAATAAAATTCTTAATTTTTAAGTACTGTTTATATCTGTCTTGTTGTTAAGTTTCTATTCTATACACACTTAAAATGCTCTATAGAAGTTAATGCATCCCCTTTGTGAGTGACATTAATGGACGTGGGGTGTTACACGTGGTATCAGAGCTGAAGGTTACCAGAACAAACATGAATTTTGGAAAACTGTTTTTCAAAAACACTTTTATAAAGAAGTACCTTCAAAAGTATGTTTTAAGGAAAGTATTTTCAAGAGTAAAGCTTATTTTAGAAAGCATAACCCCAAGAGCCATATATCTTTCCTTCGGTTCTTTTGTATTGAATCTTTCCTTTTTCGTTTCAGCATGTCTAGAATTCCCGAGATACCCGAGGGGATACCGATACCAGGATGGTTTAGGAGGTATTTGGAGACTAGGGACACCACCTTAGGTCCAGCAAATGCTCCCCCTCCTCCTCCTCCTTGTGTCGATATTTTTGCAAAGATATGTAAGGACTTTCGGGCAATGGGTGGAAAACCTTTTCACGGGACGGAGACATTTGTTGGAGCTCGAAATTGGCTAAAGGAGGTGGAAGAATTGTTTGGGATCTTTGAAGTGGAAGATAGGAGAAAGGTCCAGTTGGCTGCCTTGCTAATGAAGGATGAGGCCTCGTTTTGGTGGGAGGTCACTAATGGAGAGCGTCCAGTTGATACATGGCCAGATTTCAGGCGTAGGTTTGAGGCAAAGTTTCTCTCACGAGCTAAAGAGAATCTATATATGGAAAGGTTTTTGGCATTGAAGCAAGGGAATCTATCAGTGAAAGAATACGTCAACAAATTCAATCAGTTAGCGAGATTTGGTTGGACTTGGTGAATACACCAGAAAAGAAGGCCCTGAGATTTGTTAAGGGTTTGAACGAGCCGCTTCATGGGTTAGCTATGACCCGCATCCCCATGGGGGCTACCTTTGAGAGACTAGTTGACATGGCGCTTATGCATGAAGAGGAGAAGGGCACCAATCTTAATAAAGCACCCGAGAAGAAAGGGGATCAAAAGAAACCGCAACAGCAACAACAGAACAAGAAAGGTGGTAAAGGCAACAATGGTAAGGGAAAGAAAAGATGTTTTAACTATGGGACACGCAGCCATCTAAGCAAAGATTGTAGGAAGAAAAAGAAGACTGGCTGTTTCCACTATGGCAAAGAGGGACATTTGATTAAGGACTGTCCAAGGAAAGGGCAGAGGGCAGGGTCTACCTTGGGAGTACAGGTGCAGGCTCTTATGGCACCAGGGCAGGCAAAGGGGCAAGTTCAAGCTCTCGTGGTCCCACCGCTGCATGAACGAGGTAGAACGATTTCCGTCGAAAGTTTAATTTTTCTGTTTGACCATCCTGCCCATACTTTATTCGATTCTGGCGCATCACATTCGTTTATCTCTACATGATTAGTTGAAACACTACACCTAAATATTAGTTTAGTTACAGATCCCTTAGTAGTCTCAAATCCTATTGGTGGTTCGGCTCATCTTTCTATGATCTGTCGGGATTTGAGAGTGTTTATCTTGGGCATTGGGTTTGAATGCAACGCCTTTGTTCTTGGCTTCATGGGCTACGGCTTGATTCTAGGTATGGATTGGCTAACAAGATACGGGGCCATCCTAGATTGTGAAAGAAGGGTAGTTAGATTGTTGACTCGTTGTGGAAAGACCCTTGATATTTCTTGTGACCCTAGAGGTCCAGTGATGCTTAGCTACCTAGAATCCCTTGACGCATCCAATGATGATTTACATTTTGTTCGTATAGTCCATGAATATGTTGATGTCTTCGATGTGGTGAGGGGTTTACCCCCAAAATGTGAGATTGACTTTTGTATATATCTAGTAGATAATGCAAAGCCAGTTGCATTGCCAGTGCGCCATATGGCTCCAAGAGAGAGAAAAGAACTCAGTAAGCAAGTGAAAGAATTGCTTGAGAAGGGGTTCATCAGACGTAGTATATCGGAGTGGGGTGCTCCAGTAGTATTTACCACGAAGGCATATGGGTCCCTTAGACTTTGTGTGGACTATAGAGAACTTAATAAGCTTACTAAGAAGAATAGGCACCCACTACCGAGGATTGACGATCTCGTCGATCAGTTACTTGGCGCCTCAGTGTTTTCGCAGTTGGACATAGCCAGGGGTTTCCATCAGTTGAGAGTGGCTAAGGATAGCATAGACAAGACTGCCTTTAGGACTCCAGACGGCTTCTTCGAGTGGCTTGTGATGCCCTTCGGTTTGACAAACTCCCCCGCATACTTTGTTGACTTGATGAGTAGGGTGTTTAGGGAGTACCTTAATAAATTCATGGTAGTCTTTGTGGATGACATCTTGATCTTTTCTAAAAGCGAGGAAGACCATGCCCAACATCTTAGGGAAGTGTTGGGGACCCTTTGAACGCATAACCTTAAAGCTAAATTTTCTAAATGTCACTTTTGGAGGAAGTAAGTGCGATTCTTAGGGCACGTGGTTTCCAAAGAAGGGATAGCTGTGGATCCCGCAAAGGTGGTGGCCATCCAAGATTGGAAGGTCCCTAAAAATGCTATCGAGGTGAGGAGTTTCTTAGGGTTGGCTGGCTACTATAGGAAGTTTATCAAAGACTTTGCAAAATATCAGCCCCATTAACACGCTTGATGAAGAAAAACCTAGTTTTCACATGGGACGTAGATTATGACGATGCGTTCCAACGTTCAAAGAGAGCTTTGACCACATCCCCAGTCTTAGTGTAACACCCCGAATTTCAATTAATATTAACATTCACAAATTAAAGAATAACTAATCCCAGATGTGGAAATTAGGGGAAACGGGTTGCGCCATTGCGTTCGTCTCGGAAAAATACACGAAATAGAGTTCGAGTTTTCGAAAATTGGAGTCCGTGTAAAGAAGATAAGGACGAACGAAGTTAGGCAGAAAAACCGAAAACTAGCCAGAATGCACTGGCGCACTTGTGAAGTGCGCCAACACAAAAATACACTGGCACACTTGGGAAGTGCGCCCGTGTCGAGCCAGAAACCTGCACAGCTTTCTGGTTTGACCCTGGCTGGCCTGGTGCACCTGTTTTGGTTCTCTGGTTTGTTCTGCTGACCTGTGACGATTTTTGATGGTTTAGATCTAAACTAGGGTTAATCCTATGGCCTAAACTACATCCTAAATATATAAATACACCCTAAGACTACCCTAATTCATACTAAAAATAGATACAAGGTCGTCATGCCGTCAAAATGCAATTAGAAGGAGCCTCCATCACATTTTAGAAGAAGATATCTTCTCAAATCAACTTCTAATCAACTCTAGCAACTTAATCTTCTTCATAGGAGTGCTAATCAACAAGTTGTGAGTTTCTATGCCTTTAGCAAGCAATTGCTAAACTAATTATGATAGGATGTAATGAGGTTATGGTTATGAATATGGATCAATGCAAGTTATGTTATCATATGCTATGTGCTCATGATGTTAGTTATGCAAGTTTTATGCTATATGTCCATGATGTTAGTTATGCAAGTTTTATGCTATGTGTTCATGATGCTAGTTATGCAAATCACTATGATAAACATTGATCCTTTATGACACCATGTTATGCAAGTTTGATGTTTGATTATATGCAAGTTCATATATGACATGTTATGCAAGTTTGGTGTTTGATTATATGCAAGTTCATATATGACATGTTATGCAAGTTTGGTGTTTGATTATATGCAAATAACATGTGCAAGTTTACACCTTTGTATGATATGCATACATATGCAAGTTTACCCCTTTGTATGTCATGCATATATACATGCATGTTTACCCCTTTTCATGATATGAGTAACATATGCAAGTTCATCCCTTTTTAGACCTATGACATGTATGCAAGTTTATCCCTTTATGATAGGTCTATGACATGAACATCTATGCAAGTTACCCTCTTTATGACATATGTGATTCATGCAAGTTTGGGTTGATTATTTATGCTAGTTGGGTTTGATGCTATGGTCATATATGCAAGTTGACACCTTTAAAACCCATGTTGATGCTAATGTTATGCTAAGTTGAACCCATTGTATTTGTGATGAATCTTCCCTTTTATGTATGTCATGTTAGCGTATTACGTGGGGAACGATGGGGTTAATATTCATGTTAACAAAATTGTGGTGAAATTGGTATGATGTTGCATACCATAAGTGGATGGATATAATTGAGTCAATTATGTACATCATTAAATTGGAATTAATTAGGGAAAATTAATTCAAAATATGGGGGTGATTAATTAGGTGTAATTAATCGACTAAGACACGAGGTTGGACCCTTTTGTAGCATAAGACTGCCCGGACCCGACCGGCAAATCCAGCGGCTACAAATGATTGGCCCAATGTGAGAGGTCATAGGCATAAACTAAATACGTGACAAGTGTAAACGAACGAGGTTAGACTCTGTTATGGCGTAAGGCTGCCCGGACCCGACCGGCAAATCCAGCTGCCATAAAAGATAGTCTAATGTGAGAGCTCTTTACAATGGTTACGGTCTTAATCAATTAAGAAACACTTAACCAGATAAGCATGTAGTAGGGCATGAGGGGTTAAGTGGGTGCCTTGGGTGGCATGTGGAAATCTAGTGGTTGCCTTGGGTGGCAATAGAAAATACGATTAGAATACTTAACCAAAGTGGAAACATGTAATTAAACATGATTAAAGGGTTAAGTGGGATACACTAGAGGGAGCAAGCTTAGGTGGGTAGCTTGTGGGGGCCCATTTCAACCAGTAACCCATGTGTATCTTTGTGGGCTCGACCCATGTCGAGGACGGGACACACGTACTGGGCTTGACTATAAGAGGCCAAAACGGAGTAGCAGTGGCAACGCAAGTCCAACGGGTTTCATATGCGTGTGTGGGCCCGGGCTGGTAGGTAAGACGTTGTTGCATCGTATAGGTATAAGCCGTGCACCGTTGGTTGTATCGGGTTACCACTTTGGGGAGTGATACACCCCACTGTGGGGCCAGCACGGGTATCTACGTTAGGGAGCCAATCGCTTGGGGAGTAGTGGGTACACCTAGTGGAGATAGGGGCAGACGACACCTATGTGGTCAGCTAGGGGTACACGAAACTACTAGTTAAATTTTCTAAGTCCTTGGGTGGGATCAACCTTTAAGTTAGGAATGACTGGTGTGGTGCAGTGTAGTAATTACCCTTGGGTGGGTAGATGCGTCTTTACCGATATCTTAGTTCATCCTATGTCTAGTTGGCTGCTTAGTGTAGTCATTTATCCCCAGTCATTACCGTACCAAGTTTATATCATACCCTAATTACTTTAATGATTGTATTGTTAAAGTTATTGGACTCGCTCAGACTTATGTGTGACCCCGTTGTTTTTATCTTTTTTCCCCCTCAGGTCCTCAGGTTGGGCCTAGCACTAGTGTGCTTTGATCAGATTTCTTTATCTATCTTTTGGAGCTTGGACCGTTGATGTAAAGCTCAGCTTATCTTTTCTATTATGGCTATTAGTTATGTAGTGGGATTATGTACTTATGTTTTTATCAGGATGGATATTTAGTACTTGACTCTTGTTTTATAGTTTTGTAACCAAACATGTTTACCTTCTGCTACAATGAAATGATGTTTTAGTTAACAAGTATTATTTATATCTATCTTGTTGTAATTTTTCTGTTCTATATTCACTTAAAATACTCCATCGAAGTTAAGGCATTCCCTTAGTGAGTGACCTTAGCGGGTGTGGGGTGTTACACGTGGTATCAGAGCTAAAGGTTACCATAACAGATAAAAAAAAATTGGAATTTTTTTTTCTAAAAACATTTTTGAAGGAGTATTTTCAAAAACATGTCTTTTAAGAAAAAAGTTTTTGAAAGAAAAGCATAATCCCTAATAGCCATATCTTTATCTTTCGAATTCTCCGTTTTGAATCTTTCCTTTTTCTTTTCAGCATGGCTGAAGATCTTAACTTTCCGGAGGGTGTAGCGATACCAGTATTGTATAGGAGATTGATGGAGGCTAGGGCCGCCGCTGCGGGTCCAGCAGATGTTCCTCCACCACCAGTTGCACCCGATCTTCCTCCCCCTCCTCCTCCTCGCGCGGATACTTTTGCTAAGACTTGCAAGGAATATAAGGCTATGGGAGGGAAACCTTTTCAAGGATTAGAAACTTTTGTGGAAGCTAGGGATTGGCTTAAGGAAACAGAAGAGTTGATAGACATCTTTGAGATGGAAGAAGGAAAGAAAGTCAAGTTAGCTGCTTGGTTAATAAAGGGAGACCTCGTTCTGGTGGGAGGTCACTAATGGAGAACGCCTAGTTGACTCCTGGGCGGATTTCAGGCAAAGGTTTGAGGCGAAGTTTCTTTCACGTGCGGAAGAAAATCTGTATATGGAAAGGTTCTTGACACTAAAGCAAGGAAACTTATCAGTGAAGGAATATGTCAACAAGTTTAATCAGCTAGCAAGATTTGGCATGGACATGGTGAATACACCGGAGAAGAAGGCTCTGAGGTTCGTTAAATGCTTGAATGAACCGATGCATGGATTGGCTATGACTCACATCCCTTTGGGGGCCACCTTTGAGAAGCTAGTAGACATGACACTTATGCATGAGGAAGAGAAGGGTCCCAATGCTAATAAGGCACCCGAGAAGAAAGGAGATCAGAAGAGATCTCAACAGCAACAGCAAAACAAGGGTGGGAAAGGCAACGGTGGCAAAGGAAAGAAGAAGTGCTTCAATTGCGGGACACCAGGCCACCTAAGAAAAGATTGTCGGAAGAAGAAGAAGAAGACTGGCTGCTTCCACTGTGGCGAAGCAGGGCATCTAGTGAAGGACTTCCCTAAGAAGGGGCAGAGGACGGGATCTACCTCAGGAGGACAGGTGCAAGCTCTTATGGCACCAGGTCAGGCAAGGGGACAAGTTCAGGCTCTCGCGGTTCCACCGATTCAGGAAAGAGGTAGAACTATTTCCGTTGAAAGTCTGGTTTTTCTGTTTGATCATCCTGTCCGTACTTTATTCGACTCTGGCGCATCGCATTCGTTTATCTCATCATCATTAGTTGTGTCACTGCACTTAGACACCAGTCTAGTAGATGATCCCTTGGTTGTTTCAAACCCAATTGGGGGCTCCACTTATTTGTCCATGATATGTTTGGGTTGAAGATTTCTATACTTAGCGTTGAGTTTAGATGTGATGCTTTTGTTTTGGGCTTCACGGGCTATGGGTTAATTTTGGGCATGGACTGGTTATCCAGTAATGGTGCCGTTCTTGATTGTGAAAGGAGAGTTGTTAGGCTCATGACCCGCTTGGGTAACACTCTCGAGATCTCTTGTAATCCCATGGATTCTGTTATGCTAAGTTATCTTGAATCGCTTGATGCCTCGGTCGAGAGTTTGCGATCTGTTAGAGTGATCCGGGAATACTCGGATGTGTTTGAGGAGGTGAAGGGCTTACCTCCGAAGCGGGAGATAGACTTCTGAATATATCTAGTAGACAATGCTAAACCAGTATCTTTGCCAGTGCGCCACATGGCTCCTCGTGAGAGGACGGAACTCCATAAGCAAGTAGGGGAGTTGCTTGTGTAACAACCCGTAAAATCTGGGCCAGTTTAAAATTTTTATTTTGGCAATTTTATCGAATTTTAATTATTTAAAATGAATTATTTTAAATAATATCGACGAGAAATTTATATTGAATATAATTCGAACGTATATATTATACGCGTCGTCGTTAGAATATAAATAATTATATATAATTAAAAATAGAATTGAAAATGGCGCGGTAGTTCGATAATTCGATTTCAAACTTCAATTGAATGTACCGGGTGCAAAATAATCCGGATTTTAGTAAAACCAAAAACATTAGGATCTAATAGTGAATATCTTTCCAACGAATCCGACAAATCAAAATTTCGTAGCGAGAATCAAAAGATATGTCCAGTTGAAAATTCTGAATAGTCGCTATGGAATTCAGGCCCTTAAAAATGGACATTTTGCAAATGACCTCGGATTTCGACGAAACCACTTTTGTTGGGTCCGTGATGTCACATTATTGCTAGGTTTCAAATTTCATAATTTTTCGAATCAATATGTGAGCGTGGCAAAGGAAAACGCGTTTGACCGGATTCAGTTGATTTTAATCGACTGGAAATTGGCCATTTTTCCATTGGTCTCAGAATTCGACGAAACTAGTTTTGTTAGGACCGTATCGTCAATACGAAGCTAGAAAATATTTTTATGGAATTTTTCTAGTTAGTATGTGGCCTCGGTAAATTAAAATGTGCGTTTAAATTGAATATATAGAGATTTATATTTTAAATTAAACAGAAACCGATCGAAACAGTCGAATTGGCTTACGAAACATATCCCAACGTGTTCAGAATAGGGGTATTTGGCCAGGGGCGACAGTTGTTGGATTTGATTGGGAGATTGGAGCGATAAACGAAATAAAACTTGAATTAAATATAAATAAAATAATTTAAAAATAAAAAAGGGGCCAACCATAAAATCTAAACCCTAAACTCGGTCAACATGGTCAAACAGATATCGCGCCTCCATAAATAAAAAGAACGAACGATATTCGAGCTCCCACTTTCAACGTCGTCGATCTCCTCCACGGCGCACCTACTGGTGAGGGGGACCACTGAAAAATTGCTCGGTTTGGGGAGATCCGCCAGTAGCCGGCGACGCTTGCCCCTAGGCGAGCTCAGGTGATCGGATTTCGTGCCCAAAGTTCACCCGCAGCGCCTAGATTTCCGTCACCATCTGACCGTCGAACCTGACGAGTTGCACCTCGCCGGAGAGCTGGCGCGAAGACCTTCAACGTGGCAGCCTCTGATCGGACCCTCGATGACCCTGGTGGCAGAAAACAGCAACCCTAGGTTGCGAGCACTTATGAACGAATGTCGCAGTGAGTTTTTTATTTATTTTGTAATTAGTCAATTAATTTACTAATTAAGTATAACATTGTTTAATATATATATATATACATATATATGTATATATATATATATATATATATATATATAAAAACATGATTTTTATAAATACGACTTAGTTTAAAACGTGGTTTTCTATGAAAATGACTATGTTATACATATATATTATTTTTTAAAAAAATCTAAAATTTGATTTTTAAAAGGAAAAAAAAAGTAAAAAAAAGAATAATAATAATAATAATATTATATACATGGTTGGTGAAAATCCAAATAACATTATTTTTGAAAATATATAGTAGCATTATTTTTAAATTGTAATACTTTGTTATGAAAATGTAATTTTTCATGAAATCTCTTTGTATAAAAAAATATAATTTTATATATATATATATATATTGTTTCATAATGAAAATATGAACTTTATCGTATTTTTGAAATGTTCTCACGAAGATAAAGATTCGATGTTTATAATGTTTGCATGGGGAAAAAATTAGGATTTTTATATATATTGAACATCGAAGTAAAAATAGGATTTTTATATATGTCATAGAAATAGAAATTCGATTTTTATATATGGAATAGCGAAGTCAAAATTCGATTTTTAAATATAATTTTTAAAGTGAATATAAAAATATGATTTTTAAAATTGAAAGTGAATAAATAAATAAAAATGTGATTTTTATTTTAAAGACATCGAAATATAAAAATGTGTGATTTTTATATATATAGTGACTACGGGCAAGAGGACGATAAAAAGGCGAGAAGAAGAGTTAAGATGATTGGATAGCTTTCGGTGAGAACTTCTCACTCAAATTCTATTTTCTAGTTATATATATATATACTAGGATGCAGACGGTGTTTAGTAGCACCCGACACCCGTCCACAGACCATGGACTTGTTTGTTTGGTTGAGTAGTTAGTTAGAATATTTGATTGAATGGAAATTGTTTGGTGAAATAAAATTGATTTGATTGATGTGTGAATGGCGTGGGCCTTCACTAGACCGGGGATAAGGCTGGGCCTTGTCCCGTTTCTAGTATCGTGCCGTTATGCCGCCGGAATTTTCTAAAATAATTTAGAAAAATAAAAATATCATTGTATCTATAGATTGAACTGAATAGAAATTCATAAGTTAAAATAAAATATTTTATCGTTAAAAATATAGTTTTTAACGTGAATGTGAATAAATAAAATATTCATTTACAAACCAGACGGTTTGTTTATGTACACTGATTTGACGGACATTGATTGGGTCGATAAATTTTACACATCGCCCAACTGCACAAATAAATCTGTGTTTGATTGTTTGAAACCCCACACGGGTGTTGGGATGAAATTTGAAGTTCACTCATCCTGACTGATTAAATATGTCGATCGATTGATTGACAGGCTGTTATAAGCGTTAGATATCTATATTTGATGCTTATACAGTGTAGTGCACTTTGGTTGATGGTTGATTATTTTCAATGCTATTATATACATGTGTTGTATGAAAATCCATATAATTAACGTTATATGGTGATTGATTGGGCCTCATTCCAATTTGAAAAATATAGAATATATAAAATAAAGGTTCATGTGTTGACGGTACTCATTCGTTGGGATTAGTCATGTGTTGAACGAATTATTTTTATAATAAAATTTACATCTTTATCAATATAAAATAAAGGTTCATGTGTTGACTATACTCATCCGTTGGGATTAGTCATGTGTTGAACGAATTATTTTTATAATAAAATTTACATCTTTATCAATATAAAATAAAGGTTCATGTGTTGACTATACTCATCCGTTGGGATTAGTCATGTGTTGAACGAATTATTTTTATAATAAAATTTACATCTTTATCAATATAAAATAAAGGTTCATGTGTTGACGGTACTCATTCGTTGAGATTAGTCATGTGTTGAACGAAATAATTTAACAAAAATAGTCACACATGGACGGTACTCATTCGTTGAGATTAGTCGTGTGTTGACAAAAAGAAATATTTGAAATAGAATATATAAAGCCGTGTTGAATAGTGATGCGCCATTTTGACGCGAACGATATTTATATCGAATAAAACGATTTCGAAATGAATTGAATATATAACGATTTCGAAATGAATTGAATATATAACGATTTCGAAATGAATTGAATATATAACGATTTCGAAATAAATTGAATATATAACGATTTCGAAATGAATTGAATATATAACGATTTCGAAATAAATTGAATATATAACGATTTCGAAATGAATTGAATATATAACGATTTCGAAATGAATTGAATATATAACGATTTCGAAATGAATTGAATATATAACGATTTCGATTTGAATTGAATATAAAACGATTTCGATTTGAATGGAATAGAAAACCAATTTGATTTCAAATTGAATATATAATGAACTTGATTCAAATAGAAAACGAAACGAATTTGATTTGAATAGAAAATGAATTTGAATCGAATATAAAACCAATTTGAATTGAATTGAATTGAAAACGAATTCAAATTGAATTGAAAACGAATTCAAATTGAATTGAAAGCGAATTGAAATAAATTCAAATTTAATTGAAATTTGAATTGAATAGAAATGAAATTTTAAAACGAATTTTTAAAGAAGAATTCAATTTTTCTTTGGATTGAAATAGAAGTTGAAATGGTTCTTGAAACGAATTTAAAACTATTTATATAATTCGTTTTAAATAGAAATCGACGAAATATATATTATATATATTATATATATAATATAATGGCCTGAATAGAACGCGCCGCGCCGCGGCAGTTCGTAAATTTCGACCATTTATTTCAAACGGACATTACGGGAGATCCGACCGTCGGATTCTCCTAAAAACGGAACCGTTGGGTTCGTATCGAAAAGAGCTTTCTAACGAATATTAGAAATTTGAAATCTAACGGTTGGATTTGGAGATACGTCCAAATCAAATTCGAAAAAGGTCGCTATAAGTGCAGTTCGATGGCCGTTGTTGGAAATCGACTGTATGGGCCTTGATAAAATTATTAAAAATAGTAATAATTTGTATAAAATCATAAGAAATGATTTGGGAAAAATTGGGGTGAAAAACTCCATATTTGAAAAGATAAAAATAGATTTTTATCGAAATGAACTAGTTTTGAACTAAATTTAAAACCCAATCATTTTTAAATAAATGAATTAGATTTAAAAAGGGGTTTTAAATAATCGAATTTCTAATATATTTGATTGAATTTGAAATGGGTTTATCGTGAACGGTGTTTTAAATAACACTAGTTCTTTAACCCGATAACAAATAGAATGTGATTTGGGTTTTTCGTGAACTGTGTTTTAAATAACACCTAGTTCTTTAACCCAGTAAAAGAAGTTCTAACGAATCTGCAATTAGATTGAAATGTGAATCTAGAATCTAAATTATCAAATTTAGAAATGAGCGGGAATGGAGTATTACCAGTTTTGCTCCAAAGCGATAGTTAAATCTTTAATTAGATTTGAACGTGAAATGGTAATTAATTTTACCGATAACACCACGGTGTTAGATATGGAGTATTACCAGTTTTGCTTCATGGGATGAATAGGTTGGGATTGGGAAATAAAATAAATAATTACTTCGTTGTGGTTCGCTAATCTCGACTAGTTGGAAAAACCATAATTTGGTTTTAAATAACATCCAAAGGAAGATTTCAGGATAAATTTTAAAGAATTTATCTTGGATAGAATTAATGGGAATCTTTCCCTAAGAATATGAAATTTAGAAACTAGCTGTAGGTTGGCTAAGAAGAATGGTTTCCTGGGTATTGATCTGATGTTGGTTTCGGCCTTCGGGGTTAATGTTTGGGAAATTATTCTCTTGCTAATCTGCGGTTAGTGACTAATGAGTTGGAATGAGGCGTATGTTGTGCTTGTGTAACATTTGTTTTTAATATACGCGGGTTATTCGGAAAGACCGGGTTTACACCCATTCTGAATAACCGATTCGACGATAAGTCGAAGATGAAGACGGTGGTCGAAGACCGGAAGTCTTCACATCGTTTGGATAATTACTGACGATCCTGATTGGGCTGTACACCCAAGAGGATGGAAATAGTTGGTGGTCATCCAGACGTACTTGGAGATGGATGGATATGCGAGGAAAGTGCCTCCGGTTTCGTTCAGACCCAGAACGGACTTGTAAATGGATTGTGTGTCTGACATTGGATTTTATTCTGTGTTGATTGATTTCTATTAAATATATATCTGCTTGGCGGCGGAGAATTTATTCTCTTGCTTAACGCCCTTCTCTGAGACGTACGAGCTTAGAGGTTATATATCGATAGATATCAATCGCATGGCATGAATTGCCTGTGTGGCATGCTGAGTTGCATGGATCAAGGCTTCTGTTGAAAAGCAAAGTCTTGTGGTTGATGATCAAAGCACAGCCTACGTGGTAGCTTTGTGTATAGCGTGTATTCGCGAGCCTCACACCTCGGTATGAGTTAAAAACGGGATACGGACCGCTGGGAGAGCACGACGTTTCTTTCTAGCTTTGGTGGTGTCAGTGACTTACCAGCCCTGACATATATATACTTTTCACCTTTGTGGTTGTTGGAATGAGGCGCCTCGATTATAGGTCTGTAAGGACCGGGAAACGCGTGTTCAGGCATAATTAATCCTCTAACGTAAGTGAGGACCGGCCCAGCCGCATCCAAGGGTTACCCAGTGTGCGTAGTCCTGAGCATTTGCTAGAGTGTCTCGAACGCGGAGAGGAGCTTGCCCCTTGCCTCGACTCATGACGGAAATCCAATTTCCAATACGTGTATCGCGGTTTTAATTGTAGAACTAGTATGGCGACATGATATATGGTACCCATGCCGTCTATGATTTATATTTATGATGGAAAATGTTTTGACACTATACACTTACTATAGTATCAAATGATTTGTTTTAAGCGTACCAAGCATGTTTGGCTATTATAAGGGAAAACCCTATCCCCCGGCTTGCGTTGCATTGTATGATAGGACCTGGGTCTTATAATAGCTTCATTTTTCGAAAAGCATTGCGCTGTTTATTCTATGCACTGGTATTCTTGGGAGGAAACCCGTTCCGTGTTATGCGGCGTGGTCCCTTGAATTACCATCTTTTAAAATAAAGTTTTAAATAACTGTTTTAGTTCTCACACCAGTCACATGACTGACCTGGAGTTTATTGTTTTAACCTAAACTCTGGGTGCCCCTATTTTCCGCACGGGCAGCTAGTAGTTTTGGTTTTGCAGATTTATATTCACAGGATCCTGGTTTACAGCTGGAATGATATCCGGAAAGCTCTGTATCCGTATATCACCTTCAGTTGTGCTTTGTATTATTTTCCGCTGCTATGTAATTTATTGTAATCTCTGATATTTCTGTGTAATATTTATTCATTTATACTCTGTATATTCTTGTAATCTGATGCATTGTTGTAATATACAATGAAATGTTCTTCTGTTTGTGTTCTGGTTTGTCCTGTTCTCAACGTTCAGGGGTTTCGAACGGTCTAGATCGGTTTAACGACTGATTCGGATCGAGCGAAATTCCAGGCCGTCACATTTGGTATCAGAGCTTTGGTTTACAAAGCTCAGAGAACAAGGCACGTTAAAACCATACGAAAGAATTCATCAGATATTGGATTAGCAACATCCAATTAGAATGACTCGTTAGAGATAGGATCAGTAGTATCCTAGAACGAGGGTAAAGAGTATATTTTTCAAATGCAAACAATTTTGTTTTGAAAATTTAAACCGTTTTAAACGTATTTGAATATTTATTTATTTTGAATATGGACAATCGAGTATATATAGATTTCGCGTATACGCGTCATGAACGTATATTCGAAGTGTTAATATACTGGATAGATATAGAATCATACTCTAGTGGCCCGAAGATGATTCTGATGATTGACTAGTTGTCATTAGTATTCATGTTCGAGTAACGAAGGTGTGATACCTATATATTTCCATTAGACTGGTGTGAGAACCAAAACTAATATAGATAGAACACTTTGTTGTGAATTGGCATCAAAAACAAGATTTTCTGTATATATATCAAATTCTATAGATTTGAAATTCTAATCCACCAATTGATTGATGTTTGAGTTGCGTGTTTAATTGTTTGCTAATTTTAACCATTTATGCCTAAGTAAACTAATAATTGAATTATATTGAAATTGGTCGCATTTGCTTGCATGTACATATACTTACATTGAACAGGTCATAGCAAGGAGGCTAGAGCCAGAGAATAAAATTTGTTTGCCCGACAAATAGGTACATGTTTACTACATCATTTACTGTTTTGTTTGGGTGATGATGATTTTGTGAGCCTATTGGCTAGCCGCTTGGCTTTTTCTTTTTCTTTTTGAGATCTGAAGGACCGGGGAAGCTATTTGAAATTCCCCGATGCTCCCGGTGCAGGGGAGGTTATGGCGAAATTTTTCGAAAATTTAGGGTGTTAGCCAAATTTTTGAAATTTTGAAAATTCTCAGAAACTGAAAAGTTGGAGAATGGAAGCCAGAACGAACGTAGAGTTGAATTATCAAACCACTTTCGACTTTGTTCCTTTTCGGGGACGAAAAGTTTTAAGTGGGGGAGATTGTAACAACCCGTAAAATCTGGGCCAGTTTAAAATTTTTATTTTGGCAATTTTATCGAATTTTAATTATTTAAAATGAGTTATTTTAAATAATATCGACGAGAAATTTATATTGAATATAATTCGAACGTATATATTATACGCGTCGTCGTTAGAATATAAATAATTATATATAATTAAAAATAGAATTGAAAATGGCGCGGTAGTTCGATAATTCGATTTCAAACTTCAATTGAATGTACCGGGTGCAAAATAATCCGGATTTTAGTAAAACCAAAAACATTAGGATCTAATAGTGAATATCTTTCCAACGAATCCGACAAATCAAAATTTCGTAGCGAGAATCAAAAGATATGTCCAGTTGAAAATTCTGAATAGTCGCTATGGAATTCAGGCCCTTAAAAATGGACATTTTGCAAATGACCTCGGATTTCGACGAAACCACTTTTGTTGGGTCCGTGATGTCACATTATTGCTAGGTTTCAAATTTCATAATTTTTCGAATCAATATGTGAGCGTGGCAAAGGAAAACGCGTTTGACCGGATTCAGTTGATTTTAATCGACTGGAAATTGGCCATTTTTCCACTGGTCTCAGAATTCGACGAAACTAGTTTTGTTAGGACCGTATCGTCAATACGAAGCTAGAAAATATTTTTCTGGAATTTTTCTAGTTAGTATGTGGCCTCGGTAAATTAAAATGTGCGTTTAAATTGAATATATAGAGATTTATATTTTAAATTAAACAGAAACCGATCGAAACAGTCGAATTGGCTTACGAAACATATCCCAACGTGTTCAGAATAGGGGTATTTGGCCAGGGGCGACAGTTGTTGGATTTGATTGGGAGATTGGAGCGATAAACGAAATAAAACTTGAATTAAATATAAATAAAATAATTTAAAAATAAAAAAGGGGCCAACCATAAAATCTAAACCCTAAACTCGGTCAACATGGTCAAACAGATATCGCGCCTCCATAAATAAAAAGAACGAACGATATTCGAGCTTCCACTTTCAACGTCGTCGATCTCCTCCACGGCGCACCTACTGGTGAGGGGGACCACTGAAAAATTGCTCGGTTTGGGGAGATCCGCCAGTAGCCGGCGACGCTTGCCCCTAGGCGAGCTCAGGTGATCGGATTTCGTGCCCAAAGTTCACCCGCAGCGCCTAGATTTCCGTCACCATCTGACCGTCGAACCTGACGAGTTGCACCTCGCCGGAGAGCTGGCGCGAAGACCTTCAACGTGGCAGCCTCTGATCGGACCCTCGATGACCCTGGTGGCAGAAAACAGCAACCCTAGGTTGCGAGCACTTATGAACGAATGTCGCAGTGAGTTTTTTATTTATTTTGTAATTAGTCAATTAATTTACTAATTAAGTATAACATTGTTTAATATATATATATATACATATATATGTATATATATATATATATATATAAAAACATGATTTTTATAAATACGACTTAGTTTAAAACGTGGTTTTCTATGAAAATGACTATGTTATACATATATATTATTTTTAAAAAAAATCTAAAATTTGATTTTTAAAAGGAAAAAAAAAGTAAAAAAAAGAATAATAATAATAATAATAATATTATATACATGGTTGGTGAAAATCCAAATAACATTATTTTTGAAAATATATAGTAGCATTATTTTTAAATTGTAATACTTTGTTATGAAAATGTAATTTTTCATGAAATCTCTTTGTATAAAAAAATATAATTATATATATATATATATATTGTTTCATAATGAAAATATGAACTTTATCGTATTTTTGAAATGTTCTCATGAAGATAAAGATTCGATGTTTATAATGTTTGCATGGGGAAAAAAATAGGATTTTTATATATATTGAACATCGAAGTAAAAATAGGATTTTTATATATGTCATAGAAATAGAAATTCGATTTTTATATATGGAATAGCGAAGTCAAAATTCGATTTTTAAATATAATTTTTAAAGTGAATATAAAAATATGATTTTTAAAATTGAAAGTGAATAAATAAATAAAAATGTGATTTTTATTTTAAAGACATCGAAATATAAAAATGTGTGATTTTTATATATATAGTGACTACGGGCAAGAGGACGATAAAAAGGCGAGAAGAAGAGTTAAGATGATTGGATAGCTTTCGGTGAGAACTTCTCACTCAAATTCTATTTTCTAGTTATATATATATACTAGGATGCAGACGGTGTTTAGTAGCACCCGACACCCGTCCAAAGACCATGGACTTGTTTGTTTGGTTGAGTAGTTAGTTAGAATATTTGATTGAATGGAAATTGTTTGGTGAAATAAAATTGATTTGATTGATGTGTGAATGGCGTGGGCCTTCACTAGATCGGGGATAAGGCTGGGCCTTGTCCCGTTTCTAGTATCGTGCCGTTATGCCGCCGGAATTTTCTAAAATAATTTAGAAAAATAAAAATATCATTGTATCTATAGATTGAACTGAATAGAAATTCATAAGTTAAAATAAAATATTTTATCGTTAAAAATATAGTTTTTAACGTGAATGTGAATAAATAAAATATTCATTTACAAACCAGACGGTTTGTTTATGTACACTGATTTGACGGACATTGATTGGGTCGATAAATTTTACACATCGCCCAACTGCACAAATAAATCTGTGTTTGATTGTTTGAAACCCCACACGGGTGTTGGGATGAAATTTGAAGTTCACTCATCCTGACTGATTAAATATGTCGATCGATTGATTGACAGGCTGTTATAAGCGTTAGATATCTATATTTGATGCTTATACAGTGTAGTGCACTTTGGTTGATGGTTGATTATTTTCAATGCTATTATATACATGTGTTGTATGAAAATCCATATAATTAACGTTATATGGTGATTGATTGGGCCTCATTCCAATTTGAAAAATATAGAATATATAAAATAAAGGTTCATGTGTTGACGGTACTCATTCGTTGGGATTAGTCATGTGTTGAACGAATTATTTTTATAATAAAATTTACATCTTTATCAATATAAAATAAAGGTTCATGTGTTGACTATACTCATCCGTTGGGATTAGTCATGTGTTGAACGAATTATTTTTATAATAAAATTTACATCTTTATCAATATAAAATAAAGGTTCATGTGTTGACTATACTCATCCGTTGGGATTAGTCATGTGTTGAACGAATTATTTTTATAATAAAATTTACATCTTTATCAATATAAAATAAAGGTTCATGTGTTGACGGTACTCATTCGTTGAGATTAGTCATGTGTTGAACGAAATAATTTAACAAAAATAGTCACACATGGACGGTACTCATTCGTTGAGATTAGTCGTGTGTTGACAAAAAGAAATATTTGAAATAGAATATATAAAGCCGTGTTGAATAGTGATGCGCCATTTTGACGCGAACGATATTTATATCGAATAAAACGATTTCGAAATGAATTGAATATATAACGATTTCGAAATGAATTGAATATATAACGATTTCGAAATGAATTGAATATATAACGATTTCGAAATGAATTGAATATATAACGATTTCGAAATGAATTGAATATATAACGATTTCGAAATAAATTGAATATATAACGATTTCGAAATGAATTGAATATATAACGATTTCGAAATGAATTGAATATATAACGATTTCGAAATGAATTGAATATATAACGATTTCGATTTGAATTGAATATAAAACGATTTCGATTTGAATGGAATAGAAAACCAATTTGATTTCAAATTGAATATATAATGAACTTGATTCAAATAGAAAACGAAACGAATTTGATTTGAATAGAAAATGAATTTGAATCGAATATAAAACCAATTTGAATTGAATTGAATTGAAAACGAATTCAAATTGAATTGAAAACGAATTCAAATTGAATTGAAAGCGAATTGAAATAAATTCAAATTTAATTGAAATTTGAATTGAATAGAAATGAAATTTTAAAACGAATTTTTAAAGAAGAATTCAATTTTTCTTTGGATTGAAATAGAAGTTGAAATGGTTCTTGAAACGAATTTAAAACTATTTATATAATTCGTTTTAAATAGAAATCGACGAAATATATATTATATATATTATATATATAATATAATGGCCTGAATAGAACGCGCCGCGCCGCGGCAGTTCGTAAATTTCGACCATTTATTTCAAACGGACATTACGGGAGATCCGACCGTCGGATTCTCCTAAAACCGGAACCGTTGGGTTCGTATCGAAAAGAGCTTTCTAACGAATATTAGAAATTTGAAATCTAACGGTTGGATTTGGAGATACGTCCAAATCAAATTCGAAAAAGGTCGCTATAAGTGCAGTTCGATGGCCGTTGTTGGAAATCGACTGTATGGGCCTTGATAAAATTATTAAAAATAGTAATAATTTGTATAAAATCATAAGAAATGATTTGGGAAAAATTGGGGTGAAAAACTCCATATTTGAAAAGATAAAAATAGATTTTTATCGAAATGAACTAGTTTTGAACTAAATTTAAAACCCAATCATTTTTAAATAAATGAATTAGATTTAAAAAGGGGTTTTAAATAATCGAATTTCTAATATATTTGATTGAATTTGAAATGGGTTTATCGTGAACGGTGTTTTAAATAACACTAGTTCTTTAACCCGATAACAAATAGAATGTGATTTGGGTTTTTCGTGAACTGTGTTTTAAATAACACCTAGTTCTTTAACCCAGTAAAAGAAGTTCTAACGAATCTGCAATTAGATTGAAATGTGAATCTAGAATCTAAATTATCAAATTTAGAAATGAGCGGGAATGGAGTATTACCAGTTTTGCTCCAAAGCGATAGTTAAATCTTTAATTAGATTTGAACGTGAAATGGTAATTAATTTTACCGATAACACCACGGTGTTAGATATGGAGTATTACCAGTTTTGCTTCATGGGATGAATAGGTTGGGATTGGGAAATAAAATAAATAATTACTTCGTTGTGGTTCGCTAATCTCGACTAGTTGGAAAAACCATAATTTGGTTTTAAATAACATCCAAAGGAAGATTTCAGGATAAATTTTAAAGAATTTATCTTGGATAGAATTAATGGGAATCTTTCCCTAAGAATATGAAATTTAGAAACTAGCTGTAGGTTGGCTAAGAAGAATGGTTTCCTGGGTATTGATCTGATGTTGGTTTCGGCCTTCGGGGTTAATGTTTGGGAAATTATTCTCTTGCTAATCTGCGGTTAGTGACTAATGAGTTGGAATGAGGCGTATGTTGTGCTTGTGTAACATTTGTTTTTAATATACGCGGGTTATTCGGAAAGACCGGGTTTACACCCATTCTGAATAACCGATTCGACGATAAGTCGAAGATGAAGACGGTGGTCGAAGACCGGAAGTCTTCACATCGTTTGGATAATTACTGACGATCCTGATTGGGCTGTACACCCAAGAGGATGGAAATAGTTGGTGGTCGTCCAGACGTACTTGGAGATGGATGGATATGCGAGGAAAGTGCCTCCGGTTTCGTTCAGACCCAGAACGGACTTGTAAATGGATTGTGTGTCTGACATTGGATTTTATTCTGTGTTGATTGATTTCTATTAAATATATATCTGCTTGGCGGCGGAGAATTTATTCTCTTGCTTAACGCCCTTCTCTGAGACGTACGAGCTTAGAGGTTATATATCGATAGATATCAATCGCATGGCATGAATTGCCTGTGTGGCATGCTGAGTTGCATGGATCAAGGCTTCTGTTGAAAAGCAAAGTCTTGTGGTTGATGATCAAAGCACAGCCTACGTGGTAGCTTTGTGTATAGCGTGTATTCGCGAGCCTCACACCTCGGTATGAGTTAAAAACGGGATACGGACCGCTGGGAGAGCACGACGTTTCTTTCTAGCTTTGGTGGTGTCAGTGACTTACCAGCCCTGACATATATATACTTTTCACCTTTGTGGTTGTTGGAATGAGGCGCCTCGATTATAGGTCTGTAAGGACCGGGAAACGCGTGTTCAGGCATAATTAATCCTCTAACGTAAGTGAGGACCGGCCCAGCCGCATCCAAGGGTTACCCAGTGTGCGTAGTCCTGAGCATTTGCTAGAGTGTCTCGAACGCGGAGAGGAGCTTGCCCCTTGCCTCGACTCATGACGGAAATCCAATTTCCAATACGTGTATCGCGGTTTTAATTGTAGAACTAGTATGGCGACATGATATATGGTACCCATGCCGTCTATGATTTATATTTATGATGGAAAATGTTTTGACACTATACACTTACTATAGTATCAAATGATTTGTTTTAAGCGTACCAAGCATGTTTGGCTATTATAAGGGAAAACCCTATCCCCCGGCTTGCGTTGCATTGTATGATAGGACCTGGGTCTTATAATAGCTTCATTTTTCGAAAAGCATTGCGCTGTTTATTCTATGCACTGGTATTCTTGGGAGGAAACTCGTTCCGTGTTATGCGGCGTGGTCCCTTGAATTACCATCTTTTAAAATAAAGTTTTAAATAACTGTTTTAGTTCTCACACCAGTCACATGACTGACTTGGAGTTTATTGTTTTAACCTAAACTCTGGGTGCCCCTATTTTCCGCACGGGCAGCTAGTAGTTTTGGTTTTGCAGATTTATATTCACAGGATCCTGGTTTACAGCTGGAATGATATCCGGAAAGCTCTGTATCCGTATATCACCTTCAGTTGTGCTTTGTATTATTTTCCGCTGCTATGTAATTTATTGTAATCTCTGATATTTCTGTGTAATATTTATTCATTTATACTCTGTATATTCTTGTAATCTGATGCATTGTTGTAATATACAATGAAATGTTCTTCTGTTTGTGTTCTGGTTTGTCCTGTTCTCAACGTTCAGGGGTTTCGAACGGTCTAGATCGGTTTAACGACTGATTCGGATCGAGCGAAATTCCAGGCCGTCACAGCTTGAGAAGGGGTTCATAAGACGAAGTATATCGGAGTGGGGTGCTCCAGTAGTTTTTTCCATGAAGGCGGATGGGTCCCTCAGACTTTGTGTAGACTATATAGAACTCAACAAGCTTAAAAAGAAGAATAGACACCCATTGCCGAGGATTGATGATCTCTTTGATCAGTTGGTTGGCGCCTCAGTGTTTTCGCAGTTGGACTTAGCCACGGGGTTTCTTCAGTTGAGAGTGACTGAGGATAGCATAGACAAGATTGCCTTTTGGACTCTGTATGGTTTCTATGAGTGGCTGGTGATGCCCTTTGGTTTGACGAACGCCCCTGCATACTTTGTTGATTTGATGAGTAGGGTGTTCAGGGAGTACCTTAATAAGTTCGTGGTGGTCTTTGTGGATGACATCTTAGTCTTTTCTAAGAGTGAAGAAGAGCATGCCCTACATCTTAGGGAAGTGTTGGAGACTCTTCGAGCGCATAGCCTTAAGGCTAAATTCTCTAAATGTCACTTTTGGAGGAAGGAAGTGCGGTTCTTAGGGCACATGGTCTCCAAAGAAGGGTTAGCTGTGGATCCCGCGAAGGACTAGTAGGAATGTTTTTATGTGGTGCTAACGATTTAATAACTATCTTTGTAGCTCCAGAATGTTTCAGTTTATGTTCCTACCTATTATCTGGATATACCAAGAGAGATGTACGGTCTAATGAGGCTACTACGAAATATTTACTCATGGGCGGGGCAAGCTCTTCTATTCTAGTTCATGGTTTCTCTTGGCTATATGGTTCATCTGGGGGGGAGATCGAGCTTCAAGAAATAGTGAATGGTCGGGGCAAGCTCTTCTATTCTGGTTCATGGTTTCTCTTGGCTATATGGTTCATCTGGGGGGAGATCGAGCTTCAAGAAATAGTGAATGGTCTTATCAATACACAAATGTATAACTCCCCAGGAATTTCAATTGCACTTATATCCATCACTGTAGGAATTGTGTCCATCCAAGATTGGAAGGTTCCGAAGAATGCTACCGAGGTGAGGGGTTTCTTGGGGTTGGCTGGCTACTATAGGAAGTTTATCAAGGACTTCGCGAAGATATCAGCCCTATTAACTCGCTTGACGAAGAAGAATCTAGTCTTCACATGGGACGTAAATTGTGATGATGCGTTCCAACGGTTAAAGAGAGCTTTAACCACAGCTCCAGTCTTAGTGTTGCCAAATGGGAGTAAGCCATTTTTTGTTTATACCGATGCTTGTGGGACAGGACTAGGCGAAGTTTTAATGCAAGAGGGAAGGGTAATAGCCTATGGGGGAAGGCAGTTGAGAAAGCATGAGAAAAATTACCCTACGCATGATCTAGAGTTGGCCTCTATTGTTTTTGCGCTTAAGACTTGGCGTCATTATCTTCTTGGCGAGAGGTTCGAATTGTTCACCGACCACAAATCGTTGAAGTACATGTTTTCTCAAAAGGATTTGAACTTAAGACAACAAAGGTGGATGGAGTTCTTAGCGTCCTATGATTTTGAGATAGTGTATACCCTTGGCAAGGGTAATGTGGTGGTAGACGCCTTAAGCAGAAAAAGGTTGTCTTTGAGTCCATTTTTCGTTGAACGACGAAGCTTGGAATTTATCTCGATGTTTGACTTCAGACCTTCCGTTGACTTTATACCCGGTTTGCTAGCATCCTTAGAGGACAGGCCTACTCTTTTGGGACGGATTGGTGAGGCACAGCGGGACGACCCACAGTTGGTTGAGTTAGTAGAGAAGCTCATAAGGGGGGAGTCGTCCGGCCATTTGAGTAGGTACACCCTAGATGATAAGGGGTGGTTGCGTACAGACGGTAGACTTTGTGTACCGCAAGACGAGGGTTTGAAGAAGGTTGTTCTTGATGATGCGCATCGTTCAAAGATGACCATTCATCCCGGTGGGGACAAGATGTACCAAGACATGAAGCGAGTTTTCTTTTGGGCCGGTATGAAGAAAGATGTGGCCGAGTATGTTGCTAGATGCTTGGTGTGCCAACAAGTGAAAGCAGAGCAAAAGAAACCCGGTGGGTTGCTTCACCCATTGGATGTTCCGCAATGGAAGTGGGATAGCGTCTCGATGGATTTTATCGATGGGTTACCGAGATCGAGGAAGGGTAATATGGGAATTTGGGTTGTGGTCGACAGACTTACTAAGAGCGCCCATTTCATACCCGTGAAGAGTAAGAGGACTGCTCCATGGCTAGCTTCAGTTTACCTTCGAGAGATAGTTCGGTTGCATGGTGTACCTTCTAGCATAGTGAGCAATCGAGATCCTATCTTCACTAGCGAGTTTTGGAAGAGTTTGCAAGAGGCAGTAGGGACTCAGTTGTGTTTGAGCACCGCATATCATCCTCAGACGGACGGCCAGACCGAGAGGGTGAATCGTATTCTTGAAGACCTTTTGAGGCTATGTATCTTAGATTTTGGAGGTACATGGGAAGAGCATCTTCCATTGGTGGAGTTCGCGTATAATAACAGCTTTCAGTCTAGTATAGGTATGGCTCCATTCGAAGCTCTTTATGGAAGGCCTTGTCGGTCACCTACATGTTGGTGGGAATCTACGGATAAGATCTTGCTTGGGCCCGATATGGTTAGAGAAACTTCGGAAAAGATTGATTTGGTTCGAAGAAGGATGAAAGCAGCGCAAGACAGACAGAAATCTTATGCGGATAAGAGGAGAACAGATCTTGAGTTTGATGTTGGGGACATGGCCTTTGTCAAAGTATCTCCATTACGGAATGTTTTTCGCTTTGGGTCCGTTGGAAAATTAGCACCAAGGTTTGTAGGACCGTTTCCTATTAAGGAAAAGATTGGACAGATGGCATATAGAGTGGATTTGCCCGAGAGACTTAGTGGTGTACATGACGTATTCCATGTGTCACATTTGAGGAAGTGCCTACATGAGACCGTAGAGGTGGTAGAGCCGAGCTTGCTTAGAGAAGTGGAGGTAAAGCATGATGCGACGATTTGACGAGCTCCTACTCGCATCCTTGGGTCAGAGACTAGGAAGTTGAGAAACAGAGACGTTCAACTAGTTAAAGTGCAATGGGGAGATGATGAGAACAACGCTACTTGGGAGACAGAAGCGAAGATGCGTTCACTGTACCCATTCCTTTTTGAGGGTATGTCTTTTAATTTCTCCTTTATCGTTTGTCTAGTTCTTATCTTATCTTTAGTATGTCCTCTCATTAGTACCTTTGACCTTTAGATAGGGTGAACCTATGGTTGAAACATGTGTTTGAGACAAGTTATGATTGATGGATGTGTGTGGATGCAAGTGTTTGCTAGTGGTTGCTCGTGGATGCATATACACACACTTTAGACACTAGATCGGCTCAGTCACTTCATATTGCATATTGCATATAATTGTGTGTAGGTAGCTATATTAATGGATTTATAATGGTTGTGTTATCATATGGATGATGCATTTTGGTGTATGGTTGTGCACACATGTAGAAATAGTATGTGTAGATAGGGTTCTTTCACATACATATTGGATGCATGGCACTATCATGGTTTGTATTAAGGAGGTCAACTGAATCAGTAGACCGCCTGATTTTGCATTAGACAGGGAACATATATACACACTTTTTGCATATGTTCATACAGCATTAGAAACTTTAAGGACAATGGATGCCAGTGTTTGATGGTTTAGTAGATGGTTGTTTCGATGGTAGGATACATTCTTCTGGACTTAGAGATTTCGGGGACGAAATTCTTTAAGTAGGGGAGAATGTTACACCCCGAATTTCAATTAATATTAACATTCACAAATTAAAGAATAACTAATACCAGATGTGGGAATTAGGGGAAACGGGTTGCGCCATTGCGTTTGTCTTGGAAAAATACACGAAATAGTGTCCGAGTTTTCGAAAATCGGGGTCCGTATGAAGAAGATATGGAAGAACGAAGTTAGGCAGAAAAACCGAAAACTAGCCAGAATGCACTGGTGCACTTGTGAAGTGTGCCAGCATAAAAATACACTGGCGCACTTGGGAAGTGCGCCCTGTCGAGCCAGAAACCTGCACAGCTTTCTAGTTTGACCCTGGCTGGCCTGGTGCACCTGTTTTGGTTCTCTAGTTTGTTCTGCTGACCTGTGACGATTTTTGATGGTTTAGATCTAAACTAGGGTTAATCCTATGGCCTAAACTACATCCTAAATCTATAAATACACCCTAAGACTACCCTAATTCATACTAAAAATAGATACAAGGCCGTCATGCCGTCAAAATGCAATTAGAAGGAGCCTCCATCACATTTTAGAAGAAGATAGCTTCTCAAATCAACTTCTAATCAACTCTAGCAACTTAATCTTCTTCATAGGAGTGCTAATCAACAAGTTGTGAGTTTCTATGCCTTTAGCAAGCAATTGCTAAACTAATTATGATAGGATGTAATGAGGTTATGGTTATGAATGTGGATCAATGCAAGTTATGTTATCATATGCTATGTGCTCATGATGTTAGTTATGCAAGTTTTATGCTATATGTCCATGATGTTAGTTATGCAAGTTTTATGCTATGTGTTCATGATGCTAGTTATGCAAATCACTATGATAAACATTGATCCATTATGACACCATGTTATGCAAGTTTGGTGTTTGATTATATGCAAGTTCATTTATGACATGTTATGCAAGTTTGGTGTTTGATTATATGCAAGTTCATATATGACATGTTATGCAAGTTTGGTGTTTGATTATATGCAAGTAACATGTGCAAGTTTACACCTTTGTATGATATGCATACATATGCAAGTTTACCCCTTTGTATGTCATGCATATATATATATATGCATGTTTACCCCTTTTCATGATATGAGTAACATATGCAAGTTCATCCCTTTTTAGACCTATGACATGTATGCAAGTTTATCCCTTTATGATAGGTCTATGACATGAACATCTATGCAAGTTACCCTCTTTATGACATATGTGATTCATGCAAGTTTGGGTTGATTATTTATGCTAGTTGGGTTTGATGCTATGGTCATATATGCAAGTTGACACCTTTAAAACCCATGTTGATGCTAATGTTATGCTAAGTTGAACCCATTGTATTTGTGATGAATCTTCCCTTTTATGTACGTCATGTTAGCGTATTACGTGGGGAACGATGGGGTTAATATTCATGTTAACAAAATTGTGGTGAAATTGGTATGATGTTGCATACCATAAGTTGATGGACATAATTGAGTCAATTATGTACATCATTAAATTGGAATTAATTAGGGAAAATTAATTCAAAATATGGGGGTGATTAATTAGGTGTAATTAATCGAATAAGACACGAGGTTGGACCCTTTTGTACCATAAAACTGCCCGGACCCGACCGGCAAATCCAGCGGCTACAAATGTTTGGCCCAATGTGAGAGGTCATAGGCATAAACTAAATACGTGACAAGTGTAAAGGAACGAGGTTAGACTCTGTTATGGCGTAAGGCTGCCCGGACCCGACCAGCAAATCCAGCTGCCATAAAAGACAGTCTAATGTGAGAGGTCTTTACAATGGTTACGTTCTTAATCAATTAAGAAACACTTAACCAGATAAGCAAGTAGTGGGGCATGAGGGGTTAAGTGGGTGCCTTGGGTGGCATGTGGAAATCTAGTGGTTGCCTTGGGTGGCAATAGAAAATACGATTAGAATACTTAACCAAAGTGGAAACATGTAATTAAACATGATTAAAGGGTTAAGTGGGAGTGGGTAGCTTCTGGGGGCCCATTTCAACCAGTAACCCATGTGTATCTTTGTGAGCTCGACCCATGTCGAGGACGGGACACGCGTACTGGGCTTGATTATAAGAGGCCAAAACGGAGTAGCGGTGGCAACGCAAGTCCTACAGGTTTCATATGCGTGTGTGGGCCCGGGCTGGTAGGTAAGACGTTGTTGCATCGTGTAGGTATAAGTCGTGCACCGTTGGTTGTATCGGGTTGCCACTTTGGGGAGTGATACACCCCGCTGTGGGGCCAGCACGGGTATCTACGTTAGGGAGCCGATCGCTTGGGGAGTAGTGGGTACACCTAGTGGAGATAGAGGCAGACGGCACCTATGTGGTCAGCTAGGGGTACACGAAACTACTAGTTAAATTTTCTAAGTCCTTGGGTGGGATCAACCTTTAAGTTAGGAATGACTGGTGTGGTGCAGTGTAGTAATTACCCTTGGGTGTGTAGATGCGTCTTTACCTATATCTTAGTTCATCCTATGTCTTGTTGGATGCTTAGTGTAGTCATTTATCCCCAGTCATTACCGTACCAAGTTTATATCATACCCTAATTACTTTAATGATTGTATTGTTAAATTTATAGGACTCGCTCAGACTTGTGTCTGACCCCGTTGTTTTTATCTTTTTTTCCCCTCAGGTCCTCAGGTTGGGCCTAGCATTAGTGGGCTTTGATCATATTTCTTTATCTATCTTTTGGAGCTTGGACCGTTGATGTAAAGCTCAACTTATCTTTTCTATTATGGCTATTAGTTATGTAGTGGGATTATGTACTTATGTTTTTATCAGGATGGATATTTAGTACTTGACTCTTGTTTTATAGTTTTGTAACCAAACATGTTTACCTTCTGCTGCAATGAAATGATGTTTTAGTTAACAAGTATTATTTATATCTGTCTTGTTGTAATTTTTCTGTTCTATATTCACTTAAAATACTCCACCAAAGTTAAGGCATTCACTTAGTGAGTGACCTTAGCGGGTGTGGGGTGTTACACTTAGTGTTGCCAGATGGGAGTAAGCCATTTACTGTTTATACCGATGCTTGTAGGACAGGACTAGGCGCAGTCTTAATGCAAGAGGGAATGGTAATAGCCTATGGAGGAAGGCAGTTGAGATTGCATGAGAAAAATTACCCTACACATGACCTAGAGTTGGCCGCTATTGCTTTCGCGCTTAAGTCTTGGCGCCATTATCTTCTTGGCGAGAAATTCGAATTGTTTACAGACAACAAACCGCTAAAATACATTTTATCTCAGAAGGACTTGAACTTAAGGCAGCAAAGGTGGATGGAATTCTTAGCGTCCTACGATTTCGAGATAGCATATACCCCTGGCAAGGGTAATGTGGTAGCAGACGCCTTAAGTAGGAAAAGGTTGTCCTTGAGTCCGTTGTTTGTTGAGTGGCGTAGCTTAGAGTTTACCTCTACGTTTGACTTTAGACCTTCCATTGACTTTGTACCCAGTCTGCTAGCATCCTTAGAGGTCAGACCTATGCTTTTGGGACGGATTGGTGAGGCACAGCGAGATGACCTACAGTTGGTTGAGTTAGTAGAGAAGCTCATAAGGGGGGAGTCATTGAGCCATCTCAGTAGGTATACCTTAGATGATTAGGGTTGGTTACATAGAGATGGTCGACTTTGTGTACAACGGGATGAGAATTTGAGGAAGACCATTCTTGATAATGCACATCGTTCGAAGATGACCATCCATCCCGGCGGGTAAAGATGTACATGGACATGAGACGAGTTTACTTTTGGGCCGGCATGAAGAGGGATGTGGATGAGTTTGTCGCTAGATGCTTGGTGTGCCAACAAGTAAAAGCATAGCAAAAGAAGCCCGGTGGGTTGCTTCACCCATTGGAGGTTCCACAATGGAAGTGGGAAAGTGTCTCGATGGACTTTATTGATGGGTTACCGAGATTGAGGAAGGGTAATACGGGAATTTGGGTCGTGGTAGACAAACTTACTAAGAGCACCCATTTCATTCCCGTGAAGAGTAAGAGGACTGCTCCATGGTTAGCCTCCGTATACATTCGAGAGATAGTTCGTTTGCATGGTGTTCCTTCTAGCATAGTAAGCGACCGCGATCCTATCTTTACTAGCGAGTTTTGGAAGAGCTTGCAAGAGGCGGTAGGGACTCAGTAATGTTTGAGCACCGCATATCATCCTCAAACGGACAGCCAGACCAAGAGGGTGAATCGTATTCTAGAGGACCTATTGAGGTTGTGTGTTTTAGACTTCGGAGGTACATGGGAGGAACATCTTCCATTGGTGGAGTTTGCATATAATAATATCTTTCAATCTAGCATTGGCATGGCACCGTTCGAGGCACTTTATGGATGGCCGTGTCGTTCGCCTACATGTTGGTGGGAATCTACAAATAAGATCTTGCTTTGGCCCGATATGATTAGAGAGACTTCGGAAAAGATCGATTTGATTTGAAGGAGGATGAAGACGGCGCAAGATAGGCAGAAATCTTATGTGGACAAGAGGAGGACAGATCTTGAGTTTGATATTGGGGACATGGTCTTTGTCAAGGTGCCTCCATTACAGAATGTTGTTCGCTTTCGGTCCATTGGGAAGTTAGCACCAAGGTTCGTAGGGTTGTTTCCTATTAAGGAGAGGATTGGACAGATGGCATATAGAGTGGATTTGCCCGAGAGACTTAGTTGTGTACACGATGTATTCCATGTATCAAATTTGAGGAAGTGCTTGCATGAGACCGCGGAAGTGGTAGAGCGGAGCTTACTTGGAGAGGTGGAGATAGAGCGTGATGCGACGATTCGACGGGCTCTTACGTGCATTCTTGGGTCGGAGGTTAAGAAGTTGAGGAATCGAGAGGTCAGGCTAGTCAAAGTGCAATGGGGAGATGATGAGAGCAACGCTACTTGGGAGACGGAAGAGAAGATGCGTTCATTGTACCCTTTTCTTTTCGAGGGTATGTCTTTTAATTTCTCCTTTATCGCTTAGCTTGTACTTGTTCTATCTTTGGTGTGTCCTCTCGCTAGTATCTTTAACCTTTAGATAGAGTACTCCTATATTTGAAACATGTGTTTGAGACATGTTATGTATAATGGATGCATGTGGATGCAAGTGGTTGCTAGTGGTTGCTCGTGGATACAAATACACACACTTTAGGCACTAGACCGGCTCAGTCACTTCATATTGCATATTGCATATAAATGTATGTACATACTTAAGTTAATGGATGTATAATGATTGTACTATCATATGGATGTTGCATTTTGGTGAATGGTTGTGCACACATGTAGAAATAATATGTATCGATATGATTCTTTCGCATACACAATGGACGCATGGCACTATCATGTTTTGCAATAAGGAGGTCAACTGAATCAGTAGACCGCCTGATTTTGCATTGGATAAAGAACATATACACACTTCTTGCATATGTTCATACAACATTAGGAATTTTATAAGGAAAATGGAAGCCTGTGTTTGATGGTTGAGTAGATGGTTGTTTGGATGTTAGGATATGCATTCTCCTTAACTTGGAGATTTCGGGGGCGAAATCCTTTAAGAAGGGGAGAATGTAACACCCCGTAATTTTCAATATTAATGTTCACAAATTAAAGAATAACTAATCCCAGATGTGACAATTAAGGGAAACGGGTTGCGCCATTGTGTTCGTCTCGGAATTCTAGTTGAGATAGAATCCGAGTTTGCGTGAATTGGACTTCGTATGAAGAGGTTATGGCCATCGGAAGTTTCAGAAAAATTTAAACAGAGTTCAAAATTCGAATTTCAGAGTCAGATTAAGCTAGGCGGTAAATTTCCCGCCAGGGCCAGGTCGACCTGGGGGTCGACCTACCCACACAGGTCAAGCAGAGGGTCGACCTAGGAGTCAACCTGCCCCCCCCCCCCCCTGGGCAGATTTGTTTGATGACCTGTTTATGACTGTATGCTGAGTCATTAGGGTTTCTTATCTGCTCTGAATGGCTGGGGTTAATTCTGGGTTGATCGGACGGCCTAAATTAATCCTAAACTCTATAAAAAACACATGTAGACTCAAACCCTAAAATCAAATAAAAAATTAGAATCATGGCCTCCATGCCATCACCTTGCAACCTAGAATAGCCGCCACCAATTAGAGAGGAAGAAAAGCTAATCAAATTCAATTCTAATCTAAACCGCAACAAATTGTCTTCTTCAAAGGAAAGCTAATTCAACTTCACAACTCAGATTTCAGAATTCAAGACCTTCTTTGAGTTGTGAGTTTGATTTCTTTAATAAAATAATTAACAATTTAATTGGATTGAGATATGATGTGGATTATATGGTTATGTTGTGAATTATTGACTGCATGTTATTATCTATGTTGTAAATTCTATGATGCGCATTGTTGGTGGTATCGAGTTGCCACTTTGGGGAGTGATACACCCCAATATGGGGCCAGCATGGGTATCTACGAGTTAGGGTGCCAATCGCATAGGGGTAGTGGGTACACCTAGTGGAGATAGGAGCTGGCGGCACCTATGAAGGTAACTAGGGATGCACGAAATTACCATTATCATTTTTAAGTTCTGTAGGCGGGATTAACCTTAGGGTGACTAGTGGTGGTGCAGTGTAGTAATTATCTTACACTGATTAGGTGCGCCTTTAAAGTTATCTTGTTTCTTCTTATTTCCTTGTTTACTCTGTCATACCCAATTGTTCACAGTCATTTCCTTATTTTCCAACTTATGCCTTAGCATAGTAATTTTGGTAATTATATTGTTAAATTTATCGCACTCGCCAGACTTTATGTCTGAGCCCCTTTGTTTCCACGTCTTTTCTTCCTTCCCCCCCCCCCCCGCAAGGTGCTCAGGGTGGAACTAGCACCAGTGGAGCTTGATTTTGAACAGCTGTATCTCTTGCTTTTAGAAGTTGCTTGGATCGTTGAAGTAAAAGTTCAGCCTGTCTTATTTATGGCTTTTTTGCGCTGGGGTTATATCTTTAAATTTATGTACACTGATTTAGTCAAGATGGATATTATGTACTTTGACTCTGGTTTTTGATGATGTAATCAAACCGTTTACCGCTGCAATGAAAAAAATTTAAATTATTAAGTACTGTTTATATCTATCTTGTTGTTAAGTTTCTGTTCTATACCCACTTAAAACGCTCCGTAGAAGCTAATGCATACCCTTTATGAGTGACATTAATGGACATGGGGTGTTACACCTGGTATGGTGCCATTCTCGATTATGAAAAGAGGGTAGTTAGACTGTTGACTAGTTTGGGTAATACTCTCGATATTTCTTGTGACCATAATGGTTCTATTATGCTTAGCTACCAAGAATCTCTTGACACTTCTATTGATTTGCAATCTGTTCGAGTAGTCCGTGAGTATGCAGATGTCTTTGAGGAGGTTAGGGGCTTACCTCCAAAATGCGAGATAGATTTCCGTATATACTTGGTGGACAATGTAAAGCCAGTTGCATTGCCGGTGCACCACATGGCTCCAAGAGAAAGAAGGGAGCTTAGTAAAAAAGTGAAAGAGTTGCTTGAGAAAGGGTTCATAAGAAGAAGTATCTCGGAGTGGGGTGCTCCAGTTGTTTTTACTACGAAGGCTGATAGTTCGCTTAGATTGTGCGTGGACTATAGGGAGCTAAATAAACTCACAAAGAAGAATAGACACCCATTATCGAGAATAGATGACTTGTTTGATTGGTTGGTTGTTGCTTCAGTTTTCTCGTAGTTGGACTTAGCTACAGGATTTCATCAGTTGAGGGTAGCTGAGGAAAGCATAGATAAGACTGCTTTTAGGACTCCCGACGGTTTCTTCGAGTGGCTCGTCATGCCTTTTGGTTTGACGAATGCACCCGCATATCTCGCATACTTGATGAGTAGGGTATTTAGGGAGTTTCTAAATAAGTTCATCGTGGTCTTTGCGGATGATGTCATCATATTATCTAGAAGCGAGGAAGAACATGCCCTACATCTTAAGGAAGTCTTTGAGACTCTTCGATCACATCAACTCAAAGCTAAGTTCTCCAAATGTCATTTTTAGAGGAAGGAAGCGAGGTTCTTAGGGCACGTGGTGTCTAAGGAAGGGATAGCAGTGGATCCCGCGAAGGTGGTAACAATCCAAGGCTGGAAGATTCCTAAGAACGCTAGAGAAGTAAGAAGTTTTCTTCGTTTGGCGGGCTATTATAGAAAGTTCATCAAGCACTTTGCTAAGATATCAGCCCCACTTACACGGTTAACGGAAAAGAATTTGACCTTTTCTTGGGGTGACGATGCTTTCCAACGTTTGAAGTGGGCATTGCCGACATCTCCAGTTAGGTTTTGCCTGATGGGAGCAAAACCGTTCAAAGTGTATACCAATGCTTGCGGGACAGGGCTTGGCGCAGTTTTGATGCAATAGGGAAGGGTGATACGCTATGGTGGAAGGCAGTAAAAGGCCCATGAGAAGAATAACCCTACCCACGACCTAGAGTTAGCTGCCATAGTTTTTGCGCTTAAGTCTTGGCGTCATTACTTGCTTGGTGAGAGGTTTGAGTTGTATACAGACCATAAGTCACTTAAATACTTGTTCTCTCAAAAGATCTAAATTTAAGGCAACAGAGGTGGATGGAGTTCTTAGCATCCTACGAATTTGAGATTGTATATACCTCTGGCAAGGGTAACGTTGTAGATGACGCTTTGAGTAGGAAGAAGTTCACTTTGAGTCCTTTGTTTGTCGAGTGGAAAAGTTTAGAGTATCTATCTACATTTTACTTTAGATCCTCTATCGGTTATGTACCCAGTTTGTTGGCATTGTTAGAGGTGCGACCTATGCTTTTGGGATAGGTAGGGGAAGCACAGCGAGATGACCCACAGTTGATAGAGATAGTAGACGAGCTCATACGAGGGGAGTCTTCGAGCCATCTTAGTAGGTATACTATAGTTGACAAAGGTTGGTTGCGTAGATATAGGAGACTTTGCGTATCATGAGACGAGAGTTTGAGGAGGACATTCCTTGAAGAAGCACATCGTTCTAAGATGACCATACATCCCGGTGGTGACAAGATGTATAGGGACATTAAGCGGGTTTTCTTTTGGGCCATAATAAAGAAGGATGTGGCTGAGTTCGTTTCTAGATGCTTAGTGTGCCAGCAAGTCAAGGCTGAGCAAAAGAAGCCTGGTGGTTTGTGTCACCCTTTTGAGGTTCCACAGTGGAAATGGGAAAGTTTCTCCATGGATTTCGTCGACGGGTTGCCGAGATCAAGGAAAGGTAATACGGGGATTTGGGTAGTAGTAGATAGACTTACCAAGAGCGCCCATTTCATTCCCGTTAAGAGTAAAAGAACAGCAACATGGTTGGCATCTGTTTATCTCCGAGAGATAGTTTGTCTACATGGCATACCTTCTAGTATTGTGAGCGATCGAGATTCCATTTTCACTATTGAGTTTTGGAAAAGCTTGCAAGAGGCGGTAGGAACGCAATTGTATTTGAGTACCGCTTATCACCTCAGACGGACGGCCAAACAGAAAGAGTGAATCAGATTGTAGAAGATCTTTTGAGGTTATACATCTTGGACTTTGGGGGGACATGGGAGGACACCTTCCATTAGTAGAGTTCACATACAAAAACAGCTATCAGGCTAGTATTGGCATGGCACCTTTTGTAACACCCCATGTCCATTAATGACACTCATAAAGGGAATGCATCAATGTCCATGAAGCGTTATTGTTGTATAGAACAGATAAATTAGAAGAATAAATAAATAAAACAACACAACGGAAGGTAAAACTTATTTCATAGCGTCATAATTCAAACAAGCTTACATAAGTAGTCTCCAAAAACCATTACAACATGATCAGTAGTCTTTTCCAAAAACTTCAAAGTACATAAAGAAGCAAATACTTAAATAACATAAATGCATAAATCCTCACTGAGCATAAGCAAAGCCATAAAGATGAGAGAGTCCAAAGCGATACATCTACCCTCTTCAAGCAACTGAAAGAAATCGGCACTAAGTTGTGGTAATCCCTCCTTGCAAACCTGGGGGGGGGGGGGGAAGGAAAGAAAAGAGGTTGAGACAAACGGGTAAGACATAAAGTCTGGCGAGTCCAGTAATTTTAACAAATAATAGGTAAGGTAAATGATCAAGACATAAATAGGCATTATGATATGGCTGTAACATAGATAAGGTAGATAAAAAAGATGGACAAGATGATTCTATTCCTAAATACTAAGACAATCCAACACCTTGGCTAAGCGAACAACCCTCCAATTACTAACCCCGAAGACCGAAGTCAACATCAGACTAGCACCCAAAGGACCATCCGACTCAACCAACATGTATTTCGTTACACCGCACTTTTGCTAAGTTACACCACATTACTTAATTACACCGCACATCTACTAGTCTCTATTTACTAAAGGTTGATCCCTTCCCACTAACCGTACCCACCTGACAAACTTGGTAGTTACTTGTACCTAGCTGCTATCTAGGTGCCGGCTTGCTCCTACCACCGCTAAGGTAGCCTTACTCTACCCATTTTATTGGCTCCTTAAACCCAGTAGGTACCCGTGCTGTCCTCACAGTAGGGTGTATCACTCCCCAAAGTGGCAACCCTGATACCAACAAGAAATGCACGGTCATACCTACACGATGCAACAACGTCTTACCTACCATCATGCACCCATTCAAGCACATGAACACCGTCTGGTATCTCAGATGCTCCAGACATGCTGAAAAGAAAAATAAAGAGTTTCAAAAGAAGGGAAGCGAAAGAGAGATGCATGGCTTGCAGAGATTATGCTCTTTAAAGTAAACTTTCCTTGAAACTAGCTTCTTTAAAACAAGTTTTTTGAAAATACTTTCTAGGAAAATAATACTTTTGAAAACACTTTTCAAAACTTTTTATCTATTCTTATAACCATAGCTCTGATACCACGTGTAACACCCCATGTCCATTAATGTCACTCATAAAGGGAATGCATCAATGTCCATGAAGCGTTATTGTTGTGTAGAACAGATAAATTACAAGAATAAATAAATAAAACAACACAGCGGAAGATAAAACTTATTTCATAGCAACATAATTCAAACAAGCTTACATAAGTAGTCTCCAAAAACCATTACAACATGATCAGTAGTCTTTTCCAAAAACTTCAAAGTACATAAAGAAGCAAATACTTAAATAACATAAATGCATAAATCCTCACTGAGCATAAGCAAAGCCATAAAGATGAGAGAGTCCAAAGCGATACATCTACCCTCTTCAAGCAACTGAAAGAAATCGGCACTAAGTTGTGGTAATCCCTCCTTGCAAACCTGGGGGGGGGGGGAGGAAAGAAAAGAGGTTGAGACAAACGGGTAAGACATAAAGTCTGGCGAGTCCAGTAATTTTAACAAATAATAGGTAAGGTAAATGATCAAGACATAAATAGGCATTATGATATGGCTGTAACATAGATAAGGTAGATAAAAAAGATGGACAAGATGATTCTATTCCTAAATACTAAGACAATCCAACACCTTGGCTAAGCGAACAACCCTCCAATTACTAACCCCGAAGACCGAAGTCAACATCAGACTAGCACCCAAAGGACCATCCGACTCAACCAACATGTATTTCGTTACACCGCACTTTTGCTAAGTTACACCACATTACTTAATTACACCGCACATCTACTAGTCTCTATTTACTAAAGGTTGATCCCTTCCCACTAACCGTACCCACCTGACAAACTTGGTAGTTACTTGTACCTAGCTGCTATCTAGGTGCCGGCTTGCTCCTACCACCGCTAAGGTACCCTTACTCTACCCATTTTATTGGCCCCCTAAACACAATAGGCACCCGTGTTGTCCCCACAGTGGGGTGAATCACTCCCCAAAATGGCAACCCTGATACCAACAAGAAATGCACGGCCATACCTACACGATGCAACAACTTCTTACCTACCATCCCGCACCCATTCACGCACATGAACCTGTTGGACTTGCGTTGCCACCGCTATTCACGTTTTGACCTCTTACATTCAGGCCCAGTAAGCGTGCCCCAACCCTGGCCTAGTACTGGGCCCAATTAGATACTAAAACGGGTTACTGGTTGAAACGGGTACCCATCCGACACAAGCCTCCCACCTATGCTTGGTCCCTACTAGGTTTTTCTCCCACTTAACCGTTTTAATTTAAATGTCCATGTCTTACACATGCTACGGTTAAGTCCATACTTACATGTCATAATTTACATGTCTTATCTTATTCCGGTTAAGTCCATATTTACATGTTATAATTTACATGTCACCCCACTTAACCCTCTAACCGTACCCATGTATTATTATGGTTAGTATTCCTTAATTCATTCCTTATGACGAATGGCGCATGACCTCCCACATTAGACCGAACACTTTGTGGCCGCTGGATTTGCCGGGCGGTTCCGGGCAGTCTTATGCCACAAACCGGGTCTAATCTCGTGTCACTAACTGCTACACCTACAATTCATTCCTTTTACCTCTCACATTAGATGTCCAATTGTGGCGGCTGGATTTCCCGGGCGGTTCCGGGCAGTCTTACGCCACAATTGCGCCTAACCTCGTGTCAAAGGTTTATTAATAATCGTATTTCACCCATACCCAATTTTCATGTGATGTATATCCATTTAAACATATAATCATGTTTATAATATTGCCTATTCCAAATTGTCACTAATTACATATTAATTAGCCTCAATTACAAATTTACAATTATAGGCAATTTCATCAATTCCATGTAATTCATACCCAAATATGCCAATTTCACATATTATCCAATTATCCAAAATATCCAATAATATCCAATTTTCCATATTTCACATTTTCCTATCGTTCCCACGTATTCGAGTTCGCGCGTATTTTTAACATAGGCTCGAAGGTAGCCTAGATCGAAAATAAAAGGAATAGGGATAAGAAGAGAGAATCAAATAACAGAAATTGGAATTAACACAACATAATGAAATAAAGGGGCATATAAACTGGCATAGAGGCATAATGACAGATTCAACATGAATAAACTGATAAAAGGTATGAACTTTACATAGAAACATAGGCATATAATGACATGAATCAAAAAGGTGAAGACTTGGATGAGATTTAAATTACATACATACATATGAATCCTCTTTACAACTTCATCATGTTACTTTTAATCCCATTATATTGTGAAAATCACCACATTCACCTTTCGTGGTTAAAGAATAGAACTATGCACTGAAATTGGTGTAGAAACGTTGCGGTGTTGCTGATTTATCTCCTTGAATTGTTGTAGAAGCTCTAATCTTTAATTTGAGTTGAAGTTGAATACTTGAGATTTGATTTTGAGGTGGCGGATAGGGTTTAAGAGAGAGTTTGACAGCATAATGGTGTCATAGATAATAATTATGAATTATGGTTAGGTCTTAGGGTGTATATATAGGTGTAGGAAGTTATTTAGGCCTTAGGATTAACCCCAGAACTGATGTGGACCATCAAAAATCGTCCCAAACCAAAAAATCGCACCATCTAGCAACCTGGCCAAACCAGGTTCGACCACCCAAAGGGGGAGGTCGACCCCTAGGTCGACCTGGGAGTGCCCAGGTCGACACTATGGTCGACCTCCCTCCCCTGGTCGGCCTGCTCAAATATAATTTTTTTTCTTATCTTCCGAGGGCCATGTCTCCTTCGTTCGGACTCCGTTTTTCGAAAACTTGGACTCTATCCCATGCAGAATTCCGAGACGAACGCAATGGCGCAACCCATTTCCCTTCATTCCTTTTTAAAAAATTAAGTGTTCTTAAATTTAGTTAATTCGATCATTCAAAATTCGGGGTGTTACATTCTCCCCTACTTAAAGGATTTCGTCCTCGAAATCTCTAAGTCAAGAAGAACGTATTCTACCATCCAATAATCCATCTACTTAACCATCAACCACTAGAAACCATGGTCCTTAAAAGATTTCTAATGTTTTTCATGTACACATGCATAGTGTGTGTATAAGTCCGTATACTAATGCAAAATCAGGCGGTCCACTGATTCAGTCGACCTCCTTAATGCAAATAATGATAGCGCCATATATCCATCATGTATGCAAAGAACCCTATACATATCATTACTACATGTGTGCACAACCATTCATTTAAATGCAACATCCATATGATACACATATTCAATGTATATTCATTTTACTAAATACATCCATTTATATGCAATATGAAAGTGACTAAGCCGATCTAGTGACCAAAGTGTGTGTATATGCATCCACGAGCAGCCACTAGCAAACACTTGCATCCACATGCATCCACCATACATAACATGTCTCAAACACATGTTTCAACCATAGGATTACCCTATCTAAAGGTCAAAGGTACTAGCGAGAGGACATACTAAAGATAGAACAAGTACAAGCTAAGCGATAAATGAGAAATTAAAAGACATACCCTCGAAAAGAAAAGGGTACAATGAACGCATCTTCTCTTCAGTCTCCCAAGTAGCGCCGCTCTCATCATCTCCCCATTGCACTTTGACTAGCTTGACCTCTCAATTACTCAACTTCTTAATCTCCGACCCAAGAATGCATGTAGGAGCTCGTCGAATCATCGCATCACGCTCTATCTCCACCTCTCTAAGCAAGCTCGGCTCTACCACTTCGACAGTCTCATGCAAGCACTTCCTCAAATATGATACATGGAATACGAAGTCTCTCGGGCAACTCCACTCTATACACCATCTGTCCAATCCTCTCCTTAATAGGAAACGGCCCTATGAACCTTGGTGCTAACTTCCTAACGGACCCAAAGCGAACAACATTCCGTAATGGAGACACATTGATAAAGACCATGTCCCCAATATCAAACTCAAGATATGTCCTCCTCTTGTCCGCATAAGATTTCTGCCTATCTTGCGCCGCCTTCATCCTCCTTCGAATCAAATCGAGCTTTTCCGAAGTCTCTCTAATCATATCAGGCCCAAGTAAGATCTTATCCGTAGATTCCCACCAACATGTAGGTAAATGAAACGGCCGTCCATAAAGAGCCTCGAAAGGTGTTGTGCCAATGCTAGACTGAACACTATTATTATATGCGAACTCCACCAAAGGAAGATGCTCCTCCCATATACCTCCGAAGTCCAAGACACACAACCTCAAAAGGTCCTCTACAATACGATTCACCCTCTCGGTTTGGCCGTCCGTCTGAGGATGATATGCGGTGCTCAAACATAACTGAGTCCCTACCGCCTATTGCAAGCTCTTCCAAAATTCGCTAGTAAAGATAGGATCGCGATCGCTCACTATGCTAGAAGGAACACCATGCAAACGAACTATCTCTCGAATGTATATGAAGGCTAACCATGGATCAGTCCTCTTACTCTTCACGGGAATGAAATGGGCGCTCTTAGTAAGTCTGTCTACCACGACCCAAATTCCCGTATTACCCTTCCTCGATCTCGGTAACCCATCAACAAAGTCCATCGAGACACTCTCCCACTTCCATTGTGGGACATCCAATGGGTGAAGCAACCCACCGGGCTTCTTTTGCTCTGCTTTTACTTGTTGGCACACCAAGCATCTAGCGACAAACTCGGCCACATCCCTCTTCATACCGACCTAAAAGTAAACTCGTCTCATGTCCATGTACATCTTGTCCCCGCTGGGATGAATGGTCATCTTCGAACGATGTGCATCATCAAGAAAGGTCTTCCTCAAATTCTCGTCTCGTGGTACACAAAGTCTACTGTCCCTACGTAACCAACCCTTATCATCTAGGATATAACTAATGAGATGGCTCGATGACTTCCCCTCATGAGCTTCTCTACTAACTCAACCAACTATGGGTCATCTCGCTGTGCCTCACCAATCCATCCCAAAAGCGTAGGTCTGACCTCTACGGATGCTAGCAAACTGGGTACAAAGTCAATGGAAGGTCTAAAGTCAAATGTAGAGATGTGCTCTAAACTTCGCCGCTCGACAAACAACGGACTCAAGGACAACCTTTTCCTACGTAAGGTGTCTGCCACCACGTTACCCTTGCCAGGGGTATATGCCATCTCGAAGTCGTAGGACGCTAAGAATTCCATCCACCTTTGCTGCCTTAAGTTCAAGTCAGTATTTTAGCGATTTATATTCTGTGAACAATTCGAATTTCTCGCCAAGAAGATAATGGCGCCAAGGCTTAAGCGCGAAAACAATAGCGGCCAACTCTAGGTCATGTGTAGGGTAATTTTTCTCATGCACTCTCAACTGCCTTCCCCCATAGGCTATTACCCTCCCCTCTTGCATTAAGACTGCGCCTAATCTTGTGCCACAAGCATCAGTATAAACGGTAAATGGCTTACTACCATCTGGCAACACTAAGACTGGGGCTGTGGTCAAAGCTCTCTTTAAACGTTGGAACGCATCATCACAATCTACGTCCCACGTGAAAACTAGGTTCTTCTTCGTCAAGCGTGTCAATGGGGCTGATATCTTTGCGAAATCCTTGATAAACTTCCTATAGTAGCCAGCTAACCCCAAGAAACTCCTCACCTCTGTAGCATTTTTAGGGACCTTCCAATCTTGGATGGCCACCACCTTCGCGGGATCCACAACTATCCCTTCTTTGGAAACCACGTGCCCTAAGAGTCGCACTTCCTTCCTCCAAAAGTGACATTTAGAAAATTTAGCTTTAGGGTTATGCGCTCGAAGGGTCTCTAACACTTCCCTAAGATGTAGGGCATGCTCTTCCTCGCTCTTAGAAAAGATCAAGATGTCATCCACAAAGACCACCACGAATTTATTAAGGTACTCCCTAAACACCCTACTCATCAAGTCAAAAAAGTATGCGAGGGCATTTGTCAAACCGTAGGGCATTACAAGCCACTCATAGAAACCGTCCGGAGTCCTAAAGGCAGTCTTGTCTATGCTATCCTCAACCACTCTCAACTGATAGGAACCAGTGGCTAAGTCCAACTGCGAAAACACTGAAGTGCCAACTAACTGATTGAAGAGATCGTTAATCCTCGGCAGTGGGTGCCTATTCTTCTTAGTAAGCTTATTAAGTTCTCTATAGTCCACACAAAGTCTAAGGGACCCATCCGCCTTCGTAGAAAATACTACTGGAGTACCCCACTCCGATATACTACGTCTTATGAACCCCTTCTCAAGTAACTCCCTACTTGCTTATTGAGCTCCCTCCTCTCACAAGGAGCCATGTGGCGTACTGGTAGAGATACTGGTTTTGCGTTGTCTACAAGATAAATACGAAAATCTGTATCACGTTTTGGGGGTAGACCCCTCACCTCATCGAAGACATTAACATATTCACGGACTATACGAATAGAATGTAAATCATCATTGGATGCGTCAAGTGACTCAAGATAACTAAGCATCACCGATCCTCTAGGTTCACAAGAAATATCAAGGGCATTTCCACTACGAGTCAACAATTTTACTACCCTTCGTTCACAATCTAGGATGGCACCATGTCTGGCTAGCCAGTCCATCCCTAGAATCAATCCATAGCCCATGAAACCAAGCACAAAAGCATTACATTCAAAACCAACGCCTAAGATAGACAATCTCAAATCCCTACAAACCATGGATAAATGAGCCGACCCACCAATAGGATTTGAGACTACAATGGGATCCAGAACGAGACTAGTATTTAAGTGAAGTGTTTTAACTAATGATGTAGAGATAAATGAATGTGATGCGCCAAAATCAAATAAAGTACGGACAGGATGATCAAACAAGAAAATCAAATTTTCAACAAAAAATTTTCTACCTTCTTCCTGTCCCGGAGCCATGAGAGCGTGAATCTACCCTCCCGGAGTAGAACCTGCCCTCTGCCCTTGCTTCTTAGGACACTCCTTCACAGCATGATCTGCATCACCACAATGATAACAAGCAAACTTCTTCTTCTTCCTACAATCTTTCTTCAAATGGTTGGGTATCCCACAGTTGTGACACTTCCTCTTTTCTTTACCACCTTTCTTTTGTTGTTGGGCTTTCTTTGGATCCCCCTTCTTGTCTTGAGGCCTAAGAGTACTTACACCCTTCTCTTCTTCATGCATGTATGCCATATCAACAAGCTTTTCATACGTAGCCCCCATTGGAATGTGGGACATAGCCAAACTGTGAAGCGGTTCATTTAGACCCTTTGCAAACCTCAAGGCCTTCTCGTGAGGCGTATACACCAACTCTATCCCAAATCTCGCCAACTTATTAAATTCGGTCACATACACCTTCACAGTCAAGTTTTTCTGCTTCAATGTCAAGAACCTCTCCATGTACATACTCTCCTCAGCTTGAGAAAGGAATTTCAACTCAAACCTTCCCCTAAAATCTGCGCACGTCTCTACAGTACGCTCTCCATTCGTAACCTCCCACCAAAAACGAATCTTCGTACTTCATCGACTAAACAGCCAATTGGACCTTCTTACAATCGTCCAAATTGAAAATGCCAAACAGATCCTCCACTTCTTTCAACCAATTTCTAGCTTCAACGAACGTTTTAGACCCACTAAAGGGTTTTCCACCTATCGAACGAAAGTCTTTACATATCTTGGAGAAAGCATCTCACGCGGAGCAATGACTGGAGCTAGGGGAGGAGGAGGAGGAGGAACGTCGGCCGAACCCACGGCAGTGGCACTAGCCTCGAGATATTGATGAAACCTACTAGGTACATGAACACCATCTGGTATCTCAGATGCTCCAGCCCTGCTGAAAATAAAAAGAAAGAGTTTCAAAAGAAGGGAAGCGAAAGAGAGATGTATGGCTTGCAGAGATTATGCTCTTTAAAGTAAACTTTCCTTGGAAATAGCTTCTTTAAAACAAGTTTTTTGAAAATACTTTCTAGGAAAATAATACTTTTGAAAACACTTTTCAAACCTTTTTATCTATTCTTGCAACCATAGCTCTGATACCACGTGTAACACCCCATGTCCATTAATGTCAATCATAAAGGGAATGCATCAATGTCCATGAAGCGTTATTGTTGTATAGAACAGATAAATTACAAGAATAAATAAATAAAACAACACAACCGAAGAAAAAACTTATTTCATAGCATCATAATTCAAACAAGCTTACATAAGTAGTCTCCAAAACCATTACAACAGGATTAGTAGTCTTTTCCAAAAACTTCAAAGTACATAAAGAAGCAAATAATTAAATAACATAAATGCATAAATCCTCACTGAGCATAAGCAAAGCCATAAAGATGAGAGAGTTCAAAGCGATACATCTACCCTCTTCAAGCAACTGAAAGAAATCAGCACTAAGTTGTGGTATTCCCTCCTTGTAAACCTTGGGGGGAGGGGGGAAGGAAAGAAAAGAGGTTGAGACAAACGGGTAAGACATAAAGTCTGGCGAGTCCAGTAATTTTAACAAATAATAGGTAAGCTAAATGATCAAGACATAAATAGGCATTATGATATGGCTGTAACATAGATAAGGTAGCTAAAAAGGATGGACAAGATGATTCTGTTCCTAAATACTAATACAATCCTACACCTTGGCTAAGCGAACAACCCTCCAAGTACTAACCCCGAAGACCAAAGTCAACATCAGACTAGCACCCAAAGGACCATCCAACTCAACCAATACGTATTTCATTACACCGCACTTTTGCTATGTTACACCACATTACTTAATTACACCGCACATCTACTAGTCTCTATTTACTAAAGGTTGATCCCTTCCCACTAACCGTACCCACATGACAAACTTGGTAGTTACTTGTACCTAGCAGCTATCTAGGTGCCGGCTTGCTCCTACCACCGCTAAGGTACCCTTACTCTACCCATTTTATTGGCTCCCTAAACCCAGTAGGTACCCGTGCTGTCCCCACAGTGGGGTGTATCACTCCCCAAAGTGTCAACCCTGATACCAATAAGAAATGCACGGCCATACCTACACGATTCAACAACGTCTTACCTACCATCATGCACCAAGCACATGAACCCGTTGGACTTGCGTTGCCATCGCTATTCACGTTTTGACATCTTACATTCTAGCCCAGTAAGAGTGCCCCAACCCCGGCCTAGTACAAGGCCCAATTAGATACTCAAACGGGTTACTGGTTAAAACGAGTCCCCATCCGACACAAGCCTCCCACCTATGCTTGGTCCCTACTAGGTTTTTATCCCACTTAACCATTTTAATTTAAATGTCCATGTCTTACACATGCTATGGTTAAGTCCATACTTACATGTCATAATTTACATGTCTTATCTTATTCCGGTTAAGTCCATATTTACATGTTATAATTTACATGTCACCCCACTTAACCCTCTAACCATACCTATGTCTTAGTATGGTTAGTGTTCCTTAATTCATTCCTTATGGAGAACGATGCATGACCTCCCACATTAGACCGAACACTTTGTGGCCGCTGGATTTGCCGGGCGGTTCCGGGCAGTCTTACGCCACAAACTGGGTCTAACCTCGTGTCATTAACCGCTACACCAACAATTCATTCCTTTGACCTCTCACATTAGACATCCAATTGTGGCAGCTAGATTTTCCTGGTGGTTCCAGGCAGTCTTACGCCACAATTGCGCCTAACCTCGTGTCAAAGGTTTATTAATGATCGTATTTCACCCATACCCAATTTTCATGTCATGTTTATCCAATTAAACATATAATCATGTTTATAATATTGCTTATTCCAAATTGTCAATAATTACATATTAATTAGCCTCAATTACAAATTTACAATTATAGGCAATTTCATCAATTCCATGTAATTCATGCCCTAATATGCCAATTCCACATATTATCTAATTATCCAATAATATCCAATTTTCCGTATTTCACATATTCCCATCGTTCCCACGTATTCGCATCCACGTGTATTTTTAACATAGGCTCGAAGGTAGCCTAGATCCAAAATAAAAGGAATAGGGATAACAAGAGAGAATCAAATCACAGAAAATTGGAATTAACACAACATCATGAAATAAAGGGGCATATAAACTGGCATAGAGGCATAATGACAAATTCAACATGAATAAACTGATAAAAGGTATGAACTTTACATAGAAACATAGGCATATGATGACATGAATTAAAAAGGTGAAGACTTGGATGAGATTTAAATTACATAAATACATATGAATCCTCTTCACAACTTCATCATGTTACTTTTAATCCCATTATATTGTGAAAATCACTGCACTCACCTTTCGTGGTTAAAGAATAGAATTATGCACTGAAATTGGTGTAGAAACGTTGCGGTGTTGCTGATTTATCTTCTTGAATGGTTGTAGAAGCTCTAATCATTGATTTGAATTGAAGTTGAATACTTGAGATTTGATTCAGAGACGGCGGTTAGGGTTTAAGAGAGAGTTTGACAACATAATGGTGTCATAGATAATATTTATGAATTAGTGTTAGGTCTTAGGGTGTATATATAGGTGTAGAAAGTTATTTAGGCCTTAAGATTAACCCTAGAACTGATCTAGACCATCAAAAATCGTCCCAGCCCAAAAAATCGCACCAACCAGCAACTTGGCCGAAACAGGTTCGAACCCCCAAAGGGGGAGGTCGACCCCCAGGTCGACCTGGGAGTACCCAGGTTGACACAATGGTCGACCTTCCCCCTTGGGAGGTCGAACTCCCTAGTCGGCCTGCTCAAATATTTTTTTTTCTTATCTTCCGAGGGCCATATCTCCTTCGTCCGAACTCCGTTTTTCGAAAACTTGGACTCTATTCCATGCAGAATTCCAAGACGAATGCAATGGTGCAACCTGTTTCCCTTCATTCCTCTATTAAAAATTAAGTATTCTTAAATTTAGTTAATTCAATCATTCAAAATTCAGGGTGTTACACCTTTTAAGGCTCTATATGGATGACCTTCCCGATCACCAACTTGTTGGTGGGAGTCTACAGATAAGATTTTGCTTAGGCACGAGATGATTAGGGAAACTTCGGAGAAGATAGACTTGATTCGAAGATGCATGAAGATGGCACAGGACCGGCAAAAGTCATATGCTAATAAGAGAAGGACCGATCTTGAGTTCAGTGTTGGAGACATGGTCTTTATTAAAGTATCACCGCTGAGGAATGTAGTTCGTTTTGGGTCTATAGGGAAATTGGCACCAAGGTTCGTAGGGCCATTCCCCATTAAAGAAAGAATTGGACAGATGGCCTACAGAGTGAAGTTGCCCGAGAAGCTTAGTGGTGTTCATGACGTGTTTCATGTATCGCATTTGCGGAAGTGTTTACATGATACCTCGGAAGTAGTAGAGCCGAGCATGCTTAGGGAAGTGCAAGTAGAGCGAGATGACACGATTAGACGAGCTCCTACATGCATCCTTGGATGGGAGGTCAAGAAGTTACGCAATCAAGAGGTCAAGTTGGTTAAAGTCCAATGGGGAGATGATCAAGGAGACGCGACTTGGGAGATGGAAGACAAGATACGTGCGTCGTACCCTTTACTTTTTGAGGGTATGTTCTTAACTTCTCCTTTTTCTACCACTTTGTTTATGCTTGTTCTATCGTTTAGTGTATCCTCTCGATTATATCTTCGATCTTTAGATAAGAAAATCCTATGGTTGTAAACATGTGTTTGAGACATGTTATGTTTGGTGGATGCCAGTGGATGTAAGTGTTTGCAAGCGGTTGCTCGTGGATGAATTTACACACACATTAGGCACTAGATCGGCTCAATCACTTTCATATTGCATATGGATGAGTGTGCATATTTAAGTTAATGGATGTATATTGAATGTGTTATCATATGGATGTCGCATTTGGATGAATCGTTGTGCACTCATATAGAACTAATATGTATCATTAGGATTCTTTTGCATACATAATGGATGCATGGCACTATCATGTTTTGCATTAAGGAGGTTAACTGAATCGGTAGACTGCCTGATCTTTGCATTAGATAAGGAACATATACACAAACTTTTTCATATGTTCATATAACATTAGAAATCTTTTAAGGACAATGGATGCTTGTGATGATGGATGAGTAGATGGATGATTAGATAGTAGGATACATTCTTCTTAACCTGAAGATTTCGGGGAAGAAATCCTTTAAGTAGGGGAGAATGTAACACCCTGTAATTTTAAAACATGACATAAGAGAAAATTAATGAATAATTAATTTTTAAAAGAAGAATTAGGTGAAAAAGGTTACGCCATTGCATTCGACTCGGAATTCTGCTTGAGATGGAGTCCCTGTTTGCGTAAAACGGATATCGTATGGAGAAGTTATGGACGATAGAAGTTGGGCAGAAAAATCAGAAAACAGGCTGGGATAACTGGCGCACTTGTGAAGTACGCCAGGACAAAAATGCACTGGCGCACCTGGGAAGTGCTCCTATGCCAAGGCAAAATCTACACAGAATTCTAGAGAGTTCTCTGATGACGTGTCCTTCAGGGATTAGCTGGATGACGTGTTTCTTTGGTCATATGTTTAGATGATCTCTAATCTAATCTAAAGGTCCTAATTCACCTAATACATCTATAAAAACACACCTAAACATAACCCTAATTTCATTACCCTAATCCACGGCGCCTCCATGCTACTCTAATCTAAATTAAAACTAGCCTCTCTTCTCTTCTCCAAAGCAAATCAGAATAGGAGTATTCAAATTGGAAGATAAGAATCAAATTCTACAACAACGGTTTAGCTAATCAAATTCAGATCTATTTTCTATTCTAAATCCTGTCGCTGTTAATCTATATTACTTTCACATATAATTAAATTAAAAGTCGTTGTGGTAGGATTGTAAATTGGATTTATGAACATGCCTGTAAGATGAACCATATCAAGTTTTGTAAATTCTTATCTTTCAGATTCATATCCAAATTTCTGTTATCATATGCCTGTTGGATATATTCTATTGTTTTATGCCAGTTCATATTTCATATGACAATGTTTATGCCAGTCTTGATGCTTTTATCCTCTTCCCTGTCTCTCTTCCTTTTTATTTTAAGAGATTAGGCTAACTTCGAGCCAAACATATTACGTTGAATTACATACGAATGACGTGGGGACGTTGTGGGAAAAGTTGGGAAAATATTGAATATTATGTAATAAAATGAGATAATTGGCATAAATAAATTTGGGCGTAATTGTGTATAAATTGTATACATGAGATTTGGCATAAGTTGGATTGGGCATAATTGGATATAATTTGTATACATAAGGTTTGGCATAAATTGTTAATAATAATGAACACAAATTGATTTGGGTATAATTTGGCAAAACATGTATACATAAGATTGTAGGCCTAATTTGTATTAAAATTATAAACATAATTTAGATTGGAAATTATGGGTAACTGGAATATATTTTAATCAAAGATTTAAAATTGGGACTTGAATCAAGAAGTGATAATGAACGCCTAAGACAGGAGGTTAGATTCGAATTGCGGTATAAGACTGCCCGGAACCGCCCGACACATCCAGCAACCGCAGTTTGGGTGAGAGGTCAAAGGCAGAAATTAGATACGTAATAATGCAAAGACATGTGGTTAGATTCGGATTGCGGTATAAGACTGCCTGGAACCGCTCGCCATATCCAGCAACCGCAAAACAACAATCTAATGTGGGAGGTCTTGCAAGATTACGGTTATAATGAATTAATGAACACTTAACTAAGATAAGACATGTGGTAAGACATGGGAATGATAAAAGGGTTAAGTGGGTAACATGGGTAGCATGTGAAACATAATTAAAACACTTAACCAAGATGAGACATGTGATTAGACATGAGGGTAAAGAGGGGTTAAGTGGGAATTCCTAGTGGGGACCAAGCTTAGGAGGGAAGCTTATGTCAAGTGGGTAGACCCTTTTCAACCGGTAACCCATTTTAATATCTATATAAGCTCGAACTAGGTCAAGGACGGGACACGCTTACTGCGGTTGATTGAAAGAGGTCAATAAGGAGTTAGTGACGGCAGGGGAAATCCAACAGAGTCATGTGCGTGCGTTTGCCCGGGCGGGTAGGTAAGACGTTGTTGCATCGTGTAGGTATAAGCCGTGCATTTTAGTACTATCGGGTTGCCACTTTAGGGAGTGATACACCCTACTGTGGGACTAGCACGGGTATCTATGATTTAGGGAGCCAACCGAATGGGGAGGGTAGTAGGTACAACTAGTGGATATAGGAGCAGGCGACACCTATGACAACAGCTAGGAGTACACAAACTACCATTATGATTATCATTATTATTATTTTTATGTTTAGTAAGAAGGATTAGCTTTCAGTATGGAAGTATTGGTGTGGTGTAGGAATTATCTTATAGTGATTAGAAGCGCAATCAACATTATATTTTGTTCATCTTGTTTACCTTGTCATATCTGCTTATGTTACAGCCATCTCTTATATCCAGTTTATGTTCTTATCCTGTTACTTTACTAATTATATTGTTAAAGTCACTGGACTCGCCAGACTTTATGTCTGACTTTTTTTGTTTCGCCTCTTTTCTTTCCGTCCATCCCCCCACAGGTCCTCAGGGTGGGACTAGTGGAGCATGACTTGGATTTCTTTCTTCTTGAAGTACTTGGAAGTGTTAAAATTAATGCTCAGCTTTATCTCTTTTCATTATGGCTATTTGGAGTGGGATTATGGTTTTGCTTTTATGTACTCTGATAACAATTTTTTTCAAGATGGATATTTGTGTATTTGACTTTAGTATGTGGTTTTGATGTTGTAACCAAACATGTTTTGCTTTCCTGCTGCAATGAATAAATTTTGGATTTTCTTAAGTACCATTTTATATATCTATCTTTTGATATTCTATTCTATACTCTTATTATACTCAATGAAAGTTAATGCATTCCCCTAGTGAGTGACATTAATGGACGTGGGGGTGTTACAAAGAGAATAAATTCTCCACCACCAAATAGTTATATATTTAATAGAGATCAATCAACACAAAATAAAATCCAATGTCAGACACACACATCCATTTACAAGTCCACTCTGGGTCTGAACGAGACCATAGGCACCTTATTCCTCGTCCCATATGTCTAATACAAGAGAGAGGTCCTCGCATATTCATTGATCTCCAAGTACATCTGGACGATCACCACTTATTACCTTGTCTCGGGTATACAGCCTAATCAAGACACCAGTAATCATCCAAACAATATGAAGACCTTCGGTCTTCAGTGACCGTCTTCATCGTTGACTTATCGTTGTATCAATTATTCAGATGGGATAAACCCGGTCTTCCCAAATAACTCGCGTATCGTATAAACAAGTGTTATAAAAACACAAAATACGCCTCATTCCAATCCAAAATATTCTTTTATTCAAATAATCATTTCTCAGTTTAAACCAAATTAAGGTTTTCCAGACTAGTCGGGATTAGCGAACCTTACCGAAGTAATCATTTATCATATTTCCGAATCCCAACCTATTCATACCATGGAGCAAAACTGATAATACTCTATATCTAACACCACGGTGTTATCTATAAAATTAATTACCATTTCACATGCAAATCCAATTAAAGATTTAACTTTCGCTTGGAGCAAAACTGATTATACTCCATTCTTATTCATTTCCCAAATTTGATAATTTAAATTATCGCAATCACATTTCAATCTAATTAAAGATTCATTAAAACTCCACTTAGTTTTAATTTTCCAACAATCTTTACTTAATGATTATTTAACTTTCTAGAAATAAATCATGTCTTTAACTTTGTTAAAGAATCAATGTCATTTAAAAATAATTCACCATAAACCAAAAATCACATTCCATTAATTATGGAATCTTCGCGTAAAACAGATCAATATATATAATCGATATCAATTTCCGTATCTGACAAATAATATAAATGGAATAACGGTAAAGCCTTTTAAATTCCATATATATTAACAGTTTTTCTCCATAGAAGTTGACTTCGATTATGAAACACCCCACCTCCGTTAAGGTCACTCACAATGGGAATGCCTTAACTTCGGTGGAGCATTTTTGGTACAAGATGCAGAAAAATTACAAGACAGACAAATAAAGCAGCGGAAAATAAATAACCTTTATTGATTAAAACAGCTTGTACAAAGATTGTTTTACAACACCAATACTTATTACAACAAAACATCTGTCTCGTTTAATATAAAGAAGCATAAACTGACAATGATATTCCCCAATAAAGCATAAGCCAGCCATAGTAGTAGAAAATGGAGTTCAAAGCAATGCATCAAGGAATCTTCAAGCTCGGAAAGAGTAACGGTCCAAAATGAGCTGAGTTATTCCCTCCCTGACTACCTGGGGGAACGGGAGAAAAGAGGCGAAAGCAAACTGGGTCAGACATAAAGCCTGGTAAGCTCAGTGATTCTTAGCATTTAAACGAGGAAAAGGGTCATGACATAAATAAACTAAATATAAGACTAAACCATAGTAACAAGACAACATGGGATAAGATATGGCAAGATAAACTGAATGTACCGATAATATGTATATACTGATGAACTGAATATACTGATAAACTAAATGCGCTTCTACTCCTTCTCTGCTTCGCGACTACCCTGTTATACTGATTTCTATATCTCTGCACTACCTAACTAGTGTCCAAACTAGTAATCTATATAAAATGATCATATGATAACGTGATCCCAATCCCGGTAATTGTGGTTGCCTTCAGGTGTACATCTATTATGGGGATTCCATTTATTACCTAGATCTAATCTAGGGTTTACTATCGAGCACTTCCTAGATTCAACCAGGGTTTTTGCTACCCAGAGCCATTAGGGTTTCTGCTACATATTGAACGCTTCTCGGATTCAGGGTTTATACGACCTAGGTCCAACTAGGGATTATGCTACCTATTGAACGATGCCCCCTAGTCTAGGACACACTACCCAGAGTGGTATATGTTCCTAGATTTTCGCCACGTATGTGTCGTAAATCGTTATCGATGTCTAGATGCACATGTCCTCTATATGTGCGACCCGAGTCCCGTGGCAGGGCTAGTCAAGAAACACGGAACTCGATCGGGAGCTTTCAGATATCTGCCGATTGCAGGTGCTAAAGTCTGCTTTTACAGTGGCTATGGTCCCACTCGACACCTGCCTCAACTAACAAATGAAAGGAACCCAAGAAAATCAAGAATGAGAACTATACGCAGGCCCCTCTATGCCCCCACAAACCTATGGGCCAACCTCACCCATAACTAGATAGCAAGTATATGGTCTGTTGGAGTTCTCCGCCTTTCCTCATTACGTATCTCGACTGACTCAAGATGATAGGCAGACGACGAGTTGCTATCACAGGGAAAAAACTGGTCTCGCCGAATCACGCTGGTCCATCCTAGTCTTTCGGCTGCCTTATTATTGCAACCAAGCCATACCCTTGGCTCTTCTAACGCACACCTTAACCTCTGTGAGCCCAGGAGGATCATCTACAGCCTCACAGAGGGATACCAAGAGTACCCTCACGTCCACTCGAAGCCGCGTGCTTCGTAACCTAGTTCGTTGGAGCCTTCTTCATGATCAGTCGGGCGTTCTCTCCTTCTCATGTTCTACGTGGCTTTCTTGACTAAGGTTTACTACTTAGCTCTCTTAACTTAGGTTTACTATTTAGTTCTCTTTCTCGTCATGTTGGATTGGTTAAGCGTCATTAGTCAATTCAAGTTAACTTAACCCATTCACTTGTCATGTTAAATTGGTTAAGTGTTATCCAGTAGTTCACGTTGACTTAACCTACCCATATATCATGTCAAATTGGTTAAGTTTTCCTTAACCTTACTCGTTTATCAAGTTACACTAGTTAAGTGTCTCTCATTAACTTAACCCTATTTATTCATCATGCTATAACGGCTAAGTATTCTTAGTTTACTTAACCCCACCATCTAGTCTAGTTATCATGCTAAACATTTACTTAACCTTACCCACTTGTCTAGTTAACATGTTATAATGGTTAAGTGTTTCCTTAGCTACTTAACCCCCACCAATCTTGCCTTGTTAACATGTTAATTGGTTAAGTGTCCAAATTTACTTAACCCCTATCAATCTTGTCTAGTTAACATGTTAAATTGGCTAAGTGTTTTCTCAATTACTTAACCCTACCCTTTTTGTCTTGTTAACATGTTAAGTTGGTTAAGTGTTTCATTAATTACTTAATCTCACCATTTCTAGCTTGATTATTCATGAGCTTTAATCAATTAATTAAAGCACCAACCACTCACAATAGACAGGTGTAACACCCCACACCCGCTAAGGTCACTCACTAAGGGAATGCCTTAACTTCGGTGGAGTATTTTAAGTGAATATAGAACATAAAAATTACAACAAGACAGATATAAGTAATACTTGAAATTTAAAACATCATTTCATTGCAGCAGAAGGTAAACATGTTTGGTTACATACCAAAAACCAACAAGAGTCAAGTACAAAATATCCATCTCGATAAAAACATAAGTACATAATCCCACTACATACTAATAGCTATAATAGAAAAGATAAGTTGAGCTTTACATCAACGGTCCAAGCTCCAAAAGATAGATAAAGTAATCTGATCAAAGCCCACTAGTGCTAGGCCCAACCTGAGCACCTGAGGGGGGAAAAAGATAAAAAAAAACAACGGGGTCATACATAAGTCTGAGCGAGTCCTATAAATTTAACAATACAATCATTAAAGTAATTAGGGTATGATATAAACTTGGTACGGTAAAGACTGGGGATAAATGACTACACTAAGCAGCCAACTAGACATAGGAAGAACCAAGATAACGGTAAAGACACATCTACCCACCCAAGGATAATTACTAAACTGCACCACACCAGTCATTCCTAACTTAAAGGTTGATCCCACCCAATGACTTAGAAAATATAACTAGTAGTTTCGTGTGCCCCTAGCTGACCACATAGGTGCCGTCTGCCCGTATCTCCACTAGGTGTACCCACTACTCCCCAAGCGATCGGCTCCCTAACGTAGATACCCATGCTGGCCCCACAGTGGGGTGTATCACTCCCCAAAGTGGCAACTCGATACAACCAACGGTGCACTGCTTATACCTACACGATGCAACAACGTCTTACCTACCAGCCTGGGTCCACACACGCATATGAAACCCGTTGGACTTGCGTTGCCACCGCTACTCCGTTTTGGCCTCTTATAGTCAAGCCCAGTACGCGTGTCCCATCCTCGACATGGGTCGAGCCCACAAGATACATATGGGTTACTGGTTGAAATGGGCCCCCACAAGCTACCCACCTAAGCTTGCTCCCTCTAGTGTATCCCACTTAACCCTTTAATCATGTTTAATTACATGTTTCCACTTTGGTTAAGTATTCTAATCGTATTTTCTATTGCCACCCAAGGCAACCACTAGATTTCCACATGCCACCCAAGGCACCCACTTAACCCCTCATGCCCCACTACATGCTTATCTGGTTAAGTGTTTCTTAATTGATTAAGACCGTAACCTTTGTAAAGACCTCTCACATTAGACTGTCTTTTATGGCAGCTGGATTTGCCGGTCAGGTCCGGGAAGCCTTACGCCATAACAGAGTCTAACCTCGTGTCTTTACACTTGTCACGTATTTAGTTTATGCCTAAGACCTCTCACATTGGGCCAATCATTTGTAGCCGCTGGATTTGCCGGTCGGGTCCGGGCAGTCTTATACTACAAAAGGGTCCAACCTCGTGTCTTAGTCGATTAATTACACCTAATTGATCACCCCCATATTTTGAATTAATTTTCCCTAATTAATTCCAATTTAATGATGTACATAATTGACTCAATTATGTCCATCCACTTATGGTATGCAGCATCATACCAATTTCACCACAATTTTGTTAACATGAATATTAACCCCATCGTTCCCCATGTAATACACTAACATGACATACTTAAAAGGGAAGATTCATCACAAATACAATGGGTTCAACTTTGCATAACATTAGCATCAACATGGGTTTTAAAGGTGTCAACTTGCATATATGACCATAGCATCATACCCAACTAGCATAAATAATCAACCCAAACTTGCATGAATCACATATGTCATAAAGAGGGAAACTTGCATAGATGTTCATGTCATAGACCTATCATAAAGGGATAAACTTGCATACATGTCATAGGTCTAAAAAGGGATGAACTTGCATATAATCAAACACCAAACTTGCATAACTTGTCATATATGAACTTGCATATAATCAAACACCAAACTTGCATAACATGTCATATATGAACTTGCATATAATCAAACACCAAACTTGCATAACATGGTGTCATAATGGATCAATGTTTATCATAGTGATTTGCATAACTAGCATCATGAACACATAGCATAAAACTTGCATAACTAACATCATGAGCACATAGCATATGATAACATAACTTGCATTGATCCACATTCATAACCATAACCTCATTACATCCTATCATAATTAGTTTAGCAATTCCTTGCTAAAGGCATAGAAACTCACAACTTGTTGATTAGCACTCCTATGAAGAAGATTTAGTTGCTAGAGTTGATTAGAAGTTGATTTGAGAAGCTATCTTCCTTTCTAATTTGCGGAGGCTCCTTCTAAGTTGCATTTTGACGGCATGATGACGTTGTATCTATTTTTAGTATGAATTAGGGTAGTCTTAGGGTGTATTTATAGATTTAGGATGTAGTTTAGGCCCTTAGATTAACCCTAGTTTAGATCTAAACCATCAAAAATCGTCACAGGTCAGCAGAACAGTCCAGAGAACCAAAACAGGTGCACCAGGCCAGCCAGGGTCAAACCAGAAAGCTGTGCAGGTTTCTGACTCGACATGGGCGCACTTCCCAAGTGCGCCAGTGTATTTTTATGCTGGCGCACTTCACAAGTGCGCCAGTGCATTCTGGCTTGTTTTCGGTTTTTCTGCCTAACTTCGTTCGTCTATATCTTCTTCATACGGACTCCGATTTTCGAAAACTCAGACTCTATTTCGCGTATTTTTCCAAGACGGATGCAATGGCGCAACTCGTTTCCCCTAATTCCCACATCTGGGATTAGTTATTCTTTAATTTGTGAATGTTAATATTAACTGAAATTCGGGGTGGTACAACAGGTATTGTTGTGGTTACTGGATGTGCTGGTCGGTTCCGGGCAGTTTTACACCACAACTCAGTCTAACCTTGGGTCTTTCTGGGCTTGATGCACTAACCTCTCACATTAGACATGTATTGTTGTGGTTACTGGATGTGCCGGGCGGTTCCGGGCAGTTTTACACCACAACTCAGTCCAACATCGGGTTAGACATTTTCCTCTTCTCTAATTTACATATTTACTATTCATGTAAATTTTCCATAAATCAATTTAGCCTAGATCATATTCATTTGTCATGCAAATTAACATACTTATATTCTATGCCCAAAACTTGATTTACCTATCAATTAACCCAACTTGCAGTTTAAACCAATTTAGATTTAATATCCACTTTTACAGTTCATGCCTATTCTAGATTAATATCCCAATTTACAGTTCATGTCAAAACTAGATTTAATATTCTAGTTTACCGTTTATGTCCAAAATTTGGTTTACGTGCCAATTACATACTTTGCGGCCAATCAAAATTTATCATTTGTGCCCAAGTCTAATATGCGTGTAAATTATTCACTATTATAGCCAATTCAGATTATGCCAACATACTTATTATGCCAAATTATCTTAATTAAGCTATGCCCAATCCTCGCATCATAATCATACGTATAACGTGATTTCACAAGTTTTCTAAGTACTCATGAAATGGCACTAACAAAAGGAATTGGGGGTAAGCACAAGAATTGATATAAAAGAATAGGCATGCAAAAATAATGGCTCCAATAGGTTCGATGTACATAATAGTGAATAGGAATAAACTGGCCAAGTTACGCACTTAATATGAGACCCAACACAATTAAGGGAATAAGCATAGGTGATTTGATCCAACATAATGCCAGTTCAAGGTACAACATGATTGGTTAATCATAACAATGGGAATAGGCATAAGCAACTAACTACAATAGTTATAGGCAATTAACCACAATAGTCATGGGCGACTGATCACAATAATTTCTTAATAAACGTCATAGGCAATAGTCTCATAGTTACGAATTATAGTCCGGGGCAACAGTCTCATAGTCACGAATCATAGTCATAGGCAAAAGTCTCATACTCATAGTCATAGTCATAGTCATAGTCATAGGCAATAGCTTCATAGGCAACAGTTTCATAGTCATAGTCTTAGGCCAAAGTCTCATAGTCATAGTCGTGTATCAAATCCAAAGGCATAGATAATTTTAGATTTGACATAAGCATGAATCAAAGATAATTAACTTGCAAATAGGTACAGTTCTATATTTTGATTTATTACATTCGCGATGACAATTACACGTTCAAATCTAAAGAATAACCGAACTTACAGTGGTCGGTTTAGAAAAGGATAATAACGTAGCGTTGTGGCGATTTGTTGTGATTCGCGTGACATTGCTTGAAGCCGTTGAATTAGCCTTTGAATCTCTACTAGAATTCTAATTTGATGCTGATTAATCTTCAAAGCTGATTGTTTGATGAAGAACTCCTAATTTGATTGATTAAGGTGGAGGCTAGGTCACTTCAGGTTTTAGCAGCATATAAATGCTTATGAATTCGTATGGAGAAAACAATAGGTTTAGGGGGTCTTTTTATAGGTGTATAGGGAGATTTAGAGCCTTTAGATGAACTAGGAGTCCATTAGAACCACCCAGCTCAAATACACATCATCCGACCACTCAGAAGATGACACATCACCACAGAACACTCCAGAATTCTGTGCAAGATCAGTATGGGCGCACTTGGCAGGTGCGCCAGTGCATTTTTGTACTGGCGCACTTGTGAAGTGCGCCAGTGCATTCTGGTCGACTTCCGGTTTTTCTGCCAAACTTCGTTTATCCATATCTTCTTCATATGATATCTGTTTTACGCAAACTCAGACTCTATCTTAAGCAGAATTCCAAAACAAACGCAATGGCGTAACCTGTTTCATCAAATTCTTCTTTTAATAATTAATTATTCTTTAATTATATCTTATGTCCCGATTTAAAATTGTGGGGTGTTACATTCTCCCCTCCTTAAAGGATTTCTTTGCCGAAATCTCTAAGTTAAGAAGAATGCATATCCTATCATCCAACATCCATGTACTCAACCATTCAATCACTGGTGTCCATTGTCCTTAAAAAGATTTCTAATGCTTTGATGATCATATTCATAGTGTGTGTACATGTCCTTATCTAATGCAAAATCAGGCGGTCTACTGATTCAGTTGACCTCCTTAATGCGGATTATGTTAGTGCCGTGAGTCCATCATGTATGCAATTATTCCTAATTGTACTTTATAACTTCTACATGAGTGCTTAATCATTCATACAAATGCAACATCCATATGATAACACTTCATATTTCAATCCAATATATAAAAATTTACTCATGCATGTGCAATATGAATGTGACTGAGCCGATCTAGTGCCTAATGTGTGTATATGCATCCACGAGCTACCACTAGCAAACACTTGCATCCACCAAACATAACATGTCTCAAACACATGTTTACATCCATTAGCTTCTACCTAAGGATCTAGGATAGGACCGAGAGGATATACTTAAAAGATAAAGACTACCATGCAAATAAACTTTACCGAAAAAGAGGAATCAATGATACACCTTTAAAAAGGGTATGATGCGCGTATCTAGTCTTCAGTCTTCTAAGTCTCATCTTCTTGAGCTTCACTCCATTGTACCTTATCTAATTTAACTTCACAGTTGCGAAGCTTCTTGACCTCCATTTCCAAAACCCACTAATAAAGATAGGACCTCGATCACTTACTATGCTAGAGGGTATCCAATGTAGTCGAACTATCTTTCCAAGATAAACATATATTTACCATGATACCAAGTGTATATCCTAAGATGATTAGAGGTCTCTCCTCTACTTAGCTTATCCATCATGTTGTAAATCTGAGGGTCTAAAGGTAATGGTTACTATGTGCATTTTACCTCTCTTAAGGTTAGTCTAACTTAGGGTGCCAGCCCCGACCATTTATTTCTCACGCAAACCATCCTAGTCGAACTCAACATCCCTCAAGTACAAGCCCCAAAGGCCTAAATCAATATCAGACAAGCACCCAAGGGATACCTCCTCCGAATTTAGACGATCTATGTGAGATGATACTAATAAAACAACCAAATAATTGAGCACTTTACCGACTCTGGCTATCCTTGCCAATCTTGCTCTAGAATTATCGTTAATTGCATAACTGGTTTTGCAGTGTCATCTAGATACATGCGGAAGTCTGTCTCGAGTTTTAGGGGGAAAACCCTTACCCTAATCAAAACATCTTGTGTACCCATGGACTACTCCAACGGATCGAAAATTGTCGATAGATAAATAAAGTGATTCTAGGTAGCTAAGACAAACTAATCCCTTAGGATCGCACGAAATCTCGAGGGTATTCCCAAGGCAAGTCGAAAGTCTAACTACCCTTGTTTCACAACTACTAGCTAACCAATTAATGCCTAGAATCAACCCATAGCCCATGAAACCAAAAACATAAGCATAAATATAGCTATTCTCAAATCCTCACAAGTCAAAGATAAATGAGCCGAACCAGCAAATGGATTTGAGACTATAATGGGATCCTCTACTATACAATATCTAGGGTGCAGAGACTCAACTATGGAAGCAGATATATACAAATGTAAAGCGCTAAAATCAGAAGGAGTACTAACAAGATGATCAAAGGTAAAAACACTATTAATAGAAATCTTACTGCCTCTCTCTCAGGTATGCTGGCGGTGAGAGCATGCACTTGCCTTTCAAAAAATCCTGTCCTTCGTTCTTGCCCTTGCCCTTAATTGTAATAACCCAGAAATCCGAGCCAATTTAAAAATTTTATTTTGGCAATTTTAGTGGATTTTGAATATTTAAATTGAAGTATTTTAAATAAAAACGACGAGAAATTTATTTTGAATAAAATTCGAATGTATATATTATATAGATCGTCATTAGAATATAAAAATTTATTTTAAATTATAAAAGGAATTGAAAATGGCGCGGTAGTTCGATAATTTGATTTCAAATTTCAATTGAATGTACCGGGTGCAAAATAAACCGTATTTTAACGAAACCAAAAATAATAGAATCTAATTGAGAAGATATTTCCAACGAATCCGAAAAATCGAAATTTCATAACGGGGATCAAAGGTTATGTCCAGTTGAAAATTCAGAATAGTCGCTATGGAATTATGGCCCTTAAAAATGGAAATTTTGCAAACGACCTTGGATTTCAACGAAACCACTTTTGTTGGATCCATGATGTCAAGTTATTGCTAGATTCCAATTTTCATAATTTTTCGAATCAATATGTGAGCGTGGCAAAGGAAAACGCGTTTGACTAGTTTTAGTTGATTTTAATCAACTGGAAAATGGCCATTTTTCAAACGGTCTCAGAATTTGACGAAATTAGTTTTGTTAGGACCGTATCGTTAATATGAAGCTAGAAATATTTTTTCTGGAATTTTTAGAGTTCGTATGTGGCGCCGGTAAATTGAAATGCGCGTTTAAATTGAATATGTAAAGATTTATATTTTAAATTAAATGGAAACTGATCGAAACGACCAAACTGGCTTACAGGACCTATCCCATTGTGTTCGGAATGGGGGTAATACACTAGGGACAACAGTCGGTGGGTTTGATTCCGAGTTCGAAAATAAAAGTTGCTTTTAGGGGTTAAATTAAATATTAAATTATAATCTCTCCTACCTCACCCTCTCCTCTTCTGGTCAACACTCTTTGAAATGAAAAAAAAAACCTACAGACTAAAATAGTGTCGCCTACCTATATCCGCCCTCCCCCATCGCAGCGCCGCCGCTCCCCACGACCGCCGCCAAGCCGGAACGCCCCCCTCTCCTCGACGACGGCCACTCCCTCCCTCTCCTCGCCCCTCTTCGATTCGCTCTCCCTCCTTTCCATTCTACGCCCAAAGCCCCCTGTCGCAAATTCCAATTCGCGAGCCCCTATCGCTGGAGCGCAGCCCCCCGACCTCCGCCTTGCATCCCCTCCTCCGGTCAACGCGTCAGCCAACCACCATTCGCCAATTTCAGATCCAACACCCCTTTTGTCAGCCACCCCTTCTTCCGAATCGACCCCAAAACCCACGACAACGCTCAACCCTAAGAAGAATTATTGTGAGTATTTTAATTCTGTAGTGATTTTTTTTAAATAGGAGAAGTGGTTTTTTTTAAAATAGAAGAAAGGATTTTTCATAGTGTAAAGGTTGAGTTTTTTATATTCGTAAAGACGAGATTTTTATATTCGAAAAGATTGAATTTTTATATTAAGAAAGACTAAATTTTTATATACAAAAGTTGAGATTTTTATATGCATCGCATTGAGAGAAAATATGATCTTTGTTGGTTAAAATAGAAAAATCAGTTTATATTATTAGTATTGTTTTTAAAATAGAATAAAGAGATGATTTTTATTATAAAGATATGATCTTGAAAATAAAGGTATGGTCTTTATAGGTAAAATTAAATAAACAAGAATAAAAATTCGATCTTTTTATATAGTAGAGATTATAAAAATATAATTTTTATAAGGTTGGGAATATAAAAATACGATTTTTATATATGTAGCGAAATAAAAATCTGATATTTATTATACGTATAGTGATATAAAAATGTGATTTTTATCCATATAGCGTTGGAATAAAAATTTGATTTTTGAAATGAACATCATATTAAAAATATGATTTTTACTATGAACAGCGTGACAAAGATTATGTTGGGAGTACGGGCAAATCCAGATGTTCAGAAATTCAGAAATAAAACTGGAGGAGTGGATCCCTCGGTGAGAACTTCTCACTTTTAAATTTTGTTTTTCTAGTTAAAATATATACTAGGATGCAGACGGTGTTTAGTAGCACCCGACACCCGTCGTCCACAAACCATGGACGGCTTGTATGCTTGGTTGTTTGATTTTGATGTGTAGTTGATTGTGTGATGTGAAATGAAATAAAATATTTATATAGTTAAAAATATTATATAGTTAAAAATAGAATTTTTAACATGTATTTAAAATTAAATGTTCTTCCGTCTGCGTTCTGATGTGTGTTGTTCTCGAACTATCTGCGCTTTCCTTCACGGGGAAGTTACGGGTCTTTACAGTTGGTATCAGAGCTTTAGTTTACAAAGCTCAGAGGACAAGACACATTAGAACCATACGGAAGAATTCATCAGAAATTGGATTAGTAATATCGAATGAGAATGACTCGTTAGAGATGGGATCAGTAGTATCCTAGAACGAGTGTGAAGAGTAAATTTTTAAAATAAAAATGAAAACCCATTTTGTTTTGAAATTTAAATCGTTGTATACGTATTTGAATATTTATTTTATGTTGAATTTGGACAATCCAATATATAAAGATTTTGCATATGCGCCTTGCAAACGTATATTCGAAGTTTTAATATACTGGATAGATATAGAATCACACTCTAGTCACCCGGGGATAATCCTGATGATGGTGCATCATCATCAGCATTTATATTCGAGTGTTGAAGGTGTGATATCTATATATTTCCATTAGACTGGTGTTAGAACCAAAATTAGATAGGGCCTATTGTTGTGATTTGGCATCAAAAATTTGATTTTTGACTAGGTATCAAAGTTATGAATTTCAAATGAAAATCAACTAATTGATTGATGGTTGTGTTGTTGATTATTGGTTGATTTATGAAAATTTGTACCCTATAACCAAATTGAATCAAATATTGAATTGTACTGAAATTTGGTCGCGTTTGCTTGCATATACATGTACTTACATTGAACAGGTCATAGCAAAGAGGCTAGAGCAGAAGAATAAAATTGTTTGCCCGACAAATAGGTACATGTTTATCATAATTTACTGTTTTGTTTGGGTGATGATGATTTTATGAGCCGATTGGCTTTTTCTGTTTCTTTTTGAGATCTGAGGGCCTGTATGGCAATTTCGGGATTTTCCCGGTGCTCCCGGTGTAGGGGAGGTCATGGCGAAATTTTTCGAAAATTTAGGGTGTTAGCCAAATTTTTGAAAAATTTGAAAAATTCTTAGAAACTGAAAAGTTGAAGAACTTAAGCCGTAATGAAAATAAAGAAAGTTGAGTTGATTTGTGAAACAACTTTCGGCTTCATTCCTTTTCGGGGACGAAAAGTTTTAAGTGGGGGAGATTGTAATAACCCAGAAATCCAAGCCAATTTAAAATTTTTATTTTGGCAATTTTGGTGGATTTTGAATATTTAAAATGAAGTATTTTAAATAAAAACGACGAGAAATTTATTTTGAATAGAATTCGAATGTATATACTATATAGATCGTCGTTAGAATATAAATATTTATTATAAATTATAAAAGGAATTGAAAATGGCGCGGTAGTTCGATAATTCGATTTCAATTTTCAATTGAATGTACCGGGCGCAAAATAAACCGGATTTTAGTGAAACCAAAAATAATAGAATCTAATTGAGAATATCTTTCCAACGAATCCGAAAAATCGAAATTTCATAACGGGGGTCAAATGTTATGTCCAGTTGAAAATTCAGAATAGTCGCTATGTAATTCTGGCCCTTAAAAATGGAAATTTTGCAAACGACCTTGGATTTCGACGAAACCACTTTTGTTGGATCCGTGATGTCAAATTATTGCTAGATTCCAATTTTCACAATTTTTCGAATCAATATGTGAGTGTGGCAAAGCAAAACGCGTTTGACCAGTTTCAACTGATTTTAATCGACTGGAAAATGGCCATTTTTTAAACGGTCTCAGAATTTGACGAAATTAGTTTTGTTAGGACCGTATCGTCAATACGAAGCTTGAAATATTTTTTCTGAAATTTTTAGAGTTCGTATGTGGCCCCGGTAAATTGAAATGCGCGTTTAAATTGAATATGTAAAGATTTATATTTTAAATTAAGCGGAAACTGATCGAAACGACCAAACTAGCTTACGGGACATATCCCATTATGTTTGGAATGGGGGTAATACGCTAGGGGCAACAGTCGGTGGGTTTGATTCTGAGTTCAAAAATAAAAGTTGCTTTTAGGATTTAAATTAAATATTAAATTATAATCTACCCTACCTCACCCTCTCCTCTTCTGGTCAACGTTCTTTGAAATGAAAAAAAAACTATAGACTAAAATCGTGTTGTCTACCTCTATCCGCCCTCGCCCATCGCAGCGCCGCTGCTCCCCACGACCGTCGCCTAGCTGGAACGCCCCCTCTCCTCGACGACGGCCACTCCCTCTCCTCGCCCCTCTTCGATTCTCTCTCCCTCCTTTCCGTTCTACGCCCAAACCCCCCTGTCGCGAATTCCAATTCGCGAGCCCCCATCGCTGGAGCGTAGCCCCCCGACCTCCGCCTTGCACCCCCTCCTCCCGTCAACGCGTCAGCCACCCACCATTCGCCAATTTCAGATCCAACGCCCCTTTTGTCAGCCTCCCCTTCTTCCGAATCGACCCCAAAACCCACGACAACGCTCAACCCTAAGAAGAATTATTGTAAGTATTTTAATTCTATAGTGATTTTTTTTAAATAGGAGAAGTGGTTTTTTTTAAAATAGAAGAAAGGATTTTTCATAGTGTAAAGGTTGGGTTTTTGTATTCGTAAAGACGAGATTTTTATATTCGAAAAGTTTGAATTTTTATATTCAGAAAGACTAAATTTTTATATACAAAAGTTGAGATTTTTATATGCATCGCATTGAGAGAAAAATATGATCTTTGTTGGTTAAAATAGAAAAATCAGTTTATATAATTAGTATTGTTTTTAAAATAGAATAAAGAGATGATTTTTATTATAAAGATATGATCTTGAAAATAAAGGTATGGTCTTTATAGGTAAAATTAAATAAAACAAGAATAAAAATTCGATCTTTTTATATAGTAGAGATTATAAAAATATAATTTTTATAAGGTAGGGAATATAAAAATACGATTTTTATATGTGTAGCGAAATAAAAATCTGATTTTTATTATACGTATAGTGATATAAAAATGTGATTTTTATCCATATAGCGTTGGAATAAAAATGTGATTTTTGAAATTAACATCATATTAAAAATATGATTTTTACTATGAACAACATGACAAAGATTATGTTGGGAGTATGGGCAAATCCAGATGTTCAGAAATTCAGAAATAAAACTGGAGGAGTGGATCCCTCGGTGAGAACTTCTCACTTTTAAATTTTGTTTTTCTAGTTAAAATATATACTAGGATGCAGACTGTGTTTAGTAACACCCGACACCCGTCGTCCACAGACCATGGACGGCTTGTATGCTTGGTTGTTTGATTTTGATGTGTAGTTGATTGTGTGATGTGATGTGAAATGAAATAAAATATTTATATAGTTAAAAATATTATATAGTTAAAAATAGAATTTTTAACATGTATTTAAAATGAAATGTTCTTCCGTCTGCGTTCTAATGTGTATTGTTCTCGAACTATCCGCGCTTTCCTTCACGGGGAAGTTACGGGTCTTTACAATAATTATACGACCCGTTATACCAAAATAAAGATACTTCCTCTTGTTTTAGGTTTTACTATTCTTTCCTCCCCTCCTTTGTGAACCAAGTCCATATCCATGGGTTCGTCATCCTTGTGTTGTGCTCCTTAGCCAAACCCCCTCATTCTCAACATTGCCATCCTTGTGTAACTTGTTGACATGTCTCTCGAAAGCTGCCTCAATCGCACGGAGAATCCTACAAAGCTTGAAAGAAAATTATGGCTACATATGGAAGTTAGGCACTTATTTGTCCTTTGACAAGGGTAGTAGTCTCATCAAGCCTACGGAACCATGCCGTGATGAGGTTACCTCCCAGAAAGCCAGGAGCCCCGAAGACTCAAGAAAGAAGGAAACAAGGATTCAAGCACAGGGTCCAAAGATAGTGTATATGGCTTTGGGGAATATGCCTTTAAAACAAAACTTTTCTTTTGAAAACTTTTCTTTTAAAACCATTTGAAAATAATTTTTAAAATATTTTTATCTGATCCGGTAACCTTCAGCTCTAATACCAAGTGAAACACCCCACCTCCATTAAGGTCACTCACAAAGGGAATGCCTTAACTTCGGTGGAGCATTTTTGGTACAAGATGCAGAAAAATGACAAGATAGACAAATAAAGTAGCGGAAAATAAATAACTTTTATTTATTAAAACAGCTTGTACAAAGAATGTTTTACAACACCAGTACTTATTACAACAAAGCATCTGTCTTGTTTAATATAAAGAAGCATAAACTGACAATGATATTCTCCAATAAAGCATGAGCCAGCAATAGCAGTAGAAAATGGAGTTCAAAGCAATGCGTTAAGGAACCTTCAAGCTCGGAAAGAGTAACGGTCCAAAATGAGCTGAGCTATTCCCTCCCTGACTACCTGGGGGGAAACGGAAGAAAAGAGGCGAAAGCAAACTAGGCCAGATATAAAGCCTGGTAAGCTCAGTGATTCTTAGCATTTAAACGAGGAAAAGGGTCATGACATGAATAAACTAAATATAAGACTAAACCATAGTAACAAGATAACATGGGATAAGCATAGGATATGATATGGCAAGATAAACCGAATGTACCGATAAACTGGATATATTGATAAACTGAATGCGCTTCTACTCCTTCTCTGCTTCGAGACTACCCTGTTATACTGATTTCTATATCTCTGCACTACCTAACTAGTGTCCAAACTAGTAATCTATATAAAATGATCATATAATAACGTGATCCCAATCCCCGTAATTGTGGTTGCCTTCAGGTGTACGTCTATTATGTGGATTCCATTTATTACCTAGATCTAATCTAGGGTTTACTATCGAGCGCTTCCTATATTCAACCAGGGTTTACGCTACCCAGGGCCACTGGGGTTTATGCTACCTATTGAATGCTTCTTGAATTCAGGGTTTATGCGACCTAGGTCCAACTAGGGATTATACTACCTACTGAATGATGCCCCCTATGCTAGGACACACTACCCAGAGCGGTATATGTTCCTAGATTTACCCCACGTATGTGTCATGAATCGTTATCGATGTCTAGATGCACATGTCCTCTATATGTGAGACCCGAGTCCTGTGGCAGGCCTAGTCAAGAAACACGGAACTCGGTCGGGAGCTTTCAGATATCTGCCGATTGCAGAAGCTAAGGTTTTCTTTTGCAGTGGCTATGGTCCCACTAGACCCCTCCCTCAACTAACAAATGAAAGGCACCCAAGAAAATCAAGAATGAGAATAGTACGCAGGCCCCTCTATGCCCCCACAAACCTATGGGCCAACCTCACCCATAACTAGATAGCAAGTATATGGTCTGTTGGAGTTCTCTGCCTTTCTGCTTCACGTATCTCGACTTACTCAAGATGGTAGGTAGACGACGAGTTGCTATCACAAGGCAAAAACTGGTCTTGCAGAATCACGCTGGTCTAAACTAATTTTTAGGTTTCCTTATTATTGCAACCAAGGCATACCCTTGGCTCTTCTAACGCAGACCTTAACCTCTGTCAGCCCAGGAGGATCATCTGCAGCCTCACAGAGGGATACCAAGATTACCCTCACGTCCCCTCGAAGCCGCGTGCTTCGTAACCTATTTCGTTGGAGCCTTCTTCATGATCAGACGAACATTCGCTCCTTCTCGTGTTCTACGTGGCTTTCTTGACTAAGGTTTACTACTTAGCTCTCTTAAATAAGGTTTACTACTTAGTTATCTTTCTCGTCATGTTGGATTGGTTAAGTGTCATCAGTCAATTAGAGTTAACTTAACCCATTCACTTGTCATGTTAAATTGGTTAAGTGTTATCCAGTAGTTCACGTTGACTTAACCTACCCATATATCATGTCAAATTGATTAAGTGTTCCTTAACCTTACTCGTTTATCAGGTTATATTGGTTAAGTGTCTCTCATTAACTTAACCCTGTTTATTCATCATGCTATAATGACTAAGTGTTCTAAGTTTACTTAACCCCACCATCTAGTCTAGTTAGCATGTTAAACATTTACTTAACCTTACCCACTTGTCTAGTTAACATGTTATAATGGTTAAGTGTTTCCTTAGTTATTTAGCCCCCATAAATCTTGCCTTGTTAACATGTTAAGTTGGTTAAGTGTCCAAATTTACTTAACCCCTATCAATCTTGTCTAGTTAACATGTTGAATTGGCTAAGCGTTTTCTCAATTACTTAACCCCACCCTTCTTGTCTTGTTAACATGTTAAGTTGGTTAAGTGTTTCCTTAATTACTTAACCTCACCATTTCTCGCTCGATTGTTCATGAGCTTTAATTAATTAATTAAAGCACCAACCACTCACATTAGACATGTATTGTTGTGGTAATTGGATGTGCCGGTCGGTTCCGCGCAGTTTTACACCACAACTCAGTCTAACGTCGGGTCTTTCTGGGCTTGATGCACTAAACTCTCACATTAGACAGGTATTGTTGTGGTTACTGGATGTGCCGGGCGGTTCCGGGCAGTTTTACACCACAACTCAGTCTAACCTCGGGATATGCATTTTCCTCTTCTCTAATTTACATATTTACTATTCATGTAAATTTTCCATAAACAATTTAGCCTAGATCATATTCATTTGTCATGCAAATTAACATACTTATATTCTATACCCAAAACTTGATTTACCTACCAATTAACCCAACTTGCAATTTATACCAATTTAGATTTAATATTCCCCTTTTACAGTTCATGCCCAATCTAGATTAATATCCCAATTTACAGTTCATGTCAAAACTAGATTTAATATTCTATTTTACCGTTTATGTCCAAAACTTGGTTTACATGCCAATTACATACTTTGCGGCCAATTAAAATTTATCATTTGTGCCCATTTCTAATATGCATGTAAATTATTCACTATTATAGCCAATTCAAGTTATGCCAACATATTTATTATGCCAAATTATCTTAATTAAGCTATGCCCAATCCTCGCATCATAATCGTACATATAACATGATTTCACAAGTTTTCTAAGTACTCATGAAATGGCACTAACAAAAGGAATAGGGGATAAGCACAAGAATTGATATAAAAGAATAGGCATGCAAAAATAATGGCTCCAATAGGTTCGATGTACATAATAGTGAATAGGAATAAACTGGCCAAGTTACGCACTAAATATGAGACCCAACATAATTAAGGGAATAGGCATAGGTGATTTGATCCAACATAATGCCAGTTCAAGGTAAAACATGATTGGTTAATCGTAACAATGGGAATAGGCATAAGAAACTAACTACAATAGTTATAGGCAATTAACCACAATAGTCATGGGCGACTGATCACAATAATTTCTTAATAAATGTCATAGACAATAGTCTCATAGTTATGAATCATAGTCGTGGGCAACAGTCTCATAGTCACGAATCATAGTCATAGAAAAAAGTCTCTTATTCATAGTCATAGGCAACAGTTTCATAGTCATAGTCTTAGGCAAAAGTCTCATAGTCATAGTCGTGAATCAAATCCAAAGGAATAGATAACTTTAGATTTGACATAAGCATGAATCAAATATAATTAACTTGCAAATAGGTACAGTTCTATATTTTGACTTATTACATTCACGATTCCAATTACACGTTCAAATCTAAAGAATAATCGAACTTACAGTGATCGGTTTAGAAAAGGATAATAAGATAGCGTTGTGGTGATTTGCTATGATTCGCATGACGTTGTTTGAAGCCATTGAATTAGCCTTTGAATCTCTACTAGAATTCTAATTTGTGTTGATTAATCTTCAAAGATGATTATTTGATGAAGAATTCCTAATTTGATTGATTAAGGTAGAGGCTAGGTCACTTCAGGTTTTAGCAGCATATAAACGCTTATGAATTCGTATGGAGAAACCAATAGGTTTAGGGGTCTTTTTATAGGTGTATAGGGAGATTTAGAGCACTTAGATGAACTAGGAGTCCATCACAACCACCCATCTCAAATACACATCATCCGGCCACTCAGAAGACGACACATCATCACAGAACACTCCAGAATTCTGTGTTGGATCAGTATGGGCGCACTTGGCAGGTGCGCCAGTGCATTTTTGTATTGGCGCCCTTGTGAAGTGCGCTAATGCATTTTAGTCGACTTCCGGTTTTTCTGCCAAACTTCGTTCATCCATATCTTCTTCATACAGTATCCGTTTTACGCAAACTCGAACTCTATCTCAAGCAGAATTCCGAGACGAATGCAATGGCGTAACCTGTTTCATCTAATTCTTCTTTTAATAATTAATTATTCTTTAATTATATCTTATGTGCCAATTTAAAATTGCGGGGTGTTACAGATTATTACCAAATCGTATTCCATTCAATTCCAATTTATTTTATCTAATTGGAAAACTTTCCTTTGGAAAATATCCATTAAATCTTAGTAAAAAGATTTATAAATTACAAATCAACTCTTCATTTTTAATTGGGTTAAAGAACAAGCGTTATTTAAAACACAGTTCACGACAAACCCAAAAATCCAATTTCAATTAGAAATTAATTAATTGGTAAACTTCTCTAAATCTTATTTAAAAGATTTATTCTTTTCTCATCGGGGTTTAAGAACAATATTAATAAAGACACCATTCATTACAAACCCAAAATCCAATTCGATATTAAATACAAGGCTCTAAATAGAAATTATATCATCTTATATTCAATATCAAATTCTGAAATCAACAAATATCGTATTGGGAATAACGATATATATATCTTCCAAATTCCTCCATAATGTCCATATAATCACGGAATCGAATATCGAAATATTCCGAAGATTATTTCCGTTCAAATCCATTCCAATTCATACACTGGAAAATTCTGACTATTTTAGAACCATTTCAATCCAATTTATTTATTTAAAAATATCGGATTATTATGTTTAGTTAATAACTAGTTCATTTCGATAAAAATATATTTTTATCTTTACAAACTTGGAATTTTTCATCCAAAATCTTTTCAAATCATTTATTATGATTTTACATAATTTTTCTATATTTTTAATAATTTTATTAAGGCCATTACAGTCGATTTCCATAAACGGTCATCGAACTACATTTACAGTGACCTTTTCCAAAATTGATTAGGATATATTTAAAACACAACCGTTATATTTCAAATCTCTTATATTCATTCGAAATATTTTTTTGATACGAACCCAACGGTTCCCGTTTTAGGAGAATACGACGGTCAGATCTCCGGATACGTCCATTTGAAGTTAATGGTCGAAATTCGCGAATGGTCGCTGCGCGGCGCGTTCAATTCAGGCCATTAAATATATATATATAATATATATTATATATTTCGTCGATCTTCACTTAAAACGTATTTTATAAATCGTTTTAGATTTGTTTTAAAAACGATTTCAAATTCATTTTCAATTTTGAATCAAAATCGAATATTCTATGTCATTATAATATATAAATGATACTATTTTCAAAATGTCAGATTTTGAAAACATTTCATTTTCGATATTCATTAAAAAAATGAATAAAATCGATATAAATATCATTCGCGTTAAATGGCGCATATCTAATCAATACGGCTTCACATATTTCAATAATTTTGTGTCCATCCAAAATCGGACATCAAATTCACATTTTAATCCTTTACGGAATATTACGTTAAAATATTGTTTAAATATTTTACTCAACACATGAATATTCTTAATCCTTTATTTGAATATTATTTTAAAATATTCGTTATTTTCCAAATTGGAATGAGACCCAATCAATTACCATATAATGTTATTTATATGGATTCTATACAACACATGTATATAATAACAATAACAAACAATCAACCATCATCCAGAATGCATTACACAACTGCATAAGCATTAAATATAAATAATTATTGCATACAACAGTACGTCAACCAATCGATTAACATACAACTAAACAATTGGGATTAATGTACGTCAAATATCATCCCAATACCCGTATGGGGTTTCAACAAACAAATACTGAATATTATTTGTGCGGTTGGGCGATGTGTAAAATTTATCGTCCCAATCCTTATCAGTTAAATGGGTGTACCTAATCAAATTGTCCGATTTGTAAATGAGTATTTATTATCATTTCAAGAGAATTTTATGCCGTTCATATATACGTTAAAAATTATATTTTTAACGATAAAATATTTTATTCAATACATGAATATTTTATACAGTTCATTTATAGAATAAAAATGATATTTTTATTGTTCTAACATATTTTAGAAAATTTTGCAGCATAACGTTGCGATACAAGAACTGGAATAAGGTCTGGCCTTATTCCTCGCCTAATATTGGCTCGCGCCATACACATACCAATTCCAATCAATTTAATTCACATTCCAAATCAAATACAACCAATTTTTTAATAGGGTTGCCAAAACCTATTAATTAACAATCAATCTAATAAAACAAACAACCAAACATCAATGGTTTCAATCAAAGGTGTCGGATGCTGCTAAGCACTGTCTGCATTCTGGCATATATTTAAATTAATTTAAAGTTGAGTGAGAAACTGTTCTCACCTTGGGATCCATTCCACCATGCTTTATTGTCGCTCAGATTCGCTGTTATGATTCCAACCCAATCTATTTCACGAAATTTATATTAAAAATCATATTTTTATCTTCGCTATAAATAATTAAAAATCACATTTTTATATTATTAAAAATCATATCTTTATATTAATAAAAATCATAACTTTATATAGACAAGAAACATAACTTTATATAAATAAAAATCATAACTTTATATAAATAAATAAAATCAGATTTTTACAGTGCTATTTATATAAAGATCTCATTTTTATGAAAACGCTGAAAATCACATTTTTGTTTCAATGTTTTCTATATAAAAAAAATATGATTTTTAAACTAATGTTATTCACATAAAAATCGTATTTTTATCTAACTAAAAATCATTTCTTTATATAAATAAATATCATTTCTTTATCATGGAAATGAAACCAGAAAAACTCACTAAATTTTTAGGGTTTCGATCGCCAGAGAGCTCGCGGAGTGGTGGCTCTAGATCTTGCGTGACGGTGGAGCTCGTGGTTTCTTCGATTGGGGCGGGGGTTTCGAAATTCACAGTGGATGGTCTGAGGTGGCAGAGGAGGGCATCGAAGGTCAGGGGTGTGGCGGTGACGAGGTAGCGGCGTCTAGGGCTGGATGGCAACGAATTTTGAAGGGGTTAGGTTTTTAGGCTTCGGATTTTTCAAATGGGGAACGGAGAGGAGGGCGGCTTCAACAGCTGAGGAAGGGGTCTGGCGCCTCTAGCGGCGGCGCGTTGGCCTGGAGGGCGACGTCGATCGCTATTTTGTTTTTTTTTCCTCTTCTAATTTGTTTTTTAACAATGCACTAAAAGTGGACATATTCGACACTAATGTGTGTGCATTGCATGTAAAGTGTGCCGAAAGCTATGCTTTCTTTGACCTTCTGCAACAGTATTCATATGATGTTGCATCATGTGTGAATGCACTATTGCGGTTAGAATTCTATGCTGTGACGTGCAACACCAGTTCAAAGTGTTGCTTTACATATATATACAATCCAGGTCAGTGATCCATGTTATCAAAATAAACAAATAAATAATCGTAGATGATGATTAATCCAACGGTTTAAACCAATCCATATTTTCAGTTTAAACATCACCACATCATCGACATAGCCACCTCGCTGTGTGAAATTTTAGCGCTATGTTTCCCGCTTCCAGAATTACCACGTAAAAATATTTCGTCATTCTTCTTCTCTAACATATGTTTCTCTTCACTCTTCCCCTTATACTATTGACCAAAATTTAAACCTAAATTCACATCCGCATCTATTCCCACCACCCCATCACATCTATCCCTCCAGCTATCGCTTCATCAGCCATCACCGAATCACATCTATTCCCTCCACCCCCGTCTATCGCCGATTCCGCAATGATTCCAGCTACTATTACTATTACTTTTAAAATAAAAGTTTCGCTTATTCTGTCGTCTTTATTTTTTTTGGTTTCTAAAATGAATTCAATTATACTTTCGATTAACGCCTTTCAGCCCGACACTTTCGCATTTGGACCATTTTCAGAGAAAGTAGGAAAGATGGTCACTGTAACCGAGCGTTTTATGTTACTGCTGAAGTCAAAATCTCCTGTTCCAGCCTCGTTGCTCTCTATAATCAAGCGTTATGCATTTCCAAATCATTCTCCGAAGGTATATCCTTGTATATTGGTGTGTATTTAATTTTGTTCTGTTGATTATTGCTTTTGTTTGATGCTTTCCCAAATCAAATGAAATTCAATTGATGTACCGAAGGGGTAAAAAATAGAATTGTGTTTTATTTTTATTTTTCTAGCCCAAATTTTCGTATGGTTGTTTGTTAATTTATAGAGAAATCAATGCTTGTTAATTTGTGGAAGTGTTGGATGGTTATTGAAAGGATAAAGGTGTACTGCAACCTTTTTGCTGAAGTGAAGATGTCGCTGCAGGCTGAAGGGATAAAATGATTTATTCTTTCTACTGTCACCGCTTTGATGATGGTTTAGTTGATAAGGTTGTGGATTGGCTGCCGTTGGTGCTTCTTTGTAAAACTGCAGTAGATGAATTTTTTGAAGTTTCTTTGAGTCTACTCTTCGTGGATTTTGATTGCAAGCGTTTCTCCAGGGATGCTTTCAGAATTTGCGTTGATGCATTCGTCCGATGTTTTGCATCATCAAACCCATTATGCGTTGATGCATCATTTTCATCTTTAAGCATCTGCAAGCGTTAAATTTCTTCATCCTTTTGTCGCAACAGTTCCTTTTAGTGATGCCAACTGATCCATTAAATCTTTGACATCTTTGCGCTCTTTGTTAATTTTTGCAGCACCTAATTCAATGCCGGATACCCTTTTAGCAAACTTTAAAGTACAAACTGTTTCTGAATATGATTTCACATCTGGATTTATCTGTACAAACATAAGTGTTTTAGCTTGGCCACCTAAAGAGCTTTGCAAAACTTGAGTTAGCTTGCTGTTTCTGTAAGGCACATGTGAACATTTTTGTCATAATGCAAATATTACATCCCCAAGAGCAGATAGCAACTTGTTGATATGTTGTGCTTCTCTTGACCTGTCTCCTTTAACTTCAGATCGGTCTACCCTTTCACTTCCAGCAAGGTTTACCAAATGTAGACAGCTATAAGTAGTAGTTCCATTCTTCAATTCAACACCTCGGCAATGAACATACACAATATTGTGTGATCTGCTACTTCTTTCATTAAGAGCAGTGGCACCAACAGCCCTATTTGCCAACCCAAGTTGCATCAATTCTAATACATCTAAAGTGGAGTTCACGACATGCATACTTGCATTAGGCATAGCAAGTCCATTAACTTGGGCAGTTGTGACGGCAAGGAATTTCGCTCGGTCCGAACCAGTCGCTAAACCGATTCAGGCCGTTCGAAACGCCCTTTCGTTTGAGAACACGACAAAACAGAACGCATACAGAAGAACATTTCATTGTATATTACAACAATGCATCAGATTACAAGAATATACAGAAATATCAGAGATTTAAATTACATTTAAATACATAGCAGCGGAAAATAATACAATACACCACTAGAAGAGATATACGGATACAAAGCTTTCCGGATATCATTCCAGCTGTAAACCAGGATCCTGTGAATATAAATCTGCAAAACCAAAACTACTAGCTGCCCGTGTCAAAATAGGGGCACCCAGAGTTTAGGTTAAAACAATAAACTCCAGGTCAGTCATGTGACTGGTGTGAGAACTAAAACAGTTATAAATCTTTATTTTAAAGTTGGGTAAATCAAGGGACCACGCCGTATAACACGGAACGGGTTTCCTCCCAAGAATACCAGTGCATAAAACAAACATCGCAATGCTAAATAAAGAAAAATGAAGCTGTTATAAGACCCAGGTCCTATCACACAATGCAACGCAAGCCGGGGGATAGGGTTTTCCCTTATAACAGCCAAAGAATGCTTGATACGTCTTAAAACAAATCATTTGATACTATTATAAGTGCGTAGTGTATAAAACAACTTCAAATCATAAGTATCAATCATAGGCGGCATGGGTACCATATATCATGTCGCCATATATAGGTTTACAAATAAAACCGCAAATGTCACGTATTTGGAAATTGGATTTCCATCTATGAACCGAGGCAAAAGATAGTCCTCAACCGATTCGAGACGCTCTAGCCCGCCCCTCAGGCACAGCCGCAACCGTACCTTGGATCGTCAGGGCCGGTCCACACGAAGTGGATTATAATGCCTGAACAATGCGTTTCTCCGCCCTTTGGGGCGTAAATGAGCCAACTAAATGACTCCATCGGTTCGAGAACGACCGATCAATCCGAGGCGCCTCGCAACAGCAACAACCACATAAGTCAAACTCGTCAGGGCGTGTAAAACCACTGACGCCACTTCTAGCTAGAAAGAAAACGCATGTCCCCCCTGAGGTCCGTCTCCCGTTTTTGATTCATACCGGGTGTGAAACTCGCGAATCAAACGTTACACAAAGCTACGCCACAAAGGCCTTGCTTTGATCATCACCACAAGACTTTGCTTTTCAACAGAAGCCTTGTTCATTTGCATCTTAGCATGCCACACAGGCAAACCATCCTATGCAACCGATATCAGTCACACAGAATGAAATCCAATGTCAGACACACAGTCCATTTACAAGTCCGTTCTGGGTCTGAACGAAACCGGAGGCACCTAGTACCCCGCATATCCATCGATCTCCAAGTACGTCTGGACGATCACTAACTGTTTCCATCTTCTTGGGTGTACAGCCCAATCAAGATCATCAGTTATCTCCCAAACGACGTGAAGACCTCCGGTCTTCGACCATCGTCTTCATCTTCGACTTATCGTCGTATCAGTTACTCAGAATGGGATAAACCCGGTCTTTCCGAATAACTCGCGTATATTTTAAATAAGTGTTACACAAACACAACATACGCCTCATTCCAATTCATTAGTCACTAACCGTAAATTAATCAAGAGAATAATTCCCCAAATATTAACCCCGAAGGCCGAAACCAACATCAGATCAATATCCAGAAAACCATTCTGCTTGGCTAACCGCCAGTTAGTTTCTAAATTTCACATTCAAATCTAATTAAAGATTTAACTATCGCCTGGAGCAAAACTGGTGATACTCCATTCTCGATCTTTTCAATCTAATTAAGGATTCATTAAAACTCCACTTAGTTTTAATCATTATCTGGGTTAAAGAATCAGTGTCATTTAAAACACGATTCACGATAAACCCAAAATCACATTCCATTAATTATTGGGTTAAAGAACAAGTGTTATTTAAAACACTGTTCACGATAAACCCAAAAATCAATACCAATTCAATTCCAATTAAATATCATTTAATTGGTACACTTCATTAAATCTAAATAAAAAGATTTAATCATTTCTCAACTGGGTTCAAGAACAGTGTTAGTGAAGACACCATTCACGACAAACCCAAATCACTTTCATTAATTATCGGGTTAAAGAACAAGTGTTATTTAAAACACTGTTCACGATAAACCCAAAAATCAATATCGATTCAATTCCAATTAAATATCATTTAATTGGTACACTTCATTAAATCTAAATAAAAAGATTTAATCTTTCCTCAACTGGGTTCAAGAACAGTGTTAGTGAAGACACCATTCACGACAAACCCAAATCACATTCATTAATTATCGGGTTAAAGAACAAGTGTTATTTAAAACACTGTTCACGATAAACCCAAAAATCAATATCAATTCAATTCCAATTAAATATCATTTAATTGGTACACTTCATTAAATCTAAATAAAAAGATTTAATCTTTTCTCAGCTGGGTTCAAGAACAGTGTTAGTAAAGACACCATTCACGACAAACCCAAATCACATTCGATATTCAATACAAGGCTCTGAATAGAAAATATATCGGCTTATATTCAATATCAAATTCTACGACTAACAAATGTCGTATTGGAAATAACGATACAAATATATATCTTTCAAATTTCCATAACAACACCTGTAATATCACGAATTCCAACATCGAAATATTCCGAAGACAATTTCGATTCAAATCCACTCCAATGCAATCATTGGAAATTTTGGTTATTTTCAAAACCATTGCAAATTCAATTTATTTATTTAAAAATAAATAGAATTATAATTCTAGTTCAAAACTAGTTCATTTCGATAAAAATCTATTTTTATCTTTTCAAATATGGAGTTTTTCATCCCAAATCTTTCTAAATCATTTCTTATGATTTTACACAAATTATTACTATTTTTAATAATTTTATCAAGGCCCGTACAGTCGATTTCCAACAATGGCCATCGAACTGCACTTACAACGACCTTTTTCGAATTTGATTTGGACGTATCTCCAAATCCAACCGTTAGATTTCAAATTTCTAATATTCGTTAGAAAGCTCTTTTCGATACGAACCCAACGGTTCCGGTTTTAGGAGAATCCGACGGTCGGATCTCCCGTAATGTCCGTTTGAAATAAATGGTCGAAATTCACGAACTGCCGCGGCGCGGCGCGTTCTATTCAGGCCATTATATTATATATATAATATATATAATATATACTTCGTCGATTTCTATTTAAAAACGAATTATATAAACAGTTTTAAATTCATTTCAAAATCTATTTCAACTTCCATTTCAATTCAAAGCAAAATTGAATTCTTCTTTATAAATTCGTTTCAAAATTCATTTCTGTTCAATTCAAATTTCAATTCAATTTGAATTCATATTCAATTCAATTCATTTCGAAATCGTTTTCAATTCAATTCATTTCGAAATCGTTTTCAATTCAATTCATTTCGAAATCGCTTTTCAATTCAATTCATTTCGAAATCGTTTTCAATTCAATTCATTTCGAAATCGTTTTCAATTCAATTCATTTCGAATTCGTTTTCAATTCAATTCATTTCGAAATCGTTTTCAATTCAATTCATTTCGAAATCGTTTTCAATTCAATTCATTTCGAAATCGTTTTCAATTCAATTCATTTCGAAATCGCTTTTCAATTCAATTCATTTCGAAATCGTTTTCAATTCAATTCATTTCGAAAACGTTTTCAATTCAATTCATTTCGAAATCGCTTTTCAATTCAATTCATTTCGAAATCGTTTTCAATTCAATTCATTTCGAAATCGTTTTCAATTCAATTCATTTCGAAATCGTTTTCAATTCAATTCATTTCGAATTCGTTTTCAATTCAATTCATTTCGAAATCGTTTTCAATTCAATTCATTTCGAAATCGTTTTCAATTCAATTCATTTCGAAATCGTTTTCAATTCAATTCATTTCGAAATCGCTTTTCAATTCAATTCATTTCGAAATCGTTTTCAATTCAATTCATTTCGAAAACGTTTTCAAATCGATATAAATATCGTTCACGTCAAAATGGCGTCAATCTAATCAACACGGCTTCATATATTCCTTTATTTTCAAATATTCTATTTCAAATATTTCTTTTTCAAATATTTCTTTTTCAAAACTGGAATGAGGCCCAATCAATTACCATATAAAATTAATTATATGGATTTTCATACCACACATGTATATAATAGCATTGAAAATAATCAACCATCAACCAAAGTGCACTACACTGTATAAGCATCAAATATAGATATTCAACGCTTATAACAGCCTGTCAATCAATCGATCGACATATTTAATCAATCAGGATGAGTGAACTTCAAATTTCATCCTAACACCCTTGTGAGGTTTCAAACAATCAAACACATATTTTATTTGTGCAGTTAGGCGATGTGTAAAATTTATCGACCCAATCAACGTCATTCAAATAGGTGTACATAAACAAACCGTCTGGTTTGTAAATGAATATTTATTTATTCACATTCACGTTAAAAATTATATTTTTAACGATAACACATTTTATTTTAACATATGAATTTCTATTCAGTTCATTCTTTAAATAAAATGCTATTTTTATTTTTCTAACTTATTTTAGAAAATTTCGGCGGCATAACGGCACGATACTAGAAACGGGACAAGGCCTCGCCTTATCCCCGGTCTAGTGAAGGCCCACGCCATTCACACATCAATCAAATTCACTTTCGTTATGCAAACCACAAAATTTGGAGTAAGAGTCTAACCTAGCCTTACTCCTTCGCCTTATAACGGCGCACGTCTAATCCTAACCAATTTATCGATTCGATTTTTCACATCACAAACCACATTCAAGCCAATATCGCAATCAATCACCAAACAATCAAACAAACAAGTCCATGGTCTGTGGACGATTGTGTCGGGTGCTACTAAGCACCGTCTGCATCCTAGTATATATATATATAACTAGAAAAATAAATTGAAAGGTGAGAAATTCTCACCTTTAGCTATCCTAGCTCCACGGCTCTTCATTTGCAGAAGTCTTCCTCGTTATCGCCTCTTCGTCATCTTCGTTGCCCAAGGCCACTATATATATAAAAATCGAATTTTTATTTCAAAGTTCAATATATAAAAATCGAATTTTTATTTCAAAGTTCAATATATAAAAATCGAATTTTCATTTCTAAGTTCAATATATAAAAATCGAATTTTTATTTCTAAGTTCAAAAAATCGAATTTTTATTTCAAAGTTCAATATATAAAAATCGAATTTTCATTTCTAAGTTCAATATATAAAAATCGAATTTTCATTTCTAAGTTCAATATATAAAAATCGAATTTTCATTTCTAAGTTCAATATATAAAAATCGAATTTTTATTTCGCTATTCAATATATAAAAATCGAATTTTTATTTCAAAGTTCAATATATAAAAATCGAATTTTTATTTCGCTATTCAATATATAAAAATCGAATTTTTATTTCAAAGTTCAATATATAAAAATCGAATTTTTATTTCGCTATTCAATATATAAAAATCGAATTTTTATTTCGCTATTCAATATATAAAAATCGAATTTTTATTTCGCTATTCAATATATAAAAATCGAATTTTTATTTATATAGATTCCGCCTTTTCCATTTCAAAGATCTAATCTTTTCTTTTACTTTTCAAAGTTTAAATCTTTTACCTTTTTAAAAATTCAAATCTTTTAAAACCTTTTTAAAATAAAGAATCAGTTTTAAACATTTAGAAAAAAAAACTGTTTTAACCTTTTAATTAAAATCAGTTCAGTTTTCTTTCTTTTCTAAAAATTTCAGTTTTTATTTCTTTTTAAAAAAAAATCAGGTTTTAATAATCTCAGAAAATCAGTTTTAAACATCATAAATAATCAGTTTTAAAATCATAAATAATCAGTTTTAAAATCATTAATAATCAGTTTTAAAATCATAAATAATCAGTTTTTAAAATCATAAATAATCAGTTTTTAAAATCATAAATAATCAGTTTTTAAAATCATAAATAATCAGTTTTTAAAATCATTTATAATCAGTTTTCAAAATCATTTATAATCAGTTTTTAAAATCATTTATAATCAGTTTTCAAAATCATTAATAATCAGTTTTTAAAATCATTAATAATCAGTTTTCAAAGTAAAATAAAAATAAAAAAAACAGTTTTTAAAGTAAAATAAGAAAAAAATCAGTGGGAACTTACAGCGTTTTTTTTTTTTTTAAAGAGGGAGGGGTGCGGCTACTCAGGAGGAGGCGGCGCTCGTGGGAGGTGGAGCAGGCGGCGCTGGCGATGAGGGGAGGCTGCGGCTTCAAGGGTGGCGGCGACTTCGAGGGTGGCGGGGTCATCGAATCGGGGAGAGATGGATGGACTGGAGCGAGAGGGCGATGGAGGAGGTGCGGCTTGCCAGCGGTGGGTCGCGGTGGGAGGATGTGGCGACCCCGACGATCGCTCGTCGTTCTTCTTTTTTTTTTTTTTTTTTTTTATAATTTCGATTCTGAATGAATTTAGAACTGGGGGGGGGGCCAAAGGGGATATAGGAGAGAGATTTTTTTTTTTTTTAATTTATTTATTTTATCCAAAAGAGTTGACTTTCAATTACGACCTCGAAACGAGGCCCACCGCCTGTCGTCCATAGCGTTTTACCCCCATTCTGAACACAATGGGATATGTATCGTCAGCTGATTCGGCTGTTACAATCAGTTTCCGTTAAATTTACATTTAAATCATTATTTTGAATTTTAAACGTACATTTCAAATTACCGGGGTCACATACTAACTAGAAAAATTCCAGAAAAATATTTTCTAGCTTTGTATTGACGATACGGTCCTATCAAAACTAGTTTCGTCGAATTCTGAGACCGTTGGAAAAATGGACAATTTCCAGTCGATTAAAATCAACTGAAACTGGTCAAACGCGTTTTCCTTTGCCACACTCACATATTGATTCGAAAAATTATGAAATTTGGAATCTAGCAATAACTCGACACTGCGGATCCAACAAAACTGGTTTCGTCGAAATCCGAGGTCATTTGCAAAATGTCCATTTTTAAGGGCCTGAATTCCATAGTGACTATTCAGAATTTTCAACTGGACATATCTTTTGATTCCCGCTATGAAATCTCGATTGTTCGGATTCGACGGAAAGATATCATCAATTAGATCCTATCATTTTTGGTTTCACTAAAATCCGGATTGTTTTGCACCCGGTACATTCAATTGAAGTTTGAAATCGAATTATCGAACTACCGCGCCATTTTCAATTCTATTTATAATTATATATAAATATTTATATTCTAACGACGACGTATATAAATATATACGTCGAATTCAATTCAAAATAAATTTCTCGTCGATATTATTTAAAATAATTCATTTTAAATAATCAAAATTCGCTAAAATTGCCAAAATAAAATTTTCAAACTGGCTCGCATTTTACGGGTTGTTACAGCAGTGCTTAGAACTCCAAGCTTCTTGTATAAGAAGATCTCACTCTTGCTCGTTATCAATTTCGAACATTTAAACACTAATTTCATACAACATAGTATAGTTCCGACTTTTACAAATATGGAAAAGATCATTTTAATGCACGATCGTTGACACCCTAGTCCTAGCATTCGATTTAATGCAAGATCATTTAATGCACGATTGTGTTATTCCAACTTTCTCCTCTTTCTACTGCATTCAATTTTCTAGACTAGCGTTCGTTATTGAATGAGAAAAGAAAATCATTGAAGAGATGCAGAATATGATGTATATGTACTCATAAGTATAGTGTCTTTTTTTGTGCTTTATATGCTCTAGTTTTTATGTCCTCGGCTTTCCACTCAAAGTAGGCAAACATGTAGCTACTTTTATGCATGTATGTGATTTCTTAATTTGCTATACATGAAACTTTGTCATTGTCGTGAACATACATTCGTACTTGTTGTATCTTTAATTTTAATTTTGATGACATCTACGCTGCTATTTATACATTTTGTGTTTGAATCTTGTGCGCTTTGTTATTTTGTAGATCGAGTATGAACCAGAATATATGGTGGGGTTTGAGAATCCTGATATAGATTAAAAACAAACAACTAAAGATGCTCGTCTATGGTAAATTTATTACATGATAAAATAATATAGTTTGATCTACATTAATGATAAATGGAGCGTATTCGTCGGACTGCTGTAGTTGTATCATACCAATGTCAGGCAGTTGGTAACCAAAATGAAGTTACACTGGTATACTAGTTCTCTCGTAATGGTAACATTCTATATGTACATGCTTTTTATATCCTGTTTGGTAAGCATGTATATATAGTACTGATCAGAATAAAGACAAATTCCCATTCATTGATATAGTAAAGCAGTCAGTAATCGAAAGGTCTAAAACTAAATCCGACGAGCTTATTGGCATAGATCCTGATCGTAAATTTCTTGCTGGCATTTAATTTAATGTTTAGTTAATTTTTTAAATAAAATTAAATCTTGTTAGTGCAGGGAGATGGATGCGGATTTGTTGAGGCGATGAGATGAGTTGATGTTCTGATATTGTTTTTCAAATGGTTTGAATGTAATGATATGTAAAATATTTTAGATGATTTGAATGTAATGATCAAGTTTTGGATGGATTTATTCTATGTACAAAACCAGTATTGCAGAATTTTTAATTGAAATGTTGTATTTGCTTTCTTTTAATGTAGCATTTGTCGTCTTCTGCTGTTGCATTTACTTTTTTTCCTGATGTTGCATTTCAAGATAATAGTGTTGCATTACATAATACAGTGGTGTTGCATTAAATATTATTAATTCCACATGGCACGTGGGCCCCATAGCTCATGTGGTGTGTGACACATAGGCAGCTGACGTGGAGAGCTGATGTGGCATGTGACATGTCAGTAGCCGACGTGGAAAGTCCATGTGGACCCCACTACCATGACCTGGAAGCTAGGCTCTGGCTTCTACTTAAGGCAATGTTGTATGTTGTTGCATTACATGCATATACTATTGCAATGGTTGCAATAGTGTTTTAATGCAATACTTTCTTTCCGCTGCCATAAATGGGCAAAAGCGTCGCATTAGATGGCTAATGCAACGGCCGCAGATGTCACGCCACTTTGGTATTGCCTATTTGAAAAAAGGCCTACAACAACGTTTTTTCGATCTATGGCCACAGAAAAATAGTGTCGAATATGCCCACTTTTGTAATAGTGATGGTAAAAGGGAAGGGGGGGTTGACTTTGAATAGGAGAAAAACGGGCGGGGGGGGGGGGGGGGGATATATAATTATATTATTTTAATTTCAGAAAAGTTACATTTTCTTTTCAACTCCGAACCGAACCCAACGACTATCGCCCCTAGCATAATACCCCCAATCCGAACACAATGGGATATGTCCCGTAAGCCAATTCAATTGTTACGATCAGTTTTCGTTAAATTTAAAATATAAATCAAAATATTTTGAATTCAAACATACATTTTAAATTATCGTGGCCACATGCTGACTCCAAAAATTCCAGAAAAATAAATCTAACTATATTTTGATGATACGGTGCTAACAAAAGTGGTTTCGTCGAAAATGGAGGTCGTTTGCAAAATGGCTATTTTTAAGGGCTATATACTATATTAAAATATATATAAATTCCATAGCGACTATTTTAAATTTTAAACTGGACATAACATTTAATTTATAAAGTGAAATCTCAGTTTCTTATATTCTTATAAGGATATAGTTAATCAGATTCAAATATTTCTTGTTTTGGCCAATTCTGACTTATATTAAATTCTTTACATTCAATTAAAATTAAAAATCAAATTTTCAAACTACCGCACCATTTCAGACTCGTTTTATAATTAAAATAACTTTTTACGTTCTAACTTCGAATTAAATAAAATTTTAATCATTATTATTTAAAATAAATCATTTTAAATATTCAAAATCCATTAAAATTGCTAAAATAAAAATTTTAAATTGGTTCTGAAATTCCGGGTTGTTACAAGGCTCTAAACTCACGTCGTATGCATTTACTTCCTATGAGATTAACCTAATATAGTATATATGTAGCTACCCCCAACATATCGAATTACTCCCCATAGTACCCTCCTCGCACGGTCTCCACCGTCATTACACGGAAGTGTATCATACGCCGAACGACGTATGGAAATCCAATTACTACGCCCGTTACCACATGGAACCATCATCGCTATGCCATGCAAGCATACGGATCGTCATATCCAAACGCCTTGGTCGAATCACGAAGTAATGCCCTAATGTCTATAATACACCACTCGGTGCGTGTATCTAGACCCTCACACATACGTACTGTCTACTGTACCTGAGTCCCGTAATAGTTTTGCATCCAAAGCATGGAACTCGGTTGGGAGCTTTCTATATCTGTATCGGTCAGCTCAAATGACCTATAGTACAGATATTCAAGTATGGTTTGCTTTTTACGGTGGCTATGGCCCCACTCCAGCCCTCCCTCAACTAGTGAAAGACTCCATCAAAAGCTAAGTGATGTGCCCCTAGCAAACAATCTATCATCTAATTTGGTCCTGACCAGCCTCCCTTAGGCAACCGACGAATCACCCAACGCCATCCTCCACAGCCTTTTGATTGCCAAACTACCATTGTAGTCAAGGTATACCCACTGGGTGGTATCGCGCAGAGCACCACCTCTACGGGTACATCTTGAGCGTGTACCGCAATAGAGGACCACCACGGAGTACCCTACCATATCCTTCGGAAGCTGTATGCTTCCCTCTAGTCACGCTGAGCAAGCTAACAGGATAACTAGCAGAATAATCAGATGGATGTGCTCCTCCAGTGCCTCCAGACACTGCAATGATCTACCCCGTTGGGTTCTTCACATTCGTACATGCGGACTGGTCCAAACGGCTTACGCAATCATGTTATCTGATCCTATGTCTATTCTTTTACCCCTGTGCTTGCTTTATGTTATCAGATTACTAGTTAACTTGATTACCCAATAATTTCCTTTTTATTCATGTTACAAGGTTTTCCCAAGCTCCTTATATCTATGAGGAATGGACCCTATTAGCTTATTAATCATACAAGTTTAACTTAATCATGTTTTAAGTTCATTAATAAGCACATAACATGTCATTTCCTAGATTGTAATTAAAAAGGTAATCTACAACTCCTTTTTATAACCATGTCATTTGTTGTCAGTTACATGTTTACAACTTCAATAACATGTTTTACTTTACGTATAATTAAGTATATCTTTTCCCAGTTCGCATGTTTTCTTATGACATGTCTACTTAATATTAAAGTATGTACAACTTATTTCATTCCATAAGTCTACTTTTATTCTTTCTTATTTAATCATAACTTTGTCCTACATTGTTATCACAACTTGTTTTTGTTTACTTACTAACTTAGTTTCCCTAACTAAGATATGTTAATAATTTCTCTTTCTATTTACTATAACCCATGTTACAATTTCACTTATCCCTAGGATAAGACTACCTTTTATATTCCATTCTCATTAATATAATTAATTATAATAAGTTATATTCCCCATTCATACACATTTTCCTTTCTCTTTAACATTAACCAAACATTTATTATTGTAACTTCTCTTTCTTTACCGTCTTGTACATTTTCATATGTACCATTTATTTATTTATTGCATGTTGTATACATATATTTTTATATATTTTTATGCAACAGACCTCACCTCTCACATTAGGCTGACCACTTGTGGATGCTGGATTTGTCGGGTGGTTCAGGACAGGCTTCTACCAAAAGTTGAATTTAACCTCGTGTCTTTGTGTGGTTATCTACAATTTCTCAATCAATGTAAATTTTCCACACAAATTAGGCATATCTTTTTTTCATTATTCCCAACTTCATCGTAATTTAATTTACAATATCCAACTGGTCATTAACAACATTTTCTCTAACATATTCGCTTTTGTTGTAGTTTCCACAATTCTAGCATTACAGTAATTATTTAATCTAAATAGAGGATTAATAGAATGGATTTATACAACAGTATACCCTTAACATTATAGAGAATCAATCTTATCACTATTACCATAATTCACAGTTATTTAGCACGTTTAGAATAACGGGGAACATAAATGGTAAATATACCATTATTCAAAAGGTAAAATTCTAAATTCACTCACTTGACAGCTTTCTGACCTTGAATCTGATCTAAATCTGTTATTCCGTGGTCTTCCTAACCGAATCTATTGTTAATACAACCACAAATTCACAAATATGATGCTAAAAGAAGAGGGAAAGAAAGGGAGAAACATAAATAAATCAGTTTCAAGAACTTACCTCATGTCGATAAGAATTCTAAACACTTATGTTGTAGATTTACATTCTTCGTCTTCAAATTATGAATCAGAATTAACTAAGTCTAATTTTCTAATTTTTGAAAAGATTTGGGGAAGAAAGAGAAGGCAGAACCTTAGCAGTGTCTCAGAAAATATGAGTTTAAACATAAGCCCTGCTATTCTATTTATAATAGTACGGGAAAGTCTGGTCCATCGGATTTAACCCAATAAAGTCTGAACCTTTTATTCCAAAAAAACACGTCATCTACTAAAATAGACCTGACTGGTTGACACATGGATCGACCCAGGAGAGGCTTGGTTCGACCCATCTTGTAACGACCTGCATTCTACGCATCAAAGGATCGTAGAATATTTATTTCTTTCATGTACGAAGTCGTATGGTCATGTAACTTTGGGAGACGACTATTGGGGTCATTTCCCATGTTCGTGATTTTTTTCGATTTTTAATTGACCGTTTTTCCCCTAGCTGATCTTGTTTCGACCATAACTTTTGATTGGAAAGGAGTTTTAACCTGAAACCACTTCCATTGGATCCGGATGATGGTTTACCTTTCCGTAGAGTAGTCATATGTGAAAAACGGACATACTGTTTGGGAGATATGGCAGAAACAAGGTTTGGAAGGCGAAAAACTGCTTAACCGGGCCAAATGAGGTGATTAGTGAATGGGCCCATAACCCATTTAGGGATTAGGGTTATGGGGAGGCTGAAATGAGGTAGGTTTTCATTTCATTTCAGTTTTCTAGCCGCCATTTACCTCCTAGGAACCCTAACAATGGCCTCCAACATCTAGAATCATCTCTAATCACTTTCTAATCAAGTATTAGCCTAATCTACGTCAAATCAAAGGGAAATAGCACCAAAGAAAGGTTTGAGCTGCCGTTAGACATCAGTATTCGCCCAAATCAGCGGAGTTTCAGTTTTGAAAGTTTTAATTTTTGGCTAGGGTGAGTGATTTGCATAGTTCCTCGCTAATTATGGTTAATTAAGGGTAGTTAGTGTTAATTAGCGAATTTAAACATGATTAAATTCTGGAAAAATATTTATAAATTTTGAATTATTATTTTAGACCTCTGTTAGAAATTTGGGTTAGCTTGGTTAAGTTTTACTAATTCTATCATTAGTTTTTCTTAAATATGCTTTAGGAAAAATATGGAATTTTGGCTATGTTTGATTCGTTTTAACCTATCAAATTATTGTTTTGGTGTTTATGGTTAGTCCTCTATGTTGCTATGACTGTTTGGAATGATTTGTGATTGTTTAAAAAAGTTAGATTGGTCGAAAACGTCGTCGAATGGCGTAAACAGGTCGCTGGACAAAATGCAGGAAATATGCAGCGATCGGATCGGATCCCCCGAACCCCGAACCAACCCGCTCGTGGATGGTGGCACCGCACCGACCCGCTCACCTGGAGAGCTATATGATCCGAACCGCTCCAGCTTGGTCACCACGAACTGCTTGGGAAAGCAATTCACGAACCATTGCTTCATCCGATCCGAACCCAATGGAGTTGGCACCACGACCCGATCCGGAGTGCTTGGGAAGGAGCACCGAACCAGAGGAGCTCTCCACGAACCAAACCGCCAAGAGGCGTGGACCCCGACCCGAACCGCTGGAGGAAGGACACCACGATCCGAACCGATCTGGAGAGGGTGCTACAAACCGATGGGAACCCAAGCCTAGATGACGATCACGAACCGAATGAAGATCGGTCCGGAGATGATGACTGAAACCCGAGATGCAAAGGTAGTCCAAGTAGGAAGTTTGTACTCAAGATCCAGTTGGAAGCCGACGAGTTTACTTCGTGAGTTGGACTTTGCTGCGGGACGTGTGCAAAGGGGTTATCGACGTCCATAGCTTTGATTCACCACCAAGATGGATGTTAGGCTACGTATCAGTGCAATGGGGTAGATGTTACTCCATGGTGTAGAGTGATCGTAGCATGGCTATGAGCCAGTGCAGTGAAGTTGTCATGACTTCATGAGGCAGAGTGGACATAGAAAAGACTAGTGGCTATGGATCAGTGCAGTGGAGTCGCCATGACTCCATGGGGCAGAGTGATCATAGCAAGGATATGGGTGATCAAAGCGGTGGATATCGTATGCTTTACGCACTGAGTGAGAGATGTGAGGATGGTTGCTATGGTTGATTGTTTGCTATCACTATGTCACTTACACCCCCACCCCCGTATTCTTTACACCATATGTTAGTGTCACCTTAGAGTATTGAGCGGTATGTTGTGCTAACTCTTTGTTTGCAGGTCCAGGTTCAGGTATGGTTTAGTATACCTGTTATTTATTTTGTTTTGCTGCTTATCGCTCATAGCAGACTTTTGTCTGACCCAGAGTGTTATGTCTCTTCTTATTACTCTGGGTGCTCTTAAACGAGAAGTCTAGAGACAAGTTAGCTGGTGATGCACGAGTAGCTGATCCAGAGGCGAGCAGGAGGCTCCTACGTATTATCTACATATATTATCCCTGTGTTGTTGACGGTCACTGCTTTGGGCATTAGTAGTGTACCTCTCCTTTCTTTTGCTTAGAGACAGTATTTTGAAGTTGTAATAATGGTTATGGATCATAAGTTGTATTTTGGATTTCCACTGCTATAATGATTACGGTTTAGTTTTCAGCTTATGCACTGTCTAGCCTGTTTTATGTCAAGTATGTTATTATTATATTTTATTCCATGCGCTGTGAGACATTCTACAGGTTACTTTTTAGTTCAAATTCCTTACCTTTCCTTTCTGTGACGACCGTCCCGTGCTGGTGAGACATTGGCACAACGCACTTTCTTTGGAAATGTCGGCTGGTGCGGGGCGAGCCGTCACACATCTTGGGTCTGAACGTGTAATTTATGCCTCGTTTGAATTCTATTTAACGTTAATTAATAACCTTTAATTTCTTACTTAATATGACTTATCTAATTTGTTGTTTTCCATTTATAATTCATCTTTAAGTTTAAATTTCGAATTTATGCGTGTATATGTGCATATAACCTTTCAATTCCTTGTCCGTTAAGAGTTGCTCTGTAAATGCAATTAATAACGATATTAATTCATTATTTTATACATTTTAATGCATTCCAATTTCAAATGCAGTTGTTTTCTTGTCCTTTTTTCATTTATTATGCATTTATTACTCTCTGCTCTTAAGTTGCACTTTTTATCTGAACATTTTTATTTATGCATATATATATATATACACGCGCAATTTTTATTTCTTTTTAAAATTCAAATGGCGTTATGACATCATTTATTATTTAATTAAAAATGCGGGGTGTTACATTCTTTCACCCTTAGGAAATTTCGTCCTTGAAATTTGGTAAGGGTAAAATTAAGTAATCCCTCGTAAAAATTACAACCATCATGTGTACATCCAATTTTGCAACCATTTGAGCATTAGTGCCAAGTGTTATACAACATAATAATACATGAATGCAACGAGTGCCTAAGCGGTACCTCCTATATGAATGCAGATTTTTTGAAAAATCTTTTGAAAACATGATGTATACATCCTAAATATACTGATAATTTCTATGTGAATGGAATATTTTGGAAATCAAAATACCTTTCTTATCCAACTTTTCACACACTCTAACAAAATAAGAATGTAGTTAATCCAATTTTTACATCCAAACACTACCAATCAACTTTAAATTTTCAAAATACAGAAAAGTCTAATTTTCTGAATTCGGTTTCTTATGTTACAAAAAGGTGGAAAACAGAAAACTTCACATCTTACATTTTTCTTTTATGTACCATTTCTATCTGTACTTTAATTTTATGCAATCATTATATGGATACTTTCTATCTTCCTATTGAGCACATTTTACATAAGAAAAATTTCTTAGTTATGAATTTTCCTTTCCAACTTACTTTATAAAAGTCCAATTTCCTATTCCTCAAAAATTTCCATTTTTCTCAACTATCATATCTATTGATTTATTTTGTTGTTGTCATCATTGTTTGGTTTCTATTAGTTATGACGTTACTTTCTTTCCTTAGCTTACTTAACTTAATCCACTGATCTAAGTTTAATTTTAAATAAGTATCCTAATTCTTTCAAAACTAAAATACGAAAACAAGCACACTACATGGCAACCACCAAGGGCTAAGAAGCTTAAAACCATGTCCCCGTTGACAAAGAAAAGTCCAAACCACGGGATCTAAACAACTCACATGCCCTTTACCACCTACTTGTCACAACTAGTCCTTGTTGTGTACTAACAGCCTTTTCTATGAAACTACCTAGGCTCCATAGTGCTTATGCGCTCTACGAGAATTTACTATTATTCCAAAATAATTCTGGCTATTTACTTTATAGCCGCATAAATTTTCCCCATCTTTCGTAGGCATTAATCCTTACCTACTCCATGATTTAGAAATGTGGTTTGACCTTATCATTTCATTTTCCTTCCAAAATTAGAAGCTTCAAAACTTCCCTTCTTCTTCTTCTTCAATAAAACTTACTTTTGCCAAACCATAAAAATGACATCTCATAAAAAACATAACTTTTTTTTCCAAATCATAAAAACTGGAGTAGGCAAGGATAACTGTTTCTTAGTTAACTTTACAAAAACTCATTGTTATTACGCCAGTTCAATTACTCACAACTAGGTGCAAAAAATTAATCTATTCTACAACTTATTTTGTCCACCTACCATAGTTTATATCAAAACAAATGTTAAAAATTATTGTCAAAAGAACCGGGATTTTCAAAATTTTCTTCACTGAAAATTTTAGCTTTTTGACAAAAATGCAACCTTTTCCATATTTCGTTATTTAATTCTTTCCTACTTTATAGCCTAAAACTATTGAGCTATGCATGCTCTATAATTTACACATTTTTCTGAAAGATTTTTTTTTTTGAAAAAAAAAATCGTAAGAAATCACCGCTTCAAAAATATACCCTATTTTATTTTATTTTTATCCCAAAACCCAATATGTTCTTATCAAATATGTTTCCTACATATATTTTTTCAAACATCAAAAACACCTCTTTTTTTTTCAAAAATTATCTCTATACAATTTAGCTAGTACATATCTTACAATTTTAAACTTTTAAGGTCAAAACTTGAAAATACTTTAAACTACCTCCCAAAAACTTTTAAAATTTCAAGTTCTTAAAAGTTAACAATAGGGCTGGACTCAAAATGGGTTTCAAACTTATTCAGACCTCTCTAAATATTCCCACAAATTCTGTAGTGACCTGGGAATTCGACACTCGAATCCAGACACTAACACATCTCGTGCCCAAATTCAAGTACCGAAAACCCCAGAAAGCTAATAGAAATAAATTAGAGGGTAAGGTAAGAAAGAAATAAAGTTAGAATCGAAGAATAAGAAAGACCAATACAACATAGAGTCTCACATTGCAGCGGAACAAAATATAATATAGAAATAACTTTTATTGAGAGTTTGAAATAATAATTACAACATCAGAGTACATCATTACACCTGGACAGTTATAATAGACTGCCCTCATATATATATATATATATATATATATATATATATATATATAACACAGCGGAGTAATAACGGTAAAACATCATACGTCTAAACTCCTTTAGCTCATCTTTGGACTTCACAGCATCCGATAACCTGAACCTATACATCCCAGTCTAACCCGAGCATTTACAAACACCGGGTCAGTCTGGTGAACCAGAGTAAGAAAAAAACTCGCTAAGTTTTAAGTGTCATCCAACTTGATTTTAAAGTCAAACTCTTTTCGAAAGAAAAGTATAATCATAAGACCAAATCCACACATAAATACGGATGGTTTTTACCTTAAGATAACCCAAACATTTGAAATCAATATCTTATTCTGATATTATAATAATGTCTAAACACAAATAAATATCAATCTAGCGGAACGCTTGCATCTCAGGCTCCACATATATAATATACAATCAAAAAACCGCAGGCTCTTATTGGAGATTGGATTCTGACTATGACAAGGTATGGAACCACCTGACGATAATGTATCTTTAAAGTGGAATACATTGGGTTCAACAAGAACATCTTGCAACCCGGCCATACATGACCGACCACTCATTTCGCTTGAGTGTATCGAACGTATATCACCAACGGTTGGGCTCAAACCACCGTTTCCCGAAAGGGTCAGCATCGAAATAGATTAAAGAAGGAAATGAATTTTCTCGAGATAGGTGATAATACACCCTAATGGGAGCGACCCACAAAGCCATGTTACCTGCCCGATTTTTGTCATTTCCCGATTGATGAGGCTTGAGGTTTAATTTACCTTTTTCTAATAGCCCACCACCATTCACTTTTAATGCCACATTGTTAGATCCTCCCGAAAACATCACTAATTGATTTCCACAAAAATACTCTGGTTGTTAAGCTAAAGAAGTTTCCCTTCTTTTCCACAAACCGGGTACGCTTGAAGAAAACAATGTACGTGACTCCTTTGGAAATACTCTTCCAGAGACTCGTCCATACAAGTTGTCCTGAGACTGGGAAAACCGAAGTCACCATCCTACCACATCCTATGAATTACCCTGTGAATTTGTAGCGAGTAGTCCTTGCAAATCCATAAATTTCAATCATGATAGAATCATCGTTAAAATATCTCTAAGGATCAGCTAGATAAATCCAATAATCGTTCTTTCATTCATGAAGATTTACGGGCTTCAATTGCTCCATCTCAATTGGCTTCAAATATCTTCTTCGTTTTCGTGCTTGTTGGTTCGAAATGGTTTTCGAATATAAATTTTATCCCTATCTTTCCATACCAACAACGCATTGGGTATGATTTTGATAGTTGGTTATTTAACTATAAAATATTAATCATAAAAATAAAATAAATCCATTGGTTCAGTATACAACGTCACTTGGCCATTAAAAATAATATATAAGTTTTAATACCAAAGATAATATACCTGGTTAATATATTAATATTCTTAAATCATCTTATTTATGTACTTAGAAAAAAAAACTTAAAATCATATCAAATTTCCCGTTAACTACCATTTCAAACCATTGCCTATTTTCTATAATTGGAAACAAGTTCAACTTATTATTCCTAAACAATCATTACGGCATCCGCTTTGCTTCGTTATTTGAACACCATACTTATCCTTTAAGAATAAAACCATTCTAAATCTCATCTCTTTGTTTTGAATATTTCGTTATATGTAACACCCCGAATTTTCTGTTAACTATAACTTAACAAATTAAAGTATAATTAATTCTAAATGATGAAATCAAGGGAAATGGGGTACGCCATTGCGTTCGTCGAAATTCTGCTTGAGACAGAGTCCGAGTTTGCATAAAATGGATACCGTATGAAGAAGATATGGACGAATGAAGATGGGCAAAAAAACCAGAAACGGGTCATAATGCACTGACGCACTTGGGAAGTGCGCCAGAATAAAATTGCACTGGCGCACTTGGGAAGTACGCCAGTACAATTTTAGCACTGGTGCACCTACCAAGTGAGCCCAGGCCTGAAACCCTGGTTGGTCAGGCCCTGGCTGGCCTGGTCGGGTTCTGGTCGAATTCTGAGGCTTGGCTGAGTCACTAGGGCTTACATGTCACTTTCTGATTGGATTCTGTTGAGATGGATGGTCAGGATTCACTCTAGCTTCATCGACAGCTCTAATTAGATTGAAATTCTATAAATACAACTCAAGTCTAACCCTAAATTCACACAATTAATATAATACTAAAGCCGCCATGCTGCTGGAAAGAAACTAGGAGTGGCCATCAGTTAGAAATCTTAGAGACAAGCCAACACTAAAGTAAAACACGAATCAAAACAACGTTAGTCTACCCAAAGGAAAGCATATCAAATTCATAATTCAGAATCCAGAATCCAATTTTGTCGTTCATTGTAAGTATAGTGATTTTTCCGATGAGAATAAAACTAAGAATTGATTCGATGTAAATTGGAAGTGGAATTGTGCTATTATGTAACGACTATGTTAATTCATATTTATGTATTGAAATGATTGTGTTGCGAATGAAATTGGGATGTTTGTGGTATAATTAAGATTGATGGTGATCCTATTGTACTTTTAGAATGAAAACAACATCACAAACAAGTTGTATAGTTCATGTTTATGTGATTATATAGGTCGTTTGTGGTTAGAACCTCATGTATATACTTTATGCTAGAAATCTTTATGCCTAACTGGTTATGTTCATATATATGCCCCTATGTTTATACAAAAGTTGCAAGTTTCTAATTTGATCTATGTCAAGATCCACTTTAGTACATGTTTCATGTTGTAATTAGATATGCGATTGGATCTAGTTCACACACTTGTCATAAAGTTATACATATTTATGAAAATGTCATATTCTTGTCATGTCCTAGTGATGTTCGATGTTATGGCTAGATCCAAAAACAAGTTTAGACTTATGTTGTCCAAAACATATGATAATTCATGTGACACCTATTTTGTTAGACCCTTATTTCAATGCAAATTCACATATATGTAAATTGATTTAGGCTATGTTGCAAATTCACATATATGTATATCGACTATTTTGCAAGTTCACATCTATGACATTCACGTTGACTATTTTGCAAGTTCACACCTATGATGTTCATATTGACTATGCCAAAAATGCTAAGTTTACACCTATGTTATGTTTCTGTTTATGAATTCCCTTATGCCTATTTGTGTGCGCTAAATTAGGCTAAGTTTTTAGCCTAATATTATATGTTAAGACTATGCGAACGAAAATTATGCTAAGATTGTTAGCCTAATGTTTAAACGAGGTAACGTTGGGAATATTAATAAAACTTGACATAAAAAAATATATGAAATTGGCATGTTTGTCATATGCCAAAATTGGTGGCATTTAAACGGTATAAATTCTTAAACCAAAAATGTTAAACTTGGAATGTGGGCCATAACATTTAATTGTTGACAAATTTACATAAATTCAGTAATAAAGACAAATATGTAAATTTAGAAAATACGAATATGCTTACCACGAGGTTGGATTGAGTTGTGATGTAAATCTGCCCGGACCCGCCCGGCTGTCCAGTAGTCACAACAATACCTATCCAATGTGGGTGGTTAAGCATTGAGCCCAATAAGGACCCGAGGTTAGACTGAGTTACGGTGTAAATCTGCCTTGAACCGACCGGCACATCTAGTAACCGTAACAATATCTGTCTAATGTGAGTGGTCGGTGCTTTGAAAGGCTAAGGACAAACAAGTCAGGATGGTAGGGTTAAGTTAACTAAAACACTTAACCAATTCAACATGTTAATGAAGTTGATGGGTGGGGTTAGGTAAATACATACACTTAACCACTTAACATGTTTGACTAGAAAACCCTAGTAACGGGGACCCATTTCAGTAGTAACCCAATTAGGTATCATGGTACCCTGAAACTAGGCTGGGTGGGGCACGATTACTGGGCTGATTGTAAGCAGTCAAAGCGATGGCGGTGGGTGCAACAGTGTGGGTTCTAATGGAGTGCGGGCGTGCACACACTTCGGAGCAGACAAACAGGGCACTAGGGGCACCAGTAGTTTAACCTATGCATTCTAAGGTTTGTGTCGGGTCGCCACCATGGGATTTGATACACCCCATGGTGGGGCCAGCATAGGTATCTACAATCTCTGGGGGCCGTAAGACACAGATGATTATGCGAGTAGGAGCCGATTTTTAAAATAAGAGGATCACTTCACCCTCAGCATGGGGTGCCAGTTTAGAACTAATACAAGTAGGTGCAGAGATATAGTGTAGGGTGCGATAGTATATTCGTTTCAAAACAACTTCAGCTTAGTTTATGATACTTTCTTGTTCCAGTTTATACCTATCATGCCCTTATTCTTTTTCTCATACTGAAGAGTCACTAGACTTACCAGGCTTTATGTCTGACCCTATTTTCTTTCATCTTATTTTCTTCCGTTTCCACCCCCCCAGTCCACAGGGAGGAAATAACTCAGCTTAGTCAGATTCTTTAAAAGCTTCAAGATAGTTGATGTATGGTTTGGAGTCTCTTTCCTTGGCTATGGCTGTTGGTCACACTCTATGGGGATTTGTGCAGTTTTAATCACATTTTATGCTTCTTTATTTAAAAACCAAGACAGAAATGATGTTGTAATGTTTTGGAAGTTGTTATGAGACAATTATGGAAATGTGTTGTATGAACAAGTATTTTATGAAATAAAAGTCTAATGTTTTCCGCTGCTTATATATATATATATGTGTGTGTGTGTGTGTGTGTGTGTGTGTTTATATCTGTCTTGTGTTTTATCTGTGACTTTTACTTACAAACCTTGTAACATCCCGTGCATTCTATAACTGTGAAATTCACAAATTAAAGTATAACTAATTTCAAAACAAAGTATTAAGGGAAACGGGATAAGCCATTGCGTTCGTCTCGGAAAAATACGCGAAATAGAGTCTGAGTTTTCGGAAAACGGAGCCCGAATGACCAAATTATGGCCCGATGAAGTTTCAGAAAATTCAAATTTCGAAAACAGATTTAAGTTTCAGCCCAATCAGAGTAGGCGGGAAAATTTCCACCCAAACCCACCAGGTCGACCTGGGGGTCGACCCTAGGGTCGACCTGCCAGGCCAGGTCGACCTGGGAGTCGACCTAGGTGTCGACCTGCCCCAGGCAGGTCGACTCTAGAGTCGACCTGGGGGACGACTGGGGAGTCGACCTGGCCCCTGAGCCAGATCGAACCCAGCCCACCCTGGCTGGCCAAGTCTGTGTTTGGTCGATTTTCTGAGCCTTGCCTTGTCACTAGGGCTAGGTGTCAGCTCCTGGTTGGTCTCTCCTTTGAACGAACGACTATTATTGAACCAAGCTTCATCGACGGTCTAAATCAACTCACAAACTCTATAAAAAGGACCTAAGACTAACCCTAATTCACATAAAATAAAATGGAGATGAGACCGTCATGCTGCTGAGGAGAGACTGAGGATAGCCGTCAGAAATAGAGAGACAATTAGGAGATAATTCAAAGCTTAAAGCAACGTTAATCAAATCAAAGCAACGCCTACAACAAAGGATAGCATCTCCAAATTCAGAATTCAGATTCCTGAATTGAAGATTCGTCATACGTTGTAAGTAGAGTGCTATTCCGATGTGAATTAAATAATTGTGTTGATTTGTGTAAAGTAAGAAATGGAATTGTGGCGATAATAATCTATATTTGTATGTTGCTTTGATGCTAAACGATTTGGGAATATTATGGTATACGATTGGATATTTGCAAGTACGCGATTTGCGTTGAAAGTTAACAACGAAATGAAATTGTGGTGATAATAACTTATGTTTGCATGTTATTTTGATTTGGCAATGCTATGGTGTACGATTTGATTCATACAAGTATATGGTTTATGTTGACAACCACATGTAGTGGAATTTTTAATTGGGATTCATGCAAGCATATGATTCATATTGAAAATACATGTTTGTGGTAGTTATTTACAACACCCATTTGATAATTGCAAGTATATGATTCATGTTGAAATAACAACTATATGTTGTAATAGTTTATTTGAAATTCATGCAAGCATATGATTTATTGTTATGCCAACATGATATATAATTCTATGGTCATCTCTAGTGTAATTTGATCCACTTAAGTATTATGATTCATATGAAGGTTATGTTGGAATTGGCATCATACTTCAAGTATAAAAATAATGATTTTGTAATAGTGAGAAAAGCAAGCGTCTTTGTAAGCTTGTATTAATTGTATGAACATGACTAAACTATGTTTGTTATTATGCCTAGTTGAAAACATGTTTCTAGGCTTATGTTGTTATCATAATCATATGATAATATATTTGGCACATAAGTTACATTAGAGATTACACTAGAATTACATCCCACTTACAAGTTACATAGATAGGATAAAAACCATGGTTATATGAATAATAGGATTCATGTTCAATTATGTTTATGCCATGACTATATGAATAGAAGGACTCATGTTCAATTATGATTATGCCATAATTATATGATTAGAATGGTTCATGTTTAAGTATCATTTATGCCATGACTACACGAATAGAATGATTCATGTTTTGTTTATACCATGATTATGTGAATAGAATGATTCATGTTGAAGTATTGCTTACATTATATGTTGTTACAATTGCAAGTTCACATGTGCCTACCTTATGTTAATTGAATCGTTATATTGCAAGTTCATGCGTTCACACTCCCCTTTTTATGTTACCTTATAAACACCATGTTATAAGCCTCCCCTTTTCATATGGCTAAATTGGGTTTAAGTATTAAACCCAACACACCTTACATTTGAACGAACGTGTAAAACGGGGGTAATGACGTTTGGGCTAAAATATAGAACATATGTGTCGGCATGTTCGACGCATGCCAACAATCTTGAAAATCAATTAAGTGACATAAATAAATTTTAATCAATAAAGATAAATTTGAATAATGGGCCGCAAATATTTACATATAAAAAGAAAAGAGACAAAATATGTAAATGTAGAAAATACGATGTGTTTAACCCGAGGTTGGATTGAGTTGTGATGTAAACCTGCCCGGAACCGCCCGGCTGTCCAGTAGTCACAACAATACCTATCCAATGTGAGTGGTTAAACACGGAGCCCAATAAGGACCCGAGGTTAGACTGAGTTGTGGCGTAAGACTGCCCGGACCCAACCGGCAACAGGCAGCCACAACAATACCTGTCTAATGTGAGAGGTCAAGGCTTTAATAAGACAATTAAGGCTAAGTCAGGATTGATAGGATTAAGTAAATTATATTAATACTTAATCAAACTGGAACATGCTAAACTAGACAGATTGATTGGGGGTTAGGTTTATAAAACACTTAACCAACTTAGCATGTTGGCTAGAAATAGAAAACCTAGTAGCGGGGGACCCTTTTCAGCAGTAACCCTACAAGGTATCATGATACCCTGAAACTAGGCAGGGTGGGGCACGATTACTGGGCTGATTGTAAGAGGTCAAATTGACGGCGGTGGTGTAGCAGTGTAGGTACTAACGGGGTGCGGGCGTGCACACACTCCGGCACAGAAAAATAAGGCACTGGGCACCAGTAGCATACCTGTGCATTCTAGGGTTGTATCGGGCCGCCACCATGGGACTTGATACACCCCATGGTGGGACCAGCATAGGTAACTACAACATCGGGGGTCGTAAGACACATGTAACTATGCGAGTAGGAGCCGATCATCATAAAATGGATCACTTCACCCTGATTATGGGGTGCCTGTTGGGAACTAGTTTATATGGGTACAGAGATTAATATGGGGTACGATAGTATATTCGACCCTAGACAACTTAACTTGGTTTATGGTGCTTTCCCATTTCTAGTTTATACTTATCATACCCAGTTCTTTATTCATAGACTGAATACTCCTAGACTTACTCAGGCTTTATGTCTGACTCTACTTTTCTTTCGTCTTCTTTTCTTCCGTTCCCCTCCCCCCCCCCAGGTCCACAGGGAGGGAATACCGCAGCTTGACCAGCCTTCATATCCAGCTTGAAGAGAAAGAACGTATTGCTTGGATCTTTTCGTTTTGGACTATGGCTTTGGACAGCAATTATGGGACTTTTGCAGTTTATTTATGATTTTCTTATGCTTCTTTAAATAATGTAATCAAGACAGTTATGAAGATGTAATGTTTTTGGAAGTGTTGTAAGACAATTATGGTATGGTTGGTGTAACACGTATTTGAATGAAATAAAAGTTGTTGTTTTTCCGCTGTTCAAAAATATGTGTTATTATATCTGTCTTGTATATCTGTGATTTATACTTATAAACCTCCACCAAAATTAGGGCATTCCCTTTGAGAGTGACCCTAACGGAGGTGGGGTGTTTCAAACCTCCACCAAAAGTTAAGGCAGTCCCTTGTGAGTGACCTTAATGGAGGGTGGGGTGTTTCACTTGGTATCAGAGCCAGGTTTACCAGACTAGAAAAAAAAAATTGAAACTATTTTCAAAAAGAAGTTTAAAGAAGCATCTTTTTCAAGAAAAAGTGTTGTTTTCTGAAAAGGCATAACTCCCCAGAGCCTTATGCACTGTCCCTCTATCCCTTTGTCTTGAATATTTCCTTTTCGTTTCAGCATGTCAGGGGACCTCACTCCTCAGCTACAGATGCTTTTACTCCTCCTCCTCCTCTATGTGAAACAACAAGCGGAAGAATCGCAGAACAAGAAGACGGATAATAGTCAAGGGGGAAAGGACCACAACAATAATAATAAGGCACATGAGAAAAAGAAATGTTATATTTGTGGCATTGTTGGGCATATAGTCCAGGATTGTAGAAAGAAGAAGAGGAAGAGGGAAGCATGCTTTCAGTGTGGTGATACTGGACATATCCTCAAGAACTGTCCTAAGAAGCAAGGGAAAGGCCCGCAAGCAGGACCTTCTGGGGGTACATCTTTAACATCTTCTTCTAGATGCTTTGTTTTATCTTGCTTATCTTTTCAATCTTATCTTGAGAACCTTAAGTAGAAATATTTCTGTAGAAAGCTTAGTTTATCTGTATGATCATCCAGTTCGCACTCTCTTTCATTCTGGTGCATCACACTCCTTTATTTCATCTGCTTTAGTAGAATCTTTGCACCTAGACAATAGTATGGTATAAGATCCTTTGATTGTTTCAAATCCAATTGGGGGCTCAGCTTATTTGTCGATGGTTTGCTTGGATTTGAAAATCTCTATTCTAAGTGTTGAATTTAGATGTAGTGCCTTTGTTTTGGGCTTCTCAGGGTATGGACTGATCTTAGGCCTGGACTGGTTATCCAATAATGGTGCCATTCTTGATTGTGAGAAAAGAGTGGTTAGGCTCTTGACTCGGCTCTGTAACACTCTAGAAATTTCTTGTAATCCCTTGAATGCTTTTATGCTTAGTTATCTAGAGTCGCTTGATGCTTCTGTTGAGAATTTGCAATCGGATGGGTAGTTTGGGAATATCCGGATGTCTTTGAAGAGGTGAAAGGCTTACCTCCAAAGAGGGAAATAGACTTCTGCATATATCTTGTTGATAATGCAAAGCCCGTAGCTCTACCTGTTGGACACATGGCTCCAAAGGAGAGAAAGGAGCTCAGTAAGCAAGTTAAGGAGCATCTCGAGAAGGGGTTTATAAGAAGGAGTATCTCGGAATGGGGTGCTCCAGTGGTGTTCGCCAACAATGCAGATGGTTCACTACGTCTTTGTGTGGACTATAGGGAGATAAACAAGCTGACTAAAAAGAATAGACACCCGCTTCCCCGAATAGACGATTTGTTTGATCAGCTTGTAGGTGCGTCGGTCTTCTCCCAAGTTGATCTAGCTACTGGGTTCCATCAGCTAAGGGTAGCTGAAGATAGCATTAATAAAACGTCGTTCAGAACCCCAGACGGTTTCTTCGAGTGGCTTTTCATGCCTTTCGGTTTGATGAACGCACCCGCTTATTTCGTAGACCTGATGAGCAGGGTGTTCAGAGAATTCCTCAATAAGTTTGTGGTGGTCTTCGTAGATGATATCTTGATCTTCTCAAAGAATGAGGAAGAACATGCTCAGCATCTGAAAGAGATCATGGATACTCTCCGTGCACATCAACTAAAAGCCAAATTCTCCAAATGCCACTTTTGGAGAAAGGAAGTAAGATTTCTGGGGGATATAGTGTCCAAATAGGGGTTGGCTGTGGACCCCGCGAAAGTGGTGGCAGTGCAAGATTGGAAGACACCAAGAAATGCAACCGAAGTTCGAAGCTTTCTTGGGCTAGCCGGTTTTTACCGAAAGTTCATTAGGGATTTCGCGAAAATCTCAGCTCCACTCACAAGGCTAACAAAGAAGAATTTGGCGTTCACTTGGGATTTGGATTGCGAGTTTGCTTTCCAACGATTAAAAAGGACTCTCACAACAGCCCCAGTTCTAACTTTGCCAGATGGAAGAAAAATGTTCACAGTATATATGGATGCTTTTGGTACGGGGCTAGGCGTTGTTATGATGCAAGAAGGGAGGGTAGTAGCTTATGGTGGAAGACAATTGAAAGTGCATGAAAAGAACTACCCAACCCACGATATTGAGTTGCCCACCATCGTCTTTGCGCTTAAGTCTTGGCGCCATTATCTCCTAGGTGAGAAGTTCGAATTATACACTGACCATAAATCATTGAAATATATCTTCTCACAGAAGGATATTAACTTGAGGCAGCAAAGATGGATGGAGTTTCTTGCCTCGTATGATTTTGAAATCTCCTATACTCCCGGCAAAGGTAACGTAGTAGCAGACGCATTGAGCCGAAATAAACAGACCTTAAGCCCTCTCTTTGTAGAAAGGCAAAGCTCGGAGTATATAGCCAGTTTTGACTTTAGGCCCTCCTCAGATTTTATACCTATTGGCATCCCTAGAACTACGGCCCACTCTTTTAGACTCGATAGGGGCCGCACAACGAGAAGACCCACAGCTTGTGGATGTGATTGATCAACTAATTAGGGGTGAAACTTCCAGTCACCTCAATAGGTACTCCATCGATGATAAGGGTTGGCTAAGGCGAGATGGAAGACTATGCATCCCACAAGCTAGAGATTTTGTGAAGAAGGTTCTCGAGGAGGCACATCATTCCAAGATGACAATACACCCAGGTGGAGACAAGATGTACAAGGACGTAAAGAGAGCTTTCTATTGGAGGGGCATGAAGAAGGACGTGGCAGATTTCATTTCTAAGTGTGTGACATGCCAACAGGTCAAGGCGGAACAAAAGAAACCTGGAGGACTGTTGCATCCTCTAGAACTCCCGCAATGGAAGTGGGATAGCAATTCAATGGATTTCATTGACGGGTTGCCTAGGTCAAGAAGATGCAATACTAGCATTTGGGTAATAGTGGACAGGCTTACTAAAAGCGCCCACTTTATACCTATCAAGAGTAGAAGAACTGCTTTGTCTCTGGCTTCTCTTTATCTCAAGGAAATAGTTCGACTCCATGGAATACCCTCCAGCATAGTGAGTGACAGAGACCACATCTTCACGAGCGAATTTTGGCGGAGTCTGCAAGAAGCTATCGGCACACAGTTATGTTTGAGCACGGCCTATCACCCCCAAAATGATGGTCAGACAGAAAGGGTGAATAGAGTACTAGAAGATCTTCTAAGACTGTGCGTTCTTGACTTCGGAGGGACTTGGGAGGATCACCTTCCTTTAGAAGAATTCGCCTATAACAACAGTTACCAAGCCACCATCGGTATGGTGCCCTTCGAAGCTTTGTATGGAAGACCTTGCCGATCACCACTTGTTGGTGGGAGTCCACTGACAAGATTATACTTGGGCCAGACATGATCAGAGAGACTTCAGAAAAAGTGGACTTGATACGAAGGAGAATGAAGACTTCCCAAGACAGACAGAAATCCTACGCCGACAAAAGAAGGACCGACCTTGAGTTTGAGGTTGGGGACAGGGTTTTCCTTAAGGTATCCCCGTTATGGAACATCGTTTGCTTTGGATCCGCAGGAAAGCAAGCACCAAGATTTGTAGGACCGTTCCCTATCATCGAGAAGATTGGGAAAATGGCTTATAGAGTAGATCTGCCTGAAAGATTGGCTGGAATTCACAACGTCTTTCACGTTTCTCATCTCCTGAAATGTCTACATGAATCAGCGGAAGTGGTGGAGCCAAGCATTCTAGAAGAAGCCGAAATGGAACGCGAAGCAACTATGAGGAGAGTTCCAACTCGAATCGTAGGAACTGAAATCAAAAAGCTACGCAACCGCGAAGTGAAGCTTGTTAAGGTTCAGTGGAGCGACACCGAGGAAGGCACGACTTGGGAAAATGAGGATAAAATACGCGCAGCCTACCCTTTTCTTTTTGAGGGTACATCTTTGACCTCTCTTTTTCCTTAAATTGTGCTTGTATCTATCTTTTTAGGTATATCTCCTTCATATTATCCTTTATCCTTAGGTAGAAACCCCTTTGGATGTAAACATGTATTTGAAACATGTTATGGTTGATGGCTGCAAGTGGTTGCTAGTGGTTGCTCGTGGATGCATATACATACACAACCTAGGTCTTAGATCGGCTCAATCACTTCATACCGCATATGCATATATGTATTCATATTTGTATGTGGTTGAAACTTGATATGTTGTCATATGGATGTCGCATTTGTGTTGACGGTTGCACACTCATGTAGAATTATGAGTAAGGACGAATTTGCATACATAATGGATTCATGACACTTACATGATTTGCATTAAGGAGGTCAACTGGTTCAGTAGACCGCCTAATTTTGCATTAGTTAAGGACATATACACACACTGTGCATATAATCATAACACCCCGAATTTTCTGTTAACTGTAACTTAACAAATTAAGGTATAATTAATTCTAAATTATGAAATCAAGGGAAATGGGGTATGCCGTTGCGTTCGTCTCGAAATTCTGCTTGAGATAGAGTCCAAGTTTGTGTAAAACGGATGCCGTATGAAGAAGATATGGACGAACGAAGTTGGGCAGAAAAACCAGAAACGGGTCAGAATGCACTGGCGCACTTGGGAAGTGCGCCAGAACAAAATTGCACTGGCGCACTTGGGAAGTGCGCCAGTACAATTTTAGCAATAGCGCACCTGCCAAGTGCGCCCAGGCCTAAAACCCTGGTTGGTCAGGCCCTGGCTGGCCTGGTCGGGTTCTGGTCGAACTCTGAGGCTTGGCTGAGTCACTAGGGCTTACATGTCACTTTCTGATTGGCTTCTCTTGAGATGGATGTTCTGGATTCACTCTAGCTTCATCGACGGCTCTAATTAGATTGAAATTCTATAAATATAACTCAAGTCTAACCCTAAATTCACACAAAAAATATAATACTAAAGCCATCATGCTGCTGGAAAGAAACTAGGAGTGGCCGTCAGTTAGAAAGCTTAGAGACAAGCCAATACTAAAGTAAAACACGAATCAAAACAACGTTAGTCTACCCAAAGGAAAGCATATCAAATTCAGAATTCAGAATCCAGAATCCAAGTTCGTCGTTCGTTGTAAGTATAATGATTTTTCCGATGAGAATAAAACTAAGACATGATTCGATGTAAATTGGAAGTGGAATTTTGCTATTATGTAACGACTATGATAATTCATATTTATGTATTGAAATGATTGTGTTGCGAATGAAATTGGGATGTTTGTGGTATAATTAAGATTGATGTTGATCCTATTGTACTTTTAGAATGACAACAACATCACAAGCAAGTTGTATAGTTCATGTTTATGTTATTATATAGGTCATTTGTGATTAGAACCTCATGTATGTACTTTATGCTAGAAATCTTTATGCCTAAATGGTTATGTTCATATACATGCCCCTATGTTTATACAAAAGTTGCAAGTTTCTAATTTGATCTATGTCAAGATCCACTTTAGTACATGTTTCATGTTGTAATTAGATATGCGATTGGATCTAGTTCACACCCTTGTCATAAAGTTATACATATTTATGAAAATGTCATATTCTTGTCATGTGCTAGTAATGTTTGATGTTATGCCTAGATCCAAAAACAAGTTTAGACTTATGTTGTCTAAATCATATGATAATTCATGTGACACCTATTTGGTTAGACCCTTATTTCAATGCAAATTCACATATATGTAAATTGATTTAGGATATGTTGCAAATTCACATATATGTATATCGACTATTTTGCAAGTTCACATCTATGACATTCACGTTGACTATTTTGCAAGTTCACACATATGATGTTTATATTGACTATGCCAAAAATGCCAAGTTTACACCTATGTTATGTTTATGTTTATGAATTCTCATATGCCTATTTGTGTGCGCTAAATTAGGCTAAGTTTTTAGCCTAATATTATATGTTAAGACTATGTGAACGAAAATTAGGCTAAGATTGTTAGCCTAATGTTTAAACGGAGTAACGTTGGGAATATTAATAAAACTTGACATAAAAAAAATATGAAATTGGTATGTTTGTCATATGCCAAAATTGGTGGCATTTAAACGGTATAAATTCTTATACCAAAAATATTAAATTTGGAATGTGGGGCATAACATTTAATTGTTGACAAATTTACATATATTCAGTAATAAAGACAAATATGTAAATTTATAAAATACAAATATGCTTAACACGAGGTTGGATTGAGTTGTGATGTAAATCTGCTCGGACCCGCCCGGCTGTCCAGTAGTCACAACAATACCTATCCAATGTGGGTGGTTAAGCATTGAGCCCAATAAGGAACCGAGGTTAGACTGAATTACGGTGTAAATCTGCCCGAAACCGACCGGCACATCCAGTAACCATAACAATATCTGTCTAATGTGATTGGTCGGTGCTTTAAAAGGCTAAGGACAGACAAGTCAGGATGGTAGGGTTAAGTTAACTAAAACACTTAACCAATTCAACATGTTAATGAAATTGATGGGTGGGGTTAGGTAAATCCAGACACTTAACCACTTAACATGTTTGACTAGAAAACCCTAGTAACGGGGACCCATTTCAGCAGTAACCCAATTAGGTATCATGGTACCCTGAAACTAGGCATGGTGGGGCACGATTACTGGGCTGATCGTAAGCGGTCAAAGCGATGTCGGTGGGTGCAACAGTGTGGGTTCTAACGGAGTGCGGCGTGCACACACTTCGGAGCAAACAAACAGGGCACTGAGGGCACCAGTAGTATAACCTATGCATTCTAAGGTTTGTGTCGGGTCGCCACCATGGGACTTGACACACCCTATGGTGGGGCCATCATAGGTATCTACAATCTCTGGGGGCCGTAAGAAACAGATGATTATGCGAGTAGGAGCCGATCTTTAAAATAAGGGGATCACTTCACCCTCATCATGGGGTGCCAGTTTAGAACTAATTCAAGTAGGTGTAGAGATATAGTGTGGGGTGTTATAGTATATTCGTTTCAAAACTACTTCAGCTTAGTATATGATACTTTCTTTTTCTAGTTTATACCTATCATGCCCTTATTCTTATTCTCATACTGAAGAGTCATCAGACTTACCAGGCTTTATGTCTGACCCTATTTTCTTTCGTCTTCTTTTCTTCCATTCCCCCTTAGGTCCACAGGGAGGAAATAACTCAGCTTAGTCAGATTCTTTAAAAGCTTCAAGATAGTTGATGTACGGTTTGGAGTCTCTTTCCTTGGCTATGGCTGTTGGTCACACTCTATGTGGATTTATGCAGTTTTAATCATGTTTTATGCTTCTTTATTTAAAAACCAAGACAGAAATGATGTTGTAATGTTTTGGAAGTTGTTATGAGACAATTATGGAAATGTGTTGTATGAACAAGTATTTTATGAAATAAAAGTCTGATGTTTTCCGCTGCTTATATATATATATATATGTGTGTGTGTGTGTGTGTGTGTGTGTGTGTGTTAATATCTGTCTTGTGTTTTATCTAACTTTTACTTACAAACCTCCACCAAAGTTAAGGCAGTCCCTTGTGTAATGGAGGGTGGGGTGTTTCATTATATTTTCACAAATCTCCTTTTTATTCCTTTATTATGGAAGCACTATTTCATATACTGAAGCCCTTTTTATTTCCTTTTATTTCGGAATCCCATTATATATATTTCCAAATTCTTTAAACAACATTTCACTATTATTTCTCAAAATCAGTTACTTCTTATGTCTCTACCATTACAATAAATATCATCCTTCAATAATCCTGAAGTCGTTCAAGTTGGGGTATTTTAATTACCTCTCAGACCTTTCTCAACATCGTTCTTATCTTAAGTTAAATATCAGTTGTAATACCAAAACCGATATTCATTCTCAATACCAAAACAAATCCCATTTTAATTATATCTCTATGAATCTTCGTCTATTATTTAATATAGCGAATTTATATGGCATCTTTATAACCCAGCTTGCCTCCTCACTTTAATTCAAACTTGGATTTCCATTTCACACTTTCAATAGTTCCTAGCCGTAAATCAGTAATAAAATAATTTCCTAAATATCAACACCGAAGGCCGAAACCAAAATCAGATCAATACTTTGAAAATCATTTATCTCAACCGATCTTTAGTTAGGTTCCAATTCTTTAATTTCATATCCTGGCTTTTTTCCATTAAAATCCATTTCTAATAACTCATTCCAAAAATATTCAATAAACTTGGTTTTATAACTTTGTCTTAACTTGGATTTTCTAAAATCCAATTAAATACAATAAAAATTTAATTTAAACATCAATTTAAAACTTAACTTATTATTATATATATAACCTGCTTTGAACTTCACATATAATAAACAGTTCCTTATGGTTTCATATAACTTCACTGAATAGATTTTTAATCCCAAGATTTACAACTTTGATTATTATTAAATAAATAATAATCCATTTCAGTATAATCCCATTTCTTAAAATAATTTATCTCAGTTATCGATCGTCACATTAATTCTTGCTTACTTTCTTATCAGTTTCATTAATATAAGCAGTTACATTGTAAAATCATTTAACAGTCACTTAAAAATGTAAATAAATAGATAATAAATATTTAATGCTTTTTATAAACTTCCACTTAAAATAATAGATTTAAAAAACAATCTTCAGTTGTAAAATAAATTTTATAACTTTATTTCTATTGATTTACGTGACAGTAAGTCAATCTTTATAAAATAGAGTATAACTGGGTCATCTGTTATTGATTCCCAACCAATACTACATATTGGTTAATAACGAAACAAACGTTGAATTTAGATTCAGCAAGCGGTAACCAAAATAGTAATCCAAATCATATTGGTTAAACTGTTAATATAACGATCATATACAAATAAATAATCAGTTCAACTGATAGCGATCAACCAATAACAATAATTCAAGCATCCAATTTAATTTAAATAGGTTTATATTATTATAAACGTAACCAAAAAGGTAAGTTACCTTGTTTCAAAATAGTCGTTAAAAATAACGATGTCATTTCATTTAAATTAAACAACGTTTAATTTAAATAATCGCTATAACAATATTTAACAACATCCAGCAAACATGGCACAAACCCGACTTATAATAATTATAAGTGGGAAAACTGAGTTAGTTTAACTCACCTTAGTTTAATTCAATTGATTAACCGCTTAGTTTTAATTAAATTAAAATGCCGTTTAATTTAAATAAAAATAACTGGTGCTTCCTGTTTTGACTAGACCAGCTCAGACACGTACTCTTCGTTCCCACGATTCCAATGCACCTTGTTTTGTTTAATCCTGACACGGTATAAACGCGTTTATCAATAAGTTAACTGTTTAAATTAAATTTATAAAATCCTAAATCAAGCTAATTAAACTAAACTAATTATCCGCATAACTTAATTAAATTATAACGCTTAACAAATATCATAAGCCCAAACTTGTTAAATTAATTTTTAGTAAACTAATTCTTAACTCACATTTGTTTTGAATGAACCATGGCCCAAGATCCTTAAAGTCCGGCACGTCACTCCACGTTCCAGTTTCCTTACCCGACTTTCGAACCACTCTCCCATGCACAAAGCACTCTGCATTACATTCCCTCTTCACGTATATTTTCTTTTCGTTCAAACATGGCTTGGTTCAGCACATAACATCACCACTACTTCACATGAAGAAATCGGTCACCCTTTCGCATGTTTTTCCGCTACCACCCTCCTGCAAAATTTTCGAATGCACTTCACATTCTTTCTTTTTTTTCCTTGTTGAAGCTGCAGGCCCAAAAGGAAAACAACCCACGTCTCTAACTCAAATCTTCTGTGATGGCCCACCCCGCACCAGCCGGCATTTCCTCCGAAAGTGCGTTGTACACATGCCCGACTAGCATGGAACGGTCGCCAAAGAAAGGAAAGAAGAGAATGAACTAATTAGGAACATGTAGAATGTCTCACAGTGCATGGAATAAAATATAATAACAACATACTTGACATAAAACAGGCGAGACAGTGCATAAGCTGAAAACTAAAAACTAAACATCATAGCAGCGGAAATTTAAATACAGCTTATGTTCCACATCATCATTATTACAACTTTTCAAATTGTCTCTAAAGCAATGCAAAGGAAAAGGTACACTACTAATGCCCAAAGTAGTGAGCCGCAGCGACACAGGGAGAATATCTATATATGTCATACGTGGAAGCCTCTTGCTCGTCTCCGGTACAGCTACTCGTGCATCACCAGCTAACCTGTCCCTAGTCTGCTCGTGAGAGCACCAGAGTAATAAGAAGATACATAAACTCTGGGTCAGACAAAAAGTCTGGAATGAGCGATAAGCAGAAAAACAAAACAATAACATGTATACTAAACCATACCTGAACCTGGACCTACAACCAAAGAGTTAGCACGACATACTGTACAATACTCTAAGATGTCAATAACATATGGTGTAAAGAATACAGGGGTGGGGGTGTGCATGTCAAAATGAAGGCAAACAAACAAAAATGCAACCATCCTCACATCTCTCACTCAATGCGTAAAGCATACGATGTCCACCACTGTCAATCACTAGGCCCACTGATGTAGTGACAAAGTTCGACTTATACAACTACTGCTACCACCAAGCTTACCTCATGGAGTCATGACTAAATCTTTACAAATGACCCCACTTCATTGGTCTATAGCCCTTTTAGTCGTACCTAGGCCACTGTGGCCCTGAATCCGTCCACGTACCTCCCATACATAGTGATCCAAAGTCATGGACATCGACAACGCCTTAGCACACGTCCCGCAGCAAAGCCCAATCATGAAATTCACTCGTTGGTTCCCATCTGGATCCCGAGTCAAAACTACTCATTTGGACTTCCTTTGCATCTCGGGTTTTTTGTCTTCTTCCCCGAGTCGGTCTTCATTTGGTTCCAACCCATGCCTCGCGTTCGAAACTCCTGAGTTCGGTTCATGGTCATCATCCTCCTTCAGACCGGTTCGAGCCTCCTGCATCGGATCGGGTCATGGTGTCCTTCCTCCAGCAGTTCGGGTCGAGGTCCACATCTCCAAGCAGTTCGGATTGTGAAGAGCTCCGGATCGGGTCGGGCCTTCCTCACCAGCTCGGGTCGTTGTGTGCTAATTGGGTCGGGACTCCTGGTCGGATCGGGATCTCCAAGCAGTACGAGATCGATGCACTAGCTCATGACGCAGCAGTTCAGAGGTGCGGTTCGTGGGTGGTTGTCACGATCGGGTCGGTTCGGTGGTACGATTCGATCCGGTTTCCTGCATAGTTTTGCTGCGACTTCCAGCAACCTGTTTTACGCCATTCGGCGGCGTTTTCGACCAATCTAACTATTCTAATCAATCACAAAGCATACCATGCAGTCATAACAATATGTAGAAATGACGATAAACACCAAAACATCAATTTGATAAGTTAAAACGGATCAAACATAGCCAAAACCCCATGTTTTCCCTTAACCATGTTTAACAACAACTAATGATTAGATTAGTAAAACTGAACCAAATCAACACAAACTTCTAACAGAGGTCTAAAACAACATTTCAGAATTTATCTACATTTTTCTAGATTTTTAACATGTATAATTTCACTAATTACCACTAATTACCTTTAATTAACCATAATTAGTGAGGCATTATGCAAATCACTCACCTTTGTCCAAATAAAATATCAAATCTAAAATGATTCTTTGTTTGGGAGCAAATACCAAGGCAATACAGCAGTTCTAATACTGATTCGGTGAAGATCTTCCTTGATTTGATGTAGATTTGGCTTAATTAGCGATTAGAAGGTGATTTGGGGTGTTTTTAGAAAGTGGAGGTCATGGCTAAACTTGAAGAAACAATAAATGGCGGCTGGAAAATGATAGAAACTGAATTTCCTAACCCTATCAGCCTTCCCGTAACCCTAATCCCGAAATGGGTTATGGGCCCACTCACTAATCACCCAAATTAGACCTGGTTAAGCATTTTTTCACCTTCTAGTCCTTGTTTCAGCCATATCTCCCAAGCGGTGAGCCCGTTTGGCTAATGTGACCAATCTACGGAATTGTAAACCATCATTTGAATCCAATAAATGTAGTTTCAAGTCAAAATTCCTTTACAGTTAAAATTTATTGCCGAAACGAGATCAGCAAGGGGGAAAACGGTCATTTAAAAATCGGGAAAAGTCATGAACATGGGAAATGACCCCAATAGTCGTCTCCCAAAGTTACATGACCATATGGCTTCGTATGTGAAAGAAATGAATATTCTACGATCCTTCGATGCGTAGAATGTGGGTCGTTACACTCTCCCACCCCACCCCCCCCCCCCCTTAAGAAATTTCGTCCCCGAAATTCCTTAACCCAAAACATACAAAGGATCCCGCATGCCTTCCAATCATATACGACAATCAAACATGCAAAACAAATAAAATAAACCTATCCTAGCATGCAGAAAGACTAAATCGAAACTGAAATCTTGCCAGGCAAAGAGTTCTGGATATGTCTTCCTAATGCTCTCCTCTGTCTCCCAAGTACAGTCATTCTCATTCTCGCCCCACTGAACTTTGACTAATTTCACCGCCTTCCTTCGAAGCTGCTTCGTATCATTCCCAACAATACGCATCGGCCTACGGTTCCCAACCGCCTCGAGTTCAACTTCGATATCATCCAACTGATCAGGTGAAATAGTCACATCTGGGTCGTATACGAATTTCCTTAACTGGGAAACATGAAACACGTTGTGAACTCCTACCATCTTGTCTGGTAATTCAACTTTATATGCCAAATTCCAAATTTTCTCAAGAACTGGGAATATACCAACATATCTTAGTGCTAACTTGCCTCTCCTGCCAAATCGTATCACACTCTTCAACGGAGAAATCTCGATAAACACCAAGTCGCCAATGGAGAACTTTAATTCTCTTCTCCTCTTATCAGCATAACTTTTCTGCCTATCTTGGGCAGCCTTCATTCGCTGTTGAATGATCTTGATGTTGTCTGAAGTTTCTCTTATCACATCTGGTCCAAGCACAAACTTCTCACCAGTTTCTAACCAACATGACGGTGAGTTGCACAGTCTTCCGTACAAAGCTTCAAATGGAGGCATACCAATACTGGATTGATAACTATTATTATATGCAAACTCTACTAGATGTAAATGGTCATCTCATAATCCACCAAAATCCAATATGCAAGCTCTCAAAAGATCTTCTAACACTCGATTCACCCTCTCTGTCTGTCCGTCGGTTTGAGGATGATACGTGGTACTGAGATGTAATTCCGATCCAAATGCCTCTTGTAATCTCTTCCAAAATCCACTAGTGAACAACAGATCTCGGTCACTGACAATGCCTTTGGGTATTCCATGAAATCTCACTACCCACTTTACATATAGTTCAGTTAACTCAGCTGCCATCCTATTCGACCTGACGGGTATAAATCTTGCACTTTTGGTCAATCGGTCCACAATCACCCGAATGCTATCATGGCCCGATCTAGTCCATGGTAACCCATCAATGAAATCCATTGAGACTTGTTCCCATTTCCATTTTGGAATTTCTAATGGTTGCAACAAACCACTAAGCTTCTTTTGCTTGGCTTTAACTAGCTAGCAATTCATGCACTTGGATATAAACTTCCCAACGTCTCTTTTCATCCCTTCCCAGTAGTAGGTCTGCTTCATTTCTCGATACATCTTGTTACCACTGGGATGTATAGTCACTTTTGAGTGATGACATTCTCTAAGCACTTCATCTCTCAATCCATTGACATTGGGCACAACAAGTCTTCCATTCTTTCTAAGCCATCCATCTCGATCAAGCCCATACTTGTTCATCTCCTCATCGATACCCAACTTGGAGATGACTTCCAATAAGTTAGGGTTGTTCTTCTAACTGGAACCAATCCACTCAATCAAAGTGGGTCTGATTGTCAAATTTGCGAACATTTCTAGATCCAATTCACACTTTGGTCTGAAATCATACCCCGCGTTGTACTCCAGTTGCTTCCATTCTAGAAACATAGCCCCTAAACTGGCATATCTTCTACTCAATGCATCAGCCACTGCATTGCCCTTTCCTGGTGTATATGCGATGTCGAAATCATAGGAAGCCAAGAACTCTAACCTTCTTTGTTGTCGGAAATTTAGATACTTTTGAGAGTAAAGATACTTTAATGACTTATGATCAGTAAACAACTCGAATCTTTCTCCCTAGAGATAATGTCTCCACATCTTCAATGCGAATACGATCGCTACTAATTCCAAATCATGGGTAGGGTATCTTCTCTCATGCGGTTTCAATTGCCAACTAGCATAAGCTACAACCCTACCACCTTGCATCAGTACAACACCTAGTCCGGTACCACATGCGTCCATGTATACCGTCATCTCTTCATTCTCCTTAGGAATGACTAACACCGGTGCACATGTCAACTTTTCCTTTAATCTCTTGAACGCATTCTCGCACTTTTCGTCCCAGACGAAAGCTTGATTCTTCTTGGTCAACTGAGTCAACGGTGCTGCTATCTAGGAGAAGTCTTGGATAAACTTACGAAAATATCCAGCTAATCCCAAGAAACTTCTTATGTCTGTTGCATTCTTGGGCGTAGACCAATCTTGTACCATAGCCACTTCGCAGGGTCCACGGCGATACCATTTTCTGAAACAACATGGCCCAAGAACCTCACTTCCCTTCTCGAGAAGTGACACTTAGAAATTTTTTCTTTCAATTGGTGTTTTCTCAACACCTCCATCACTATTCTCAAGTGTTCCTTGTGTTCTTCCTCTTTCCTCGAATAAACAAGTATATCATCCACGAACACAAGAACAAACTTATTCAACTGATCTCTGAATACCCTGTTAATAAGGTCCACAAAATATGCTGGTGCATTGGTTAACCCAAATGGCATGACCAACCACTCATAAATCCGGACGGCATTCGAAAGGCCGTTTTAGCTATACTCTTAGCTTCCACACTAAGCTGATAAAAACCTATCGCGAGATCCAACTGGGAGAATACTCTCGTGCCACTCAACTGATCAAACAAATCATCTATCTGTGGTAGAGGATACTTATTCTTCCTCGTCACCTTATTCAATTCGCGGTGGTCCACACACAATCGAAGGGAACCATCGGCCTTGGTAGCAAACACAACTGGTGCTCCCCACTTAGAAACACTTCCTTTGATAAATCCCTTCTTCAAAAGATCGCTTACTTGCACCCCGAGCTCTCTCTACTCCCTTGGTGCCATACGACAAAGTGGCATCACTATAGGTCTGGCATCTTTCACTAAGTCAATACAGAACTCAATCTCTCGGTGTGGTGGAAGCCCAGTCACTTCCTTGAAGACGTCCGGATACTGGCCAACCACGGGCAAACCTGACAACTTATCATGTGGGATGTCGAGGGAATTTAGAAAACTTGCCGTTACCCCATCACTAGGTAGACCACCAAACACTACCCTCCGCCCATCATTCGCTCTAGCTATCACCAAAAAGCCCTCACAGTCTACCACCACCCCGAGAGCCAATCGACTCCCAAAATAATGCCAAACCCAGTAAAGCCCAAAACAAAGCAATCGCAAACAAACATGCATCCATGACTCGATAAGACCACATTATGACAAATCATGCTAAGGCTAATCGAACCACCAATCGGGTTCGTCAATACTAAAGGTCTATCGACAATCTCGGGCTCCAATCCCAACCTATCTACCAGGTCACTAGATATGAAAGAACTGGAAGCTCCAGTATCAAACAAAACTCTAATAGGAACATTATAAACAGAAAGCATACATTGAAAAACGACATTCTTTCCCTTCTTCGCTGCAGTTGGGGCGTTCAACGAAGAAGGAATAGCATTAAGGGCATATGCTTTCACCATCTGCTTTTCTTTAAGGGGTTGCGGACACTTGTCCTTGTGATGTCCCACTTGGCCACAGTTGAAGCACTTCCTGTCTGTTGGCTTGGCTCGACAATTACTAGCATAATGACCCTTCTTACCATAGCTAAAGCCCTCAACATCTTTCTTCTTCTTATGGCCATCTTTATTCTGGTTTTGCTTCCTCTTATTCTGAGAACCACTATTGCCTCCACCGCTTGTTTGCGGCTTTGGCTCCTCTGCAGATGTAACTTCAGTCTTCAAATTAGGGTAAAGACTTTCCGATCTTAAAGCTTTCCCCACAATCGATTCAAACGTCTCACCGATGTGGTTGATAAGCCCTTCCCCCAAGTATCCATCCAAGCCAGTTATGAACTTCTCATTCTTCTTCTCGGCAGTATCTATTAGGGATAACCCATATTTCGACAAAGTGTCGAATTCAGCAATATACTCCGAGATAGCTCTGTCGTTCTGCTTGAGTTCCAAGAATTTCTTAAACAGCACCGACTTCTGAGCAGCTGGGATAAACTTATCGCTGAAGCAAGTCTTAAACTGATCCCGTGTAATCTAATCTTCTGGGGTAGCTGTATTTATAGCATTCCACCAATTCATTGCCCGTCCTTGCAGCTGACGGGATGCTAGCCTTCTCTTCATCGCATCCTCGATACCCAAGTCTTCGAAGATACGCTCGCAGCTATCCAGCCAATCTTGAACATCCGTAGCTGACTCCGTTCCATGGAACGACTTCCCACCAAGACTAGTATAATCCTTATTCAACTTGGCAAAATCGGCCCTAGGCGCCTGCACTACTGGACCACCTCCATTACCAGCATTGGGAGCTGCCCTCTGCACATCCCTAAGCATCTCTCTCATGAGGTCAGTAAACATCATCCTCATCTCAGCAGCATTCCCATTATTGGCTCCTCTACCGGTACCCCTTACGTATCGGCTCATCATTCAATCTGCACAGAGAAAACGATTAACCATCTCCATAGTGGTGCCAGTGCAGTGTGACTTCATCCTTATATTTACTAATAGTGTGTGTGTGTATATATATATATATATAGATTTTTAAAACCAAAATAATCACAAATACGCGCTCTCATATACGTATACTATCTCTCCCTGATAACTTCCATAGGTTAACTACGCAACCTAGAGCTCCGATACCAAGTGTGACGGTCCGCCTCACACCAGCCGACATTTCCTCCGAAGGTGCGCTGTACACATGCCCGATTAGCACAGAACGGTCGCCAACGAAAGGAAAGAAGAGAATGAACTAATCAAGAACCTGTAGAATGTCTCACAGCGCATGGAAAAAATATATAATAACAACATACTTGACATAAAACAGGCGAGACAGTGCATAAGCTGAAAATTAAAAACCAATCATCATAGCAGCGGAAATCCAAATACAGCTTATGTTCCACATCATCATTATTACAACTTTCCAACTGTATCTAAAGCAAAGCAAAGGAAAAGGTACACTACTAATGTCCAAAGAAGTGACCCACAGCGACAAAGGGAGAATATCTATATATGTCATACGTGGAAGCCTCCTGCTCGTCTCCGGTACAGCTACACGTGCATCACCAGCTAAACTGTCTCTAGTCTGCTCGTGAGAGCACCTAGAGTAATAAGAAGAGACATAAAACTCTGGGTTAGACAAAAAGTCTGGTATGAGCGATAAGTAGTAAAATAGAACAATAACAGGCATACTAAACCATACCTGAACCTGGACCTGCAACCAAAGAGTTAGCACTACATACTGTACAATACTCTAAGGTGCCACTAACATATAGTGTAAAGAATACGGGGGTGGGGGTGTTCATGTCATAATGAAGGCAAAAAATCAAAAATAGCAACCATCCTCACATCTCTCATTCAGTGCGTAAAGGATACAATGTCCACCACTGTCAATCACTAGGCCCACCGAAGTAGCGACGGAGTTCGACTTATACAACTATTGCTACCACCAAGCTTACCTCATGAAGACATGACAGAATCTTTACAAATGACCCCACATCATTGGTCTACATCCCTTTTAGTCGTACCTAGGCCACTGTGGCCCTAAATCCGTCCACGTACCTCCCATACATAGTGATCCAAAGTCATGGACATCGACAACCCCTTAGCACACGTCCCACAGCAAAGCCCAATCATGAAGTTCACTCGTTGGTTCCCATCTGGATCCCAAGTCAAAACCACTTATTTGGACTTCCTTTGCATCTCGGGTTTTTGGTCTTCTTCCCCAGATCAGTCTTCATTTGGTTCGCAACCCATGCCTTGCGTTCAAAACTCCTGAGTTCGGTTCGTGGTCATCATCCTCCTTCGGATCGGTTCAAGCCACCTGCATCGGATCGGGTCGTGGTGTCCTTCCTCTAGCAGTTTGGGTCGGGGTCCACATCTCTAAGCGGTTTAGATCGTGAAGAGCTCTGGATCGGGTCGGGCCTTCCTCACCAGCCCGGGTCATTGTGTGCTTGTAATGACCCGAAAAATCCGGTCCACTTTGAGCTGACCAAAAACACAAGTCCAACCCCAAATTAAACTGAAAATCAGGAAATTAATAGATAGGAAACAGAGGGTGAGGATATATAAGATAGAAACTTAGAATAGAAGAAGAAGAACACAATATCAAAGTAATACGAACCTCACAGTGGTACGAATAACATATAATAAATAACATATCTTGAAATATACATCTGTACTTGAATATACGTCATTATCAAAGTACAACACTTACAACACAGCGGAAATAACTATAGCTATATAATCCTGAAGCCTCCTACTCCAAGCTCTTCTAGTATATCTGTAAATCCTGACTACTTGACAACCGGTACAAAATTGGGCACCCAAGAGTTTAGGGAAACAACAAAATAAACTCCGGGTCAGTCATGGGACTGGTACGAGTAAAACAGTTTGAACAAGTAAACGAAATCTCATAAGACCACGCCGTATAACAGAATGGGTTTTCCCTTATGAGAATCCAAATTATCTTTATATCAAAAACCTTTTGATATTATAATAATGTCTATCGACCACAACTATAATAATCATCTAGCAGAAACGCTTTCATCTCACGTTCTACGTATATAGTATACAATCAAAACCGCAAGCACGTATTTGGTAATGGATTTCCAACTATGATAGGGTATGAAACCACATTTTGCTAGTGTACCTCTAGAAAGGAATACACTGAGTTCAACAAGAACATCTTGCAACCCGCCCACACATGACCAACCACTCATTTCGCTTGAGTGTATCGAATGTATATCACCAACGGTTGGGATCAGCAACCGTTTCCCGAATTCGACAGAATCAACAATAGATTTTTAGAAGTAAATGAAACTCTAGATCAGGTGATTATACACCCTACTTCGGTGCGACCGACTTAGCCATGCTGCCTGCCCGATTTCTGTCATTTACCGGATGTGAGGCTAGAAGCTACGCTTTATCATCACACCAGATTCACTTTGAATGCCACATTGTCAAATCCATCAAATCACCGATTTACGTCCTCAACCATACATTATGTGTTAGCTAAAAGAAGTTTCCTTCTCCGCTTCCACTCTTGTTATGGTTGGTGAAATCAATATACGTGATCGTCTGGAAATACTCTGTCAGACATCCGTCCATAAAAGTTATCCAGGAACAGGGTGAACCGAAGGCACTATTCCGGTTCCTGGATGACTTGTATGGACGGATGTCTGACAGAGTATTTCCAGACGATCACGTATATTGATTTCTCCAACCGTACCAAGAGTGGAATTGGAGAAGGAAACTTCTTTTAGCTAACACATAATGTATGGTTGAGGACGTAAATTGGTGATTTGATGGATTTGACGATGTGGCATTCTAAGTGAATCTGGTGTGATGATAAAGCGTAGCTTCTAGCCTCACATCCGGTAAATGACATAAATCGGGCAGGCAGCATGGCTAAGTCGGTCGCACCGAAGTAGGGTGTATAATCACCTGATCTAGAGTTTCATTTACTTCTAAAAATCTATTGTTGATACTGTCCCATTCGGGAAACGGTTGCTGATCCCAACCGTTGGTGATATACATTCGATACACTCAAGCGAAATTAGTGGTCGGTCATGTGCGGCCAGGTTGCAAGATGTTCTTGTTGAACCCAGTGTATTCCTTTCTAGAGGTACACTAGCGAAAGGTGGTTCCATACCTTGTCATAGTTGGAAATCCATTACCCAATACGTTCTTGCGGTTTTGATTGTATACTATATACGAAGAACTTGAGATGAAAGCGTTTCTGCTAGATGATTATTATAGTTGTGGTTGATAGACATTATTATAATATCAAAAGGTTTTTGATATAAAGATAACTTGGATTCTCATAAGGGAAAAACCCGTTCCGTTATACGGCGTGGTCTTATGAGATATCGTTTACTTGTTCAAACTGTTTTAAACTGTTTTACTCATACCAGTCCCATGACTGACCCGGAGTTTATTTTTTTGTTTCCCTAAACTCTTGGGTGCCCAATTTTGTACGGGCAGCCAAGTAGTCAGGATTTACAGATATACTGGAAGAGCTTGGAGCAGGAGGCTTCAGGATTATATAGCTATAGTTATTTCCGCTGTGTTGTAAGTGTTGTACTTTGATAATGATGTATATTCAAATACAGATGTATATTTCAAGATATGTTATCTATTATATGTTATTCGTTCTGCAACGAGATTCGTGTTCCTCTGATATTGTGTTCTTCTTCTTCTATTCTAAGTTTCTATCTTATCTATCCTCACCCTTTGTTTTCTTTCTATTAATTTCCTGATTTTCAGTTTAACTTGGGGTTGGACTTGTGTTTTTGGTCAGCTCAAATTGGACCGGATTTTCGGGTCATTACAGTTGGTATCAGAGCTTAAGTTAAGTGAATTACCTTGGCTCTGTGGCGTGACTCAGTAGATATGGGGTTAATAATACCCTAGATTGAGTTGAGCATATATATACTAGTGAACGTATTTGTTACTGATATAAAAATCATTTTATATTGTGGAGATTTATTGGTTGAGTTGTTTATGGGTTCTAGTCGATCAGTTTGATCCACTGTATCGGTAGGAGTTTATAAACACTGGAATACAATGGGTCGTCACGATATGTTTTGAAAAGAGGGTAAATTAAAATAAGTTTACCCAAGGTATATCTTGATATAGATAAGATATATATATCAAAATTATAATATATCGGATATATTGGTTGTTATTATAATCGAGTAAGATTATAAATTAAATGGTTATGTAAATAACCAATCAGAATTCATACAAGTGAAATACGTGAAATCAGATGGGTTAAATCTGAAATTTTAAAACCAGAAATTGAATTAAAATTATGGAAAATTGGATAAGTGTTTGCAAATGGATTTTAATTAAAAATAAGGAAAATTTAAGATCCTAGGAGATTTTAAATTGTTTTACAAGTAGTTTGAATTATATTTTGACATGAATTTCAAAGTGAAAATGTTTAGAAATGGTTTTATAGTGTTGAACTCACTTCGATCGCTGGAAAATAGATTCTGATGATGACAGCTGCATCATCTGTATTCATTTTCGAGTTGTAAGTGACGAATTACTACTAGAGATACTGTTCTGAATTTGTTTTGGGAAAGACAAGTTGTGTTGAATTTCAAAAAGGAAAAAAATGATTTTTTGAAAAGAGTAAACTGTTTAGAAGCTCCCAGGGAAAGACTGTTTGAATTAAAAATAAATTTAACAGAAATTTGTGAAAGCAAATTTGAATTAAAGTAAAGCCGGTAAAGTGGTAACTGAGATTGAATTAGAATGATATGAAGACAAACTGGATTGTGAGATTCAAATTTGAATTGTAATGTGATAATCAAGTTTAGAGTTGGGAATCGAGAAGAAACTCGAGTTGAAATGATATTTGGCTCGGATATAAGCGAATGGTTGTGTTGTGGATAAAAGCAGATTGAAATTTGATTGGGATGACCCTTGTATCCGCTGAATGGATAACAGGTGCAAAGGATATAATGATATGCCAACAAAAAGGTACAAGTTTATATTTCATATGGTATGAGATTTTGATGAGCCAAATTGGCAAGCCGCTTGGTTGTTTGATTTTCTTTTGGGATGGAGATGGTCCAGAGAGGCGAGTGGTGATTTGACCTATTGACCGGTACAAAGGAGGTGCTGGCGAAATTTTTCGAAAAATTAAGATGTTAGAAAATTTTCAGGATTTTTGAAAATTTTCTTTGATAAGAATTAATTAATAATTTAATTTGAAATTAAATTGGTTCAGTTGAAACTGAAGTTAAGAAGTGAACAAATATGTTCTAACCAGTCGATAGGGTCGTTCTCTACCTTTTAGCAATTTCGAGGACGAAATTATTTTAAGTGGAAAAGATTGTAACGACCCGCATTTGCAGAGGTATTATAATTAATTTATTTAATTATATAAATAGTGATATAGTGAATTAAATGGTCGTGGAATTAAATAATGATGAATATTTATTTAAAATAATATATTTAATTCTGAAATAATCAGAATTTGCTGAAATGGCGATATGGTGTGAACCGGATCATCTGTGATATTTAATTCAGCTTGGAATTGAATTTGAATAACGAATATATTATAATAACGACAGTTTGAACGTATAATTATATTAAAATTAAAATCGAGCTTGAAATGGCGCTGTAGTTCTTCAACTGAATGTACAAGATTCGTTTTAAGCCGGATTTCAGTGAAACAAGAAGCGTGTGGAGCCAGTGGAGTATATATTTCTAGTGGAAGAGAAAAATCGGGATTTCGTCGTATAGATTTTGATTTACGTCCAAATCAAATTTCAGAAAAGTCGCTGTGGAATTCCTTTATAATTTATAAAGGAATTTCAATATAAATCGAATATCGGGTTTACCCAGAAGAAATATCGAGTTAGAAATCCATATGGGAATATTCTAGTGCTGTATGGTATTCCACTGTGGATATATACGATAATATAAATTTATTAGTATTTTATTTAATTACATTTAAATATATTTATATATATTTAAATAGGTTATTTAGGGCTTTAAAAATAGCCACTTTTGCAAACGAAGTCAGAATTCAACGAAACTAATTTTGTTGGATCTGCAATATTAAATTATTGTTAGATTTCAATTTCCATGATTTTTGAAGTCAATATGTGGCCGTACGGGATTTTAATGTGAAATACAGTCGATAATTTGACCTTTAAAAATACGTTGTGTAAGCAAACGGAGTCGAAATTCGACGAAACCAGTTTTGTTGGGACCATAATGTCGAACTCTAGCTGTCCAGTTTCGTGATTTTTGGGTATCGTGTGCGATTATAGGAATTTGTAGAAGACAGAAAAAGGAGCGTTGACCAAAATAAAATATCTAAATAAAATATCTAAATATTTATGGACCCTATAAATACCCTCAAAACTTTCCTTAACCTAATTGATTTCATTCTCAGTCAAGAATAATGCCACCGCCATACTTCTTCTTCAATATCCAAAAATCGTGAACTCCAAAAATCATAAGAAATAGAAATGAAATTCTATAAATTGTAAAATCTATATGGTTGGAATCGTAAGGCGTCTATCTTCATTTCTAGATAGGTTTTGTTCAGCTTAACACCTTTTTCCATCCGCTGTCTACAGTCGGTGTCTACTAGGGTTGTGATTTTTGGGCAATTTAAGCATTGAATCTTAAATTGATGATTGTAGTGGGATTCATGAGATGATTCCGCACTTGTACGCAAGTTTTTGGGAAATTCCGCTCAAATGATTGTCGGAGGCTGCACGGTAGCGAGCTCCAGGAGATGATAGACGCGATTTATTTGATAGCCGCGAGTTGTGGAATTCGGGGATAAAGATGTAGTACTCGAGAAGAGGATGTCATTAGTAATCTCGGTATATGAGTTAGTGGATTATCAAGGGAGAAAGAGGCATTTTAAGTTTGGGAAATGGCTGTTGTATTTGAGGAGCAGGCGTCAGGATTGTTTTAGGGAAGAAGGGGTGAACGGGCCGGGTAGTGGAGATGTGGAAATGGGCCGGAGATAAAGGGGTAAAGTCCATTATTTTAAAACCAAGTTTTATTTTAAATTCAAGTTTGTATATAAACTTTATAAGTTCGTAACTTGCTCGTACGATATCAGAATCAGATGAAACAAAATCCGATAGGATCGTATGGACGGACACTACCCAATGGAGCTGACCCGAAGTGGATTGGTGCTCGTTACAATTTATGGCGAAATAATTTGTCCGTCTGAATCAAAGACTGTTAATCGTTTTTAACGATAACAGTCCAACGTGAGTAAATCTCACTAACTCTGAACAATTTATAATTTCATGTTGTATTTTTAGAACTGTTAAATATTGGCTGATTGACTGTGTGTTGACTGTTTGATTGAACTGCTAGTCAGTTAGTTGAATTTCTATATTGATTCTGTTTAACAGAATGTATCATATGGAACTGAAAGTGATGTTGATTTTATATTGTATAACATCTGTGGATGCAGGGAGACAGGTTGGAGGAATCCGACTGGATTCCTCAACAGTTATTTTATTGTTTTTCATATGTTTTTATATATGCTGAGGTATATAATCTGTTGTCGATTATATGTGTTTGAACGATATTGGTCATCGTGATTTGATGTGTTAAATACCATAACATACCGGAATGGTGAAAAGGGAATTTTCAAAATGAATATTGAAAATAAATTATTTATAAAATCAAAGGATTTTATAAAAGAGACAATATTATAACAATCAAAGGAGATTTTATAAAAAGGAAATATTTAGAAAATAAATAGAGTTATAAAAAGGAAAACGTTATAAAAAGGAAAACGTTACTAAAAGGGAAATCATTTGTAAAGTGAAGAACCATTACTAAAAGTAAATCTTTATAAATGAATAGTTTATTCGAAAAGGAGTTAATCGAATTTAGTTATTCGAATAGAGTTAATTCGAATATGGTATTCGAAGGGAGTCAATCAAATAAGGTATTCGAAAGTTAGTAAATCAAATATGTTATTCAAAAAGGGGTTAGTCGAGTCAAGTTAGCTGGATAGAGTTAATCGAATATTTGTTATTCGAATAAGAGTTAACCAGTTAGAATTAATCGAATAGATTTAAAACAAAGGAGTTAATCGAATATAGTTTATTCGAATAGAATCAATTGAGTTAATTGAATATTAGTAATTCGAATAAAGTAAAAGGAGTTATCGAATATTATTTATTCGAAGAAGAGTTAAATAGAGTTATCGAATATTAGTTATTCGAATAGAGTTAAATAGAATTAAAGGAATAAATCGAATATAGTTTATTCGAATGGAAAGGAGTTAATCGAATTTGGTTTATTCGAATAGAGTTAAAGGAGTTATCGACTAAATTTAAATCAAGTAGAGTTAATCCCATAGTGTTAATCCAAAGGAGTTAATCGAATAGAGTTAAGCGACAAGAGTTAATCGAATATAGTTATTCGAAAGAAAGGTTAAGTAAGGAAGTAAGTTAAAGAAATTTAAAGTAAACTTTGCCTATTTCAAGGTTAGAAATGTTGTTCAGTTAAGGTCTGAGAGGTAGTTCTACCCCAACTTGATTGGCTTCGTTTTTAACTAAGGAATGGTTAAGGTTCGGCAGTAAAGGGTGGTTAAGTGAATAAGTATGATGGTTTGAGTTGGCATGTAATGGCGCGTTTTGTTAGCTGTCGAATAATTAATTTATTTAATTATTAAATATCGATTGGGCGATATCGATGACTTGAATTAAATAATATTGAATATTTAATTAAAATAAATAATATAATAATATATTATAATGTCGAAATAATCGGAAATCACCGAATTCACAATACAGTGTGAATTGGATTAGCTAAAATATTTAATTCAGTTTAGAATTGAATTTGAATAACGAATCGATTTAATAATCGACGTTAAAACGTATTAATTATATTATAATTAAAATAGAGCGCGTAACGACGCGACAGTTCGTTATTTGGCGATTTAGACTTCAAGTGGATGTACAGGGTTCGTTTTAAATCGGATTGCTGTGAAACAAGAAACGTGTGGAGCTGGTGGAGTATATCTTTCTAGTGGAAGAGAGAGATCGGGATTTCGTCGTGTGGATTTTGAGTTACGTCCAAATCAAAATATCAGAAATGCAGCGCCCTGACCATAACGATTTAATTATATTTTAAATAGGGATTTAAATAGGAATCGAGCATCGATATAACTCTAACAAGGTAATATCGAGTTGTAAATATATACAGGAATAGTCTAGAGCTGTACGGCATTACACTGTGAATACAGACGATAATAATTAATTTTAAATATTTAATTTAATTATATTTAAATATATTTATATATTTAAATAGGCTATTTAGAGCGTTAAAAATAGCCACGTTTGCAAACGAAGTCGGAATTCGACGAAACCAATTATGTTGGATCTGCAATGTCAAATAGTTGTTAGATTCCAATTAAACGGAAATGATAGGGTAAGTTGATAGTAGAATTGGTAGGCAGTGTGGTATTATATAATGTAGATTTATTTAGAGTAGGTTTTATTCTATTCTATACGATCACCACTATCAACACTAACTATTGAAATCGCACAGAGACACACGAACTCCAAACATGATGAAAACAGACGTACCGATACGTCTTAACGTTCTGGTCCCAACGAAATTTATTTCATTGAAAACGGACCTCGTTTGCACAACGGCGTTATTTAAATTTATCGGTTCACATTTAAACTTCATTTACCGACAAAATAGCTCTATTTGGCTCCAAACTAGAAATATAGCAATAATCAACTATACGCATTCCAATAAAATTCGTTTCATCGAAAACGGATGTTGTTTGAAAAATAATTATTTATACAGCTTATATAATACAGATATAATATAAATAAATTACAAAACAATTAAATAAATAATAATAAATTATTATGGTCGTGTATATATATTCGAATAAAAAAATATTGTAACAACCCGGAAAATCAAAACCAATTTAAAATTTATATTTTGGCGACTTTAATGGAATTTGAATATTTAAAATGATATATTTTAAATAATAACGAATAAAATTTTATTTTCGATGAAGTTGACATGAATAAATTTATTTTAATTATATAAGGAGCCGGAAATGGCGCGGCAGTTCGAAAATTCGATTTCAGATTTCAAATGACTATACAGAATTTAGTATAAGTCAGATTTGGACGAAACAAGAAATATTTGAATCTGATCAACAATATCTTTCTAATGGATGTATCAAACTGAGATTTCGTTTTATAAATTGTAAGTTACGTCTAGTTTAAAATTCAGAAAATCGCTGTGGAATTTATATATATTTTAAATTTATAAATATCCGTAAAAAATAATCATTTTGCAAATGACCTCTATTTTTGACGAAACCACTTTTGTTAGATTCATAATTTCAAATTATTGCTAGGTTCCAATTTTCATAATTTTTGGAATTAATATGTGAGCATGGCAAAAGAAAACGTGTTTTGACAGTTTTAGTCAATTTGGATCAACCAGAAAATGGCCATTTTTCAAACGGTCTCCAAATTTGATGAAATTAGTTTTATTAGGACCGTATCATCAAAAATAGCTAGAATTATTTTTCTGGAATTTTTGGAATCGGTATGTGGTCCTGGCAAATTAAAATGTACGTTCAAATTCAAAATTTAATGTTTTATATTTTAATTGAAGAATAACTAACTGAAACAGTCGAATAGGCTTACGAAACATATTCCATTGTGTCCGGAATGTCGGTATTCAGCTAGGGGCGACACTCGATGGGTTTGATTTGGAGTCCGGATAAGAAAATACTATTTTTGAAATATATATAAAAATCGACCAGTAAGAATTTTCCATTCATTAAATAATTTCCCAAAAATATCTGGAAAAACCCGTAACCCTCTTCGTCTACTGCGGAAACACGTCGATTCTTCCAGACTCAATTACTCCAAATCCGCTCAATGAAATCAAATACTCCAGTCGAAGATATTGTAGATCTCCTCTCCATCTTCAAATCCATACCAGATTTGTACCCTATCGTTGTGTGTTGTACGAGAATCGAGCTCTCAAAGTCCGGGACTTAGATCCGTCGCTGCCGCTGTGTCCTTCCACCAAGTGCCACCATACCCCCGTCGAGCTGAGTGCCTCAACTCTCTCTACGACGTAGTGCAACTCGATTTTGGCCTCGTGCTTCGGATTGAGTGAAAACCGCGAACCTAGTTTTGAACTAAACATGAAGGTAAACGGCCGAGTTAACTTTAGTTGTTTATTACATTTTAAAGCATTGCGAAGTTCGATTTATTTGTAAAAATCATATCTTTATGATACGGTATCAAAATCGCATGAAACATGACTCATTGGGATCGTGGGGACGAGAGCTTCGCAACAAAACTAACTAGGTTCAATTTGGAGAAAATCAGAATTTCGAACAAATACGAATCCAAACTACGTAGAAATTCAGAAATGAACACCAGTGGAGTGAAAAACAATGTGGGAACTTCTCGCTTTAATTGTATTTTCTAGTTAAAATATATACTAGGATGTAGACGGTGCTTAGCAGCACCCGACACCGTCGTCCACGGACCATGGACGACTTGTTTGTTTGATTGTATTGTGTTGATTGAAATTGATTGTGATGTGAAATGGACTGTATAAATATTCATGAGTTGAATAAAATATTTTATCATTAACAATATAATTTTTATTGTGTATATGAATAAATAAATATTCATTTACAAATTGGACAATTTGTTTATGTACACCCATTTGGCTGATATTGATTGGGATGATAAATTTTACACATCGCCCAACTGCACAAATAATGTTCAGTATTTGTTGGTTGAAATCCCAAACGGATATTGGGATGATATTTTACGTACACTAATCCCAATTGTTTAGTCGTATGTCGATCGATAGGTTGACAGACTATTGTAAGCATTAACTATTTATATTTAATGCTTATACAGTGTAGAATGCACTCTGCATGATGGTTGATTATTTATCATTGTTGTGATACACATGTGTTTTATGAAATCCATATAAATAACATTATATGGTAATTGACTGTGTCTGATTCTAATTCAGAACGAATGAATATTTTAAAATAACGAATATTTTAAAATAATGAATATTTTAAAATAGTCTTCAGTAATGAATCAAAATATGATTTTGATGTCTGATTTGGGATGGACACGAAAATATTTAAGAATATAAAGCCGTGTTGATTAGATTAACACCATTTTGACATGAATGATATTTATATTGATTTTATTCATTTTTATAATGAATATCGAAAAGGAAGTGATTTCAAAATCTAGGGACTGTTTGGCAACTCAAAGTAGAAGTACTTATGCTTATTTGAAAAGTGCTTTTTCTTCTAAAAAGTTAAAAAATCAAAAAGCTTGTTTGGCATGATAACGACTTATAAGTCAAAAAGATGGAAAGCCAGTATGGATAAAATATTTATTTCATAATAGCTTTTTGGCTATTGAGTAAGAATATTAAAATAAAATGTAAGATCATTTAGATTTTTAAAAGTATATATTACAACTAGTTAACTAAAAATGACAAAATATAAATTATAAGATATTGAATGGAAACAAGACATAAAAACTTGCATGTTATTCGCACATAATCCAAGCAGCTATATCCATTTTAACTTGCAAAATAATACAACAAATCACATAATAGTTAAAAATTGATCTTTTACACAAATTTTGAAGCATTACGATCGAAATATTAAAAGCTTCTAAAATCATTCGGAATCTAAAACGGCAAATGATAAAACGCGGCCATGCTTCGTCGGATTTCTTCTTTTTGTTGTTGAAATCTTGCCTTCCTTGAGTTGAATCCACTCCAACCAAATTTTGAAGCATTACAACCAAACTTTGATTAGTTCCAAAACTGATGTATCACAAAATAGAATAAAGGATTGAAATCAGTATCAGCATTGATATATAAACTCTCCTACTATCAATTATTTCTACAAATAGAAATTGTCATTTACAGTAAACTGTTTTTTAACCAATGTTACTAAAATATCTACAACATAAAAATGAAAGGGAAAAAATATGAACTCTTTGATTTGTAGGTGGCTGCTCCTTCCAAACAAATTCAATGACAATTTGAATTGGTTTACAGTATAATTATTTGCTTATAACAAATATGAATGATTTAAATCGGAATTATTTGAATTATGCATCATTTCAGTTTAGGTTTGTTCTGTTTATAAAGAATACAATATTCAACACCATGAAATCCAAAACCACAAGGATCAGAAATAGAACAGAACTAGCCCAGACATCACAATCTCAACTAAAACAACTTTCAGAAAATCACCACTGTATGATATAACATAATTCGCTAGTGTCATATAAACAAAAAATATATATGTAATTTAAACAGTCGTATGTACTTGCTTGTGGGTTCCTATATACACTAAGAGCAAGATAACCAAGTGAATGACCAGGTAGCCAGAGACACTTATCCATTTTGAAAGATGAGAAGACCAGCAGTAAAATAAATGCCTACAAAACTGAAACTAAAATAGTTGCTTCAGATAAAAAAAATCTTAACACCTAGATAGTAGCAAGTATATGAAAATGGCATCCAAGGACCTTTGCTTTCTCTCAGCAATCTTTATTTATCGCTTTGAGAAGGTAAGTGAGATGGTCTTCACATTTCATTATTGGGACCAGAACAATAACAGAATTGTAAAGCACAAACTACTATCTGAAAACAATCAAAAAACACGCATGTTTTATTAGCGACTACAAATGATTTATGATGTGTTTTGTGCTTAGATTTCTTCTAAGGAAATTTAACAAAAGAAGCAAATCGTTTAAAAAAACTTCAATGTTTTTGAAATGGAAGAAGATCTATTAGCAATGGAAACTATGTATACTAAGGTCACTCCTTACATGTTAATCCAAGCTATATGAATTCAAATTAATCCATATATTAACTCTTCCATTTCTTTTCCTTTGATCTAGCCAAAGTTAAACGCTCTCAATATTGATGGCCTAGTTCGAACAGAAATATAAATGTTAGCATATATGTGATGACTTAAATGCATTTAATATACCTTTTGCAACTGAATCTATGCTAAACATCAATTGTTTTCTTCAAAGAAAAGATTTAATATATATGTGATGATAAAAGTCAAATTTTGCATGAGCAAATATAACTTAACTTGCTGTAATTTTTACCATATATGTGATGACAAAATTAATTTTTCACCAATAGAAAAGGATACGCCACTACTCAAAGTTATGCCTAAGAACGTTATATTTTCTAGAAAGAACAGCATTGGCGCACAGTAGAATTCCTTCCAGAACACTTGCAATTGGATTGTTGTCACTTTATACAAAGCAATGGAACTGAGTTAATTACCTACTGAAATAAATAAACGTAATGACTAGCACATGAAAGAGGTCTGATGCTTCATCTCGCTCAAGTGCAAAAACAAGATCTCCAACAAGATAAGAGAAATTGAAAACACTAAAAATGCAGTCAACTATTATACCCAATCCCCCTAAAAAAAGTTAACCAGCAGAGAACTAGCATGACTCACCAATGGGAAAACTTCTTCATTAGGAGTTTTAGGCTTCAGCGCTACACCAGCCGTCATGCCTTTTGACTTAATATCGACTTACCATCGTGGATAAGTTCTTGCCAATTGCCTATAGATTAAGATTTAGTGTGATGCGAAGAAAGATAATGATTATCCACAAAAGAGAGGGCAAACAAATATACAACATTGATAAATATACCTTTTGAGTTTTGACACTTCTACATGAAATGTAAAACCAGAAGCACCAGCCTTAGCAAATGGCTTCATGTAGTCTTTACGGTTTGTAACCATAAGATGACTATCCAGGTATACCCTGCAAACTAACATAAAAACTGATGAATGGATAAAGATAATACATATTTAATTCTAAAACTTGTGTAGTGAAATATACTTTGTTTTCTTCCTCAAACTCTCAATGACTGGAGCACCAATTGTGAGATTTGGAACAAAGTGCCTGTGCATTAGAAAAAGAAACAGTGAAAGACATCTAAGAAACTATGAATCTTAACAATATCTTAATAATAATAAAACATAACACAAGTCACACCGTTTGATTATTTTATACAAAAGGGATGGTTAATGTAATGACCCGGAAATTTAGCGACCTTGATTATCTGATATACAACACATATCGAACATCCAAGGGTCAAGAATACCGAATGATTAATGAAAGAAATTAGAGGGTGAGAAAAGATAAGATTGAACTTAGAACATAAGAAGAAGAAGGACATCATCATCAGAGTAACACGAATCTCACAGCGGAACGAACAACATATAATAGATAACATATCCTTGAAATAAAATCAGTATATGTATACAATAACATTATCAGAGTACAACACTTACAACACAGCGGAAATAAACTATAGCTATACGATCCTGAAGCCTCCTGCTCCAGCTCTTCAAGCATATGTAAATCCCGACTACTTGACTGCCCTTACAAAATTGGGCACCCAAGAGTTTAGGAAAAACAAAACAAAATAAACTCCGGGTCAATCATGGGACTGGTATGAGTAAAACAGTTTAAAATAGTTTAAGCAGGTAAATGGTATCTCATAAGACCACGCCGTATAACAGAATGGGTTTTTCCCTTATGAGAATCCAAATTATCTTTATTTCAAAAACCTTTTGATATTATAATAATGTCTATCAACCACAATATAATAATCTTCTAGCAGAAACGCTTTCATCTCACGTTCTACATATATAGTATACAATCAAAACCACAGGCACGTATTGGGTAATGGATTTCCAACTATGACAAGGTATGGAACCACCTTTCACTAGTGTACCTCTAGAAAGGAATACACTGGGTTCAACAAGAACATCTTGCAACTCGGCCACACATGACCGACCAATCATTTCGCTTGAGTGTATCCAATGTATATCACCAACGGTTGGGATCGGCAAACGTTTCCTGAATGGGACAGCATCAACAATAGATTTTTAGAAGTAAATGAAACTCTAGATCAGGTGATTATACACCCTACTTCGGAGCGACCGACTTAGCCATGCTGCCTGCCTGATTTCTGTCATTTACCGGATGTGAGGCTAGAAGCTACGCTTTATCATCACACCAGATTCACTTCGAATGCCACATCGTCAAATCCATCAAATCAACGATTGACGTCCTCAACAATACATTATGTGTTAGCTAAAAGAAGTTTCCTTCTCCGCTTCCACTCTTGGTACGGTTGGAGAAATCAATATACGTGATCGTCTGGAAATACGCTGTCAGACATCCGTCCATACAAGTCATCCAGGAACAGGATGAATCGAAGGCACTATTCAGTATATCCATCTTAGGCACTGTTATCTAAGATTTATACAACAACCCTTGCACTTTACTCCGTCTTCGATTATCTTTGGCAAATATGATTCGCAACGCTTATGCCAATACAGAGTGGTTCTTTGGATAATAATCCAACTGGTCTCTCCATATCAACAACGTTAAAATGGTCAAAAACTTCGATAGTCGGTGAGTTAACCATCAAAGAAAAACAGGTGTGCAAACAACGATATTATTTCCAAATGGAAATTCTATCAATCAATCATCAATCCTATATATATATATATATTCATATGTCATTATTTTCTATGTTTAGAAAATATACATTATTAACACTGGAAAACATTTCCACTGTTTATTTACGTATCACTATTCTTCCACATTTATCAGACTCTAACTATAAACTAACAAGAGAACAACTTCCTAAGTATAAACCCCGAAGGTCGAAACCAACATCAGATCGATACTCAGGAAACCATTCAACTTATTAATCTCTAGTCAGTTTCCAATTTCTGTTTAACTCGATTTTGATTAACTCTAATTCAAATAACTATGTCTGTTTTAACTCTGTCTGGAATAACTATATTCGATTTAACTCCATTCGCTTAACTCTAGATTGCAGCAATCACAATGGTTACGCCTGATTCCCTCAGGAAACATCTGACCGCCGTAGGCTATTTGCAACCCTACGAATTATGCTAGCAGTCGTGCTAAATGGAATCTCATCCCGATAACTATGTATGTTTTACTCTAATCTATTTACTCTATTTGATTTACTTTAATTGATTTAATGCTATTCATTTCCTAAATAAATATTCCTCTATCCTATTTATTTTCTAAATAAATATTCTCCTTTATAATCTCCTATTTATTTTCTAAATAAATATTTTCAAATTATTTCCTTTTATAAAATCGGTTGATTTTATAAAATTCCTTTATTTCAATATACGTTGAAATATTCCTTTTTACATCCCAGGGTTTCTTATGATATTAAAAATATCGAATAACAATGATCACATCATTCTGACACACAGAATCCATAACAGATTATATATCACATCATATATTACAATAGATGATCAGAACAGTATTAAAAATATTGAGGAGTCCAGTTGGACCCCTCCAACCTGTTCCCCTGCATCATAAATGTTAAACAACACGAATATAAAATATTCTGATAAACAGAATCAAATATTCGGTTTAATGATTATATATATCGTTATCTATATTTTCAACTAATACACAAAAATTCAACCAAACAGTTAACACATAGCAACAGTCATTATTTACCAGTTCAAAATATACGCTATAAAAATAGAACTGTTCAGAGTTGGTGAGTTTTACTCACAGGACGATCATCGTTAATAACGAAAACCATCACCTGATTCAGACAGATAATTTATTTCGCTATAAATTGCAGCGAGCTCGGATTCACTCCCAGTAAGTTCTGTAGTGTAGCCACCATCCATACGATCCCAATGGATCTTATTTCGTCGGATTCTGACAATGTATGGAAAAATTATTGATTTTAAACTCTTGATACATATTTATATAGCTTTAATATCATTAACTAATAAATAATAATTAGTGAATTCCTAATTACCACTTTGTCACTAACCCTTCTTTCTTTGGCTAAACTACCGAACCCTCTCCATCTTACTTGTTAAACCCAAATTTGGCCATACCACTTCTTCAGTATTACTTCTTTCTTTGTCCAAACCGAAAACAGTTTTCGAAAAGATAAACCCATCTTCTGCACTCCACAAATCATGGTGCTCTAGTTACAAAAACCACATTTCCGATTCCACTTAAAACCGCACATGGACAAGCATTGTCTCACACGCTCTTGCTCTCATCGAATACACACAGTACTTCCGGTCCTTCACATTTCCTTATAGCAACCTCACCAATAAACAGTCTTCATTAACATGGAAATTTAAAACTTCAATCAAGTGTAATTCACGTATAAACCTTTCTTCTCTATATACCTCTTCACTTTAAACCTCCTGCACAAGAACCCATCTCCAATCTGTAGCTGGTTCAAGCTTAAAAGCTTACGCCAATAAGTCCAGACAAACCCACATTATAAATCCCCAAATCATATGATTAACCTTTAAATATTATTATCCCTAATAATGGTATTAAGTCCCCACCTTTTTCCTTAATGCTTCTTCCTTACTGGAAAGATACCGCAACTATTTCCGTAATCCTCCAACCGATTTCCACACTCCAGTAAGCATCCCAGTCTGACATTGCCTCACGTTCTCCCTCCACAAACCATCAAACTCAACGAGAATCCCACCGATCTGCTCCTCTTCGAAGTCTCCACCACATCTCGCTTTGTTTTACCACCGGCAACGCCTGAGACCAGCGAACCTTGCCCTGCTCCGTCCATTTGAAGCCCCTTCTCCGTCCTTTTGTTCTCAGTTGAAACCCGAGCACCAAAACACTTCGAAAACACCCAGTCTAGAGCTCGCTGCCATGCATATAAGCTTCAGGAATATATATTAATTAACGAGGATTTAATTCAATTTTATTTTGAAGGTGCGGTTTGATTTCCTTGATGGAATTTCATGTTTTTCAGTGGCGGCGAAATTTTCTGAGGAAAAGGGATTAGGTTTTCAAAGGGTTAAGGGTAGGGTATTTATAACCTACATAAATATCTAGATATTTTAGTTTTGTTTTCTATTTTTGTTTTATAAAAATTCGTGTGGTCACACACGGTACCCAAAAATCACGAAACTGGACATACTGCTAGAGTTTGACATTACGGTCCCAACGAAACTGGTTTCGTCGAATTCCGACTCCGTTTGCTCACACAGTGTATTTTTAACTATCGAAATACTGACTGTTACTCACTCTAAAGATCCGTACGGCCACATACTGACTTCAAAAATCATGGAACTTGGAATATAACAATAATTTGATGTTGCGGATCCAACAAAATTAGTTTCGTCGAATTCCGACTTCGTTTGCAAAAGTGGCTATTTTTAAAGCTCTGAATGATCCTTTTAAATATATAAATATATTTAAATATAAAATTAAATTAAATATAAATAAATTTATATTATCGTATATATTCACAGTGGAATACCATACAACTCCAGAATAATCCTGTATGGATTTATAACTTGATATTTCAAAACCAGAGTTAATTCGATATTTGATTTTTATTTAAATTCCTTTTTAAAATATAAATAATTCCTTTATAAATTATAAAGGAATTTCAAAGCGACTTTTATAAAATTTGATTTGGATATAAATCAAAATCTGCAAGACGAAATCCCGAATTTTCTCCACTAGAAAGATATACTCCACCAGCTCCTAACGTTTCTTGTTTCACAGAAATCCGATTTAATACGGATTCTGTATATTCAGTTGAAGTTCGAATCGCCAATTTACGAACTACAGCGCCATTTCGAGCTCGATTTTAATTATAATATAATTATAAGTTCAAACTATCATTCAAATAATATATTCGTTATTCTAATTCAATTCTAAACTGAATTAAATATCACAGATGATCCAGTTCACACCATATTGCCATTTCAGCCAATTCTGATTATTTCAGAATTAAATATATTATTTAATTATTAAATTAATTAAATATTCAAAGTTATTTAATTAAATGACCATTAAATTCGCTATAACATTATTTATATAATTACATAAATTAATTATAATACCTCTGCAAATGCGAGTCATTACAATCTTCCCCACTTAAAATAATTTCGTCCTCGAAATTGCTAAGGTAGAGAACGACCCTATCGACTGGTTAGAACATATTTGTTCACTTCTTAACTTCAGTTTCAACTGAACCAAATTAATTTCAATTAAAATTTTATTTAATTCTTATCAACGAAAATTTTCAAAAATCTTGAAAAATTTCTAATGCCTTAACTCTTCGAAAAATTTCGCAAGCACCTCCTTTGTACTGCTCAATAGGTCAAACTCCAACTATCCTCTCTGGGCCTTCTCCAACCCAAAAGAAAATCAAACAGCCAAGCGGCTTGCCAATTCGGCTCTTAAATCTTATATCCAATAGAAATATAAACTTGTACCTTTTTGTCGGGCATATCAACTCTACCACTTTCAACTGCTGTCAATTCAGCGGATACAAGGGTCATCCCAATCAAATTCCAATCTGCTTTTATCCACAACACAACATTCGCTTATATCCGAGCCAAATATCATTTCAACTCAAATTTCTTCTCGATTCCCAACTCTTAACTTGATTATCACATTACACTTTAAATTTGAATCTCACAATCCAATTTGTCTTGATATCATTCTAATTCAATCTCAGTTACCACTTTACTCTCTTTACTTTAACTCAATTTTGCTTTCACAAATTTCTATTAAATTTGTTTTTTTTATTCAAATAGTCTTTCCCTGGGAGTTTTTAAACAGTTCACTCTTTTCAAAAATCAAATTTTCCTTTTTGAAATTCAACACAACTTGTCTTTCCCAAAACAAATTCAAAACAGTATCTCTGGAGATGAATACTGATGATGTAGCTGTCATCATCAGAATCTATTTTCCAGCGATCGAAGTGAGTTCAATACTATAAAACCATTTCTAAACATTTCCACTTTGAAACTCATTTCAAAATATAATCCACACTGCTTGTAAAACAATTTAAAATCTCCCAGGATCTTAAATTTTCCTTATTTTTAATCCAAATCCATTTACAAACACTTATCCAATTTTTTCCAGAATTTTAATTCAATTTCTGGTTTAAAATTTCAGATTTAACTCATCTGATTTCACGTATTTCACTTATATGAATTCTGATTGGTTATTTACATAACCATTAAATTTATAATCTTACTCGATTATAATAACAACTAATATATCCACTACATTATAATTTTGATATATATATATATATATATATATATATATCTTCTCTATATCAAGATATACCCTGGGTAAACTTATTTTAATTTACCCTCTTTTCAAAACATATCGTGTCGACCCATCGTATTCGAGTGTTTATAAACTCCTACCGATACAGTGGATCAAACTGATTGACCAGAACTCATAAACAACTCAACCAATAAATCACCACAATATAAAACAATTTTTATATCAATAACAAATACCCTCACTCGGATACATACACTCAACTTAATCTAGGGTATCACTAACCCCATCTCTACTGAGTCATGCCATAGAGCCAAGGTAATAACTTAACTTAAGCTCTGATACAAACTGTAATGACCCGGAAATTTAGCGACCTTGATTATCCGATATACAACACATATCGAACATCCAAGGGTCGAAAATACCGAATGATTAATGAAAGAAATTAGAGGGTGAGAAAAGATAAGATAGAACTTAGAACAGAAGAAGAAGAAGGACATCATCATCAGAGTAACACGAATCTCACAGCGGAACGAACAACATATAATAGATAACATATCCTTGAAATAAAATTAGTATATGTATACAATAACATTATCAGAGTACAACACTTACAACATAGCAGAAATAAACTATAGCTATATGATCCTGAAGCCTCCTACTCCAGCTCTTCAAGTATCTGTAAGTCCCGATTACTTGACTGCCGTACAAAATTGAGCACCCAAGAGTTTAGGGAAAACAAAACAAAATAAACTCCGGGCCAGTCATGGGACTGGTATGAGTAAAACAGTTTAAGCAGGTAAATGGTATCTCATAAGACCACGCCGTATAACGGAACGGGTTTTTCCCTTATGAGAATCCAAATTATCTTTATATCAGAAACCTTTTGATATTATAATAATGTCCATCAACCACAATATAATAATCATCTAGCAGAAACGCTTTCATCTCACGTTCTACATATATAGTATACAATCAAAACCGCAAGCACATATTGGGTAATGGATTTCCAACTATGACAAGGTATGGAACCACCTTTCGCTAGTGTACCTCTAGAAAGGAATACACTGGGTTCAACAAGAACATCTTGCAACCCAGCCACACATGACCGACCACTCATTTCGCTTGAGTGTATTGAATGTATCTCACCAACAGTTGGGATCAGCAACCGTTTCCTGAATGGAACAGCATCAACAATAGATTTTTAGAAGTAAAAGAAACTCTAGATCAGGTGATTATACACCCTACTTCGGAGCGACTGACTTAGCCATGTTGCCTGCCCGATTTCTGTCATTTACCGGATGTGAGGCTAGAAGATACACATTATCATCACACCAGATTCACTTCGAATGCCACATCGTCAAATCCATCAAATCACCGATTGACGTCCTCAACAATACATTATGTGTTAGCTAAAAGAAGTTTCCTTCTCCGCTTCCACTCTTGGTACGGTTGGAGAAATCAATATACGTGATCGTCTGGAAATACTATGTCAGACATCCGTCCATACAAGTCATCCAGGAACAGGATGAACCGAAGGCACTATTCAGTATATCCATCTTCGGCACTGTTATCTAAGATTTATACAACATCCCTTGCACTTTACTCCGTCTTCGATTATCTTTGGCATATATAATTCGCAACGCTTATGCCAATACAGAGTGGTTCTTTGGATAATAATTCAACTGTTCTTTCCATATTAACAACGTTAAAATGGTCAAATACTTCGATAGTCGGTGAGTTAACTATCAAAGAAAAACAGGTGTGCAAACAATGATATTATTTCCAAATGGAAATTCTATCAATCAATCATCAATCTAGATATATACATATTCATATTTCCTTCTTTTCTATGTTTAGAAAATACACGTTATTAACACTGAAAACATTTCCATTGTTTATTTACGTATCACTATTCTTCCACATTTATCAGACTCTAACTATAAGCTAACAAGAGAACAACTTCCTAAGTATAAACCCCGAAGGCCGAAACCAACATCAGATCGATACTCAGGAAACCATTCAACTTATTAATCTCTAGTCAGTTTACAATTTCTGTTTAACTCCATTTCGATTAACTCTAATTTGAATAACTATGTCTGTTTTAACTCTATTTGGAATAACTATATTCGATTTAACTCCATTCGCTTAACTCTAGATCGCAGCGCTCACAATGGTTACGCCTGATTCCCTCAGGAAACATCTGACCGCCGTACGCTATCTGCAGCCCTGCGAATTACGCTAGCAGTCGTGCTAAATGGAATCTCATCCCGAATAACTATGTATGTTTTACTCTAATCAATTTACTCTATTTGATTTACTTTAGTCGATTAAACGCTATTCATTTCCTAAATAAATATTCCTTTATCCTATTTATTTTCTAAATAAATATTCTCCTTTATAATCTCTTATTTATTTTCTAAAAAAATATTTTCAAATTATTTCCTTTTATAAAATCGGTTGATTTTATAAAATTCCTTTATTTCAATATACGTTGAAATATTCCTTTTTACATCCCAGGGTTTCTTATGATATTAAAAATATCGAATAACAATGATCAACAGTATTCTAACACACAAAATCCATAACAGATTATATATCACATCATATATTACAATACATGATCAGACCAGTATTATAAATATTGAGGAGTCTAGTTGGACCCCTCCAAACTGTTTCCCTGCATCACAGATGTTAAACAACACGAATATAAAATATTCTGATAAACAGAATCAAATATTCGATTTAACGATTTATACATGTCGTTATCTATATTTTCAACCAATACACAACAATTCAACCAAACAGTTAACACACAACAACAGTCATTATTTATCAGTTCAAAATATACGTTATAAAAATAGAACTGTTCAGAGTTGGTGAGTTTTACTCACATTGGACGATCATCGTTAATAACGATAACCATCGCTTGATTCAGACGGACAATTTATTTCGCTATAGATTGTAGCGAGCTCGGATTCACTCCCAGTCAGTTCCGTGGTGTAGCCACCATCCATATGATCCCAATGGATCTTGTTTCGTTGGATTCTGACAATGTATGGAAAAATTATCGATTTTAAACTCTTGATACATATTTATATAGCTTTACTATCATTAACAAATAAATAATAATTAGTGAATTCCTAATTACCACTTTGTCACTAACCCTTCCTTCTTTGGCTAAACTACCGAACCCTCTCCATCTTACTTGTTAAACCCAAATTTGGCCATACCACTTCTTCAGTATTACTTCTTTCTTTGTCCAAACCGAAAACAGTTTTCGAAAAGATAAACCCATCTTCTGCACTCCACAAATCATGGTGCTCTAGTTACAAAAACTACATTTCCGATTCCACTTAAAACCACACATGGACAAGCATTGTCTCACACGCTCTTGCTCTCATCGAATACACACAGTACTTCCAGTCCTTCACATTTCCTTATAGCAACCTCACCAATAAACAGTCTTCATTAACCTGAAAATTTAAAACTTCAATCAAGTATAATTCATGTATAAAGCTTTCTTCTCTAAATACCTCTTCACTTTAAACCTCCTGCGCAAGAACCCATCTCCAATCGGTAGTTGGTTCAAGCTTAAAAGCTTACGCCAATAAGTCCAGACAAACCCACATTATAAATCCCCAAATCATATGATTAACCTTTAAATATTATTATCCCTAATCATGGTATTATGTCCCCACCTTTGGTAACACCCCACTCCGCTATGGTCACTCGCTAAGGGAATGCCATAACATCGGTGGAGTATTTTAAGTGAATATAGAACAGAAAAATTATAAGTAATACTTGAGAATTTAAAACATCATTTCATTGCAGCGGAAAGTAAAACATGATTGGTTACACCAAAACCATAAACAAGAGTCAAGTACATAATATCCATCCTGATAAAACAAAAGTACATAATCCCACTACATAACTTAATAGCCATAATAGAAAAGATAAACTGAGCTTTACATCCACGGTCCAAGCTCCAAAAGATAGATAAAGCAGTCTGATCAAGGCCCACTAGTGCTAGGCCCACTCTGAAAACCTGAGGGTTGGGAAAAAGATAAAAAAACAACGGGGTCAGACATAAGTCTGAGCGAGTCCTATAACCTTAACAATACAATCATTAAAGTAATTAGGGTGTGATATAAACAAGGTACGGTACCTCTGGGGATAATGACTAAACTAAGTAGCCAACTAAACACAGGATGTAATAAGATAACCGAAAAGACGCATTTACCCACCCAAGGATAATTACTACACTGCACCACCCCAGATCTACCCACCCAAGGGTAATTCCTACACTGCACCACACCAGTTCTACCCATCCAAGGGTAATTCCTACTTAAGGTTGATCCCACTAAGTGTACTTAGTAATTTTTAATAGTAGTTTCGTGTACCCCTAGCTGACTACATAGGTGCCGTCTGCCCCTATCTCCACTAGGTGTACCCACTACTCCCCAAGCGATCGGCTCCCTACCGTAGATACCCGTGCTGGCCCCACAGTGGGGTGTATCACTCCCCAAAGTGGCAACCCGAAAATGGTGCACGGCTTATATCTACACGATGCAACAACGTCTTACCTACCAGCCCGAGTCCACCAAGCATATGAAACCCGTTGGACTCACGTTGCCACCGCTACCCCGTTTTGGCCTCTTATAGTCAAGCCCAGTACGCGTGTCCCGTCCTCGACATGAGTCGAGCCCAATAAGATACATATGGGTTACTGGTTGAAATGGGCCCCCCACAAGCTACTACTTAAGCTTGTCATTTTATCTAGTGCATCCCACTTAACCCCTTTTTATAATCATGCCCACTTACGTGTTAAGGTTTGGTTAAGTCATCTAATCATATTTCAATTGCCACTCAAGGCCCCCACAAGCTACTACTTAAGCTTGTCATTTAATCATATTTCAATTACCACTTAAGGCCCCCACTAGATTTCCACATGCCACCCAAGGCACTTACTTAATTCCCACATGCCACCCAAGGCACTTACTTAACCCTTTAATCATGTTTAATTACATGTTCCACTTTGGTTAAGTATTCTAATCGTATTTTCTATTGCCACCCAAGGCAACCCACTAGTTTCCTTATGCCACCCAAGGCACCCCCACTAGTTACTACATGCCACCCAAGGCACCCACTTAACCCCTCATGCCTCACTACATGCTAATTTGGTTAAGTGTTTCTTAATTAATTAAGATCGTAACCTTTGTAAAGACCTCTCACATTAGATTGTCTTTTATGGCAGCTGGATATGCCGGTTGGTTCCGGGCAGCCTTACACCATAACAGAGTCTAACCTCGTGTCTTTACACTTGTCACGTATTTAGTTTATGACTAAGACCTCTCACATTGGGCCAATCATCTGTAGCCGCTGGATTTGCCGGTCGGTTCCGGGCAGTCTTATGCTACAAAAGGGTCCAACCTCGGGTCTTAGTCGATTAATTACACCTAATTAGTCACCCCCATAATTTGTATTAATTGTCCCTAATTAATTACCAATTTCAAGAATATGGGTAGACCTAACTCAATAGGTAAATTCCCAATTCCATAATATGGGTAGACCTAACTTAATAGGTAAATTCCCAATTCCATAATATGGGTAGACCTAAATTAATAGGTAAATTCCCAATTATGTCCATTCACTTTATGTTATGCTTAAGCATACCCATTTCACACCATTTTATTAACATGCATATTAACCCCATCGTTCCCGACGTAATTCGTTCTCATAACATGACATAATAAAGGGAAGATTCATCACAAATGCCATGGGTTTAACCAATCATAGCATATAACTTTATCATGGGTTTAAAAGGTGTCAACTTGCATATATGAGCATACATTAAACCCAACTAGCATTTAACCCAAACTTGCATGAAGCACATATGTCACAAAGGGGGTAACTTGCATATGATTCTTATGTCATACAAAGGTGTGAACTTGCATAGCATGTCACATGTTAACTTGCATTTAACCGAACACATAACTTGCATAACATGTTACATATGAACTTGCATATAATCATGCACATAACTTGCATATAACCAAACACATAACTTGCATAACATGTTACATATGAACTTGCATATAATCATGCACATAACTTGCATATAACCAAACACATAACTTGCATAACATGTTACATATGAACTTGCATATAATCATGCACATAACTTGCATATAACCAAACACATAACTTGCATAACATGTTACATATGAACTTGCATATAATCATGCACATAACTTGCATTACATGTTACATATGAACTTGCATATAATCTCACATATAGCTTGCATAACATGTTACATATGAACTTGTATATAATCTCACATATAGCTTGCATAACATGTTACATATGAATCAATGTTCAACATAGTGTTTTGCATAATGAGCATCATAAAACATAGCATTATACTTGCATAACATATAGCATAAAACTCGCAAAACACACAACATACACTATACTAAACTTGCATAAACACATTGATCCACAAACATAGCCATATCTTATCATATCCTATCATAATCAATTTAACAATTGATTATTAAGGCTATAGAAACTCACCACTAAACTCCAATAAGCAAACCCTTGCCAAAAATCACCCAAAAACTCTAGCCTTGAAAATAAAGCTTGCAACTTGATGATGAATGCAAGCTAATGATCACTCATACTACTTAAAAATGCTTGTATGAACATGAAAGCCTTCATAGAAATAGTTTAGAAAGAGGATGGAGGCTAGGCTTTTGAGTGGAGGCCATGATCATAGAAAATGTTGGCATAGTTTAGTTAGAGGATAGGATTATGATCATTTAGGGCTAGCTTAGGGTCTTATTTATAGGATTAGGATGTGTTTTAGACCCTTAGATTAACCCTAAATTAGATTAGGACCATCAGATCTCGGAAGCTTCCAGAAAATAGCCCCAAAACACAGCCAAACCCTAAAATGGTGCACCAGGCCAAACTGGCCGAGCACCCCCTGTCGACACACAAGTCGACAGGGCTGTCGACTTGGTCCTAGCCGAGTCGACTGCCCAGTCGACAGGGCTGCCGACTTGGGTAGCTAGGCGGGAATTTTCCCACCTGCGCCCAATGGCCCCAATTTCGAAATTTGAACCTAAATTTTAAATCTGTTTTGAACTTTGAATTTTCTGTAAACTTCATTGGGCCATAACTGGGCCATACGGACTCCGATTTACAAAATTTCGGACTCTATTTCGCATATTTTTCCGAGACGAACGCAATGACGCATCCCGTTTCCCCCAATTCTCACATCTAAGATTATTTATTCTGCAATTAGTGAATTTTAGCATTAACTGAAATTCGGGGTGTTACACCTTTTTCCTTAATGCTTCTTCCTTACTGGAAAGATACTGCAGCTATTTCCTTAATCCTCCAACCGATTTCCACACTCCAGTAAGCATCCCAGTCTGACATTGCCTCACGTTCTCCCTCCTCAAACCGCCAAACTCAACGAGAATCCCACCGATATGCTCCTCTTTGAAGTCTCCACCACCACATCTCGCTTTGATTTACCGCCAGCAATGCCTGAGACCAGCGAGCCTTGCCCCGCTCCGTCCATTTGAAGCCCCTTCTCCATCCTTCCATTCTCAGTTGAAACCCGAGCACCAAAACACTTCGAAAACATCCAGTCTACGGCTCGCTGCCATGCATACAGGCTTCAAGAATATATATGAATTAATGAGGATTTAATTCGATTTTATTTTGAAGGTGCGGTTTGATTTCCTTGAGGGAATTTCATGTTTTTCAGTGGCGGCGGAATTTTCTGAGGAAAGGGGATTAGTTTTCAAAGGGTTAAGGGTGGGGTATTTATAACCAACATAAATATCTAGATATTTTAGTTTTGTTTTCTATTTTTGTTTTCTAAAAATTCGTGTGGTCACACACGGTACCCAAAAATCACGAAACTGGACATACTGCTAGAGTTTGACATTACGGTCCCAACGAAACCGGTTTCATCAAATTCCGACTTCGTTTGCTCACACAGCATATTTTTAACTGTCGAAATACTGATTGTTTCTCACTCTAAAGATCCGTACGGCCACATACTGACTTCCAAAATCATGGAACTTCGAATCTAGAAATAATTTGATGTTGCGGATCCAACAAAATTAGTTTCGTCGAATTCCGACTTCGTTTGCAAAAATGGCTATTTTTAAAGCTCTAAATGACCCTTTTAAATATATAAATATATTTAAATATAAAATTAAATTAAATATAAATAAATTAATATTATCGTATATATTCACAGTGGAATACCATACAACTCCAAAATAATCCTGTATGGATTTATAACTTGATATTTCAAAACCAGAATTAATTCGATATTTGATTTTTATTAAAATTCCTTTTTAAAATATAAATAATTCCTTTATAAATTATAAAGGAATTCCACAACGACTTTTCTAAAATTTGATTTGGACATAATCTACATGATGAAATCCCGAATTTTCTCTTCCACTAGAAAGATATACTCCACCAGCTCCTAACATTTCTTATTTCATAGAAATCCGATTTAAAACGACTTCTGTATATTCAGTTGAAGTTCGAATCGCCAATTTATGAACTGCAGCGCCATTTCGAGCTCGATTTTAATTATAATATAATTATACGTTCAAACTGTCGTTTAAATAATATATTCGTTATTCTAATTCAATTCTAAACTGAATTAAATATCACAGATGATCCAGTTCACACCATATTTCCATTTCAGCAAATTCTGATTATTTCAGAATTATATATATTATTTAATTATTATATTAATTAAACATTCAAAGTTATTTAATTAAATGACCATTAAATATAACACTATTTATATAATTAAATAAATAAATTATAATACCTCTACAAATGCGGGTCATTACAGTTAAGAAGCTAAATAGAAAATTGTTCCAATACCACACTCCAACGAAGATCCATAGGAATTCGAACTGAATACACACTAGAAAGAATGTTGCTGTGAGAATATCGCTACCTGCACTTACAACAGCAAAATAAAAATAAAAATTAATAACTAGTTGACATGCAAAATCAAAAGAATAAGGTAACCCTAGTCAATAAAATTCCTCGATTGCAACCTGCTACACAACGTGAAAATCAGATCGTATATTTTAATTTTGATTCAAGTAATAAGAGAAAACCTCAAATTAAGAACAGGCGATTCAAGATTGATAATAATAAGAATGAATTGACGAAGAAAAGGCGTACCTTTGTTAAAAAATTGAAGAAAAGTTCGACGTTTCGGATGAAAAAAGAAATGGAGAAATATCACCTAAACCTAATTTCATATTCTCACGGCCGAAAAGTCAAAACGTTGTTTTAGATCGAAAGCAAAAAGCAAAGACAAACTGCTTCTGAGATAAGGAGAAAAGTAACTTACATAAGCCCAATTAATAATTGGATCCATACGGGCTTACGGGCTTACGGGCTTTTGCTTTTTGAAATCCAAAAAGCTACCTGTTCTGAATCATCCAAACACGCCCCTAATGTTTTGAAAATATTATCATTTATACAGTAATGACATGGAATATTCAATTTTGATTTAAAATTGAATATGTAGTTGAAATCATTTTGAAACCGAATTTAAAATGATTTATAAAATACGTTTTAAATGGGAATCGACGAAATATGTATAATATAAATTATATGCATTAAATGGCCTGAATAGAACGCGCCACGCCGCGGTAGTTCGCGAATTTCGACCATTGATCTCGAATGGACATTACGGGATATCCGACCGTCAGATTCTCCTAAAACCGAAACCATTGGGTTCGTATCGAAAAGAGCTTTCCAACAGATATAAGAAATTTTAAATCTAACGGTTGGATTTGGAATTATGTCCAAATCAAATTTGGAAAAGGTCGCTGTAAGTGCAGTTCGATGGATGTTGATGGAAATTGACTGTACAGGCCTTGATAAAATTATTAAAAATAGTAATAATTTGTGTAAAATCATAAGAAATGATTTGTGAAGAATTGGGATGAAAAACTCGAAATTTGAAAAGATAAAAATCAATTTTTATCGAAATGAACTAGTTTTGAACTAGAATTATAATTCTATTTATTTTTAAAATAAATAATGTGGATTTGAAATGTTTTGAAAATAACCAGAATTTCCAATATATAAAGTGGAAATGGATTTGAATCGAAATTGTCTTTGGATATTTCGATGTTGGATTTCGTGATTATACAGATATAATTATGGGAATTTGAAAGATATATTTATATCATTATTTCCAATACGATATTTGTTGGTCGTAGAATTTGATATTGAATATATGCGGATATATTTTCTATTCAGAGCCTTGTATTTAATATCAAATGGGATTTGGGTTTGTCGTGAATGGTGTCTTCATTAACACTGTTCTTAAACCCAGTTGAGAAAAAGATTAAATCTTTTATTTATATTTAATGAAGTGTACCAATTAAATGGAATTTAATTGGAATTAAATTGGAATTGATTTTTGGGTTTATCGTGAACGGTGTTTTAAATAACACTTGTTCTTTAACCCGATAATTAATAGAATGTGATTTTGAGTTTATAGTGAACCGTGTTTTAAATGACATTGGTTCTTTAACCCAGTTAAAGACAGGATATTGGTTTTTGGGATGATTAAAACTAAGTTGAGTTTTAACGAATCTTTAATTAGATTGAAATGACCGAGAATGGAGTATCACCAGTTTTGCTCCAGGCGATAGTTAAATCTGTGATTAGATTTGAACGTGAAATGGTAATTGAATTTACCGATTACACGATGGTGTTAGATATGAAGTATGACCAGTTTTACTTCATGGGATGAATAGGTTGGGATTGGGAAATAAAATAAATGATTACTTTGGTGTGGTTCGCTAATCCGGACTTGTTTGAATTGATATTCAAAAGGAGATTAAAGAATAAATTTAAAGAATTTATCTTTGATAAAATTAATATGAACCTTTCCCAAAGTATAAGAATATTTGAATAAAAGAATATTCTGAATTGGAATGAGGCTTATGTTGTTTTTGTGTAACACTTGTTTATTATATACGCGAGTTATTCAGAAAGACCAGGTTTCGACCATTGACTTCGAATGAACATTACGGGAGATCCGACCGTCAGATTCTCCTAAAACCGGTACCGTTGGGTTCGTATCGAAAAGTGCTTTCCAATGGATATAAGAAATTTGAAATCTAACCGTTGGATTTGGAACTATGTCCAAATCAAATTTGGAAAAGGTCGTTGTAAGTGCAGTTCGATGACCGTTTATGGAAATCGACTGTACGGGCCTTGTTAAAATTATTAAAAATATTAGTAATTTGTGTAAAATCATAATAAATGATTTGGAAAGAATTGGGACGAAAAATTCCATATTTGAAAAGATAAAAATATATTTTTATCGAAATGAACTAGTTATGAACTAGTATTATAATCCAATATTTTTAAATAAATAAATTGGATTTGAAAGGGTTTTAAAAATAACCAGAATTTCCAATATATGAATTGGAATGGATTTGAATCGAAATTATCTTCAGAATATTTCGATATTGGATTCCATGATTATACGGACATTGTGGAGGAATTTGGAAGATATATATATCGTTATTCCAATACGATATTTGTTGATTTCAGAATTTGATATTGAATAGCCGATATATTTTCTATTCAGAGCCTTGTATTTAATATCAAATGGGATTTTGGGTTTGTCGTGAACGGTGTCTTCACTAACACTGTTCTTAAACCCTGTTGAGAAAATATTAAATCTTTTTATTAAGATTTAAAGAAGTTTACCAATTAATTAACATTTAACTGGAATTGAAATGGAATGTGAATTGGGTTTATTGTGAATTGTGTTTTTAGTGACAATCGTTCTTTAACCCGATTAATAGAGAAATGTGATCTGGAATATATGAATCTTATATTAAGATTTAATGGGTTTTTCCAAAGTAAAGTTTTCCAATTAATTAATGTTTAATTAGAACGGATTGGAATTCGATTTGGTAACAATCTAAGTGAGCTTCTATGGAGGAAGACTACTAATATATATGGAATTTAAAAGACTTTGTCATTATTCCATTTATATTATTAGTCGGATACGGAAATTGATATTGATTATATATTGATCTGTTTTCCGTGAAAATTCCATAATTAATGGAATGTGATTTTGGGTTTATCGTGAACTGTGTTTCAAATGGCATTGGCACTAGCCCAGTTAAAAACAGAATATGATTTCCCAAAGTTAAATAATCATTAATATTGATTTTTGGGAAGATTAAAACTGAATTAGAGTTTTAATGGATCTTTAATTTGATTGAAATGTGAATGTGATAATTTAAATTATCAAATTCGAGAAATGATCGAGAATGGAGTACCACCAGTTTTACTCCAGGCGATAGTTAAATTTTTAATTAGATTATAACGTGAAATGGTGATTAATTTTACCGATAACACCGTGGTGTTAGATATGGAGCATTACCAGTTTTTCTTCATGGGATGAATAGGTTGGGATTGGGAAATTAAATAAATGATTACTTTGGTATGGTTCGCTAATCCTGGCTAGTTTGGACAAACCTTCATATGGTTTAAAATTGTGAAAAGAATATTTGAATAAAAGAATATTCTAGATTGGAATGAGGCATGCATTGTGTTTGTGTAACACTTGCTTATAAAATACGCGAGTTATTCGGAAAGACCGGGTTTATACCCATTCTGAATAACTGATTCGACGATAAGTCGACGATGAGGACGGTGGTTGAAGAGCGGAGGTCTTCACATCGTTTGGATGATTACCGATTTCTTGATTGGGCTGTACACCCAAGACAAGGTAATAAGTGGTGATCGTCCAGACGTACTTGGAGATCGAATGGATATGCGAGGGCCTCTCTTCTGTTTTGGACATATGGGGCAAGGAATAAGGTGCCTCCGGTTTCGTTCAGACCCAGAACGAACACGTAAATGGACTATGTGTCTGACATTGGATTTTATTCTGTGTTGATTGATCTCTATTAAATATACATCTGTCTGGTGAAGGAGAATTTATTCTCTTACTTCACCCTTCTCTGAGACGTACGAGCTTAGAAGTTGTATATCGGTAGACATCAATCGCATGGCATGAATTGCCTGTGTGGCATGCTGAGATGCAGTGATCAAGGCTTTTGTAGAAAAGAAGGGCCTTGTGGTTGATGATCAAAGCATAGCTTTAATATCTCGCCGCTTTGTGTACAACGTTAATTCGCGAGCTTCACACCCCGGTATGAACCAGAAACGGGATGAAGGACGGAAGGGAGGACGACACATTTATTTCTAGCTAGAGGTGGTGTCAGCGTTTAAAAGCCCTGACATATATGTTATTTTTACCTATATGGTTGTTGGAATGCGAGGCGCCTCGGATATATTGGTCACTACGGTGCCGATGGATTTACGCCCCATAGGGCGGGGAAACATTTGTTTAGGCATAATAACCCACTTAATATGTGGGTCGGCCCTGCTCTTTCCTAAGGTGTAGTTACGACTATTCCTGAGACATTGTAGGCTAGATTGTCTCGAAGTGGTGAGGACGATCCCTTTCCTCAGTTCATAGATGGAAATCCAAATTCCATTGCGTGACATTGCGGTTTTAGTTGTAACCCTATATATGGAGACATAATAGGATGGGGCACTCATGCCGCCTATGATTGATACATTTATATTTGAAGTTGTTTTCTTCACATATAATAATAATAAAAGATTAAATTTCACGTATCAAGAATTATTTGGCTATTATAAGTTAAAAACCTATCCTATGGCTTGCGTTGCATTGTATGATGGTACATGGGTCTTAAAATAGCTTTATTGTTCTTTATTTAACATTACGCTAATTATTTTATGCACTGGTATTCTTGGGAGGAAACTCGTTCATTGTTATACGACGTGGTCCCTTGATTTACCTTAATTTAAAACCAAGATAATAAGTGTTTTAGTTCTCACGCCAGTCACATGACTGACCTGGAGTTTATTATATTAACCTAAACTCTGGGTACCCTTATTTTCCACACGGGCAGCTAGTAGTTTGGTTTTGCAGATATTATATTCACAGGATCCTGGTTTATAGCTCGAGGGATATTCAGAAATCTCTATATCCATATATTTCTTTTAGTTATGTTTTTTATTATTTTTCCGCTGCTATGTATTTAAATATAATTTAAATCTCTGATGTTTATTAAATGTGTAATATTTATTCATACTCTGTTATATTCTTGTACTCTGATGCAATTGTTGTAATAAGCAATGAAATGTTCTTTTGTTTGTGTTCTGATTTGTCGTGTCCTCAACTCAATCCGGGCTTTCCTTTACGGGGAAGTTTGGGTTGTCTCATCTTGTATCAGAGCTTTGGTTTATAGAGCTCGAGAACAAGAAACATTGGAACCAAAGCAAAGAATTCATCATAGATTGGATTAGTAATATCCAATGAGAATGACTCGTTAGATATGGGATCAGTAGCATCCTAGAATGAGTCCAAAGAGTGCTATTTTTAAAATAAAAATGAAAACAAATTTTGTTTTGAAAATTTGAACCTTATTATACATATTTGAATATTTATTTTATACTGATTTGGACAATCTAGTATATGAAGATTTTGCATATACGCCTAGCTAGCGTGTATACGAAGTCCCAAATATGCTGGATAGATATAGAATCACACTCTAATCTCTCGGGGATGATACTGATGATAGTGTACACAACATCAGCGTTTATGATCGAGTTTCGAAAGTGGGATGCCTATATATTTCCGATTGACTGGTGTGAGAACAAAACTAGATATGGCTTATTGTTGTGATTTGGCATCAAAAATGGATTTTTAGTATATATAACGATTTATGTGTTTGAAATGATAATCCACTAATTGATTGCTGATTGTGTTGTTTGATATTTGGTTTGATTAATTAAAATTTTTGAAGCATCAAGCCAAATTGAATCAAATTTTGAACTGAATTGAAAATTGATTGAAATTGCATGCATATACATGTATATACATTGAGCAGGTCATAGCAGGTACGCTAATAAGAGGAATAAAATTTTATGCCCGACAAATAGGTACGTGTTTACTAATTTTTCTTTTTCTTTTAAAGAGTTTATGAGCCTAAGGCTGGCCGCTTGGCAATTTTTCTTTTCTTTTAAAGAGTTTATGAGCCTATGGCTGGCTGCTTGGCAATTTTCTTTTCTTTTAAAGAGTTTATGAGCCTAAGGCTGGTCGCTTGGCAATTTCTTTTCTTTTAAAGAGTTTATGAGCCTAAGGCTGGCCGCTTGGCAATTTCTTTTTCGTTTAAAGAAATTATGAGCCTAAGGCTGGTCACTTCGCAATTTCTTGTTCTTTTAAAGAGTTTATGAGCCTAAGGCTGGCCGCTTGGCATTTTATTTTTCCTTTGGATTGGTGAGGGCCCTGTGAGGCTAGTTGCAGTTTTAAATGTCTCCCCATAAAAAGGAGGTTATGGCGAATTTTTTTGAAAATTTAGGGTGTTAGCCAAATTTTTGAAGAATTAGAAAATTTTTAAAAACCGAAAAGTTGAAGAATGAAAGCAACAATGAAAGTAGAGTTGGTTAGTTAAACAACTTTCAGCTCCGTTCCTTTTCGAGGACGAAAAGATTTTATGTGGGGAAGATCGTAACATCCCGGAAATTCAGAACCAATTTAAAATTTTTATTTTGGCAATTTTAATGGATTTCGAATATTTAAAATGATTTATTATAAATGATAACGACCAAAAAATTATTTGTGACGAAGTTAAGACGAATAATTAATTTTAATTATATAACGAGCCTGAAATGGCGCGGTAGTTCGGAAATTCAATTTAAAATTTCAAATGAATATATAGAATTCAATATAAGTCATAACTGGACAATACAAGAAATATTTGAATCTGATGAACAGTATCTTTCTGACGGATGTAAGAAACTGAGATTTCGTTTTATTAATTGTAAGTTATGTCCAGTTTAAAATTCAGAAAAGTCGTTGTGGTTTTTATATATATTTTAAATATATAAATAGCCCTTAAAAAAACATTTTGTAAATGACCTCCATTTTATATGAAACAACTTTTGTTGGATTTGGAATGTCAAATTATTGATAGGTTCCAATTTTCATAATTTTTGGAATTAATATGTCAGTGTGGCAAAAGAAATCGTGTTTTGACTGTTTTAGTCAATTTGGATCGACCAGAAAATGCCCATTTTTCAAAGGTCTCCAAATTTGACGAAATTAGTTGTGTTAGGACCATATCGTCAAAACATAGCTAGAATTATTTTTCTGGAATTTTTGGAATCAGTATGTGGTCCCGGCAAATTAAAATGAGCATTCATATTCAAAATTTAATGTTTTATATTTTAATTTGAAGAATAACTGACTGAAGCTGTAGAATGCGCTTACAAAACATATTCCATTGTGTCTGGAATGGGGGTATTTAGCTGGGGGCGACACTCGTTGGGTTTGATTTGGAGTTCGGATAAGAAAACACTATTTTTGAAATATGTATAAATATCGACCAAACGGAATTTTCCATTCATCAAATAATTTCCCAAAAATGTCTGGAAAAACCTGTAACCCTCTTCGTCGACGGCGGAAAAGTGTTCGATTCTTCCAACCCCGATTTCTCCAAATCCACTCAAAAAAATCAAACACACCAGTTGAAGATATTATAGATCTCCTCTCCACCTTCAAATCCATACTAGATTTGTACCCTATCGTTGCGTGTTGAACGAGAATCGAGCTCTCAAAGTCCGGGACTTCGAGCCACTGCCGCTGTGTCCTGCCATCGAGTGCCACCATACCCCCGTCGATCTGAGCGCCTCACCTCCCTCTACGACGTAGTGCAACTCGATTTTGGCCTCGTGCTTTGAAATGAGTGAAAACCGCAAACCTAGTTTTGAACTAAACAAGAAGTTATACGGCTGAGTTAACTTTAGCTATTTATTACACTTCAAAGTGTTGCGAAGTTTGATTTATTCGTAAAAATCATATCTTTTTGATACGGTATCGAAATTGCGTGAAACATGATCCGTTGGGATCGTGCGGATGAGAGCTTCGCAACAAAATTAACCGGGTTCAATTTGGAGCAAATCAGAATTTCGAGCAAATTCGAATCCAAACTATGTAGAATTTCAAAAATGAACACTGGTGGAGTGAAAACCAATGTGAGAACTTCTCACAATAATTGTATATTCTAGTTAAAATATATACTAGGATGCAGATGGTGCTTAGCATCACCCGACACCGTCGTCCACGGACCATGGATGACTTGTTTGTTTGATTGTATTGTGTTGATTGAAATTGATTATGATGTGAAATGGACTTTATAAAATATTAATGAGTTGAATAAAATATTTTATCGTTAAAAATATAATTTTTAACTTGTATATGAATAAATAAATATTCATTTAAAATCGGACGTTTTGTTTATGTATACCGATTTGACTGTTATTGGTTGGGACAATAAATTTTACACATCGCCCAAAATAATGTTCAGTATTTGTTGGTTGAAACCCCACATGGGTACTGAGATGATATTTGACGTACACTAATCCCAATTGTTTAGTGGTATGTCGATCGATAGGTTGACTGACTGTTGTAAGCATGAATTATTTATATTTACTCCTTATACAGCGTAAAATGCACTCTGGATGATGGTGGATTATTTATCATTGTTGTGATACACATATGTTGTATGAAATCCATATAAATAACATTATATGGTAATTGACTTTGTCTAATTCCAATTCAGAACGAATGAATATTTTAAAATAATCTTCAGTAATGGTTCAAAATATGATTTTGATGTCCGATTTGGGATGGACACGAAAATATTTAAATATATAAAGCTATGTTGATTAGATTAACGCCATTTTGACGTGAACGATATTTATATCGGTTTTATTCATTTTTATAATAAATATCGAAAAGGAAGTGATTTCAAAATCTAATGTTTTGAAAATATTATCATTTATATATTATTGATATGGAATATTCAATTTTGATTTAAAATTGAATATGAAGTTGAAATCGTTTTGGAACCAAATTTAAAACGATTTATAAAATACGTTTTAAATGGGAATCGACGAAATAGATATAATATTACATATATATATTAAATGGCTTGAATAGAACGCACCGCGCAGTAATAGTTCGCGAATTTCGACCATTGACTTCGAATGGACATTACGGGAGATCCGACCGTCAGATTCTCCTAAAACCGAAACCGTTGGGTTTGTATCGAAAAGAGCTTTCCAATGGATATAAGAAATTTGAAATCTAACAGTTGGATTTGGAACTATGTCCAAATCAAATTTGGAAAAGGTCGTTGTAAGTGCAATTCGATGACCGTTTATGGAAATCGACTGTACGGGCCTTGATAAAATTATTAAAAATATTAATAATTTTTGTAAATTCATAATACATGATTTGGAAAGAATTGGGATGAAAAATTCCATATTTGAGAAGATAATGATATATTTTTATCGAAATGAACTAGTTATGAACTAGAATTATAATCCAATATTTTTAAATAAATAAATTGGATTTGTAAGGGTTTTAAAAATAACCAGAATTTCCAATATATGAATTGGAATGGATTTTAATTGAAATTATCTTCAGAATATTTCGATATTGGATTCCGTGATTATACGGACATTGTGGAGGAATTTGGAAGAAATATATATCGTTATTCCAATACGATATTTGTTGATTTTAGAATTTGATATTGAATATAAGCCGATATATTTTCTATTCAGAGCCTTGTTTTTAATATCAAATGGGATTTTGGGTTTTTCATGAATTGTGTCATCACTAACACTGTTCTTAAACTTAGTTGAGAAAAGGTTAAATCTTTTTATTAAGATTTAATGAAGTTTACCGATTAATTAATATTTAATTGGAATTGAATTGGATTTTTTGGTTTGTCGTGGACGGTGTCTTCATTAACACTATTCTTAAACCCCGTATGAAAACAATAAATCTTTTAACTAAGATTTAAAGAAGAATTACCAATTAATTAACATTTAATTGGAATTGAAATGGAATGTGAAATGGGTTTATTATGAACTATGTTTTTAATGACATTCGTTCTTTAACCCGATTAACAGAGAAATGTGATTTGGAATATATGAATCTTATATTAAGATTTAATGGGTTTTTCCAAAGTAAATTTTTCCAATTAATTAATATTTAATTGAGATGGAATGGAATTCGATTTGGTAATAATCGAAGTGAGCTTCTGTGGAGGAAGACTATTAATATATATGGAATTTAAAAGATTCGTCGTTATTCCATTTATATTATTAGTCAGATACGGAAATTGATATTGATTATATATTGACCTGTTTTCCGTGAAGATTTTGTAATTAATGGAATGTGATTTTGGGTTTATCGTGAACTGTGTTTTAAATGACATTGGTTCTTTAACCCAGCTAAAGACAGGATATGATTTCCCAAAGTTAAATAATTATTAATATTGATTTTTGGGAAGATTAAAACTAAATTAGAATTTTAATGGATCTTTAATTAGATTGAAATGTGAATGTGATAATTTAAATTATCAAATTCGGGAAATGATCGAGAATGGAGTACCACCAGTTTTACTCCAGGCGATAGTTAAATCTTTAATTAGATTTGAACATGAAATGGTGATTAATTTTACCGATAACACAGTGGTGTTAGATATGGAGTATTACCAGTTTTGCTTCATAGGATGAATAGGTTGGGATTGGGAAATTAAATAAATGATTACTTCGGTAAGGTTCGCTAATCCCGAATAGTTTGGATAAACCTTAATATGGTTTAAACTTGTGAAAAGAATATTTGAATAAAAGAATATTCTGGATTAGAATGAGGTGTATGTTGTGTTTGTGTAACACTTGCTTATAAAGTACGTGAGTTATTCGGAAAGACCGGGTTTATACCCATTCTGAATAACTGATTCGATGATAAGTCGACGATGAAGACGGTGGTTAAAGACCAGGTCTTCACATCGTTTGGATGATTACTGACGTCTTGATTGGGCTGTACACCCAATACGAGGTAATAAGTGGTGATCGTCCAGACGTACTTGGATATCGACCAGACATGCGAGGGCCTCTTTCGTGTATTGGACATATGTGACGAGGAATAAGGTGCCTCAGGTTTCGTTTAGACCTAGAAAGAACATATAAATGGACTGTGTGTAATAACCTGGAAATCCGAGCCAATTTAAATTTTTTATTTTGTCAATTTTAGTGAATTTTGATTATTTAAAATGAATTATTTTAGATAAAAACGACGAGAAATTTATTTGGAATAGAATTAGAACGTATATATTTATATACGTCGTCGTTAGAATATAAATATTTATTTATATATATAAAAGGAATTGAAAATGGCGCTGTAGTTCAATAAATCGATTTCAAATTTCAAATGGATGTACAGGATTCAAAATAAATCGGATTTTAGTGAAACCAAAAATATTTGAATCTAATTGAGAATATCTTTCCAACGAATCCGAAAAATTGAAACTTTATAGCGGGAATCAAAAGATACGTCCAGTTGAAAATTCAGAATAGTCGCTATGGAATTCTGGCCCTTAAAAATGAAAATTTTGCAGACGATCTCGGTTTTCAACGAAACCACTTTTGTTGGATCCGCGATGTCAAATTATTTCTAGGTTTCAATTTTCATAATTTTTGAATTCAATATGTGAGCGTGGCAAAGGAAAACGCGTTTGACCAGTTTAAGTTGATTTTAATCGACTGAAAAATGGCCATTTTTCAAACGGTCTTGGAATTCGACGAAATTAGTTTTGTTAGGACTGTATCGTCAATACGAGGCTAGAAAATATTTTTCTGGGATTTTTCAAGTTAGTATGTGGCCCCGGTAAATTGAAATGCGCATTCAAATTCAATATATAGATTTATATTTTGATTTTGACAAAAACTGATTGAAATGATCGAATCAACTTACGATACATAACCCATTGTGTTTGGAATGAGGGTAACTAGCTATGGACGATAGTTGGTGGGTTCGATTTCGAGGTCGAAAGTAAAAGTTTCTTTTTGAAATAAATAAATAAAAATAAAATATCTCCCTCCCTCCTATACCCTCAGCCCCCGCGTTCTATTTCATTTCATGGAAAAAAAGAAACAAACCTAATCACGCGCTGCCGCCACCACCGATCAGAGCGGCCGTGCCTGGCCAGACCCCGCCCCTCTCCTCTCTTCCTCCTCCCCTTCTTCTTCTTTGACCGTGGCGCCCCTTATTTCCCACAAACCCTGCAGCTCCCACAAGCCCTAACTCCACAAAATCGCACCGCCACCGCCTGTAAGGGCCCACCGCCGGTCAGGCGAGCCACCCCACCACCATCAACACTCCGGCGCCGCTCCTCTCCAGGCCGTGGGCCCCTCTGCGAGCATATATATATAAAAAAACAAAGGTAAACTTTTACTTTTATTTAATTATTTTATTTCAGTCTTTTATTTATTTATTTTTCTTATGTAGTGATCTGAAATAGAAAGGATGGAGTTTTAGAAAGATGAGATTTTTATATAGTAAATCGAATAGAAAAGATGAGATTTTTATATAGTAAATCGAATAGAAAAGGTCGGATTTATATATAGTAAATCGAATAGAAAAGATGAGATTTTTATATAGTAAATCGAATAGAAAAGGTCGGATTTTTATATAGTAAATCGAATAGAAAAGGTCGGATTTTTATATAGTGAGAAGAGTAAAAATAGAATTTTTATCTATATAGTAGCGATGTAAAAATAGAATTTTTATCTATATAGTAGCGATGTAAAAATAGAATTTTTATCTATATAGTAGCGATGTAAAAATAGAATTTTTATCTATATAGTAGCAATGTAAAAATATGATTTTATATACATAGCAACAATATAAAAATGTGATTTTTATATATGTAGTGAACAGTGACGACGAAAGCGACAAAAGGCGAGTACGATGAAGATTTCCTACATATGAAGAGTCGTGGCGTTTGGTTTAGCTAGTCGGTGAGAACTTCTCACTTTTAATTTATTTCTAGTTTAAAATATATACTAGGATGCAGACGGTATTTAGCAGCACCTGACACCCAACGTTCACAGACCATGGACGACTTGTATGCTTGTTTGTTTGATTTTGAAATGTAGTTGATTGTGTGAATGTGATGTGAAATGAAATAAAATTTTATAGTTAAAAATATTTTATAGTTGAAAATATAATTTTTAACGTGAATGTGAATAAATAAATATAAATAAATCGGACGATTTGGTTATATACACACATTTGACTGATATTGATTGGGACGATAAATTTTACACATCTCCCAACTGCACAAATAAAATCTGTGTTTGATTGTTTGAAACCCCACACGGGTATTGGGATGATATATGACATACACTAATCCCAATAATTAGCTGTATGTCGATCGATTGATTGACAGACTGTTATAAGAGTTAAATATTTATATTTGACGCTTATACAGTGTAGAACGCACTTTGGATGATAGTTGATTGTTTGTTGTCATTGCTGTATACATGAATTGGATGAAATCCATATAACTGAAATTATATGGTAATTGACTGTGTCTGATTCCAGTTTAGAATTATCAAATATTTTAAAATAATATTCAGTGAATATTGAAATGTGAAGCCGTGTTAAGTAGTTAAACGCCATTTTAACACGAACGAGAACTTTGTCGATTTTATTTGTTTTTAATGAATATTGAAAAGTGATTTCAATAATCAAATATTTTAGAAAATGAATTCAAATGGAATATTTTGGAAAAATATTCGAATTGAATTGAATAGAAAATAAATTCGAATTGAATTAAATAGAAGATAAATTCGAATTGAATTGAATAGAAAACGAATTCAAATCGAATTGAAATAGAATTGAATGGAAAACGAATTCAAAACGAATTGAAATTGAATCGAATAGGAATTCAAATCGAATTGAAATTGAATCGAATCGAATTGAAATCGAATTGAAATTGATTTGAAATCAAATAGAAATTAAAGTAAAAAGGAATTTATAAAGGAAAATTCAATTTTGATTTGAAATCGAATAAGAAGTTGAAATTGTTTCGAAAACAAATTTGAAACGATTTATAAAATACATTTTAAAAGAAAATCGACGAAGTATATATTATATATATATTATATATATAATATAATGGCCTGAATAGAACGCGCTGCGCTGCGGCAGTTCGTGAGTTTCGACCATTGACTTCGAATGGATATTACGGGAGATCCGACCGTCGGATTCTTCCAAAACCAGAACCGTTGGGTTCGTATCGAAAAGAGCTTTCTAACGGATGTGAGAAATTTGAAATCTAACGGTTGGATTTGGAATTATGTCCAAATCAAATTTGGAAAAGGTCGCTGTAAGTGCAGTTCGATGGCCGTTGATGGAAATCGAATGTACAGGCCTTGATAAAATTATTAAAAATAGTAATAATTTGTGTCAAATCATAAGAAATGATTTGTGAAGAATTGGGGTGAAAAACTCCATATTTGAAAAGATAAAAATGGATTTTTGTCGAAATGAACTAGTTTTGGAACTAGAGTTAAAATCAATTTGGTTTTGAAATAAATAAATTGAATTTGAAAAGGGTTTTAAAAGTAACCAGAATTGCCAATAATTGAATTGGAATGGATTTGAATCGAAATTGTCTTCGAAATATTTCGATGTTGGATTTCGTGATGATACAGATATTGTTATGGGAATTTGAAAGATATATTAATATCGTTATTTCCAATACGATATTTGTTGGTCGTAGAATTTGATATTGAATATAAGTTGGTATATTTTCTATTCAGAGCCTTGTATTTAATATCAAATGGGATTTTGGTTTGTCGTGAATGGTGCCTTCATTAACACTGTTCATAAGCCCAGATAAGAAAAAAAGATTAAATCTTTTTATTTAGATTTAATGAAGTGTACCAATTAAATAATATTTAATTGGAATTGAATTGGTATTGATTTTGGGGTTTATCGTGAACCGTGTTTTAAATGACACTGATTCTTTAACCCAGTTAAATATTAGAACTAAGTGGAGTTTTAATGAATTTTTAATTAGATTGAATAGATCGAGAATGGAGTATCACCAGTTTTACTCCAGACGGTAGTTAAATCTTTTGTTAGATTTGAACGTAAAATGGTAATTGAATTTACCGATAACACCGTGGTGTTAGATATGAAGTATGACCAGTTTTACTTCATGGGACAAATAGGTTGGGATTGGGAAATAAAATAAATAATTACTTCGGTGTGGTTCGCTAATCCCTACTAGTTTGAAGTGATATTCAAAGGAAGATTAAAGAATAAATTTAAAAGAAATTATCTTTGATAAAATTAATGGGAACCTTTCCCTAAGAATGTGAAATTTAGAAACCAACTATAGGTTGGCTAAGTAGAACAGTTTCCTGGGTATTGATCTGATGTTGGTTTCGGCCTTCGGGGTTAATATTTGGGGAATTGTTCTCTTACTAATTTACGGTTTCTGACGGATAAATTGGAATGAGGCGTATGTTGTGTTTGTGTAACACTTATTTATTATATACGCGAGTTATTCAGAAAGACCGGGTTTATCCCATTCTGAATAACTGATTCGACGTGGTGTCGAGATGAAGACGGTGGTTGAAGACCGGAGGTCTTCACATCGTTTGGATAATTACTGATGATCTTGATTGGGCCATACACCCAAGAGGAGGGAATCGGTTGGTGATCGTCCAGACGTACTTGGAGATCGATGGATATGCGAGGTACAAGGTGCCTCCGGTTTCGTTCAGACCCAGAACGGACTTGTAAATGAACTGTGTGTCTAACATTGGATATCATTCTGTGTGATTGATGGATATCAGTTGCATGGAGTGGTTTGCCTCTGGGCATGCTAAGATGCAAATGATCAAGGCTTCTGTTGAAAAGCAGAGTCTTGTGGTTGATGATCAAAGCACAGCCTGTGTGGCATAGCTTTGTGTAGCGTTGATTCACAAGACTCACACCCCCGGTGGTGAACCAAAAACGAGATAGGACCTCAGGGGGGACATGCGTTTCTTTCTAGCTAGAAGTGGCGTCAGTGGTTTTACACGCCCTGACGAGTTTGACTTATGTGGTTGTTACTGTTGCGAGGCGCCTCGGATATATCGGTGACTATGTGAAGCCGATGGAGTCATTTGTTGGCTCATTTACGTCCCCAAAAGGTAGGGAAACGTAGTGTTCAGGCATTATAATCCACATCGGTGGACCGGCCCTGACGATCCAAGGGGCAGTTGCGGCTGTTCCTCAGATACGGGCTAGAGCGTCTCGAATCGGTAGAGGACTATCTTTTGCCTCGGTTCACAGATGGAAATCCAATTTCCAAATACGTGATTTTGTGGTTTTAATTGTAGAACTAGTATGACGACATGATATATGTTACCCATGCCGCCTATGATTGATAATTATGATTTGAAGTTGTTTTATACACTATGCACTTATAATAGTATCAAATGATTTGTTTTAAACATACTAAGCATGTTTGGCTATTATAAGGGAAAACCCTATCCTCCGGCTTGTGTTGCATTGTGTGATGGGACCTGGGTCTTATAATAGCTTCATTGTTCTTTATTTAGCATTGCGCTGTTGTTTTATGCACTGGTTTTCTTGGGAGGAAACCCGTTCCTTGTTATACGGCGTGGTCCCTTGATTTACCTAACTTTAAAATAAAGATTAATAACTATTTTAGTTTTCACACCAGTCCCATGAATGACCTGGAGTTTATTGTTTTAACCTAAACTCTGGGTGCCCTTATTTTGGCACGTGCAGCTAGTAATTTTGGTTTTACAGATTTATATTCATAGGATCCTGGTTTATAGCTGGAACGATACTCGGAAAGCTCTGTATCCGTGTATTACTTTCAGTTGTGTATTGTATTTTTTTTTCTGCTGCAATGTATTTAAAAGTAATTTAAATCTCTGATATTTTCTGTGTAATATTCATTTATACTCTGTATATTCTTGTATCTGATGGAATTGTTGTAATATACAATGAAATGTTCTTCTGTCTGCGTTCCTTTGTAGCTTGTTCTCAATTCAATCCGTGATTTCCCGTAAGGGGATTTCGGGTCGCTTCATTTGGTATCAGAGCTTTGGTTTACAGAGCTCGGAGGACAAGACACATTAGAACCAAATGAAAGAATTCATCAGAAATTGGATTAGTAATATCCAATGAGAATGACTCGTTAGAGATGGGATCAGTAGTATCCTAAAATGAGTGTGAAGAGTATATTTTAAAAATGAAAATAATTTTGTTTTGAAAATTTAAATTTTATTCAACGTATGTGGAATATTTATTATAAATTGATTTGGACCATCCGATATATAAAGATTTTGCATATGCGCCTAGCTAGCGTGTATACGAAGTTTTAATGTACTGGATAGTTATAGAATCACACTCTAGTTGCCCGGGGATAATTCTGGTGACGGGGCTCCATCACCAGTATTTATTTTCGAGTTTCGAAAGTGAGATTTCTATATATTTCCAATTGACTGGTGTGAGAACCAAAATTAGATAGGGCTTATTGTTGTGATTTGGCATCAAAAATGTGGTTTTTGACTATGTATCAAAATTATGAGTTTGAAATGATAATCAACTAATTGATTGCTGGTTGTGTTGTTTGATTATTGTTTGTTTAATTGTGTTGAACCTTTAGCCAAATTGAATCAAATAGTAAAATGTATTGAAAATTTGACACATTTGCATGCATATACATGTATTTACATTGAACAGGTCATAGCAAGGAGGCTAGAGAAGAGGAATAAAATTGTTTGCCCGACAAATAGGTACATGTTTACCATAATTTACTGTTTTGTTAGGGTGATGATGAATTTATGAGCCGCTTGGCTTTTTCTTTTTCTTTTGGATTGAAGAAGGCCATGGGAGGCTATATGAAATATCCCTAAGTCCCCGGTGCAGGGGAGGCTATGGCGAAATTTTTCGGAAATTTAGGGTGTTAGCCAAATTTTTGAAAAATTTGAAAAGTTCTTAGAAACTAAAAAGTTGAAGAAATTAAGCCGTAAAGAAAATACTGAAAGTTGAGTTGATTAGTTAAACAACTTTTAGCTTCGTTCCTTTTCGGGGACGAAAAGTTTTAAGTGGGGGAGATTGTAATAACCTGGAAATCCGAGCGAATTAAAAAGTTTTATTTTGGCAATTTTAGTGAATTTTGATTATTTAAAATGAATTATTTTAGATAAAAACGACGATAAATTTATTTGGAATAGAATTAGAACGTATATATTTATATACGTCATCGTTAGAATATAAATATTTATTTATATATATAAAAGGAATTGAAAATGGCGCGGTAGTTCGATAATTCGATTTCAAATTTCAAATGGATGTACAGGATTCAAAATAAACCGAATTTTAGTGAAACCAAAAATATTTGGATCAAATTGAGAATATCTTTCCAATGAATCCGAAAAATTGAAATTTCATAGCGGGAATCAAAAGATACGTCCAGTTGAAAATTCAGAATAGTCGTTATGGAATTCTGGCCCTTAAAAATGGAAATTTTGCAAACGACCTCGATTTTCGACGAAATCACTTTTGTTGGATCCGCGATGTCAAATTATTGCTAGGTTTCAATTTTCATAACTTTTGAATTCAATATGTGAGTGTGGCAAAGGAAAACGCGTTTGACTAGTTTCAGTTGATTTTAACCGATGGAAAAATGGCCATTTTTCAAACGGTCTCGGAATTCGACGAAATAAGTTTGGTTAGGACCGTATCGTCAATACGAAGCTAGAAAATATTTTTCTGGGATTTTTCGAGTTAGTATGTAGCCCCGGTAAATTGAAATGCGCGTTCAAATTCAATATATAGATTTATATTTTGATTTTGACGAAAACCGATCGAAACAATCGAATCAGCTTATGATACATAACCCATTGTGTTCGAAATGGGGGTAATTAGCTATGGACGACAGTCGGTGGGTTCGATTTCGAGGTCGAAAGCAAAAGTTGCTTTTTAAATAATTAAATAAATAAATAAAAATAAAATATCTCCCTCCCTCCTATACCCTCAGCCCCCCCCCCCCGGTTCTATTTCATTTCAGGGGAAAAAAGAAGAAACAAACCTAACCGCGCGCCGCCGCCCTCCCCTGTCAGAGCCGTCGCGCCTGGCCAGACCCTGCCCCCTCCTCTCTTCCTCCCCCGCTTCCTCCTCCCCTTCTTCTTCTCTGACCGCGGCCCCGCCTTATTTCCCACAAACCCCGTAGCTCCCACAAGCCCTAGCTCCACCAAATCGCACCGCCAATGCCTGTAAGGGCCCACCGCCGATCAGGCGAGCCACCCCACCAACATCAGCACTCCGGTGCCGCTCAACTCCTGGCCGTGGGCCCCCCTACGAGCATATATATAAAAAAACAAAGGTAAATTTATACTTTTATTTAATTATTTTATTTCGGTCTTTTATTTATTTATTTTTCTTATGTAGTGATCTGAAATAGAAAGGATAAATTTTTAGAAAGATGAGATTTTTATATAGTAAATCGAATAGAAAAGATGAGATTTTTATATAGTAAATCGAATAGAAAAGGTCGGATTTTTATATAGTAAATCGAATAGAAAAGATGAGATTTTTATATATTAAATCGGATAGAAAAGGTCGGATTTTTATATAGTAAATCGAATAGAAAAGGTTGGATTTTTATATAGTGAGAAGAGTAAAAATAGAATTTTTATCTATATAGTAGCGATGTAAAAATAAATTTTTTATCTATATAGTAGCGATGTAAAAATAGAATTTTTATCTATATAGTAGCGATGTAAAAATAGAATTTTTATCTATATAGTAGCGATGTAAAAATATAATTTTATATACATGGAAACAATATAAAAATGTGATTTTTATATATGTAGTGAACAGTGACGACGAAAGCGACAAAAGGCGAGTACGATGAAGATTTCCTACATATGAAGAGTCGTGGCGTTTGGTTTAGCTAGTCGGTGAGAACTTCTCACTTTTAATTTATTTCTAGTTTAAAATATATACTAGGATGCAGACAGTGTTTAGTAGCACCCGACACCCGTCGTCCACAGACCATGGACGGCTTGTATGCTTGTTTGTTTGATTTTGATGTGTAGTTGATTGTGTGATATGATGTGAAATGAAATAAAATATTTGTATAGTTATAAATATTTTTAGTTGAAAATATAATTTTTAACGTGAATGTGAATAAATAAATATAAACAAATCAGACGATTTGGTTATATACACACATTTGACTAATATTGATTAGGATGATAAATTTTACACATCGCCCAACTGCACAAATAAAATCTGTGTTTGATTGTTTGAAACCCCACGCGGGTATTGGGATGATATATGACATATACTAATCCCAATAATTAGTTGTATGTCGATCGATTGATTGACAGACTATTATAAGCATTAAATATTTATATTTGATGCTTATACAGTGTAGAACGCACTTTGGATGATTGTTGATTGTTTGTTGTCATTGTTGTATACATGAATTGGATGAAATCCATATAATTAAAATTATATGGTAATTGACTGTGTCTGATTTCAGTTCAGAATTATCAAATATTTTAAAATAATATTCAGTGAATATTGAAATGTGAAGCCGTGTTAAGTAAGTAGTTAAACGCCATTTTAACACGAACAGAAACTTTGTCGATTTTATTTGTTTTTAATGAATATTGAAAAGTGATTTCAATAATCGAATATTTTAGACAATGAATTCGAATGGAATATTTTAGAAAATAAATTCGAATTGAATTGAATAGAAAATAAATTCGAATTGAATTGAATAGAAGATAAATTCGAATTGAATTGAATAGAAAACGAATTCAAATCGAATTGAAATTGAATTGAATAGAAAATGGATTCAAATCGAATTGAAATTGAATTGAATAGGAATTCAAATCGAATTGAAATTGAATTGAATCGAATTGAAATCGAACTGAAATCGAATTGAAATCAAATAGAAATGAATGTAAAAAGGAATTTATAAAGGAAAAATCAATTTTGATTTGAAATCCAATAAGAAGTTGAAATTGTTTTGAAAATGAATTTGAAATGTTTTATAAAATACGTTTTAAAAGGAAATCGATGAAGTATATATTATATATATTATATATATAATATAATGGTCTGAATAGAACGCGCCGCGCTGCGGTAGTTCGTGAATTTCGACCATTGACTTCAAATGGATATTATGGGAGATCCGACCGTTGGATTCTCCTAAAACCGGAACCGTTGGGTTCGTATCGAAAAGAGATTTCTAAGAATGTGAGAAATTTGAAATCTAACGGTTGGATTTGGAATTATGTCCAAATCAAATTTGGAAAAGGTCGCTGTAAGTGCAGTTCGATGGCCGTTGATGGAAATCGACTGTACAGGCCTTGATAAAATTATTAAAAATAGTAATAATTTGTGTCAAATCATAAGAAATGATTTGTAAAGAATTGGGGTGAAAAACTCCTTATTTGAAAAGATAAAAATGGATTTTTGTCGAAATGAACTAGTTTTGGAACTAGAGTTAAAATCAATTTGGTTTTGAAATAAATAAATTGAATTTGAAAAGGGTTTTAAAAGTAACCAGAATTTCCAATAATTGAATTGGAATGGATTTGAATCGAAATTGTCTTCAGAATATTTCGATGTTGGATTTCGTGATGATACAGATATTGTTATGGGAATTTGAAAGATATATCAATATCGTTATTTCCAATACGATATTTGTTGGTCGTAGAATTTGATATTGAATATAAGCCGGTATATTTTCTATTCAGAGCCTTGTATTTAATATCAAATGGGATTTGGGTTTGTCGTGAATGGTGCCTTCATTAACACGGTTCTTAAGCCCAGTTAGGAAAAAAAGATTAAATCTTTTTATTTAGATTTAATGAAGTGTACCAGTTAAATAATATTTAATTGGAATTGAATTGGTATTCATTTTGGGGTTTATCCCATTCTGAATAACTGATTCGACGTGGTGTCGAGATGAAGACGGTGGTTGAAGACCGAAGGTCTTCACGTCGTTTGGATAATTACTGATGATCTTGATTGGGCCATACACCCAAGAGGAGGGAATCAGTTGGTGATCGTCCAGACGTACTTGGAGATCGATGGATATGCGAGGTACAAGGTGCCTCCGTTTTCGTTCAGACCCAGAACGGACTTGTAAATGGACCGTGTGTCTGACATTGGATATCATTTTGTGTGATTGATGGATATCGGTTGCAGGGAGTGGTTTGCCTATGTGGCATGCTAAGATGCAAATGATCAAGGATTCTGTTGAAAAACAGAGTCTTGTGGTTGATGATCAAAGCACAACCTGTGTGGCATAACTTTGTGTAGCGTTGATTCGCGAGCCTCACACCCCGGTGGTGAACCAAAAACGGGAGAGGACCTCGGGGGGCCATGCGTTTCTTTCTAGCTAGAAGTGGCGTTAGTGGTTTTACACGCCCTAACGAGTTTGACTTATGTGGTTGTTACTGTTGCGAGGCGCCTCAGATATATCGGTGACTATGTGAAGCCGATGGAGTCATTTGTTGGCTCATTTACGCCCCAAAGGGTGGGGAAACGTCGTGTTCAGGCATTATAATCCACATCGGTGGGCCGGCCCTGACGATCCAAGGGCCAGTTGCGGCTGTTCCTGAGACACATGCTAGAGCGTCTCGAATCGGTAGAGGACTATCTTTTGCCTCGGTTCACAGATGGAAATCCAATTTCCAAATACGTGATTTTGCGGTTTTAATTATAGAACTAGTATGGCGACATGATATATGGTACCCATGCCGCCTATGATTGATACTTATGATTTGAAGTTGTTTTATACACTATGCACTTATAATAGTATAAAATGATTTGTTTTAAACCTACTAAGCATGTTTGGCTATTATAAGGGAAAACCCTATCCTCCGGCTTGCGTTGCATTGTGTGATGGGACCTGGGTCTTATAATAGATTCATTATTCTTTATTTAGCATTGCGCTATTGTTTTATGCACTGGTGTTCTTGGGGGGAAACCCGTTCCGTGTTATACGGCGTGGTCCATTGATTTACCTAACTTTAAAATAAAGATTAATAACTGTTTTAGTTCTCACACCAGTCCCATGACTGACCTGGAGTTTATTTTTTTAACCTAAACTCTGGGTGCCCTTATTTTGACACGGGCAGCTAGTAGTTTTGGTTTTGCAGATTTATATTCACAAGATCCCGGTTTACAGCTAGAACGATGCTCGGAAAGCTCTGTATCCGTGTATTACTTTAAGTTGTGTAATGTATTATTTTTTTCCGCTGCGATGTATTTAAAAGTAATTTAAATCTATGATATTTTCTGTGTAATATTCATTTATACTCTGTATATTCTTGTATCTGATGGAATTGTTGTAATATACAATGAAATGTTCTTCTGTCTGCGTTCCTTTGTGGCTTGTTCTCAATTCAATCTGTGATTTCCCGTAAGGGGGATTTCAGGTCGCTTCACTGTGTGTCTGACATTGGATTTTATTATGAGTTGATTGATCTCTATTAAATATACACTTGTCTGGTGAAGGAGAATTTATTCTCTTACTTCACCCTTCTCTGGGACGTACGTGCTTAGAGGTTGTATATCGGTAGACATCAGTCGCATGACATGAATTGCCTTCGTGGCATGCTGAGATGCAGTGATCAAGGCTTTTGTTGAAAAGTAGGGCCTTGTGATTGATGATCAAAGCATAGCTTCATTATAGCGCCGCTTTGTGTGTAGCAGTAATTCGCAAGCATCACACCCCGGTATGAACCAGAAACGGGATAAAGGACGGTAGGGTGGACGACACGTTTCTTTCTAGCTAGAGGTGGTGTCATCATTTACAATCCCTGACATTTACATTATTTTTACCTGTTTAGTTATTGGAATGCGAGGCGCCTCGGATATATCGGTCACTACGATGCCGATGAACTTACTCCCCATAGGGCGGGGAAACGTGTGTTCAGGCATAATAATCCACTTAATGTATGGACCGGCCCTAAGTTTTCCTAAGGTGCAGTTGTGACTGTTCCTGAGACATGGTAGGCTAGATTGTCTCTAAGCGGTGAGGACGATCCCTTGCCTCGGTTCATAGATGGAAATCCAAATTCCAATGCATGACATTACGGTCTTAATTATAATCCTATATATGGCGAAATAGTGGGATAGGGCGCTCATGCCGCCTATGATTGATACATTTATATTTGAAGTTGTTTTCTTCGATTATAATAATAAAAAGATTGAATTTCACGTATCAAGCATTATTTGGCTATTATATGGTAAAACCCTATCCTCCGGCTTGCGTTGCATTGCGTGATGGGACCTGGGTCTTATAATAGCTTCATTGTTCTTTATTTAGCATTGCGCTATTTGTTTTATGGACTGGTATTCTTGGGAGGAAACCCGTTCCGTGTTATACGGCGTGGTCCCTTGATTTACCTTACTTTAAAACCAAGATAATAACTGTTTTAGTTCTCACACCAGTCACATGACTGACCTAGAGTTTATTTTTTTAACTTAAACTCTAGGTGCCCTTATTTTCCACACGGGCAGCTAGTAGTTGGGTTTTGCAGATATTATATTCACAGGATCCTGGTTTACAACTAGAGGGATATTCGGAAAGCTCTGTATCCGTGTATTTCTTTCAGTTGTGTTTTGTATTATTTTTCCGCTGCTATGTATTTAAATGTAATTTAAATCTCTGATGTTTATCAAATGTGTAATATTTATTCATACTCTGCTATATTCTTGTACTCTGATGCAATTGTTGTAATAATCAATGAAATGTTCTTCTGTTTGTGTTCTGATATGACGTGTCCTCAACTCAATCCGGGATTTCCTTTACGGGGAAGTTTGGGTTGTCTCAAATATACAGCTTTAGATTCCCTCATTATAGAATAATAACTCTAACATAAATACTCTCGGGTTAAACGATATTCAAATTTATAAAGAAATCCTTTTATAAATAATTAAATAAACGTTATCGTTTATAATCAAAATCCATAGCGACTATTTTAAATTTTGATTTGCGCATAACTCATAACATATAAGCTGAAATTCTGATATTTCTCTTTAATTAGAAAATTTCAAACAAATAGATTCTAACGTTTCTTGTTTCACAGAATTCTGATTTAAATGGATTTTTATATTCAACTGAAGTTCAAAACTCAATATTACGAACTACCGCGCCGTTACGAGTTTGTTTATAAATTAAATATAAATTTAAACGTTCAGTTATCGTTTTATTAACGAACTCAATATATAAATCCATTAATATTCCAAATATAATATATAAAACCAATTTAAATATTCGAATTCAAATGATCGAAAAATCCTAGTTGTTACAAATTCATTTCCCTCAAATATATATATATTCCTAATCCACTTTCCTTTTTCTCAATTTATCAGGCTCTATTGTCAAACCCACTAATTTGAAAACACACTGTACACTTTTCACCCAAACCACCTAAGGGTCTCTTATTCTGAAATTTCCATAATCATTTCTATAGTGTACATAACTGATATCCCAACCCTTTCCATATGCAGGTCTTCCTATTTAGTGGGTTCCTTTTATGGATCTAGGGGTATATATAATATATTTATATTTTAAATATATAAATATGCTCACTCACTATTTATACAGGAATCCTAAACCTAAGCTCTGATCCCAGATGTAACAACCTGAATTTCGACATACCGATTTTTTTCAAAAATCTCAATCTATCGAAGCCCGAGTTGGCTTGTCTGGTATACTGCAGAAAAGATAGAGATAATAAATATATCAGAGCTCGGTAAACATCTCACAGCAGAATGGATAAAATATAATATAATCAAATATAGCCTTACAGCAATAAGAATACTGTCTAACCAGTATCCAAAGCTATCATATCTCTGCCACAAACCTAACCCGTGAGTGTGTTATGAGGAAGGGGTCAGAACACAAAGTTCTGGTGACTGGACAAATTATACATTCTAAAATAACCCTATATATATTGTTCAGTTATGTTTACTTATTTATTCGGTTGTTTGGGTTAACAACACTCAAGGCTCTATACTCACATTGTACCCATCAACTTCCCAGTAAACTAACCTAATATAATATATATGTAGCTACCCCCAACATATCAAGGTACTCCCCATAGTACCCTCTTCGCGCGGTCTACACCGTAATGCCACGGAAGCGTATCACTAGGCCAGAAATCGAACCAGACAACAGATATTCGACGTTGCCTGATTGAATACCTATTTATCTTCTTTTTCCGTTCCGTCTCATTTATACCAGACCATAGATATACCCTATCACATGATATGAACTAAAGCATCAAGTGAAAATAAACCATACGTTGTCTCATGCTGCAGTATCATTTCTAAAGTTTTCTATTAAACAACATATAATTATTGACTGATATGCATATCAATTACACTTATGTTATATTTGCAAAATGAAATAATGATCAATTTTATTTAAACAAACATTATATTTCAAATCAAATTCAAATACAATATAACTTTCACTATACTTATATTTTCAAATACAATACAACTTTCACTATACTTTCACTATACAACTTTTCTCTACACTCTTATATACAACATTCTTTTTATTAGCACTCACTTACACTTACTCGAGTTTTCTTTATATTGATCTTCATTTGCTTACTCCAACTTGTGTCCAGTTATCTCCTATACCTGTCAAATAAACAACTCTGTAAAATGGAAAAGGTAACAATCCTAAATTCTGAAAATTAAATTAAATTTGAATATTATTATTTCCTCAGTTTATGAGTTTATTTTCCCTTCATGTTTAAGATAGGAACATTGATTAAATCTCACGAACAATTGCAAAGGTCAAGCCTGAAGGCTCAACATAGTGCAAATGTGCACAAGGTTAAACCCAAGCTTCCTCGGGCTCAACTCAGCTGCATAAGGAAATGGAACTCAAATCAAAAATATAAGTGCGGCCAAAAAATATATAAGTGCAGTCAGAAATGCACACTCAGGTGCTCCAACCAGAAATATACAAATGCAGTTAGGAAAATGCACACTCAAAATGACAACTCTTTCATACATACACAAATGCGCATATATATATATACACATACACACATATACATATATACACACACACACATATGCATATATTGTAATAACCCGGAAATTCGAGCCAATTTTAAAAAATTTATTTTGGCAATTTTGAATATTTAAAATGAATTATTTAAAATAATAACGACGAGAAATTTAAAATGAATAGAATTCGAACGTATATATTTATATAGATCGTCATTAGAATATAAATAATTATTTATAATTATAAAAGGAATTGAAAATGGTGCGGTAGTTTGAAAATTCGATTTCAAAATTCAAATGAATGTACAGGATTCAAAATAAACTGGATTTTAGTGAAACCAAAAATATTAGAATCTATTTGTGAATATCTTTCCAACAAATCCGAAAAATTGAAATTTCATAGCGGGAATCAAAAGATATGTCCAATTGAAATTTCAGAATAGTCGCTATGGAATTCTGGCCCTTAGAAATGGAAATTTTGCAAACGATCCCGGTTTTCGACGAAACCACTTTTGTTGGATCCGGGATGTCAAGTTATTGCTAGTTTTCAAAATTCGTAATTTTTCGAATCAATATGTGAGCGTGGCAAAGGAAAACGCATTTGACCCGTTTCAGTTGATTTTAATCGACTGGAAAATGGCCATTTTTCAAACGGTCTCAGAATTTGACGAAATTAGTTTTGTTAGGGCCGTATCGTCAATATGAAGCTGGGAAATATTTTTCGGGAATTTTTAGAGTTCGTATGTCGCCCCGGTAAATTGAAATGTGCGTTCAAATTCAATGTATAGAGTTATATTTTGATTTTGACGAAAACTGATCGAAACGATCGAATCAGCCTATGATACATATCTCATTGTGTTCGGAGTGGTGGTAATTAGCTATGGACAACAGGCGGTGGGTTCGATTTCGAGGTCGAAATTAAAAGTTGCTTTTTGAAATAATTAAATAAATAAAAAAAATAGAAAACCCTCTCTCTCTTCCTTTTATCTCTGCCCCCCCCCTCGTCAGTTTCATTTCAACGAAAGAAAATAATTATATAGAAGGAGGACGGAGGCGGAGGAACCGCCATCCCCCCCCCCCCCCCCAGGCGGCGCCGCCCACGCCAGAGTCCCCCCTCTCTTCCTCCTCCGCTCCCTCCTCCCTGTCTTCTTCTCTGACCGTGCCCCCCCATTTCCCCCGAACCACAGCAGTCGAACCCTGCGCCACCACCGCATCCCACCTCTAGTCGCCAGCGACGAACTCCGACGCCCCAAAGGCCACCGACCCAACCGCGAGCTCTTCTTCCCTCTTCTTCGGTAATCGACGTGATTTTTTTATTTTAAATTTTATTTATTTATAGAAATAAAAATATGGTTTGCATGAAGGTTAAAAATATAATTTTTATATAAGTATGAGATTAAAAATATGATTTTTATATTATATAGATAATAAAAATTCGATCTTTGTATCATAGGAGGAACAAAAATATGATTTTTATTCATGTCGAGTAGTAAAAATATAATTTTTATCTATGTTGTAACGGTATAAAAATATAATTTTTATCTATATAGTAGCGATGTAAAAATATAGTATTTATCTATGTTGTAGCGGTGTAAAAATATAATTTTTATCTATATAGTAGCGATGTAAAAATATAATTTTTATCTATGTTGCAGCGGTATAAAAATATAATTTTTATCTATATAGTAGTGGTATAAAAATGTGATTTTTATCCATATAGAGCGAATTAAAATTTTTATTTTTATATACATAGCTACAATATAAAAATGTGATTTTTATATATGTAGTGGCTACGGGCAACGAAAGTGACAAAAGGCGAGCACGACGAAGATTTCTACATATGAACAGTCGCGGTGTATTTGTTTAGCTATTCGGTGAGAACTCCTCACTTTTAAATTTATTTCTAGTTGAATTATATACTAGGATGCAGACGGTGTTTAGTAGCACCCGACACCTGTCGTCCACAGACCAAGGATGACTTGTTTATTTGGTTGTTGTTTTGTGAAATTTGATTGTGTGATGTGAAAAGAAATAAAATATTTTATAGTGGAAAATATTTTATAATTAAAAATATAATTTTTAACATGTATATAAAATAAATATTTATAAAACAATCAGACGATTTGTTTATATACACCGATTTGACTGATATTGATTGGGACGATAAATTTTACACATCTCCCAACTGCACAAATAAAATCTATGTTTGTTGATTTGAAACCCCACATGGGTATTGGGATGATATTTGACATACACTAATCCCGATTGTTTAGTTGTATGTCAATCGATGGGTTGACAGACTGTGTAAGCATTAATTATTGATATTTAATGCTTATGCAGTTGTGTGGTGCACTCTGGATGATGGTTGATTATTTATCGTTGCTGTTATATGCATGTGTTGTAGAGAATCCATATAATTAACATTATATGGTAATTGATTGGGTCTCATTCCAATTTGGAAAATAGAAATGTAAACTCATGTGTTGAATAGAATGTAAATTCATGTGTTGAATAGAATGAAAATTCATGTGTAGAATAGAATGTAAATTCATGTGTTGAATAGAAGATAAATTCATGTGTTGAATAAAAGAAAATTCATGTGTTGAAGAGAATATTCATTTGTTGAATAGAATAACAAAGTTATTGAAATATATAAAGCCGAGTTGGTTAGATTGACGCCATTTTGACGTGAATGATATTTATATTGATTATATTCGTTTTTAAAATGAATATAGAAAGGTAAGTGATTTCAAAGTAGAACGTTTTGAAAATATTATCATTTGTATATCGATGACGTGGAATATTCAATTTTAATTAGAAATTGAATATGAAATTGAAATCGTTTTGAAAACGAATTTAAATAGATTTATAAAATACGTTTTAAAAGGAAATCAACGAAATATAAAAAATATATATATTATATATATAATGGCCTGAATAGAATGCGCCGCGCCGCGGCAGTTCGCGAATTTCGACCATTGACTTCGAATGGATATTACGGGAGATCCGACCGTCAGATTCTCCTAAAACCGGAACCATTGGGTTCACATCGAAAAGAGCTTTCTAACGGATGTTGGAGATTTGAAATCTAATGGTTGGATTTGGAATCATGTCCAAATCAAATTTGGAAAAGGACGCTGTAAGTGCAGTTCGATGGCCGTTAATGGAAATCGACTGTACAGCCTTGATAAAATTATTAAAAATAGTAATAATTTGTGTAAAATCATAAGAAATGATTTTTGAAGAATTAGGATGAAAATTTCCATATTTGAAAAGATAAAAATAAATTTTTATCGAAATGAACTAGTTTTGAACTAGAATTGTAATTCTATTTATTTTTAAAATAAATAAAGTGGATTTGAAATGGTTTTGAAAATAACCAGAATTTCCAATAATTGAACTGGAATAGATTTGAATCGAAAATGTCTTTGGAATATTTTGATGTTGGATTTCATGATTATACAGATATGGTTATGGAAATTTGAAAGATATATTTATATCGTTATTTCCAATACAGTATTTGTTGGTCGTAGAATTTGATATTGAATATAAGCCGATATATTTTCTATTCAGAGCCTTGTATTTAATATCAAATGTGATATGGGTTTGTTATGTATGGTGTCTCCATTAACACAGTTCTTAAACCCAGTTGAGAAAAAAATTAAATCTTTTTATTTAGATTTAATGAAGTATACCAATTAAATGGTATTTAATTGGAATTGAATTTGAATTGATTTTTGGGTTTATCGTGGACGGTGTTTTAAATAACACTTGTTATTTAACCCGATAGTTAATGGAATGTGATTTTGGGTTTATAGTGAACCGTGTTTTAAATGACACTGGTTCTTTAACCCAGTTAAAGACATGATGTGATTTCCCAAATTAAATAATCATTGATAGTGATTATGGGGATGATTAAAACGAAGTGGAGTTTTAATGAATCTTTAATTAAATTGAAAGAATCGAGAATGGAGTATCACCAGTTTTGCTCCAGGCGATAGTTAAATCTTTAATTAGATTTGAACGGGAAATGGTAATTGAATTTACCGATAACGCCGTGGTGTTAGATATGAAGTATGACCAGTTTTACTTCATGGGATGAATATTTGGGATTGGGAAATAGAATAAATGATTACTTCGCTGTGGTTCGCTAATCCCGACTAGTTTGAATTGATATTCAAAAGAAGATTAAAGAATAAATTTAAAGAATTTATCTTTGGTAAAATTAATGGGAACCTTTCCCAAAGTGTAAGAATATTTGAATAAAAGAGTATTCTGAATTGGAATGAGGCGTATGTTGTGTTTGTGTAACACTTGTTTATAATATACGTGAGTTATTCAGAAAGACTGGGTTTAACCCATTCTGAATAACTGATTCGACGTGGTGTCGAGGATGAAGACGGTGGTCGAAGACCGGAGGTCTTCATGTCGTTTGGGTGATTACTGATGATCTTGATTGGGCCGTACACCCAAGAGGAGGGAATCAGTTAGTGATCGTCCAGACGTACATGGAGATCGATGGATATGTGGGGTACTAGGTGCCTCCTGTTTCGTTCAGACCCAGAACGAACTTGGAAATGGATTGTGTGTCTGACTTTGGATTTTATTCTTTGTGATTGATTTCTATTAAATGTATATCTTTTTGGCGATGGAGAACTTATTCTCTTGCTTAACGCCCTTCTCTGAGACGTACGAGCTCAGGGGTTATATATTGATGGATATCAAACGCAATGGAGTGGATTGCCTGTGTGGCATGCCTAAGTGGCAAATGATCAAGGCTTCTGTTGAAAAGCAAAGTTTGTGGGTGATGATCAAAGCATGGCCTGTGTGTCATAGCTTTGTGTAGCGTAGATTCGCGAGCCTCACACCCCGGTTGTGAACCAGAAATGGGAGAGGACATCAGGGAGGGCATGCGTTTCCTTCTAGCTAGAAGTGGCGTCAGTGGTTTTACATGCCCTGACGAGTTTGATTTATGTCGTTGTTGCTGTTGCGAGGCGCCTCAGATATATCGGTCGATCCGGGACCGATGGAGTCATTGGACTCATTTACGCCCCAAAGGGCAGGGAAACACAGTGTTCAGGCATTTTAATCCACATCGGTGGACCGGCCCTGACGATCCAGGGGCTCACCTGTGTCTGGGTCCTGAGGCTCGGGCTAGACAGTCTCGAATCGGTAGAGGACTATCTTTTTCCTCGGTTCACAGATGGAAATCCAACTTCCAATACGTGACTTTGCGGTTTTGATTGTAGAGCCTAGTATGGCGACATAGTGGGATGGGGCACTTATGCCGTCTATGATTAATATTTATGATTGAAATTGTTTTCTTCACTTATAATAATAATAAAAGATGAAATTTAGCGCATCAAGCATTCTTGTGCTATTATAAGGTAAAAACCCTATACTCCGGCTTGTGTTGCATTGTGTGATGGGACCTGGGTCTTATAATAGCTTCATTGTTCTTTATTTAGCATTGCGCTATTGTTTTATGCACCGGTGTTCTTGGGAGGAAACCCTTTCCATGTTATACGACGTGGTCCCTTGATTTACCCAACTTTAAAATAAAGATTAATAACTGTTTTAGTTCTCACACCAGTCCCATGACTGACCTGGAGTTTATTGTTTTAACCTAAACTCTGGGTGCCCTTATTTTGATATAGGCATCTAGTAGTTTTGGTTTTGCAGATTTATTTTCACAGGATCCTAATTTACAGCTGGAATGATACTCGGAAATCTCAGTATCCGTGTATTACTTCTAGTTGTGTTTTGTATTATTTTCCGCTATGGTGTATTTAAATGTAATTCGAATCTCTGATATTTCTGTGTAATATTTATTCATACTCTGTATATTCTTGTATTCTGATGGAATTGTTGTAATATACAATGAAATGTTCTTCTGTTTGCGTTCTGATCTGGCTTGTTCTCAATTTAATCCGGGCTTTCCTTACCGGGGAAGTTCGGGTCGTAACAACTTGGTATCAGAGCCTTGGTTTACAGAGCTCGGAGAACAAGACACGTTAGGACCAAATGAAAGAATTCATCAGAAATTGGATTAGTAATATCCAATGGGAATGACTCGTTTGAGATAGGATCAGTAGTATCCTAGAACGAGTGTGAAGAGTAGTGTTTTTGAAATAAAAAGTGAAAACAAATTTTGTTTTAAAAATTTAATTCATTTATTCGTATTTGATTATTTATTTTATATTGAATTTGGACAATCCGGTATATAAAGATTTTGCGTATACGTCTGATCCATGTGTATTCAAAGTCTTAATATACTGGATAGATATAGAATCACACTCTAATCGCCCGGGGATGATTCTAATAATGCTGCTGCATCATCAGAATTTATATTCGAGTTTCGAAAGTGGGATTTCTATATGATTCCAATTGACTGGTGTGAGAACCAAAATTAAATAGGGCCTACTGTTGTGATTTGGCACCAAAAATGTGATTTTTTTTGACTATATAACAAAATTATGTGTTGGAAATGATAATCAACTAATTGATTACTGGTTGTGTCGTTTGATTATTGTTTGATTAATTGAATGTTGAACCATTTAGCCAAATTGTACCAAATAGTGAATTGTATTGAAAATTTGTCGCATTTGCATGCATATACATGTACTTACATTGAACAGGTCATAGCAAGGAGGCTAGAGCAGAAGAATAAAATTGTTTACCGGACAAATATGTACATATTTATTGTATTTCTTTGGGTTTGAATGATTTTATGAGCAGATTGGCTAGCCGCTTGGCCTTTTCTTTTTCTTTTGGATTGAAGAAGGCCATGGGAGGCTATATGAAATATCCCCAAGTCCCCGGTGCAGGGGAGGTTGAAATTTTTCGGAAATTTAGGGTGTTAGCCAAATTTTTGAAAAATTTGAAAAGTTCTTAGAGTGAGAAGTTGAAGAACTTAAGAAGTAATGAAAATAATGAAAGTTGAGTTGATTAGTTAAAAAAACTTTTGGCTTCATTCCTTTTCGGGGACGAAAAGTTTCAAGTAGGGGAGATTGTAATGTAACAACCCGTATTTTCAATAACCTGTAATAACATAAATCGAGGCAGAATTTAATTCTAAAATGGGAATCAAGGGAAACGGGCTATGCCATTGTGTTCGTCTCGGAAAAATACGCGAAATAGAGTCCGAGTTTTCGAAAATCGGAGTCCGTATGACCAAGATATGGCCTCGCGAAGTTTCACGAAAATTCCCAAATTAAAGTATACTTAATTAAGTGAAATGGGTTGTGTAGATATATATATATATATATATATATATATATTGATATATATATATATATAATTGAAAATTTAATAAATAAATATGCAAAAATGCTCAAAACAGCGAATTGGGAGAGGGGAATAACCGAACCGGCCGATTTTTGAAGTCGACCCGAGCCCGCTGGGTCGACTAGGGGTTAATCCAGGGTGTTTGGCTGTCAACCCGTGGGCCGATTCGCTCAAGTGCAGATTTTGCATTTGAATGGTTCTCATGGTCCATCTTTAATCTAAAGGCCCTAGATGGTTCCTACACTTGACTTCTTCCCCAAGACATGCTTTGATGGCTTGGATTGAATCTAGGGTTAATCCTATGGCCTAAAACACTTGCCTAATCTATAAATAAGACCCTAACCTACCCTAATTCATTCATAATTAAACCTAGTGACTAAACTATGGCAAAATGCTAGCTCTCATGGCCTCCACTAATTTTATGAAGAGGGTTGCATACTAATCACTCTCTAATCAACTTCTAATCCCTTCTTAGCATCTTAATCTTCTTCATTTGGTGTTCAAAGTTGCTAGTTGTGAGTTTCTATCACTTTGATGATCTTTTGGTAAACTAATTAGATGAGATGTGATGAGATTTATGGTTTTGTATGTGGGTTAATGAGCTTTGAATCATATGATATGATGTTAGCATTAATCTTATGTTTATGCATGTTGAGTATGTAAGCTTATGCAAGTTTAATATGATGTATGTTATGTTTGCATGATGCTAAATATGCAAGTTGTGGGCTATGTAATCATATGCATGTTATGCAAGTTCATGGTAATATGCTATGCAAGTTACATGTTTGTTAATATGCAAGTTACATGTTTGTTAATATGCAAGTTACATGTATGTAAATATGCAAGTTACATGTTTGTTAATATGCAAGTTACATGTTTGTTAATATGCAAGTTACATGTATGTAAATATGCAAGTTACATGTTTCTTTATATGCAAGTTACATGTTTGTTAATATGCGAGTTACATGTATGTAAATATGCAAGTTACATGTTTATTAATATGCAAGTTCATGATGACACATTATGCAAGTCTATAAGCTAATATGCAAGTTTGTTATGCAAAATGAATATGTAAGTTATGTGACATATTATATGCAAGTTATGTGACATGTTATGCAAGTTCATATGCAAGTTATGTGTTTGTTAATATGCAAGATGGCACCTTTGAAACATGTTCATTCATATGCAAGTTGACACCTTTTATATGTGTTATATCATGAACGAAATTACGTGGGAACGATGGGGTAATTAAATGCATAAGTTAATAAGATTGTGTGAAATTAATATAATTATGCATAACACAAAATAAATAAACATAGTATGGGAATTTGCCTATTTGGTTAGGTGTACCCATACTATGTGTTGGGAATTTACCTATTGAGTTAGGTCTACCCCATGGGAATTTACCTATTAAGTTAGGTCTACCCATGTTAAGAAAGCTTGATTAATTAGGGATAATTAATATAAAATTATGAGGGTGATTAATTAGGTGTAATTAATTGACTAAGACACGAGGTTGGACTCAGTTGTAGCGTAAAACTGCCCGGACCCAACCGGCTTAACCAGTTGCTACAAATGTTAGCCCAATGTGAGAGGTCTTAGGCACAAACTAAATACGTAATTAATGTAAAGACACGAGGTTAGACTCTGTTATGACATAAGGCTGCCCGGACCCAACCGGCTTAACCAGCGGTCATAAAAGACAGTCTAATGTGAGAGGTCTTTACAAAGGTTACGTTCTTAATTAATTAATTAAGAAACACTTAACCACATTAGCATGTAGAGGGACATGAGGGGTTAAGTGGGTGCCTCGGGTGGCATGAGAAAATCTAGTGGTTGCCTTGGGTGGCAATAGAAAATACGATTAGAATACTTAACCAAAATAGAACATGTAATTAAAACATGATTAAAGGGTTAAGTGGGATATACTAGAAAAAGGGACAAGCTTAGGTGGGTAGCTTGTGGAGGCCCATTTCAACCAGTAACCCATACGTATCTTTGTGGGCTCGACCCATGTCGAGGACGGGACACGCATACTGGGCTTGACTGTAAGAGGCAAACGGGTTAGCGGTGGCAACGCAAGTCCAACGGGCTTCATATGCGTGAGTGGGCCCGGGCTGGTAGGTAAGCCGTTGTTGCATCGAGTAGATATAAGCCGTGCACCTTTAGTTTCATCAGGTTGCCACATTGGGGAATGATACATCCCACGGTGGGGCCAGCACGGGTATCTACGTTAGGGAGCCGATCGAATGGGAAGTAGTGTGTACACCTAGTGGATTGTAGGGCCCCGTGGCGCCTACTTGGTCACCTAGGGGTACGCAGGTACTAATTAGTAAATTTTATAAGTCCTTGGGTGGGATCAACCTTTAAGTTAGGAACGACTGGTGTGGTGCAGTTTAGTAATTTACCTTAGGGAGGGTAGATGCGTCTTTATCCTTTATCTTCGTTTAGTTGACTGCTTAGGGTAGCCATTCATCCCTATATGTTACCGTATATCAGTTTATGTCTTCTCTGGTTACTTTAACGATTGTATTGTTAAAGTTATAGGACTCGCTCAGACTTATGTCTGACCCTGTTGTTTTTATCTTTTTCCCAACCCTCAGGTCCTACGGTGGATCCTAGCAGTAGTGGAGCTTGATCGGATTGCTGTTCCAGTCTTTAGGAGCTTGGATAGATGTAAAGCTCCAGTTATCCAGTTATCTTTTCTTTTGTTTGGCTATTGTATGAGAGTGGGATTATGTACTTCTTTATTTTGATGGATATTGTACTTGACCTTTATTGTGGTTTTATGATGTAACCAGACATGTTTTACTTCCGCTGTTATGAGATGATGTTTTAAAATTTCAAGTACTATTTATATCTGTCTTGTTGTAATTTTTCTGTTCTATATTCACTAAAATACTCCACCGATGCTATGGCATTCCCTTAGTGAGTGATCATAGCGGGAGTGGGGTGTTACACGTGGTATCAGAGCTTAAGGTTACCAGAACAGATAAAATTTTTGAGAAAAACTACTTTCTAAGAGTATTTTCGAAGAAAGTATTTTTAAAAGCATGTCTTCTAAGAGAAAAAGTTTTTGAAAAAGAAAAGCATAATCCCCAATAGCCATATCTTTATCTTTCGGAATCTCCTTTTTGAATCTTTCCTCTTTCGTTTCAGCATGGCTGAAGATCTTAACATCCCGGAGGGTTTAGTTATACCACTATGGTATAGGAGGTTGCAAGAGGCTAGGGCCGCGGCTGCGGGTCCGGCCAATGCTACTACACCAGAGACAACCGCTCCTCCTCCTCAGCCTAGAGTGGATAATTTTGCTAAGGTTTGCAAGGAGTTCAAGGCTATAGGAGGAAAACCTTTTCTTGGTTCAGAGACTTTCGTAGAGGCTAGAGATTGGCTTAAGGAAGTGGAAGAGTTGCTAGATATCTTTGAAGTGGAAGAGGGAAAGAAAGTCAAGTTGGCGGCTTGGTTAATGAAGGGAGAGGCCTCATTCTGGTGGGAGGTCACTAATGGAGAACGCCCTGTTGACTCTTGGGCAGATTTTAAGCAAAGGTTTGGGGCTAAGTTTCTCTCAAGGGCGGAAGAGAATCTGTTTATGGAGAAGTTCTTGAATTTGAAGCAAGGGAATCTCACGGTGAAAGAATATGTCAACAAATTCAATCAATTAGCAAGGTTTGGCATAGAGTTGGTGAATACACCGGAGAAGAAGGCTTTGAGGTTCGTTAGAGGCTTGAACGAACCATTGCAAGGAATAGCTATGACTCACATTCCTATGGGGGCCACTTTTGAGAAGCTTGTCTACATGGCACTTATGCATGAGGATGATAAGAATTCTAAGGCACCAGAGAAAAAGGGGGATCAGAAGAAACCGCAACAGCAACAACAAGGCAAGGGCGGAAAAGGCAATGGTGACAAAAAGAAGACGAAGAAGAAGTGCTTCAATTGTGGAACACCAGGACACCTCAGTAAGGATTGTCGCAAAAAGAAGAAGACCGGTTGCTTTCATTGTGGTGAAGCAGGGCATCTTGTGAAAAACTGCCCAAAGAAGGGGCAGAAGACGGGGTCTACCTCAGGAGGCCAGGTGCAAGCTCTTATAGCACCACCTCAGTCAGGGGGGCAAGTTCAGGTTCTCTCAGTTCCACCGATTCAGCAGAGAGGTAGAACTATTTCCGTTGAAAGTCTGGTTTTTCTGTTTGATCATCCAGTTCGTACTTTGTTTGACTCTGGCGCATCGCATTCTTTTATCTCATCATCGTTAGTTGAGTCACTGCACTTAGACACCAGTCTAGTTGATGATCCCTTGGTTGTCTCAAACCCAATTGGGGGCTCCATATATCTGTCTATGATATGTTTGGGTTTGAAGATTTCTATACTTAGCGTTGAGTTTAGATGTGATGCTTTTGTATTGGGCTTCACGGGCTATGGGTTGATCTTGGGCATGGACTGGTTATCCAGTAATGGTGCCGTTCTTGATTGCAAAAGGAGAGTTGTCAGGCTCATGACCCGCTTGGGTAACACTCTCGAGATCTCTTGCAATCCCATGGAATCTGTTTTGCTAAGTTATCTTGAATCGCTCGATGCTTCGGTCGAAAGTTTGTGTTCTGTCAGAGTAGTCCGGGAATATCCGGATGTGTTTGAAGAAGTAAAGGGTTTGCCTCCGAAGCGGGAGATAGATTTCCGAATTTATTTGGTGGATAATGCCAAACCAGTGTCTTTGCCAGTACGCCACATGGCTCCTCGTGAGAGAAGAGAACTTCATAAGCAAGTAGGGGAGTTGCTTGAGAAGGGGTTCATAAGGCGAAGTATATCGGAGTGGGGAGCTCCAGTAGTGTTTGCCACGAAGGCGGATGGGTCCCTCAGACTTTGTGTGGATTATAGGGAACTTAATAAGCTCACGAAGAAGAATAGACACCCATTACCGAGGATAGATGATCTCTTTGATCAGTTGGTTGGCGCGTCAGTATTTTCGCAGATGGACTTAGCTACAGGGTTTCATCAGTTAAGAGTGGCGGAGGACAGTATAGAGAAGACTGCTTTCCGGACTCCGGATGGTTTTTATGAGTGGCTAGTGATGCCATTTGGGTTGACAAACGCCCCCGCATACTTTGTTGATCTCATGAGTAGAGTGTTCAGAGAGTATCTGAATAAGTTTGTAGTAGTTTTTGTGGATGACATCTTGGTCTTTTCCAAGAATGAAGAAGAGCATGCCTTACATCTCAAGGAAGTGTTGGAGACTCTTCGAGCGCATAGTCTTAAAGCTAAATTCTCTAAATGCCATTTTTGGAGAAGAGAAGTGCGATTCTTAGGGCATGTGGTCTCTAAGGAAGGGATAGCTGTGGATCCCGCAAAGATAGTATCTATCCAGGATTGGAAAGTTCCTAGAAATGCTACCGAGGTAAGAAGTTTCTTGGGGTTGGCAGGATATTATAGGAAGTTCATCAAAGACTTCGCGAAGATATCAGCCCCATTAACCCGCTTGACGAAGAAGAATCTGGTTTTCTCATGGGATGTAGATTGTGATGATGCTTTCCGACGGTTAAAGAGAGCTTTGACCACCGCTCCAGTTTTAGTGCTTCCAGATGGGAGTAAGCCGTTTGTTGTTTATACCGATGCTTGTGGAACAGGATTAGGCGCAGTCTTGATGCAGGAGGGAAGGGTAATAGCCTATGGAGGGAGACAATTGAGAGTGCATGAGAAGAATTACCCTACCCATGATCTAGAGTTGGCCGCGATTGTTTTCGCACTTAAGTCTTGGCGCCATTATCTTCTTGGTGAGAGATTCGAGTTGTTCACCGACCATAAATCATTGAAGTACTTATTCTCTCAGAAGGATTTAAACTTAAGACAGCAAAGGTGGATGGAGTTCTTAGCATCCTATGATTTCGAGATAGCGTATACCCCTGGTAAGGGTAACGTGGTGGTAGACGCCTTAAGTAGAAAAAGGCTATCTTTGAGTCCATTGTTCGTGGAACGACGAAGCTTGGAGTTTCTTTCTTTGTTTGACTTCAGACCTTCTGTTGATTTTGTACCTGGTTTGTTGGCATCCTTGGAGGTTAGACCTACTCTTTTGAGACGGATTGGCGAGGCTCAGCGAGACGACCCACAGTTGGTTGTGTTGGTAGAGAAGCTTATAAGAGGGGAGTCGTCCAGCCATTTGGGTAGATACACCATAGATGATAAGGGATGGTTGCATAGAGACGGTAGACTTTGTGTACCGCAAGATGAGGGTTTGAAGAAGGATATTTTGGATGATGCACATCGTTCAAGAATGACTATTCATCCCGGTGGAGACAAAATGTACCAAGACATGAAGAGAGTTTTCTTCTGGGCCGGTATGAAGAAAGATGTGGCCGAGTATGTGGCTAGATGCTTAGTGTGCCAACAAGTTAAAGTGGAGCAAAGGAAACCCGGTGGGTTGCTACACCCATTGGAAGTTCCACAGTGGAAGTGGGATAGTGTCTCGATGGATTTCATCGACGGGTTACCGAGATCGAGGAAGGGCAGTACGGGAATTTGGGTTGTGGTAGACAGACTTACCAAGAGTGCCCATTTTATACCCGTAAAGAGTAAGAGGACCGCTCCATGGCTTGCTTCAGTCTATGTTAGAGAGATTGTTAGATTGCATGGCGTACCATCCAGCATTGTGAGTGATCGAGATCCTATTTTCACTAGTGAGTTTTGGAGAAGTTTGCAAGAGGCGGTAGGGACTCAGTTGTGTTTGAGCACCGCATATCATCCTCAGACGGACGGTCAGACCGAGAGGGTGAACCGTATCTTAGAAGATCTTTTGAGGCTTTGTATCTTGGATTTTGGAGGTACATGGGAAGAACATCTTCCTTTGGTGGAGTTCGCATATAATAACAGCTTTCAGTCCAGTATTGGTATGGCTCCTTTCGAAGCTCTTTATGGAAGGCCTTGTCGATCTCCTACATGTTGGTGGGAATCTACGGATAAGATCTTGCTTGGGCCGGATATGGTTAGAGAGACTTCAGAGAAGATTGATTTAATTCGAAAAAGGATGAAAGCAGCGCAAGATAGACAGAAATCTTATGCGGATCGGAGAAGGACGGATCTTGAGTTTGAGGTTGGGGACATGGTTTTTGTCAAAGTATCTCCATTGAGAAATGTTGTTCGCTTTGGGTCCGTAGGGAAGTTAGCACCGAGATTTGTTGGGCCGTTTCCTATTAAGGAAAGGATTGGACGGATGGCATATAGGGTGGAGTTGCCCGACAGACTTAGTGGTGTTCATGATGTATTCCATGTATCACATTTGAGGAAGTGCTTACATGAGACCGTGGAGGTGGTAGAGCCGAGCTTGCTTAGAGATGTAGAGGTAGAGCGTGATGCGACGATTCGACGAGCTCCTACTCGCATCCTTGGGTCAGAAACTAGGAAGTTGAGGAACAGAGAAGTTCAGCTAGTTAAGGTGCAATGGGGAGATGACGAAAGCAATGCTACTTGGGAGACGGAAGCAAAGATGCGTTCTTTGTATCCATTTCTTTTTGAGAGTATGTCTTTTAACTTCTCCTTTATTGCTTGTCTAGTACTTATCTTATCTTTAGTATATCCTCTCGCTAATACCTATGACCTTTAGATAGGGTAAAACCTATGGTTGAAACATGTGTTTGAAACATGTTATGGTTGATGGATGCATATGGATGCAATTGTTTGCTAGTGGTTGCTCGTGGATGCATATACACACACATTAGGCACTAGATCGGCTCAGTCACTTCATGTTGCATATTGCATAAATGGATGTGGTAGTTAGATTGATGGATGTATCATGGCTGTGTTATCATATGGATGATGCATTTTTGTGTATGGTTGTGCACGCATGTAGAAATTTGTATGTGTCAATAGGGTTTCGCATACATATTGGATGCATGGCACTATCATGGTTTGCATTAAGGAGGTTTACTGTATCAGTAACCGCCTGATTTTCGCATTAGGTAAGTACATATGCACACACTTTTGCATATATCCATCCAGCATTTAGAATCTTGTAAGGACAATGATTGCTCGTGGATGATGCTTTGAGTAGATGGATGATTGGATGGTAGGATACGTTCTTCCTAACTTGAAGATTTCGGGGACGAAATCCTTTAAGGAGGGGAGAATGTAACAACCCGTATTTTCAATAACCTGTAATAACATAAATCGAGGCAGAATTTAATTCTAAAATGGGAATCAAGGGAAACGGGCTATGCCATTGTGTTCGTCTCGGAAAAATACGCGAAATAGAGTCCGAGTTTTCGAAAATCGGAGTCCGTATGACCAAGATATGGCCTCGCGAAGTTTCACGAAAATTCCCAAATTAAAGTATACTTAATTAAGTGAAATGGGTTGTGTAGATATATATATATATATATATATTGATATATATATATATAATTGAAAATTTAATAAATAAATATGCAAAAATGCTCAAAACAGCGAATTGGGAGAGGGGAATAACCGAACCGGCCGATTTTTGAAGTCGACCCGAGCCCGCTGGGTCGACTAGGGGTTAATCCAGGGTGTTTGGCTGTCAACCCGTGGGCCGATTCGCTCAAGTGCAGATTTTGCATTTGAATGGTTCTCATGGTCCATCTTTAATCTAAAGGCCCTAGATGGTTCCTACACTTGACTTCTTCCCCAAGACATGCTTTGATGGCTTGGATTGAATCTAGGGTTAATCCTATGGCCTAAAACACTTGCCTAATCTATAAATAAGACCCTAACCTACCCTAATTCATTCATAATTAAACCTAGTGACTAAACTATGGCAAAATGCTAGCTCTCATGGCCTCCACTAATTTTATGAAGAGGGTTGCATACTAATCACTCTCTAATCAACTTCTAATCCCTTCTTAGCATCTTAATCTTCTTCATTTGGTGTTCAAAGTTGCTAGTTGTGAGTTTCTATCACTTTGATGATCTTTTGGTAAACTAATTAGATGAGATGTGATGAGATTTATGGTTTTGTATGTGGGTTAATGAGCTTTGAATCATATGATATGATGTTAGCATTAATCTTATGTTTATGCATGTTGAGTATGTAAGCTTATGCAAGTTTAATATGATGTATGTTATGTTTGCATGATGCTAAATATGCAAGTTGTGGGCTATGTAATCATATGCATGTTATGCAAGTTCATGGTAATATGCTATGCAAGTTACATGTTTGTTAATATGCAAGTTACATGTTTGTTAATATGCAAGTTACATGTATGTAAATATGCAAGTTACATGTTTGTTAATATGCAAGTTACATGTTTGTTAATATGCAAGTTACATGTATGTAAATATGCAAGTTACATGTTTCTTTATATGCAAGTTACATGTTTGTTAATATGCGAGTTACATGTATGTAAATATGCAAGTTACATGTTTATTAATATGCAAGTTCATGATGACACATTATGCAAGTCTATAAGCTAATATGCAAGTTTGTTATGCAAAATGAATATGTAAGTTATGTGACATATTATATGCAAGTTATGTGACATGTTATGCAAGTTCATATGCAAGTTATGTGTTTGTTAATATGCAAGATGGCACCTTTGAAACATGTTCATTCATATGCAAGTTGACACCTTTTATATGTGTTATATCATGAACGAAATTACGTGGGAACGATGGGGTAATTAAATGCATAAGTTAATAAGATTGTGTGAAATTAATATAATTATGCATAACACAAAATAAATAAACATAGTATGGGAATTTGCCTATTTGGTTAGGTGTACCCATACTATGTGTTGGGAATTTACCTATTGAGTTAGGTCTACCCCATGGGAATTTACCTATTAAGTTAGGTCTACCCATGTTAAGAAAGCTTGATTAATTAGGGATAATTAATATAAAATTATGAGGGTGATTAATTAGGTGTAATTAATTGACTAAGACACGAGGTTGGACTCAGTTGTAGCGTAAAACTGCCCGGACCCAACCGGCTTAACCAGTTGCTACAAATGTTAGCCCAATGTGAGAGGTCTTAGGCACAAACTAAATACGTAATTAATGTAAAGACACGAGGTTAGACTCTGTTATGACATAAGGCTGCCCGGACCCAACCGGCTTAACCAGCGGTCATAAAAGACAGTCTAATGTGAGAGGTCTTTACAAAGGTTACGTTCTTAATTAATTAATTAAGAAACACTTAACCACATTAGCATGTAGAGGGACATGAGGGGTTAAGTGGGTGCCTCGGGTGGCATGAGAAAATCTAGTGGTTGCCTTGGGTGGCAATAGAAAATACGATTAGAATACTTAACCAAAATAGAACATGTAATTAAAACATGATTAAAGGGTTAAGTGGGATATACTAGAAAAAGGGACAAGCTTAGGTGGGTAGCTTGTGGAGGCCCATTTCAACCAGTAACCCATACGTATCTTTGTGGGCTCGACCCATGTCGAGGACGGGACACGCATACTGGGCTTGACTGTAAGAGGCAAACGGGTTAGCGGTGGCAACGCAAGTCCAACGGGCTTCATATGCGTGAGTGGGCCCGGGCTGGTAGGTAAGCCGTTGTTGCATCGAGTAGATATAAGCCGTGCACCTTTAGTTTCATCAGGTTGCCACATTGGGGAATGATACATCCCACGGTGGGGCCAGCACGGGTATCTACGTTAGGGAGCCGATCGAATGGGAAGTAGTGTGTACACCTAGTGGATTGTAGGGCCCCGTGGCGCCTACTTGGTCACCTAGGGGTACGCAGGTACTAATTAGTAAATTTTATAAGTCCTTGGGTGGGATCAACCTTTAAGTTAGGAACGACTGGTGTGGTGCAGTTTAGTAATTTACCTTAGGGAGGGTAGATGCGTCTTTATCCTTTATCTTCGTTTAGTTGACTGCTTAGGGTAGCCATTCATCCCTATATGTTACCGTATATCAGTTTATGTCTTCTCTGGTTACTTTAACGATTGTATTGTTAAAGTTATAGGACTCGCTCAGACTTATGTCTGACCCTGTTGTTTTTATCTTTTTCCCAACCCTCAGGTCCTACGGTGGATCCTAGCAGTAGTGGAGCTTGATCGGATTGCTGTTCCAGTCTTTAGGAGCTTGGATAGATGTAAAGCTCCAGTTATCCAGTTATCTTTTCTTTTGTTTGGCTATTGTATGAGAGTGGGATTATGTACTTCTTTATTTTGATGGATATTGTACTTGACCTTTATTGTGGTTTTATGATGTAACCAGACATGTTTTACTTCCGCTGTTATGAGATGATGTTTTAAAATTTCAAGTACTATTTATATCTGTCTTGTTGTAATTTTTCTGTTCTATATTCACTAAAATACTCCACCGATGCTATGGCATTCCCTTAGTGAGTGATCATAGCGGGAGTGGGGTGTTACATGTAATAACCCTGAAATCTGAGCCAATTTAAATTTTTTTATTTTGGCAATTTTGACGAATTTTGAATATTTAAAATGAATTATTTTAAATTATAACGACGAGAAATTAAAATGAATAGAATTCAAACGTATATATTTATACAGATCGTCGTTAGAATATAAATAATTATTTATAATTATAAAAGGAATTTAAAATGGCGTGGTAGTTTGAAAATTCGATTTCAAAATTCAAATGAATGTACAGGATTCAAAATAAACCGGATTTTAGTGAAACCAAAAATATTAGAATCTTTTTGTGAATATCTTTCCAATGAATCCGAAAAATAGAAATTTCATAGCGGGAATCAAAAGATATGTCCAGTTGAAATTTCAGAATAGTCGCTATGGAATTCTAGCCCTTAAAAATGGAAATTTTGCAAACGACCTTACCTCGGTTTTCGATGAAACCACTTTTGTTGGATCCGGGATTTCAAGTTATTGCTAGGTTTCAAAATTCGTAATTTTTCGAATCAATATGTGAGCGTGGCAAAGGAAAACGCGTTTGACCAGTTTTAATTGATTTTAATCGACTGGAAAATGGCAATTTTTCAAACGGTCTCAGAATTTGACGAAATTAGTTTTATTTACAGAGTTCGTATGTAGCCCCGGTAAATTGAAATGTGCTTCAAAATCAATGTATAGAGTTATATTTTGATTTTGACGAAACTGATCGAAACGATCGAATCGGCTTACGGTACATATCTCATTGTGTTCGGAATGAGGGTAATTAGCTATGGACGACAGGCGGTGGGTTCGATTTCGAGGTCGAAATAAAAAGTTGCTTTTTGAAATAATTAAATAAATAAAAAAAATAGAAAACCCTCTCTCTCTTCCTTTTATCTCAGCCCCCCTCCCTCCCTCCCGCCCACCCCCCGTCAGTTTCATTTCAACGAAAAAAATATAGAAGGAGGATGGAGGCAGAGGAACCGCCATCGCCCTCCCCCTCCGCCCCCAGGCAGCGCCGCCCACGCCAGAGTTCCCCCCTCTCTTCCTCCTCCCTTTCTTCTTCTCTGACCGCGGCCCCCCTATTTCCCCGAAACCACACGCACCTGAACCCTGTGCCACCACCGCACCCCACCTCCAACCGTCAGCGACGAACTCCGATGCCCCAAAGGCCACCGACCCAACCGTGAGCTCTTCTTCCCTCTTCTTCGGTAATCGACGTGAGTTTTTGATTTTAAATTTTATTTATTTATAGAAATAAAAATATGGTTTGCATGAAGGTTAAAAATATAATTTTTATATAAGTATGAGATTAAAAATATGATTTTTATATTATATAGATAATAAAAATTCGATCTTTATATCATAGGAGGAATAAAAATATGATTTTTATTCATGTAGAGTAATAAAAATATAATTTTTATCTATGTTGTAGCGGTATAAAAATATAATTTTTATCTATATAGTAGCGATGTAAAAATATAATTTTTATCTATGTTGTAGCGGTATAAAAATATAATTTTTATCTATATAGTAGCGATGAAAAATATAATTTTTATCTATGTTGCAGCGGTATAAAAATATAATTTTTATCTATATAGTAGCGGTATAAAAATGTGATTTTTATCCATATAGAGCGAATTAAAATTTTGATTTTTATATACATAGCTACAATATAAAAATGTGATTTTTATATATGTAGTGGCTACGGGCAACGAAAATGACAAAAGGCGAGCACGACGAAGATTTCTACATATGAAGAGTCGTGGTGTATTGGTTTAGCTATTCGGTGAGAACTCCTCCCTTTTAAATTTATTTCTAGTTGAATTATATACTAGGATGCAGAGGGTGTTTAGTAGCACCCGACACCCGTCGTCCACAAACCATGGATGACTTGTTTGTTTGGTTGTTGTATTGTGAAATTTGATTGTGTGATGTATATCTATTTGGCGGCGGAGAACTTATTCTCTTGCATAACGCCCTTCTCTGAGACGTACAAGCTCAGGGGTTATATATTGATGGATATCAAATGCATGGAGTGAATTGCCTGTGTGGCATGCTTAAGTGGCAAATGATCAAGGCTTCTGTTGGAAAGCAAAGTCCTGTGGGTGATGATCAAAGCATGGCCTGTGTGGCATAGCTTTGTGTAGCGTAGATTCGCAAGCCTCACACCTCGGTTATGAACCAGAAACGGGAGAGGACATCAGGGAGGGTATGTGTTTCCTTCTAGCTAGAAGTGGCGGCAGTGGTTTTACACGCCCTGACTAGTTTGACTTATGTGGTTGTTGCTATTGCGAGGCGCTACAGATATATCGGTCGATCCGGGACCGATGGAGTCATTAGAATCATTTACGCCCCAAACGGCGGGGAAACGCAGTGTTCAGGCATTTTAATCTACATCGATGGACCGACCCTGACGATCCAAGGGCTCACCTGTGTCTGACTCCTGAGGCTCGGGCTAGATAGTCTCAAATCAGTAGAGGACTATCTTTTGCCTCGGTTCACAGATGGAAATCCAACTTCCAATACGTGACTTTGCGGTTTTGATTGTAGAGCCTTGTATGGCGACATAGTGGGATGGGGCACTTATGCCGTCTATTATTAATATTTATGATTGAAATTGTTTTCTTCACTTATAATAATAATAAAAAATGAAATTTAGCGTATCAAGCATTCTTGTGCTATTATAAGGTAAAAACCCTATCCTCCGGATTGTATTGCATTGTGTGATGGGACCTGGGTCTTATAATAGCTTCATTGTTCTTTATTTAGCATTGCGCTGTTGTTTTATGCATTGGTGTTCTTGGGAGGAAACCCGTTCCATGTTATACGACGTGGTCCCTTGATTTACCGAACTTTAAAATAAAGATCAGTAACTGTTTTAGTTCTCACACCAATCCCATGACTGACCTGGAGTTTATTGTTTTAACCTAAACTCTGGGTGACCTTATTTTGACACGGGCAGCTAGTAGTTTTGGTTTTGTAGATTTATATTCACAGGATCCTGATTTACAGCTGGAACGATACTCGGAAAGCTCTGTATCCGTGTATTACTTCTAGTTGTGTTTTGTATTATTTTCCGCTGCGATGTATTTAAATGTAATTTAAATCTATGATATTTCTGTGTAATATTTATTCATACTCTGTATATTCTTGTATTCTGTTGGAATTGTTGTAATATACAATGAAATGTTCTTCTGTTTATGTTCCGATCTGGCTTGTTCTCAATTCAATCAGGGCTTTCCTTACCGGGGAAGTTCGGGTCGTAACATATATACATGTACATACATACATGTATATATATATATCAAAGTCGAAGCATATACAAAATTATTAAACCAAAATGGAAATCAGATTCAATCCAATTTTATGTAGTACATAATTATGAATATATATATATATAACATGTGTATACTCATACATACATATATATACATATATATATATATATATATATATATATATATATCGATAGATGCATTATATACCAAGTTTTTGTTGCCAATGCAATTAGAGAAAATCAATTACTTTTTGGCATAGTTCTCTTCAAGTTGCAATAGTATATGTATATGTCAATATATGTTTTAGGTGTAAAGGAAACAAATATAAATTGCAAATCAAACATTAACCAATATCAGGCAATATCAAGTAAGAAGATCCATAAACATCAACCAATGTCAGGTGTAAAGCAAATCAAACATCAACCAATATCTGGTAGCAAGATGCAAGATCCACAAAGTCACAAAGTAAAATGCAAGAAGAACCAGGTGCAAGCATCAAGAATTTCAAGACCAAAATCACAAGAAATAAAGTAAAAATAATAATTCTATTCAAAATCAAAGGCCGAAATCAAAAAATATAAAGGAAACAAATCAAGGAATCGGTCACAACATATATGGCAAAAAATTCATCAATCAAGGCACATAGTTTGAGCAAGTAATCGACAATCAAAATCAGACTGTATCGGTTTTTAACCTTATAAATTTAACCCACTCATCACTGGAAGATATCCTATCATTGACAGATATCCTAATCGAGACAATAGAAATCAAAAAGGTAAAAGATCGTACCTTTCTCAATCAAGCTCAACAAGGAGGAGAGGCGACCAAAGCTATGGAGAATTGAAGCAATGATGAAGTATTCACACTTCAAAGTCGCAATTTGTTAATAGACGGGAAGCCCTAAATTTCCAACAACAAAGTCATGATTTGATAAAAGACAATAAGTGAGAGAAGAGGGAAGAGGGAACGTGGTCGATTTGGTTCTGTCAATTTGGTTTTGAGAGCGAGATTAAAGGGTTTTGCTAATTTTGTTTTGAGAGGGAGAGAAGAGGGAACACAAAATATTGAGGGGGAAATAATCTAGGAAGGCAGCCACCAAAGTATTAAAGGGAAACAAAATAAAAAGAGCGATCACGAAATAACTAGGATGGAAAAGTTGGGGCCTAAACTCAAAAATTTGATAACTTAAATCAGATGACATATAAAATGTTGACCGGATTCTAAGGTTGTACATAGAGAATTCACATACTTATTTAGACAACATCGTATTGTTTCCATATGTTGTGTGAAATAGCGTAAAATGTTGGGACAACGGAAAATCAAGTTTATGTTGTGTGATCACTGCTATCTGATTCGATTTTTGGCGTAGTGTATCCTACATCGAACAACGTACGGAAATACAATTATTACGCCACGTTACTGCACGAAACCATCATTGCTATACCACTCAAGTGAATGGATCGTTATATCCGAACTCCTTGGTCTAATCATGAATTGATTCCCTAATGTCTACGATACACCACCCGGTGCGAGTATCTTGACCCTCACACGTACGTACTATCTACAGTACCCTGAGTCACCTAATGGGGATGCATCCAATGCATGGAACTCGATCGGGAGCTTTCTATATCTATATTGGTCCGCCCAAAGGACCTATAGTACATATATTCAAGTATGGTCTGCTTTTTACGTTGGCTATGGCCCAACCCCGGTCCCTCCCTCAACTACTGAAAGGCTCTATCAAGAGATAAATGACGTGCCCCTAGCAAACAATTTATCATACAATTTGGTGTGTCCCCCAACCATGTCTCAATAGTGAAAGATCAACGATCTCTTGGATTAGCTCTAGTCTTTCTACATCACACTGACTGCCGATGATAGGTACTCGACAATTACTATCCTTAAGTTGGTCATGACCAGCCTCCTCGAGGCAACCGCAGAATCATCCAACACCTTCCGCCACAACCTTCTATATGAAAAACTACCATTGTAGTCAAGGTATACCCATTGGGTGATATCGCACAGACCCCCATGTCAGAACCCTTAACTTCCCCGGTCCCCGAAGAGAAGAGAAAGAACGAATTGCTTTGAGGACAAGACGAATCAGAACACAAACAGAAGAACGTTTCATTGTTATTACAACAATTCCATCATAATATAAGAATATACATAGTATGAATAAATATTACACATCAGAGAAATATCATAGATTTAAATTACATTTAAATACGTAGCAGCGGAAAAATAATAGAACGCACAACTAAAAGAAATACACGGATACAGAGCATTCCGAGTATCGTTCCATCTATAAACTAGGATCCTATGAATATAAATCTGCAAAACCCAACTACTAGCTACCCGTGCGGAAAATAAGGGCACCCAGAGTTTAGGTTAAAACAATAAACTCCAGGTCAGTCATGTGATTGGTGTGAGAACTAAAACAGTTATTATATTTGATTTTAAAGTTAGGTAAATCAAGGGACCACGCCGTATAACACGGACCAAGTTTTTTCCCCCAAGAATACCAGTGCATATAACAACAACGCAATGCTAAATAAAGAAAATGAAGCTATTATAAGACCTAGGTCCCATCACACAATGCAACACAAGCCAGAGGATAGGGTTTTACCTTATAATAGCCAAAGTGTAACACCCCACTTCCATTAATGTCACTCACAAAGGGAATGCATTAACTTCTATGGAGCGTTTTAAGTGTGTATAGAACAGAAACTTAACAACAAGACAGATATAAACAGTACTTAAAAATTTAAAATTTTATTCATTGCAGCGGTAAACACATAGGTTTGATTACATCATCAAAAACTAGAGTCAAAGTACATAATATCCATCTTGACTAAATCAGAGTACATAAATTGAAAGACATAACCCCAACACAAAATAGCCATAAATAAGATAGGATGAACTTTTACTTCAGCGATCCAAGCAACTTTTAAAAGCAAGAGATACAGCTGTCCAAAACCAAGCTCCACTGGTGCTAGTTCCACCCTGAGAACCTGGGGGGAAAAGGAAGAAAACAGGTGGAAACAAAGGGGATCAAACATAAAGTCTGGCGAGTGCGATAACTTTAACAACATAGTTACCAAAATAACTAGGCTAACGCATAAGTTGGAAAATAAGGAAAATGACTGAAGAATTGGGTATGACAGAATAAACAAGGAAATAAGATGAACAAAGATAACGTTAAAGGCACACCTAAACCACTATAAGATAATTACTATAGTGCACCACCACTAGCCACCCTAAGGTTGATCCCGCCTACAGAACATAATAATGATAATGGTAGTTTCGTGCAACCCTAGTTGCCTTCATAGGTGCCGCCCGCTCCTATCTCCACTAGGTGTACCCACTACCCCCATGCGATCGGCTCCCTAACTCGTAGATACCCGTGCTGACCCCACAGTGGGGTGCATCACTCCACAATTTGGCAACCCGATACCATCAACAATGCACGACTTATAACTACACGATGCAACAACGTCTTACCTACCATCCCGGGCCTACACATGCACATGAACCTGTTGGACTTGCGTTGCCACCGCTAACCCGTTTTGGCCTCTTACAGTCAAGCCCAGTATGCGTGCCCCGTCCTTGTCTTGGGTCGAGCCCACAAAGATACTTATGGGTTACTGGTTGAAACGGGCCCCCATTCCTTGACACAAGCTATCCACCAAAGCTTGGTCCCCTCTAGTACATCCCACTTAACCCTCTTCTTATTCATGTTCACTTACATGTTTCAAATTTTGGTTAAGTGTTTCTAATCGTATTTCACAAGCCACCCAAGGCACCCACTTAACCCCCATGTCCCACCACATGTTTACCTGGTTAAGTGTTTCTTAATTCATTAAAACCGTAAGCTTGTAAAGACCTCCCACAATAGACTAGCATTTGTGGCAGCTGGATTTGCCAGGCGGGTCCGGGCAGTCTTACACCATAAATGAGCCTAATCTCGTGTATTTCCAACTATTACGCATTTAATTTATGTCTAAGACCTCCCACGTTAGACTGGCATTTGTGGCAGCTAGATTTGTCAGGCGGATCAGGGTAGTCTTACACCACAAACGAGCCTAACCTCGTGTCTTAGACGATTAATTACACAAAATTAATTATTCCCCAATTTGAATTAATTTACCTATTCAAATTATCAATCAATTCCAAATTTAACTATATCCATAATTGACTCAATTATGTCCATCTACTTATGGTATGAAAAATTATAGCAATTATCATCACAAATTTATTTTATGCCATTTAAGGCATTTATGCCACTTCACAATATTAAATCTTTTAATATTATCCCATTGCCCCACGTTGTACGTTCGTTCGTTTAACGTAAAATATACGTTAGGCTCGAATAGTCTAACTTATGGAATAAAGAGAAAACATCACAACATACATATAGATAAAACTAGATCTAAACATAAGGGGTGAACTTGCATGTGTGAATGAGGTTCTACATCTAAAACTTGCATAGGCCAAAGTCACAAACTTGCATAAAACTACATATGTCATAGATCTAAATCTAAAGGTGTAAACTTGTTTAGGTAACAGTCACAAACTTGCATAAACCATGTATGTTATAGATCTAATCATAAGGTGTAAACTTGCATAGGCAATAACCACAAACTTACATTACATGATTCATACTCCAAACATATATATATATATATATATATATATATATATATACTTGCATATGTGATTTATGCAACATAACGATGGTGTAAACTTACATCTAAACATGTAAACTAGCATGTAGAATTTTGTATACTAGCATATAACTCACACATGTCATAGGCATACTTTAGATCCAGTTTACACATAAAATAGATGTCATGAAACATGTAAGGTTGTATAATTTTCACTAACTTGCTTATGATTCATTATGAATTGATTATACATAAGCAAATCATAGAATTACAACATAGATGATAACATCACAACTTTACAACATAGATGATAACATCACAGCTTTACAACATAGATGATAACATCATAGAATTTACAAAATAGATAATAACATATGGTCAATGATTCACAACATAACCATATAACCCAAATCATAGCTCAATCCAATTAAATTGCTAATTATCTTATTAAAGAAATCGAACTCACAACTCAAAGAAGGTCTTGAGTTCTAAAATCTGAGTTCTGAAATTGATTTAGCTTTCCTTTGCAGAAGATAATTTGTTGCGGTTTAGATTAGAATTGAATTCGATTATCTTTTCTTCCTCTCTAACTGGTGGCGGCTATTCTAGGTTGCAAGGTGACGGCATGGAGGCCATGATTCTAATTTTTATTTGATTTTAGGGTTTGAGTCTACATGTGTTTTTATAAAGTTTAGGATTAATTTAGGCCGTCCGATCAACCCAGAATTAACCCCAGCCATTCAGACCAGATCGGAAACCCTACTGACTCAGCATACAGTCATTAAAAGGTCATCAAACAAATCTGCCCGGGGGGGACAGATTGACCCCCAGGTATACCCTCTGGTCGACCTGTGTGGGTAGGTCGACCCCCTGGTCGACCTGTCCCTGGCGGGAAATTTCCCACCTAGCCCAATCTGACTCTGAAATTCGAATTTTTAAAATCTGTTTAAATTTTTCTGAAACTTGCGATGGCCATAACTTCTTCATACGAAGTCCAATTCATGCAAACTCGGACTCTATCTCAACCAGAATTCCGAGACGAACACAATGGCGCAACCCATTTCCCTTAATTCTCACATCTGAGATTAGTTATGCTTTAGTTTGTGAACATTAATATTGAAAATTACGGGGTGTTACATTCTTCCCTCCTTAAAGGATTTCGCCCCCGAAATCTCCAAGTTAAGGAGAATGCATATCCTAACATCCAAAAAACCATCTACTCAACCATCAAACACAGGCATCCATTGTCCTTATAAAATTCCTAATGTTGTATGAACATATGCAAAAAGTGTGTGTATATGTTATTTATCTAATGCATAATCAGGCGGTCTACTGATTCAGTTGACCACCTTAATGCAAACCATGATAGTGCCATGTGTCCATTATGTATGCAAAAGAATCCTATCGATACATATTATTTCTACATATGTGCACACCCATTCACCAAAATGCAGCATCCATATGATAGTATATGTAACACCCCAAATTTGTAACACCCCACCTCCGCTAGGGTCACTCTTTCGGGGGCACTAGCTTCTGGGGGGCGTTAGAACTGGGTAAGCATGCATAATGATATATCAAGGCAGAACAAGAACATAAATATATATGTAAAACAGAGTAAGTGAGAATAAAACAGCGGAATATCTCAAACCATCTCAAAACAAGTCTAGTACATCATAAAGCCAACTGCCAAAATAAACATGTCTAGTACATCATAAACAGAAATACTGAAATACATAGTGCTATCCCCAAAATAAAGATGATAAACCATAGCGAGCTCAATGTCCAGACATACATGAGCTATCCAGCAAACAAGCAAGCGATCCAAGCTAAGCACCACTATTCCCTCCCTGAGAACCTGGGGGGGGGGGGGAGACGGAAGAAAAGAAGCGAAAGAAAACAGGTTAGTCAAAAAGACTGGTAAGCCCTACTACGATCAGTCTATAAATTAATAAAGTTAGCATCATGATGGAAACTGAGATGAACATACTGGCAATAGATAAAGGTGTCATCACATAAAGAAGATTAAGCTTTGCACCACAGTGTACTAGCAAACTAACATAACAGGTATTGATCCCTCAGCCCAAGCTTTGGCCCAATAACATGAGGTGACCTTAATACAAGGTCCAGCCCAACGGTCTAGTCGATCGGCTCCCTATAAACCTAACACGTCAAGTGTTGGTGTCCATACGGCCCACATATGGTTGTAGTCAGACTGTGCTGGGTCCACCTCCGGGTATATCAAGCCCTCGGGTGTCAACCCCAGACACCTAAGTAATAATGCACAGTCTAAACCTACTGGTACCCGTGCCTTGAGTTTGTCCAACACCGGACTATGTGCACGTCCGTAGCCCGCCTGGACCCGCATCGCTGTACCACTCAGCCGTCGCTATGGTCGCTTACATCAGTCCAGTAATCGTGCCCCGCCCTAGCCTAGCCTCTAGGGTTGTGAGTGATACCAAACTGGGATTACTGCTGGAACAGACCACGTTGCTAGGGTTTTCTAAGAGGGTTAAGTGTGGTTTAACCCCTCACTAATCATGGATTAAATTAGTTAAGTGTAACCAACAGTTCACCACTTAACCCCATTTAATCCCTCGTATCCCCAAAATTGGTTAAGTATTAGTGGGCCATGACTTAACCCTAATCATGAGGCATTAATTAATTTAATTGTGCCTTAACCTCTCACATTAGACTTTGTTGCGGTTACCTAGTTAAGCCGGTGGGTTCCGGGTAGATTTACACCACAACTTGGTCTAACCTCGGGTCTTGGCACCACATGACCAACTTTTCACATTGGATCCTATTGTTTGTAGCCACTAGTTAAGCCGGTAGGTTCCGGGTAGAATTACGCTACAAACTCAACCCAACCTCGAGTTGGCCACACTTATGTTTTCTAAGTGTCATGTCCACTTTATTTTCAAAACATAATTACAAGTTTAACAAATACTTGGGTAGACCTAACTTAATAGGTAAATTCCCAAGGGGTAGACCTAACTTAATAGGTAAATTCCCAATCTTATATTTTCATGTATTTTAAGTTTTACCCAAACCCCCCAACGTCATTCTATCGTTTACATATTCGTCATAACGCATAAAGGATAGAAAGAGGGAACTTGGCACAACATACATGATGAATCTTACATATCATAATAAACATGCATAACATGTTGGACTTGCATAACTTAGCATAGTGAACTTGCATAAACATGCATAACTTATCAAACATGTGTAACATGGCATAGTGAACTCGCATAAGCATGCATAACTTATTAAACATGTATAACATGGCATAGTGAACTCGAATAAGCATGCATAACTTATTAAACATGCATAACATGGCATAGTGAACTCGCATAAGCATGCATAACTTATTAAACATGCATAACATGGCATAGTGAACTCGCATAAGCATGCATAATTTATTAAACATGCATAAATCCCAACTTTCATCACATATTAACTTTAGAGTTTCTAAAATGAAGGTAAGAGGGCTTACAAATATTATGAAGACACAAATCTACAAGTAAAGATTGAGAAGCCCTTTATGCAAGCATAAAAACCCAAAACAAAGCTCCAATAAGAAACACCCTTAATAAAAATCCCAAAAACTCTAGCATAGCAAATAAAACTTGCAACTTGATGATGTATGCAAGCTAATGATCATTCATACAACTTAGAAATGCTTGTATGAACATCATAATCTTCATAGGAATGATTTATGAAGAGGGTGGAGGCTAGGGTTTTTAAGTGGAGGCCATTTGAGAAATCAATTTGACATAGTTTGGTTGCTAGAATGAATAATGGGGTTTTAGGGTAGGATTAGGGTCTTATTTATAGAAGATTAAAGTGTTTTTAGCCCTAGGATTAACCCTCGGTTAGTTTAGGTCCATCAGATTTCGGAAGTCTCCAGAACTAAGCAACACAACCAAGCCTAGATCAAAAATGGTGCGCCAGGCAAAACTGCCCGGCCACCCCGTGTCGACAGGGCTGTCGACAGGGCAGTCGACACCCTTAGACACCTGTCAACATGCCTGTCGACTTGGGGGTCTTGGCGGGAGTTTTCCCGCTGACGCCAGTTGTGCCCTAACCCTTGTTTTTAACTTAAAATTTTAAATCTGTTTTTAATATGGAAATTTCTGAAAACTTCAATGGGCCTTAACTGGGTCATACGGACTCCGATTTTCGAAAACTCGGACTCTATTTCGCGTATTTTTCCGAGACGAACGCAATGGCATAGCCCGTTTCCCTTGATTCAGATTTTAGAATTAAATTCTGCCTCGATTTATGTTATAACAGGTTATTGAAAATACGGGTTGTTACATTCTCCCCTCCTTAAAGGATTTCGTCCCCGAAATCTTCAAGTTAGGAAGAACATATCCTACCATCCAACATCCATCTACTCAAAACATCATCCACGAGCAACCATTGTCCTTAAAAGATTCTAAATGCTGTATGAACATATGCAAAAGTGTGTGTATATGTACTTATCTAATGCAAAGATCAATGCAAAATATGTTAGTGAAATGTATCCATATGTATGCAAATCCCTAACATAATGTATAATATCTACATGCGTGCTCAATCATACATCCATATGCAACATCCATGTGATAGCATACAAATTTCATCCAAGAATAAGCATAAACACTCATGCACATGCAATATGAGGAGTGTGTGAGCCGATCTAGTGCCTAATGTGTATCATGCATCCACGAGTAACCACTTGCAAACACTTGCAACCACTTGCAACCATCAAACATAACATGTCTCAAACACATGTTTCATCCAAAGGATTCTACCTAAGGTTCTCATGATAAGATAGACACGATGAACTAGATAAACTAGATAGACATGGAAAGATAAAGAGATTGAGAGTGTACCCTCAAAAAGGAATGGATAAAGCCTACGCATCTTCTCTTCAGTTTCCCAAGTTGCGTCTTCCTCGGCTTCACCCCATTGAACCTTCACCAACTTGACCTCACGATTCCTTAGCTTCTTGATCTCTGTCCCCAAGATACGAATCGGAGCTCTCCTCAAGGTAGCTTCTTTCTCTACTTCCACATCTTCTAGAACACTTGGCTCAACCACCTCTGCTGACTTATGCAAACACTTCCGGAGATGCGAAACATGAAAAACATTATGCACTCCAGCTAGCTTCTCGGTCAATTCCACTCTATAGGCCATCTGCCCGATCCTCTCTACAACTAGAAACGGTCCAACAAACCTTGGTGCTAACTTTCCTACTGCTCCAAACCGAACCACATTCCGCAAAGGAGAAACCTTCACGAAAACCATATCCCCAATATCAAACTCCAAATCAGTCCTTCGCCTATCAGCATAAGATTTCTGTCTGTCTTGGGCCGCCCGTCTTCTAATCAACTCGACCTTCTCGGATGTATCTCTAATCATGTCAGGTCCAAGTATAAGCTTATCTGTAGTCTCCCACCAACATGTAGGTGACTTGCACGGTCTCCCATATAAAGCCTCAAATGGTGCCATCCCAATGCTCGCCTGATAACTGTTATTATAAGCAAATTCCACAAGAGGAAGATGGTCTTCCCAAGTACCACCAAAATCCAGAATGTAAAGCCTCAACAAGTCCTCAAGTACCCTATTCACCCTTTCTGTCTGACCGTCCGTTTGTGGGTGATAAGCCGTACTCAGGTTCAACCTCGTGCCCAAAGCTTCCTGCAAACTGTTCCAGAACTGACTAGTAAAGATGGGGTCTCGGTCACTGACTATGCTAGAAGGGACTCCATGTAGTCGTACTATCTCACGAAGATATACTGATGCTAGTCCAGATGCGGTCCTTTTGCTCTTCACCGGAATGAAGTGAGCACTCTTCGTAAGCCTATCCACAATGACCCATATGCTTGTATTCCCTTTTCTTGACCTTGGCAATCCGTCAACAAAGTCCATAGAAATACTGTCCCACTTCCATAGCGGGACCTCTAGAGGATGCAATAGCCCACCGGGCTTCTTCGACTCGGCTTTTACTTTCTGACAAACAACACATCTAGAGACAAACTCTGCCACATCCTTCTTCATTCCCGGCCAGAAGAAAATGCGCTTCATATCCTTATACATCTTATCTCCACCCGGATGTATAGTCAACTTGGAGCGATGTGCTTCCTCAAGAACTTTCCTCACCAAGTCTTCCACCATCGGAACACAAAGCCTTCCGTCTCTCCTCAGCCAACCCTTATCATCTATAGAATATCGAGCAAGGTGACTAGATGTCTCCCCTCGAATCAGCTTATCCACAATCTCAATTATCTGAGGGTCTTCCTTCTGCGAAGCCCCAACTTGATCCAGAAGGGTAGGCCTGAGCTCAAGAGATGCTAAAGAACCGGTCATCGACTCAACTGCCAAAGAGAAATCAACAGTTGCCAAGAACTCTAAATTCTTCATCTCAACAAATAGAGGACTTAGTGTCAACCTTTTTCTACTCAACGCATCCGCTACAACATTCCCCTTGCCAGGGGTATAGGCTATATCAAAATCGTAGGACGCCAAGAATTCCATCCACCTTTGCTGCCTCAAGTTCAGATCCTTCTGCGAAAAGAGATACTTCAAAGACTTATGATCAGTATACAGCTCAAATCTCTCTCCCAGAAGATAATGACGCCAAGCCTTGAGTGCATATACTATCGCTGCCAGCTCTAGATCATGAGTGGGATAATTCTTCTCATGCACCTTAAGTTGCCTACCACCAAAACATATAACTCTGCCTTCTTGCATCAGAACGGCGCCCAATCCCGTGCCACAAGCATCAGTGTACACGGTAAACATCTTACCACCATCGGGTAAAGCTAGAACTGGTGCTGAGGTAAGGGCTCTCTTGAGTCTCTGAAAAGCAAGCTCGCAGTCCATATCCCAAGCAAAAACTAAGTTCTTCTTTGTCAACTTAGTAAGAGGAGCGGATATCTTCGCGAAGTTCTTGATGAACTTCCGGTAAAAACCTGCAAGACCTAGAAAACTTCTCACTTCGGTTGCATTCCTTGGAGTCTTCCAATCCTGCACAGCAACTACTTTAGCGGGATCCACCGCCAAGCCTTGCTTAGATACTATATGCCCAAGGAACCGAACTTCCCTTCTCCAAAAGTGACACTTGGAGAACTTGGCCTTTAACTGATGCGCTCTAAGCGTATCCATCACCTCTACAAGATGCCTCGCGTGCTCTTCTTCATCCTTAGAGAAGATCAGAATATCATCCACAAAGACCACGACAAACTTGTTCAAGAACTCTCGAAACACCCTACTCATCAAGTCCACGAAATACGCGGGTGCATTCGTCAAACCGAACGGCATAACAAGCCATTCAAAGAATCCATCTGGAGTTCTGAATGCAGTCTTGTCTATACTATCTTCAGCCACTCTGAGCTGATGAAATCCAGTAGCAAGATCAAGCTGAGAGAAAACAGAAGCACCAACAAGCTGGTCAAAAAGATCATCAATCCTCGGTAATGGGTGTCTGTTCTTCTTAGTCAGCTTATTCAACTCTCTATAGTCCACACAAAGTCGAAGAGAACCATCTGCCTTAGTAGCAAACACCACAGGCGCTCCCCATTCGGATATACTTCGTCTGATGAAGTTCTTCTCAAGCAACTCCTTTACTTGCTTGCTGAGCTCCCGTCTCTCACGCGGAGCCATGTGCCGAACGGGCAAAGAAACAGGCTTAGCATTATCCACCAGATAAATGCGAAAATCAATCTCTCGTTTAGGGGGCAACCCCTTAACTTCTTCAAAAACATCTGGATAATCTCGGACCACCCTTACAGACTGAAGGGTTTCCTCTGACGAGTCGAGAGATTCAAGATAGCACAACATGACGGGATCCTTCGGATTGCATGAAATCTCTAAGGTGTTGCCAAGGCGAGTCACAAGCCTCACAACCCTATGCTCACAATCGAGAATGGCTCCATGTCTAGACAGCCAATCCATGCCCAAAATCAATCCGTATCCCCTGAAACCAAGAACATACGCACTACACAAGAACTCTACACTGAGTATAGAGATCCTCAGATCCTCACATATCATAGATAGATGAGCAGAACCCCCAATGGGATTCGAAACACAAACGGGATCATCCACTAAGCTAGTACTAAGGTGCAAACTATCAACAAGATCAGATGAAATAAAGCTATGTGATGCACCAGAATTAAACAAGGTACGAACTGGAAGATCGGAAACATAAACAAGGTTCTCAACAGAAACACTACCTCGATCGGGAACTGGAGCGGTATTGAGAGCATGAACTTGCCCTCCTGAAGGTCCAACATGTTGAGTCTGACCCTGCCCTTTCTTCTTCGGGCATTCCTTACTGAAGTGTCCAGTCTCACCATAGGAAAAACATACACCACTAAGCTTCCTTTTCTTCTTCCTACAATCCTTAGCAAAGTGTCCAGGCGCACCACAGTAATTGCACTTTCCCTTGCCTTTGTTGTTGTTCCCCTTCTTGTTCTTGCTCTGATTCCCCTGACTGCTTTGACCATCTTGATTGCCTTTACCCTGAGAATCAGTCTTCTTTGCTTGAGTATCACTCGACTTGACCTCTTTCTTTCCATCTCCTTGAAGTAGAGCCATATCGACCAAACTCTCAAAAGTAGCCCCATGCGGAATATGTGACATCGCCAAACCCTGCAGCGGCTCATTCAACCCTCTAGCAAATCGAAGAGCCTTCTTCTCAGGAGTGTTCACCATATCCAAACCAAAACGGGCCAGCTGATTAAACTTGTTCACATACTCCTTGACAGACATATCACCTTGCTTTAATGCAATGAACTTCTCCATCTGTAAATTCGCCTCAGCAGAAGATAGAAACTTGGCCACAAATCTAGCCCTCAAATCGGCCCAAGTCTCGACGGGCCTCGTCCCATTGGTGACCTCCCACCAATAGGCTGCTTCGTCCTTCAAAAGCCACACTGTCAATAAGATCTTCCTCTCGTCATCAATCCTAAAGATAGCAAACAAGTCCTCAGTGTCTTTCAGCCAATTCCTAGCTTCAACAAAAGATTCCGTGCCTAGGAAATTCTTGCCTCCCATCGCCTTGAAGTCTTTACAAACCTTCGTGAACTCAACCTGAGGATGCTGAGGGGGAGGAGGAGGAAGAGGAGCCTCAGCAACTGGAGGGGGAGGAACAGGAACCACCGGAGGAGGGACATTAGGGGGAGGATTCTCAACTACAGGAGGAGGAGTGGGAGTAGGGTTTGCGGGGCCAGCTGCCGCCCTAGCTTCTAGAAGTCTCCTATACCAGAGTGGTACGTTTACTCCATCCGCGATGGCAAGATTCTCAGCCATACTGAAACGAAAGATAAGATTAGGTCAAGGGAACGAAGGATAACGCTAATGGCTTTTTGGGGAATAGCCTTTTAAAATACTAGACTTGGAAAATACTTTATACTTGTTTTGAAAATAGTTTTTCAAAAGTCTTTTAAAAACTTTTTTTTTTCTTGTAAACCATATGCTCTGATACCAAATTTGTAACACCCCACCTCCGCTAGGGTCACTCTTTCGGGGGCACTAGCTTCTGGGGGGCGTTAGAACTGGGTAAGCATGCATAATGATATATCAAGGCAGAACAAGAACATAAATATATATGTAAAACAGAGTAAGTGATAATAAAACAGCGGAATATCTCAAACCATCTCAAAACAAGTCTAGTACATCATAAAGTCAACTGCCAAAATAAACATGTCTAGTACATCATAAACAGAAATACTGAAATACATAGTGCTATCCCCAAAATAAAGATGATAAACCATAGCGAGCTCAATGTCCAGACATACATGAGCTATCCAGCAAACAAGCAAGCAATCCAAGCTAAGCACCACTATTCCCTCCCTGAGAACCTGGGGGGGGGGGAACGGAAGAAAAGAAGCGAAAGAAAACAGGTCAGTCAAAAAGACTGGTAAGCCCTACTACGATCAGTCTATAAACTAATAAAGTTAGCATCATGATGGAAACTGAGATGAACATACTGGCAATAGATAAAGGTGTCATCACATAAAGAAGATTAAGCTTTGCACCATAATGTACTAGCAAACTAACATAACAGGTATTGATCCCTCAGCCCAAGCTTTGGCCCAATAACATGAGGTGACCTTAATACAAGGTCCAGCCCAACGGTCTAGTCGATCGGCTCCCTATAAACCTAACACGTCAAGTGTTGGTGTCCATACGGCCCACATATGGTTGTAGTCAGACTGTGTTGGGTCCACCTCCGGGTGTATCAAGCCCTCGGGTGTCAACCCCAGACACCTAAGTAATAATGCACAGTCTAAACCTACTGGTACCCGTGCCTCGAGTTTGTCCAACACCGGACTACGTGCACGTCCGTAGCCCGCCTGGACCCACACCGCTGTACCACCCAGCCGTCGCTTTGGTCGCTTACAACAGTCCAGTAATCGTGCCCCGCCCTAGCCTAGCCTCTAGGGTTGTGAGTGATAGCAAACTGGGATTACTGCTGGAACAGACCACGTTGCTAGGGTTTTCTAAGAGGGTTAAGTGTGGTTTAACCCCTCACTAATCATGGATTAAATTAGTTAAGTGTAACCAACAGTTCACCACTTAACCCCATTTAATCCCTCGTATCCCCAAAATTGGTTAAGTATTAGTGGGCCATGACTTAACCCTAATCATGAGGCATTAATTAATTTAATTGTGCCTTAACCTCTCACATTAGACTTTGTTGCGGTTACCTAGTTAAGCCGGTGGGTTCCGGGTAGATTTACACCACAACTTGGTCTAACCTCGGGTCTTGGCACCACATGACCAACTTTTCACATTGGATCCTATTGTTTGTAGCCACTAGTTAAGCCGGTAGGTTCCGGGTAGAATTACGCTACAAACTCAACCCAACCTCGAGTTGGCCACACTTATGTTTTCTAAGTGTCATGTCCACTTTATTTTCAAAACATAATTACAAGTTTAACAAATACTTGGGTAGACCTAACTTAATAGGTAAATTCCCAAGGGGTAGACCTAACTTAATAGGTAAATTCCCAATCTTATATTTTCATGTATTTTAAGTTTTACCCAAACCCCCCAACGTCATTCTATCGTTTACATATTCGTCATAACGCATAAAGGATAGAAAGAGGGAACTTGGCACAACATACATGATGAATCTTACATATCATAATAAACATGCATAACATGTTGGACTTGCATAACTTAGCATAGTGAACTTGCATAAACATGCATAACTTATCAAACATGTGTAACATGGCATAGTGAACTCGCATAAGCATGCATAACTTATTAAACATGTATAACATGGCATAGTGAACTCGAATAAGCATGCATAACTTATTAAACATGCATAACATGGCATAGTGAACTCGCATAAGCATGCATAACTTATTAAACATGCATAACATGGCATAGTGAACTCGCATAAGCATGCATAATTTATTAAACATGCATAAATCCCAACTTTCATCACATATTAACTTTAGAGTTTCTAAAATGAAGGTAAGAGGGCTTACAAATATTATGAAGACACAAATCTACAAGTAAAGATTGAGAAGCCCTTTATGCAAGCATAAAAACCCAAAACAAAGCTCCAATAAGAAACACCCTTAATAAAAATCCCAAAAACTCTAGCATAGCAAATAAAACTTGCAACTTGATGATGTATGCAAGCTAATGATCATTCATACAACTTAGAAATGCTTGTATGAACATCATAATCTTCATAGGAATGATTTATGAAGAGGGTGGAGGCTAGGGTTTTTAAGTGGAGGCCATTTGAGAAAACAATTTGACATAGTTTGGTTGCTAGAATGAATAATGGGGTTTTAGGGTAGGATTAGGGTCTTATTTATAGAAGATTAAAGTGTTTTTAGCCCTAGGATTAACCATAGGTTAGTTTAGGTCCATCAGATTTCGGAAGTCTCCAGAACTAAGCCACACAACCAAGCCCAGATCAAAAATGGTGCGCCAGGCAAAACTGCCCGGCCACCCCGTGTCGACAGGGCTGTCGACAGGGAAGTCGACACCCTTAGACCACTGTCGACATGCCTGTCGACTTGGGGGTCTTGGCAGGAGTTTTCCCGCTGACGCCAGTTGTGCCCTAACCCTTGTTTTTAACTTAAAATTTTTAATCTGTTTTTAATATGGAAATTTCTGAAAACTTCAATGGGCCTTAACTGGGTCATACGGACTCCGATTTTCGAAAACTCGGACTCTATTTCGCGTATTTTTCCGAGACGAACGCAATGGCATAGCCCGTTTCCCTTGATTCAGATTTTAGAATTAAATTCTGCCTCGATTTATGTTATAACAGGTTATTGAAAATACGGGTTGTTACAGTATAACCATTATACATCCATTACTTAAATATGTACACACATTTATATGCAATATGTAATATGAAGTGACTGAGCCGATCTAGTGCCTAAGGTATGTGTATATGTAACCACGAGCAACCACTAACAACCACTTGCATCCACATGCATCCATCATACATAACATGTCTCAAACACATGTTTCAACTATAGGACTACCCTATCTAAAGGTCAAGGATAATAACGAGAGGACATATTAAAGATAAAACAAGTACAAGCTAAGCGATAAAGGAGAAATTCAAAGACATACCCTCGAAAAGAAAAGGGTACAATGAACACATCTTCTCTTCCGTCTCCCAAGTAGCGTTGCTCTCATCATCTCCCCATGGCACTTTGACTAGCCTGACCTCTTGATTCCTCAACTTCTTAATCTCCGACCCAAGAATGCACGTAGGAGCTTGTCGAATCGTCGCATCACGCTCTATCTCCACCTCTCTAAGCAAGCTCGGCTCTACCACTTCCACGGTCTCATGCAAGCACTTCCTCAAATGTGATACATGGAATACATCGTGTACACCACTAAGTCTCTCGGGCAACTCTACTCTATACGCCATCTGTCCAATCCTCTTCTTAATGGGAAATAGCTCTACAAACCTTGATGCTAACTTCCCAACGGACCCAAAGCGAACAACATTCCATAATGGAGACACCTTAACAAAGACCATGTCCCTAATATCAATCTCAAGATCTGTCCTCCTCTTGTCTGCATAAGATTTCTGCCTATCTTGCGCCGTCTTCATCCTTCTTCGAATCAAATCGATCTTTTCTGAAGTCTCTCTAATCATATCGGGCCCAAGCAAGATCTTATCTGTAGATTCCCACCAACATGTAGGCGAACGACACGGCCATCCATAAAGAGCCTCGAACGGTGCCATGCCAATGCTAGACTGAAAGCTATTATTATATGCAAACTCCACCAAAGAAAGATGTTCCTCCATGTACCTCCGAAGTCTATGACACATAACCTCAATAGGTCCTCTAGGATACGATTCACCCTCTCAGTCTGGCCATCCGTCTGAGGATGATATGCGGTGCTCAAACATAACTAAGTCCCTACCGCCTCTTGCATGCTCATCCAAAACTCACTAGTAAAGATAGGATCGCGGTCGCTTACTATGCTTGAAGGAACACCGCGCAAACGAACTATCTCTCGAATGTATACAGAGGCTAACCATGGAGCAGTCCTCTTACTCTTCACGGGAATGAAATGGGAGCTCTTAGTAAGTCTGTCTACCACGACCCAAATCCCTGTATTACCCTTCCTTGATCTCGGTAACCCATCAATAAAGTCCATCGAGATACTTTCCCACTTCCATTGTGGGACCTCCAATGGGTGAAGCAACCCACCGGGCTTCTTTTGCTCTGCTTTTACTTGTTGGCACACCAAGCATCTAGCGACAAACTCAGCCACATCCCTCTTCATGCCGGCCCAAAAGTAAACTCGTCTCATGTCCATGTACATCTTGTCCCCGCCGGGATGGATGGTCATCTTCGAACGACGTGAATCATCAAGAATGATCTTCCTCAAATTCTCGTCTCATGACAATGTTTACCGTCCCTATGTGACCAAACCTTATCATCTAGGGCATACCTACTGAGATGGCTCGATGACTCCCCCTTTTGAGCTTCTCTACTAACTCAACCAACTGTGGGTCATCTCGTTGTCTCCCACCAATCCGTCCCAAAAGCGTAGGTTTGACCTCTAAGGATGCTAGCAAACCAGGTACAAAGTCAATGGAAGGTCTAAAGTCAAACGTAGAGATGAACTCTAAGCTTCGCCGCTCAACAAACAATGGACTCAAGGACAACCTTTTCCTACTTAAGGCGTCTGCCACCATGTTACCCTTGCTAGGGGTATATGCTATCTCGAATTCATAGGATGCTAAAAATTCCATCCACCTTTGCTGCCTTAAGTTCAAGTCCTTTTGAGAGAACAATTATTTTAGCGATTTGTGGTCAGTGAACAATTCGAATTTCTCGCCAAAGAAGATAATGGCGCCAAGACTTATGCGCGAAAACAATAGCGGCTAACTCTAGGTCATGTGTAGGGTAATTTTTCTCATGCACTCCCAACTGCCTTCCTCCATAGGCTATTACCCTTCCCTCTTGCATTAAGACTGCGCCTAGTCCTGTCCCACAAGCATTGGTATAAACTGTAAATGGATTACTCCCATCTGGCAACACTAAGACTGGGGTTGTGGTTAAAGCTCTCTTTAAACGTTGGAACGAATCATCACAATCTACGTCCCATGTGAAAACTAGGTTCTTCTTCGTCAAGCATGTTAATAGGGCTGATATTTTTGTGAAGTCTTTGATAAACTTCCTATAGTAGCCAGCCAACCCTAAGAAATCCCTCACCTCTGTAGCATTTTTAGGGACCTTCCAATCTTGGATGACCACTACCTTCGCGGGATCCACAGCTATCCCTTCTTTGGAAACCATGTGCCCTAAGAATCACACTTCCTTCCTACAAAAGTGACATTTAGAAAATTTAGCTTTAAGGCTATGCGCTCGAACGGTCTCCAACATTTCCCTAAGATGTAGGGCATGCTCTTCCTCGCTTTTAGAAAAAGATCAAGATGTCATCCACAAGGACTACCACGAATTTATTAAGGTACTCCCTAAACACCCTACTCATCAAGTCAACAAAGTATGCGGGGGCATTTGTCAAATCGAAGAGCATCACAAGCCACTCGAAGAAGCCGTCTGGAGTCCTAAAGGCAGTCTTGTCTATGCTATCCTCAGCCACTCTCAACTGATGGAAACCCGTGGCTAAGTCCAACTGCGAAAACACTGAGGCGCCAACTAACTGATCGAAGAGATCGTCAATCCCCGGCAGTGGGTGCCTATTCTTCATAGTAAGCTTATTAATTTCTCTATAGTCCACACAAAGTCTAAGGGACCCATCTGCCTTCGTGGCAAATACTACTAGAGCACCCCACTCCGATATACTACGTCTAATGAACCCCTTCTCAAGCAATTCTTTCACTTGCTTACTAAGTTCTCTTCTCTCTCTTGGAGCCATATGGCGCATTGGCAATGCAACTGGCTTTGCATTATCTACTAGATATATTCGAAAGTCTATCTCACGTTTTGGGGGTAAACCCCTCACCTCATCGAAGACATTAACATATTCACGGATTATACGAACAGAATGTAAATCATCATTGGATGCATGAAGGGATTCTAGGTAGCTAAGCATTACTGGACCTTTAGGGTCACAAGAAATATCAAGGGTCTTTCCACAACGAGTCAACAATCTAACTACCCTTCTTTCACAATCTAGGATGGCCCCGTATCTAGTTAGCCAATCCATACCTAGAATCAAGCCGTAGCCCATGAAGCCGAGAACAAAGGCGTTGCATTCAAACCCAACGCCCAAGATAGACACTCTCAAATCCCGGCAGATCATAGAAAGATGAGACGAACCACCAATAGGATTTGAGACTACTAAGGGATCTGTAACTAAACTAGTATTTAGGTGCAGTGTGTCAACTAATGATGTTGAGATAAACGAATGTGATGCGCCAGAATCGAATAAAGCAGGACAGGATGATCAAACAGAAAAACTAAACTTTCAACGGAAATTGCTCTACCTCGTTCTTGCAGCGGTGGGACCACGAGAGCCAGAACTTGCCCCCTTGCTTGTCCTGGTGCCATAAGAGCCTGCACATGTCCTCCCGAGGTAGACCCTGCCCTCTGCCCTTTCCTTAGGTAGTCCTTAATCAGATGTCCTGCTTTGCCACAGTGGAAACAGCCAGTCTTCTTTTTCTTCCTACAATCTTTGCTTAGATGGCCTGGTGTCCCATAGCTAAAACATCTTTTCTTTCCATTAATATTGTTGCCTTTACCACCTTTCTTGTTTGTTGTTGTTGTTTTGGTTTCTCATGATCCCCTTTCTTCTCAGGTGCCATGTCAACTAGTCTCTCAAAGGTAACCCCCATGGGGATGCGGGTCATAACTAACCCGTGAAGCGGCTCGTTCAAACACTTAACAAATCTCAGGGCCTTCTTTTCTGGAGTATTCACCAAGTCTAGGCCAAATCTCGCCAACTGACTGAATTTGTTGACGTATTCTCTCACTGATAGATTCCCTTGCTTCAACGCTAGAAACCTTTCCATGTATAGATTCTCTTCAGCCCGTGAGAGACTTTGCCTCAAACCTACGCCTGAAGTCCGACTAGGTATCAACTGGACACTCTCCATTAGTGACCTCCCACCAAAACGAGGCCTCATCCTTCATTAGCCAGGCAGCTAACTAGACCTTTCTTCCATCTTCCACTTCAAAGATCCCAAACAATTCTTCCACCTACTTTCGCCAATTTTGAGCTTCAACAAATGTCTCCGTCCCGTGAAAAGTTTTTCCACCCATTGCCTGAAAGTCCGTACATATCTTTGCAAAAGTATCGACACGAGGAGGAGGAGGAGGAGCATTTGCTAGACCTGCGGTGGTGGCCCTAGTCTCCAAATACCTCCTAAACCATCCTGGTATCGGTATCCCCTCGGGTATCTCAGGAATTCCAGACATGCTGAAACGAAAAAGGAAAGATTCGATACAAAAGGACCGAAGGAAAGATATATGCCTCTTGGGGTTATGCTTTCTAAATTAATCTTTTCTCTTGAAAATACTTTCCTTAAAACATACTTTTGAAGGTACTCCTTTATAAAAGTGTTTTTGAAAAATAGTTTTTCAAAATTTATATATGTTCTGGTAACCTTCAGCTCTGATACCACGTGTAACACCCCACGTCCATTAATGTCACTCACAAAGGGAATGCATTAACTTCTATGGAGCGTTTTAAGTGTGTATAGAACAGAAACTTAACAACAAGGCAGATATAGACAGTACTTAAAAATTTAAAATTTTATTCATTGCAGCGGTAAACACATAGGTTTGATTACATCATCAAAAACCAGAGTCAAAGTACATAATATCCATCTTGACTAAATAAGAGTAAATAAATTGAAAAACATAACCCCAACACAAAATAGCCATAAATAAGATAAGCTGAACTTTTACTTCAGCGATCCAAGCAACTTCTAAAAGCAAGAGATACAGCTGTCCAAAATCAAGCTCCACTGGTGCTAATTCCACCCTGAGCACCTGGGGGGAAATGGAAGAAAAGAGGTGGAAACAAAAGGGGTCAGACATAAAGTCTGGCGAGTGTGATAACTTTAACAATATAATTACCAAAATAACTAGGCTAAGGCATAAGTTGGAAAATAAGGAAATGACTTAACAATTGGGTATGACAGAGTAAACAAGGAAATAAGATGAACAAAGATAACGTTAAAGGCGCACCTAAACCACTATAAGATAATTACCATACTGCACCACCATTAGTCACCCTAAGGTTGATCCCGCCTAAAGAACTTAATAATGATAATGGTAGTTTTGTTCACCCCTAGTTGTCTTCATAGGTGCTGCCTGCCCCTATCTCCACTAGGTGTACCCACTACCCCAATGCGATCGGCTCCCTAACTCATAGATATCGGTGCTGGACCCACAGTTGAGTGCATCACTTCCTAAAGTGGCAACTCGATACCATCAACAATGCACGGCTTATACCTACACGATGCATCAACGTCTTACCTACCAGCCCGGGCCCACACACGCACATGAACCCGTTGGACTTGCGTTGCCACCGCTAACCCGTTTTGGCCTCTTATAGTCAAGCCCAGCATGCGTGCCCCGTCCTTGACTTGGGTCGAGCCCACAAAGTTACTTATGGGTTACTGGTTGAAATGGGCCCCATTACTTGACACAAGCTATCCACCTAAGTTTGGTCCCCTCTAGTACATCCCACTTAACCCTCTTATTATTCATGTTCACTTACATGTTTCAAATTTTGGTTAAGTGTTTCTAATCATATTTCACAAGCCACCCAAGGCACCCACTTAACCCCCATGTCCCACCACATGTTTATCTGGTTAAGTGTTTCTTAATTCATTAACACCGTAACTGTAACGACCTGGATGTTTTGACCATTTGAATTGAATATTTAAATTGGTTTTAAATATTACATTAAGGGATTTGATATGGAATTCGTTTCTAAGACGACGATTAAACGTTCATATATATATTTATTATAAAACGAGCTCGTAACGGCGAGGTAGTTCGCGATATTGAGTTTTGAACTACAACCGAATATACAGAACTCGTTTTAAGTCGGAATTCTGTGAAACAAGAAACGCTAGGATCGTTCTGATTATAGTTTTCTAATGGAAGTGGAAAATGTAGATTTCGTTGTATAGATTGCAAGATATGTCCAAATCAAATATTCAGAAAGTCGCTATGAAATCGTATATGGACCATAAGGGTTATTTAATATATTTAAATATCGGATTCGAATTTGGCTAAGATTCTTTTGAGGCGTAGTGATAATTTAATTTTTAGAATTTTACTGTAATTTTTAATTAATTAAATAAGCAACTTTTTATTTTGAGTATTTTGCACCACGTATCAATATTTTGGGGTTTCACAAAATAAGTCAATCTACCGATGTTATTATATTTTTGAAGTTGTGAGGCAACGCTAAACACAATGTTGTTTTTATTTCTATCCATAGCGGCGTGAACATTAACGGAATTATATGTAATAGGGTTATTTTGGTTGGTAGACGAAATTTAACGGTAGAAACTAAATTTACCAAAATAAACTGAAAACTACAACCCTAAGCAATATGATGTGAAAATTATGTACGGATAAAAGGTTATCACTCCAATAAGAAACACATCAGCTTGGCCCTCAATGATCTATAAACATGACAAAATAAATTAAATGTATGCAAGTATATCTTCACTCACTCGCATCCACTCGGACCCCTAAAGAAATAAACGTTCACTTCCGTTTTGCATCCAATGTTCTTGGTCTCAGCTTGAATATGATAAGCTAACAATACAAATGCTTAAGTGATAATTTTTGTCCCAGAAACATAAAGAGCAATTTAATGTGTTTAAGTTACATGTACAATAATATAAAACCAATTCGGTTCCTTGCCACCCAAACCAGTAATTCCTTGAAGGCCACGCTGTTTCATTTCTGACAGCGCTGTTTTATTTCTGACGACGAAACCATCCCACCGTGCTCTCCAAGGAAACTTGATTATCACGGTTTCGCATGGTTATATAAACCGTGCTCCTTTGGTCTCCAACTAAGGTTTCTCACGACTTCTCCCTTCTTTCCACTATATTGAACAGATATAATTTTTCCTATCTTCCTATCTACTGAGCGCCTCTCTTCTGAACAAATAGAACTATAAAATATAAAAGAGATTGTGATGGGATGATTGTCTCGGGTGATGGGTTCGAAGCAGGCGAAGCTAGGTGGATCGAGGCGGGCTGTTCGGTTGGGTTAGGCGTAAGGGAACTGGGTTGTTCGTACTTCGAGGGGGGGTGTAGGGGTCGAAACTGTTGTGCAAGTGAATGAGTGGTTTGTGCGGTGAAAACTGGGTAGTGCTGTCACTACGGATATGCATGGAAATGGAGGAATTATGATGGAAAGATGCATACGAGAATGGGAAGAGAATCATTATGTCAGGTGGGAAGAACAACGGTTATGGGGAGGCACGTTTTTGGAACAGCGAAATGGAATTCATGGAGGAATGAAATGGTGTGCTATTTCAAGTGGGAAGAATACTGGAAACGCAAGTAGGGATGGTGGAGTGTTGCATTGGGCGTTGGGCCAACTAATGTTCAGAAAGGCCGAAAAAAAAAAGACAAGAGCGCAGACGAGAAGAAATGTATGAAGAGGGAACTGGGCATGGTGTAAAAGGAAAGTGGGGTAGGTTGAGGATGAAGGGGAAGGAGGTCTTGTAGCTTATTTTCGAATAAGCTAGTATGTGGGATGATATCTATGGTAACAAGCTATTGGGCCTTTGGGTATTTTATTTAAAAAGAGAATCAATAACGAAAAAAAACAATGAGCTGAAGGGTTAGCAAAACAGAAATATATCTGGTGTTTCACGCAGGGTTCATTGCAATGGGGAATAAAGAACGGATCTGTTCATAGGGATGGAAAGGAAAGCATAATACTGGCATGGGAGAAAATGGGATTTAAGTGAGAACCACGGGTTTTGACTATTGAATCAAAACTTTTGTTACATAAAGGAAGATGGTATGGTGAATATAGCATGGACGATGGAGGAATCAAGAAAGGGAATGCATTTGAACGCGTGACAATCTGGAGAAAGACCGGCATGGGGAATTTAGATGTGCAAATGCATGGGAAGGGACGCAAGTTAAAGATGATGGAAGCATATATGTCAACCGATTCAATTAAGAAAGGTAATAAGGTTAATTAAAACTTAATTAAACAATTTATTATTTAAAGTAAAACCAACCGTTAACTTACTGAATTTATAATTTGTTCCTACAGCTTTATAATGGAACAAAATAGTGGACGTTGAGACCATAACGACGAGTGCTACGTTATGTAATTGGTTTGGACAAAATCGGGCGTAGATCGGTGTTCAAATTAAATTAAACATTTATTTAATTTAATTAAAACAAACTGTTTCAACAATCGACGAAACCAAGGTTAGTTAAACTCACTCAGCTCTCTAATTTATAATTATTATAAGTCAGGTTTATTATTTGTATGCCTTGGTTGCTAATGGTTGGTTGATTTGATGATTGTTTGAGCGTCGTTAAACATTGTTATATCGATTATTTAAATTAAACATTGTTTAATTTAAATGAAATGACATCGTTATCTTTAATGATGGTCTCCAAACAAGGTAACTTACCTTTTTGGTTATATAAACGTATTTAATTGAATTGTATGCTTGAACTGATGTTATTAGTTGATCATTATCAGTTAAATTTATTGTTTATTTCCATATGATCGTTATATGAACTATTAAACCCATATTATTGGATTATTGAATGAGATAACGATGATTAAACCCAAATTTAACATTTGTTTGTTATTGGGAGCCAATGTGTGATATTAGTTGAGGAATTGATAGCAGATGGCCAAAAATGCAAACTGTTTTACAAAGATTTATTTACCGCCAGGTAAATCAATAGGAATAAAGTTATGAAATTTATTTTATAACTGAATATAGATTTTTAATTATATTATTTTAAATAAAGTTTATAAATAGGGAATAGACCAGTCTCATATATACATTTGTTTGTTTAACCACTAATCATTATTTTTGTACCGAAATCTACAGTGTGCGAAGCATGTGCTTCTTGTAAATTTTTAAATAATTTATAATGTAAATTCTTATATTAATAAGCAAGTAACTAGGGATTAACGTGACGACTAGTAAATGAGATAAATTGTTTTATGAGACAATGTAAAGGAGATTTTATTGAATTGATTATTATTTAATAATCAAATGGGGTTATTTAAATAGGAAGATGAATCGAGATTTGATTAACCAGTTAAATCATATTTAGATTTGACCAAGTCAACTATGTTAACTAAAATGGATTCATTAATTTATTTATTTAATGGATATATTTAATGGTTAAGTAAACAATTTTATTTGATTATCATTTGTTTAATAATCAAAGGGAGATCTTGGGTGTAAGAAGGAATGATGGAAGTTTATGAAGTCGTAAGGAACTGTTATGATAAGTGAAGTTTTAAGTAAATTATATTGATAATATTATAAGTAAAGTTGTAAGTTTAAAATAAATTATTATTGGAATTTTATTGGATTCTATAAAATCCAAGGTTTTACGAAATTATGGAAACCCAAGTTTTATTAAGTGTAATGTAAATAGTTCCGACTATTGAGCGAATTATTAAGGTTATGTATTTTATCGGGTTTTGGATAAAATAAAAGATAAAGGTATGAAATGAAAATCAAATGAGAACCCAAGTCTGAGTTAAAGTAGTTAAATGAGTTGAGTATAAAGATGCGATATAGATCCGCTATTTTAAATAAGAGATGATGTTTTATCAAGATATAACTGAATGGGACTTGTTTTGATACTGGAAATGGAGATCGGCTTTTGTATTACAACTGGTATTTATCCTAAGGTAAGAACGATGTTGATCAAGGTCTGAGAGGTAATTAAAATACCCCAACATGGACGACATCAGGATTATCGAAGGATAATATTAGTTGTAAAAGTGGTGATGTTAAAAGGATGTTGGTTTGAGAAATAACTCTGTAACGTTATTTGAAGAGTTGGGTAAAGATCCCAAAATAAAAGGAAATAAAAGGGAGCTTGAAATATGAAATGGTATTTTCATAATAAAGAAATAAAAGAGTTGTGCAAAAATATAACTATATTTGAAATAAGAATAAAGGATTTGGAATTAGTTTATTCCAAAAAGGAAAGTGATGATTATTGTATTTAATATAACGAAAACAAGGAAGATACCGTAATGATTGTTTACGATGGTAAGTTAAATCGATTTTCCAAATGATATATAATAAGTAGCAAGCGTCTGAATGATATTTAAGATATGATTTTGAGATATTTTTCCAAGTATATAAATGAAATGATTTGAGAATATTTACGTATTGAAATGATTTGAGAATATTATATAAAACTGATATTTTATTTTGTTTTAATGGCCAAGTAACGATGTATGATAAGCCTCTGGATTTATTTTATTTTTTGGTTATTTGTTTTGATAGTTAAATAACTGACTATCAAATCATACCCAATGCGTTGTTGGTATGGAAAGACTGGAATCAAATTTATATTAGAAAACCATTCCGACCAACAGAAATGTAAACGAAGAAGATATTCAATGCTGATCGAGATGGAGCAATGAGGACCGTAAATCTTCATAAGCGGAAGAACTATTGTTGAATTTCTCTAGCTGATCCCCAGAGATATTTCGACAATGACTCTGTCGTGATTGGAATCTACGGTTTGCAAGGACTACTCGCTACTGATCCAAGGGGTGATTCCTATATTGGATGCAGTAGGAGGGTGCCTTCGGTTCATCCTGTTCCTGGATGACATGTATGGACGATGTGAACGGTGGCCAGATGTTCCAAAAAGTCGATTATAACCTCAAGCCTCATCAACCGGGAAATGACAAAATATTGGGCAGGCAGCAAGGCTATTTGGGTCGCACCCATTGGGGTGTATAATCACCTATCTAGAGGAATTCCTTTTGCTTCTTTGATCTACCGATGCTATCCCTTTTTGGGAAACAGTGGGTCGCACCCAACCGTTGGTGATATACATTCAATACACTCAAGCGAAATGAGTGGTTGGTCATATGTGGGTCGGGTTGCAAGACGTTCTTGTTAAACCCAGTGTATTTGCCTCTAGAGATACACTATCGGCAATTGGTCCCATACCTTGTCATAGTCGGAATCCAATATCCAATAAGCTCCCGCGGTTTTGATTGTATACTATATATGTGGAGCGTGAGATGCAAGCGTTCCACTAGATTGATACTTACTTGTATTTAGACATTGTCAGAAAAGATATTGATTTCAAAAATGTTTTGGGTTATCGTAAGGTAAAAACCGTCCGTGTTTATGTGTGGATTTGGTCTTACGATTATCCTTTTCTTTGAAAGATTTTAACTTTAAAATCAGGTTGTGTGATACCCTTAATACTGTGCGAGTTTTTCTCACTCTGGTTCACTAGACTGACCCGTTGTTTGTAATGCTCGGGTTAGCTCGAGTTAGCCCGGTTTGTAGGTTCAGGTTATCGAATGCTGTAAAATCCTAGAACAAGCTGAAGGAGTTCAGTGTTTCACTGTTATTATTCCGCTGTGGGTTATATATACGAGGACAGGCTATTATAACTGTCCACAAGTATTGATGTACTCTGATGTTGTAAGTTTTTATTTCAAAGCTCTCTATAAAGTTTATTTATATATTATATTTTGTTCCGCTGCGATGTGAGACTCTATGTTGTTTTGGTTCTTCTTCTTCTTCTTCTATTCTAACTTTCATTCTTTCTTATCTCACCCTCTAATTTCTTTCTAATAACATTATGGTGTTTTCGATGCTTGAAGGATCGACAGGGTATTTTGTGTCGATTTTCAGGGTCGAAAACCCCAATTTGTTACAGTAACCTTGTAAAGACCTCCCACATTAGACTGGCATTTGTGGCAGCTGGATTTGCCGGGTGGGTCCGGGCAGTCTTACACCACAAATGAGCCTAACCTCGTGTCTTTACAACTGTTACGCATTTAATTTATGCCTAAGACCTCCCACATTAGATTGGCATTTGTGGCAGCTGGATTTGCCGGGCAGGTCTGGGCAGTCTTACACCACAAACGAGCCTAACTTCGTGTCTTAGACGATTAATTACACAAAATTAATTATTCCCTAATTTGAATTAATTTCCCTATTCAAATTATCAATCAATTCCAAATTTAACTGTGTCCATAATTGACTCAATTATGTCCATTTATTTATGGTATGCAAAATTATACCAATTATCATCACAAATTTATTTTATGCCATTTAAGGCATTTATGCCAATTCTCAATATTAAATCTTTTAATATTATCCCATTGCCCCACGTTGTACGTTCGTTCGTTTAACGTAAAATATAAGTTAGACTCGAATAGTCTAACTTATGGAATAAAGACAAAACATCACAACATACATATAGATAAAACTAGATCTAAACATAAGGGGTGAACTTGCATGTGTGAATGAGGTTCTACATCTAAAACTTGCATAGGCCAAAGTCACAAACTTGCATAAAACTACATATGTCGTAGATCTAAATCTAAAGGTGTAAACTTGTTTAGGTAATAGTCACAAACTTGCATAAACCATGTATGTCATAGATCTAATCATAAGGTGTAAATTTGCATAGGCAATAACCACAAACTTACATTACATGATTCATACTCCAAACACATATATATATATATATATATATATATATATATATATATACATACATATATACTTGCATATGTGATTTATGCAACATAACGATGGTGTAAACTTACATCTAAACATGTAAACTAGCATGTAGAATTTTGTATACTAGCATATAACTCACAGATGTCACAGCCTAACTTTAGATCCAGTTTACAAAATAGATGTCATGAAACATGTAAGGTTGTATAATTTTCACTAACTTGCATATGATTCATATCTAAATTAACCTCTAAACTTGCGTACATACATATGATTTATCATATGAATTAGTTCCAACAACATAACCAAACTAGCATATGAAACATCATTATGAATTGATTATACATAAGCCAATCACAGAATTACAACATAGATGATTACATCACAGCTTTACAACATAGATGATAACATCACAACTTTACAACATAGATGATAACATCACAGAATTTACAACATAGATAATAACATACGGTCAATGATTCACAACATAACCATATAATCCAAATCATAGCTCAATCCAATTAAATTGCCAATTATCTTATTAAAGAAATCGAACTCACAACTCAAAGAAGGCCTTGAGTTCTGAAATCTGAATTTTGAAATTGATTTAGCTTTCCTTTGAAGAAGACAATTTGTTGCGGTTTAGATTAGAATTGAATTTGATTAGCTTTTCTTCCTCTCTAATTGGTGGCGGCTATTCTAGGTGCAAGGTGACGGCATGGAGGCCATGATTCTAATTTTTATTTGATTTTAGGGTTTGAGTCTACATGTGTTTTTATAGAGTTTAGGATTAATTTAGGACGTCCGATAAACCTAGAATTAACCCCAGCCATTCAGACCAGATCAGAAACCCTAATGACTCAGCATACAGTCATTAAAAGGTCATCAAACAAATCTGCCCGGGGGGAGGGGGGAGGTCGACCACCTGGTCGACCGGTGTGGGTAGGTCGACCCCCAGGTCGACCTGGCCCTGGCGGAAAATTTCCCACCTAGCCCAATCTGACTAAGAAATTCGAATTTTTGAAATCTGTTTATATTTTTCTGAAGCTTTCGATGGCCATAACTTCTTCATACGAAGTCCAATTCTTGTAAACTCGGACTCTATCTCAACCAGAATTTCGAGACGAACACAATGGCGTAACCCTTTTCCGTTAATTCTCACATCTGAGATTTGTTATTCTTTAATTTGTGAACAATAATATTGAAAATTGCAGGGTGTTACACAAAGAATGCTTAATACGCTAAATTTCATCTTTTATTATTACTATAAGTGAAGAAAACAACTTCAAATATAAATTTATCAATCTTAGGCGACATGGGTACCATATATTTTGTTGCCATACTAGTTCTATGATTAAAACCGCAAAGGTCGTATTGGAAATTGGATTTTCATCATGAGTCGAGGTAAAGGGCAAGCTCCTCTCCGTTCGAGACACTCTAGCAAATGTATCAGGACCACACACAGCGATCCTGGATCTTCAGGGCCGGTCCTCTCTTACTTTTGAGGATTACTTATTCCTGAACACACGTTTCCCGGTCCTATCAGACATATATCCGAGGCACCTCGCATTCCAACAACCACACAGGTAAAAAGTATATAAATGTCAGGGCTGGTAGGTCGCTGACATCACCCATAGCTAGAAAGAAACGTCGTGCTCTCCCTACAGTCACTATCCCGTTTTTGACTCATACCAAGGTGTGAGGCTTGCGAATTAACGCCATACACAAAGTTATGCCACACAGGCCGTGCTTTGATCATCAACCACAAGACTTTGCTCTTCAAAAGAAGCCTTGATCATTTGCCACTTAGGCATGCCACATAGGCAATTCATGTCATGCGATTGATATCCATCAATATATAACCTCTGAGCTCGTACGTCTCAGAAAAAGGCGTTAAGCAAGAGAATAAATTCTCCACCGCCAAACAGATATATATTTAATAGAAATCAATCACACAGAATAAAATCCAATGTCTGACACATAGTCCATTTACAAATTATTTCTGGGTCTGAACGAAATCGGAGGAACCTTATTCCTCGCATATCCATCGATCTCCAAGTACGTCTAGACGATCACCAACTGATTCCCTCCTCTTGGGTGTACAGCCCAATCAAGATCATCAATAATCATCCAAACGATGTGAAGACCTCCGGTCTTCAACCACCGTCTTCATCTTCGACTTATCGTCGATTCGGTTATTCAGAATGGGTATAAACTCGGCCTTTCCGAATAACCTGCGTATATAATAACAAGTGTTACACAAACACGACATACGCCCCACTCCATTTCAGAATATTCTTTTATTAAATTATTCACATTCTTAGGGAAAGGTTCCCATTAATTTTATCAAAGATAAATTCTTCTAAATTTATTCTTTAATCTTCCTTTGGATATCATTTCAAACCATGCTAAGGTTTTCCAAACTAGTCGGGATTAGCAAACCACACCGAAGTAATCATTTATTTCCCAATCCCAACCTATTCATCCCATAGAGCAAAACTGGTAATACTCCATATCTAACACCACGGCGTTATCGATAAATATTAATTACCATTTCACGTTCAAATCTAATTAAAGATTTAACTATCGCTTGGAGCAGAACTGGTGATACTCCATTCTCGATCATTTCAATTCAATTAAAGATTCATTAAAACTCCACTTAGCTTTAATCTTCTCAAAAATCAATATTAATGGTTATTCAAAGCTAAGAAGTTAATCTTATCTTTAACTGGGTTAAAGAACCAATGTCATTTAAAAACATGGTTCACAACAAACCCAAAATCCCATCCCATTGTTAATCAGGTTAAACAACAAGTGTTATTCAAAACACCGCTCACGATAAACCCAAAAACCAATTTAAATTCAATTCCAATTAATTACTAATTAACTGGACAAATTCACTAAATCTTAAGTAAAAGATTTATTCTTTTCTGAACTGGGTTCAAGAACAGTGTTATTTAAGACACCATTCACGACGAACCCAAAATCCCATTTGATATTAAATACAAGGCTCTGAATAGAAAATATATTGGCTTATATTCAATATCAAATTCTGAAACCAACAAATATCGTATTGGAAATAACGATATAAATATATCTTTCAAATTTTCACCACTATATCTGTATAATCACAAAATCCAACATCGAAATATTCTGAAGATAATTTCGATTCAAATCCATTCCAATTCGTATATTGGAAATTCTGATTATTTTAAAACCCCTTCAAATCCAATTTATTTATTCAAAAACATTGGATTATAATTCTAGTTCACAACTAGTTCATTTCGATAAAAATATATTTTTATCCTTACAAAGGGGGAATTTTTCATCTTAGTTCTTTCCAATTCATATATTATGATTTTACACAAATTATTAATATTTTAATAATTTTATCAAGGCCCGTACATTCGGTTTTCAATAACGGCCACCGAACTGCACTTACACCGACCTTTTCCAAAATTGATTTGGACATAATTCCAAATCCAACCATTAGATTTCAAATTTATAATATTTATTGGAAAGCTCTTTTCGATACGAACCCAAGGTTCCGATTTCAGGAAAATCCGACGGTCGGATCTCCCGCAATGTCAATTCGAAGTCAATGGTCGAAATTCGCGAACTACCGCGGCGCGGTGCGTTCTATTCAGGCCATTTAATATATATAATATATATATTATATATATTTCATCGATTTCAATTCAAAACATATTTTATAATTGGTTTTAAAATCGTTTTCAAAACAATTTCAACTTCATATTCATTTTTAAATCAAAATTGAATATTCTATATCATTAATATATAAATGATAATATTTTCAAAATATTAGATTTTGAAATCACTTCCTTTTCTATATTCATTATAAAAACGAATTTAATCAATATAAATATCGTTCGCGTCAAAATGGCTTAAATCTAATCAACATGGCTTTATATATTTCAATAACTTCGTTATTCTATTCAACAAATGAATATTTTCTTCAACACATGAATTTATATTTCTTTCAACACATGAATATTCTCAACACATGAGTATCGTCAACATATGACTATTTTTGTTATTTAATATATTTTATAAAATTATGATTTCTATCGTTTAATTCTTAATCAGACTCCAACCATAAATTAGTAAGAGAACAATTCCCTAAGTATTAACCCCGAAGGCCGAAACCAACGTCAGATCAATACACATGGAACCACTCATCTTAACTAGTTTCCAGTTAGTTTCTAATTTTATATATGATAAAGATGTAAATTTTATTGTTTAAAGATTGTACTCAACACATGAATATTTTCAACACATGAATGGTTTCAACAAATTATGGTTTCAACACATGAATATTCTCAACACATGAGTATTGTCAACACATGACTATTTTGTTTACTCAACACATGAATATAATTTATTTTATAATATTCTTTAATTTCCGAATTGGAATGAGGCCCAATCAATTACCATATAATGTTAATTATATGGATTCCATACAACACATGTATATAATAGCAACGATAAATAATCATCCAAAGTGCACTACACAACTGTCTGTCAACCTATCGATTGACAGACAACTAAACAATCTGGATTAGTGTACGTCAAATATCATCCAAATACCCGTGTGGGGTTTCAGTCAACAAACACAGATTTTTTATTTGTGCAGTTGGGCGATGTGTAAAATATATCGTCCCGATCCATATCAGTCAAATGGGTGTACATAAACAAATCGTTCGATTTGTTAGTGAATATTTATTTTATTCACATACACGTTAAAAATTATATTTTTAACAGTAAATAATTTATTTCAACACATGAGTATATTTCCATTCACTCCACATCACAATCAATTCTCACAACACTACAAAATCAAAGAAGTCGTCCATGGTCTGTGGACGAAGGTTGTCGGGTGCTACTAAGCACCGTTTGCATCCTAGTATATAATTTTAACTAGAAAACAAGAATTAAAGTGAGAAGTTCTCACCGAGAGCTAAACCAAACGCCACGACTCTTCATATGTAGGAAATCTTCGCCGTGCTCGCCTTTTGTCACTTTCGTTTGTCAGTATCCGCTACATATATAAAAATCACATTTTTATATTCTCTAGTATATAAAAATCATATTTTTAAAAATGTTACAATATATATGAAGATTATATTTTTAGTTCAACTCCACCTAGATAAAAATCATATCTTCACATAGCTAAAAATCGTATTTTTATTTCATTAGCTATATAAAAATTATATTTTTATCCTCTACATCATATAAAAATTATATTCTTATTCTCTACATCATATAAAAATTATATTTTTATTATTTCTATAATATAAAAAATCGTATTTTTATTCTTTCTATAATATAAAAATCATATTTTTATATCGTTGTTGTGTAAATAAAAATCCCTTTATTTCATTTATAAAAAAAATCCAGTCTTTCTACTTACAAAAATATAATCTTTCTACTTGTAAAAATATATTCTTTTCTTCATGAAAATACATTCTTTTTCTAATTTAAAAATTAAATCTTTTCTAAATTTATAAAAAATCAAAGCTTTAAACAAATAAAGATCTCATCTTTAAACCAATAAAAATCGTATATTTTCAGTTTAAAAATCATATATTTTCAGCTTTAAAAACCGTATATTTTCATTTTTAAAATTCATGCTATTCAAAACAAATTAAAAAAAAGGAAACTTATAGTAAAAAAATCGAGAGAGAGGGGGGCCTTTCTTTGCTGGCGAAGGTTCGTCGGAAAGGGGAGGGGGAGGGGGTACCCAGATCGGACGGCGGTGGTGGGCTAAGGGGGGAGGGGGCTCGGCGATTTTGGGTAGGGTTGGGGCTCGCGGGTTTTGTCAGAAGAGGGGGGAGGGGAAGGAGGAGGTCGATACGAAGGAGAGGTGGGGCGGGCGAGGCTCGCCGGAGCACGGCGGAGGGGGGCGCCGCGCCTAGTTGCGGCGGCGGTGGGTAGAACACGACAGCGTTTCTTTTTTTCTTCTTTTTTTCTCTTTGTTCAATTCGATTTTTGAAGAACGGCGGCGGGGGGGGGGGGGGGGGGGGGAGGAGGGGGCTGAATTGTTAAGGAGGAGAGAGAGAGAAGAATTGACCAAATATATTTTTATATTATTATAAATCCCCAAAAAACAACTTTAAATTTCAATCTCCAAATGAGACACACCACCTGTCGTCCCTAGATAATTACCCCCATTCCGAACACAATGGGATATGTATCGTAAGCTGATTCGATCGTTTCAATCAGTTTTCGTCAAAATCAAAATATAAATCTATATATTGTATTTAAACGCGCATTTCAATTCACCGGGGCCACATACCGACTCTAAAAATTCCCGAAAAATATTTTCTAGCTTTGTATTGACGATACGGTCCTAACAAAACTAATTTCATCGAATTCTGAGACCGTCTGAATAATGGCCATTTTTTGGTCGATCGAAATTGACGGAAACTATCAAAACACGTTTTACTTCGCCACACTCACATATTGATTCGAAAAATTATGAATTTTGAAACCTAGAAATAACTTGACATCCCGGATCAAACAAAAGTGGTTTCGTCGAAAACCGAGGTCTTTTGCAAAATTTCCATTTTTAAGGGCCAAAATTCCATAGCGACTATTCTGAAATTTCAACTGGACATTACTTATGATTTCCGCTATGAAATTTTGATTTCTCAGATTCGTTGGAAAGATATTCTCAATTAGATTCTAATATTTTTGGTTTCGCTAAATTCCGGTTTATCTTGAATCCTGCACATTCATTTGAAGTTCGAAATCGAAATTTCAAACTACCGCGCCATTTTCAATTCCATTTATAATTAAAAATAAATATTTATATTCTAACAACAATTCAAATAGATATATACATTCTATTTCTATTCAAAATAAATTTCTCGTCGTCATCATTTAAAATAAATCATTTTAAATATTCAAAATTCAATAAAATTGCCAAAATAAAATTTTTAAATTGGCTTAGACTTCCGGGTTGTTGCAATCTCCCCCACTTAAAACTTTTCGTCCCCGAATAGGAACGAAGCTGAAAGTTGTTTTACAAACCAAATCAACTTCCATTTTTTTCATTACGGCTTATGTTCTTCAACTTTTCAGTTTCTAAGAACTTTTCAAATTTTTCAAAAACTTGTCTAACACCTTATATTTTTGAAAAAATTTCGCCATAACCTCCCCTGCACCAGGAGCTTCGAGATATTTCAAACAGCCTCCCATGGCCCTCATCAATCCAAAAGAAAAAGCCAAGCCGATAGCCAATCGGCTCACAAAATCATCAAAAACCCAAGAAATACAATAAACATGTACTTATTTGTCGGGCAAACAATTTTATTCCTCTTCTCTAGCCTCCTTGCTATGATCTGTTCAATGGATACACATGTATATGCATGCAATTGTAATCATTTTCAATTCAGTTCAATATTCGGTTCAATTTGGCATAAATGGTTAAAAATATCAAACCAATAATCAAACAACACAACCATCAATCAATTAGTTGATTACCGTTTCAAATTCATAATTTTAATATACATACATAAAATCATGTTTTTAATGCAAATTCACAACAATAATCCTATGTAATTTTGGTTCTCACACCAGTCTAATGGAAATATATAGACATCACACTTTCGAAACTCGAACATAAATACTGATGATGCGATCGTTATCATCAGTATCATCTCCAGGCGACTAGAGTGTGATTCTATATCTATCCAGTATATTTGGGGCTTTGAATATACGTTCATGATGCGTATACACAAAATCTTCATATACTAGATTGTCTAAATTCAATATAAATTAAAATATTCAAATGCGTACAATTATATATAAATTTTCAAAACAAAGTTCGTTTTCAATTTTATTTTAAAAAATAACACTCTTACGGCTCATTCAAGGATACTACTGATCCCATCTCTAACGAGCCATTCTTATTGGACATTACTAATCCAATCTCTGATGAATTCTTTCGTTCGATTCTAATGTGTCTTGTTCTCGAGCTCTGTAAACTAAAGCTCTGATACCACTGTAAGAACCCGTAACTTCCCCGGTCTCCGAAGAGAAGAGAAAGAATGAATTGCTTTGAGGATAAGACGAATCAGAACACAAACAAAAGAACATTTCATTGTTTATTACAACAATTCCATCAGAATACAAGAATATACAAAGTATGAATAAATATTACACATCAGGGAAATATCACAGATTTAAATTACATTTAAACACATAGCAGCGGAAAATAATACAACACACAACTGAAAGAAATACACGGATATAGAGCTTTCTGAGTATCGTTCCTGCTGTAAACCATGATCCTGTGAATATAAATATGCAAAACCCAACTACTAGCTACCCATGCGGAAAATAAGGGCACCCAGAGTTTAGGTTAAAACAATAAACTCCAGGTCAGTCATGTGACTGGTGTGAGAACTAAAACAGTTATTGTATTTGATTTTAAAGTTAGGTAAATCAAGGGACCACGCTGTATAACACGGAACGGGCTTTTCCCCCCAAGAATACCAGTGCATATAACAATAACACAATGATAAATAAAGAAAATGAAATTATTATAAGACCCAGGTCCCATCACACAATGCAACGCAAGCCGGAGGATAGGGTTTTACCTTATAATAGCCAAAGAATGCTTGATACGCTAAATTTCATCTTTTATTATTACTATAAGTGAAGAAAACAACTTCAAATATAAACGTATCAATCATAGGCGGCATGGGTACCATATATCATGTCGCCATACTAGTTCTACAATTGAAACCGCAAAGGTCATATTGGAAATCGGATATCCGTCATGAGTCGAGGCAAGGGGCAAGCTCCTCTCCGTTCGAGACACTCTAGCAAATGTCTCAGGACCACACACAGCGATCCTGCATCATCAGGGCCGGTCCTCTCTTATGTTTGAGGATTAGTTATTCCTGAACACACGTTTCCTGGTCCTATCAGACCTATATCTAAGGCGTCTCGCATTCCAACAACCACACAGGTAAAAAGTATATAAATGTCAGGGCTGGTAGGTCACTGACATCACCCATAGCTAAAAAGAAACGTCGTGCTCTCCCTGCAGTCACTATCCCGTTTTTGACTCATATCGAGGTGTGAGGCTCGCGAATTAATGCCATACACAAAGCTATGCCACACAAGCCGTGCTTTGATCATCAACCATAAGACTTTGCTTTTCAACAGAAGCCTTGATCATTTGCCACTTAGGCATGCCACACAGGCAATTCATGCCATGCGACTGATATCCATCAATATATAACCTCTAAGCTCGTACGTCTCAGAGAAGGGCGTTAAGCAAGAGAATAAATTCTCCGCCGCCAAACACATATATATTTAATAGAAATCAATCACACAGAATAAAATCTAATGTCAGACACATAGTCCATTTACAAGTTCGTTCTGGGTCTGAACGAAACCAGAGGAACCTTATTCCTTGCATATCCATCGATCTCCAAGTACGTCTGGACAATCACCAACTGATTCCCTCCTCTTGGGTGTACAACCCAATCAAGATCATCAATAATCATCCAAACGATGTGAAGACCTCCGGTCTCCAACCACCGTCTTCATCTTCGAGTTATCGTCAAATCGGTTATTCACCATGGGTATAAACCCGGCCTTTTCGAATAACCCGCGTATATAATAAACAAGTGTTACACAACACAACATACACCTCATTCCATTTCAGAATATTCTTTTATTCAAATATTCACATTCTTAGGGAAAGGTTCCCATTAATTTTATCAAAGATAAATTCTTCTTAATTTATTCTTTAATCTTCCTTTGGATATCATTTCAAACCATGTTAAGGTTTTCCAGACTAGTCGGGATTAGCGAACCACACCAAAGTAATCATTTATTTTATTTCCCAATCCCAACCTATTCATCCCATGGAGCAAAACTGGTAATACTCCATATCTAACACCACGACGTTATCGGTAAATAATTACCATTTCACGTTCAAATCTAATTAAAGATTTAACTATCGCTTGGAGCAGAACTGGTGATACTTCATTCTTGATCATTTCAATCCAATTAAAGATTCATTAAAACTCCACTTAGTTTTAATCTTCTCAAAAATCAATATTAATGGTTATTCAAAGCTAAGAAGTTAATCTTATCTTTAACTGGGTTAAAGAACCAATGTTATTTAAAAACACGGTTCACGACGAACCCAAAATCCCATCCCATTGTTAATCGGGTTAAAGAACAAGTGTTATTCAAAACACTGCTCACGATAAACCCAAAAACCAATTTAAATTCAATTCCAATTAAATACTAATTAACTAGAAAAATTCACTAAATCTTAATTAAAAGAAACTGGGTTCAAGAACAATGTTATTTAAGACACCATTCAAGACGAACCCAAAATCCCATTTGATATTAAATACAAGGCTCTGAATAGAAAATATATCGGCTTGTATTCAATATCAAATTTTGAAACCAACAAAAATCGTATTGGAAATAACGATATAAATATATCTTTCAAATTTCCACCACCATATCTGTACAATCACGAAATCTAACATCGAAATATTCCGAAGATAATTTCAATTCAAATACATTCCCATTCGTATATTGGAAATTCTGATTATTTTAAAACCACTTCAAATCCAATTTATTTATTCAAAAACATTGGATTATAATTTTAGTTCGCAACTAGTTCATTTCGATAAAAATCTATTTTTATCCTTATAAAAGTGGAATTTTTCATCCTAGTTCTTTCTAATTCATATATTATGATTTTACACAAATTATTAATAATTTTTAATAATTTTATCAAGGCCCGTACATTCGGTTTTCAATAACGGCCACCAAACTGCACTTACAGCGACCTTTTCCAAAATTGATTTGGACATAATTCCAAATCCAACCATTAGATTTCAAATTTCTAATATTCATTGGAAAGCTCTTTTCGAGACGAACCAACAGTTCCAATTTCAGGAAAATCCGACGGTCGGATCTCCCGCAACGTTAATTCGAAGTCAATGGTCGAAACTTGCGAACTACCGCGGCGCAGCGCGTTCTATTCAGGCCATTTAATATAATATATATATATTATATATTTCGTCGATTTCAATTCAAAACGTATTTTATAATTCATTTTAAACTCATTTTCAAAACAATTTCAACTTCATATTCAATTTTAAATCAAAATTGAATATTCCATATCATTAATATATAAATGATAATATTTTCAGAATATTAGATTTTGAAATCACTTCCTTTTCTATATTCATTATAAAAACGAATATAATCAATATAAATATCGTTCGCGTCAAAATGGCGCAAATCTAATCAACACGGCTTTATATATTTCAATAACTTCGTTATTCTATTCAACAAATGAATATTTTCTTCAACACATGAATTTATATTTCTTTCAACACATGAGTATCGTCAACACATGACTATTTTTTTATTTAATATATTTTATAAAATTATAATTTCTATCATTTAATTCTTAATCAGACTCCAATCGTAAATTAGTAAGAGAACAATTCCCTAAATATTAACCCCAAAGGCCGAAACCAACATCAGATCAATACACAGGGAACCACTCATCTTAACTAGTTTCCAGTTAGCTTCTAATTTTATATATGATAAAGATGTAAATTTTATTGTTTAAAGATTTTACTCAACACATGAATATATATTTTCAATACATGAATGGTTTCAACACATGAATGGTTTCAACGTATGAATATTCTCAACACATGAGTATTGTCAAAACATGACCATTTTGTTTATTCAACACATTAATATAATTTATTTTATAATATTCTTTAATTTCCAAATTGAAATGAGGCCCAATCAATTATCATATAATGTTAATTATATGGATTCCACACAACACATGTATATAATAGCAATGATAAATAATCAACCATCATCCAAAGTGCACTACACAAGTGTCTGTCAACCTATCGATTGACATATAACTAAACAATCGGGATTAGTGTATGTCAAATATCATCCCAATACCCGTGTGGGGTTTCAGTCAACAAACACAGATTTTTATTTGTGCAGTTGGGCGATGTGTTAAATATATCGTCCCAATCCATATCAGTCAAATGGGTGTACATAAACAAATCGTTTGATTTGTTAATGAATATTTATTTTATTCACATACACGTTAAAAATTATATTTTTAACGATAAATAATTTATTTCAACACGTGAGTATATTTCCATTCACTCCATATCACAAACAATTCTCACAACATAACAAAATCAAACAAGTCGTCCATGGTCTGTGGACGATGGGTGTCGAGTGCTGCTAAGCACCGTCTGTATCCTAGTATATAATTTTAACTAGAAAACAAGAATTAAAGTGAGAAGTTCTCACCGAGAGCTAAACAAAACGCCACGACTCTTCATATGTTGGAAATATTCGCCGTGCTCGCCTTTTGTCACTTTCGTTGTCAGTATCCGCTACATATATAAAAATCACATTTTTATATTCTCTAGTATATAAAAATCATATTTTTAAAACGCTACAATATATATGAAGATTATATTTTTAGTTCAACTCCACCTAGATAAAAATCATATCTTCACATAGTTAAAAATCGTATTTTTATTTCATTAGCTATATAAAAATTATACTTTTATCCTCTACATCATATAAAAATTATATTCTTATTCTCTACATCATATAAAAATTATTATTTTTTTATTTCTATAATATAAAAAATCGTATTTTTATTCTTTCTATAATATAAAAATCATATTTTTATATCGTTGTTATGTAAATAAAAATCACTTTATTTCATTGTTAAAAAAATCCAGTCTTTCTACTTCTAAAAATATAATCTTTCTACTCGTAAAAATATATTCTTTTCTATATAAAAATCCTTTCTTTTTCTAGTTTAAAAATTAAATATTTTCTAAATTTATAAAAAATCAAAGCTTTAAACAAATAAAGATCTCGTCTTTAAACTAGTAAAAATCGTATATTTTCAGTTTAAAAATCATATATTTTCAGCCTTAAAAATCATATATTTTCATTTTTAAAAATCATTCCATTCAAAACAAATTAAAATACTAAATAAAAAAGGAAACTTACAGTAAAAAAATCGAGAGAGAGGGGGGGGGTGTCTTTCTTCGCTGGCGGAGGTTCGTCGGAAAGGGGAGGGGGTACCCAGATCGGACGGTGGTGGTGGGTTAAGGGGTAGAGGGGGGCTCGGCGGTTTTGTGTAAGATTGGGGCTCGCGGGTTTTTTCAGAAGAGGGGGGGAGGAGAAGGTCGATACAAAGGAGAGGTGGGGGCGGGGGGGGGGGGGGGGGAGGCTCGCCGGAGCACGGCGGAAGTTTTCTCTTTGTTCAATTCGATTTTTGAAGAACGTGTGGGGGGACTGAATGATTAAGGAGGAGAGAGAGAGAAGAGTTGACCAAATATATTTTTATATTATTTTAAATCCCCAAAAAACAACTTTAAATTTCGATCTCCAAATGAGACCCATCGCCTGTCGTCACTATCTAATTACCCCCATTCCGAACACTATGGGATATGTATCGTAAGCTGATTCGATCGTTTCGATCTGTTTTCGTCAAAATCAAAATATAAATCTATATATTGAATTTCAACGCGCATTTTAATTCGTCGGACCACATACGGACTCTAAAATTCCCCAAAAATATTTTCTATCTTCGTATTGACGATACGGTCCTAACAAAACTAATTTCATCGAATTCTGAGACTGAAAAATGGCCATTTTCTGGTCGATCGAAATTGACTGAAATTGTCAAAACACGTTTTACTTCGCCACGCTCACATATTGATTCGAAAAATTACGAATTTTGAAACCTAGCAATAACTTGACATCCGGATCCAACAAAAGTGGTTTCGTCGAAAACCGAGGTCGTTTGCAAAATTTTCATTTTTAAGGGCCAAAATTCCATAACGACTATTCTGAAATTTCAACTGGACATAACTTTTGATTTCCGCTATGAAATTTTGATTTCTCGGATTCGTTGGAAAGATATTCTCAATTAGATTCTAATATTATTTTTTTCGCTAAAATCCGGTTTATTTTGAATCTTACACGTTGATTTGAAGTTCCAAATTGAAATTTCAAACTACCGCGCCATTTTCACTTCCTTTTATAATTAAAAATAAATATTTATATTCTAACGACGATTCAAATAAATATATACGTTCTGATTCTATTCAAAATAAATTTCTCGTTGTCATTATTTAAAATAAATCATTTTAAATATTCAAAATTCACTAAAATTGCCAAAATAAAAATTTTAAATTGTCTTAGATTTCCGGGTTGTTACACCCCACCTCTACGAGTACATCCTGAGCATATATTGCAACAGAGGACTACCATGGGGTACCCCACCACGTCCCTCGAAAGCCACGTTCTACCCTCCAGTCCAGCAAAGCAAGCTAACAGGATAACCAGCAGAATAATCAGATGGACGTGCTCGTCCCGTGCCTCTAAATACCACGATGATCTACGTCATTGGGTTCTTCACCTTCATACATGCGGACTGGTCCAAGCACCTCATGCAATCATGTTATTAGATCCTATGTCTAATGTAACGTCCCATATTTTTACGGTAAAATAATTAATTTAATTATTTAAATAGTGATTTAGAGATTTAAATAGTTTTTTAATTAAATAATATTGAATACTTAAATAATATAAATAATAGAATAATTTATTTATTTCCGAAATAGTCAGAAATAGTGGAATTCGCAATATTATGTGAGTTGGATTATTTATAAGATTTAATTCAGTTCCAAATTCAATTATAATAAAATATATATTTAGTAAACGATGTTATAACGTATAAAATTGTATTATAATTATAATCGAGCTCGAAATGGTGTAGGATTAATAATTTGGCGATTCGAACTTTAATTGAATGTACAGGATCCGTTTTAAGCCGAATTTCTGTGAAACAAGAAACTTTCGAGTCTGTTGAGCAATATTTTTCTAATAAAAGAGAAAAATCGAGATTTCGTCGTGTAATTTTTGAGTTGTGTCCAAATCCTCTTTCCAGAAAGTCGGTATGGAATTCGTTTATAATATATAATGATTTATTTAAATTATAAAAGGATTTTAATATAAATTAGATATCGATTTAATCTGGAATTTTGAAATGTTGAGTTATAAATGTAGATATACACATTTTGGAGCTAGATAATATTCTCTGTGAATATATATGATAATATTTATCCATTAATATTAAATTAAATTATTTTTAAATATATTAATATATAAATTGGTTTATTTAGAGCTTTAAAAATAGACATTTTTACAAACGACCACCGTTTTCAACGAAACTAATTTTGTTGGATCCGGAATATTACATTATTGTTAGATTTCAATTTTCGTGATTTTTGGAATCAGTATGTGGCCGTACGGGATTTTGATGTGAAAAACATACAATAACTTGACTTTAAAAATATGTTGTGTGAGCAAACAGATTCGGAATTCGACGAAAAGTTTCGTTGGGTCCGTAATGTCGAACTGTAGCTGTATGTCCATTTTCGTCGAATTTGGATATGTTATGTGATCATGAAATTTTTTAATGATAAATGAAAATAATGATACTATATAAATTAATATAAAAAATTGAATGAAGCTTCTACCACAAGCCAAATATATTTTATATATACCCTCACTAACCCTAACCCTCATTTCTATTTCTCTGGTCAAAACCAATGAGCCCCCAATGTTCTTTCTTCCAGTAAACATTCTCATCTTCGTAAATTCACATACAATCCAAATAAAATTTCATAAATCATGAAACTAGTATACTTGTGATCTGTAGAGCATTATCTTTATTTTGGGGTAATTTTTAACGGGTTCGATTATACTAAAGTTCGTTGTTATTAGCACAGCATGAGCTAGGGTTCATAATATTAGGAAGTAGAGGTTTCGATTTACAACTTGGTCATGTTAATGGTGATCACGGCATAGAGTATAACATGGTTTGAATTTGTGGGATTTTCTGGAATTTATAAATGTCGATACCTGCTGCGTCAAAGGAAAATGACGGAAATGGCTAGGGAGAGGCGAGTTCAATGTTTGGGGTACGGAGTCGAAGAGGAGGAGATGCAGTAAAATTCGGTATCTTTGGTTTAATTTTCAGTGGAGTAGAATGGAGGAATTAATGTTTTGAAAATTGCGTTAATGGTGATGGTTGTCCAACGGGTTCGAAATGTATCCGAAAAGAAGGGTGATGAGGAGGATGTTAAACCGTGATGACATGGAAAGCATTAGATTATGTAAATTATTAATAATTAGTTAAGAAGTTAATGACCTATTTATGAACTCAAATTTATGTAATGTATAACTTATTCATACGTTATCCAAATTCAGCGAAACAAGATTCGTTGGGATCATATAGACGATGGCTACACAATGGAATTGACTGGGAGTGAATTGGAGCTCATAACAATTTATAGCGGAATAAATTGTTTAATCTGAATCAATGACCGTAAATCGTTATTTAGCGATTTACGACAAATGTGAGTAAAACTCACTAACTCTGCCAGTTTATATTTTTATAATGTATTTTTAAATTGATAAACGATGGTTGATTGTTGTGTGTTGATTGTTTGGATGATCTACTAATTGATTGGTTGAAATTATAGATTTAATAATATATACAAGTAATAACCCGGAAATCTAGGCCAATTTAAAATTTTTATTTTGGCAATTTTAGTTAATTTTGATTATTTAAAATGAATTATTTTAAATAATAACGACGATAAATTTATTTTGAATGGAATAGAATGTATATATTTATATAGATCGACGTTAGAATATAAATATTTATTTATATTTATAAAAGGAACTGAAAATGGCGCGGTAGTTCGATAATTCGATTTCAAAGTTCAAATGAATGTACCGGGTGCAAAATAAACCGGATTTTAGTGAAACCAAAAATAATAGAATCTAATTGAGAATATCTTTCCAACGAATCCGAAAAATCAAAATTTCATAGCGGGAATCAGAAGTTATGCTCAATTCAAAATTCAGAATAGTCGTTATGGAATTCAGGCCCTTAAAAATGGAAATTTTGCAAATGACCTCAGTTTTCGATGAATCCACTTTTGTTGGATCTGGGATGTCAAGTTATTGCTAGTTTCCAAACTTTGTAATTTTTCGAATCAATATGTGAGCATGGTGAAGTAGAACGTACTTTGATAGTTTTAGTTGATTTTAATCGACTGGAAAATGGCCATTTTTCAAACGATCTTAGAATTCGATGAAATTAGTTTTGTTAGGACCGTATCGTCAATACGAAGCTAGAAAATATTTTTCGGGAATTTTTCTAGTTAGTATGTAGCCCTGGTAAATTGAAATGTGCGTTCAAACTCAATATATAGAGTTATATGTTGATTTTAACGAAAACTGATCGAAACGATCGAATCAGCTTACGATACATATCCCATTGTGTTCGGAATGGGGGTAATTAGCTATGGATGACGGGCGGTGGGTTCGATTTCGAGGTCGAAATTAAATGTTGCTTTTTGAAATAAATAAATAAAGTTTTATAAAGGCCCCTCCCCCTTATTTCTTTTCCCCAAACACCCGTTGACCCCCATCATTCAGAAATCGATCCACCAAAAGAAAAGACCTGCGACCTCTTCTCCCCTGACGCTCGGCGCCGTCGACCCCCCTCCCTTTTTTCTTCTGTCGTCGCCCCAGAGACTGGCCCCCTCCACGTCAGGCGATCTCCTCTCCCCCTCCATCTCGAAGACCCTCCCCTTCTAGCGCTCAAAAATCAGGAGCAAACATATAGTCGTCGCACCCTTTTTATGAATCGAGGAGGCCTTCGAGTTGCCCCAGGATCTGCGCGCGTGGAGGTGGAGATAGGGCGGTGGTCGGGGCATCTTCAGATCGGAGGTCGACGGCCTTGAGCAACGGCAAATCACAAACCCTAGCTCGTCAACGGTGGGTTCTCTGAATGTAGAATACGACGAGAAGAAAGGTTGTTTTTCTTTTTTATTATATTAGTTAATTTGATGTTGTGTAAAAAGAAATATACACTGTTAAAAAAAACTGATTTTTAATTATATCAAGGCGGATATTTTTTATGAGGTAAAAGACCGGATTTTTATAAGGTTAAAGATCGAATTTTTATAAGGTGAAAGATTATATTTTTGACATGAAAAAGCTCATATTTTTGAAGTATGAAAGCATATATTTTTATCTACATGAAAGACATGATTTTTAATGAACGAAAGACGTGATTTTTAATGAAGTAAAGAAGTAATTTTTATATGTTAAAAAGTTTGAATTTTTATAAACAAAAAGAGGTGATTTTTAATCAAAGGAAGAAGTGGTTTTTAATTATACAAAAATATGATTTTTATATAGTAGCGGATATAAAAATATGATTTTTATAAAGTAGAGATAGTAAAAATATAATTTTTATATTATAGAAAGGTTCAAAATATAATTTTTATTTGAGTGGTAAGTTAGAAATATAATTTTTATATAAGTATGAATATAAAAATACAATTTTTATGTATGTGGTAGCGAAATAAAAATGTTTTTTTAATATGAACAGAGTGAGATAGACTGCGATGGAACTGACTGGAATAAAATTCAATTCATAACCGTTCAGAAATAAAGAATGGTGGACTGGATCCCTCGGTGAGAACTTCTCACTTTTAATTTAGCTTTCTAGTTAAAATATATACTAGGATGCAGACGGTGTTTAGTAGCACCCGACACCCATCGTCCACAGACCATGGACGGCTTGTATGCTTGTTTGTTTGATTTTGATGTGTAGTTGATTGTGTGATGTGAAATGAAATAAATATTTTATAGTGGAAAATATTTTATAGTTAAAAATAGAATTTTTAACGGGTATTTAAAATGAAATAAATATAAACAAATCGAACGATTTGTTTATATACACACATTTGACTGATATTAATTGGGACAATAAATTTTACACATCGCCCAACTGCACAAATAAAATCTGTGTTTGATTGTTTGAAACCCCACACGGGTATTGGGATGATATATGACATGCACTAATCCCAATAATTAGTTGTATGTCGATCGGTTGATTGACAGACTGTTATAAGCGTTGAATATTTATATTTGATGCTTATACAGTGTAGCATGCACTTTGGATGATGGTTGATTATTTGCCGTTGTTGATATATACATGCATTGTATGGAAGTCCATAGAAATAAAATCTATGGTAATTGATTGGGCCTCATTCCAGTTTTGAAATAGAATATTTGAAATAAAATATTTGAAAAGAAATATTTGAAATAGAATATTTGAAAATAGAAATATTTGAAAATAGAAATATTTGAAATAGAATATTTGAGGATAGAAATATACAAAGCCGTGTTGATTAGATTGACGCCATTTTGATGCAAACGATATTTATATCGATTATATTCGTTTTATAATGAATATTGAAAAGTGATTTCAAAATCGAATATTTTGAAAATGAATTCGAATCGAATTGAATGGAAATCAATTTGAAATGAATTCGAATTGAAATTGAATAGAATTGAAATTGAATAGAATTAAATTCGAATTGAAATTGAGTAGAAATGAATTCGAATTGAAATTGAATAGAATTGAATTCAAATAGAAATTGAATAGAAATGAATTCGAATTGAAATTGAATTGAATTGAAAAAGAACTGAAATTGAATTATAAATCGATTTAGATTGAAATCAATTTGAGATGAATTTAAAACGAATTTATATTGAAAAATTCAATCTTGATTTGAATTTGAAAATGAAGTTGAAATCATTTCGAAAACGAATTCAAAACGATTTATAAAATACGTTTTAAAAGAAAATTGATGAAGTATATATATTATATATATCATATATATAATATAATGGCCTGAATAGAACGTGTCGCGCTACGGCAGTTCGTGAATTTCGACCATTTACTTCGAATGGATATTGCGGGAGATTCGACCGTCGGATTCTCCTAAAACCAGAACCGTTCGGTTCGTATCGAAAAGAGCTTTCTAATGAATGTTAGAAATTAGAAATCTAACGGTTGGATTTGGAATTATGTCCAAATCAAATTTGGGAAAGGTCGCTGTTAGTGCAGTTCAATGGCCGTTGATGGAAATCGACTGTACGGGCCTTGATAAAATTATTAAAAATAGTAATAATTTGTGTAAAATCATAAGAAATGATTTGGGAAGAATTGGGATGAATAACTCCATATTTGAAAAGATAAAAATAGTTTTTTATCGAAATGAACTAGTTTTGAACTGGAATTATAATTCTGTTTATTTTTAAATAAATAAATTGAATTTGAAAAGGTTTTTAAAAGTAACCAGAATTTCCAATAATTGATTTGGAATGGATTTGAATCGAAATTGTCCTTGGAATATTTCGATGTTCTATTTCGTGATGATACAGGTATTGTTATGGGAATTTGAAAGATATATTTATATCATTATTTCCAATACGATATTTGTTGGTCGTAGAATTTGATATTGAATATAAGCCGATATATTTCCTATTCAGAGCCCTATATTTAATATCAAATGTGATTTTAGTTTGTCGTGAATGGTGTCTTCATTAACACCGTTCTTAAGCCCAGTTGAGAAAAAGATTAAATCTTTTTATTTAGATTTAATGAAGTGTACCAATTAAATACAATTTAATTGGAATTGAATTGGTATTGATTTTTGGGTTTATCGTGAACAGTGTTTTAAATAACACTTGTACTTTAACCCGATAATTAATGGAATGTGATTTTGGGTTTATCGTGAACCGTGTTTTAAATGACACTGATTCTTTATCGCAGTTATAGATTAAAACTAAGTGGAGTTTTAATGAATCTTTAATTAGATTGAAAAGATCGAGAAAGGAGTATCACCAGTTTTACTCCAGGCGATAGTTAAATCTTTAATTAGATTTGAATGTGAAATGGTAATTGAATTTATCGATAACACCGTGGTGTTAGATATGAAGTATTAGCAGTTTTACTTCATGGGATGAATAGGTTGGGATTGAGAAATAAATGATTACTTCGTTGTGGTTCGCTAATCCCGTCTAGTTTGAATTGATATTCAAAGGAAGGTTAAAGAATAAATTTAGAAGAATTTATCTTTGATAAAATTAATGGGAACCTTTCCCTAAGAATGTGAAATTTAGAAACTAACTGTAGGTTAACTAAGCAGAACGGTTTCCTGTATATTGATCTGATGTTGGTTTCGGCCTTCGGGGTTGATATTTGGGGAATTATTCTCTTGTTAATTTACGGTTAGTGACTGATGAATTGGAATGAGGCGTGTGTTGTGTTTGTGTAACACATGTTTATTATATACGCGAGTTATTCAGAAAGACCGGGTTTATCCCATTCTGAATAACTGATTCGACGATTAGTCGAAGATGAAGATAATGGTTGAAGACCAAAGGTCTTCACATCGTTTGGATAATTACTGATGATCTTGATTGGGCCGTACACCCAAGAGGAGGGAATCAGTTAGTGGTCGTCCAGACATACTTGGAGATCGATGGATATGCGAGGTACTAGTTGCCTCCGGTTTCGTTCAGACCCAGAACGAACTTTTAAATGGATTGTGTGTCTGACATTGGATTTTATTTTGTGTGATTGATTTCTATTAAATATATATTTGTTTGGCGGCGGAGAATTTATTCTCTTTCTTAACGCCCTTCTCTGAGACGTACGAGCTCAGGGGTTATATACTGATGAATATCAAACGCATAGAGTGAATTGCCTGTGTGGCATGCCTAAGTGGCAAATGATCAAGGCTTCTGTTGAAAAGCAAAGTCTTGTGGATGATGATCAAAGCACGGCCTTTGTGGCATAGCTTTGTGTAACGTTTAATTCGCGAGCTTCACACCCGGTATGAACCAAAAAGGGAGACGGACATCAGGGAGGGCATGCCTTTCCTTCTAGTTAGAAGTGGCGTCAATGGTTTTACACGCCATAACGAGTTTGACTTATGTGGTTGTTGGTTTGCGAGGCGCCTAGGATATATCGGTGACTATGTGAAGCCAACGGAGTCATTCGTTGGCTCATTTACGCCCCATAGGGCAGGGAGACGTATTGTTCAGGCATAATAATCCACTCTGTGTGGACCGGCTTTGACGATCCAAGGGGTAGTTGCGGCTGTTCCTGAGGGGGGAACTAGAGGCTCTCGAATTCGGTAGAGGACGATCCCTTGCCTCGGTTCATACCATAAATGATAACCCAACTTCCAATACGGCATCTTGCGGTTTTGATCGTATACCTATATATGGCGACATAGTGGTATGGGACATTCATGCCGCCTATGATTGATATTTATGATTGTATATAAAAACAGAAACTAATTGGAAACAAGCTAAGATGGGTGATTTCCTGGGTATTGTTTGATGTTGGTTTCAGCCTTCGGGGTTAATACTTAGGGAATCGTTCTCTTACTAATTTACGGTTGGAGTCTGATTAAGAATTAAAAACATGAAATTAGCGTATCAAGCATTCTTTGGCTATTATAAGGTTCAAACCCTATCCTCCGGCTTGCATTGCATTGTGTGATGGGACCTGGGTCTTATAATAGCTTCATTTTACTTTATTTAGCATTGCGCTGTTTGTTTTATGCACTGGTATTATTGGGAGGAAACCCGTTCCACGTTAGCGGCGTGGTCCCTTGATTTACCTAACTTTAAAATAAAGATTAATAACTGTTTTAGTTCTCACACCAGTCACATGACTGACATGGAGTTTATTGTTTTAACCTAAACTCTGGGTGCCCCTATTTTCTACACGGGCAGCTAGTAGTTTTCGTTTTTCAGATTTATATTCACAGGATCCTGATTTACAGCTGGAACGATGCTCGGAAAGCTCTGTATCCGTGTATTACTTCCAGTTGTGTTTTGTATTATTTTCCCGCTGCATTACTGTATTTAAATCTCTGATATTCTTTGTTGTATAATATTTATTCATACTCTGTATATTCTTGTATCTGATGGAATTGTTGTAATAACAATGAAATGTTCTTCTGTCTGCGTTCTTTTGTGGGTTGTTCTCAAAGTATCCGCTCTTTCCTTCATGGGGAAGTTACGGGTTCTCACAGTGGTTTCAGAGCTTTGGTTTACAAAGCTCGAGAATAAGACACATTAAAACCATACGAAAGAATTCATCAGAGATTGGATTAGTAATATCCAATGAGAATGACTCATTAGAGATGGGATCAGTAGCATCCTAGAACGAGTGTGAAGAGTACATTTTTAAAATGAAAACGATTTTTGTTTTGAAAATTTGAATCAATTATTCGTATTTGATTATTTATATTGATGTGGATAATCCAGTATATATAGATTTTGCATATATGTCTGATCCACGTATATTCGAAGTTTTAATATACTGGATAGATAAAAGTCACACTCTAGTCGCCCGAAGATGATTCTGATGATTGTAGCTACATTATCAGAATTAGTCTTCAAGGTTCGAAAGTGGGATTTATATATATTTCCTATTGACTGGTGTAAGAACCAAAATTAGATAGGATATATTGTTGTGAATTGGCATCAAAAACGTGATTTTTGACTATATATCAAAGTTATGAGTTTGAATTGATAATCGATTAATTGATTGATGGTTGTGTTGTTTGATTAATTAAATTTGAACCATATAGCCAATTTGAACCAAATAGTAAATTGTATTGAAAATTTATCGCATTTGCATGCATGTACATGTGCTTACATTGAACAGGTCATTGCAAGGAGGCTAGAGAAGAAGAATAAAATTGTTTGCCCGACAAATAGGTACATGCTTACCATAATTTACTGTTATGTTTGGGTGATGATGATTTTATGAGCCGATTGGCTAGCCGCTTGGCTTTTTCTTTTTCTTTTGGATTGAAGAAGGCCATGGGAGGCTATATGAAATATCCTGAAGTCCCCGGTGCAGGGGAGGTTATGGCGAAATTTTTCGAAAATTTAAGGTGTTAGCCAAAATTTTTGAAAATTTTGAAAAGTTCTTAGAAACTGAAAAGTTGAAGAACTTAAGCCGTAAGGAAAATAATGAAAGTTGAGTTGATTAGTTAAACAACTTTTGGCTTCGTTCCTTTTCAGGGACGAAAAGTTTTAAGTGGGGGAGATTATAATAACCCGGAAATTTGGGCCAATTTAAAATTTTTATTTTGGCAATTTAAGTGAATTTTGATTATTTAAAATGAATTATTTTAAATAATAACGACGAGAAATTTATTTTGAATGGAATAGAACGTATATATTTATATAGATCGACGTTAGAATATAAATAATTATTTATATTTATAAAAGGAATTGAAAATGGCGCAGTAGTTCGATAATGCGATTTCAAAGTTCAAATGAATGTACCGGGTGCAAAATAAACCGGATTTTAGTGAAACCAAAAATAATAGAATCTAGTTGAGAATATCTTTCCAACGAATCCGAAAAATCAAAATTTCATAGCGGGAATCAAAATTTATGCTCAATTCAAAATTCAGAATAGTCGCTATGGAATTCAGGCCCTTAAAAATGGAAATTTTGCAAACGACCTCAGTTTTCGACGAAACTACTTTTGTTGGATCCGAGATGTCAAGTTATTGCTAGATTCCAAATTTTGTAATTTTTCGAATCAATATGTGAGCATGGTGAAGTAGAACGTGTTTTGACAGTTTCAGTTGATTTTAATCGACTGGAAAATGGCCATTTTTCAAACGATCTCAAAATTCGATGAAATTAGTTTAGTTAGGACCGTATCGTCAATTCGAAGCTAGAAAATATTTTTTGGGAATTTTTCTAGTTAGTAAGTGGCCCCAGTAAATTAAAATGTGCGTTCAAACTCAATATATAGAGTTGTTTGTTGATTTTAATGAAAACTGATCGAAACGATCGAATCAGCTTACGATACATATCCCATTGTGTTCGGAATGAGGGTAATTAGCTATGGACGACAGGCGGTGGGTTGGATTTCGAGGTCGAAATTAAAAGTTGCTTTTTTAAATAAATAAATAAATAAAGTTTTATAAAGGCCGCTCCCCCTTATTTCTTGTCCCCAAACACCCGTTGACCCCATCATTCAGAAATTGACCCACCAAAAAAAAAGACCCGCGACCTCTTCTCCCCTGGCGCTCGACACCGTCGACCCCCCTCCCTTTTTTCTTCCACCGCCACGCTAGAGACTGGCCCCCACCACGTCAGGCGATCTCCTGTCCCCCTCCAGCTCGAAGACCCTCCCCTTCTAGCGCTCATAAATCAGGAGCAAATCCATATTCGTCGCACCCTTTTTCTGAAACGAGAAGGCCTTCGAGTTGCCCTGGGATCTGCGTGCGTGGAGTTGGAGATAGGGCGGTGGTCGAGGCATCTTCAGATCGGAGGTCGACGGCCTTGAGCAACGGCAAATCACAAACCCTAGCTCGTCGACGGTGGGTTCTCTGAATGCAGAATACGACGAGAAGAAAGGTTGTCTTTTTTTTATTATATTAGTTAATTTGATGTTGTGTAAAAAGAAATATACACTGTTAAAAAAACTGATTTTTAATTATATCAAGACGGATTTTTTTTATGAGGTAAAAGACCGGATTTTTATAAGGTTAAAGATCGAATTTTTATAAGGTGAAAGATTATATTTTTGACATGAAAAAGATTATATTTTTGACATGAAAAAGCTCATATTTTTGAAGTATGAAAGCATATATTTTTATCTACATGAAAGACATGATTTTTAATGAAGGAAAGACGTGATTTTTAATGAAGTAAAGAAGTAATTTTTATATGTTAAAAAGTTTGAATTTTTATAAACAAAAAGAGGTGATTTTTAATCAAAGGAAGAAGTGGTTTTTAATTATATAGAAATATGATTTTTATATAGTAGTGGATATAAAATTATGATTTTTATAAAGTAGAGATAGTAAAAACATATTTTTTATATTATAGAAAGGTTCAAAATAAAATTTTATTCGAGTGGTAAGTTTGAAATATAATTTTTATATAAGTATGAATATAAAAATACAATTTTTATATATGTGGTAGCGAAATAAAAATGTGATTTTTAATATGAATAGAGTGAAATAGACTGCGATGGAACTAACTGGAATAAAATTCAATTCAGAACCGTTCAGAAATAAAGAATGGTGGAGTGGATCCCTCAGTGAGAAATTCTCACTTTTAATTTAATTTTCTAGTTAAAATATATACTAGGATGCAGACAGTGTTTAGTAGCACCCGACACCCATCGTGCACAGACCATGGATGGCTTGTATGCTTGTTTGTTTGATTTTGATATGTAGTTGATTGTGTGATGTGAAATTAGTTAAAAATAGAATTTTTAACGGGTATTTAAAATGAAATAAATATAAACAAATCGAACGATTTGTTTATATACACGCATTTGACTGATATTGATTGGGATGATAAATTTTACACATCGCCCAACTGCACAAATAAAATCTATGTTTGATTGTTTTAAAACCCACGCAGGTATTGGGATGATATATGACATGCACTAATCCCATTAATTAGTTGTATGTCGAACGATTGATTGACAGACTGTTATAAGCGTTGAATATTTATATTTGATGCTTATACAGTGTAGCATGCAGTTTGGATGATGGTTGATTATTTATCGTTGTTGATATATACATGCGTTGTATGGAAGTCCATAGAAATAAAATCTATGGTAATTGATTGGGCCTCATTCTAGTTTTGAAATAGAATATTTGAAATAAAATGTTTGAAAAGAAATATTTGAAATATAATATTTGAAAATAGAAATATTTTAAAATAGAAATATTTGAAATAGAATATTTGAAGATAGAAATATATGAAGCCGTGTTGATTAGATTGACGCCATTTTGTTGCAAACGATATTTATATCGATTATATTCGTTTTATAATGAATATTGAAAAGTGATTTCAAAATCGAATATTTTGAAAATGAATTCGAATCGAATTGAATGGAAATCAATTTGAAATGAATTCGAATTGAAATTGAATAGAATTGAATTGAATTCGAATTGAAATTGAAAAGAAATGAATTCAAATTGAAATTGAATAGAATTAAATTCGAATTGAAATTGAATAGAAATGAATTTGAATTGAATTGAAAATGAACTGAAATTGAATTAAAAATCGATTTAAATTGAAATCAATTTGAGATGAATTTAAAACGAATTTATATTGAAAAATTCAATCTTGATTTGAATTTGAAAATGAAGTTGAAATCGTTTCGAAAACGAATTTAAAATGATTTATAAAATACGTTTTAAAAGAGATTCGATGAAGTATATATATTATATGTATTATATATATAATATAATGGCCTAAATAGAACGTGTCGCGCTGCGGTAGTTCGTGAATTTCGACCATTGACTTCGAATGGATATTGCGGGAAATCCAGCCGTCGGATTCTCCTAAAACCGGAACCGTTGGGTTCGTATCGAAAAGAGCTTTCTAACGAATATTAGAAATTAGAAATCTAACGGTTGGATTTGGAATTATGTCCAAATCAAATTTGGGAAAGGTCGTTGTAAGTGCAGTTCGATGGTCGTTGATAGAAATCGACTGTACGAGCCTTGATAAAATTGTTAAAAATAGTAGTAATTTGTGTAAAATCATAAGAAATGATTTGGGAAGAATTGGGATAAAAAACTCCATATTGAAAAGATAAAAATAGATCTTTATCGAAATGAACTAGTTTTGAACTAGAATTATAATTCTATTTATTTTTAAACCAATAAATTGAATTTGAAAAGGGTTTTAAAAGTAACCAGAATTTCCAATAATTGAATTGGAATGGATTTGAATTGAAATTGTCTTTGGAATATTTCGATGTTGGATTTCGTGATGATACATGTATTGTTATAATTTGAAAGATATATTTATATCGTTATTTCCAATACGATATTTGTTGGTCGTATAATTTGATATTGAATATAAGCCGATATATTTTCTATTCAGAGCCTTGTATTTAATATCAAATGTGATTTGGGTTTGTCGTGAATGGTATCTTCATTAACACTGTTCTTAAGCCCAGTTGAGAAAAAAAATTAAATCTTTTTATTTAGATTTAATGAAGTGTACCAATTAAATACTATTTAATTGGAATTGAATTGGTATTGATTTTTGGGTTTATCGTGAACCGTGTTTTAAATGACACTGATTCTTTAACCCAGTTAAAGATTAAAACTAAGTGGAGTTTTAATGAATCTTTAATTAGATTGAAAAGATCGAGAATGGAGTCTCACCAGTTTTACTCCATGCAATAGTTAAATCTTTAATTAGATTTGAACGTGAAATGGTAATTGAATTTACCGATAACACCGTGGTGTTAGATATGAAGTATTACCAGTTTTACTTCATGGGATAGATAGGTTGGGATTGAGAAATAAATGATTACTTTGGTGTGGTTCGCTAATCCTGTCTAGTTTGAATTGATATTCAAAGGAAGATTAAAGAATAAACTTAAAAGAATTTATCTTTGATAAAATTAATGGGAACCTTTCCCTAAGAATGTGAAATTTAGAAACTAATTGTAGTTTAGCTAAGCAGAACGGTTTCCTAGGTATTGATATGATTTTGGTTTCGGCCTTCGGGGTTAATATTTGGGGAATTATTCTCTTGTTAATTTAAGGCTAGTGACTGATGAATTGGAATGAGGCGTATGTTGTGTTTGTGTAACAGTTGTTTATTATATATGCGAGTTATTCAGAAAGACCGGGTTTATCCCATTCTGAATAACTGATTCGACGATTAGTCGAAGATGAAGACGATGGTTGAAGACCGGAGGTCTTCATGTCGTTTGGATAATTACTGATGATTTTGATTGGGCCGTACACCCAAGAGGAGGGAATCAGTTAGTGGTCGTCCAGACGTACTTGGAGATCGATGGATATGCGAGGTATAGGTGCCTCCGGTTTCGTTCAGACCCAGAACGAACTTGTAAATGGACTATGTCTCTGACATTGGATTTTATTCTGTGTGACTGATTTCGATTAAATATATATATATCTGTTTGGCGGTGGAGAATTTAGTCTCTTGCTAAACGCCCTTCTCCGAGACGTACGAGCACAGGGGTTATATACTGATGGATATCAAACGCATAGAGTGAATTGCCTGTGTGGCATGCCTAAGTGGCAAATGATCAAGGCTTCTGTTGAAAAGCAAAGTCTTGTGGATGATTATCAAAGCACGGCCTTTGTGGCATAGCTTTGTGTAACGTTTAATTCGCGAGTTTCACACCCGGTATGAACCAAAAACGGGAGACGGACATCAGGGAGGGCATGCGTTTCCTTCTAGTTAGAAGTGGCGTCAGTGGTTTTACATGCCCTGACGAGTTTGACTTATGTGGTTGTTGGTTTGCGAGGCGCCTCAGATATATCGGTGACTATGTGAAGCCGATGGAGTCATTCGTTGGCTCATTTACGCCCTATAGGGCGGGGAGACGTATTGTTCAGGCATAATAATCCACTCTGTGTGGACCAGCCCTGAAGATCCAAGGGGCAGTTGCGGCTGTTCCTGAGGGGCGGACTAGAGGCTCTTGAATTCGGTAGAGGACGATCCCTTGCCTCGGTTCATACCATAAATGATAACCCAACTTCCAATACGACATCTTGCGGTTTTGATTGTATACCTATATATTGCGACATAGTGGTATGGGACATTCATGCCGCCTATGACTGATATTTATGATTGTATATAAAATCAGAAACTAATTGGGAACGAGCTATGATGGGTGATTTCCTGGGTATTGGTCTGATGTTGGTTTCGGCCTTCGGGGTTAATACTTAGGGAATCGTTCTCTTACTAATTTACGGTTGGAGTCTGATTTAGAATTAAAAACATGAAATTAGCGTATCAAGCATTCTTTTGCTATTATAAGGTAAAAACCCTATCCTCCGGCTTGCGTTGCATTGTGTGATGGGACCTGGGTCTTATAATAGCTTCATTTTACTTTATTTAGCATTGACCTGTTTGTTTTATGCACTGGTATTCTTGGGAGGAAACCCGTTCCGCGTTAGCGGCGCGGTCCCTTGATTTACCTAACTTTAAAATAAAGATTAATAACAGTTTTAGTTCTCACACCAGTCACATGACTAAGCTGGAGTTTCTTGTTTTAACCTAAACTCTATGTGCCCCTATTTTCTACACGGGCACCTAATAGTTTTGGTTTTGCAGATATATATTCACAAGATCCTGATTTACAGCTGGAACGATGCTCGGAAAGATCTGTATCCGTGTATTACTTTCAGTTGTGTTTTGTATTATTTTTCCGCTGTAGTACTGTATTTAAATCTCTGATATTCTTTGTTGTATAATATTTATTCATACTCTGTATATTCTTGTATCTGATGGAATTGTTGTAATAACAATGAAGTGTTCTTCTGTCTACGTTCATTTGTGGGTTTTTCTCAAAGTATCCGCTCTTTCCTTCACGGGGAAGTTACCGGTTCTCACAATATATATATATATATATATATATATATATATATGTCATTAACCAAATATTGATTATGTTTATCAGAATATTTCATATTGAAGAGAAATTGGTGTTATTTGTATTGTTTAACATCTATGATGGAAGGAATCAGGTTGGAGGGATCCAACAGGACTCCTCAATATTTATAATACTATTTGTTTTCATATATTGTGATATATGATGTGATATATAATATGTGATTGATTATGATGACACTAGTCTTGTTATTTGGTATTTTTAATACCATAAGAAATACTGGAACATGAAAAGGGAATTTTCAGAAAGTATATTGAAAATAAAATATTTATATAAAATATTTATATAAAATCAATGGATTTTATAAAAAGGAAATATTTGGGAAACTAAATAAGACCTTTTGTATAGATATTATTATCAGTTATATGGAAGTTTTATAAGGCCGTTTTGGTATAAATACTTAACGGAAATAATAAGAGGTAAATAATTGAGTATATGGAGTAAATATAATATTTGAGAAATTTATAGAATTTTAAAAGAGAATTGCCAGCCAGTTATAAAAGAATTATAGGAAATTGATTTAAAGTAAATATTTAATAGAAATCTGTTTTTGACAAATCAATTGAGAAGAATAATTTATAAACGATGTTTATAAATTAAGGAAATATTTATCATTTGATAAATTGAATATATAAATCTGAATTTATATAGAGAAGCGAAAATTGGTTTTAACACCGATATTTGAAAATGGAATGTAAACTTAACATTTATAAAGGTAATTATAAAGGATGGGAATATGAAATTGAAAAGGGGAAAATCTATTTTAAAAATAGAAATGGAATTTCGAATGGCTAGAAATGGAATTTCGAATGGCAAGAAATAAATAACTTGTTTAATAATTAAAACAAGTAGTGTGATTTATGAACAATGTTTATAAATGAAGTAGAAATAATTATCAGTGGATAATTTGGATTGTTAATTCAATAGTGAATGTAAAACGGGAAATTGGGAATTTGTTTTGAAAAAGAAACGACGGACTTTATTTCAATGTTCGAAATATGAATAGGATTTTTTTATGAGGTAAAAGACCGGATTTTTATAAGGTTAAAGATCGAATTTTTATAAGGTGAAAGATTATATTTTTTACATGAAAAAGATTATATTTTTGACATAAAAAAGCTTATATTTTTGAAGTATGAAAGCATATATTTTTATCTACATGAAAGACATGATTTTTAATGAAGGAAAGACGTGATTTTTAATGAAGTAAAGAAGTAATTTTTATATGTTAAAAAGTTTGAATTTTTATAAACAAAAAGAGGTGATTTTTAATCAAAGGAAGAAGTGGTTTTTAATTATATAAAAATATGATTTTTATATAGTAGTGGATATAAAATTATGATTTTTATAAAGTAGAGATAGTAAAAACATATTTTTTATATTATAGAAAGGTTCAAAATAAAATTTTATTCGAGTGGTAAGTTTGAAATATAATTTTTATATAAGTATGAATATAAAAATACAATTTTTATATATGTGGTAGCGAAATAAAAATGTGATTTTTAATATGAACAGAGTGAAATAGACTGCGATGGAACTAACTGGAATAAAATTCAATTCAGAACCGTTCAGAAATAAAGAATGGTGGAGTGGATCCCTCAGTGAGAAATTCTCACTTTTAATTTAATTTTCTAGTTAAAATATGTACTAGGATGCAGACAGTGTTTAGTAGCACCCGACACCCATCGTGCACAAACCATGGACGGCTTGTATGCTTGTTTGTTTGATTTTGATGTGTAGTTGATTGTGTGATGTGAAATGAAATAAAATATTTTATAGTTGAAAATATTTTATAGTTAAAAATAGAATTTTTAATGGGTATTTAAAATGAAATAAATATAAACAAATCGAACGATTTGTTTATATACACGCATTTGACTGATATTGATTGGGACGATAAATTTTACACATCGCCCAACTGCACAAATAAAATCTGTGTTTGATTGTTTTAAAACCCACGCAGGTATTGGGATGATATATGACATGCACTAATCCCAATAATTAGTTGTATGTCGAACGATTGATTGACAGACTGTTATAAGCGTTGAATATTTATATTTGATGCTTATACAGTGTAGCATGCACTTTGGATGATGGTTGGTTATTTATCGTTGTTGATATATACATGCGTTGTATGGAAGTCCATAGAAATAAAATCTATGGTAATTGATTGGGCCTCATTCCAGTTTTGAAATAGAATATTTGAAATAAAATGTTTGAAAAGAAATATTTGAAATCGAATATTTGAAAATAGAAATATTTGAAAATAGAAATATTTGAAATAGAATATTTGAAGATAGAAATATATGAAGCCATGTTGATTAGATTGACGCCATTTTGACGCAAACGATATTTATATCGATTATATTCGTTTTATAATGAATATTGAAAAGTGATTTCAAAATCGAATATTTTGAAAATGAATTCGAATCGAATTGAATGGAAATCAATTTGAAATGAATTCGAATTGAAATTGAATTGAATTGAATTCGAATTGAAATTGAATAGAAATGAATTCGAATTGAAATTGAATAGAATTAAATTCGAATTGAAATTGAATAGAAATGAATTTGAATTGAATTTGGATTGAATTGAAAACGAACTGAAATTGAATTAAAAATCGATTTAAATTGAAATCAATTTGAGATGAATTTAAAACGAATTTATATTGAAAAATTCAATCTTGATTTGAATTTGAAAATGAAGTTGAAATCATTTTGAAAACGAATTTAAAATGATTTATAAAATACGTTTTAAAAGAGAATCAATGAAGTATATATATTATATGTATTATATATATAATATAATGGCCTAAATAGAACGTGTCGCGCTGCGGTAGTTCGTGAATTTCGACCATTGACTTCGAATGGATATTGCGGGAAATCCAACCGTCGGATTCCCCTAAAACCGGAACCGTTGGGTTCGTATCGAAAAGAGCTTTCTAACGAATATTAGAAATTAGAAATCTAACGGTTGGATTTGGAATTATGTCCAAATCAAATTTGGGAAAGGTCGTTGTAAGTGCAGTTCGATGGTCGTTGATGGAAATCGACTGTACGAGCCTTGATAAAATTGTTAAAAATAGTAATAATTTGTGTAAAATCATAAGAAATGATTTGGGAAGAATTGGGATGAAAAACTCCATATTGAAAAGATAAAAATAGATCTTTATCGAAATGAACTAGTTTTGAACTAGAATTATAATTCTATTTATTTTTAAACAAATAAATTGAATTTGAAAAGGGTTTTAAAAGTGACCAGAATTTCCAATAATTGAATTGGAATGGATTTGAATCGAAATTGTCTTTGGAATATTTTGATGTTGGATTTCGTGATGATACATGTATTGTTATAATTTGAAAGATATATTTATATCGTTATTTCCAATACGATATTTGTTGGTCGTATAATTTGATATTGAATATAAGCCGATATATTTTCTATTCAGAGCCTTGTATTTAATATCAAATGTGATTTGGGTTTGTCGTGAATGGTATCTTCATTAACACTGTTCTTAAGCCCAGTTGAGAAAAAAATTAAATCTTTTTATTTAGATTTAATGAAGTGTACCAATTAAATACTATTTAATTGGAATTGAATTGGTATTGATTTTTGGGTTTATCGTGAACCGTGTTTTAAATGACACTGATTCTTTAACCCAGTTAAAGATTAAAACTAAGTGGAGTTTTAATGAATCTTTAATTAGATTGAAAAGATCGAGAATGGAGTCTCACCAGTTTTACTCCATGCAATAGTTAAATCTTTAATTAGATTTGAACGTGAAATGGTAATTGAATTTACCGATAACACCGTGGTGTTAGATATGAAATATTACCAGTTTTACTTCATGGGATGGATAGGTTGGGATTGAGAAATAAATGATTACTTTGGTGTGGTTCGCTAATCCCGTCTAGTTTGAATTGATATTCAAAGGAAGATTAAAGAATAAACTTAAAAGAATTTATCTTTAATAAAATTAATGGGAACCTTTCCCTAAGAATGTGAAATTTAGAAACTAATTGTAGTTTAACTAAGCAGAACGGTTTCCTAGGTATTGATATGATGTTGGTTTCGGCCTTCGGGTTAATATTTGGGTAATTATTCTCTTGTTAATTTAAGGTTAGTGACTGATGAATTGGAATGAGGCGTATGTTGTGTTTGTGTAACACTTGTTTATTATATATGCAAGTTATTCAGAAAGACCGGGTTTATCCCATTCTGAATAACTGATTCGACGATTATTCGAAGATGAAGACGATGGTTGAAGACCGGAGGTCTTCATGTCGTTTGGATAATTACTGATGATCTTGATTGGGCCGTACACCCAAGAGGAGGGAATCAGTTAGTGGTCGTCCAGACGTACTTGGAGATCGATGGATATGCGAGGTACAGGTGCCTCCGGTTTCGTTCAGACCCAGAACGAACTTGTAAATGGACTATGTCTCTGACATTGGATTTTATTCTGTGTGACTGATTTCGATTAAATATATATATCTGTTTGGCGGTGAAGAATTTAGTCTCTTGCTAAACGCCCTTCTCCGAGACGTACGAGCACAGGGGTTATATACTAATGGATATCAAACGCATAGAGTGAATTGCCTGTGTGGCATGCCTAAGTGGCAAATGATCAAGGCTTCTGTTGAAAAGCAAAGTCATGTGGATGATCATCAAAGCACGGCCTTTGTGGCATTGCTTTGTGTAACGTTTAATTCGCGTGTTTCACACCCGGTATGAACCAAAAACGGGAGACGGACATCAGGGAGGGCATGCGTTTCCTTCTAGTTAGAAGTGGCGTCAGTGGTTTTACATGCCCTGACGAGTTTGACTTATGTGGTTGTTGGTTTGCGAGGCGCCTCAGATATATCGGTGACTATGTGAAGCCGATGGAGTCATTCGTTGGCTCATTTACGCCCTATAGGGCGGGGAGACGTATTGTTCAGGCATAATAATCCACTCTGTGTGGACCAGCCCTGATAATCCAAGGGGCAGTTGCGGCTGTTCCTGAGGGGCGGACTAGAGGCTCTTGAATTCGGTAGAGGACGATCCCTTGCCTCGGTTCATACCATAAATGATAACCCAACTTCCAATACGACATCTTGCGGTTTTGATTGTATACCTATATATTGCGACAAAGTGGTATGGGACATTCATGCCGCCTATGATTGATATTTTTGATTGTATATAAAATCAGAAACTAATTGGGAACGAGCTATGATGGGTGATTTCCTGGGTATTGGTCTGATGTTGGTTTCGGCCTTCGGGGTTAATACATAGGGAATCGTTCTCTTACTAATTTACGGTTGGAGTTTGATTTAGAATTAAAAACATGAAATTAGCGTATCAAGTATTCTTTTGCTATTATAAGGTGAAAACCCTATCCTCCGGCTTGCGTTGCATTATGTGATGGGACCTGGGTCTTATAATAGCTTCATTTTACTTTATTTAGCATTGCGCTGTTTGTTTTATGCACTGGTATTCTTGGGAGGAAACCCGTTCCGCGTTAGCGGCATGGTCCCTTGATTTACCTAACTTTAAAATAAAGATTAATAACTGTTTTAGTTCTCACACCAGTCACATGACTAAGCTGGAGTTTATTGTTTTAACCTAAACTCTATGTGCCCCTATTTTCTACACGGGCACCTAGTAGTTTTGGTTTTGCAGATATATATTCACAAGATCCTGATTTACAGCTGGAACGATGCTCGGAAAGATCTGTATCCGTGTATTACTTTCAGTTGTGTTTTGTATTATTTTTCCGCTGCAGTACTGTATTTAAATCTCTGATATTCTTTGTTGTATAATATTTATTCATACTCTGTATATTCTTGTATCTGATGGAATTGTTGTAATAACAATGAAATGTTCTTCTGTCTACGTTCATTTGTGGGTTGTTCTCAAAGTATCCGCTCTTTCCTTCACGGGGAAGTTACCGGTTCTCAATATATATATATATATATATATATATATATATATATATATATATATATATGTCATTAACCAAATATTGATTATGTTTATCAGAATATTTCATATTGAAGAGAAATTGATGTTATTTGTATTGTTTAACATCTGTGATGGAAGGAATCAGGTTGGAGGGATCCAACAGGACTCCTCAATATTTATAATACTATTTGTTTTCATATATTGTGATATATGATGTGATATATAATATGTGATTGATTATGATGACACTAGTCTTGTTATTTGGTATTTTTAATACCATAAGAAATACTAGAACATGAAAAGGGAATTTTCAGAAAGTATTTTGAAAATAAAATATTTATATAAAATATTTATATAAAATCAATGGATTTTATAAAAAGGAAATATTTGGGAAACTAAATAAGACCTTCTGTATAGATATTATTATCAGTTATATGGAAGTTTTGTAAGGCCGTTTTGGTATAAATACTTAACGGAAATAATAAGAGGTAAATAATTGAGTATATGGAGTAAATATAATATTTGAGAAATTTATAGAATTTTAAAAGAGAATTGCCAGCCAGTTATAAAAGAATTATAGGAATTTGATTTAAAGTAAATATTTAATAGAAATCTGTTTTTGACAAATCAATTGAGAAGAATAATTTATAAACGATGTTTATAAATTAAGTAAATATTTATCATTTGATAAATTGAATATATAAATATGAATTTATATAGAGAAGCGAAAATTGGTTTTAACACCGATATTTGAAAATGGAATGTAAACTTAACATTTATAAAGGTAATTATAAAGGATGGGAATATGAAATTGAAAAGGGGGAAATCTATTTTAAAAATAGAAATGGAATTTCGAATGGCTAGAAATAAATAACTTGTTTAATAATTAAAACAAGTAGTGTGATTTATGAACAATGTTTATAAATGAAGTAGAAATAATTATCAGTGGATAATTTGGATTGTTAATTCAGTAGTGAATGTAAAACGGGAAATTGGGAATTTGTTTTGAAAAAGAAACGACGGAATTTATTTCAATGTTCGAAATATGAATAGGATTAAAATAAAATCCATAAAGATTTGTAACTAGAATTCGACTAGGCAAATTGTAATAAAATAATTTATTTTAAATAAATTATATATTGAATAAATGGGGATTTGACAAGAAAATTAATATTCGGTTTGAAATCGATATTTCAAAATCGAATATAAAGGCGATAGAGAATTATATACTTATTAAATGAAATCTACTATGTAGTTGACATGTAAACGAGATTTGATAAACAAAATGGAATGTGACAAGAAGTTGTAAAATGACTCGATAATTAGATTAAACCGGTTTAGTATTTAAATTATGAAATCAAGTTTTGATTTGATAATACGAGTCCAGTTTTCTGTAAAGAAATAATATTCACATTTTAAAGTGAATAACGATTTAAAAGAAATCGTTTTGCAGAATTAAAAAAGTTATAAAAACAAATTGGTAATTGTTGGGAAGTACTAAATTCAAAAATGAGTTTAGAAATTGAGTTGACCTGAAAGGGTAAAATATGTTGGAGTTCATAATATAAATCGAATATAGTTTATTTGAAAAGGAGTTACCGAATATAATTTATTTGAATGAGAGAAAATCTAATATAGTTTATTCGAAAAGGAGTTATTAACTATAATTTATTCGAATGAGAGATTATCGAATATAGTTTATTCAAAGGGGAGTTATCGAACATAGTTTATTCGAATGAGAGATTATCGAATATAATTTATTTTAAAGGGCATTATCGAAGTTTATTCAAGGGAGAATTATCGAATATAGTTTATTCAAAGGAGAGTTATCGAATAAAGATTATTCGGGAGAGAAATATACATTGGGATTCGACTATATTGAATGTAGGAAAATACTATTTACTTTCCGGTTTTTAAATCAAGATTTATTTATTTAATGGATTAATTAATTATTATTTATTCAAATTAATGAATAAAAGTTATATTTCGAAGTTAGATATTTCGAAAGTAGGGATTATAATGTTATCTTTATAACCAATGTTTTTCATAAAAGAATTGGATTCGTAAACTGAATCCGAGAGTTGCATGAGCAATGATTTGATAAGAAGTTAAGGAAATTTGAAACTGACTGGAGACTAGTTAAGTTGAACAATTTCCTGAGTATCAATCTGATGTTGATTTCGGCCTTCGAGGTTGATATTCATGGAATTGTCCTTTTACTAGTTTACAGTTAGAAACTGATAGATGTGTGAAGATAGTGATGCGTGAATCTGAAATTGAAACGTTTCCAAAGTTAGTAATGTATATTTTCTAAAATTACAAAATAAGGATTGATGAATATACGAAAACGGGAAATGGGGAAATGAATAAATTAACTTAATAGGAAAAATGTGATTAATGATTGATCGATAAAATTTCCATTTGGAAATAAGATCGTTGTGTGTATGGATGTTTTCTTTTGATACTTAAATAACCGACTATCAAAGTTTTGACCATTTTTCCGTCATCAGTACAGAGAGATCGAGATCAGATTTATTATCTAAAAACCACTTTGTATGGGCGTTAGCGTTGCGAATCAAATACGATGAAGATAATTGAAGACGGCGTTTATGCAAGAGTTTTGTAACAACCCGTATTTTGAATAACATGTTATAGCGTAAATTCAAGCAGAATTAAATGTTAAAATCTGAATCAAGGGAAACGGGTTGTGCCATTGCGTTCGTCTCGGAAAAATACGCGAAATAGAGTCCGTATTTTCAAAAACCGAAGTCCGTATGACCAAGTTATGGCCCGTCAAAGTTTTCAGAAAATTTCAAGTTCAAAAACAGTTCAAATTTCAAATCTGGAGCCAAACAGACTGGGCAGGAAAATTTCCCGCCCAGCCCCCAAGTCGACTGGGGAGTCGACTTGCCCCAGCTAGTGTCGACTGCCCAGTCGACACCCCTGTCGACCTGGGTGGTCGGGCCAGTTTGGCCTGGTACACCTGTTTTGGCTCCTGGGTCTTGTTTTGTTGGCTTGTGACGTGATTTGATGGCTCAGATCTGAATTAGGGTTAATCCTATGGCCTAAACTAGTCTCTACACCTATAAAAACACCCTAATGCCTAGCCTAAATCACCACAAATCAATCCTACAACTAGGTTATGCCAAAATGCTCCTTAATCATGGCCTCCATCTTCTTCATGAAAGCTTGAGTGTTCTAAGCTAGTAAAAGAGCCATCTTTCTTCATGCAAATCAAAGGAGCTTCTCAAGACAACTTGGAGCTTATATTCATTTGGGGATTTCTAGTGTGGCTTCGTCTCAATCTTGTTTTATTTTGTTCTAGTCTTCTTAGCCAAGCTTTGTAAGCCCTCCTCTACTCTTAGATCTAAACTATGAACTTAATATGACATGTAGCAAGTTGAAATGAGACTTTTGTGTTATGCTTGCCTTGGATTTCATGCATAGATTCATTCATGACCCTTTTGATCTATGTTTGTGGACCTAATGTTTACCTATCATGAATCTAGTACCACTTATGTTGACTTTTGGGTGGAAAGCTATGAGCTTTATGTGGTGATTGTGCATAAATGCAACATAGAACCCCTCATGACCTTGATGTTAACTTGCCATGATGCGCCCTATATGCTAATCACAAGTTTATCACCCTATTTGCTAAGTTTTATGCCATACATGTGTAGATTGGAATTGGACCTAAGTGCAATATTTGCATTGAACCTATCATTGTATGCATAGATCTATTCATGTCTCTCTTGATCTATGATTGTGGATCTATCATGAACCTAGTACCGTTCATGTTGACTTTTGGGAAAAATGATATGAAATGGATTATGGCTTATGCATGTTAACAAACCTTAATCCCTCATGTCCCTTAACATGCATATTATGACGTTGAACCTATTTTCTATGCACAAGTTAGGATTGTCACCCTTTATACTATTGTCATGTTTGAGGCCAAATCACCTTTATGCTATCATACATGTTTTGAGGCCAATATGCTATAAGAAAGTTATGATGAACACCTTTGCCTCAAATATCACCATGTTTAACTTGTGATAGACCTTGCCATCTTATGCCCACCTTGTCATATTCTTATGTTCCCTCTTTGATCTATTTGTGTTGATGCGAACTTACGTGCGATGGGGCTACGTTATGGGTAAACTTAAATGACATGAAACATGACTTGAAAATATGACATGTGATTATGCTTGAAAACATGAACGTGGACATGACATGTAGAAAACATGAAAGTGGCCAACTCGAGGTTGGGTTGAGTTTGTAGCATTAATCTACCCGGAACCGACCGGCTTAACTAGTAGCTACAAGCAATAGGACCCAATGTGAGTAGTTGGTCATATCGCACTCAAAACCCGAGGTTAGACTAGGTTGTGGTGTAAAGCTACCCGGACCCGCCCGGCTTAACTAGTAACCACAACAAAGTCTAATGTGAGAGGTTGGGGTGCATTAAGTAATTAATGCCACATGGTAGGGTTAAGTTACGGACCCCTTGAATACTTAACCAATTGAACACGATGGATTGTTGGGGTTAAGTCATGAACCACTTGGGTATACTTAACCAACTTGTACATGGTTTGGATAGGGTTAACCACACTTAACCCATTAGAAACCCTAGTTTGCGGGGCCCCTTTCAATAGTAATCCACCAGGGAGAATCGGGATACCCTAGGGACTAGGCTAGGGGTGGGGCATGGTTACTGGGCTGATTGTAAGTGACCAAAAGGGACGGCTAGGTAGGTGCTCCATTGTAGATTCCGGCGGACTATGGTCGTGCACATAGTCCGGGGATGAAAGACAGACATGGGCACCAGTAGGCTTGGACTGTGCGTGCTTGTTTTGGTGTTAGTGGTTGGCACCCTAGGGCCCGGATACACCCTAGGGTGGACCTTGCACAGTCGACTACATCTCGCGGTTGGGCCGTATGACACCGATACACGACGAGTTAGGCTTATAGGGAGCCGATCGACTAGACCGTGTAGTTGGACCTTGATTTAGGTCATCTCATGATGTTGGGCCAATTTTGGGCCAAGGGATCATTTCTTGTTTATACTTGACATGGATTAGAATACTAGTACACTTGGTGCAACTTAACCTTGTATATGCGATGCCACACTTGAACTATCTTGTTAACTTTTCACCATGCCAGTTATCATCCTATGTTTCATCTCTGTTTTACAAGTCCAGTTAACTTTATTAGTTTTTATACTAATAGTAGGTAGGACTTACCAGTCTTTTTGGCTGACCTGTTTTCCTTTCGCCTCTTTTCTTCTGTCCCCCCCCCCTCCCCAGGTTCTCAGGGTGGGAACAGTAGCACCTAGAGCTCGCTATGGCTTTACCACGTCTACTTTGGGGATAGTATATTTTATGTTATTTCCAGTTTTCAGTTTATGTTTTCTAGACTTGTAGTAGTTGGAAAATAATGACTAAGTACTTTGATGTAACTTGACTATGGTTTTGAAATAGTAATTTTATCCGCTACTTTATTTACTCTGTTTTACTCATATGTTCTGTCTTGTGATATCTTCATGCATGTTTACCTTGTCCAACACCCCTCCAAAGCTAGTGTACTTACAAGAGTGACCCTGGCGGAGGTGGGGTGTTACAAGTTTTTTGTGGCAAATCCTAGGTAGAAATTGCCTAAGATGGATTTACAAAATAGTGCCTTCGATTTGTCCAGTCCCAAGACAACCTATATGGAAGAATGTCTGACATAGTATATTTAATAGATCGTGTAAGTTGATCACTTCAAACATATTTACGTTTGGTGGCGGAGGAATTCATTTCTCTTAGTTGTGTACCCGTGGTATTTTTGGAGAAATCAATTTGTGATTTGGCGGGTATGACGATGTGACATTCAAAGTGAATAAATGTGTGATCTGTCAAAGACAAGTGTGGCCTCAAGCCTCACAACCAGGAAACGGTAAAAATAGGGTAGGCTGCATGGCTAAGTGGGTAGCTCCCAGTTAGGGTGTATTATCACCTGATCTAGAGAAATTTCATTTACTTCTTTAACCTATTTCGATGCTGACCCTTTCGGGTAACGGTTGCTGATCCCAATCGTTGGTAATAATACATTCGGTGCACTCAAGCGAAATGAGTAACCAGTCATGTTTAGTCTGGGTTGCAAGATGTTCTTGTTGAACCTGGTGTATTCCTCTCTAGAGATACATTGTCGGAAGGTGGTTCCATACCTTGCCAGTTGGAATCCATTACCCAATAAGCGCCTGCGGTTTTTTTATTATATATTATTTATGTGGAACGTGAGATGAAAGCGTTCCACTAGATTGTTATTCACTTGATTTAGACATTATTATAATATCAGAAGAGTATGGACTTTAAAGAAATGTTTTGGGTTAATGTAAGGTAAAAACCATCCGTGTTTATGTATGGATCAGTCTTACGATTGTTCTTTCTTTTAAAAGGATTTTAAAAGTTAAAAAAATGGTTGGAATTTACTCACACCAGTCACATGACTGACCCAGAGTTTATTTTTGTTTTGTTTTCCCTAAACTCTTGGGTGCCCAATTCTGTACGAGATTCAAGTAGTTGGGATTTTACAGATATACTTAGAGAGCTGGAGCAGGAGGCTTCAGGATTATTATAGCTACTGTTTATTTCCCCTGTGTTTTAAGTGTTGTACTCCGATAATGGTATTGTATACGGATACTAGTTTTTCTTTCAAAGTTATGTTGTATAATATATTTATTCATTCCGCTGTGAGATTCGTGTTACTCTGATTCTGTTGTTAATATCTTCTTCTTCTATTTCTATTAATGATCTGGAATGTTCGATGCCTGAATAATTGTCATGGGTTTTATGTTGATTTTTTGGGTCGAAAATCCAGTTCGTTACAGTGGCATCAGAGCTGAAGGTTAAGTGATTACCTTGGCTATGTGGCATAACTCGATGGAAATAGGGTTAGTAATACCCTGGATTGAGTTTGAGTGTATATATACGAGTGAGCGTATTTGTAGATTTTATTCAAAAAAAATGTTTTATATTATGGAGATTTATTGGTTGAGTTGTTTATGAGTTCTGGTCGATCAGTTTGATCCACTGTATCGGTAGGAGTTTCTAAACACTTGAATACGATGAACCGACACGGTATGTTCTGAAAAGAGGGTAATGAAATAATTTTACCCAAAGTACATTTTGATATAAAGAAAATATATATTGGAGTTATTATATTTGATGTATTGGACATTATTATAATCAAATAAGATTATAATTGAAATGATTATAAATAACCAATCCGAATTCATATAAGTGTGATATATGAAATCAGATGAATTGAATCTGAAATTAAAATTAGAATTGGAATTAAAATTCCTAAAAGTTGGAAAAGTGTTTATAAATGGACTTGGACTAAACATAAGGAAAATTTAAAATCCTAGGAGATTTTAAATTGGTTTACAAGCATGGTGAATGGTATTTTGAAATGTATTTCAAAATGGAAGTGTTTAAAAATGGTTTTGAAAGTAATATAGTATTGAACTCACTTTAATCACTGGGAAATAACCCTGATGATGTTGACCACATCATCAGTGTTCATTTTCGAGTTCTAAGCAACGGATTACTACCAAAGATATTGTTTTTGAATTGTTTTGAGGGAACGAGTTGTTTTGGATCCTAAAAGGGAAAGTTTGATTTTTGATATGGTAAACTGTTTAAAAACTCTAAGGAAAAGATTGTTAGAATTAAAAACAAGTTAAATAGAAATTTGTGGAAACAAATTGGAATTTGAGTTGAAGCCAGTAAAATTGAAACTGTTTTGAGATGGAGTAATATCAAGCAGAATTGGAATTTGGTATACAATCGGACTCATTTGAGTAAATGAATTGATTTTTGAAACAAAAATCAGAATTGTGATTTTAGGATGAAGATATCTGTAACAAACCAGTTTTTTTCAACGTTTTAAATATATGAAATTCATTTGAATTTATATTTGTAAAATTTATATTTGATTAAAATGAAATTTAGTTTATTTTAATTTGCTTTTATATGTTTAAATTTTGGTTTAAAAAAAATAGTTGGAAGTTTACTTATTTAATTTTAGATTTGAATTTGATTTTGGAAAATAAATTTAAACTTGTATTTGGGGTATGTATATTTCATAGTATATTTGTTTTATATTATAAATAATATATACACTGAAAAAAGTGCTTAAAATCATCTCTTTGAATGATTTAGGAAGGAAATATTGATTTGAGATCTTGAGGTCCAATATTTTGAAATCAATTTCTAATATCTTAGAATTGATATTTCAGAAAAAAATTATTTGAAATATGTTTATATAGATCAGAGTAGCGCAGCAAAGCATGAAGATATTTTCGGAATAAATTGTTTCAAGAGATTTCGACTATTTATTCCAAATGAGATTTAATACTAAACCTAAATGGATAAAATTCTATATTTTGTAAAGAATTCTGGAAATGAAATTTGAAAAGGAAAGTATACAATTTGATGAATCTCTTGAAAAATATTATCTTTTGTGTAATTGTTGATATTTCGAAATGATTTGAAATTTATTTTCAGAAAAACTCGATATGGCTTATATATTGAAATGGGTTGTAAAGTGTTTATACATAGAAATTTGATGACTTGAATCCCGAGATTTTGAAAAGGTTTGGAAAAAACTGATAACAATACTATTCAAAAGTATTTGAAATTACTATTACAAAATGATTTTTAACTTCGGGATATGAAATAAAGTGATTTATCGCTAAGATTCGAGTAACTAGTGACTAAAGAAAGGTACAATGTGGGTGTAAGCCCTTGATTGGTGATGGTCTGCTCCGGGGTCCGGAGAGATATCATTATTCGATATCGATACATGCGTAGGCCGTGCCTCGTGGCCTTGTCACTGGGAGAAACCTGTCGACTTGGGACATAAATATTTTATGTTGTCTATCGTAAAAGATTTGAAATTTCGAAATGATTTTTGGTTTTGAAATCCCAAAGCAAGTATGATTCGATATGAAAAAGAAATATAGAATTTCAAACGAATTGAAAATAAAACCAGGATTGTAAATCGAAGAGAGCGTTTCATAATTTTATATCATTTTGAACAATCTCTCCTTTTCGAGGACGAAAAGCCTTAAGGAAAGGAGATTGTAATGAACCATTTTTTTTCAATGTTTTAAATATATGAAATTCATTTGAATTTATATTTGAAATTTATATTTGATTAAAATGTTGAAATTTAGTTTATTTTAGTTTTCTTTTATATGTGTAAATTTTGTTTTAAAAAAATTAGTTGGAGATTTACATATTTAATTTTAGATTTGAACTTGGTTTTGGAAAATAAATTTAAACTTGTATTTGGGGTATGTATATTTTATGGTATATTTGTTTTGTATTATAAATGGTATATACACTTAAAAAAAGTTATTTATTATTGTGCCACTTGTTCAAGCTTTTGTGAAATTTTTACAACTGTTACTTGTTTCCAGAAATTCATCCATGCGTCCTTCCTTTATGCAGAACCGTGTCTTCTTAGTTTCCATCATTCTTGCTTTACCCTCCCCTTTGGTTTTCATTTCATTTCCCTGCAAAACGTTTTCCCTGAAATTCAAAACCAACCATCGTCAATGGCCTTCGAAATGTCAAGTCATTCCCAAAAGCGAAATCAAAACCAGTTTTACCTAAATTAATTCGTCCTTTCCCCCTTAGCTCCACCGTTCTTCGCGCCACCACCGCTTCCACCTCATCTGACGTCGCTCCGCCTCGCAACTGAACCCATCTGTTCCTCCCCAAAACCGCAATAATCTCCATCGTCCTTTGCTTCCTCTAGTCACCATCGATCAGTGCGTGTTTCCCCCCTTTCCAGTCAAAACTGCCAACGAGCTAGAGCCGTGACCGCCTCAGGTTGGCACTGGAATTCGTAGTCCGACCGTTCGCCACTCCGAATCTCAGCAGTCTCTTCCAAGATAACTGAAATCAACGGCCTCCTTTAAGCTGCAACCAAAGCCATCGCCTTGTTTCCATATCGTTGATGTTTCTTCCTTTGTCTACGGCAACAAATGGTAAGTTTAACTTACGATTAAACTGGTTGCAAGTGGGCTACCTCATTCTTCACTAAGTATGATTGTTTGGGATGTTTGGCCATCGGTTTTTGCTATCAGACAAATAACTGTGTGATTTTGATTTCAGCCATCGTTTTGTTTTTGTTTCATCTATTCTACACTATCTTGTTGTCCATTGTCGCCAAGTTGTTTTGTTCTTTTAGTTGCATTTAATTCTAAAGGTTGGGTATTTCAGTCTATAATTATGTATAGATGATATTACAGTCTATATTTCAGTCCACTTTCAACACATCAGCTAATAGCAATTACATATATGTACCATCAGGGAGAAATTACGACCCCTTTTTAGATAAAAGGAGTGGCTTAAACTTTAGTCTAAGTTGGCAATCCGAATTTAAGTATTTTAATATGATTATTAGGCTTACAGTCTCCTCTTTTACACCCACTATATTATGTAGCTTTAAGTGTATATTTTCACATATATATTTACTTATATGCATAAGCACAAATGTACATATTATAGGCATACATGATGTATGTATCGTGTGATTTTGATATTAGACAACAGTTTATATTTGAATACTAAGTGTGCCAGGAAAAGTGGAACGAGGGTTTGGTGTTAAATATGGGATACTAGAATACTACAAACTATGCACATAGGAGAAAAGCTCATTTATATATATGTATATATATATTTTTTGCATAACTCATTGTCATCCAAACCATTGTTTGATTCATGCTTACCACTAGTTCAGATTTACATGCTTAAATTATCTACTTGAATGGGCTTTTATGTTTGTTGCATGATTTTAGTTGGCTTCCTGGTTACTCTTTTGGCTGCCACGAATATACATCACCTAGTATAATAATCCGTTGTCTTTATGCCATCCTTGAATTATTAGATTGAGTTCTGCATGTTATCTCACACATCAAACAATTTCCGTATGCCTTGTGCTTGTTACTACAGTTTGCATGTGATGTCATACTCGAATCATTTAATAATTTCATGAGGATTAATAATTATATTTATGTGTTTATCGAAGTGACTTACTTGAAATAAGTTTATTCCTGGCTCAGGTGTTTTGTGTATTTTGCATGGAACGCTCGGGTCATGTCCTAAGTGTTCCAGGCTTAGAGTTTTCGACTCGCTAAACAGAAGAGGAACGTGAAGACGCAAGACGCTTACTCCTGCGCTCGACAAACTGTAAACTTTTATTTTATTTAAAAATCATGTACTATATTTATGAATTCTTCCGTTGTGAAAAATATTTTGTAAAACTCTGATATTTTATGAATTTTTTTATTTCGCTGCATATATTTGTGCGCTGTGATTCTATAATATTTCTGTTAAACCCTGTAGGCTAATGATGATTCGCCGGTTTGAGCGTCTTCAGTCAGTTTAAATACCGACTTGGAGCGGTTAAAAAGGCAAGTCGTTACAGTTGGTATCAGAGCCAGGTGTGACAAAGCTTAGCTTATAGGTTTTAAAATTTCATTAGAGATAGAGTAGCAATACTCTATAATGAGTGGAATTGACACAAGAATTACTATAGAGAGAGCATATTTTAAAAAATAAAAGTTATTTTGGAATAAAATAAACCATTTTGAAAAGCGTAATTATTTTGAAGTATAATTTATGTTAAGGGTTTTGAGTATTATTGGACGTCGAGATTAGGCTATTTAGTATGTACGGAATTTGAATATACGTCTGATCAACGTATATACGAAGACCGATATATACTAGACAGATATGGAATCACTCTCTAGTCGCCCGAAGATGATTCTGATGATTGATGCATCATCACCAGAAATTTATTTTCGAGTTTTGAAAGTGGGATGATTGTATGGTCCCGATTTAAGTGTCGAGAAATACTTGAAACCATATAGATAAGCATTAGAAAATGCTTTGGAATTTTAATAAAATATTTTGATAAATGGATATGAATGGGAATAGATAAACGAAATTAAAATAAACTACATTTTCGTTGTTTGTAAAGAATAAATTGAATTTGCAAATGAAATTGAAAGTGGGAAAATATTGGAATAAAAATTGAAATTGCAAATGAATTGCGATTAAGTTTGAGATAAATTGAAATAAATTGAATAAAATTTGAATAAAAATGAATGTTTCGAAATATATTTTTGCCGCTTCGCTTGTTGATGTGTTTCGTTTTCCCTTGATTTGCCGTCAATTTTCACTTATCGATTCGAACCGTTCGTGCTTAAGTTCTTGAGACTATATGAATCTTATCCTTTTATTCTTTGCCTTGCATCGACAAATTCTTGGACAAGTGGATTGATAACATCGTTTTAGATTTGAAATTTTTTTGCTTAAAATCATCTCTTTGAATGATTTGGGAAGGAAATATTGATTTGAGAATTCGAGGTCCAATGTTTTGAAATTAATTTCTAATATCTTAGAATTGATATTTCAAGAAAAAAATTGTTTGAAGTATGTTTATATAGATCAGAGTAGCGCAGCAAGCATGAAGATATTTTCGGCATAAATTTTTTCAAGAGATTTCGACTATTTATTCCAAATGAGATTTAGTATTTAAACCTGAATGGGTAAAATTCTGTATTTTGTAAAGAATGTTGGAAATGAGATTTGAAAAGGAAAGAATACGATTTGATGAATCTCTTGAAAAATATTATCTTTTGTGTAATTGTTGATATTTCGAAATGCTTTTAAATTTATTTTCATAAAAACTCGATATGGCTTATATATTGAAATGGGTTGTAAAGTGTTTGTACATAGAAATTCGACGACTTAAATCCCGAGATTTTGAAAAGATTTGAAAAAAACGATAACAGTACTATTCAAAAGTATTTAGAATTAAACGGTTTATAACTTCGGGATATGAAATAAAATGATTTATCGCTAAGATTCGAGTAACCAGTGACTAAAGAAAGGTAAAATGTGGGTGTAAGCCCTTGACTGGTGATGGTCTGCTCTAGGGTCCGGAGAGACATCATTATTCGATATCGATACATGCGTAGGCCGTGCCTCGTGGCCTTGTCACTGGGAGAAACCTCTCGGCTTGGGACATAAATGTTTTATGTCATCTATCGTAAAATATTTGAAATTTCGAAATGATTTTTGGTTTTGAAATCCCGAAGCAAGTATGATTCGATATGAAAAAGAAATATAGAATTTCAAGTGATTAGAAAATAAAATCAGGATTTTAAATCGAAGAGAGTGTTTCATACTTTGATATGATTTTGAAAAATTTCTCCTTTTCGAGGACAAAAAGCTTTAAGGGGAGGAGATTCTAATGAACCAGTTTTTTCAGCGTTTTAAATATATGAAATTCATTTGAATTTATATTTTTGAAATTTATATTTGATTAAAATGTTGAAATTTAGTTTATTTTAATTTGCTTTTATATGTGTAAATTTTGGTTTAAAAAAAATTAGTTGGAGATTTACTTATTTAATTTAAATTTGATTTTTTTTTTTGGAAAATAAATTTAAACTTGTAATTGGGCTATGTCTATTTCATGGTATATTTGTTTTGTATTATAAATGGTATATACACTTTAAAAAAGTTATTTATTGTTGTGCCACTTGTTCAAGCATTTGTGAAATTTTTACAGCTGTTACTTGTTTCCTGAAATTTATCCATGCGTCCTTCCCTTATGGAGAACCATATCCTCTTAGTTTCAATCGTTCCTACTTTACCCTCCCTTTTAGTTTTCGTTTCATTTCCCTACCAACCGTTTTCCCTAAAATTTGAAACCTGCCATCGTTAATGGCCTCCGAAATTTCAAGTCATTCCGGAAAGCGAAATCAAAACCAGTTTTACCCAAATCAATTCGTCCCTTCCGCGTTAGCTCCACCGTTCTTCGCGCCACCACCGCTTCCACCTCATCTTACATCGCTCCGCCTCGCAACTGAACCCATCTGTTCCTCCCCAAAACCGCAACCATCTCCGTCGCCCTTTGCTTCCTCCAGGCACCATCGATCAGTGCGTGTTTTCCCCCCTTCCAGTCGAAACTACCGATGAGCTATAGCCGTGATCGCCGTAGGTTGGCACTGGAATTCGTACTACGACCGTTCGCGCCTCTGAATCTCAGCAGACTTTTCCGATATAACTGAAATCAGCGACCTCCTTCAAGCTGCAACCAAAGCCGTTGCCTTTTTTCCAAATCGCTTGTGTTTCTTCCTTTGTCTATGACAACAAATTATAAGTTTAATGTAATGACCCGGGATTTTGGCGATCTTGGTTATCCGATATACAGCACATATCGAACATCCAAGGATCGAAAAATAACGGTCATTAATGAAAGAAAACAGAGGGTGAGGATAGATAAGATAGAAACATAGAATATAAGAAGAACAAGAACACAACATCAGAGTAACACGAATCTCACAGTGGAACGAATAACATATAATATATATAACACAACTTGAAATATACATCTGTACTTGAATATACATATCATTATCAAAGTACATCACTTACAACATAGTGGAAATAACTATAACTATATGATCCTGAAGCCTCCTGCTCCAAGCTCTTCCAGTATATCTGTAAATCCTGACTACTTGACTGCCCGTACAAATTTAGGCACCCAAGAGTTTAGGGAAACAACAAAATAAACTCCGGGTCAGTCATGGGACTGGTATGAGTAAAACAGTTTAAAACAGTTTGAACAAGTAAACGATATCTCATAAGACCGCGCTGTGTAACGGAATGGGTTTTTCCCTTATGAGAATCCAAAATATCTTTATATCAAAAACCTTTTGATATTATAATAATGTCTATCAACCACAATATAATAATCATCTAGCAGATACGCTTTCATCTCACGTTCTACATATATAGTATACAATCAAAACCGCAAGCACGTATTGGGCAATGGGTTTCCAACTATGACAAGGTATGGAACCACCTTTCGCTAGTGTACCTCTAGAAAGGAATACACTGGGTTCAACAAGAACATCTTGCGACCCGGCCACACATGGCCGACCACTCATTTCGCTTGAGTGCATCGAACGTATATCACCAACGGTTGGGATCAGCAACCGTTTCCCGAATGGGACAACATCAACAATAGATTTTTAGAAATAAATAAAACTCTAGATCAGGTGATTATACACCCTACTTCGGAGCGACCGACTTAGCCATGCTGCCTGCCCTATTTCTGTCATTTACCGGTTGATGAGGCTTGAGGTTACGCTTCATCATCACATCAGATTCACTTCGAATGCCACATTGTCAGATCCATCGAAAATCACTAAATGATGTCTACAATAGTACATTATGTGTTAGCTAAAGAAGTTTCCTTCTCCACTTCCACTCTTGGTACGGTTGAAGAAATCAATGTACGTGACCTTTCTGGAAATACTCTGTCGAACATTCATCCATACAAGTCATCCAGGAATGGGATGAACTGAAGGTACTATTTAGTATATCCATCTTAGGCACTATTATCTAAGATCTATACAACAGCCCTTGTACTATACTCCGTCTTCAATTTTCTTTGGCATGTATGATTCGCAACGCTTATGCCAATACAGAGTGGTTCTTTTGGATAATAATCCAATCGGTCTCTCCATTTTAACAACGTTAAAATAGTCAAAACTTCGATAGTCTGTGATTTAACCATAAAAGAAAAACAGGTGTGGAAACAACGATATTATTTCCAAATGGAAATTCTTTCAATAAATCATCAATCATATATATATATATATATTCATATTTTCCTTATTTTCTATGTTTAGAAAATATACGTGAACGCTGGAAAACATTTCCAGATCTTCTTTACTTGGATTTAAACAGATGTTTAAATCAACATCGCGACGACAACTCAAACCACTTTACTTATTTACTAAATCACTTAACCACTTTCACTCTCGAACCTTAACCATTTCTAGATTAAAAACGAAGTCAATCAAGTTGGGGTATAACTACCTCTCAGACCTTAACTGAACAACATTTCAAATCGCGAAATAGGTTAAGTTCATCTTTTAACTTTTTAACATCTCCTTACGTAACTCTCGTTCGAATAAATCTCTATTCGATAATTCTTTCCTTCGAGTAAGGTATATTCGATAACTCTATTCAATTTACTCTATTCGATTAACCCTTATCAATTAACTCTATTGGACTAACGCTATTGATTTCCTCGTTTCACTTAACTCCTTTCGAATAAACTATATTCGATAACTCCCTTAACTCTATTCAAATAAACTATATTCGATTAACTCCTTTTACTTTATTCAAATCACTAATATTCAATTAACTCAATTGATTCTATTCGAATAAACTATATTCGATTAACTCCTTTTTCTTTCTATTCGAATAAATTATATTCGATTAACTCATTTGCTTTAACTCTAATTGATTAACTCCATATAATAACTAAATTCGATAACTCCTTCGAATAACCAAATTCGATATTTCCTTTCGAATAAACTATATTCGATTACTCACTTCGGTTAAAATAATCGATAAATCTTTTCGATTAAACTATAATCGATAACTCCTTCGATTAACTAATAATCGATAACTCCTTTCGATTAATAAATAATCGATAAATCCTTCGATTAACTAATAATCGATAACTCCTTCGATTAACTAATAATCGATAACTCTTATGTGTTTAACTCTATTCGAATAACTAATTCGAATAACTCTTATTTATTTACTAAATATTTCCTTTTTAATTCTATTTGTAAATGGTTTATAAACATTTCTCTTTCTGGTTGATTTGTAAATGGTTTACAAACCTTTCTCGTTCTAATCTATTTGCAAATGGTTTGCAAATAATTCCTTTAGGGTTTCATTTCTAAGTATTTTCTATTTATAAATAATCCATTTATAAATAAATTTCTATTTATAAATATTCCATTTATAAATAATTCCTTTTATAAAATCTCCTTTGATTGTTATAAATATTATCACTTTTATAAAATCCTTTGATTTTATAAATTATCTATTTTCAATATTCATTTTGAAAATTCCCTTTTCACCATTCCGGTATGTTATGGTATTTAACACATCAAATCACGATGACCAATATCGTTCAAACACGCATAATCGACAACAGATTATATATCACATCGTATATTACAATATATGAATCACAGTAAAATAAATGTTGAGGAATCCAGTTGTATTCCTCCAACCTGTCTCCCTGCATCATAGATGTTAAACAATATAGATAACATCACTTTCAGTTCCATATGATATATTCTGTTAAACAGAATCAAATATAGAAATTCAACTAACTGACTAGCAGTTCAATCAAACAGTCAACATACAGTCAATCAGCCAATATTTAATAGTTCTAAAAATACAACATGAAATTATAAACTGTTCAGAGTTAGTGAGATTTACTCACATTTGCAGTTCATCGTTATAGAACGATAAACTGTTGTTTGATTTGAACTAAACAGAGTATTTCGCCATAAATTCAAACGAGCTCCACTCTACTCCCCGTCAGTTCCATTGGGTAGTGTCCGTCCATACGATCCTAACAGATCTTGTTTCACTAAATTTCGATAATATACGAATAAGATATCGCATCTACAAATTTATACTTCATATAAATTTATTTAAAACTTAATGAAATTAAATGTTGGGCTTTACCAATCAAAACAAGGCCCATCCACATTGCAACACCCACACCCGCAAAATACAACTTCCCCAAACCAGAAATCACGTACTGCTCCTCTTCCTGAAATGGTCATAACCGAAAATTCAATTCGATCTATCTCCCTCATCACTCAATGAAAACCCTCACAACCACCACTGAACTACTCCTCATCCCGTTCTCTTCCTCCTCCATCTGTTCTCTGCCAACTCGCTCCGGTTTTCAAACTTGCGACATCAGTTGTCTCCGCGTCTGTACTGTGAAATGAACGAACCTTTTTGTCATTGAACTCCTCGAATTTTTGCACTGAGGTATGGTTTTCCTTAGTGAATCCAAATCCGACTTCCATTCCTCACAATAAAGTTTCAATCCATCAATCTTCTTAACCATAGAATTCGCTGTGCAAGTTTCTAGCGAATGGAGATGTAACACCCCGAATTTTAGTTAATACTAAAATTCACTAATTACAGGATAAATAATCTCAGATGTGGGAATTAGGGGAAACGGGCTGCGTCATTACGTTCGTCTCGGAAAAATACGCGAAATAGAGTCCGAGTTTTCGAAAATCGGAGTCCGTATGGCCCAGTTATGGCCCGATGAAGTTTGCAGAAAATTCAAAACTAAAACAGATTTAAAAATTTAAAATATGCAGATTTGGAATGGGCCAGGCGGGGTCAGGCGGGAAGCTTCCCGCCTAGCCCATGTCGACAGGGCTGTCGACAGGGGTGTCGACATGCCTGTCGACTTGCCTGTCGACAGGGTCCAGGCGCCCAGTGAACCTGGGTGCACCAGGTTGCACCAGGTTGGGTTTCAGGCTGGCTAGGAGGGCTGGTTCTAGAGATTTCCTAAATCTAAGGGTCCTAACCTAATCTAGGGTTAATCTAAGGGCCTAAAACACTCACCTAATCCTATAAATAAGACCCCAACCCTACCCTAATTCATTCATAATTAAGTCTTGTAACTAAACTATGGCAAAATGAAATTTGAGCATGGCCTCCACTAGTTCATGAAGGAGTTGCAAGCAAATCCCTCTCAAATCATTCTCTAATCCATTCTAAGTATCTTAATCTTCTTCATTAGCTTGCTAATTGTGTTTTGGTGAGTTTCTATCACTTTAACACCAATTGTTAAAGTAAGTAGATTTGGTGTAATAAGATCTATGGTCTTAAATGCGGATTAGTGAGTTTGAATCATGTATAATGATATGTTACTCTATGTTGTTCTATGATTATGCATATGTGATAAGTTGGTTTATGCATGCTTAATAAGTTGATTTATGCATGTTTAACAAGTTGATATATGCATGTTTAATAAGTGGATTTATGCATATTTAATAAGTGGAATTATGCATGTTTAGCAAAGTGAGATATGCAAGTTTAGTGTATGTTTAAATGCAAGATTTATGTGATATGCAAGTTATGCATGCTTATGCGAGTATATGAATACTTATGCAAGATATGTATATGCTTAAATGACATGATATGCAAGTTATGCAAGTATGCGAATGCTTATGCAAGTATGTGGATGCTTATGCAAGTATGTAAATGCTTATGCAAGTTATGTGTATGCTTAAATGCATGTTTAACATGTTATGCAAGATTGAGAATGCCTATATGCAAGTTTAACATGTTATGCAAGATATGTGTATGATAATATGCAAGCTCATATGCAACATGTTATGCAAATTATGTGTATGATAATATGCGAGCTCATATGCAACATGTTATGCAAATCATGTGTATGATAATATGCAAGTTTGGGTTATATGTAGTTGGGTTAATATGCTCATATATGCAAGTTGACATCCTCTTAACCCATGACAAAGTTGTATGTTAAACCCATGATATTTGTGATGATCTTCCCCTTATTATGTCATATAACGAGAACGATTTACGTGGGGAACGATGGGATTGGTAAATATGTTAATAAATGAATGTTTGGGTATGATTAAGCATACCATAAAAATAAATTACCATAAGTGGGAATTTACCTATTGAGTTAGGTCTACCCCATGGGAATTTACCTATTGAGTTAGGTCTACCCATGTTATGGAAAACTTGATATTAATTAGGGATAATTAATATGGGGGTGATTAATTAGGTGTAATTAATCGACTAAGACACGAGGTTGGACTCATTTGTAGTGTAAAACTGCCCGGACCCGACCGGCTTAACCAGTTGCTACAAATGTTAGCCCAATGTGAGAGGTCTTAGCCATAAATTAAATACATGATTAAAGTAAAGACACGAGGTTAGGCCCTTTTTATGACAGAAGTCTGCCCGGAACCAACCGGCATATCCAGCAGTCATAAAAGACGGTCGAATGTGGGAGGTCTTTATGAGGTCATGATCTTAATTAATGAATTAAGAAACACTTAACCATATTAGCATGTAGTGGGACATGAGGGGTTAAGTGGGTGCCTTGGGGTGGCATGATGAGACTAGTGGGTTGCCTTGGGTGGCAATAGAAAAATACGATTAGAATACTTAACCAAGGTGGAACATGTAATTAAACATGATAAAAGGGTTAAGTAAGTGCCATGGGTGGCATGTGAGAACACGATTAGAATACTTAACCAAGGTGGAACATGTAATTAAACATGATTAAGGGGTTAAGTAAGTGCCATGGGTGGCATATGGGAATCTAGTGGGTGCCCTAAGTGGCAATTGAAATATGATTAAAGGACTTAACCAAGATTTATAACATGTAAGGGGACATGGTTAAAGGGTTAAGTGGGATGCACTAGATTAAACGACAAGCTTAAGTAGTAGCTTGTGGGGGTCCATTTCAACCAATATCCCAAACGTATCTTTGTAGGCTCGACTCTAGTCGGGTGACGGGACACGCATATTGGGCTTGACTGTAAGAGGCCAAAACGGGTTAGCGGTGGCAACGCAAGTCCAACGGGCTTCATATGCGTGTGTGGGCCCGGGCTGGTAGATAAGCCGTTGTTGCATCGTGTAGATATAAAGCCGTGCACCGTTAGTATTGGGTAGCCACTTTAGGGGAGTGATACACCCCACTGTGGGACCAGCACGGGTATCTACGGTAGGGAGCCGATCGCTTGGGGGTAGTGGGTACACCTAGTAAAAATAGGGGCAGACGGCACCTGCGTAGGGGTACAAGAAACTACCGGGTAAAAATTACTAAGTACACTTAGTGGGATCAACCTTTAAGTAGGAATTACTCTTGGTGGGTAGAACTGGTGTGGTGCAGTGTAGGAATTACCCTTGGGTGAATAAGTCTGGGGTGGTGTAATCTAATAATTATCCTTGGGAGGATAAAAGCGTCTTCTCGGTTATCTTAGTACACCCTATGTTTTGTTGGCTACTTAGTGTGGTCATTATCCCCAGAGGTACCGTACCTTATTTATGTCATACCCTAATTACTTTAATGGTTGTATTGTTAGGGTTATAGGACTCACTCAGACTTATGTCTGACCCCGTTGTTTTTATCTTTTTCCCAACCCTCAGGTCCTACGGTGGATCCTAGCGGTAGTAGAGCTTGATCGGATTTCTGTTTCCAGTCTTGAGGAGCTTGGGTAGATGTAAAGCTCCAGTTATCCAGTTATCTTTTCTTTTCTTATGGCTATTGTATGAGAGAGTGGGATTATGTACTTCTTTATTTTGATGAATATTGTACTTGACTTTTATCGTGGTTTTTATGATGTAACCAGACATGTTTATTTCCGCTGTTATGAGATGATGTTTTAAAATTTCAAGTACTATTTATACCTGTCTTGTTGTAATTTTTTTGTTCTATATTCACTAAAATACTCCACCGATGCTATGGCATTCCCTTTGTGAGTGACCCTAGCGGGCGTGGGGTGTTACACGTGGTATCAGAGCAAAGGTTACCGGAACAGATAAAATTTTTAGAAAACTATTTTTCTAAAACATTTTTGGAAAGGAGTATTTTCAAAAAACATGTCTTTTAAGAGAAAAGTTTTTGAAAGGAAAGCATAATCCCCAATAGCCATATCTATATCTTTCGAATTCTCCATTTTGAATCTCTTCCTTTCTCTCGTTTTGAGTTTCCCCTCCGCGTATAGATGATCTTTCTAAGATAGATAAGGATGGAAAACCACTTCAAGGGACTTAGACGTTAGTCGGATTAGAAGTTGGTTCAAGAAGGAGGAGGACTGCTAGGTATCTATTGGATAAACGATGGGAGGAAGGCTCAAATAGTTGTTTGGTTAATGAAAGATGAAACCTCATTGGTGGGAGGCTACGAGTGGAGAATAGGGAAGAAGAAGGCAAGTGGTTATCCTTTTAAGAGGAATAGGACACCTTATTAGGATTGTTCAAAGAAGCAAGGGCAAGGTATGGAATCTTCTGGAGGGTAGTTGTATTCCCTCGCGACTAGGGTACCAGGTGGGGATAAGACCGTCTAGGTTGGAATTTGGATTTCTTTATTATCCAATTCAAACTTTATTTGATCCTGATATATCGAGTTCGTTTATCTCACCATTGATAGTTGAGTCACTGCACTTAGACACCAGTTTGGTAGATGATCCCTTAGTTGTTTCAAACCCAGTTGGGGCTCCATGATATGTTTGGGTTTGAAAGTTTCTATACTTAGCGTTGAGTTTAGATGTGATGCTTGTTGGGCTTCACGGGCTATGGGTTAATTTTGGGCATGAACTGGTTATCCAGTAGGAGTGCTGTTCTTCATTTTGAAGGGAGAGTTGTTAGGCTTATGGGCCGCCTAAGTAACACTCTCGAGATCTCTTGTAATCCCATAGAATCTGTTATGCTAAGGTATCTAGAATCGCCTGACACGTTGGTCTAGAGTCTGCGATCTGTTAGAGCGGTCCGGGAATACCCGGATGTGTTTGAGGAGGTGAAGGGCTTACCTCCGAAGCGGGAGATTGACTTCCGAATATATCTGGTGGATAAGGCCAAACCAGTATCTTGGCCAGTGTGCCACATGGCTCCTAGTGAGAGGAGGGAACTCCATAAGTAAGTAGGCGATTTGCTTGAGAAAGGGTTCATAAGACGAAGTATATCGGAGTGGGGCGCTCCAGTAGTTTTTGTTATGAAGGCGGATGGGTCCCTCAGACTTTGTGTAGGCTAAAGAGAACTAAAGAAACTCACAAAGAAGAATAGACACCCATTGCCAAGGATTGATGATCTCTTTGATCAGTTGGTTGGCGCCTCAGTGTTTTAGTAGTGGACTCAGCCACGGAAGTTCATCAGTTGAGAGTGGCTGAGGATAGCATAGAAAAGACTACCTTTAGGACTCCGGATGTTTTCTTTTATGAGTGGCTGGTGATGCCATTGGGTTTGACGAACGCCCCCGCATACTTTGTTGAGAAGGGTGTTCAGGGAGTACCTAAATAAGTTCGTGATGGTCTTTGTAGATGACATCTGGGTCTTTTCTAGGAGCGAAATAAGTTTTCGTATGTGCTCAATAGGCTGAGCAGGGCCAGTATAGGATAAACGACGGTTTTGGAGCGAGACTGGCGAGAACATCCAGAATTGGTCAAGGGCTTAATTATTTAGCCATTTTTACTAGTACCGTCTCACGTAGGTCGTCTGAATTCGAAGGAGGTATCCCTTGGGTGTTTGTCTGATATTGGTTTAGGCCTTTGGGGCTTGCATTTGGGGGATGCCGAATTCGACTAGGGTGGTCTGCGTGGGAGACGGTTATGATGATCTTGGATGATATTCTGGTGGAGAAGAGCATGCCCTACATCTTAGGGAAGTGTTGGAGACTCTTCGAGCGCATAGTCTTAGGACAGCAAAAGTGGATGGGATCTTTAGCATCCTATGAGTAAGGGTAACATGGTAGCAGACACATTAAGTAGAAAAAGGTTGTCCTTGAGTTCATTGTTCGTTGAACGACGGAGCTTAGAGTTTATTTCTAAGTTTGACTTTAGACCTTCCGTTGACTTTGTACCCGGTTTGCTAGCTTCTTTGGAAGCTAGACCTACTCTTTTGGGGCGGATTGGAGAAGCACAGAGGGACGACCCACAGTTGGTTGAGTTGATAGAGAAGCTCATAAGGGGGGAGTCGTCCAGCCATTTGAGTAGGTACACCCTAGACGATAAGGGGTGCTTGCGTAGGGACGGTAGACTTTGTGTACCGCTAGATGAAGGGTTGAGGAAGGCTATTCTAGATGATGCACACCGTTCTAGGATGACCATTCATCCCGGTGGGGATAAGATGTACCAAGATATGAAGAGGGTTTTCTTCTGGGCCGGTATGAAGAAAGATGTGGCCGAATATGTAGCTCGATGCTTGGTATGTCAGCAAGTGAAGGCGGAGCAAAGGAAACCAGGTGGGTTGCTTCACCCATTAGAGGTTCCGCAATGGAAGTGGGATAGCGTCTCGATGGATTTTATTGACGGGTTACCCAGGTCGAGGAAGGGTAATACAGGAATCTGGGTGGTGGTAGATAGACTTACTAAGAGCGCCCATTTCATACCTGTGAAGAGCAAGAGGACTGCTCCATGGCTAGCTTTTGTATATCTTCGAGAGATAGTTCGATTGCATCGGGTACCCTCCAGTATAGTGAGTGATCGAGATCCTATCTTCACTAGAGAGTTTTGGAAGAGTTTGCAAAAGGCGGTAGGGACTAAGTTGCGTTTGAGTACCGCATATCATCCTCAGACGGACGGCCAGACCGAGAGGGTGAATCATATTTTAGAAGACCTTTTGAGGCTATGTATCTTGGATTTTGGAGGTACATGGGAGGAGCATCTTCCATTGGCGGAGTTGCCCGACAGACTTAGTGATGTATTCTATGGGAGGAAGTGCCTACATGAGACCGCAGAGGTGGTAGAGCCGAGTTTGCTTAGAGAAGTGGAAGCAGAGCGTGATGCGACGATTCGACGAGCTCCTACTTGCATCCTTGGGTCAGAGATTTGGAAGCTGAGAAACAGAGAGGTTCAACTAGTCAAAGTACAAAGGGGAGATGAAGAGAGTGATGCTACCTGGGAGACGGAAGCGAAGATGCGTTCGAGGTACCCTTTTTCTTTCGGAGGGTATATCCTTTTGCTTCTCCTTCATCACATATCTTGTGCTTATCTTATCCTTAGTATGTCCTCTCGTTAGTACTTTTGACCTTTAGATAGGGTAAACCTATGGTTGAAACATGTGTTTGAGACATGTTATGTATGATGGATGCAAGTGGATGCAAGTGTTTGCTAGTGGTTGCTCGTGGATGCATATACACACACTCTAGGCACTAGATCGGCTCAATCACTTCATATTTGCATATTGCATAAAATTGTGTGTAGGAAGCTATATTTATGGATGTATAATGATTGTGTTATCGTATGGATGATGCATTTTGGTGAAAGATTGTGCACTCATGTAGATATTGTATGTGTCGATAGGGTTCCCTCGCATACATAATGGATGCATGGCACTATCATGGTTTGCATATGTTCATACATTAGATAGGGAACATATACACACATTCTTTGCATATGCTCATACATCATTAGAAATTGTTTTAAGGACAATGGATGCCCGTGTTTGATGGTTTGAGTAGATGGTTGTTTGGATGATAGGATACGCATTCACCTTAGCTTAGAGATTTCGGGGACGAAATCCTTTAAGGAGGGGAGAATGTAACACCCCGAATTTTAGTTAATACTAAAATTCACTAATTACAGGATAAATAATCTCAGATGTGGGAATTAGGGGAAACGGGCTGCGTCATTACGTTCGTCTCGGAAAAATACGCGAAATAGAGTCCGAGTTTTCGAAAATCGGAGTCCGTATGGCCCAGTTATGGCCCGATGAAGTTTGCAGAAAATTCAAAACTAAAACAGATTTAAAAATTTAAAATATGCAGATTTGGAATGGGCCAGGCGGGGTCAGGCGGGAAGCTTCCCGCCCAGCCCATGTCGACAGGGCTGTCGACAGGGGTGTCGACATGCCTGTCGACTTGCCTGTCGACAGGGTCCAGGCGCCCAGTGAACCTGGGTGCACCAGGTTGCACCAGGTTGGGTTTCAGGCTGGCTAGGAGGGCTGGTTCTAGAGATTTCCTAAATCTAAGGGTCCTAACCTAATCTAGGGTTAATCTAAGGGCCTAAAACACTCACCTAATCCTATAAATAAGACCCCAACCCTACCCTAATTCATTCATAATTAAGTCTTGTAACTAAACTATGGCAAAATGAAATTTGAGCATGGCCTCCACTAGTTCATGAAGGAGTTGCAAGCAAATCCCTCTCAAATCATTCTCTAATCCATTCTAAGTATCTTAATCTTCTTCATTAGCTTGCTAATTGTGTTTTGGTGAGTTTCTATCACTTTAACACCAATTGTTAAAGTAAGTAGATTTGGTGTAATAAGATCTATGGTCTTAAATGCGGATTAGTGAGTTTGAATCATGTATAATGATATGTTACTCTATGTTGTTCTATGATTATGCATATGTGATAAGTTGGTTTATGCATGCTTAATAAGTTGATTTATGCATGTTTAACAAGTTGATATATGCATGTTTAATAAGTGGATTTATGCATATTTAATAAGTGGAATTATGCATGTTTAGCAAAGTGAGATATGCAAGTTTAGTGTATGTTTAAATGCAAGATTTATGTGATATGCAAGTTATGCATGCTTATGCGAGTATATGAATACTTATGCAAGATATGTATATGCTTAAATGACATGATATGCAAGTTATGCAAGTATGCGAATGCTTATGCAAGTATGTGGATGCTTATGCAAGTATGTAAATGCTTATGCAAGTTATGTGTATGCTTAAATGCATGTTTAACATGTTATGCAAGATTGAGAATGCCTATATGCAAGTTTAACATGTTATGCAAGATATGTGTATGATAATATGCAAGCTCATATGCAACATGTTATGCAAATTATGTGTATGATAATATGCGAGCTCATATGCAACATGTTATGCAAATCATGTGTATGATAATATGCAAGTTTGGGTTATATGTAGTTGGGTTAATATGCTCATATATGCAAGTTGACATCCTCTTAACCCATGACAAAGTTGTATGTTAAACCCATGATATTTGTGATGATCTTCCCCTTATTATGTCATATAACGAGAACGATTTACGTGGGGAACGATGGGATTGGTAAATATGTTAATAAATGAATGTTTGGGTATGATTAAGCATACCATAAAAATAAATTACCATAAGTGGGAATTTACCTATTGAGTTAGGTCTACCCCATGGGAATTTACCTATTGAGTTAGGTCTACCCATGTTATGGAAAACTTGATATTAATTAGGGATAATTAATATGGGGATGATTAATTAGGTGTAATTAATCGACTAAGACACGAGGTTGGACTCATTTTTAGTGTAAAACTGCCCGGACCCGACCGGCTTAACCAGTTGCTACAAATGTTAGCCCAATGTGAGAGGTCTTAGCCATAAATTAAATACATGATTAAAGTAAAGACACGAGGTTAGGCCCTTTTTATGACAGAAGTCTGCCCGGAACCAACCGGCATATCCAGCAGTCATAAAAGACGGTCGAATGTGGGAGGTCTTTATGAGGTCATGATCTTAATTAATGAATTAAGAAACACTTAACCATATTAGCATGTAGTGGGACATGAGGGGTTAAGTGGGTGCCTTGGGGTGGCATGATGAGACTAGTGGGTTGCCTTGGGTGGCAATAGAAAAATACGATTAGAATACTTAACCAAGGTGGAACATGTAATTAAACATGATAAAAGGGTTAAGTAAGTGCCATGGGTGGCATGTGAGAACACGATTAGAATACTTAACCAAGGTGGAACATGTAATTAAACATGATTAAGGGGTTAAGTAAGTGCCATGGGTGGCATATGGGAATCTAGTGGGTGCCCTAAGTGGCAATTGAAATATGATTAAAGGACTTAACCAAGATTTATAACATGTAAGGGGACATGGTTAAAGGGTTAAGTGGGATGCACTAGATTAAACGACAAGCTTAAGTAGTAGCTTGTGGGGGTCCATTTCAACCAATATCCCAAACGTATCTTTGTAGGCTCGACTCTAGTCGGGTGACGGGACACGCATATTGGGCTTGACTGTAAGAGGCCAAAACGGGTTAGCGGTGGCAACGCAAGTCCAACGGGCTTCATATGCGTGTGTGGGCCCGGGCTGGTAGATAAGCCGTTGTTGCATCGTGTAGATATAAAGCCGTGCACCGTTAGTATTGGGTAGCCACTTTAGGGGAGTGATACACCCCACTGTGGGACCAGCACGGGTATCTACGGTAGGGAGCCGATCGCTTGGGGGTAGTGGGTACACCTAGTAAAAATAGGGGCAGACGGCACCTGCGTAGGGGTACAAGAAACTACCGGGTAAAAATTACTAAGTACACTTAGTGGGATCAACCTTTAAGTAGGAATTACTCTTGGTGGGTAGAACTGGTGTGGTGCAGTGTAGGAATTACCCTTGGGTGAATAAGTCTGGGGTGGTGTAATCTAATAATTATCCTTGGGAGGATAAAAGCGTCTTCTCGGTTATCTTAGTACACCCTATGTTTTGTTGGCTACTTAGTGTGGTCATTATCCCCAGAGGTACCGTACCTTATTTATGTCATGCCCTAATTACTTTAATGGTTGTATTGTTAGGGTTATAGGACTCACTCAGACTTATGTCTGACCCCGTTGTTTTTATCTTTTTCCCAACCCTCAGGTCCTACGGTGGATCCTAGCGGTAGTAGAGCTTGATCGGATTTCTGTTTCCAGTCATGAGGAGCTTGGGTAGATGTAAAGCTCCAGTTATCCAGTTATCTTTTCTTTTCTTATGGCTATTGTATGAGAGAGTGGGATTATGTACTTCTTTATTTTGATGAATATTGTACTTGACTTTTATCGTGGTTTTTATGATGTAACCAGACATGTTTATTTCCGCTGTTATGAGATGATGTTTTAAAATTTCAAGTACTATTTATACCTGTCTTGTTGTAATTTTTCTGTTCTATATTCACTAAAATACTCCACCGATGCTATGGCATTCCCTTTGTGAGTGACCCTAGCGGACGTGGGGTGTTACAGGAGATACATCAGACTTCAGGAAAAACCCATCGAGTTCTACGATTCGTACACCAGAACGAAGAGCACTTCACTAAAAACTCGAATATATATTAGGATTTTTAGATTTTTCATTGAAATTCTTTTGATTTTTAAACTCACTACATTTTGCTATGGGGATGAAATACGACGGCGCAAAAGGAGATTAGGTTTAGAATAGGTTAGTGGGGGGTATTTATAATGTTACAAAATATCTAGATATTTTCTAAGATATTTTACTTTGGATATTTTTGTTTTTAATTGTCTGCTAAAAATTCCTGTGCTCATATATGATACCCAAAAATCATGAAAACCGGTGTGTAGCCACAGTACGACATTACGGTCCCAACGAAATTGGTTTCGTCGAATTCTGACTCCGTTTGCTCACACAACGTATTTTTAACCGTCCAAATACTGACTGTTTTTCACATTAAAAATCTGTACGGCCACATACTGACTTCAAAAATCACAGAACTTGACATCTAACAATAATTTGACATTGCGGATCCAACAAAATTAGTTTCGTCGAATTCCGAGGTCGTTTGCAAAATTGGCTATATTTACAGCTCTAGATGACCCATTTAAATATATAAATATATATAAATATAATTAAATTAAATATTTATAATTAAAAATTATCGTATATATTCACAGTGGAATACCATACAGCTCTACTGGGGTTTATAACTTGATATTTCAAATCCCGATTAAATCGATATTCGATTTAAAATGAAATTTCTTTTTAAAATATAAATAATTCCTTTATAAATTATAAAGGAATTCCACAACGACTTTTCTAAAATTTGATTTGGACGTAATTCAAAATCTACACTACGAAATCCTGATTTTTCTCTTCCACTAGAAAGATATACTCTACCGGCTCCACACATTTCTTGTTTCACAGAAATCCGGCTTAAAACGAATCCTATATATTCAGTTGAAGTTCAAATCGCCAATTTACGAACTGCAGCGCCATTTCAAACTCGATTTCAATTATAATATAATTATACGTTCAAACTTCGTTCAAATAATATATTCGTTATTCTAATTCAATTATAAACTGAATTAAATATCACAGATGATCCAGTTCACACCATATTGTCATTTCAGCCAAATTCTGATTATTTCAGAATTAAATATATTATTTAATTTATTATTTTAATCAAATATTCATCATTATTTAATTCCACGACCATTTAATTCACTATATCACTATTTATATAATTAAATAAATTAATTATAATACCTCTGCCAATGCGGGTCATTTCAATCTTCCCCACTTAAAATAATTTTGTCCTCGAAATTGCTAAAAGGAAGAGGACGACCCTATTGACTGGTTAGAACATATTTGTTCACTTCTTAACTTCAGTTTCAACTGAACCAATTTAATTTCAATTAAAATATTAATTAATTCTTACCAACGAAAATTTTCAAAAATCCTGAAAATTTTCAAACACCTTAACTTTTTGAAAATTTTCGCCAGCACCTCTTTTGTACTGGTCAATCGGTCGAACTCCTACTCGCCTCTCTGGGCCATCTCCATCCCAAAAGAAAATCAAACAGCCAAGTGGCTTGCCAATTTGGCTCATCAAAATCTCATATCCAAAAGAAATATAAACTTGTACCTTTTTGTCGGCATATCATTATATCACTTCATCTGCTGTTAATTCAACATATACAAGGGTCATCCCAGTCAAATCCCAATCTGCTTTTAGTCACGACACAACCATTCGCTTATATCCGAGCCAAATATCATTTCAACTCGAGTTTCTTATCGATTCCCAACTCTTAACTTGATTATCACATTACACTTCAAATTTGAATCTCACAATCCAATTTGTCTTGATATCATTCTAATTCAATCTCAGTTACCACTTTACTGGCCTTACTTTAATTCAAATTTGCTTTCACAAATTTCTGTTAAATTTGTTTTTAATTCAAACAGTCTTTCCCTGGGATTTTTCAAACAGTTTACTCTTTTCAAAAATCAAATTTTCCTTTTGAACATGTCACTGAGCCCTTAATTAATATTCCATTAGTTAAATCACTTCTCTATGTCTTTATCAATATTTGTTAACCAAATATTTTCAATAACCATATTGGCCTTTTATGTTATTTGGAAAACATTTCTGAATATCGCCTTCCTTTATTTCCTAAACTTTTGAAAATATATGCTATTTATAATTGGAAAATATTCCAATTACTTATCTCTTTTCCGATCTCGTTTATTTCTATACTTAGGAAATATCCTTTATTATATTTCCAAGATTACACTTATTTGGGTTAAAACGAATGTTGTGTAAAACATCGTTACGACAACCCAAATACTATATTCAACTAACTCTTATTCAACATTGATCTTCGAGCCTGAAATCTTACTATTTATTTGTTAATAAAGAAATCAATCAAGTTGGGGTATAACTACCTCTCGGACCTTGATTGAGTAACATTTATAACGTCAAAACAGATATGACTACTTACTCAAATAATCAATATCATACAACTACTCATTCACTTTTAAACACGTATATGCTTCCTCTTTCTATTCTTACTAGATTTTTATTTCTAGTCTTCATTTTTGATTTTTACTATTCTATTTTTAAGTTCTTTTGGTTATCGACTTCTATACATATCGATACGTTGATTTCTAACTATCAAATTATCTTAAAAATATTCTAATTCCTTAAATTCCCGGAAAAATTCGCCATAACCTCCTTTGTACCAGGAGCATCGGGATATTTCAAGTAGCCTCCCATGGCCCTCACCAATCCAAAAGAAAAAGAAAAAGCCAAGCAGCTAGCCGATACGGCGCATAAAATCTCATATATGAATTAAATACATACCTTTTCGTCGAGCATTCTATTTATATACCTTCATACCTTATCCATACCTATCTCATGTATATTTATACCTGCCCAATCTATTTTAACTATACCTGATCGTTTTAACTCAATTCGTTAATTAATTTGTTAATTAATTTGTTAATTAACTCTTTAGTCTATTTCACTTTTATATTTGAACATGACATGTTCAAATATATTTTAACTTGCTTATTAACTAATTTGAATTCAAATTTCAAACTTAAGTTCTATATTCGATTTCGAATATCCATTAACAAATCCAATTCACCTTTCAAAGTTCAACTTCAAATTCAAAACTCGATTAACTAATTCCTCTTCGACTTGGTTATTCTATTCAATTTCTATATTAAAAATCCCATTTTTAAATTCAACAAAATTTGTCTTTCCCAAAACAAATTCAAAACAGTATCTCTGGTAGTAATTCGTCACTTAGAACTCGAAAATGAATACTGATGATGCAGCTGTCATCATCGGGATCTATTTTCCAGCGATCCAAGTGAGTTCAATACTATAAAACCATTTCTAAACATTTCCACTTTGAAATTAATTTCAAAATATAATTCACACTGCTTGTAAAACAATTTAAAATCTCCCAGGATCTTAATTTTTTTTTACTTTTAATTCAAATCCATTTACAAATACTTATCCAATTCTCCAGAGTTTTAATTCAATTTCTGGCTTAAATTTCAGATTTAACTCATTTGATTTCACGTATTTCACTTATATGAATTCTAATTGATTATTTACATAACCATTTAATTTATAATCTTACTCGATTATAATATCAACCAATATGTCCACGATATTAATTTTTTTATATATATATCTTCTTATATCAAGATATACCTTGGGTAAACTTATTTTAATTTACCCCTTTCAAAACATACCATGACGGTTCATCGTATTCGAGTGTTTACAAAATCCCTACCGATACAGTGGATCAAACTGATCGACCAGAACTCATAAACGACTCAACCAATAAATCTCCACAATATAAAACAAATTTTTATATCAATAACAAATACGTTCACTCGTATATATACACTCAACTCAATCTAGGGTATTACTAACCCTATCTCTACCGAGTCACGCCACAAAGCCAAGGTAATTCACTTAACTTAAACTCTGATACCAACTGTAATGACCCGAGATTTTGGTAGGGTTTTCAACCATCCCTCAACCTCCAAGGTAGAGGGCTAACCTCCCCCCGTGGCTTACATTGGTACCTCAAAACTGCTTTTAAGGCCAGCCTCGCGACTCGACCAGCCCACATTGTCGAGAGATGTAGGGGTAAGAGTCTCCCATTCGCCACCTAACGCTAAGCGAGAACCCCTATCATCTGTACCAATTAAGCAACCAGCTCTGATACCAACTGTAATGACCCGGGATTTTGGCGATCTTGGTTATCCGATATACAACACATATCGAACATCCAAGGATCGAAAAATACCGGTCATTAATGAAAGAAAACAGAGGGTGAGGATAGATAAGATAGAAACTTAGAATAGAAGAAGAAGAAGAACACAACATCAGAGTAACACGAATCTCACAGCGGAACGAATAACATATAATATATAACATAACTTGAAATATACATCTGTACTTGAATATACATATCATTATCAAAGTACATCATTTACAACACAACGCAAATAACTATAACTATATGATCCTGAAGCCTCCTACTCCAAGCTCTTCCAGTATATCTGTAAATCCCGACTACTTGACTGCCCGTACAAATTTAGGCACCCAAGAGTTTAGGGAAACAAAAAAATAAACTCCGGGTCAGTCATGGGACTAGTATGAGTAAAACAGTTTGAACAAGTAAACGATATCTCATAAGACCACGCCGTATAACGAAACGGGTTTTTCCCTTATGAGAATCCAAAATATCTTTATATCAAAAACCTTTTGATATTATAATAATGTCTATCAACCACAATATAATAATCATCTAGCAGAAACGCTTTCATCTCATGTTCTACATAACAGTATACAATCAAAACCGCAAGCACGTATTGGGTAATGGGTTTCCAACTATGACAAGGTATGGAACCACCTTTCGCTAGTGTACCTCTAGAAAGGAATACACTGGGTTCAACAAGAACATCTTGCAACCCGACCACACATGACCGACCACTCATTTCGCTTGAGTGTATCGAATGTATATCACCAACGGTTGGGATCAGCAACCGTTTCCCGAATGAGACAGCATCAACAATAGATTTTTATAAATAAATGAAACTCTAGATCAGGTGATTATACACCCTACTTCGGAGTGACCGACTTAGCCATGCTTCATGTCCGATTTCTGTCATTTACCGGTTGATGAGGCTTGAGGTTACGCTTCATCATCACATCAGATTCACTTCGAATGCCACATTGTCAGATCCATCGATAATCACTAATTGATGTCTACAACAGTACATTATGTGTTAGCTAAAGAAGTTTCCTTCTCCGCTTCCACTCTTGGTACGGTTGAAGAAATAAATGTACGTGACCTTTCTGGAAATACTCTGTCGAACATTCATCCATACAAGTCATCCAGGAACAGGATGAACCGAAGGTACTATTCAGTATATCCATCTTAGGCACTGTTATCTAAGATCTATACAACAACCCTTGTACTATACTCCGTCTTCAATTTTCTTTAGCATATATGATTTGCAACGCTTATGCCAATACAGAGTGGTTCTTTGGATAATAATCCAACCGGTCTCTCCATATTAACAACGTTAAAATGGTCAAAACTTCGATAGTCTGTGATTTAACCATCAAAGAAAAACAGGTGTGCAAACAACGATATTATTTCCAAATGGAAATTATATCAATCAATCATCAATCATATATATATATATATATTCATATTTTCCTTATTTTCTATTTTTAGAAAATATACGTTAACGTTGGAAAACATTTCCAGATCTTCTTTACTTGGATTTAAACAGATGTTTAAATCAACATCGCGATGACAACTCAAACCACTTTACTTATTTACTAAATCACTTAACCACTTTCACTCTCGAACCTTAACCATTTCTAAATTAAAAACGAAGTCAATCAAGTTGGGGTATAACTACCTCTCAGACCTTAACTGAACAACATTTCAAATCGCGAAATAGGTTAAGTTCGTCTTTTAACTTTTTAACATTTCCTTACGTAACTCTCATTCGAATAAATCTCTATTCGATAATTCTTTCCTTCGAATAAGGTATATTCGATAACTCTATTCAATTTACTCTATTCGATTAACCCTTATCAATTAACTCTATTGGACAAACGCTATTAATTTCCTCGTTTCACTTAACTCCTTTCGAATAAACTATATTCGATAACTCCCTTAACTCTATTCAAATAAACTATATTCGATTAACTCCTTTTACTTTATTCGAATCACTAATATTTGATTAACGCAATTGATTCTATTTGAATAAACTATACTCGATTAACTCCTTTTTTATTCGATTAACTCCATTGAATAACCAAATTCGATAACTCCTTCGAATAACCAAATTCGATAATTCCTTTCGAATAAACTATATTCGATTACTCACTTCGATTAAACTAATCGATAACACTTTTCGATTAAACTATAATCGATAACTCCTTTGATTAACTAATAATCGATAACTCCTTTCGATTAACAAATAATCGATAAATCCTTCGATTAACTAATAATCGATAACTCCTTCGATTAACTAATAATCGATAACTCTTATGTGTTTAACTCTATTCGAATAACTAATTCGAATAACTCTTATTTATTTACTAAATATTTCCTTTATAATTCAATTTGTAAATGGTTTACAAACATTTCTCTTTCTGATTGATTTTTAAATGGTTTACAAACCTTTCTCATTCTAATCTATTTGCAAATGGTTTGCAAATAATTCCTTTAGGGTTTCATTTCTAAGTATTTTCTATTTATAAATAATCCATTTATAAATAAATTTCTATTTATAAATATTCCATTTATAAATAATTCCTTTTATAAAATCTCCTTTGATTGTTATAAATATTATCTCTTATAGAAAATCCTTTGATTTTATAAATAATCTATTTTCAATATTCATTTTGAAAATTCCCTTTTCACCATTCCGGTATGTTATGGTATTCAACCCATCAAATCACGATGACCAATATCGTTCAAACATACATAATCGACAACAGATTATATATCACATCATATATTACAATATATGAATCACAGTAAAATAAATGTTGAGGAATCCAGTTGGATTCCTCCAACCTGTCTCCCTGCATCGCAGATGTTAAACAATATAGATAACATCACTTTCAGTCCCATATGATATATTCTGTTAAACAGAATCAAATATAGAAATGCAATTAACTGACTAGCAGTTCAATCAAACGGTCAACACACAGTCAATCAACCAATATTTAACAGTTCTAAAAATACAACATGAAATTATAAACTGTTCAGAGTTAGTGAGATTTACTGACATTTGTAGTTCATCGTTAAAGAACGATAAACTGTTGTTTGATTTGAATCAAACAGTTTATTTCGCCATAAATTCAAACGAGCTCCACTCCACTCCCTGTTAGTTCCATTGGGTAGTGTCCATCCATACGATCCTAACGGATCTTGTTTCGCTAAATTTCGATAAATATGAACAAGATATCGCATTTACAAATTTATACTTCATATAAATTTATTTAAAACTTAACGAAATTAAATGTTGGGCTTTACCACTCAAAACCAGGCCCATCCACATTGCAACACCCACACCCGCTCAATACATCTTCCCCAAACCAGAAATCACGTACTGTTCCTCTTCCTGAAATGGCCATAACCGAAAATTCAATTCGATCTATCTCCCTCATCACTCAATGAAAACCCTCATAACCACCACCGAACTACTCCTCATCCTGTTCTCTTCCTCCTCCATCTGTTCTCCGCCATCTCGCGCCAGTTTTCAAACTTGTGACATCAGTTGTCTCCGCGTCTGTACTATGAAATGAGAGAACCTTTTTGTCATTGAACTCCTCGAATTTTTGCACTCAGGTATGGTTTTCCTTAGTGAATCCAAATCCGACTTCCATTCCTCACAATAAAGTTTCAATCCATCAATCTTCTTAACCCTAGAATTCGCTGTGCAAGTTTCTAGCGAATGGAGATACATCGGACTTCAGGAAAAACCCATTGAGTTCTACGATACGTACACCAGAACGAAGAGCACTTCACTAACAACTCGAATATATATATTAGGATTTTTAGATTTTAATTGAAATTCTTTTGATTGTTAAACTCATGCCATTTTGTTTTGAGGATGAAATACGACGGCGCAAAAGGAAATTAGGTTTAGAATAGGTTAGTGGGGGTATTTATAATGTTACAAAATATCTAGATATTTTACTTTGGATATTTTTGTTTTCAATTGTCTTCTAAAAATTCCTGTGCTCATATACGATACCCAAAAATCACGAAACTGGCGTGTAGCTACAGTTCGACATTACAGTCCCAACGTAACTGGTTTCGTCGAATTCCGACTCCGTTTGCTCACACAGCGTATTTTTAACCGTCAAAATATTGACTGTTTTTCACATTAAAAATCCGTATGGCCACATACTGACTTCAAAAATCATAGAACTAAACATTTAACAATAATTTGACATTGCGGATCCAACAAAATTAGTTTCGTCGAATTCCGAGGTCATTTGCAAAACTGGCTATTTTTACAACTCTGGATGACCCATTTAAATATATAAATATATTTAAATATAATTAAATTAAATATTTATAATTAAATATTATCGTATATATTCACAGTGGAATACCAAACAGCTCTACTGGGGTTCATAACTTGATACTTCAAATCCCGATTAAATCGATATTCTATTTAAAATGAAATTTCTTCTTAAAATATAAATAATTCCTTTATAAATTATAAAGGAATTCCACAGTGACTTTTCTAAAATTTGATTTGGACGTAATTCAAAATCTACACAATGAAATCCCGATTTTTCTCTTCCACTAGAAAGATATACTCCACCAGCTCCACACGTTTCTTGTTTCACAGAAATCCGGCTTAAAAACGAATCCTGTATATTCAGTTGAAGTTCGAATCGCCAATTTACGAACTACGGCTCCATTTCAAGCTCGATTTTAATTATAATATAATTATACGTTTAAACTTCGTTCAAATAATATATTCGTTATTCTAATTCAATTCTAAACTGAATTAAATATCACAGATGATCCAGTTCACACCATATTGTCATTTCAGCCAAATTCTAATTATTTCAGAATTAAATATATTATTTAATATATTATTTAATTTATTATTTTAATTAAATATTCATCATTATTTAATTCCACGACCATTTAATTCACTATATCACTATTTATATAATTAAATAAATTAATTATAATACCTCTACCAATGCGGGTCATTTCAATCTTTCCCACTTTAAATAATTTCGTCCTCGAAATTGCTAAAAGGTAGAGGACGACCCTATCGACTGGTTAGAACATATTTGTTCACTTCTTAACTTCAGTTTCAACTGAACCAATTTAATTTCAATTAAAATATTAATTAATTCTTATCAACGAAAATTTTCAAAAATCCTGAAAATTTTCTAACACCTTAACTTTTTGAAAAATTTCGCCAGCACCTCCTTTGTATTGGTCAATCGGTCAAACTCCAACTCGCATCTCTGGGCCATCTCCATCCCAAAAGAAAATCAAATAGCCAAGCGGCTTGCCAATTCGGCTCATCAAAATCTCATATTCAAAAGAAATATAAACTTGTACCTTTTTGTCGGCATATCATTATATCACTTCATCTACTGTTAATTCAGCATATACAAGGGTCATACCAATCAAATCCCAATCTTCTTTTATCCACGACACAACCATTCGCTTATATCCGAGCCAAATATCATTTCAACTCGAGTTTCTTCTCGATTTCCAACTCTTAACTTGATTATCATATTACACTTCAAATTTGAATCTCACAATCTAATTTGTCTTGATATCATTCTAATTCAATCTCAGTTACCACTTTACTGGCTTTACTTTAATTCAAATTTGCTTTCACAAATTTCTGTTAAATTTGTTTTTAATTCAAACAGTCTTTCCCTGGGAGTTTTCAAACAGTTTACTCTTTTCAAAAATCAAATTTTCCTTTTGAACATGTCGCTGAGCCCTTAATTAATATTCCATTAGTTAAATCACTTCTCTATTTCTTTATCAATATTTGTTAACCAAATATTTTCAATAACCATATTGGCTTTTATGTTATTTGGAAAACATTTCCGAATATCGCCTTCCTTTATTTCCTAAACTTTAGAAAATATATGCTATTTATAATTGGAAAATATTCCAATTACTTATCTCTTTTCCGGTCTCGTTTATTTCTATACTTAGGAAATATCCTTTATTATATTTCCAAGTTTACACTTATTTGGGTTAAAACGGATGTTGTGTAAAACATCGTTACGACAACCCAAATACTATATTCAACTAACTCTTATTCAACATTGATCTTCGAGCCTGAAATCTTACTATTTATTTGTTAATAATGAAATCAATTAAGTTGGGGTATAACTACCTCTCAGACCTTGACTGAGTAACATTTATAACGTCAAAACAGATATGACTACTTACTCAAATAGTCAATACCATACAACTACTTATTCACTTTTAAACAATTATACGCTTCCTCTTTCTATTCTTATTAGATTTTTATTTCTAGTCTTCCTTTTTGATTTTTACCATTCTATTTTTAAGTTCTTTTCGTTATCGACTTCTATACATATCGATACGTTGATTTCTAACTATCAAATTATCGTAAAAATATTCTAACTCCTTAAATTCCCTGAATAATTCGCCATAACCTCCTTTGTACCAGGAGCATCGGGATATTTCAAGTAGCCTCCCATGGCCCTCACCAATCCAAAAGAAAAAGAAAAAGCCAAGCGGCTAGCCGATACGGCGCATAAAATCTCATATATGAATTAAATACATAACTTTTCGTTGAGCATTCTATTTATATACCTTCATACCTTATCCATACCTATCTCATGTATATTTATACCTACCCAATCTATTTTAACTATACCTGATCGTTTTAACTCAATTCGTTAATTAATTTGTTAATTATCTCTTTAGTTTATTTCACTTTTATGTTTGAACATGACATGTTCAAATATATTTTAACTTGCTTATTAACTAATTTGAATTCAAATTTCAAACTGAAGTTCAACATTCGATTTCGAGTATCCATTTACAAATCCAATTCACCTTTCAAAATTCAACTTCAAATTCAAAACTCGATTAACTAATTCCTCTTCGACTTAGCTAGTTCTATTCAATTTCTATATTATAAATCCCATTTTGAAATTCAACACAACTTGTCTTTCCCAAAACAAATTCAAAACAGTATCTCTAGTAGTAATTCGTCACTTAGAACTCGAAAATGAATACTGATGATGCAGCTGTCATCATCGGAATCTATTTTCCAGCGATCGAAGTGAGTTCAATACTATAAAACCATTTCTAAACATTTCCAATTTGAAATTCATTTCAAAATATAATTCACACTACTTGTAAAACAATTTAAAATCTCCCAAGATCTTAAATTTTCCTAACTTTTAATCCAAATCCATTTACAAATACTTATCCAATTCTCCAGAGTTTTAATTCAAATTATGACTTAAATTTCAGATTTAACTCATTTGATTTCACGTATTTCACTTATATGAATTCTGATTGATTATTTACATAACCATTTAATTTATAATCTTACTCGATTGTAATATCAACCAATATGTCCACGATATTAAAATTTATATATATATATATATATATATATATGTATATATATATATCTTCTTATATCAAGATATACCTTGGGTAAAATTATTTTAATTTACCCCTTTCAAAACATACCATGACGTTTCATCGTATTCGAGTGTTTACAAAATCCCTACCGATACAGTGGATCAAACTGATCGACCAGAACTCATAAACGACTCAACCAATAAATCTCCACAATATAAAACAAATTTTTATATCAATAGCAAATACGTTCACTCGTATATATACACTCAACTCAATCTAGTGTATTACTAACCCTATCTCTACCGAGTCACGCCACAGAGCCAAGGTAATTCACTTAACTTAAGCTCTGATACCAACTGTAATGACCCGGGATTTTGGTAGGCTTTTCAACCGTCCCTCAACCTCCAAGGTAGAGGGCTAACCTCCGCCCGTGGCTTACATTGGTACCTCAGAACTGCTTTTACGGCCAGCCTCGCGACTCGACCAACCCACATTGTCGAGAGATGTAGGGGTAAGAGTCTCCCATTCGCCACCTAACGCAAAGCGAGAACCCCCTATCATTCGTACCAATTAAGCAACCAGCTCTGATACCAACTGTAATGACCCGGGATTTTGGCGATCTTGTTAATCCGATATACAACACATATCGAACATCCAAGGATCGAAAAATACCGGTCATTAATGAAGGAAAATAGAGGGTGAGGATAGATAAGATAGAAACTTAGAATAGAAGAAGAAGAAGAACACAACATTAGAGTAACACGAATCTCACAGCGAAACGAATAACATATAATATATATAACATAACTTGAAATATACATCTGTACTTGAATATACATATCATTATCAAAGTACAACACTTACAACACAGCGGAAATAAGTATAACTATATGATCCTGAAGCATCCTACTCCAAGCTCTTCCAGTATATCTGTAAATCCCGACTACTTGACTGCCCGTACAAATTTAGGCACCCAAGAGTTTAGGGAAACAAAAATATAAACTCCGGGTCAGTCATGGTACTCGTATGAGTAAAACAGTTTAAAACAGTTTGAACAAGTAAACGATATCTCATAAGACCACGCCGTATAACAGAACGGGTTTTTCCCTTATGAGAATCCAAAATATCTTTATATCAAAAACCTTTTGATATTATAATAATGTCTATCAACCACAATATAATAATCATCTAGCAAAAACGCTTTCATCTCACGTTCTACATATATAGTATACAATCAAAACCGCAAGCACGTATTGGGTAATGGGTTTCCAACTATGACAAGGTATGGAACCACCTTTCGCTAGAGTACCTCTAGAAAGGAATACACTGGGTTCAACAAGAACATCTTGCAGCCTGGCCACACATGACCGACCACTCATTTCGCTTGAGTGTATCAAATGTATATCAACAACGGTTCAGATCAGCAACCGTTTCCCGAATGAGACAGCATCAACAATGTATTTTTAGAAATAAATGAAACTCTAGATCAGGTGATTATACACCCTACTTTGTAGCGACCGACTTAGCCATGCTGCCTGCCCGATTTCTGTCATTTACCGGTTGATGAGGCTTGAGGTTACGCTTCATCATCACATCAGATTCACTTCGAATGCCACAATGTCAGATCCATCGAAAATCACTAATTGATGTCTAAAACAGTACATTATGTGTTAGCTAAAGAAGTTTCCTTCTCCGCTTCCACTCTTGGTACGGTTGAAGAAATCAATGTACGTGACCTTTCTGGAAATACTCTGTCGAACATTCATCCATACAAGTCATCCAGGAACAGGATGAACCGAAGGTACTATTCAGTATATCCATCTTAGGCACTGTTATCTAAGATCTATACAACAACCCTTGTACTATTCTCCGTCTTCAATTTTCTTTGGCATATAAAATCGCAATGCTTATGCCAATACAGAGTGGTTCTTTGGATAATAATCCAACCGGTCTCTCCATATTAACAACGTTAAAATGGTCAAAACTTCGATAGTCTGTGATTTAACCATCAAAGAAAAACAGGTGTGCAAACAACGATATTATTTCCAAATGGAAATTCTATCAATCAATCATCAATCATATATATATATATATATTCATATTTTCCTTATTTTCTATGTTTAGAAAATATACATTAATGCTTAAAAACATTTCCCGATCTTCTTTACTTGGATTTAAACAGATGTTTAAATCAACATCGCGATGACAACTCAAACCACTTTACTTATTTACTAAATCACTTAACCACTTTCATTCTCAAACCTTAACCATTTCTAAATTAAAAACAAAGTCAATCAAGTTGGGGTATAACTATCTCTCAAACCTTAACTGAACAACATTTCAAATCGTGAAATAGTTTAAGTTTGTCTTTTAACTTTTTAACATTTCCTTACGTAACTCTCGTTCGAATAAATCTCTATTCGATAATTCTTTCCTTCGAATAAGGTATATTCGATAACTCTATTCAATTTACTCTATTCGATTAACCCTTATCAATTAACTCTATTGGACTAACGCTATTGATTTCCTCGTTTCACTTAACTCCTTTCTAATAAACTATATTCAATAACTCCCTTAACTCTATTCAAATAAACTATATTCGATTAACTCCTTTTACTTTATTTGAATCACTAATATTCGATTAACTCAATTGATTCTATTCGAATAAACTATATTCGATTAACTCCTTTTTCTTTCTATTCGAATAAACTATATTCGATTAACTCATTTGCTTTATCTCTAATCGATTAACTCCATCGAATAACTAAATTCGATAACTCCTTCGAATAACCAAATTCGATAATTCCTTTCGAATAAACTATATTCGATTACTCACTTCGATTAAACTAATCGATAACTCTTTTCGATTAAACTATAATCGATAACTCCTTGGATTAACTAATAATCGATAACTCCTTTCGATTAACAAATAATCGATAAATCCTTCGATCAACTAATAATCGATAATTCCTTCGATTAACTAATAATCGATAACTCTTATGTGTTTAACTCTATTCGAATAACTCTTATTTATTTACTAAATATTTCCTTTATAATTCTATTTGTAAATGGTTTACAAACATTTCTCTTTCTGATTGATTTGTAAATGTTTACAAACCTTTCTCGTTCTAATCTATTTGCAAATGGTTTGCAAATAATTCCTTTAGGGTTTCATTTCTAAGTATTTTCTATTTATAAATAATCCATTTATAAATAAATTTCTATTTATAAATATTCCATTTATAAATAATTCCTTTTATAAAATATCCTTTGATTGTTATAAATATTATCTCTTTTATAAAATCCTTTGATTTTATAAATTATCTATTTTCAATATTCATTTTGAAAATTCCCTTTTCACCATTCCGGTATGTTATGGTATTTGACACATCAAATCACGATGACCAATATCGTTCAAACACACATAATCGACAACAGATTATATATCACATCATATATTACAATATATGAATCACAGTAAAATAAATGTTGAGGAATCCAGTTGGATTACTCCAACCTGTCTCCCTGCATCGCAGATGTTAAACAATATAGATAACATCACTCTCAGTTCCATATGATATATTCTGTTAAACAGAATCAAATATAGAAATTCAACTAACTGACTAGCAGTTCATTCAAACAGTCAACACACAGTCAATCTGCCAATATTTAACAGTTCTAAAAATACAACATGAAATTATAAACTGTTCAAAGTTAGTGAGATTTACTCACATTTGCAGTTCATCATTAAAGAACGATAAACTGTTGTTTGATTTGAATCAAACAGTTTATTTCGCCATAAATTCAAACGAGCTCCACTCCACTCCCCGTCAGTTCCATTGGGTAGTGTCCGTCCATACGATCCTAATGGATCTTGTTTCGCTGAATTTCGATAACATACGAACAAGATATCGCATTTACAAATTTATACTTCATATAAATTTATTTAAAACTTAACGAAATTAAATGTTTGGCTTTACCACTCAAAACAAGGCCCATCCACGTTGCAACACCCACACCCGCTCAACTTACTGCTCCTCTTACTGAAATGGCCATAACCGAAAATTCAATTCGATCTATCTCCCTCATCACTCAATGAAAACCCTCATAACCACCACTGAACTACTCCTCATCCCATTCTCTTCCTCCTCCATCTGTTCTCCACCAACTCGCACCGGTTTTCAAACTTATGACATCAGTTGTCTCCGCGTCTGTACTGTTAAACGAGCGAACCTTTTTGTCATTGAACTCCTTGAATTTTTCCACTAAGGTATGGTTTTCCTTAGTGAATCCAAATCCGACTTCCATTCCTCAAAATAAAGTTTCAATCCATCAATCTTCTTAACCCTAGATTTTGCTATGCAAGTTTCTAGCGAATGGGGATACATCGGACTTCAGGAAAAACCCATCGAGTTCTACGATTCGTACACTAGAACGAAGAGCACTTCACTAACAACTCGAATATATATATATATTAGGATTTTTTGATTTTTCATTGAAATTCTTTTGATTTTTAAACTCACGCCATTTTGCTTTGAGGATGAAATATGACGGCGCAAAAGGAGATTAGGTTTAGAATAGGTTAGTGGGGGTATTTATAATGTTTCAAAATATCTAGATATTTTCTAAGATATTTTACTTTGGATATTTTTGTTTTTAATTGTCTTCTAAAAATTCCAGTGCTCATATACGATACCCAAAAATCACGAAAACTGGCGTGTAGCTATAGTTCTACATTACGGTCCCAACGAAACTGGTTTCGTCGAATTCCGACTCCGTTTGCTCACACAGCGTATTTTTAACCATCAAAATACTGACTGTTTTTCACATTAAAAATCCATACGGCCACATACTGACTTCAAAAATCACGGAACTTGACATCTAACAATAATTTGACATTGCGGATCCAACAAAATTAGTTTCGTCGAATTTCAAGGTCGTTTGCAAAACTAGCTATTTTTACAGCTCTGGATGACCCATTTAAATATATAAATATATTTAAATATAATTAAATTAAATATTTATAATTAAATATTATCGTATATATTCACAGTGGAATACCATACAGCTCTACTGGGGTTTATAACTTGATATTTCAAATCCCGATTAAATCGATATTCGATTTAAAATGAAATTTCTTTTTAAAATATAAATAATTCCTTTATAAATTATAAAGGAATTCCACAACGAATTTTCTAAAATTTGATTTGGACGTAATTCAAAATCTACACGACGAAATCCCGATTTTTCTCTTCCATTAGAAAGATATACTCCACCGGCTCCACATGTTTCTTGTTTCACATAAATCCGGCTTAAAACGAATCCGGTATATTCTGTTGAAGTTCGAATTGCCAATTTACGAACTACATCGCCATTTCAAGCTCGATTTTAATTATAATATAATTATAAGTTCAAACTTCGTTCAAGTAATATATTCGTTATTCTAATTCAATTCTAAATTGAATTAAATATCACAGATGATCCAGTTCACCCCATATTGTCATTTCAGCCAAATTTTGATTATTTTATAATTAAATATATTATTTAATTTATTATTTTAATTAAATATTCATCATTATTTGATTCCACGACCATTTAATTCACTATATCACTATTTATATAATTAAATAAATTAATTATAATACCTCTGCCATTGCGGGTCATTACATTTAACTTACGATTAAACTGGTTGCAAGTGCGCTACTTTGTTTTTCACTAAGTGTGATTGTTTGGGATGTTTGGCCATCGATTTTTCCTATCAGACAGATAACTGTCTTTATTTGATTTCAGCCATCGTTTTGTTTTTGTTTCATGTATTCTCCACTATCTTGTTGTCCATTGTCGCCACATTGTTTTGTTCTTTTAGTTGCATGCTTACAAGTATAATTTTGCAACTGTTAATTCTAAAGATTGGGTATTTCAGTCTGTAATTATGTATAGATGATATTACAGTCAATATTTTAGTCCATTTTCAAACCATCAGCTAATAACAATTACATATATGTACCATCAGGGAGAAATTATAACCCCCTTTTTAGATAAAAGGAATGGCTGAAACTTTAGTCAAAGTTGGCAATCCAAATTTAAGTATTGTAATATGATTATTAGGCTTTCAATCTCCTCTTTTATACCCATTATATTATGTAGATTTATGTGTTTATTTTCGCATATATATTTACGTATATGCACAAGCACAAATGTACATGTTATAGGCATACATGATGTATGTATCGTGTGATTTTGATATTATACAATAGTTCATATTTGAATATTAAGTGTGGAAGGAAAAGTGGAACGAGGGTATGGTGTTAAATATAGGATACTATCTACAAACTATGTACATAGGAGAAAAGCTCATTTATACACTATATATATATATATATATATTTGTTTCATAACTCATTTTCATCCAAACCATTGTTTGATTCATGCTTACCACTAGTTCAGATTTACATGCTTAAATTAGCTACTTACATGGGCTTTTATGTTGGTTGCATGATTTTAGTTGCTTCCTGGTCACTATTTTGGCAACCACCTGTATACATCACCAAGTATAATAATCCGTTGTCTTTATGCCATCCTTGAATTATTAGATTGAGTTCTGCGTGTTATCTCACGCATCAAACAATTTCCATATGCATTGTGCTTGTTACTGCAATTTGCATCTGATGTCATACTCGAATCATTTAATAATTTCGTCAGGATTAATAATTATATTTATGTGTTTATCAAAGTGACTTACTTGAAATAAGTTTACCTGACTCGGGTGTTTTGTGTATTTTGCATGGAACGCTCGGGTCAGGTCCTAAGTGTTCCAGGCTTAGAGTTTTCGGTTCGCTAAACTGGAGAGGAACGTGAAGACGCAAGACGCTTACGTGTGCGCTCGACAAACGGTAAACTTTTATTTTATTTAAAAATCATGTACTGTATTTATGAATTCTTCAATTGTGAAAAATGTTTTGTAAAACTATGATATTTTATGAAATTTTTTATTCCATTGCATATATTTTGCACTGTGATTCTGTGTTATTTCTGTTAAACCCTGTAAGCTAATGATGATTCGCCGTTTTGAGCGTCTTGAGTCGGTTTAAATACCAACTTAGAGCGGTCAAAAAGGAAGGCTGTTACAGTTGGTATCAGAGCCAGGTTTGACAGAGCTTAGCTTATAGGGTTTAAAAACTCATCAGATATAGAGTAGCAATACCCTAGAATAAGTGCAATAGACACAAGAATTACTGTAGAGAGAGCGTATTTTAAAAAATAAAAATTATTTTGGAATAAAATAAACTATTTTGAAAAGCGTAATTATTTTAAAGCATAATTTACGTTAAGGGTTTTGAGTGTTATTGGACGTCGAGATTGGGCTATTTAATATGTACGGATTTTGAATATACGTCTAATCAACGTATATATGAAGACCCATATATAATAGACAGATATGGAATCACACTCTAGTCTCCCGAAGATGTTTGTGATGATTGATGCATCATCATCAGAAATTTATTTTCGAGTTTCGAAAGTGGGATGACTGTATGGTTCCAAATTAAGTGTCGAGAAGTACTTAAAACCATATAGATAAGCATTTGAAAATGCTTTGAAATTTTAATAAAATATTTTGATAAATGGATGTGAACGGGAATAGATAAGCGAAATTAAAATAAACCATATTTTCATTGTTTGTAAAGAATAAATTGAATCCGCAAATGAAATTGAAAGTGGGAAAAATATTGGAATAAAAATTAAAACTGCAAATGAATTGCGATGAAGTTTGAGATAAATTGAAGTAAATTGAATAAAATTTGAATAAAAATGAATGTTTCGAAATATAGTTTTGCTGCTTCGCTTGTTAATGTGTTTCGCTTTCCCTTGATCTGCCGTCACTTTTCGCTTATCGATTCGAACTGTTCGTGCTTAAATTCTTGAGACAATCTGAATCCTATCCTTGTTTTCTTTGCCTTGCATTGACAAATTCTTGGACAAGTGGATTAATAACATTGTTTTAGATTTGTAAAAAAAAATATGCTTAAAATTATCTCTTTGAATGATTTAGGAAGGAAATATTGATTTAAGAATTTGAGGTCCAATATTTTGAAATCAATTTCTAATGTCTTAGAATTGATATTTCTAGAAAAAAAATGTTTGAAATATGTTTATATAGATCAGAGTAGTGTAGCAAAGCATGAAGATATTTTCGGAATAAATTGTTTCAAGAGATTTTGACTATTTATTCCAAATGATATTTAACATCTAAACCTGAATGGATAAAATTCTATATTTGGTAAAAAATTCTGGAAATAAAATTTGAAAACGAAAGTGTAAGATTTGATGAATCTCTTGAAAAATATTATCTTTTGTGTAATTGTTGATATTTCGAAAGGATTTGAAATTTATTTTCTTAAAACTCGATATGGCTTATATATTGAAATGGGTTGTAAAGTGTTTGTACATAGAAATTCAACAACTTGAGTCCCAAGATTTTGAAAAGATTTGGAAAAAACGAAAACAATACTATTCGAAAGTATTTGAAATTACTATTGCGAAACGATTTATAACTTAGGGATATGAAATAAAATGATTTATCGCTAAGATTCGAGTAACCCGAGACTAAAGAGTGGTACAATGTGGGTGTAAGCCCTTGATTGGTGATGGTCTGCTCTGGGATCCGGAGAGACATCATTATTCGATATCGATACATGCGTAGGCCTTGCCTCGTGGCCTTGTCACTGGGAAAAACCACTCAACTTGGACATAATGTTTTATGTCATCTATTGTAAAATATTTTAAATTTCGAAATGATTTTTGGTTTTGAAATCCTGAAGCAAGTATGATTCGATATGAAAAAGAAATATAGAATTTCAAACGATTTGAAAATAAAATCGGGATTGTAAATCGAAGAGAGTGTTTCATAGTTTGATATCATTTTGAACACTCTCTCCTTTTCGAGGACGAAAAGCCTTAAGGGAAGGAGATTGTAACGAACCCCTTTTTTCAACGTTTTAAATATATGAAATTCATTTGAATTTATATTTGTGAAATTTATATTTGATTAAAATTTTGAAATTTAGTTTATTTTAAATTTCTTTTATATGTGTAAATTTTGGTTTTAAAAAAATTAGTTGGAGATTTACTAATTTATTTTTCGATTTGAATTTGGTTTTGGAAAATAAATTTAAACTTGTATTTCGGTTATGTATATTCATGATATATTTGTTTTGTATTATAAATTGTATATACACTTAAAAAAAAGTTATTTATTGTTGTGCCACTTGTTCAAGTATTTGTCAAATTTTTACAACTGTTCCTTGTTTCCTAAAATTCATCCACGCGTCCTTCCCTAATGCAGAACCGTGTCTTCTTACTTTCCATCGTTCCCTACTTTACCCTCCCCTTTGGTTTTCGTTTCATTTCCCTGCCAAATGTTTACCCTAAAATTCGAAACCTACCATCGTTAATGGCCTCCGAAATTTCATGCCAATCCCAAAAGAGAAATCAAAACCAGTTTTACCCAAATCAATTTGTCCTATCCCCCTTAGCTCCACCGTTCTTCGCGCCACCACTGCTTCCACATCATATGACATCGCTCCGCCTCGCAACTGAACCCATCTGTTCCTCCCCAAAATCGAAACCATCTCCATTGTCCTTCGCTTCCTCCAGGCACCATCGATCAGTGCGTGTTTTCCCCCTTTCCAGTCGAAACCGCCGATGAGTTAGAGCCGTGACCGCTATAGGGTGGCATTGGAATTCGTGCTGCAACCGTTCTCCCCTCCGAATCTCACCAGTCTCTTCCAAGATTATTGAAATCAGCGGCCTCCTTCAAGATCGACCAAAGCCATCGCCTTGTTTCCAAATCGCTGATGTTTCTTCCTTTGTCTACGGCAACAAATAGTAAGTTTAACTTACGATTAAACTGGTTGGAAGTGCACTACTTTGTTTCTCACTATGTATGATTGTTTGGGATGTTTGGCCACCGATTTTTCCTATCAGACAGACAACTATCTTAGTTTAATTTCAGCCATCTTGTTTGTTTCATGTATTCTCCACTATCTTTTCGTCCACTGTCGCCATGTTGTTTTGTAATTTTAGTTGCATGCTTACAACTATAATTTTGCAACTGTTAATTCTAAAGGTTGTGTATTTCAGTCTATAATTATGTACATATTATATTACAGTCTATATTTCAGTCCACTTTCAACCCATCAGCTAATAACAATTACATATGTAACAACCCAGGGATTTTGCGACCTTGGATATCGGCATAAACTCAATGTCGACTACCCAAGCATCGGAATCACCGGATAGTCCATGAAAGAAATTAGAGGGTGATAATAGGTAAGATAGAAACTTAGAATAGAAGAAGAAGAAGAAGAAGAACATACAGCATCAGAGTAAATACGAAACTCACAGCGGAACGAACAACATATAATAGATACATAATTTTGAAATAAAATCAGTATATGTATATAGTAATATTATTAGAGTATAACACTTACAGCACAGCGGAAATAACTATAGCTATATAATCCTGAAGCCTCATGCTCCAAGCTCTCCAAGTATATCTGAAAAATCCTGACTATTTGACCGCCCATACAAAATTGGGCACCAAAGAGTTTAGGGAAAACAAAACAAAACAAACTCTGGGTCAGTCATGGGACTGGTGTGAGTAAAACAGTTTGAGCAATTAAACGATATCTCATAAGACCACGCCGTTTAATGGAACGGGTTTTTCCCTTATGAGAATCCAAAATAGTCTTTATATCAAAATTCTTTTGATATTATGATAGTGTCTATCAACCACAATATAATAATCATCTAGCAGAAACACTTTCATCTCACGTTCTACATATATAGTATATAATCAAACCGCGAGCACTTATTGGATAATGGATTACCAATTATAACAAGGTATAGAACCACCTTCCGATAGTGTACCTCTAGAGAGGAATACAATGGGTTCAACAAGAACATCTTGTAACCGAGCCACACATGGCTGACCACTCATTTCGCTTGAGTGTATCGAATGTATACCACCAACAGTTGGGACCAGCAACCATTTCCCGAATGGGACAACATTAAATAGATTAAAGAATGAAATGAATATCTCTTGATAGGTGATAATACACCCTAATGGAAGCAACCCACATAGCCATGCTGCCTGCCCGATTTTTGTCATTTCCCAGTTGTGAGACTAGAGGCCACGCTTATCTCTGACAGATCACACAATTATTCACTTTGAATGTCACATCGTCATACCCGCCAAATCACAAATTGATTTCCCCAAAAATACAACGGGTATACAGCTAAGAGAAACCAATTTATCCGCCCCCAAACATACATACGTTTGAAGAGATCAACGTTTGTGATCAATTAAATATACCCTGTCAGACATTCTTCCATACAGGTTGTCCTGGGATTGGAAACCCGAAGGCACTATTCTGTAAATCCATCTTAGGAAATTTCTACCTAGGATTTAACAGAACAACCCTTGTACAAACTCCGTCTTCAATTATCTTCATCATATTTGATCGCGACGCTAATGCCCATACAGAGTGGTTTTCAGATAATGAATATGATCCCGGTCTCTCCGTATTAACGACGGAAAAATGGTCAAAAACTTCGATAGTCGGTGAGTTAACTATCAAAGAAAAAAACGTGTGCAAACAACGATATTATTTCCAGATGGAAATTTTATCAATCAATCATCGTTGAACATTTATCTCTTTAGTTCATTAATTTATTCCTTTTTTCCGTTTCCTGTTTCCATATATTCAACATTTCTTATTTTCTAAATTTAGAAAATATACGTTATTAACATTGGAAAACTTTTGCATTTCTTATTTTCTATATTAGAAAACATTTCTGATTGTTATTTGGAAAACATTTCCAAAACTCCTACATTTGGATTTAAACGGATGTTTAAATAAAACATCATTATGCCAACTCAAAACAATACACTCATTAACTGAACTCACTTAACCAACCTTCACTATTGAACCTTAACCATTCCTTAGTTAAAAACGAATCCAATCAAGTTGGGGTATAACTACCCCTCAGACTTGAACTGAACAACATTTCTAACTTCGAAATAGACAAGGTTCACCTTTTAAACCTCCAATAAACTTCCTTACGTAACTCTCGATTTCTTTTTACGAATCCACTTCTTTTACAGAAATCATTTGATTTTAACAGTAGTGTTAAAATCCCATGCTTCTGAAATATATTAACTTCAATATAACTTTTATTTATTAATTTGGATAAATAAACAAACAAAAAATTTATTAATTAATAAATAAATCTTGATTAAAAACGGAAAGTGAATAGTACTTTTTCGAATTCGATATAATCGAATTCAACATATAATCCTCTTTTGAAAAATATCTGTAACACCCCGTGTATTTTACAACAGTGAAATTCAAAAATTAAAGTATAATAAATTTCAAATCAAAGTATTAAGGGAAACGGGATATGCCATTGCGTTCGTCTCGGAAAAATACGAGAAATAGAGTCCGAGTTTTCGAAAAACGGAGCCCGTATGACCAAATTATGGGCCGATGAAGTTTCAGAAAATTCAAAATTCGAAAACAGATTTAAATTTAAGCCCAATCAGAGTAGGCGGGAAAAGTTCCCGCCCAACCCACCAGGTCGACCTGGGGGTCGACCTGCCATGTCAGGTCGACCTGGGAGTCGACCTAGGTGTCGACCTGCCCCAGGCAGGTCGACTCTAGAGTCGACCTGGGGGTCGACTGGGGAGTCGACCTGGCCCCTGAGCCAGGTCGAACCCAGCCTACCCTGGCTGGCCTGGTCTATGTTTGGTCGATTTTCTGAGCCTTTCCATGTCACTAAGGCTAGGTGTCAGCTCCTGATTGGCCTCTCCTTTGAACAAACGACTATTATTAAACCAAGCTTCATCGAAGGTCTAAATCAACTCACAAACTCTATAAAAAGGACCTAAGACTAACCCTAATTCACACAAACTAAAATGGAGATGAGACCGTCATGCTGCTGAGGAGAGACTGAGGATAGCCGTCAGAAATAGAGAGACAATTAGGAGATAATTCAAAGCTTAAAGCAACGTTAATCGAATCAATGCCTACAACAAAGGATAGCATCTCCAAATTCAGAATTCAGATTCCTGAATTGAAGATTCGTCATACGTTGTAAGTAGAGTGCTATTCCGATGTGAATTAAATAATTGTGTTGATTTGTGTAAAGTAAGAAATGGAATTGTGGCGATAATAATCTATATTTGTACGTTGCTTTGATGCTAAACGATTTGGGAATATTATGGTATACGATTGGATATTTGCAAGTACGCGATTTGCGTTGGAAGTTAACAACGAAATGGAATTGTGGCGATAATAACCTATATTTGTATGTTATTTTGATTCTAAACGATTTGGCAATGCTATGGTGTACGATTGGATTCATACAAGTATATGGTTTATGTTGACAACCACATGTTGTGGAATTTTAATTGGGATTCATGCAAGCATATGATTCATATTGAAAACTACATGTTTGTGGTAGTTATTTACAACACCCATTTGATAATTGCAAGTATATGATTCATGTTGAAAATAACAACTATATGTTGTAATATTTTATTTGAAATTCATGCAAGTATATGATTTATTGTTATGCCAACATGATGTATAATTCTATGGTCATCTTTAGTGTAATTTGGTCCATTTGAGTATTATGATTCATATGAAGTTATGTTGGAATTGGAATTATAGTTCAAGTATAAAAATCATGCTTTTGTGATAGTGACAAAAGTAAGCATCTTTGTAAGCTTGTATTAATTTTATGAACATGACTAAACTATGTTTGTTATTATGCCTAGTTGAAAACATGTTTGTAGGCTTATGTTGTTATCATAATCATATGATAATATATGTGACACATAAGTTACATTAGAATTACACTAGAATTACACCCCACTTGCAAGTTACATAGATAGGATAAAAACCATGATTATATGAATAGTAGGATTCATGTTCAATTATGTTTATGCCATGACTATATGAATAGAAGGACTCATGTTCAATTATGATTATGCCATAATTATATGATTAGAATGGTTCATGTTTAAGTATTATTTATGCCATGACTACATGAATAGAATGATTCATGTTTTGTTTATACCATGATTATGTGAATAGAATGATTCATGTCTAAGTATTGCTTATATTATATGTTGTTACAATTGCAAGTTTACATGTGCCTACCTTATGTTAATTGAGTCGTTATGTTGCAAGTTCATGCGTTCACACTCCCCTTTTTATGTTACCTTATAAACACCATGTTATAAGCCTCCCCTTTTCATATGGCTAAATTGGGTTTAAGTGTTAAACCCAACACACCTTACATTGGAGCGAACGTATAAAACGGGGGTAATGACGTTTGGGCTAAAATATAGAACATATGTGTTGACATGTTTGACGCATGCCAACAACCTTGAAAAACAATTAAGTGGCATAAATAAATCTTAATCAATAAAGATGAATTTGAATAATGGGCTGCAAATATTTACATATAAAAAGAAAAGAGACAAAATATGTAAATGTAGAAAATACGATGTGTTTAACCCGAAGTTGGATTGAGTTGTGATGTAAACCTGCCCGGAACCGCCCGGCTGTCCAGTAGTCACAACAATACCTATCCAATGTGGGTGGTTAAACACGGAGCCCAATAAGGACCCGAGGTTAGACTGAGTTGTGGCGTAAGACTGCCCGGACCCAACCGGCAACAGGCAGCCACAACAATACCTGTCTAATGTGAGAGGTCAAGGCTTTAATAAGATAATTAGGGCTGAGTCAGGATTGATAGGATTAAGTGAATTTAAGACTTAATCAAAATAGAACATGCTAAACTAAAAAGACTGATTGGGGGTTAGGTTTATAAAACACTCAACCAACTTAGCATGTTGGCTAGAAATAGAAAACCTAGTAGCGGGGGACCCTTTTCAGCAGTAACCCTACAAGGTATCATGATACCCTGAAACTAGGCAGGGTGGGGCATGATTACTGGGCTGACTGTAAGAGGTCAAATCTACGACGGTGGTGCAGCAGTGTAGGTTCTAACAGGGTGCGGGCGTGCACACACTCCGGCACAGAAAAATAAGGCACTGGGCACCAGTAGCATACCTGTGCATTCTAGGATTGTGTCGGGCCGCCACCATGGGACTTGATACACCCCATGGTGGGACCAGCATAGGTAACTACAACATCGGGGGCCGTAAGACACATGTAACTATACGAGTAGGAGCCGATCATCATAAAATGGATCACTTCACCCTGATTATGGGGTGCCTATTGGGAACTAGTTTATATGGGTACAGAGATTAATATGGGGTACGATAGTATATTCGACCCTAGACAACTTAACTTAGTTTATGGTGCTTTCCCATTTCTAGTTTATACTTATCATACCCAGTTCTTTATTCATAGACTGAATAGTCCTAGACTTACTCAGGCTTTATGTCTGACTCTACTTTTCTTTCGTTCCCCCCCTCCAGGTCCACAGGGAGGGAATACCGCAGCTTGACCAGCCTTCATATCCAGCTTGATGAGAAAGAATGTATTGCTTGGATCTTTTCGTTTCAGACTATGGCTTTGGACAGCAATTATGGGACTTTTGCAGTTTATTTATGTTTTCTTTATGCTTCTTTAAATAATGTAATCAAGACAGTTATGATTTTGGAAGTATTTAAGACAATTATGGCATGGTTTGTGTAACACGTATTTTGATGAAATAAAAGTTGTTGTTTTCCGCTGTTCAAAAATATGTGTTCTTATATCTGTCTTGTATATCTGTGACTTATACTTATAAAACCTCCACCAAAATTAGGGCATTCCCTTTGAGAGTGACCCTAATGGAGGTGGGGTGTTTCACTTGGTATCAGAGCATAGGTTTACCAGATAAGAAAAAAAAAGTTTTGAAAATTTATTTTCAAAAAGGAAATTTAAAGAAGCATTTTTAAGGTAAAATATTATTTTATTTTAAAAAGGCAAAGTCCCCCCCCCCCCCAAAGCCATAGGAACTATCTCTTATCCTTCGTTTTGAATATATCCTTTTTGTTTCAGCATGTCCGAAGAACTTAACTTGCCAGAGGGTGTACCAATACCTGGTTGGTTTAGACGATTCTTAGAAGCAAGGGCCACTCAGCCAGGTCCTACCGTTCCTCCTCCCCCAGCTGCGTGAAATCATCCAGCTGCAGCAGCACCTCTTCCTCCACCTCCTCCACGGGGAAACACCTTTGCTAAGATATGTAAAGATTTTAAAGCTATGGGAGGAAAGGATTTTCATGGAACTGAGTCCTTCGTGGCAGCTAGAAATTGGCTGAAAGAAACCGAGGACTTATTCATCATCTTTGAGGTAGAGGATAGACAGAAAGTACAACTGGCAGTATGGCTATTTAAAGGCGAGGCTTCCTACTGGTGGGAAGTCACTAATGCAGAAAGACCAGTGGAAACACGAGAGGACTTTAGGGCAAGGTTTGAGACTAAATTTCTCTCAGACGCGGAAAGGAGTTTGCAGTTGGAAAAATTCTTATTTCTTAAGCAAGGGAACATGACAGTCTAAGAGTATGTTAATCAGTTCGATGAGCTGGCTAGGTTCGGACTGGACCTAGTCAACACCCCGCACAAGAAGGCTCTCCGTTTTGTCAAAGGGTTGAATGAGCCATTACACGGTTTGGCTATGACCCATATACCCATGGGAGCTACGTATGAAAGGTTGGTACAGATGGCGCTGCTGAACGAAGAGGATAAGGGCAAGAAGGAGACAAAGGCAGAAAACTCTCAAAGGAAGAAAGAGGGTTTGCAGCCTAAGAAGACAGACTTTAAGAAGGGCGGGAAAGGCAACAAAGAGAAGAGGAAGTGTAATTTCTGGGGCAAAGTGGGGGCACTTAGTGAAAGATTGCCGGAAAAAAAGGCCAAGATGAATGGTGGGTGCTTTTCTTGCGGTGAGACAGGCCACATGGCTAAGGACTGCCCAAAGAAACGAGGACAGGGGCAGAGGGCTGGATCCACCTCAGGGGCACAAGTTCATGTGCTAGAAGCGCCACCTCTGCAACAGCGAGGTATAAATACTTCTGTAGAAAGTGTAGTTTATCTTTATGATCACCCCGTTCGCACTTTATTTGATTCTGGCGCATCACACTCCTTTATCTCGTCTGCTTTAGTAGAATCTCTGCACCTAAAAACTAGTATGGTAGAGAACCCCTTAATTGTTTCAAACCCAATTGGGGGCCCAGCTCATTTGTCTATGATCTGTTTGGGATTGAAAATTTCTATTCTAAGCGTAGAATTTAAATGTAGTGCCTTTGTTTTGGGCTTTTCGGGATATGGTTTGATTTTGGGCATGGATTGGCTATCCAGTAATGGGGCCATCCTTGATTGTGAGAAAAGGGTTGTTAGGCTCCTAACCCAGCTCGGTAATACTTTGGAAATTTCTTGTAATCCCTCTTATGCGGTTATGCTTAGTTACCTTGAATCGCTAGATGCCTCCGTTGAAAATTTGCAATCGGTTAGAGTGGTCCGGGAATATCCGTATGTCTTCGAAGAGGTGAAGGGCTTGCCTCCGAAGCGGGAGATAGACTTCCGCATATACCTTGTAGATAATGCAAAGCCCGTTGCGTTGCCCGTTAGACACATGGCTCCACGGGAAAGGAAAGAGCTTAGTAAACAGATTAAAGAGCTTCTAGAAAAGGGGTTCAATAGGAGGAGCATTTCAGAATGGGGCGCTCCAGTGGTGTTCGCTACAAAGGCGGATGGTTCACTCCGTCTATGTGTTGACTATATGGAGCTCAACAAGCTAACGAAAAAGAATAGGCACCCTCTCCCCAGAATTGACAATTTGTTTGTTTAGCTTGTAGGAGCGTCTGTTTTCTCCCAACTCGATTTAGCGACCGGTTTTCATCAGCTAAGGGTGGCTGAAGATAGTATCGATAAAACGGCATTCAGAACCCCATACGGCTTCTTTGAATGGCTTGTCATGCCTTTCGGCTTGACAAATGCACCTTCTTACTTCGTGGACCTGATGAGTAGGGTATTCAGAGATTTCCTCAATAAGTTCGTAGTGGTCTTCGTAGACGATATCCTTATCTTCTCAAAGAGTGAAGAGGAACATGCTCAGCACTTAATGGCAATCATGGAAACTCTGCGAGTCCATCATCTAAAAGCCAAATTCTCCAAATGCCACTTTTGGAGAGAAGAAGTGACGTTCCTTGGGCACATAGTATCCAAACAAGGGTTAACAGTGGACCCTGCTAAGGTAGTGGCAGTACAGGATTGGAAGACACCAAGGAATGCAACTGAGGTCCGAAGTTTTCTAGGACTAGCAGGTTTCTATCGAAAGTTCATAAGGGATTTTGCGAAAATCTCAGCTCCGCTCACAAAGTTGACCAAGAAGAATCTAGTGTTCAATTGGGACTTGGATTGCGAGTTTGCTTTCCAATGACTAAAAAGGGCTCTTACAACAGCCCCAGTTTTGACGTTGCCAGATGGAAGCAAGATGTTCACCGTTTATACAGATGCATGTGGGACAGGATTAGGCGTCGTCTTAATGCAATAAGGAAGGGTAGTAGCTTATGGCGGGAGACAATTGAAAGTGCACGAAAAGAACTACCCGACCCACGATCTTGAGTTAGCTGCCATCGTCTTTGCACTCAAGTCTTGGCGACACTATCTCCTAGGTGAGAAGTTTGAACTTTACACTGACCATAAATCGTTGAAATACCTTTTCTCGCAGAAGGACCTTAACTTGAGGCAACAGAGGTGGATGGAGTTTCTTGCCTCGTATGATTTCGAGATCTCCTATACTCCGGGCAAAGGCAACGTAGTGGCAGACGCGTTGAGCTGAAAGAAACTAACCCTAAGCCCGCTGTTTGTTGAAAGACAAAGCCTAGAGTTTATAGCCAGTTTCGACTTTAGGCCTTCCTCCGATTTTGTACCAGGCTTGCTAGCATCTCTCGAAGTACGCCCGACTTTAGTGGACTCGATAGGGACAACACAACGCGAGGACCCTCAGCTTGTGGAGACGATTGATAAGCTAATTGGGGGTGAGACTTCAAGTCACCTCAACAGATACTCCATCGACGATAAGGGTTGGCTAAGGCAAGACGGAAGACTATGCGTCCCACAGACAAAGGATTTAGTAAATAAGGTTCTCGAGGAAGCACATCACTCCAAGATGACGATACACCCAGGCGGAGATAAAATGTACAAGGACATAAAAAGAACTTTCTTTTGGAACGGCATGAAGAAGGACGTTGCAGAATTCGTTTCTAAGTGTATGGTGTGCCAATAGGTTAAGGCGGAACAGAAAAAGCCTGGCGGTCTGCTGCATCCTCTAGAGGTCCCAAAGTGGAAGTGGGATAGCATCTCAATGGGCTTCATCGATGGGCTGCTTAGGTCTAGGAGAGGCAACACTAGTATTTGGGTAATAGTGGATAGGCTTACTAAAAGCGCTCACTTTTTACCTGTCAAAAGTAAAAGAACTGCCTCATCCCTAGAATCTTTTTACCTTAAGGAAATCGTTCGACTCCATGGAATACCATCCAACATTGTTAGCGACCGAGACCCTATCTTCACCAGTGAGTTTTGGCGGAGTCTGCCAGAAGCGGTAGGCACACAGTTATGCTTGAGCACAGCCTATCATCCCCAAACCGACGGCCAAACAGAAAGAGTGAACAGAGTTTTGGAGGACCTTTTAAGGCTGTGCATCCTTGACTTCGGAGGGACGTGGGAAGTCCATCTTCCTTTGGTGGAATTTGCCTACAACAACAGCTATCAAGCAACCATCGGAATGGCGCCCTTCGAAGCTTTATATGGAAGACCGTGCCGATCGCCCACTTGTTGGTGGGAGTCTACTGATAAGCTCATACTTGGACCAGATATGATCCGAGAGACTTCAGAGAAAGTAGACTTAATACAAAGAAGGATGAAGACGGCCCAAGACAGACAAAAGTCCTACGCCGACAAGAGGAGGACCGACCTTGAATTTGAGATTGGAGACAGAGTTTTTCTTAAGGTATCTCCGCTAAGGAACGTTGTTCATTTTGGAACCACAGGAAAGCTAGCACCAAGGTTCGTAGGGCCATTCCCTATCATTGGGAAAATTGGGAAAATGGCCTATAGATTAGAGCTACCCGAAAAATTGGCCGAAGTTCACAACGTCTTTCACGTTTCACATCTCCGAAAATGTCTACATGAGTCTGCTGAAGTGGTAGAGCCAAATATCATAGAAGAAGCTGAAGTGGAACGCGAAGCAACCATAAGGAAAGTTCCAACCCGCATATTAGGAACGGAAGTGAAGAAGCTACGCAACCGCGAAGTCAAGCTCGTCAAAGTTTAGTGGGGCGACGCCGAAGGAGATGCAACTTGGGAAACTGAAGATAAAATACGCGCAGCCTACCCTTTTCTTTTCGAGGGTACATCTTTGATCTTTCCTTTTTCCTTAAGTTGCACTTTTATCTATCTTTTTAGGTGTATCTCCTCGACCTTATCTTTTAGGAAGAAACCCTTGGATGGAAACATGTAATTGAAACATGTTATGGATGATGATTGCAAGTGGTTGCAAGTGATTGCTAGTGGTAGCTCGTGGTTGCATATACACACACAATCTAGGTTTTAGATCGGCTCAATCACTGCATATTGCATATGCATATATGTTTGCATTCGTATATGGTTGAACTTTAATGTGTTGTCATATGGATGTTGCATTTGTATGAATGATTGTGCACTCATGTAGAATCATGAATAGGAGGATTTGCATACATAATGGATTCATGGCACTTACATAATTCGCATTAAGGAGGTCAACTGAATCAGTAGACCGCTTGATTTTGCATTAGATAAGTACATGTACACACACTTCGCATATTATCATGAAGCATTAGAAGTCTTTTAAGGACAATGGATGCTCGTGTTTGATGAATGAGTAGATGGGTGTTTGGATGTTAGGATGTACATTCTTCCTGAACTTGAAGATTTCGGGATGAAATCCTTTTAAGTGGGGGAGAATGTAACACCCCGTGTATTTTACAACAGTGAAATTCACAAATTAAAGTATAATAAATTTCAAATCAAAGTATTAAGGGAAACGGGATATGCCATTGCGTTCGTCTCGGAAAAATACGCGAAATAGAGTGCGAGTTTTCGAAAAACGAAGCCCGTATGACCAAATTATGGGCCGATGAAGTTTCAGAAAATTCAAAATTCAAAAACAGATTTGAATTTAAGCCCAATCAAAGTAGGCGGGAAAAGTTCCCGCCCAACCCACCAGGTCGACCTGGGGGTCGACCCTAGGGTCGACTTGCCAGGCCAGGTCGACCTGGGAGTCGACCTAGGTGTCGACCTACCCCAGGCAGGTCGACTCTAGAGTCGACTGGGGAGTCGACCTGGCCCCTGAGCCAGGTCGAACCCAGCCCACCCTGGCTGGCCTTGTCTGTGTTTGGTCGATTTTCTGAGCCTTTCCTTGTCACTAGGGCTAGGTGTCAGCTCCTGATTGGCCTCTCCTTTGAACGAACGGCTACTATTAAACCAAGCTCATCGACGGTCTAAATCAACTCACAAACTCTATAAAAAGGACCTAAGAATAACCCTAATTCACACAAACTAAAATGGAGATGAGACCGTCATGCTGCTGAGGAGAGACTGAGGATAGCCGTCAGAAATAGAGAGACAATTAGGAGATAATTCAAAGCTTAAAGCAACGTTAATCAAATCAACGCCTACAACAAAGGATAGCATCTCCAAATTCAGAATTCATATTCCTGAATTGAAGATTCGTCATACGTTGTAAGTAGAGTTCTATTCCGATGTGAATTAAATAATTGTGTTGATTTGTGTAAAGTAAGAAATGGAATTGTGGCGATAATAATCTATATTTGTACGTTGCTTTGATGCTAAACGATTTGGGAATATTATGGTATATGATTGGATATTTGCAAGTACGCGATTTGCGTTGGAAGTTAACAACGAAATGGAATTGTGGCGATAATAACCTATATTTGTATGTTATTTTGATTCTAAACGATTTGGCAATTCTATGGTGTACGATTGGATTCATACAAGTATATGGTTTATGTTGACAACCACATGTTGTGGAATTTTAATTGGGATTCATGCAAGCATATGATTCATATTGAAAACTACATGTTTGTGGTAGTTATTTACAACACCCATTTGATAATTGCAAGTATATGATTCATGTTGAAAATAACAACTATATGTTGTAATAGTTTATTTGAAATTCATGCAAGTATATGATTTATTGTTATGCCAACATGATGTATAATTCTATGGTCATCTTTAGTGTAATTTGGTCCATTTGAGTATTATGATTCAAATGAAGTTATGTTGGAATTGGCATTATAGTTCAAGTATAAAAATCGTTCTTTTGTGATAGTGACAAAAGCAAGCATCTTTGTAAGCCTGTATTAATTTTATGAACATGACTAAACTATGTTTGTTATTATGCCTAGTTGAAAACATGTTTGTAGGCTTATGTTGTTATCATAATCATATGATAATATATGTGACACATAAGTTACATTAGAATTACACTAGAATTACATCCCACTTGCAAGTTACATAGATAGGATAAAAACCATGATTATATGAATAGTAGGATTCATGTTCAATTATGTTTATGCCATGACTATATGAATAGAAGGACTCATGTTCAATTGTGATTATGCCATAATTATATGATTAGAATGGTTCATGTTTAAGTATTATTTATGCCATGACTACATGAATAGAATGATTCATGTTTTTTTTATACCATGATTATGTGAATAGAATGATTCATGTCTAAGTATTGCTTATATTATATGTTGTTACAATTGCAAGTTTACATGTGCCTACCTTATGTTAATTGAGTCGTTATGTTGCAAGTTCATGCGTTCACACTCTCCTTTTTATGTTACCTTATAAACACCATGTTATAAGCCTCCCCTTTTCATATGGCTAAATTGGGTTTAAGTGTTAAACCCAACACACCTAACATTGGAGCGAACGTATAAAACGGGGGTAATGACGTTTGGGCTAAAATATAGAACATATGTGTTGGCATGTTTGACGCATGCCAACAACCTTGAAAAACAATTAAGTGGCATAAATAAATCTTAATCAATAAAGATGAATTTGAATAATGGGCCGCAAATATTTACATATAAAAAGAAAAGAGACAAAATATGTAAATGTAGAAAATACGATGTGTTTTACCCGAGGTTGGATTGAGTTGTGATGTAAACCTACCCGGAACCGCCCGGCTGTCCAGTAGTCACAACAATACCTATCCAATGTGGGTGGTTAAACACGGAGCCCAATAAGGACCCGAGATTAGACTGAGTTGTGGCGTAAGACTACCCGGACCCAACCGGCAACAGGCAGCCACAACAATACCTGTCTAATGTGAGAGGTCAAGGCTTTAATAAGACAATTAGGGCTGAGTCAGGATTGATAGGATTAAGTGAATTTAAGACTTAATCAAAATAGAACATGCTAAACTAAACAGACTGATTGGGGGTTAGGTTTATAAAACACTTAACCAACTTAGCATGTTGGCTAGAAATAGAAAACCTAGTAGCGGGGACCCTTTTCAGCAGTAACCCTACAAGGTATCATGATACCCTGAAACTAGGCAGGGTGGGGCACGATTACTGGGCTGACTGTAAGAGGTCAAATCGACAGCGGTGGTGCAGCAGTGTAGGTTCTAACGGGGTTCGGGCGTGCACACACTCCGGCGCAGAAAAATAAGGCACTGGGCACCAGTAGCATACCTGTGCATTCTAGGATTGTGTCGGGCCGCCACCATGGGACTTGATACACCCCATGGTGGGACCAGCATAGGTAACTACAACATCGGGGGCCGTAAGACACATGTAACTATACGAGTAGGAGCCGATCATCGTAAAATGGATCACTTCACCCTGATTATGGGGTGCCTGTTGGGAACTAGTTTATATGGGTACAGAGATTAATATGGGGTACGATAGTATATTCGACCCTAGACAACTTAACTTAGTTTATGGTGCTTTCCCATTTCTAGTTTATACTTATCATACCCAGTTCTTTATGCATAGACTGAATAGTCCTAGACTTACTCAGGCTTTATGTCTAACTCTACTTTTCTTTCGTCTTCTTTTCTTCCGTTCCCCCCCCCCAAGGTCCACAGGGAGGGAATACCGCAGCTTGACCAGCCTTCATATCCAGCTTGAAGAGAAAGAATGTATTGCTTGGATCTTTTCGTTTCGGACTATGGCTTTGGACAGCAATTATGGGACTTTTGCAGTTTATTTATGTTTTCTTTATGCTTCTTTAAATAATGTAATAAAGACAGTTATGATTTTGGAAGTATTGTAAGACAATTATGGCATGGTTTGTGTAACACGTATTTTGATGAAATAAAAGTTGTTGTTTTCCGCTGTTCAAAAATATGTGTTCTTATATCTGTCTTGTATATCTGTGACTTATACTTATAAAACCTCCACCAAAATTAGGGCATTCCCTTTGAGAGTGACCCTAACGAAGGTGGGGTGTTTCAATATCTATTCGATAACTCCTTTTCGAATAAACTATATTCGATTAACTCTCCTCGAATAACTAATATTTGATAATCTCTCTTTCGAATAAACTATACACGATAATCTTTTTTCGAATAACTATATTCGACTGACTCCTTTCGAATAAGCTCTATTCGATTAACTGCTTTCTTTGAATAAACTATATTTGATTATCTTCTTTCAAATAACTATATTCAACTAACTCCTTTCGAATAAACTCTATTCGATTAACTCCTTTCTTCAAATAAAGTATATTCGATAATCTTCTTTCGAATAACTATATTCGACTAACTCCTTTCAAATAAACTCTATTCGATTAACTCCTTTCAAATAAACTATATTCGATAATCTTTTTTTACTCTATTCGAATAAACTCTAAATCGATTAACTTTAGCCGATTAACTCTAATTCGATTACCTCTAAACGATTAACTCTAATTCGATTAACTCTAATCGATTAACTCAATTTGATTAACTCTAATTAATTAACTCTATTCAAATAACTCTTATTAATTAACTCTAATCAAATAACTCTTATTTGAATAACTAATTTTATTTTAATCCTATTTACTATCTTATTCCAATTCCGAATTGAATTTCTATTTCAAATCCCAATTTTTTCCCTTTATAAATAATTTAATTTATAAAATAACTATTTTAATCCATTATTCACATCAAATGCGAATAATATTTCTTTGATATATCAATTCAGTTTGATTTCGTATTTAAAAATAATATTCCATTTCCAAATTCTATTTATACTTTTATTTATAGAATTATTCATACGAAATCCCCTTTTTACTTTTAATACTTAAATCACATTTATAATTCCCTTTATAAATGTTGAGTTCATTTTTTATTTAAAATATCAGTGTTAAAACCGATTTCTACTTCCCTGTATAAGTTCAGACTTACATATCCAATTAATCCCATGATAAATTATTTTACTTAATTTATAAAACATTATTCATAAATTAATCTTCTCCGTTTATCTATTAAAACAAATTTCTATTTAATTCCACTTTAAATAAATCTTTTCCATTTCTTTTATATCCTGCAAATTTTCCTTTTATAATTCTATTTATTTCTTAAATAAATATTCCTTTTATAATTCTATTTATTTCGCAAATAAATATTCCTTTTATAATTCTATTTATTTTCTAAATAAATATTTTCTTTTATAATCTATTTATTTTAAAAATATCTCTTTTTATAAAATCCTTTGATTTTATAAATATCTCTTTTTATAAAATCCTTTGATTTTATATATATTCCTTTTTCAATAAAACATTGAAAATTCCCTTTTTATATTCCAGTATTTCTTATGGTATTTAAAATACCAAATAACAACGATCAATATCATTCTAACACACATCATCAAAAAAAGATTATATATCACATCATATATCATCATATATGAAAAACAGTAAAATAATTATTGAGGAATCCAGTTGGTTTCCTCCGACCTGTTTCCCTGCATCCACAGATGTTAAATAATATAATAACATCGATTTCATTTCGATACGAAATATTCTGATAAGCAGAATCAATATTTAATTAACGATTTATATATATATATATATATATATCGTTATCTATAATTTCAAACAATCAATCAGCAATTCAATCAAACAATAAACACACAGATATCAATCATCATTTCTCAATTCTAAATATACGTTATAAAAATATGAAGTGGTAGAGTTAGTGAGGTTTACTCACATTGAATGGTTATCGTTAAATAACGAATAACTATCGTTGATTTGATTCTAACAATTTATTTCACCATAAATTGTAACGAACTCCAATTCACTCCCACTCAGTTCCATTTCGTAGCCCCCGTCCATACGATCCCAACGGATCTTATTTCGCTGAATTCAGATAATGTATGATGATGTATCATGTATATAAGTTTATGTGCATTACAAACATAAAAACAAATTTCATTTATCATCAAATTGGGCCCACCAAAATAAATCGGCCAATGCTCCTTTGTAAAAAGCCCAAACCCGATCTTAACTTCCTTCCCCAACTTTTGTGCCACTACTTGTAGCAATAATTCTGCTATTCCTATAACTTTGCAAGCCGTATCCGCCCTTTTAATTACCATTAATCCATTTACTGATCCTGCTTTAACCACTCGCTCATTACACTTCTTCCACTATCCGCATAAACCAGCGGCTCCTCCATTACCAAACATTTCGATCCTCATCCATCCTCCCCGTTGCACGAAATTTGCCCCAACCTTCACCGTTCTCCTCCTCGTTCAAGACTCCTCCATCTCCTATGAATTTCATCATATTCGAATACAGGGGATGGATCCCGTTCTCGACGTTCTCATGCATGGGCACAGAAAAACAATCGACACTTTTTACCTAATTTTTCCCCAAAAAGAATCATACAGATGCTAGATCACTTCCTTGATCCACATATGAACTCCAAACTCCCAATAGCTACTCCGATTTCATGCTGTGTTAAACTCTAGGCGATGCTACGTTGTTCGACTTCCCCAAAATAAATGTTGCATTCGAAGAAAAACCACGGGGATTGTAATGACCCGCATTGGCAGGGGTATTATGATTAATTTATTTAATTATATTAATGGTGATTAGTGAATTTAATGATCGTTGAATTAAATAATGATGAATATTTAATTAAAATAATAAATTAAATAATATATTTAATTCTGAAGTAATCAGAATTGGCCAAAATGGCGATATGGTGTGAACCGGATCATCTGTGATATTTAATTCAGCTTGGAATTGAATTTGAATGACGAATATATTCAATCATCGATAGTTGAACGTATAGTTTATAATATAATTAAAATAGAGCTTGAAATGGCGAGGCAGTTCGCTATTTGGCGATTTGAACTTCAACTGAATATACAGGGTTAGTTTTAAATCGGATTTCTGTGAAACAAGAAACGTGTGGAGCTGGTGGAGTATATCTTTCTAATGGAAGAGAAAAATCGGGATTTCGTCGGGTAGATTTTGATTTATGTCCAAATCAAATATTCAGAAAGTCGCTATGAAATCGTATATGGACCATAACGGTTATTTCAAAATAACTAGAGATCGGGTTTGAATTTAGACAAGGTTCTTTTGGGAAGTAGCGATAATTTAATTTTTAGAATTTTACTGTAATTTTTAATTAATTTAATAAGCAACTTTTTATTTGAAGTATTTTGCACCCTTAATCAGCGATTTTGGGGTTTTAAAATATGAGTCAATCTACCGATATTATTATATTTCTGAGATCGTGACACCTCACTGAGCACGACTGTACTCTTACCTCTGTCTGTAGCATCCCGGTATGAACGAAAATTTAAATAAAAGAGCCCACATATTTTGTAATGTAAACATATATATTAGTTGAAAAATATTAAGTTCATTTGGTCCTTGAGTGGGCACGTCCTTTTGTTGGCTTAACAACTAAGCATTTCTTCCATGTATATGTTGTATAATACTGCACCACACACTTTCTTTACAAAAACTAAAACCAACGAAAGACATAAAAACATCCACGAAGTGTTACTTAGCAACAAAGAAATTAAGTATCCCTGCTTATAAACATACACGCTCCTATTGAATCTCTCCCTTTAGTTAACACCGAAACTACAATGGCTAAAATAAATAAGAAAAGAAAATATAAGTGTTCGATCCTCTGAGCTTTGCAGTGTGAAGCAGTGGGAAGTTGTCGGCAGTGAGGGCAAGTTGAGCGATGGCGTCAACGATGGTTTTAGTGGAGTTCGACTTTTACAGTCGAGGTAGGGTTGAGCATTTAGGTCCACGTGGAGGGAGACGAGTTGGAACAAGGGGTGGCGTCGTTCTCGTGAGGGCGAGGCGCAACTGGTGGTGCCATTGAGGGTGGCTCCGATGGACTGGGGCGAACCGCGACAACGCGACTGGAGGCGATCAACAGGAACTCGAGTTGAGCCTTATGGGTACGGTTTTGGTGAGGATCCGAAGATGGATTCAAGGGTGATTCCGATTTGAGTTTTTACTGAGTAAAGGAGGGAATGTCGATTTCAATTTGGTGCTGTGATTGTAAATGACGGACGGAAGTAGTTGGGGAAGAAGGGTGAGAGGGTACAGGCTTGAACGAAGGTAAGAATGGGCCGTATAAATCTAAGTAGGCCCAGATAAAGTTACATAAGAAATTAAACTTTTGTTTTATTTTGAATTAGTATGTTGAGCTTGTAAATTAAATAACTTCTTCGTACGATATCAGAATCACGAACCGTAAGTTGCGTTGGGATCGTATGGACGGTGGCTACACCATGGAACTGACTGGGAGTGAATCTGAGATCGTTACAATTTATGGCGAAATAAATTGTCCGATCCAAATCAACGACAATTATCGTTAATTAACGATGATAGTCCAATGTGAGTAAATCTCACTAACTCTGAACAGTTTATAAATTCATGTTGTATTTTTAGAACTGTTAAAAATTGTTTGATTGACTGTGTGTTGACTGTTTGATTGAACTGCTAGTCAGTTAGTTGAATTTCTATATTGATTCTGTTTAACAGAATATATCGTATGGAACTGAAAAGTAATGTTATCTATATTGTTTAACATCTGTGATGTAGGGAAACAGGTTGGAGGAATCCAACTGGATTCCTCAACATTTATTTTACTGTTTTCATATATTATGATATATGATGTGTTATATAATCTGTTATGGATTATGGGTGTTGGAATGATGTTGATCATTGTTATTCGATATTTTAAATATCATAAAAGACCCTGGGATGTAAAAAGAATTATTTCAATGTATATTGAAATAAAGGGATTTTATAAAATCAACAGATTTTATAAAAGGAAATATTTCGAAAGTAAATAAAAGGGAAAAATGTTATTAAAACGAATAGAGTTTTATAAAAGGGAAATCATTTGTAAAGTGAAGAACTGTTACTAAAAATAATCTTTATAAATGAATAGTTTATTAGAGAATAAAAGTAAAGGAGTTAATCGATGTTAGTTAATCGATTAGTGAATAAAAGTAAAAGAAGTTAATCGATGTTAGTTAATCGATTAGAGAATAAAGTAAAAGAAGTTAATCGATGTTAGTTTAGTCGATTAGAGTTATAAGTAAAGGAGCTAATCGATGTTAGTTTAATCGATTAGGGTTAAAGCAGAGAAGTTAATCGATGTTAGTTAATCGATTAGAGAATAAAGTAAAAGAAGTTTATCGATGTTAGTTTAGTCGATTTGAGTTAAAAGCTAAGGAGCTAATCGATGTTAGTTTAATCGATTAGGGTTAAAGCAAAGGAGTTAATCGATGTTAGTTAATCGATTAGAGAATAAAGTAAAAGGAGTTATCGAATATAGTTTATTCGAAAGGAGTTAAGTGAAATGAGTAAATCGATAGCGTTAATCAAATAGAGTTAATTGATAAGGGTTAATCGAATAGAGTTAAGTGAAAAGAGTGAATCGAATATAGCTATTCGAAGGAGGGTTAAGTAAGGAAGTTAGTAAATGGAATATAAAGTGAACTTTGCCCATTTCAAAGTTAGAAATGTTGTTCAGTTAAGGTCTGAGATGTAGTTCTACCCCAACTTAATTGGCTTCGTTTTTAACTAAGGAATAGTTCAGGTTCGACAGTAAAGGAAATGATTTGAGTTGGCATAGCGATGTTTGTTTAAACATCTGTCTAAGTCCAATGAAGAAGCTTTGGAAATGTTTTCCAAATAAGAAACCGGAAATGTTTTAAATAAAGAAAACAAGAATGGAAATGTTTTCCAATGGTAATAACATATATTTTCTAAATTTAGAAAATAAGAAATGTTGGATATAGGGAAACAGGAGATGAAAAATGAACTAAGGAGATGAATGTTGAATGATGATTGATCGATATAATTTCCATTTGGAAATAATATCGTTGTTTACACATCTGTTTTTCTTCGATAGTTAAATCACAGACTATCGAAGTTTTGACCATTTTAACGTTGTTAATATGGAGAGACCGGTTGGATCATTATCCAAAGAACCACTCTGTATTGGCATAAGTGTTGCGAATCAAATATGCCAAAGGAAATTGAAGACGGAGTTATGCAAGGGCTATCCTGTTTACAGAATAGTGCCTTCGGTTCATCCTGTTCCTGGGTGACTTGTATGGACGGATGTCTGACAGAGTATTTCCAGACGATCACGTATATTGATTTCTTCAACCGTACCAAGAGTGGAAGCGGAGAAGGAAACTTCTTTTAGCTAACACATAATGTATGGTTGAGGACGTCAATCGGTGATTTGACGGATTTGATGATGTGGCATTCAAAGTGAATCTGGTGTGATGATAAAGCGTAGCTACTAACCTCACATCCGGTAAATGACAGAAATCGGGCAAGCAGCATGGCTAAGTCGGTCGCACCGAAGTAGGGTGTATAATCACCTAATCTAGAGTTTCATTTATTTCAAAAAAATCTATCGTTGATGTTGTCCCATTCGGGAAACGGTTGCTGAGCCCATCCGTTGGTGATATACATTCGATACTCTCAAGCGAAATGAGTGGTCGGTCATGTGTGGCCGGGTTGCAAGATGTTCTTGTTGAACCCAGTGTTTTCCTCTCTAGAGGTACACTAGAGAAAGGTGGTTCCATACCTTGTCATAGTTGGAAATCCATTACCCAATACGTGCTTGCGGTTTTGATTGTATACTATATATGTAGAACGTGAGATGAAAGCGTTTCTGCTAGATGATTATATATACTGTGATTGATAGGCATTATTATAATATCAAAAGGTTTTTGATATAAAGTTATTTTGGATTCTCATAAGGGAAAAACCCGTTCCGTTATGCGGCGTGGTCTTATGAGATATCGTTTACTTGTTCAACTGTTTTTAACTGTTTTACTCACACCAGTCCCATGACTGACCCGGAGTTTATTTTGTTGTTTTCCCTAAACTCTTGGGTGCCTAAATTTGTACGGGCAGTCAAGTAGTCGGCATTTTACAGATATACTGGAAGAGCTGGAGCAGGAGGCTTCAGTATCATATAGCTATAGTTTATTTCCGCTGTGTTGTAAGTATTGTACTCTGATAATGTATTATATACATATCATGATTTATTTCAAGGATATGTTATCTATTATATGTTATTCATTCCGCTGTGAGATTCGTGTTACTCAGATGTTGTGTTCTTCTTCTTCTTCTATTCTAAGTTTCTTTCTTATCTTTCATCACCCTCTAATTTCTTTCACTAATTACCAGGATTTTTCGATGTTTTGGTTATCGACATCGAGTTTATGTCGATAACCAAAGTCGCTCTAAATCCGGATCGTTACAGTTGGTATCAGAGCTTAGGTTAAGAATTACATTGGCTCTGTGGCGTGACTCGGTAGAGATAGGGTTAGTAATACCCTAGATTGAGTTGAGTATACATATACGAGTGGACGTATTTGTTATTGATATAAAAATTGTTTTATATTGTGAAGATTCATTGGTTGAGTTGTTTATGAGTTCTGGTCGATCAGTTTGATCCACTGTATCGGTAGGAGTTACTAAACACTCGAATACGATGGGTCGGCACGATATGTTTTGAAAAAGAGGGTAAATTAAAATAAGTTTACCCAAGGTATATCTTGATATAGAGAAGATATATATATATATCAAAATTATAATATATTGGATATATTAGTTGTTATTATAATCGAGAAAGATTATAAAGTAAATTGGTTACGTAAATAAGCAATCAGAATTCATATAAGTGAAATGCGTGAAATCAGATGAGTTAAATCAGAAATTTTAAACCAGAAATTGAATTAAAATTCAGGAAAGTTGAATAAGTGTTTTAAACGGATTTGGATTAAAAATAACCAAAATTTAAGATCTTGGGAGAAAATTGTTTTACAAGCAGTGTGGATTATATTTTGAAATGAATTTCAAAGTGGAAATGTTTAGAAATGGTTTTATAGTATTGGACTCACTTCGATCGCTGGAAAATAGATTCTGATGATGATAGCTGCATCATCAGTATTCATTTTCGAGTTGTAAGTGACGAATTACTACCAGAGATACTGTTTTGAATTTGTTTTGGGAAAGACAAGTTGTGTTGAATTTCAAAATGGGATGTATAAAATAGATTTGAATATAGAATTTGAATAAAGAGAATTCAAATAGAAATTGAATATAGAAATTCAAAGGGAGTTTGAATATATGAAATTCAATGGAATTGATATAGAGTTTGAATATATGAAATTCAATGGAATTGATATAGAGTTTGAATATATGAAATTCAATGGAATTGATATAGAGTTTGAATATAGAAATTCAAAGGGAGTTTGAATATAGAAATTCAAATGGAATTCAAATATAGAATTTGAATATAGAAAATATAAAGGAATCAAATATAGGATTTGAATATCGAAGGTGAAATGGAATTTGAATATAGAATTCAAATGGAATTTAAACTATAGAATTTGAATATATAGAATTTGAATAATAGAAGTGATATAAAATTTGAATAGAAATTGAATGGAATTAACTAAGTCGAAGAGGAGTTAGTTAATCGAGTTTTGAATTTGAAGTTGAACTTTGAAAGGTGAATTGGATTTGTAAATGGATATTCGAAATCAAATATAGAACTTAAATTTGAAATTTGGATCAGTAGTTGTATGGTATTGGTTATTCGAGCAAGTAGTCATATCTGTTTTGACGTTATAAATGTTATTCAGTCAAGGTCTGAGAGGTAGTTATACCCCAACTTGATTGATTTCATTATTAACAAATAAATGGTAAGATTTCAGGCTCGAAGATCAATGTTGAGTAAGAGTTAGTTGAATACAGTATTTGGATAGTCGTAACGATGTTTTACACAACATCCTTTTTAACCCAAATAAGCGTAAGTTTGGATATATAATGAAGAATATTTCCTAAGTATAGAAATAAACGAGATCGGAAAAGAGATAAGTAATTGGAATATTTTCCAATTATAATTAGCATATATTTTCTAAAGTTTAGAAAATAAAGGAAGGCGATATTCGGAAATGTTTTCTAAATAACATAAAAGGGCCAATATGGTTATTGAAAATATTTGGTAAACAAATATTGATAAAGAAATAGAGAAGTGATTTAACTAATAGAATATTAATTAAGGGCTCGGTGACATGTTCAAAAGGAAAATTTGATTTTTTTGAAAGAGTAAACTCCCAGGGAAAGACTGTTTGAATTAAAAACATATTTAACAGAAATTTGTGAAAGCAAATTTGAATTAAAGTAAAGCCAGTAAAGCGGTAACTGAGATTGAATTAGAATGATATCAAGACAAACTGGATTGTTAGATTCAAATTTAAAGTGTAATGTGATAATCAAGTTAAGAGTTGGGAATCAAGAAGAAACTCGAGTTGAAATGATATTTGGCTCGGATATAAGCGAATGGTTGTGTCGTGGATAAAAGAAGATGGGGATTTGATTGGGATAACCCTTGTATCCGCTGAATTGATAACAAGTGGAAAGGATAAAATGATATGCCGACAAAAGGTACAAGTTTGTATTTCTATTGGATATAAGATTTTATGAGCCGAATTGGCAAGCCGCTTGGCTATTCGATTTTCTTTTGGGTTGGAGATGGCCCGGAGAGGCAAGTTGGAGTTTGATTTATTAACTAGTACAAAGGAGGTGCTGGCGAAATTTTTCAAAAAGGTTAAGGTGTTAGAAAATTTTCAGGATCTTTGAAAATTTTCGTTGATAAGAAGTAATTAATAATTGAATTGAATTTAAATTGGTTCAGTTGAAACTGAAGTTAAGAAGTGAACAAATATGTTCTAACCAGTCGATAGGGTCGTCCTCTACCTTTTAGCAATTTCGAGGACGAAATTATTTTAAGTGGGGAAGATTGTAATGACCCGCATTGGCAGGGGTATTATGATTAATTTATTTAATTATATTTATGGTGATTAGAAAATTTAATGATCGTTGAATTAAATAATGATGAATATTTAATTAAAATAATAAATTAAATAATATATTTAATTCTGAAGTAATCAGAATTGGCCAAAATGGCGATATGGTGTGAACCGGATCATCTGTGATATTTAATTCAGCTTGGAATTGAATTTGAATGACGAATATATTCAATCATCGACAGTTGAACGTATAGTTTATAATATAATTAAAATAGAGCTTGAAATGGCACGGCATTTCGCTATTTGGCGATTTGAACTTCAACTGAATATACAGGGTTAGTTTTAAATCGGATTTCTGTGAAACAAGAAACGTGTGGAGCTGGTGGAGTATATCTTTCTAATGGAAGAGAAAAATCGGGATTTCGTCGGGTAGATTTTGATTTATGTCCAAGTCAAATTTTCAGAAAGTCGCTATGAAATCGTATATGGACCATAACGGTTATTTCAAAATAACTAGAGATCGGGTTTGAATTTAGACAAGGTTCTTTTGGGAAGTAGCGATAATTTAATTTTTAGAATTTTACTGTAATTTTTAATTAATTAAATAAGCAACATTTTATTTGGAGTATTTTGCACCCTTAATCAGCGATTTTGGGGTTTTAAAATATGAGTCAATCTACCGATATTATTATATTTCTGAGATCGTGACACCTCACTGAGCACGACTGTACTCTTACATCTGTCTGTAGCATCCCGGTATGAACGAAAATTTAAATAACAGAGCCCACATATTTTGTAATGTAAACATATATATTAGTTGAAAAATATTAAGTTCATTTGGTCCTTGAGTGGGCACGTCCTTTTGTTGGCTTAACAACTAAGCATTTCTTCCATGTATATGTTGTATAATACTGCACCACACACTTTCTTTAACAAAACTAAAACCAACGAAAGACATAAAAACATCCACGAAGTGTTACTTAGCAACAAAGAAATTAAGTATCCCTGCTTATAAATATACATGCTCCTATTGAATCTCTCCCTTTAGTTAACACCGAAACTACAATGGCTAAAATAAATAAGAAAAGAAAATATAAGTGTTCGATCCTCTGAGCTTTGCAGCGTGAAGCAGTGGGAAGTTGTCGGCAGTGAGGGCAAGTTGAGCGATGGCGTCAACGATGGTTTTAGTGGAGTTCGACTTTTACATTCGAGGTAGGGCTGAGCATTTAGGTCCACGTGGAGGGAGACGAGTTGGAATAAGGGGTGGGGTCGTTCTCGTGAGGGCGAGGCGCAGCTGGTGGTGCCATTGAGGGCGGCTCTGATGGACTGGGGCGAACCGCGACAACGCGACTAGAGGCGATCAACAGGAACTCGAGTTGAGCCTTATAGGTACGGTTTTGGTGAGGATCCGAAGACGGATTCAAGGGTGATTCCGATTTGAGTTTTTACTGAGTAAAGGAGGGAATGTCGATTTCAATTTGGTGTTGTGATTGTAAATGACGGACGGAAGTAGTTGGGGAAGAAGGGTGAGAGGGTACAGGCTTGAACGAAGGTAAGAATGGGCCGTATAAATCTAAGTAGGCCCAGATAAAGTTACATAAGAAATTAAACTTTTGTTTTATTTTGAATTAGTATGTTGAGCTTGTAAATTAAATAACTTCTTCGTACGATATCAGAATCACAAACCGTAAGTTGCGTTGGGATCGTATGGACGGTGGCTACACCATGGAACTGACTGGGAGTGAATCTGAGCTCGTTACAATTTATGGCGAAATAAATTGTCCGATCCAAATCAACGACAATTATCGTTAATTAACGATGATAGTCCAATGTGAGTAAATCTCACTAACTCTAAACAGTTTATAAATTCATGTTGTATTTTTAGAACTGTTAAAAATTGTTTGATTGACTGTGTGTTGACTGTTTGATTGAACTGCTAGTCAGTTAGTTGAATTTCTGTATTGATTCTGATTAAAAGAATATATCATATGGAACTGAAAAGTGATGTTATCTATATTGTTTAACATCTGTGATGTAGGGAAACAGGTTGGAGGAATCCAACTGGATTCCTCAACATTTATTTTACTGTTTTCATATATTGTGATATATGATGTGTTATATAATCTATTATGGATTATGGGTGTTGGAATGATGTTGATCATTGTTATTCGATATTTTAAATATCATAAAAGACCCTGGGATGTAAAAAGAATTATTTCAATGTATATTGAAATAAAGGGATTTTATAAAATCAACAGATTTTATAAAAGGAAATATTTCGAAAGTAAATAAAAGGGAAAAATGTTTTTAAAACGAATAGAGTTTTATAAAAGGGAAATCATTTGTAAAGTGAAGAACTGTTACTAAAAATAATCTTTATAAATGAATAGTTTATTAGAGAATAAAAGTAAAGGAGTTAATCGATGTTAGTTAATCGATTAGAGAATAAAAGTAAAAGAAGTTAATCGATGTTAGTTAATCGATTAGAGAATAAAGTAAAAGAAATTAATCGATGTTAGTTTAGTCGATTAGAGTTAAAAATAAAGAAGCTAATCGATGTTAGTTTAATCGATTAGGGTTAAAGCAAAGAAGTTAATCGATGTTAGTTAATCGATTAGAGAATAAATTAAAAGAAGTTAATCGATGTTAGTTTAGTCGATTAGAGTTAAAAGTAAAGGAGCTAATCGATGTTAGTTTAATCAATTAGGGTTAAAGCAAAGGAGTTAATCGATGTTAGTTAATCGATTAGAGAATAAAGTAAAAGGATTTATCGAATAAAGTTTATTCAAAAGGAGTTAAGTGAAATGAGTAAATCAATAGCGTTAATCAAATAGAGTTAATTGATAAGGGTTAATCGAATAGAGTTAAGTGAAAAGAGTGAATCGAATATAGCTATTCGAAGGAAGGTTAAGTAAGGAAGTTAGTAAATGGAATATAAAGTGAACTTTGCCCATTTCAAAGTTAGAAATGTTGTTCAGTTAAGGTCTGAGAGGTAGTTCTACCCCAACTTAATTGGCTTCGTTTTTAACTAAGGAATAGTTAAGGTTCGGCAGTAAAGGAAATGATTTGAGTTGGCATTTCGATGTTTGTTTAAACATCTGTCTAAGTCCAATGAAGAAGCTTTGGAAATGTTTTACAAATAAGAAACCAGAAATGTTTTAAATAAAGAAAACAAGAATGAAAATGTTTTCCAATGGTAATAACATATATTTTCTAAATTTAGAAAATAAGAAATGTTGGATATATGGAAACAGGAGATGAAAAATGAACTAAGGAGATGAATGTTGAATGATGATTGATCGATATAATTTCCATTTGGAAATAATATCGTTGTTTGCACATCTGTTTTTCTTTGATAGTTAAATCACAGACTATCGAAGTTTTGACCATTTTAACGTTGTTAATATGGAGAGACCGGTTGGATCATTATCCAAAGAACCACTCTGTATTGGCATAAGTGTTGCGAATCAAATATGCCAAAGGTAATTGAAGACGGAGTTATGCAAGCGCGATCCTGTTTACAGAATAGTGCCTTCGGTTCATCCTGTTCCTGGGTGACTTGTATGGACGGATGTCTGACAGAGTATTTCCAGACGATCACGTATATTGATTTCTCCAACCGTACCAAGAGTGGAAGCGGAGAAGGAAACTTCTTTTAGCTAACACATAATGTATGGTTGAGTACGTCAATCGGTGATTTGACGGATTTGATGATGTGGCATTCAAAGTGAATCTGGTGTGATGATAAAGCGTAGCTACTAACCTCACATCCGGTAAATGACAGAAATCGGGCATGCAGCATGGCTAAGTCGGTCGCACCGAAGTAGGGTGTATAATCACCTTATCTAGAGTTTTATTTATTTAAAAAAATCTATTGTTGATGCTGTCCCATTCGGGAAACGGTTGCTGAGCCCATCCGTTGGTGATATACATTCGATACTCTCAAGCGAAATGAGTGGTCGGTCATGTGTGGCCGGGTTGCAAGATGTTCTTATTGAACCCAGTGTTTTCCTCTCTAGAGGTACACTAGAGAAAGGTGGTTCCATACCTTGTCATAGTTGGAAATCCATTACCCAATACGTGCTTGCGGTTTTGATTGTATACTATATATGTAGAACGTGAGATGAAAGCGTTTCTGCTAGATGATTATATATACTGTGATTGATAGGCATTATTATAATATCAAAAGGTTTTTGATATAAAGTTATTTTGGATTCTCATAAGGGAAAACCCCGTTCCGTTATGCGGCGTGGTCTTATGAGATATCGTTTACTTGTTCAACTGTTTTACTCACACCAGTCCCATGACTGACCCGGTGTTTATTTTGTTGTTTTCCCTAAACTCTTGGGTGCCTAAATTTGTACGGGTAGTCAAGTAGTCGGGATTTTACAGATATACTGGAAGAGATGGAGCAGGAAGCTTCAGGATCATATAGCTATAGTTTATTTCCGCTGTGTTGTAAGTATTGTACTCTGATAATGTATTATATACATATAATGATTTATTTCAAGGATATGCTATCTATTATATGTTATTCGTTCCGCTGTGAGATTCGTGTTACTCTGATGTTGTGTTCTTCTTCTATTCTAAGTTTCTATCTTATCTTTCCTCACCCTCTAATTTCTTTCACTAATTACCAGGATTTTTCGATGTTTTGGTTATCGACATCGAGTTTATGTCGATAACCAAAGTCGCTCAAAATCCGGGTCATTACAGGGATGATGAGCTATCCCATACGAGCTCACAGATCGTGCTTTGAATAATTTACGAATTTTATTTGTATTTTCTTTTGATTTCTGAAGAGTGAAAATCTACACGTTGGTTTAAAACAGCGGCGCCCTGAATGTTGACCCAAGACTGAAGAAAATTAGGGTTAAAAAATGTTGAGGGATATTTATAAAATACTTATAATATTTTTATATTTATTATTATATTTGTTTATAATCAACCGCTATTTGTTTTGCTGTTTAAAAATTCATGTGATCACATACAACATTCAAAAATCATGAAAATGAGCATGCAACTACAGTTCGACATACGGACCCAACGAAACTTGTTTCGTGGCACTCTATATGCCATTTGCTCACACAACGTATTTTTAAAGTTAGATTTTAGACTGTTTTTCACATTAAAATCCCATACGGCCACAAACTGACTTCAAAAATCATGAAAATTGAAATCTAGCAATAATTTAATATTTCGGATCCGACAAAATTAGCTTCATTGTAAACGGAGGTCGTTTGCAAAACTGGCTATTTTTAAATCCCTAAATAAACCCATTTAAATATAAATATATTTAAAAATAATTAAATTAAATAAAAATAATTTAATATTATCGCATATAATATCATACAGCTCTTAAATAACCATATCATAATTTATAACTCGATATTTCAAATCCGGAACAAATCGATATCCAGTTTATATTAAAAATCCATTTAAAATATAAATAAATCGTTATAAATTATAAAGGAATTCCATAGCGACTATTTGAAAATTTGATTTGGACATAAATCAAAAACTACACAATGAAATCCCAATTTTTCTCTTCCATTAGAAAAATATACTTCACCAGCTCTGAACGTTTCTTGTTTCACAAAAATTCGGCTTAAAACGGATTCTGTATATTCGTTTAAAGTTCGAATCGCCAAACTGCGAACTACAGCGCCATTTCGAGTCGATTTTAATTATAATATAATTATACATTCAACGGTCGTTTATATAATATATTCGTTAATATATTCCAACTCTAAACTGAATTATATGTTATATATGATCCAATTCACACAATATTGTGAATCCAGTTATTTTCGACTAAAATATATTTTTATATTAAAAAATATTAATTAAATATTCAATATTATTTAATTAAACCATATTAAATCTCTAAATTACTATTTAAATAATTAAATAAATTGATTATTATACCGTAAAAATACGGGACATTACATTCTTCCCCCCTTAAAACAATTTCGTCCTCGAAATTGCTAAGGTAGAAAATAAACCTTATTGGTTAGAACTTATTGTTCACTTCTTAATTTTAGTTTCAACTGAACCAATTTAATTTCAATTAAATATTCATTCCTACTAACGAAAAATTTCAAAAATCCTGAAAATTTTCTAACACCTTAACTTTTCTAAAAATTTTGCCAGCACCCCCTTTGTACTGGTCAATAGCTCAAACTCCAACTCGCCTCTCTAGGCCTTCTTCAACCCAAAAAAAATCAAACAGCCGAGCGGCTTGCCATTTCGGTTCTTCAAAATCTCAAATCCATATATAATATAAACTGGTACCTTTTTGTCGAGCATATCATTATACCCTTTGCACTTGTTACCAATTCAACATATACCAATGTCATCCCAATTATTCGGTTATACCCAAGACAAATTCTGTTCTTAACTCAGATTCCATTTTTAATTTCAACACTTAACTTACCAGTCCAATTTCATTTCGGATTATCTCCAATCCAATCTAATTCAATGTTTTTGTATCTCAATTCATCTTCCACTTAATTGGTTTCAACTCAATTTCTATTTCTATTTGCTTTTACAAATTCTAATTTAATTTGTTTTTATTCAAACAATCTTCCCCAGGGATTTTCAAACAGTTTAGCTTTTCTAAAACCAGATATCCCCTTTCAAGATTCAAAATAACTTGTGTTTCACAAAACAATTCAAAAACAAAATCTTTGGTTGTAATCCGTCACTTAACAACTCAAAAATGAACGCTAATGATGTCGTGATTCATCATCAAGCTTATTTCCTAGCTATCGAAGTGAGTTCAATACTATATCACTTTTTAAAACCATTTCTAAATGCTTCCATTTTGAAATCTATTTCAAAATACTATTCCTAATACTTGGAAAACATTTCTAAAATCTCCCAGGATTTTAAAATTCTCTTATACTTAATTCAATTCCATTTACAAACACTTTTCAAGTTTTCAGAATTTGAATTCCAAATTCTGATTTTAATCCAGATTTAGTTCATCTGATTTCATATATTACACTTATATGAATTCTGGTTGGCTCTTTATGTATCCATTCCAATTATAATCTCATTCGATATAATAACAATGAACACATCCAGTATATTATAAAAATTCCAATCTTTCACATCAAAATATATTTGTGTAAAATTATTTCATTTACATTCCTTTCAAAACATACTGTGTCGGTTCATTGTATTCAAGTATTTAGAAACTCCTACTGATTCAGTGGATCAAACTGGTCGACCAGAACTCATAAACAACTCAATCAATAAATCTCCACAATATAAACCATTTTATATTGAATAACAAATACGTTCACTCATATATACACTCAAACTCAATTTGGGGTATTGTTAACCCCATCTCTACTGAGTCATGCCACAGAGCCAAGGTAATTACTTAACCTTCAGCTCTGATACCATTATAACGACCCGGGGATTTTGCGACCTTGGATATCGACATAAACTGAATGTCGACTACCCAAGCATCGGAAACACCGGATAGTCCATGAAAGAAATTAGAGGGTGAGAATAGATAAGATAGAAACTTAGAATAGAAGAAGAACATACAACATCAGAGTAAATACGAATCTCACAGCGGAACGAACAACATATAATAGATACATAATTATGAAATAAAATCAGTATATGTATAGAATAACATTATTAGAGTATAACACTTACGACACAGCGGAAATAACTATAGCTATATAATCCTGAAGCCTCCTGCTCTAAGCTCTCCAAGTATATTTGAAAAATCCTGACTACTTGACTGCCCGTACAAAATTGGGAACCCAAGAGTTTAGGGAAAACAAAACAAAACAAACTCTGGGTCAGTCATGGGACTGGTGTGAGTAAAAAAGTTTAAAAGAGTTTGAGCAATTAAACGATATCTCATAAGACCGCGCCGTATAACGGAATGGGTTTTTCCCTTATGAGAATCCAAAATAGTCTTTATATCAAAATTCTTTTGATATTATGATAGTGTCTATCAACCACAATATAATAATCATCTACCAGAAATGATTTCATCTCACGTTCTATATATATAGTATAGAATCAAAACCGCGAGCACTTATTGGATAATGGATTACCAACTATGACAAGGTATGGAACCACCTTCCGATAGTGTACCTCTAAGAGGAATACACTAGGTTCAACAAGAACATCTTGCAACCCGGCCACACATGACCGACCATTCATTTCTCTTGAGTGTATCAAATGTATATCACCAACGGTTGGGATCAGCAACTGTTTCCTGAATGGGACAGCATCGAATAGATTAAAGAATGAAATGAATATCTCTAGATAGGTGATAATACACCCTAATGGAAGAAACCCAACCCACATAGCCATGTTGTCTGCCCGATTTTTTTCATTTCCTGATTGTGAGGCTAGAGGCCACGCTTATCTCTGACAGATCACACAATTATTCACTTTGAATGTCACATCGTCATACCAGCCAAATCACAAATTGATTTCCCTAAAAATACAACGGGTATAATACTAAGAGAAACGAATTCCTCCGCCACCAAATGTACATATGTTTGAAGAGATCAACTTACGTGATCCATTAAATATACTCTGTCAGACATTCTTCCATACAGGTTGTCCTGGGACTGGACAAACCGAAGGCACTATTCTGTAAATCCATCATAGGTAATTTCTTCCTAGGATTTGACAGAACGACCCTTGCACAAACTCCGTCTTCAATTATCTTCATCATATTTGATCGCGACGCTAACGCCCATACCGAGTGTTTTTCAGATAATGAATCTGATCCCGGTCTCTCTGTATTGACAATGGAAAAATGGTCAAAAACTTCGATAGTCGGTGAGTTAACTATCAAAGAAAAACACGTGTGCAAACAACGATATTATTTCCGGATGGAAATTTTATCGATCAATCATCATTGAACATTTATCTCTTTAGTTCATTAATTTATTCCTTTTTTCCATTTCCTGTTTCCATATATTCAACATTTCTTATTTTCTAAATTTAGAAAATATACGTTATTAACATTGGAAAACATTTCCATTTCTTATTTTGTATAATAGAAAACATTTCTGATTCTTATTTGGAAAACATTTCTAAAACTCCTACATTTGGATTTAAATAGATGTTTAAATAAAACATCATTATGCCAACTCAAAACATTACACTCATTAATTGAACTCACTTAACCAAACTTAACTATCGAACCTTAACCATTCCTTAGTTAAAAACAAAGCCAATCAAGTTGGGGTATAACTACCTCTCAGACCTTAATTGAGCAACATTTCTAACTTCGAAATAGACAAGGCTCACCTTTTAAACCTCTAATAAACTCCCTTACGTAACTCTTGGATTCTTTTTAAGAATCCACATCTTTTGCAGAAATCATTTAATTTTAACAATAGTGTTAAAATCCCATGCTTCTGAAATATAATAACTTCAATATAACTTTTATTTATTAATTTGGATAAATAAACAAATAACTAATTTATTAATAAATAAATAAATCTTCATTAAAAACGAAAAGTGAATAGTACTTTCCCGAATTCGATATAAGCGAATACAAAGTATAATTCTCTTTCGAAAAATCTCCATTCGATAACTCCGTTTCGAATAAACTATATTCGATTAACTCTCTTCGAATAACTAATATTCGATAATCTCTCTTTCGAAAAAACTATATTTGATAATCTTCTTTCGAATAACTATATTCAACTAACTCCTTTCAAATAAACTCTATTTGATTAACTCCTTTCTTCGAATAAACTATATTCGATAATCTTCTTTCGAATAACTATATTCGACTAACTCCTTTTGAATAAACTCTATTCGATTAACTCCTTTCTTCGAATATACTATATTCGATAATCTTCTTTCGAATAACTATATTCGACTAGCTCCTTTCGAATAAACTCTATTCGAGTAACTCCTTTCAAATAAACTATATTCGATAATCTTCTTTTACTCTATTCGAATAAACTCCATCTCGATTAACTCTAGCTGATTAACTCTAATTCGATTAGCTCTAATTGATTAACTCTAATTCGATTATCTCTAATCTATTAACTCTATTTGATTAACTCTAATTAATTAACTCTATTCAAATAACTCTTATTAATTAACTCTATTCAAATAACTCTTATTTGAATAACTAATTTTATTTTAATCCTATTTCCTATCTTATTCAAATTCCCATTTGAATTTCTATTTCAAATCCCAATTTTTTTTCCTTTATAAATGTTTTAATTTATAAAATAACTATTTTAATCCATTATTCACATCAAATGTGAGTAATATTTCTTTGATATATTAATTCATTTTTATTTCATATTTAAAAATAATATTCCATTTCCAAATTCTATTTATACTTTTATTTATAGAATTATTCATACGAAATCCACTTTTTACTTCTAATACTTAAATCTCATTTATAATTCCCTTTATAAATGTTGAGTTCAATTTCTCTTTAAAATGTCAGTGTTAAAACCGATTTCTACTTCCCTATATAAGTTCAAACTTATATATCCAATTTATCCCATGATAAATTATTTTACTTAATTTATAAAACATTATTTATAAATTAATCTTCTCCATTTATCTATTAAAACAAATTTCTATTTAATTCCACTTTAAATAAATCTTTCCCATTTCTTTTATATCCTGCAGATTTTCCTTTTATAATTCTATTTATTTCTTAAATAAATATTCCTTTTATAATTCTATTTATTTCTCAAATAAATATTCCTTTTATAATTCTATTTATTTTCTAAATAAATATTTTATTTTATAATCTATTTATTTTAAAATATTTTTTTATAAAATCCTTTGATTTTATAACTATCTCTTTTTATAAAATCCTTTGATTTTATATATATTTCTTTTTCAATATAACATTGAAAATTCCCCTTTTATATTCTAGTATTTCTTGTGGTATTTAAAATACCAAATAACAATGATCAATAACATTCTAACACACATCATCAACAACAGATTATATATCACATCATATATCACCATATATGAAAAATAGTAAAATAAATGTTGAGGAATCTAGTTGGATTCCTCCGACCTGTTCCCCTGCTTCCACAGATGTTAAACAATATAATAACATCGATTTCATTTCGATACTAAAAAATTCTGATAAATTGAATCAATATTTGATTAATGATTTATATATATATATATATCGTTATCTATAATTTTAAACAATCAATCAACAATTCAATCAAACAATCAACACACAGATATCAATCATCATTTCTCAATTCTAAATATAAATTATAAAAATATGAACTGGTAGAGTTAGTGAGGTTTACTCACATTGGACGGTTATCGTTAAATAACGAATAACTGTCGTTGATTTAATTCTGACAATTTATTTCACCATAAATTGTAACGAACTCCAATTCACTCCAGTCAGTTCCATTTCGTAGCCCCCGTCCATACGATCCCAACGGATCTTGTTTCGTTGAATTCTGATAATGTATGATGATGTATCGTGTATATAAGTTTATGTACATTATAAACTTAAAGACAAATTTCATTTATCATCAAATTGGGATCACCAAAATAAACCGGCCCATGCTCCTTTGTAAAAGGCCCGGACCCAATCTTAACTTCCTTCCCCAACTTTAGTGCCACTACCTGTAGCAAGAATTCCACCATTCCTATAACTTTGCAAGCCGTGTCCGCCATTTTAGTTACCAATAATCCATTTCCTAATCCTGCTTTAACCACTCGCTCATTACACTTATTCCACTATCCGCATAAACCAGCGGCTCCTCCATTACCAAACATTTCGATCCTCATATATCCTCCCCGTTGCACGAAATTTGCCCCAACCTTCACCGTTCTCCTCCTTGTCCAAGACTCCTCCATCTCCTACGAATTTCATCATATTCGAATGCAGGGGATGAATCCCGTTCTCGACGTTCTCACGCATGGATACAGAAAAACAATCGACACTTTTTACCTCATTTTATTCCAAAAAGAATCATACAGATGCTAGATCACTTCCTTGATCCACATATGAACTCCAAACTCCCAATAGCTACCCCGATTTCATGCTGTGTAAAACCTTAGGCGCTGCTACGTTGTTCGACTTCCCCAAAATAAATGTTGCATTCGAAGAAAAACCATGGGGATGATGAGCTATCCTATACGAGCTCAAAGATTGTGCTTTGAAAAATTTACGAATGTTATTTGTATTTTCTTTTTATTTCTGAAGAGTGAAAATCATCACGTTGATTTAAAATAGCGGTGCCCTGAATGTTGACCGAAGACTGAAGTAAATTAGGGTTAAAAAAATGTTGAGGGATATTTATAGAATACTTATAATATTTTTATATTTATTATTATATTTGTTTATAATCAACCGCTATTTGTTTTGCTGTTTAAAAATTCGTGTCATCACATACAACATTCAAAAATCATGAAAATGAGCATGCAGCTACAGTTCGACATTACAGACCCAACGAAATTTGTTTCTTCGAATTCTGAATCCGTTTGCTCACACAGCGTATTTTAAAGTCAGATTATTGACTATTTTTCACATTAAAATCCCGTAAGGCAACACACTAACTTCAAAAATTATGAAAACTGAAATCTAGAAATATTTTAATATTCTAGATCCAAAAAAATTAGTTTCGTCGAAAACGGAGGTCGTTTGCAAAACTGGCTATTTTTAAATCCCTAAATAAACCCATTTAAATATAAATATATTTAAAAATAATTAAATTAAATTAAATTAAATTAATATTATCGCATATAATATCATATAGCTCCGAAATAACCATATCGGAATTTATAAATCGATATTTCAAGTCCGGATTATATCGATATTCAATTTATATTAAAAATCCATTTAAAATGTAAATAAATCGTTATAAATTATTAAGGAATCCATAGCAACTATTTGAAAATTTGATTTGGACATAAATCAAAATCTACACAATGAAATCCCGGTTTTTTTCTTCCATTAGAAAAATATACTACACCAGCTCCGAACCTTTCTTGTTTAATAGAAATCCATCTTAAAACGGATTCTGTATATTCGTTTAAAGTTCGAATCGCCAAATTGCGAACTGTAGCGCCATTTCGAGCTCGATTTTAATTATAATATAATTATACGTTCAACTATCGTTTATATAATATATTCGTTAATATTTTTCAATTCTAAACTGAATTATATATTATATATGATCCAATTCAAACAATATTGTGAATCCAGTTATTTTCGACTAACTCGGAATTATAATATATTTTTATATTATAAATATTCAATATTATTTATTAAACCATTTTAAATCTCTAAATTACTATTTAAAAAATTTAATAAATTAATTATTACACCGTAAAAATACGGGACATTACAACATATATGTACCATCAAGGAGAAATTATGACCCCCTTTTTAGATAAAAGGAGTGGCTGATACTTTAGCCTAAGTTGGCAATCCGAATTTAAGTATTATTAGGCTTTCAATCTCCTCTTTTACACCCATTATATTATGTAGATTTATGTGTATATTACCACATATATATTTACTTATATGCACAAGCACAAATGTACATATTATAGGCACACATGATGTATGTATCGTGTGATTTTGATATTAGACAACAATTCATATTTGAATATTAAGTGTGCTAGGAAAAGTGGAACGAGGGCATGGTGTTAAATATGGGATACTAGAATACTACAAACTGTGTACATATGAGAAAAGCTCATTTATATACTGTCTATATACATTTGTTGCATAACTCGTTGTCATCCAAACCATTATTTGATTCATGCTTACCACTAGTTCAGATTTACATGCTTAAATTAGCTAATTACATGGGCTTTTATGTTTGTTGCATGATTTTAGTTGGCTTCCTAGTCACTCTTTTGGCTGCCACCAGTATACATCATGTAATGACCCGAAAATCCCCGCCCTTTGAAATGACTATAAACCACACAGGTCTGATCCAAAAGTTGGAAATCCTCGAATACACTAACTTTGTACATACAACACATCAGAACAAATAACAGAAGACTTTTAGAAACATTATAATAATGTTACATCAGAGTACAGAATATCAGAGCACATCGAATATAATACTTTTATAAACATTATAATAATGTTACATCAGAGTATAGAATATCAGAGTACATTGAATATAATACAGCGAAAGATTAATTTACAATAATATTAATACAATGCAGCGGAACAAATAACCCAACACAGTGAAAGACTATCAATCCAGAATCCTGCTCAATATATTTCTAAAATAAGCTACTCGACTGCCCGTGTGGAAAGAGGGCACCCGAGTTTGCAAAGTGAAACAAACTATGGGTCAGTCATGGGACTGGTATGAGAAATCTTTCCTAATGTATCTAACAATATGGCTAATCACAGGACCACACCGCTAATGCGGAACGGGTTTACTCCATTGGATTGCCAGTGTATAAATTAAATAAATTTTATTCAAAACAACGCAATGCTTTTTAGAAAAATGAAATCATTATAAGACTTGAGTCCCAGCACACAATGCAACGCAAACCAGAGGATTGAGTTTTACCTTATAATGACTAAACATGCTTGATACGTATAAAATAATATTTTAATATTATTATTAGTGTCTAATCAGTTTTAAAATACTTCAAAGTAAATGTATCAATCCTAGACGGCATAGCTACCATATACTATGTCGCCACATATAAGTTTACAATCAAAACTGTAATGTCGTATTGGAAATTTGGTTTCCATCATGCATCAAGGCTAGGGACGATCTCCTTACCGATTTGAGACATTCTAGCAAATGTCTCAGGATTCGGACGCTGGCGAACCCTGGATCCTGCAGGGTCGATCCACAAATACTTTAGTGGATTAGATATGCCTGAACACACGCTTCCCGGTCATTTTAAACCTATAAATTGGTCACTATCGACCATTATAACCGAGGCCTCGTAATCCATCATCCACATAAGTAAACTGTCAGGACTTACAATACCATTATACCACTTCTAGCTAGAAAGAAACGTATGCACTCCCTGCGTTCCCTTGTCCTGTTTTCTGACTCTTACCGGGATGTAAGGCTCGCGAAGTAACGCTATACGCAAAGCTACTCCTAAAAAGTCCATGCTTTGATCATTAACCATAAGGCTCTGCTTTTCAAAAAAAGCCTAGATCATTTGCATCTTGGCATGCCACATTGACAATTCACGCCATGCGATCAATAACTATCAATATATAACCTCTGAGCTCATGCGTCTCAGAGAAGGGTGTTAAGCAAGAGAATAAATTATCCGCCATCAAACAGGTATATATTAATTAAATATCAATTCACATAGAATGAAATTCAACGTCAGACACACATCCATTTACAAGTTCGTTCTGGGTCTGAACGAAGCCGGAGACACCTTATTCCTCATCCCCTATGTCTAATACGGAAGAGAGGTGCTCGCTTATCCGGACAATCAACAAGTACGTCCAGACAACTACCTCTTTAACCCTTTACCGGGGGCTACCCAAAGCAGGGCATCAGTAGTCATCCATTCGATGTGAAGATCGTCGGCCTTCAATCACCGTCTTCAATATCTTCGATTTAAATCGCCGTATAATTATTTGGAATGTGATTGAACTTGGTCTTTTCAAATAATTCTCGCATATAAATGATTTAAACCATTTCATATCATTAATATTATTTTATAACGATTTATCGCTATTTTTATTTATATAAAAATAGCCCAATTTAATTTAACGACGCTTCGAGTCAATAGGCGGCTTTGGCGCTGTTTTTATCAAAATTTGATTTACATATATCTTGAAATCTAACCATTGGATTTTACAAAATTTACATCGTCAGAAAGATCTTCCCAAAGCGGTCCTAATGGTTTCAGTTTTGGGAAAATCCGACGGTCGGATCTTTCGGTATAATCGTTTAAAGTTACGATTCCGAAATGCGACCTACCGCGCGCGATTCGTTTAATTTTAATTTATATTTATATACATAATAATATATAAATATAAATCTTTCGACGATTCCACTAACGTTTTTAACACGCCAAATAAAAGAATGTTTTATTGGCATAACACATCTACATGTTCATAATGTCAAATAAATATGTATTCTATTCACATGACATTTTTGCTAATGACAAATAAAAAGATAGTTTTTATTTTTATTATTTCTATTTTTAACTTTAACAAATAAAAGGAAATATTTTATTTGTATATAGTTTCAATGTATGTTTTGGCAATAAAAATAATTCATTAATTAACATACAATTCTAATGTATGTTGTGACAATAAAAAAGATTCTTTAATTAACATACAAATTCTAATATATGCTTTGATAATAAAAATGATTCTTTAATTAACATACAAATTCTAATGTATGTTGTGACAATAAGAATGATTATTTAATTAACATACAAATTCTAATGTATGTTGTGACAATAAAAATGATTCTTTAATTAACATACAAATTCTAATGTATGTTTTGACAATAAAAATGATTCTTTAATTAACATACAAATTTTAATTCAACAAATGCATAAAAAGTGATACATTCATTTTTGTTGACAATTCTATTTCAACAAAATGATTAAAAAGTGATTCATTCATTTTGTTCACAATTCTACTTCAACAAAATGATTAAAAAGTGATTATTCGTTTTGTTGATAATTCTAGTTCAACAAAATGATTAAAAAGTAATTATTTCATTTTTGTTGACAACTCTATTTCAACAAAATGACTAAAAAGTGATTATTCATTTTTTTGACAATTATAGTTCAACAAAATGATTAAAAAGTGATTATTCTTTTTTTGTTGACAATTCTAATTCAACAAAATTAATATTTTTGCTCAAACACAAATCTATTTAACCAAAATATTATTTTTGTTATAACTCCAATCTATTTAACAAAAATGTAATTTTGTTATAACTCCAATCTATTTAACCAAAATATTATTTTTGTTATAACTCCAACCTATTTAACAAAAATGTAATTTTTGTTATGACTCAAATCTATTTAACCAAAATGCAATTTTTGATATAACTCCAATCTATTTAACAAAAATGTAATTTTTGTTAAAACTCAAATCTATTTAACGAAAATATTATTTTTGTTTTCAACCATCATATTTTTACAAAATGTAAGTCTTTGCTTCAACTAATATGTTTTGACAAAAATGTACATTTTGTTTCAACTAATATGTTTTAACAAAAATTTATATTTTTGTTTCAATTAATCTTTTTGACAAAGATGTATATTTTGACTCAACAAATCTATTTTGTCAAAAATGACAACTTTAATCCAATAACTATATTTTGACAAAAATGATAATTATAATTCATCAATTCTATTTTGTCAAAACGACAATTTTATTTCAACAATTCTAATTTGACAAAAATGTATATTTTTGTTTCAACAATTCTAATTTGACAAAATGTTCATTTTTGTTCCACAATTATATTTTTACAAAAATGTATATTTTTGCTCAACGATTATATTCTTACAAAAATGTATATTTTGTTTCAACCATTATGTTTTGACAAAAATGTACATTTCTATTCGACTATTCTAATTTGACAAAAATGTATATTTTTGTTCAACAATTATATCTTTACAAAAATGTATATTTTGTTTCAACCATTGTGTTTTGACAAAAATGTACATTTCTATTCAACTATTCTAATTTGAAAAAAATGTATATTTTTCTTCAACAATTATATTTTTTACAAAATTGTATATTTTGTTTCAACCATTATGTTTTAACAAAAATGTACATTTTTATTCAACTATTCTAATTTGAAAAAAAATGTATATTTTAGTTCATCAATTATATTTTTACAAAAATGTATATTTTGCTTCAACCATTATGTTTTGACAAAAATGTTTTGTTCAGCTATTCTAATTTGACAAAAATGTATATTTTTGTCCAACAAAACTATTTTGACAAAAATGTATATTTTGATTCAGCTATAAAAATGATAATTTTTGTTTCACTATCTACTTACAACAAAAAGCCCCTTTTTATTTTCAGCTATTTTTTCACAACAAAAATTTCCTTTTTATTTCAACTATTTTAATTTGACAAAATGACAAATTAAATTCAACAATTATATGTTGAAAAAAATGTCAATTTTGATCCAATAATTATATTTTGACAAAAATGATGATTTTAATTCCATTATTCTATTTAACAAAAATGATAAAAATTTTTCAGCTATTCTAATTAACAAAAATGATGATTTTTGTTTAACTCCGTTCTAATTAACAAAAATGTTAATTTTTGTTTGGTTCAATACTAATTAACAAAAATGTTAATTTTTTATTCAACTAATCTAATAAACAAAAATGATAATTTTTGTTTAACACAATTCTAATTAACAAAGATGTTAATTTTTTATTCAACTAATCTAATAAACAAAAATTATAATTTTTGTTTAACACAATTCTAATTACCAAAGATGTTAATTTCAACAGATCTACATAACACACCAATCACAAATCAAATCACGTATGACAATCAATAGAATTTTACAGTGTATGAGTAATACCACAATTATGATTAGTAAATTTTAATTACATATAAAAAAGAGTAAAATTTCTCACCTTGGTCAATTTTAGATATCGTTGAATAAAAACTGTTTTAACAAAATTAAACAAGCGTATAATTTCATTAGAAATTCCAACTGCTTCTATTTTTGTCCAAAGTTGTTCCATCACGTAGATCTGGATTTTGCGGTTTCAACGGATCGAAAATCGTTCAGTTTCTGTATGAACAAGTTATGGATTTTACAAAATTAAATGTGATTTAAACATTGTCAATAAGAATTAATTAATAATTAATCCATAAATAAGGTTTAATACCCTTGCTAATCTCGTTCTTCTTATGGAAACAAGCCAACCCATCTTTGCTTCCTCCCTCTTCCAATCGCATGCAACTCGAGAGTCTAGGACCCGATCCGCCGCCACCACGAAGAAGACCGGAGCGCCGTCACCTTCCTCTATCAGTCCTGGCCACGTGAGGCCTACAAACTGCTCCGACTTCGGTGTGTTTGAGGGGAGAATCCTCCCAACCCGTGGTACTAAGAACAATCTTGACCATATGAAACTGGACAGCTCTTGAATCCCTACATTTTCCTCTTTGGAGTTGGATTTAAGTTTGAATTCAATTAGGAGATTATAGGGTTTGAATTCGGGATAATTTCTGCCCTCCATTCCTTCCTGGCGGCGGCTAGTGTTAGGTTAGGGTTAGATAATTCTAGGGTTATTTATAATTTAATATTATTGAATTCTCCAATTTTCAGAAAAGCCCATTAATTCCAAATAGCTCCAAATTCAGCCCAGCGAGAGTTGTTCCTAGCCAAATGCCCCAGTTCCGGACACAATGGGCTAGGTCTCGTCATCCCAATCGATCAGCTTCAATCTGTTTTCTTTAAATTTAAATTTAAATTATTTATTTATTTAATTCAATCGTACGTTTAAATTCATCGAGGCTACATATAAACTCCAAAAATTCCCAAAAAATAAATTTAGCTATGTTTTGATGATACAGTCCTAACAAAATTAATTTTGTGAATTTGGAGACCATTTGAAAAATTGTCATTTTCTGGTCGATCCAATTTGACTGAAATTGACAAAACACGTTTTCTTTTACCATGCTCACATATTGATTCCAAAAATTATGAAAATTGGAATCTAGCAATAATTTGACATTCTGGATCCAACAAAAGTGGTTTCATCGAAAACGGAGGTCGTTTGCAAAATGGCTATTTTTAAGGGTTATATATTATAATAAAATATATATAAATTCTATAGCGACTTTTCTAAATTTTAAGCTGGACATAAATTCCAATTTTTATTATAAATCTCAGTTTCTTATATTCGTTAGAAGGATATTGTTAAACAGATTCAAATATTTTTGGTTTTACTGAAATCCGATTTATTTTGAATCCTGTACAATCTGTTGAAGTTTAAAATTAAATTTTCAAACTACCGCACCATTTCAGGCTCGTTTTATAATTAAATTAAATTATTACGTTTTAACTTCTTTTAAAATAAATTTTTAGTCGTTATTATTTAAAATAAATTATTTAAATATCCAAAATCCATTAAAATTTCTAAAATAAAATTTTTAAATTGGTTCCAAAATTCTCGGTTGTTACACATTACCTAGTATAATAATCCGTTGTCTTTATGCCATCCTTGAATTATTAGATTAAGTTATGCATGTTATCTCACGCATCAAACAATTTCCATATGCATTGTGCTTGTTACTACAGTTTGCATGTGATGTCATAATCGAATCATTTAATAATTTCATCAGGATTAATAATTATATTCATGTGTTTATCAAAGTGACTTACTTGAAATAAGTTTAATCCTGACTCGGGTGTTTTGTGTATTTTGGATGGAACGCTCGGCTCAGGTCCTAAGTGTTCCAGGCTCAAAATTTTCAGCTCGCTAAACTGGAGAGGAACATGAAGACGCCAGACGCTTGCGTGCATGCTCGACAAACTATAAACTTTTATTTTATTAAAAAATCATGTACTGTATTTATGAATTCTTCCGTTGTGAAAAATGTTTTGTAAAACTCTGATATTTTATGAATTTTTTTATTCCGCTACATATATTTGTGCACTGTGATTCTGTGTTATTTTCGTTAAACCTTGTAAACTAATGATGATTCGTCGTTTTAAGTGTCTTGAGTCGGTTTAAATACCGACTTGGAGAAATCAAAAAGGCAGTTCGTTACAATATCTGATTAGAGGAATTAATTATTTATGAAATATATGGACAGAACATAACAAGGTTAAGTAAGTTGAATTGATGAGTTAGGAGTTTGGAATCAAGAATGGAACTTTGGTTTGAAATGGAATTTGGCTTGGATATGTGAATGATTCGGTTTTGAGGATAAAATTTGTGATCAATAGAGAATGCATGAGTATATGCAGACTTGGTAACAGATGGAAAGGATATAATGATATGCCCAAAAAAAGGTGCAATTTTATTTTTATATGAATTTGGTCATTTATGAGTTGAACTGGCAAGCCGCTTGGCTGTTTGATTTTCTTTTGGATAGGAGAAGGCCTAGAGAGGCGAGTTATAGTTGTACCGATTGAGCTGTACAAAGGAGACGCTGGCGAAATTTTTCGAAATTTTAAGGTATTAGAAAATTTTCAGAATTTTTGAAAATTTTCATTAGTAGGAATAAATTAATATTTTAGTTGAAATTAAATGGGTTCAGTTGAAAATGAAGTTAAATGTAAAACGAATAATTTTTAACCCAGTTAATAGGGTTTGTTTTCTACCTTAGAAATTTCGAGGATGAAATTATTTTAAGGGGGAAGAATGTAACGTCCCGTATTTTTACGGTATAATAATTAATTAATCTAATTATTTAAATAGTGATTTAGAGATTTAAGTAGTTGTTTACTTAAATAATATTGAATATTTAATCAATAAAAATAATAGAATAATATATTTATTTCTGAAATAGTCGGAAATAGTGGAATTCACAATATTGTGTGAATTGGATTATTTATAAGATTTAAATCAGTTTTGAATTGAATTATAACAACGTATATATTTAGTAAACAACGTTGAAACATATAAAATTATATTATAATTATAATCGAGCTTGAAATGGCATGGTAGTTCATAATTTGGCGATATGAACTTTAATTGAATATACAGAATCCGTTTTAAGCTGGATTACTGTGAAACAAGAAATGTTTGAATATGTTGAACGATATTTTTCTAATGAAAGAGAAAATCGAGATTTCATCGTGTAGTTTTTGAGTTATGTCCAAATCAAATTTCCAGAAAGTCGCTATGGAATTCGTTTTTAATTTATAACAATTTATTTATATTATAAAAGGATTTCAATATAAATTGGATATCAATTTAATCTGGAATTTTGAAGTGTCGAGTTATAAATGAAGATATGTATATTTTGGAGCTAGATAATATTCTCTGTGAATATATGCGATAATATTTATTTATTAATATTAATTAAATTATTTTTAAATATTTTAATATTTAAATTGGTTTATTTAGAGCTTTAAAAATATCTTTTTTTACAAAAGACCTTCATTTTTGATGAAACTAATTTTATTTGATCTAGAATATTAAATTATTGTTAGATTTCAATTTTCATGATTTTTGGAATCAGCATGTGGCCGTATAGAATTTTAATGTGAAAAACAGTCAATAATTTGACTTTAAAAATACGCTGTGTGAGCAAACGGACTCGAAATTTGACGAAAAAAGTTTCGTTGGGTCCGTAATGTCAAACTGTAGTTGTATGTTCATTTTCATCGAATTTGGATATGTTATGTGATCATGGAAATTTTTAAATGATAAATAAAACTAAAATACTATATAAATTAATATAAAATATTGAATGAAGCTTCTACCACAAGCCTAATATATTCTATAAATACCCTCACTAACCCTAACCCTCATTTCTATTTCTCTAGTCAAAACCAACGAGCCGCCAATGTTCTTTCTTCCAGTAAACATTCTCATCTTCATAAATTCACATACAATCCAAATAAAATTTCATAAATCACGAAACTAGTATACTTGCGATCTGTAGAGCATTCTCTTTATTTTGGGGTAATTTTTAACGGGTATGATTATACTCAAGTTCGATGTTATTAGCACAACGCGAGTTAGGGTTCATGATTTGGGAAGTAGAGGTTTCGATTTACAATTTGGTCGTGTTAATGGGGATCATGGCATGGAGTATAGCATGGTTTGAATTTTGTGGGATTTTCTGAAATTTATAAATGTCGATACCTGCTGCATCACAGGGAAATAACGGAAATGGCTACGGAGAGGCGAGTTCAGTATTTGGGTTATGGAGTCGAAGAGGAGGAGATGCAGTGAATTTCGGTATCTTTGGTTTAATTTTTAGTTGAGTAGAATGGAGGAATTAATGGTTTGAAAATTGCGTTAATGGTGATGGTTGTCCAACGAGTTCTAAATGTATTCGGGAAGAAGGCTGATGAGGAGGGTATTAAACCGTGATGACGTGGAAAGTATTAGATTAGTTAAACTATTAATAATTAGTTTAAAAAGTTAATGACCTATTTATGTACTCAAATTTATATAATGTATAACTTATTCATACGTTATCCAAATTCAGCGAAACAAGATCCGTTGGGATCGTATGGACGACGGCTACACAATGGAACTGACTGGGAGTGAATTGGAGTTTGTAACAATTTATAGCGAAATAAATTATCTAGTTTGAATCAATGTGTAACGACCCGAGTTTTCACGATCCTAAGTAATCAACATAAACTCAATGTCGACTATCCAAGCGTCGGAAACACCAGATAGTCCATGAAAAAAATTAGAGGGTGAGAATATATAAGATAGAAACTTAGAATAGAAGAAGAAGAAGAATGTACAACATCAGAGTAACACGAATCTCACAGCGGAACAAACAACATATAACAGATAACATATCTTTGAAATAAAATCAGTATATGTATACAATAACATTTATCAGAGTACAATACTTACAACACAGCAGAAAATAACAATAACTATAAATCCTGAAGCCTCCTGCTCTAAGCTCTCCAAGTATATCTGTAAAACCTGACTACTTGACTGCCCGCACAAAATTGGGCACCCAAGATTTTAGTGTAAAATAAAACAAAATAAACTCTAGGTCAGTCATGGGACTGGTATGAGTAAAACCATTTAAAGCAGTTTGAGCAATTAAAAGATATCTCATAAGACCACGCCGTATAACGGAACGGGTTTTTCCCTTATGGAAAATCCAAAATACTTGGTGCAACATTCAAAAACCTTTTGAAAGGAACGATAATCTTTATATCAAAACTCTTTGGATATTATAATAGTGTCTATCAACCACAATATAATAATCATCTAGCAGAACACTTTCATCTCACATTCCATATATTTAATACATCATCAAAAACCGTGGGCGCTTATTGGGTAATGAATTCTAACTGGCAAGGTATGGGACCACCTTCCGACAGTGTATCTCTAGATAAGAATACACCGGGTTCAACAAGAACATCTTGTAACCCAGGCTAAACATGACCGGTCACTCATTTCGCTTGAGTGTACTGAATGTATTATCACCAACTGTTGGGATCAACAACCGTTTCCCAAAATGGATAACATCGAAATAGATTATAGAAGTAAATGAAACTCTAGATCAGGTGACAATACACCCTAATTATCAACTAACCATGAGACCTACCAGATTTTATATCATTTCCTAGTTGTGAGGATAGAGACCAAACGTACAGATCACACCTTTATTTACTTTGAATGTCACATCGTCATACCTGCCAAATCACAAATTGAATTCCTCAAAAATACAACGGGTATACAGCTAAGAGAAACGAATTCCTCCACCACCAAACGTTAATATATTTGAAGAGATCAACTTACGCGATCCACCAGATATACTCTATCAGACATTCTTCCTTACAGGTCGTCCTGGGATAGGACAAACCGAAGGCACTATTCTGCAAACAGGACAGCCCTGCATAACTCCGTCATGAATTATCTTCATCATATTTGATCACAACGCTAATGCCCATACAGAGTGGTTTTCAGATAATGAATCTGATCCCGGTCTCTCCGTATTGACGACAGAAAAATGGTCAAAAACTTTGATAGTCGGTGATTTAACTATCAAAGAAAAACATGTGTGCAAACAACGATATTATTGCCAGATGGAAATTCTATCAATCAATCATCAATTGACATTTATTCATTTCCCCATTTCTCGTTTCCATATATTCATCAAATCAGTATTTTCTAAAATTAGAAAATATACGTTATTAACTTTGGAAAACGTTTCCATTTCTGATTCACACATCAATATCTTCCCACGTTTATCAGTCTCTAACTATAAACAAGTAAGAGAACAACTTCCAAAGTATAAACCCCGAAGGCCGAAACCAACATCAGATCAATACCCAGACAGTTGTTCAACTTAACTAATCTTCGGTCAGTTTCTAATTCCTTTAGCTCCATTTTAATTCCTATTTCAAACCCCAAAATTTCTTTATAATTTTTTATTTGCAAAATATTTACTTTAATCTAATTTTTCACATAGAATGCGAATAATATTTCTTTATAAAATCAAAATAGTTTGATTTCGTATTTAAAACCAAATATTCAAATTCTACTTATATTTTTATTTGCAGAATTTTTCATACAAATCTTATTTCATTTCCAACATTTAAATCTTATTTAAAATTCCCTTTATATAATTCTATTCATTTTATATAAATCCTTTTATATAATTCTTTTTATTTTATATAAAACCTTTTATATAATTCTATTCATTCTATATAAATCCTTTTATATACTCCTATTCATTTTATATGTAAATATTTCATTTTTAATACTCACTTTGAAATTTTCCTTTTTACATTCCAATATTTCATAAGGTATTTACAATACCAAATAACATGACCAATGTCATCATAATCAATCATAGATTTTATATCACATCGTATATCACAATATTTGAAAACAAATAGTATTATAATATTATGGAATCCAGTTGGATCCCTCCAACCTGTCTCCCTGCATTCACAGATGTCAAACAGTATAATTAACATCAATTTCAATTCTATATGAAATATTCTGATAAACAAAATCAATATAAAATTAACGATTATATATATAACTCTATCTATAATTTCAGCCAATTAATTAACAGTTCAACCAACAATCAACACACAACAATCAATCATCATTTATCAATATTAGATTATATTTATAAAATATAAACTGTATAGAGTTAGCGAGATTTACTCACATTGGAGGATCATCGTTAAATGACGATAATTGTCGGTTGATTCAGACAGACAATTTATTTTGCTATAAATTGTACCAAGCTCTGATTCACTCCGAGCCATGTCCATTGTGTAGTCACCGTCCATACGATCCCAACGGATCTGACCGTTCGAAATTCTGATACAGTATGGTCGAGATATTCAATTTATAACTTATGAGATGAATTAATTTGTATTTAACTTGATTAAAAGGGAAATAGGTTTCACCAAATCTAAAGCAGGCCCACCTTTTTCTACCTTAGCCCAAACCTGGACTAATTCCTCCTCCTTCTTCCCCAAACGTTGATATCCCACCATGCTCCATTAACGCGACTTTACTTCTTCCCAATACCACCACTCCTCCATGATTTAAATTCAAACAAATTCCATTAGCTTGCATATCGAAAGATTTATCACCTCATACCAAAATTACAAATCTCGATGCCTTCTCCTTTGAAATAAAATTCACATTCATAGCCGTGCTTTCTTCCCCATGGTTCTCCCATTTCATTCAATGAAATTTTAAACAAAATATATCGTTCGACTTCTCTTTCCAATCTCCCTACAACCATCCCTTCTTGTTAGATTCAAACTCACCCTCCTTCTTGCGTTTTTAGACCGAGACCATGCCTTCAACAGGTACTCGCGACCTGGAATTGCACCGCTCACCCCAATATTTGGCACACACAAGCCATTTTCCACCTAAGCATTAATACCATACTCAAAACCCATATTGAAGCTTCCATAACTCAGTTACCCAAAACCCTAGGTCTCGAACTATCCACTACTACGGAAAAAAAGAATTTCGAAGGCTTCAAAGTTTACGCTAGAATGGAAAGAAAAGTTTCAGGATCTCATATATATATATATATATATATATATATATATATATATACTTTTGGGTTTATACATTTTTATTTCAATTTTTGGGAATTTCTAAAGCTCGCGATGGAAAAAAAATTGTTTCAGCTGGTGGTTGAGAGATAATTGACCAGAGAAAAATTAGGTTTAGGTTTTGGGATGTAAGGGGTATTAATAATAGATTTATATTATTTTAATATTCGATTATTTTATTTAAATTTATTACAACGCTGTTTCTATTTGTCCTTTAAAATTCCTATGATCACATACAATATCCAAATTCGGTAAAAATGGACGTGCAGCTACAGTTTGACATTATGGACCCAACGAAACTGGTTTCGTCGAATTCCGAATCCGTTTGCTCACACAGCATATTTTTAAAGCCAAATTATCGACTATTTTTCACATTAAAATCCCATACGGCCACATACTGCCTTATTAAATCACAAAAATTGAAATATAACAATAATTTAATATTCCAGATCCAACAAAACTAGTTTCATCGAAAACGGAGTTTGTCTGCAAAAGTGGCTATTTTAAATGCTCAAAATAAACCCATTTAAATATAAATATATTTAAAAATAATTAAATTAAATATTATCGTATATATATTCGCATACGATATCATATAACCCCAAAATAAATATATCAGGATTTATAACTCGATATTTTAAAATTCCAGATTATATCGATATTTAATTTATATTAAAATTCTTTATAATATAAATAAATTGGTATAAATTATAAAGGAGTTTCACAGTGACTTTTCTAAAATTTGATTTGGACATAAATAAAAGTCTACCCGATTCCATTAGAAAAATATACTTCACCAACTCCGAACGTTTCTTGTTTCACCAAAATCCGGCTTAAAACGGATTCTGTATGTTTGTTTAAAGTTCGAGTCGCCAAATTACGAACTGCCGCGCCATTACGGGCTCGATTTTAATTATAATATAATTATACATTCAAATTTCATTTATATAATATATTCATTATTATAATTCAACTTTATACTGAATTATATATTATAAATGATCCAATTCCCACAATATTGTGAATTCCCTTATTTTCGACTATTTCGGAAATTAAATATATTGTTATATTATTTATATTAATTAAATATTCAATATTATTTAATTAAAAAACAATTTAATTCCCTGAATCACTATTTAAATAATTAAATAAATTAATTATTATATTGATAAAAATAAGAGACGTTACATTCTTCCCCCATTAAAATAATTTCGTCCTCGAAACTGCTAAGGTAAAAACGCCTCTATTGACTGGTTGAAAATTATTTGTTTACTTCTTAACTTCAGTTTCAACTGAACCAATTTAATTTTAATTAAATATTTCTTCCTCCCTACTAATGAAAATTTTCAAAAATCATGAATTTTTTCTAATACCTTAACTTTTCGAAAAATTTCGCCAGCACCTCCTTTGTACTGGTCAATAACTCAAACTCCAACTCGCCTCTCTAGGCCTTCTCCAATCCAAAAGAAAATTAAACAGCCAAGTGGCTTGCCAGTTCGGCTCATAAAAATCTCATACTCAATATGAAATATAAACTTGTACCTTTTTGTCGGCATATCAATATATTCTTTCCATGTGTTACCAATCCTGCATATACCAATGTCATCCCGATCATTCGGTTATACCCAAGCCGAATTCTGTTCTTAACTCAGATTCCATTTTTAATTTCAACTCTTAACTTACCAGTCCAATTCCATTTCGGATTATCTCTAATCTAATGTAATTCGATGTTTTCTGTCTCAATTCATTTTCCACCTAACTAGTTTTCAATTCAATTTCTATTTGCTTTTACAAATTCTAATTTAATTTGTTTTAATTCAAACAATCTTTCCCTAGGAATTTCAAACAGTTTAGCTTTCTTAAAACCAGATATCCCTTTTCAGGATACAAAACAACTTGCTTTCCACAAAACAATTCACAAACAAAATCTTTGGTAGTAATCCGTCACTTAGCAACTCGAAAATGAACATCGATGATGGTCGACTTCATCATCGGAATTATTTTCCAACGATCGAAGTGAGTTCAATACTATATCACTTTCAAAACCATTTTAAACACTTCTATTTTGAAATACAATTCAAAATACCATTCACAATGCTTGTAAAACAATTAAAAATCTCCTAGGATTTTAAAATTCTTGTAACAACCCGTACCTCCATTCACACAAGATATTGTCCCAACTTAGCCACCGCATAGGTGTGGGGTTTTGTTTCTCAAAAGGCCTCGGCTAAGTTTCAGGATCTGCCAACACATGGCGTTGCCACACAGGCTGAGCCAACCTCCCTACTAACACCGATATTGTCCCTACTTTGCCACCTCTCAGGTGTAGGGTTTTCCATCACTAGGCCTCGGCGTTAGTAAGAGATGGGCTCTACTATATAAGTACCCACTTCACACAGGCTTACACGATGTGGGACTTAGGGGTGTTAAATTCTCCCCTCCTACAGAGCCCAACGTCCCCGTTGGCTCACAAACACCTCACCCAGGCATTGTGGTCCACACAGGAGCCACAATTCCGGTTGGGTATTGGCTCTAATACCACTGTAACAACCCGTACCTCTGTTCACACAATATATTGTCCCCAACTTAGCCACCGCATAGGTGTGGGGTTTTGTTTCTCAAAAGGCCTCGGCTAAGTTTCAAGATCTGCGAACACATGGCGTTGCCACACAGGCTGAGCCAACCTCCCTACTAACACCGATATTGTACCTACTTTGCCACCTCTCAGGTGTAGGGTTTTCCATCACTAGGCCTCGGCGTTAGTAAGAGATGGGCTCTACTATATAAGTACCCACTTCACACAGGCTTACACGATGTGGGACTTAGGGGTGTTAAAACCCTAAATCTTGGGTGCCCAATTTTGTACGGGCAGTCAAGTAGTCAGGTTTTACAGATATACTTGGAGAGCTTGGAGCAGGAGGCTTCAGGATTTATAGCTATTGTTATTTTCCACTATGTTGTAAGTATTGTACTCTAATAAATGTTATTATATACATATATTGATTTTATTTCAAAGATATGTTATCTATTATATATTGTTCATTCCGCTGTGAGATTCATGTTACTCTGATGTTGTATGATCTTCTTCTTCTTCTATTCTAAGTTTCTATCTTATTTATTCTCACCCTCTAATTTCTTTCATGGTCCATCCGGTGTTTCCGATGCATGGATAGTCGACATTGAGTTTATGTCGATTACTCAGGATCGCGAAAACTCGGTTCGTTACATTGGTATCAGAGCTGAAGGTTAAGTAATTACCTTGGCTCTGTGGCGTGACTCAGCAGAGATAGGGTTAGTAATGCCCTAGATTGAGTTGAGTGTATATATTCGAGAGAGCGTATTTGTAGATTTTATAAAAACTGTTTTATATTGTGGTGATTTATTGGTTGAGTTGTTTATGAGTTCTGGTTGATTAGTTTGATCCACTGTATCGGTAGGAGTTTCTAAATACTTGAATACAATGAACCGACACAGTATGTTTTGATAGAGGGTAAATAAAATAATTTTACCCAAAGTATATTTTGATATAAAGAAAATATATTATAGTATATTGGATGTGTTGGTTGTTATATTAATTGAATAAGATTAAAATTGAGTTGGTTATATATATATATAACCAAATAAAATTCGTACAAGTGTTACGAAATGAATTAAATTTGAACTTAAATTCAGAATTGGAATTTAAACTCTGGAAATGTGAAAAAGTGGTTGTAAATGGTTTAGGATTAAATATATGAGAATTGTAACAACCCGAATTTTTATAACATGTTAATACAAGAATCAAGGCAGAATAAAATTTTAAAATAAGAATCAAGGGAAATGGGTTACACCATTGCGTTCGTCTCAAAATTTTACATGAAATAGAGTCCGAGTTTTCGAAAATCGGAGTCCGTATGACCAAGTTATGGCCTGTACATGTTTCAGCAGACTTTCAGGCAGACTGACCCCAGGTCGACTGTAGTGTCGACTGCACAGTCGACTCCCCCCCCCCCCCCCCCAGGTCGACTGTAGTGTCGACCTCCCCCCTGTACAGGTCAACCTAGTCGGCCTGGTGTGGCCGAGAACCCATTTTTGAGGCCCGGGATGAGTTTTGATGGTCCGGATTGACTCTAGGGATGATCTAAGGGCCTAAATGAGTTCCTACATCTATAAATACAACCTAAGGCCTAACCCTGATTCACTACAACATGTCTAGCCACCATTATACTGCTAAAATCCCCCTTGGTCATGGCCGCCGTCTCTACTCTTCTTCTTAAGCTTTCATACGCAATCCAATGCAAAGATGAAAACTTCTACAACAATTCAAGGAGATGAATCAACAACGCTACAACATCGATTTCAGTTCTTAAATTCGCTAGCCATGCTATGTAAGTTCTAGTTACTTTTTAGATTAAAATACTTAATTTTAATATGGCTATGGAATAAAGTGTAATTGGATATAAGCATGTTTATCAATTCAGACCTATTCTTGTTTACCTTTGAACCTTGAGTTTTGAGACTTGTTCATCTCCATTCTTATGTCTAGTTCAAGCTCTATTCAGTCGTTATAAATCAGTTTCTTGGATTCATGTTGATATTATTATCAAGATCCAGTCTTTATGCCTATTATGATGATTTTATGTTGTTTTCTCTATGATCTTGTTTTATTGCAAAATTCTACCTTTCCCCTATTTATTTTCTTTTGATTAACCTAGATCAATTTCGGATCTAGGCCTAAACCACAATTTTGCGTACGATTGAATACGGGGAAAAGTATGGGAATATTACCTATTTGGATATATGTGATTGGTGGAATTGATGGCATAACATGAAAATTGGATATATGGGTATTATTGCAATTAATATGAAATTTGATAATTGGGTATTGCCATTAAAATGGTAATTGTAAGAATTGGGATTGGCATATGTAATTCTTGGCTTGAACTTGATATGTGTAAATTGACATAAAAATTGGCATACATATAAAATGGCATGAACTGAACATATGTAAATTTGGTATGAATTAGGCATATGTAAAACGGACATGTAATCTAGAACTTGGGCATATGTTAATTATGTGAGATTTGTAGTTGAAACACATATGATAATTTATGTCTTGAAAAGGGGCTAATATGAACACGCCTAAGTGGGTTTTGGGTAGTTGGGATGTAATAGCCTTAAAGGAGGGATAAATATAAATTGAGATAAGTTGCCTTTAATGGCACAAGATAAATTGTGGTAAAATGGGTATGACTTTGCATACCATTAATTGATGAACATAATTGAGTCAATTATGGACATCGTTAGATTAGGAATTAATTAATAATTTGAATAGGGAAATTATTAAAACTGGGATAAATGATTATAAGTGATAATCAATGCTTAGGACACGAGGTTAGACTCATTTGTGACGTAAAACTGCCCGGACCCGCCCGACAAATCTAGTAGTCACAAATGGTAGCCCAATGTAAGAGGTCCTAGGCCCAAATTAAAAGCGTAACAGTTGTAAAGACACGAGGTTAGACTCTTTTATGGTGTAAGACTGCCAGGACCCGCCCGGCAAATCCAGCTGCCATAAATGTCAGTCTAATGTGAGAGGTCTTTATAGGGTTACAGCCTTAATGAATTAAGAAATACTTAACCAGATAAACATGTGGTGGGACATGGGGATTAAGTGGATGACATGTGGGTGACATATGGAAATACGTATAGTAATACTTAACCAACATAACATGGTAATTAGACCAGTGGGTAGGGTTAAGTAAACTAAGAACACTTAACCAATATGGTATGAGTGGGTGGGTTAAGTAATATGATTAGGCTAATGACACTTAACCAATATGGTATGAATGGGTGGGTTAAGTAATATGATTAGGCGAATGACACTTAACCGTTATGACATGAATGGTTGAGTTAAGTAAATCTTAATTAATGCCTAAGTGGGAATGATAACTTATGGAATAAAGTAAGTTAGGCAGAACAATAGATAAGATGAGATAACTTATGTAATAAGGAAAGATGTGCTTCATTGTAGATTAAGCAATATATAAAGAAAAGAATGAATTTACAATTGAAGGCGACATAAGTTATATTATAAAAAGGAACAAAACATTGGTTAGGTTGGATAATCCTCTGAGTATCAATCTGATGTTGATTCCGGTCTTCGGGGTTGGTATTTAGGGAATTATTCTCTCTCTCCAGTGTGTTTGTAAGTTAAGGGGTACTTGGTTGTAAAGATTGAATAAGAACATGTTATTGTACCATAATGGGGGTTAATGTATGAATCATAGGAATAACATGTTGTGGGCTTATTAATGGACTTAATATAATGCAAGTTAAGAATTGAATTAATAAGCAAAGTTGAAGGTTGGTATGAATGGAAATAACCAAGTTAAATGATAAGACTGATGAGGTAGCACAAGCGCACAATTAATGGATAGACATAGGGTCTAATGGCAGATAAAGCCAAGGTGCTTGGTTAAACACATACGTTGGGGATAATATGAATGACATGTAAAATATAACCTATAAGCACTTAACCAAGATAAAGCATGTATTAAGACATGAGGATGATGTAGGGGTTAAGTGGGAGATATGGGTAACATGTAAGACATAACTGGTGTATACTTAACCAAAATTTGAGCATGTAAGTGAACATGAATAAGAAGGGGTTAAGTAAGAATTAGAGGGGACCAAGCATAGGTGAGAAGCTTGTGTCGATAAAAGGGGACCCTTTTCAGACCAGTAGCCCATTACGTATCTTTGTGAGCTCGACCCATGTCGAGGACGGGACACGCATAGGGGGTTTGATTGTAAGAGGTCAAAACGGGTTAGCGGTGGCAACGCAAGTCCAACGGGTTTCATATGCGTGTGTGGACCCGGGCTGGTAGGTAAGACGTTGTTGCATCGTGTAGGTATAAGCCGTGCATTCTAAAGTTGTATCAGGTTGCAACTTTAGGGGAGTGATACACCCCACTGTGGGGCCAGTACGGGTATCTACGAGTTAGGGAGCCGATCGCATGGGGTTTGGTGGGTACACCTAGTGGAGATAGGGGCAGGCGGCACCTATGTAGTCAGCTAAGGGTACGTAAGACTAGTATTATGATTTACACCTAGTGGAGATAGGGGCAGGCGGCACATATGTAGTCAGCTTGGGGTACGTAAGACTAGTATTATGATTTCTAAGTAGAGGGTGGGATCACCTTATTATATAACACGGGCTACTAGTTGGGACACTAGTAGGGGGTAAGGATCCTTGTTACAAAGGACACTAGTTGGAGTACTAGTAGGAATACGAAACATTCCATGTAAGACACTTGTAAAGATGCTAGTTAGGTGGTGCAGAGCAAATATTTTAATGGCGAAGCAGAGGAACCTTGTTATGCTTGATAGGAATCCTACGAAATTATACTTAGTTTATCTTGAATGGGAACCTTGCGATGTTACTTGACAAAAACCACATCATGTTAACCTTAGCTATCTTGCCTATTGCTTATCTTGTCATCATGCTTATGTTTACTTTCAGTTTACTCATGCATATTATCCTTAACTATTTTTATGCTGAAAGTCACTAGGACTTACTTAGTCTTTATGACTGACCCGTTTTGTTTCGCCTCTTTTTCTTCCGTTTCCCCCCTCCCCCAGGTTTGCAGGGTGGAAATACAGCTTAGTTCGGATCTTACCATGCTCCAAGGCTCTTTCATGTATGGCTTGGATTTCTCTTGTCTATGGCTTGCTTTGCTTTATTGGGGAATACTACAGTTTGTTTTTATGCTTCTTTGTTTTTGAGCAAGACAGATATTTTAACTATGTAATTGGGTATTGGAAGTTGATGGGCTTTTATTGTAAACAATCATATTTAATAAATGATTTTAAGTACTTCCACTTTACTTTCCGCTGTTTTATATATGTCTGTCTTGTAATATTTCTCTTCCAGTACCCATAATGCTCCATTGAAGTTAAGGCATTCCCTTTGTGAGTGACCTTAATGGATGTGGGGTGTTACATTTGGTATCAGAGTAGACAGTTACCAGACTGGGCAAAAGTTTTAAAAACCTTCTGAACTAGTTTTCAAAACATTTACAAAGAAGCAAATTTTCAAGAAAGTTTTGTTTTGATTAAAAGGCATATTTCCCAAAGCCATATGCACTATCTTTTGATTCCCTCTTGAAATCTCTCCTCTCTCTCTTTTCACCATAGTTTCGTAGGCATCCAACATATGTCGGAGGGCAAAGAAGTTCCCAACCTCCATCTGTAGCCGCAGTAGTTCCATCTGCGTCTAATCTTATTTCAAGTTGTGTAGAGTTGTCGTGCGTTGGAGGTAGCTTCGAAGGACTTGTCAACAAACTATGCAAGGACGGTAAGAACAAGAGACTAGTTGTTATAGTTTAATCCATGAAGGAGGAAAAAGGTGAAAGGAAAGAGGCCAAAGTGGAAGAATAGTGAAATCCATGACAAGAGAGAGTATCTTTAGTATGGTAAGGAGGGAGTGTAGTTAAGTATTATAGGACAAGGACAAGGGCAAAGGACAGGATCGTCGAGAGGGCAATTGTATGCTCTCACTACTAGCGTACCTAAGGGAGGTGGTAACGTTACCATTAGAGGTTTAGCCTTTCTTTTCTATCATCCCGCTAGAACTTTGTTTTTGTACATCGCATCCTTTTAATTCTGCTTCGATAGTTGAGTCTCTGCACCTTAGTACTAGCATATTGGAGGATCCCAATTTTTTTCTCAAATCCTGTTGGGGAATTGGCTCATTTATTCATGATTTGTTTGGATTTGAGAATGTCTATACTAGGTATTGAGCTTAGAAGGAATGCTTATGATTTTTGGGCTAGGAGTGGACTCCAGGGATGGAGTGGTTATCCAATAAGGGTGTCATTCTCGGTTTTGAAAGGAGGGTAGTTAGACTCTTGAATTGCCTCAGTAATGCCCTCGAAGTCTAGTGTAACCCTTAGGGTTTTTGCCATGCTTAGTTACCTAGAATCTCTAGATACATTTATTGATCCGCTCGAGTAGTGTTCGCCACTAAGGCGGATGGTTAATTTCACTTATGCATGTGATGTAGAAAATCGCCTTAGTAAGTACATTTAGCAACATGGTTGACATTGGTTTATTTTCAAAAGATAATTCATCTATGTGGAATACCTTCTAGTAAGTAAACGAGATCCAAGATTCACTAGTGAATTTTGGAGAGCTTGTGTGAAACCATGAGTACGCGGTTACGTTTAAACTAAGTATACTAGGAGGAGGATAAGTGAAAGTGGAACGAGAGGCAATAGTGAAGTGAGTTCCAACTCACATGTTGGAAACAAAAATTAAGAAGCTATGAAATTGTGGAGTTAAAGATGGTCAAAGCACAATGGAGTTAAGATCAAGGAAATGCGACTAAGAAGATTAAAGACTAGATTCGTGCATCACATCTCTTTTTAAGAGTATATTCTTGATTCCTTTTTCCTGTAGAGCTTACTTGCATGCTATCTTTTGTGTATATCCTCTCGGTCCTATTCTCAGTCCAGTTTATGTTGCAAACGCCATAGGGAGTATGACTCATCTGTTAGTTTTACATGTTGGGGCTTGGGGGTGTCCGTTGGGTTGATTAAACCTTTTGGGTTTTATAGGATATGGATTGGTTTTAGGAAGGGATTTCTTGTGGCCTAAAAGGAGTCTGTAATGACCCGGATTTTGAGCGACTTTGGTTATCGACATAAGCTCGATGTCGATAACCAAAACGTCAAAAAATCCTGGTAATTAGTGAAAGAAATTAGAGGGTGAGGAAAGATAAGATAGGAAATTAGAATAGAAGAAGAAGAAGAACACAACATCAGAGTAACACGAATCTCACAGCGGAACGAATAACATATAATATATGTAACATAACTTTGAAATATACATCTGTATTTGAATATACATCATTATCAAAGTACAGCACTTACAACACAGCGGAAATAACTATAGCTATATGATCCTGAAGCCTCCTGCTCCAGCTCTTCAACTATATCTGTAAAATCCCGACTACTTGACTGCCCGTACAAATTTAGGCACCCAAGAGTTTAGGGAAAACAACAAAGTAAACTCCGGGTCAGTCATGGGACTGGTATGAGTAAAACAGTTTAAAAACAGTTCGAACAAGTACACGATATCTCATAAGACCACGCCGCATAACGGAACGGGTTTTTCCCTTATGAGAATCCAAGATAACTTTATATCAAAAACCTTTTGATATTATAATAATGTCTATCAAGCACAATATATATAATCATCTAGTAGAAACGCTTTCATCTCACGTCCTACATATATAGTATACAATCAAAACCGCAAGCACGTATTGGGTAATGGGTTTCCAACTATGACAAGGTATGGAACCACCTTTCGCTCGTGTACCTCTAGAGAGGAATACACTGGGTTCAACAAGAACATCTTGCAACCCGGCCACACATGACCGACCACTCATTTCGCTTGAGTGTATCGAATGTATATCACCAACAGTTGGGATCAGCAACCGTTTCCCGAATGGGACAGCATCAACAATAGATTTTTAGAAATGAATGAAACTCTAGATCAGGTGATTATACACCCTACTTCGGTGCGACCGACTTAGCCATGCTGCCTGCCCGATTTCTGTCATTTACCGGATGATGAGGCTAGAAGCTACGCTTATCATCACATCAGATTCACTTTGAATGCCACATCGTCAAATCCATCAAATCACCGATTGACGTCCTCAACCATACATTATGTGTTAGCTAAAAGAAGTTTCCTTCTCCGCTTCCACTCTTGGTACGGTTGGAGAAATCAATAAACGTGATCGTCTAGAAATACTCTGTCAGACATCCGTCCATACAAGTCATCCAGGAACAGGATGAACCGAAGGCACTATTCTGTAAACAGGATAGCCCTTGCATAACTCTGTCTTCAATTTCCTTTGGCATATATGATTCGCAACGGTTATGCCAATACAGATTGGTTCTTCAGATAATAATCCAACCGGTCTCTCCATATTAACAACGTTAAAATGGTCAAAACTTCGATAGTCTGTGATTTAACTATCGAATAAAAATAGGTGTGCAAACAATGATATTATTTCCAAATGGAAATTATATCGATCAAACATCATTCAACATTCATCTCTTTAGTTCGTTAATTTACTTATCTCATGTTTCCCTACGTTCAATATTCCTTATTTTCTAAATTGGGAAAATATACGTTATTAACAATGGAAAACATTTCCATTTCTTTGTTTCTTTATTAGAAAACATTTCTGGTTTCTTATTTGGAAAACATTTCCAAAGCTTCTTCATTGGACTTAGACATATGTTTAAACAAACCATCGCGATGCCAACTCAAACCATTTCCTTTACTGTCGAACCTTAACTATTCCTTAGTTAAAAATGAAGTCAATCAAGTTGGGGTAGAACTACCTCTCAGACCTTAACTGAACAACATTTCTAACTTTGAAATAGACAAAGTTCACTTTATATTTCTTTTACTATCTTCCTTACTTAACTCTCGTTCGAATAAATCTCTATTCGATTTATTCTATTTGATTTACTCTTTTCACTTAACTCCTTTCGAATAAACTATATTCGATAACTCCTTTTACTTTAACTCTAATCAATTAACTAACATCGATTAACTCATTTTAACTTTAACTCTAATCGATTAACTAACACTATTGGATTAACTCTATTTGACAAACGCTATTGATTTACTCATTTCGCTTAACTCCTTTCGAATAAACTATATTCGATAATTCCTTTTACTTTCTATTCGAATAACTATATTCGATTAACTTATTTGCTTTAACTCTAATCGATTAAACTAACATTGATTAGCTCCTTCGCTTTAACTCTAATCGATTAAACTAACATCGATTAACTCCTTTTTACTTTAACACTAATCGATTAACTAACATCGATTAACTAACTTTTACTTTAACACTAATCGATTAACTAACATCGATTAACTAACTTTTACTTTAACACTAATCGATTAACTAACATCGATTAACTAACTTTTACTTTAACACTAATCGATTAACTAACATCGATTAACTAACTTTTACTTTAACACTAATCGATTAACTAACATCGATTAACTAACTTTTACTTTAACACTAATCGATTAACTAACATCGATTAACTAACTTTTACTTTAACACTAATCGATTAACTAACATCGATTAACTAACTTTTATTTTAACACTAATCGATTAACTAACATCGATTAGCTCCTTTTTACTTTAACACTAATTGATTAACTAACATCGATTAACTCCTTTTTATAAACTACGTTTTCCGTTACAACTATTTCCTTTTTATAACGTTTACTTACCGTTACAAATATTTCCTATTTATAACTTCTATTTACCGTTACAAATATTTCCTATTTATAACTTCTATTTATTTTCTAAATAAATATTCCTTTTCTATTTCTATTTATTTTCTAAATAAATATCCCTTTTATAAAACCGTGTTCGTTTTATAAATATTTCCTTTTATAAAATCCTGTGATTTTATAAAATTCCTTTATTTCAATATACATTGAAATACTTCTTTTTTACATCCCAGGGTCTTTTATGATATTTAAGATATCGAATAAAAATGATGAACATCATTCCAACACCCATAATCCATAACAGATTATATAACACATCATATATCACAATATATGAAAACAGTAAAATAAATGTTGAGGAATCCAGTTGGATTCCTCCAACCTGTTTCCCTGCATCACAGATGTTAAACAATATATATAACATCACTTTTCAGTTCCATATGATATATTCTGTTAAACAGAATCAAATATAGAATTTCAACTAACTGACTAGCAGTTCAATCAAACAGTCAACATATAGTCAATCAACCAATATCTAACAGTTCTAAAAATACAACATGAAATTAGAAACTGTTCAGAGTTAGTGAGGTTTACTCACTTTTGTTCGTAGTTGACGATCCGGCTTTTTGTTCCGATAAAAATCAAACACATGATTTTATTACGAAATTCCTGTAGTCTTGTCCTTGATCATATTAGTTTCATGACGAAATCTAACGTGACTGACGTCGTTTAGTTCTTATTGATCATGTTATAGTTGTTAATCGCCTCCTCTTAAATCACATCTTTCTGCAATTATTTCTTCCCAGACAATCACGGATTCCTCCTGCTCTTGCATCACTTACTTTCGATATAGCCACTGCATTTGCACTTCAACCCGGTTCCATCGCTTTGCAAATGAAACAAAGCATACTTTTCCTTAAACAAGCCCAAATGAACTTGAAAGTCCCTAACCTGTACATTCATATTCCCTCTCATAACTCGTCCTCTTCTTCATACGCGACTGCCAATTACAAATCCATAGTGATTTCCATCCTTTCATGTATTCATAATTAAACTCTTAATCCCACTAGTTACCCCTAACTCTTCTTCTCAAATGCCAAGACACTTCAGCTAACTGGAACCAGAAAAACCCATCATTTGTCGCACTCAATCTTCTCACCTGAACACATCCACCCAGTACCCTCTTCCCAAATACGCCACTTCAATTTACACCACATTTTCAGTTCCCAGTTAACCCAAAAATCACAACTAGTAAATTTTCTTTTGCAACTACTCACAGACTGGAAGCCGTATTTCTTCATTCGAACAAAACCCAGTTCCTCCATCCTCGTTTGCTGTCGCCTCCTCTTCAAAATATAAACTCAATGCGTCAGCTTCTACTAAGACAAAACCGCCAGCTCTGGTTCCTCCGAATGCCATCAGTTCTTCACTAAAACAAGTCCCCTAGCCTTGGCCATACGCTACAGCACATACGTGCAAAATAGTACACCACCACCAGCCCGTCACCATTGCAACAAACTCTATCAACCTATTCATTACTTTATGATTCTTCACCCAATACATCGCCGAATCGGAACCCTAGGACCACCGTATGATTTTCGCAGCGTACCAAACTGGATCGAGTATGGAAAAACTCACATAGGAACGTAGCTCACTCGAAGACAAAACTAAAGATGTAAACTTTGAGAATTTAGGAATTTAATTTGATTTTTGTGGGAATTTTTGAAGTTGCGGATTTGTAAAAGGGAAAGGAGAAAATGTCGGCTGAAGAAGTTGTTGACTTTGGTGGGAATGAATTTAGGTTTAGGGAAAAAGTAAGTGAGGGGTATGTATATGCCGTTGTTTTGAAACGTGGAAAATTACTAGTGCCATATGTCTTTGGTCTGAAAATGTATGGCCACCTAACGCGAGCATCAACCACTCGTTTGCATTGAATCCAATCATGTATTGTTTGTTTGGGTTATAATATCAAGCGTACTCTGTTACGTAAAATTCTACTTACGTACGGACAGAAATAAAAATACCATTGTGTCGAGCTCAGTGCCCCGATCCCAAAAATATAATAATACCGGTAGATTGACTCATATTTTGAAACTTCAAAATGTTGATTACAGGGTGCAAAATACTCCCAAAATAAAAAGTGCTTATTTAATTAATTAAAAATTACAGTAAAATTCTAAAAATTAAATTATCACTATGTCCCAAAAGAACCTTGTCTAAATTCAAACCCGATCTCTAGTTATATCGAATAAACCGTTACGGTTGATAAACGATTCTATAGCGACTATTTTAAAATTTGATTTGGACATATCTCAAAATCTACACGACGAAATCCCGATTTTTCTCTTCCACTAGAAAGATATACTCCACCAGCTCCACATGTTTCTTGTTTCACTGAAATCCGATTTAAAACGAATCTTGTACTCTCAGTTGAATTTCTAATCGCCAATTTACGAACTGCAGCGCCATTTCAAGCTCGGTTTTAATTATAATATAATTATATGTTCAAACTATCGTTCAAATAATATATTCATTATTCTACTTCAAATTCTAAGCTGAATAAAATATCACAGATGATCCGGTTCACACCATATCGTCATTTCGGCCAATTCTGTTTATTTCAGAATTAAATATATTATTTAATTATTATTTTAGTTAAATATTCACCATTATTTAATTCCCCGACCATTAAATCCTCTAAACCACCATTGATATAATTAAATAAATTAATCATAATACCTCTGCCAATGCGGGTCATTACAATCTTCCCCACTTAAAATAATTTCGTCCTCGAAATTGCTAAAAGGTAGAGGACGACCCTATCGACTGGTTAGAACATATTTGTTCTCTCCTTAACTTCAGTTTCAAATGAACTAATTTAATTTTCAATAAAATTACTAATTAATTCTTATCAACGAAAATTTCAAAAAAAATCATGAAAAATTTCTAACGCCTTAACCCTTCGAAAAATTTCGCCAGCACCTCCTTTGTACTGGTCAATCGGTACAACCACAACTCGCCTCTCTGGGCCATCTCCAACCCAAAAGAAAATCAAACAGCCAAGCGGCTTGCCAATTCGGCTCATCAAAATCTAATACCCAATGGAAATCTAAACTTGTACCTTTTGTCGGCATATCATTATATCCTTTCCACCTGTTATCAATTCAGCGGATACAAGGGTCATCCCAATCAAATTCCAATCTGCTTTTATCCACAACACAACCATTCACTTACATCCGAGCCAGATATCATTTCAACTCGAGTTTCTTCTCGATTCCCACTCTTAACTTGATTATCACATTACACTTCAAATTTGAATCTCACAATCCAATTTGTCTTGATATCATTCTGATTCAACCTCAGTTACCACTTTACTGGCTTTACTTTAATTCAAATTTGCTTTTACAAATTCCTATTTCATTTGGTTTTAATTCAACAGTCTTTCCCTGGGAGTTTTCAAACAGTTTACTCTTTTCAAAAATCAAATTTTCCTTTTTGAAATTCAACTGAGCATATAATCAATATTCCATTAGTTAAATCACTTCTCTATTTCTTTATCAATATTTGTTAACCAAATATTTCCAATAACCATATTGGCCTTTTATGTTATTTGGAAAACATTTCCGAATATCGCCTTCCTTTATTTTCTAAACTTTAGAAAATACATTCTATTTATAATTGGAAAATATTCCAATTACCTATCTCTTTTCCATCTCGTTTATTTTTATACTTGGAAATATTCTTTATTCTATTTCCCAGCTTACACTTATTTGGGTTAAAACGGATGTTGTGTAAAACATCGTTACGACAACCCAAATACTATATTCAACTAACTCTTATTCAACATTGATCTTCGAGCCTGGAATCTTACTATTTATTTGTTAATAATGAACCCATCAAGTTGGGGTATGACTACCTCTCAGACCTTGACTGAATAACATTTATAACGTCAAAACAGATATGACAACTTAGTCGAATAATCAATACCATACAACTACTTATTTACTTTTAAACACATATACACTTTCTCTTTCTATTCTTACTAGATTTTATTCTTAGTCTTCCTTTTTGAATTTTACTATTCTATTTCTAAGTTCATTTTTTCCTTATAGACTTCTATATATATCGATATATATATTTCTAATTATCAGATTTTCTTAAAAATATTCTAACTTCTTAAATTCCTGGAAAAATTCGCCATAACCTCCTTTGTACTAGGAGCATCGGGATATTTCAAATAGCCTCCCATGGCCCTCACCAATCCAAAAGAAAAAGAAAATGCCAAGCGGTTAACCGATACGGCGCATAAAATCTCATATATGAATTAAATACATACCTTTTCATCGAGCATTCTATTTATATACCTTCATACCTTATCCATACCTATCTCATGTATATCCATTCATTTTTAATTCATTCCAACTTAATCCAATCGTTTTAACTTATTTCGTTAAGTGATTTTCAAATTACTGGTTTTCCCATTTCACCTTCATATTTGAGTATAACATGTTCAAATATACGTTGACTTGTTTATCAACTAATTGAATTCCATTTCAATTTTATTTGAATTTCCTATATTCAAATTCCATTTCGATTCTCTTATTCAAATTCTATATTTGAGTTTCATTTCAAATCTCTTATTCAAATTCTATATTTGAATTTCATTATTCGAATCTATTTGAATTCTCTTTATTTCATTTTAATTCCTTTTGAATCTTCTATATTCAAATTTCAATTTCAATTCTATTTGAATCTTCTTTATTCAAATTTCATTTTTAATTCTATTTGAATCCTCTACATTCAAATTTCATTTTACTTTCGATATTCAAATCCTATATTTGAAATTTCTTATATTTTCTATATACAAACGCCATTTGAATTTCTATATTCAAATTCTATATCTGAACTTCCTTTATTCAAATTCCTTTAAATAACTCTCGGTTTCAATTCCTTTTGAAATCGATATTTCTACCTTTGGAAAATAGATTTTTCCTTTCAATTTCACACTTGTATTTTATTTCTGAATTATCCAAATGGTAATTCTCTTCACTTCATTTATAAACTTCGTTTATAAAAGAACTTTTTATAAACTTCGTTTATAAAGGACTTCTCGTTTTATTTCCTTTCAAACAAGTTAATATTTCAAATCTATTTCAAAATTCAAATTCTATATATTCAAATTCTATATATTCAAATTCTATATATTCAAATTCTATATATTCAAATTCTATTTTGAAATTCAACACCACTTGTCTTTCTCAAAACAAATTCAAAACAGTATCTTTGGTAGTAATTCGTCACTTACAACTCGAAAATGAATACTGATGACGCAGCTGTCATCATCAGAATCTATTTTCCAGCGATCGAAGTGAGTTCAATACTATAAAACCATTTCTAAACATTTCCACTTTGAAATTCATTTCAAAATATAATTCACACTGTTTGTAAAACAATTTAAAATCTCCCAGGATCTTAAATTTTCCTTATTTTTAATCCAAATCCGTTTACAAACACTTATCCGATTTTCCAGAGTTTTAATTCAATTTCTGGCTTAAAATCTCAGATTTAACTCATCTGATTTCACGTATTTCACTTATATGAATTCTGATTGGTTATTTACATAACCATTTAATTTATAATCTTACTCGATTATAATAACAACCAATATATCCAATATATTATAATTTTGATATATATATATATATCTTCTCTATATCGAGATATACCTTGGGTAAACTTATTTTAATTTACCCTCTTTTCAAAACATATCGTGCCGACCCATCGTATTCGAGTGTTTAGTAACTCCTACCGATACAGTGGATCAAATTGATCGACCAGAACTCATAAACGATTCAACCAATGAATCTCCACAATATAAAACAATTTTTATATCAATAACAAATACGCTCACTTGTATATATACACTCAACTCAGTCTAGGGTATTACTAACCCTATCTCTACCGAGTCACGCCACAGAGCCAAGTAATTCTTAACTTAAGCTCTGATACCAACTGTAATGACCCGGATTTTGAGCGACTTTGGTTATCGACATAAGCTCGATGTCGATAACCAAAACGTCAAAAAATCCTGGTAATTAGTGAAAGAAATTAGAGGGTGAGGAAAGATAAGATAGGAAATTAGAATAGAAGAAGAAGAAGAACACAACATCAGAGTAACACGAATCTCACAGCGGAACGAATAACATATAATATATGTAACATAACTTTGAAATATACATCTGTATTTGAATATACATCATTATCAAAGTACAGCACTTACAACACAGCAGAAATAACTATAGCTATATGATCCTGAAGCCTCCTGCTCCAGCTCTTCAACTATATCTGTAAAATCCCGACTACTTGACTGCCCGTACAAATTTAGGCACCCAAGAGTTTAGGGAAAACAACAAAGTAAACTCCGGGTCAGTCATGGGACTGGTATGAGTAAAACAGTTTAAAAACAGTTCGAACAAGTACACGATATCTCATAAGACCACGCCGCATAACGGAACGGGTTTTTCCCTTATGAGAATCCAAGATAACTTTATATCAAAAACCTTTTGATATTATAATAATGTCTATCAACCACAATATATATAATCATCTAGTAGAAACGCTTTCATCTCACGTTCTACATATATAGTATACAATCAAAACCGCAAGCACGTATTGGGTAATGGGTTTCCAACTATGACAAGGTATGGAACCACCTTTCGCTCGTGTACTCTAGAGAGGAATACACTGGGTTCAACAAGAACATCTTGCAACCCGGCCACACATGACCGACCACTCATTTCGCTTGAGTGTATCGAATGTATATCACCAACAGTTGGGATCAGGAACCGTTTCCCGAATGGGACAGCATCAACAATTGATTTTTAGAAATGAATGAAACTCTAGATCAGGTGATTATACACCCTACGTTGGTGCGACCGACTTAGCCATGCTGCCTGCCCGATTTCTGTCATTTACCGGATGATGAGGCTAGAAGCTACGCTTATCATCACATCAGATTCACTTTGAATGCCACATCGTCAAATCCATCAAATCACCGACTGACGTCCTCAACCATACATTATGTGTTAGCTAAAAGAAGTTTCCTTCTCCGCTTCCACTCTTGGTACGGTTGGAGAAATCAATAAACGTGATCGTCTAGAAATACTCTGTCAGACATCCGTCCATACAAGTCATCCAGGAACAGGATGAACCGAAGGCACTATTCTGTAAACAGGATAGCCCTTGCATAACTCCGTCTTCAATTTCCTTTGGCATATATGATTCGCAACGGTTATGCCAATACAGAGTGGTTCTTCAGATAATAATCCAACCGGTCTCTCCATATTAACAACGTTAAAATGGTCAAAACTTTGATAGTCTGTGATTTAACTATCGAATAAAAATAGGTGTGCAAACAATGATATTATTTCCAAATGGAAATTATATCGATCAAACATCATTCAACATTCATCTCTTTAGTTCATTAATTTACTTATCTCATGTTTCCCTACGTTCAATATTCCTTATTTTCTAAATTGGGAAAATATACGTTATTAACAATGGAAAACATTTCCATTTCTTTGTTTCTTTATTAGAAAACATTTCTGGTTTCTTATTTGGAAAACATTTCCAAAGCTTCTTCATTGGACTTAGACATATGTTTAAACAAACCATCGCGATGCCAACTCAAACCATTTCCTTTACTGTCGAACCTTAACTATTCCTTAGTTAAAAATGAAGTCAATCAAGTTGGGGTAGAACTACCTCTCAGACCTTAACTGAACAACATTTCTAACTTTGAAATAGACAAAGTTCACTTTATATTTCTTTTACTATCTTCCTTACTTAACTCTCGTTCGAATAAATCTCTTTTCGTTTTATTCTATTTGATTTACTCTTTTCACTTAACTCCTTTCGAATAAACTATATTCGATAACTCCTTTTACTTTAACTCTAATCAATTAACTAACATCGATTAACTCATTTTAACTTTAACTCTAATCGATTAACTAACACTATTGGATTAACTCTATTTGACTAATGCTATTGATTTACTCATTTCGCTTAACTCCTTTCGAATAAACTATATTCGATAATTCCTTTTACTTTCTATTCGAATAACTATATTCGATTAACTTATTTGCTTTAACTCTAATCGATTAAACTAACATTGATTAGCTCCTTTGCTTTAACTCTAATCGATTAAACTAACATCGATTAACTCCTTTTTACTTTAACACTAATCGATTAACTAACATCGATTAACTAACTTTTACTTTAACACTAATCGATTAACTAACATCGATTAACTAACTTTTACTTTAACACTAATCGATTAACTAACATCGATTAACTAACTTTTACTTTAACACTAATCGATTAACTAACATCGATTAACTAACTTTTACTTTAACACTAATCGATTAACTAACATCGATTAACTAACTTTTACTTTAACACTAATCGATTAACTAACATCGATTAACTCCTTTTTACTTTAACACTAATCGATTAACTAACATCGATTAACTAACTTTTATTTTAACACTAATCGATTAACTAACATCGATTAGCTCCTTTTTACTTTAACACTAATTGATTAACTAACATCGATTAACTCCTTTTTATAAACTACGTTTTCCGTTACAACTATTTCCTTTTTATAACGTTTACTTACCGTTACAAATATTTCCTATTTATAACTTCTATTTACCGTTACAAATATTTCCTATTTATAACTTCTATTTATTTTCTAAATAAATATTCCTTTTCTATTTCTATTTATTTTCTAAATAAATATCCCTTTTATAAAACCGTGTTCGTTTTATAAATATTTCCTTTTATAAAATCCTGTGATTTTAGAAAATTCCTTTATTTCAATATACATTGAAATACTTCTTTTTTACATCCCAGGGTCTTTTATGATATTTAAGATATCGAATAAAAATGATGAACATCATTCCAACACCCATAATCCATAACAGATTATATAACACATCATATATCACAATATATGAAAACAGTAAAATAAATGTTGAGGAATCCAGTTGGATTCCTCCAACCTGTTTCCCTGCATCACAGATGTTAAACAATATAGATAACATCACTTTTCAGTTCCATATGATATATTCTGTTAAACAGAATCAAATATAGAATTTCAACTAACTGACTAGCAGTTCAATCAAACAGTCAACATATAGTCAATCAACCAATATCTAACAGTTCTAAAAATACAACATGAAATTAGAAACTGTTCAGAGTTAGTGAGGTTTACTCACTTTTGTTCGTAGTTGACGATCCGGCTTTTTGTTCCGATAAAAATCAAACACATGATTTTATTACGAAATTCCTGTAGTCTTGTCCTTGATCATATTAGTTTCATGACGAAATCTAACGTGACTGACGTCGTTTAGTTCTTATTGATCATGTTGTAGTTGTTAATCGCCTCCTCTTAAATCACATCTTTCTGCAATTATTTCTTCCCAGACAATCACGGATTCCTCCTGCTCTTGCATCACTTACTTTCGATATAGCCACTGCATTTGCACTTCAACCCGGTGCCATCGCTTTGCAAATGAAACAAAGTATACTTTTCCTTAAACAAGCCCAAATGAACTTGAAAGTCCCTAACCTGTACATTCACATTCCCTCTCATAACTCGTCCTCTTCTTCATACGCGACTGCCAATTACAAATCCATAGTGATTTCCATCCTTTCATGTATTCATAATTAAACTCTTAATCCCACTAGTTACCCCTAACTCTTCTTCTCAAATGCCAAGACACTTCAGCTAACTGGAACCAGAAAAATCCATCATTTGTCGCACTCAATCTTCTCACCTGAACACATCCACCCAGTACCCTCTTCCCAAATACGCCACTTTAATTTACACCACATTTTCAGTTCCCAGTTAACCCAAAAATCACAACTAGTAAATTTTCTTTTGCAACTACTCACAGACTGGAAGCCGTATTTCTTCATTCGAACAAAACCCAGTTCCTCCATCCTCGTTTGCTATCGCCTCCTCTTCAAAATATAAACTCAATGCGTCAGCTTCTACTAAGACAAAACCGCCAGCTCTGGTTCCTCCGAATGCCATCAGTTCTTCACTAAAACAAGTCCCCTAGCCTTGGCCATACGCTACAGCACATACGTGCGAAATAGTACACCACCACCAGCCCGTCACCATTGCAACAAACTCTATCAACCTATTCATTACTTTATGATTCTTCACCCAATACATCGCCGAATCGGAACCCTAGGACCACCGTATGATTTTCGCAGCATACCAAACTGGATCGAGTATGGAAAAACTCACATAGGAACGTAGCTCACTCGAAGACAAAACTAAAGATGTAAACTTTGAGAATTTAGGAATTTAATTTGATTTTTGTGGGAATTTTTGAAGTTGCGGATTTGTAAAAGGGAAAGGAGAAAATGTCGGCTGAAGAAGTTGTTGACTTCGGTGGGAATGAATTTAGGTTTAGGGAAAAAGTAAGTGAGGGGTATGTATATGCCGTTGTTTTGAAACGTGGAAAATTACTAGTGCCATATGTCTTTGGTCTGAAAATGTATGGCCACCTAACGCGAGCATCAACCACTCGTTTGCATTGAATCCAATCATGTATTGTTTGTTTGGGTTATAATATCGAGCGTACTCTGTTACGTAAAATTCTACTTACGTACGGACAGAAATAAAAATACCATTGTGTCGAGCTCAGTGCCCCGATCCCAAAAATATAATAATACCGGTAGATTGACTCATATTTTGAAACTTCAAAATGTTGATTACAGGGTGCAAAATACTCCCAAAATAAAAAGTGCTTATTTAATTAATTAAAAATTACAGTAAAATTCTAAAAATTAAATTATCACTATGTCCCAAAAGAACCTTGTCTAAATTCAAACCCGATCTCTAGTTATATCGAATAAACCGTTACGGTTGATAAACGATTCTATAGCGACTATTTTAAAATTTGATTTGGACATATCTCAAAATCTACACGACGAAATCCCGATTTTTCTCTTCCACTAGAAAGATATACTCCACCAGCTCCACATGTTTCTTGTTTCACAGAAATCCGATTTAAAACGAATCTTGTACTCTCAGTTGAAGTTCGAATCGCCAATTTACGAACTGCAGCGGCATTTCTAGCTCGGTTTTAATTATAATATAATTATATGTTCAAACTATCGTTCAAATAATATATTCGTTATTCTACTTCAAATTCTAAGCTGAATAAAATATCACAGATGATCCGGTTCACACCATATCGTCATTTCGGCCAATTCTGTTTATTTCAGAATTAAATATATTATTTAATTATTATTTTAGTTAAATATTCACCATTATTTAATTCCCCGACCATTAAATCCTCTAAACCACCACTGATATAATTAAATAAATTAATCATAATACCTCTGCCAATGCGGGTCATTACAGAGTCCATCATGCTTAGTTTCCTAGAATCACATATATATTGGTTGGGTTAAGAATTTCTTTGGGTGTCAGTCTGATGTTGATTTCGGTCTTCGGGGCTGGTGCTTAGGGAATTCTTCTCCTAATCAGTATATATGTGACATAGATTTCCAGCTTTGATGGGCGCAGAGTTTTACTTGCTTATATCATTCGACTATATCTTTAGGTAGGAACAGTTGGGTGTAAACATGTGTTTGAGACATGTTATGATTGATGGTTGCAAGTGGTTGCTAGTGGTTGCTCGTGGATGCATATACACGCACATTAGGCACTAGATCGGCTCAGTCACCTTTCATATTGCATATGCATGAGTGTTTACACTTGTTTATGGTTGAAATTGAATGTGTTATCATACGGATGTTGCATATGGATGGATGTTTGTGCACACATATAGTGTTTATGTGACTAGGACTATTTGCATACATGTTGGACTCATGACACTAAACATATTTTTGCATTAATAGGATCAATCAGGCCTGATCATTTACATTAGATAAGGAACATATACACACACTTCTTGCATATGTTCATATAGCATTAGAAATTTCTTAAGGACAATGAATGCCTGTGATTATGATTGGGTAGATGGATGATTGGATGGTAGGACACATTCTTCTTAACTTGAAGATTTCGGGGACGAAATCCTTTAAGGAGGGGAGAATGTAACAACCCGAATTTTTATAACATGTTAATACAAGAATCAAGGCAGAATTATATTTTAAAATAAGAATCAAGGGAAATGGGTTGCTCCATTGCGTTCGTCTCGAAATTTTACATGAAACAGAGTCCGAGTTTTCAAAAATCGGAGTCCGTATGACCATGTTATGGCATGTACAATTTTCAGCAGACTTTCAGGCAGACTGACCCCAGGTCGACTGTAGTGTCGACTGCACAGTCGACTTCCCCCCCTAGGTCGACTGTAGTGTCGACCTCCCCCCTGTACAGGTTGACCTGGTCGGCCTGGTGTGGCCCAGAACCCATTTTTGAGGCCCGGGATGAGTTTTGATGGTCCGGATTGACTCTAGGGATGATCTAAGGGCCTAAATGAGTTCCTACATCTATAAATACAACCTAAGGCCTAACCCTAATTCACTACAACATGTCTAGCCACCATTATACTGCTAAAATCCCTCTTGATCATGGTCGCCGTCTCTAATCTTCTTCTTAAGCTTTCATACGCAATCCAATGCAAAGATGAAGACTTCTACAACAATTCAAGGAGATGAATCAACAACGCTACAACATCGATTTCAGTTCTTAAATTCGCTAGCCATGCTATGTAAGTTCTAGTTACTTTTTAGATTAAAATACTTAATTTTAATATGGCTATGGAATAAAGTGTAATTGGATATAAGCATGTTTATCAATTCAGACCTATTACTGTTTACCTTTGAACCTTGAGTTTTGAGACTTGTTCATCTCCATTCTTATGTCTAGTTCATGCTCTATTCAGTCATTGTAAATCAGTTTCTTGGATTCATGTTGATATTATTATCAAGTTCCAATCTTTATGCCTATTATGATGATTTTATGTTGTTTTCTCTCTGATCTTGTTTTATTGCAAAATTCTACCTTTCCCCTATTTATTTTCTTTTGATGAACCTAGATCAATTTCGGATCTAGGCCTAAACCCCGATTTTGCATACGATTGAATACGGGGAAAAGTATGGGAATATTACCTATTTGGATATATGTGATTGGTGAAATTGATGGCATAACATGAAAATTGGATATATGGGTATTATTGAAATTAATATGAAATTTGATAATTGGGTATTACCATTAAAATGGTAATTGTAAGAATTGGGATTGGCATATGTACTTCTTGGCTAGAATTTGATATGTGTAAACTGACATAAAAATTGGCATACATATAAAATGGCATGAACTGAACATAAGTAAATTTGGTATGAATTAGGCATATGTAAAACGGACATGTAATCTAGAACTTGGGCATATGTTAATTATGTGAGATTTGTAGTTGAAACACATATGATAATTTATGTCTTGAAAAGGGGCTAATATGAACACACCTAAGTGGGTTTTGGGTAGTTGGGATGTAATAGCCTTAAAGGAGGGATAAATATAAATTGAGATAAGTTGCCTTTAATGGCACAAGATAAATTGTGGTAAAATGGGTATGATTTTGCATACCATTAATTGATGAACATAATTGAGTCAATTATGGACATCGTTAAATTAGGAGTTAATTAATAATTTGAATAGGGAATATATTAAGACGGGGGGTAAATGATTATAAGTGATAATCAATGCTTAGGACACGAGGTTGGACTCATTTATGACGTAAAACTGCCCGGACCCACCCGGCAAATCCAGTAATCACAAATCGTAGCCCTATGTGAGAGGTCCTAGGCCCAAATTAAAAGCGTAACAGTTGTAAAGACACGAGGTTAGACTCTTTTATGGTGTAAGACTGCCCGGACCCGCCCGGCAGATCCAGCTGCCATAAATGTCAGTCTAATGTGAGAGGTCTTTATAGGGTTACGGCCTTAATGAATTAAGAAATACTTAACCAGATAAACATGTGGTGGGACATGGGGGTTAAGTGGGTGACATGTGGGTGACATGTGGGTGACATATGGAAATACGAATAGTAATACTTAACCAACATAACATGGTAATTAGACCAGTGGGTAGGGTTAAGTAAACTAAGAACACTTAACCAATATGGAATGAGTGGGTGGGTTAAGTAATATGATTAGGCTAATGACACTTAACCAATATGGTATGAATGGGTGGGTTAAGTAATATGATTAGGCGAATGACACTTAACTGTTATGACATGAATGGTTGAGTTAAGTAAATCTTAATTAATGCCTAATTGGCAATGATAACTTATGGAATAAAGTAAGTTAGGCAGAACAATAGATAAGATGAGATAACTTATGTAATAAGGAAAGATGTGCTTCATTGTAGATTAAGCAATATATAAAGACAAGAATGAATTTACAATTGAAGGCGACATAAGTTATATTATAAAAAGGAGCAAAACATTGGTTAGGTTGGATAATCCTCTGAGTATCAATCTGATGTTGATTCCGGTCTTCGGGTTTGGTATTTAGGGAATTATTCTCTCTCTCTCCGGTGTGTTTGTAAGTTAAGGGGTACTTGGTTGTAAAGATTGAGTAAGAACATGTTATTGTACCATAACGGGGGTTAATGTATGAATCATAGGAATAACATGTTGTGGGCTTATTAATGGACTTAATATAGTGCAAGTTAAGAATTTAATTAATAAGCAAAGTTGAAGGTTGGTATGAATGGAAATAACCAAGTTAAATGATAAGACTGATGAGGTAGCACAAGCGCATAATTAATGGATAGACATAGGGTCTAATGGCAGATAAAGCCAAGGTGCTTGGTTAAACCCATACGTTGGGGATAATATGAATGACATGTAAAATATAACCTACAAGCACTTAACCAAGATAAAGCATGTATTAAGACATGAGGATGATGTAGGGGTTAAGTGGGGGATATGGGTAACATGTAAGACATAACTGGTGTATACTTAACCAATATTTGAGCATGTAAGTGGACATGAATAAGAAAGGGTTAAGTAAGAATTACGAGAGGGGACCAAGCATAGGTGGGAAGCTTGTGTCGAGAAAAGGGGACACTTTTCAGACCAATAGCCCATTACGTATCTTTGTGAGCTCGACCCATGTCGAGGACGGGACACGCATACTGGGTTTGATTGTAAGAGGTCAAAACGGGTTAGCGGTGGCAACGCAAGTCCAACGGGTTTCATATGCATGTGTGGACCCGGGCTGGTAGGTAAGACGTTGTTGCATCGTGTAGGTATAAGCAGTGCATTCTCAAGTTGTATCGGGTTACCACTTTAGGCGAGTGATACACCCCACTGTGGGGCCTGTACGGGTATCTACGAGTTAGGGAGCCGATCGCATGGGGTTTGGTGAGTACACCAAGTGGAGATAGGGGCAGGCGGCACCTATGTAGTTAGCTAGGGGTACGTAAGACTAGTATTATGATATACACCTCTTGGAGATAGGGGCAGGCGGCACCTATGTAGTCAGCTAGGGGTACGTAAGACTAGTATTATGATTTCTAAGTAGTGGGTGGGATCACCTTATTATATAACACGGGCTACTAGTTGGGACACTAGTAGGGGGTAAGGATCCTTGTTACAGAGGACACTAGTTGGAGTACTAGTAGGAATACGAAACATTCCATGTAAGACAATTGTAAAGATGCTAGTTAGGTGGTGCAGAGCAAATATTTTTTATGGCGAAGCAGAGGAATCTTGTTATGCTTGATAGGAATCCTACGAAATTATACTTAGTTTATCTTGAATGGGAACCTTGCGATGTTACTTGACAAAAACCACATCATGTTAACCTTAGTTATCTTGCCTGTTGCTTATCTTGTCATCATGCTTATGTTTACTTTCAGTTTACTCATGCCATATTATCCTTAACTATTTTTATGCTGAAAGTCACTAGGACTTACTCAATCTTTATGACTGACCCGTTTTGTTTCGCCTCTTTTTCTTCCGTTCCCCCCCCTAGGTTCGCAGGGTGGAAATACAGCTTAGTTCGGATCTTAACAAGCTCCAAGGCTCTTCATGTATGGCTTGGATTTCTCTTGTCTATGGCTTGCTTTGCTTTATTGGGGAATATTACAGTTTGTTTTTATGCTTCTTTGTTTTTGAGCAAGACAGATATTTTAACTATGTAATTGGGTATTGGAAGTTGATGGGCTTTTATTGTAAACAATCACATTTAATAAATGATTTTAAGTACTTCCACTTTACTTTCCGCTGTTTTATATATGTCTGTCTTGTAATATTTCTGTTCCAGTACCCATAATGCTCCATTGAAGTTAAGGCATTCCCTTTGTGAGTGACCTTAATGGATGTGGGGTGTTACAAGGGTAAAACAAACAAAAAATAAACTCTGGGTCAGTCATGGGACTGGTATGAGTAAAACCATTTAAAACAATTTGAGAAATTAAACAATATCTCATAAGACTACGCCGTATAATGGAACGGGTTTTTCCCTTATGAGAATCCAAAATACTTGGTCCAACATTCAAAAACCTTTTGAAAGGAACGATAATCTTTATATCAAAACTCTTTGGATATTATAATAGTGTCTATCAACCACATATAATAATCATCTAGCAGAACGCTTTCATCTCACGTTCCACATACATAATACATCATCAAAAACTGCGGGTGCTTATTAGGTAATGAATTCCAACTGGCAAGGTATGGGACCACCTTCCGAGGTGTATCTCTAGAGAATAATACACTGGGTTCAACAAGAATATCTTGTAACCCAGGCTAAACATGACCGGTCACTCATTTCGCTTGAGTGTACCAAATGTATTATCACCAACGGTTAGGATCAGCAACTGTTTCCCAAAAGGGACGGCATCAAAATAGATTATAGAAGTAAATGAGACTCTAGATCAGGTGACAATACACCCTAATTGGCTGCTAACCACTTAGCCATGCGACCTACCCGATTTTATACCATTTCCTAGTTGTGAGGCTAGAGGCCAAACGTATAGATCACACCTTTATTTACTTTGAATTTCACATCGTCTTACCCGCCAAATCACAAATTGATTTCCTCAAAAATACAATGGGTATACAGCTAAGAGAAACGAATTCCTCCGCCACCAAACATAAATACTTTTAATGAGATCAACTTACGCGATTCACCAGATATACTCCGTCAGACATTCTTCCGTACAGGTCGTCCTGGGACTGGACAGACCGAAGGCACTATTCTGTAAACAGGACAGCCCTTGCATAACTTCGTCTTCAATTATCTACATCATATTTGATTGCTACGCTAACGCCCATACAGAGTGGTTTTCAGATATTGAATCTGATCCCGGTCTCTCCGTATTAACGATGAAAAAATGGTCAAAAACTTTGATAGTCGGTGATTTAACTATCAAAGAAAAACATGTGTGCAAACCACGATATTATTTCCAGATGGAAATTCTATCAATCAATCATCAATCAACATTTATTCATTTCCTCATTTCTCGTTTCCATATATTCATCAAATACTTATTTTCTAAAATTAGAAAATATATTTTATTGACTTTGGAAAATATTTCCATTTTTGATTCACACATCAATATCTTCCCACCTCTATCAGTCTCTAACTATAAACTAAAAATAGAACAACTTCCCAAGTATAAACCCCGAAGCTGAAACCAACATTCGATCAATACCCAGACAACTGTTCAACTTAACAAATCTCCAGTCAGTTTCTAATTCCTTTAGCTCCATTTTAACTCCTATTTCAAACCCTAAATTTCTTTATAATATTTTATTTGCAAAATATTTACTTTAATATAATTTTTCACACAGAATGTAAATAATATTTCTTTATAAAATCAAAACAGTTTGATTTTGTATTTAAAACCAAATATCCAAATTCTATTTATATTTTTATTTGTAGATTTTTTCATACAAATATTATTTCATTTTCAACATTTAAATCTTATTTAAAATTCCCTTTATATAATTCTATTCATTTTATATAAATTCTTTTATATAATTCTATTCATTTTATATAAATCCTCTATATAATTCTATTCATTCTATATAAATCCTTTTATATACTCCTATTCATTTTATATATAAATACTTCATTTTCAATGCTCACTTTGAAATTTTCCTTTTTACTTTCCAGTATTTCATAGGGTATTTACAATACCAAATAACATGACCAATGTCATCATAATCAATCACAGATTTTATATCACATCATATATCACAATATTTGAAAACAAACGGTACTATAATATTGAGGAATCCAGTTGAATCCCTACAACCAGTCTCCCTGCATTCACAGATGTTAAACAATATAATTAGAATCAATTTCATTTCTATATGAAATATTCTTATAGATAGAATCAATATAAAATTAACGATTATATATATAACTCTATCTATAATTTCATCCAATTAATTAATAGTTCAACCGACAATCAACACACAACAATCAATCATCCTTTATCAATATTAGATTATATTTATAAAATATAACTGTACAGAGTTAGTGAGATTTACTCACATTAGAGGATCATCGTTAAATAACGATAATTGTCGATTGATTCAGACAGACAATTTATTTCGTTATAAATTGTAACAAGCTTCGATTCACTCCGAACCAGTTCCATTGTGTAGTCACCGCCCACACGATCCCAACGGATCTAACCGTTCGAAATTCTGATAAAATCTGGTCGAGACATTAAATTTATAACTTATGACATGAATTAATTTCTATTTAACGTGGTTAAAAGGGAAATGGGTTTCACTGAATCTAAAGCAGGCCCACCTTTTTCTACCTCAGCCCAAATTCGCACTCATCCCTGCACCTTCTTCCCTGAATGCTGATATCCCACTGTGCTCCACTTACGCAACTTTACTCCTTCCCAATACCTCCACTCCTCGCCGATTTAAATTCAGACAAATTCCATTAGCTTGCTTTTTGAAAGATCTATCACCTCACACCAAAACTACAAAACTCGATGCCTTCCCCTATGAAATACATTCACGTTCACAGCCATAGCCATGCTTTCTTCCCCACGGTTCTCCCATTTCATTCAATGAAATTTCAAACGAAATATATCATTCAACTACTCTTTCCAATCTCTCTACAACCATACCATTCTTGTTAGTTTCGAACTCCCCATCCTTCTTGCGTTTTTAGACCGAGACCGTGTCTTCAACAAGTACCCGCGACCTGGAATTGCACCGCACACCCCAAATTTGGCACACACAAGCCATTTTCTACTCTAAGCACCAATAACATACTCAAAACCTATATCGAAGATTCCATAACTCAATTACCCAAACCCTAGGTCTCGAACTATACACTGCTGCGGAAAAAAGAATCTTGAAGGCTTCAAAGTTTACGCTAGAAAGGAGAGAAATGTTTCAGGATCTCATATATATATATATATATATATAATTTTGGATTTATACATTTTTATTTCAATTTTTGGGAATTTCTAAAGCTCACGATGGAAAATATTTTTCGTTTCAGCTGGCGGCTATGAGATAATTGACCAAAGAAAAATTAGGTTTAGGTTTTAGGATGTAAGGGGTATTAGTAGTAGATTAATATTATTTTAATATTCGATTATTTTATTTAAATTTATTACAATGCTATTTCTATTTATCCTTTAAAATTCCTATTGTAACAACTCGGAAAATCAGAACCAATTTAAAATTTTTATTTTGGCAATTTTAATGAATTTTGAATATTTAAAATGATTTATTCTAAATAATAACGACTAGAAATTTATTTTGAATAGAATTAGAACGTATATATTTATTTGAATCGAAGTTAGAATATAAATATTTATTTGTATGAAAGGAATTGAAAATGGCGCGGTAGTTTGAAAATTCGATTTCAAATTTCAAATGAATGTACAGGATTCAAAATAAACCGAATTTTAGCGAAACCAAAAATATTTGAATATATCTTTTCAACGAATCCGAAAAATTGAAATTTCATAGCAGGAACAAAAGTTACGTCCAATTGAAAATTCAGAATAGTCGCTATGGAAAATATAGCCCTTAAAAATAGCCATTTTGTAAATGACCTCCGTTTTCGACGAAACCACTTTTGTTGGATTCGGGATGTCAAGTTATTGCTAGTTTCAAAAATTCATAATTTTTGGAATCAATATGTGAGCGTGGCGAATTTAAACGCATTTGACCAATTTTAATTGAATTTAATCAACTGGAAAATGGCAATTTTTCAAAACGTCTCCAAATTTGACGAAATCGGTTTTGTTAGGACCGTATCGTCAATACGAAGCTAGAAATATATTTTTTTGAAATTTTCAGAGTCAGTATGTGGCCCTGGTAAATTAAAATGTGCGTTTGAATTTAAAATTTATTTATATTTTAAATTCAATGGAAACAGATCGTAACAGCCGAATTAAGTTATGAAACATATCTCATTGTGTTCGAAATGGGGGTAATTAGCTAGGGGGATAGTCGTTGGGCCTCTACTGGAGTTCAAGTGGGAAGATAACTTTTCGGGAGATTAAATTAATTAAATATTTAAATAAATTAAAATTTAACCTCTCTATTTACTCTCACCCCCCCCCCTTCCAATTCAGATCGCCGAACAAAAAGAAAAAAAAACTGTGCCTCTCAATCTCGTTGACGCTCTGGCCATCGTTCCACTACAACAACGTCGAACCACTACCCCTCACCACAAATCGAAGCCACTACCTTCTCCGCTCAGCCCTCCTCCTCGCGGTGCCAACACCGTCGCCAATTGAGTCGTGCCTTCCTCTTCACCCGCGTCGTGCTCCACTATGCAACCACAGACTACCTCGCACCCGTGTTCCAAACCAACCTGAGGCCACAAGCATCCTTCGAGACTCCGACGCCTTCGCCTTATCCGAAAACCCTATTGAGTTTTTCTGATTTCGATTTCAATAAAAAAATGATTTTTATTTGAAATGTTTAGGAATAAAGTTATGATTTTTAATCTATGTATGATAATATTTTTATGTAGATAAAAATCCGATTTTTGTTTTGTAAAGGTATGAAGCGACCCGAACTTCCCCGATCTCCGAAGAGAAGAGAAAGAACGAATTACTTTGAGGACAAGACAAATTAGAACGCAGGCAGAAGAACATTTAATTGTATATTACAACAATTCCATCAGAATACAAGAATATACAGAGTATGAATAAATATTACACAGAAAATATCAGAGATTTAAATTACATTTAAATACATCACTGCAGCGGAAAATAATACAAAACACAACTGAAGGAGATATACGGATGCAAAGCTTTCCGAATATCATTCCAATTGTAAACCAGGATCCTGTGAATATAAATCTGCAAAACCAAAACTACTAGCTACCCGTGTCAAAATAAGGGCACCCAGAGTTTAGGTTAAAACAATAAACTCCAGGTCAGTCATGTGACTGGTGTGTTTCAATTCAAATCGATTTTTAATTCAATTTCAGTTCGTTTTCAATTCAATTTCAATTCGAATTCATTTCTATTTGAATTTCAATTCACTTTCAATTCGAATTCAATTCTATTCAATTTCAATTTGAATTCAATTCTATTCAATTTCAATTCGAATTCATTTTAATTTAATTCGAATTTCAAAGTCACTTTCAATATTCATTGAAAAATGAATAAAATCGATATAAATATCGTTCACGTCAAAATGGCGTCAATCTAATCAACAAGGCTTCATATATTTCTATTTTCAAATATTCTATCTCAAATATTTCTATTTCAAATATTTCTTTTTCAAATGTTTCTATTTCAAATATTTCTTTTTCAAACATTTTTATTTCAAATATTTCTTTTTCAGATATTTCTATTCCAAAGACAATTTCTTTTTCAAATATTTCTATTTCAAATATTTTTTTTTCAAATATTTTTTTTTCAAATATTTCTATTTCAAATATTTCTTTTTCAAAACTGGAATGAGGCCCAATCAATTACCATACAATGTTAATTATATGGATTTTCTACAACACATGTATAAAATAACAACGATAAATAATCAACCATCATCCAGAGTGCGTTCTACACTGTATAAGCATCAAATATAAATATTTAACGCTTATAACAGCCTGTCAATCAATCGATCGACATACAGCTAATTATTGGGACTAGCGTATGTCATATATAATCCCAATTCCCGTGTGGGTTTTCAAACAATCAAACACATATTTTATTTGTGCAGTTGGGCGATGGGTAAAATTTATCGTCCCAATCAATATCAGTCAAATGTGTGTATATAAACAAATCGTCTGATTTGTTTATATTTATTTATTCACATTCACGTTAAAAATTATATTTTCAACTATAAAATATTTTTAACTATATAAATATTTTATTTCACATCACACAATCAACTACACATCAAAATCAAACAAACAAGCACACAAGCCGTCCATGGTCTGTGGACGACGGGTGTCGGGTGCTACTAAACACCGTCTGCATCCTAGTATATATTTTAACTAGAAAATGAATTAAAAGTGAGGAGTTCTCACCCAAGCTAAACCACACGCCACGACACTTCTTATATAGGAAATCTTCACCTTTTCGTCTTTTGTCACTTTCGTTGCCTGTATCCACTACATATATAAAAATCACATTTTTATATTCTCATTACTTCACGATAAAATAAAGTTCATATTTTTATTTCACTTCATATATTTACAACGCTTCTTTCTATATAAAAATTATATTCTTATATTTCTACTTCCAATATAAAGATTGAATTTTTTATTATCATAACTATATAAAAATTATATTTTTATATTTCTACTTTGATAAAAACCATATTTTCAATATCTCTACTTTATAAAAATCATATTTTTAATATGCCACTAGTAAAAAAATTATATTTTTAACCTTTCTATATTATAAAAATTATATTTTTAACCTTTCTATATTATAAAAATTATATTTTTAACCTTTTACTAATATAAAAATTATATTTTCTAATCTTCCTATAATAAAAATCATATTTTTATTATCTCTATAATATAAAAATCGCCTTTTCATGTATAAAGATCAATTCTTTTCTAATTAAAAATCTATGCTTTAACTATTTAAAAATCTACGCTTTACTCCTTTCACTTTCAACATAAACAAAAACAAGCTTACTGTTCTTTTCATGTTGAACTGAGAAATCCACTGCCGATGGCAAAAGTTCACCTGCGCCTCTCTTTGACAACGACGACCGCACTCCCTCCCTGACGCTAGCAATGGCATTCGAACTTCGTGTACTGATGGTGGCTCCGATGCGCTCGATTTGGTTTGCCGAGATGTCGGGTTCGGATTTTAGAAGAGGAGGGGGCCCGCTGGTTGAAGCTTTGGCCGGAGGAGGGGCGTTGGAGTCGGGGGGCCTGCTGGCGGTCGGGGGTGGTGGAATGGGGTTGGCGGCGGTTAGGGTTTCAAGGGAATGGCGCTCGATTTTTGGGGGATTTGAGGTCATCGTTTGGAGGAGGGGCGATTGGAGAGGATGGATGTGGATGGAGGAGGGGCGGCTGAAGCATGGCGACGGGAAAGGGGGGATTGACGGGTCTGCGATCGATGGAAAGGGGGCACGACATTTTTTTTTTTTGGGCGTTGACTGGTTGAGGGAGAATGAGGTTTGGGGGGGTGTTATAGAAAAAGGTTTTATATTATTTAATTTTATTTTTTTTAAATTCAAAAGCAACTTTAAATTTCCGACTCGAAACGAGACCCACCGCCTGTCGTCCCTAGCTAATTACCACCATTCCGAACACAATGGGATATATATATCGAAGGCCAGTTTGGCTGTTTCGACCAGTTTTCGTCAAAATCAAAATATAACTCTATATATTGAATTTGAACGCGCATTTCAATATACTGGGGTCACATACTATTTCTAAAAATTTCCGAAAAATATTTTCTAGCTTCGTATTCACGATACGGTCCTAACAAAACTGGTTTTGTCAAATTCTGAGACCGTTTGAAAAATGGCCATTTTCCAGTCGATTAAAATCAACTAAAACTGGTCAAACGCGTTTTACTTCGCCACGCTCACATATTGATTCGAAAAATTATGAAATTTGAAACCTAGCAATAACTTGACATCATGGATCCAACAAAAGTGGTTTCGTCGAAAACCGAGGTCGGTTGCAAAATTCCCATTTTAAAGGGCCGAAATTCCATAGCGACTATTCTGAATTTTCAACTGGACGTATATTTTGATTCCAGCTATGAAATTTTGATTTTTCAGATTCGTTGGAAAGATATTCTCAAATTGATTCAAATATTTTTAGTTTCACTAAAATCCGGTTTATTTTGCACCTGGCACATTCATTTGAAATTTGAAATCGAATTATCGAACTATCGCGCCATTTTAATTTCCTTTTATAATTAAAATAAAATATTATATTCTAACGACGACGTATATAAACATATAAGTTCGAATTCTATTCAAAACAAATTTCTCGTCGTTTTTATTTAAAATAATTCATTTTAAATTTTCAAAATTCACTAAAATTGCCAACATAAATTTTTTTATTGGCCCAGATTTCAGGGTTATTACAATCTCCCCCACTTAAAACTTTTCGTCCCCGAAAAGGAACGAAGCCGAAAGTTGTTTCACAAATCAACTCAACTTCCATTGTTTTCTTCACGGCTTAAGTTCTTCAACTTTTTAGTTTCTAAGAACTTTTAAAATTTTTCAAAAATTTGGCTAACACCCTAAATTTTTGAAAAATTTCGCCATAACCTCCCCTGCACCGGGGACTTCGGGATATTTCATATAGCCTCCCATGGCCTTCTTCAATCCACAAGAAAAAGAAAAAGCCAAGCGGCTAGCCAATCGGCTCATAAAATCATCATCACCCAAACAAAACAGTAAATTATGGTAGACATGTTTGTCGAGCAAACAACTTTATTCTTCTGCTCTAGCCTCCTTGCTATGACCAGTTCAATGTAAGTACATGTATATGCATGCAAATGCGACTAATTTTCAATACAATTCACTATTTGATCAATTTGCCAAATGGTTCAAATTTAAATTAATCGAACAATAATCAAACACCACAATCATCAATCAATTAGTTGATTATAGTTTCAAACTCATAATTTTGATATATAGTCAAAAATCACATTTTTGATGCCAAATCACAACAATAAGCCCTATCTAATTTTGGTTCTCGCACCGGTCTAATGGAAATATATAGAAATCCCACCTTCGAAACTCGAAAATAAATTCAGATGATGACGCGTCAATCATCAGAATCATGTCCGAGCGACTAGAGTGTGATTCTATATTTATCCAGTATATTAAAACTTCGAATATACGTTTGCAAGGCATATATGCAAATCTTTATATATCGGATTGTCCAAATCAATTTCAAATAAATATTCAAATACATTTAAAACGATTTAAATTTCAAAACAAAATTTGTTTTTACTTTCAAAAATATACTCTTCACACTCGTTCTAGGATACTACCGATCCCATCTCTAACGAGTCATTCTCATCGGATATTACCAATCCAATCTCTAATGAATTCTTTCGTTCGGTTCTAATATGTCTTGTTCTCTAAGCATTGTAAACCTCGCTCTGATACCAACTGAAGCGACCCGAACTTCCCCGGTCTCCGAAGAGAAGAGAAAGAACGAATTACTTTGAGGACAAGACAAATTAGAACGCAGACAGAAGAACATTTCATTGTATATTACAACAATTCCATCAGAATACAAGAATATACAAAGTATGAATAAATAATACACAGAAAATATCAGAGATTTAAATTACGTTTAAATACACAACTGCGGCGGAAAATAATACAAAACACAACTGAAGAGATATACGGATGCAAATCTTTCTGAATATCATTCCAACTATAAACCAGGATCCTGTGAATATAAATATGCAAAGCCAAAACTACTAGCTGCCCGTGTCAAAATAAGGGCACCCGGAGTTTAGGTTAAAACAATAAACTCTAGGTCAGTCATGTGACTGGTGTGAGAACTAAAACAGTTATTAATCTTTATTTTAAAGTTAGGTAAATCAAGGGACCATGCCGTATAACACGGAACGGGTTTCCTCCCAAGAGTACCAGTGCATAAAACAACAGCGCAATGATAAATAAAGAACAATGAAGCTATTATAAGACCCAGGTCCCATCACACAATGCAACGCAAGCCGGAGGATAGGGTTTTTACCTTATAATAGCCAAGAATGCTTGATACGTTTAAAACAAATCATTTGATACTATTATAAGTGCATAGTGTATAAACCAACTTCAAATCATAAGTATCAATCATAGACGGCATAAGCGCCCCCATCCCACTATGTCGCCATACTAGGCTCTACAAATAAAACCGCAAAGTCACGTATTGGAAGTTGGATTTCCATCTGTGAACCGAGGCAAAAGATAGTCCTCACCGGCTTCGAGGCTCTCTAGCCCGAGCCTCAGGGTCAGAGCGCATCGACCCTTGGATCGTAAGGGTCGGTCCCCCGATGTGGATTAAAATTCCTGAACACTGCGTTTCCCCGCCCTATGGAGCGTAAATGAGCCAACGAATGACTCCATCGGCTTCACATAGTCACCGATATATCCGAGGCGCCTCGCAATAGCAACAACCACATAAGTCAAACTCGTCAGGGCGTGTAAAACCACTGACGCCACTTCTATCTAGAAAGAAACGCATGTCCTCCCTGAGGTTCTCTCCCGTTTTTGGTTCACAACCGGGGTGTGAGGCTCGCGAATCAACGCTACACAAAGCTACGCTACAAAGGCCGTGCTTTGATCATCAACCACAAGACTTTGCTTTTCAACAGAAGCCTTGATCATTTGCCACTTCGGCATGCCACACAGGCAATTCACTCCATGCGTTTGATATCCATCAATATATAACCCCTGAGCTGGTACGTCTCAGAGAAGGGAGTTAAGCAAGAGAATAAATTCTCCGCTGCCAAATAGATATATATATTTAATAGAAATCAATCACACAGACTGAAATCCAATGTCAGACACACAGTCCATTTACAAGTTCGTTCTGGGTTTGAACGAAACCGGAGGCTCCTACTACCCCGCATATCCATCGATCTCTAAGTACGTTTGGACGACCACTAACTGATTCCCTCCTCTTGGGTATACGTCCCAATCAAGATCATCAGTAATTATCCAAACGACGTGAAGACCTCCGGTCTTCAACCACCGTCTTCATCTTCGACTTATCGTCGTATCAGTTATTCAGAATGGGATAAACCCGGTCTTTCCGAATAACTCGCGTATATAATAAACACGTGTTACACAAACACAACATACGCCTCATTCCAATTCAGAATATTCTTTTATTCAAATATTTTTATACTTTGGGAAAGGTTCCCATTAAATTTATCAAAGATAAATTCTTTAAATTTATTCTTTAATCTTCTTTTGAATATCACTTCAAACTAGTCGGGATTAACGAACCTTGCCGAAGTAATCATTTATTTTATTTCCCAATCCCACCCTATTCATCCCATGAAGTAAAACTGGTCATACTTCATATCTAACACCACGGTGTTATCGGTATATTCAATTACCATTTCACGTTCAAATCTAATTAAAGATTTAACTACCACCTGGAGTAAAACTGGTGATACTCCATTCTCGATCTTTTCAATCTAATTAAAGATTCATTAAAACTCCACTTAGTTTTTATCTTTAACTGGGTTAAAGAATCAGTGTCATTTAAAACACGGTTCACGATAAACCCAAAACCACATTCCATTAATTATCGGGTCAAAGAACAAGTGTTATTTAAAACACTGTTCACGATAAACCCAAAAATCAATACCAATTCAATTCCAATTAAATATTATTTAATTGGTACACTTCATTAAATCTAAATAAAAAGATTTAATCTTTTTCTCAACTGGGCTTAAAAACAGTGTTAATGAAGACACCATTCACGACAAACCCAAATCACATTTGATATTAAATACAAGGCTCTGAATAGAAAATATATCGGCTTATATTCAATATCAAATTATACGACCAACAGATATCGTATTGGAAATAATGATATAAATATATCTTTCAAATTATAACAATACATGTATCATCACGAAATCCAACATCGAAATATTCCAAAGACAATTTCGATTCAAATCCATTCCAATTCAATTTTTGGAAATTCTGGTTTCTTTTAAAACCATTTCAAATCAAATTTATTTATTTAAAAATAAATAAACTATTATTCTAATTCAAAATTAGATCATTTCGATAAAAATCTACTTTTATGTTTTCAAATATGGAGTTTTTCATCCCAATTCTTCCCAAATCATTTCTTATGATTTTACACCAATTATTACTATTTTTAATAATTTTAATAAGGCCCGTACAGTCGATTTCCATCAACGGCCATCGAACTGCACTTACAGTGACCTTTTCCAAATTTGATTTGGACATAATTCCAAATCCAACGGTTATATTTCAAATTTATAATATTCGTTAGAAAGCTCTTTTCGATACGAACCCAACGGTTCCGGTTTTAGGAGAATCCGACGGTCGGATCTCCCGCAATATCCATTCGAAGTCAACGGTCGAAATTCGCGAACTACTGCGGCGCGGCGCGTTCTTTTCAGGCCATTATATTATATGTATAATATATACTTCGTTGATTTCCTTTTAAAACGTATTTTATAAATCTTTTTAAATTCGTTTTCAATACTATTTCAACTTCATATTCAATTTCAAATCAAAATTGAATCTTTCCTTATAAATTCGTTTTAAATTCATTTCAAATTGATTTCAATTCAAATCGATTTTTAATTCAATTTCAGTTCATTTTCCATTCAATTCAATTTCAATTCGAATTCATTTCTATTTGAATTTCAATTCGAATTCATTTCAATTCAGTTTCAATTCGAATTCAATACTGTTCAATTTCAATTTGAATTCAATTCTATTCAATTTCAATTCGAATTCATTTCAACTTAATTCGAATTTCGAAGTCACTTTCAATATTCATTGAAAAATGAATAAAATCGATATAAATATCGTTCTCGTCAAAATGGCGTCAATCTAATCAACACGGCTTCATATATTTCTATTTTCAAATATTCTATCTCAAATATTTATATTTCAAATATTTCTTTTTCAAATGTTTCTAATTCAAATATTTCTTTTTCAAACATTTATATTTCAAATATTTCTTTTTCAAATATTTCTATTCCAAAGACAATTTCTTTTCCAAATATTTCTATTTCAAATATTTCTTTTTCAAATATTTCTTTTTCAAATATTTCTTTTTTCAAATATTTCTATTTCAAATATTTCTTTTTCAAATATTTCTTTTTCAAAACTGGAATGAGGCCCAATCAATTACCATATAATGTTAATTATATGGATTTTCTACAACACATGTATAAAATAACAACGATAAATAATCAACCATCATCCAGAGTGCGTTCTGTACTGTATAAGCATCAAATATAAATATTTAACGCTTATAACAGCCTGTCAATCAATCGATCGACATACAGCTAATTATTGGAACTAGCGTATGTCATATATCATCCCAATACCCGTGTGGGGTTTTCAAACAATTAAACACAGTTTTATTTGTGCAGTCTGGCGATGTGTAAAATTTATCGTCCTAATCAATATCAGTCAAATGTTTGTATATAAACAAATTGTCCGATTTGTTTATATTTATTTATTCACATTCACGTTAAAAATTATATTTTCAACTATAAAATATTTTTAACTATATAAATATTTTATTTCACATCACACAATCAACTAGACATCAAAAACAAACAAACAAGCATACAAGCCGTCCATGGTCTGTGGACAACGGGCGTCGGGTGCTACTAAACACCGTCTGCATCGTAGTATATATTTTAACTAGAAAATAAATTAAAAGTGAGGAGTTCTCACCCAAGCTAAACCACACGCCAGACTCTTCTTATGTAGGAAATCTTCTCACCTTTTCGTCTTTTGTCACTTTCGTTGCCCGTATCCACTACATATATAAAAATCACATTTTTATATTCTCTTTACTTCACGATAAAATAAAGTTCAGATTTTTATTTTACTTCATATATTTACAACGCTTCTTTCTATATAAAAATTATATTTTTATATTTCTACTTCCTATATAAAGATTGAATTTTTATTATCATAACTATGTAAAAATTATATTTTTACATTTCTACTTTGATAAAAACCATATTTTCAATATCTCTACTTTATAAAAATCATATTTTTTATATGCAACTAGTAAAAAAATTATATTTTTAACCTTTCTATATTATAAAAATTATATTTTTAACCTTTCTATATTATAAAAATTATATTTTTAACCTTCTACTAATATAAAAATTATATTTTCAAATTTTCCTATAATAAAAATCATATTTTTATTATCTCTATAATATAAAAATTGCCTTTTCATGTATAAAGATCAATTCTTTTCTAATTAAAAATCTATGCTTTAACTAATTAAAAATCTACGCTTTACTCCTTTGACTTTCAACATAAACAAAAACAAGCATACTGTTCTTTTCACGTTGAACTGAGAGACCCACTGCCGATGGCAAAAGTTCACCTGCGCCCATCTTTGACAACGACGACCGCACTCCCTCCCTGACGCCAGCAATGGAATTCGTACTTCGTGCACTGATGATGGCTCTGATGCGCTCGATTTGGTTTGTCGAGATGTCGGGTTCGGATTCTAGAAGAGGAGGAGGCCCGCTGGTTGAAGCTTTGGCCAGAGGAGGGACGTTGGAGTCGGCGGGGCCTGCTGGCGGTCGGGGGGGTGGAATGGTGTTGGCGGCGGTTAGGGTTTCAAGGGAATGGCGCTCGATTTTTGGGGGATTTGAGGTCATCGTCTGGAGGAGGGGCGATTGGAGAGGATGATGTGGATGGAGGAGGGGCGGCTGAAGCACGGCGACGGGAAGGGGGGATCGACGGGTTTGCGATCGATGGAAAGGGGGCACGACATTTTTTATTTATTTATTTCGGGCATTGACTGGTTGAGGGAGAAAGAGGTTTGGGGCGTGTTATTGAAAAAGGTTTTATATTATTTAATTTTATTTTTTTTAAATTCAAAAGCAACTTTAAATTTCCGACTCGAAACGAGACCCACCGCCTGTCGTCCCTAGCTAATTACCCCCATTCCGAACACAATGGGATATATGTCGTAGGCCAATTTGGCTGTTTCGACTAGTTTTCGTCAAAATCAAAATATAACTCTATATATTAAATTTGAATACGCATTTCAATGTAGTGGGGTCACATACTAATTCTAAACATTCCCGAAAAATATTTTCTAGCTTCGTATTCACGATACGGTCCTAACAAAACTAGTTTCGTCAAATTCTGAGACCGTTTGAAAAATGTCCATTTTCCAGTCGATTAAAATCAACTAAAACTGGTCAAACGCGTTTCACTTCGCCACACTCACATATTGATTCGAAAAATTATGAAATTCGAAACCTAGCAATAACTTGACATCACGGATCCAACAAAAGTGGTTTCGTCGAAAACCGAGGTCGTTTGCAAAATTCCCATTTTGAAGGGCCGAAATTCCATAGCGACTATTCTGAATTTTTAACTAGACGTATATTTTGATTCCCGCTATGTAATTTTGATTTTTCGGATTCGTTGGAAAGATATTCTCAAATTGATTCAAATATTTTTGGTTTCACTAAAATCCGGTTTATTTTGCACCTGGCACATTCATTTGAAATTTGAAATCGAATTATCGAACTACCGCGCCATTTTCATTTCCTTTTATAATTAAAATGAAATATTATATTCTAACGACGACGTATATAAATATATACGTTCGAATTCTATTCAAAACAAATTTCTCATCGTTTTTATTTAAAATAATTCATTTTAAAAATTCAAAATTCGCTAAAATTGCCAACATAAATTTTTTAATTTGGCCCAGATTACCGGGTTATTACAAGGTATGTTTTTTTGTAATGAAAAGGATTTGATTTTTAAATATAAAAAGAAAGGCGAGATTTTTATATAAAAAGAAAGGCGAGATTTTTATATAAAAAGAAAGGAGGGATTTTTATATGTGGAAATTAGGCTAAGGTCCCTATTTTGAAACTTAATTAGGCTTAGGTCCGGTCATAAACTTATTGTAAATTAGGTCCCTATTTTTATATTTAGAAAAATTGCATATATTTATGCAACAATTCATCAACGTTAGTTCAACTTTATTTGCATACATGTATGCAACAATTCAGAATATTTACATACATGTATGCAAATATTCGTTCAGAATAGTTGCATACATGTATGCAAAAATTCAGAATATTTGCATACATGTATGCAAATATTCGTTCAGAATAGTTGCATACATGTATGCAAATATTTTGAATAGTTGCATACATGTGTGCAACTATTCTGAACAAATATTAGCATACATGTATGCAAATATTCGTTCAGAATTGCTGCATACATGTATGCAAAAATTTAGAATAGTTGCATATATGTATGCAAATATTCATCAGAATAGTTGCATACATGTATGCAAAAATTCAAAATATTTGCATACATGTTTGCAAATATTCGTTCAGAATAGTTGCATACATGTATGCAAAATTTTTGAATATTTGCATACATGTATGCAAATATTCGTTCAGAATAGTTGCATACATGTATGCAACTATTTTGAATATTTGCATACATGTATGCGACTATTCGTTGAGAATATTTGCATACATTTATGCAACTATTCAGAATAGTTGCATACATGTATGCAAAAATTCAAAATATTTGCATACATGTATGCAAATATTCATTAAAAATATTTGCATACATGTATGCAAACATTATGTATAACATATAAAAATGAAAACAGGCCTAAATTTATAATAAGTTTATGATCGGATGTGAGCCTAATTTTGAAACTTAATAGGGACCTGTAGAAAATGCACCCTTTTATATATAAAGAAAGGCGAGATTTTTTTGTGTATAGAAAGGCGAGATTTTTATATATAGAAAGGCGATATTTTTATATATAGAAAGTCGATATTTTTAATATAGAAAGGCGAGATTTTTATATATGTTGTAGCGAAATAAAAATATGATTTTTATATATGTTGTAGAGAAATAAAAATTCGATTTTTGCATATACGAAGTAACGATAAAAATTCGATATTTATACATGAAAAGGAATGATTTTTATACTATAAACCTCGTTATCAAAATATGATTTTTATATAGGTAGCATTGAAATAAAAATGTGATTTTTATTTATGAACAGTGTGGAAAGATGGGGTAGGAATGTCGGGTAAATCCAAACCATCGTCTGCTAAAGAATGACCGAGTGGAACCCAAAGGTGAGAACTCCTCACTATAATTTTCCTTGTACGGTTATCTATTTTATAACTGCATTTACGAACTGTTCCCCGTCGTCCACAAACCATGGATGACTTGTTTATTTGATTGTGTTGTAAAAATTGTTTGTGATGTGAAATGGACTATACAAAATATACATGTGTTGGATAAAGTAAATGAATAATAAAAATGTCATTTTTATTGAATTCTTGAACTATAAATAATAGTCATGTGTAGAAATAAATAATTTATCGTTAAAAATATAATTTTTAACGCGTATATGAATAAAATAAATATTCATTTACAAATCAAACGATTTGTTTATATACACCCATTTGACTGATATGGATTGGGACGATAAAATTTTACACATCGCCCAACTGCACAAATAATATTCAGTATTTGTTGGTTGAAATCCCACACAGGTATTGCGACGATATATGACATACACTAGTCCCAATGATTAGCTATATGTCGATCGATTGGTTGACAGGTTGTTGTAACCATTAAATATTTATATTTAATGCTTATGCAGTGTAGAATGCACTCTTGATGATGGTTGACTGTGTTTGCTTATTGTCGTATACATGTGTCTTTGAAATCCATATAAATCACATTATATGGTAATTGACTGTGTCTGATTCCAGTTTAAAAATAATGAATATTTTAAATAACGATGTTTTAAGATAATGAATATTTTGAAATAATATTCAGAAACGAATCGAAATATGATTTTGATGTCCTATTTGGGATGGACATGAATATATTTAAATATATATAGCCGTGCTGATTAGATATGCGCCATTTTGATGTGAACGATATTTATATCGATTTTATTCATTTTAATAATGAATATTGAAAAGGAATTGATTTCAAAATATAACGTTTTGAAAATATTATCATTTATATGTTAATGATATGGAATATTCAATTTTTGATTTAAAATTGAATATGAAGTTGAAATCGTTTTGAGAACGAATTTAAAACGATTTATTTAATATGTTTTAAAAGGAAATCGATGAAATATATATAATATATTATATATATATATATATATTTAATGGCCTGAATAGAACGCGTCGTGCCACGGTAGTTCGCGAATTTCGACCACTGACTTCAAATGGACATTACGGGAGATCAGACCGTCGGATTCTCCTAAAACCGGAACCTTGGGTTCGTATCGAAAAGAGATTTCTAAAAAATAAAAAAAATTTGAAATCTAAAGTTGGATTTGGAATTATGTCCAAATCAAATTTGGAAAAGGTCGTTGTAAGTGCAGTTCGATGGCCGTTTATGGAAATCGACGGTACAGGCCTTGATAAAATTATTAAAAATAACAATAATTTGTGTAAAATCATAATAAATGATTTAGAAAGAATTGGGATGAAAAATTCCATATTTGTAAAGATAAAAATATATTTTAATCAAAATGAACTAGTTATAAACTAGATTTGAAATCCAATAATTTTTAAATAAAATAAATTGGATTTGGAATGGTTTTAAAAGTAACTAGGATTTCCAATATGTAAATTGGAGTGGATTTGAATCGAAATTGTCTTCGGAATATTTCGATGTTGGATTTCGTGATTATACATATACTGTTATGGAAATTTGATATATATATATTTACATCGTTATTTCCAATACGATATTTGTTGGTTGTAGAATTTGATATTGAATATAAGCTGATATATTTTCTATTCAGAGTCTTGTATTTAATGTCAAATGGGATTTTGGGTTGGTCGCGAACGGTGTCTTTAGTAACACTGTTCTTGAAACCCATATGAAGAGAATAAATCTTTTAATTAAGATTGTTAGAGTTTCCAATTATACTTAATAATTAGAATAAAATGGAATGTGAATTGGGTTTATCGTGAACTATGTTTTAACGACATTCGTTCTTTAACCCGACTTACAGTGAAATGCGATTTTGGGTTTATCGTGAACTGTGTTTAAATGGTATTAGTTCTTTAACCCGGTTAAAGACAGGATTTATTTCCCGAATTGGAATAATCATTAAGTAATGATTTTTGGAAATTAAAACTGAATTAGAGTTTTAATGAATTTGTAAATAGATCAAAATGTGAATTTGAAAACTAAAGTCATCAAATTCAAGAAATGATCGAGAACAGAGTATCACCAGTTTTGCTCCAAGCAATAATTAAATCTTTAATTAGATTTGAATGTGAAATGGTAATTAATTTTACCGATAATGCTGTGGTGTTAGATATGAAGTATTACCAGTTTTACTTCATGGGATGAATAGGTTGGGATTGGGAAATTAAACAAATGATTACTTTGGTAAGGTGCGCTAATCCTGACCAGTTTGGATAAAGCATAATTTGGTTTGAATTGATATCCAAAGGAAGATTAAAGAATAAATTTAAAGAATTTATCTTTGATAAAATTAATGGGAACCTTTCCCAAAGAATGTGAATATTTGAATAAAGAATATTCTGGATTTGAATGAGGCATACGTTGTGTTTTTATAGCACTTGTTTATTATATACGCAAGTTATTCAGAAAGACTAGATTTATCCCATTCTGAATAACTGAATCGGCGATGAGTCAACAATGAAGATTGTGGTTAAAGACCGGAGGTCTGCACATCGTTTGGACGATTACTGATGTCTTGATTGGGCTGTACACCCAAGACAAGGTAATAAGTGGTGTTCGTCCAGACGTACTTGGAGAACGACCGGATATGCGAGGGCCCTCTCTTCTGTATTGGACATATGGGACGAGGAGTAAGGTGCCTCCGGTTTCGTTTAGACCCAGAAAAAACTTGTAAATGGATGTGTGTCTGGCATCGGATTTCATTCTGTGTGATTAACAGACATCGGTTGCGTAACGTAAATTGCCTGTGTGGCATGCTGAGTTGCAAATGATCAAGGCTTCTGTTGAAAAGCAGTCTAGTGGTAGATAATCAAAGCACGGCTTTTGTAACACCCCGTGAATTCTATAACGTTAAGCTTCACAAATTAAAGTATAATTAATCATAAATGATGAAATCAATGGAAATGGATTATGCCATTTCGTTCATCTCGAAATTCTGCTTGAGATAGAGTCCAAGTTTGCGTAAAACGGATATCGTTTGAAGAAGATATGGACGAACGAAGTTGGGCAGAAAAACCAGAAAATGGGTCAGAATGCACTGGTGCACTTGGGAAGTGCGCCAGAACAAAGTTGAACTGGCGCACTTGGGAAGTGCGCCAGTGCATTTTTAGCCTGGCGTACCTGCCAAGTGCGCCCAGGTCAGAATGACCTGCTGGTCAGGTCCTGGCTGGCCTGGTCAGGGTCTGGTCGAATTCTGAGACTTGGCTGAGTCACTAGGGCTTACATGTCACTTTCTGATTGGCTTCTCTTGAGATGGATGGCCTGGATTCAATCAAGCTTCATCTACGGCTCTAATTAGATTGAAATCCTATAAATACAACTCAAGTCTAACCCTAAATTCACACAAATAATAGAATACAAAAGTCGTCATGCTGCTGGAAAGGAAATAGGAATGGCCGTTAATTAGAAAGCCTACAGACAAGCCAACACTAAAGCCTAAGAGACAAATCAAATTAAGAAGAAGACTAAAGTTTAATCAAATCAATCAACGCAACGTTAGTCTACCCAAAGGAGCGCATCTCAGTTTCAGAATTCAGAATCCAGAATTCAATATTATGCATTCGTTGTAAGTATAGTGATCTTTCAGAATATGAATAAGAATTGTGATGTGATTTGATGTAAATGAAAATAGAATTGTGTTATTGTATAAATTCTATGTATTGTGATGGTTCTATCATGACTTGTGTATTGATGTTTGTGGCATAAATGGATTGATGCAAGCCTATTGAACAATTGTATATGAAAACAATGGCACTTGTAAGTTTGTGGCAAAAACTAGAAATTGATCCCTTTTTGTTTATGCCTATGACATGGACCTTATACATTCATTAAGCCTAAATTAAGGCTTATGTAAACATGATTTAGACTTGAAACCTTTTATGCCTACATGACCCAAAACCGATGATATCACTTTCATGTTTATTTGCAAGTATAATTGGATCTATGTTAAGTATCGTTTGGGTTTCATAAACTATGCAAGTTCATGTTGAAATAGGCTATATGATTAGATGTTAAAATTGTACATTTTGGTGAATATACAACATGCTAGTTTTGTGGTTGATATTATGCCAAGTTAAACATGTCTAAACACAAGTTTATATTAGCCTAAACTATGTCATTTCATATGTCACCTACTTAGTTATACTTTGATTTGAATGCAAGTTCACATGACCCATGTTATATGTTAGTTGAATCGCCAAATTGCATGTTCATGCGCCACACACCTTTATGTATTACATGTTCTTGATTTCCCCTTTTTCTCACGTTAATAAAGTTGGGCTAAATCGTGTCAAGCCCAACACTAGTTGTAATGTTGCGAACGTACAAACAGGGGTAATAACGTTGGGTGTAAAATATGAAAACATATGTTGGCATGTTTGGCACATGCCAACGACAATGACATTTAAAGCGGTATGAATTGGTAGACCCAAAATATAAAAGATATGAGATTTACATATATAATTGAGAAATAATAAATATGTAAATTTAGAAAACATGATATGTTTAACCCGAGGTTGGATTGAGTTGTGATGTAAACCTGCCCGGAACCGCCCGGCTGTCCAGTAGTCACAACAATACCTATCCAATGTGGGTGGTCAAGCATTGAGCCCAATAAGGACCCGAGGTTAGACTGAGCTATGGTGTAAACCTACCCGGAACCGACTAGCACATCCAGTAACCGTAGCAATACCTGTCTAATGTGAGTGGTCTGGTGCTCCTAAAAGGCTAAGGACATATGGTAGGGTTAAGTCAAATATAACACTTAACCAAATTCAACATGTTAACAAGAATTGATGGATGGGGTTAGGTTAATACAGACACTTAACCACTTAACATGTTTGACTAGAAAATACTGGTAACGAGGGACCCATTTCAGCAGTAACCCAAGTTAGGTATCAACGGTACCCTGAAACTAGGTAGGGTGGGGCACAATTACTAGCTGATTCTAAGCAGTCAAACAATGGCGGTGGGTTCACAGTGTAGGTCTAATGGGGTGCGGGTGTGCACACACTCCGGAGCAGACAACCATGGCACTAGGGACACCAGTAGTATAACCTGTGCCTTCTAGAATTTGTGTCGGAGCCGCCACCATAGGTCTTAATACAACCCATGGTGGGACCAGCATAGGTATCTACAATTCTTGGGGGCCGTATGACACATGTTAATGCGAGTAGGAGCTGATCTTTGAATAAAGTTGGGGATCACTTCACCCTCACCATGGGGTGCCAGTTAGAGTAAACTCAAGTAGATGCAGAGATATAGTATGGGTGTGATAGTACATTCGACACTCCCTTAGCTTGTGACACCATCCTATTTTCAGCATATATCTATCATGCCCTTTTTCTTATTCACATACTGAAGAGTTACTAGATTTACTCAGGCTTTATGTCTGACCCTATTTTCTTTTCGTCTTCTTTTCTTTCGTCCCCCCCCCCCCCCAGGTCCACAGGGAGGAAACAACTCAGTTCAGTCAGGCTCTGTACAAGCTCCAAGAACGTAGATGTATGATTTGGGTCTCTTTTGCTCGGACTATGGATTTGGATATCACTATGGGATTTTTGTCAATTTATTTATGTTTTCATGCTTCTTTAATAATCAAGACAGTTATGAGGTTGTGATGTTGGAAGAATTTTGAGACAATTATGGAATCTTCTGTTTGATACACGTATTGTTGAAATAAAAGTTTGTTTGGTTTCCGCTGTTTTTAAATATTTGTATTTATATCTGTCTTGAGTTTATCTATGGCTTCTTCTTATAAACCTCCACCACAGTTAAGGCATTCCCTTTGTGAGTGACCTTAACGGAGGTGGGGTGTTTCACTTGGTATCAGAGCCTAGGTTTACCAGATAGGATAAAAGTTTTTGAAATTGTTTTCAAAAAGGAAAGTTTAAAAAGCATTTTTTTTCTAGAAAAAGTGTTATATTTATAAAAAGACAAAATCCCCCAAAGCCATGTGCCCTATCTATCTCTCCCTATCCTTCGTTTTGAAATTTTCCTTTCTGTTTCAGCATGTCTAGAGACCTTAACCTTCCAGAAGGAGTGTCGATTCCCGGCTGGTTTAGGAGGTACTTAGAAGCAGGGGCCAATGGCGTGGGCCTAGCAGACATCCCTCCTTCAGTGGCCGCGGTTCCTCCTTTTCCTCCGCCTCCTCGTGGAAATTCCTTTGCAAAAACATGTAGAGACTTCAAGGCTATGGGTGGGAAAGACTTTTATGGGATAGAATCTTTTGTAGGAGCAAGAAACTGGTTAAAGGAGACTGAGGATTTGTTTGTCATCTTTGGAGTTGATGACAGGCAAAAGATACAACTAGCGGTATGGTTGCTAAGGATGAAGCTTCCTATTGGTGGGAAGTTACCAATGCTCAGAGGGCGGTGTAAACATGGGAAGACTTCAGGACAAGGTTTGAGATGAAATTCCTCTCCCAAGCCGAAAGAAGCCTGCAAATGGAGAAGTTTCTAACTCTGAAACAGGGAAGCATGACGATCAGGGAATATGTTAATCAGTTTAATCAACTGGCTAGATTTGGGCTAGACTTAGTAAACACCCAACACAAGAAGGCACTTCGCTTCGTCAAGGGTTTAAATGAGCCTCTACACAGCCTTGCCATGACCCATGTATCCATGGGAGCGACTTATGAAAGCTTGGTGGACATGACATTACTACATGAGGAAGACCACGGCAAGAAAGAAACTAAGGTGGAAGAGAAGAAAGAGGGTCTACAAGCAAAGAAAACAGATTTCAATAAAGGAGGGAAGAACAATAAGCCCTATGAGAAGAGAAGGTGCAATTTCTGTTGCATTGTGGGCCATATATCAAAAGAATGTCGAAAAAGAAAGGCGAAGATGGGTGGTTGCTTCCATTGTGGAGAGACTGGGCACCAAGCTAAGGACTGCCCAAAGAAGAAAGGGTAGGGACAGAAAGCCGGATCCACTTCAGGGGGTCAGGTTCATGCGCTAGTGGCACCTCAGCTGGAACGAGGTAGCAATATTTCTGTAGAAATGTAGTTTATCTTTATGATCATCCAGTTCGTACACTTTTTGACTCTGGCGCATCACTCTTTTATTTCATCTGCCTTAGTAGAATCTCTGCATCTAGACACTAGTATGGTAGAAGATCCCTTAGTAGTTTCAAATCCAATTGGGGGCTCCGCTTACTTGTCAATGGTTTGTTTGGATTTGAAAATCTCTATTCTCAGCATTGAGTTTAGTTGTAATGCCTTTGTTTTGGGCTTCTCGGGATATGGTTTGATCTTAGGCATGGACTGGTTATCCAGTAATAGTGCCATTCTTGATTGTGAGAAAAGAGTAGTTAGACTCTTGACTCGGCTTGGTAACACTCTAGAAATTTCTTGTAATCACTTGAATGCTATTATGCTTAGTTATCTAGAGTCGCTTGATGCTTCCGATGAGAATTTGCAATCAGTTAGAGTAGTTCGGGAATATCCGGATGTCTTTGAGGAGGTGAAAGACTTACCTCCGAGGCGGGAAATAGACTTCCGCATATATCTTGTGGATAACGCAAAGCCTGTAGCTTCACCTGTCACACACATGGCTCCAAAGGAGAGAAAGGAGCTCAGTAAACAGGTTAAAGAACTTCTTGAAAAGGGGTTCATTAGATGGAGCATTTCGGAATGGGGTGCTCCAGTGGTGTTCGCAACCAAAGAGGATGGTTCGCTTCGCCTTTGCGTCGACTATAGGGAGTTAAACAAATTGACCAAGAAAAATAGGCACCCTCTTCCCCGAATCGATGATTTGTTTGATCAGCTTGTAGGTGAAATGGTCTTCTCCCAACTTGATCTGGCAACTGGGTTCCATCAGCTAAGAGTAGCTGAAGGTAGCATTGATAAAACAACGTTCAGAACTCCAGACGGTTTCTTCGAGTGGCTTGTCATGCCTTTCGGCATGACAAACGCACTCGCTTATTTCGTAGACCTAATGAGCAGGGTGTTCAGAGAATTCCTCAACAAATTTGTAGTTGTCTTCGTAGATGATATCTTAATCTTCTCAAAGAATGAGGAAGAACATGCTCAGCATCTGAAAGAAATCATGGAAACTCCCCATTCACATCAGCTAAAAGCCAGATTCTCCAAGTGCCACCTTTGGAGAAAGGAGGTAAGATTTCTGGGGCATATAGTGTCCAAAGAAGGGTTGGCCGTGGACCTCGCGAAAGTGGTGGTAGTACAAGATTGGAAGGCACCAAGAAATGCAACCAAAGTTTGAAGCTTTCTTGGGCTAGCCGGTTTTTACCGAAAGTTTATTAGGGATTTCGCGAAAATCTTAGCTCCACTCACAAGGCTAACAAAGAAGAATCTGGCGTTCACTTGGGATTTGGACTGCGAGTTTGCTTTCCAACGATTAAAAAGGGCTCTTACAACAGCCCCAGTTCTGACTCTGCCTGACGGAAGCAAAATGTTCACAGTATACACGGATGCATGTGGAACGGGGCTAGGCGTTGTTCTAATGCAAGAAGGAAGGGTAGTAGCTTATGGCGGAAGAAAATTGAAAGTTCATGAAAAGAACCACCCAACCCACGATCTTGAGTTAGCCGCCATCGTCTTTGCACTTAAATCTTGGCGCCATTATCTCCTAGGTGAGAAGTTTGAATTATACACTGACCATAAATCGTTGAAATATCTCTTCTCGCAGAAGGGTCTTAACTTTAGGCAGCAAATATGGATGGAGTTTCTTGCCTCATATGACTTTGAAATTTCATGTACTCCCGGAAAAGGCAACGTGATAGCAGACACGTTGAGCCGAAAGAAACTGACCCTAGGCCCTCTCTTTGTGGAAAGGCAAAGCTTGGAGTATATAGTCAGTTTTAACTTTAGGCCCTCCTCAGATTTTGTACCAGGTTTGCTAGCATCTCTCGAAGTTCGCCCTACTCTCTTGGACTCAATAGGGGCTGCACAACGTGAAGACCCTCATCTTGTTGACGTGATTGATAAACTTATTAGGGGTGAGACTTCTAGTCACCTTGGTAGATACGCCATCGACGATAAGGGTTGGCTGAGGCGAGATGGAAGATTATGCGTCCCACAAGCAAAGGAGTTGACAAAGAAGGTTCTCGAGGAAGCGCATCATTCCAAGATGACTATACACCCTGGCGGTGATAAAATGTACAAGGATATAAAAAGGACTTTCTTTTGGAACGGCATGAAGCAAGACGTGGCAGATTTTGTTTCTAAGTGCATGACCTGCCAACGGGTCAAGGCAGAACAGAAGAAACCTGGAACCTGGAGGACTACTTCATCCCTTAGAGGTCCCATAGTGGAAGTGGGATAGCATTTCAATGGACTTCATTGATGGACTGCCTAGGTCGAGAAGAGCCAACACTAGCATTTGGGTAATAGTGGATAGGCTTACTAAGAGCGCCCACTTTATACCTATTAAGAGTAGAAGGACTGCCGCATCTCTAGCATCTCTTTATCTCAAGGAAATAGTTCGACTCCATGGGATACCCTCCAGCATTATTAGTGACCGAGACCCTATCTTCACAAGTGAGTTTTGGCGGAGTCTGCAAGAAGCTGTAGGCACACAGTTATGTTTGTGCACGGCCTATCACCCCCAAACCGATGGCCAGACGGAAAGGGTGAATATAGTTTTAGAGGATCTTTTAAGACTTTGCGTTCTTGACTTTGGAGGGACTTGGGAGGATCACCTTCCTTTAGTGGAATTTTCCTACAACAACAGCTACCAAGCTACCATCGGCATGGCACCCTTCGAAGCCTTGTATGGAAGACCGTGCAAATCACCAACTTGTTGGTGGGAGTCTACAGATAAGCTTATACTTGGGCCAGACATGATTCGAGAGACTTCAGAGAAAGTGGACTTGATACGTAGGAGAATGAAGACAGCCCAAGACAGACAGGAATCCTACGCCGACAAAAGAAGGACCGACCTTGAATTTGAGGTTGGGGACAGGGTTTTCCTTAAGGTATCACCTTTAAGGAACGTCGTTCACTTTGGATCCGTAGGAAAGCTAGCACCAATATTTGTAGGACCATTTCCTATCATCGAGAAGATTGGGAAGATGGCTTATAGATTAGAGCTACCCGAGAGACTGGCCGGAGTTCACAATGTCTTTCATGTATCTCACCTCCGGAAGTGTTTGCAAGAGTCTGCGGAAGTGGTGGAACCTAGCATTCTAGAAGAAGCCGAAGTGGAACGTGAAGCAACTGTGAGGTGAGTTCCAACCCGCAGATTAGGAACTGAAGAGAAAAAGCTATGCAACCGCGAAGTCAAACTCGTTAAAGTTCAGTGGAGCGACGCCGAGGAAGACGCGACTTGGGAAACTGAGGACAGAATACGCGCTGCCTACCCTCTCCTTTTTGAGGGTACATCTTTGATCTCTCTTTTTCCTTAAGTTATGCTCTATCTATCTTTTTAAGTATATCTCCTCAGTCCTTTTCCTAACTCTTTAGGTAGAAAACAAATGGATGCAAACATGTATTTGAAAACATGTTATGGATGATGGCTGCAAATGGTTGCTAGTGATTGCTAGTGGTTGCTCGTGGATGCATATACACACACACCCTCGGTTATAGATCGGCTCAGTCACTTCATATTGCATATGCATATATGTATTCTCATTTGTATATAGTTGAAACTTGATATGTTGTCATATGGTTGTCGCATTTATATGAATAGTTGTGCACTCATGTAGAATTATGAGTAGGAAAATTTGCAACATAATGGATTCATGACACTAACATGATTCGCATTTAGGAGGTCTACTGAATCAGTAGGCCGCCTGATTTCTGCATTAGATAAGGACATGTACATACACTATGCATATGATCATGAAGAATTAGAAGTCTTTTAAGGACAGTGGATTCCTGTGTTTGTTGGTTGAGTAGATGGACTGTTGGATGGTAGGATATACATTCTTCCTAACTTCAAGATTTCGGGGACGAAATCCTTTTAAGGGGGGAGAATGTAACACCCCGTGAATTCTATAACGTTAAGCTTTACAAATAAAAGTATAATTAATTATAAATGATGAAATCAAGGGAAATGGGTTATGCCATTGCGTTCGTCTCGAAATTCTTCTTGAGATAGAGTCCAAGTTTGCGTAAAATGGATCTCATATGAAGAAGATATGGACGAACGAAGTTGGGCAGAAAAACCAGAAAATGGGTCCGAATGCACTTGCACACTTGGGAAGTGCGCCAGAACAAAGTTGAACTGGCGCACTTGGGAAGTGCGCTAGTACATTTTTAGCCTGGCGCACCTGCCAAGTGCGCCCAGGTCAGAATGACCTGTTGGTCAGGTTCTGGCTGGCCTGGTCAGGGTCTGGTCGAATTTTGAGGCTTGGCTGAGTCATTAGGGCTTACATGTCACTTTCTGATTGACTTCTCTTGAGATGGATGGCCCGGATTCACTCTAGCTTCATCGACTGCTCTAATTAGATTGAAATCCTATAAATACAACTCAAGTCTAACCCTAAATTCACACAAATAATAGAATGCAAAAGCCGTCATGCTGCTGGAAAGGAACTAGGAATGGTCGTCAATTAGAAAGCCTATAGACTAGACAACACTAAAGCCTAAGAGACGAATAAAATTAAGAAGAAGATTAAAGTTTAATCAAATCAATCAATGCAACGTTAGTCTACCCAAAGGAGCGCATCTCAGTTTCAGAATTCAGAATCCAGAATTCAAGATTCTGCATTCATTATAAGTATAGTGTTCTTTCAGAATATGAATAAGAATTGTGATGTGATTCGATGTAAATGAAAATAGAATTGTGTTGTTGTATAAATTCTATGTATTGTGATGGTTCTATTATGACTTGTGTATTGATGTTTGTGGCATAAATGGATTGATGCAAGCCTATTGAACAATTTTATATGAAAACAATGACACTTGTAAGTTTGTGGCAAAAACTAGAAATTGATCCCTTTTTGTTTATGCCTATGACATGGACCTTATACATTCATTAAGCCTATATTAAGGCTAATGTAAACATGATTTAGACTTGAAACCTTCTATGCCTACGTGACCCAAAACCGATGATATCACTTTCATGTTTATTTGCATGTATAACTGGATCTATGTTAAGTATCGTTTGGGTTTCATAAACTATGCAAGTTCATGTTGAAATAGGCTATATGATTAGATGTTAAAATTGTACATTTTGGTGAATATACAACATGCTAGTTTTGTGGTTGATATTATGCCAAGTTAAGCATGTCTAAACACAAGTTTGTATTAGCCTAAACTATGCCATTTCATATGTCACCTACTTAGTTATACTTTGATTTGAATGCAAGTTCACATGACCCATGTTATATGTTAATTGAATCGCCAAATTGCAAGTTCATGCGCCACACACCTTTATGTATTACATGTTCTTGATTTCCCTTTTTCTTACGTTTATAAAGTTGGGCTGAATCGTGTCAAGCCCAACACTTGTTGTAATGTTGCAAACGTACAAATGGGGGTAATAACGTTGGGTGTAAAATATGAAAACATATGTTGGCATGTTTGGCACATGCCAACGACAATGACATTTAAAGCGGTATGAATTGTTAGACCCAAATTATAAAAAATATGACATTTACATATATAATTAAGAAATAATAAAATATATAAATTTAGAAAACACGATACGTTTAACCCGAGGTTGGATTGAGTTGTGATGTTAACCTGCCCGGAACTGCCCAGCTGTCCAGTAGTCACAACAATACCTATCCAATGTTGGTGGTTAAGCATTGAGCCCAATAAGGACCCAAGGTTAGACTGAGCTACGGTGTAAACCTGCCCGGAACCGACCGGCACATCCAGTAACCGTAGCAATACCTGTCTAATGTGAGTGGTCTGGTGCTCCTAAGAGGCTAAGGACAGATGGTAGGGTTATGTCAACTATATCACTTAACCAAATTCAACATGTTAACAAGAATTGATGGGTGGGGTCAGGTTAATACAGACACTTAATCACTTAACATGTTTGACTAGAAAATCCTGGTAACGAGGGACCCGTTTCAGTAGTAACCCAAGTTAGGTATCAACGGTACCCTGAAACTAGGCAGGGTGGGGCACGATTACTGGGCTGATTGTAAGCGGTCAAACGACGAAGGTGGGTGCACAGTGCAGGTCTAACAGGGTGCGGGCGTGCACACACTTCGGAGCAGACAACCACAGCACTGGGGACACCAGTAGTATAACCTATGCCTTCTAGAATTTGTGTCGGGACCGCCACCATGGGTCTTGATACACCCCATGGTGGGACCAGCATAGGTATCTACAATTCTTGGGGGCTGTATGACACATGTTAACGCGAGTAGGAGCCGATCTTTGAATAAAGTTGGGGACTACTTCACCCTCACCATGGGGTGCCGGTTAGAGTAAACTCAAGTAGATGCAGAGATATAGTATGGGTGTCATAGTACATTCGACACTCCCTTAGCTTGTGACACCATCCTATTTTCAGCATATATCTATCATGCCCTTTTTCTTATTCACATACTGAAGAGTTACTAGATTTACTCAGGCTTTATGTCTGACCCTATTTTCTTTTCGGCTTATTTTCTTTCGTTCCCCACCCCCTCTCCCCCCCCCCCCCCCCAGGTCCACAAGGAGGAAACAGCTCAGCTCAGTCAGGCTCTGTACAAGCTCCAAGAATGTAGATGTGTGATTTGGGTCTCTTTTGCTCGGACTATGGCTTTGGATATCACTATGGGGATTTTTGTCAATTTATTTATGTTTTCATGCTTCTTTAATAATCAAGATAGTTATGAGGTTGTAATGTTGGAAGTATTTTGAGACAATTATGGAATCTTTTGTTTGATACATGTATTGATGAAATAAAAGTTTGTATGGTTTCCGTTGTTTTCAAATATGTGTATTTATATCTGTCTTGAATTTATCTGTGGCTTCTGCTTATAAACCTCCACCAAAGTTAAGGCATTCCCTTTGTGAGTGACCTTAACGGAGGTGGGGTGTTTCAGCTTTAATATAGCATAGCTTTGTGTAGCGTTAATTCGTGAGCCTCGCACCCCGGTGTGAACCATAAATGGGAGAGGACATCAGGGAGGACATGCGTTTCCTTCTAGCTGGGAGTGGTGCCTGGGTTTTGCACTCCCAGATGTTTTACTTATGTGGATGATGGATAGCGACGCACCTCGATTATATCGGTCTCTACGGAGCCGATGGATGATATGGTCTTTATATAGACCAGATTTACACCCCATAGGGCGGGGAAACGTAGTGTTCAGGCATTTTAATCCACACCGAGTGGACCGACCCTGACGATCCAAGGGTCAAGGCATTCTGATCCTGAGACATGGGCTAGATTGTCTCAAAGCGGTAAGGACGATCACTTTCCTTGGTTCACAGATGGAAATCCAAATTCCAATATGACATTTTACGGTTTTAGTTGTATACTATTGGCGACATAGTGGCATGGACGCTAATGTCGTCTATGATTGATACATTTATATTCAAAGTTGTTTTCATACACTTTACACTATAATAGTATCAAATGATTTGTTTTAACGTACTAAGCATATTTGGCTATTATAAGGTAAAACCCTATCCTCCGGCTTGCGTTGCATTGTGTGATGGGACCTGGGTCTTATAATAACTTATTTTTCCAAAACGCATTGCGTTGTTTTGTTATATGCACTGGTATTCTTGGGAGGAAACCCGTTCCGTGTTATACAGCGTAGTCCCTTGATATACCCGATTTTAAAGTGAAGTTTTAAATAACTGTTTTAGTTCTCACACCAGTCAAATGACTGACTTGGAGTTTATTGTTTTAACCTAAACTTTGGGAGACCCTATTTTCCATATGGGCAGCTAGTAGTTTTGGTTTTGCAGATTTATATTCACAGGATCCTAGTTTACAGCTGGAGGGATACTCGGAAAGCTCTGTATCCATGTATTTGTTTCAGTTGTGTTTTGTATTATTTTCAGCTGCATTGTAAATTGTAAATAGCTGATATTTATCGAATGTATAATATTTATGTATACTCTGTCATATTTTTGTATTCTGATGGAATTGTTGTAATAAGCAATGAAATGTTCTTATGTTTGTGTTCTGATTTGTCCTGTTCTCAACTCAATCCGGGCTTTCCTTTACGGGGATGTTCGGGTTGCTTCATTTGGTATCAGAGCTTTGGTTTACAGAGCTCGGAGAACAAGACACGTTAGAACCAAACAAAGGAATTCATCAGAGATTGGATTAGTAATATCCAGTGAGAATGACTCGTTAGAGATGGGATCAGTAGTATCCTAGAACGAGTCAGAAGAGAGTTGTTTTCAAATAAAATTGAAAACAAACTTTGTTTTGAAAATTACATCTTATTGTACATATTCGATTATTTATTTATATTGAATTTGGACAATCAAGTATATAGAGATTTTAATATACGTCTGATCCATATGTATTTGAAGCCTCAAATGTACTGGATAGATATAGAATCACACTCTAGTCGCCCGGGGATAATCCTGATGATGATGCATCATCATCAGCATTCGTGTTCGAGTTTCAAAAGTGAGATATCTATATATTTCCAATTGACTGGTGTGAGAACCAAAATAGATAGGGTCTGTTGTTGTGACTTGGCATCAAAACCGGATTTTTATATGTATAAAAATTATGGATTTGAAACGTTAATTCACTAATTGATTGATGGTTGTGTTGTATGATTATTTGTTATCTAATAAAACCATTATGTGAAAGAATGGTACATATAACCAAATTATATCAAATATTGAACTGAATTGGAAATTGTTTGAAATTGCATACATGTACAAGCATATATACTGAACATGTCATAGCAAGGAGGCTAGAGATGAGGAATAAAATTGTATGCCCGACAAATAGGTACATTTTTACTATATTTATCGGGTTTGGATGATTTTATGAGCCGATTGGCTATTTCTTTTTCCTTTTCTTTTTGAGACGAGAGGGCCTATGTGGCAATTTTTGGATTTTCCCGGTTCTCCCCGTACAAAGGAGGTTATGATGAAATTTTTCGAACATTTAGGGTATTAGCAAAATTTTTGAAGAATATGAAAATTCTTAGAAACTGAAAAGTTGAAGAATGAAAGCCAAACTAAAAGTTGAGTTTCAACTCTGTTCCTTTTCAAGGATGAAAATATTTTAAGTGGGGGAGATTGTAACAACCCGGAAAATCAGAACCAATTAAATTTTTTTATTTTGGCAATTTTAATGAATTTTGAATAATTAAAATGATTTATTTTAAATAATAACAACTAGAAATTTATTTTCAATAGAATTAGAATGTATATATTTATTTGAATCGAAGTTAGAATATAAATATTCATTTTAATTATAAAAAGAATTGAAAATGGAGCGGTAGTTTGAAAATTTGATTTCAAATGAATGTACATGATTCAAAATAAACTGAATTTTAGCGAAACCAAAAATATTTGAATCTATTTGAAAACGTCTTTTCAACGAATCTGAAAAATTGAAATTTCATAGCGGGAATTAAAAGTTATGTCCAATTGAAAATTCCGAATAGTCGCTATGGAAAATATAGCCCTTAAACATAGCCATTTTGCAACCGACCTTCGTTTTCAACGAAATCACTTTTGTTGGATCTGGGATGTCAAGTTATTGCTAGATTCCAAAATTCATAATTTTTGGAATCAATATGTGAGCGTGGAGAATTTAAACGCGTTTGACTAATTTCAGTTGAATTTAATCGACTGGAAAATGGCTATTTTTCAAACGGTTTCCAAATTTGACGAAATCATTTTTGTTAGGACCATATCATCAATACGAATCTAGAATTAATTTTTCTGAATTTTTCAGAGTTAGTATGTGGCCCTGGTAAATTAAAATGTGCATTTAAATTTAAAATATATTGATTTATATTTTAAATTTAATGGAAACAGATTGTAACAGCCGAATTGGGATACGAAACATATCCCATTGCGTTTGGAATGGTGGTAATTATCTACGGGCGACAATCGTTGGGCCACGATTGGAGTTCGAGTGGGAAGATAATTTTTAGGAGATTAAATTAATTAAATATTTAAATAAATTAAAAGTCAACCCCTCTATTTACTCTCACCCCCCTTCCAATTCAGATCGACGAACAAAAAGAAAAAAACCCGCGCCTCTCAATCTCGTCAACGCTCTGGCCACCGCTCCACTTCGACGACGTCGAACCACTACCCCTCACCACAAATCTAAGCCGCCATCTTCTCTGCAACCCTTCTCCTCCTCGCGGTGCCCAACACCGTCACCAATCGAGCCGCGCCTTCCTCTTCACCCGCGTCGTGCTCCACTACGCAACCATAGACCACCTCGTACCCGTGTTCCAGACCAACATGAGGCCACCAGCACCCTCCGAGCCTCCGACGTCTTCACCTTTTCCGAAAACCCTAGTGAGTTTATCTGATTTCGATTTCAATAAAAATAATATTTTTATTTGAAATGTTTAGGAATAAATTTATGATTTTTAATCTATGTATGATAATATTTTTATGTAGATAAAAATCTGATTTTTGTTTATGTAAAGTTATGTTTTTTATAATGAAAAGGATTTGAGTTTTTAAATATAAAAAGAAAGGCGAGATTTTTATATATAAAGAAAGGCTATATTTTTATATAAAAAGAAAGGTTAGATTTTTATATAAAAAGAAAGGCGGGATTTTTATATATAAAGAAAGGCGAGATTTATATATATATATACATATATATATATATATATATAAAGACGAGATTTTTATATACAGAAAGGTGATATTTTTATATATAGAAAGGCAATATTTTTAATTATAGAAAGGCGAGATTTTTATATATGTTGTAGCGAAATAAAAATATGATTTTTATATATGTTGTAGTGAAATAAAAATTCAATTTTTACATATATGATGTAACGATAAAAATTCGATTTTTATACATGAAAAGGAATGATTTTTATACTATAAATCTCGTTATCAAAATATGATTTTTATATAGGTAGCATTGAAATAAAAATGTGATTTTTATTTATGAACAGCGTGGAAAGATGGGGTAGGAATGTTGGGTAAATCCAAACAATTGTCCGCTAAAGAATGACGGAGTGGAACCCAAAGGTGAGAACTCCTCGCTATAATTTTCTTGTACAGTTATCTATTTTATAACTGCATTTATGAACTGCTCCCCGTCGTCCACAGACTATGGACAACTTGTTTGTTTGATTGTGTTGGGAAAATTGTTTGTGATGTGAAATGGACTGTATAAAATATTCATGTGTTAGATAAAGTAAATGAATAATAAAAATATTTATTGAATTCTTGAACTGTAAATAATATTCATGTGTAGAAATAAATAATTTATCATTAAAAAAATAATTTTTAACGCGTATATGAATAAAATAAATATTCGTTTACAAATCAGACGATTTGTTTATGTACACCCATTTGACTGATATGGATTGGGACGATAAAATTTTACACATCGCCCAACTGCATAAATAATATTCAGTATTTGTTGGTTAAAACCCCACACGGGTATTGGGATGATATATGACATACACTAGTCCCAATGATTAGCTGTATGTCGATCGATTGGTTGACAGGCTGTTGTAAGCATTAAATTTTTATATTTAATGCTTATGCAGTGTAGAATGCACTTTGGATGATGGTTGACTGTGTTTGCCTATTGTCGTATACATGTGTGTATGAAATCCATATAAATCACATTATATAGTAATTTACTGTGTCTGATTCCAGTTCAGAAAGAATGAATATTTTATAATAATATTCAGAAAATAATCAAAATATGATTTTGATGTCCGATTTGGGATGGACACGAATATATTTAAATATTTATAGCCGTGTTGATTAGATATGCGCCACTTTGACGCGAATGATATTTATATCGATTTTATTCATTTTCATCGATTTTATTCATTTTTGTAATTAATATTGAAAAGGAATTGATTTCAAAATATAACGTTTTGAAAATATTATCATATACATGTTAATGATATGGAATATTCAATTTTTGATTTAAAATTGAATATGAAATTAAAATCGTTTTGAGAACGAATTTAAAACGATTTATAAAATATGTTTTAAAAGTAAATTGACGAAATATATATAATATATATATTATATATTTAATGGCCTGAATAGAACGCGCCACGCCGCGGTAGTTAGCGAATTTCGACCATTGGCTTCGAATGGACATTACGAGAGATCCGACCGTCGGATTCTCCTAAAACCGGAACCGTTGGGTTCGTATTGAAAAGAGCTTTCTAACGAATACAAGAAATTTGAAATATAATGGTTGGATTTGGAATTATGTCCAAATCAAATTTGGAAAAGGTCGCTGTAAGTGTAGTTCGATGGCCGTTTATGGAAATCGACTGTACAGGCCTTGATAAAATTATTAAAAATAGCAATATTTTGTGTAAAATCATAATAAATGATTTGGAAAGAATTGGGATGAAAATTTCCATATTTGTAAAGATAAAAATATATTTTTATCAAAATGAACTAGTTATTAACTAGAATTGAAATCCAATAATTTTTAAATAAAATAAATTGGATTTGGAATGGTTTTAAAAATAACCAGGATTTCCAATATGTAAATTGGAGTGGATTTGAATCGAAATTGTCTTCGGAATATTTCGATGTTGGATTTCGTGATTATACAGATATCGTTATGGAAATTTGAAAGATATATTTATATCGTTATTTCCAATACGATATTTGTTGGTTGTAGAATTTGATCTGGAATATAAGCCGATATATTTCCTATTCAGAGTCTTGTATTTAATATCAAATGGGATTTTGGGTTTGTCGTGAACGGTGTCTTCAGTAACACTATTCTTGAACCCCATGTGAAGAGAATAAATCTTGTAGTTAAGATTGTTAGAGTTTCCAATTATACTTAATAATTGGAATAAAATGGAATGTGAATTGGGTTTATCATGAACTGTGTTTTAACGACGTTCGTTCTTTTACCCGATTTACAGTGAAATGTGATATTGGGTTTATCGTGAACTGTGTTTTAAATGACATTAGTTCTTTAACCCAGTTAAAGACAGGACTTATTTCCTGGACTGGAATAATCATTAAGTAATGATTTTTGGAAATTAAAACTGAATTAGAGTTTTAATGAATCTGTAAATAGATTGAAAGGTGAATTTGATAACTAAAATTATCAAATTCAAGAAATGATAAAGAATGGAGTATCACCAATTTTGCTCCAAGCGAAATGGAAATTAATTTTACTGATAACGATGTGGTGTTAGATATGAAGTATCAACAGTTTTACTTCATGGGATGAATAGGTTGGGATTAGGAAATTAAACAAATGATTACTTCGGTAAGGTGCACTAATCCCTACTAGTCTGGATAAACCATAATTTGGTTTGAATTGATATCCAAAGGAAGATTAAAGAATAAATTTAAAGAATTTATCTTTGATAAAATTAATGGGAACCTTTCCCAAAGAATGTGAATAATTGAATAAAGAATATTCTGGATTGGAATGAGGTATATGTTGTGTTTTTATAGCACTTGTTTATTATATATGCAAGTTATTCAAAAAGACCGGGTTTATCCCATTCTGAATAACTGAATCGGCGATGAGTCGACGATGAAGATGGTGGTTGAAGACCGGAGGTCTTCACATCGTTTGGATGATTACTGATGTCTTGATTGGGCTGTACACCCAAGACAAAGTAATAAGTGGTGATCGTCTAGACGTACTTGGAGATCGATCGGATATGCGAGGGCCTCTCTCTTGTATTGGACATATGGGACGAGGAATAAGGTGCCTCTAGTTTCGTTCAGACCCAGAACGAACTTGTAAATGGATGTGTGTTTGACATCGGATTTCATTTTGTGTGATTGATAGACATCGGTTGTATAGCGTTAATTGCCTGTGTGGCATGCTAAGATACAAATGGTCAAGGCTTCTGTTGAAAAGTAGAGTCTTGTGGTAGATGATCAAAGCACGGCTTTAATATAGCATAGCTTTGTGTAGCATTAATTCGCGAGCCTCGCACCCCATTGTGAACCAGAAACGGAAGAGGACATCGGGGAGGACGTGCATTACCTTCAAGCTAGGAGTGGTGTCTGGGTTTTGCACGCCCAGATGTTTTACTTACGTGGGTGATGGATAGCGAGGCACCTTGGTTATATTGGTCTCTACGGAGCCAATGGTTGATATGGTCTTTATATAGACCAGATTTATGCCCCTTAAGGCGGGGAAACGTAGGGTTCATGCATTTTAATCCACATCGAGTGGACCAACCCTGACGATCCAAGGGTCGATGCGTTCTGATCCAAAGACATGGGCTATATTTTCTCGAAGCGGTAAGGACGATCCCTTGCCCTGGTTCACAGATGGAAATCCAAATTCCAATATGACATTTTACGGTTTTAGTTGTATACTATTGGCATGTGACGCTAATGCCGTCTGTGATTGATACATTTATATTCGAAGTTGTTTTCATACACTTTACACTATAATAGTATCATATGATTAGTTTTAACGTACCAAGCATATTTGGCTATTATAAGGTAAAACCCTATCCTCCGGCTTGCGTTGCATTGTGTGATGGGACCTGGGTCTTATAATAGCTTCATTTTTTCAAAAATCATTGTGCTATTTTATTATATGCACTGGTATTCTTGGGAGGAAACTCGTTCCATGTTATACGGCGTGGTCCCTTGATATACCCGATTTTGAAGTGAAGTTTTAAATAACTGTTTTAGTTCTCACACCGGTCACATGACTGACTTGGAGTTTATTGTTTTAACCTAAACTCTGGGTGCCCCTATTTTCCATATGGGCAGCTAGTAGTTTTGGTTTTGTAGATTTATATTCACAGGATCCTAGTTTACAGCTGGAGGGATACTCGGAAAGCTCTGTATCTGTGTATCTGTTTCAGTTGTGTTTTGTATTATTTTCCGCTGCATTGTAAATTGTAAATATCTAATATTTATCGAATGTATAATATTTATTTATACTCTGTCATATTTTTGTATTCTGATGGAATTGTTGTAATAAGCAATGAAATGTTCTTCTGTTTGTGTTCTGATTTGTCCTGTTCTCAACTCAATCCGGGCTTTCCTTTACGGGGAAGTTCGGGTTGCTTCATTTGGTATCAGAGCTTTGGTTTACAGAGCTCGGAGAACAAGACACGTTAGAACCAAATGAAGGAATTCATCAGAGATTGGATTAGTAATATCCAATGAGAATGACTTGTTAGAGATGGTATCAGTAGTATCCTAGAATGAGTCGGAAGAGAGTTGTTTTCAAATAAAATTGAAAACGAACTTTGTTTTGAAAATTACATCTTATTATACGTATTTGAGTATTTATTTATATTGAATTTTGACAATCATGTATATAGAGATTTTAATATACGTCTGATCCACGTGTATTTGAAGCCTCAAATATACTGGATAGATATAGAATCACACTCTAGTCACCCGGGGATAATGCTGATGATGATGCATCATCATCAGCATTCGTGTTCGAGTTTCAAAAGTGAGATATATGTATATTTCCAATTGACTTGTGCGAGAACCAGAACTAGATAGGGTCTATTGTTGTGACTTGGCATCAAAAATGGATTTTTATATATATAAAAATTATGGATTTGAAACGTTAATTCACTAATTGATTGATGGTTGTGTTGTATGATTATTTGTTATCTAATAAAACCATTATGTGAAAGAACAGTACATATGTTAGACCAAAAAATGGTCCTAACACCCAATTGAATATGATTTGCAAAGAATAATAATCTAAAACATAGAAAATCAGGCAAAGACACGAGATTTATAGTGGTTCAGCATTAACTAGCCAATGTCCACTTCATAGTTTCTCATTTCATTCCAGAATTACAATTACAATGAATACATTCACACAATCACTCGAATACAATGAATTATTCTCTCCGAATTCATTGATTTTTATTGGAGAAGAAACCAGGTTGTTGATTGAGAAATTCGGCCATGGCTACCATTCATGAATTAAGTGTCAGAACCCCCCTCAAATGATGCGTTGTATGTGTATTTATAGGTGTAAAATCGGTAGGGATGTGTGGCCACATCGCAACATCATGGAGGACTTCGAAAATGATGGAGAAAGTGGGGAGCATGGCTTCATTCGTGAGCTTACAAGTGTCAATCGGTCCGGGTAAATAGGCACAAGAATAGGTCTCCAATGAAGGGAAGTTGCGTGTTTCAGGCAGTTCGGTTAGGAGGCCTACATCCGATCCAAACTGGTGTTGTTGCACCCATCTGATCTGACCAGAGCTATTCCATCCGAATCGATCTGAGCTATCCCATTCGAACCGATCCGAGCTATCCTAATATAATCTGATCCAAGCTCTGGTTTTAGGACATATGAGAGCTTTATCCTCTAACATATGTAACCCTGATCATCTGAGTTTTGGGTGGCCTGGTCACAAAACAGGTTAACATTTTGCCCCCCAAAGTACTTCTTATCGAAGATGAGGCGTGCTTTGAATATGCCAAGCTGAATATTTTTGGAAAGTCATCCGTCCTTGAGAAGGCTTTATCAAATTATTGCACTGCTCCTATGGGTGTTAGTGAGTACAAATTCTATGGGATGAGTAGTCAAAATGATCTGGTAACCATTTAAATCTCGTCGAATCAAGAGGTCTAATTCCTTCATCGTAAGTCATGTAGGATCGTTGGCTCCTATGTGAGGTCGTACACGCACAAGTTAATGTCAAATGACGCTTCTTCTTATGGAAGTCAAGTGTATTGCAGAGTCAGACTTTCTTTTATGTATAAGTCAATGTATGGAACAGCCATCCAAGTCATAGGGTAGTATCAGAATCTTCGGGCTTTGAGCTAGCATCTGGATTATTAGGACAAAATGCATCAGAATTGGAATATGAATCTGTCACTTGTACTTGGATCTGGACTATCTCAATATCAGGATATTAATCTAGGGCTCCATAATCGCATCGAATCGTAACAATAAGGTATCTGAAAGCCATTATCACTCTGGATCATTTTATAACCCCGTGATTACATACGAATCAGCACGAGATGTTGTTGAGAATGTGCAAGCCAATGGTAGGTATGATCATCACAATCCTAAGGCAGTAGTGGAGTTTATCACACTCTCCATTTGATGCAATTGCGGGTCGAGTTTTTGGATTCATGTTTGATCCGTTAGTTGGCTCACTTGGATGGTCGAGATGAATCATGTCATATTCCAGAGATATAGTTTGTATATTTTGAATTATGCACAAAATCAGGATCATGTTCAAAGCTAGTCTGTCAGTTGAAGCTCTTGCTCCCAATCTCAGTGTAAGATGAAGTGAAGTCAATGCTTATGCCCCCAGTATCGTTGGGGATTGGACTAGGTCAATCGGATATCCAGTCTTCTAGCCTTTAAATTTTCTTTCTTTACATCGGGATAGAGCTGTAGGTTTAACAATCTTGGTTGACCCGTGTCATTCCGCACTTCTTTCTTGTGTCTTCAAGCGTTAGAGTTGTATACATGAATGGTCAAATAACATTCACCCTGGTGTCATTCCATCTCTTTAGTCAGAAAGTGAGAATTGCCTCATCGAGCGACAATGAATTTAGATACTCTATTTGCATCAGCCATGGAGTTGAGTAAGCTCGTCAATCATGAAAGCGAGGGAATGTTGTTAGGGGGTCATTCGGGCTCCTTCCTTCATGCTTTGGAATTATCCGAAATAGCCGTCATAGTATTGTTGAGTCTATCCCTCCGGCTTGGTTCCATTGAGCTCGACAATCAGGATTGCTGGATTGATTAATGAAATTGTTTCTTTCTGGAATTATGCATTCCTATCAGTATTTTCTGGGGCTTTTCGTTTGTCTTGATCGTTTCAGGAGTCAGATGACGCTCCATTCTTTATCATGAGAACATTGAAAACATCCATTTCAATATGGATGTCCTCTTGTTGCAAGAATTTGTCTGTCTTAGGATAGAATTCAACAACGTTTCTGGGAAAATCTCATGGCATAAAGGTATTGATGTTTACTCCAGAGGTGAATCCGACAAGACAACTTGGTGGGCCTCATTGCAGAGAGACTTTGAAGTCTGAGTTACCCAGAATATCGGATACTACTGCCATCAACACCATAGATGGTCCAGGTTGATCTACCGATGCTACTGCGACATCGAATTTTTTGAGGAATGAATGCAGAGTCTCGCCAAACCTTTGTTTGATTGAAGTTAGTAACATGACACTCTTGGGTCGATAGGTGTGGATCTTTAAGCTGCATTTGAGTGTGCCGCCTTTGATGAAGCATTAAATAACATTGGCAATCTGGCCTTTGTTTTTGCGGAGTAGTCGCCAATTGCCCAATTTAGCGCTGGTGCCCCCAGCATGAACTCTTGAAGTGGATGGAAAATGGTCTCTCGTTTCTTGATTCCGCATATGTAATAGTCGTCAATCAGGCTTCTGTCTTTTAATTCTAAATATAGACATCGGGTAGTAAAACTATGCTGCATAAGGCCCATATTTCGTACCCCCATCCATGGGGGTTTTGTTCTGAGTAGTAGACTTCGAATCCATGTATTTCATACTCCCTCTTCGCATCATGAGTCAGAGTTGGGTGAAAATCGATATGTTGGTACTCGGTCCATGTTAATGTCTTGTCTCCTATCCAGGCCCTAAATGCTGCATAGGATATACCCAGCCTTATCTGAACTTTCCAGTCTGGAAGTAAGTTTGGACTAGCAAATGGACATTCTGTCCTGCATCCGTTTCGTGGACCTCAAGGGGCCTGTAAAGATCACAACATAAGTTAAATACAAGCATGTAAGCTATGCCGTTTGTGAATATTTTCAATGGTTATTCCCCCAGTTCAGGGATAACGGCATAAGACAGATAGTCGGATCAATTCCATTTCAAATTTAGACGAAGGATGGCGTATTCTGGATAGTTGGGGAAATCCTTAATCCTGAATGCCACGATCGTACCAGATTATATTATGACCGGAAAAACAACAACCGCTCAGGATCATATTAAGGCCGGATAGAAATCCAAAAATCCTAGGGCTTCACCGGGTCCTTCCCAGTCGCGAATATTAAGTCGCATGACATGTCATTGAATAATTCATTCTGAAGGCTTCCTTTCGGTCGCCATCTAGAATTGCGTAGGAAGTTTAGCATTGCGCATTGGTGTCAGCCTCCTGCACGTCCCCCTTTAGTTGCTTCCTACTGGTCCGTTATTATTGTTGCTAGTGCGGCCCTCGCGTTTTGTTTAGGTTTGTTCTGCGAACCTGCACTTGGTAAATGAAATTTTGTTTCTTTCGCATTATCCTGCACCTGCGAGCATTCCATAAGCAAAAAAGAAAATAGTTCACGAAGCATTATAAGTTATCAATGCAATTAAAAATGAAAATGCACTAAAGTAGTATGTATATATGTATGGGTATGCCCCCAATCAATTATTAACTTAGTGCCTGGACAGGGCTTGTTGAGGATTGATTAGGACCATAACTGTGTTGCCCCCATGTCCGGACATGGAGGATTCGGGTTCTGCTTTCATTCTTTTTCCCAGTCGTGTAATAGGATAGGAGCCCTTGAGTGGCATGTGTCACCATGCCTTTATACTCTCCCGATCCTTCAGTGGGGTAAGAGTTATTGCGGTGCTAAGTGTCTAACGCCTTTATACTCTCCCGATTCTTAAACGGGTTAGAGTTCGAGCTCGATTCTTAGTCCTCTCACCGATCCTTTAGCGTGGTGCTAAGTCTCTAGCGCCTTTATACTCTCCCGATCCTTCAGAGGGGTAGAGTGTATTTCGAGGCGGTTTTAGTCACGGTGCACCTTTATGCGTCATGGACATTCTCTTTGGTCCTTTATACTCTCTCTCGAATCATGAGAGTTAGAGTGGTTCAGGCAAATAGTCATATCATTCGCCCCGGCGTTCCTACTACACTCTAGTTCAAAGAGTGGGACTCTGCCGTTTCGGATGTCGTTCTCGACATCGGTTCTGGTCCATGCTCCATGCTTCACTCTGGCGAATGGAGCTTTTCGAAAAAGTGGTCGGGTCACACTCTTCCTAAGTTTATATTTCTATCCAAGCTTTGCGGATGGCATCAGTCAGTCAAACAGTTGGGAAACGTTTTCCAAGGCTTTGTGTTCCTCCAAACAATCTATGGGAGGAGTAGTTGGCACCAAATTTCGGACACCTGCATCATTCATATCATATGAGTTAGTCATGCCAATAACTCAAGAGGCATGTAATAGCAAATTTCATGATTTGAAAATAACAATATCAATGGGCACTGCTGCCCCCCTATCGGGGTTCATGTAATCTGGTGGCATCGAGGATAGGATCGAACCATATAGATGGTCACACCACGTCCATTTGGAGTCGGACTCTGACTTTGCAATTCAATGATTTATGTACAATTGTCTTGTGGTCTGCCACGTGTGAGCCAGGGATCAGATGGTCATCTCAGATCCACTTTGAGTTACACAACTTTCGTTAGACGTGGGGGCGCGGCTTTGCAAACGAGCAGTCTAGTCGGGCCCGTTATAGCAGTGCTCCATAACTCTACACGTGGGTGTTAAAAGTCTGATCGGTACTGGATTTGAGGTACCTACACAATCCATATATAAATTTTTCTGAGTTAAATACATCGGAAACTCATAAAGAACGTAAATATAAGATTTATGGTTAAAAAGTAGTCCTGTTAGAGGAATGAATATCATTCTAAGAGGGAATTGGAATTGCATGCTCTTTGCCGGTTAACTCTTCCTTATCTTGTCTCTGCCATGGGATGGTTGCCAAAATGTTAAGCTGATGACGAATATATTTCAAATTATTGCGGGGCGGCAGTCCCAAGAATGAATAGATCTTGATTAGGGTCTTGGGATGGCAAAGGCGGTTAGGTAAATATCATAAGCGAGTGATGAGGTCGCATCTCCTTTGAATCGTCTTTTTGCCACCATGCTGAGGGTAAGGGTAGAGTGTCAGGAAGTCGCGACTGCACCACTAATGGAAGCACACCATCACATTGGTGTTAGGATGGCAATTGGCATGAGAACAATGGATTTACGCTTATAGAAACTTTTGCACTTTCGATGCTAGAAAATAGGATATTGCGGCTGGTGGGATAGTCATATCTCATTGATTTACTGATAGGCCTTCGATTCCATATCGGCACAAGGGTTGGTGCACAAACAATCAATCAGCTTTCGGGCGTGAGCATTCTAAACTTTCAACTTGCTAACTTTTAGGCAAGACTAAGGCAATTGGCCATGCAAACTCCTGATGTATCAGCTTTGAATTTAGATGATGTAATCTTGAGCGATTCATGCTCAAATCTCTAATTGCCCCTAGCGTCTAGGGAACGAGTTACTTGGCAAACAATTGATGAAAGGAGTGGAAGTGTGAATCTTCACTTTCTAATTCCAGGTCTTCGCTCATTAGATGATTCATTCATGTACATTTCCCATCTAGCGGGAAGTTGACTAGTGATTCTGTCAAACCATTCAGGGCAGTAAATTCAGCAATGAGAATCATCGATTTCTATCTCGGGACAACCTTCCAAGGGAAATAAGCCATGTCGCCTTGCACTTCATATCTTGAGGCATAAAAAACAATGGTACACCATTCATTCTCGTTGCCGAAAGCATTCCGTGCTGCAGGAAGTTTCTTACGGAGATTGTCGATGATTCTCACTCGGGTGTAGTGTCCAAGACTGGATCAACTTCTATATAATCAATGGTCGGAGTTCGTAGTGTCTTAATTGGGATCATCTCTATCTTTTCTGGATTTTCAGGACCTTCTAACTTGGTCAGATTATATGCCTTCTGACCTTCTATGTGCGGAATATGAGGCATGTTGTAACGTTCCAATCCACCCAACAGCTCTTTTACTGGTTCTAGGTAAGCTGCAAGTTGTGGTTTCTTCGATTGGAATTCCTTTCGAGCCGCCCTTCGGGGGTTATCTGCAAAACTCCCGCATTGGATTGTCGATCATTTCTTGCACCATCTGTATACAATTTCCAGATGCTTGATTTCGTCTTTCATTCCGAGGGGCCATTTTCTTCATCTAACATATCCTCTTCGGGAACGGTAAATTCAGTGATGAAGTTAGCTAATGCTTGCCCCCATACGGACCACTTTAGGAGGGAATTGAGATCAAACTAGTTTAGCTCTATGTTCCGTTCGAGCAACTTTCCAGATGCCTCAGGTCGCTGCGGGCCCTATCGTATCAGCTAATGAGTATGTATCATAATAGGATGAACTAGGAAATAGCGAGGGAACTTTCTCAGAACAATCAGCAAGCTGTAGATAAGCTTTTCAATCTTTGGGTAGTTGCATTCTACCACGGCTACCTTCTTGCTCACATTATAGGCTATTTTATGGACCCTATCCTTCTTACCTGCAAGTGGTGCCAACTTTCCTGCCAACCATTAGACAACTTTAATTCTTTGTTGTTCATGGATGTTTAGGATCGTCTCAATTTGATCAGGGTTGATTTTGATCCTGTGTAAGCTAACTATGAGGCCAAGAAGCTTTCCTGATGCAATTGGCAAACAAACATTTCAAAGGGTTTAGCTTTATTCCAAATATTAAACATTTCTATTAGATCTGAAACGAAATAGGTGGATCGCTCAGACTCCGCAAGAGTATCATCTATATGGACTTCCATGGGCTTTCAAGGCAAATGCTTTCCCTGGACCGAGCATACGCCTTATTTGCTGTAGAAAGCAAGTAAGTTTCCTTGTTCGGAAGAGGTCTATATGAGATACGATTTCAAGACCTTAATCAGATCGGCGTCGATAGTCGGAACATATGCAGTTGCGTCATTAGATGTTACCCTTCTGCATCCCAAATCACCATCCTCTCTGGGATCTGTGTCTTCGAGCAGATCATTGGGTAATTCCTTTTTTGATGCTCCCTTTATTCGCAATATTGATGCCTCCTTCACACTCCATTTCATCTGGAGGGGGAGCATCTTTGAGTTTCACGTCATCTATGTTGCATAGCATATTCTATCTAGCCAAATAATCGGCTTCTCCCATAACTTGGTCACCATAGACCATTTCCGCTCTATCTTCGGTTGGGATATTTAGCAGTAGACACTAGGGTGCAATGCAAGCTCTAAATTCTGTTGGAGTGGGTCTATTTGGACCTTGATCAGTTAAGCTTGAATAAGATAGCATAGTTTGTGAGGTACTTTGATCTCAAAATCTTATCTCTTGACCAAGGTCATAAGGTGGCCGGTGAGCAGTCAAGTTGCTATCATCCGGACAAGGATCCATATGTCCAATCATGGCCTGCGGTGGTTCAATTGGTATCTGACTCTGGGAACCAAAGTGTGTTAACCTAACCCTTAGTCGATGGAAACCAATCTCCCTTGATGCGGTTGACGGAAAATAAGCATTTCAAAGGTTAGCCAAGCTATTTAGGGAGCAAACCATAGAACATTTGTCTTTCATTACATCATTCAAGTGGAGGGTAACTTTGTAGTGCCAGGATCCTTATTTGCTATCGGACATCACATCAATGAGAATCATGGTCATTGGGGTCTTCTGAGTCATTTTCAGAATAGTGTCCAGATTGTTTTATGTTAATGGCATGTGGGACTTCATCAGTTGCACAGGTTTAAGTCATGTAAACTAGGTGATCACTACTCCTTCAGGAACATCATCAATTGCATTGGTGAAATCTATACACCATCGGGGCTCTGGGGGAGGAGGCTATTGTGATACAATCACTATCTCATATACCGTCATAGCCGACATGCCGAATCTTTTCAATAGCCCCTCACATTGAATAACATCAATAAATAGGTGCGATGGCTCTAGGAAGAATTCCCGCCGTTGCCATTTTGTTGTTGATTTCCTTAGACTATCTACTGAATCTCGGTTGATAAGCCTTAATGATTATTGCAGGACAAAAACGTACTCCGAGCCGAAGGCGGGCCATGCTCCGAGCCGAAGGCGGGCCGTGCTCCGAGCCGAAGGCGGGCCGTGCTCCGAGCCGAAGGCGAGGTCGTTAGCGGGTCCGGGCGCAGCGCCGGTGAGGGTCCAGGGACCCACAAACCCGACGGCGATCGACCTAGCCGGTTAGGTCGAAAATATGGGCACCGCACGATTTTTTCAATTTTGGACGATGGAGCCTTTTCTGAAAAGATCTGAAAATTGTATTTTTTTTTTCCAAAAATTGCTGTTTCGGGTCGGATCGAAATTTGCCTTCAAGTTGCTGTTTTGGCGTACCTTAGGATCGAATTATGTCCGCAGATCAAATCAAGTCAGATGGAGACACTCGGTTCGGATCGGGGTGCAGTTGTCGGTTTGGGTCGGATGACCTTCTTCATTATTTGCCATATGAACACTATTGCTGGATCGGATCGGAAGCCCTCCTCCGGATCGGGTCGGATCCGACCCGAGAACATTCGAACCGGTTCTGGCACATATCAAGCTTTATACACGGTGATTGGGGATCGGATCAGATCCGATCCGACCCGTTCGACCTGGAGACTGATAGCAGTGACTCTCACTTGCAGATCGAGAACATCCATTTGTTCTTCATCTGAACCGAAGACTGAAATATGTCGGAGCTGCCGTTTCCAATCTTTGTTAATCATCGCTGCTACAAGGCATGCTATTGGCTTCACGTCTGGAAGTCGTCATTCTTACAAGATCATTGGAAAACAGAGAATTTGTCGGATTTCCTCATCGGACTTGGCGGTCCAATTAGTAGATTAGAGAATCCATAAACGTTGAGAATCTTCATTTCTCAGTGAAAGCACCAAAATGTTAGACCAAAAAATGGTCCTAACACACAATTGAATATGATTTGCGAAGAATAATAATCTAAAACATAGAAAGTCAGGCTAAGACATGATATTTATAGTGGTTTGACATTAACCAGCCTACGTCCACTTCATAGTTTCTCATTTCATTCCAGAATTACAATTACAATGAATACATTCACACAAACACTCGAATACAATGAATTATTCTCTCCGAATTCATTGATTTTTATTGGAGAATTGAGAAATTCGGCCATGGCTGCCATTCATGAATTAAGTATCAGAACCCCGCTCAAATGATGCGTTGTATGTGTATTTATAGGTGTAAAATCGGTTGGGATGTGTGGCCACGTGGCAACATCATGGAGGACTTCGAAAATGATGGAGAAAGTGGGGAGCATGGCTTCATTCGTGAGCTTCACGTATATTTAGAATTCAAATCAATTCATTTCCATGGTTAAATTATTTGACATCCATAATTCAGTTCATTAATGTAATTTTCACGTAAAACACATTCAACCATCAAATATCCAATAAATCGAGTAAATTTAGTTTATTTCCATTCCATATCATTTATAATATTTTATAACGATTTATCGCTGTTTTTATTTATTTAAAAATAGCCAATTTATCCAAACGACGCTTCTGGCCATAGCGCGGCCATGGCGCTGTTTTTCTCCAGATTTGATTTACACATATCTGAAAATCTAACCATTGGATCTTTACAAATTTTATATCATTCGAAAGATCTTTTCAAAGCGAACCCAATGGTTCCAGTTTTGGGAAAATCCGATGGTCGGATCTCCCGGTACAATCGTTTGAAGTTACGATTTCAAAATACAAACTACAGCATCGTTATTCGACTTATTTTAATTATATTTATATTTATACATATATATAAATATAATCCATTCTAGCGCTGTTTTCATTTAGATTTGAATTAAACATTCCACACAATCTAACCGTTGGATCTTTGCAAATTTGGTATCGTTGGAAAGATATTTCCAAAGCAAACCCAATGATTTAGGTTTCGGGAAAATCCAATGGTCGGATCTCCCACAATAATCGTTTAAAATTACAATTTCAAAATTCGAACTGCAGCTTCGTTAATTGATTTATTTTAATTATATATATATATATGTATGCATAATCCGTTCTTCGATTTCCAAACCATTTTCATTTCATATACGTGGTAAAAATAATATTTTTAGCCTACAAATATTTATTTCAATACATGACTATTTTTAACACTTCATATATATAATAAAATTGTGATTTTTATTGTTTAAACAATTTATTTCAAACATGAATATTTTTAGCGATTCATATATATATGTAATAAAATGTGATTTTTATTGTTTAAACAATTTATTTCAAACATGAATATTTTATATACTTCGTACATACAATAAAAATGTTATTTTTATCATTCAAACCATTTTATTTCATACATTCAATAAATAACAATGTTATTTTTATCTTTCAAACAATTTATTTCAAAAATGAATATTTTTCCAATACATGAATATATTTCAACACATGAATATTTCAAGAAAAATCGGCAGCATAACGGCAGGGTAGTTAAAACTAGCACCGTCCCGAGTTCGGCTCCTCGCACTACCTTACGCCTCGCAACGTTCCCTAAGTGGCTTATCCTTATAATCTAAATATTTCAATAATTTTCATATTACAATGGATTTTTCCACAAACAATTCCAAATTTTTTTCAACCACAAACAATCATTATCAACCATTCGCATTTATCAACCAAATTTCACGTCAACCAAAATCCAAACAATCACAACCAATATATACCGTCCATGGTCTATGGACGAGGGGAGTGTGTGTATATATATATGTATGTATGTATATGTATATGTATATAAATATAAATATATTTCACTTTCATTTCAATTTCCTTTCAACTCACATATGATTTTTACAACGCATTTATAACTTATAAATCGCACATATAATTTATAAAAAACACTTATACATGAGGTGTACAATGCTTATATAACTTATACATCGATTATATAATTTATACATCGCCATTACATATCATTTTGAATTTAGAAATCTCACATTGGGTTCCACTCCTTCAAAAATTGTAGGAAGCTCCAAAAATTCTCCGGTCTCTTCTAGAATGTAGAAGACGTCCACACGAGTCCATTGCCTCTTGTTTCACAAGATTTCGACAACATAGTAAAACGATATGATTTTTATTGTAAAATCATAATTCGCAGCACCTAAAAACATTATAGCCTCTAATTTAAACATCAGGTTGTTACCTGCGTTGAATGTTCGAAACTAGGGTTTCAAATAACTTCAAATCCATTGAACGAGGTTGCAATCAATTGGTGCCAAGGCTTAGAGCCTGGAAAGGTGCACAAAACGAGGGGTGCGGCGTCCAGTTCGGTGGCCGGAGTAGATGGCAGCGGCGCATCAAAGTCCCAGACTTTGAGGAGGTGATTCTCACGAAATACGAGACGAGAGGGGGTGTACCGGGTATTGATTTGAAGAGGAGAGGGAGTACTTCAAGAAGTTTAACTGGGCAGGGCTAATTGTGAACGGATTGGCCGGAATATGGCTGGGAAGCGAGGAACAGGAAACCGCCGTCGACGAGAAGGATATACGGGTTTTTTTATATTTCTATAGAAAATTAAATAATGAATGAATATTTTCTATTGGTCCATATTTATATTAATTTCTAAAATAGGGTTTTCTAGTACGAACATCAATTCAAACCCATTGACTGTCGTCCTAGCTAAATAAACCGATTCCGAACACAATGGAATATGTTTCGTAAGCCCATTCGAATGTTTCAGTCAGTTTTTCTTCAAATTAAAATATAAAACATTCAAATATGGATTTGAGCGTACATTTCAGTTTGCAGGGGCCATATACTGATCCCAAAAATTCCAGAAAAATAAATCTAGCTATGTTTGGATGATACGGTCCCAATAAAACTGTTTTCGTCGAATTTGGAGACCATTTGAAAAATGGCCATTTTCTGGTCGATCCAAATTGACTGAAATTTACCAATCACAATTTTCCTTTGCCACGCTCACATATTAACTCCAAAAATTATAGAATTTGAAACCTAGCAATAATTTGACATTCCGGATCCAACAAAAGTGGTTTATTCGAAAACAGAGGCCGTTTGCAAAATGACTATTTTCAAGGACTATATTAACTCCATAGCGACCTTTCTGAAAATTCATTTAGCCAGGACTTTTGATCCAAGCTATGAAATTTTGATTTTTCAGATTCATTAGAAAGATATTCATAAACAGATTTAAATTTTCTGGTTTCGCTAAAATCCGTTTTATTTTGCATCCTGCACAGTTAGTCAATGTTCGAATTCAAATTTTCAAACTGCCGCGCCGTTTCAGACCTTGTTTTATAATTAAAATAAATATATTCGCTATAACTTCGATCCAAATAGATTTTTGGTCGTTATTATTTAAAATAATTTATTTTAAATATTCAAAATCCACTAAAGTAGTCAAATTAAAAATTTTAAACTGGTTCTGATTTTCCGGGTTATTACAGTCTCCCCCAATTAAAATCTTTTCGTCCCCGAAAAGGAATGAAGCTGAAAGTTGTTTAACTAACCAACTCAACTCTCAATATTCAACTTTTTAGTTTCTAAGAATTTTCTAATTCTTCAAAAATTTGGCTAACACCCTATATTTTCGAAAATTTTCGCCATAACCTCATTTGTACGGGGAGGGGTTTGGAAATTTATTGGGTCGTATTAGGTACCTAATAAATCCTAAAAAGCATCCACATATTTATAGTGATATATTCCGGTGTCCATAGGGGAGTGTGTATAGATCATAACTCCAGAGAATAAATTCTCGTCACCCTATAAATGGTTTTTGTGCCTTAATGACCAGAGAGACGTGTTTATTGTCATCTCCAGGCCCGTGTGGGGTTTTTACTAATCTGGCAATTTACCGTTACATTTTATATAGTCCATATCATTCTTCGGTTCAACCTGTAATATAGTCATCGCCATACAAGCCTCTCGCTCGTATGGTAAATCTTCAACCTTGTCTCATAAGCTCCAAATGCTTATATGGTATATGATAGGGCATGCTGTCTTCAAGAAGTATGCCAAGCAGTGTAGTTCAAAATTAATTGTTACTATCCTATGGCGATGTTTATTATTTCACACAGAACAACCAGCACTCCGCATCCAATGGCATTCACAGGAGTTGATATAATAAATAAAATTGTGCATCCAACTCATTAAGGTTTACCTATTTGTCGGGCACGCAAATAAATTCTTTACTCAACAGCAAATCCCTTTACCTGTTCAAACATATATAATGTACATGCATGCATTTCTATAAATTTTCAAATCAGTTCAATATTTGATTTAACATGCATAAATTTACCATTCATTCCCTTATGGGTTTAATTATTCCAATGTTATTCATTTAAACTAACAATCACATAACACAAACAACAATCACTTCGTTGGTTAACTTTTCAAAAATTTAATAATTAATTCCTATACTTTATTAAAATCGTTCAGACTATATAATTAAAAATTCCACATCCATGAAAAGGAAACAACAACCAAGTAGAGAACAACATGGAAATGCAAAATATGTAAATGTACCTTGCACCAGAGTTAATCAGAGATATCCACCCTGCAATTGGGATAGGCTTGCTTAATGCTCTCCTCAGTTTCCTAAGTACAATCTCGTGGATCTCCACTCCATTGCTGTAATGACCCGGGTTTTTTGCATCTGAATATTTAATTTATTTTAAATATGTAAGTGGTTGAATTTGAGTTTAATAACTTGAATTCAGAATAAACGAGTTGTTAGTGTAACTATATCGAATCTGGAATTTTATATGAAATTAAATGGAGTTAGAAGCTTATGAAAAAATCCATTTTTGAATTTAAACGATAATATAAATTTATTATCAAAGATTTGAAGTGTTCTGAAATCGAATAAAGATTTATTCGGTATTAGTTATACGAGAAAGTAATGTTTTCGCAAACCACCTCAGAAATCGATGAAACCAGTTTCATAAAGTCCGGAGTATGGAAATATAGTGGAGTGACAATTTTGGTAACATTCGGGTTTAGTATGAAGTTGTATAAGCTTATAACGTGACGAAATATAAGAGAATTAAATAATGAAAATATCTCAAGCAAAATATCTAAATAAATATCCAACACATCTCCTTATAAGTACCCCCACCTTAAGTCCTTATGACCTAACTACTTCACTCTCTCAGTCAAATGCTTTCAAGTCGCCGGTTTCCTTTTTCTCTAAACTAAACCGCACTTCTCATAAATCATAGAAAATCAACGAAAATTCATAAATCCAGAAACGAGTGTATTCGGATTCCTAGCAGCTCGCTCTTCATTCTGGTACGAGATTTATAGGGTTCAACGACGATGAAGTTCGCGTCCTGTAGCTCGCTACAAGAACGGTCTCAGGTCAGAAATCAGTACGGAGGCCAGGAGGTGGTGAGGAGGTGACGGGCAGGTGCGGAATGGGGTGCTGGTTCGCTTGATGGTGGTCTCAGTCGGGGTAGTTGACCGTAGCGATGGTGGAGGGGAGTCAAAAGGAGGAGATGAACGGAAGAAAGTTAAACTGTTGTCTGAGTTTTGGGGCGATGCAAGTGGCGACAGCAATAGGGGGTCGCTGCTGATGGTGGCAAAGGTCACAGCGCCTAGGGTGGAGGAGTTGACCGGAGCTCCGACATACGGAGAAGGTGGGGTCGAAGTCGTGATAGAAAGGAAGAGAGGATCAGAACTTTTAGTTGTGGAAAGGGATCAAGTGAGACTTCTATTTTTATTCTTTTTCATTTAAAAACTTCGTGAACGAGTGTTAAGATTTTGATGTTGGTAAATAGAGGGAACGAGAGTTGCGATGAGGGCTTTGCTGAAGCCAGTTGCAGTGAACAGTTTGATGAGAGAAGAAGGCATCGAGCATTGTGGAAATGGTAAGGGATGATGCAGTTTTGGTCAAAGGATATTATGGTGTGATTTGTTTCAAAATCAATGAGAGAAGGTGGTTTGGGATTTCAGGATGTGCTGATGGAAATAACGGTAAAAGAAGGGGGTTAGTAAGCACATGATTTCTGGGTTTAACGGAGATGCTGTGATCAAAACAGGATGGAGTATAGCAGTTGTAGGGGGAGGCACTGTTAGCAGTTGGGTCTGGGTACGTTGAAGATGGTGTGGAAGGAGATTAAGGTTGGGCTTTAAGATGTGAAGAGGGACCGAACCCATATAAGAATCAAAAAGAAAAGGGATGAAAGAAAGAGTGTACAGGGAAAACATAACGTTTTACCGAAGGGGGAAGCATTGGTTCAACGGGGAAGCAATGACACTTGGGAGTTTGGATATTTAGTAATAGGCCGGAGAGAATTCAAAAGGAATCCGACCGAACAGGATCCGACAGGATCACACGGACGGGGGCTACAACATGAGATCAGTTGGAATGATTCAGAGATTTATTGGAAAATATGACGGGAAAATATCGTCAGAACAGGACTGCTAAACGGTTATCGTTGTTTAACGATACACCGACAAGGTGAGTAAAACTCACCAACTCTGAACTGTTATATTTTTATAATGTATTTTTAGAACTGTTAATCATCTGTTGATTGATGTGTGTTGGTTGATTGATTGAACTGCTAGTCAGTTAGTTGAAATTATATATATATATATATATATAAACCGTTAAATATTTATATATTGATGTTGTTATCAGAATAACAGGTTGGAGGGACCCAACTGGGTTCCTCAATATTTCTAATACTGTTTTGTTTCATATATCATGTTATATGAGGTGATATAAATTCTGTTGTCGATTATATGTGTTTGGACGATATTTATCATCGTGATTTGATATGATTGAATACCATAACATACGGGATGTTGATAAGTAGATTTTCAAAGTGATATTGAAAACAGAATATTTATAAATTGGAATATTTATAAATAAGAGATATTTATAAATTTGAATATTTATAAATAATGAATATTTATAAATTGGGATATTTATAAATAGGAGATATTTTAAAAAGGAAAATAAATTCAAAACATTTCTTTTTGAATGGAAAGGCCTGTGTGGCGGGTTTGGGGATTTTCCCGATGCTTCCGATACAAAGGAGGTTATGACGAATTTTCCCGGGGATTTAAGGAGTTAGAATATTTTTAAGAATAAATTTGAAAAAGAAATATTTGCAAACCATTTGCAAATAGAATAAAATTTGAAAAAGAAATATTTGTAAACCATTTACAAATAGAATTAAAAAGGGAATATTTAGAAAATAAATAGAGTTAATAAAAAGGAAACCGTTATAAAAAGGAACACGTTATTAAATGAACATTTATAAAGTGAAGAACCATTACTAAAAAAGTGAATCTTTATAAATGAATAAACGTTGTTAAAAGGGGATCTTTTTAATGGATAAACGTTATCAAAAAGGAGAAATCGAATATGGTATTCGAAGTTAGTTAATCGAATATGGTATTCGAAGTTGGTTAATCGAATATGGTATTCGAAGTTAGTTAATCGAATATGGCATTCGAAGTTGGTTAATCGAATATTGTATTCGAAGTTGCTTAATCGAATATGGTATTCGAAGTCAGTTAATCGAATATGGTATTCGAAGTTGGTTAATCGAATATGTTATTCGAAAGGGGTTAGTCGAGTCGAGTTAGTCAAATAGAGTTAACCAGTTAGAGTTAACCAGTTAGAGTTAATCAGTTAGAGTTAACCAGTTAGAGTTAACCAGTTAGAGTAAATCAGTTAGAGTTAATCAGTTAGAGTTAACCAGTTAGAGTTAATCAGTTAAGGTTAATCCAAATGAGATGCCATTTAGTACGACTGCTAGCGTAATTCGCAGGGCTGTAAATAGCCTACGGCGGTCGGATGTTTCCTGAGGGAATCAGGCGTAACCATTGTGATCGCTGCGATCTAGATTCAAGCGAATGGAGTTAATCGAATAGAAGTTATTCGAATGGAGTTAAATAGAGTTAGTCGAATATAGTTTATTCGAATAGAGATAAAGGAAAAGAGTTATCGATTAGTTTAATCAGAAGGAGATTATCGAATATATCGTATTCGAAAGAAAGAGATTGAATATAGTTTATTCGAAAGAGAGAGATTTTGAATATAAGTTATTCGAAGAGAGATAATTGAATATAGGTTATTCGAAGAAGAGTTAATCAATTAGAGATTACTCGGAAGAGAATTATACGTCGAATTCAAATAGATCGAATTCGGGAAAGTAATATTTACTTTTCGGTTTTTAAATCAGGAGTATACACTAATAAATTAGGGCTAGATTTAATTAGACAAATTAAAGAATAAAGGTTATAATTGAAGTTAGATATTGCGAACGTAGGGATTATAACGTTATCGTTATAATCAATGTTTCAATAAAGAAGTGGATTCGTAAATTGAATCCGAGAGTTACGTAAAGAAGTTGTTAAAGGTTTAAAAGATAAACTGTTACTATTTCGAAGTTATAACGTTGTTCAGTTAAGGTCTAAGAGGTAATTATACCCCAACTTGATTGACTTCCTTCTTAACTAAGGAATGGTGAGGTTTGATAGTGAATGATGGTTAAGTGAATTCAGTAAATGGTTTGAGTTGGCATTGCGATGTTTATTTAAACATCAGTTTAAATCCAATAAAGGAACTTTGGAAATGTTTTCCAAATCAGAAATGTTTTCTAATATAGAAAACAAGGAAATGGAAATGTTTTCCATTGTTAATAAAGTATATTTTCTAAAATTAGAAAATAAGAAATTTAGAATATAAGGAAAACAGGAGATAAGTAAATTAATGAACTAAAGAGATAAATGTTAAATGATGATTGGTTAATATAATTTCCATCTGGAAATAATATCGTTGTTTGCACACGAGTTTTTCTTTGATAGTTAAATCACAGACTATCAATGTTTTGACCATTTTAGCATTGTTAATATGGAGAGACCGGTTGGATTATTATCCAAAGAACCACTCTGTATTGGCATAAGCGTTGTGAATCATATATGCTGAATATATTGAAGACGGAGTAAAGTGCAAGGGCTGTTGTATAAATCTTAGATAACAATGGACTAAGATGGATGTACTGAATAGTGCCTTCGGTTTCGTTCAATCCCAGAACGAACGTAAATGGACGGATGTCTGACAAAGTATTTCCAATGATCAAATGGGTTGGTCTGTATAAATATATATGGTTGCAACGGATTTATCCCTTAGCATAACATCCAGGATATTTGTATAAACCAACTAATGATTTACGGATCTGATAATGTGGCATTCAAAGTGATCGTGTTATAAATGAATGGAAAGTAAGCGTAGCTTCTAGCCTCACATCCGGTAAATGACAGAAATCGGGCAGGCAGCATGGCTAAGTCGGTCGCACCGAAGTAGGGTGTATAATCACCTATCTAGAGAATATTCATTTGTTTCTTTAATCTATCAATGTTGTCCCATATATATATATATATATATATATATATATATATATATATATATATATATATATATATATACGGGAACGGTTGCTGATCCCAACCGTTGGTGATGTACATTCGATACACTCAAGCGAAATGAGTGGTCGGTCATGTGTGGCTGAGTTGCAAGATGTTCTTGTTGAACTCCAATGTATCATTCCTAGATTACACTGATCGGAAGGTGGTTCCATACCTTGTCATAGTTGGAAATCCATTACCCAATACGTGCTTGCGGTTTTGATTGTATACTATATTTGTAGAACGTGAGATGAAAGCGTTTCTGCTAGATTGTTGTCCAATTGTATTTAGACATTATTATAATATCAGAATGATATTGTTTACAAAGTTGTTGGATTCTCATAAGGGGAAAACCCGTTCCATTATGCGGCGTGGTCTTATGAGATATCGTTTACTTGTTCAAACTGTTTTAAACTGTTTTACTCACACCAGTCCCATGACTGACCCGGAGTTTATTTGTTTGTTTCCCTAAACTCTTGGGTGCCTAATTTTGTACGGGCAGTCAAGTAGTCAGGATTTTACAGATACACTTGGAGAGCTTGGAGCAGAAGGCTTCAAGATTCTATAGTTATTATTATTTCCGCTGTTGTTGTAAGTGTTGTACTCTAAAATGTTATTGTATACATATATTGTTTGTATTTCAAAAGTTATGTTATATTTTATTCGTTCCGCTGCGAGATTTGTGTTACTCTGATGATGATGTTCTTCTTCTTCTATTCTACTAGTTCTATCTTATCTATCCTCACCCTCTCTCTTCTTTCTATTAATTTCTTGAATTTTCAGTGCAATTTGGGGTTGGACTTGTGTTATTTAATCAGCTCAAATTGGACCGGATTTTCGGGTCACTACAGTTGGTATCAGAGCATAAGGTTAAGTATTACCTTAGCTCTGTGGCGTAACTCAGTAGAGAAAGGGTTAGTAATACCCTAGATTAAGTTTGAGTGTATATATATACGAGTGCGTATTTGTTAGTAATATAAAGTGATTTATATTGTGGAGTCTCATTGGTTGAGTGGCTTATGAATTCTGGTCGATCAGTTTGATCCACTGTATCGGTAGGGGTTTCGAAACACTCGAATATGATGAACCGACATAATATGTTTTAATATAGTATATTGGTTGTGTTAGTTGTTATTATAATCGAATAGGATTATAAAAGGTGAAATGGTTAAAAATAACTAATCAGAATTCATATAAGTATAAAATATGAAAACCGATGAATTAAATCTGAATTTAAATCAGATTTGGAATTAAAATAAGGAAATTTTAAGTTCCTGGGAGATTTTTGAAAACGTTTTTCAAACTGAAAGTGATATAGTATTGAACTCACTTCGATAGCTGGAAAATAGATTCTGATGATGAATCGCGACATCATCAGTGTTCATTTTCGAGTTCTAAGTGACGGATTACTACCGAAGGTTTTGTTTTTGAATTGTTTTAAGAAAAACAAGTTGTTTAGAAATTCAAAGGTTTTGAATTGGTATTATGATTTCAAATTGATTTGAAATAAACCCAGGAATTTGAAATTTGAAATTTAAATTTAACTTGTGAAGTTAAATGGATTAAAATAGCAAATGTGAATAAGTGAATTAAAATTTAACTTGAACTGAGTTAAATTGAATTGAATTGGATTAGAGAATAATCTGTTATGGAATTGGAATTTGATATTGGGGTTCGAATGAAATTCGATTTGGATTTGAGGACATGAACTGATTGGAATTTGATTGAGATAACACTGGTATATGCTGTGTTGACAGCATATGGAAGTGATAGAGTTGATATGCCCGATAAAAAGGCACCAGTTTATATTATATATGGATATGAGATTTATGAGCCGAATTGGCAAGCCGTCTGGCTGTTAGATTTTCTTTTAGGTGGAGAAGGCCTAGAGAGGCGAGTTGGAGTTTTACCGATAGGGCTGTATAAAGGAAGTTATGGCGAAATTTTCCGAAAATTAAGGTGTTAGAAAATTTTCAGAATTTTTGAAAATTTTAGTTAGTCGGAATAAATTAATATTTTAATCGGAATTTAAGTGGTTCAGTTGAAACTGAAGTTAAGGGGTAAACTGATAAATATTTACTCAATAGATAGGGTCGTCCTCTAACTTAGCAATTTCGAGGACGAAAATATTTTTAGGTGGGGAAGAATGTAATGACCCGGGGTTTTTGCATTTGAATATTTAATTTATTTTAAATATGTAAGTGGTTGAATTTGAGTTTAATAACTTGAATTCAGAATAAATGAGTTGTTAGTGTAACTAAATCGAATTTGGAATTTTATATGAAATTAAATGGTGTTAGAAGCTTATGAAAAAATCCATTTTTGAATTTAAACGATAATATAAATTTATTATCAAAGATTGAAGTGTTCTGAAATCGAATAAAGATTTATTCGGTTTTAGTCATACGAGAAAGTAATGTTTTCGCAAACCACCTCAGAAATCGATGAAACCAGTTTCATAAAGTCCGGAGTATGGAAATATAGTGGAGTGTCAATTTTGGTAACATTCGTGTTTAGTATGAAGTTGTATAAGCTTATAACGTGTTACGAAATATAAGAGAATTAAATAATGAAAATATCTCAAGCAAAATATCTAAATAAATATCCAACACATCTCCTTATAAGTACCCCCACCTTAAGTCCTTATGACCTAATTACTTCACTCTCTCAGTCAAATGCTTTCAAATCGCCGGTTTCCTTTTTCTCTAAACTAAACTGCACTTCTCATAAATCATAGAAAATCAAGGAAAATTCATAAATCCAGAAACGAGTGTATTCGGATTCCTAGCTGCTCGCTCTTCATTCTTGTATGAGATTTATAGGGTTCAACGACGATGAAGTTCGCGTCCTATAGCTCGCTACAGGAACGGTCTCAGGTCAGAAATCAGTATGGAGGCCAGGAGGTGGTGAGGAGGTGACCGGCAGGTGCGGAATGGGGTGCTGGTTCGCTTGATGGTAGTCTCGGTCGGGGTAGTTGACCGTAGCGATGGTGGAGGGGAGTCAAAAGGAGGAGATGAACGGAAAAAAGTTAAACTGTTGTCTGAGTTTTGGGGCGATGCAAGTGGCGACAGCAACAGGGGGTCACTGCTGATGGTGGCAAGGGTCACAGCGCCTAGGGTGGAGGAGTTGGCCGGAGCTCCGACATACGGAGAAGGTGGGGTCGAAGTCGTGATAGAAAGGAAGAGAGGATCGGAACTTTTAGCTGTGGAAAGGGATCAAGTGAGAATTCTGCTTTTATTCTTTTTCATTTAAAAACTTGGTGAACGAGTGGTAAGATTTTGATGTTGGTAAATAGAGGGAACGAGAGTTGCGATGAGGGCTTTGCTGAAGCCTGTTGCAGTGAACAGTTTGATGGGAGAAGAAGGCATCGAGCATTGTGGAAATGGTAAGGGAAATGCAGTTTTGGTCAAAGGATATTATGGTGTGATTTGTTTCAAAATCATTGAGAGAAGGTGGTTTGGGATTTCAGGATGTGCTGATGGAAATAACGGTAAAAGAAGGGGGTTAGTAAGCACATGATTTCTGGGTTTAACGAAGATGTTGTTATCAAAACAGGATGGAGTATAGCAGTTGTAGGGGGCGGCACTGTTAGCAGTTGGGTCTGGGTACGTTGAAGATGGTGCGGAAGGAGATTAAGGTTGGGCTTTATGATGTGAAGAGGGACCGAACCCATATAAGAATCAAAAAGAAAAGGGATGAAAGAAAGAGTGTACAGGGAAAACATAACGTTTTACCGAAGGGGGAAGCATTGGTTCAACGGGGAAGCAATGACACTTGGGAGTTTGGATATTTAGTAATGGGCCGGAGAGAATTCAAAAGGAATCCGACCGAACAGGATCCGACAGGATCACACAGACGGGGGCTACAACATGAGATCAGTTGTAATGATTCAGAGATTTATTGGAAAATATGACGGGAAAATATCGTCAGAACAGGACTGCTAAACGATTATCGTTGTTTAACGATACACCGACAAGGTGAGTAAAACTCACCAACTTTGAACAATTATATTTTTATAATGTATTTTTAGAACTGTTAATCATCTGTTGATTGCTGTGTGTTGGTTGATTGATTGAACTGCTAGTCAGTTAGTTGAAATTATATATATATATATATATATATATATATATATATAAACCGTTAAATATTTATATATTGATGTTGTTATCAGAATAATCCGTACTGAACTGAAAGTGATGTTGATTTTATTGTGTAACATCTGTGATGCAGGGAAACAGGTTGGAGGGACCCAACTGGATTCCTCAATATTTCTAATACTGTTTTGTTTCATATATTGTGTTATATGAGGTGATATAAAATCTGTTGTCGATTATATGTGTTTGGACGATATTTATCATCGTGATTTGATATGATTGAATACCGTAACATACGGGATGTTGATAAGTAGATTTTCAAAGTGATATTGAAAACAGAATATTTATAAATTGGAATATTTATAAATAAGAGATATTTATAAATTTGAATATTTATAAATAAGGAATATTTATAAATTGGGTTATTTATAAATAGGAGATATTTTAAAAAGGAAAATAAATTCAAAACATTTCTTTTTGAATGGAAAGGCCTGTGTGGCGGGTTTGGGGATTTTTCCGATGCTTCCGATACAAAGGAGGTTATGGCGAATTTTCCCAGGGATTTAAGGAGTTAGAATATTTTTAAGAATAAATTTGAAAAGGAAATATTTGCAAACCATTTGCAAATAGAATAAAATTTGAAAAAGAAATATTTGTAAACCATTTACAAATAGAATTAAAAAGGGAATATTTAGAAAATAAATAGAGTTAATAAAAAGGAAACCGTTATAAAAAGGAACACGTTATTAAATGAACATTTATAAAGTGAAGAACCGTTACTAAAAAAGTGAATCTTTATAAATGAATAAACGTTGTTAAAAGGGGATCTTTTTAATGGATAAACGTTATCAAAAAGGAGAAATCGAATATGGTATTCGAAGTTAGTTAATCGAATATGGTATTCGAAGTTGGTTAATCGAATATGGTATTCGAAGTTGGTTAATCGAATATGGTATTCGAAGTTGGTTAATCGAATATGGTATTCGAAGTTGGTTAATGGAATATGGTATTCGAAGTCAGTTAATCGAATATGGTATTCGAAGTTGGTTAATCGAATATGTTATTAAAAAGGGGTTAGTCGAGTCGAGTTAGTCAAATAGAGTTAACCAGTTAGAGTTAACCAGTTAGAGTTAATCAGTTAGAGTTAATCAGTTAGAGTTAACCAGTTAGAGTTAATCAGTTAGAGTTAATCAGTTAGAGTTAACCAGTTAGAGTTAATCAGTTAAGGTTAATCCAAATGAGATGCCATTTAGCACGACTGCTAGCGTAATTCGCAGGGCTGTAAATAGCCTACGGCGGTCGGATGTTTCCTGAGGGAATCAGGCGTAACCATTGTGATCTCTGCGATCTAGAGTCAAGCAAATGGAGTTAATCGAATAGTAGTTATTCGAATGGAGTTAAATAGAGTTAGTCGAATATAGTTTATTCGAATAGAGATAAAGGAAAAGAGTTATCGATTAGTTTAATCAGAAGGAGATTATCGAATATATCGTATTCGAAAGAAAGAGATTGAATATAGTTTATTCGAAAGAGAGAGATTTCGAATATAAGTTATTCGAAGAGAGATAATCGAATATAGGTTATTCGAAGAAGAGTTAATCAATTAGAGATTACTCGGAAGAGAATTATACGTCGAATTCAAATAGATCGAATTCGGGAAAGTAATATTTACTTTTCGGTTTTTAAATCAGGAGTATACACTAATAAATTAGGGCTAGGTTTAATTAGTCGAATTAAAGAATAAAGGTTATAATTGAAGTTAGATATTGCGAAGTTAGGGATTATAACGTTATCATTATAATCAATGTTTAACAATCTCTTTGAAATAAATCTGCACAGATTCTGAATGGTTCAATCTGACCTGACAGGTATAAAATGGGTGGTCTTCGTGAAACGATCTACGATCACCCAAATACTATCATTTCCTCTCCGGGTTCTGGGAAAACCATCTATGAAATCCATAGAAATTTGTTCCCACTTCCAACCTGGAATTTCCAACGGTTGCAACAATCCGGCGAGTTTCTATTGATCGCTCTTGACCTGTTGACAAGTAGAACACCGGCCAACATATTTGGAGATGTCTCTTTTCATCGCCTTCCACCAGAATGTACGCTTGAGGTCATCATCCATTTTACTAACCCCTGGATGGATACTCAGCTTGGACATGTGACACTCATCCAACACTTCTCTTTTGAGCTCAAGAATGTCGGAACGCAAGTTCTTCCTTTCAATCTCAGAACTCCCGTGCTATCCACTTGGAAACTAGAAACTTCGCCCCTTTGAATTCTTTTGATCATCTCTTTAACAAAACTATCGTCTTTCTGAAACATAGATATTTTATCAATCAACGATGGTGTAATGATAAGATTGGCGATGATCACATTCTTTCCGCTGAGCGCATCAGCCACAACATTGGCTTTCCCCGGAGTATACAAAATATCAAGATCATATGCTGCTAGAAATTCTAGCCAACGCTGCTGCCTCATGTTCATATCTTTCTGGGTGAACAATTACTTCAATGATTGATGATCAGTATATAATTCGAACTTCTCACCCAATAGATAATGTCTCCAGATTTTCATAGCAAACACGATGGCTAACAATTCAAGATTGTGAGTTGTGTAGTTCTTCTCATGCGGCTTCAACTGACGGCTAGCATAAGCGACTACTTGGCCTTTTTGCATTAATACTGCACTTAGAACTTCTTTAGAAGCATCTGTCCAGACTTTCAAATCTTGATTTCCATCTATAATTGTTAACATTGGAGCAGTTGCAAGCCTTAACTTCAGCTTTTGGAAAGCTATCTCACATTCTGGAATCCAATTGAACCTTGAATATTTCTTAGTAAGCTTTATTAAGAAACTATATATCTTCAAAAAATCTTTAACGAACTTTCGATAATAACGAGCCAATCCAAGAAAACTTCGGACTTCTGTGGGTGTAGTTGGCTGCTTCCAATTTTTAATAGCTGTGATTTTACTGGGATCCACAGAAATTCCTTCTTTTGATACAACGTGGCCAAGAAACCTGACTTCTTCTTTCCAGAATATACATTCGGAAAATTTGGCCTTTAAAACATTCTTTCTCAGAATCTCTAACATTTGTTCCAAATGTTTTGCATGCTCGCTCTCTAACTTAGAGAAGATCAATATATCATCAATGAAAACCAGTACGAATTTATTCAATACTTCTCTGAATACCCTGTTCATTAGATCGACAAAGTAGGCTGGAGCATTACATAAGCCGAACGACATTACTAACCACTCATAGAATAAATCTGGACCTCAAAATGCTATCAAAGGAACACACTCTTCGGCAATACAAAGCTGATGGAACACTGTAGCTAGGTCCATTCGTGAAAACACTTGTGCGCCATTCAGTCGATCCAATAAATCATCAATTCGCGGCAATGGATATTTATTCTTTAATGTTTGCTTGTTCAAGTCACGATAATCCACATATAGTCTGAGAGTACCGTCTGACTTTGGGACAAACACCACTGCTGCTCCCCAATCAGAGAAACTAAGCTTGATCAGACCCTTCCATACAACCTGTCGAGTTTGATTGTCTAACTCTTCTTTTTCCTTCAAGGTCATTGAAGCGACCCTAAATTTCGCTCGATCTGAATCAGTCGTTAAACCGATCTAGACCGTTCGAAACCCCTGATCGTTTTGAGAACAGGACAAATCAGAACGCAGACAGAAGAACATTTCATTGTTATTACAACAATTCCATCAGAATACAAGAATATACAGAGTATGAATAAACATTATACAACAAAGAATATCAGAGATTTAAATACAGTATTGCAGCGGAAAAATAATACAAAACACAACTAAAAGTAATACACGGATACAGGGCTTTCCGAGCATCGTTCCAGCTGTAAACCAGGATCCTGTGAATATAAATCTACAAAACCAAAACTACTAGCTGCCCGTGTCAAAAATAAGGGCACCCAGAGTTTAGGTTAAAACAATAAACTCCAAGTCAGTCATGTGACTGGTGTGAGAACTAAAACAGTTATTTAAAACTTTACTTTAAAAGAGAGTCATTCAAGGGACCATGTCGTATAACACGGAACGGGTTTCCTCCCAAGAATATCAGTGCATAGAGAAGACAACGCAATGCTTTTTTGAAAAATGAAGCTATTATAAGACCCAGGTCCCATCACACAATGCAACGCAAGCCGGAGGATGGGTTTTACCTTATAACAGCCAAACATGCTTGGTACGTTTAAAACAAATCATTTGATACTATAGTAAGTGTATAGTGTCAAAACAATTTCAATCATAAATATAAATCATAGACGGCATAGCATCCCATGCTACTATGTCGCCATACTAGGCTCTACAAGTAAAGCCGAAATATCTCGTATTGGAAATTGGATTTCCATCATGAGTCGAGGCAAGGGGCAAGCTCCTCTCCGCTTCGAGACACTCTAGCAAATGCTCAGGACTACGCACACTGGGTAACCCTGGATCGGCTGGGCCGGTCCTCTCTTACGTTTCAGGATTGGCAATTCCTGAACACACGTTTCCCGGTCCTTACAGACCTAAAATCGAGACGCCTTGTTCCAACAACCACAAAGGTGAAAAGTATATAAATGTCAGGGCTGGTAAGTCACTGACACCACCAAAGTTAGATAGAAACGTCGTGTTCTCCCAACGGTCCGTATCCCGTTTTTAACTCATACCGAGGTGTGAGGCTCGCGAATTCACGTTATACACAAAGCTGCCACGTAGGCCGTGCTTTGATCATCAACCACAAGACTCTGCTTTTCAACAAAAGCCTTGATCATTGCATCTCAGCATGCCACACAGGCAATTCATGCCATAAGATTGATATCTATCGATATATAACCTCTAAGCTCGTACGTCTCAGAGAAGGGTATTAAGCAAGAGAATAAATTCTCCGCCGCCAAACAGATATATATTTAACAGAAATCAATCAAAACAGAATAAAATCCAATGTCAGACACACAATCCATTTACAAGTTCGTTCTGGGTCTGAACGAAACCGGAGGCACTTTCCTCGCATATCCATCGATCTCCAAGTACGTCTGGACAACCACCAACTATTTCCATCCTCTTGGGTGTACAACCCGATCGGGACTGCCAGTAATTATCCAAACGATGTGAAGACTTCCGGTCTTCAACCACCGTCTTCATCTTCGACATATCGTCGAATCGGTTATTCAGAATGGGTATAAACCCGGCCTTTCCGAACAACCCGCGTATATTAAAACAAATGTTACACAAACACAACATACGCCTCATTCCAATTCAGCAGCCACAAACCGTAAATCAACAAGAGAACAATTTCCCAAATATTAACCCCGAAGGGCGAACCCAACATCAGATCAATACCCAGGAAACCATTCTTCTTAGCTAACCTACAGCTAGTTTTCTAAATTTCATATTCTTAGGGAAAGGTTCCCATTAATTTTTTCCAAGATAAATTCTTTAAAATTTATCCTTTAATCTTCCTTTGGATGTCATTTAAAACCCAATTATGGATTTCCGAACTAGTCGAGATTAGCGAACCACACCGAAGTAATTATTTATTTTATTTCCCAATCCCAACATATTTATCCCATGAAGCAAAACTGGCAATACTCCATATCTAACACCACGGTGTTATCGGTAAAATTAATTACCATTTCATGTTCAAATCTAATTAAAGATTTAACTATCGCTTTGGAGCAAAACTGGTGGTACTCCATTCTCGCTCATTTTTCCAAATTTGATAATTTAGATTATCAATCCCCATTTCAATCTAATTGCATATTCATCAAAACTCCCTTTACTGGGTTAAAGAACTAATGTCGTTTAAAACACAGTTCACGACAAACCCAAATCACATTCTATTTATTATCGGGTTAAAGAACAAATGTTATTTAAAACACCGTTCACGATAAACCCACAAATCAATTCTGTTTAAAACCGATTTCAAATCCAATTTATTTATTTAAAAATAAATGGGTTTTAATTTTAGTTCAAAACTAGTTCATTTTGATAAAAATCAATTTTTATCTTTTCAATATGGAGTTTTTCATCCTGATTTTTCCCAAATCATTTCTTATGATTTTACACAAATTATTACTATTTTTAATAATTTTATCAAGGCTCGTACAGTCGATTTCCATCAATGGCCATCGAACCGCACTTACAGCGACCTTTTTCAAATTTGATTTGGACGTATCTCCAAATCCAACCATTAGATTTTGAATTTCTAATATTCGTTAGAAAGCTCTTTTCGATACGAACCCAACGGTTCCGGTTTTAGGAGGATCCGACGGTCGGATCTCCCGTAATGTCCATTTGAAATAAATGGTCGAAATTCGCGAACTACCGCGGCGCGGCACGTTCTATTCAGGCCATTATATATATAATATATACATATTTCGTCGATTTCTATTTAAAACGAATTTTATAAATAGTTTGAATTCGTTACAAAAACAATTTCAACCTTTATTTCAAATCCAAATCAAATTTAAATTCAATTTGAATTCATTATAAATTCAATTTAATTCAAATTCGTTTTCTATTCGATTCAATTCAAATTGGTTTTCTATTCGATTCAATTCAAATTTGTTTTCTATTCGATTCAATTCAAATTGGTTTTCTATTCGATTCAATTCAAATTGGTTTTCTATTCGATTCAGTTCAAATTGGTTTTCTATTCGATTCAATTCAAATTGGTTTTCTATTCGATTCAATTCAAATTGGTTTTCTACTCGATTCAATTCAAATTGGTTTTCTATTCGATTCAATTCAAATTGGTTTTCTATTCGATTCAATTCAAATTGGTTTTCTATTCGATTCAATTCATATTGGTTTTCTTTTCGATTCAATTCAAATTGGTTTTCTATTCGATTCAATTCAAATTGGTTTTCTATTCGATTCAATTCAAATTGTAAAAATGAATATAATCGATATAAATATCGTTCGCATCAAAATAGCGCATCTCTAATCAACACGGCTTTATATATTTCAATAATTCCGTTATTCTATTCAAATAATGAATATTTATCCTATTCAATACGTGAATCTATATTTTTGTCAACACACGACTAATCTCAACGAATGAGTACTGTCCACGTGTGACTCTTTTTGTTATTTAATATATTTTATATATGATAAAGATGTAAATCTTATTGTTAAAATATTTCGTTCAACCCATGACTAATCTCAACGGATGAGTACAGTCAACACAGGAACCTTTATTTTATAATATTCTTTATTTTCTAAATTGGAATTAGGCCCAATCAATTACCATATAAAGTTAATTATATGGATTCCATACAAAACATGTATATAATAGCAACGATAAATAATCAACCACCATCCAAAGTGCACTACACTGTATAAGCATCAAATATAGATATCTAAAGCTTATAACAGCCTGTCAATCAATCGATCGACACACAACTAATTATTGGGATTGGTGTATGCCGTATTTTATCCCAATACCCGTGTGGGGTTTCAAACAATCAAAAACAAAGTTTATTTGTGTAGTTGGGCGATGTGTAAAATTTATCGTCCCAATCAATGTCCTTCAAATAGGTGTACATAAACAAACCGTCTGGTTTGTAAATGAATATTTATTTATTCACATTCACGTTAAAAATTATATTTTTAACGATAATTAATTTATCTCAACCACCTACATTTATTATCGATTTCACATCAACAACACAAACAAATTTCACAACACAACAATTAAACAAACAAGCCATCCATGCTCTGTGGATGACGGGTGTCTGGTGCTACTAAACACCGTCTGCATCCTAGTATATATATATATATATATATATATATAACTAGAAAAAGAAATTGAAAGGTGAGAAATTCTCACCGATAGCTATTCCAACTCCACGACACTTCATTTATAGAACTCTTCGTCGTTCTCGCCTTTTTGTCACCTTCGTTGCCCTTAGCCACTACATATATAAAAATCACATTTTTATATTTCTATTCAATATATAAAAATCCTATTTTTACTTTGCTATTCAATATATAAAAATCGAATTTTTACTTCGCTATTTAGATAAAATTTCCATTTTTACAACGCTACTATATAGATAAAAATTCTATTTTTACATTGCTACTATATAGATAAAATTCTATTTTTACATTGCTACTATATAGATAAAATTCTATTTTTACATTTCTACTATATAGATAAAATTTCTATTTTTACATTGCTACTATATAGATAAAAATTCTATTTTTACGTTGCTACTATATAGATAAAAATTCTATTTTTATCACGCTATTCTTCATATAAAGATTTCGCCTTTTCAATTTTAAAGATTTCACCTTTTCAAATTTATCATTATAAAAATCACATTTTTATTTTGCTATATATATAAAGATGATATTTCTAATATTCCTATCATGTAAAAATTATATTTTTAATTCTCTACATAAACAAAAATCATATTTTTACATCTTCTATATAGTAAAGATTATATTTTTAATATTTTAAAAATATAAAAATCATATTTTTATTACTTTAAAAATATAAAAATCATACACTTTCAAAGTTAAAAAAAATCGGACCTTTCTATGTCATGAAAATTATACCTTTATTCCTTTTCTATATAGATAAAAATAGATTTTTTATTACATTAAAAGTTGAAAATGAGTCGAACGCTCCTTATATATAAATTAGATTTTTATTTAAAGATTATTACACAAAACAAAAACGAAAAATGAAATGAAAATAATTAAAACAAAAAAAAACTTAATGTGGTTGATCGAACGGGGAGGAGAGCGTCGCTGGGGGGTCTTCGGTCGGTAGTAGGAGGAAGGAGGGGGGTATTGGTTGTGGTGGCGATTTGGTCAGGGGGGGTCGGATTCGAGCGACAGAGGAGGGAGTCGGGGAAGAAGGATGAGGTGGGGAAAGAAGAAGAGGGGGCCGGCGGCGACCGCCAGGGCGCGGCTGCGGCTGCGCCTACTCCTTCTTTTCTTTTCTTTTTCTTTTTTATTTTGATTTCAGTTTCGAAGAAAACGGGGGGGGGGGGGGGGCAGAGGTAATATAGAGAGGAGAGAGGGAGAGTTTAATTTATTTAATTATTTTATTTGCAAAAAGATGACTTTTACATACGACCTCTAAACGAGGCCCACCGCCTGTCGTCCATAGCGTATTACCCCCATTCCAAACACAATGTAATAGGTATCGCAGGCTGATTCGGTCGTTACGATCAGTTTTCGTTAAAATCAACATATAACTCTATATATTGAATTTGAACGCGCATTTCAATTTACCGGGGTCACATATGAACTCTAGAAATCCCAGAAAAATATTTTCTAGCTTCGTATTGACGATACGGTCCTAACAAAACTAGTTTCGTCGAATTCTGAGACCGTTGGAAAAATGGCTATTTTCCAGTCGATTAAAATCAACTGAAATTGGTCAAACACGTTTTCCTTTGCCATGCTCACATATTGATTCGAAAAAGTATGAAATTTGGAATCTAGCAATAATTTGACATCACGGATCCAAAAAAAGTGGTTTCGTCGAAATCCGAGGTCGTTTGCAAAATTCCCATTTTTAAGGGCCTGAATTCCATAGCGACTATTCAGAATTTTCAACTGGACATATCTTTTGATCCCCGCTATGAAGTTTTGATTTTTCGGATTCGTTGGAAAGATATTCTCAATTAGATCCTATTATTTTTTGTTTCGCTAAAATCCGGATTGTTTTGCACCCGGTACATTCAATTGAAGTTTGAAATCGAATTATCGAACTACCGCGCCATTTTCAATTCTATTTATAATTATATATAATTATATATATTCTAACGACAACGTATATAATATATACGTTTGAATTATATATTCAAAATAAATTTTCGTCGATATTATTTAAAATAATTCATTTTAAATATTCAAAATTCGCTAAAATTGCCAAAATAAAAATTTTAAACTGGCCCAGATTTTCGGGTTATTACAATCTCCCCCACTTAAAACTTTTCGTCCCCGAAAAGGAACAAAGTAGAAAGTGGTTTGATTAATCAGCTCTACGTTCAATCTGGCTTTCATTCTCCAACTTTTCAGTTTCTGAGAATTTTCAAATTTTCAAAAATTTGGCTAACACCCTAAATTTTCGAAAAATTTCGCCATAACGTCCCCTGCACCGGGAGCCACGGGAAAATCCCGAAATTGCCGTACAGGCCTTCTGATCTCAAAAAGAAAAAGAAAAAGCCAAGCGGCTAGCCAATAGGCTCATAGAATCATCATCACCCAAACAAAACAGCAAATTATATAGTAAACATGTACCTATTTGTCGGGCAAACAAATTTTATTCTCTGCTCTAGCCTCCTTGCTATGACCTGTTCAAAGTAAGTATATGTATATGCAAGCAAATGCGATCAATTTTCAATAATATTTAATATTTGATTCAATTAGGCTAAATGGTTCAAAATTATCAAACAAATAAACAAACAACACAAACATCAATCAATTAGTGAATTAACGTTTCAAATTCATAATTTTGATATATGTACTGAAAATCTTGTTTTTGATGCCAATTCACAACAATAAATCTATCTATATAAGTTTTGGTTCTCACACCAGTCTAATGGAAATATATAGATATCACACCTTCGAAACACGAAAATAAATACTGGTGATGGCGCGCCATCATCAGAATCATGTCCGGGCGACTAGAATGTGATTCTATATCTATCTAATATATTAAAACTTCGAATATACGTTCATGATGCGTATATGCAAAATCTTTATATATTGGATTGTCCAAATTCAAAATAAATAAATATTCAAATACGTATAAAACAATTTAAATTTTCAAAACAAAATTGTTTTCATTTGAAAAATACACTCTTCACACCCGTTCTAGGATACTACTGATCCTATCTCTAACGAGCCATTCTAATTGGATATTACTAATCCAATATCTGATGAATTCTTTCGTATGGTTCTAATGTGTCTTGTTCTCGAGCTCTGTAAACCAAAGCTCTGATACAAGAGACCCTAAATTTCGCTCAATCCGAATCAGTCGTTAAACCGATCTAGACCGTTTGCAACCCCTGATCGTTTTGAGAACAGGACAAATCAGAATGCAGACAAAAGAACATTTCATTGTTATTACAACAATTCCATCAGAATACAAGAATATACAGAGTATGAATAAACATTATACAACAAAGAATATCAGAGATTTAAATACAGAATTGCAGCGGAAAATTAATACAAAACATAACTAAAAGTAATACACGGATACAGAGCTTTCCGAGCATTGTTCCAGCTGTAAACCAGGATCTTGTGAATATAAATCTGCAAAACCAAAACTACTAGCTGCCCGTGTCAAAAATAAGGGCACCCAGAGTTTAGGTTAAAACAATAAACTCCAGGTCAGTCATGTGACTGGTGTGAGAACTAAAACAGTTATTTAAAACTTTACTTTAAAAGAGAGTCATTCAAGCACGCCGTATAACACGGAACGGGTTTCCTCCCAAGAATATCAGTGCATAGAGAAGACATCGCAATACTTTTTCGAAAAATGAAGCTATTATAAGACCCAGGTCCCATCACACAATGCAACGCAAGCCAGAGGATAGGGTTTTACCTTATAACAGCCAAACATGCTTGGTACGTTTAAAACAAATCATTTGATACTATAGTAAGTGTATAGTGTCAAAACAATTTCAATCATAAATATAAATCATAGACGGCATAGCATCCCATGCTACTATGTCGCCATACTAGGCTCTACAAATAAAGCCGAGATATTTCGTATTGGAAATTGGATTTCCATCATGAGTCGAGGCAAGGGGCAAGCTCCACTCCGCTTCGAGACACTCTAGCAAATGCTCAGGAATACGCACACTGGGTAACCCTGGATCGGCTGGGCCGGTCCTCTCTTACGTTTGAGGATTGGCAATTCCTGAACACACGTTTCCCAGTCCTTACAGACCAAAAATCGAGGCGCCTCGTTCCAACAACCACAAAGGTGAAAAGTATATAAATGTCAGGGTTGGTAAGTCACTGACACCACCAAAGCTAGAAAGAAACGTCGTGTTCTCCCAACGGTGCGTATCCCGTTTTAACTCATACCGAGGTGTGAGGCTCGCGAATTCACATTATACACAAAGCTGCCACGTAGGCCGTGCTTTGATCATCAACCACAAGACTCTGCTTAACAACAAAAGCCTTGATCATTGCATCTCAGCATGCCACTCAGGCAATTCATGCCATGCGATAGACATCTATCGATATATAACCTCTAAGCTCATACGTCTCAGAGAAGGGCGTTAAGCAAGAGAATAAATTCTACGCCGCCAAACAGATATATATTTAACAGAAATCAATCAACACAGAATAAAATCCAATGTCAGACACACAATCCATTTACAAGTTCGTTCTGGGTCTGAACGAAACCGGAGGCACTTTCCTCGCATATCCATCGGTCTCCAAGGACGTCTGGACAACCACCAACTATTTCCATCCTCTTGGGTGTACAGCCCAATCAGGACCGTCAATAATTATCCAAATGATGTGAAGACTTCCGGTCTTCAACCACCGTCTTCATCTTCGACATATCGTCGAATCGGTTATTCAGAATGGGTATAAACCCGGCCTTTCCGAACAACCCGCGTATATTAAAACAAATGTTACACAAACTAAACATACGCCTCATTCCAATTCAGCAGCCACTAACCGTAAATCAACAAGAGAACAATTTCTCAAATATTAACCTCGAAGGTCGAACCCAACATCAGATCAATACCCAGGAAACCATTCTTCTTAGCTAACCTACAGCTAGTTTTCTAAATTTCATATTCTTAGGGAAAGGTTCCCATTAATTTTATCCAAGATAAATTCTTTAAATTTTATTCTTTGATCTTCCTTTGGATGTCATTTCAAACCCAATTATGGATTTCCGAACTAGTCGAGATTAGCGAACCACACCGAATTAATTATTTATTTTATTTTCCAAACCCAACCTTTTTATCCCATGAAGCAAAACTGGCAATACTCCATATCTATCACCACGGTGTTATCGGTAAAATTAATTACCATTTCACGTTCAAATCTAATTAAAGATTTAACTATCGCTTTGGAGCAGAACTGGTGGTACTCCATTCTCGCTCATTTTTTCAAATTTGATAATTTAGATTATCAATCCCCATTTCAATCTAATTGCATATTCATCAAAACTCCCTTTACTGGGTTAAAGAACTAATGTCATTTAAAACACAGTTCACGATAAACCCAAATCACATTCTATTTATTATCGGGTTAAAGAACAAATGTTATTTAAAACACCGTTCACGATAAACCCACAAATCAATTCTGTTTAAAACCCATTTCAAATCCAATTTATTTATTTAAAAATAAATGGGTTTTAATTTTAGTTCAAAACTAGTTCATTTTGATAAAAATCAATTTTTATCTTTTCAATATGGAGTTTTTCATCCTGATTTTTCCCAAATCATTTCTTATGATTTTACACAAATTATTACTATTTTTAATAATTTTATCAAGGCCCGTACAGTCAATTTCCATCAACGTCTATCGAACTGCACTTACAGCGACCTTTTTCAAATTTGATTTGGACGTATCTCCAAATCCAACCGTTAGATTTTGAATTTCTAATTTTCGTTAGAAAGCTCTTTTCGATACGAACCCAACGGTTCTGGTTTTAGGAGGATCCGACGGTGGATCTCCCGTAATGTCCATTTGAAATAAATGGTCGAAATTCGCGAACTGCCGCGGCGCGGCACGTTCTATTCAGATCATTATATTATATATATATATATATATATATTACATATATATCGTCGATTTCTGTTTAAAACGAATTTTATAAATAGTTTTGAATTCGTTTCAAAAATAATTTCAACCTTTATTTCAAATCCAAATCAAATTTAAATTCAATTTGAATTCATTATATATTCAATTTAATTCAAATTCATTTTCTATTCGATTCAATTCAAATTGGTTTTCTATTCGATTCAATTCAAATTGGTTTTCTATTCGATTCAATTCAAATTGGTTTTCTATTCGATTCAATTCAAATTGGTTTTCTTTTCGATTCAATTCAAATTGGTTTTCTATTTGATTCAATTCAAATTGGTTTTCTATTCGATTCAATTCAAATTGGTTTTCAATTCGATTCAATTCAAATTGGTTTTCTATTCGATTCAATTCAAATTGGTTTTCTATTCGATTCAATTCAAATTGGTTTTCTATTCGATTCAATTCAAATTGGTTTTCTATTCGATTCAATTCAAATTGGTTTTCTATTCGATTCAATTCAAATTGGTTTTCTATTCGATTCAATTAATTGTAAAAACGAATATAATTGATATAAATATCGTTCGCGTCAAAATAGCGCATCTCTAATCAACACGGCTTTATATATTTCAATAATTCCGTTATTATATTCAAATAATGAATATTTATCCTATTCAATACGTGAATCTATATTTTTGTCAACACACGACTAATCTCAACGAATGAGTACTGTCCACGTGTGACTCTTTTTGTTATTTAATATATTTTATATATGATAAAGATGTAAATCTTATTGTTAAAATATTTCGTTCAACCCATGACTAATCTCAACGAATGAGTACAGTCAACACATGAACCTTTATTTTATAATATTCTTTATTTTCTAAATTGGAATGAGGCCCAATCAACTACCATATAAAGTTAATTATATGGATTCCATACAACACATGTATATAATAGCAACGATAAATAATCAACCATCATCCAAAGTGCACTACACTGTATAAGCATCAAATATAGATATCTAACGCTTATAACAGCCTGTCAATCAATCGATCGACACACAACTAATTATTGGGATTGGTGTATGCTGTATTTTATCCCAATACCCATGTGGGGTTTCAAACAATCAAACACAGAGTTTATTTGTGCAGTTGGGCGATGTGTAAAATTTATCGTCCCAATCAATGTCCTTCAAATAGGTGTACATAAACAAACCGTCCGGTTTGTAAATGAATATTTATTTATTCACATTCACGTTAAAAATTATATTTTTAACAATAATTAATTTATCTCAACCACCTACATTTATTATCGATTTGACATCAACAACACAAACAAATTTCACAACACAACAATTAAACAAACAAGCCATCCATGGTCTGTGGATGACGGGTGTCGGGTGCTACTAAACACCGTCTGCATCCTAGTATATATATATAACTAGAAAAAGAACTTGAAAGGTGAGAAATTCTCACCGATAGCTATTCCAACTCCATGACACTTCATTTATAGAAATCTTCGTCGTTCTCGCCTTTTTGTCACCTTCGTTGCCCTTAGCCACTACATATATAAAAATCACATTTTTATATTGCTATTCAATATATAAAAATCCTATTTTTACTTTGCTATTCAATATATAAAAATCGATTTTTTACTTTGCTATTCAATATATAAAAATCGAATTTTTACTTCGCTATTTAGATAAAAATTCCATTTTTATAACGCTACTATATAGATAAAAATTCTATTTTTACATTGCTGCTATATAGATAAAATTCTATTTTTACATTCTACTATATAGATAAATTTCTATTTTTACATTGCTACTATATAGATAAAATTTCTATTTTTACATAGCTACTATATAGATAAAAATTCTATTTTTACATTGCTACTATATAGATAAAAATTCTATTTTTATCACGCTATTCTTCATATAAAGATTTCGCCTTTTCAATTTTAAAGATTTCGCCTTTTCAAATTTATCATTATAAAAATCACATTTTTATTTTGCTATACATATAAAGATGATATTTCTAATATTCCTATCATGTAAAAATTATATTTTTAATTCTCTACATAAACAAAAATCATATTTTTACATCTTCTATATAGTAAAGATTATATTTTTAATATTTTAAAAATATAAAAATCATATTTTTATTACTTTAAAAATATAAAAATCATACACTTTCAAAGTTAAAAAAAATCGGACCTTTCTATGTCATGAAAATTATACCTTTATTCCTTTTCTATATAGATAAAAATCGAATTTTTATTACATTAAAAGCTGAAAATGAGTCGAACGCTCCTTATATATAAATTAGATTTTTATTTAAAGATTATTACACAAAACAAAAACGAAAACTGAAATGAAAATAATTAAAACAAAAAAAACTTACTGTGGTTGATCGAACGGGGAGGAGAGCGTCGCTGGGGTGTATTCGGTCGGCAGTAGGAGGAAGGAGGGGGGGTATTGGTTGCGGTGGCGATTTGGTCGGGGGGGGGGGGGAGGGGGGTCGGATTCGAGCGACAGAGGAGGGAGTCGGGGAAGAAGGAGGAGGTGGGGAAAGAAGAAGAGGGGGGCGGCGGCGACCGCCAGGGCGCGGCTGCGGCTGCGCCTACTCCTTCTTTTTCTTTCTTTTTTCTTTTGATTTTTGTTCCGAAGAAAACGGGGGGGGGGGGGGGCAGAGGTAATATAGAGAGGAGAGAGGGAGAGTTTAATTTATTTAATTATTTTATTTGCAAAAAGTTGACTTTTACATACGACCTCTAAACGAGGCGCACCGCCTGTCATCCATAGCATATTACCCCCATTCCGAACACAATGGGATAGGTATCGCAGGCTGATTCGGTCGTTACGATCAGTTTTCGTTAAAATCAACATATAACTCTATATATTGAATTTGAACGCGCATTTCAATTTACCGGGGTTACATACGAACTCTAGAAATCCCAGAAAAATATTTTCTAGCTTCGTATTGACAATACGGTCCTAACAAAACTAGTTTCGTCGAATTCTGAGACCGTTGGAAAAATGGCTATTTTCCAGTCGATTAAAATCAACTAAAATTGGTCAAACACGTTTTTCTTTGCCACGCTCACATATTGATTCGAAAAATTATGAAATTTGGAATCTAGCAATAATTTGACATCACAGATCCAACAAAAGTGGTTTCGTCGAAATCCGAGGTCGTTTGCAAAATTCCCATTTTTAAGGGCCTGAATTCCATAGCGACTATTCAGAATTTTCAACTGGACATATCTTTTGATCCCCGCTATGAAATTTTGATTTTTCGGATTCGTTGGAAAGATATTCTCAATTAGATCCTAATATTTTTGGTTTCGCTAAAATACGGATTGTTTTGCACCCGGTACATTCAATTGAAGTTTGAAATCGAATTATCGAACTACCGCGCCATTTTCAATTCTATTTATAATTATATATAATTATATATATTCTAACGACGACGTATATAATATATACGTTCGAATTATATATTCAAAATAAATTTTCGTCGATATTATTTAAAATAATTCATTTTAAATATTCAAAATTCGCTAAAATTGCCAAAATAAAAATTTTAAACTGGCCCAGATTTTCGGGTTATTACAATCATTGTTCGAATAGAGTGAACTACTGGAATTGCATTAGGAATCAAAGAGATTTTGAAATCAATTTCTCTACGCAAAGGTAAGCTATCAACTTCTTCAAACACATCCGCATAATTCTTGACGACAGGGATATTTTCTATGTCGACCAGAATATTCTCTGTAACGATAGGAACAGGTTCTATTTGAGTAGGAGAAATATCTAAAGCTGACCAAAAGTCTTTTCTATCAGAATTCGGGCCTTCACATGGAATGGTTATATAGTCTTCTGATTTAATCTTCGCCTTAACGACTCTGTCGGCGCATTTAACCTCAGCTTCATATTTAGTTAACCAATCCAATCCTAAAATAAGATCAAATTCGGTAAAATTCATGATGATCGCGATGGTAGGGAACCGATAACAGGAAAGAGAAACTGGCACGCCATATATCCAACAAAGGTTGAGGGAGCCCCCAACCGGATTATGGACAGTCATGGGTTCTTTAAACTTCTTCAATTTCAAATCCAACTTCTTAACCGCATTACTTGCAATGAAGCTTCGTGATGCGCCTGTATCAAACAGTACTTTTACTGGAATATCTTTGACAGTAAGCATGCCTTCTAATACATCTGGCCTTCCCCAACTAGCTGAGGGTGCCGGAGTTTCTACCACTTCATTCATTTGTACTATTTCAGATTTATTTGGTAGCCGGCACTCCCTTACAACATGACCTGCTTGGTGGAACTCATGGAATTTCCTTTCACCATGAGGGTTCTTTTGCTTCTTAGCGGTTTTAAATCCACTCTTTATTCGTTTCTTTAAAGATCTGCAATTCCCTTGCAAATGCCCTTGCTTATGGCAATTATTGCATATGGCAATCGTCACATCCTCGGATTTAACCTTTTTCCTCTTGACTCTAGGTTTCTTTCTTACCTCAGACGCCGTACTTGCCTCAGGCTGTATACTTGTCGCCGGACTATCAGTTTCAAATTTCCTTTTGTTGCTAGAACTACATTCCTCTTTGTTTTCCAAAAGGCCTTGCTTATCAAGGTTTTCATACTGGTAAGACATGTATATCATTTCGGGAAAAGATTGTTGCACATGTGCAGTTACACTACTTTGGTACTTTCTTTGAAGCCCGTTAATAAACCTCAGATTCTTCATCTTTGGATTTTGAATTAGATGTGGGGCAAAATGAGAAAGCTCATTGAATTTCTTATGATACTCTGGAATAGTCATATCTCATTGTATCAGATAGTAGAAATCATCACTTAACCGCTCCGTTGCTTCTGGAGAAATAAATCTTTCATTGAAAATTTCTTTGAATTCATCCTAAGTAATATCACCTTCTGGATTATCCTTAATAACGGTTTCCCACCAGATTAAAGCTTCATCTTTAAGTGCCCAAGATGCCAATAACCTTTTCTAATCATCTCTTAGCTTTGAACCTTCAAAAAATTTCTCAGCAGAACGCATCCATGCTTGTGTTTGAATAATGGATTCATTGCCCTAGAATGGTACTCCACCCAGATTTCGATACTCATTTAATAGAGCTTCAATATCTGGTTCTGACCTACCTCTTCTACTTCTGCCGCTCATTTTTCTATGTCTGCAAATAGCATACTAAGTATTAGGCCAACAGAAAAGGTATTCTAAAGCATAGAGACATATACTTGAATGTAAATTTGTCTAACGGGGTGTATTTCATTCTACTACACTCATTCTAGGATATTATTGATCCTATCTAAAATGAGTTATTTGTCGTAGAATACTTCTGATTCTATTTCTGATGAGTTCGTTAATATGTTATATTTCAGAACTAAGATTAACCAAAGCTCTGATACCACGTGTGACGACCCCAAACCCCCGTTCCACGGTGGCAAGGGTAATCTTTGGAATATAACACATAAACAAATAACAGCAGAACAAAAATATATAAATACACCAGATAATGTACAATAGAATACACTTGATAAACATAATCATCAGAGTTACACAGTATACAGGATCATACTTAGTACAAAATACAGTTCAGCTTTACATAAAATGCCTAGAGCGGAATCAAAACATAATATGTACAACAGGAGCTGAACAGTTAAAAAAGAAAGAAGTGATGGAATCCATCTTCAGCTCCATAGCTATCCAGAAAGAGCCGGCTAAACCTGAATACAAGGTTGCCCGTGTAGAAATAGGGGCACCCGAGTTTGCAAGTGAAATAAACTACGAGTCAGTCATGGGACTGGTATGAGAAAACTACTTAACTTATATTATAACAAGGCCAATCACAGGACCATGCCGCTAACGCGGAACGGGTTTACTCCATTGGATTGCTAGTGCTTAAAACAAGTAAATCATTTAAACATCGCAATGCTTTTTACAAAAATGAAGCCATTATAAGACTCATTTCCCATCATATACTGCAGCGCAAACCGGAGGATAGAGTTTTTACCTTATAATGACCAAAATATGCTTGATACGAATAAAACAAAAAAGCACTTGATATTATTACTAGTGTTTATATGTTTCAAAAACTATTTCAATCATAAGTATCAATCATAGATGGCATAAGTGCCCCCATACCACTATGTCGCCATATATAGGTTTACAATCAAAATCGCACGATATCGTATTTGTAAATTGGATCTCCATCAAGAACTAAGGAAAGGGATCGTCCTTACCGCTTCGAGACAATCTAGCCCATGTCTCAGGAAAGTACTCTGTCAAGCCTTTGGATCGTCAGGGCCAGTCCACACGGAGTGGATTAAAATGCCTGAACACTGCGTTTCCCCGCCCTATGGGGCGTAAACTGGTCATATCCCGACCAAACCATCGGCCCCGTAACGACCGATATAACTGAGGCACCTCGCTATCCATCATCCACATAAGTAAAATGCTCGGGCATGTAAAACCCAAAACACCACTCCTAGCTAGAAGTAAACGCACGTCCTCCCTAAGGTCCTCTACCGTTTCTGGCTCATACCGGGGTGTTTTGGTTAAATTTTATAAACTATTTGGTTAAATATAACCTCTGAGCTCGTACGTCTCAGAGAAGGGCGTTAAGCAAGAGAGTAAATTCTCCACCGTCAAACAGATATATATTTAGTAGAAATCAACCACACAGAATAAAATCCAATGTCAGACACATAGTCCATTTACAAGTTCATTCTGGGTCTGAACGAAACCGGAGGCACCTAGTACCCTGCATATCCATTGATCTCCAAGTACGTCTGGACGATCACTAACTGATTCCCTCCTCTTGGGTGTACGGCCCAATTAAGATCACCAGTAATCACCCAAACGACGTGAAGACGTCCGGTCTTCGACCACCGTCTTCATCTTCGACACCACGTCGACTCAGTTATTCGGAATGGGATAAACCCGGTCTTTCTGAATAACTCGCGTATATAATAAACAAGTGTTACACAAACACAACATACGCCTCATTCCAATTCAGAATATTCTTTTGTTCAAATATTCTTATACTTTGGGAAAGGTTCCCATTAATTTGATCAAAGATAAATACTTTAAATTTATTCTTTAGTCTCCTTTGAATATCAATTCAAACTAGTCGGGATTAGCGAACCACACCGAAGTAATCATTTATTTTAATTTCCCAACCCAACCTATTCATCCCATGAAGTAAAACTGGTAATACTTCATATCTAACACCACGGTGTTATCGGTAAATTCAATTACTATTTCACATTCAAAATCTAATTAAAGATTTAACTATCGCCTGGAGTAAAACTGGTGATACTCCATTCTCGATCTTTTCAATCTAATTAAAGATTCATTAAAAGTCCACTTAGTTTTAATCTTTAACTGGGTTAAAGAATCAGTGTCATTTAAAACACGGTTCACGATAAACCCAAAATCACATTCCATTAATTATCGGGTTAAAGAACAAGTGTTATTTAAAAAACTGTTCATGATAAACCCAAAAATCAATACCAATTCAATTCCAATTAAATATTATTTAACTGGTACACTTCATTAAACCTAAATAAAAAGATTTAATCTTTTTCTCAACTGGGCTTAAGAACAGTGTTAATGAAGACACCATTCACGACAAACCCAAATCACATTTGATATTAAATACAAGGCTCTGAATATAAAATATATCGGCTTATATTCAATATCAAATTCTACGACCAACAGATATCGTATTGGAAATAACGATATAAATATATCTTTCAAATTCCCATAACAATATATGTATTATCACGAAATCCAACATCGAAATATTCCAAAGACAATTTCGATTCAAATCCATTCCAATTCAATTATTGGAAATTCTGGTTATTTTCAAATCCACTTTATTTATTCTAAAAACAAATAAATTTTTATTCTAGTTCAAAACTAGTTCATTTCGGTAAAAATCTATTTTTATCTTTTCAAATGTGGAGTTTTTCATCCCAATTCTTCACAAATCATTTCTTATGATTTTACACAAATTATTGATATTTTTAATAATTTTATCAAGGCCCGTACAGTCGATTTCCATCAACGGCCATCGAACTGCACTTACAGTGACCTTTTCCAAATTTGATTTGGACATAATTCCAAATCCAACCATTAGATTTCAAATTTTCAATATTCGTTAGAAAGCTCTTTTCGATACGAACCCAACGGTTCTGGTTTCAGGAGAATCCGACGGTCGGATCTCCCGCAATATCCATTCGAAGTCAATGGTCGAAATTCACGAACTGCCGCGGCGCGTTCTATTCAGGCCATTATATTATATATATAATATATACTTCGTCGATTTCAATTCAAAATGTGCTTTATAAATCGTTTTAAATTCATTTCAAATAGATTTCAATTCCATTTCAATTCAATTTCAATTTAATTTGAATTTCAATTCTATTTAATTTAATTCGAATTTCAATTTATTTCAATTTAAATCGAATTCAATTCTATTCAATTTCAATTTGAATTCAATTCTATTCAATTTCAATTTGAATTCAATTCTATTCAATTCCAATTTGATTTCAATTTGATTTCTATTCAATTTCAATTTGAATTTTGATTATTTTCAATATAATTCAAATTTCGAAATCACTTTCAATATAATTCAAATTTCGAAAACACTCTCAATATAATTCAAATTACGAAAACACTTTCAGTATACATTGAAAATTGAATAAAATCGATATAAATATCGTTCACGTCAAAATGGCGTCAATCTAATCAACACGGCTTCATATATTTCTATTTTCAAATATTCTATTTCAAATATTCCTTTTTCAAATATCTCTATTTCAAAACTGGAATGAAGCCCAATCAATTACCATATAATGTTAATTATATGGATTTTCTACAACACATGTACAAAATAACAACGACAAATAATCAACCATCATCCAGAGCGCGTTCTACACTGTATAAGCATCAAATATAAATATTAACGCTTATAACAGCCTGTCAATCAATCGATCGACATACAACTAATTATTGGGATTAGTGTATGTCATATATCATCCCAATACCCGTGTGGGGTTTCAAACAATCAAACATAGATTTTATTTGTGTAGTTGGGCGATGTGTAAAATTTATCATCCCAATCAATATCAATCAAATCAGTGCATATAAACAAACCTCCGATTTGTTTATAAATATTTATTTTATATACACGTTAAAAATTCTATTTTCAACTATAAATATTTTTAACTAAATAAATATTTTATTTCATTTCACATCACACAATCAACTACACATCAAAATCAAACAAACCAGCATACAAGCCGTCCATGGTCTGTGGACGACGGGTGTCGGGTGCTACTAAACACCGTCTGCATCCTAGTATATATTATTAACTAGAAAACAAAATTAAAAGGTGAGAAGTTCTCACCGATAGCTAATCCAAATTCCACGCCTCTTCATATGTAGGAAATCTTTACCTTTTCGTCTTTTGTCATTTTCGTTACCCGTATTCACTACATATATAAAAATCACATTTTTATATTCTCTCCACTTCACGATAAAATAAAGTTCAGATTTTTATATCACTTCATATATTTACAACGCCTCTTACTATATAACAATTATACTTTTATATTTCTACTTCTTATATAAAGATTGAATTTTTATTATCATAACCATACAAAAATTATATTTCTCTATCGCCATTCTCTATATAAAGATCTTGCCTTTTCAAATATAAAGATCATATTTTTACTTCTTCTATAATATAAAATCATATTTTTATATTATCTAGTATATAAAATTCATATTTTTATAACTCTACTTTAATAAAAATCACATTTTTATTACTCTACATCAATGAAAATCCTATTTTTATTTCACCTTCCTATATATAAAAATCGAATTTTTATTTTCACCTTGTTATAACGATTGAATTTTTATCTTCACTTCGTTATAAAAATTATATTTCTATATCGCCCTTCCTCTAATAAAGATTATATTTTTATAACTCTATCTAAATAAAAATCATATTTTTACTATCATACCTATATAAAGATCATATTTTTAATATGCCACTAGTATAAAAATTATATTTTCAACTTCTTGATTGTATACAAATTATATTTTTAACTTCTCTATAATATAAAAATTATATTTTTACCCTTATCCTCATATTAAAAATTATATTTTTATAGAAATAAAAAATATAATCTTTTCAGTTTAAAAATCAAACCTTCTTGTTTTTAAATAAAAACCACCCTCTTAACATGAAATTCATACATTTTTATCTACCAAAAATTGAATTTTTATACACCTAAAAATCATGTCTTTGCTAAATTCAAAAAAAATCATGTCTTCATTTAATAAAAGATTTTATTTTTAACTCATGTTATTAAAACATAGTTATTTCTATTTAAAATCCAAAAAGAAAATAAAATAAAACAGTGTTAGTTTCAGTTTCTAAAAATAATGTAAATTCATTTTAAAATTAACTCACTGTAAGTCATCCAGCATTGCTTAACCGGAGCTCCAAATTAGGGTTCATCTTCACCATCACCAGGGGCCACCGGAGCTGCATCTAGTACCACCACGCCGTCCACCTTGGCGGCGCCTCTCCTCACGCGGAGAACAAGGAAACTCGGTGGCCTATTTGCGCTAGAAATGGCGAGCGACAGCTGCGAGCTTAGGCAGCGATTTCGGGTGCTTCAGGCGATGGAATGCAGGGGAAGAAGGGAATGGCGGAGGAGGAGGGGTCGCGACTGAGGGGGGAGGTGGATGGAGCGGTGGTGGTGCTGAATCGAAGGGGGGTTTATTTTTGGGTGTTTCCTCTTTTTTTTATATCGAAGGAGAGACTGAGGTCAACGGGGGAAGGAAAGGGGTATAAGGGTTTTTTTTAATTTTGAATCCAAAAAGTAACTTTAATTTTCAAACTCGAAATCAAACCCACCGACTGTCGTCCCTAGCTAATTACCCCCATTCCGAACACAATGGGATATGTTACGGAGGCCAATTCGATCGTTACGATCAGTTTTCGTCAAAATCAACATATAGCTCTATATATTGAATTTGAACGCGCATTTCAATTTGCTGGGGTCACATACGAACCCTAAAAATTCCCGAAAAATATTTTCTAACTTCGTATTGATGATACGGTCCTAACAAAACTAATTTCGTCAAATTTTGAGACTGTTTGAAAAATGGCCATTTTCCAGTCAATTAAAATCAACTAAAACTGGTCAAACGCGTTTTCCTTTTCCACACTCACATATTGAATTCAAAAATTATGAAAAATGAAACCTAGCAATAATTTGACATCGCGGATCCAACAAAAGTGGTTTCGTCGAAATCTGAGGTCGTCTGCAAAACTTCCATTTTTAAGGGCCAGAATTCCATAGCGACTATTCTGAATTTTTAACTGGGCATATCTTTTGATTCCCGCTATGAAATTTTGATTTCTCGGATTCGTTGGAAAGATATTCTCAATTAGATTCTAATATTTTTGGTTTCGCTAAAATCCGGTTTATTTTGAATCCTGTACTTTCATTTGAAGTTTGAAATCGAATTATCGAACTACCGCGCCATTTTCAATTCCTTTTATATACATAAATAAAATATTTATATTCTAACGACGACGTATATAAATATATATGTCTACTCTATTCAAAATAAATTTCTCATCGTTATTATTTAAAATAATTCATTTTAAATAATCAAAATTCGCGAAAATTGCCAAAATAAAAAATTTAAATTGGCCCAGATTTCCGGGTTATTACAGTTTGCAACTTGATTATGAATCGCTTGAATAAGAACAACATATTGAAATATCTCGAAGTCGTCTCTTATACCAATTTGAATATCATAACAATTTTTTTTCTTGTACCATTCTAGTGACTCTAACTTCAAAATGCTGAACAGGTTTCAAATGTTTTTTTCATTTTAGGTTGTACTGTTATATCAAGTGCCACTTAATCATTGTTAGACCGAAACTACTTTTGTATGGAAACCTATTGAGAAGACATGGATGATAAAGAACTTGTAAAATGTATATTGTTGTATTGTTGACAATATAAATATGAACCAAAGAAATGCATAGTCTTAGACAATTGCTGAATCACAGCAATATGAAAATCATGTTTCAAATAACATATTGAATTTCGCTGACAGCAGCCTAACAGAAAATAAGACCAACACAATGATTAAAATTAAAACTTTTTAAAAAAATATCTTTCACAAACTGGATAAATGTTTGGGCCAAACTGAATATGAAGCAAAGAAATGCATAGTCTAAGACAAAAGGCATTAAAACTTCTATTAATTGATATATTCTTCAATGGCTACTAATATATGCATATAATGTTAAAAGTAAAAAGATATTTCTTGATGAATTGCGACCACCAAGCGACATTCCTTTGTAGACATAAATAGAAGACTCTTATAGGTTAGGTTATAGTAGTAAGATTCATTAACAATGACAAGTATAATATAGCATTAAAATACATATATTAGGATAGAATATGATTGCTAATCGGCAAAGACTCTGTAGTCTTCAATACAAACTTGCTCGAAACTGGAATAAATTTGATCATCAATATGCTATGAGAATGCTAATTATCACAAAAATAATAGTAGTAAGGACCGACCTCCGCTAGGTAGCAAAATATATAGAAGACAAACATGATGATATATAAAATTCATGGTTGAACTCGTAAAATTAATGCATATTAAAAAGAATCAATTTGATAGAATAGTTAATATTACTGAGAATTAAATTTGAGTGCTAAATGAGGTAACACAATCATTTACTGAGATCTTTACTCAATATCATTTGCGTTAGTTATAATCATATATATTTGTGTTGGTAAACTGATATCACATCATATGTAGATAATTAAAAAAAATTAGAATTCAAATATAATCAATATGCAAACTACAACTAAAAGTAAAAATGGTTTGATCTAGAAAAGAAAAGGCATCCAAAATTTGAGAATGTTAACAGACCCAAAACTGAATTCGAGTAAGTGCACCAACACATAGAAAGCTATATAATAACTCAAAAAAATAAAAGTTAAGGTTGATATGAACATACTGTTAATAAACCGGTAAAGAATTTGTTACTAAACAAAGTTATAAAGAAAAGAGAAAATAACCAAATGCTAAAAGATACCATAAAAATGAGAAAAGCAATTCATCAAGTGAAGGGACAATGATTCAACCTTCTAGCAAAAACATTCTAGAAACTAAGAAAGAACTAAAAATGTGTTATATCATTTAAACCAATAGCTAGAATACAGTCAAAAAAATAAGCACTAACAAAAGATTATTGTCAATTGTGCAATCTTAAATTTGTCTTATATAATATATATAAATTTATCCATCAAATGCAGAGTATACATACCCATTTGAGGCCATGTTTAATCAAATGTATGAAAACATGCTTGACATTAAACTTGTCTTATGTATTATAAGAACATTAACATTCATACAACACTAAGAGTGAAAAATACATTCTTCCCTAGTTTAAATACATACATATATCCGTTTGTGATATTAACTAAAAATCCTAGGCCTACTTGCAAAGTTGCATTTGACTCTGAAGTAAAATTAAGGTATGACAGACTTCTACATGCCCCCAATATTCAAAAATTTTGCATTTCTGCCATATTCCAAGTAGTGCTATTTGCGAACAGATTTTATTCAGCAGTCCTTTACCTATATTAGTAGCATAGAAGGAAAAAAAATATTCCTTCCAAATTATCAAAATGTATGAAACATGAGTTATTATATTATTATTATTATCACTTATATTCCTTCCAAATTATCAAAATGTATGAAACATGAGTTATTATATTATTATTATCACCTTAACTTCATGTTCAATCATAGACAACCTTTCTTGAAGATTTAAAATAATACATTAATTTATAATATAACAACAATTCATCCATCAACAAACATTTAATTCACTATTAAAAACATATAATTGTGCAATAGGAATATGTCTTAAGAATCAAAATCAATACAGTAACAAAATTTTATTAATTTCACATTATAAACAAAGCAACAAATGTTTCCAATCTGAATTTTCAGAAATTCCAGAATCATGGAACCACTACTGACATTCTAAAGTTTTCACAAATTTAACTGATTACCTTTTGCAATTTAAATATAATATGTAAATGTTATAAAATATGCAAGACAAAATGAGTCTTATCACTTATGCGAGTGAAAGGAAAAAAAACAAAATTTTAAATTATTTTGATGAAACCAATATTGTATGAAGTGCAGGGAAAACACTTTTTGTTAAAAAATAACAACTATTCTACTGAACTACTGCATGCTCAAGTTGGACCGGAATAGTTTACTAACTATGTATATAGTTATTGTACATTGATTAATGTTTGAGATATCATTGCTCATTTTATTCCCGTTTTGAATGCTCCACTAACATATCAAAAACCTATATTTTAGAAGTTGGTGATCATTTAGTTAATTATCAATATTCTTATGATACATGCTTAGTTATCGGTTGTGGACTAACTAACTAACAGTCCTATATCGGAAAAGTTACTGCTTGTTCTTTTATTTATCAGTTCCATGTTTGAAAAGTAAAATGATAGAAGTGGAAATACCAAATAAAAACCATTCAGGAATGACTAAAGTTATTGGACATTGGAATAGCAGCAGCTGATACTCTTGAGGTAAGCATCTTGTAAGTGTGGCTTTAGCCACATTTTTGTAAAATAGAGGAAAACAATTAATAAATTTCTAAAAATGGCTAGATTACACATGCTCAGGCACCCTTTACAATCTCATATTGTCACATATGTGCTTTGAACGAAACATGAAAATAAGTTATGCACATTGGTTAAATCTTATAAATGCACAAAGCCTAAATTTTATATAAGCTGTACTTAAAAATTCATGGAATTTGAATCACGCATCTCAAAAATTAAATAAGCCATGTTTTAAAAGTATATTTAACCGTCTAAAATTTCAAACACCTACAACTAATTAACCTCTTTCATGTTCAAATATATTCAACTAACTAAATGAACCATTCGTTTTTTACATTTAGTAAGGCTAGATCTGATAGACAGTTTCATAATATCTTAAAGGTTGACATCAGATCTGATATATAGAGTTTCATAATATATTTATTTTACATTCAGTAAGGCTACATCTATTTTATTTCAGAAATCTACAGCAAAATTTCATATCTATAGTCCAAAGAAAACGAAAGTGAAATCGATTTTTTTACCTATTATCGTGATTCCTAGAAGTCATGATTCCTAGAAGCCCCAATTCGAAGTCCATGATTGAGAAACGGGTGGAGAGAGGATCGAGAGACTAACACCGATTCGAGAAATCAAGAATTATCGCTGATAATAGAATCTATTAGAGGGAGGATCGAGGAATAAGCGTTAGCGAGCAAGGATTTCTATTTTTTGGAATCCATTTTATTTTTATTCGCTTATGGAAGCGGCCTTCAGAGCAATAAGCGTTAGGGAGAAAGCATTGAGGCAGCGATTAGGTTAATGGGTGAGCTATTACCATTTTGCCCTCAGAATATAAGTGTTGACCAAGCATATCAACACAAATAAGTGTTGGCATATTTTTGGTGACACATTTTTACTATAGCAACACATATTAGTGTCACTAGTCTACAACACATATAAGTGTTTGCAGTTGAAAAAAATAAGAGTTTCCAAATGGCCATTATGGTGTAGTGTTAGCTACCTCCATCGACAATACTTCTTCCTTTATTACTATAGTCCCTCGGTTTGATTGATTTGATTTGATGTGCATCCGTGATTTGGGAGTGTTATTCGAGGTGGGCGGTAGTCGCGGCTATGCGTTACCACCAGTAAGGGCATGCAACTAGTATATTCCTACTCTGGGCATTCCTCGTGTGCCTTCTCATATTATCCTGATCGAGCCCCTACGACTTCGATTTGTTCCATACCTATCGAGTGCCCTCTGATAGCCACTACGTACTATGGACTTTACGGTATTATAAACGGTGTAAGGATCATAATGGTAATCCGGTTTGCGCTATTTTAATATTTTATATTTAAACATAGACACTATAATAATAGCGTATTGTATTATATAGTATCTAGTTTAACGGATCCTTAGGAGATGGAAATTCCCATAACATCTCTTAAGCTATTGCACTCGTGTTATCGCATGAATTTGATATAACTAATATGAGAATATTTTAGTTTTGATCCAAGTATTTTTGTCTTTTCATTTGTTCTCGGGTTAGCCTGAGTTTCTAGTTATTGAAGACGACGTTATGAAGATGGAGCTTGCCAGAAGTATTATTATTTATTTCTTCTGCAAATATTGGTATGTTTATTATAGTTAAATCTGATAATTGTAGTAAAATATAATCAAATGTATGTTTTAACAGCTTCATGAACTGTTATTTATTTATTATATTTTGTCCTTTCACTGTGAGATTCTGTGTTTGTTTTTCTTCTTCTCTTCATTTTCTTATATAAATCCCAATAACTATCCGTATTTTTGATTTGTTTATGTCGACATTAAGGATCATTGTCGATTTGAACGATGAAAAATCCCAGATGTTACAAAACACATATATAAACAACATGTACGTGAATGGAGTGTTGTTTTTCTGATGAGGTGAAGGTGCACTTTCATGTGTGTTGTTGTGGTAATCAAAATGGTTGAAGTGGTGTTATTTCTTAGGTATGCATTTACAAACCTTTTTTTGGTTGAAAAATAATAACTGACATAAAATATATATTCAAGGTACTTCATTATCAACCATTGATATGTAGTGATATTATTTCTTCTGTGCGTACATATATATAGATTATAAGGGAGAATAGTTTCATTTTTTGTGCATGTTATCATCTTGGAAAGTAGAGGTAGTAAGTGCAAGACGATGAAATAACTGCTTAATATGATGAGATTCCTAGTTGTGCAAGAGCAGGAACAACACCACTTCCTGCCAATCCAGCACATGAAGACGAAAAGACAACCACCGGAGGAGCCATGATTAAATCTAACAAACACGCATGTTATTCCACCAATTCTAGAAGCAATCTTTCCCCTTTTGTTCCTCCATAGTCCACAGTCCAAGAAGATGATCAATCATAACAATTTTTGTCTGCACACCACCTGCACTTCTGTCTGCCTAATGCATGGCCACACCTTGCACCTGCTCACCGTGACCCCTCGCCGCCGTCGAAGTTCGACCGTAGTTCCTTCCAGCAATCGCCACACACCTTCCTTGACCCCGAGATTTGTCGTCTAGTTTGGAGTTTGTCGTGGCCCGAGTTTGATTTGTCGCTGCTGACATCGATTTAGAGTTTTGCGTCTTTTTTCCCTCGCATGCCTGCTCATTGTATGCATTTTTGGACTATGTGTTGTATTACTTATGATTTTGTTAATGTAACTTTATCTAGTACTTTGTAATGTTTGTTAGAAATTTATGAATGTCATTTTTCTTAGTTTTTTGAAATGTATGTTTTATGATAATATTTGTTTTAGTCCTTGAATTGTTAAATACCTCTAAATTTGTATTATAATATATAAGCTACAGTTATTTATTATTTTTATTTTTGAATTTATGTTGCAACTGTCAAAAATAGTTGTAAAATATCAAATTACAGCAATAAATAATAGCTGTAAAAAAACTTTTAACAAGATCTAAAAGAAGTTGTAAAAATGCATTTTACAACTGCTAAAGACAGCTATAAATAAATCTTTAGCAACTGCATGAATAGTTGTAAAAAGATGTTTTTACAACTGCCCAAAATGGTTGTAAAATAATATTACTCTATTACAACTGTGGATATGAAGACTGGTGGACGTTAGTTGTAATAGACCTATTACAACTGTTTTTGACAATTGCAAAAAAGTGTTTTTTTTGTAGTGATCTTCAAATCTTGAATCAGAATTACCTAAATCTAATTTTCTAATTTCGGAAAAGATTTAGGGAAGAAAGAGAATTGCAGAGCCTTGGCAGCGTCTAAGAAAATATGAGTTCAAATCTAGGCCCTGCTAGTCTATTTATAGGTATACGAGAAAGTTTGGTCCATCGAATTTAACCCAATAAAATCTGAAATGTTTATTCCAGGAAAACATGTCATCTACAAAAATAGATCTGACTCGATTGGATCGACCCAGTTTAGTGGTGGGTCGGCTCCCGGGTCAACCCATCCTGGTCTGTACATGTAATATCTGCCTCATTTGAATTCTGTTTCATGTTAATTAATAACCTTTAATTTCTTACTTAATATGACTTATCTGATTTATTGTTTTTTAGTTAAAAGTTTATATTTCGAATTTATGCGTGTATATATGCGTATAACCTTTCAAATCCTTGTCTGTTAAGAGCTGCTCTATTAACGTAATTAATAACACGATTAATTCGTTATTTTATACCTTTTAATGCATTCTAATTTCAAATGCAGCTGTTTTATTGTCCCTTTTTCATTTATTATGCATTTATTACTCTCTGCTCTTAACTTGCACTTTTTATCTCAACATTTGTATTTATGCGTATATATATGCTCAATTTTTATTTCTTTTTAAAATTCAAACAACATTATACCATCATTTATTATTTAATTAAAGATGCGGGGTGTTACAGTTAGGAGAAAGAAATTAGAGGGTTAGAAAAGAAAGAAGAAGAAAATTAGAATAGAAGAATAAAAAGAAAACCAATAACACAGAATCAGAGTAGAAATAGAACCTCACAGCGGGACATATAAAATATAATATATCAAAACTCTTTACTCAAAAGAGAACTGTATAAATACGATTACAACATCAGAGTACACATTAGATCAATACAATTCACACAGTAGAATAAATTATTACCATAAAATACAGAATTATGTCTCAACTCCAGCTCCTTTCTTGAAGCTCCAGGCAATTCCTAATATAACCTAGAAATGCCCTCGGCCTGACCAACCCCATTTTGCAACATGCAAAATCACGTGGATTGTCAGTCTGGAAGACTTTCAGTGATAAAACTCATACAATAAACAAATTGTTTAACATTATAAAACTTTTCAAAAGAATGGAACTCTCGTAAGACACGACCACACATAAACATGGCACATAATTTTACCTTACGATAACCAAAACATTAGTAATATCAAAATCCAGTAATATTATAATAATATCTATTAATTCACAAGTAAATAGGAATATAGTCGGAAAGGTTGCATCTGACTTTCCAACATAACTGGTATACATCTAAAAAGGTACAGATCGTATCGGAGTTTGGATTTTAACCATAATAAGGTATAGGACCACCTCCTGATAGTGTACCTTTAAAGAGCAATACTTTAGGGTTCAACAAGAACATCTTGCAAACCGGCCACACATGACCGACCATTCATTCAACTTGAGTGTACCGAATATATTGTCACCCTACGGTTGCACAACCACCGTATTCCAGGAGTTACAAAAACGGAAGAAGAAATACTAATTGACGTCTACAAATATACTCTAGGTGTTAAGCTAAAAGAAGTTTCCTTCTTCACCATCAAACTTGGTATATTTGTAAAAATCAATGTACGTGACTCTTAGGAAATACTCTGTCAAACATTCGTCCTTACTAATCATCTAGGAACAGGATGAATCGAAGGCACCCTCCTACCGCATCCTATATGGTTATCACCCCTAAGGATCAGTAGTGACTAGTCTTTGCAATCCATAGATTTCAACCACGACAAAGTCATAGTTAGGGGAGTAAACGGGTCAGACCGGACAGAGGTGTGTCCAAGCTCTGTCGTATAAGAGATTCGGACGGACACAGACTAGACAAGCATTATGTTCGAACACTGTTCGCACGATCCGGAAAATGTTCGAACAATAGAAAAACATTGAACATTTTGGATCGGACTGGACCCTGGTGTGTCCAAGATGTGTCCTACAAGAGAATCATACGGACACGAACCAGACACCTTATATCTTCGGACCGAGCCAGACAACGGACTGTCTTGTCCGATATACAACCCTAATTCGAAGATTACCTCCCTGAGCAACCTCCAGATTATAAGTGGTTCTTCCGTTTTACGAAGATCTACGGTCTTCAATGCTCCTTCTTTACACGTATCCTTGGAAATTAGTTTCGAATGCAACGTTGGTTTGAAGTTGTTTTGGGTCTAGTTCCCATCCCGGTCTCTTCGAACTAACCTATCAAAAGTCCAATAGGATATCTCACTGATAATCGGGGTTTTGAATATCAATTCAAACAGTACAGTCAAGTACATTGATAGCTCAGACCCTTTAATTAAAACCATTTATTAAAACTATATCATTGATTCTTAAAAATCGAATTTATATTCTATATCTTTCCTGTATATTTGAGGCTTCGAATACACGTTAATTACACGTATATTCAAAATCTTCATATACTTGATTGTCCAAATTCAATATAAAATAAATACTCAAATACGTATTATAAGGCTTAAATTTTCAAAACAAATTTTGTTTTCATTTTTATTTTAAAAATAACACTCTTTGAACTCATTCTAGGATACTACTGATCCCATCTCTAACGAGTCATTCTTATTGGATATTACTAATCCAATCTCTGATGAATTCTTTCGTTTGGTTTTAATGTGTCTTGTTCTCGACCTCTGTAACCAAAGCTCTGATACCACGATGACACGAACCAAACTCCCTCTATCTCCGAAGAGACGGATGAAGGCGGATTGAGTAGGTAACACGGCAAATCAGAACACAAATAGAAGAACAATTCATTGCCATTGCAACAATTTACATCAGAGTACAAGATATCAGAGTATAAATGAATAATATACAGTAGAACAATATCCGAGATTTAAATTACAAAGCAGCAGAAAAATAATACATAACACAACTGAAAGAAATACATAGATACAGAGCTTTCCGAATATAGCTTTAGCTGTAAACCCAGGATCCTGTGAAAATGAATATCTGCAAAACCAAAACTACTAGCTGCCCATGTGGAAAATATGGGCACCTAGAGTTTAGGATAAAACAATAAACTCCAGGTCAGTCATGGGACTGGTGTGAGAACTAAAACAATTTTTTAAAACTTTATTTTAAAGTTGGGTAAATCAAGGAACCACACCGTATAACACAGAATGAGTTTCCTCCCAAGAATACCAGTGCGTAAAACAAACAGCGCAATGCTTTTTGGAAAAATGAAGCTATTATAAGACTAGGGTCCCATCACACGATGCAATGCAAGCCGGAGGATAGAGTTTTCCTTATATTAGCCAAACATGCTTGGTACGTTTTAAAACAAATCAATTTGATATTACTATAAGTGTATAGTGTCAAAATCAACTTCAAATATAAATGTATCAATCATAGACGGCATGGGTACCCTATATCATGTCTCTATACAAGTTCTACAATTAAAACTGCACGATGTTGTATTGGAAGTTGGATTTCCATCATGAACCAAGGCAAGGGATCGTCCTTACCGAATTCAAGACACTCTAACCCGTGCCTTAGGATCAGCCGCAACTGCACCTTGGATCTTCAGGGCCGGTCCGCACCTACGTTAGTGGATTGGTAATTCCTAAACAATACGTTTCCCTGCCCTATGGGGCGTAAGTCTGGTCATTATGTCGACCATATCCATCCATTGGCCCCTTAGTGACCGATATATCTGAGGTAACTCGCTTTCCATCATCCACATAAGTAAAAATGTCTGGGCTCCATACCATGACACCACTCCTAGCTAGAAAGAAACGCATGTTCTCCCTGCAGTCCTCTCCCGTTTTTGGTTCATACCGGGGTGTGAGGCTTGCGAATTAACGCTACACAAAGCTATGCTATTTCAAGACGTGCTTTGATTATCAACCACAAGACCCTAATTTTCAACAAAACATTAATCATTTGCATCTTTGCATGCCATACTGACAATTCACTCCATGCGACTGATGTCTGTCAATATACAACCTCTAAGCTCATACGTCTTAGAGAAGGGTGTTAAGAAAGAGAATAAATTCTCCGCCACCAAACAGATGTATATTTAATAGAAATCAATCAACATAGAATAAAATCTAATGTTAGACACACATCCATTTACTAGTTCGTTCTGGTCTGAACGAAACCGGAGGCGCCTTATTCCTCATCCCTTATGTCTAATACAGGAGAGAGGTCCTCACATATCCGGTTGATCTCCAAGTACATCTGGACGATCACCACTTATAAGCCCAATCAAGGCATCAGTAATCATCCAAACGATGTGAAGACCTCCGGTCTTCAACAACCGTCTTCATCGTCGACTTATCGTCATATTTATTATTCAGATTGGGTTAAACCCGGTCTTTCTGAAAACTTGCGTATTTTATAAACAAGTGCTATAAAAACACAACATATGCCTCATTCCAATCCAGAATATTCTTTTATTCAAATATTCTTTTCTTTAGGGAAAGGTTCCCATTAATTTTATCAAATATAAATTCTTTTAAATTTATTCTTTAATCTTCCTTTGGATATCATTTCAAAAGATTTCATTATCTTTTCAATTCTAAACCAAATTAAGGTTTGTCCAACTAGTCGGGATTAACGAACCTCACCGAAGTAATCATTTATTATATTTCCCAATCCCAACCTATTCATCCCATGGAGAAAAACTGGTAGTACTCCGTATCTAACACCACGGTGTTATCAGTAAAATTAATTACCACTGCTCGTTCAAATCTAATTAAAGATTTAACTACGCCTGGAGTAAAACTGGTGGTACTCCATTCTCGATTATTTCATGAATTCGATAAATTTAATTACCTTATTCTCATTTCAATCTAATTAAAGATTCATTAAAACTCCACTTAGTTTTAATCTTCAAAAATCATTATTTAATGATTATTCAAATCTAGGAAATAAATCTTGTCTTTAACTGGGTTAAAGAACCAATGTCATTTAAAACACAGTTCACAATAAACCCAAAATCACATTCCATTAATTATGGAATCTTCACGGAAAACGGATCAATATATAATCGATATCAATTTCCGTATCTGACTAATAATATAAATGGAATAATGACAAAGCCTTTTAAATTCCATATATATTAACAGTCTTCCTCCATAGAAGCTCACTTCGATTATCAATAAATCAAATTTCTTTGAAATTTTTTCCATTAAATCTTAATAAAAAGATCTATAAATTTCAAATCACATTTCACTATTAATCGTGTTAAAGAACGAATGTCGTTTAAAACACAGTTCACGATAAACCCATAATCAACTTTCCTTTCTATTCCAATTAAATGGTAATTAATTGGTAAACTCCTCTAAATCTTAATTAAAAGATTTATTCTTTACTCAACTGGATTTAAGAACAGTGTTAATGAAGACACCATTCACGACAAACCCAAAATCCAATTTAATATTAAATACAAGGCTCTAAATAGAAATTATATCGGCTTATATTCAATATCAAATTCTGAAACTAACGGATATCGTATTGGGAATAACGATATCTGTATCTTCCAAATTCCCATAACAATATCCATATAACCACGGAATCCAATATCGAAATATTCTGAAGATTATTTCCATTCCAATCCATTCCAATTTATTCATTCAAAAATTTTGGTAATTTTAAAACCATTTCAAATCCAATTTATTTATTTAAAAACATTAGATTATCTTTCTAGTTAATAACTAGTTTATCTTTACATACATGGAATTTTTCATCCCACTTCTTTCCAAATCATTTATTATCATTTTACATGAATTATTGATATTTTTAATAATTTTATCAAGGCCCGTACAATCAGTTTCCAATAATGGCCACTGAACTGCATCCATAGCGACCTTTTCCAAATTTGATTTGGACATAATTCCAAATCCAATCGTTAGATTTCAAATCTCTTATATTCTTTGGAAATCTCTTTTCGATATGAATCCAACGGTTCCAGTTTTAGGAGAATCCTACAGTCGGATCTCCCGTAACATCAATTCGAAGTTAATGGTCGAAATTCGCGAACGGTCGCTGCGCGACGCGTTCTATTCAAGCCACTATATATACATTATATATTTCGTCGATTTCCATTCAAAACGTATTTTTATAGATCGTTTATAAATTCATTTTAAAATGATTTTAACTTCATTTTTCCATTTTAAATCAAAATTGAATATTCCATATCATTATAATGTTTAAACGATAATATTTTCAAAATATCAGGTTTTGAAATCATTTCATTTTCGATATTCATTATAAAAATGAATAAAATCGATATAAATATCGTTCGCGTTAAAATGGCGCAAATTTAATCAATATGGCTTCACAAATTTCAATAATTTTGTGTCCATCCAAAATCGGACATCAAATTCACATTTTAATCCTTTACTAAATATTATTTTAAAATATTCGTTATTTTAAAATATTCGTTCTTTCTGAATTGGAATCAGACCCGACCAATTACCATATAATGTTATTTATATGGATTTCATACAACACATGTACACAACAATAATGGCACACAATCAACCATCATCCAGAGTGCATTACACAACTGCATAAGCATTAAATATAAATAATTAATGCTTACAACAGTCTGCCAACCACTCGATTAACATACAATTAACAATTGGATTAGTGTATGTCAAATATCATCCCAATACCCGTGTGGGGTTTCAACCAACAAATACTGAATATAATTTGTGCAGTTGGGCGATGTGTAAAATTTATCTTCCCAATCAATATCAGTTAAATGGGTATACGTAAACAAATCGTCCGATTTGTAAATGTATGTTTGTTTTCATTTCAGGAGAATTTTATGATGATCAGATATACGTTAAAATTATATTTTTAACGATAATATATTTTATTCAACTCATGAATATTTTATATAGTTCATATATTCAATAAAAATGATATTTTTATTGTTCAAACATTTTATTCAACACATGAATATTTTATATTCCATTTCACATCACAATCATAACACAACGCAGCCCAAACAACCTTGGTTTATACAATAAATAGTGTCGGAGGCAACTAATCCCCGTTTGCATCCTAGTATATATTTAACTGTAAAATAATTAGAGTGAGAAGGAGTTCTCACCTTTGATCGGTTTCAGAAATCGTTTTAATAACGATTGTTTTTAATAAAATTAAACAGATGCTTAATTTTATCAAAAATCCAAACGGCTTATGTTTTGGTCTGCTCCATGTTGTAGTGCTCGTCTAGAGGGTTCCAACCAACGAAAATCATCTGATTTTATTTCGGTATGACAAAGTTATAGTATTACAAACATTAATTACCTTAACGAATAATTAATTAATTAATTACCTCATTAATTCGTTAATCACTTTCTCTTCCTGATCGAAATAACGAAGTCGTCATTCAAAAGGAATCCGCTCCTTTTAACCTTCCGCTGTTGTCCGCCGTCATAGCCCACCGGACTCCGATCTGGGAGTGCCACGCCAAAGGGCGTCATCGCACCCTCCACCGCCGGCCACGGAGGCCAGCTCACACCACCGAAGAGCCCTAAAATCGATCTCAAACCCAGTTGCTTTGAGGGCACGAATCCAACAAGATACGAAACGAAAGATCATCTTCTTGGTACCAAATTGAAGAGCCAAAAATTCTCCTTCATTTTCATTTTGAAATTATAACTTGATTTCCCTTGAATTGGAAGAATTTAACCCTAAAAAACCAGACGATTTCCACCGCTCGCTTCAAGGTTGGTGGCGCGTTTTGTTTAAAAGGGGCTAGGGTTTTAGTTGAATGGGCTAAGGCCTTATATAGTTTATTTTAATTAATATTTAATTTTATTTTTCTTTTAAAAGGGAAATTTTCGTTTGAACTCCAAATCAAACCCAACGACTGTCGCCTCCAGCTAAATACCCCCATTATGAACATAATGGAATATGTTTCGTTAGCCAATTCTATCATTTCAATCAATTTTCGTCAAAATTAAAATATAAATCAATATATATTGAATTTAAACGTACATTTTAATTTACCGGGGCCACATACTGATTCCAAAAGTTACAGAAAAATAAATCTAGCTATGTTTTGACGATACGATCCTAACAAAACTAATTTCGTCAAATTTGGAGATTGTTTGAAAAATGGTCATTTTCCAGTCGATTAAATTCAACTAAAATTGACAAAACACGCTTTCTTTTGCCACACTCACAGATTAATCCCAAAAATTATGAAAATTGGAATCTAGCAATAATTTGACATTCCGGATCCAACAAAAGTGGTTTCGTCGAGAACGGAGGTCGTTTGCAAAATGGCTATTTTAAGGGCAATATATTATAATAAAAAATATATATATTCCATAGCGACTATTCTAAATTTTAAACTGGACATAACTTTCAATCTATAAAGTAAAATCTTAGTTTTTCACATTCGTTAGAAAGATATAATTAAACAGATTCAAATATTTCTGGTTTTACTGAAATCCGATTTATTTTCAATTCTGTACATTCAACTGAAATTTAAAATCGAATTTTCAAACTACCGCGCTATTTCAAGCTCGTTTTGTGATTAAAATAAATTTATACATTCCAACTTCGATTTAAATAAATTTATAGTTGTTATTATTTAAAATAAACCATTTTAAATATTCAAAATCCATTAAAATTGCTAAAATAAAAAATTTAAATTGGTTCTGAAAATCCGGGTTGTTACATGCGCAGTGTTTTATTACTAAATCATTAGTCAATTACAACCTTCTTGATTTCACAACTATAAGGGATATCACCAATTCCAACATCCTTAATTTAACGGCTACAAGGGATACCACCAAATTACCCATCCTTGATTTCACGGCAACAAAGGATACCACCGATTACTTTACTCAACCCAAACAATTACAAACAGCCCTATAACTCTTCAATAGCACTTGATTCAGAGAGTAATGAGTCGAGAGTGTAGAGAGAAGAAGATTAGTGAAAACAGAATTGAATTCGACAGAGTATAGATGTAGAAACCACAAAAATGATAAGAAATAATGGTATAATGAAAGAGAGTGAAAGTGGAGAAGAAGTGGTTAAAAATTCAAAATCAACCACTTTTTATAATATGTGAAAGGTTGCAACGTCTAAGAACCGTCATAAATAGTGAAAAGACACTTCCTTTCAAATTTGAAAAAAAATGACAGTTATATGTCGACATGTATATATATGTATTTCGACATATATATGGATAAAATTGAAATTTGAACATTTTTCATGTGTTTTGATATATATATATATATATATATATATATATTATTCTGGAAATTCTTGAATTAAAATGTAGTGTTATAAATGAATATTATAAAGTCAAAAATCATATGAAAACATAAATATAAACATATTTATAAAATTATAGAGTTTAAAACAATATAAATATAAAGTATATAAAATATAAATATATATAACTTATAAAGTATAAATCTATAAAACTTAAGTTTAAAATCAAATAAAAATAGAAAGTAAAATGGAGAAGAAAGAGTTTGAAGATAGAATTTGAAAAACAGAATTTGAACTTATTTTGAATTTGAACCTGGAGTGATATTCAGAGTCTTACATAATCTAGACTCTATAATTATATTTATCTTTAACTCTTGAAATCTTGAATACACACGAGTCTTGAAATATCTCTGAATTCTGAATCTCTAACATCTTTAAACTGTACAGTCTTCAGTAATATTTCTTGTATATAAATCCTGCATATGTGTGTGTGTGTATATATATATATATATATACTCTAGATAAAAGTAACATTTCCTGTATATAAATCCTGCATATGTGTGTGTGTATATATTCTAGATAAAGGTGTTAGTATATATTTTATAATCAATTAATATTGAAATAAGGTTGTTGTCATCAAAACTCCATTCTCTAACAGAAATTTCATGATGTTTTAAGGAATATTTTGAAGATATTGGTTAGCACAGCATGGGTCATCATTCATCCTACTCTTTATTTGTGTCCATCACTAAGGATAATAGATTTACCAATTCCAATTCTTTCAAGCTTTCTCAATAAAATACGAGGATCACCAATATATTTCTTGGCGGTCATAGGTTATTTGATTCCTAATTTTATTAATGCAACTTTATTTGTTGTTCCAATGCTTCAAAGAAGGATAAAAGACTCTTATTGGCTTGTTATTAGATTGTTAATATGGTTGTTATAGGTATATTGTAATATTTTCATTTTGTATTGTTTCTTTTATTTAATTATTATATAATTTTGTAGCTAAATTAGATCACTGGAATTAAATTAACGAATAATTCTAGATATTTATGCAATCACATTCAAAAATCACATACGTTTCCGCAAGAACAATGAAAGTTTACGGAGATTTTCATAATTATTCATCAATTTTTTTGGAAATCTCTGCAGTGACTTAGGTAAAAAAATTGCAAAAATATCCATATTTTTTCACTAAATAATTGCATAACTATATGCAATTATTTAGTAATTATACTTTAAGGACCTAATTTATAATCTTGTTCAGAAGGTGTTTTCATGTTGTTAAGTTTGATTTTAAGAACTTAATCCTAATATTTACCACAAAATAACTTCTCTAAGTTTATACTCTAATGTATACTTAATTTGTGTTTGATCTCTAGCTTTTACTTGCTCTAGAATCTCTGTGTTAAATGTCATTATATGGTTTACATTTTGCAGCCAAGAGTTTGGGTTGCAAGGGGTATGCATTAAAGTCAGTTTACACTTTTCAAGTATGTAAATAACTTGGTATTGTCGTCATTTTTATTGGTCTGTTCTACTAAAAACATTTTTGTTCTCGTTACAGATATACTCTCTTTTGCTTTTGCTCATAGCTTCTAAGCTAGCATTCAGTTTCTTTGTTCAGATATGTCTTTTTTATAGCTAAATTTTATGTTTTTTTTGTGAACTACTCCAATAACTGAATTTGTTATTGCTTAATGATTTTTTTTCTTTCGATAAGACCTCTAATAAAACCAACAAAAGATATCATAAACTTCCATAACATTCAATATGAATGGCATGAGTTATATCCTAATGTTAGTGAATTTAATTACATTCTTTCTTTTCATTTTTTATATATAAATTATTCTAATTAGCATGATTTTTATATTGAACTTTATCTTTTTTTCTCAGATCAATTCGACGTTGGTGCTCTTTTTTCTATCTGGGCCCCTGTGATAATGGTGTGCATTTAACAGGAGAAATAAAATATTATATTTGTGCATGATGAAATGTTTTATTACTTGTCATACTAAAACTCTAATTTATTTTTCAGTTTTAACTTACGGATTCATAAATATGTTATACAATATTCTCTGCCATGTATGGTGGTACATATGGTTTATTTTATCGACTTGGAAAGGTAAAATGTCTAATAAGTTGTTCTCTGTAAGGAATTATTTATACCCTGGAAATAATCTTTTTAATTCAATTACACAGATACGTGCGCTTGGAATGCTTCAAACAGGATTCCATTCTGTACTTGGAGCATGCAATAAATATCTAGTGCCATCAGAGAAGAAAACAAAGAAAGGGCTTCTATTCTCAAATACTTCTAATGAGGTTAGCTACATTTACATAATTTATTGCATTATTGAATACTTTGTAACAAGTAGTGAACTAATTAGAGGTAACTAGGAAGAATGGCAAATTTTGGGGAAGGAAACTGAAGAACACTAAGTTTTATCTTTAGGTTGAAGGACAGACTTTGAAAAAAAAATTGGACTAAAAGAAAATGTTAAATATTACTGGTAATATATTAATTTTTTATACTATATAAAAGTGCTATTTATAGCTAGCATTAAATTAAGTTTTACGCTGTACAAAATGCTAGTTGTACTTAATATTGTCCTTCTGCTTAATTTTTTGCTAAAGTTTGTTCTTCAGCTTAAATATGAAACTTGATGTCCTCAATCTATTTTTTAAGTTTTTCTTTATGCCTATTTTTCATAATGAATTATTCCTCGTCCATGTCAGGCTTTAACAAAGTGGTGAACCGAAGCTGCTAGATTTGCTCAGCTTTGGAATGAAGTGATATGCATTTTTCTAAACTAAATATTCCCTTTTTCCACTATACAGAAATGCTTGATATAACTAGCATTTAATTTAGTTTTATATTTACAAAATGCTAGTTATATTTAGCATTGTCCTTCAGCTTATCTTTTTTTCAAAACTTGTCATTCAGCCTAAAATTGAAACTTGATGTCCTTCAACCTATTTTTTTTTAAAGTTTATCTTTGTGCATATTTTCCACAATTAAATATTCCTCGTGTACTTTATTCTTCGCCAAATTGGAGAGATGAAGCTGCTAGATTTGCTCAGCTTTGGAACAAAGTGGTATGCAGTTTTCGCAAAGAAGACCTTATACGTGACAAGTTCTTTTGGAAAAAATAAAATATCTTATTGTTTGCTTCTTAGCTCAAATATGTTCGTCCATATAGGGAAAAGGATCTACTATAATGGACGCCTTTCTTGCTTGCCAACATGGTCCGTTCGACAATTTCCTAATGCTTCCACCAGTGGTGAAAAAATAAATATATAATATTAATGTATTGGTTTTATTTATGTTGCAGATTCCTATTGCACTTGATTTGGCAGTGAATTTTCAATTGAAGGACAAAGATTTATGGAAACACATTTGTGCCGATGAGTTTATGAAATTTGCGGTACTTGAAGTATATGAATTGTTCAAATTAGTTCTTAACCTACTTGTAATTGGTGAAAATGAGAAAAGGTTTACTCTAACATTTACTATATATTGCACTTTTGGCAACAAAATGAAATATGCTTTGATTTTTGCATTCTTATAACAGAATTATTGGCATAATTATTAAGGAAGTTGAGACAAGTATTGCAAAGAATACTTTCCTTTATAATTTTGAGTTGAAAGTTTTACTAGATCTGTGGAAAAAATTTGTGAAACTTGTGGAGATCCTGGTCTTTTCACTTTACTGAGGAAATAACAACATTGTTAAACTTTTTTTTTAGTAAACTAATACCTTGCCTCATGTTACAGAAAGAAGATGATGCCTCTAAGCGTGGTACTATTGTGTTCTTATTACAAGACATGTTAGAAGTTATTACCTATGATCTGTGCAGTTAAAGCTAGCGCTTAGCGTATCCAATGCGGTGGAGGTCCAAAAATTCATAGCGGGGATAAAGCGAGGAAATAGCGGATGACTCTAAAATAACATATATACTCCTTCAAAATGTTTTTATGAATATATAAATGATAAGTAAGTGAAATACTAACAATTCATTTGACTTTAGTTTGTACATTTTTAATTTTAAATACAAATATGTGTAAATATCAACAAATAAACATAAACTTTCATTTAAATTAATTAATTTCAATAGCATATTAGAGTATTTTTGTTTCTAAAAGTAGATATTAAAAAATTCAATAAATAAACCTAATTTTTCAAAAAATTTAATGCATAAATTTCAATTTTGAGTTCATTTTTTTATCAAGATATCGGGGTAGCGGAATATAGCGGGGATTAAAGCGAAGAGGCTATATCAGAGGCTATTTAAGGAAAATCATAGTGGTGGTAGTGTGCTACAGGATATAGCAGGGTAATAGCGGGGCATTAACTGCATAGTGTATGATATGTTGCAGAATAAAATTTAGTGACTTAACTACAATTCATGATCATGAATAAATATACTTCTATAATCAATAGTTACGATCGAAAATATGCTATTAATATTGAATTGGTTGAGCTTGGTCATAGCAATGAAAGTTCAGTGGACCAGAGACAACTATTTTCTAGTATGGGTTCAAAGCCTACTATTGTATATCCTCTAGTATACAAAGACACGGTGGGAGGAACGGTTATTCAGAATTTTAATTACTTAATTATACACATGTAATAATTAATTTGTTCGTATCACTACTACAAAAGTGGGCATATTCGACACTAATTTGTGTGTGTTGCATGAAAAGTGTGGCGAAAGCTATGCATTCTTTGATTTTCTACAACAACATTCATTTGTTGTTGCATTAGATGTGAACGCAGTGTTGCGGTTGGAATTCTGTTGCTGTGATGTGCAACACCAGTTCAAAGTGTTGCATTGCATAAATGCATGTCAGGTCAACGATCCGCATTATCAGTTTAAACAAATAAATAACCGTAGATGTTGATTAATCCAACGGTTCAAGCCGAACCTTGCTACAGCTTAGTGAAAATTTGGCACGATAGTTTCCCCCATTCACGAAATACTCCCCCCCAAAACAAATTTCTCCCGTACTCCTCCTTCTGTCTGTTTCTCTGTCCACGAAATCCGTCCAAGAACACCTCCGATTGGTACTCTTTCTCAGGTTACAAACTATAAACCATTGATTGCTCCTATTTTACAAACTTTACACCTCCAATTTGGATCATTTAGGACAATTACAGGTAGTTAGGGCTTCATCATTTCGGTTTTATTTAGTTGATTTCATCTCTAACTTATTTTGGTCTATGTTCAAAGTCTCTGGTTGATTAGGTATACCGATTGCCTTAAATTAGGTTTTTTATACTTGAAGTGTTGTATTTATATGTTTACATGTGTTGAAATTGTGCAAGTTCTGCATTTTTATGTTTACCAAACCATTAATGTATTGGTGAATAATGCTTATTTCGAAAGGTGGAAACAAAATTTAGAGGACAAAAGAAATCCAATTTAAATGTTTAAATGTCTATTTCTGTTTGTAGTTAAATAATGCCTATTTCTCTTCTTACATCGTATGACTACGAAGATACCCTAGGCATGGGTGATCTACGACTGTCAAACCCATCATCACCAGAAACTCCTATTGATTTTTATATAGAGATGCAAGAAAGTCACTACGATGATTTGCGTGAGTATGAACTAGAGCAAGAAGAACTCCGAAGACAATGGCGAGAAGAAGAACAACATGAAGAAAGGGCGATGCGAACAGCATAGTCGTGCTGCCTTGCGTCGTCAGCATCAAAACAACCAAGTGGTTAATGAACAACAAGCTGACTCACCAATCATAATGTGTGATTGTGGGTATGCCGCTGTAGAAGATGTTATTTTGATTGGATTCAACATTGGTCGTCGTTATTTTAGATGTTGTGTCTATCCCACAGGGTGTACCTTTTGGCAGTGGATTGACCAACAGTTTCCAAGTCGAGCTGCTGAGTGCGCAAATGAATTACAACATCAACTTACAATGCTGCAAAATCGAGTTATTGGTTTTCGAACTGACGTTAGTAGACTTAACGGCCATCTTCAAGGGCTAAACATTAGAAGACAAAAATAAATTATTGCATCATTCTTTGTATTAGGTACAACTGTATCGTCTTTGTATCACCTGTATAGTCTTTGTATCTGTACTGTTTTGTTTTGGTGCTGTCATGTATGTTATGAATTTGTGTTCAGTATCCTTAGTTGCTTGTTTTATGTATTCTCCTGATAACTCAGTTCCAAAAGTTAGTGATAATTCACATCAAAACAATCGTCTTTGTATCATCACATTGATTATGTATATTTGTAAATTATTAACTTGTTTTGTTTTTATTTCTAATTTAGTCAAACATTACAGGGTAGCCCTTGTTCGTGGCTTGAAACTCTTAGTGGTATCAAATTTAGTCTTACTAGGTCGTAGTTAGATTGTGGCAATGGATAGTGAGTACTACATATGGATAGGAGGACTTCCGAGATCGAGTGCAGAAGATATAAGAGGGGTAACAGCTTTTCTAAGAAATGCATTTCCCATTTATAAAGTAGGTGATGAGATGAAGTGCCCCTGCAAAAAATGTACAGAACGTAATTGGTATTGTGAAAATGTCATATACGATCGTCTTATTTTTAATGGCCCTTCTCCATTACATACCGGGTGGATTTGTGAAGTTTCACAAACAAAATTAATAGGTGTTGATGACCATATGGATTGTGAAACGGAGATGGATTTTGAGGATAATTTAGATGTGATGTTCAAATGTGCGGGTTACAAATTTGGTCAAAATCCCAAGGACTTTGTAGTAGAACCAAATCCAGAGGCCGAGAAATTTTATCGGCATGTTAAAGAAGGAAAAAAACCGTTATATCCTGGCTGCACTAAATTTTCTCGACTAAGTTTCTTGATCAGGCTTTATCATTTAAAGTGTGCTTTTGGAATTAACGAGTCAGCGTTTGGGGAATTACTAAAGCTTATAAAAGAAGCCTTTCCTGATGCCCAGCTGCCTTTGTCTTCCTACGCTGCAAAGAATGTCATTAAAGATTTAGGTCTTAATTACCATAAAATACATGCCTGCCCAAACCATTGCATGTTATATTAGGCAGAGAATAAAGATAAAGAGGCTTGTGACATTTGTGGTTTTTCGAGGTGGGTTGTAAAAGAAAAAGAAGACATCGTTGATAATAATGATCCACCAAAGTCGATTCCCAAAGTGTCGGCAAATGTTATGAGGTACTTTCCTCTAAGACCAAGGTTACAAAGGATGTTTATGTGCAAAGAATTTTCCAAACTTATGAGATGGCACCAAGTGAAATGAAAAGAAGATGGAAAACTAAGACATCCGGCTGATGGTGTGACATGGAAGATGATGGATGCTCACTATCCTAATTTTTCATCAGAAAATCGTAATGTTAGATTGGGTCTAGCATCTGATGGATTTAATCCATATCATTCAATGAATTCAAGTTATAGTACATGGCCAATTGTGTTGGTAAACTACAATCTTCTGCCTTGGTTATGTATGAAACAAGAGAATTTGATTCTTTCAACATTAATATCTGGTCCAGATTCTCCAAAGAACAGTATAGACGTATATATGCAGCCTTTAATTGCGAAATTGAAAGCATTATGGAATGTTGGCATCAAAACATATGATTCCTTGACTGATGGGAATTTTAATTTACATGCAAGCATCTTATGGACCATTAGTGATTTTCTGGAATATGCCATGTTGTCAGGTTGGAGCACGAAGGGGAAACTAGCGTGTCCAGTATGCCATTATGAAACTTCTTCAAATTATTTGAAGCATAGCAAAAAAATGTGTTATATGCACCATATAAAATTTCTTGATCCGACACATAAGTGGAGGCTGGATAAGATGAGATTTAATGGCGAAACAGAAATGGGGAGCATTCCAGAAATATTATCAGGGACTGATATTGAAGAGTTATTGCGGGGGTTCAAAAATCGGTTTTGGGATAAGACGAAGTAACCTGGTAAAAGTGACGGCCCTTTTAAAAAAGGTCAATACTGTTCGACATAACCTGGATGCCATGCACATAGAGAAGAACATATGCGACAAAATATTAGGTACTTTACTTAATATAGGTCGCATGTCGAAGGATCACCTAAACGCTCGTTTGGATTTACAGGAATTGGGCATAAGGAAGGCCCTTCATCTTGTTGAATGTGGTGATGGAAAGCATGTTAAAATTAGAGCTGCAAAATTTGGTATGAAAAATAAGGAAAAATAAACCTTTTTCTCTGTATTGAAGAACGCCAAACTGCCCTACGGTTGTGCCTCGAATATTAGTCGGTACGTGAACGTAAAAGAAAGAACGGTTGTGGGATATAAGAGCCATGATGCTCATATCATACTCCACTATTTGTTACAATTTGCCGTGAAGAAAGCATCAAAACCCGAGGTTGCGTTATTAATGATCAGATTAAGTGCATTCCTTAGAGGAAAGGTTATCATAGTGGATGATATCAAGAGGCTGCAAAAAGAAATTGTCGAGATACTTTGTCATTTTGAAATGATTTTTCCATAGGCTTTTTTCGATATAATGGTACACTTGCATGTTCATTTATGCAAAGAAATCGAATATGGCGGGCCTGAACATCTTAGATGCATGTATCCAATTGAGCGATATCTAGGAAAGTTGAAATCTTATGTGCAAAATAGAAACAGACCAGAAGGTTCGATTGCAGAAGGTTACTTGGCAGAAGAGTGTGTGACCTTCTGTTCAAAATTTTTAAGCGTTTATGGAGGAACAGAAAACACATCGATTGATTTTGGAAGATGTCCAATAGATTTGGAATATCATATTGGAACAAAGAAGAATAAAGATGGAAAGACGTTCAATTTGAAAGATGCAGATTGGAAGGCAATGCATCGCTATATTCTGTTCAATTCCAGTAATAAAGAAATTGAGAGTTTGATCGAGTAAGTTCTTAAGTTCCTATATCATTTTCCTTAACTATAAATTAACATCTGCATTTCGTAGTTTTTTGACCTTAATTATTATTTAGGGTTCATCGAACTCTTGTGGATGGTATTGCAAATCGAAGAAGATACAAGAGGGAACAAGAACATTTCAAAGAGTTTTGGAATTTTCTTAAAGAAGAGGTTCTGAAAAAGGACAATATTTCAACAGAATTAGAGGTGTTTGCATTAGGTCCTAATCGAGTAGTTAGGAAGTTTACCGATTATATAGTAAATGGATATAGATGCTACACAAAATTTATAGATTCTCGATGTACCACACAAGATAGTGGTGTATTTTTGACTGCCAAAACCACCAGCTTTGCAAGATCGGAAGACCAAAACCCAATAGTGTGTGATGTCAATTACTACGGATCAATCAAAGAAATTTTTGAGCTTGATTATTGGGGAGCTTTCACAGTGGTCCTTTTTAAGTGTTGCTGGTACCAAAAAAGATTCATATGGTCTTACTCGAGTAAATTTTAGCAAGTGCCTTAAAACTGATCCTTATGTCCTGTCTTCGCAAGTGCAGCAAGTATTTTATGTGGAAGATGCAGTTGAAAAGAACAGTCATTACGTTATTAAAAAATTGCCGAGAGATTGGTGTGATACTGAAAATCAGAATGCAATGGAAGAAGACATGAGAAATACGCATTCACATGATATGGGCATAGGTGGTGAACTAGAACCAGAAGTTGTTGATGGGGGTTGGATTAGGGATGATGCCCCCGTAATACAACTAGAAAAAGAACTAGAAGCAGAAGTTCCTGATCCTGTTCCGTCTCATTAGGACAAAAAATTACTCTTTCTTATTGCTTTAATTTTTGGCACTTTTTGTTTTAGCTAGAAATTATTATCTTTGATGAATGTATTTGGCACTCTTTTCTCATATTGCAATCTAAATTGTTCACATGTTTTATGAATTAATGTCTTTCTTTACTGTCATCTAAATTGGTTATAGACCAAAATGTTATAGTTATTGTTTTTTGTCCACTTTAGCATGCATGCACCTTGATCTATTGTATTCAGTTTGTACAGGATGGATGAACTTATTAATATCCGACTGCAACATGGCGGACAGTTTCGATGGACATGTTACGTCTGTGGAGAATTCTTCGTAGTAACAAAATATGATGTAGAACGGTTTTCTTATAGTTTGCTTATGGACTTTGTTAAAGATTGTCTCCATTACACTGAAATAGGAGGAGTCTTTATCAGCAAAGGAACGAGGGGTGGCTGGAAGCTAATATTGAATGACAAGGACATAAACGAGTACGTACAGGGCTGCAATAAGCAAGAAGAAGTGGTTTTTTACATTGACAACACCATTGACAAAGACAGTGAGCCGTTGATTCAACTGCAGCCACATGTAATCATACGGCCAAGGAAAAACATGATTCAAGGTATATATGTATATGTAATATAGATCCATTCTTATATATATCTCTGTGTGTGTAAAGAACTATGAAGGGGGCCATCGTTATTATTTTTATTGTTCCAGGTTCTGCAAAGAAGCCGGTTGTAAAGCGCAAGTATACTACTGTACATAGACTTCAGCAGCAACACAAAATGATGAAAAACAACCCAACTCAAGTGGGTCAGAAGAAACTATCGTCGGAGCCTGATATGAATAATGATGAAGAAGATGTTACTATGATGGACAAAGGAACCAGAAGGAAATTAAATGTAGAAAATGAAACAGGTAATGATGATGATACCCGAGAGAATGAAGCTGATGTTCAGGTATTTTTCAGTTTTCAATTCAGTTTTATTAATCCAGATGAAATCTTATTCCGACCATGAAGGCTGCAGCTAATTCAAGTAACAAATTGTTCTTTGTGCATGCAATCTGTCAAAATAGCAAGAACTATTTATACTTCGACTCTATTTGGTTAACTAGCTTAAATTTATCATCGATGGTGAGTAATAATGCTAATCTTCTTGCAGTTCTCACAACCATCAGTTTTGACGAAGTATGAACAAGAGCGAATCGCGCGAATGCAAGAAAATGATATAGTTAGTAGATCACTTGGGGTGCCTTCATTGGTTAGTTGTATGCAAGAGGCTACTGCACGAAATAAGAAAGATAAAGGTAAAGATGTTGCTGGACGTGATGAATACATCCCAGAAAATGCTTGTGAAGACGTCACTGATGATTCATCGGATTCGGAGGTATAAAGAAGTTATTTGTTTATTACTTATTGTCTTTGCCTTTATGATGTAAAAAACCTTGAACTTCGACTTAATTATAGAGAATCAAAATTGTTAAGTCAAAGGATCCTTTACCTGGACCAAGAACTCGTGCGCGAACCAATGCAGCCATTGAAATTGAGAAGGAAGCAATGAAGCGCACCCCCTCCAATGAAAGATGGCTCCAATAAGGAGTTGATCATGACACACACCCCCAGTCCAAATAAACTCAGTAAACGGGATAAATTCACAGAAACATTAAAGAAATTGATGAACCCTACACCGTCCTTTTCAAGAGTTTTAAAACCTACAACGTCTCGTCCATCCATTTTAAAACCTACATGCAACAAATTGTTCAAACAAACAACCAATTCATGTGAAGCTACTGGTTCAGTTGCTGCTTATTTAGCGATGCGGAAATGTCAAAAGCAGAAAGTTGAAGCGCCTCTAACAATGGAAAATCTTACTGATCGATTAGACCAAGAATGGATTGCACAGGAAGATGAAGCAGGTACAAGTACAATATAATGTTTCTTTATTTGTGCACTGCACTGCACTGTTGAGTGTATCTTTTTTCTATTCACATTTTTGAACCTGGTAGGTAAAGTACAAGGTCCAAAAAAACCTAGAAGGAAGTCAAAAATGACCAAGGTGCATGCTAGAACCCCTGATGATAAAGTAGTCATTGAGTTGAATGAGGAAGGTCAGCCAGTAACTGATAATATTACAGAGTTAAGCAATTTTCTTGGTACACTAGCAAAGGATAATGTGTCTCTTACTTACACCAATTGGCATGTTATTCCTGATCAATTAAAGCGACAAATGTTGGATTATGCTCTGGTACAATCTAATTTACATAACCATATATAGTTCAACTGACTTCCTAAATGTTTGGTTTTAATTAATTAGTTTGTCTCCTGAATTTTGTGATTGATATATTATAGGCTAGGTATGTCTTACCGGAAGAAGGACACAAGTGGGTCTTGAACACGCTTAACGACTCTTGGAGGCAGTACAAGTCTCGCATCAAAGCAAGGTATTATAAAAAATATTCAAATGATGAGGAAAGGCTTGCAAATAGACCCAGTAAAATTCCGTTGGAGGATTTTAAAATGCTCTTGGAATACTGGGGGATGAAGCAGTTCAGGTACAGCTTTAATGATATTCACATTTGTAGAATGTTTAGTAGTTCACAATATCTTGGTTAATTCTAATCTTTTCTTTAGTAGTTCACATTATCCTTGTTTAGTGCTATTTGTTTGGATTCCCAGGCCCTAGTTGATACTAATTCCATGCATTTTAATTCGTTAAATGAGACACATACCATAGGTCCCAAAACTCATGCAGTAGCAAAAGAAAAGATAACATGTGTTTTTTTGAACTTAAGTTATTTTTTATTTTGATTGAGTTGAATTGACCACAGGATAATTCTAATTTGTTATATCATTAAATTATTGGTAATCCTAATAATTGACAGAGAAAGAAGGACCTAGAAAAAGCCTCCTCATCCGCTGCCTTGGTTCATTTGAAAACATATAAACGAGAACCGGGTAGAAGTTACAAGACTAACACGGATGAACTAAAGGCCAAATACGTGAGTACATATATAATTAGATACTGAAATAGCAATACTTGTGTTAGTATAATTGGCACATTGTACGTTTGTTGGAGCTGCTTATTAAATCGAACACATAGTTAGTTTGAAAGAGAACCAGTTTTGTTAATAAATTCATTCCTGTCAGCTGATTATTTATCTATATGCTTGCCTGGTTTCCATTTTGTAGGCGAATGTTCAAGCAATGGTGGATGCAGGAAACATAGCTGAGGTAGATGCACTTGTTTCTGGTGGGAAGAGCCACACGCGGAACTGGCTTGTAGGAAGGCGAGGTAAATTGGCTGAAAAGTCTCCAACAACTCCTGGTTCTTCGGACAGTTATGAGCAAGAGCTGACAAAAAAAACAAGGCAAGAGCTTGAGGCAGATTTGGAAGAAAAGGTGAATAGAAAAGTTAAAGAGAACATGTCATAGGTGTTAAAAAATCTAGGTGAATCCAATCCAGATCTTAATTTAGATGTCGAAAACTTTTGTGTCACCACAAAAGTGATGAAGATGCTGACATTTGTGCTCCTTCAACCCCGGCAACTGACTGAAGTATTTGGATGGTACGTGTTAGCACTTATGATATATTCAGATTGTTCTTTTAAATGGTGTTCACTTGTGATATGTGTTCGTGATGGCACTTGTGGTATGTTTTGGTGATGGCACTTGTGGAATGTGTTGGTGATGACACTTGTGAGTTGGTATATATAATTGGTTGGTCTGACTGCGGTGATGAATGTTCTGGGAGGATTTGTTGTATGAATATTTTGGTATATATGTATAAATGTGGTACAATGTTTTGGATTGAATATATGTAATTACAGGGTTGTATTACAACTGCAGTTGATTTTTTTCTGGTGTCGCAGTTTCTTTTTTTATCATTGCATTTGATGTTTTCTGGTGTTGCATTAGATTGCTGTGGTGTTGCGTTACACTATGATGTGGTGTTGCGTTAGACTTTGATGTGGTGTTGCATTAGACTTTGCTGTGGTGTTGCATTAAGTGTAATATTAGTAATTCCACAATGGCACGGCACGTGGGGCCCACAGCTTACGTGGCGCCACGTGGATAGCTAACGTGGTGAGCTGACGTGGCATGTGACACGTTGGCAGCTGACGTGGAAAGTCCATGTGGACCCCGCTATCATGACCTGGAAGTCAGGCTCTGTCTTCTACTTAAGGCAACGCTGTATGTTGTTGCATTACATGCATACACTGTTGCAATAGGGCAAAAACTCTACTTAAGGCAACGCTTTCTGTCTGTGATCGTAGATGGGCAAAAGCGTTGCCTTAGATGGCTAATGCAACGGCCGCGGATGCCACGCCCCCCTGGTGTTGCCTATTTGCAAAAAGGGCCTACGACGACGTTTTTTTGATCTACGGCCACAGCAAAATAGTGTCGAATATGCCCACTTTTGTAGTAGTGTATTGTTTTATTACAGATTAGATGCTTGTACTCTTATTGACCATAAAAGAATCTGCCATTAATGTACCAACTAACCTTAAGGCTCGAAGAAGATTAACATTTTTTACTATTTCTTTATTTATGGACATGCCGTGTGCGCCTCATGTTCGTAAAATGTTATCATTCAGGTATATTATTATTTTTTCTTATTACTTATTATTTCCGTACATTCTTGCAGATTTACCAATTGATGCACTAAAATTCCAAGTACATTCAATTAATTATATTGGATTTGTTTCGTCTTCTAATTTGTACCACTAATTGTAAAATTACTCGACAGTGTGATTAACCCTTACAATAGTGAAGTAGATGTGTATTCAAAGAGCGATTTTGAGTTGAAAAATGAAGATGACATATTAATCTTATCTTATCTTCATAAAATTTACCCAAGTTTCAAACATTGTAGCTTTAAATTTATTCACAATGCCAAACTACTTTTCTTTTTTTCCATTGATTAAAAAAATGTCACATCTTCAAAGCTGATTCCTATGCTTCTATGCATTTTTTAGACGAATGGAACAATTTTAAGGAGCGAATATAATGTAAAATGGAGAGCGACATATGGAGCAATGAAGAAAATATGCTACAACTACGAAATTGGGCATCAGTTGGAGGGCATACATTGAGCAGGATGGGTAATATATATGCAAAATATATTATATACTGCTTTATGACAAGCTTGAAGAAGCTTCTAACTGTTTATACTGTTCCAGTAAGGGGTATGATGTACTACAAAAGAGCCTTGAAGTTTCAAGCTTTCCTTGACATTGCCACTGAACGTGGTATGAATATTTCATATTCATTTTTAAAGCATGTATTTGACATTTTTAATAAAGTCACAATTAGATATTTATCAGTTTACCTTAACAGTAATATTGATAAAGAAATGTATGAGCAAGAAAGTTCACTTCTACTTTGTACACAAACAATTTATATATGTAGAAATGCAAAATATGGTTCTTAAGGCTAAATTAATACTTGAGTGGTGGTGAATAGTGTTTACTTAGTCATATGAATTGTTTTGATTTATTTTAAGATTATGTTTGTAACTACGCAATTCACAATCACAGAAACAATCAAAGAAATAGACCATAGATAAAATTACATGTAGTAAAGTAAATGGGATTCGTAGTTACCTTACATCCAGCCCCGCACAATTCCTTGTATGTATTTCTTTTCAAATAGTAAATACAAACACAATCTCGATTTCATGGCTATGGGAAATGCCCTTCAAAACTTTGATCTTTGGATATAGTCACTTAATTTCGGAGGCAACAAGTCACGCTTATTGTATTTCCAAGGCCACCAGATCACTCAACCAATTTTCAGCCTGCAATCACACATTTGTAAACAACGTTTTTTTTTGTTTGATAGAGTTTATAGAAACAGGTCTTTTGATTTTTTTTATTACAATTGATCCTTGTTGACGGAAAAAAAATTCGTAAACACCAACGATTCCCAATTACTAGGAATTATAAATATGGTCGCATAGACAAGAACATAAAATAGAACATAAGCAGTAAATAACACGAGAGATTTATAGTGGTTTGGCCTTAGTGAGGGCCTACGTCCACTTTGAAGAGTTGTTGGAATTTTATTAATCGCTTGAAAGATTACAAGGTTTAGACCCTCTCATTACATTTGTTGACTACGCTACGTGAAGTTACAATAGTCATATTTTCAAGAAATAGTAAAATGGACAATTTTGCCTTTCTTCTTCCTCAAAGAGGAGATGCCATTAATGAAGCTCTATTGAGGTCTCAAAGCTCAAGAATCTCTCCCTTTTGAAGTGTGAGGCCATGGGGTATTTATAGGAAGTGGTTAGGTAGGGGTAGGTAGGAGTAGGTAGAAATGGTGGCCATCTACAGGAAATTCACGCCTCCAGCTGTCGGCCACCAAAAATTCGCACCTGGGTCGGGGTGCGAAATTTTGCACCTGCCAGGTGCGAAATTTCGCACCTACTAGGTATGAAATTGCGCACCTGGCTGGGTGCGAAGTGTATTGGGCTAGGGGCATGGTCGAGGTTTGTTGGTGCGATCTCTCTTCGGTCTTCCTCCTGTACTTCCTGAGTTTCGCCCTTGGCCCTAGCTTCACGCGATGAGTTGAGTCGAGCGTGTCTGGAGTAGTTTTGGTAACCAGACCAAAAGGCCGGTTAACATTTACCCCCTAAAGTACGGCTTGTCTTGACATGATGTGCTTTGGAATGAAAGTTGAGATGAATTGCGGATTTATCCTGCAAGTTATTGGAAAAAACATGTTAGCTAGCGGGCTCGCTCGTTGGGGAAAAGTGAGCGAGTCGCGTTGGTTTCGCGTTGCACTCGAGTTGCTAAGTATCTGCATAGCGTCGTCATTGCGCGTTTTAGTTGACTTGACACTTGCAGGGAGTAGGCGTACGCGAGCGTGACGGTCGAGAGGATTTTTTTTTCGAGGAACGAAATTCCGAACCACTGGGGTTCGAAATTTCGAACCGCATAGGTTCGAATTTTCGAACCGTATTGGCTCGAAACTTCGGACCGTAAGGCTCGAAATTTTGAACCCTAGGGGGTTCGATATTTCGAGCCTAGGGTCGGGATGTGAAGGGAATTTTTTCCATTTTTATTATAAATAGGCCTCTCCCCCCTCATTTTTCTTCCTCCTTCTATTTTACGTCATTGGCTGCCACTATTCTGAAAGCTTCGTTACTCGAACCTTTCAACTAAATTTTTTAGGTAATGGACTTGATCAAAGGAGGAATGGAAGAAGGGAGGTCGAAGTACAATAGTTGGAGGAGGCTCGAGGTCTCGAATCCGATGTGTGAGGCTCGGAAACTCGAACCTGGTAGGGCTCGAACCTTCGAACCCTGCAGGATTCCAAATTTCGAGTCTTCGGGCTCGATTGTTCGAACCCCTGATGGGTTCGATCCTTTGACCCTCTGGGGTTCGAATTCTCGATCCCTGGGGGTTCGAACCTCTGACCCCCTGGTTCGAACCTTCGACCCCCAGGGGTTTGAATTCTCGAACCCTAGGGGTTCGAAACATCGAACAAACGGGGCTCGAATTTTTGAACTAGAGGGTTCGAATTTTCGAGCGACCGTGGTTTGAATTTTCAAGGCGCACGTGCATGGACTTTCGAACCTTAGGTGTTTGAGTCTTCGAGCCCCGGGGCAGGTTCAAGCGCATTGCCTTGGCCGGATGTCGGCTTTCGCCACTTTGAAGTTTGATTTTCTGACTGAATGCCCTCGGACCTATATATTGCCTTTTTTATTGTATAAATGTACCAAGGTGCACATCGATAACTATACGGATAGGGACTCGAATCTTTCACATAGGGTAGAGCATATCCTTGGATTGTAATCGAACTTTTTAGGATATTTAAAGTTTCTAAGTACATTCTGATTTTTGCATAACACCGCACTAACTTGTTAATCTTCACCAATGCGAGGGGTACAGGCTATTTCACTGTGATGTATAATACTGGTGCATTAAAGTATTGCTAGCCATGCAAACAAGATCAAGGACTGGGAAACTTCTGGAAACCGAGGCTTCCACGCCGTCGTCTCACACATCTGACTCTACGGACAACGACAGCTCAGGCGGCAGCGAGCTTGAGACTACTGAAGAATCGGTTCCCTCCCAATCGGGTAGCTCGCCCGAAGTGTCTGAGCATGGGGAGCACATTGAGAGAATACATTCTCTCGTCATACATATGGAAATGGAAAACGTGGACATCATTGGTGGTGGCAAACCACCTGGCCCCGTAGCTCCGGACATGCTGCCTAGCGCAGTTATTTTAGACAATCCACCAGACTCGGTGCTGTCGCGCTTGGATGCCACAGCAGTTAGAAAGTTGGCGCTGTTTAGCATCCCGGAGGGAGATGCTCGTGCCCTTGGAACGAGCGGAAGGGCCCATGCACCGCCGGAGGGTTTCACTGCTTGGAATCGATATGCTTGCTTTACGGGGCGCGTGCCCCCGGCGAATGACTTTATTCGGGAAATGTTTTCCTACTTCCGCCTCGCACCTTCACAGCTGCACCCGAATGCTTGTTGTTCGCTCCTGGGTACTTATGTTCTTTATCGAGAATTTCTACACCGGGATCCTACCAGAGAGGATATTCGGTATCTCTTTCATTTTAGGCGATCAACAAGTGGATCGTCCTCCCATTGGTTCTTGGAAGCATCTCCCACCACTAGATTTTTTTGTTGGAAAGTGGCCTAGGCCATCTGTGATTAAGCATGACTGGTTCTTCGTTCGTTGCCCTCCCAGGTTTGCGAGGAGGTGGATACAAGGAAGTGAGTACCTTCGATCTCTTCTTATAACATTGTCGGGCTCAACGTCTCATTGTTTTCTAATTGTGCAAGGAAATCCCGAGGCGCCTACTAGTGACGAGTATCGGCAACATCTCGATGCCCTCCGAGCCATCCCTGAAGACTCTCGCAAGACGGATAACGTGGTAGATCAGGACCGCCTTCGGCGTGCTGGGTTGCTTTCGGCCAATAGGGCCATAATCGGCCTGCGGTGGCGAGTTGTGTACTAACAGAGAAAGCGACAGAAGGCCCTACTGCTTCCATTTTGAAGAGGAAGATGGCTTCTACTGCGCTCGGACCAAAAAGGTCGTCAAGTTCCAAGAAGATGCTAGCGGTGCCAAAGCTGGTAGCGCGGAGACGGCTGCTCGGGATGAGGAGCTTTCTGATGCTTCTGTCCCGCCCACGATGGGAGGGATGGGGGAAGAAGCGCTGGCTAGTCCTCATTCTCCTGTGACCTCTCTAGAACCTACCACCTCCCTTAAGAAAGTGGATCAGTTTGCTTGGTATGGGTACAGTTCCTGTGGACTTGTCTCTGTGGCCGAGCGCAGCTAGTATGGAGGATCTAGCTCGTGCCACGAAGGGGCTAACTCCCTCGATTGGGGGACAATCTGGTCTGTTGAGAGAGCACTTAGGGCATACAATTATACACACCACATTGCGTAGAAGTGTGCCTGCGCATGCCGCTTAACTGATTTTGCTTCATTTCTTTGATAGGTGACATGGCCAGAGGAAGTGGAGGACGAGGTCGCGGAGACCATCATCGCCCCGAGAGTGCTTTTATCAACTCCTTCAAGAGGGGGGCCAGCTTATATGGTGATGTTCCGCCCCCACGGGGTCGCGGCAGCGGGAGTCATCACCCGAACAGGCCTCAATCTTTCCCGACTCCTCCCCCTCCTTCGACGATTCGGGTGCCCCGAGGAGATTCACGGCTTGATCTAGGAGGGTCGAGTCACATGTCGTCAACAACTCCGCCCATCACTTCTCCGTTGGCTCCCATTCAGACTTCTAAGGGGAGAGAGCCACCGCTCGCCCAGCCGAGATTGGATAAGGCGACTATGGTAGAAACGCAAGATTTGACGGAGCCCCAAGTTCAAGAGCTTTCCCTAGAGGAGAAGAAAGCGTTCTTGAAGCATCATTTCCCTTGACTTTACTTTAATGAGCTACCGTCTCTCCCTGATCTTCTCCCTGCTCCTAATAGGGCATCTGGAGAGATATGGATGCATGTGGAGGCCGCGTATCACCAGGTCAATGAGCTTACCAAATACTCTCACCACCTATCGGACCTGATTAGGCAGAAGAACCTACACCTCCTGAACCATCAACTAACCATTGATGCTGAGAAGATTTCTGTTGCTAACTTGAATACGGAAATTGGTAGGTCTCCCTCTTCCTCCTCCTTTCTTGTTTATTAGAAGTCTTTTGTTCTTGTATCTTTAAACACCAACTTACCGGTCTCGTGGTCTTTCAGCTGAGATAAAACAGGGTTACGAGACACTAAAAAAGGAGGCCGATGACTGTCGCTCTATGTTCACGGAGACTATAGCCAACTTAACCACCCAGAACATGACTTTGAAGAAGGCAAAGGTTGAGGGGGACCAGACTTGCATTGACTTGGAGATAGAAAACGCCAAGGTCTTCCAGCTTCAGGAGGATAATAAAGCTTTACAAGCGGAGAATGATCGCTTAAAGAGGGAGCTTGAGGCGGCAAAGAAGACGAAGGAGGATGCGGAAGCCAACAATCGGGATGTGTTAGGCACCGTAGAAGGATCGAAAACCGATTTCCAGAGAGAGGTGAAGTAACTAAGAGACGAGCTAGCTGATGCGGAGTACCGGGCACAGTCATCTATGGAGGAAGATATTAAGGACATGCTTGTTAAGGTCCGAAAATTCCGTGGAATTTCTTGGATGGATGACTACTCCCGTGAGCTAGATCGAACCTAGGATAGGTTGGTTCCGTACGAGGCCTCCTTGCGCTAAGTGGATGTTGGGACCTTGGACGAGCGGCAACTTATGATTGACCTCTTGACGAAGAGGAGCTCGAGAAGCTGGAGGAAGGTAGAAGGTTGCTGCTCGAGGATGCGGAGAGAGAAAGGTTGGAGAGGCTTGCTACTAAAAAAGGGAAGTCTGCCATGGCTGATAGTGTCACGGTAGCAGAGACTTTTGCGAAGGGAAGCTCCTATCGGCTGTCAGTCCTTGGATTGGTTATAGCGAGTGATCCGACAGGTCTGACTCGGGTTTCAACCGAACATGATCTGGAGCCAAGAGGGACTGAATGTACATTGCCTATTGCACCGGGTGCCCCTTCTGCTCTCCTTATGCCATCCTTGACCGGAGGTAAATTCCCTTTACAAAGCATCCTTAAGGATGATGTGGTTACCGAATTTATGGACTAAAAGATTGTGTTTTCATTGTGCAGTCTCTTCTGGATTAACTACAACCTTGGTTCCTACCCCCGCGATTCCCGAAGGGACCGAGTCTGGGCCAGGACTTGAGGGGATTCAGTTTGGAGAGAGCGGAGATCATCTTGACATCCTCTCGGGGATAAGGGTAACTCCCAGCCTTTACGAAAGCCTTGTTGATGAAGGAGAGGAGGTAGATGGGCGAAGTGCGACTGCCCGAGGTCCGGTGGATGCCGATGTGTCCACGATGGCCACCATGGTGAATAGCAGAAAGCTAGGATGGTGGCCAAAAGTGAGGAGGTGGAGGAGAAGTGGAGGCAGGATGAAGCTATCAGGAAGGAGGTCATAGCCAAGTCCAGGGAGGATGCTGAAAAAGGGCTGCCGCGATAGTTGCACCGAGGAAGGCTGATGATGAAGTGGAGAAGAAGAGGGCGGTGGACGAGGCTCAGAAGAAGAAGGAGGATGAAGAGGCTCAACGGAGGGCCATCGAGACTCGGGAGAAAACTAGGGCTTGCGATCCAACACATAAGTCCCAGAAACTCATTGAGCGTCAGGACGCTAAAGAAGCCAAAGAAAAAGTTAAGCGGGAAGGGAAAGTGATTCCGGAGGTGAGTGCTGCAGGGGTAGGTCTAGCTGCCGAAGATGCCCCCAGGCCTTTACCGCCTATTGCCCCTGCTGATGTCACCGAGATTTCTAGCAGTGATGGGGCGGACGAGAGACGTCTTCCAGCCTCTCACGAGTCGACCACTTCCCAAAAGAGCCGAAGTGGAAAAGGCGGGTCTGGCAAGAAAAGGCATAGCTCCAAGGATGATCCATCGAGCGCCGAATCTGCAAACAAGAAGAAGCATAAAGATAAGAAGAAGAAGCATGGTTAGCGTTAGTCACTTAAGTATAAGTTTAGTGCTTATTTTGGTAGTATAGGCCGATAGTTTATTCGAGTTCGACCCTCGCTTTTGGTTTTTCAAGACATGGTGTGGTTCTTATGTACACCCTGTCATTAGAAAGAAAGATATTAGCTATGTAGTTGGTTGTAATGTGTGTGTGTGTTGTAATGAAATATGAATTAGTAAAGATCGCATTTTCTGTTAAATGTTCGGATGTTCTTCCCATGTTTTCAGGCATCCCGTACTTGCATCGGCCTAATTATCATTACACTTAACAAAAAAGCGATTGTGAGTGTCGTGCCCTAGATCGTTGGTTCCAGGGAGGAGTGATAGTGCGAAGGCTTCTAGTAAGTTTCCCTCAACTCAGGAAACCCGTAGTTAGCGAAGCCAGGCTAAGTGCCTTGTTGTACTTGGGTTGCCCGGGGTTAATCCCAAGTGTAGCGAAGGCGTATGACATCGCGTTGTGCGATCCGTCCGGTGTAGGCTCTCCCATCGTTCATCGGGTTGAGGCGAGCCTATAGGCGTCATTGTTCACCTGGGAAGATAATCCCGGATCATCAGCCCATAGGGTCCGTTCGTGGCCGTGGGCTACCCCTTAGCCTTGAGAGCTTCGGGGAAGTAACGATTTAAGGGTCGGTCTCGGTGATGCGCCAAGATTCGATCATCACCCGTAGTTTAGGGGGAGTTTGTATCACCACATCTATCTGTTGGGTGGCCCCAAGTCGCGTGGGACTTGGGCGAATGATTTATCCTCGGCCTTGGGACTAGGTTCGAGTTAGAGGTTATTTATACTCGGCCGCACCACGGGCCGGCGATTCGAGTAGCGTTGCCGGCTCCCATGCTCGAGGTGCTGGTCGGTGCCAATGGGTTAGATTGCGAGGTTGGCTCGTGGTCCGGACGGCGGTGTCGGCCCCCATAATAGAGGTCGACACAACGGTCGGCAGTTTACACGAAAGCTAGTTGTCAGGATTTATCAAACATGTCATGTGAGGAGTAAACACAGAATAAAGAGATAGAAATATGAACATCATTTCCACTAGTAACTTTTGGCATGAATAGCCTTTACAATGCCTTGAATTGTTACAAAACATAGCTGGAAAGCGTAAACAACGATGTACTAAGTTATGTGAAGTAGCGGTGAAGATGTTCACTGTTCCAAGCCCTTAGTAGTTTAGCTCCGTCCACGGTCGCCAGCTTGAAAGTTCCATCACTGAGTCTTCGTATTATAGAGTATGGGCCTTCCCAACGAGGAGCAAGGCCCGTTGGTGGAGGGAATACCCATTTTAGGATGAGGTCACCAATGTTGAGGTCCTTGTGGCAGACTCGAGAGTTGAAGTACCGGGCGATTCGTTGTCGTTGGGCAGCGGCTCGGAGATCAGATTCGTTCCTTTTTTCTTCTAGCAAGTCGAGTGACCCCAAAATCAAGTCTTGGTTCGTCTTTGGATCAAAGTAGGTGACTCGATGAGATTGAAGCTCGAGCTCGATGGAGATGACGACTTCGGACCCATAGGCGAGGGCGAAGGGAGTGTGCCCGATCGCTATCTTGTGGGTTGTTCGATAGACCCATAGGGCTAAAGAAAGTTCATCTGCCCACATGCCCCTGGCTTTCTCGAGGCTCTTTTTGATAATGGACTTGATAACTTTGTTAACTACCTCAACTTGTCTGTTAGCCTTGGAGTATGATACGGCCGAGAACCTTTTTTCGATGCCATGCCGCTGACAAAAGGATTTGAACTCTACGCTCTCAAACTGAGTGCCATTGTCTGAAATGATGGCCTGAGGGACCCCGTATCAGGTGATGATGTTGCATACCATGAAGTTGATCATTTTCTTGGTAGTAATTGCGGTGAGGGCTTCGGCCTCTACCCATTTGGTAAAATAATCGACAACGACGACAATGTATCATGCCCCGCCTCTGGCCATGGGAAGAGTCCCAATGATGTTGATTCCCCACATGGAAAATGGCCATGGGCTAGTCATTTGCGTTAGTTCTGTTGGTGGGTCTCTCGGGATCTTTGAGAAGCATTGGCACTTGTCGCACTTGCAAGCATAATTGGTTGTGTCCTGGTCGAGTGTGGGCCAGTAGTATCCATGTCGGAGTATCTTCCTAGCCAGGATTTGCCCCCCGGTGTGGTCAGCGCATTATCCTTCATGTACACTAACTAGAATCTTGATGGCATCATCATAGGCCACACATCTAAGTAGGGGGACCGAGAAGCCTCTTCGATAGAGTACCCCGTCCATAAGGAGATACGGGTAGACTAGTGGGTGAGCGTTCGTCTTTCCTTACAACTTTTCGGGAGGATCCCCTGCTGTAAATAGCTTTTGATCGGCGTCATCCACGATTCTGACTCGGGTTCGGCGCTCATGGTCGTGCTTGTTTGTGTTGGCTTGGTACTGGGGGAGTTGAGCACCTCGACAAGGGCGAACCCTAACAGCTGTGGATCTTCGGAACTTGCTAATATGGCCAACGAGTTGGCCCTTTCATTTTTCTCTCGCGGAATGTGAGTGATAATGAAGTGGTCAAAGTGAGTGAGTAGTTCCCGTACTTGAGCCAGGTATAGAGCAAGTCGTTCCCCCTTAGTTTGGTACTCTTCCTTCACCTGGTGCACGATGAGCTGTGAACCGGAGAAAATATGAATAATCTTCAGCTTGAGTTCGATTGCGATCCTTAGTACAGCTATCAGCGCCTCATATTCTACATTGTTGCTGGTGGCAGGGAAATTTAGCTTTAGTGCGTAGTGTATCGAGCGTCCCTCGGGAGTGATAAGTATGATGCTGGCTCCCAAACACTTGTTTTTGGAGGACCTATCCACAAATAACTTCCATTTACTGTCAGGGGCCTCAGCGTTCTCTGTAGAAGTCTCTTCGGGAGCCGTGAATTCTACTATAAAGTCGGCGAATGCTTGTCTGAGGATGGATCGACAGGGAATGAATGTTATTTCGAACCGACTTAGTTCCATACTCCACTTTAGCAGTCGACTGGATGCCTCGGGTCATTGTAGAACCAGACGAAGCGGTTTTTCGGTGAAGTCCTTTATGGGATAAGCTTGGAAATATGGTCGAAGCTTCCGGGAGGAGACCAGTAAGCAGAATGCTAGCTTTTCGAGTTTCGAGTAGTTCTTTTCCACACCCGTCAATCTCTTGCTTATGTAGTAGACAGGTCGTTGAATGCGATCTTCAAGCCGTATTAGTGCCGAGCTGATTGCCTGCCTAGAAATGGCCAAGTAAATATATAAGTCCTCGTGATCTACAGGCTTAGACAAGATAGGTGGTCACTCCAAGTGATCCAGGAGTTCCTTGAATGCGGAATCACACTCAGTGGTCCACTTGAAGTTGCGTTTCCCTTTTCGAAGTAAATCGAAGAAAGGAATGCACTTGTCGGTGCCCTTTGAGATGAATCGACTTAAAGCGGCGACCTTTCCATTTAAACTTTGAACATCCTTGATATTTTCAGGGATTTGGATATCCCGAATGGCTTGGATTTTCTCGGGATTAGCTTCGGTTCCCTAGGCATTGACGATGAAACCCAGAAACTTTCCTGAAGCGACGCCAAAGGAACATTTGAGAGGGTTAAGTTTCATGTCGTATTGACGGAGGACATCGAACATTTTGGAGAGGTCATGGACGTGGTCGCTAGACACTTTTGATTTAACTAGCATGTCGTCCACGTACACCTCCATGGATTTCCCGATTTGATTTTGAAGAGTCGATTAACCATTCGCTGATATGTGGTGCCGACATTCTTGAGGCCGAAGGGCATGATGCGATAGCAGTAAAGACCAAGGTCGGTTATGAAGGAGGTATGGTCCTAATCGCGGAGACTCATCGGGATTTAGTTGTAACTGGAGTAGGCATCCATGAAGGATAGCAATTGGTATCCGGTGGTTGAATCAACTAACCGATCGATCTTTGGGAACGGGAAGCTGTCCTTAGGACATGCCTTGTTTAGATCAGAGAAGTCGACACACGTCTGCCATTTACCATTGACCTTTTTGACTAGAATTGGATTGGAGACCCACTCAGGGTAGTCGGCCTCTCAGATAAGTTGTTGTTTAGCAGGTGATCTACCATTGGCCTTTTTGACTAGAATTGGATTGGAGACCCACTCAGGGTAGTCGGCCTCTCGGATGAAGTTGTTGTTTAACATTCTCTAGCATTAACTTAGTCGCCTCAAACTGTTCCGATCCCATTCTCTGTTGGAAACTTCATTAGGAGGGACCATGGCGATAGGCAGACGCGAAATTTTATGAGGAAAGGACATCCAAGGAAGACGTTATATGGCGAGATGATGTCGATAACCACGAAGGTGAGGATTCGGACTCGGCTCCAATCCTCTGTACCGAGTTCGACGAGTAGGTCGATGACTCCTACCGGACAACTGGATGCCCCATTAAAGCTGTGGATCGTGGAATGGCATGGTTTGAGATCTCTTGCCTCTAACTTCATCTGGTCATAGGCGGCTTTGAAGATGATGTTGACCGAGCTCCCTGAATCGACCAATATTTTTCAGACAGTTGCAGCGCCAATTTGGGTCGTAATAACCAAAGGATCGATGGTCAGGATTTCAATTCCTGTGGACTCCCTTCCATTAAAGATAATGTCGTCCCGCATGGTTTTCTAGAGCTTGGACGGGACATACTCGTTAGGAGCGAAGCAAGCTTCGTAGGTTGCATGTTTAATGGACCCCACATATTCCTCCATCTTTCGGAAGCTAACATGCGTAGGACCAGGCCCGCCGCATATAGTGTTGATCACGATTCCTCGCTTCGCGTTAGATGGTCCCGGGGCTGTCTTGGCGGCCGTCCGAGGAGTTAGCTCTGGAGGTTTTGGATTAGTTTCGGGGGGAAAGGGCTCTTGGACATATTGTTCAAGCCTCTTTTCTCGGATAAGCTTTTCAATTGCATCCCTTACCTGGCAACATTCATTCGTGTTGTGCCAATACATATCATGATATCGGCAATATCTCCCCGAGTTCTTCTCGGAATCGGTTGACTCCCTAACGCGGGGTTTCTTGTATGGCAAAGTGTTACATGTCTCTAGGTAGATAGTTTCCGGATCTTCATTCAGCAGAATGTATGTCTCGTAAGCTTGGTAAGGGCCAGGCTTCCTTGGCTCTGTTTGGACTTGACTGTTGCTTCGGCCACCTTGTCCCCCAAGGTTTGGTCTTTGTCTGGGGGGTCCTTCCCCCGTGTTTGGATTGGAGGCTCCTCCCGCTTCTCGCCCCTAGATCCGTTATTAGCGGTGTCTGCTCGAGGGATATTGGGGCGACTGGTCTCGGAGATGCGGTTTCGTCTTGCTTCTTCTTGGCATAAGAACTGCCTCGCTTGCTCATAGAAAGCATCGAGGCTCTTCGGTTGCTTTCGGTCGATCCATGCCCCAAATTCAGAAGTAGGAAGGACACCTTTAGCTAGCTAAAAGAGTATGGTGCGTGGATTCGGATCCTTGACCTCGACGAGGGCGATGTTGAACCTAGAAAGGTAGCTTTTGAGCGACTCTGCGGGCCCTTGGTATAGGTTGGAAAGGGTGATGGCATTCTTCGGAGTCAGGATATGCTTCCTGAATTGCTTAACTAATTGCGTCGCTAATTGGCCGAAGTTGTTGATGGAATTCAGCGGAAGGTGAGAGAACCACAACAGAACGGTTCCTGACATGAAGACTGGAAAGCATTTGCACTTGATTGGATTGTCGCCTCTGCTTGAGTCCATTTGCCATTCATAACGGTTTAGGAAAGCACAAGGGTCAGTGGTGCCGTCGTAGAGTGGCATCTGTGGCATGCTGAAGCCTCGCGGCCATTCATCTTCATTAACTCTTCGAGTGAAAGGGTTGCGCCTAATGTGCGCTTCCCATGAATCATGCACAATTCCCTCGCATCTCCCTCATGATCCTTCGGACCATGTCGGGAAGGTAGGTCGGATGGGGGTTCGCCATCGGGGACCATGGGTTTTGGCGAGGTTCCGGAGTTCTGGCACGAGGGCGTCTTCTAGGGTGGATGTCTGGATCGTCTTCTTCCATGTCCTCGACGTCTATAACGGGATCCTGGTGTGCGTGATGATGTGGAGCAGGGTCACGCGGATCCGATTCCGGAAAGGCATGGGCCGCCAAAAAATTAGGTTTGTCGTCTCGACGGGCGGCCGTTGGGTCTTGTCGAGGAGGAGGTTGGTTAGTAAGAGCGGGTCATTCATTGATGACTAAGCGAGAACGGTCCCGATATTGGGCGCCCTCGCTATAGGTAACCGTGGTCCGGTCGTCGTTGCTGTTGGCATACCCATTGTCATCGCCGTTGTTGAGGGCGTTTGTTCGGACGGCAACGTTGTTGACAAGACTAAACCTCCTTCTTTGGTGCGGGTCTCTCCACTCAGAAGAGGAGGTTTCCGATGTCGGTGGTCGGGGTCGAGCATTGTTCCGGGCTAATTGCAGTCGAGAGACGATGCGCCGACTTTCTTGAAGTTGCCGCATAAGGTCGATGTTATTCCTCAGTGCTTGGTTAAGCTCGACAGCTGTATTTTCGTATTTTTACTAAGCGTGCGGATTTGTGCTTAGGTTACGGGCGCCTCGGGGTCCGCAACTGGAGGTTCACTTTCATAAGTGGTCGGGATGTCCGCCAGTTGAGGTTGCTGAGATGTACCAGCCTCGGCTGCAGCTGAAGAGATGATCATTCCATTCTTTAACTTTTTTACCATCGTAAGCAGACTCGATGGCAGGTTAAGCAGGGAACCTTAAGCTCGGCGAAGTCGAAATGGTAATGTGTGAGAAAGACGCAATATCCGAGTTTTCTCAGTGAAAGCACCAAATGTTGACGGCAAAAAAATGTCGTAAACACCAAAGATTCCCAATTAATAGGAATTATAAATATGGTCGCATAGACAAGAACATAAAATAGAACATAAGCAGTAAATAACACAAGAGATTTATAGTGGTTCGGCCTCAGTGAGGGCTTACGTCCACTTTGAAGAGTTGTTGTAATTTTATTAATCACTTGAAAGATTACAAGGTTGAGACCCTCTCATTACATTTGTTGACTACGCTACGTGAAGTTACAATAGTCATATTTGCAAGAAATAGTAAAATGGACAATTTTAACCTTCTTCTTCCTCAAAGAGGAGATGCCATTAATGAAGCTCTATGGAGGTCTCAAAGCTCAAGAATCTCTCCCTTTTGAAGTGCGAGGCCATGGGGTATTTATAAGAAGTGGTTAGGTAGGGGGTAGGTAGGAGTAGGTAGAAATGGGGACCATCTACAGGAAATTCGCGCCTCCAGCTGTCGGCCACCAGAAATTTGCACCTGGGTCGGGAGCGAAATTTCGCACCTGGTAGGTGCGAAATTTCGCACGTACTAGGTACGAAATTGCGCACCTGGCTGGGTGCGAAGTGTATTGGGCGAGGGGCGTGGTCGAGGTTTGTTGGTGCGATCTCTCTTCGATCTTCCTCCTGTACTTCCTGAGTTTCGCCCTTGGCCCTGGCGTCACGCGATGAGTTGAGTCGAGCGTGTCTGGAGTACTTTTGGTAACCGTACCAAAAGGCCGGTTAACAATCCTATAACACGGAATTACACTTTGATCTGAAGAGATTGATGAGAGAGTATTAGAGAATCAAGTTAGGAACAAACGAATTTGATTTTCGTTGAATTTTTGGTGGAGTTTGGTTAAGAATTTTTTAGAAAATGAAAGAGAATAGAGCAAAAAGAACATAAGGGAGTTGTTATAAAATTCATTCGAATTGACTAATATATATATGTGGAACAATGGTCATGTCTATTTGCAAACGGTTACGACAAAAGAACACTTCGTTTGAAATTTGATTGTTTTGAAAAAAATAATGTCAACGTACTCATGTTGGATATGTCGACATATCATTCGATAATACCTTGTTTTTAAATTGTTTTGAAAATATATTACTTTGTAAAATAAATTAGAACTTTGTAAAAATTACTTAAACATAGTTTCCGCATATTAACCATAATAAAGCTTAATGAAAATTTAGAAGATACTTGTTGAAGTATTTAATATTAAAGTATAAAATATAATGCAAATAATATATATATAACTATTTTAAAAACAAAGTATAAAGAAATTATCAAAAACATGAATATATAAGAAGTTACAAGATTAAAATATTAAAAACATAAAATATTAGAAACCAAAAAGAATGTTTTGAAAAATATCGTTTTGATAACAAGGCTTATTTTGAAAAAAGGGAAGAGAAAGAGAAAATTCTATCAGAATGTTAACATATACTATAAGATTCTAAAACTTATCTGGAACATTTCGAAATCGTGAACTCTTAATATTCATGAGTCTTCATTATGTATCTCTTGAATCATCTGGATAATCTTTTTCTTGATAGTCTTTATAATATAAATTCTTCATAATCAATGCATGCCTATATCTTTCAACATATACTGCATATATCTATATAAAAATTAATATTTATATTATGTTCTAGGTTGGTTGTCATGAAAACCCTTGTCTATGGTACTAGCAATCTTCCCCTTTTTGATGAAACGTGTCTTTTAAAATTATTATAAAAAATATTTATAACTAATTATGAAGAAACAAATCTTTTGAAAATAAATTAAAAGTTAAAAGAAAGTTCTTAAGGTTGTTTTCATCAAAACCATTATCCATGGTACTAATAATATACAAGTTCCTAATTATTTAGTTTATTGAATATATTTAGTCATGCATCCTTAGAACACATGTTGAAAACAAAGAAGAATATTAATCAGTTTTTGAACTAAAAAAATACTCTTTAGTTTACTGTTTTGGCTGAAATTAGTAAATATTACAATCATTAATTCGCCTTATTTTACATTAGCCAGTGCCTTTAGGGTATGAAACACTTGATTTAGTGTCAATTTATTGATTGAAGAGAGATACTTGAAGGACATAAAGCAATGATCAACAGAGATGAAGAAGATTAAAATAGAAGGTCTTTAGCTGCACAACTTGGAGTTGTAGTGGATATGAAGTTTTCATATGTAGCAGCTTGTCATATATACAGTAACGATACAAGTTCTAGGGATCGCGATGCACCCAATATCCTAAACTTTATAGTCAATTGAGTATCGTTTCATAAAATTTACTGAATATAAACACGGAGCTTAATCAAGACATATACAAAATTACACAATTGTTATTAATTTGTTCGAATATAGTTATCCTGGCCTACGCGTAGCATACATTGATGAAGTTGAAGGAGATGGAAACAAGGTGGAGAAGGTTTACTATTCTGTGTTGGTTAAAGCAGTTGATAACCATGCATAGGTGAAGGACTCTTGTGCTGTCAAATTATAAATAGCTAAAACTGAACACATAATGTAACCAATTTTAATTTATGTGCAGGAAGTCTATCGCATAAAGTTACCTTGACCTCCAAAATTGGTGAAGGTAAATCGAAAAATCAGAAGGTCCACTTCAGACCATTGACGTGGACCAGGTATTTACATAAGCTGTTAAACATAAAATGGTCACTTTTAGTTCCAACAACATATGCATTAATCACGTGCATAGGATAATTATTTAGAAGAGTCATTCAAACTGCATAACCTTCTAAAATAATTCAATGAAAATCATAGTGCTCGTCTACCTAAAATTCTTGGTGTCCACAAGTGCAATTTGGTACTTGTTTTAATTGATTCATTTGACTTAATTTGGTTGTGAATTTGTAGTGTGTCGTCTTTGGCATGGTTCATATGGAACCAAGAGGCTAGTTTCGGAACCATAGGTCAAAGGGTTCTTGATAGACCACTAAAGTAAGGTTCCTTTAATTCTAGCTGTTATCGATAGGAATCCGTAATCTATTATGTATTTCTTTTCAGCTTTTATTTTTTAACTTTGACCTGCTACATGTACTTTGTAACTTTAAAATCATATATCGGTTGGTTAAATCAAACTCTAAATCATAATTACAAACTTATAAACATCTTTCCTATTATAAACCCCGTTGTGAAACACGGCATGGACAACAATGGTTCAGACACGTCTTAAAGCGTATGAGCACTAGCCTAATTGAGCGTAATGTAATCACACACTATAGGGATCAGTCGCATAAGCTTATAGACCCGGTCGCTCACTGCATCACTGCTCGAGCACCCCAGGTCGAGCACTGCATTGATGGTCGAGCGACCTGGGGGTTGAGCAGAGCACCTTCACTAGCACGGGTCGCTCACCGTCAGTAGCACCTGATCGAACGTCAAGCACGGTCGAGCAGCTTCTATGGTAACGGATCAAACATCAGTTTGACCATACAGAAGTCTGGTCATTCATATATATTTGATCAATTAAGAAGGACCCTTCACCTGATCATTCGAGTACCATATTTTCCACATCAGCATAATGTGCAAAACTCACGTGTTGAGTTATAGTTGCAAGGGGCGGCATCAACTCACGTATGGGAGGAGCGACCTTAAATATACACAAGGACATCCGTGTAGTTAAAATAAGAAGCTGGTTCATCCACATGAACATACATATATGAGATGTACCATAATAAAAAAAGGATGCACACAAAGATGGAATGCACGCACTAAAAGACACGTGGCATGCATGAAATGTGGACATACAATATAAGGACAACAATGTTATTGCGTACATCTAGACACAAAATATACAAGGCAATGGCAAAACATGGTCGCTCACGCTATGGTATTTGGCTCGCTTCAACATGTGAAACACCCCACCTCCGTTAAGGTCACTCACAAAGCGAATGCATTAACTTCGGTGAAGCATTATAGATAAAAGATACAGATAATTTACACGACAGACATATAAACAGCGGAAAAACTAGAATTATTTCATAAGCAACGTGGTCTAGTCAAAACATTACAACCCTTGTCTCAAAACCCAACTTCCAAGTTATTACAATAAAACTTCTGTCTTGATTAAAAACTCAAAATACATAAAGAAGCATAAAGCAGTAGTAAAGCGGAATAAATCGGCAATAAAAGTGTAACCATAGCCATAGCCCAAGAAAAGAGAATCCAAGCAATACATCTACTCTCTTCAAGTTGGAAGAGGTCTGAACTAAGTTGAAGTATTCCCTCCCTGCGGACTTGGGGGGGGGGGGGGACGGAAGAAAAGAAGACGAAAGAAAACGGGTCAGACATAAGTCTGGTAAGTCCAGTGATTTTTCAGCATGTAAACAAGAAAAAGGATCATGACATGAATAAACTAAATATAGGACAATACCATAGTGACAACATAACATAAGGAAAGATAAGGCAAGATAAACTGAATATGCTATCGCACTCATTTCCATTTCTCTGCACCTACTAACAAATGTTTCAACTAGCATCATGTGTTCATAATAAAATGTTCCCTTTATCAATCGGCTCCTACTCGCATGCATTTATTACTTGTGTCATTCGCCCCCACTTGATTGTAGGTACCTGTGCTGGTCCCACCACAGGGTGTATCAATCCCTATGGTGGCAACCCGACACAATTCAAGATGCACAGTGTATAATTACTGATGCCCAGTGCCTGATTTTTCCACTCCGAAGTACGTGCACGCCCGTACTCCGTCGGAACCTACACTGACGCACCACCCACCGCTATTTTGACCACTTATAATCAGCCCAGTAATCGTGCCATACCCTGCCTAGTTCAGGGTACCATGATACATCTATGCGGGTTACTGCTGAAATGGGTCCCCGTTACTAGGGTTTACTAATCAATATGTTATAATGGTTAAGTGTTCTCCATGTAACCTAACCCCATCCATCTGTTAAATTAACATGTTGTATTGGTTAAGTGTTGCCTAAGTTAACTTAACCCTACCATTCTTAGCATGTCCGCTCATTAGCATTAATTCATTCATTAATGCCTCAACCTCTCACATTAGAACTGTTGTTTGCGGTTGCTGGATGTGCCGGGTGATTCCGGGCAGACTTCTACCGCAAACTCATTCTAACCTCGGGTTTTAGGCTTAATGCGCTAACCTCTCACATTAGATCTGTTGTAGTGGTCGCTAGATGTGTCGGGCGGTTCCGGGCAGTCTTACACCGCGACTCAATCTAACCTCGTGTTAGGCCATGTTCATCTTTTAGCCAAATTTCCTATTTACCATGCATGCCCAAATCTAGATTTTTATATGTTAATTAACCACAATTGTAGTCCATTCAAGTTATGCCACATTTACTTGTTATGCCCAAAATTACTCAATTAAGTTATACCCAATTCCCCGCGTTTCAATCGTACGAACAACAAGATTCAATCTAGGTTCCGAATGAACCTAGTATTCATAAAATAAAACAAAAAGGGGAATAGAGAAGGAACACAAGAATTGACATAAGAAACAAAATAGGCATGTAAAGGTGTACCCAAATCCAAGAATCATGTTTCCAATAGGCATGTTGTACATTAACATTAAATATGTCCAAACTGAGCAAGTTACATCATAGGCATAAAGACTCGATAGAATTGAATATAACAGAATCACCAATTTGGTGTACAACATAATAGGTTCCATTGTTTCAATCACAACGGTCTCATTAGCATAGGTAATTCAGATTTGACAAAAGGATAAACAAGAATCAGAATTGATTATCTCACAATTAGGCATAGTGGTGTACAACATGATAGGTTCCATTGTTCCAATCACAACAGTCTCATAAGCATAGGTAAGCTTGAATCAGAATTGATTATCTCACAATTAGGCATAGTGGTGTACAACATGATAGGTTCCATTGTTCCAATCACAATAGTCTTATAAGCATAGGTAAGCATAAATCAGAACTGATTATCTCACAATTAGGCATAGTTCTAGATCTGATTATTACAGTCATGATTTCTTTTAGGTGTTCAAATCTGAATAATAACTGAACTTACAGTGAAAGGGTTAGAAAAGTGAATTAGATGACGTTGTGGCGATTCTAATCTTTCTTTGTTGATTGAAGATGAAAACCTCTACTTTGATTTGAAACTCTCTTTCTAATTTGATTTCTATTTTGGAGAAGATTGAGGCTAGGCTAGCTTAGAGATGGACAGCATGACGGCTTCAAAGAATAGGGTTATGAGGTTTAGGGCTAAGATTTGATGAAATTATATAGGATATAGGATTAATATAATCCTTTAGATCAACCTAGGAGTCATCTGAGCCATCCAGTCCAAGAAAATGCGTCATCAGGCCAATCAGAAGTAGCCACGTAGCCCTACGACTCAAAAGATCGTCACTGTCCAGAACAGTCAGCAGGGGTCGACCCCTACAGGGGGGGTCGACACCCAAGTCGACACACCTATAGGGGGTCGACTCCCATGTCGACACCCGCTGGGGGGTCGACACCCCTGAGTGGGAGATTTCTGGCTCAGCTGCTTTCTTGAATTTTGAATCTATTTGGATTATTTATTTATTATTTTAATTTAATTTCTGCTTACACTTGAAATCTTCTAACCTCCATAACTTCTTCATACGAAGTCCGATTCACGTAAACTCGGACTCTATCTCAAGCAGAATTCTGAGATGAACGCAATTGCATAACGCGTTTCACCTAATTCTTCTTATAAAAATTAAGTGTTCTTAAATATGTTAAATTTGATATTCATAGAAAATACGGGGTGTTACATTCTCCCCTCCTTAAAGGATTTCTTCCCCGAAATCTCTAAGTTAAGAAGAATGTATCCTAACATCCAACATCCATCTACTCAACCATCAATCACAGGCATCCCTTGTCCTTAAAAATATTTCTAATGCTTTCTCGATCATATGCATAGTGTGTGTATATGTCCTTATCTAATGCAAAATCAGGCGGTCTACTGATTCAGTTGACCTCTTTAATGCGAATTATGTCAGTGCCATGAGTCCATCATGTATGCAATTATTCCTAATCGTACCTTATAACTTCTACATGAGTGCACAATCATTCATACAAATGCAACATCCATATGATAACACATCAAGTTTCATTCCATATACAAATACATAAATGCATATGCAATATGAAAGTGACTGAGCCGATCTAGTACCTAATGTGTGTGTATGCATCCACGAGCAACCACTAGCAACCACTTGCAACCATCAATTATAACATGTTTCAAATACATGTTTACATCCATTGGTTTCTAACTAAGGAATAAGAATAGGACCGAGGAGATATACTTAAAAGATAGAGACAAGCATGCATAAACTTATGGAAAAAGAGATCAAGGATATACCCTCAAAAAGATAAGGGTAGGCTGCACATATCTTGTCTTCAGTCTCCCAAGTCGCGTCTTCTTCAGCGTCACTCCATTGTACTTTTACTAGCTTGACCTCGTGATTGCGTAACTTTTTAATTTCTGTTCCCAAGATAAGAGTTGGAACTCTTCTCAACGTCGCTTCTCATTTCACTTCTACTTCCTCTAGTATGCTTGGCTCCACAACTTCTACAGACTCATGTAAGCACTTTCGTAGATGAGAAACATGAAAAACATTATGAACTCCAGCCAATCTGTTAGGCAACTCTACTCTATAAGCCATCATCCCAATCCTCTCAATGATAGGAAATGGCCCTACAAACCTTGGTGCCAATTTCCCTATGGATCCAAAGCAAATGACATTCCTCAAAGGAGATACCTTAAGGAAAACTCTATCTCCAACCTCAAACTCAAGGTCGGTCCTTCTTTTATCCGCGTAGGACTTCTGTCTATCCTGTGTGGTCTTCATTCGTCTTCGTATCAAGTCCACCTTCTCTGAAGTTTCTCTAATCATGTCGGGCCCAAGTATGAGCTTGTCTGTAGATTCCCACCAACAAGTTGGTGATCGACATGGTCTTCCATATAAAGCCTCGAAGGGTGCCATGCCTATGGTGGCTTGGTAACTATTGTTGTAGGTGAACTCCACCAGAGTAAGATGATCCTCCCATGTTCCTCCAAAATCAAGAATGCACAATCTCAAGAGATCTTCTAACACTCTGTTCACCCTTTCCAACTGACCATCGGTTTGAGGGTGATAGGCAGTTCTTAAGCATAGCTATGTGCCTACAGCCTCTTGCTAACTCTTCCAAAACTCACTCGTAAAGATAGGATCTCGATCACTTACTGTGCTAGACAGTATCCCGTGCAGTCGAACTACTTCTTTAAGATAAATGGATGCTAACGATGAGGCAGTCCTCCTACTTTTAACAGGTATAAAGTGGGCGCTTTTAGTGAGCCTGCCAACTATTATCCAAATACTGGTATTTCCCCTTCTTGACCTAGGCAACCCATCTATAAAGTCCATCGAAATGATATCCCATTTCCACTGTGGGACCTCTAGTGGATGAAGCAGACCACCATGCTTCTTCTGCTCCGCCTTGACTTGCTAGCATATCAAGCATTTAGAGACAAATTCAGCTACATCCCTCTTCATGCCATTCCAAAAGAAAACCCTTTCTATGTATTTATACATCTTGTCTCCACCTGGGTGTATGGTCAACTTAGAATGGTGTGCTTCTTCGAGAACTGTCTTCACCAAATCCCTTGTTTGTGGGACATATAGTCTTTCATCCCGTCTCAACCAACCCTTGGCATCTATAGAGTATCTATTGAGGTAACTAGAAGTCTCACCTCTAATTAACTTATCCATCATATCAACAATCTGAGGGTCTTCACGTTGCGCGGTTCCTATTGAGTCCAAAAGCGTAGGCCGCACCTCTAGCGTTGCTAATAAACCAGGTACAAACTCAAAAGAGGGTCTAAAGTCAAAGGTTGCCATGTACTCCAAGTTTTGCCTTTCCACAAAGAGAGGGCTTAAGGTCAGTTTTTTCCAACTCAAGGCGTCTGCTACCACATTGCCCTTGCCAGGGGTATAAGCAATCTCAAAATCGTATGAGGCAAGAAACTCCATCCACCTTTGTTCTCTTAAGTTAAAATCTTTTTGTGAGAAAAGGTACTTTAATGATTTATGGTCAGTAAATAATTCAAACCTTTCTCCTAATAGGTAATGACGCCATGACTTAAGAGCGAAAAAAAGGGCAGCTAACTCTAAATCATGAGTTGGGTAGTTCTTCTCATGTACCTTTAACTGCCTTCCCCCATAACAAACTACCTTGCCTTCTTGCATCAAGACAGCGCCTAATCCTGTACCGCATGTGTCTGTGTATACTGTAAACATCTTACTCCCATCAGGCAATGTCAGGACCGGGGCTGTTGTTAGAGCCCTTTTTAATCGTTGGAAAGCAACATCGCAATCCAAATCCCAGGCAAAAGTTAGGTTCTTCTTTGTCAATCTTGTAAGTGGGGCTGAGATCTTCTCAAAGTCTTTAATGAACTTTCTATAATAGCCCGCTAGTCTGAGAAAACTTCGTACGTCGGTTGCCTTCCATGGAATCTTCCAATCTTGCACCGCAATTACTTTTGCGGGATCCACGGCTATCCCTTCTTTGGACACCACATGTCCAAGAAACCTTACTTCTTCTCTCCAAAAATGGCATTTGGAGAATTTTGCTTTCAGCCGATGTGCTCGAAGAGTATCCATAACTTCCCTTAAATGCAAAGCATGTTCTTCCTCACTTTTTGAGAAAATCAAAATATCGTCCACGAAGACCACTACAAATTTATTAAGGAACTCCCTAAACACCCTACTCATCAAGTCTACGAAATAGGCGGGTGCATTTGTCAGGCCGAAAGACATGACAAGCCAGTCGAAGAAACCATCCAGGGTCTTGAACGCGGTCTTATCTATGCTGTCTTCAGCCACTCTTAGCTGATGGAATCCGGTGGCCAGATATAGTTGGGAGAAAATTGATGCACCTACAAGCTGGTCGAACAAGTCGTCTATTCTTGGAAGTGGGTGTCTGTTCTTCTTGGTCAGCTTGTTTAGCTCCTTATAATCCACGCATAGGCGAAGTGAACCATCTGCTTTGGTTGCAAACACTACTGGAGCACCCCATTCAGAAATACTCCGCCTTATGAACCCCTTTTCGAGCAGCTCTTTAACTTGCTTGCTGAGCTCCTTCCTTTCCCTTGGAGCCATGTGTCGAATAGGTAAAGCAACTGGTTTTGCATTATCAACCAAGTATATGCGGAAGTCTATCTCTCGCTTTGGAAGTAAACCCTTCACCTCTTCAAAGACATCCGAGTATTCACGGACTACTCTAACAGATTGCAAAACAGACGCATCAAGAGATTCTAGGTAGCTAAGCATAAAAGGATTCATGGGATTACAAGAGATTTCGAGAGTATTACTGAGGCGAGTCCTAAGTCTAACCACTCTCTTTTCACAATCGAGGATGGCACCATTACTGGATAACCAATCCATGCCTAGAATCAACCCATAGCCCGTGAAACCCAAAACATAAGCATTACATCTAAACCCAACGCTTAGTATAGAAATTTCCAAATCCTAACAAATCACTGACAAATAAGCCGAACCTTCAATTGGATTTGAAACAACCATGGGATCCTCTACTATACTGGTATCTAGGTGTAGAGATTCAACTAAAGCAGTAGATATAAAAGAGTGCGATGCGCCAGAATCAAAAAGAGTACGAACTGGATGATCAGAAAGATAAAATAAACTCTCAACAGAAACATTTCTACCTCTTTCGTATGGAGGTGCAATGAGAGCGTGAATCTTCTCTCCAGAAGTGGATCCAATCCTCTGCCCTTGCCCTTGCCTTCTTGGGCAATCCTTAGCCATATGTCATGTCTCACTGCATTCAAAACACCCATCTTCCTCTTCTTCTTTCTACAGTCCTTAATCAGATGTCCAGGTATGCCACAAAAGTTACACTTCCTCTTGTCACGGGGTTTGTTATTCTTCCCGCCCTTCTTAGAATCCGTCTTCTTATTCTGCGATCCCTTCACTTTCTTGTCTAGATGTCCTTCCACCTTTGTCTCCTTCTTCCCATCCTTGTCTTCCTCCTGTAACAGTGCCATATCCACCAGTCTCTCATAAGTCGCACCCATAGGTATATGGGACATATCTAGGCTGTGCAGTGGCTCATTCAACCCTTTAACGAAACGGAGAGCCTTTTTATGTGGAGTGTTTACCAACTCCAGTATAAATCTATACAGCTGGTTGAATTGGTTGACGTATTCCTTAACCGATAGGCTTCCCTATTTGAGTGCTAAGAACTTCTCCATTTGTAGGCTTGTTCAGCTTACGAGAGGAACTTCATTTCAAACCTCATTCTGAAATCCTCCCAAGTCTCAACTGGTCTTTCAGCATTAGTAACTTCCCACCAGAAAGAGGCTTCGTCCTTAAGTAACCATACAGCCAATTGTATCTTCTGCCTATCGTCCACTTCGAAGATAGCAAACAAATCTTCTGTTTCTTTGAGCCAGTTTCTTGCTTCCACAAATGATTCAGTCCCATTAAAGTTCTTTCCGCCCATAGCTCAAAAGTCTCTACATATCTTCGAGAAAGCATTCACACGCGAAGGAGGAGGAGGAACTTCTGCAGCTGGGGGAGGAGGAACGTCTGCTAGGCCTGCTGCATCAGCCCTAGCCTCCAGATACCTTCTGTACCGGCCGGGTTGATATACACGTAATTGTGTATATTTTATCCGCTTATTTATCTTATTTTATATTTAAAATAATTGATACTGTGTATTTATAGTTGTGTTTTCAGATTATTTATGATGAATGGATTAATGCAATTAATTGTTGAAAGGCTTGAAGAATTGGTGTATGAAGAGTGTAGATTTTGAGAGTTAGATTAAAGCTTGAAGAAATTTTGCTGTTCAACCACCTTCTTTTGCATATTTTAATAATCCAATGCCTTTTCATAAAGATAGTTTGTTGCAGATGTTATGGAGTTCCTATACATGCTCAAAACAATCGAAATTGATGTCATTTGATGCCCGCAAGCTATGCCAATTGCAAATCCATTCACTCTGCGTTCACATTGGGTCACTTACAAAGCCTCTCACTCTACAGCTGTGTTCACACTGGCTTATGTGTTATTTGGGCTAAATCTTTAGTCCCACATTGTGTAATTAGCCTCTAAGTCTTAGCCAAAGCAACTATAAATACATTGTATCTCCTTCATGTAAAGAGACACTTAGTTTTATTCTGTAATTCTCTTCTTGGAATAAAACTCTTCTTCTCCCTTTCTCTCAGTTGTTATTTTATTTTATTTATGTTCATGTTATTTAGTTTCTTTTTCTCTTCTTCTTTAGCTACGTCTAGCTAATCCCCTTTGATTAGGGGGTGATGACGCTAAAAGATATGATTCAATATGAATCACATAGCCAACAGATGAGGACTTTATACATGTAAATCTGGATCTGAATCAAGGGTTAGATCTGAACCTTCATATTCTGTGTCGTTTAAGAGCTATGCTCCTTCATAGGGTATATTCGTGTTCGATCTAACAATTATCAGATTTAGATCTAATTTTAGGGTTTTAGAAATTAATTAGTGAATCTGTCCTGATAGTCTATGGTTGTTTAAGAGCTCAGCTCCTGCATAGGCTATGCTTGTTGTTATTTACTTTTTTGTTTCTAAGAACCTAATTATCGTTGATTCATGTGTGTGATAGAAATATGAATTAGATCTATATTTATTTATTGGCTATTGATGAGTGTGAATCCAATCTATGTCATTATCCCCTATTTGCTTTCTCTTATCATATAAATCTCACTTTTTATTTAATTGCTGTTATTTTCTGTGTTTTCAATCAATCAAAATCCTAGAATAACTTGATTGGATTTATTAATTAAAATATTTTTGGTCCCAGAGTTCGACACCCTCTACAACAATCCTTGTTGTTTAGGAAAGCCGAACGGATCTTACAGTTGTTTACAATTGTTTGATTTGTTCGCAAACAAATTTTGGCGCCATTGCCGGGGATCAAAATAATTTTTGTTACTAAATCCTTTGGGTTATATTAATTTTATTTACTCTTTAGTTTTCCTTCATTAAAAAAAACACAAAAATATATATTTTTTTTTCTATTTTTATTTATTTTGTTTTCTAATATAGATAGGAAAAAATTTCTTGTTAGGTGATTTGGTATTTGATCTGTGATACTGTAATCTACCAAATAGGGGAAGAAAAAAAAATACTTGCAAATTTAGTTTGATTTATTTCCTGTTTTTAGTACAATTTCTTCCCGTTTCTTTCATTTACTTCTTTCCGCTTTTCTACAAATTTCTTCTCCTTTTGTTTCATTTATTTCCTTCCTATTTCTGATTTCTTTTCCAAATTCCCTGTTCAATTACTTTCCTTACAAATTTCAAACAAAAAAAGAGCAAAAATCTCGTTGTCCTTTTATTCCTTCTCACGCCTACAAATAATTCACCATCCATTTACGAGTGCCAACCGCAACACAATCCTACCTCTCTCCACATTCACCATTCAACATACAAAGCCTCCTTCATCTCCTACAATCCACGCACCCTCTCCTAAACCATTCAATGTTGCCGCAAATCATTCACCTTAAAAACCACGTTCACTCTACCAAAAACCTTGTCCCAAACCTGAACCACAAATCCTCAAACTGCTTCACCACAATTTTCTACACTTCAGCGCACTTCCTAATCATATAAACCAGCTTCCGCAATGATACCGTAATCACAGCTACACCTCCTGCTTCCACAGCAAAACTGCCACTGCTTTCCCATGCATAGTATCCATCGATGTCAACACCGTACCTGCCTACACATCCACTCACCCAATACCGGAATCATCTTCCTCAACGCAGCCACCCATTCTTCAATTCCAGAAACCCTAAAATTCACTAAACACATACCCAATCCATCAATACCATTTCGGCTCATCCCCACGTGAAAACCACTACACAAATTCCAGCAAATTCACACTTTCACAAAACCATTCATCCCATAATCATTTACACCACCTTTCACCACAGATCCATTTTTTTAACACCAAACCCAGTCTGACGCTACCCTTCTTCCCCGCTCCTCCTTCACGCTACAGTCAACAAAACTTAATTCGCCACTAATCCTCACAGTCAATAAAACCGAACCAATTCACCCCCAAGTCCTCCTACCCCCTTTTCCAAACATCCTCATATAGAAAACGCACCCCAAGACAAACCAATTCAAATGCCCTACCGCAACCACCAAAATCATTGTCTGACAACTTCCCTAATCAGTTCGCACCAAAATTCTACCCTAAATCAGAACGCACGGCAAAACCGCTGTTTCCATCTACCTCGGCATCGAGAAACCCCAAATCGAGCAACCAGAATTCGCAAAATCCTAGAACCCACAAATCTCAACTTTCCAAAGCGTCAATCCTTCCCAAAACCGAAAACCTCCAAATCCTCCACTCCTTCAACTGTACCTTACCACGCGCAAACCCAGAGTTCTTCAACTCATCGCGTTGGACCCTGAAAAATTGCCTCCTCACCCAATTAGTTTGAACGTCCAATTAGTCTCAATTTGCTTGGAGACCCGTGAGTTAAAATTTGATTTCAACACCTGTGATTTTGAGATTTTGCAAAGTGATGCTAAGGCTTTGCTAAAAAGTATTGGGTTGAGTATAAAGTGGACTTGGTTTCGCTCGGGTTCAATTCATTCGGGAGTCTTATTGGGTTTGGGATTGCTTTCATTTTTGGGCTCGCTGGGCTCTCTTGGATGCGGGCTTGTCTTAGAAAATAATAGACGTGGTTTAGCTTTTGCATTGGTGAACTTCTTTTGCGTTAATTTTGGTTCGAAATTTTAATTCCTTTGTTTATTTATTTTTGAGTTAAAAAAACAAAACAAAAAAAAGATTTTTCGGTAACAGTTACAGTGGAAATTAGAAAAAGCCTTAAAAAAATCATGCTCCTAGCCCGAACCCGTGCTGCAGCGCAGTCAAGAAATTAATAGGAGGGGACAACAACAGGAAGCGGCGGACAATTCAGGCTTCGAGCGGTTGCACACCAAGTGGGGTGTGAACGCGCTAGCGCGACTCAATTGCACTGGATGGAATGCAGATCTAGTTGAAATTTTTCTAAACTCTACAGGTGCTCTACTGCAAAGAAAAATATATAAAAATTGCGTGTAAAGTTTTCTGCAGGGGCCGCGGCTTGCTTGTAATTTTTTTTTGCAATTTTTTTTTTGTATTTATTCTGTGATTGATTAACTGCCTGTTGATGTGTGGTTGGAAATTTTAAAACGGATGTGGGATAAATTGAAAAGTCCGTTTTTGAAATAAATTATTTTTAAAATCAAATTGAGGATTCCCCAAAGCTCATATGACAAAATATTCGTTAAATTGACAATTAGTATTGATATTCTCTAAGATGTCTAAGGAACGGTAGAGTCTCGAACTCAAACATGTTCTTTAACCTTCAGTCGTGTTTCTATGGTGATTTGTGGCACACTGATAACCCCTATCCGAACCTGGCCTGGACTTGTATTCATATAATCCGAAGTTGTTAATTTTAACATATTTTTTTAAGAGCTTCTTTTGAGCCACAAGTTGTGCAACTGTTTTTTCGACCGAAAAAAAACTCTTCTTCTAGTACATGCGCGCTTGCCCCATGTATAACCAAAATTTCAGTTCTTTTCAAAACTTAAATGATTTTGGTTACAATTCAAATCAGAATGAAGTTCAAGCTGAAAACTTTTCGAATAACTTCCACAAATCTCATCAAATGGTCACACCCTAATATGAAAAACATCATTCTACGATTGAGGAGAATTTATCTGAGGCGCGTCAACTTTTAGTGCAAATGACCAAGAAAAATGCTGGAAATCAAAACAACTTCGACGTGGGTTTCAACGAAAATTCTGAAAACCAAAATGATTTTCATAATACGGCTCGACGTATAAGTTTGGAAATCAAATATCAAAAATGTGTTGCAAACAAGCTAAATTTTTGGCGATGTTGATGGTGGAAATTAAATAATGAACGACTTTTGAGAGATGAGGTTGATGAATTTTTAAGGTCAGCCAGTGAGGAACACATAGAAACGATGAATCTAATAAATAACATTTTGAAGTCTGGTTGTCTACCATTTTGATTGAAGAAAATCTGAGTGAAATTGATCAATTAATGCATGACATTTGGAATTGTCGCGAGGACATCAAGGAATGGGCGCGAATTTTAGATGAAAAACAAACTTCTGAAAATAAAGATATCGAAAACATGCGTGTCATTGAACAACTGGCTCAATACACTATTGAATTCTGGCTACATCTAGAAAAGTTAGTACTTGAGGGGATTGATGATGTTGATGACTTTGAGGATTCCATGAAACTTGGCTTGACTTAGATCGAAGAACTGGCTCAAAGAATAGACGATAGCAAACTAACTGTATCTTATAGGATTGTTTATCAAATTTCTCTTCTTCAAACTGAAGTTACGAACTTGTTCAACAACTATAAATAGTAACAAACAAGATTCTGCTAGCGCTTCTTTTGAAACAAATAATCAGCCATTAACTTCATCACAACATTACATAACGATTATTGATGATTCTGACGATATGATCGTTGATGAAAATTTTGGAAAATCTCTTGTGCAAAACACTGATTTCTGTGAAACTGAAACTCAAACTCAAATTGATGCTTCTACTGAAAATTCAACTCTCGCTGAAATCGAAAATTTTCAACTAACAACTTTTGAAATTGATAAAAATCTTAATAAAGTTGTTGAAATCTCTGGAATCGATTTGAATTCAAATTCTCTTAAAAACGAAGACGTCAATCTTCAATTTGATCTTCCTCTCTCAAATTCTGAAAATTTAGCAACTTTAGATTGTCAACTTGAAAGAAATCATGAAGTTGGTAACAACTATTTAAGTGAGGATGACTTTGATGAGTGGAAACTTCTTGAACTGATTGACGATAACGTTGTTGGGTCTGAAATTGAAAATGAAACATTTGAAAATCTTGAAATTCTTGAGGTTGACAACAACGAAACTGCTGAATGTGATCTTAAACACAATGACATTTTTTCTAAAACTATTGAAACTCCTTGCGACTTGATCGTTTCAATTGAACCTCATTGTGATCACTTGTTTTTCAATGATAAATTTCAACAGTATATGAACTCTTTATGGAATAACACTGTTTTTGAGAGAACACGATTTCAAAATTTACTAAAAATTCATTTGTTTGGTTTTAACTTTAGGTTTACGAACGAACCTTTAGTTAACAAAAATTCAATTATTGAAGAAAAACCGAACAATATTTCTCAAAACAAGTGTAGGGGTGAGAGTGATGCACACGTCTCTCAATTTATAGATTATCTTATAATCAACCCAGTAATCGTGCCCCACCCTGCCTAGTTCAGGGTACCATGATACATCTATGTGGGTTACTGCTGAAATGGGTCCCCGTTACTAGGGTTTACTAAACAACATGTTATAATGATTAAGTGTTCTCCATGTAACCTAACCCCATCCATCTGTTAAATTAACATGTTGTATCGGTTAAGTGTTGCCTAAGTTAACTTAACCCTACCATTCTTAGCATGTCCATTCATTAGCATTAATTCATTCATTGATGCCTCAACCTCTCACATTAGAACTGTTGTTTGCGGTTGTTAGATGTGCCGGGCGGTTCCGGGCAGACTTCTACCGCAAAGTCATTCTAACCTCGGGTTTTAGGCTTAATGCACTAACCTCTCACATTAGATCTGTTGTTGCAGTCGCTGGATATATCGGGCGGTTTCGGGCAGTCTTACACCGCAACTCAATCTGACCTCGTGTTAGGCATGTTCATCTTTTAGCCAAATTTCATATTTACCATACATGCCCAAATCTAGATTTTTATATGCCAATTAACCACAATTGTAGTCAATTCAAGTTATGCCACATTTACTTGTTATGCCCAAAATTACTCAATTAAGTTATACCCAATTCCCCGCATTTCAACCATACGTACAACAAGATTCAATCTAGGTTCCGAACGAACCTAATATTCATAAAATAAAACAAAAAGGGGAATAGAGAAGGAACACAAGAATTGAAATAAGAAACAAAATAGGCATGTAAAGGTGTACCCAAATCCAAGAATCATGTTTCCAATAGGCATGTTGTACATTAACAATAAGTATGACCAAACTGAGCAAGTTACATCATAAGCATAAAAATTCGATAGAATTGAATATAAGAGAATCACCAATTTGGTGTACAACATGATAGATTCCATTGTTTCAATCACAACGGTCTCATAAGCATAGGTAATTCAGATTTGACAAAAGGATAAACAAGAATCAGAACTGATTATCTCACAATTAGGCACAGTGGTGTACAACATGATAGGTTCCATTGTTCCAATCGCAATAGTTTCATAAGCATAGGTAAGCATGAATCATAATTGATTATCTCACAATTAGGCATAGTGGTGTACAACATGATAGGTTCCATTGTTCCAATCAAACAATCTCATAAGCATAGGTAAGCATGAATCTGAATTGATTATCTCACAATTAGGCATAGTTCTAGATCCGATTATTACAGTCATGATTTATATTAGGTGTTCAAATCTGAATAATAACTGAACTTACAGTGAAAGGATTAGAAAAGTGAATTAGATGACGTTGTGGCAATTCTAATCTTTCTTTGTTGACCGAAGAAGAAAACCTCTACTTTGATTTGAAACTCTCTTTCTAATTTGATTTCTATTTTGGAGAAGATTGAGGCTAGGCTAGCTTAGAGATGGACAGCATGACGGCTTCAAAGAATAGGGTTATGAGGTTTAGGGCTAAGATTTGATGAAATTATATAGGATATAGGATTAATATAAGCCTTTAGATCAACCTAGGAGTCATCTGAGCCATCCAGTCCAAGAAAATGCGTCATCAGGCCAATCAGAAGTAGCCACGTAGCCCTACGACTCAAAAGATCGTCACTGTCCAGAACAGTCAGCAGGGGTCGACCCCTACAGGGGGGTCGACACCCAAGTCGACACACAAAGCGAATGCATTAACTTCGGTGAAGCATTATAGATAAAAGATACAGATAATTTACAAGACAAACATATAAACAGCGGAAAAACTAGAATTATTTCATAAGCAACGTGGTCTAGTCAAAACATTACAACCCTTGTCTCAAAACCCAACTTCCAAGTTATTACAATAAAACTTCTGTCTTGATTAAAAACTCAAAATATATAAAGAAGCATAAAGCAGTAGTAAAGCGGCATAAATCGGCAATAAAAGTGTAACCATAGCCATAGCCCAAGAAAAGAGAATCCAAGCAATACATCTACTCTCTTCAAGCTGGAAGAGGTCTGAACTAAGTTGAAGTATTCCCTCCCTGCGGACTTGGGGGGGGGGGACGGAAGAAAAGAAGACGAAAGAAAACGGGTCAGACATAAGTCTGGTAAGTCCAGTGATTTTTCAGCATGTAAACAAGAAAAAGGATCATGACATGAATAAACTGAATATAGGACAATACCATAGTGACAACATAACATAAGGAAAGATAAGGCAAGATAAACTGAATATGCTATCGCACTCATTTCCATTTCTCTGCACCTACTAACAAATGTTTCAACTAGCATCATGTGTTCATAATAAAATGTTCCCTTTATCAATCGGCTCCTACTCGCATGCATTTATTACTTGTGTCATTCGCCCCCACTTGATTGTAGGTACCTGTGCTGGTCCCACCACAGGGTGTATCAATCCCTATGGTGGCAACCCGACACAATTCAAGATGCACAGTGTATAATTACTGATGCCCAGTGCCTGCTTTTTCCACTCCGAAGTACGTGCACGCCCGTACTCCGTCGGAACCTACACTGACGCACCACCCACCGCTATTTTGACCACTTATAATCAGCCCAGTAATCGTGCCATACCCTGCCTAGTTCAGGGTACCATGATACATCTATGCGGGTTACTGCTGAAATGGGTCCCCGTTACTAGGGTTTACTAATCAATATGTTATAATGGTTAAGTGTTCTCCATGTAACCTAACCCCATCCATCTGTTAAATTAACATGTTGTATTGGTTAAGTGTTGCCTAAGTTAACTTAACCCTACCATTCTTAGCATGTCCGTTCATTAGCATTAATTCATTCATTAATGCCTTAACCTCTCACATTAGAACTGTTGTTTGCGGTTGCTGGATGTGCCGGGTGATTCCGGGCAGACTTCTACCGCAAACTCATTCTAACCTCGGGTTTTAGGCTTAATGCGCTAACCTCTCACATTAGTTCTGTTGTTGTGGTCGCTAGATGTGTCGGGCGATTCCGGGAAGTCTTACACCGCGACTCAATCTAACCTCGTGTTAGGCCATGTTCATCTTTTAGCCAAATTTCCTATTTACCATGCATGCCCAAATCTAGATTTTTATATGTTAATTAACCACAATTGTAGTCCATTCAAGTTATGCCACATTTACTTGTTATGCCCAAAATTACTCAATTAAGTTATACCCAATTCCCCGCGTTTCAATCGTACGAACAACAAGATTCAATCTAGGTTCCGAATGAACCTAGTATTCATAAAATAAAACAAAAAGGGGAATAGAGAAGGAACACAAGAATTGACATAAGAAACAAAATAGGCATGTAAAGGTGTACCCAAATCCAAGAATCATGTTTCCAATAGGCATGTTGTACATTAACATTAAATATGTCCAAACTGAGCAAGTTACATCATAGGCATAAAGACTCGATAGAATTGAATATAACAGAATCACCAATTTGGTGTACAACATAATAGGTTCCATTGTTTCAATCACAACGGTCTCATTAGCATAGGTAATTCAGATTTGACAAAAGGATAAACAAGAATCAGAATTGATTATCTCACAATTAGGCATAGTGGTGTACAACATGATAGGTTCCATTGTTCCAATCACAACAGTCTCATAAGCATAGGTAAGCTTGAATCAGAATTGATTATCTCACAATTAGGCATAGTGGTGTACAACATGATAGGTTCCATTGTTCCAATCACAATAGTCTTATAAGCATAGGTAAGCATAAATCAGAACTGATTATCTCACAATTAGGCATAGTTCTAGATCTGATTATTACAGTCATGATTTCTTTTAGGTGTTCAAATCTGAATAATAACTGAACTTACAGTGAAAGGGTTAGAAAAGTGAATTAGATGACGTTGTGGCGATTCTAATCTTTCTTTGTTGATTGAAGATGAAAACCTCTACTTTGATTTGAAACTCTCTTTCTAATTTGATTTCTATTTTGGAGAAGATTGAGGCTAGGCTAGCTTAGAGATGGACAGCATGACGGCTTCAAAGAATAGGGTTATGAGGTTTAGGGCTAAGATTTGATGAAATTATATAGGATATAGGATTAATATAATCCTTTAGATCAACCTAGGAGTCATCTGAGCCATCCAGTCCAAGAAAATGCGTCATCAGGCCAATCAGAAGTAGCCACGTAGCCCTACGACTCAAAAGATCGTCACTGTCCAGAACAGTCAGCAGGGGTCGACCCCTACAGGGGGGGTCGACACCCAAGTCGACACCCCTATAGGGGGTCGACTCCCATGTCGACACCCCCTGGGAGGGTCGACACCCCTGAGCGGGAGATCTCCCGCTCAGCTGCTTTCCTGGATTTTGAAATTCGAATCTGTTTCGATTATTTAATTATTATTTTAATTTAATTTCTGCTTACGCTTGAAATCTTCTTGCCTCCATAATTTCTTCATACGGAGTCCGATTCACGCAAACTCGGACTCTATCTCAAGCAGAATTCCGAGACGAACGCAATGGCATAACCCGTTTCACCTAATTCTTCTTCTAAAAATTAAGTGTTCTTAAATATGTTAAATTTGATATTCATAGAAAATATGGGGTGTTACAACATGGTCATTCTTCATGTTCATGACACAAGTTGAATTGATCGGTAATATTTAAGTGAAATGAGACACATGAATCAGAAGCAACATATGAAGCGTGGGTCATATATAAAACATAACACACAAGATATGACACGTCAGCTCATATGGCAAAACTACAGAAATCACTTGGCTGTACCATGCTGTATAAACGTAGAGTATGGGTGCTTTTACACCATGAATCAATAAAGCGTTCCCAGATAAGTAACTTTAACAATATATGAACGGGAAACACAACTTTAACACGATGGGCATGCCAGCATAGTTTTTGCAACATATAAGTATAGAAAAACAACACGAAATGCATTACATGCACGCGTGGCATGTTATAATAGTCAGGAGTTGACCAGTAGAAGTATACACGAAGGCTAGTTAAGAAGGGGTCGGTCATCTCTTATATTCTGTCGGCTCGTTCAACAAAATATTGGTCGCTTGCTCCTTTGATAGTGGAGTGATCGATCACTCTACAACAATATGGAGGTCGGTCCTGTAGTAGATGAAGGGGTCGAGCAGATCCAAGCTAAGCATAGGTCGTACACCAATAAGCAGGGTGATCGAGCATCTCTTGGAGAAACAGGTTAGAGAAATAGGTCATGAAGTCTTGTGTTACAGCAAGTCGAGCAAGTATATTCCAAGTCGCACGTCTTGAGCAGCTGCATATAATATTAATATGCAATGGCAGAAGTAGCAATTATCAATCCCGCATTTGCATAGTACTACAAAAGGCAATGACATTCTAGTAATAATTATTCCCGTTTTATAAACCATGCATAAGGCGAAGAGCACGTGGCAACTTCTTTGTCAGGCATGTATAAAGTATAAAACACTAAGAAACAAATCGGAGAAAAAACAAAGTGGCACGATGGAAAATATTGAACCCATATTTTGGGGATGTATGGTAACGTAAACTCCACGTGTATCAGCATAAGGTACAAAAGGACCTGCGCTAAAGAGAAATGGAATAGATGTAAATCAGAGGAGGGTCACGTATAAAGGGGTCAATTACATGGAGGGACGCTCGCACAAAATGGCTCGCTCGCGCATTTTGGCTCGCACAACTGTATACTTGAATGGTGCCAGCTGTAAAGCGGTTTTGGCCAGCTTGTGTACAGCTGTAAAGCGCCAACACCTGCGCTGCCACCACCTTCTCCCTGGAGAGGAAATCATCCTGGATCGAGTTTCAAGGGATTATCACCAGCTGATCTGGATTAGATCACACTGCATTTTCTGCATTTCTGAAGACTTAAGATATGTTTATGTTTACTTTTTTTTAAGTCATCCGAATGGCTAAGTTGAAGTACATACATATGAGATTATGATGTAGTCCCTAGGCGTGCTCTGGATTCAACGATAAACCAAACAAGATTTGTTTGTGATTGTTTTTGAATTAAATAACATGAACTTTTCAAGCATGAATTATGTTTGGCAACCTTAAGTGTCTTGTCAGGATGTGGCAAGATTCTCAGTTTCAACTTAAGTATAGCTTATACTTATCCTGGTACCCTTGGTATTGATTATTGATTGACATAAAAATGTGTTTATTTTATGCTCTTATATTTTATCTTCTGTAAATAAATAAATGATACTTTAGGTATTTTTATGTGCTTTTATAGATTGTCAATTAGTGTCTCCTCCATTTAAATTAAAGGCCAACTATGAAGAAAAAGCTACTTCCCCATATCAAAGCTATTTCAATCACAAAAGAAATTGTAGCTCACAGGTAAAGGCATAGAAATATGTACAGAGTGGCCTGAGTTCAATCCTTGGAAAATACTATTTTTATGAAGAAAGGAACACAAATGCTTCACACCCTGCCTCATATGTTTTGAAGAATAAATGAATTGAGTGATATTATATATATAGTCATATTTATGCATCTGTATATATATAATATGCACTTAATAAGGATTTTTGAAATTTGGTGTAATCCTCTCAATAACAATTTGCAATAAAATAACAATAACAATTCGTGTTCTAACAAAACTAATTGATTAGAAAACACGTATTATTATGGAAAATAATAATAAACTGGAACGAAAAGCTTTATTAGAAATAAGAATAGAGTACAGAATTTGGAATGGAATATCTTTCTTACAATGAACACCAGGGATACTTATATAGGAGATGTAGCCTCCTCTCTCTGAACATAAGGCCCAAAATAAATATATGGAGAAAAAAAACTCTTTCCAAAGATGAGGGAATATTCCTTCTATGGTGCTTGACTAAAGATTGTAATCAAAGCCTTTCCTTTTAATGTATGGCACAGTCAATGGAAAGATAAGCATATGCTGAATTGTAATCAAAGCCTTCCCTTTCTTTTTGCTTGGAAATTAAATGTGATTGAATGGATTTGAATTCTTGAGAGGATTACGCCAAATTTCAAAAATCCTTATTAAGTGCATATTATATATATACAGATGCATAAATATGACTACATATACAATATCACTCAATTCATTTATTCTTCAAAACACATGAGGCAGGGTGTGAAGCATTCGTGTTCCTTTCTTCATAAAAAAAGTATTTGCCAAGGATCGAACTCAGGCCACTCAATACACATTTCTATGCCTTTACCTGTGAGCTACAGTTTCTTTTGCGATTGAAATAGCTTTGATATGGGGAAGTAGCTTTTTCTTCGTAGTTGGCCTTTAATTTAAATGGCGGAGACATTAATTGACAATCTGTAAAAGCACATAAAAATACCCAAAGTATCATTTATTTATTTACAAAAGATAAAATATAAGAGCATTAAATAAATACATTTGTATGTTAATCAAATACCCACACTTATCTTTTACTTGTCCTCGAGTAAAACTAAAATGAAAAGCTAAACTAGATAGGTCACACTTTCGTAGGGAACACGATTGCATTGAGCATATGCAATAAGCCGTTAAACCTCTAGGTGTCCCTAATAGGACGAATGGTGTCTCATGAGGGTTTTCAGTGAATACTACCCAAAAAATCCAAGCTAAGTATGTTGTGGTTCTAATGCAACTACATGAATACAACAAATATATACAAATGAAAATAAAAAATTGAAAACACGACTTGTTTCAGAGAATTGGTACAACAAATTAAGTTGACAATTTCTAGTCGGCTGATTTTATTTTAGATACCTCAACTTGTCACAAAAATTCAACACAATTCAAGTTTTCAAATGTTAAATTCCATTTTGGCCAGTTGGTTCGGTTGATAACATAGTGTAGCCATGAAATAAGTTCTTAGTTTGCTTGTCACGGTTTGTGAGGTGGTATTCTAATTTCCTTGTGTATGACTAGTCAAATCAATAAGGTCAAGAAATGTTTGGGCATCATCGCTTATTCTCTATCTCTATAAAAGTTAAAATTTATGATTAATTACATACACCTAACTTAAAAGACCAAGGTATACCACCCATACACTGCCTTGCGGACTGAAGGAGAGTTGGGACAGAGCTTGGCGGATAGTGCAGACCAACGCTGACTTTGTCAACAATATGTCGGTAACTCTTAGGTGTCCAACTCATAAAATGAGACCAAGATATACCAATGCTGAATTTGTCAACAACATGTTGGATGGAGCTTGGCGGGTTTGCACACCAATGCTAGATATACAAGCAATGTTAGATACCCTTGGATTACTATTATTATTATTATTGAAAATATAAGACAAGAGAGATTACGTGAATTCAGCTTAACACAACTTAGTTTCAAAGATTCGAAAAGCCAATATAAGTATTTTAAGTCCTCCACTCATTAAACAAAGACTATAATTTAGAATAGACTTCATGGCCATCACCTAAGAATCTCCCTATGTACCAGTTACACTATTATCCCTCAAAATTCAACTTTTCATTATATTTCTTATTTGAGAGAAAAAAAAATATTATCAACTAACTAACAATTGTTAACTTATTATGTTGTATCAATCTAAAATGGGTCGTGTCTTATTTTTTTATTTTTTTTGGAATGAATAAGGGAAAACATGTGATGAAAAAGAAAAAGTAATTTTTTTGAGATGTGATGCAGACTTGGCTACCCCACACTAGATTGAGACAGTGTTGCAAACCAAAGTGAAAGGGGAAAAATTGAAAAAGAAAAGAAAAGGAATGTGTACCACCTGATTTCACGGTGGATGATCAGGCTCATGAAGATCAATAAGGTCATCGTCTTCGTATTGCTCGAATTCCAAAAATGGTTTCAATCGTTGACCATTTACTTTGAAGACTTTTCCATCCTTAGGATTTTCAATTTCAACCGCTCCATGAGGATATATTGTTTTCACAACATAAGGCCCAGTCCATCGAGATTTGAGTTTTCCTGGAAATAAGTGAAGTCTAGAGTCGTATAAAAGAACTTTTTGACCTACATTGAATTCCTTACGAAGTATGTTCTTGTCGTGTTGGGCCTTGGTTCTTTCTTTATAGATTTTCGCGTTTTCATATGCTTCATTTCTTATTTCCTCTAATTCTGAAATCTATAACTTCCTATGTGAACCGACTTTCTCTAATCAAAATTCAAAAAATTTATAGACCAAAGAGCACGATGCCCCAATTCAAGAGGTAAGTGACAGGCCTTTCCAAAGACTAATCGATATGGTGACATCCCTAGATTGGTCTTGTAAACAGTGCGAAATGCCCAAACTGCATCAACCAGTTTTATGGACCAATCTTTTCTGTTGGAATTCACGGTTTTCTCAAGGATTTGTTTGATTTGTCTATTTGAAACTTCTTGCCCACTAGTTTGTGGATGGTAAGGGGTAGATAACTTGTGTGTGATTGAGTACTTCTTGAGCAAGGATTCAAAAGCACGATTACAGAAGTGAGTGCCATTATCGCTAATGATCGCTCGAGGTGTGCCAAAGCGTGAAAAGATGTTTTCTTTGAGGAATTTGATAACAACCTTGTTATCATTTGTTTTGGTTGGGATGGCTTCAACCCATTTTGAGACATAGTCTACCGCAAGCAAGATGTAAAGATTCCCAAATGAGTTAGGGAATGGTCCCATGAAATCGATGCCCCAAACATCAAATAATTCAATTACTAAAATGGAGTTGAGAGGCATCATGTTTCGTTTAGTTATTTGACCCATTCTTTGACGTTGATCGCATCTAGAGCAAAATTCGAAAGCGTCATGGAAGAGAGTTGGCAAAAAAATGCTTTGCAATACTTTTGCAGCAGTTTTTCTTGCTCCAAAATGACCGCCACAAGCATGGTCATGTGAGAAAGAGAGAATACTTTGGTGTTCATGATCGGGTACACACCTTCGAATGATTTGGTCTGGGCAATATTTGAAAAGATATGGATCGTCCTAATAGAAGTTTCGAACTTTAGAGAGAATTTTTTGTCTATTTTGTTTTGACCATTCAGCGGGTGTTTGCTGTATGACAAGATAGTTCACAATTTCAACGTACCAAGGGGTGTTAGAGATCGAAAGAATTTGTTCGTCGGGAAAATAGTCATTGACCTGTGTGTCATCAACATTTTCGTGCACAATTCGAGAGAGATGATCCCCTAAAACATTCTCAGAACCCTTTTTATCTCATATTTCTATATCGAATTCTTGAAGAAGAAGAATCCAACGAACCAAGTGGGCCTTGGCATCCTTTTTAGAAAGCAAATATCATAAGGTAGAATGGTCAGTGTAAACTATGACTTTGGACCCTATGAGATATGGCCTGAATTTCTCAAGAGCGAAAACAACTGCCAAAAATTCCTTTTTAGTAGTTGAGTAATTCAATTGGGCCATGTTTAAGGTTTTGCTAGCATAATAAATGGCTCGAGGGAGTTTATCGACTCGTTGACCGAAGATGGCTCCAATTGCAAAATCAGAAGCGTCACACATTAGTGCGAAGGGTTGAGTCCAATCAGGGGGTTGAATGATGGGAGTTGTGGTCAAGATTGACTTAAGAGTTTCGAAAGATGTTTGGCAATCATTGGAAAATTCAAACTTGATGTCTTTGGTAAGTAAGTTGTAGAGAGGTTTTGAAATTTTTGAGAAGTCCTTAATGAATCTTCTATAGAATCCCGCATGGCCAAGAAATGAACGAACATCCTTAACAAACTTAGGAGGAGGTAGATTAGCAATCAAATTGATTTTTGATTTATCGACTTCAAGGCCATCTTTTGAGACGACATGACCTAGAACTATCCCTCTTTTTACCATGAAGTGGCATTTTTTCCAATTAAGCATGAGTGATTTCTCCTTACAATGTTTTAGGACGAGTTCTAAATGAGTGAGACATTGGGAAAAAGATGATATGTAGATTGAAAAATCATCCATAAATATTTCCAAGAATTCTTCCACCATATCAAAGAAAATACTCATCATACACCTTTGGAAAGTCACGGGGGCATTACAAAGACCAAAAGGCGTGTGACGATAAGCAAAGGTTCCAAAGGGACAAGTAAATGTGGTCTTATGTTGATCCTCTAAAGCAACAGGAATTTGGTTATAGCCAAAGTATCCATCGAGAAAACAATAGTACTCATGTCCCGCTAAGCGTTCGAACATTTGGTCAATAAAAGGTAAGGGAAAATGGTCTTTTCGTGTTGCTGAGTTGAGCTTTCGATAGTCATTACACACACGCCATTTTGTTTTGATTTTTGTTGGAACGAGCTCAATACTTTCATCTTTGATCACTCTGACTCCGGACTTCTTTGGTACAACTTGTACCGGACTCACCAAGTACTATCAGAGATGAGATAGATGATGTTATTGTCTAGACATTTGATTATTTCTTGCTTGACCACTTCTCTCATGTTTGGGTTTAATCTCCTTTGAGCCTCACGTGTAGGTTTAGCCTCATCAACTAAATGTATGCGATGTTCTACAATTGATGGGCTAATTCCTTTTATATCGCTAATTTCCCACCCCAATCGTCTTTATTTTCCCGTAAAGTTTCCAAAAGTTTTTCTTCTTGGTCCTCGATAAGATCAGAGGCCAAGATTACGGGAAAAGTTTGTGAGGAGTCCAAGTATGCATACTTAAGGTCTTGTGGCAATAGTTTGAGGTCCAACTTGGGATGTTCGTGTGTGTTCACATTGGTCAACATTCTTATGTCAGATTCAGATGAAGAAGGTTTGGAGTCAAGAAATTCATTTAGTTCAGAAACGTATTCGAGCTCATCGAAATCAGTGTTGAAATGGTCAAGACACAATTTCATGGCTTCAGAAGTATCATTAGAGGATTCATCAATGGTGGTTTGAATCATGTCAATTTCATCGATCTCAAAATCCCTAGGTTGTTTGTTGAGATTAAAGATGTATAGCTCTATGGTTAGGTGCCCAAAGGAAAGTCGAAGTTGACCGTCTACAATTAATGATAGCATTTGAGGTTGCTAAGAAGGGGCGTCCTAATATCAACGGGATTTGAACATTGGGATTTGAGACAGGCTCGGTATCTAGAACTATGAAATCGACAGGGAAGTAAAACTATTTGATCTGTATTAAGACATCTTCGATTATTCCCAATGGCTTTTTGACAGATCAGTCAGCTAGCTGAAGAGTGATGTTTGTTGGTTTAATCTCCCCTAATCCAATTTCACGATAAACAGTATAAGGAAGAAGACTGACACTAGCACCAAGATCAAGTAGGGCACAAGAAATGTGAGTGTTTCCTATTTTGTAATCAATTGTAGGGAAACCAGAAACCAGGGCCTTTGTACTTGACTGGGGCAAAATTCGAAAGAATAGAGCTTGTATTTGCAGTCAAAAAGGTGGATTTTGGGACATTAGTTGCACTTTTTTTGTACATAATTCCGTAAGACATTTAGCATATTGAGGGATTTGTTCAATGGTGTCTAAAAGAGGAATGTTCACATGAACTTGTTTGAAAATTTCCAAAATTTTATCGAAATTTGCCGCTTTCTTTTTATTATTGAGTCTATGAGGAAATGGAGCTACTAGTTTTTTGACTCTTTGATCGGTTTCATCATTCGAAGAAGAAGGTTTAGCCATGGGAAAAGAAAGTGGTAACGGTGTAGAAGATGAAATATTGGTATTACCAACATGGATTTCAGAAGGTGAATCGGGTTTGCCAACATAAGGAATAGAATTGTTGGGGTTGCCAACATTTAAGAAAGATGGAGGATTTGAAGAATTTGCATTCGTAGCCATTAAGTGATCATCAAGCTTTTGTATTTTGGTTGAGTTCGAAGGCTTGTCAGGGTTGCCAACATTATTATCAATCCCCTTTTCAGATCGAAGGGTTGTAACAACATTGACCGGATTATGGTTTTCATCCTCACAAGAATTTACAGCACGAGAGTTATATTTTGGATTCACCTCGGGTTGACTTTTGGCAACTTTCCTTTCTCATTACTTTTCATCAGTTCCTTCATCATATTCATCATTTGGTCAAGTTTAGCTTCTTGTAAGTTCATTTTAGCTTCGTGAGAGTTGATTTGTTTCTCTTAATGCACAATTTCTTGTGATTGTTGAGAAGGTTAAGAGGAATGGGTTGATGATTGAAAGTTGGGGTGCCTATAAGGTTGTTTGGATTGTGGTGCCGCTTGAGAGGTTTGAGAATTAGGAGATGGAGCTTGGTAATTCGGATTGGGAATGAAGGGTTGCATGTGAGATGGGTTTGCCGAATTATTAGGATTTGACCAAGAAAAGTTTGGGTGGTTCCTCCAACTAGGGTTGTACGTGGATGAGTAAGGATTATTTTGAGCTATAGCATTGGCTTGGTCTTAGGAGTAATAGTGGGGTAGCCCTTCTCCGACTTGAGGAGTTTGATTTTCTAAGGAAAGACGACTTGGGTCCACGACTTGCACTCCTCTAGTAGAAGTACGAATGGGAATACGAATTGATTCCCATTGCATGTCTTTTTCAGAATAATCTTCTAAGAATTGCCAAGCTTCATTGGCTGTCTTAGACATAAATTTTCCTCCACACATTGATTCTAGTTGAGTTCTAGTCTGATAGTTTAACCCTTTATATGCAATTTGACATAAGTGATCTTTGAGAATTGCATGATGAGGACAACTATATAATAATTGGTTGAATCTCTCAAAGTATTTTGAAAAAGATTCCCCCACATTTTGACAAAATTGATTTATATCGGTTTGGATTTTGAGAGTTTTATGTAAAGGGAAAAACTTTTTCAAAAATACAGTAACAAATTCATCCCAACTTCTTATGGAGTGTTTTGGAAGAGAATTTAGCCGTCTTTTAGCACTTTCAATTATGCCAAGGGACAAACTATCTTGTCGGTATGTGGCAAGTATGGCTCTATCTCGAAATGAGTATGGTTTCTACTCAATTGGATTCCTTCGTATGGATTATACAAGGGAATATTGAATTAACCTGTATACATTTATCTTTATATGTAATGTAGGAGTAAACTATTGATTTTTTTTAATTTGAATTCAAATGAAACAAAGAACGAAACATAATTACTACTATCAATTATAATTAGTGCATCTCTATCCAGATTTTAATTTGAATTAGAGAAATAATTGTACGTTGGTTCTATAACTAATACTTTCTCTGCTAACTAAATAACTTTGTGCCATTAAGGCAAACTTAATTTAGTAATAATAAATTAAGTTAATATTAAAGATAGAACAATATGTAAGCTAGATTACTATTTTTCTAATAGTGGATAGTTCATTAAAACTATATGTAGCAGTTAGACTACTCTTATAATATTTGTATTTGTTATTTACTATAAGAAAAAGTGATGCAAATCACACAAAAAATCGGCCGGCTATGCCAAAAAAAAAGTTGATGTTAAAGATAAAACAATATAATAACATGTATTAATAATATTATCAACAAGATAAAAATGAAATAAAAACGTTAATAAAATTTAAATTTGATAAATTGCATGTACTCTCTATTAAATTTATACACATTATTGTTAAATACAATGGGAGAGCATGCCCAAACCAAGAAATCAGCATAAAACATGTATTATGTAAGAACGCATATATGCTAATTATTACATGCAAATGGTGGTAAATGTTTTAAGTGAGCTCAAACAAAATGGAGGATGAAATACTACCAACTATAATGATATATAATTAATGCATTTATGTCAATTCAACATGAATTTAAGAAACAATTATACATTGGTCATATAAATAATGCTTCTTTATGCTAATTAAAATAATGCCATCGGCATAGCATACTCATTTGAGTAATAATTAGTTAATTTTAAAGGTAGAACAATAGGATGATTAGTATTTCTAATATCATCAACACCTAAACCAAGAAATAAACATGTTACTAAAATTTTAGTAATATCATTAGACCAATAGTTTTTTATTCAACAATAACTTGATGATTAATGTGCTATTATGGTATTCTGTTAGTTTAAAAGTTAATTATTGTTCCGTTGGTTATGAACATTCAACAAAATGATCACTCCAAACTTCCAAGTTTCTCGCGGGTAGAACAGAAACCAACGATCTATGTTTGGGGTTTACCATCAAAAATAGTTATGTTAAATCCATTGTTACCAAGGTTCAGAATGAAGTTTAGCAGGATGGTGAGTCTATTCATGTGGGAAATCCTTAACATATGCACAACCAAGCACAAAGTGAAGTGAACTGTATAAATCAAAAAATACCATGTGTACACCATCCACAAAAGTGAAATTGTTACACAAAAGAAATAAATGAGCAAATAGGTTTATGTAAATTTGTTACAAATGACATTTCAATTCCATCAAAATAGCTAATGTAGACTTTTAACTTCAGTTAAGTAAATATGAATCCAATTAGAATGAATCAGCTTAGTTGAATTATATATTCATTTTGCAATTGATCTTGAAAAGCAAAACAATGCATAAATTTGCTCCTACCAATTTGAAAGAAAGTAGGCAAGCAAAATAAATCATGACATAGCATCTATATGTGGAAAAAAAATTAACATTTGCAGATGGTCAAATTTATTAGCGATGGTTTAAACACAATATAATATATACTCAGTGCAATGATGTATGCAGTTAGCTAGAGATTAGATAATCAGCACTGCAAAGACCTTTTATTCTTCTCCAAAGTTTTGACAAACATCAACTTATTCATCCTACACACGAAGCAAAGATGTGAAGAAGAAACGAAATTAACATTGGGACTCAATTTAACATTGGAACTCAATTTTCAAATGATCTATGTCTTGTGCATAGCTAATCAAAATGTGAATCATTCGCTAATGAAAAATGATTTTTAAAGCTGCATAAACAGTACATGTACATATTTAGCATCTATTCAAAGTCAAATTTGGAAAAAATTGGGACTCAATTTGAGAATTTAGTCCCAAAAAAAACTGATGTGCTATGCAAATAATTTATAAAGAACGTGATATGGTTTTCCTATTTTTTTAAAGTAAATTGGATGATAATTTGAGTGAGCACATGACATATAACTTACGGTAAATGTATGTTTTTGATGTTGAAGTGGGAAATTAACAATTAATTGACCATTGATATCATGGTTCATGTTAAGGAAAAGGGTAAAATACATAATCAGCTCAATCATTATAAATTTTTGTTTCTGTCAATGATTTAGTACCAAGTGCATCCAAGAATCTAGTGCACTTTCAGTTGATGCTGAAGAATATTCCAGGTTAATGAAGTAGATTTCCTTTACGTTTCAAATAGCAAGGAAACAATAATTTGTTGAAGGGGTAACTTAATTACAAAATTTTCATCATAGGGACCAAATGTCTATAATGCAACGAATAAACAAATTGTGAACCAAGCCTGCGAGTAGGCAGTATTTTCTATGGAAATATTATTACTATCATTTCCGTTATATAATAAATAACATGTTGGTTATAAATTTTTGCAATAATTTATCAAACAAAAGAAAACTCAGGGTCTTAAACAATGTTAATATAGTTATGATGCTTGTCTGCAGCTTTAGCCACTCAAATTCAGCAACATGAAGAAACCAATACATATGAACATACCTATGGCGGTAACTTGATTGATACAGGCTCGAATGGTAGGATAATATTCCTTTGTTGAACCTGTATGAGCCAAGCACAGCGAGAGAAGTCCCGTTGCAAAATGTTATAAACTATAAAAGATGAACATACATAACCACATACAACAAAAGATATAACATTATATATTCTAAACTATACCTAAAAATGAACGACAATTTTTGACAAAGAATAGTTGTATATTTCCCGTTTACAAGTAAATTTGATTTTAGATTATAGTTTTCTTTAATAGGAACATGACGAACGACAGTCATTTATCTGTTTATCTAAGAAACTAAAGAATAAAACTGCAATATCGACGAATAGAGATGTCACCTGGTTCTCAATAGCGATAAATGGGGAATTTTCATCAAAATTTTCTATAAAAACATGGCAACCTACAACCATTAACACGACAATGCATGAAGAAATACAACTGATGTGGCAAAGAGCAGTTGTATGTAAACATACCTACATAAGCACAGTTCGAATATTCAGCATGATATGACATCAAAATATTTTTCCCATGTGTGATATGTAAACTTAAATCTTATTAGTTTGCCACCATAAAAAAAGGACAAACGAACACATACATCATTCTCGCTATAGCTGATAATGGCGATTTATGCCAATGGTTGCAGAGCTAGAGCAGTATGACTTAGAGCAACTCCCTCGGTTGCCTAGTGGTTCATGATCAAATACACAAAGTATAAAATTACTAACGATTTGGTTGAAATTGATTATGCATGCACTAAAATAGCAATTCTGAAATAATTAAAAATATGAAGTAATGGGTATTGCAATTTATAGTTCATACTCTTTTCCGTTAGCAAGCGATTTCTGCATACCACATGTGAAGCATGTAATAGTTGTAATGTGTATTGCAGTGTATAGTTCATACTCTTTTCCATAAGCAAACGATTTCTGCATACTAGATGTGAAGCATGTAATAGCTATCCCATTTGGTTTGAGTGCCAATGCAAACTTGGACAATGCTCCTACACCTATAGGCATTCTAATAGTATTCAATGTAAAAATGCCAAACCAATTATAAGGAAATAAATTTTTGAGAAAACATAATTGAACTTAAAATAACCATAATAGCATAATGTTGAACAGTGTAACTATAAATACAAATGATGAATAATTCTTCAGAACCTGCAGATATACACAGTGAGTTATACCGGTTTCGATTTTAGAGTTAGTGAACTGTTAAACATTGTATTAATTATTGGACACGTTAAATAACAAAATACACAATGACTTAATTTATAAGCATTTAGATGATTTTCATTGTCGGGAAAGTTATGGCATTTTTTTACTAAATAGTTACTGATTTCATATACAAAATTTTCGACTCTTGACATGATTTCGAGGAAAAGAATCTTGTATAATAGCATGTAACCTGAGAGAAGATTTACCTTTTTCATTCTGTAGACTTACAGCTCATGAACTACAGCCCTCATCTACAACTAACATTGAAGGGTTTATGATTTCCAAGGAAAACTTTGCTTCACCAAAACTCTGCAAAATTTCGATTATCTTATCAGATGATGATACTAAAACTATTTTTCAAAATCAAGGTATCTGGTAGCATTATAAAATCAAGTGACCTAAGAGTGTAAACTCTTGAGAAACTCCATTTCTGCTAAGCTTTTTAAAATTTTACTCATTGATAAACCGCTTACGCTAAATAAGTGACATCTAAATATTACAAAATAGAGTGTTCTAGGACTGTAAAATGCCTACAAGGTAATAACATAAAACAGTATGAGTAAAATAAGTATTCGGTATTACCAACATGTACTAACATTAATGGATGGCCAGTCCCGACGGTAAGTCAGTACAAATAATTTGTTTTTACCAATAAGAAAAAATTTCATGATTTTGACATCAACTTCACGTATGCATATAGATTGATAAAAACTTTGACTTGAACTTAAGAAGTGAATTGCAGTTATCAAGAGATCCAACATAGACACAGTATAAAGGTGAAATGGCAAAATGTATATACTGACCTTTGGATCAAGAAAGCGTAAAGGATTTCCAATGGTGAAGAAATTGTTGTTAATAAATAAGTTTAACGAATGCAATGCATTTCCAGGAACGTTAATATTGGTCAAATTTTCCATATAAACTAAAGGATTAATTTTGTAGGTTTACATAGATGGAATTGCTTAAAAACTATTGTGCAATTATTATGAAAATAATGGTTTTAGCTTATGATATCTTTGATACTAAATTGAGTAAAATGATGTAGATTTCCATTGATTGACTACGCTTTAAACTAAGTGGTCTTACATATGTCAATCTCAGAAAAGATAAGTTCAGCAAAGATATCGAAATAATCGTACCTTGAACTAATTGAGAAGCAATTTCCACTACAAGAAAAATACCATATCACAACTAGCTATTTGCAACAGGCAACACATGACAGTTGTAGTAAACGATATTTAGCAACAGACCTATTATAGGCGTTGCAATAAATGAGATATAACAACAAGCCTTTTCTTTCTGTTGCGAAAAGCATATTTTTAGCAACTATGCTTCCTTTTCCGTTGCAAAAAACATACTTTTCGCAACTATGTTTTCATAACAGTTGCAACAAACATATTATTCGCAACTGCGTTTCCAAGCTAGATGCAAATAAATATCTTTTAGCAACTTTTTTCGCCACTTGTAATAACTGTATTTTTTTACAACTGGTAAAGCCAGTTGCAAAAAACATATTATTAACTTTTAATAATAAATTTTAAATAGTTACTATTAAATAATAACTATTAGTAATTATGTCAAAGATTAATAATTAATAATAAAATTTAATTATTATAAATTAACATATATTAATCGATAATTAAATAATAATAATTTCTAGTAATAAGGTATAAATAATGATGTATACTAAATATATTATTTAATAATTTATTACAATCGATAATTCATAAATAATGACTAACAATTTTAAATTAATTTAATATTATATTATGATTTCTAGCTAATATTTTTAATAATAAATAAGTAATATTTTAATAGTTTATAATTATTTTTAGTAATTATTAAGTAATAATTTATAATTATTTTAAATAATTAATAATATTGTATAATTAATAATTAATACTTAACTAATTTATTGATAGTTTCAAATAATAATGCACAAGTAATAATATATACTTAATTTAAGTCATTTATACTTAATAATTATTATAATCGATAATTAGTATTGCTTCTACTTATTAACGATTACTGATTAATCATGAATTATTAAAAGTAGATAATGATTAATGCTTCTTAAGAATTAAATAAATATCAAAAGCTATTTATTAAATTATGCTATTAAATATTAGTCTTAATTAATTACAATTCATTATATAATAAAAAGTTAATTTAAAACTGTTAATAATTATTTCTAAATTAAATTGTTAATAATTACAATTCCATATAAAGGGGATTGGGTTTATGTGCGTTTGACAGGGCGACATATAGCTGAACCACAAATTGACAATTTTTTTTCCTGAGTCCATAGATTTACCAATCCTACGTCCATTTTTTCGTTTCCCGCTTCATAATTGAAATCCATCACTAATCTCTAAAACAAAAACCCTAATCTCTAGAAAGCCCCAAAATCAAAACCCGATTCACATCCTGTCTTACCTTTCCTCACCACACAGTTCTCCATTTTCCAAGATCCCAACCATTTTTAATTCAAATCTCAGTATAGCAAACCCGAAAATCTTTATTCAACTCAGCTCTTCAGAGAAACTAATCGGAAAGCCGATAAAAAGAATCGCTCCCGATTCATAAGTCAAACTCCAATTTCCAGATCTGAGAGAAGCAATGAAGCCGCTTAAGAAATTCATCGGCTTGAGATGTTTTCAGGTAGACGGTGACCGGGGATTGTCGGCGGTGAGGTTGGTTTTGGAGCAGATGGTCGAAGGCGTGAGTTAGGGACGGTCAAAGTTTAGGTCAACGTCGTTGTTTGGGTTCGGTTTCTGCTAACATGATCATGGGTACAGGTCGTTGTTTATTTGTTTTACTAGATTAAGGCCCGTAGGCATTTGTGAGAAATTGATTTGTTTGTTTTGTTTGGTAATTGTGGTGTTCTTTTTAGTAACACATAACGTAGTTATAGGTGCTGTATGATGCCCAAATTATTGTCATGCATAACTTCTTTTGGACATGCTCAGAAAAAGCAATCGGAGGTACATGAATGCTTGGTTTGGTTAAGTAGCAGTAGTTATATGTGATGCTCAGTCTGGTACAGTAGGCATAAAAAGACAAAATGGTAGTTCTGGTAATAGGTGCAAATCAAACAGTAGGACATCTAGCTTTATAAATAGTAGTTAGCTAAAAGTTAACATCATAACCCATGATATGTGTTAAGATAAGGTTCTAATTTTCAATTGGCCATGCTATTGTAATTGAATGATTCTGTAACTCAATTGTTGACTTTATACGCCAGCGGTTGATTCAGTGAATTTAAAAATAAAAAATAAAATTGCATAAATTGTTCAAACAGTATAGTGCTTGTAACTGAAACATATTTAGAGATGGATTATAGTGCTGATGATATAGTTAATAGTTAAATGAAGGTTATATTTTTTTTTAATATTTTTTTTCCAGAAGAATCAAAGTTAAATGAAGGTTATTTTGTTTGCGTTGGTGCAGAATACACTTTCCGCTACAACAAGTGCTGGTAAGAAAAGAAAAATGATGCATCAGATACTTTTGCCCAAGCTTTGCAAGAAAAGGTCCCATTTTACTGAACGTATTCACCTTATTTTATTTCAACTCCAATGCACAATGGCCACAACGGCACAAGTCAACATATGTATAGGGACGATTTACAATAAGTTTTAAATTCCAGGTTGCTGCATTATTACTTATGTCACAGCAAGAAGAAAGGCATCTATTGGAAAGGGATGTTAATCAATCTCTTTAAAGAAGTTGGAGGAACTGCAAAGAAACTTAACCCAGGTAACAATAATTTGAAAAGTTGTACATTTTCAGTTTGGGATTGTATACTTAGAATTCACATCAGAATACTCACTTGGAGATTCTTATTTTTCTTCCTGAATTTACTGTAGTAAGTACATATTATTACCTTGCAACTTGATAATATTTACATTTATCTACATAAGCTAGGATTTTCTAGTAATCATTCCACTAGCAAAAAAGAAAACAAGAAATGGAAAAGACGCACATGCGTTTAATATACCAATTTTCTTAAGCATTAAAAAAATATCTCTAAAGATATCATAGACAACTAATACAACTTACTTCATACTCACATTTAACACATGACATAAATACTCCTATTATATTTTTTATTCAATGATTTCACTTGTATCATGTCACTGAGAAGCAGCTTTTTTGGGATTCTTCGCTTGATAAGCATTCTTTTCCATTATATATTTCTAATAAAGTAAGTTGCCTAACACGCTAGAATTCTTCACATTTCAATTTAAATATATATTTCATATATGTTTTATTATTGCACGTCAATTCTAGGTTTTTAAATGATGTAGAGTTCGTTGGGATGACATACATATTCCTGGATAGGCATGTGCATGTTCATGATCGACAACAAACTTGGAGCATGAACTATAGATTTGTTCTAGTGAAGTGATGATATTTATTCTTTTGTTATAGTATATGTATGATAGAGTAGAAATGTGAGTAGAAAATACTCTATTCAAAAAAATGTGTTGTGTGAGAAAAGAAAGTGTTATACATGAATGACATATGAAAAAAATGTAGAAATTTTTGTTGTAATTGTTTGTACTATTAAAACTTTGTTAAAATAATTTTTTTATTTGTTTATTTCATTCTGTGATATACACTATTACTAAAACGAATACATTTAATATGCAATATTTATAAACTGTAATATTTTTTTTATAGATTTATGAATCTATTGCAACAGGCATATACTGTTGCAGAAGAGATTGTTGCAACGGCAAAACCTATTGCAAAAAATTATACCGCAACATCTTATGCAACAGGCGGAAAATGTTGCGGACTTTTTGCAACTTCGGCTATACCAACAGGCGCGGGCCTGTTGCAATTGATCTACTGCAACAGATATTGCCTGTTGCGAAAAGTGTTTTTTGTTGTAGTGTTCTACAACAAAGACGATCGAAATAATCGTATCTTGAACTAACTGAGAAGCAATTTCTACGAAATAGAATGCTTTCGGAAAATAGCTATTATCCCGTTAACGACATATTGGAATGTCTCGTTGATTACCAATACACTGCAGCACGTAGATGATGCCAAACCGAACAATAGGACATGGTTGAATATGGTGAATGTACAGACAAAGCGAATAAAATAGTGAACTATGGAAAAATTACAAACAAATATAAGCACAGGAAAACTGCAGAAAATAAACTACCGCAAATTAACAGGAATTCTTCAGAATTTCGGTTTGATGCCCTTCATGCTTTAGATCTGGTTAATAATGACCATGGACGCTTGGTTTGAAGAATGATGGTGTATAGAGGAGAACATGGTCTATAAAGGTGAATCATTTGATTTGGGGGAAAGGCGTCAAATCATCTCGACGTAGGGAGAAGACGTAGATGGAGAGAGGAAGGGGAAAATTATAAAGCATAAAAGGGAGAGAGTAGAAGTGAAGAATACAAATGGAAAATTTATATTTAGAAGCAGGAGACTTAGAGGGGATGTAACACCCCACGTCCATTAATGTCACTCACAAAGGGAATGCATTAACTTTCATGGAGCATTTTAAGTGTGTATAGAACAGAAACTTAACAACAAGACGTATATAAACAGTGCTAAAACTTTAAAACTTTATTTCATTGCAACGGAAAATACGTAAGTTTGATTACATCATCAAAAACTATAATCAAAGTACATAATATCCGCCTTGACCAAATCAAAGTACATAAATTGAAAGACATAATCCCCAATACAAAATAGCCATAAATAAAAGAGGTTGAACTTTACTTCAGCGATCCAAGCAATCTTCTAAAAGCAAAGATATAGCTGTCCAAAATCAAGCTCCACTGGTGCTAGTTCTAACCTGAGCACCTAGGGGGGAAAAGGAAGAAAAGAGGAGGAAACAAAGGGGGTCAGACATAAAGTCTGGCAAGTGCGATAACTTTGACAATACAATAACCAAAATAACTAGGCTAAGGCATAAGTTGGAAAATAAGGAAATGACTTTGAACAATTGAGTATGGCAGAGTAAACAAGGAAATAAGGTTGAACTAAGATAACGTTAAAGTGCACCTAAACCACTATGAGATAATTACTACACTGCACCACCACTACTATACTGCACCACCACTAGTCACCCTAAGGTTGATCCCGCCTACAAAACTTAATAATGATAATGGTAGTTTCGTGCACCCCTAGCTGCCTTCATAGGTGTCGCCTGCCCCTATCTCCACTAGGTGTACCCACTACCCCCATGCGATCGGCTCCCTAACTCGTAGATACCCGTGCTGGCCCCACAGTGGGGTGTATCACTCCCCAAAGTGGCAACCCGATACCACCAATGATGCACGGCTTATACCTACACGATGCAACAACGTCTTACCTACCAGCCCGGGTCCACACACGCATATGAACCCGTTGGACTTGCGTTTCCACCGCTAACCCGGTTTGGCCTCTTACAGTCAAGCCTAGTATGCGTGTCCCGTCCTCGACTTGGGTCGAGCCAACAAAGATACGCATGGGTTACTGGTTGAAACGGGCCCACATTACTTGACACAAGCAATCCACCTAAGCTTGGTCCCCTTTAGTACATTCCACTTAACACTTTTCTTATTCATGTTCACTTACATGTTTCACATTTTGGTTAAGTGTTTCTAATCGTATTTCAAATGCCACCAAGGCACCCACTAGATTCCACATGCCACCCAAGGCACCCACTTAACCCTCTCATGTACCACTACATGTTTATCTGGTTAAGCGTTTCTTAATTCATTATGACCGTAACCTCATAAAGACCTCTCACATTAGACAGGCATTTGTGGCAGCTTGATTTGCCGGGCGGGTCCGAGAAGTCTTACACCACAAAAGAGCCTAACCTCGTGTGTTTACAATTCTTACGTATTTAATTTATGCCTAAGACCTCCCACATTAGACTGGCATTTGTGGCAGCTGGATTTGCCGGGCGGGTACGGGCAGTCTTACACCACAAAAGAGCCTAACCTCGTGTCTTAGACGATTAATTACTCCTAATTAATCATCCCCCAATTTGAATTACTTTCCCTATTCAAATTATCAATTAATTCCAAATTTAACTATGGCCATAATTGACTCAATTATGTCATCTATTTATGGTATGTAAAATCATACCAATTTTCATCACAAATTAATTTTATGCCATTTAAGGCATTTATGCCAATTCTCAATATTAAATCTTTTTAATATTATCCCCTTTACCCCCACGTTGTACGTTCGTTCGTTTAACGTAAAATGTACGTTAGACTCAAATAGTCTAACTCATAGATTAAAGAGAAAACATCACAACATACATATAGATAAAACTAGATCTAAACATAGGGGTGAACTTGCATGTGTGAATGATGTTCTACATCTAAAACTTGCATAGGCCAAAGTTACAACTTACATAAAACAACATATGTCATAGATCAAAATCTAAAGGTGTGAACTTGTTTAGGTAATGGTCACAACTTACATAAATCATGTATGTCATAGATCTACATCTAAACGGGTAAACTTGCATAGGCAATAACCACAAACTTGCATAACATGATTCATATCCCAAACTCATATATTTATATAAACTTGCATATGTGATTTATGCAACATAACAATGGTGTAAACTTACTTCTAAACATGTAAACTAGCATGTAGAATTTATCATAGAACTCACACATGTCATAGCCTAACTTTAGATCAAATTTTCACATAATCTAGATGTCATGAAACATGTAAGGTTATACTAACTTGCATATGATTCATGTCTAAATCAATATCTAAACTTGCATACATACATCTGATTTATCATATGAATCAACATAACCAAACTAGCATATGAACAACATGATGATTTGATTATACATAAGCCAATCTTGGAATACAACATAGATGATAGCATCGTAACTTTACAACATAGATGATCACAACATAACATCATAGAATTTACAACATGTACGATAAAATCACAATTTTTCAACATAATTATAACATGCGGTCAATAATTCACATCATATCCAAAGAATCCACATCATAACTTAATCCAATTAAATTGCTAATTATTTTATTAAAATTATCGAACTTACAAATCAAAGAGGGTCTTGAGTTCTGAATTCTGAGTTCTGAAGTTGTATTAGCTTTCCTTTGAAGAAGATTCGTTGTTAGAGTTGAATAGAACTGATTTGATTTGCTGTTCTTCCTCTATAATTGGTGGCGGCTACTCTAGGTTACAAGATGACAGCATGACGGCCATAGTTTTAGTTTTTATTTTGATTTAGGGTTTGAGTCTACTCATGTTTATATAGAATTTTAATTTAATTATAGCCGTCGGATGATCTTAGGGTTAATCAAAACCATTCAGTCGGGATAGGGTGACACCTCAGCCCTAATGACTCAGCAAGGAGTCACAACATGGGTCAGACTGAACCAAAAAGCTGTGCAGGCCTGCTGCATCGGCCTGGGCGCACTTGGCAGGTGCGCCAGTGCAAATTTGTACTGGCACACTTCCCAAGTGCGCCAGTGCAATCTTTTTTGTTTCTATTTTCCCTTCTGACTTTGTTCGTCCGTATCACCTTCATCTGATATCCGTTTTACGCAAACTCGGACTCTATCTCAACCAAAATTCCGAGACGAACATGATGGCACAACCCATTTCCGTTAATTCTCACGTCTGAGATTAATTATTCTTTAATTTAGTTAATTCAATTATTCAAAAATCCGGGGTGTTAAATTCTCCCCTCCTAAAAGGATTTCGCCCTCGAAATCTCCAGGTTAAGGGGAATGCATATCCAAACATCCAAACAACCATCTACTCAACCATCAAACACAGGCATCCATTGTCCTTATAAATTCCTAATGTTGTATGAACATATGCAAGAAGTGTGTGTATATGTTCCTTATCTAATGCAAAATCAAGCGGTCTACCGATTCAGTTGACCTCCCTAATGCAAACCATGATAGTGCCATGCATCCATTTTGTATGCGAAAGAATCCTATCGATACATATTATTTCTACATGTATGCACAACCATTCACCAAAATGCAGCATCCATATGATAACACAACCATTATACATCCATCAACTTAAATATGCACACACATTTATATGCAGTATGCAATATGAAGTGACTGAGCCGCTCTAGTGCCTAAAGTGTGTGTATATGCATCCACGAGTAACAACTAGCAAACACTTGCATCCACATGCATCCATCATATATAACATGTCTCAAACACATGTTTCAACCATAGGACTACCCTATCTAAAGGTCAAAGATACTATCGAGAGGACATACTAAAGATAAGATAAGCATAAGCTAAGCGATAAAGGAAAAATTAAAAGACATACCCTCGAAAAGAAAAGGGTACAATGAACGCATCTTCTCTTCCGTCTCCCAAGTAGCGTTGCTCTGATCATCTCCCCATTGCACTTTGACTAGCTTGACCTCTCGTTTCCTCAACTTCTTAATCTCCGACCCAAGAATGCACGTAGGAGCTCGTCGAATCATCGCATCACGCTCGATCTCCACCTCTCTAAGCAAGCTCAGCTCTACCACTTCCGCGGTCTCGTGCAAGCACTTCCTCAAATGTGATACATGGAATACATCGTGTACACCACTAAGTCTCTCGGGCAACTCCACTCTACACGCCATCTGCCCAATCCTCTCTTTAATAGGAAACGGCCCTACGAACCTTGGCGCTAACTTCCCAACGGACCCAAAGCGAACTACATTCCGTAACGGAGACACCTTGACAAATATCATGTCCCCAATATCAAACTCAAGATTTGTCCTCCTCTTGTCCGCATAAGATTTCTGCCTATCTTGCGCCGTCTTCATCCTCCTTCGAATCAGATCGATCTTCTCTGAAGTCTCTCTAATCATGTCGGGTCCAAGCAAGATCTTATCTATAGACTCCCACCAACATGTAGGCGAACGACACAGCCGTCCATAAAGAGCCTCGATCGGTGATTTGCCAATGCCAGACTGGAAGCTATTATTATACGCGAGCTCTACCAATGGAAGATGTTCCTCCCATGTACCTCCGAAGTCTAAGAAACATAGCCCCAATAGGTCCTCTAGAATACGATTCACCCACTCGGTCTGGCCGTCCGTTTGAGGATAATATGCGGTGCTCAAACATAACTGAGTCCCTACCGCCTCTTGCAAGCTCTTCCAAAATTCGCTAGTAAAGATAGGATCGCGGTCGCTCACTATGCTAGAAGGAACACCGTGCAAACGAACTATCTCTCGAATGTATACGAAGGCTAACCATGGAGCAGTCCTCTTACTCTTCACGGGAATGAAATGGGCGCTCTTAGTAAGTCTGTCTACCACGAACCAAATCCCCGTATTACCCTTCGTCGATCTCGGTAACCCATCAATAAAGTCCATCGAGACACTTTCCCACTTCCATTGTAGGACTTCCAATGGATGAAGCAACCCACTGAGTTTCTTTTGCTCTGCTTTTACTTGTTGACACACCAAGCATCTAGTGACAAATTCAGCCACATCCCTCTTTATGCCGGCCCAAAAGTAAACTCGTCTCATGTCCATGTACATCTTGTGCCCGCCTGGATGGATGGTCATCTTTGAACGATGTGCATCATCAAGAATGGTCTTTCTCAAGTTCTCGTCCCGTGGTACACAAAGTCTACCGTCCCTACGTAACCAACCCTTATCATCTAGGGTATACCTACGGAGATGGCTCGATGACTCCCCCCTTTTGAGTTTCTCTTCTAACTCAACCAACTGTGGGTCATCTTACTGTGCCTCACCAATCCGTCCCAAAAGCGTAGGTCTGACCTCTAAGGATGCTAGCAAACCGGGTACAAAGTCAACGGAAGGTCTAAAGTCAAACGTAGAGATGAACTCTAAGCTTCGCCGCTCAACAAACAATGGATTCAAGGACAACCTTTTCCTACTTAAGGCGCCTGCCACCACGTTACACTTGCCAGGGGTATATGCTATCTCGAAATCGTAGGACGCTAAGAATTCCATCCACCTTTGCTGCCTTAAGTTCAAGTACCTTCTGAGAGAATAAGTATTTTAGCGATTTGTGGTCAGTGAACAATTCGAATTTCTCGCCAAGAAGATAATGGCGCCAAGACTTAAGCACGAAAACAATAGTGGCCAACTCTAGGTCATGCGTAGGGTAATTTTTCTCATGCACTCTCAACTGTCTTCCTCCATAGGCTATTACCCTTCCCTCTTGCATTAAGACTGCGCCTAGTCCTATCCCACAAGCATCAGTATAAACGGTAAATGGCTTACTCAAATCTGGCAACACTAAGACTGGGGCTGTGGTCAAAGCTCTCTTTAAACGTTGGAACGCATCATCACAATCTACGTCCCATGTGAAAACTAGGTTCTTCTTCGTCAAGCGTGTTAATGGAGCTGATATTTTTGCGAAGTCTTTGATAAACTTCCTATTGTAGCCAGCCAACCCTAAGAAACTCCTCACCTCGGTAGCATTTTTAGGGACCTTCCAATCTTGGATGGCCACTACTTTCGCGGGATCCACAGCTATCCCTTCTTTGGAAACCACGTGCCTTAAGAATCACACTTCCTTCCTCCAAAAGTGACACTTAGAAAATTTAACTTTAAGGCTATGCGCTTGAAGAGTCTCCAACACTTCCCTAAGATGTAGGACATGCTCTTCCTCGCTCTTAGAAAAGATCAAGATGTCATCCACAAAGACTACCACGAATTTATTAAGGTACTCCCTAAACACCCTACTCATCAAGTCAACAAAGTATGCGTGGGCGTTTGTCAAACTGAAGGGCATCACAAGCCACTCGAAGAAACCGTCTGGAATCCTAAAGGCAGTCTTGTCTATGCTATCCTCAGCCACTCTGAACTGATGGAAACCTGTGGCTAAGTCCAACTGCAAAAACACTGAGGCGCCAACTAACTGATCGAAGAGATCGTCAATCCTTGGCAGTGGGTGTCTATTCTTCTTAGTAAGCTTATTAAGTCCTCTATAGTCCACACAAAGTCTAAGTTACCCATCTGCCGTCATGGCAAATACTACTGGAGCACCCCACTCCGATATACTCCGTCTGATGAACCCCTTCTCAAGCAATTCTTTCACCTGCTTACTTAGTTCTCTTCTCTCTCTTGGAGCTATGTGGCGCACTGGCAATGCAACTGGCTTTGCATTATCTACTAGATATATTCGAAAGTCTATCTCACGTTTTGGGGGTAAACCCCTCACCTCATCGAAGACATCAACATATTCACGGATTATACGAACAGAATGTAAATCATCATCGGATGCGTCAAGGGATTCTAGGTAGCTAAGCATTACTGGACCTCTAGGGTCACAAGAAATATCAAGGGTCTTTCCACAACGAGTCAACAATCTAACTACCCTTCTTTTACAATCTAGGATGGCCCCGTATCTAGTTAGCCAATCCATACCTAGAATCAAGCCGTAGCCCATGAAACCAAGAACAAAGGCGTTGCATTCAAACCCAACGCCCAAGATAAACACTCTCAAATCCCGACAGATCATAGAAAGATCAGCCGAACCACCAATAGTATTTGAGACTACTAAGGGATCCGTAACTAGACTAGTATCTAAGTGCAGTGTTTCAACTAATTATGTAGAGATAAACGAATGTGATGCGCCAGAATCGAATAAAGTACTGACAGGATGATCAAACAGAAAAACTAAACTTTCAACGGAAATTGCTCTACCTCGTTCTTGCAGCGGTGGGACCACGAGAGCCTGAACTTGCCCCCTTGCCTACCCTGGTGCCATAAGAGCCTGCACCTGTCCTCCTGAGGTAGACCCTGCCCTCTGCCCTTTCTTTGGGCAGTCCTTAATAAGATGTCCCTCTTCGCCACAGTGGAAACAACCAGTCTTCTTTTTCTTCCTACAATATTTGCTTAGATGGCCTGGTGTCCCACAGTTAAAGCATCTTTTCTTTCCCTTAGCATTGCTGCCTTTACCACCTTTCTTGTTCTGTTGTTGCTGTTGCGGCTTCTTTTGATCCCCTTTCTTCTCGGTGTCTTATTAGCATTGGCGCCCTTCTCCTCTTCATGCATAAGTGCCATGTCAATTAGTCTCTCAAAGGTAGCCCCCATAGGGATGTGGTTAATAGTTAACCCATGAAGCGGCTCGTTCAAACCCTTAACAAATCTCAGGGCCTTCTTTTCTGGAGTATTCACCAAGTCCAAGCCAAATCTTGCCAACTAATTGAATTTGTTGACGTATTCTTTCATCGATAGATTCCCTTGCTTCAATGCCAAAAACCTTTCCATATATAGATTCTCTTCAGCCCGTGAGAGAAACTTCATCTCAAACCTCCGCCTAAAATCTGGCCAAGTATCAACTGGACGTTCCTCATTAGTGACCTCTCACCAAAACGAGGCCTCATCCTTCATTAGCCAGGAAGCTAACTGGACCTTTCTCCCATCTTCCACTTCAAAGATCCCAAATAATTCTTCCACCTCCTTAAGCCAATTTTGTGCTTCAACAAATGTCTCCGTCCCGTGAAAAGGTTTTCCACCCATTGCTCGAAAGTCCTTACATATCTTAGCAAAAGTATCGACACGAGGAGGAGGAGGAGGAGGGGGAGGGGGAGGGGGGAGGAGGATTTGCTGGACCTGCGATGGCGGCCCTAGTCTCCAAATACCTCCTAAACCATCCCGGTATTGGTATCCCCTCGGGTATCTCGGGAATTCCAGACATGCTGAAACGAAAAAGGAAAGATTCAATACAAAAGAACTGAAGGAAAGATATATGGCTCTTGGGGTTATGCTTTCTAAAATAAGCTTTTCTCTTGAAAATACTTCCCTTAATATACTTTTGAAGGTTCTTCTTTATAAAAGTTGTTTTTCAAAAACACTTTTTAAAATTCATATCTGTTCTGGTAAACTTCAGCTCTGATACCACATGTAACACCCCACGTCCATTAATGTCACTCACAAAGGGAATGCATTAACTTTCATGGAGCATTTTAAGTGTGTATAGAACAGAAACTTAACAACAAGACAGATATAAACAGTACTAAAACTTTAAAACTTTATTTCATTGCAGCGGAAAATACATAAGTTTGATTACATCATCAAAAACCATAGTCAAAGTACATAATATCCATCTTGACCAAATCAAAGTACATAAATTGAAAGACATAAACCCCAATACAAAATAGCCATAAATAAAAGAGGTTGAACTTTACTTCAGCGATCCAAGCAATCTTCTAAAAGCAGAGATATAGCTGTCCAAAATCAAGCTCCACTGGTGCTAGTTCCAACCTGAGCACCTGGGGGGAAAGGAAGAAAAGAGGAGGAAACAAAGGGGGTCAGACATAAAGTCTGGCGAGTGCGATAACTTTAACAATACAATTACCAAAATAACTAGGCTAAGGCATAAGTTGGAAAATAAGGAAATGACTATGAACAATTGAGTATGGCAGAGTAAACAAGGAAATAAGGTTGAACTAAGATAACGTTAAAGCGCACTTAAACCACTATGAGATAATTACTACACTGCACCACCACTAGTCACCCTAAGGTTGATCCCGCCTACAAAACTTAATAATGATAATGGTAGTTTCGTGCACCCCTAGCTGCCTTCATAGGTGCCGCCTGCCCCTATCTCCACTAGGTGTACCCACTACCCCCATGCGTTCGGCTCCCTAACTCGTAGATACCCGTGCTGGCCCCACAGTGGGGTGTATCACTCCCCAAAGTGGCAACCCGATACCACCAATGATGCACGGCTTATACCTACACGATGCAACAACGTCTTACCTACCAGCCCGGGTCAACACACGCATATGAACCCGTTGGACTTGCGTTGCCACCGCTAACCCGGTTTGGCCTCTTACAGTCAAGCCCAGTATGCGTGTCCCGTCCTCGACTTGGGTCGAGCCCACAAAGATACGTATGGGTTACTGGTTGAAACGAGCCCCCATTACTTGACACAAGCTATCCACCTAAGCTTGGTCCCCTCTAGTACATCCCACTTAACCCTCTTCTTATTCATGTTCACTTACATGTTTCACATTTTGGTTAAGTGTTTCTAATCGTATTTCAAATGCCACCCAAGGCACCCACTAGATTCCACATGCCACCCAAGGCACCCACTTAACCCCCTCATGTCCCACCACATGTTTATCTGGTTAAGTGTTTCTTAATTCATTAAGACCGTAACCTCATAAAGACCTCTCACATTAGACTGGCATTTGTGGCAGTTGGATTTGCCGGCGGGTCCGGGCAGTCTTACACCACAAAAGAGCCTAACCTCGTGTCTTTACATTTGTTACGTATTTAATTTATGCCTAAGATCTCCCACATTAGACTGGCATTTGTGGCAGCTAGATTTGCCGGGTAGGTCCGGGCAGTCTTACACCACAAAAGAGCCTAACTTCGTGTCTTAGACGATTAATTACTCCTAATTAATCATCCTCCAATTTGAATTACTTTCCCTATTCACATTATCAATTAATTCCAAATTTAACTATGGCCATAATTGACTCAATTATGTCCATCTATTTATGCTATGTAAAATCATACCAATTTTCATCACAAATTAATTTTATGCCATTTAAGGCATTTATGCCAATTCTCAGTATTAAATCTTTTTAATATTATCCCCTTTACCCCATGTTGTACGTTCGTTCGTTTAACGTAAAATATACGTTAGACTCGAATAGTCTAACTCATAGAATAAACAGAAAACATCACAACATACATATAGATAAAACTAGATCTAAACATAGGGGTGAACTTGCATGTGTGAATGATGTTCTACATCTAAAACTTGCATAGGACAAAGTTACAACTTACATAAAACAACATATGTCGTAGATCCAAATCTAAAGGTGTGAACTTGTTTAGGTAATGGTCACAACTTACATAAATCATGTATGTCATATATCTACATCTAAAGGGGTAAACTTGCATATGCAATAACCACAAACTTACATAACATGATTCATATCCCAAACTCATATATTTATATAAGATTGCATATGTGATTTATGCAACATAACAATGGTGTAAACTTACATGTAAACTAACATGTAGAATTTATCATAGAACTCACACATGTCATAGTCTAACTTTAGATCAAATTTTCACATAATCTAGATGTCATGAAACATGTAAGGTTATACTAACTTGCATATGATTCATGTCTAAATCAATATCTAAACTTGCATACATACATATGATTTGTCATATGGATCAACATAACCAAACTAGCATATGAACAACATGATGATTTGATTATACATAAGCCAATCTTAGAATTACAACATAGATGATAGCATCGTAACTTTACAACATAGATGATCACAACATAACATCATAGAATTTACAACATGTATGATAACATCACAATTTTTCAACATAATTATAACATGCGGTCAATAATTCACATCATGTCCAAAGAATCCACATCATAACTTAATCCAATTAAATTGCTAATTATTTTATTAAAATTATCGAACTCACAACTCAAAGAGGGTCTTGAGTTCTGAGTTCTGAAGTTGAATTAGCTTTCCTTGGAAGAAGATTCATTGTTAGAGTTGAATAGAACTGATTTGATTTGCTGTTCTTCCTCTCTAATTGGTGGCGGCTACTCTAGGTTACAAGATGACAGCATGACGTCCATAGTTTCAGTTTTTATTTTGATTTAGGGTTTGAGTCTACTCATGTTTATATAGAATTTTAATTTAATTATAGCCGTCGGATGATCTTAGGGTTAATCAAAACCATTCAGTCGGGATAGGGTGATACCTCAGCCCTAATGACTCAGCAAGGAGTCACAACATGGGTCAGACTGAACCAAAAAGCTGTGCAGGCCTGCTGCTTCGGCCTGGGCGCACTTGGTATGTAACACCCCGCCTCCGCTAGGGTCACTCGCAAGGGAATGTACTAGCTTTAGAGGGGCATTATTGGTAAACATGCACAGAAATATCACAAGACAGAACATATAAAATAGCGGAAGTGAAACAAAACTTTCATAACATGAATAAATAAGGTCTAAATTTCCTTGACTAAGAATCATTACTTAGTTATTCCTCAACTAAGGTTTACCACTTAGCCTTATTCCCGTTATCCTTGTTAACTACGGTTATCCCCTATCCTCAGGACTAGGGTTTACATAATGGATTAAGTGTCACTTAAGTTCATGACTTAACCCGTCTACCAATCATGTCAAAATTGGCTAAGTATCCAAGTCCAAGACTTAACCCGTCTTCAAATCATGTCAAAATTGGCTAAGTATCCAAGTCCAAGACTTAACCCTACAAACCATGCTTACGTTGGTTAAGTATGTATTAAGCAACTCACGACTTAACCTCGTCCAATTATCATTCTAGATTGGTTAAGTATATATTTACTTGACCCTATCAATTTACTTAGTCAAATCGGTCAAGTGTATTCAAGCGATTCGTGACTTAGCCTTATCATGTTTTCACGTTAGATCGGTTAAGTATAGGTTAACTTAACCTCAATAAATTCACGAGTTAGATTGGTTAAGTATAGGTCACTTAACCACCTCAAATCATCATGTTAGATTAGTTAAGTGTTTAACTTAACTCCATTAAACTACCAAGTGGGATTAATTAAGTCTAGGCTAACTTAACCCCATCCGATTTCCATGCTTAGACTTGTTGAGTCTAATCTTAACCTCATCCATTAACTGTATTTTTCGGTTAAGTGTCATTAAGAAAACTTACTTAACCTTCCCCAAATTATCGTGTTGGATTGGTTAAGTGTTGGTTAACTTAACCCCGTCCACTAATCGTATAAAAATGGTTAAGTGTCATTAGGCAAATCAAATTACTTAACCTACCCAACCTTGTCATGTTTTGTTAAGTATCATTAGCCTAAACCATTTACTTAACCCATTTGTCCATGTCATATTTGGTTAAGCGTCATTAATCAAATTAACTTAACCCTATCATGTGGCATTAATTACTTAATGCACCTCAACATCTCACATTAGACTTTGTTGCGGTTACTAGTTAAGCCGGTCGGTTCCGGGTAGCTTTACACCACAACTTGGTCTAACCTCGGGTTTAAGCACAACATGACCAACTTCTCACATTGGGTCCTATTGTTTGCAACTACTAATTAGGTCGGTCGGTTCCGGGTAGTTTTACGTTGCAAACTCAACCCAACCTCGAGTTGGCCACACTTATATTATCTAAGTGTCATGTCCATTACGTTTTCCAACACATATTACAAGTTTTCAAGCAATTGGGTAGACCTAACTTAATAGGTAAATTCCCAATGGGTAGACCTAACTTAATAGGTAAATTCCCAAGCTTATGTTTCAAGCATACTTACATGTCAATTTCCATGTTATATTTCAAGTCATGTTTTCAAGTATAAACACATGTCATATTTAACGTTACATGTTGTCTTGTTTATACCCATTTACCCAAATCATGTTCATGTCATTATGTTTTCCCATAATGTGAACCCAACGCTTTTAAACTCGCATAATGGATTCAAAGAAGGAACTTGTCAAAGGCATGACAAAAGGGGGTATAAAGCCACTAGTTGAACATGGTGGCAAATGAGACATAATGTGTTCATTAACTTGCATGTTACCTTCTTAAGCCTCAAAAACATGCATAAACCCAAACTTGGCACATAAGCAAATCATGGTGACAAAAGACATGGAATGATGACTAGTAACTCGCATATATCATCATATAAGGGTTATGACTTCATATGCAAGTTGACATAAAGGTTATGAAGGTTCTCATGTTGCATAATGCAACATTTCAACCCAAAGGTTGTAGCTTTTAGCCCACAAGATCAAGATAATGACTTCATAAACTTGCATGACATGATAGCATGTATCATACTCAATGATCAAACCCAAACTTGCAACATGAACATTTAACTTCATAGTTAATATCTAAGAGTAGGGAAAGGGCTTACATTGCTATGAAGGCACAAAAGATATGATAAAGCCCTTATGCAATCGAATAGACCCAAAATGCAAGCTCTAACATAAAAACCCCTTGAGCCAAAATGATCAAAACCCTTGCTTTATGATGCAAAGATAGAAACTTGACTTGAATGCAAGCTTATGACACTCATACAAGCTTGAAAACACTTGTATGCATGGAAAATCTCTCATAGAAACAATTTAGAAATTTTATGAAGAGGGTGGAGGCCATGAGAGGTAAAATTTTGCCATAGTTTAGTTGCAAGAATGAATAATGAGGGTTTAGGGTAGGCTTAGGGGTGTTTTTATAGAGATTAGGGTAGTTTTAGGCCCTTAGATTAACCCTAGGATGGATCTGAGCCATCAAACCACGTTGGAAGCTTCTAGAACAAGACCAGAGACAAGTGCAGGTGCACCAAGCCAAGATGGCTCGGCCACCATAAGTCGACCCCCAAGTCGACAGGGCTGTCGACTTGGGTGAGGCCATGTCGACTCCCAAGTCGACAGGGCTGTCGACTTGGGGTGCCTGGCGGGAATTTTTCCCGCCTAGCCTTCCAGCCCTAATTTTCGAAATTAGAACTTGCTTTTGAACTTGAATTTTCTGAAAACTTTGTCGGACCATAACTTGGTCATACGGACTCCGATTTTCGAAAACTCGGACTCTATTTTGCGTATTTTTCCGAGACGAACGCAGTGGCATAGCCCGTTTTACTTGATTCAGAATTTAAAATAAAATTCTGCCTTGATTCTCGTCTTAACACGTTATCGAAAAATACGGGTTGTTACATTCTCCCCACCTTTTAGGATTTCGTCCCCGAAATCTCCAAGTTAGGAAGAACATATCCTACCATCCATCATCCATCTACTCAAAACATCATCCACAAGCAACCATTTTCCTTAGATGATTTCTAATGCTATATGAATACATGCAAAAGGTGTGTGTATATGCACTTATCTAATGTAAATGATCAGGCCTGAGTGATCTAATGCAAAATATGTATAGTGCCATGAATCCAACATGTATGCAAATAGTCCTAGTCATATAGATACTATATGCGTGCACAATCATTCACTAATATGCAACAACCGCATGATAATACATTCGATTTCATCCATAAACAAGTATAAATACTCGTGCATATGCAATGTGAAATGTGACCGAGTCGAGCTAGTATCTAATGTGTATTCGCGCATCCACGAGCAACCACTTGCAACCACTTGCAACCATATCAATCATAACATGTTTCAAATACATGTTTACATCCATAGGGTTCTACCTAGGATTCCCTGAAACAGGGTCTAGAAGATAAACAAGACAAACTCCTTACGGGGTTTGTAACAGAAAATAGGACCGAGAGGATGTCCACAAAAGATAGCCTACAAGTAGGCTCTACAGAAAACAGGGATCAAGGATATACTCCCAAAAAGAGATATCATGCGCGTATCTAGTCTTTGACCATCAAAGTCGTATTTCCTCGAGCTTAATTCCATTGTGCCTTGACCGTCTTTTAACTTCGCGATTTCGTAGCTTCTTATTTCCTGTTTCCATAACATGAGCTGGAACTCATCTCTTCGTCGCCTCTCGTTCCACTTGCGCTTATCCTTTTTCTAGAATACTTGGCACAAACATGACTGCGTACTCATGATCTCATGCAAGCTTTCCAAAATTCACTAATGAATCTTGGATCTCGTTTATATACTATAAGGTATTCCATGTAGAAGAACTTCCTCTTGAAAGTAAACAGATGTCAACCAGGTTACCAAGCGCACTTACTAGGGTGATTTCCATAACCCATGCATAAGTGAAATAAACCATCCATCTTATCGGCGAACACCACTCGATCGGGCTTCAAATTTCCAATAAAGGCATCACGGGATTCTAAGTAACTAATCATGACAGAACCTCAAAAAGGTTACACGATACTTCGAGGGCATTACCAAGGCTAGTCAAAAGGTCTAACTACCCTCCTATCAAAACCGGGAGTGGCACCCCCTACTGGATAACCACTTCATCCCTAGAATCCATCCATAGCTTATAAACATAAGCATTATTTCCAAACTCAACACTTGGCATAGACATTCTCAAATCCAAACAAGTCATGTATAAATGGACTGATTCTCCAATAGGACTTTGAGACAAAGATGGGATTCTCTATTACGGTAGTACTTAAGGTGCAGAGACTCAACTATCGAAGCAGACTTAAATGATACGAAAAACGAAGTCCTAACGGGATGATAGAGAAGAAAAACCTTTAACAAGATCGTTACCCTCCTTCCGAGGTACCCTAGAAATGAGAGCATACTATTGCCCTCCCGATGATCTTGTCCTTGTCCCATAATACTTAACTATCCGCCCCGTTTTACCACGCCAAAGGTACTTTCTCGTCATGGGTTTCATTGTCCATCTTTCTCCCTCCTTTGAGGACTAAGCCATACCAACAAGTTGTTCATCCCTAAGCCCGTATCCTTTAACCTTTTTCTCACTGTCCTTATAACGCGGTCACTGGTCTCTCGAGAACCACCTCCATCGCATGGAAAGCACTTTCGTAGATAGAAAAGACTAGTCGCAGTTAAAACCACTGTGAATACAGATGGAGGAAAGAAAGGAATAGAGATTCAATTAAGGAAACAAGGATAGTGCTAATGGCCTTTGGGGAATAGCCTTTTTCTTTTAAAAGAAAATTTTCTTGAAAAATGCTCCTTTGTAAACGGTTTTTCAGATAGTTTTCAGAAGGCCTTTAAAAACTTTTGCCCAGTCTGGTAACCTTCTGCTCTGATACCAAATGTAAAACCCCGCCTCCGCTAGGGTCACTCGCAAGGGAATGCACTAGCTTTAGAGGGGCATTATTGGTAAACATGCACAGAAATATCACAAGACAGAACATATAAAATAGCGGAAGTGAAACCAAACTTTCATAACATGAATAAATAAGGTCTAAATTTCCTTGACTAAGAATCATTACTTAGTTATTCCTCAACTAAGGTTTACCACTTAGCCTTATTCCCGTTATCCTTGTTAACTACGGTTATCCCCTATCCTCAGGACTAGGGTTTACATAATGGATTAAGTGTCACTTAAGTTCATGACTTAACCCGTCTACCAATCATGTCAAAATTGGCTAAGTATCCAAGTCCAAGACTTAACCCGTCTTCAAATCATGTCAAAATTGGCTAAGTATCCAAGTCCAAGACTTAACCCTACAAACCATGCTCACGTTGGTTAAGTATGTATTAAGCAACTCACGACTTAACCTCGTCCAATTATCATTCTAGATTGGTTAAGTATATATTAACTTGACCCTATCAATTTACTTAGTCAAATCGGTCAAGTGTATTCAAGCGATTCGTGACTTAGCCTTATCATGTTTTCACGTTAGATCGGTTAAGTATAGGTTAACTTAACCTCAATAAATTCACGAGTTAGATTGGTTAAGTATAGGTCACTTAACCACCTCAAATCATCATGTTAGATTAGTTAAGTGTTTAACTTAACTCCATTAAACTACCAAGTGGGATTAATTAAGTCTAGGCTAACTCAACCCCATCCGATTTCCATGCTTAGACTAGTTGAGTCTAATCTTAACCTCATCCATTAACTGTATTTTTCGGTTAAGTGTCATTAAGAAAACTTACTTAACCTTCCCCAAATTATCGTGTTGGATTGGTTAAGTGTTGGTTAACTTAACCCCGTCCACTAATCGTATAAAAATGGTTAAGTGTCATTAGGCAAATCAAATTACTTAACCTACCCAACCTTGTCATGTTTTGTTAAGTATCATTAGCCTAAACCATTTACTTAACCCATTTGTCCATGTCATATTTGGTTAAGCGTCATTAATCAAATTAACTTAACCCTATCATGTGGCATTAATTACTTAATGCACCTCAACCTCTCACATTAGACTTTGTTGCGGTTACTAGTTAAGCCGGTCGGTTCTGGGTAGCTTTACACCACAACTTGGTCTAACCTCGGGTTTAAGCACAACATGACCAACTTCTCACATTGGGTCCTATTGTTTGCAACTACTAGTTAGGCCGGTCGGTTCCGGGTAGTTTTACGTTGCAAACTCAACCCAACCTCGAGTTGGCCACACTTATATTATCTAAGTGTCATGTCCATTACGTTTTCCAACACATATTACAAGTTTTCAAGCAATTGGGTAGACCTAACTTAATAGGTAAATTCCCAATGGGTAGACTAACTTAATAGGTAAATTCCCAAGCTTATGTTTCAAGCATACTTACATGTCAATTTTCATGTTATATTTCAAGTCATGTTTTCAAGTATAAACACATGTCATATTTAACGTTACATGTTGTCTTGTTTATACCCATTTACCCAAATCATGTTCATGTCATTATGTTTTCCCATAATGTGACCCCAACGCTTTTAAACTCGCATAATGGATTCAAAGAAGGAACTTGTCAAAGGCATGACAAAAGGGGGTATAAAGCCACTAGTTGAATATGGTGGCAAATGAGACATAATGTGTTCATTAACTTGCATGTTACCTTCTTAAGCCTCAAAAACATGCATAAACCCAAACTTGGCACATAAGCAAATCATGGTGACAAAAGACATGGAATGATGACTAGTAACTCGCATATATCATCATATAAGGGTTATGACTTCATATGCAAGTTGACATAAAGGTTATGAAGGTTCTCATGTTGCATAATGCAACATTTCAACCCAAAGGTTGTAGCTTTTAGCCCACAAGATCAAGATAATGACTTCATAAACTTGCATGACATGATAGCATGTATCATACTCAATGATCAAACCCAAACTTGCAACATGAACATTTAACTTCATAGTTAATATCTAAGAGTAGGGAAAGGGCTTACATTGCTATGAAGGCACAAAAGATATGACAAAGCCCTTATGCAATCAAATAGACCCAAAATGCAAGCTCTAACATAAAAACCCCTTGAGCCAAAATGATCAAAACCCTTGCTTTATGATGCAAAGATAGAAACTTGACTTGAATGCAAGCTTATGACACTCATACAAGCTTGAAAACACTTGTATGCATGGAAAATCTCTCATAGAAACAATTTAGAAATTTTATGAAGAGAATGGAGGCCATGAGAGGTAAAATTTTGCCATAGTTTAGTTGCAAGAATGAATAATGAGGGTTTAGGGTAGGCTTAGGGGTGTTTTTATAGAGATTAGGGTAGTTTTAGGCCCTTAGATTAACCCTAGGATGGATCTGAGCCATCAAACCACGTTGGAAGCTTCTAGAACAAGACCAGAGACAAGTGCAGGTGCACCAAGCCAAGATGGCTCGGCCACCATAAGTCGACCCCCAAGTCGACAGGGCTGTCGACTTGGGTGAGGCCATGTCGACTCCCAAGTCGACAGGGCTGTCGACTTGGGGTGCCTGGCGGGAATTTTTCCCGCTTAGCCTTCCAGCCCTAATTTTCGAAATTAGAACTTGCTTTTGAACTTGAATTTTCTGAAAACTTTGTCGGACCATAACTTGGTCATACGGACTCCGATTTTCAAAAACTCGGACTCTATTTTGCGTATTTTTCCGAGACGAACGCAATGGCATAGCCCTTTTTACTTGATTCAGAATTTAAAATAAAATTTTGCCTTGATTCTCGTCTTAACACGTTATCGAAAAATACGGGTTGTTACATGGTAGGTGCGCCAATGCAAATTTGTACTGGCGCACTTCCCAAGTGCGCCAGTGCAATATATTTTTTCTATTTTCCCTTCTGATTTTGTTCGTCCATATCTCCTTAATCTGATATCCGTTTTACGCAAACTCGGACTCTATCTCGACCAGAATTCCGAGACGAACACGATGGCGCAACCCATTTCCCTTAATTCTCACGTATGAGATTAATTATTCTTTAATTTAGTTAATTCGATTATTCAAAAATCCGGGGTGTTACAGGGGATTTAAAGCCTGGAAACTTAATCGGTAAAAATCCTCAGCTGCTTTCGAAAAAAGAATGACACGTGATTTTGGGAATATGAAAACGATAGGTCTGCCAAGAAGCAAGGAAAGAGTTGCATTACTAACTCGTCTTTTATAATATAGTAAGATAGAGTAATGATAAATACAGATAACAGTCGAACAATGCCAAATCGATAATTGATGCTTGACACTCATCACTTAACCATGTATTATATAATTGTTTCTTTGAATCTAACACGGATTAAATAACTTGAAGAATGCAGCATCGATTCCTAAGTAAAACTAATACAGATCCAGTTCCACTGCTTGGTTCATTTACCCTGTCTCATTTTCTCAGTTTAAACACACCAGACCATGATAAAGTAAAGATATTCTATAAACTCACCAGATTAAATTAAATGAAAATTGTATAGAACATAAACCTTAGATGATAGCGATACTACCTATAAATGAGTTGATACTGTTTAAAAAATCCAGGATTTCATGATTTTATCATATTGCAATCATAAAGCTAGTAAACAACCAGTTTTTGATCAGCTAAATTGCTATATAGCAGGTAACATTCTAAATGTTAGCTTTCACATAAATTCATCTAATGTCCTAAATTTCATCTTTCACTTGAATAAGTCAAATAAACTACCACTCAGTTTAACACCTGAAATTGTTTTATCTTCAGCTTTATGATCAAGCTATTATTAATCATAAGTCACAAATATATAATTTATCATGTATGATAGTATTTCACATTAAATGTCAGAAAAAGGAATTTTGAAACCATACCAAAACTCGTAAAGGTCTTTGTTGCTTGACTTCTTCGTTTTCAGTGCACTCAATTTGATAAATGTATTAAAGCAATTATGGATGGAAAAGATGATGCCTTTGCTAAGGCTGTGGAGGCACAATAATGATATTGGGAAGAACATCATCGGATGCATCAACTCTTTTTTTGGTGAGTGAATTTGTACATGGTGAAAAGAATTCCTGATCTGATTTCGATCGAGAATAAAGACATTTCATTTGCATTGTATAAATTAATGAAGTTGCAAAAGGCAATAGAAAGAAGAATCAGGAGGATAAATGAAATGAAGTATTATTTCAAGGGAAACTAAAGAACTTTCAACATAGAAATATACGCATAACCACAAAATTAAATTTCATTGAAAATTCGGTGTACCTAGTATGGTATTAATAATGTAGTGCAATATAGATTAGTAAAGTAAATGAATTTTGGGAAATCAACTAATCACTTTAAGACAATACAATTGATTGTGTCAATTTCTAATCCAAATAAATATGTACCTGGTATTAATAATATAGTACAATATAGATTACTAATCTAAATGAATTTTAGGAAATTAACTAAATAATTTAAGACAATACAATTGATTGTACCAATTTCTATAAACATGCACTGACAATCAAATATTATACTACATATGAATAGCCTGCGTAAAATTTGAAGCAGCAAACATCAAACAACAATTAGAAAAGAATAACTAAAAATCATTTACACTGCATTCTGCTGCCAACTATAGTCACACAATCAGTGGAACCATATTATAGAATCACACTATAACATTCTCTATCTTTATTATTTTTGTTAATACACACTATTTTTATGTTGAAAAGCTGATCTAACCTATTCAGCTCATTTCTTGCATCTGTTTCCCAGTAATTATATGTGTAGAGATAATTATTGAACAATTTAGAGTATATAAGTATATTGTTTTATATTCAAGGAACCTAATTATATACACTCATTCAATAATATATAAGGTAAAAAATAACCTGTAGTCAGCAATCGAATTTAAGCAACAACATTAATTATCAGACGAATAACATGTGACACCCCGTATGTTTACATTTTAAAAGTAAGAAATTTACATACGTATACGATGATACGCAAAGCATATAAACCAGTAAAGCATGAAGATTAAAGACGTTTTGTTTAAGCTTCTAGAATTAAGGTAAACGGGATTCACCATTGCGTTCGTCTCGAAAAAATACGCGAAATAGAGTCCGAGTTTTCGAGAATCGGAGTCCGTATGACCCGTTAAAGGCCCAAGGAAGATTAGTGAAAATTTGAAATTCGGAAATCAGTTTGAAAATTCAGATCTGGGGTTAGGCGGGAATTTTCCCCGCCTAGGCCATGTCGACAGGGCTGTCGACAGGCCTGTCGACTTGGGCCCAGACCAAGTCGACAGCCCTGTCGACATGCCAGTCGACAGGGGGTGGTCGGGCTAAATTGCCTGGTGCACCTGCTTGTCTCACCTGGGCTTGCTCTTGGGCTGATTCTGGAAGCTTCCGAGATCTGATGGTCCTAATCTATCCTAGATCTAATCCTATGGCCTAAAACACTCCTAATCTCTATAAAAACACCCCTAAGCCCCCCCTAAACCCTCATAACTCACCCTCTCCACGAAGTGCTGCCCAAATGCCAAGTGATCATGGCCTCCATTCCCTTTTCCTAAAGCCTAAGCACTCAAATCGGGTTCAAATCAAGTGGTGCAAGCTAGCTACGCCAAAAGGAAGGGAGATCAACGTTTCTATGCGAGTTTCATGACGATTCTTCAATAAAGGAGGCACCTTTCTTAGCCAAGATGATTCATGCCTCTTTCCCTAGGCCTAACTAGGTAAGTTCTAGCTACTTTTAGATGGAAACGGTAGTTTTGATAATGACATGGGATAAAATGAGGCTAAACATGATTATGCGAACCTATGTGAACCTTACCTTGCCTCTTGTGTTCATGTTTATGGTTTTAGGTAATGTGAGTGACTTAATCATGCCTCTCATGCTATGCATAACCTAGTTTAACTTGCAAGTTTGGATCTTTATGTATGAAATGCTAGCATGAACCTTTAGGAACTATTTTTACTTGGAAAACATTGGCTAAGATTATAGTTTGGGGCTTATGCATGTTTATGAACCTAAACCCCTAGTGTTAACATGCAAGTTTGTGGCCAAATCCTTTATGACATTATGCATACTTATGGACAACTCCCTTTGTTTTCATGTTATGCATGCTTGTGGCCAAACCTTTATGAACCTACATATGTCTTAAGCCAAACCCTCATGATGCTATGCATGTTTGGGGTCATAGTGTAGCATAGTACCTTTGCGATGTGACTTGTCCATTCATGCGTTGGAACACGATTTGGGTTGAGGGTGGACAAGCGTGAATATAGCATGAAAAACTTAACTCGAAGTTGCATGAGAACATGATAGGCGAGCCAAACTTGGCACGAACCATAATTTGGGTAAAAGGGGTATAACGGGATAACATGGGACGTTGAGTATGACATGCGAATACTTGAAAACATAAGAGCATAAGCTTGGGAATTTACCTATTAAGTTAGGTCTACCCATTGGGAATTTACCTATTAAGTTAGGTCTACCCAATTGCTTGAAAACTTAACTATGAACATGATACGAGACTAAACATGAAAGTGGCCAACTCGAGGTTGGGTTGAGTTTGCAACGTAAAACTACCCGGAACCAACCGGCCTAACTAGTAGTTGCAAACAATAGGACTCAATGTGAGAAGTTGGTCATGTTGTGCTTGGACCCGAGGTTAGACCAAGTTGTGGTGTAAATCTACCCGGACCCGCCCGGCTTAACTAGTAACCACAACAAAGTCTAATGTGAGAGGTTGGGGTGCATTAAATAATTAATGCCACATAATACGGTTAAGTTAATTTGACTAATGAGGCTTAACCAAATATGATATGGACGGGTGGGTTAAGCAATTTGATTAGGCTAATGATACTTAACAAAACATAATGTGCTTGGGTAGGTTAAGTAACTTGATTTGCCTAATGACGCTTGACCGATTTGACTCGGTAATTTGACAGAGTCAAGTTAATTTATATAATTAACCAATCTAAAATGGTAATTAGACGAGGTTAAGTTATAAATTGCTTGATATACTTAGCCAGCTTGACACATGGTTTGTAGGGTTAAGTCTTGGACTTGGATACTTAGCCAATTTTGACATGGTTGGTAGACGGGCTAAGTTATGAACTTAAGCGACACTTAACCCATTAGATAAACCCTAATTCAGAGGATTAGGAGAATAACCATAGTTAACAAGGGTAATGGAAATAAGGCTAAGTGGGAAACCTTAGTTAAAGGAAACTAAGTAATAATTCTTAGTCAAGGAAATCTGGACCGCTTCTTAGGTAGATTGGTAACCTGATACGTTAGGACAACGTTTAAGTATGCGTATAGGAGCAGGCTATCTGATTCAGATAAAGGCTCCAACGAACTGGGTAACGAAGCAGCGGCTTCGGGGAACGTGAGGATATTCTTGGGATCCCTCCGTGAGCTGCCAGGTCATCATACTAGGTTCACGGGAGGTTGAGGTCTGCGGTAGAAGAACCAAGAATATGCCTTGGTTGCTATGCGAGCGACCTAAAGACTGGGGTGGATAGCAGTGAGTCGACTAATACATAAGGTGCCCGAGATAGCAAGTTCGTCGATCATCTACCATTTTGAGTCAAGCGTGTACGTACGGAAAGGCAGGGAACACCCAACAGACCATAATTGCTATCTAATTATGGGTGAGGTAGGCCGTAGGATGTGGGCTGGCCGGAGTGTAGTTCTCATACAAGATTTTCTCTTGTGTTGCCTTTCGCTAGTTGAGGGAGGGGTCTCGTGGGACCATAGCCACGTGTAGAAAAGCAGACCTTAGCATCTGCATCGGCAGATAGATTAAAAGCTCCCGACCGAGTCCTGTACTTCTTGATTAGCCCTGTGACAGGACTCGGGTGGCACATAGTGATACATGTGCATACAGTCATAGAAAAACGATTGACGAGGATTGCGTGGGAAAAGGGGCGTGGTCGAGGGTTAGCGTAATCCCTAGTATCCCTAGGTGGTCGAACCCAAACCAAAATACGAAAACGTGAGATAGGTAAGCATAATCCCTAGCGGTCCTAGGTGGCGTAAGTCCTAGTTGTACCAACAATGATTCATGTTGAAAGACCTTAGTTAAAGATAGGGTGACAGTCCAAAATGACCTTAAGGGTCATAGAACTACGTTAAAGTGGGACCTCATGGGAAAGCCCGTGCGGTGTACGGTAAGGGACTGAACATATACATGGAAGGAAACGTACGAGCTGAGAGACTTACATTAGGTTAACATGGACCGTTATACGAACTGTTGAGTAAGGGTTACTCATGGTTAACACATGTACGGGGAAAGATACTAGTATGGTAGACATAGAATACATACAGTTAGAGCTCGGGAATGTTAGATTTGGGGGACACCTTGGGATGTTATACTTGATGAAACCTGACGATGTAATACCTTGTTTTACTTTGACATCGTAGTTTATCTTGACACCTAGGTTTATCTGGGTACGGTAGTTTATCCTATTATCCTGGCTTAGTATCTATCTTGTCATCATCACCATGTTACTTTCAGTTTATGCATGTCATGTCACCTTTATCTGTTTTTATGCTGGAAGTAGATAGGACTTACCAGTCTTTTGACTGACCCGTTTTGTTTCGCCTCTTTTCTTCCGTTTCCCCCCCAGGTTACAGGGAGGAAACAGTGCAGTTTTGTTCGGACTTCTTCTGCTTGGATGTCATCATGAATGGCTTGGGCTTGCTGGGCTATGGCTACTTTACTTTTATTATTTGGGGAATAATTTATTAAATAATTTATTAAAAAGTCTTTATGCTTCTTTACTATTGCAAGACAGGTTTTGATGTACTCTGATGTAAAAGGCTTGAGACCTTATTTATCCATGTTAGGAAAGTTTGATTTTACTTCCGCTATTTATATATGTTCTGTCTTGTGATATTTCTGTGCATGTTTACCAATAATGCCCCTCTAAAGCTAGTGCATTCCCTTGCGAATGACCCTAGCGGAGGCGGGGTGTTACATTTGGTATCAGAGCCAGGTTACCAGGCTGGGCAAAAGTTTTTTTTAAAAAAAAAAAACCCTTTTGAAAATTATTTGAAAAAACTGTTTACAAAGAGGCATTTTTTTTTAGAAAAACTTTGTTTTAGAAGTTATTCCCCAAAAGCCATTAGCAATGTCCTTGTTTTATTAGTTGAATCCTCTTTTCCCTTCTCGCTCCCATCAATAGTCGCGTCGGCTTTGGTTACGAGTAGTTTTTGAGTTAGAAGAATGTTTTCTTTATGATGGGGGAATAGTTCTCGAGAAGATGGAGTTGAGCCAGGGGGAAATAAGGAAATGGAAGGATGGAAGGGCAAGAAAAAAAAAAAAAAAAGAGAGGGGCCAGTCGACAGGCCTGTCGACAGGCCTGTCGACAGGGCTGTCGACATGCCCCCCCCCCTGTCGACAGGGCTGTCGACACGACGCCCCTGCAGAAAAAAAAATATATAAGCCCGAGCCGAGAGCTTCAGCTCATAACCCCAATCCCTTTTCTTCTTCCTCCCAGCCACCAAAACCGAAATTCCCCAACTCCACCACCTCCCATCACCTCGTTTTTCCACCGTTCTTCATAAAATTAAGCTTAAATCGAAGCTAGAGATCCTCTCCATCCGGATCTATAGTTCCCCTCTTCCAATTCGTGTTTAAATCGCCATGGCCAATCAACCCAATCCCTACGAGCTTTACCCTCAACTAACCGCACAAGAGGTCGAGTGGTGTGACGAGCAACCAGGGATAATTGAGCACTACATGCAGCTCGCCACTAGGAATTTGCTTCTAGGCCGACCGGTGAGGTTCGCGGATTTTGCGGGTACCTCCGTGGAAGGTTTGTTTGTTAATGCGGGTCTTATTCATATTCTGGATACGCACACAGCCGAGAGGAGAGGCTACAAGCGTATGGTAAGACTTTTTGATGCTCGTTTGCAAATTGATGTGGATGATAATGGGTTGATAACTTATGATTCATGGGTTAAAGGTACCCATATATTTATGGATGAGGTCCAATTTGGGGAAATTTTGAATATCCGGGGTACGGGACTTGATATAAATGATCTGGAGATGGATGATGTGAATGTGTGGGGAAGGATTTTTTTTAATGGACTGGATAGGCAATGGGATAGTACGCATTTGCGCCCCCTAGCTAGGTTTGTGATTAGGATATTGCAATATAATATTGCGGGGCAGAATCATGGGTTTGACAGAGTCCCAGTAGTTGTTAAGGCTGCTACTTATGCTATTTTTGGGGGCATACAAATAAACTGGGCAAGGACCATCTTACAGCAGTACCAGATCTTTAGGGGAGCAAGACACTCCAATGTTTGTTTTGGGAACTTATGGACCATAGTTTTTCGCTGGTTCGGGGTGGATTTGCATGATGAGGATTATGTGACACTTTCTAACCATCCCTCTGTCATTATCACGGAAGCCGCACTAGGGAGGATGAGTATAGATATGCAGGAGCTGCAAGGGGAGCCTCAGCCTATGGAGCATGAGGGATTAAATGAGGAAGAGGATGAGGGTAACGAGGAGGAGGAGCAAGAGGAGGAGCCACAGGATGATCAGTTTGGACACTTTGAGGACCCCCATCAGGCACCACACCATGATGGTGAGCAGGCTGGGGATGGAGCCTGGGCTCATCAGGGCCCGGCACAGGAGGCTCCGGACACAGGCGCCTGGGATCCATGGGCTACTAGGGATCCAGACTGGAGGACCGAGCTGAGATATATTTCACAGCAGCAGGCTCGCTTGATGAGGAGCCACCAGGATATTATGAGGTCACAGCAGCAGACACTGGAGTCACAGGTAGCCATGGCTCAGACGCAGCAGCAGATGCTTCAGGAGATGAGTTCCTCTTATGATCAGTTGGGGGCTGGGATGCAAGACCTACAGTTAGAGCTTAGGCAAGGGAACCGACGACAGGAAGAGAGGCTTGATAGCTTAGAGGAGCTCATCCGTAGCTATTTCCATCGGGATTGACCTCTATCAGTTATCCGTAGGATAGTGTTTTATTTTCAGTATTGTTTAGCTGTTCCTTTTTGTTGGCTAGTTGTAACGATGTACTAAAACTATCTTAATAAAGTTTGTACGTTGTTTGTTTACGCAAATTTGTTGTGTCTAATATGAACGATAATGTCTGATAACGAAGAACAATGAAAACAACAAAACGGGATATCTCTCCGTTACATAAAAATTTAGAAAATTAGATTTTTCTAAATTAATAATGGATGGTAGGATTCTGGATGCTCAAATTGGATGAACTTCACTCTTATTTTATAAGGGTGTGGGAAAATCTGGATGAAAATATTTTTTTCAAATTTTTGCATTCATATAGAACTGCAAGTATATTTAGGATGAGAGCATCATGGTTTGAAAAAGAAATTTTTAAGAAATTGCATTCATGTAGGTGGTACCACAAGTTAGGCATACATATTTTTCTACGATGTGATTCACTTTTGCACATGTGCACATGTTTGCAACAATTGGCTGAACACTTCTGGATGCTAATATGGGGACATAAATCCTACTACTATTGAATTTCGGGGACGAAATTCTCTAAGGATGGGAGGATGTGACACCCCGTATGTTTACATTTTAAAAGTAAGAAATTTACATACGTATACGATGATACGCAAAGCATATAAACCAGTAAAGCATGAAGATTAAAGACGTTTTGTTTAAGCTTCTAGAATTAAGGTAAACGGGATTCACCATTGCGTTCGTCTCGGAAAAATACGCGAAATAGAGTCCGAGTTTTCGAGAATCGGAGTCCGTATGACCCGTTAAAGGCCCAAGGAAGATTAGTGAAAATTTGAAATTCGGAAATCAGTTTGAAAATTCAGATCTGGGGTTAGGCGGGAATTTTCCCCGCCTAGGCCATGTCGACAGGGCTGTCGACAGGCCTGTCGACTTGGGCCCAGACCAAGTCGACAGCCCTGTCGACATGCCAGTCGACAAGGGGTGGTCGGGCTAAATTGCCTGGTGCACCTGCTTGTCTCACCTGGGCTTGCTCTTGGGCTGATTCTGGAAGCTTCCGAGATCTGATGGTCCTAATCTATCCTAGATCTAATCCTATGGCCTAAAACACTCCTAATCTCTATAAAAACACCCCTAAGCCCCCCCTAAACCCTCATAACTCACCCTCTCCACGAAGTGCTGCCCAAATGCCAAGTGATCATGGCCTCCATTCCCTTTTCCTAAAGCCTAAGCACTCAAATCGGGTTCAAATCAAGTGGTGCAAGCTAGCTACGCCAAAAGGAAGGGAGATCAACGTTTCTATGCGAGTTTCATGACGATTCTTCAATAAAGGAGGCACCTTTCTTAGCCAAGATGATTCATGCCTCTTTCCCTAGGCCTAACTAGGTAAGTTCTAGCTACTTTTAGATGGAAACGGTAGTTTTGATAATGACATGGGATAAAATGAGGCTAAACATGATTATGCGAACCTAAGTGAAGCTTACCTTGCCTCTTGTGTTCATGTTTATGGTTTTAGGTAATGTGAGTGACTTAATCATGCCTCTCATGCTATGCATAACCTAGTTTAACTTGCAAGTTTGGATCTTTATGTATGAAATGCTAGCATGAACCTTTAGGAACTATTTTTACTTGGAAAACATTGGCTAAGATTATAGTTTGGGGCTTATGCATGTTTATGAACCTAAACCCCTAGTGTTAACATGCAAGTTTGTGGCCAAATCCTTTATGACATTATGCATACTTATGGACAACTCCCTTTGTTTTCATGTTATGCATGCTTGTGGCCAAACCTTTATGAACCTACATATGTCTTAAGCCAAACCCTCATGATGCTATGCATGTTTGGGGTCATAGTGTAGCATAGTACCTTTGCGATGTGACTTGTCCATTCATGCGTTGGAACACGATTTGGGTTGAGGGTGGACAAGCGTGAATATAGCATGAAAAACTTAACTCGAAGTTGCATGAGAACATGATAGGCGAGCCAAACTTGGCACGAACCATAATTTGGGTAAAAGGGGTATAACGGGATAACATGGGACGTTGAGTATGACATGCGAATACTTGAAAACATAAGAGCATAAGCTTGGGAATTTACCTATTAAGTTAGGTCTACCCATTGGGAATTTACCTATTAAGTTAGGTCTACCCAATTGCTTGAAAACTTAACTATGAACATGATACGAGACTAAACATGAAAGTGGCCAACTCGAGGTTGGGTTGAGTTTGCAACGTAAAACTACCCGGAACCAACCGGCCTAACTAGTAGTTGCAAACAATAGGACTCAATGTGAGAAGTTGGTCATGTTGTGCTTGGACCCGAGGTTAGACCAAGTTGTGGTGTAAATCTACCCGGACCCGCCCGGCTTAACTAGTAACCACAACAAAGTCTAATGTGAGAGGTTGGGGTGCATTAAATAATTAATGCCACATAATACGGTTAAGTTAATTTGACTAATGAGGCTTAACCAAATATGATATGGACGGGTGGGTTAAGCAATTTGATTAGGCTAATGATACTTAACAAAACATAATGTGCTTGGGTAGGTTAAGTAACTTGATTTGCCTAATGACGCTTGACCGATTTGACTCGGTAATTTGACAGAGTCAAGTTAATTTATATAATTAACCAATCTAAAATGGTAATTAGACGAGGTTAAGTTATAAATTGCTTGATATACTTAGCCAGCTTGACACATGGTTTGTAGGGTTAAGTCTTGGACTTGGATACTTAGCCAATTTTGACATGGTTGGTAGACGGGCTAAGTTATGAACTTAAGCGACACTTAACCCATTAGATAAACCCTAATTCAGAGGATTAGGAGAATAACCATAGTTAACAAGGGTAATGGAAATAAGGCTAAGTGGGAAACCTTAGTTAAAGGAAACTAAGTAATAATTCTTAGTCAAGGAAATCTGGACCGCTTCTTAGGTAGATTGGTAACCTGATACGTTAGGACAACGTTTAAGTATGCGTATAGGAGCAGGCTATCTGATTCAGATAAAGGCTCCAACGAACTGGGTAACGAAGCAGCGGCTTCGGGGAACGTGAGGATATTCTTGGGATCCCTCCGTGAGCTGCCAGGTCATCATACTAGGTTCACGGGAGGTTGAGGTCTGCGGTAGAAGAACCAAGAATATGCCTTGGTTGCTATGCGAGCGACCTAAAGACTGGGGTGGATAGCAGTGAGTCGACGAATACATAAGGTGCCCGAGATAGCAAGTTCGTCGATCATCTACCATTTTGAGTCAAGCGTGTACGTACGGAAAGGCAGGGAACACCCAACAGACCATAATTGCTATCTAATTATGGGTGAGGTAGGCCGTAGGATGTGGGCTGGCCGGAGTGTAGTTCTCATACAAGATTTTCTCTTGTGTTGCCTTTCGCTAGTTGAGGGAGGGGTCTCGTGGGACCATAGCCACGTGTAGAAAAGCAGACCTTAGCATCTGCATCGGCAGATAGATTAAAAGCTCCCGACCGAGTCCTGTACTTCTTGATTAGCCCTGTGACAGGACTCGGGTGGCACATAGTGATACATGTGCATACAGTCATAGAAAAACGATTGACGAGGATTGCGTGGGAAAAGGGGCGTGGTCGAGGGTTAGCGTAATCCCTAGTATCCCTAGGTGGTCGAACCCAAACCAAAATACGAAAACGTGAGATAGGTAAGCATAATCCCTAGCGGTCCTAGGTGGAGTAAGTCCTAGTTGTACCAACAATGATTCATGTTGAAAGACCTTAGTTAAAGATAGGGTGACAGTCCAAAACGACCTTAAGGGTCATAGAACTACGTTAAAGTGGGACCTCATGGGAAAGCCCGTGCGGTGTACGGTAAGGGACTGAACATATACATGGAAGGAAACGTACGAGCTGAGAGACTTACATTAGGTTAACATGGACCGTTATACGAACTGTTGAGTAAGGGTTACTCATGGTTAACACATGTACGGGGAAAGATACTAGTATGGTAGACATAGAATACATACAGTTAGAGCTCGGGAATGTTAGATTTGGGGGACACCTTGGGATGTTATACTTGATGAAACCTGACGATGTAATAACTTGTTTTACTTTGACATCGTAGTTTATCTTGACACCTAGGTTTATCTGGGTACGGTAGTTTATCCTATTATCCTGGCTTAGTATCTATCTTGTCATCATCACCATGTTACTTTCAGTTTATGCATGTCATGTCACCTTTATCTGTTTTTATGCTGGAAGTAGATAGGACTTACCAGTCTTTTGACTGACCCGTTTTGTTTCGCCTCTTTTCTTCCGTTTCCCCCCCCCCCAGGTTACAGGGAGGAAACAGTGCAGTTTTGTTCGGACTTCTTCTGCTTGGATGTCATCATGAATGGCTTGGGCTTGCTGGGCTATGGCTACTTTACTTTTATTATTTGGGGAATAATTTATTAAAAAGTCTTTATGCTTCTTTACTATTGCAAGACAGGTTTTGATGTACTCTGATGTAAAAGGCTTGAGACCTTATTTATCCATGTTAGGAAAGTTTGATTTTACTTCCGCTATTTATATATGTTCTGTCTTGTGATATTTCTGTGCATGTTTACCAATAATGCCCCTCTAAAGCTAGTGCATTCCCTTGCGAATGACCCTAGCGGAGGCGGGGTGTTACATAACATGAAGGGAAAAGAGAAACCGAACCAATCAATTAATTTTCAAACAAATTGCATGAAATTAGTGAAACTAAATTAATAGATAATTTAGTTGCAATGAAACTATAATAATATAACTGGAGTAAGACAATGTCTAAATCAAAGTTCAATTCAAGTAATACCCAATTTTAATTATATTTTTTATTTCTAAAGTCAAATGGGTACGTTTCAATATAATGACCTATATTGTCTCTTTTTGACAACGGCAAGAATTCAAATTGATTCAAAAAAAAAAAAAAAAAATAACACAGAAATTATGAATTTGTGAAGAAAAGGAAATCTGGAACAAAATCAAACCTAAAACAACTAAGTCATCTATGTATTTTAAGAAAATAAATCTGAAAATTATTCAGAAGTACCTTTAATAGACTTTTTAAAGAAAAATCTTTGGATAACAGTTTATAAAGCAAAAACAATGAATAACAATTTGGTAGAGAAATATCTCTCATAAGGTAATGTCCAAATAGAACGAAAGGAATGAAGAGTAGAAACAGTGAAATTTAATAGCAAGACAAAATCCACTTTGTCGGAACGGCTGAAAATCGAGGTAAGGAGGCAAAGGCGAAATCGAAAAGCGAAGACAAAGAGGAACCGACAATCCTACAAACGGCGGAAAGAACGTGGATATAAAACACATGGATAGAAAACAAATAGACGATAAACTCGAAATCCACAAAAAGAGAAGGAAGAGAACAAATACATACCTCAGAGAGGGACAAAGAACTATTGCGGCGACATGATCATAAAAGCAAATCATACTAGGACTATTTCGGGTGGGGAAGGGCAAGGGGCTGAGGAGTGGTGGAGCAAAGGGTAAAGGACTCGGATAGAAGTTGGGGCAAGGGAAAGAGTAATACGGATGAGGAGAGTCGTTTCAGTTTTAATTAGCGAGATAGGTTGTGAGCGCTGCATTCAGGGCTGGCCTGTGGAAAGCCCACCAAACCCATGGGCTTGGCAACCTCAGGCCCCGGGAAAAAAAAGTTTTAAATTAGTTCGGCTAGTTGGAAGAAAACATTTCACGTTGTTTCCACTCGTAGAAGCGATTAAATTATTCCCGCAACAAAATTTTGCGGCTTTGCTTAAACCCTAATTTAATCTTATCTCCATTGCCGAATATCAGGAAATTGCTGCTCCTTCCATCCCTAAACAACTTATGGTAATTTCTTTTTTCAGATTCTGCTGATTCGATGGATGAATTTAATTTAGGTTTATTTTGTTCATTGCTCAATGGAATTCTCTAAATAAAAAATTAGTTTCAATTGTTTGTTTGTCTGGACTCTAGTTGCTTGAATCTTCAATGGAATTCCCTGAATAATTGAATGATTATGACTGTATGTGTCATAGTTTACAAAGGTGAATTTTTTAAATAAATTAGTTGTTTGTCTAGTTTTTCTTTCTCTGAATGAATGACCGAACCTTCAAAGGCCATTCAATTTATGTTCAGGAAGTAAATAACAAGTTGCCTGATGTGAATTTAATTTAGGCAAAGGCCATTCAGTTTCTGGAAAGGAAAAAAAAAAGTATCTGTATTATTTATTAATTTGTATGTTTGTTAGTTTAGTTAATAATTTTGTTAATTTGTTATTTGTTAAAAAGTAGAGAATATGACAATGGAAGACGATAAGAAACGGATGAGAAATAGAAAGCAAAACTCAGGAGCTTACAATGGAAAAGTAAAACAGCGCCAAGATGCATTATCTACAATAGAAAAGTAAACTATTCTGGCTATGGTTGCGTCCGCCGAGAGAAGTTTTTCTAAACTGAAATTGATTAAAATGGCCTATATTGCTTATTCTTGCATATGCTTATTCTTGCTTATTCATATGAATTTAATTTAGGTTTATTTTGTTCTTTGCATATATTGCTTATTCTTGCATACATTGCTTATTCTTGCTTCATGTGATAATTGAATGTTTGGGTTGATATATTGCTTATTCTTCCATATACTTATATTTACGTGCTTGCATGCAGGTTTGATATATTGGCATTCATTGGATTTGGCTCATTGCTGACTATGCGTGTGACGGTAAGATTTTTCTCATGTCATTAAAAAAATCTGAAATTTTTAAAGAGTGGGCAACAAAATGCAGTTGTGGCTTGGGCAACAGTTTTCTTGGGCTGGCACTGGCTGCATTGTCAAAAACTTTAGCCCTCTAGCCGGCTTAAACTTAATTGTTATGTGGATCGCGATCGGACCGGTAAATTCCATACTTTAGTCCGCTAAAAAACCGTGTAAAGCAAATGCTGTTTTGTGTGGGTTCGTCATGTGACCTTCAAAAATAGCTATTTTTCATATCCTACTTTGTTAATTTTTTCTGTCCAACTTCCCAATAAAAAATAGAATTTGCCAATAAAAAGTACCTCCTGACGGCTACAGTTCATTGATCAACGCTGCTTCTCTGTTCACCCGTAGCTCCTCCGTCTGCCCGTGGTCACCCATGAATGCTTCTCAGTTCGCTGCCAATTACTCTCTTTCTCTCAGTGTGATTTTCTTATTTCTTGTTTTTCAATGTGACTGCGTGAATGATGCTATAATTTATTTTGGGGACAGAACTGATATTTTAGGATTTTTACTACTGAGATATTTTCGGGAATATAACTGATATTTGTTGTTGAATCTCCTTTTTGAAGCCACTAGTCTGAGTTAGTTTCTAGATCCGAATTTCCCTATCGGATTTAGTTTGTATGCTAACAATTTTATCAGTGAAGGTGACAGATTGCACAATTTTTGTTACCTATTCGATTTCTATCAGCTGAAACATAAGTAAGCTTCACAGTTTAAGTGTTGTAGTAGAGTAGCAGGTAATTGTTCTTTTGCATGTAAAAAACAAATTAATGTTGAAATTTGTAATACACAAATCACAATTATGGACAACAAATTATCTATGCGGATTTTATAAAGAGATTTGTTGTTATATTTGTGGGATATTTAAGACAAAGATTATTTGGTGCTTATCCAAATAGTTTTTTTTGACATTAAGTTTACTTGAAGGTCAAGAAAACTTGGGTATTAAGCAATTCACTTTATAAAAGGACTAGTTGACATCTTCATGTGGAAAATTTGCCATTATTCTTCATTATCTTTCTGCTCAAATTGTCTAGCCATTAGATATACTCTACCTATTTCTCAATAAGGTTATTGGTTCAAGTTGTGTTTGTTTGTAACGATAGTTGAGATCAGTTGTAAACAATTTTTTATTGGTGAATCAATAAAAAGGGTGGTTGGGTGGAATATCGTGTGTTTATATTTCCGATATTATTTGTGTTGTTTATTTTCAATCAAATTCGTCTTTAAGTGATTTGGTGAAAATGATCCTCTATTTTCTGGGTGTTTTGTCAAACTTCCGTTGCACACAAAACACCGACAATTGGTATCGGAGCTCAGATCATCGCGTAGCTTGGAGTGGTTGTTGGATTGAAGATTCTAGATGTCGGGGATGATGACGTTTTCGAAGATGGCTATTTTGAATGGGAAGAATTGGGGTATATGAAAACCGAAAATGGAGGACGTTCTATATCTCATTGATTTGCATGATCCCATTGATGGAGATGGGGAGAAGCCCTCGAATATGGATGAGGGAAAGTGGAAGAAAATAGACAAAAAGGCGATTGCGTTTATTCATCAATATTTGGATGATTCGGTGTTTCACCATGTGGCTAGTTGTGAATTTGCGAAGGCGTTGTGGGACAAATTAGTATCTTTGTATGAGTCGAGAAGTGCTACAAGTAAGGCTTGCTGATTCGAAAGTTGGTGCAACTTCGATTGGATGAGGAGAAGTCTGTTGCACAGCGTTTGAACGAATTTCAAGATGTGATCAATCAATTGACAAATTTGAAAGTCAATTTTGATGATTAACTCTTTTGTTGATGAGTTCTCTTTCGGAAAGTTGAGAGACTTCGGTTGTTTCATTGAGTAATTTCAATGCTAATGGAACCATCTCTTTGGAAAAGGTTTGAAGCAGTCTAGAAAGCAAGGATACTTCCCTGAGATGAAGAACTGTGTATCCCGTACATATTAGTGCGGGGGTGCTCGGGGATACGACTGCATACGCACGGGATACGCCATGTGGCATGTCCGTGAATTCAGAGACGGGGATACGCGGGTGCGTAAATGGAGGTGTAGAATGGCAGTTTTTGTGATTTTCAGCAACTTTTTTTTTAAAAGAGGAAAGACATACTCTCAATCCTAATTGAGGGTTCGTACAACAATAGTGCGTGACATGTGAGTATATATATGTTTCTTAACTTCAATAATTCGTTGGTGGTGGTTAGAAATTTGATTGGTCAGTAATTTGTTTTGGTCAACTAATAATATATATGGTAATGTGTTTTGGTTATACTTATACATGTTGGATTTTTTAGGGGATTTGATTTGATTCAATTGACAATTTATTTAATTAGTTGCTTGTTTATTTGAGTTATACATGGTAATTTATTTAAATTTTTTTAGTTGTTAAGACTTAAAGATGATGAACTTTCACTATTTTGTTTAATTAAAATGCATCTTATATATATATATATATATATGATCTTTAGATTCTATTTTCCCATATATATATGTATATATATATATATGTATATATATATATATGTATATATATATATATTCTTAATATTTGTCGATCCCCCCACACCTGTGTCGTCATATTTTTTAATTTGCCGAATTTCTGTATCCTCGTAACGCGCACCCGCACTCCCGCACCTGCACTCATGCTTCCTAGGAAGCAGTCTTTCGAATGAGGAGCTAAGGAGAAAAATGTCGGAGTTGAAATTGGTTCAAATTGAGGCGATGGTAGCAAAAGACTCGAAGGATAGTAGATACAGTTTGGAAGAAAAAGGGAGCCAAGGGTAAAGGTGCAATCACTTGTTTTCATTGCAAGAAGGAAGGTCACAAGCGCAATGATTGCTATTCATATATACGAGATATGAAGAAGAAAAAGAAGGCGCAAGGTGATAATAACAGTGATGAGGCACATGCAGGCTTTGTTAAATGTACCGAAGTGATTCTTAATGTGATGTTCTATTTAGTGTTGTGAAGCCTTGGAAGATGAATTCAGAAGCCAGTTTTCACATATGTCGAGATGTGAAAAGTTTTTCTTCGTACGAGAAGAGTGTTAGCATGATAAAGACGACCAATGGAGTAGGACTACCAATTTGTGGAGTTGGAGTTGTTGGGTTTCGGATGCATGATGGAGTGGTGAGAGAAGTGGCCGGTGTGAGACACATACCCACTTGTTCGCATAACCTCATATCTCTCTTTCAATTAGATCACCGCAGTTGCACTTATGAGACTCGAAGTGGAATTTTGAAAGTGAAGAAGTGTGGTCGTGTGATGATGCGAGGAGTTTTGAGGGAAACCTATATAGCTTGGTCGGTTCGGTGGTCGACAGTGGAAGGCGGGTGACGGTTGAAGAACTTAGTTCACAGCAAGGTGGAGAGTTTAATATGGTCAATGTTGATGGTCCTATGTTGGAGGATCATGGTAGGGGTGAGCGTTCGGTCGGTTCGGTTGGTTTGGACGCAAAAAAATTAAAACCAAATTAAAACCGAAAATTTTCCAAACCGAACCGAACCAAACCGAATTAATTTCGGTTAATTCGGTCGGTAACCGATTTAACCGAACTTGATGGATGTATTATTATTCAAATGATGGATTCACTCAAACTAAAATACAAATTCATGTTTGAAGAAATTTTATATAGTAAATTTTGTGTTTATGATAAGATTTGATCTATTTGCAACGTCTTTGTATTATATAACTAAACTAATTATTTAAAGTACTATAATACCGCAAAATTAGGTAATAAATTAAAAGTTCGGTTAATTCAGTTAAACCGATAACCAAAATAAATTATTTTACAAACCGAATTCGAACCGATTTAGTTTTAAAACCGAACCGAACCGACCGAAATGAATCGGTTTGGTCGGTTAATTCGGTTTGATCCGATAATTGCTCATCCCTAGATCATGGTATCGACAAGGGTCTAGATGTTGATGATGCTCGAGGGATTCTGTAGATGAAGAGATCATGTCAAATGGAAGACGGATATAGAGTTGTGAAATTCACAAAGACGAGATGGAGGTGTTTGTGGTATTACAAATGTTTTTGAAGATCGCCATTGGCGCGGTGCATGGATGAGGGATGGGCACCGTTAATGGGCGATGGTGGAGGTTTGTAATGATGTTAATTGAGAAAAGTAGGTTGAAAATGAGACCTAAGTTGGTTGGTGTTGATTGGAGAAGATGTTGTGATTTGGTATCAAGGTGTAGTGTTGAAATTTGTGATACGCAAATCACAATTATGGGCAACAAATTACCTATGCAGATTTTGTGGAGAGATTTGTTGCTATATTTGTGAGATATTTAAGACAAAGATTATTTGGTGTTTATCCAAATAGATTTTTGACATATATGAAGATAATTTGGGTGTCATGTTTACTTGGAGGTTAAGAAAACTTCGGTATGAAACAATTCACTCTATAAAAGGCCTAGTTGACATCTTCATTAGGTGGAAAATTTGTCATTGCTCTTCATTGTTTTTCTCCTCAAATTGTTTAGCCATTAGATATTCTCTACCTATTTCTCAAGAAGGTTATTGGTTCAAGTTGTGCTTGTTTGTAACGATAGTTGAAATCGGTTGTAAACTATTCTTTATTGGTGAATCAATAAAGAGGGTGGTTGGGTAGAATATCGTGTGTTCATATTTTTGATATTATTTGTGTTTTTTATTTTCGATCAAAATTAATCTTCAAGTGATTTAATGAAAAATATCATGTATTTTATGGGTGTTTTGTCAAGCTTTCGCTGCGCACAAAACGCCAACATTTGATATGTTCACGTTGACTTCTTTAAGTTTTCCTTTGTTACAGGTAACTTCTAGCTGTAATAATTATGCAATTTCAGCTTGATTTAAGTAGGCCCAAATACTATATTTTAAGTAGGCCCAAATACTATATTTGTGTGGTTGCTAAACATAACCACAATCATTTGATATACAATTAATCAATAGTATTTATGATTATAATTTTGAAGGCATTTCTTTCAGGTCAACTTCCTAGCTAATAACTACTATGGTTTGTCTATCCTGGATGAAAAGTTTGGGCTTGCTGGAATCTTATTTATAGTTGTGATCGTCTTATATAAGCTTGTCTGCCAGATGATAGCCCGTCATTGCTTCTCCCCTCATTCCCTTGCTCCAAGCGGTAAGCATATTAATTGTTGTGTCTACGATGATGAAATAAAAGGCATAGACTATTACCACCCCCATTTTGTTCTTACACACCCGTCATGCTCTTTATACTGATCAAACCCCATTAATTGCCATTAACACTCCATTTGTGCCGAATATACCCTTACTGCTGTCTTTTCTGGATGTTTTATTTTCTTCTCCTTGTTCTGTTTCCCTGAAATCATACTAACTTATGTAGTTAGCTTAATTTTTAAAAATTTTGTTTTCATAGGTTGATTAAATTAGCTTGGGAGTTTGGACTTTCAATTTAGTTGAATTAGCCTCGGTTTTTGTCAATTTCTTTGCATTGACATATAAAATTATTATGTAATTTAGGGTAATTGCAGTTGACATGTTATTTGTGATGTAATTTAGGGTGATTGGTCTGTAAATATCCTTTTGTTTTAATTGGGGGTTGAGGGGAATTTGTTGGGGTGGTAATAGAGTTAGCCGAAATGAAATCTTTTTTAGTATAGATAAAATAAAAATAAAAATCCTTTTTATGTAGTTAAAGAAAATTCTTTGATACAGTTACATAAAATTATTTCCAAATATAGGAAAAAATAGAAATCTTTCTTCATGTATTAAAAAGAATAGAATCCTTTTGTTGTACTCTATATACTTTGCATTACTGTACTTGATATTTGCATTCTGCATCGCACTCAACAAAGAATATTAAATGCAAACGTATCATATCGTCAAACAAAAATAACCGTTTTTCATACTCTACAGCCTCAACGTCAGAATGTGTACTTCCGGATGATGTTTTGATGGAAATTCTGGTTCGTCTACCAGTTAGCTCGATTCTTCATTTTAGAAATGTTTCAAGATCATTTCGTTCTCTCGTACTTGAGTGTCACACTCGTAACAGATTTCCTCCATTGCTAGTAGGAGTATTTTGTGTGAACAAATATAAAAAACGAGTGGAGTATGTTAGTCTCCTAAAAGGTTTTGGTGATTCTTCGATGGACTACTGTCCCACATGGTTCTTGAGAGAACCAGATTTATATAATGGAATGAAGGACTGTAAATTTGGAATTTTCCTATCCATAGCGCCTTGGGTTTCTGAAGAAATTTATATTTGGAACCCAGCTACCAAAAAATGTAGGACAGTTGCATGCAATGATCCACGTAATTGTCGCTTTGTATTGGCTTTTGATCCAAGTTGGTCTAAGCAGCACTATGAAGTAGTTAAATTTTCATATGGTTGCCTGGCAAAAGATTATGATTTTGAAGTCTTCTCATCAAAAACAGGAAGATGGGATCGTAAATTTTCAGTTACTAAGTGCGACTTTGATCTGATGCTGAAGCCATGCTTTGCCAATGGTATCTTGTATATGTTTGAACGGTATTCTGATCTAATTGCCATAAATTGTGCGGATGGATCCTACAAGAGAGTCGCGCTTCCTTGTTTTAATTTGGATGGAGGATCTAGAGAATTATGCAACTCATCTGGTACTTTGATGTATTCAAAACTGTGTAGAGGAGAATTGAGTGTATGGGCCTTAGTGAAAAATGAAAATGAATCTTATTGGCTTTTGAGACATCGGATTAGCTTGAAGGCCGAAGTGAGAAGGTTAGGATTCTCATATCCATCTGAATTATATGAGGACTCTATACTGCTTTTTCACTGGGATACAATAGTTTTGTGTATAGATCGCAGAACATTTATCTATAATATTGAATCCCATCAACTTCGACCTGATATGCCTAGAGCTTACGGTGGTCCTGTTTTACCCTGGTCTCCTTCCTATTACGCAGTCGCCGGTTTATAATCAGCCCATCTTTGTGTAGAAATAACTTGATGTAAAGTGGCTTGTTTCCTGATTTGTTTATCTGAAATTACACCTGTTTTTTCTTATGTATGATTCCATTTGCTTCTGCTAACGTTGTTTATATGTGAACTGCTTTGTTTTTTTGTATTACAGATGTTAATTACTCTCCTAAGAACTAATCCCTGATAAGCTATGAAATACCAATTTTCTATAATAACAAGTGTGAACCTGTGTTTCGCATACGGCTGTCTCAGAAAAATTAATTAGAATGCATATTCAACCAAAAATAACATGGATGCTTAAATCAAAATTATTCGAATAGTCGAATTCAGCATGAAGCTCTCAATCTGGTGAAAAAAAAAATACATTTATAGCCTATTTTAATATTCTGGATATTAGGCTTAGGTCCGTAATATCAATCTTAATGCACAAAAACTCATTTTCTAAAAATAGACTGTAAATTAGGTCCGTAGAATTTAATTATTGAATAATTACATAAGACTACCCGCATTTTTTCATGGAAATTTCAGCAATTATTCATCAAAATATTTGCATTAATATACGTATTTTTTTATGGAAAAATTGAAGGCATTTATTCAATTTTTTGATATAATTACTTAAATATCCGCAACTATTCACTGAATAATTACTTAAATATATATGATTATTAGTTAACTTAATTTATACATCTTTTTTAAAATGATGTTTTGGCTATTTTGAAACTTGATATGTACTTTAGCCAAACTATCCCTTTGATATTTGTAATATCATTGATGCTTGTTCGACTAACATCGTAAAATTGACCAAATAGTTTAAATATGTGAAATTGGAGATAAAAAAGAATAATTGATGGGTAGCTCAAGAAGTTATTACAAACTACATAAAAACCCGTGCTATTTATACAGCGTTGATCATTGAATGCAAGCTTGTACCAAATGAAAATGAAAATTTCAAATATACCTATGTATCATTCTTATATCAAAATTCAGCCGTTGATATGAGAAAATCGTATTTAAATTAACGGACGCAAATATATTTAGATGTTCATATCCCCAAAGCAGATAGAGTAACTTAGAATGTCCAAAAATATCCACGAAGGCGAATACAAATATTCTTTTTGAAATATCCGCAAACAGTAGATATGAATGCAAATTTAAGTATTCGGGTATGGATACAGATACGACATTATTCACATTTATTTGCATCCGTTTACAATTCTATTTCTGCACTACGTTAGCACAAAAAGAATGAGCGTTTTGAAATATCCGTTTACAACATTATTCACAGTTATTTTTAGTCCACGTTCAGTCATTCTACATCCCAATTTGTACTCATAGCATCTTTCAATTCACGGAACAACAACAAACGTAGACTTACAGTAACTATAATTCCAAAATAAAAAACCGACTTATAGCAACTTTCATATATCTATTTCAACGAAAATAAATTCAGTTTTAGTACAATTCCATGTGACATAAATTCCCAGTGATCTATCATCTATGCATTCCAAATGAGCAAAATATCATACAAACATGATAAAACAAACGTACACGGAAAACATGCCCCCCCTGAAAATGTTGATGACACGGATCTGTTGTTTCCAGCTTCTGTTTTGAAAACGAAATAATATGCATCAGCCTTCATCACCAATTATTGCTTTTCCCATTTTTTTAGATATTTCATGGCATCTGTTCCCTTCAAATGGAGACCAAGCTTCCCCACAATGTAGGAGAGCATATACTGCAGGAACAGAATTCTGACCCAAGAATATTGCACTCATATGTAAAATTTTGAATGTAGAAAATTTATTACATAAAGAAAGCGTAGATATGAAATGATATCACTAATTTTCAGAAAAAAGAACAAAGTTTGGGACTGTCCTACAGGTGTGGAAAAATACATCTTTGACAATGAATTCCAATCAATTCGATGCCAAAATAGACAGAATAATTCTACACAGATACAAAGACATTTTAATGTAGCGAAATCAAATCTTGTTCACTCAGTATTCCCTATAAAGTGCACATTCTACATACACTGTAAAAAAACAAATTAATGATCCAAATCACTGAAAATCCTTAATTCCAACCGTATTTCTTATATCACTGAATAATTACCAAAATACATACCATGGAACTTCGAAATTGTAAAAAACAAATAACTGCTTTCATTCTTAAATGAGTTTGTGTCAAAATATAAAATAAGCAGCACCTTATAGATAACATTGAGGGTACTCATACTATTTCTATACATAACTATTTAAGTTACTCAAACTATACAAACAAAATATTTACATCATACGTGGTTATCATTTACATTATGCAGCATGTATTGCTATGCATTATAAAAAGCAATGTTAACTGCATAGATACTAATCAGCCAACGTTATGCATTCATTTATTGGATAGTTAATATCTTTAAGCATACAATAGATCAATTGGGGAAAAAAAATCAGTTATCAAAATGATGAAATATTACACTATTTATGTTTACAATTTATTTTTTTATGTCTTGGGCTTGTGGTCTAGTATATATTCCATTTATAGATCCGATAACAAAATATTTGAATACTCGTAAAGCATGTGTGAATAAAAATCACATGTTCAAACAACTATGCAGTGCTTCCTTTCGAAGAGAACTTCAAATTTGAGAGGAGACTATTTGTATAATATTGCGGTTTAATAGGCTTAAATCTTGAAATGTTTATAATTTAAAGTTTTTAGTCAACAAAATCCCTTTTCACCTTTACATCACTCATATTAGAAAACAGAGACACTGTTGACTAAAAGCATGAGGATTTATTAATTTTAAGTTCTAAGTTTAATGGTACCAAACATGAAAGACTAGATAAGATCTTGAAAACAATTAAGTGTCTGGTAAACACACCATGGGACCTGTTTAGTAATGCTTAGAAATTCATCAACCGTAAAATGAAACAATTACCCTTAGCAGGCTGTCACGCAAAAAAGGTATGACTACTAAACAATGTCATAAACATACTAACAACGAAATTAGTCATATATTTGTTTGCAAATATGAATATGAGTTGAGGTTTTGGTTCCATATTGCATTTAGTGAATAATGAAAATTATTTTAATGATAAGAGTAATGTAAGAAGGATAATTGTGATTTTCATTTGAACCCATAAGCACTTACAGTTTTTAAAGTTATCTTAATTCCATATTGACTGAAAAATTTTCACATATTTTTTATACTCAGATTTCTTCTATGATATTTATGTTAACTCAACTACAAATTGACGTGTCTACTTTTACCAAAAGCACCAACATCTATATCTTTCTTTTCAGATATTAGATTTAGAATTAAATTTTATATTATCTTACAGAGGTATAAAATGGGGAAGAAGAAAAATATGTCATGATAAGAAATTGAATCACTTTGACATCAACAAACCAATGTGGCTTTGGTTATTACCAATAGTCAAGTTCATCCAGTCATCATACTTGTGCTAATCTTTAAAATTTGAGTATAAATAAAATATCCATATTACAACTGATGTTTATAACCATACATAACAGGAGACTACTGAATTAGTTTAGGGGAAAAAACGGTAAAAGTGTTAACTTCAATACATATTTGTGTTAAAAAAACCGAACCCTTTAAAACTTCTTAATTCTTTTAAATCACAATCAAAGAAATATAATGACCATCACTTTAATCGATTGAAAACTGAGAGTAATAATAATTAAACAGTAAAATATAGCGGAAGGTTTATACTTGACAAATTAGGGACCTTAAAATTGAAGAGTGTTATTATTGCTATTCTTATTATCATTTTTATAACGATATTCCTAAAAACCTCAATCCGACCTCATCCTAGATTTATCATATATTAAAAACCTAAATAGGATCCTGACCATGTACGACAAAAAATCATGACGAAAAATCCTTGGATCCTAAGGCAAGAGCCAAGAGGGAAAGTAACATAAATGCAGTATATAATAAGGTGTATTTTGCTTTGGGTCGGAAGGATAGATTAGTGATAGTTTGACAGTTAAATTATCTTCACGAACTATTTATGTTGGAAATTTATGTGAATTGTTTAAAATATAGAAATAAGTGTATGATGGCTCCTAAATGTGAATAGTCTCACATCATGGGATTATACGAAAGAAGCAAGTATTTATACTTGTTTCTAAGAAGCTTTGATGGGGCCTTGGGGCTCCCAATACATGCTTTGTTGTGAGGAGGGAGTCCATGCATCATGACCACCACACACGCGCGACCGACCGACTCGACCCGGCTCGGTTCAGTTCGGTATTGGGCTTGGGCTTTGGGCCTTGACTATGTGGTGTGGACACTTATATATTTAGACCAGAAAAACTTGATATTTTCGAATCGTTTTTTAATTACTGAAAATATTTCTGAACCGAATTTAATTTGAAACGGTAAACTTTTGACCAAGTATTTCGCAGATCCTATTTTCCTCCACTGACCAGTATTTTCGAATAACCTAATCCTCGTCTATATATTATTATCTTCAGATTAGACGAGATTAATAGATAAATATAGATAAAAAAAAACTGTTTTTCTCTTTTCTCTTCCACCGCCATTAAAATATTCTTACAGAAATTTTCGAGCAGTAAAACCCGAAAGTGCAAATCTGCACTGATCTGTTTGTGCAAAGCAAATCAGTTATTAATTTCAGAGAGGTTGTTTTATCCTAGAGGCGGCGGCGAAAGTACGAACTGGTTTTGCACCATCGACCAGATCGCCGAATCGTCTTCAAGAAAGCGACCTGGTCCGCGACTCAGCCATTGTTTTCCAACAATTTGAAGACGAAAAGAAACAATGGCTTCGTTGCAGTCCTAGATGGAGGCGGTTGCTACCCTACAGACAATTAATCAATGGGAGGACACTACAATGATCTGGATGGAACAGTCGTGATGATCATTGGCGCGTCATCAGCCATTGTAATGGATCTCGCTGCTGCTGGATGCCGCATTATCGCCGCGGTCAGGCATATCGAACGACTGAAATCACTTTGCAACGATTGAATGCGATGAAATCTGAACTGTGGACCATGGTTCTACATGCTCAGATTCTGTTTTCGCCTTTCTTTTCAGCTGATTATTTCAGATCTATTTTGAGCTAAATCATATGAATTAATGAGTTTTATTTTGAAAGTGTCATTAGAGGAGGCACTATTTGAATGCAAATAGTGAAAATGTTTTTATCATAAATTGACATTATTTAAGTGCATAATTATGTTGAAAATGCCATTAAAATTTTGGCATTACTGAAATACATATGATTATATGAAAATGTCATTAAAATTAACATTAATAGAACACATATATTATTTGGAAATGTCACTAAATTTTTTGACATTAATAGAATGTGTATGTTATTTGATAATGTCATTAAGAATAGACATTAATTGGATGAATAGGTTTTTTGCATCAAATAAATTGACATAGTTTATATGCATACAAGTGAAAAGATAGAATATAGAACATCTTTGTTGCATGCATATGTATTCAATATTTCTACATGAGTTAGACTGCATTGTAGCCTAATATGGAGGACAGCATGTAAATTGTGACTCCTTGAGCCAAACCAAAAGAACATGCTGAATTTTTTCGAAAATGCAGAAAATAATATTTTATGAGATTCACTTACGTTAGTCTCTGAGTTTACGTATATTTTTCTATACGATAAAATATGAATTCTCAAACATATGAACATCTTTAACATTAATAAGCTTCCACGACCAGTCAGTATAGAATAGAATGGGAATCTGCAAGGAAACCATAAAGGACAACAGCAACCAACCCAAAAGAGTGATTCTGGACAGTTGTTTCTATGTTACAACTGTGAAAAACCAGATCATATGACACGAAAGTGTAGGAACAGGTAAGGCCCTGCACCGCAGGCAAACCTGAATAAGAAGACTCTAACGGCTATGATTACTGAGATTCACTTTTTGGTGGATTAGATGGTTGATGGATAGACATTGGTGTTTCTCGCCGTGTCTGCTATGATTGTGATATATTCACAATATACATGGTTGTTGATGATCAGAAAGTGTGTTGTGAGATTCTCGCACCACTAAAGCTATATAGATTGGTAATGTGGAAATAAAGCTTATAATTAGAAAGACAATGATTCTTAAAAGATGAGATGCATTTGACATGTTTAAAACATTCAAAACTGAAATTGAAAATCAAGTTTATAAGAAAATTAAGAGACTACGTAGTGATAGAGGAACAGAATACGAATCAAATTATATTCTGGATTTTTTATGTGATATATTGTACATAAGAGAACTGCACCCTATTCACCTGAAATGAACGGTAAAGCTGAAAAAAAGGACCTTTACCGAATTAATAATTGTCATTTTATTAAATTTTGGTGCAGCATAACATTAGTGGGGGGATATTTTATAGACTGTATGTTATGTTCTAAATAGAATCCCTAAATCTAAGAATAAAATTTCACCTTATGAAATTTTAAAGAATCATAAACCCAATGTCTCATACTTTAGAACTTGGGGTTGTTTAGCATATGTTCGCATTCCAGACCCTAAGAGAATAAAATTGGCAAGTAGAGCATATGAATGTGCATTTATAGGCTATGCTATTAATAGCAAAGCATACAGATTTTATGATCTAAATGCACATAATATAATTGAATCAAATGATGCCGATTTTTATGAAACTAAATTTCTTTTTAAATTAAGGAATAGTGGGGGCACATCAAGTACGCCTATTAGAACAGAACTTGATAAAAGTTCCGAAGTTGAACCTAGAAGAAGTAAAAGAGCAAGAACCGTAAAAGATTTTGGTTCGGATTTTAGCGCTTTTACTATAGAGGAGGATCCCTTAAACCTCCAAGAGGCCTTATCTTCACTAGATGCCGATTTCTGGCGAGAGGCTATAAATGATGAGATGGATTCTCTTGAATCCAATAAGACTTGGCATTTCACAGATTTGCCCCTGGTTGTAAATCTATAGGCTGTAAATGGGTACTTAAAAAGAAACTAAAACCTGACGGTACTATAGATAAATACAAAGCAAGACTAGTAGCTAAAGGTTTTAGACAAAAAGAAAATATAGACTTCTTCGATACTTTTTCACCTGTAACTAGAATAACATCCATTCGGGTATTAATCTCACTTGCTTCCATTTATGAATACACCAAATGGATGTTAAAACCGTCTTTTTGAACGGTGAATTAGACGAAGAAATTTATATGGACCAGCCTGAAGGATTTGTAATACATGGTCAAGAACATAAAGTATGCAAATCAGATAAATCATTATATGGTTTAAAACAAGAACTTTAACAATGGCATGATTTTTTTTTTTTGAGAACTTTAATCATTTCAGATGGTTTTAAAGTTAATGAAAGTGACAAATGCATTTATTACAAATCTGAGAATGACATTTGTACTATTATATGCCTTATGTAGATGACCTACTCATCTTTGGGTCAAACATTCATGCCATAAATTTAGTCAAATCTTTATTAAGTGCCAATTTTGATATGAAAGATCTAGGTAAGGCGAGTGTAATCCTTAGTATTAAGATTACTGGGTCAAAAAGAGGATTTTCTTTGGATCAATCTCATTGAGAATACTCTAAAGAAATACAATTATTTTGACTGTAAACCTGCACGTACACCATATGGTCTCAGTGTAAAGTTATTTAAGAACACTGATGAAGGTGTAAGACAGTCTGATTTTGCGAGTATCATTGGCAGCCTACGGTATGCCACTGAATGTACTAGACCCGACATTGCCTATGTCGTGGGATCATTATGCAGGTTTACTAGTAGACCTAGTATAAAGCATTGACATGATATTGAAAGGGTCATGAGATACCTTAAACGAACCATGAACCTTGGATTACATTATGAAAAGTTTCAAGCTGTACTTGAAAGATATTCCGATGCTGACTGGAATATCTTATCTGATGATTCTATTGCGACCAGTGGCTATATATTTAGCATTGCTGGAAGAACTGTTTCTTGGAAATCTAAGAAACAGAATATCTTGACTCAGTATACTATAGTGACTGAGATAATAGCACTAGCTACAGCTAGTTAAGAAGCAGAGAACTAAAGAAATCTGCTATTTGAGATTCCTATAAAAGAAAAATAGACACCAGTGGTGTAATCGATTGTGATTGTTCCGCGGCTATTACAAAAAGTATAGAACCGTTATAACAACGGTAGAAAACGACGTCGTAAGCACAATACTGTAAAAGAACATCACATATATAGTGATGAAAAATTTGACGACTATTGAAAGAAAAACAGAACCGATATTACAACGGTAAGAAATGAAAGTCGTATACACAGTATTGTTAGAGGACATCACATATAAAGTGATGATAATTTGGCAGATCCTTTGACGAAAGGACTGACCAGAAAGAAAGTCATTAATAATTCTAAAAGAATTGGACTATTGCCCTGAGATTGTGGAATCACGCACAATGGTAACCCGACCTAAATGACTGGAGATCCCAAGAACTAGGTTCAATGGGTAAAAACAAGTTGTGTAGTGATAGAAGTTGAACATGCTATTTAACAAATTAAGAAGCATGTATTCCTGAAGTGATAGAGGATGAGTTAATAGAAACTCTTAATGAGATCTATACTCTATTTGGAGTGGAGTACCTACCTTCAGGAGTACTCTTGATAGACTCACCTATGTGAATGTGGAAATGAGGCCGTTTCCTATGGAGTTTTGGGCAAAACTTCTAGAGCGTTCACTAAACTGGGATAGACGTGCATGGCCATAAACGCACGGGCTTATTTGATTGCACTATAGAAAAGATTGTGTGTGGCTTGATGTCAGGAATAGAGTTCAAGACTACGTGTCACACTCTAGTAAAAACTGAATCTTATTCACTACGCAAAGGTTCAAGTCGGATGACACCTTTGTTTATGCACAATCTTATGTTTTTAGAAACTGCTCGATAATATTTTAAAAAATTCAAGTGGGGGATTGTTGGAAATTTATGTGAATTGTTTAAAATATAGAAATAAGTGTATGATGGCTCCAAAATGTGAATAGTCCCACATCATGGGATTATATGAAAGAAGCAAGTATTTATACTTGTTTCTAAGAAGCTTTGATGGGGCCTTGGGGCTCCCAATACATGCTTTGTTGTGAGGAGGGAGCCCATGCATCATGACCACCACACACGCGCGCGCGACCGACCGACCGACTCGACCCGGCCCGGCCCGGCTCGGTTCGGTTCGGTTCGGTATTGGGCTTGGGCTTTGGGCCTTGGCTATGTGGTGTAGACACTTATATTTTTAGACCAGAAAAACTTGATTTTTTCGAACCGTTTTTTAATTACAGAAAATATTTCTGAACCGAATTTAATTTGAAACGGTAAACTTTTGACCAAGTATTTCGCAGATCCTATTTTCCTCCACTGACCAGTATTTTCGAATAACCTAATCCTCGTCTATATATTATTATCTTCAGATTAGACGAGATTAATAGATAAATATAGATAAAAAAAACTGTTTTTCTCTTTTCTCTTCCACCGCCATTAAAATATTCTTACAGAAATTTTCGAGCAGTAAAACCCGAAAGTGAAAATCTGCACTGATCTGTTTGTGCAAAGCAGATCAGTTATTAATTTCAGAGAGGCTGTTTTATCCTAGAGGCGGCGGCGAAAGTACGAACTGGTTCTGCACCATCGACCAGATCGCCGAATCGTCTTCAAGAAAGCGACCTGGTCCGCGACTCAGCCATTGTTTTCCAACAATTTATGACACTAATAACTAATATGTCATATAATGTAATAAGTAATAACACAGTATATCACCATTTTATTTATATAGAGCTTTACATGACAGTTTTCCTTTTCATGTTGAGAAGAAGTTTAACATGTTTCTCTGAAATAACACACCAGTAGAATTCATGTTGAGAAGAAGTTTAACATGTTTCTCTGAAAGTACCAGACTAAGACGGTTTTCCTTTTCTAAGTGGAGCATGAGTTTGTTCATTCCGCAGTAGCTGTTGAGAAGAAGTTTAACATGTTTCTCTGAAAGTACCAGACTGAGACAGTTTTCCTTTTCTAAGTGGAGCATGAGTTTGTTCATCCAGCAGTAGCTAGGCGGAGGGATATGAGCCTATCAAAAGGGCTATGTGGACCCCATTGAAATCAATGACTCGCACACGAACAAACCTTCATTGTTCCAAATGAGGTATTGGCAGTAACCTGTTTTCTTTGTTTTTTTTTCTCTTATTTTTTTTTTATTTTTTTTAACCACATCAAAATGAGGGTTTGTATCTTGGGTAGCTAATGGTCCGTTGTCATTTGCTTGCAGCACTGCTTTACTCCTTGACGAAGAGTCGATTTGAGTTCAATTATGTTGAAGGCATGTATTAAGGATATATTACAAACTTAACAAAAATGATGGCTATAAACCTTATTGAGCACAAGAAGATGATTTAGGACATGGTAAATATAAAAGTACACTCATAGGTAAATAACTAAATGCAAACTTACAGCTTGGAGTATGCAAGTTACCCTAATAAATTTATTTTTAATAAGGGGAAAGAAAGCAAATGAGGTAGTTCTTAATTCTTATAACAATACCGCACAATATTAGTATCATAAGACGATGTGATGCCATATATATACATTCTAGGCATATAGACGGACTATATAGTTTACAGGCTATATTTTAAACTAAGGTAGGTAAACTTGTCTTTAGTCATTCTCTAATACAATCCCCGAAAAAGGTCTTGGTACCAGCATATGAAACATGCAAGCGGCTAAGCAAAAAATAAAGGGTAAGTTTCTCTCGGGTCCTAATAGATTTCGAAATTCAACTCACTTAAAATTTTATAAATTAGGTCCCTATTTTTCGAAAAATCATCAAAAAATCACATAAATTCATAATTAAATTCACCAAGTAATCATCATCGAATTCATGTATTAAAACTACCATAAAAAAAAACAGCTCGCTCCAGTTTATTTCTGCAAAAAATGCAATTATTTGCCATTGTTGCTGATATTTCAGCAACTTTTGCAAATTTTTGCATTTTATGCAGAACTATTGCTGAAATATCAGCAATATAATGTAATGATTGCATATTTTACAGCAAATTTTCAATCTCCTTCTATTTTTTCATTTATAAATATGTTTTAAACACTGTTGCTGATATATCAGCAATTATAAATAATAATTGCAGATGTATCAACACATATTTATAAAGCTTCATCAGCTTTAATATAGTTGTTGACATTTCCGCAATTATACACAATAATTGCTGATATTTCAACAATAATTCACCACGTCTTGCCAACAATTCCATTTTTTATGTTGATATATCAGTAATAATGCACAATAATTGCTGGCATATTTGTAACAATTCATCCCGATTTTCAACTAAAACTCAGGATGGATTGTTGCCGACTTCTCTGCAATTATTAAGTATAATTGCTGATTTTGCCGGTTTTTTTCCAGAATGCTTCTGTGAATATTTGCAATTTTTTGAATTTTTTTCATTCAGCAGTGCCCAAAAATTGTTGAAAAACACGAAACAAGGAAAAATAGGAAATCGTTTTGATGAAATCTTTAGGGGGGAGGTCGTTTACATTAAGTTTCATTCTAAGGACGCCAGCCTAATTTTCACTAAAATAAAACAGGTCATAAGGAGCATTTTAGTGCTCATTCGACAATTATCATATAATTTTAGTGGTCATTCTACTTCTACACTAGTTCCCTTAGATGGATAATCAGCGATGTAATTTGTTTGAGCATCCATATCCGATTTTGTCTTCTGTTTCTTTGTTGGAAACTCATTCAAAGTTCCAGAATCATGTTTGGAGAGTGAAGCACTCACTTCATGTGAACTTATTGCTCTTTTCCTACATTGTTCCACATTTCTACCACACACATTTTTTTTTTATATATAATTAGCTTCCAAAATGATGGTTAGGGGACATGTTCTTAAATATAATATATAGTAAATAACCAAGAGTGGTTGTTGTGCGAAAAGGTTGCACAGTTGCAGAACAACAATAAACATGATCTAGATTTGCCAATTGAACATTAATGTAATCTGATAACAATTATTCTGTTACATCAAACAAATAGTAAATAACTATAACGAAGAAACAAAGGGACGCATAATATTTATACTGATTCCACTACCATCGAGCTAGTGTACGTCCCGTCCAAAAGAAAGAGATTTTATTTCATATAAGAGAATTACAAGAGATTACAAAATAAGAGTTTGCGTATTCAACCTCAAATTAGGCTTAACAAGAAGAGACGCTCCATTTGGGGATCGCTGGCACCATGTTAGGATGAGTTTACAATGAAGTCTAAGCTCAATATATAGTCAGTGAAATCTATGTGAGTCATCAATCAAGATATGATAATAAATAATGGAGGCAAATTACTGAGATAAATAACAAATGGCGCAAACATAGTAAGTAAATCGCTAATTCCTTTCATTAGCAAAGACAGAAGAAAATAATCCATGCATTTAATTCTTTGTCATCTCATGTAAATGCAATCAATAATTTATGCATATCCATATTACAAATAATTACTTTCCATTTTGCATATTTGTTTCCACCTATTTGTGATTTTGTATTACCAAAATTTAACAGTGGCATCATATTTTTTGCTAGAAAATAGAAGCATATACTTTCAGCCCACTTATACAAGGTTTAGAATCATTGTGTTAAACAGTGAATTATTACCACTATTACAAGAAAATTATTACCACTATTACATTTTCAAAGCCATTTTTGGTTTTTTGTTGCCAAAAAAAAAACATATTATGTTTTAACATAGAATGAATGGTCACCAAGTAACTTATTGATGACACTTTGTCTTTCTATTTTGTTTAATCATTTAAATCCAAAAATATCATAAATAACAATAACTAGGAAATATGATTTAAAGTGGCAGTGGTATGGCTAAGAAATTGAATTTTTAAAATGCACATCTTTTCAAATCCAGACACGGGCTAGGGATAGGTATCAATTTGGGAAATAAAGAATTGGAAAAAAAGTGGCAAAGTAACTAAAGTGAAAAATGAAAAAATGTTATTAGAGGAAAAATAGTTTTAATAGCGGGAAACTAAAAAATTGCGTTGTGATTTTCACAAAGGAAAAGCACAGTACTCAATCATGTTCAATGATGCTAGTTATTATGAAAAAATTGCATTGTATCATTAAAGTAAAATTTAGGATTTAAATTCCGAATGTTTAAATTATAGGTTTCAAGCTTTTATTGTAATGTCAGAAAGCAGAAATTCCAACTTCAGAAAAGTAAGCCTCGCTTAAGCAGCCATTAAAATGCAATAGGTTGTTGTCGCTTTAGACAATGAGAGCACTTGCTCTCCATTTGTGTTTACAGGCATAAAGTACAACATGCTTCTTTTTAGTTATAGATATTTTGGTTACTAATAAATATTTGATGATACCACCACAGTCAGGCATACTTATGCTTCACTATGAGCTAGCACATGACACATAATATGTTCTTTGTGTAGTGAAAAATCTGTAGTTTGGGCAGTGGAAGCTGAACACCCAATAATCTAGTCCGTCGACAATCTCAATAATGCCAATCTAAAAAAGATGATAAAGAAAAACAAATGGCTCAAATTATAGAGAAAGACAGAAACAGAAAAGTGAAAGAACTCATAAATATAACGATGTTCGGCTATGCCTACGTCCTCAAACCCAACAACGTTTTATTACTTCACTTCAAGAGGAGGTACAATGCGAGAAAAAAATATATAACTCAATACAAATTTCTCACCCTATAATTGATACCAAAATAGGGATCTTATTGAAAATAATATATGGAGAGATCTTTCTTCTTGTGTGTGTTGAATATATGAGCAAATGCCTGCGTAGGTATAAGAGGAAGGATGAAGAATGCTGCGTAGATAAGGATGAAATATTTCCACACTGATTCCATCACAAATCTGGAACTTTTTAAAATTATTTCCACCTTGTTAAAACCAAAATTTGATTCCAACACCAAAGGTGTTATGTAAACACTTCACCAAATGGTTAGATTAGAATATGGAACAGTGCAAACACAAAATAAAGAGAATAAAATGAAGACAAGGAATTTTTATAGTGGTTCGATCTTAGAAAAGATGTACATCCACTTTTGAATCAATTCTCATTACGATATTTTGCTTTACATCATACATGAATTCTCTCTTTAAATTCATTTCTCTTTTTTCCCTCTTTTTCTCTCTTTATGATCTAAGTTGCACTTGAATTTACTAAGAAATTGGTGAGATCTTTTGCTTTGTGACGATGAATGTATGAATCTTCAATCACTTTTGCAATCAGGCGATCTTCATGGATTCCATAGTGATTTAAAGTTAAATCAAGGCTTTAGAGAGGATTAGAAGTGGTTGGAGATCATTTGAATTAAGCTAGAATGATTTTCCATGGCACATGCAAGAGATTAGAGAAGCTTAGATTGAATTAGAGAGAACTCTAGTCTTAATTGGAATGGGTTCGATCCATTTGATGTTGGAGAGGAGTTGTTTGATCCTTGGGAGCCATTGATGAAGTTGGAGGAGAGCTTCAAATTTGGCGGCACTTCGTTGTAGGAATGAAATTAGGCCCCCCTTCAAGTGTGGTGTAGTGGGGGTATTTATAGTAGTGATTTAGGGGTAGCGTCACACTTGTAAATATGTGTGGTACAACTGGCATTAACCCTTTACAGCTGTCATGTGAACTGCGCCACGACTTAAACAACCCGTGTGTCTTGGACCTGGCTGCGACATGAATTAGAATCGCTATGAACTTCAATTACCATCTCGCGGCATGACTTATGGCCTTATATCTATACGGCGTGAATCGTTTTGTGGATCAGTTGTTTATTCATTCTTTTTACAGTTGTCAGTTATAACCCATTTAGTGATCCACGTGAACAATAGGCCATATCACCACCTTTTCCAGTGCAATGGTATGACTCGTCTTTCTCATGTATATTGCTGTAACACCCCACCTCCGCCAGGGTGGCTCTTGCAAGCAACTCTGACTTTGGTGGGGCGTTTTAAAACAAGGTAAGCATGCATAATGATATAACAAGGCAGGACATGACATATATATATGTAAATAAACAGAGCAAGTAGATAGATAAAACAGCGGAAGAATTTTAAACCATTTCAAAAACAAGTCTGCTACATCATAATATCAATTTCCCAAATAAACAAGTCTAGTACATCATCCGAAACTGAAAACGAAAACATAAAAGTAGCTATCCCCAAAGTGGAAAAACCATAGCGAGCTCAAGTCCAAAGCATACATGGGCTATCCAAGAAAGCAGCTAAGATCCAAGCTAGGCTCCTGTATCCCCTCCCTGAGAACCTGGGGGGGGGGGGGGAAACGGAAGAAAAGAGGCGAAAGAAAACGGGTCAGTCAAAAAGACTGAGTAAGCCCTGCTACGATCAGTCTATAAACTAATAAAGTTAACAACATGATGGAAACTGAGATGATCATAGATAACAACATACTGGCATGATAAATTAACTACAAGATAGATAGAGGTGTCATCGCATAAACAAGGTTAAGTTCTACACCACGGTGTACTAGCAAACCAACATAACAGGTATCGATCCCTTGGCCCAAGCTTTGACCCAATAACATGAAGTGACCTTAATATAAGGTCCAACCAAACGGTCTAGTCGATCGGCTCCCTATAAGCCTAACACGTCAAGTGTTGGTGTCCATACGGCCCACATATGGATGTAGTCAGACTGTGCTGGGTCCACCTTCGGGTGTATCAAGCCCTCGGGTGTCAACCCCAGACAATAAAGCAATAGTGCACAGTCTAAACCTACTGGTACCCGTGCCTCGAGTTTGTCCAATACCGGATTACGTGCACGTCCGTAGCCCGCCTGGACCCGCACCGCTGTACCACTCAGCCGTCGCTTTGGTCGCTTACATCAGTCCAGTAATCGTGCCCCGCCCTAGCCCAGCCTCTAGGGTTGTGATGATACCAAACTGGGATTACTGCTGGAACAGACCACGTTGCTAGGGTTTCCTAAGAGGGTTAAGTGCGATTTAACCCTTCACTAATCATGGATTAAATTGGTTAAGTGTAACCGACAGTTCACAACTTAACCCCATTTCAATCCCTCGAACCCCCAAATGGATTAAATTGGTTAAGTGTAACCCCATTTCAATCCCTCAAAATCCCAAATGGATTAAATTGGTTAAGTGTAACCGACAGGTCACAACTTAACCCCATTTCAATCCCTCGAATCCCCAAATGGTTAAGTATTAGTGGACCCTGACTTAACCCTAATCATGAGGCATTAATTAACTTAATTGTGCCTTAACCTCTCACATTAGACTTTGTTGCGGTTACTAGTTAAGCCGGGCGGGTCCGGGTAGCTTTACACCACAACTTGGTCTAACCTCGGGTCCAAGGTACACATGACCAACTTCTCACATTGGGTCCTATTGTTTGTAGCCACTAGTTAAGCCGGTAGGTTCCGGGTAGAATTACGCTACAAACTCAACCCAACCTCGAGTTGGCCACACTTATGTTTTCTAAGTGTCATGTCCACCATGTTTCCAAAACACATTACAAGTTCAACAAATACTTGGGTAGACCTAACTTAATAGGTAAATTCCCAAGGGGTAGACCTAACTTAATAGGTAAATTCCCAAGCTCATGTTTTTATGTCCTTTAAGTTTACCCAACCCCAAACGCAATCCCATCGCTCACATATCGCAATAGCGCATAAAGGACAGAAAGAGGGAACTTGGCATAATCATGACATAAAAGTGTTAGAGCCACAAGTTCAACATGGTGGCATATGAAAGATTCATGTGTTCATACACTTGCATATTACATTTTTAGGCCCAAAAGCATGCCTAACATGTTAACATGAACCACATGACCATCCCAAACTTGCATAAGCATACTTGCATACCATATGACAACTTTGCATATCAAACTTGCATAATAAAACTTGCATAACTTATGGCAACTTGCATATCATACTTGCATAACAAACTTGCATAAACAAACTTGCACAACATATGACCCTTGCATATCATACTTGCATAAATAAACTTGCATAACTTATGGCAACTCACACATCATACTTGCATAACAAACTTGCATAAACAAACTTGCACAACATATGACACTTGCATATCATACTTGCATAAATAAACTTGCATAACTTATTAAACTTGCAAATCATAGCATAGTGAACTTGCATAAACATGCATAACTTGTTAAACTTGCAAATCATAGCATAGTGAACTTGCATAAACATGCATAACTTGTTAAACTTGCAAATCATGGCATAGTGAACTTGCATAAACATGCATAACTTGTTAAACTTGCAAATCATGGCATAGTGAACTTGCATAAACATGCATAACTTATCAAACATGTGTAACATAGCATAGTGAACTCGCATAAGCATGCATAACTTATTAAACATGCATAAATCCCAACCTTCATCACATATTAACTTTAGAGTTTCTAAAATGAAGGTAAGAGGGCTTACTACGCTTATGCGAACTCAAATGAGTATAGCAAATGTAAGAAACCCCTTATGCAACAAAATAAAACCCCAAAATGCAAGCAAACTTGATCAAGACTCCTCCTTTATGATGATAATAGAGAAACAAGACTTTAATGCAAGTTAAGGAGGATCATACAAGCCTAAATATACTTGTATGCATGGAAATCTCTTAGGAATTTGTTTAGGAATTGTATGAAGAGAGTGGAGGCCATGAGAGTTTTGATTTTGACATAGTTTAGTTGCTAGAATGAATAATGAGTGATTTAGGGTAGATTAGGGTCTTATTTATAGATTAGGCTAGTGATTTAGACCATAGGATTAACCCTAGGTTGAATTAGGTCCATCAGATTTCGGAATTCTCTAGAACCAAGCCACAAGACCAGACCAAACCCAAAATGGTGCGCCAGGCAAAACTGCCCGGCCACCCTGTGTCGACAGGGCTGTCGACAGGGCTGTCGACACCCTGGGGACCCTGTCGACATGCCTGTCGACATGGGGGTCCTGGCGGGAATTTTCCCGCCTGCGCCAGTTTGCCCTAATTTCCCACTTTGAACTTGAAATTCAAATCTGTTTTTAATATGGAAATTTCTGAAAACTTCAATGGGCCTTAACTGGGTCATACGGACTCCGATTTTCGAAAACTCGGACTCTATTTCGCGTATTTTTCCGAGACGAACGCAATGGCATAGCCCGTTTCCCTTGATTCATATTTTAGAATTAAATTCTGCCTCGATTTATGTTATAACAGGTTATTGAAAATACGGGTTGTTACATTCTCCCCTCCTTAAAGGATTTCGTCCCCGAAATCTTCAAGTTAGGAAGAACGTATCCTACCATCCAATCATCCATCTACTCAAAGCATCATCCACGAGCAATCATTGTCCTTACAAGATTCTAAATGCTGGATGAACATATGCAGAGGTGTGTGTATATGTACTTATCTAATGCAAATATCATCAATGCGAATTATGTTGGTGAAATGAATCCATATGTATGCAATTCCTAACATAATGTATATCATCTATATGTGTGCACATAACATACACCCATATGCAACATCCATGTGATAACACACAATTTTCATCCATGAATAAGCATAAACACTCATGCATATGCAATATGAGGAGTGTGCGAGCCGATCTAGTGCCTAATTGTGTATAATGCATCCACGAGCAACCACTTGCAAACACTTGCAACCACTTGCAACCATCAAACATAACATGTCTCAAACACATGTTTCATCCAAAGGATTCTACCTAAGGTTCTCATGACAAGATGAACACGATAAACTAGATAAACTAGATAAACATGGACAGAGAGATCTTAGGAGATAAGCAAGATAAACTCCTTTTTTGGATTACAAGAAATCCATTCAAACTCTGACATATAGTACTAACCGATGAGTCATAACCCCCTTATGGAGTTTACAACAGAAATAAGATCGAGAATGGGACCGAGAGGATATATACAAAAGATAACTTGCAAGCAAGCTCCACAGGAAAACAAGGATCAAGGATGCACTCTTAAAAAAAAGAGATATGATGCGCGTATCTAGTCTTCACTGTTCTTAGTCACGTTTCCTTGAGCTTAACTCCACTGTGCTTTGACCGTCTTTTACTTCATGGTTTCTTGGCTTCCTAACTCCTATTTCCCAAATTCGAGTTGGAACTCATTTCATTATCGCCTCTCGTCTTCCTTTTCTACTTATTCTTCTTTCTGTACACTTGGCTCAAACATAACTGTAACCTCATGATTTCATGCAAGCTCTCCAAAATTCACTAGTGAATCCTGGATCTCGTCTACTTACTATAAAGTATTCCACGCAGCAGAACTTTTCTTGAAAATACCAATCCACGTTGCCAATTTCCCTTACAAACGTGATTTTCTATAACTCATGCTTAATCGAAATGAACCATCCGCCTATGAGTGATAGGCCATACCTAGATTCAGTTGCCTACCCATGGCTTCCTGTAGGCTATTTCAAAACTGGCCAACTTCTTAAGGGTAAACCGTTGCTGACCATGATGCAGTCCTCTCGCTCTCCACCGGACTGAAATGAGCACTCTTCGTGAGTCTACCTATTATGACCCACCTACCCGTATTCCCTTTCTTTGATCTAGGTAATCTATCCACGTAATCTATCGAGATGTTTTCACATTTCCCTTGCGGAACCTCCAATGGAGGTAATGGCCCGCCGGACTTCTATGACTTGGCCTTAACCTGGTGGCACAACATGCATCCTGAGACTAACTCGGCCACCTCCTCGAGTGATGCGCATCTTCAAGAACCTTCTTTACCAAGTCTTCCACTCGAGGAACACATAATCTCTCATCGCGCCTTAGTCATCCCTTGTCATCTATATCTAGCGAGGTGACTTAACAGCTCGCCTCGAATCAACTGGTCCATGTCTTGACTAACTGCGGGTCTTCTTCCTGTGAAACCCCCTTCCTGATCCAGAAGAGTAAGTCTAAGCTCAGGGAATGCTAACTAACTAGCCAAACGGAGAAAGCTTCTTACTTTAATTGCCCTCCTCAGGGTTTTCCGGTCTTAAACCGCAACCACTTTAGCGGAATCCACCGCTAAACCTTACTTAGGAACTATGTGCCCAAGAAATCCAACTTCTTTCCTCCAAAGTGACATTTGGAGAACTTGCCCTTCAACTGGTGGCTCTAAGCGTATCCATCACCTCCTTGAGATGTCTAGCATGCTCTTCCTCGTTCTTTTAAGGAGATCAAAATATCGTCTACGACGACCATGACAAACTTGTTCAAGGACTCCCTAAACACCCTACCCATCAAGTTCACGTAATATGCGGGTGCATTAGTCAAACCAAGTAGCATGACTAGCCATTCTAAAAATTTCATCTAGAGTCCTAAACGCAGTCTTGTCAATTCCATCCTCAGCCATCCTAAGCTGATGGAATCCGGTAGCTAGATCAAAAGAAAACAGATGCTCCTACAAGCTGATCAAACAAATCATCGATCCTTGGTAACGGTTGTCTATTCTTCTCACGATAATCAACACACAAGCGAAGCAAACCGTCCACATTAGTAACGAATGCCACTGGAGCACCCTACTCGAAAATACTTCGTCTCAGGAAGTTCTTCTCAAGCAACTCCTTGACTTGCTTTCTCAACTCTCCTCTCGCGAGGTCATGCGCCTAACCGGCCACGAAACTGGCTTGGTATTACCAACCAAATAATGCGGAAATCTATCCCACGTCCAGGGTAACCCCCTTCACTTCACCCAAGATATCAGGATATTCTCGGACCACCCTCACGGATTGCAAACTATCGATAGACGAGTCGAGGGATTTCAAGATAACATAACATGACGGGACCCACAAGGTTACTAGAAATTTCTAGGGTATTACCGAGGCGGATCATGAGCCTCACAACCCTATGCACCAAAAACCAAGAATGGCTCCAAAACAGGACAACCATTCCATGCCCAAAACCAACCCATATCCCCTGAAACCGAGAATATAAACATCCCACGAGAATTCTATACTTAAGATAGAAATTTTCAAATCCACCCAGACCACAGACAATTGGGCGGAACCCCCAATTGGATTTGAAACACATACGGGATCATCAACTAGGCTAGTACTTAGGTGCAAACTTTCAACTAGATCAGATGAAATAAAACTATGCGATGTGCCAGAATCAAACAAAGTACGAACAGGGAAAATCAGAACAAGTCTTTCAACAGAAACACTACCTCTATCATGAGCTGGAAGAACGGTGTTGAGGGGATGAACTCGCCCTCCAGATAGTCCCGCACACTGAGTCTGACCTTGCCCTTGTTTTCTTCGGGCAATCTTTGCTGAGATGTCCAAACTCACCACAATGAAAGCATTCGCCCCGCTTTCTCTTCTTCTTCCTACATTCCCTGGATATATGTCCAACTTTACCACAGAAGTTGCATTTCCTATTCTCTCTTGGCTTGTCCTTGCGGTTGTTGTTATTCTTGCCTCGTTTCCCGGAATTTACCCTCTTGCCTTGAGACTCATTCGCCTTGACCTCTTTCTTGTCATTGTTATCTTCTTCTTGAAGTAGGGCCGTATTCACCAAATTCCCGAAAGTCGCCCCCAAGGGTATATGAGACATGGCCAAACCATGTAATGGCTCGTTTAATCCTAGAGCAAAGTGTAGGGCCTTCTTCTGAGCGGTATTAACCGAGTCTAAATCGACCCGAGCCAGTTGATTAAACTTATCTATGTATTCCCTAATAGTCATGTCCCCTTGCTTAAGTGATAAGAACCTCAGTCCAAACCTTCCTCTAAAATCATCCCAAGTCTCAATTGGCCTAGTAGCGGTGGTGACTACCCACCAACGTGCAGCTTCTTCCTTTAGCAACCATACTGCTAATAAAACCTTCCTGCGGTCACCTATATCAAAGGTGGCTAAAAGATCTTCGGTCTCTTTCAACCAATTCCTTGCCTCTACAAAAGTCTCTGTTCCACTAAAATTCTTGCCACCCATCATCTTAAAGTTCTTACAAGTTTCCGCAAAATCCGCTTGTGGAGGCTGAGGGAGAAGAGGAACATCAGATACGGAAGGAGGAGGAGGAACAGCGGCCTTGACTGGAAAGACAACATTAGAGACACCCGGGACCGGTGCCGTGACTTCCAAGTACCGACGAAACCAATCGGGTATTGTTACTCCTTCGGGCAAGATGAGATTATCAGACATGCTGGAAACGAGAAGGAAAGAGTTCAAACGAGGGGTCAAAGGATAGTGCTAATGGCTTTTAGGGAATAGCCTTTAAAAATAACTAGACTTTTCTTTGGAAAATACTTTATACTTGGTTTTGAAAATAGTTTTTCAAAAGTTTTAAAAACCTTTTTATCCCTTCTCGTAAACCATATGCTCTGATACCAAATGTAACACCCCACCTCCGCCAGGGTGGCTCTTGCAAGCAACTCTGACTTTGGTGGGGCGTTTTAAAACAAGGTAAGCATGCATAATGATATAACAAGGCAGGACATGACATATATATATGTAAATAAACAGAGCAAGTAGATAGATAAAACAGCGGAAGAATTTTAAACCATTTCAAAAACAAGTCTGCTACATCATAATATCAATTTCCCAAATAAACAAGTCTAGTACATCATCCGAAACTGAAAAGGAAAACATAAAAGTAGCTATCCCCAAAGTGGAAAAACCATAGCGAGCTCAAGTCCAAAGCATACATGGGCTATCCAAGAAAGCAGCTAAGATCCAAGCTAGGCTCCTGTATTCCCTCCCTGAGAACCTGAGGGGGGGGGGAACGGAAGAAAAGAGGCGAAAGAAAATGGGTCAGTCAAAAAGACTGAGTAAGCCCTGCTACGATCAGTCTATAAACTAATAAAGTTAACAGCATGATGGAAACTGAGATGATCATAGATAACAACATACTGGCATGATAAATTAACTACAAGATAGATAGAGGTGTCATCGCATAAACAAGGTTAAGTTCTGCACCACGGTGTACTAGCAAACCAACATAACAGGTATCGATCCCTTGGCCCAAGCTTTGACCCAATAACATGAAGTGACCTTAATATAAGGTCCAACCAAACGGTCTAGTCGATCGGCTCCCTATAAGCCTAACACGTCAAGTGTTGGTGTCCATACGGCCCACATATGGATGTAGTCAGACTGTGCTGGGTCCACCTTCGGGTGTATCAAGCCCTCGGGTGTCAACCCCAGACACTGAAGCAATAGTGCACAGTCTAAACCTACTAGTACCCGTGCCTCGAGTTTGTCCAATACCGGATTACGTGCATGTCCGTAGCCCGCCTGGACCCGCACCGCTGTACCACTCAGCCGTCGCTTTGGTCGCTTACATCAGTCCAGTAATCGTGCCCCGCCCTAGCCCAGCCTCTAGTGTTGTGATGATACCAAACTGGGATTACTGCTGGAACAGACCACGTTGCTAGGGTTTCCTAAAAGGGTTAAGTGCGATTTAACCCTTCACTAATCATGGATTAAATTGGTTAAGTGTAACCGACAGTTCACAACTTAACCCCATTTCAATCCCTCGAACCCCCAAATGGATTAAATTGGTTAAGTGTAACCCCATTTCAATCCCTCAAAACCCCAAATGGATTAAATTGGTTAAGTGTAACTGACAGGTCACAACTTAACCCCATTTCAATCCCTCGAATCCCCAAATGGTTAAGTATTAGTGGACCCTGACTTAACCCTAATCATGAGGCATTAATTAACTTAATTGTGCCTTAACCTCTCACATTAGACTTTGTTGCGGTTACTAGTTAAGCCGGGCGGGTCCGGGTAGCTTTACACCACAACTTGGTCTAACCTCGGGTCCAAGGTACACATGACCAACTTCTCACATTGGGTCCTATTGTTTGTAGCCACTAGTTAAGCCGGTAGGTTCCGGGTAGAATTACGCTACAAACTCAACCCAACCTCGAGTTGGCCACACTTATGTTTTCTAAGTGTCATGTCCACCATGTTTCCAAAACACATTACAAGTTCAACAAATACTTGGGTAGACCTAACTTAATAGGTAAATTCCCAAGGGGTAGACCTAACTTAATAGGTAAATTCCCAAGCTCATGTTTTTATGTCCTTTAAGTTTACCCAACCCCAAATGCAATCCCATCGCTCACATATCGCAATAGCGCATAAAGGACAGAAAGAGGGAACTTGGCATAATCATGACATAAAAGTGTTAGAGCCACAAGTTCAACATGGTGGCATATGAAAGATTCATGTGTTCATACACTTGCATATTACATTTTTAGGCCCAAAAGCATGCCTAACATGTTAACATGAACCACATGACCATCCCAAACTTGCATAAGCATACTTGCATACCATATGACAACTTTGCATATCAAACTTGCATAATAAAACTTGCATAACTTATGGCAACTTGCATATCATACTTGCATAACAAACTTGCATAAACAAACTTGCACAACATATGACCCTTGCATATCATACTTGCATAAATAAACTTGCATAACTTATGGCAACTCACATATCATACTTGCGTAACAAACTTGCATAAACAAACTTGCACAACATATGACACTTGCATATCATACTTGCATAAATAAACTTGCATAACTTATTAAACTTGCAAATCATAGCATAGTGAACTTGCATAAACATGCATAACTTGTTAAACTTGCAAATCATAGCATAGTGAACTTGCATAAACATGCATAACTTGTTAAACTTGCAAATCATGGCATAGTGAACTTGCATAAACATGCATAACTTGTTAAACTTGCAAATCATGGCATAGTGAACTTGCATAAACATGCATAACTTATCAAACATGTGTAACATAGCATAGTGAACTCGCATAAGCATGCATAACTTATTAAACATGCATAAATCCCAACCTTCATCACATATTAACTTTAGAGTTTCTAAAATGAAGGTAAGAGGGCTTACTACGCTTATGCGAACTCAAATGAGTATAGCAAATGTAAGAAACCCCTTATGCAACAAAATAAAACCCCAAAATGCAAGCAAACTTGATCAAGACTCCTCCTTTATGATGATAATAGAGAAACAAGACTTTAATGCAAGTTAAGGAGGATCATACAAGCCTAAATATACTTGTATGCATGGAAATCTCTTAGGAATTTGTTTAGGAATTGTATGAAGAGAGTGGAGGCCATGAGAGTTTTGATTTTGACATAGTTTAGTTGCTAGAATGAATAATGAGTGATTTAGGGTAGGTTAGGGTCTTATTTATAGATTAGGCTAGTGATTTAGACCATAGGATTAACGCTAGGTTGAATTAGGTCCATCAGATTTCGGAATTCTCTAGAACCAAGCCACAAGACCAGACCAAACCCAAAATGGTGCGCCAGGCAAAACTGCCCGGCCACCCTGTGTCGACAGGGCTGTCGACAGGGCTGTCGACACCCTGGGGACCCTGTCGACATGGGGGTCCTGGCGGGAATTTTCCCGCCTGCGCCAGTTTGCCCTAATTTCCCACTTTGAACTTGAAATTCAAATCTGTTTTTAATATGGAAATTTCTGAAAACTTCAATGGGCCTTAACTGGGTCATACGGACTCCGATTTTCGAAAACTCGGACTCTATTTCGCGTATTTTTCCGAGACGAACGCAATGGCATAGCCCGTTTCCCTTGATTCATATTTTAGAATTAAATTCTGCCTCGATTTATGTTATAACAGGTTATTGAAAATACGGGTTGTTACAATTGCGGTTTAGTCCAATGACCTGACAATCTTCACTATCACGACATGAAGGTGTATGCGAACCGACATGCTTTGACAGGATCCAGTGCCTTGGCTAACAGTGTGTCATAGTTTAAACACATACACGACATGGATCTAAAAACATACGGCTTGCTTTCCTTCTTACGACATGCGCCATACTCATTTGAACGTTCCCAATAATCTTGGTGACATGCAAAACTATCCAGACTTCGGACGACATGCCTCTATGTAATTGAATCCGCGACATTGACACCAGATGCGGAATGGGCATAATAGTTTGATCTTTTATATGCCACATAACTCCAGTGCGATGAAGTATATTCCGCTATTTATTGCCAGTGTCCATCCTTGTATAGGATAAATTCATTCCATGTGGTTTGTCTGAACATGATTTAATACGGACATCATGAAGACTTGAATAGTGACTCTTTAACTTTCCAGCGACATGGTCTTATATTGTGTGAACGGTACGACTTGGTTCCATTTCTTTACATATAAGCTGCAACTTCATTTAATCTCCCTTGGTCACGACATGAATTCATGCAACAAGTGTCAATGGACCAATGGCATGCTTTTTACGGTATGAATGGTTAGGTTTAAATCCCGCCATGTGTATGCTCTCGATGGAACCAACGACTTGCTGAGATGAGTTCACCATCTTGTATGGAATTACCGACATACGACATGTCTTGCTTCACGACTTGAGTGCCAAAATATCCGCACACGACTTACGGTATGCATGCATTTAACGACTTGGAGTATGTGCACTGGTTTCACATATAATATTACTCAGCAACGACATGCCTCCGAACCGTGTGATCAGTTTGAATATTCGCGCCATTGGAACTTGAGATATGGATTATTTGCGGTATGACTCATGTCGTTCCAACGACTTAGTTTGAGCGGCTTGGCTTGCCCGACATGGCTTCATATCGCGCTACGGCTTGGCATGTCGCTTTAATGATTTTATAATATGAACGGTTTACTGCTCGGACCATAAATATTCCGTAGCCCTTTGACGTTGATTCATTGAGTGTTCTAACGTGGTTAACATTTGCCCCTCGAAGCTTGCATTTTTTGCTTGTGAGAAGTGCGGGCTTCGAAATGATCACTGTTGATACGATCTGTTTTGAGTAGCTTTTTGTTTGTTGTAGCTAATCATGCTTTGAATTCATGTGGTTCATGCTACCTGTTTTGCACTTGCACAATTTTTGACTTATACTTTGTTATTGACCGTCAACCTCAATAACAAATTAGTTTGATCATCATAAAATGATTTATAGCGAAGTTTACCTTGAACTGAATAAAGTATTTATGCAGAGCTGTTTTATTCAATGGTTTATAACTCGTCAAATTATGGTCTGCACAAATACGATATTCGAATTCATATTCGTGCCAACGTTAAAGATCAACTGATTGACTAAAGTCCACTGTGGATTTCAAGCGTCAGCGTCTTAATGATTTGTATGATAGTGAATGGTACTTCATACTTTTGAAAGTGCATATCCGTGAAATACATCTTGCTTCCTTTTGGAGAAATCTTTACTTATTCGTGTACCAACTTAGGAGGTCATCATTAGTCTTCATTATGGGAAGAATTTTTTTATGGCTCAATGTTTGTCATGTCAATCAGTTCTAACATTGGAGACTCCATCAGATATCCTGTGTTTTGGAGAGGCCGTTTATAATCCAATGTTCGTCTTCTCCTGTTGACTGAATTAACATTATAGAGTTCATTGAGCACTGATGATGTCTCATGTGGAGAAGTTGCTTTCTCTATGGAAAGGATTTTGATTATCGCATCGTTTCGCAGTACAAACTCCAGCGACCTTGGAGGGTTGCATCGCTTCGCGCCACAAACTCCGGCGCTTCGTTTCACTTATAGTGAACTCCGGCGCTTCGTTTCGCGCAACGAATTCCCACGAACCTTTGGAGGGTTGCATCGCTTCGCGCCACGAACTCCCATGCTTCGTTTCACTCGTAGTGAACTCCAGCGCTTCGTTTCGCGCAACGAATTTCCGTGAACCTTTGGAGGGTTGCATCGCTTCGCGCCATGAACTCCCATGCTTCGTTTCACTTATAGTGAACTCCAGCGCTTCGTTTCGCGCAACGAATTCCCGCGACCCTTTGGAGGTTGCATCGTTTCGCGCCACGAACTCCCACGCTTCGTTTCACTTATAGTGAACTCCAGCGCTTTGTTTTGCGCAACGAATTCCAGCGAACCTTTGGTGGTTGCATCGCTTCATGCCACGAACTCCCACGCTTCATTTCACTTATAGTGAACTCCAGCGCTTTGTTTCGCGCAACAAATTCCAGCGAACCTTTGGTGGGTTGCATCGCTTCGCGCCACGAACTCCCACGCTTTGTTTCACTTATAGTGAACTCCAGCGCTTCGTTTCGCACAACGAATTCCCGCAATCTTTATGGTTTCAGATCCATGGCTTTTTGTTTCCTCCTTTGCCGTTTAACTCATTGTGACTTTTCCATTCACTTTTCAAAGTGGCGCTTTTCACCCATGCATTATGTATATTGATGGTTATAGCATTTGACATTTGAATTGGTGTTATCAGAACTGTCTCACTTAGTCGAAATTTGAGGAAACGAACGCCTATGGAACAACCAACAATGAGAAAATCATCTTTAGCAAATTTTGTATATTTTGCACATAAGAGATTTATACAGGCAGTTAAGATTTCATTCATATAGCTATAGTTTGGTACAATGCATGTAAATCATTATAGACTTTTTACAAGAGAGTAGAATATAGCAAAGAGTAAAGTAATGCAAGAAGCAAAGTAAAGATGATAGTGATCACTTATTCTGAGCTGCAGATATTTGATCATCATCAACGGTCATCAGTTGATTATCGGCCTTGGATTAGCTTGAGCAGGAGCTATGTTGTTTGGACCAGATTGATCATTTGATGTCCCTTTCCCCGGGGAGTCGTAGGAGGGTTTGTCTCTTGGGGATTCTTCACATATTTGAAACACCTACCTCCGATAAGGTCACTCACAAAGGAAATGCCTTAACTTTGGTGGAGGGTTATAGGTACAAGACACAGAAAAAATTACAAGATAGATAAATATAAGCAGCGAAAATCAAACATTTATTGCATATGTGGTTCAATACAAAAACATTACAGCAAATTGTCTCAAAATAATTTCCAAAACATTACACCATAATTTCTAAAACTGCATAAATCCCCAAGTGTAGTATCCAAAAGCCATAGCCAATGTAAGAGAGTCCCAATCATACATCTACTTTCTTGAAGCTTGCAAAGAATCTGATTAAGCTGGAGTATTCCCTCCCTGTGAACCTGGAGGGGGGGGGGAGGGGAAACGGAAGAAAAAAGGACGAAAGAAAACGGGTCAGACAATAAGTCTGGTAAGTTCAGTGATTACTAGTATTTATACAAGGAAAGGGATCATGATAGTAATAACAGAACATAGGACAATACATGTGATCGCACCCATTACTATAGCCTCTGCACCTGCTAACCATTGGTTCAACCAGACCCACGTGTTCATAACAAACGATCCCCTTAATGATCGGCTCCTACTCGCATGTATTCATATCCTGTGTCATTCGGCCCCGCTTGACTGTAGCTACCTGTGCTGGTCCCACCATGGGGTGTATCAGTCCCTCTAGTGGCAACCCGACACGATTCAAGATGCACAGTGTATACTGCTGATGCCCAGTGCCTGCTTTTTCCACTCTGGAGTACGTGCACGCCAATACTCCGTAGGTACCTACACTGACGCACCAACCGCCGACGTTTTGACCGCTTATAATCAACCCAGTAATCGTGCCCCATCCTTCCTAGTTCAGGGTACCATGATACATCTATGTGGGTTACTGCTGAAATGGATCCCCGTTACTAGGGTTTTCTTATCAACATGTTTATATGGTTAAGTGTCCAAGTTTACCTAACCCCACCCATCAGTTTAGTTAACATGTTGAATCGGTTAAGTGTTTCCCTAATTGACTTAACCCTACCAATCGTGACTTAGCTTTAATTTATTCATTAAAGCACCAACCACTCACATTAGATAGGTCTTGTTGTGGTCACTAGATTTGCCGGTCGGTTCCGGGCAGTTTTACACCACAACTCAGTCTAACCTCGGGTCCTTTTTGAGCTTGATGCAATAACCACCCACATTAGACAGGTCTTGCTGTGGTCACTGGATATGCCGGTCGGTTCCGGGCAGGTTTACACCACAACTCAGTCTAACCTCGGGTTAGGCATATTCGTCTTCTCTAAATTCACATATTTTCTATATATGTCTAATTCTTTATGTAAATTAATCTTAATTTACTCATGCCATAATTATCCTTTTAATTATTGCTCACAATAAATGGTATATCAAATATACCATTTTATGAACAAACCTATGCCATGAAATTTTCATGTTTTCCCATCGCTATCCCCGTGGAACGTACGCATGAATCACATAAAGTATTGGGCTAGTAAATTAGCCCAAACCCATAAACAAAAAGGGGTAATAAACAAGGGACATGAAATAAACATAAAATAGCATACATTTAACTTATCATGTGTAACTTGACATAGATGTATCATTATCTTAACTAAACAGGTAAAGGTGAACTTGTGGCTAAGTTGGATCTAATTATCATGTAAACTTGATATTGGTCTAACATGGAGGTTTAACATATAAACACAATTTTAAACCACAATTTTGCATATTGACTTGGGTATGTCAAAACATAAGAAAGCTACTATAAACATATTTAAATCACAACTTAGCATGATAACCTATGTGTGTTAAACATAAGAGAGCCACTATAAATACATTCGAATCACAACTTAGCATGATAACTTATGTGTGTTAAACATAAGAGAGCTACTATAAACATATTTGATTCACAACTTAGCATGATGAATTATGTGTCAAAACATAAGAGAGCTACAAATCCAAATCTTGTAACATAAATAGATTCAACTTAACATAGTTCTAGATATACATGAATGTTGATCTAACATGTAAGCATGTGATTTAGATCATAAACTTGCAAATAACCACCAAATTATAACATGACATGTTTCACCATTCTGTTGGCATAATAAGTTCTTTACCCAATCACAATAGATTCCAATAACATACAATATGGTATGTTCATCATCACAAGCATATAGGCATGATCAATCGCAATGGTAATATAAGATAAATGAGAATCAAACTTTATTTATCTTATACATAAGCATCATTCTATATTCGAATTACAACATGTCATGATTTCAAAAAGGACGTTTAAATCTACGTAATAACCAACTTACAAACTAAAAAGGAATTCTTGATTTCTGAAATCTGAATTCTGAAATTGGTAAGCTCGCCTTTGATGTAGATCGTTGAATTTGATTACTTTTACTTTGATTTTGATGAAGGCTTTTAACTTGTTTCAGAATTAAAAGCGGTGACGGCTATTCCAAGTTCTCTACTGACGGCATTACAGTTCTAGGATTATTTTTGTGTGATTTTAGGTTGAACATTAGGTTGTTTATATAGAGTTTCAATTTAATTATAGCCGTCGGATGAACCTAGAGTTAACCACAGTTATTCAGACCAGATCAGGACTATCCAGAAACCCTAGTGACTCAGCAACAAGTCATCAGTCGTTCAAAATTCAGATCTGGCCGCGGAGGGGGGGGGGGCAGGTCGACCTGTAGGAGGGAGGCCAACACTAGGGTCGACCCCCTGGTCGACCTGGGTCCTGGGCGGGAATTTTCCCGCCCAGCCCGCTTCTGACTTCCGTTTTTAATTTTGAATCCGGTTTTGAGCCGTTTGAATTTATTTGAATTTCTGAAACGTCTGAAGGCCATAACTTCTTCATACGAAGTCCAATTTACGCAAACTCAGACTCTATCTCAAGCAGTGTTCCGAGACGAACGTAATGGCGTAACCCGTTTCCCTTAATTCTCACATTTGAAATTAAGTATTGTTTAATTCATTACTATAACGTTAACAGAAAATACGGGGTGTTACATTCTCCCTTCCTTTTAGAATTTCGTCCCCGAAATCTTCAAGTAGAGAAGAACTTATATCCTACCATCCAATCGCCCATCTACTCAACCATCAAACACAGGCGTCCATTGTCCTTAAAAGATTTCTAATGCTTCATGATCATATGCATAGTGTGTGTACATGTCCTTATCTAATGCAAAATCAGACGGTCTATTGATTCAGTTGACCTCCTTAATGCAAATTATGTCAGTGCCATGAGTCCATTATGTATGCAATTTTTCCTACTCAAAATTTCCTACATGAGTGCACAATTATTCGTACAAATGCAACGTCCATATGATAACACATCAAGTTTCAATCCATATACAAATACATATATGCATATGCAATATGAAAGTGACTGAGCCGATCTAATACCTAATGTGTGTGTATATGCATCTACTAGCAACCACTAGCAACCACTTGCAACCACTTGCAACCATCAACCATAACATATTTCAATGACATGTTTACATCCAAAAAGGTTTCTACCTAAGGATAAAGGATAGGATCGAGGAGAGACACCTAAAAAGATAGATACAAGCATAAACTTAAGGAAAGAGAGATCAAAGATGTACCCTCAAAAAGAAAAGGGTAGGCTGCACGTATTCTGTCCTCAGTTTCCCAAGTCGCGTCTTCCTCGGCGTCGCTCCGTTGAACTTTTACGAGCTTAACTTCACGGTTGCGTAGCTTTTTGACTTCTATTCCCAAGATACGGGTTGGAACTCTCCTCACAGTTGCTTCTCGTTCAACTTCTACTTCCTCTAGCATGCTTGGTTCTACCACTTCCGCAGACTCGTGTAGGCATTTCCGCAAGTGAGAGACATGAAAGACATTATGAACCCTGGCCAATCTTTCAGGCAGCTGTACCCTATAAGACGTCTTCCCAATCTTCTCGATGATAGGGAACATCCCTACAAATCTTGGTGCTAACTTTCTTGCGGATCCAAAGCGAACGACGTTCCTCAAAGGAGATACTTTAAGGAACACCTTGTCTCCAACTTCGAACTCAAGGTCAGTTCTTCTTTTGTCTGCGTAGGACTTCTGTCTATCTTAGGCAGTCTTCATTCTTCTTCGTATGAAGTTCACTTTCTCTGAATTTCCCTAATCATGTCTGGTCCAAGTATGAGCTTGTATGTGGACTCCCACCAGCAAGTTGGTGATCGGCATGGTCTTCCATATAAAGCTTCGAAAGGAGCCATACCTATGGTGGTTTGGTAGTTATTGTTGTAAGCGAATTCCAGCAAAGGTAAATGATCCTCCCATGTACCTCCGAAGTCAAGAATGCATAGTCTCAAGAGGTCTTCTAATACTCTGTTGACTCTTTCCGTCTGGCCATCGGTTTGAGGGTGATAGGCCGTGCTTAGGCATAACTGTGTGCCTGCAGCCTCTTGTAAACTCTTCCAAAACTCGCTCGTGAAGATAGGATCTCGATCACTCACTATGCTGGAGGGTATCCCATGGAGTCGAACTATCTTTTAAGATATATGGATGCTAGAGATGAGGCGGTCCTTCTACTCTTGACGGGTATAAAGTGGGCGCTTTTTGTGAGCCTGCCCACTATTACCCAAATACTGGTGTTGCCCCTCCTTGACCTAGGCAACCCATCAACAAAGTCCATTGAAATGCTATCCCATTTCCACTGTGGGACCTCTAGAGGATGAAGCAAACCTCCAGGCTTCTTCTGTTCCGCCTTGACTTGCTGGCATATCATGCACTTGGAGACGAATTCAGCTACATCTCTTTTCATGCCACTCCAAAAGAAAACCCTTTTTATGTCTTTGTATATTTTGTCTCCACCGGGGTGTATGGTCAACTTGGAATGGTGTGCCTCTTCGAGAACCTTCTCCACCAAATTCCTTGCTTGTGGGATGCATAGTCTTCCATCCCGTCTCAACCATCCCTTATCATCGATGGAGTATCTATTGAGGTGACTCGAAGTCTCATCCCTAATCAACTTATCTATTATATCAACTAGCTGAGGGTCTTCACGTTGTGCGGCCCCTACTGAGTCCAAAATCGTAGGCCGCACTTCCAATGTTGCTAATTGGCCAGGTACAAATTCAGAGGAGGGCCTAAAGTCAAAGTTGGCTATGTACTCCAAGTTTCGCCTTTCTACAAAGAGAGGGCTTAAGGTTAGTTTCTTTCTACTCAAGGCGTCTGCTACGACATTGCACTTGCCAGGAGTATAGGAAATCTCAAAATCGTATGAGGCAAGAAACTCCATCCATATTTGCTGCCTCAAGTTGAGATCTTTCTACGAGAAAAGGTATTTCAACGACTTATGGTAAATATACAATTCAAATTTCTCACGTAGGAGATAATGGCGCCAAGACTTAAGCGCAAAAACGATGGCTGCCAACTCTAGGTCATGGGTTGGGTAGTTTTTCTCATGTACTTTCAACTGCCTTCCACCATAAGCCACTACCTTCCCTTCTTGCATTAGAACATCGCCTAGTCCCGTTCCGCATGCATCTGTGTATACTGTAAACATCTTGCTTCCATCAGGCAATGTCAGAACTGGGGTTGTTGCTAGAGCCCTTTTTAAATGTTGGAAAGCAATATCGCAATCCAAGTCCCAATTGAAAGCTAGGTTCTTCTTTGTCAACCTAGTAAGTGGAGCTGAGATTTTTGCAAAATCTTTGATGAACTTTCGATTACATCCTGCTAGCCCGAGAAAGCTACGGACTTCAGTTGCGTTTCGAGGAACCTTCCAATCTTGCACAGCAACCATTTTTGCGGGGTCCATAACTAACCCCTCTTTGGACACCACATGTCCAAGGAACCTAACTTCTTCTCTCCAGAAATGACATTTGGAGAATTTGACTTTCAACTGATGTGCACGGAGAGTATCCATGACTTCCCTTAAGTGCTGAGAATGCTCTTCCTCACTTTTTGAGAAGATCAAAATATCATCCACGAAGACCACCACAAACTTATTGAGGAACTCCCTGAACACTCTGCTCATCAAATCAACGAAGTAAGCAGGTGCATTTGTCAAGCCGAAAGGCATGACAAGCCACTCGAAGAAACCATCCGGAGTTCTGAACGCGGTCTTATCAATGCTGTCTTCAGCTACTCTTAGCTGATGAAACCCGCTAGCTAAATCTAATTAGGAAAAAACCGATGCACCTACAAGCTGATCGAACAAATCATCTATTCTCGGGAGTGGGTGCCTATTTTTCTTGGTTAGCTTCTTTAGCTCCCTATAATCAACACACATGCGAAGTGAACCGTCCGCTTTAGTTGCGAACACTACTGGAGAACCCCATTCAGAAATACTCCGCCTTATAAACCCCTTTTCTAGGAGCTCTTTAACTTGCTTGCTGAGCTCTTCCCGCTCCCTTGGAGCCATGTGCCTAACGGGTAAGGAAACGAGTTTTGCATTGTCAACGAGGTATATGCGTAAGTCTATCTCCCGCTTCGGGGGTAAACCCTTTACCTCTTCAAACACATCCGAGTATTCACGGACTACCTTTACAGACTGCAAGTCCTCAACAGACGCATCAAGAGATTCTAGATAACTTAGCATAACAGAGTTCAGGGGATTACAAGAAATTTCAAGAGTGTTACCAAGGCGAGTAAGGAGTCTAACCACTGTCTTTTCACAATCGAGGATGGCACCATTACTGGATAGCCAATCCATGCCTAGAATCAACCCATAGCCCGTGAAGCCCAAAACATAGGCATTGCATCTAAACCCAATGCTTAGAATAGATATTTTCAAATCCAAACAAACCATTGACAAATAAGATGATCCCCCAATTGGATTTGAAACAACCAAGGGATCCTCTACTAAACTAGTGTCTAGGTGCAGAGATTCAACTAAAGCAGCAGATACAAATGAGTGCGATGCGCCAGGATCAAATAGTGTACGAACAGGATGATCAAAAAGATAGACTAAACTTTCAACAAAAATATTTCTACCTCGTTCTTGCGGAGTTGCCGTGAGAGCGTGAACTTGTCCTCCAGATGAAGGTCCAGCTCTCTGCACTTGCTTTCTTGGGCAGTCCTTAGCCATGTGTCCTGTCTCACCACAGTGGAAACAGCCACCCATCTTCCATTTATTCTTCCTGCAGTCTTTAACCAGATGTCCAGGAATGCCACAAAAATTACACTTTCTCTTGTTACGGGGTTTGTTGTTCTTCCCGCCTTTCTTTGAATCAGCCTTCTTATTCTATGACCCCTCCACCTTCTTATCTTGAGGCACTTCCGCTTTTGCCACTTTCTTGCCCTTGTCTTCCTCATGTAAGAGTGCCATGTCCACTAACCTCTCGTAAGTAGCCCCCATAGGTACATGGGCCATAGCCTGGTTGTGAAGTGGGTCATTCAATCCCTTGACAAAATGGAGAAGCCTTCTTATGAGGAGTATTCACTGAGTCCAGTCCAAATCGGGCCAGCTGATTGAATTGGTTGACGTACTCCTTGACCGTCATACTTCCTTGCTTAAGAGACAAGAACTTTTCCAGCTGTAAACTTCGTTCAGCTTGTGAGAGGAATTTCATCTCAAACCTTATTCTGAAATCCACCCATGTTTCAACTGGTATTTCAGCGTTAGTGACTTCCCACCAATAGGAAGCTTCGTCTTTGAGCAACCACACTGCCAACTGTATCTTCTGTCTATCATCCACCTCGGAGATATCGAATAGATCTTCAGTTTCTTTGAGCCAATTCCTTGCTTCTACGAATGATTCAGTTCCCTTGAAATCCTTTCCACCTATGGCCCTATAGTCTCTACAAATCTTTGAGAAAGCATTTGCACGAGGAGGAGGAGGAGGAGCCGCTGCAGCTGGAGGAGGAGGAATATCTGCTGGGCCTGCATCGTTGGCCCTAGCCTCTAAGTACCTCCTGAACCAACCAGGTATCGGCACACCCTCTGGAAGGTTAAGATTCCCAGACATGCTGAAACGAAAAAGAAAAGATTCAAAACAAAGGATAGAATGATAGGGCCTATGGCTTTGGGGGATTATGCCTTTAGAATAAAATAACACTTTTTCTTTTAAAATGCTTCTTTATATTTCTTTTGCAAATAGTTTTCTAAAACTCTTATCTGATCTGGTAAACCTTTTCTCTGATACCAAGTGAAACACCCCACCTCCGTTAAGGTCACTCAAAAAGGGAATGCCTTAACTTTGGTGGAGGGTTATAGGTACAAGACACAGAAAAATTTACAAGATAGATAAATATAAGCAGCGAAAATCAAACATTTATTGCATACGTGGTTCAATACAAAAGCATTACAGCAAATTGTCTCAAAATAACTTCCAAAACATTACACCATAATTTCTGTCTTGATTATTAAATAAAGAAGCATAAATCATAAATAAAACTGCATAAATCCCCAAGTGTAGTATCCAAAAGCCATAGCCAATGTAAGTGAGTCCCAATCATACATCTACTTTCTTGAAGCTTGCAAAGAGTCTGATTAAGCTGGAGCATTCCCTCCTTGTGGACCTGGGGGAGGGGGAACGGAAGAAAAGAGGACGAAAGAAAACGGGTCAAACAATAAGTCTGGTAAGTTCAATGATTACTAGTATTTAAACAAGGAAAGGGATCATAACAGTAATAACAGAACATAGGACAATACCCTAATATAAGATAAGATGAACATGTGATTGCACCCATTACTTTAGCCTCTGCACCTGCTAACCATTGGTTCAACCAGACCCATGTGTTCATAACAAACGATCCCCTTAATGATCGGCTCCTACTCGCATGTATTCATATCCTATGTCATTTGGCCCCGCTTGACTGTAGCTACCTGTGCTGGTCCCACCATGGGGTGTATCAGTCCCTTTGGTGGCAACCCGACACGATTCAAGATGCACAGTGTATACTACTGATGCCCAGTGCCTGCTTTTTCCACTCTGGAGTATGTGCACGTCCATACTCCGTCGGAACCTGCACTGACGCACCAACCGCCGACGTTTTGACCACTTATAATCAACCCAGTAATCATGCCCCACCCTGCCTAGTTCAGGGTACCATGATACATCTATGTGGGTTACTGCTGAAATGGGTCCCCTTACTAGGGTTTTCTAATCAACATGTTTATATGGTTAAGTGTCCAAGTTTACCTAACCCCACCCATCAGTTTAGTTAACATGTTGAATCAGTTAAGTGTTTCCCTAATTGACTTAACCTTAACAATCCTGAGTTAGCTTTAATTTATTCATTAAAGCACCAACCACTCACATTAGACAGGTCTTGTTGTGGTCACCGGATTTGCCAGTCGGTTCCGGGCAGTTTTACACCACAACTCAGTCTAACCTCGGGTCCTTTTTGGGCTTGATGCACTAACCACCCACATTAGTCAGGTCTTGTTGTGGTCACTGGATATGCCGGTCGGTTCTGGGCAGGTTTACACCACAACTCAGTCTAACCTCGGGTTAGGCATATTCATCTTTTCTAAATTCACATATTTTCTATATATGTCTAATTCTTTATGTAAATTAATCTTAATTTACTCATGCCATAATTATCCTTTTAACTATTGCTCACAATAAATGGTATATTAAATATACCATTTTATGAACAAACCTATGCCATGAAATTTTCATGTTTTCCCATCGCTATCCCCGTGGAACGTACGCATGAATCACATAAAGTATTGGGCTAGTAAATTAGCCCAAACCCATAAACAAAACGGGGTAATAAACAAGGGACATGAAATAAACATAAATAGCATACATTTAACTTATCACATGTAACTTGGCATAGATGCATCATTATCTTAACTAAACAGGTAAAGGTGAACTTGTGACTAAGTTGGATCTAATTATCATGTAAACTTGATATAGGTCTAACATGGAGGTTTAACATATAAACACAATTTTAAACCACAATTTTGCATATTGACTTGGGTATGTCAAAACAAAAGAAAGCTACTATAAACATATTTAAATCACAACTTAGGATGATAACTTATGTGTGTTAAACATAAGAGAGCCACTATAAATATATTCGAATCACCACTTAGCATGATAACTTATGTGTGTTAAACATAAGAGAGCTACTATAAACATTTTCGATTCACAACTTAGCATGATGACTTATGTGTTAAAACATAAGAGAGCTACAAATCCAAATCTTGTAACATAAATAGATTCAACTTAACATAGTTCTAGATATACATGAATGTTGATCTAACATGTAAGCATGTGATTTAGATCATAAACTTGCAAATAACCACAAAATTACAACATGACATGTTTCACCATTCTGTTGGCATAATAAGTTCTTTACCCAATCACAATAGATTCCAATAACATACAATATGGTATGTTCATCATCACAAACATATAGGCATGATCAATCGCAATGGTAATATAAGATAAATGAGAATCAAACTTTATATATCTTGTACATAAGCATCATTTTATATTCGAATTACAACATGTCATGATTTCAAAAAGGACATTTAAATCTACGTAATAACCAACTTTCAAACTAAAAAGGAATTCTTGATTTCTGAAATCTGAATTCTGAAATTGGTAAGCTCGCCTTTGACGTAGATTGTTGAATTTGATTACTTTTAATTTGATTTTGATGAAGGCTTTTAACTTGTTTCAGAATTGAAAGCGGTTACGACCTGCTTCGGACATCCATTTTGAATTTTGAATCCGGTTTTGAGCTGTTTGAATTTATTTGAATTTCTGAAACTTCTGAAGGCCATAACTTCTTCATACGATGTCCAATTCACGCAAACTCGGACTCTATCCAAGAAGAATTCTGAAACGAATGCAATGGCGTAACCCGTTTCCCTTAATTCTCACATTTGAAATTAAGTATTGTTTAATTTGTTACTATAACGTTAACATAAAATACGAGGTGTTACAATATTTCTTCAGATGGTTCTTCCTAATCAATTCTTTGATCGATGATTTCAGGTGCCTGCATTCGTTGGTGTTGGGGCCTGGCTGATTATGGAATCGGCAGAACTTTCCAGATTTAGCCATATGATCGGTCATCTTCATTGGTCGAGGTTCCGGGTAATCCTACGTATCTTTCGTGGTAGAGTAGATATTTTGGGGAGTGTATTCAGAGAAGTCAGTTCTGATGGGTCATGAAGGCGAAACTTCTTTTTAGCTTTGTTGTCGTTCCCGTCATTGGCTCGCTTCTGCCCTTGAGCTTTCTGTTGGTTGCATTGAATAGCAGCACTTTTGGGAGCCTCGAGAAGTTGGTTACCAGCAATGATCTGAAGAGGTACAGGATTATCGTCCACTCTCATGTACTCCTCGGCTTTCTTATAGAACTTATCAAGCGTATTTGGTTCCTTCATTTTTATCCATCTCCCAAACTCGCTTGTTTTGTCTATAGCGTTAAGTAAAGCCATGAGGACTATGCGTGGCTCTGGATTACTCACTTCAGACAAGACAACATTGAATCGACGGAGAAAGGCTTTGATAGTTTCCCCTGACTTCTGTTTCATTGCCGAGAGCGTTATAGCATCCTTGGCTTTGGTAGCATACAAGCAGAACTGCTCCTTGAACTTTTTGGTCAGGTCAGATAAACGATCGATAGATTTAGGTGGCAACTTCGTAAACCATAATGATGCAGCACCTTCTAAGTAGAGAGGAAAGTATGTGCATCTCATCTTATCAGTCGCCTTAGCCGCACTCATATTTGAATAGGAAGTAGTTAGGATCAACAAGGCCGTTGTACGGAGGCAAAGTCGGAGGATTGAACTTCTTTGGACATTCTGCTTCAAGGATTCTCTTGGTGAATGGAGTCCTATCAGGAGAGAAGTCCCATTCTCTTTCATCGTCCTTGCTAGCTCGATTCCTTTTCATGATTTGTTCAATCATGTCCGAGATGTATTCTTTAGTGTTATGCCGCTCCGCGGAGCTGAGCTCCTTACCGAATGTTCGTCTGGGCAAACGGTCTTGATTAGAGACCTTAAGTCCTTTACTTTCCAGGCGAAGAGGTGCCCCCGTGGCGGGAATAGTGACCTTTTGAGCATTCACTTCGGAATGATTCTTAGCCTTCGATTTCAAATCTTCAATGTTAGCTTCGTCTTTGTCACTCAACCAATCATAATCATCTTCCATGTTGTCGTTGCGGTTATGATCGGAAGTGGGCGATTTGTTATTTTCTTCGAGATCAACATAAACCTTCTAAGGGGCTGGATTTGGTCGAGCATTAAGGATGGCGTCAAGGTTCTCCATTATAGCTTTAGTAGAAGCATCCATTCTTTGATTCACATTGGCAATAGCGACATTCAACTCATTTTTAGTCATACCGGCTCCACTTACCGAGTTTTCACCAACATCGAAACGGTTAGCAAGTGGTGTTTCTTCATTAGCAATATCATCGGCATTTCCAACATTTTTACTTATGGTCTTCTTAGATTTCACCATTATGTTGGATAAGGCTTAGAACTTCAATGCAAGGCGTTAAACCTTGAGAGAGTGTGAGAGAAGAAAGTGTGAATGCGGCCCCACGGTGGGCGCCAAATGTTAAAATCAAAATTTGAATCCAACACCAAAGGTGTTATGTAAACACTTCACCAAATGGTTAGATTAGAATATGGAGCCGCGCAAACACAAAAGAAAGAGAATAAAATGAAGATAAGGATTTTTATAGTGGTTCGATCTTAGAAAAGATTTACATCCACTTTTGAATCAATTCTCATTACGATATTTTGCTTTACATCATACATGAATTCTCTCTTTACATTCATTTCTCTTTTTTCCCTCTTTTCTCTCTTTATGATCTAAGTTGCACTTGAATTTGCTAAGAAATTGGTGTGATTTTTTGCTTTGTGATGATGGACGTATGAATCTTCAATCACTTTTTCAATTGGGCGATATTCATGGATTCCATAGTGATTTAAAGTTAAATAAAGGCTTTAGAGAGGATTAGAAGTGGTTGGAGATCATTTGAATTAAGCTAAAATGATTTTCCATGGCGCATGAAAGAGATTAGAGAAGCTTAGATTGAATCAGAGAGAACTCTAGTCTTGATTGGAATGGATTTGATCCATTTGATGTTGGAGAGGAGTTGTTTGATCCTTGGAAGTCATTGATGAAGTTGGAGGAGAGCTTCAAATTTGGCGGCACTTCATTGTAGGAACGAAATTTGGTCCCCCTTCAAGTGTGGTGTAGTGGGGGTATTTGTAGTAGTGATTTAGGGGTAGTGATACACTTGTAAATATGTGTGGTACAGCTGGCGTTAATCCTTTACAGATGTAGTACAGCTATAACGTGAACTGCGCCATGACTTAAACAACCCGCGCATCTTGGACCTGGCCACGACATGAAATAGAATCGCTATGAACTTCAATTACCATCTCACGGCATGACTTATGGCCTCATATCCATATGGCATGAATTGTTTTGCGGATCAGTTATTTATTCATTCTTTTTACAACTGTCAGTTATAACCCATACAGTGATCCACATGAACAATATGCCACATCACCACCTTTTCCAGTGCAACGGTATGACTCGTCTTTCTCATGTATATTGCGGTTTGGTCCAATGACCTAACAACCTTCACTATCATGACATGAAGGTGTATGAGAACAGACATGCTTTGACAAGATCAAGTGCGTTGGCTAACAGTGTGCCATAATTTAAACACATACACGACATGGATCTAAAAACATATGGGTTGCTTTCCTTCTTACGACATGCGCCATACTCATTCGAACGTTGTGACATGCGGAACCGTTTAGACTTCAGACGACATGCCTCCACGTAATTGAATCTGCGGCATGACACCAGATGCGACATGGGCATAATAGCTTGATCTTTTATATGCCACATAACTCCAGTGCTATGTAGTATATTCCGCTATTTATTGCCACGTGTCCATCCTTGTATAGGATAAATTCATTCCATGTGGTTTGTCTAAACATGATTTAATGCGGACGTCATGAAGGTTCATGCGACTTGAATAATGACTCTTTAACTTTCTAGTGACATGGTCTTATATTGTATGAACGGTACGACTTGGTTCCATTTCTTTACATATAAGCTGCGACTTCATTTAATATCCCTTGGTCACGACATGAATTCATGCAGCAAGTGTCAATGGACCAAGGGAATGTTTTTACAGTATGAATGGTTAGGTTTAAATCCTGCCATGTGTATGTTCTCGATGGAACCAACGACTTGCTGAGATGAGTTCATCAGCTTGTATGGAATTCCGACATACGACATGTCATGCTTCACAACTTGAGTGCCAAAATATCCGCACACGACTTACGGTATGCATGCATTTAACGACTTGGAGTATGTGCATTGGTTTCACATATAATATTACTTAGTAACGACATGCCTCCGAACCGTGTTGATCAGTTTGAAAATTCGCGTCATTGGAACTTGCGATATGGATTATTTGTAGTATGACTCAGGTCGTTCCAATGACTTAGTTTGAGCGGCTTGGCTTGCCCGACATGGCTTCATATCGCGCTACGGCTTGGCATGTCGCTTTAATGATTTTATAATATGAACGGTTTACTGCTCGTACCATAAATTTGCGGTAGCCCTTTGACGTTGATTCGTTGAACCGTGTTCTAACGGGGTTAACACACCTATACCAATATTTGATTAATTCCTTAAAGCAAATATGTACCTTCTCCATATTAATATATTACCTTCCCAATTTGATTTGATTCGAGAATCAATTAATATCTCATCATTAATATATTTAAAACATCCAAATTTAACAACCCGCCTCGATTTAAATATATTCATCAATCAAGAAAAAATGGTTGTTGGGTCAGCGCCCCATGGCGCTAAGTAGCTCGTACCACACCAATTAAGTTTGAACAATGCTCAAACTTGTCCTTTGGAACCGACTTGGTTAGCATATCAGCTGGATTGTCATTTGTGTGAATCTTCGATAGCTTTATCTTATTTCTCTCTTCCTCAAGCATGAGAAAGAAACTCCTTACATGTAAGCTGGCTTGCTTTTCCATAAGATGGATGGCGCTTTAACTGTCTAAAGACAACTCCACGGTCATCTGCATCATTAAAAAATAATCCAAAAGCTGCAACAAATATAATCCTTCTTTAGTTGCTTTCACAATAAAAATGAGCTCTGCCTCTATTGTTGATAAAGCTACAATGGACTGTAACTTGGATCTCTAAGAACCCGGGCCTATGCCAAGTTAAAAACATAACCCGAAATCGATTTTGTACCATCTTTATCTCCAGCAAAATCTGAATCCCAATAACCCCTTAGAGTTATGTCACTACCTCTAAAAATAGCCAATGTCAGAAGTTCCTCTCAAATATCTTAGAATCCACTTTACTGCTTGCCAATGAGGCTTTCCTGAGTTACTGCTAACAACACCAACTGCATGAGCTAAATCAGGCCTTTTGCATACCATATGTAACACCCCACGTCCATTAATGTCACTCACAAAGGGAATGCATTAACTTCCATGGAGGTTTTAAGTGAATATAGAACAGTAAAATTACAACAAGACAGATATAAAATAGTACTTGGAAATTCAAAAACTTTATTTCATTGTAGCAGAAGTCAAAACATGTTTGATTACATCATAACACCACATTCAATGTCAAGTACAATATCTATCTTGATAAAACAAGTACATAATCCCATTACATGAATAGCCATTAAAAAGAAAGATAACAAGCTGGACTTTACTTCAGCAGTCCAAGCTTTCCAGAAGATAAGCGATCCAACTAGACTCCACTAGAACTTGGCCCAACCTGCGGACCTGAAGGGAGAAAAAGGATGGAAAAGAGGGGGTCAGACATAAAGTCTGGTGAATATGATAATTCTACAATACTATTACCAAAATAACTGGACTAAGGCATAAGCTGGAAAACAAGAAAATGTCTATGAAGAGCAGATTAAGGACATAGACAATCGCTAAAGGCAACGTTATAGGCGCTCCTAAATACTAAAGGATAAACACTATACTGCACCACACCAGTCACCCTAAAGGTTCATCCCACTTAGCTTCACTTAGAAACTTTCCCAATGGCTTTACGTACCCCTAGCTGACTACATAGGTGCCGCCTGCCCCTATCTCCACTAGGTGTACCCTACTTCCCATTATTCGATCGGCTCCCTAACTCGTAGATACCCGTGCTGGCCCCACAGTGGGGTGTATCACTCCCCTAAAGTGGCAAACTGATACAACGGACATGCACGGCTTATACCTACACGATGCAACAACGTCTTACCTACCAGCCCGGGTCCACACACGCATATGAAACCCGTTGGACTTGCGTTGCCACCGCTCCCTGTTTTGGCCTCTTATAGTCAAACCCAGTATGCGTGTCCCGTCCTCGACTTGGGTCGAGCCCACAAAGATACGTTTTGGGATACTGGTTGAAATGGGCCCCCACTATTTACCACAAGCATTCCACCTAAGCTTGTCCCCATTAGTCCATCCCACTTAACCCACTTAGTCATGTTCATTTACATGTGTGTTTGGTTAAGTCTAATCGTATTTCAAATGCCTCTAAAGGCAACCACCAGATTCCTCATGTCACCCAAGGCACCTACTTAACCCCCATGTCCCACCTTACATGATTATCTGGTTAAGTATTTCTTAGTTCATTAAGGCCATAACCTCATAAAGACCTCTCACATTAGACTGGCATTTATGGCAGCTGGATTTGCCGGGCGGGTCCGGGCAGTCTTACACCATAAAAGAGTCTAACCTCGTGTCTTTACAACTGTTATGCTTTAGTTTGGGCCTAGGACCTCTCAAATTGGGCCGACATTTGTGACTACTGGATTTGCTGGGCGGGTCCGGGCAGGTTTACATCACAAACGGGTCCAACCTCGTGTCCTAAGCATTGATTATTAATAATAATCCACTTTCCCCCAATTTTAATAATTCCCTACTTGAATTATTAATTACTTCCAATTTTTAACAATGTCCATAATTGACTCAATTATGGACATCCATTCATGGTATGCAAAATCTTACAAAATTGCACCCAATTTATTAATTCCTAATATTACCCCTACCCCACGTTTGAACGTTTATTCGCAAAATATATGTTAGACTCGAATAGCCTAACTCATAGCATAAAAGAGATTATCATAATAACAACATGTATATGTGACCAAATGAATCATAATAAGGGGTGAAACTTGCATATGTCCAACTTGCATAGATTATACATGTCATGGACCTAAAGGTGTCAACTTGTTCAAAATTCACCTAATATAATCTCAATCAATTTTCATAAACTTACATATGAACATGTGTGAATCAACATCATCTAATTTTTTAACAACATGGTTTTATATGGGTACACCTAACTCAATAGGCAAATTCCCATAATCAAGTTTTATTTAATTATAGTTTCAAGTTTATGGGTACACCTAACCTAATAGGCAAATTCCCATAAACAAGATCCATTTAAATTAAAAAAACATAACTTTAAGCATGTTCCAACAACATCATGATTTTACAACATAATATAGCATGATTTATAACATGGCATAGTATGATAGTATAACATAGCTTGACATGATTCTCAACATAGCACGACATAGCATAAGAGAATTTACAACATAGCATGACATAGCATATATAATTTACATCATACGACAATATAATAACATAATAAGAGATCCACAAAATATAGAATTTACAATTACAAATCACATCACTTTCTTGTGATCCATTCATAACTGAGTCAAATTAGTTTGTAATAGTCTTGTGAGAATCATCATACTCACCAACAAAAGAAAAGAATTAGAGAAAGAGAGATCTTTTGATTTGATTTGTGTAGATTTAGTTGTAGATGATTAGGCTTCCTCTTCTTAGTTTGTGACGGCTATGCTGAACTCCATGGCAGCAGCATGACGGTAGCTTCTCTAATTTTACAAGTGATTTAGGTCTAGGGTCTACCCACTTATTTATAGATTTTAGAATTCATTTAGGCCATTAGATTTAACCTAGAAATAACCGCAGCCGTTCAGACAAGATGGGTTTATCTTGTTGACTCAGCAATGAGTCAGAAGTGACTCAGCAAACACTCAGCATATTAATAAACTTCTATTCATGTCATAAATATATATATTTTCTACAATGTACATATTAGATACATCCCCCTTTACTTATTATTGTTTTTATATACATATTAGATACATCCCCTCTCTCACACACTTATTAATATTTTTATATTCATATTAGATACATCCCCTCTCTTACACAGTTATTAATATTTTTATATTCATATTAGATACATCCCCTCTCTTACACACTTATTAATATTTTTATATTCATATTAGATACATCCCCTCTTCTACACACTTATTATTATTTTAGCAACTTTAGTGTTAATAGAAAATTCGGGGTGTTACATTCTCCCCTCCTTTTAGGATTTCGTCCCCGAAATCTTCAAGTCTGGAAGAATGTATATCCTACCATCCAAACGTCCATCTACTCATCCATCATACACAGGCATCCATTGTCCTTACAGACTTCTAATGCTTTCATGTTTAAATGCACAGTGTGTGTATATGTCCGTATCTAATGCAAAATCAGGCGGTCCACTGATTCAGTTGACCTCCTTAATGCAAATTATGTAAGTGTCATGAATCCATTATGTATGCAAAAGATCCTAATTGCTTACATACTACTTCTATATGCGTGCACACCCATTCAACCGAATGCAGCATCCATATGATGGTACAACCATTATACATCCATTATACTAAATACATCCATATATATGCAATATGCAATATGAAGTGACTGAGCCGATCTAGTGCCTAAAGTGTGTGTATATATGCATCCACGAGCAACCACTAGCAAACACTTGCATCCATTTTGCATCCATCATACATAACATGTCTCAAACACATGTTTCAACCATAGGATTATCCTAACTAAAGGTCAAAGATACTAATGAGAGGACATACTAAAGATAAGATAAGATAAGCTAAGCGATAAAGGAGAAATTAAAAGACATACGCTCAATAAGAAAAGGGTACAACGAACGCATCTTCTCTTCTGTCTCCCAAGTTGCGTTGCTCTCATCATCTCCCCATTGCACTTTAACCAGTCTGACCTCTCGATTCCTCAACTTTTTGATCTCCGACCCAAGAATGCATGTAGGAGCTCGTCTAATTGTTGCATCACGCTCTATTTCCACCTCTTTAAGCAAGCTCGGCTCTACCACCTCCGCGGTCTTGTGCAAACACTTCCTCAAATGTGATACATGAAATACGTCGTGTACTCCACTAAGTTTCTCAGGCAACTCCACCCTATATGCCATCTTCCCAATCCTGTCTTTTACAGGAAACGGCCCTACAAACCTTGGTGCTAATTTCCCCACGGACCCAAAGTGAACAACATTCTGTAACGGAGATACTTTGATAAAAACCATGTCCCCAATGTCAAACTCAAGATCTGTCCTCCTCTTATCAGCATACGATTTCGGCCTATCTTGTGCTGCTTTCATCCTCCTTCGAATCAACTCAATCTTGTCCGAGGTTTCCCTAACCATATCGGGCCCAAGTAGGATTTTATCGGTAGATTCCCACCAACATGTAGGCGAACGGCAAGGCCTTCCATAAAGAGCTTCGAAAGGTGCCATGCCAATACTAGACTGAAAGCTATTATTATATGCGAATTCTACTAACGGAAGGTGCTCTTCCCATGTACCCCCAAAGTCTAGGATACAAAGCCTTAAAAGATCCTCTAGAATGCGATTCACCCTCTCGGTCTGGCCGTCTGTCTGAGGATGATATGCGGTGCTCAAACATAGCTGAGTCCCTACCACCTCTTGTAAACTCTTCCAAAATTCGCTAGTAAAGATGGGGTCACGGTCGCTTACTATACTAGAAGGAATACCGTGCAAACGAACTATCTCCTTAATGTATACAGAAGCCAACCACGGAGCAGTCCTCTTACTTTTCACGGGAATAAAATGGGCGCTTTTAGTAAGTCTATCTACTATAACCCAAATCCCCGTGTTACCCTTCCTTGATCTTGGTAATCCATCCACAAAATCCATTGAGATGCTTTCCCATTTCCATAGTGGAACTTCTAATGGGTGAAGCAACCCACCGGGTTTCTTTTGTTCTGCTTTAACTCGTTGGCACACCAAGCATCTAGCGACGTACTCGGCCACATCCTTTTTCATACCGGCCCAAAAGAAAACCCGCTTCATATCTTTGTACATCTTATCCCCGCCGGGATGAATGGTCATTTTTGAGCGATGAGCATCATCAAGAATGGCCTTCCTTAAGTCTTCGTCTTGTGGTACACAAAGTCTATTATCCCTTCGTAACCAACCCTTATCGTCTAGGTTATACCTACGAAGATGGCTTGACGACTCCCCCCCTTTGAGCTTTTCTACTATCTCAACCAACTGTGGGTCGTCTCGCTGTGCCTCACCAACCCGTCCTAGAAGTGTAGGTCTAACCTCCAAGGATGTTAACAGACCGGGTACTAATTCAACGGAGGGTCTAAAGTCAAACATAGAGATGAATTCTAAGCTTTGTCGTTCAACAAACAACGGACTCAAGGACAACCTTTTCCTACTTAAGGCGTCTGCCACCACGTTACCCTTGCCCGGGGTATATGCTATTTCAAAATCGTAGGAGGCTAAGAATTCCATCCACCGTTGCTGCCTTAAATTCAAATCCTTCTGAGAGAATAAGTATTTTAATGATTTGTGGTCAGTGAACAGTTCGAATTTCTCACCAAGAAGATAGTGACGCCAAGACTTAAGCGCGAAAACAATTGCGGCTAGCTCTAAGTCATGCGTGGGGTAATTCTTTTCATGAACCCTCAACTGCCTTCCACCATAGGCTATTACTCTTCCCTCTTGCATGAGGACCGCGCCAAGTCCCGTCCCACAAGCATCAGTATAGATGGTAAACGGTTTATTCCCGTCTGGCAGCACTAAGACTGGGGCTGAAGTTAAGGCTCTCTTTAAACGTTGGAACGCATCATCGCAATCTTTGTCCCACGTAAAAGCCAGGTTCTTCTTCGTTAACCGTGTTAATGGAGCTGATATTTTTGCGAAGTCTTTGATAAACTTCCTATAATAGCCAGCCAACCCCAAGAAACTTCTTACTTCGGTTGCATTTTTAGGGACCTTCCAATCTTGGATGGCCACCACCTTTGCGGGATCCACTGCTATCCCTTCTTTGGAAACCACGTGCCCTAAGAACCGTACTTCCTTCCTCCAGAAGTGACACTTAGAAAATTTTGCCTTAAGGTTATGCGCTCGAAGGGTTTCCAACACTTCCCTAAGATGTAGGGAGTGCTCTTCTTTATTCTTAGAAAAGACTAAGATGTCATCCACAAAGACTACCACGAATTTGTTAAGGTATTCCCTAAACACCCTACTCATCAAATCAACAAAATATGCAGGGGCGTTTGTCAAACCAAAGGGCATCACTAGCCATTCATAGAATCCGTCAGGAGTCCTAAAAGCAGTCTTATCTATACTATCCTCAGCCACTCTCAGTTGATGAAAGCCAGTGGCTAAGTCCAACTGCGAAAACACTGAGGCGCCAACTAACTGATCAAAGAGATCGTCAATCCTCGGCAGTGGGTGTCGGTTCTTTTTAGTAAGCTTGTTTAGTTCTCTATAGTCCATACAAAGTCTAAGAGACCCATCCGCCTTTGTGGCAAAAACTACTGGAGCACCCCACTCCGATATACTACGTCTTATGAACCCCTTCTCAAGCAACTCCTTTACTTGCTTATTGAGTTCCCTCCTTTCACGAGAAGCCATGTGGCGCACTGGCAAAGATACGGGTTTAGCATTATCCACAAGGTAAATTCGAAAGTCTATCTCCCGCTTTGGAGGTAAGCCCTTCACCTCCTCAAACACATCCGGATATTCCCGGACCACTTCTATCGATCGCAGGTTCTCTACAGACGCGTCAAGCGATTCAAGATAACTTAGCATAACGGAATTTATGGGATTACAAAAGATGTCGAGAGCATTACCAAGGCGAGTCACAAGCCTAACTACTCTCCTTTCACAATCAAGAATGACCCTATTTCTAGGCAACCAATCCATTCCTAAAATTAGCCCATAGCCCGTGAAGCCCAATACATAAGCATCACATCTAAATTCAACGCTAAGTATAGAGATTTTCAAATCCAAACATATCATGGTCAAATGAGCCGAACCCCCAATTGGATTTGAAACGACCAAGGGATCCTCTACTAAACTGGTGTTCAAGTGCAGTGATTCAACTAATGATGCAGAGATAAACGAATGAGATGCGCCAGAATCGAATAAGGTACGGACAAGATGATCAAACAGAAAAACTAAGCTTTCAACAGAAATTGTTCTACCTCTTTCTTGCAGCGGTGGGGCCGCAATAGCCTGAACTTGCCCCCTTGCCTGCCCTGGTGCCATAAGAGCCTGCACCTGTCCTCCCGAGGTAGACCCTGCCCTCTGCCCCTTCTTTGGACAGTCCTTCACTAAATGTCCCGCATCTCCACAATGAAAACAACCAGTCTTCTTTTTCTTTCTACAATCTTTGCTGAGATGGCCAGGCGTCCCACAATTGAAGCATTTCTTCTTCCCTTTGCCATTATTGTTTTTACCACCCTTCCTATTTTGCTGTTGGGGTTTCTTCTGATCCCCTTTCTTTTCAACTGCCTTATCCTCATGCATAAGTGCCATTTCTACTAGCTTTTCAAAGGTGGCTCCCATAGGGATGTGGGTCATAGCCAACCCTTGCAACGGTTCATTCAAGCCTCTAACAAACCTCAAAGCTTTCTTCTCTGGCGTGTTCACCAACTCCAAGCCAAACCTTGCTAACTGATTAAATTTATTGACATATTCCTTTACTGATGAGCTCCCTTGCTTTAGTGCCAGGAATTTTTCCATATTTAAGTTCTCCTCTGCCCTTGAAAGAAACTTTGCCTCAAACCTTCGTCTGAAATCCGCCCATGAATCAACTGGACGTTCCCCGTTAGTGACCTCCCACCAAAACGAGGCCTCTCCCTTCATTAACCAAGCAGCTAAACGGACTTTCCTCCTATCTTCCACTTCAAAGATATCCAACAATTCCTCAGTCTCCTTAAGCCAATCTCTGGCCTCCACAAACGTCTCAGTCCCTTGAAAAGTTTTTCCTCCCATAACCTTGAATTCCTTGCACGTCTTTGCAAAAGTGTCAACACGAGGAGGAGGAGGAGGAATGGGTGCAACTAGGGGTGGAGGAGTATCCGCTGGGCCTGCAGTGGTGGCCCTAGCCTCCAAGTATCTCCTAAACCACCCTGGAATCGTCACACCTTCTGGGAGATTAAGATCTTCAGCCATGCTGAAACGAAAAAGGAAAGATTCAAAATGGAGAATTCGAAAGATAAAGATAAGGATATGGCTATTTGGGATTATGTATTTCATAAAAACTCTCTTTAAATAACATGTTTTTTTTTGAAAGCACTTCTTCCAAAAATACTTTAGAAAAAAAAATTCTAAAAAAAAAAAAAAATTTATCTGTTCTGGTAACCTTATGCTCTGATACCACGTGTAACACCCCACGTCCATTAATGTCACTCACAAAGGGAATGCATTAACTTCCATGGAGGTTTTAAGTGAATATAGAACAGTAAAATTACAACAAGACAGATATAAAATAGTACTTGGAAATTCAAAAACTTTATTTCATTGTAGCAGAAGTCAAAACATGTTTGATTACATCATAACACCACATTCAATGTCAAGTACAATATCTATCTTGATAAAACAAGTACATAATCCCATTACATGAATAGCCATTAAAAAGAAAGATAACAAGCTGGACTTTACTTCAGCAGTCCAAGCATTCCAGAAGATAAGCGATCCAACTAGACTCCACTAGAACTTGGCCCAACCTGCGGACCTGAAGGGAGAAAAAGGATGGAAAAGAGGGGGTCAGACATAAAGTCTGGTGAATATGATAATTCTACAATACTATTACCAAAATAACTGGACTAAGGCATAAGCTGGAAAACAAGAAAATATCTATGAAGAGCAGATTAAGGACATAGACAATCGCTAAAGGCAACGTTATAGGCGCTCCTAAATACTAAAGGATAAACACTATACTGCACCACACCAGTCACCCTAAAGGTTCATCCCACTTAGCTTCACTTAGAAACTTTCCCAATGGCTTTACGTACCCCTAGCTGACTACATAGGTGCCGCCTGCCACTATCTCCACTAGGTGTACCCTACTTCCCATTATTCGATCGGCTCCCTAACTCGTAGATACCCGTGCTGGCCCCACAGTGCGGTGTATCACTCCCCTAAAGTGGCAACCTGATACAACGGACATGCACGGCTTATACCTACATGATGCAACAACGTCTTACCTACCAGCCCGGGTCCACACACGCATATGAAACCCGTTGGACTTGCGTTGCCACCGCTCCCTGTTTTGGCCTCTTATAGTCAAACCCAGTATGCGTGTCCCGTCCTCGACTTGGGTCGAGCCCACAAAGATACGTTTTGGGATACTGGTTGAAATGGGCCCCCACTATTTACCACAAGCATTCCACCTAAGCTTGTCCCCATTAGTCCATCCCACTTAACCCACTTAGCCATGTTCATTTACATGTGTGTTTGGTTAAGTCTAATCGTATTTCAAATGCCTCTAAAGGCAACCACCAGATTCCTCATGCCACCCAAGGCACCTACTTAACCCCCATGTCCCACCTTACATGATTATCTGGTTAAGTATTTCTTAGTTCATTAAGGCCATAACCTCATAAAGACCTCTCACATTAGACTGGCATTTATGGCAGCTGGATTTGCCGGGCGGGTCCGGGCAGTCTTACACCATAAAAGAGTCTAACCTCGTGTCTTTACAACTGTTATGCTTTAGTTTGGGCCTAGGACCTCTCACATTGGGCCGACATTTGTGACTACTGGATTTGCCGGGCGGGTCCGGGCAGGTTTACATCACAAACGGGTCCAACCTCGTGTCCTAAGCATTGATTATTAATAATAATCCACTTTCCCCCAATTTTAATAATTCCCTACTTGAATTATTAATTACTTCCAATTTTTAACAATGTCCATAATTGACTCAATTATGGACATCCATTCATGGTATGCAAAATCTTACAAAATTGCACCCAATTTATTAATTCCTAATATTACCCCTACCCCACGTTTGAACGTTTATTCGCAAAATATATGTTAGACTCGAATAGCCTAACTCATAGCATAAAAGAGATTATCATAATAACAACATGTATATGTGACCAAATGAATCATAATAAGGGGTGAAACTTGCATATGTCCAACTTGCATAGATTATACATGTCATGGACCTAAAGGTATCAACTTGTTCAAAATTCACCTAATATAATCTCAATCAATTTTCATAAACTTACATATGAACATGTGTGAATCAACATCATCTAATTTTTTAACAACATGGTTTTATATGGGTACACCTAACTCAATAGGCAAATTCCCATAATCAAGTTTTATTTAATTATAGTTTCAAGTTTATGGGTACACCTAACCTAATAGGCAAATTCCCATAAACAAGATCCATTTAAATTAAAAAAAACATAACTTTAAGCATGTTCCAACAACATCATGATTTTACAACATAATATAGCATGATTTATAACATGGCATAGTATGATAGTATAACATAGCTTGACATGATTCTCAACATAGCACGACATAGCATAAGAGAATTTACAACATAGCATGACATAGCATATATAATTTACATCATACGACAATATAATAACATAATAAGAGATCCACAAAATATAGAATTTACAATTACAAATCACATCACTTTCTTGTGATCCATTCATAACTGAGTCAAATTAGTTTGTAATAGTCTTGTGAGAATCATCATACTCACCAACAAAAGAAAAGAATTAGAGAAAGAGAGATCTTTTGATTTGATTTGTGTAGATTTAGTTGTAGATGATTAGGCTTCCTCTTCTTAGTTTGTGACGGCTATGCTGAACTCCATGGCAGCAGCATGACGGTAGCTTCTCTAATTTTACAAGTGATTTAGGTCTAGGGTCTACCCACTTATTTATAGATTTTAGAATTCATTTAGGCCATTAGATTTAACCTAGAAATAACCGCAGCCGTTCAGACAAGATGGGGTTTATCTTGTTGACTCAGCAATGAGTCAGAAGTGACTCAGCAAACACTCAGCATATTAATAAACTTCTATTCATGTCATAAATATATATATTTTCTACAATGTACATATTAGATACATCCCCCTTTACTTATTATTGTTTTTATATACATATTAGATACATCCCCTCTCTCACACACTTATTAATATTTTTATATTCATATTAGATACATCCCCTCTCTTACACAGTTATTAATATTTTTATATTCATATTAGATACATCCCCTCTCTTACACACTTATTAATATTTTTATATTCATATTAGATACATCCCCTCTTCTACACACTTATTATTATTTTAGCAACTTTAGTGTTAATAGAAAATTCGGGGTGTTACACTATAGCATACATTAGGCTTTCAACCATACTAGTGTAAGGAATATTACACATATCTCTTTTGTCTTCATCCGATGCGGGGCACATATCTCTAGATAGCTTAAATTGAGAGGCTAATGGAGTAGCCACCGGTATAGCCTTCTCTATATCAAATTGAGATAAGACTTTCTTGTTAGATTGAGTTTGAGTGAGCCTCAAAACTCTTTTCTTTCTATCCCTCTGAATCCCCATACCCAAAATTCTTTGTACGTTTCCCAAATCTTTCATCTCAAACTCCTTGCTGAGCTTCATCTTCGTCTTTGAAATTCTAGTCATGCTCTTAGAAGTTATCAACATATCATCAGCATAAAGCAACAAATAAATGATGTCATCATTACATTTCTTAAAACAGACGCATTGGTCCTTAAAGCTTCTAGAGTAACCTTGTGAGATCTTATTATATTTCTTATACCACTGTCTAGGAGACTGTTTTAAACTATAAAGAGATTTGTTAAGTTTACAAACATGACTAGGTCTGCTACTATCAATGAACCCTCTGGCTGTTGTAGATAAATGTTCTCCTCAAGTTCACTCTGCAAGAATGCTGTTTTGACATCTAATTGTTCCAATTTCATGTCGAAGTGAGAAACTAGTGCCAAAAAAGCAAATGGAAGTGTGTCTAGCAACTGGAGAGAAAATATCATGGAACTCCACAGTTTTCTTCTAAACGTGTCCTTTCTCCACTAATCTTGCCTTTTACCTTAAGTCACCGTTGCTGCCATCTTTCACCTTATGGATTTATTTACATCCAGTTCCTCTCTTGCCGGAAGGAAGTGGAACTAAATCCCAAGTGTAATTTTTGTGTAAAGACTCAATCTCCTCCTCCATAACTACTAACCAACGTTTTCTCTATAGTTTCTGGGTTCATCATGAAATAGATCAATGCATAAGCTGTCATATCATCAAAGTCGATGTCTTCAATACTTAATCCCACAAAATCATCAAGCCATGTAGGTCTTTTCTTCCCTTTCGTTGGTCGAGTTCGAATTTGAGCTCCACCTTGAGATTGATCATCTGTCCTCTCCTTATCAACCATGGTGTCATCGCCATCACCATTTTTACTCGTATGGAAGTCTGATGATCAACCTTGTGTTTGGTATTATGAATTTGTCTTCTCAACATCATCATTAATGGAAGAAGAAGGCTCCACCTTCAACATAGACTTCTCATCAAATATAACATGCCTGCTAGTAACAATCTTCTGAGTAGTAGGACACCATAACCTATAACCCTTTATTCCTTTCTTATAGCCAAGAAAAATATATTTGTGCGATCTTCGATCTAACTTCCCTTTGCTCCCATGCACATAAGCTGGACAACTAAGCACTTTGAGAAAAAATATGAAATAGGCTTTCCCTTCCATACTTCTTAAGGAATCTTCATATCTATGGTGGTAGAAGGTGTGCGGTTAATAAGGAAAACCACCATAGATAATGCTTCTGCCCAAAATCTCTTCTCTAATCCTGCAGTCAGATGTAAGCAACGAGTTTTTTTCCAACAAAGTCCGATTCATTCTCTCTGCAACCCATTTGACTAAGGGTCCCCTGGTGTAGTGTCTTTTGTTTCCCTCAGACTCACAAAATTTGATGAATTTTTGAGAAGTAAATTCACTACCATTATCTGAACGAAGAACTTTCACTTTCTTTCCAAACTGCTTCTCAACAAAAGATTTCCAACTTTGAAATCTAATAAAAGTTTCATCATTGAATTTCACAAGGTAAACCCATACCTTTTTAGAAAAATCATCAATAAATGAAACAAAATACATGGCTCCTCCAAAAGATAAGCATGGTGCGGGGCCCCATACATCCGCGTGAACATACTCTAAAACATCTTTAGACTTATGCTCCGCACTGCCAAAAGAAACCTTTGTATGCTTTTCAAGTACACATCCTACACAAAAGCCAAGTTTTGAATGATGAAAACCGTCAATCAAACCTCGCTTTCTCAATACTTCCAAACCATGCTCTCTAATATGACCTATACGAAAATGCCACAATATGGCAGAGTCGGAATCAATAGAATCAACAACTGAAGCATACTCGCAACAACAGTTGTACCCTTCAACAAATATAAATTTCCATTTTTACCCCTTTCATTACTGTTAATGAGCCATTTGTAATTTATAATGAATGGTTTCCTATTACACACTTTAAGCCAAAATTGCACAATGCTCCAATTGGGATCAAACTACGCCTTAAATCAGCTATATGCCTGACATCATATAAAGTATGAACAATGCCATTAAACATCCAGATTTTTATCTTTCAGTACCAATCATGCGACAAGAAGCATTATTTCCCATGAGAACCTCTCCTCCATCAAACCAACTATAAGTTGAAAAAAAATGAGACTATTAGGTGCCATGAGATAGGATGCTCATGAGTCAATAATCCACGTAGTACTCTTCATAGAATAGGCAGAAGCTATAGAAATGCCAGGATCACTTTCTGAATGCGATGTCTCCACAGTAGAAGCTAAAGCCTTTTGGGGAACAGCTTTGTTTATATTCTCAAACTTAGGGTAACTTGTAACATAATGTACATGTTTTCTACAATAATGACAAACTCCATTCTGTGCACCCCTTGACTGAGCTCTAGACTTAGCTCTATCTCCACCATATTTGGGTATACTCTTACTTCTTCCCCTTTGTGTAATAAGGCATTCAGAATCATTCTCTATGCCCATGCTTCCTAACTTTACCCTCAACATCTCGTTATGCAAATTTGTCTTCATATCCTCCAAGCAAATAAATGAACGTCTGTAGACCATAGAGTCAACAAAAGTGTTATACTCTGCAGGCAAAGAACATAATAAATAACAGCTTGCGCTTCACTCTCAATCCTTACATCAGCTACTCAAAGATTCATGAAAAGCGTGCTAAGGGCATCCACATGAGCAAATACATCGGTTCCAGGCTTCATTTTGAATGGATAAAGTTGTTGTTGTAGGATTATGTTGTTGGTAACATACTCGTCGTAGAACTTTCTATGAAGAGCATCCCATAGTTCCTTAGTAGTTTTCACATGAGAAAACTCTCTAAGCACTTCATCAGAAAGACTAAGTTAGATGGTAGTAAGAGCATCCTCTTCCAATTCTTCTACCTCTTCACATGCTAAATTTCTCACTTTCTCCATATTAGAGACAATCTTAAATGTCCTCTCATTATTCAACACCGCTTCCATCTTCATCTTCCATGTACCAAAATCCCCTTTTCCATCAAATCTAGCAACTCCATAATTTATAGAGCTTCTACGACCGCTATTCTTTGGGGAATTAAACATAGCTGAAATAGCCTTTGAATAGAACAACAAGTTATGATACCAAGCTTTAGTGAAAATCAGTGGTTTGGCAGTGGAAGCAGAACACCTAATAATCAAGCCTGTCAACAATCTCAATAATACTAACCCAACAAAGATGATAAAGAAAAACAAATGGTTCAAATTATAGAGAAAAACATAAATAGAAAAAGGAAAGAACACAGCAATATAACGAGGTTCAACTATGCCTACGTCCTAGGACCTTTTATTTCGTCACTTCAAGAGGAGGTACAATATGAGAAAAAATACACAACTCAACACAATTTTCTCATCCTATAATAGATACATAAATATGGATCTTATTGAAGATAATATATGGAGAGAGCTTTCTTCTTTTGTGTGTTGAAAATATGAGCAACTGTCTGCGTATATATAGGAGGAAGGATGGAGAATGCTGCATATATAAGGATGAAATATTTCCAAACTGATTCTACCACTAATTTAGCACATTTTCAAACTGTTTCCACAAATATTAATATTTGATTGATTCCTTTAATCAAATATATACCTTCTCCATATTAATATATTATCTTCTCAATTTGACTTGATTACGAGAGTCAATTAATATCTCCTCATTAATATATTTAAAACATCAAAATTTAACACTTTGTCATATAACCAGCTGAGAGGCATGACAGAAAGAGAGGTGGGCAACCATAATTTAAACGAAAAATTTAAAACCATATATAGCAGGACAAGCAATTCACATTTCAGTCAAATAGAAAAAACAAAGAATTTCTTCTTCAAAACTGGCGAAATAATTGAAGCAAGTTTTGTAGAGCTTAAAGGTGCGTCAAAAACTTAAGGATAGTTAGTAGTTAATTTTCAGATTAAGATAGGTAAATCAATGCTCCACAACGTTATGAGACAAAGATGATATATATTCAGTTGGACTTAGTCAAATCTTAACAAGCAAGCATACTCTATATATTTTTTGATTGTGATACAAATACTAATCAAGTTACATAGAATATCAAGTTTTTAACTCAATTTTGTTGGTTTTTAGTTAAAAAAGCATTGAATGAAGTAACTTCTGTCATAAATTATGGAATGTGACAAGCCACACTAAAGGCTTAGTTTATGCACAACATTAAGCTCATGTGTTGAATAGCCTATATCAATGAATAATAAATGTAAATTAAAATGAAAGCAACCTACATAAATCTTACAAACCAAAATATAAACTTAAATCTGCACGACACCTATTCTCAAACAAAATTATAAAATTTCCAAAGCAATTACTATTGTTTAATATACAAAAAAAATATCCGTTCAAAACATTCTTTCGGATGTTTAAACAAATGATCAATCAAATAAATAATCAACTGAGTAACCTTTTTTTTCAACTAATACCTCTCTTATAATCAATACAAATATAGAATAAAAAATGAAAAAATTGTAACTTCATGTTATGTGTATATTCTGTCTCATTGGTACAACAAAAATGTATTTTTTTTTATTATGAATACAGAGTGAATTCATATCAAAAATTAGATAATGAGTTACCCCCAATTTTGGTAAAATGTACTCTCAAAATCAGTTAAAATTTAAAACTATCATAATAAATTATTCCTTGATATCAAAGAAAACTTCGAATGCACCTCGATCGATTTGCTTGGGAAATCCAATAATGAAGCAAAGACGAGATGAGATGATCCTTTTCCGCAAAATAGCAATAACTTCGAGCAAGAGAGAACGAGCGGAGGGCGAGAGCGAGAGAAAAGGGCAGAATTGTTAGGGTATGTTTGTTTTTATTTTAGCGTATTGTGGAATTGATTAAAAGATTAACTGAGAAGAAGATAAAATTACACAGAGATATTTCGGGTAGAATAAGCTTATTTGGTTTTGACCTCTTACAGTAATCAAACCTCCCTAATGGTCGATTTGATTATCATGACAATAAATAATATGTGTGCTTAGTTTTATTCAACTACAATTTGATACCGGGAACATTATTTCATGAGCATGTACATTCATCTTTTTATCTCTACGTTACAATAAAGTTAACGTTTGAATAATATATGTATAATAGTATCATTCTTAATTGAAAATTTGGTTTATAGTATCATATGGCAAATTTAAGAAAGACCATAGTTTTACATTCAATAAACCTTTTATGTCTGTGCATGTATGTATATATGTATGTATGTATATACACACACATAACACCCATTATCTAAGGATGGAAGCTAACCGCTACAGATACTGCAGTCATCTCTAGTGTCAACTTTCGATGATAGACAATATAATGTTAATCAACCATAACATCAGAAGCATGAAATTATGAAAAATTTAACAAAATGTTTGTTAATAAAATATTTCATTCAGACTACCCGTCGCATATCCATTCAAAGTAAATATAAGTTACTATAAAATATCATCTCTGAGGGCGACATATGTAGATGCCCCCTCAACTGGTTAGGGTCTAAATAGTCACAGTTATAAACTTGTTGACAAATACAACCAAATGACAAAGAAAAACTCAACGAAACTCCTAAATAGCTATAGCATCTTGCTCACCTCCGGAAGCTTATTCAAAGAAGACACTTGAAAGAGCTTAACACTTAGCCTATCTGATTGAGTACCTGAGAGTTTAAGGGAAACAAACAGAAACCGCGAGTGAGTCAAAAAAGATTGGTGTGAATAATAACCTTTCTACTCGACACAAGTGATACCTAATGAGATCAACCACATAGAGAAATGAGTTTTCCTCTCTCTAGAATCATACTACGAAAGAGGACTAACTATGTGCTCTTACACTTCAATGGTTAGTGCGATTATCACAATAATGCAATAATGATAACATATAATCATGCAACACACAATGGATTCTCATCCTCCATTATACTGACTAACTATCTTAACGGTTTCCACATTTTACTTACCATTTTATTATTCCTCAACTCCCATACCGTGCTTCGCAAAGAACTACTTTGTTAGGGAGTGGAGCCAATATCTCATTCCATCTTTTATTTACATATTGTGCTTCATCGAGTCACATCCCACTAACATGGAACCAACTTCCCCTTCCGACTCCCATACAACGCTTCATAAAGCAACTCCCCACTAACATGGATACCGTTGTTTAAATTTAACTTTAATTGGTGCTTCCCAATTTTCTACCCATTGGACCCTCCTATTGTTTAACCAGATGAAATGTTAAAGTAATGGACAACAACCAAATAATCGTGAACATTCATTGGATTCCAATCATGGTCCTATTCACAGTATAAAGGGCTAGGCACCTGTGTTGTTCCCAGTCTCTAACGACTCCTCCATTGGTTTCGAAGTCCTCATTCACCCTATTCCAAAAGGGGTAACCCTTTCAGTTTCACAAAACAATAGTCAAAACCAGTTGTCAAGTATTTGACAGCAGACAATAATGACAAGCATTTCCTTTTAGAAAATATTTTAATAAAATTTCTCCTTGTCGTCATTAGCGACGCCGACAGTTAGAGAGGGGAAACCTCAAAATATTTGATTTTAGAAATGTTCCTTATCGACCTTATTTACGTATAAGGTAATAGTCTTTAGAAAACAGGTTTACAAAGGTGTGTTGTTATAGGTAATGGCTTCAAGGGTTTTGCAAGCATAGGATTCGGCTTAAAAGACAAGGTTTATAAAATGACCCTATCGTCCAGATAAGGATGGAAGATAAACCTCTAAGTATTTTAGAAAACGAATATAAAAAGTCTTATTGTAACACCCCACGTCCATTAATGTCACTCTCAAAGGGAATGCATTAACTTCCATGGAGTGTTATTAGTGTATTGAACAGAATATAACAAGACAGATACATATATTGGTACTTGAAAAATTCAAAACAACTTTTATTGCAGCGGAGAAATAGTTTGATTACAACAACTTCACAAACCAAGTACACTTAATATCCATCTTGACAAATTGTTTTCAGAGTACATAAAGTAAAAAAGCATAACCCCAACATAAATAGCCATAAAAGAGATGAGCTGAACTTTACTTTCAGCAATCCAAGCACTTCCAAAAGAGAGAGATAGAGATCCAAATCAAGCTCCGCTAGTACTAGTCCCACCCTGATAACCTGGGGGGGGGGGTAAAGGAAGAAAAGAGGCAAAAACAAAGAGGGTCAGACACGAAGTTTGGCGAGTACCATAACTTTAACAATACAATTATTAAAGTAATTAGGATAAGGCATAAACTGGTAAAACAAAGTATGACTGTGAAACAAGTGGGCATGACAAAGCAAACCAGAGGAATATTCTGGCGTTAATCTCGTTCCTAATCACTATAAGATAATTACTATACTACACTAATGCTAATTACACCGCACCATTACTAGTCACCCTAAAAGTTGATCCCGCCCACTGAACGAAATAATAATAATGGTAGTTTCGTGTACCCCTAGCTGTCTTCATAGGTGCCGTCTGTCCCTATCTCTGTTAGTCGTACCAACTACCCTCCCCATTCTAATTACAATATTTATTCATAATATGGTAGTTATACTTCTAGCTGTCTTCATAGGTGCCGTCTGCTCCTATCTTCGCTAGTTGTACCCACTACCCTCCCCATTCGATCGGCTCCTAACTCGTAGATACCCGTGCTGGTCCCACAGTGGGGTGTATCACTCCCCAGAGTGGCAACCCGATACCACTAAAGATGCACGACTTATATCCACACGATGCAACAACGTCTTACCTACCAGCCCGGGCCCACACAAGCACATGACCCCGTTGGACTTGTGTTGCCACCGCTAACCCGTTTTGACCTCTTACAATCAAACCCTGTAAGCGTGTCCCATCCACGATCTAACTCGAGCTCACAAAGATACTTAATGGGTTACTGGTTTGAAAAGGGTCCCCCATGCTTGACACAAGCTTTCCACCTATGCTTGGTCCCCACTAGAATTTCCTACTTAACCCCTTCTTATTCATGTCTTCTTACGTGTTTCAACTTGGTTAACTGTTTATAATTATATCCCACATGTCACGCATGTTACCTACTTAACATATCAACATGTGTTATTGGTTAAGCTTGTCTTAACCCTATCTGCTTATCAGATCAATATATTATTGGTTAAGCTGGTCTTAACCCCATCCACTTATATCTTATTGGTTAAGTTGGTCTTAACCCTATCCACTTATCAGATCAAAATATATTATTGGTTAAGTTTGTCTTAACCTTATCAGATCAATATATTTTATTGGTTAAGTTTGTCTTAACCCTATCAGATCAATATATATTATTGGTTAATTTTGTCTTAACCCTATCCGCTTATCAGATTAATATATATATATATATATATATATATATATATATATTATTGGTTAAGCTAGTCTTAACCCTACCCACTTATCAAATTATTGGTTAAGCTAATCTTAACCCTATCCACTTATCATGTTTTACTTAATTTATGATTAAGTACATCTTAGTTTACAGATACATTGCTTAAGGGAATAACTCCATAAGTATCAACCCCGAAGACCGAAATCCACATCAGATTGGTACTCAGAGAATTATTCACTCAACCAAACTCCTGCTTGTTATTCATATTTGTCTTTGATCAGCATTAATTAATTATTAATGCACATACCTCTCACATTAAGTCGATTGCTTGTGGCCGCTGGATATGCCGGGCGGTTCCGGGCAGACTTCCACCACAAGCCAGACTTAACCTTGTGTCTAAGCATCATTTAATTTATGCCCTTGACCTCTCATATTAGACTACCGTTTGTGGTTGCTGGATTTGCCGGGCGAGTCCGGGCAGTCTTACACCACAAACGAGTCTAACCTCGTGCCTTAGGCCTTTATTACTCATTTAATTTGTGCGTTTGACCTCTCATATTAGACTACCGTTTGTGGTCGCTGGATTTGCCAGGCGGGTCCGGGCAGTCTTACACCACAAACGAGTCTAACCTCGTGTCTTAGGCATTTATTATTACACAATTATTATTCAACCCCAATTTGAATTAATATCCCCATTTAAAATTTCAAATAACTTCCAATTTTAATCCATGTCCATAATTGTCACTTAAATTATGTCCATAATTACTATACATATAAATTAGGCCAATTAATGTCTTAAATTAATCATATGCCTTTTAAGGCCTTTATATGTCAATTCACAATATTAATATTTAATATTTTCCCATTGTCCCCATGCTATCCGTACGTTTTAATATGACATTTGTTAGACTCACAAATAGTCCAACTTATAAAAAGAAAAGTAACATCACAACTTGCATAACACACAAAATAGATCTAAGAATCATGACACAAGTTTGCATAGCCAATAACTTGCATAAGCAATACATAAATTTGCATAACTATCATGGATCTATATATAGATCTAAACATGTAATCGTGAACTTACTATATGGATATGGCTTGCTTATAACTTGCATATGAATTCCATTCAAACTAGCATATGATTCACATACAAAACTAGCTTAGGCAATGGGCATATAGAACATAAATTTTCATAACTATGTACTGCCATGGATCTAAATATAGATCTAAACAAAAGATGTGAACTATCATATGGATCTAAACATAAAGATGTGAACTTGCATATGGATCTAAACATGTAAATCAATGTCACATAAACTAGCATATGTATCTACATGATTCACATATGAACTTGTGTATAATCCACATACAGACTTGCCTAGGATTCACATATGTTTTAACATCCCAAACTTGCATAAAATTCATAAACTAGCATATGGTTTAACATCCCAAACTTGCATAAGATTCATATACATATGTTTTAACATCTCAAACTTGCATACATATGAATCAAGTTAAACATATATAATTGTACATATAAATAGATCTACCAACATACAATAACAAAACTGTCATATGTTCACAAACAGACAATAACATCACATGATTCGACAGACATGTTCTCATAATCCAGTTACTACCCATCATAACTAATTTATTAATTATATTGTGAAAGAAATAGTACTCACTAACAAAAGAACAGTCTTGTTTTTCTGGGATCTGTATTCTGAAACTGAATTGCTCGCCTTTGATGTAGACTAATTATTATTCTAATTTAGATTAGATTTGATTTTTATTCTTGCTTCTATCTTGCTATTGAGTTGAAAAGAGAACGGTGGCTAATCTAGGTTCTCCATTGACGGCATGTCGGCTCTTGGTAGAATTAGTGTGCTTTTAGGTTGAGAGTTATGTTGCTTATATAGAATTTTAATTAATTTAGAGCCGTCAGATTAACCTAGAATCAATCAAGACCATCCAGTCAAGATAGAATAACACCTCAGCCCTAATGACTCAGCAATGAGTCGAAACAGCGTCATCTTTCAGATCTGGCCGGAGGGGGGGGGTGGCAGGTCGACCCCTTGGTCGACCTGTATGGGTTGGTCGACCCCCAGGTCGACCTGGCCTTTGGGCGGGAATTTTCCCGCCCAGCCCGCTTCCCTGTTTTGAATTTGAATTTCAAATTTTATGAACCTGAGATGTTTTTAATTTAATTAAATTCTTAAACTTCTGTAGGCCATAACTTTTTCATACGAAGTCCAATTCACACAAAATCGGACTCTATTTCAAGCAGAATTCCGAGACGAACGCAATGGCGTAACTCGTTTCCCTTAATTTTCACATTTGTAATTAAGTATTCTTTAATTTTAGTATTTAAAATCACAAGGTGTTACGTTCTCCCTTCCTTAAAGGATTTCGCCCCCGAAATCTCCAAGTTAAGGAGAATGTATATCCTAACATCCAATCATCCATCTACTCAACCATCAAACACAGGCATCCATTGTCCTTACAAGATTTCTAATGCTATATGAACATATGCAAAAAGTGTGTGTATATGTTCCTTGTCTAATGCAAAATCAGGCGGACGACTGATTCAGTTGACCTCCTTAATGCAAGTCATGATTGTGTCATGCGTCCATTATGTATGCGAAAGAATCCTAACGATACATATTACTTCTTCATGTGTGCACAACTATTCATCAAAATGCAGCATCCATATGATAACATAACCATTATAGATCTATCAATTTAAATATGCGCACACATTTATATGCAATATGAAAGTGATTGAGCCGATCTAGTGCCTAATGTGTGTGTACATGCATCCACGAGCGACCACTAGCAACCACTTGCATCCACTTGCATCCATCAAACATAACATATCTCAAACACATGTTTTCAACCATAGGATTTTTCCTATCTAAAGATCGAAGATATCATCGCAAAGACATATTAAACGATAGGACAAGTATCAACAAAGCGGTAGAGAAAGGAGAAGTTAAAAACATATCCTCAAAAAGGAAATGGTACAGCGTACGCTTCTTGTCTTCCGCCTCCCAAGTCGCGTCTCCTTGATTATCTTCCCATTGCACTTTGACCAACTTGACCTTTTTGTTGCGTAGCTTTTATACCTCTGACCCAAGGATGCATGTAGGAGCTCGTCTAATCGTGGCGTCTTACTCCACTTCCACTTATCTAAGCATGCTCGGCTCCACTACTTCCGCGGTATCTTGTAACACTTCTATAAATGCGATACGTGAAACACGTCGTGAACACCACTAAGCTAGTTGCCTCTTCTCATGTCCCTCAAAATCTAGGATACATAACCTTAAAAGATCTTCAAGGATTCTATTCGCCCCTTTCTGTCCATCCATTAATCGTTTGTGAATGATAAGCAGTGCTCGTACTTGCCGCTTTTTTCATATCACCTTTTCGCCTTGCATCGAAAACTGCTCCAAGCCCTGTCCCGCAAGCACCGGTATACACTGCGAATGGCTTACTTCCATCTGGCAAAACTAAAACTGGAGTTGTCATCAAAGCCCTCTTCAACTATTGGAAAGCATCGTCACAGTCAACATCCCAAGCAAAAGTCAAGCTCTTCTTCGTTAACCGAGTAAGTGGGGCTGATATCTTCGCGAAGTCCTTAATGAACTTTCTATAATTGCCCGCCAGCCCTAAAAAGCTTCTCACTTCTGTCGCGTTCTTAGGAATCTTCCAATCTTGGATTACCACCACCTTTTACGGGATCCATAGCTATCCCTTCCTTAGAGACCACGTGTCCTAAAAACCTCACTTCTTTTCTCCAAGAATGGCATTTGGAGAACTTAGCTTTGAGTTGATGCACTCGTAGGACCTCTAAGACTTCCCTAAGATGTAGGGCGTATTCTTCTTCACTTTTAGAGAAATCAAGATATCGTCCACAAAGACTACCACAAACTTGTTTAGAAACTCCCTAAACACCCTACTCATTAAGTCAACGAAGTATGCGGGTGCATTCGTCAAACCAAAAGGCATGACGAGCCACTCGAAGAAACCGTCAGGAGTTCTAAATGCAGTCTTATCTATGCTGTCTTCAGCCACCCTTAGCTGGTGAAATCCTATAGCCAAATCCAGTTGCGAGAAAACCGAAGCACCGACCAATTGATCGAATAAATCGTCCATCCTCGGCAATGGGTGTCTATTCTTCTTGGTGAGCTTATTCAGTTCTCTATAATCCACGCACAGTCTAAGTGAACCATCGGCCTTTGCAGCAAAAACAACTAGAGCACCCCATTCCGAAATACTTCTACTTATGAACCCCTTCTCAAGCAACTCTTTCACTTGTTTACTGAGTTCTTCTTTTCTCTCTCGGGGCCATGTGGTGCAATGGTAGTGCAACTGGCTTTGCATTATCTGCCAGGTATATTCGAAAGTCTATCTCGCGCCTCGGGGTAAACCCCGAACTTCATGGAAGACATCACTATATTCACGGACCACACGAACAGATTCCGAATCATCGTTAGATGCATCAAGGGATTCTAGGTAGCTAAGCATTACCGAACCTCTAGGATCACAAGAAATATCAAGGGTCTTTCCACAATGAGTCAACAATCTAACTACCCTTCTTTCACAGTCTAGGATGGCACCGTATCTGACTAGCCAATCCATGCCTAGAATCAAGCCATAGCCCATGAAGCCAAGAAAGAAGGCGTTGCATTCAAACCCAATGCCCAAGATAGACACTCTCAAATCCCGACAAATCATTAAAAGATGAGCTGAACCACCAATAGGATTTAAGACTACTATGGGATCTGTAACTAGACTAGTATTTAAGTGCAGTGTTTCAACTAACGAAGCATATACAAACGAGTGTGAAGCGCCAGAGTCAAACAAAGTACGAACAGGATGATCAAACAGAAAATCTAAACTTTCAACGGAAATGTTTCTACCTCTCTCCTGCTCTAGTGCCATGAGAGCCTGAATCTGACCTCCAGAAGTGGACCCTGTCCTTTGCCCTTGTTTCCTCGGGCAGTCTTTAATTAGATGTCCTGCCTCTCCACAATGGAAGCAGCCAGTCTTCTTCTTTTTCCTACAGTCCTTGCTCAGATGACCCGGTGTTCCACAATTAAAGCACCTTTTCTTTCCTTTGCTATTATTATCCTTACCACCTTCCTTTGGATCTATTTTCCTATCGTGTGTCCTATCCATGTCTCCCCTCTATATCCTCCATTCGTGACCTCCCACCAAAATGAGGCTTCGTCCTTTATTAACCAAGCAGCTAATTGAATCTTCCTCCCATCGTCTATCTTCAGGGTACCAACAAGTCCTCTACTTCCTTCTAGCTTTGACAAACGTCCCTGTCCCATGAAGTGGTTTTTCCGCCCATCGTACAGAATTTCTTACATATCACAGGAATAACGTCTATACGTAGAGGAAGAAATTCAAAAAGGAAAGAGGAAGAGATTCAAAACGGCGAATCAAAGGAAAGATATATGGCTCTTGGGGGTTATCTTTTTTTTATAACAAACTTTTCTCTTGAAAATACTCTCCTTAGAACATATTTTTGAAAGTATTTCTTTATAAAATGCTTTTGAAAACCAGTTTTTCAAAGTTCATATCTGTTCTGGTAACCTTCAGCTCTGATAGCACGTGTAACACCCCACATCCATTAATGTCACTCTCAATGGGAATGCATTAACTTCCATGAAGTATTATTAGTGTATTGAACAGAATATAACAAGACAGATACATATATTGGTACTTGAAAAATTCAAAAACAACTTTTATTGCAGCGGAGAAATAGTTTGATTACAACAACTTCACAAAGCACGTACACTTAATATCCATCTTGACAAATTGTTTTCAGAGTACATAAGTAAAAAGCATAACCCCAACATAAATAGCCATAAAAGAGATGAGCTGAACTTTACTTTCAGCCATCCAAGCACTTCCAAAAGAGAGAGATAGAGATCCAAATCAAGCTCCGCTAGTACTAGTCCCACCCTGAGAACCTGGGGGGAGGGGGAAGGAAGAAAAGAGGCGAAAACAAAGGGGGTCAGACACGAAGTCTGGCGAGTACCATAACTTTAACAATACAATTATTAAAGTAATTAGGATAAGGCATAAACTGGTAAAACAAGGTATGACTGTGAAACAAGTGGGCATGACAAAGCAAACCAGAGGAATATTCTGGCGTTAATCTCGTTCCTAATCACTATAGGATAATTACTATACTGCACCAATGCTAATTACACCACACCATTACTAGTCACCCTAAAAGTTGATCCCGCCCACTGAACGAAATAATAATAATGGTAGTTTCATGTACCCAAAGCTATCTTCATAGGTGCCGTCTTCCCCTATCTCCGCTAGTCGTACCCACTACCCTCCCCATTCTTATTACAATGTTTATTCATAATATGGTAGTTATACTTCTAGCTGTCTTCATAGGTGTCGTCTGCTCCTACTCCGCTAGTTGTACCCACTACAGTCCCCATTCGATCGGCTCCCTAACTCGTAGATACCCGTGCTGGTCCCAAAGTGGGGGTGTATCACTGGCCAAAGTGGCAACCCGATACCACTAAAGATGCACGACTTACATCTACACGATGCAACAACGTCTTACCTACCAGCCCGGGCCCACGCACGCACATGACCCCAATGGACTTGCGTTGCCACCGCTAACCCGTTTTAACCTCTTACAATAAAACCCAGTAAGCATGTCCTGCCCTCGATCTAACTCGAGCTCACAAAGATACTTAATGGTTTACTGGTTTGAAAAGGGTCCCCAATGCATGACACAAGCTTTCCACCTATGCTTGGTCCCCACTAGAATTTCCCACTTAACCCCTTTTTATTCATGTCTTCTTACATGTTTCTACTTGGTTAAGTGTTTATAATTATATCCCACATGTCACGCATGTTACCTACTTAACATATCAACATGTGTAATTGGTTAAGCTTGTCTTAACCCTATCCGCTTATCAGATCAATATATTATTGGTTAAGCTGGTCCTAACCCCATCCACTTATATCTTATTGGTTAAGTTGGTCTTAACCCTATCCACTTATCAGATAAATATATATTATTGGTTAAGTTTGTCTTAACCCTATCAGATCGATATATTTTATTGGTTAAGTTTGTCTTAACCCTATCAGATCAATATATATTATTGGTTAAGTTTGTCTTAACCCTATCCGCTTATCAGATTAATATATATATTATTGGTTAAGCTGGTCTTAACCATACCCACTTATCAAATTATTGGTTAAGCTGGTCTTAACCCTATCCACTTATCATGTTTTACTTAATTTATGATTAAGTACATCTTAGTTTACAAATACATTGGTTAAGAGAATAACTCCCTAAGTATCAACCCCGAAAACCGAAATCAACATCAGATTGGTACTCAGAGAATCATTCACTCAACCAAACTCCTGCTTGTCATTCATATTCGTCTTTGATCAGCATTAATTAATTATTAATGCACATACCTCTCACATTAAGTGGATTGCTTGTGGCCGCTGGATATGTCGGGCGGTTCCGGGCAGACTTCCACCACAAGCCAGACTTAACCTCGTGTCTAAGCATCATTTAATTTATGCCCTTGACCTCTCACATTAGACTACCATTTGTGGTTGCTGGATTTGCCGGGCGGGTCCGGGCAGTCTTACACCACAAACGAGTCTAACCTCGTGTCTTAAGCCTTTATTACTCATTTAATTTGTGCCTTTGACCTCTCACATTAGACTACCGTTTGTGGTCGCTGGATTTGCCGGGCGGGTCCGGGCAGTCTTACACCACAAACGAGTCTAACCTCGTGTCTTAGGCATTTATTATTACACAATTATTATTCAACCCCAATTTAATTAATATCCCCATTTCAAATTTCCAATAACTTCCAATTTTAATCCATGTCCATAATTGTCGCTTAAATTATGTCCATAATTACTATGCTTATAAATTAGGCCAATTAATGTCTCAAATTAATTATATGCCTTTTAATGCCATTATATGCCAATTCATAATATTAATATTTAATATTTTCCCATTGTCCCCATGCTATCCTTACGTTTTAATATGACATTTGTTAGACTCGCAAATAGTCTAACTTATAAAAAGAAAAGTAACATCACAACTTGCATAACACACAAAATAGATCTAAGAATCATGACACAAGTTTGCATAGCCAATAACTTGCATAGGCAATACATAAATTTGCATAACTATCATGGATCTAAATATAGATCTAAACATGTAATCGTGAACTTACATATATGGGTATGGATTGCCTATAACTTGCATATGAATTCCATTCAAACTAGCATATGATTCACATACAAAACTAGCATAGGCAATAGGCATATAGAACATAAATTTTCATAACTATGTACTGCCATGGATCTAAATATAGATCTAAACATAAAGATATGAACTTGCATATGGATCTAAACATAAAGATGTGAACTTGCATATGGATCTAAACATGTAAATCAATGTCACATAAACTAGCATATGTATCTACATGATTCACAAATGAACTTGTGTATAATCCACCTATAGACTTGCATAGGATTCACATATGTTTTAACATCCCAAACTTGCATAAAATTCATAAACTAACATATGATTTAACATCCCAAACTTGCATAAGATTCATATACATATGTTTTAACATCTCAAACTTGCATACATAAGAATCAAGTTAAACATATATAATTGTACATATAAATAGATCTACCAACATACAATAACAAAACTGTCATATGTTCACAAACAAACAATAACATCACATAATTCAACAGACATGCTCTCATAATCCAGTTACAACCCATCATAACTAATTTATTAATTATATTGTGAAAGAAATAGTACTCACTAACAAAAGAACAGTCTTGTTTTTCTGGGATCTGTATTCTGAAACTGAATAGCTTGCCTTTGATGTAGACTAATTGTTATTCTAATTTAGATTAGATTTTTATTCTTGCTTCTATCTTGCTTTTGAATTGAAAAGAGAACGGCGGCTACTCTAGGTTCTCCATTGATGGCATGGCGGCTCTTGGTATGAATTAGTGTGCTTTTAGGTTGAGAGTTAGGTTGCTTATATAGAATTTTAATTAATTTAGAGCCATCAGATTAACCTAGAATCAATCAAGACCATCCAGTCATGATAGAATAACACCTCAGCCCTAATGACTCAGCAATGAGTCGAAACAGCATCATCTTTCAGATTTTCCCGTGGCCCGGGGGGGCGGGGGTGTAGGTCGACACCCAGGTCGACCCCCTGGTCGACCTGTATGGGTAGGTCGACCCCCTAGTCGACCTGGCCTTTGGGCGGGAATTTTCCCGCCCAGCCCGCTTCCCTGTTTTGAATTTCAAATTTTCTGAACTTGAGCTGTTTTTATTTTAATTAAATTCTGAAACTTCTGAAGGCCATAACTTCTTCATACGTAGTCCAATTCACACAAACACGGACTCTATTTCAAGCAGAATTCCGAGATGAACGCAATGGCGTAACCCATTTCCCTTAATTCTCACATTTGAAATTAAGTATTCTTTAATTTATTATTTAAAATCACGGGGTGTTACACTTATCGACACTAGAGGTGTTGACAAGGTTGTTGATGGCAAAAAATGTCGTAATGCCTAAAGATTCTCTATTACTAGCAAATACCATTTCGCATACGGAAAACTAAAGTGCAGAAAGTAGTAAATGACACAGAGGTTTATAGTGGTTCGGGCTGTGAGGGACCTACGTCCACTTTGAAGGAGTTTGTTGATCTTTTATTCACAAAAAATGTTACACGAATTGAACTTCATCATGGCATTTGTTTACAAGTTGTTTAATGTATTTTGGAGTCATATTGGTCATATGCTAACTCTTGGAGAAAGATGATGTATGCTTCTTCTTCCTCAAAAGTTGTGCTTCCATAAATGGAGTCCTAGAAGCTTGTAGAGCTGTCAAATCGACCAAACCCAACCCTTGTGAAAAATGAGAAAGGGGGTATTTATAGGTATTGGGTTAGGTGGAAATAGGTGAATTTGGGGACCACACAACAAAAAATCGCATCCCATAAGCATAGGGGCAAGAAAATCGCATCCCTCCTCGCATATAGGTAGAAAATTGGATCCCTAAGATGGAATGTGTTGTATTTCATTTAGGAGGGGGAGAACGAATGCATCTCATCCTAAGGGATGTGATGACATCGCATTCCGATGGATGCGATAACATCGCATCAGTGGGATGCGACATAAGGGGGTGCAATGGTTGGCTGGTGGTACGACGCAAGGTGATGTGGTGCGAAGTGGTGCAAGGCAAATGTGGTACGATGTGGAGTGATGCGATATGAGGCGGTGCAATTTGGAGTGATGTGATATGTTCATTTTGAGGTGTTGTGAGGCCAACAATCAGTCGATTCCTTCTAGGCTTGAAAACTCGGTGCTTTGGCAACACTTCAGGCTTCGGTGCCACACGATGGGTTAAATCGAGCGGGACTGTTGTACTTTTGGGAATCGGACCAAAAGGCCAGTAACACTTCGCCCCCCAAAGTATGTCTTTTCTCGACATGATGTGCTTTGAATTTGAAAAGATTACCTTTGGAAAATGGAAAAATCCCCAAGCTATTGAATACTTCGTCATGATCATTCTGTTGAGCGTGTCAAGAATTCTGATTCGTCGATAACTTCGTTGAACGTCCAATTCCTTATTACTTATGAAATTAAACGTTAGTCGTCGACTCTCATTCACGACGTAACATAAATGAGTCGGTGTCGACATAGTGTCACGTGTACGCTCACACGTTCTCATGTGGTTTTGCACGACATGACCAGAGTTTGAAAATAAAGTATGAGTAATAGACGTGTTGTTGGTTTACGACTACACGAATTGGATTTTGAGAAACGACATCGAGTTATAGATTCGATCTCTCATTGTATGCTCTCGTGTCGTTTGGACTTACGAGCATACTATTGGTTTGCGGATTGAATCGGTGTTGATTGTCGTGACATCGAAAACTTATGCACATTGTCGTAGCCAAAACCGTGAGTCGAAAATTTCTCAAAGTTTGGAAATTATGTCCTCGTCCATCCTTTGTTTTTATAAATGTATATATACACACATATGTATATATATGTAAACATATACATGTGCATATTACATATATATTTAAAAGGTAGTCGATGGGATGCGAAATCTCGCATCCCTAAAGGGATACGAAATTTCGCATCCTTGAAAGGATGCAAAATTTCGCATTCCCAGAGGAATGCGGAATTTCCACACTTGATGGGTTGCGAATTACTGAAAATGGGCTGGGCCCAATCCCTCCTCCCCCCATATAAAAATCGAAGCCGCTTCCCCTTTATCCTCTTCTTTGCCTTATTATTTACGCATCCTAACCAGTTCATAGACCTCGAACTCGAATTAGATAAATTAGGTGGGCTTCTATTCCTCGAGATCTTGATGTGGTATGAAATCAAATTCGAGCCTTAATGGCATCAAATCCGAGATGTTGAGCTAGAGATTCGAGGTCTGGAAGTGTTGAAGATTGTGTTTAATAGCGGTGGAGGATTGCGAAGGAGATGGAGGAAAGGATAAGAGGAGTTGAGGAAAAGAGGAAGAGGGAGATAGAGGTGCATCGCCTCCCTAGGACATGATCCATCGCATTGGAGCAGTCTGTTTTCTCACATTGGTCTGATGTGAGTCATCACATTGAAGCGATGTTATTTCTCACATCGAATTGATGCGAGTTATCTCATCGAAGCGATGCGATTTCTCGAATTGTACTAATGCGAGTCATCACATCGAAGCGATGCGATTTCTCGCATTGGACTGATGTGAGATCTCGTATTGTGAGTGATGTGAGATCTTGCATCAGACTGATACGAGCCCTCGCCTCGCGAGTGATGCGATATCCCGTATCCTAGTAATGCGGTGCTTTATAGACCGATGAGCGAGGGGTGAGGGGATGCGAGCTTTTATGGAGAAGAGTGGGGATGTGATATCCTCGAGCTAGAGAAGGATACAAAATTCCTCTATCTTGGGGATGCATTTTTCACATCCCTAAAACTTAGACAATTTCAGGTTTTCTAGTTAGAGCGCATTCGAATTTTCCCGATGAAAATTTCAAATCTCGCATGCCCTAACTGTCGGGCTTATGTTGCTTTCGTAACATTTCATGACTGGATGGGACTTTGGCTTTGCACATAGGATTTAGAGCATAAAACTCGGACTATGAACACAAGACTGGACCAATGAATTTTTAGATTCATTTCCCAGTTCCAATCACGACATGGCTGCGACTCAACGCTTGTCCAACGATATCAATCGACGATGACTACAATTTTAAGAGCTAGTGATCATCGTCGTGTCCCGAACCCATTTATTATAATTGTATCATTATTGCACTTCACTACATGTACATGCTAGTTTACACCAATACGAGGGGTACAAGTTTACAATGCGATGTCTAATGAAACTATATTAAAAATATTGCTAGCAACGGAAACAAGTTCGTTCAAGAAATATCATACTTTGGAAATTGCATAGTTCATACTCAAAGTATGGTTTATACTCAAAGTTGACGCCCAAGCATGGTTCATGCTCGAAAAGGTTAAGTAGTACTGTCAGGAATTAACACATCTTTTTGCCTTCTTTTATTTGCAGGTATGGATTGTACTCACAGTTGGCGGTCCCGTTGTGGCCCTGGCTTTATTGGATTTCAGGCCTTAATATGATCCGAGAAATCATCGGTTTTCTGGACTTCTTTTGATACGATCCGGCGCGATCGTGGCATTCTGAATTTCTATGGATTTCTTGGATTATCCAGAACACATCTTCCTTTTTCAAGAAAGATATGTTTTGAGAGGTAAAATGTTGACACGCTCTTTAGCCCAAGCTGTCACATGCCAAGTTTCTGGTTAGCAATGCGCTCAAGCATTAGAACATCGTCAAAAAACACAAAGCGATTTGGTCGAAGTCGCGATGTAAGCATAAAAATGGCTAGAAACTTCTTCATATGGCCTATTTTATGTTCGAAACATGGATTGCGATGCATTACCCCGTAATTCTTATAACCCAATGAATTAGCTTTAGTTACAACTTTCGTTTGGCCCAATGGCCTTACAGTTTGAAAGTTATGCCTATTTCCGTAAACGTGGGCAAAAATGTCTTCACGGTCTTTTCAGACCCGAGAGAAGCCATGCGTGGATAGACCTCATAACTCAAATTCTATCAAAAAAGTTACTCAGGACTTGAGTATAAACTTGTAGTGATCAACACTCGCTTGGGTGAAGTGGCAAAGCATTGATAAGATTGGAACTTACATGCACAAACCAACCGGGTCGGGTTGAAGTCATTCGGCTCGAATGAATAGAGCCAGCCCCACATCACCATTCCATCACCATTTCGAATCAGTGTCTAGAATCAGTCGGGTTGAACTCTACCCGCACGCACCCAAGAGCAGGGAACACATATCTCTTCGAGTCGAACAGGCACCTACCCGACCCACCTGAAGCAGTTACCATATCTCTATATGGCCCTATTCTTTAGCCGTAACTCAATTTCTCCACTCCTATTAACATGGATCCAACTCAACCTGGCCACGCATGCTATGGAGAACCATTCTCCACACCACCTTCTTCGCTTCCGAGCCCTCATGGATGCTCTCGACGTATCATTCGACCCGCAACCTGCCTATGGCTATAAATACATGGAAACACGACATTTTCAAAGGACTTTCTCTACTAACTACTCACGGCATCCACCATTGCCAGAACGCATGGACATTGTGGAACACTCATATCAAATTACACATTATAACACAAGGACCTCGTCTATAAATTCATTCTCTCTTCTCTTCTTCTTCTTCTTCTTCATTATAACATAAGGATGATGTGTATAATAGGATCTTTCGGATTTTAAGATAGACTTATACTTGTATCTTCTTAGGATTTAAGATGCTATAAAAGCGGATGTAGGCAAGGGTATTGCCGAACCACTATAAAAATTTCACTTGTCCTTTTGTTATTTACTGCATTTATTATTTATGATCTGTATTTGTGAGGTTTTCACACCGCATTGGGTGTTAGTGCCATTTTACGGTATAATATTTTGGCATGCCAGGAAGGGGGCATGCTACTACTTTGATTTCTAGTTTGAAAGGAAACGGGTTGCTTGGACTTTGATTCCATAGTTAAAAGGAAGAAAGACGATACCTTCTTCTGTGCTGAGGATGTTGGCGCAGAAGGCGCTAGGAACGTGGGTAGCCTGGAGGCTTCCTCTCGCAGAGATCCATCAACATACTTGATTAGAGAAGAGATGGATGGGTCCTTATTGAATTGAGAACCCAGATGGCTCGACAAGATGAACTTCTTCAGAAACAGCTGGAAACGATGAATGATTTCTTCGCTCAGATGAATGGAAGGTCGTGCAACAATCATCAACTTGCTAGAAATCATGCCACTAGAGTGCAGGCAACAGCAAATTCAACTCCAGCAGGAGTACCCTCTAGTGTAGGGTCGAATGGGACACATGGGAAAGTAAAAGGCAATCGTCTACCTTCAAGAAGTGTGCGACATGATGCCACAACACTTAACGCTTTGGATGAAAACGTCGGCATAACAATAATTGCAGCAAACTTAGGTCAGGCTCGACCCACTTCTACTCCGGTTTGAATGGAATCCAGAGCACAAAATTCAACACAACTTCAGCACGAAGCAGCTCGAGTCAGAGCACAAGGACTGGGTTGGGTCGAACCATTCGAACTATGACCCGGGGGTACATTCGACCTAAATGTCAAAATACAGAATGCGCTTTCCAAAGCCGAGGCTAGGCTCTACCACTCTTTAGTGCTCAACGCTGAGGGTACCAGTGCAGGATTGAATGACTACTGATGGTTGCTGACAGATGAAAATCATATTGGTAATGTTATTCGACGCTTCACGAGAGGAGGCACTTCTCAGGATGACATGGATAATGCAATCACAGTCCATTTACATGGGAAATCAAGAATTCCTGCAACCCTCCAGATTTTAAGCTCCTAGTTCTGGAGCCTTAAAACAGTAGGACTTATCCTATCGTGCATCTGATGTGCTATTTGCGCCATATGGAAGTGTTATTGGTGTCCAGCGACGTCATAGCCAAACTCTTTCCTCTCAACTTAACTGACATAGCAACTATATCAGTCAAGGCAGCTAGAATCTGAATTGATCAACAACAGGAACGTGTTGGTCGCCCGCTTCCTTAAGCAGTTTCCGGTTTTCGGGTCCACATCTCTCGGCCCAGGAACGTCAGGTCGCTCACTTCAATCAAAAAATGGTCTAGCGAGACCCTATGTTCATTCCTGGAAAGAATCAATGTTGCAGTAGCGTTTGTTGATTGACTTGAACCATCTAAGGTATTGATGACAGCTGTTTGGACTTCAAAGTTTCTCTACATCGAGATCCGCCAAGAGATCTTGGCGAATTCTACTTCGAAGTAGACTGATTTCTACATGAGTAAGATGAAAACTCCGAGAAGGACATTCTCATTGTCAACATGGTTAAAGACGGAGGACCATCTGATTTTGGAAAAGGCAATGACTGGGGCAAAGGAAAAGACACTACTAAGAACGATTGGAATGCTCAACCCCAGAGAGGACCTTGATATTATAAGTACACTAAACTCAGTGCTTCACCAATCGATATCTACATGGATATGAGGAATGCCATCCCCAACCCAAAGCCTCCCTGGAGGGAGCTAACGCTAATAGAGCTCGATTATGGAAAACATTACATATTTGATGAGATGAACGGTCATAACACCAATGACTGTGGGAATTTGAAAGACTTGACTGATGAATGGGTTAGACGAGGAGGGATACCCAAATACGTCAAACAACCAACAACGCCTACACCTGCACTACCACCACCTGCTCCCCAAAGAGGGAATGATCGTGGATCGAGTTCTCATGGGATTGCCTCAGCCAATCTATATTAGATCACACTAAATTTTCTACATTTCTTAGGATTTAAGAAATGTTTCTATTTACTTTCCATTTAATCATATGAATGGCTAAGTTGAAGTACACACGTATGGGATTAGGATTTAATCTTTAGGCATGCTCTGGATTTAACGATAAACCAAACAGGATTTGTTTTGTAATCGTTTTTGAATTAAGTAACAAAAACTTTTCAAGCATGAATTATGTTTGGCAACCTTAAGTGTCTTGTCAGGGTGCAACAAAATTCTCAATCTTAACTTAAGTATGGATTATACTTATCTCGGAACCCTTGGTATGGATTATGCCAAGGGATGGACTGTTTTGTCAGGATGTGGCAAGTATAGCTTGTTGATTCGTAAGATTTTTGATTCAAGACAACAATGAAATGGAGATCAAATCAAGGAGTTGGTCCATATATATGTGTGCATTTAGTTGTGTTAGAAATTTGTTAAAATCTAACCTCATGGTATAACACAAATGCACGTAATTTTAAATATATATAAATATGAATATATGGCTAGAAAGTAGCCTTTATTGGACTTGTATCACTTAACCAGTCGACTGGTAAAAACCAGACCAATCGACAGGTAAGTGAACTAGAGCCCAATAACGGCTAGTTTCTTTTCATAGTTAAATATATATACGATTTTCTCTGTTAACCAAATGACTAGTGTTTTTCATACCAGTTGACTGATTCTAAACAGCAGCCTTTTTCTTGGGAAGAGTTGCTTTCTTTCATGAAAAAGTTTCTCTTCATTTCTGAAAAGAAATGGGTGCATCTCTTTGATGAAACTCCTCGTGAAGGATCACTACTCTTCTACAATTATAAATACACTTCAAACTTGATTTCCAAATTAACAAATTCCCATCTACTCTTACTTATTCTATCTATACTTTCTTGCATTCTAAAAAGCTCTCAAATATTCAAACTACTTGTTGAATCATTGAAATTGTTTCATATCTCTTGATTCAATAAGTAAAATACTTCCTCCAATCTTCACATACACATCACATACTTGATGGTAAGATTATAGGAAGGGTGTACTCAATCATTGGCTACTCAGTGTTTCAAGAACACAAGCAGAAGTCAAACTCTTGTAATTTGTAAAAGACATATGCTAGTGCTCAAGCAAAGTAATCCTTGTTGGGGCTCGGATTGATATTTGTTGGGGCTCAGATCGTTGTAAACCTATTCCTCCGGGTGAAGAGAGGGTGTTGATAGTGAATTACAAAAGGAGTCTAGGACTGGACGTAGGAAGGGAAGTCCGAACCGGTATAAAATTCCTGGTGTCACTTTACTTACTGCATTTACTTATCTGTGATATCTTTTATTGTTTAATATTTATTTGCATAACTATTGTATTAATCAAGCTAGGATATCATAGTCAATTCCGCCATATGTATAAAGATCCTACACTAAGTCACACGACTTTTAATTTGGTATTAGAGCATGGTGTTCTAGAGATCATAACAACATCCTAAAACAAATGGCAGTAAAGAAATATAGTCAAGGAATTAGAATGTGGAAGAATAACAAAGCTGAATCAGGAGAGCAAGGAAGAAAATGTCTCATGGCTAAAGTCAAATCACAATCAGTATGTATAGATTCATTATATAAAGATCTTTTGTTAAGCCATGAAAAAATATTGAAAGATTTTAAAACATTGGGTAAACTCAATATAGACATTTTAGCTAAGTAAAAAAATTTGAGCAAGAAAATTTCAAATTAAAAGAAGAAAACATTTTTTTAGTAAAACATGCCAAATATTTTAAAAATACCTTAGAAGAGCTTGTTTCTCTAAAATATTTCCTTCACAAAGAAAATGAGCGAGTAGAAGATAAAAACATTGTTCTTTTAAAGGAAATCAATCTTTGGCAAAATAGAAATAAATCATTAGAAGATTCTTTAAATATATCTAGTTATTTAATTTCGTCTCTTGAAAAAGAGAATTGAGCTTTAGCTAAAAAGAATTTAGAATTATCTAAAGAATGTGAGTTTTTAAAGGTGAATAATAATATTATTTCTAACTCAAAAGAAAATTTTGAAAAATAAAAATCTTCTTTAGATAATTCAGGTTCTCAGATTTGTGGTCTCAAAACTGAGAATGGTACTTCAAAAAGGAAGAACTTTGAATTAAATAAGGAAATTGATGATTTTAATAACAAAATTTCTTTTGAAAATGTCATTCGCGACTTTGGAATCAAATTTGATAAATGTACAAATAAGTTCACGAAATTTAATAAAGGTCAAAATGATTTAAATATGATTTCATCTAGATCTCGACCTTTACATGAAAAAAGTGGTTTAGGATATAACCATAAAAGTAGTACTAGATATGCTTTTATGTACAATAAGAATATCACTTCTAGTACTAATGCACATCAAAGATAGAATTATTCTAGAAATTCAAATACTTCTATGACTAGAGATCTGTATAATAGATCTAGAAATACGAAAAGAAATACCAAAAGAAGTTATTCAAGTATTTGGGTTCCTGTAAACTGGAAAAATAGAAAAAAATATCGATGATTATTTTAATTCTATAATTAATGAAGATTTCATTTTTGAAGGTTCCATTAAACCCTCTTGGGTATGGTTACCTTCCATCTAACCCCTGGACCCAAATGAAACAAGTGGATACCAAAGTATATACATCATATTTTTTGCAGGTACACCACAGCAAAGAGAAGGCTAATCCGGTATCTCTAAATATCTGTGAAAACTCGGTTTATCGAAAAAGCACATGATTCAATATCTCCTAAAGGTGCTATAATTATTTATATTCTCTACTATTATTGATTACTGATATCTCATGATACTTGTAATGTCCCGTATTTTTGGTAGTCAAATATTTAATTTAATTTATTATTATAAATATTATATTTGGAATAATAATCGATTTTAATATTGAATTCATTAATAATACGAAAATTGAATATATACAAATTTTATTTAATTATAAACGAGCTCGAAATGGCATTGCAGTTCGTAGTATGGAGTTTTGAACTTTGATTGAATATACAGGATCCGATATAAGTCGGATTTCTGTGAAACAAAAAACGTTGTAATCTTGTTGATTATAATTTTCATATGAAAGAGAAAAATCCAGATTTTGTATTATAATTTGTAAGTAATGCCCAATTCAATTTTTAAAATAGTCGCTATGGAAATCATTATTAAAATATAATGTTTATTTAATATATTTAAAAGGGAAATTTAAATCGTTTAACTCAAAATTGACGATACTAAGTTGTGTAAATTATATTTGGAATTGTATATATATTCTGTTTGGATATATATGATAAAAATAATTTATTATGATTTATTTGCGAAATTATATAATATTTTATTAATATTATATAAGCATTAAAAATAACCATTTTTGCAAACGGTCTCAGTTTTCGATGAAATTGGTTTCATTGGAGCCGTATCGTGAAATTATTGAAAAAAAAATCAAATTTCGCGGCAAACCGATGTTGTATGTGACTTCGGTAGCCAAAAACGTCTCTATTTCTATATAATTGTTTAGATTATTTATACAGGGTAACTTTTAATGAATAAACGACTGGTCAAACAAACTCCAAATTTAACGAAACAAGATTCATTGGATCCGTTAGGGAGAGGTCTAGTAAAATGTCAAGGTCTCATATTTTTTTGACTTTTCCTGTAATTATAGGAATTTTAAACGCTTAATTTTTCATCGATATTTATAAAGGACTTTTCACAGACGATCTCGGAATTCGACGAAACCAGTCCCATTGGGTCCAGAATATCTTTTTATGCTATGATTAGGTATTGCATCTCGATTTGGAGATTTTATGTGCATGTTTTGATGGGGTACTTCACAGTTAAGTTTCCAATATAAAATAATAATACTTAAATATACCCAATTCTATATAAAGGGCTCACGCGTAACCCTAAAATAGGTCAAAACCTTGTCCACGATCAACTGAAATAAGAGCCGCTATATACATAATGAATGGCAGACGATTCCCCAAATCATTTCCCTTCTTTCTCGTAATTCACGCATAATTATACAAATCCTCCAACTACTTATATGTCCAGAGCAAGGGGATCGCGGAGTTCAACGGTTGAGATCGACGATGGGGTGTTGTGGAGGCCTAAATTGTGGTAGAAAGGCAGAGAAGTTCGAATGGATTCTGGGGTAGATGGCTTGATCGAAACAAACGGGCGTCACGGCGGAGGTCAGGCGCGCGTAGGCGCAATCGATGGCGGCTCTCGATCATAGTCAGATGGCTCGGTTCAGGCGTTGGTAGCGGATGAAGGTTAGCAGCGTTTGTGTTGAGGGAGGCATCGACCTAGAGCCAAGTCTTCGATCTGAAATACAAAAAAAGTTGTCCAGACCGATTTCTACAATCAAAGGAAGTGACGGGCCTGTTTCAATATCAAAGGAGAATGGGTTCGGATCGTATTTTTCTTCTGAAGCTGGAGCAGCTATCGCGTGATGGATTAACAGGAGGATGGGATTAAGTTTACACATATCGGTGTTGAACAACAAAGAAAAATCGGGTTTGGCACTCAAATAACCAAACGTACTTATAGGGTACGACTTTGTAATTTGGTTAAATTAGTTTAACTAATTAGTTAGTTTATAATTTAAGTAATTAAAGATTATAATATTTAAATTAAAATTTGATGCAGGCATGATAGCTTGGTCCTGCTAAGTGAACATCCAGGGAGAAAACAGAAGTCAACATATATTTTATAACTAAAAATGTAATTAATTTCTTAAACGATGATTAAGGAGTAAATAAATTTAATTATATATATCGTTAGCCCAAATCGTTAATAACTCATTCATATAGGATCAGAATTTGATGAAACAAGCGACGTCGGAATCATATTTTTGAACTCTACAGTCTGAAACCGAATTGGACAGATTCGGAGATAGCAGGATTTTTCAGTTCAATTGAATGACTGTTTAATTTAACTGGAATCAAGCCGTTGACAACGGAATCAACTCAAGGTAAGTTAAACTCACTCAGTATTTCCCACTTATATTTTATATAAGTCAGGTTTTATAATTTATGTGTTATGGTTGCTAATTATTGACTGTTTTTTTGTTTGTTAATTATATATATTCATATATTGATTGAACCAATGAAATTAAACATTGTTTAATTTCAATGGAAAACCAAATCGTTATTTTAAAGATTGGTCCCAATGAAGGTAACTTACCTTGTTGGTCACGTTTATATTATAAACGTGTTTATTTTATTGAATTGCTTGAATTGTGTGTGATGTTAAATAAATTGGTTGATATTAAATTGTTGTTGTTTTACTGTTATATAAATAATCAGTAAAACTGAATTGAAAAATATTATTTGAGTAACCCATTTGAATGCAGAGAAGAACAGATAGGAGGGATCCAACTAGATTCCTCAAATATACTAGATGTTATTTATTTCATATTATCATTATATGAACTTTTTAAACCAATCTGTTTGGATGATTGATTTGATTGTTGACCATTGACTTGAAATTCAACAAGCATTTTATTTTAAACCAATGGGCATTGGTTGAGTAATTGGCAACAGTTGGCCGATAACTCAATCATTTTGAAATATGGATTTACCGTCAGGTAAATCAATAAAAATGAAGTTATGGAATTTATTTTATAATTAAATATAGATTTCTAAATATATTATTTAAAATTAAGTTTATAAAAAGGGAAATCAGCCGTGTGCGGAGCACGTGCCTCAGCTTAATTATTAAACAATTTATAACTGAGATTAGTTGTTTTAATAAACAATTAAATGGGATTATATTATTGTTTATTTAATATTAATCGAAGTAAATGAGATTATATAAATTAATCTATTAATTAATTTAAATGAAGAGACGAGTTAAAGTTGATCATCGAGTTAATCATATTTTAAATTTGACCTAGTCAACTGTTTGTCTTAAATTTGATTATTTAATTAAATTAGTTTGTACCAATTAGAAATGAAATAAGTTAGAATATAGTTGATTAACTTAAATAAGATTCTAAAAAGAAATTTAATACTAATTCTAGTTAATAATGAAGAAAAGTATTATTTTAAATTTATAATGATACAAGTTATTACTTCTTAATTTTAATTCATTTAAGTAAGTAACCGATATTGAAAAGGAATATGGTTGAGTTTTGAAAAGTGATTATGAATTCAAGTTTATAACGAAGTTATAAAAGAAATTGAAACGAATATGATAACGTAAAGTAAGCGTTACTTAATATTGAATTAAGTGAAAGAAACGAGAGAAGAAAAAAAGGGTTTATCTTAAACCTGAGATTTTATAAACAAGATTTATGAAAGGAAATGAGAAGTCAAAGGGTGATTTGAATTGGCGATACTTAATAATGGAATTATGTAAAATGGTTAGGATCGAAAGGAGATTTCCAAAAAGGAATAATAATGGAAAGATATTTGTAATTCGATTTGGTAAAGGATTTAAAGATGGGGTATTGTAATAATTATTCTAGTTATAAGTTAAATTCTTTGAAAAGAAGTTAAGGATAAGAAGTGATTTTTGTAAATAAATTACTCAATCAACATATTGAGTAATAATAAGTTATGTTTTAAAAGAGATATTTTTAGAAGTGAGAAGGTTTTATAAACCATATTGTAAATAAAATAATTTAATGCAGTTTGTTTAATACCAGAATGAATATGGGTTTTTGAGTTACAAGGCATATCTATCTTGAGGTGAAAACGTTGTTGATCAAGGTCTGAGAGGTTAATAAATATCCCAACTTGAATGACTTCAGGATTATCTGAAGATGATATTAGTTGTAATAGGAAAGAGGTTAGAATAATTTATTATTTCCATATCAGAAATAATAATGCGACATTAACTGAAATATTTGATTGAGATTTCCAAAGTAATGGAAATGGAAATATTTGAGAAAATATAATGAAATTTCCAAAGTAACGGAAATCGAAAGATTTGAGAAAATATAATGAATTTTCCAAAGTAATGGAAATGGGAAGATTTGAGTGTGTGTGTGTGTATATATATAATGACGATTCCAAAAGTAAAAGGAAATAAAAAGGTTAAGTTTTAGAAATGAGTTTATTCCGAAAGGATAGGAAATTGATCTGGGTTCAAGTAACAATGTTTATGAGTAATTTGATCAAACCAAAGTAGGAACTTATATATATATGATTTAATTCTAAGTAAAGAAAAGAGTTTGAAAATAATCTTGTGTTAAATAAGAAATAAAAGCTATATTCGTAATATCAAAATATTTAAAGAATTTGAATTTAACATTCTTTAATTGTTTTAATTAAAAAGGGCAAGTAATGCCAACTACAGGATCAGTGAACTCATTTTATTTTCATGAATATTTATTTGATAGTTAAATAACCGACTATCAAATCTGGCCAATATGATTGTTGGTACGGAAAGACCGGGATCATATTTTATATTCAAAAACCATTTCGAACCAGCAAATACGTAAAGATTGAAGATGGAGAAATTGAAGACCGTGGATCTTCATAAGCGGTAGGGTTACTTAATAGATTTCTCTGGCTTGCAACCAGAGGATTTTGATGGTAATTCAATCGTGGTTGGAATCTTCGGATTGCAAGGACTACTCGCTATTGATCCAAGGGTAATTCAAGGATGCAGTAGGAGAATGCCTTCGGTTTGTCCAGTCCCAGGACAACTTGTACGGATGGATGTCTGACATAGTATTTCCAGAAGAGTCACGTACGTTTATTTCTTCTAACATACCAAGTTGATGGCGAAGAATGGTCGATCTCTTAGCTTCACACCCAAGGTATTTTTGTGGACGTCAATTAGTGATATCCAGAGGATCTGACAACGTGGCATTCAAAGTGAATGGTGATAAGATGTTCTAACATAAAATTAAAATCAAGGTAAATTAATTAGTTAATTAATTAATTAATTATGACCTCAAGCCTCATCAACCGGGAAATGGTATAAAATCGGGTAGGTCGCATGGCAATGTGGTTCGTACCCATCAAAAGGGTTTATCATTACATGATCTGGTGAAATTAAATGCCTTCGGTTGTCCCTTTTTTTATTTGTATGCTATCAGTTCGGTTGGCTGGCTCCCAACCGTGGCAATGATATATTCGGTACTCTCAAGCGAAGTGAGGGGCCGGTCATGTTTAGCCGGGGTTGCAAGACGTTCTTGTTGAACCTCCAATGTATTCATCTCTAGAGGTACATTGTCGGAAGGTGGTTATACCTTGCCATTGTTGGAAATTCATTCTCCAAAAAGCGCCCGCGGTTTTGATTGTATACTATATATGTGGAGCGTGAGATGCAAGCGTTCTGCTAGATTGCTATTTATTTGATATTAGACATTATTATAATATCAGAAAAATATATTGATTTCAAAAATGTTTTGGGTTATAATAAGGTAAAAACCGTCCATATTTATGTGTGGATTTGGTCTTACTATTATCCTTTTCTTTCAGAAAGATTTTAACTTTAAAATCAAGTTGGATGATACCCAAAAACTTGGTGTGTTTTCTCATTCTGGTTCACCAGACTGATCCGTGCATTTATAATGCTCGGTTCAAACCGGGTCGACCTCTGCTGACTGTTCTGGACAGTGACGATTTTCTAAGTCTTAGGGCTACATGGCAACTTCTGATTGGCCTGATGATGCATTTTCTTGGACTGGATGGTTTGGATGGATCCTATGTTGATCTAAAGGCTCTAATTAATCCTACACATCTATATAAGCACACATAAATCTTAACCCTAACATCATAACCCTATTCTATGATGCCACCATGCTGTCCATCTCTAAACTAGCCTAGCCTCCTTCTTCTCCAAACTAGAAACCAAATTGGAGAGCTTCAAATTAAAGTAAAGGTTTTCCGCTTCAATCAACAAAGAGAGATTAGAATCGCTACAACGTCAACTAATTCACTTTTTCTAATCCTATCACTGTAAGTTCAGTTATTATTCAGATTTGAACACATAATAGAAATCATGACTGTAATGAATCGAATCTAGAACTATGCCTAATTGTAATGATAACCAATTCTGATTCATTCTTATTCTTTTGTCAATTCTAAGATTATCTATGCCTGTGAGACTGGTACTAGTGATACAATTGAATCTATCTTGTTGTACATCAAATTGGTGATTCTTTTATGTTCAGTTCTAGCGAATCTTTATGCCTATGATGTAACTTGCTCAGTTTGCTCATATTTATTGTTAATGTACAACAAATTTATTAGAACCATGATTCTTGTGTTTGGTACACCTTTACATGCTTATTCTCTCATGTAAATTCTTGCGTTTCTTCTCTATTCCCCTTTTTTGTTTTATTTTATGAATACTAGGTTCATTTGGAAACCTAGTTTGAATCTTGTTATACGTACGAGTGAAACGCGGGGAATTGGGTATAACTTAATTGATTAATTTTGGGCATAACAAGTAAATGTGACATAGCTTGAATTAACTGCATTTGTGGATAATTGACATGCAAACTTGGACATGAATGGTAAATGTGCAAATTGGTTAAAAGATGAACATGCCTAACCCGAGGTTAGATTGAGTTGCGGTGTAAGGCTGCCTGGAACCGCCCGGCACATCCAGCGACTGCAGAAACAGATCTAATGTGAGAGGTTAGCGCATTAAGCCCAAAACCCGAGGTTAGAATGAGTTTGCGGTAGAACTCTACCCGGAACCGCCTAGCACATCCAGCAACCACAAACAACAGTTCTAATGTGAGAGGCTGGTGCGTTAATGAATAAATTAATGCTAATGAACAGACATGCTAAGAATGGTAGGGTTAAGTTAACTTAGGTAACACTTAACCACTGCAACATGTTAATTAAACAAATGGGTGGGGTTATGTTAAATTGAGAACACTTAACCGTTATAACATGTTGGTTAGGAAACCCTACTAACGTGGACTTATTTCAGTAGTAACCCACATAAATGTATCACGGTGCCTTGAACTAGGCTGGGTGGGGCAAGATTACTAGGCTGATTATAAGTGGTCAAAATAGCGGCGGGTCGTGCGTCAGTGTAGGTTATGATGGAGTACGGGCGTGCACGTGCTCCGAAGTGGAAAAATAAGGCACTGGGCATCATCAGTTATACACTGTGCATCTTGAATTGTGTTGGGTTGCCATCGAGGGATTGATACACCCCGTGATGGGACCAGCACAGGTATCTACACAAAAGCGGGGCCGAATGACACAAGTAATAAATACATGCAGGTAGAAGCCGATCAATAAAGGGATCATTTTATTATGAACACATGAGGCTAGTTGAACAATTGTAAATAGGTGCAGAGAAATAGAAATGGGTGCGATACCATAATCAGTTTATCTTGCCTTACCTTGTCTTAGGTTATCTTATTACTATGGTATTGTCTTATATTCAGTTTATTCATGTCATGATCCTTTTTCTTGTTTACATGCTGAAAAATCACTGGGCTTACCAGGCTTATGTCTGACCCATTTTCTTTCGTCTTCTTTTCTTCCGTCCCCCCTAGGTCCACAGGGAGGGAATACTTTAGCTTAGTTCAGACGTTGTCCAGCTTGAAGAGAGTAGATGTATTGCTTAGATTCTCTTTTCTCAGGCTATGGCTGTGGTTACACTTTTATTGGGGATTTATGCCGCTTTACTACTATTTTATGCTTCTTTATGTATTTGGAGTTTTTAATCAAGACAGAGGTTTTATTGCAATGACTTGGAAGTTGGGATTAGAAACAATGGTTGTAATGTTTTGACTGAACCACTTGCTTATGAAATAATTTTAGTTTTTTTCCATTGTTTGTATGTCTGTCTTGTAAATTATCTGTATCTTTTACCTATAATGCTTCACCGAAGTTAATGCATTCCCTTTGTGAGTGACCTTAACGGAGGTGGGGTGTCTCACTTGGTATCAGAGCTGATGGTTACCAGATCAGATAATTTTTTTTGAAAAACTATTTTTCAAAAAGAAATGTTAAAGAAGCATTTTCAAGAAAAGTGATGTTTTATTTTAAAGGCATATTCCCCAAAGCCATATGCACAATCTTTCTATCCTTTGTTTTGAATCTTTTCTTTTCGTTTCAGCATGTCTGGGGATCTTAATCTTCCAGAGGGAGTCACAATACCTGGATGGTTCCGTAGGTATTTAGAGGCCACGACACCCGCCGAAGGCCAAGGAAATGTTCCTCCAGTCGTACCCATCGTTCCTCCTCCTCCTCCTTCGCGTGTGAATGATTTCTCGAAGATATGTAGAGATTTTCGAGCTATGGGCGGAAAGAACTTTAATGGGACTGAATCATTCGTGGAAGCAAGAAACTGGCTCAAGGAAATAGAAGATTTGCTTGTTATCTTCGAAGTGGACGATAGGCAGAAGATACAGTTGGTTGTATGGTTACTTAAGGACGAAGCCTCTTTCTGGTGGGACGTTACTAATGCTGAGAGACCAGTTGAGACTTGGGAGGATTTCAGAATAAAATTTGAAATGAAGTTCCTCTCACAAGCTGAACAAAGCCTACAGATGGAGAAGTTCTTAGTACTCAAACAGGGAAGCCTATCAGTTAAGGAATATGTCAACAGGTTCAACCAGCTGGCTAGATTCGGACTGGAGTTGGTAAACACTCCACATAAAAAGGCTCTCCGTTTCGCTAAAGGGTTAAATGAGCCACTGCACGACCTATATATGTCCCATATACCTATGGGCGTGACATATGAGAGATTGGTGGACATGGCACTGTTACAGGAGGAAGACAAGGATGGGAAGAAAGAGGCAAGGATGAAAGAACCTCTAGATAAGAAAGTGGAGGGATCGCAAAATAAGAAGACGGATTCCAAGAAGGGCGGGAAGAATAACAAACCCCGTGACAAGAGGAAGTGTAATTTTTGTGGCATACCTGGACATTTGGTTAAGGACTGCAGGAAGAAGAAGAGAAAGGTGGGTGGTTGTTTTCAATGCGGCGAGACAGGACATATGTCCAAGGACTACCCATGAAGGCAAGGGCAAGGGCAGAGGACTGGATCTACATCTGGCGGGAAGATTCATGCTCTCACGGCACCTACGCAAGAAAGAGGTAGAAATGTTTCTGTTGAGAGTTTAGTTTATCTTTCTGATCATCATGTTTGTACTCTTTTTGATTCTGGCGCTTCGCACTCTTTTATATCTACTGCCCTAGTTGAATCTCTACACCTAGATACCAGTATAGTAGAGGATCCCATGATTGTTTCAAATCCAGTTGGGGGTTCGGCTTATTTATCAATGATTTGTTTGGATTTGGAAATTTCTATACTAAGCATTGGGTTTAGATGTAATGCTTATGTTTTGGGTTTCACGGGCTATGGGTTGATTCTAGGCATGGATTGGTTATCCAGTAATGGTGCCATCCTCGATTGTGAAAAGAGAGTGGTTAGACTTATGACTTGCCTCGATAATACTCTCGAGATCTCTTGTAATCCAATGAATTCTATTATGCTTAGCTACCTAGAATCTCTTGATGCGTCCGTTGAAAGTTTGCAACCTGTTAGAGTAGTCTGTGAGTACTCGGATGTCTTTGAAGAAGTGAAGGGTTTACCTCCAAAGCAAGAGATAGATTTCCGCATATACCTAGTTGATAATGCAAAACCAGTTGCTTTACCCGTTAGACACATGGCTCCAAGGGAAAGGAAGGAGCTCAGCAAGCAAGTTAAAGAGTTGCTCGAAAAGGGGTTCATAAGGCGGAGTATTTCTGAATAGGGTAATCCAGTAGTGTTCGCAACCAAAGCGGATGGTTCACTTCGCCTATGCGTGGATTATAGGGAGCTAATCAAGCTGACCAAGAAGAATAGGCACCCACTTCCAAGAATAGACGATTTGTTCGACCAGCTCATAGGTGCATCATTTTTCTCCAAACTAGATCTGGCTACCGGATTTCATCAGCTAAGAGTGGCGGAAGACAGCATAGATAAGACCGCGTTCAGGACCCCGGATGGTTTCTTCGTATGGCTTGTCATGCCTTTCGGCTTGACAAACGCACCTGCCTATTTCGTAGACTTGATGAGTAGGGTGTTTACGGAGTTCCTTAATAAGTTTGTAGTGGTCTTCGTGGACGACATTTTGATCTTCTCAAAAAGTGAGGAAGAACATGCTTTGCATTTAAGGGAAGTTATGGATACTCTTCGAGCACACCGGCTGAAAGCAAAATTCTCCAAATGCCATTTTTGGAGAGAAGAAGTAAGGTTTCTTGGACATGTGTTGTGCAAAGAAGGGATAGCCATGGATCCCGCGAAAGTAGTTGCGGTGCAAGATTGGAAGATTCCACGGAATGCAACTGAAGTACGAAGTTTTCTCGGACTAGCAGGCTATTACAGAAAGTTCATTAAAGACTTCGCGAAGGTCTCAGCCCCACTTACTAGATTGATGAAGAAGAACCTAACTTTTGTTTGGGATTTGGACTGTGATGTTGCTTTCCAATGATTGAAGAGGACTTTAACAACAACTCCAGTTCTGACATTGTCTGATGGAGGTAAGATGTTTACAGTATACACAGACGCATGCGACACAGGGCTAGGCGCTGTCTTGATGCAAGAAGGTAAGGTAGTTTGTTATGGAGGAAGGAAATTGAAGATACACGAAAAGAACTACCCAAATCATGATTTGGAACTAGCTGCCATTGTTTTCGCTCTTAAGTCATGGCGTCATTACCTACTAGGAGAAAGGTTTGAATTGTTTACTGACCATAAATCATTAAAGTACCTTTTCTCACAAAAAGATCTTAACTTAGGACAGCAAAGGTAGATGGAATTTCTTGCCTCATACGATTTTGAGATTGATTATACTGGCAAGGGTAATGTGGTAGCAGACGCCTTAAGTAGGAAAAGGCTGACCTTAAGTCCTCTCTTTGTAGAAAGTCTAAACTTGGAGTACATAGCAACCTTTGACTTTATACCCTCCTTTGAGTTTGTACCTAGTTTGTTAGCATCGCTAGAGGTGCGGCCTACGCTTTTGGACTCAATAGGACCCGCACAACGTGAAGACCCTTCGATGGTTGATGTGATGGATAAGTTAATTAGAGGTGAGACTTCTAGTCACCTTAATAGATACTCCATAGATGACAAGGGTTGGTTGAGATGGTATGGAAGACTATGTGTCCCACAAGCAAGGGATTTGGTGAAGACAGTTCTTGAAAAAGCACACCATTCTAAGTTGACCATACACCCAGGTAGAGACAAGATGTATAAAGACATAAAAAGGGTTTTCTTTTGGAATGGCATGAAAAAGGATGTAGCTGAATTCATCTCTAAGTGCTTGATATGCCAGCAGGTCAAGGCAGAGAAGAAGAAGCCTGGTGATTTGCTTCATTCTCTATAGGTCCCACAGTAGAAAAGGGATAGCATTTCGATGGACTTTATAGATGGGTTGCCTAGGTCAAGAAGGGCCAATACCAGTATTTGGGTAATAGTTTACAGGCTCACTAAAAGCGCTCACTTTATACCTGTTAAGAGTAGGAGGACTGCCTCATCGTTAGCATCCATTTATCTTAAAGAAGTAGTTCGACTGCATGGGATACCCTCTAGCATAGTAAGTGATCGAGATCCTATCTTTACGAGCGAGTTTTGGAAGAGTTTGCAAGAGGCTGTAGGCACACAGATATGCTTAAGCACTGCCTATCAACCTCAAACCGATGATCACACTGAAAGGGTGAACCGAGTATTAGAAGATCTTTTGAGATTGTGCATTCTTTATTTTGGAGGAACGTGGGAAGATCATCTTCCTTTGGTGGAGTTCGCCCACAACAATAGCTACCAAGTCGCCATAGGCATGGCACCCTTTGAGGCTTTATATGGAAGACCATGCCAATCACCAACTTGTTGTTGGGAATCTACAGACAAGCTTGTACTTGGGCCCGACATAATCAGAGAGACTTCAGAGAAGGTGTACTTAATACGAAGACGAATGAAGACTGCAAAGATAGGCAGAAGTCCTACATGGATAAAAGAAGGACCCCCTTGAGTTTAAGGTTGGAGATAGGTTTTTTTTAAAGTATTTCCTTTGAAGAATGTCGTTCGCTTTGGATCCGTAGGAAAATTGGCACCAAGATTTGTAGGGCCATTTCCTATCATTGAGAGGGTTGGAACGATGGCTTATAGAGTAGAGCTTCCCGAAAGATTGGCTGAAGTTCATAATGTTTTTCATGTTTCTCATCTACGAAAGTGCTTACACGAGTCTGCGGAAGTTGTGGAGCCAAGCATACTAGAGGAAGTAGAACGAGAAGCGACGGTGAGAAGAGTTCCAACTCGTATCTCGGGAACAGAAATTAAAAAGCTACGCAATCGTGAGGTCAAGCTAGTTAAAGTATAATGGAGTGACGCTGAAGAAGATGCGACTTGGGAGATTGAAGACAAGATACGCGCGGCCTACCCTTTTCTTTTTGAGGGTACATCCTTGATCTCTTTCTTTCCATAAGTTTATGCATGCTTGTATCTATCTTTTAAGTATTTCTCCTCGGTCCTATTCTTGATCCTTAAGTAGAAACCAATGAATGTAAACATGTATTTGAAACATGTTATGATTGATGGTTGCAAGTGGTTGCTAGTGCTTGCTCATGGATGCATACACACACACATTAGGTACTAGATCGGCTTAGTCACTTTCATATTACATATGCATATACGTATTTGTATATGGATTGAAACTTGATGTGTTATCATATGGATGTTGCATTTGTATGAATGATTGTGCACTCATGTAAAAGTTATAAAGTACGATTAGGAATAATTACATACATAATGGACTCATGGAACTGACATAATTCGCATTAAGGAGGTAAACTGAATCAGTAGACCGCCATATTTTGCATTAGATAAGGACATATACACACACTATGCATATAATCATGAAAGCATTAGAAATCTTTTTAAGGACAATGGATGCCTGTGATTGATGGTTGAGTAGATGGATGTTGGATGTTAGGATACATTCTTCTTAACTCAGAGATTTCGTGGACGAAATCCTTTAAGGAGGGGAGAATGTAACACGCCGTACTTCCTATGAATATTAAAATAACAAAAAAATGCTTAATTTTAAAAGTGGGAATTAAGTAAAATGGGTAGCGCCATTACGTTCTCCTCGGAATTCTGCTTGAGATAGAGTCCTAGTTTGCGTAAAATGGATACGGTATGAAGAAGTTATAGAGGTTAGAAGATTTCAAGTTTAATCAGGATTAAATAAGTAATTAATAATTCAAAATTCGAAGTTCAAACCAGCAAAAAGAAGTGTGCGGAAGCATTCCCGCCAGAGGGTGTCGACCCCCTTAAGGAGTGTCGACACATGTGTCGACCCCCCTATAGGGGTGTCGACATAGGTGTCGACCCCCCCTGTAGGGGTCGACCTCTGCTGACTGTTCTGGACAGTGACGATTTTCTGAGTCTTAGGGCTACGCGGCGACTTCTGATTGGCCTGATGACGCATTTTCTTGGACTGGATGGTTTGGATGGATCCTATATTGATCTAAAGGCTCTAATTAATCCTATACATCTATATAAGCACACATAAACCTTAACCCTAACATCATAACCCTATTCTATGATGCCACCATGCTGTCCATCTCTAAACTAGTCCAGCCTCCTTTTTCTCCAAACTAGAAACCAAATTGGAGAGCTTCAAATTAAAGTAAAGGTTTTCCGCTTCGATCAACAAAGAGAGATTAGAATCGCTACAATGTCAACTAATTCACTTTTTCTAATCCTATCACTGTAAGTTCAGTTATTATTCAGATTTGAACACATAATAGAAATCATGACGGTAATGAATCGAATCTAGAACTATGCCTAATTGTAATGATAACCAATTCTGATTCATTCTTATTCTTTTGTCAAATCTGAGATTATCTATGCCTTGAGACTGGTACTAATGATACAATTGAATCTATCTTGTTGTACATCAAATTGGTGATTCTTTTATATTCAGTTCTAGCGAATCTTTATGCCTATGATGTAACTTACTCAGTTTGCTCATATTTATTGTTAATGTACAACAAATCTATTGGAACCATGATTCTTGTGTTTGGTACACCTTTACATTCTTATTCTCTCATGTCAATTCTTGCGTTTCTTCTCTATTCCCCTTTTTTGTTTTATTTTATGAATATTAGGTTTATTTGGAAACCTAGTTTGAATCTTGTTGTATGTACAAGTGAAATGCGCGGAATTGGGTATAACTTAATTGAGTAATTTTGGGCATAACAAGTAAATGTGACATAACTTGAATTAACTGCATTTGTGGATAATTGACATGCAAACTTGGACATGAATGGTAAATATGTAAATTGGTTAAAAGATGAACATGCCTAACCCGTGGTAAGATTGAGTTGCAGTGTAAAGCTGCCCGGAACCGCCCGACACATCCAGCGATCGCAACAACAGATCTAATGTGAGAGGTTAGCGCATTAAGCCCAAAACCCGAGGTTAAAATGAGTTTGTGGTAGAAGTCTGCCCGGAACCACCCGGCACATCCAGCAACCGCAAACAACAGTTCTAATGTGAGAGTTTGTGCGTTAATGAATAAATTAATGCTAATGAACAGACATGCTAATAATGGTAGGGTTAAATTAACTTAGGTAACACTTAACCAATGCAACATGTTAATTAAAAAAATGGGTGGGGTTAGGTTAAATTGAGAACACTTAACCGTAATAACATGTTGGTTAGGAAATCCTAGTAATGGGGACCCATTTCGGCAGTAACCCACATAGATGTATCACGGTACCCTAAACTAGGCAGGGTGGGGCATGATTACTGGGCTGATTATAAGCGGTCAAAATAGCGGCGGGTGGTGCGTCAGTGTAGGTTCCGACGGAGTACGGGCGTGCACGTGCTCCGGAGTGGAAAAATCAGGAACTGGGCATCAGTAGTTATACACTGTGCATCTTGAATTGTGTCGGGTTGCCATCATAGGGATTGATACACCCCATGGTGGGACCAACACATGTATCTACACACAAGCGGGGCCGAATGACACAAGTAATAAATACATGCGGGTAGAAGCCGATCGACAAAGGGATCATTTTATTATGAACACATGAGGCTAGTTGAACAATTGTTAGTAGGTGCAGAGAAATAGAAATGGGTGCGATACCATAATCAGTTTATCTTGCCTTACCTTGTCTTAGGTGATCTTATTACTATGGTATTGTCTTATATTTAGTTTATTCATGTCATGATCCTTTTTCTTGTTTACATGCTGAAAAATCACTGGGCTTACCAGGCTTATGTCTGACCCGTTTTCTTTCGTCTTCTTTTCTTCCGTTCCTCCCCCCTAGGTCCACATGGAAAGAATACTTCAGCTTAGTTCAGACCTTGTCCATCTTGAAGAGAGTAGATGTATTGCTTGGATTCTCTTTTCTTGGGCTATGGCTGTGGTTACACTTTTATTGCGGATTTATGCTCCTTTACTACCGTTTTATGCTTCTTTATGTATTTGGAGTTTTTAATCAAGACAGAGGTTTTATTGCACTGTGAGATCTTTACCGATCTCTGATATATTTATTATATCTGTCTTTTCTGCAGGATACTAGACAAGCGACTCGAGCACTGATAGATTAGGATTTTTGAAAAAAAAATCGGTCTATCGAAATTTGGGTTGTTTTAATCTAATAAATTTCAAATGGTAGTTTGGGAATTTTCCCTTTGTAACATTGCCCCTCTAGTTGTCATGGTAGGCTCATCACTATAATCCTAAGAGTTCATACTTAAATGTATAAACTATTTATAAACAATAGAAATGGGCACTTCTTACCTGAGCATTTATGCGGCGATACCTGGTATTAATATTTTTAAGGTGGAATTAAGTTAAAACTCCTTCTTTGGTGTTAGAGCCCCGATAGAGGAACAATTTCTTGGATGGAGCTTCTTTTTGGCATTCAGAAAGATGGAGCCATTTTCATCGTCAGAAACTTAACCAGTATGCACATAATCAGATAACAGAGGTTTCTGACCATTCCAAACTTAATATAACTTAAGAACCGAACTCAGATTACGGTGCTGACATAATAGAAGTACGAAAATTTGTGAAGAATATATAAATCATTATATGGCTTTAGGGGGATTTGAACTCAGACTCGAGCAATAAGGTGATAAAAGCCCAAATTATATTTTCCAAAAACAGAAATATCCTTTCTTGATTTAGGAGACCAGATTTTAGGTAGTAAAAGCTTATAGATTTATTTTCTAAACTAAGCGAAGCCATCTTTCGACTTGGAAACCCAAATTCGGGAAGTAATCGGTTGATCGAAGTTATTTTCGGTTTAGTGAACCCGAAATTGGGTAATAACAGAACAATGAAGCCGCTTTCGACTTAATGAACCCGTATTCGGGTAATAACATAAGAACGAAGCCGCTTTTGGCTTAGGCACTCGAATTCGGATAATAACAGAAGAACGAAGCTGCTCTCGGCTTAGGAATCCATATTCAGGTAATAACAGAAGAACGAAGCCACCCTCGGCTTAGGAAACCAGCTATAATAACAGAAGAACAAAGCCGCTTTTGGTTTAGGAACCCAGATTCCGATAATAACAGAAGAACGAAGCTGCCTTCGACTTAGAATTCCATATTTGGGTATTATGATAATAGAAGTTCACAGTTACTTTTTTAGAAATGAGCGAAGCCTTTCTCGGCTTTTTATAGAAAATTCAGAATGTCATCATTTGTTTTTGATGCAGCCATCATTGGCATATTAAGGAGAATCTAGAATGTCCTCTTCTGATTTAGTTGCGAAAGCACTTTAAGTTTTAATTTATTTTTGGCTATTATGGGATTTTTCCAAGGCAGAGGCTTTGGCATGATTTAGCGTTCTTTCTGAGCTTTTGATCCCTTCTTTAGGATACGACATAAACAAAGGCAGTGTGTGCTTATGCCAAAGCAGAGAAAGCAGTTGATCAATGAGCAGAGACAAAGCAAGCTTCCTTTGGAGCTGAGCGCATGTCCCTGGGTTTTCCCGTACCTCCTCTAAAGTGCGCCTTAACCTGGTCCTTGGATGTGGTTAAGGTCTTTGGTGCATCAACCTGGCCCTTGGGCGCGAATGATGGCTTTCCCTCCTTCATCTAGGAGGCGCCAAGGATATACCCACAGCTTGGAACCAACCCACAATTTCCTGGGCTTACCCCTTTTTTTCGAGGCAAGGACCAGTGATATACCCATGAATTTCTAAAATAATCCATTGTAAGAAGGGAACTTCTTCCTCAATCAAGTAGAAACTCTTATATATATTGACATTGTTTTAAAGCAACTCTTAATTCCTTACTTAGATTCCCTTTTACGGATTGGTTTTTTACTTCATAATGATTTTCAATTTATAAGTTACTTCTGTAATTTCCCTTGCTTACAAAGGTGGTACATTTTCTTTTCAAGTGTCCTACACTGATTGGTTTCATGACCATTCATTAATTGATAGTAGCAATAACTGCCTCCTTAATTCCATGCATGCTTTATTGATTTCTTTCTTGTTGGCCGGTAAGAAATTCCTCTTTAGTTAGGAGGAAGTTGTTTTCTCTTGAGGTGGTTAACTTATTCTCCGTAGTTGGGTTAGATCTTTCCGTTTTCCTTAAGGGCTCGGTTTCTAACTTCCTCTTTTCTGGTTATAATCCCGTAGTATCATAATATATTTTCCCTTTAGATCCTATTATGGAGGGATGTTGTGAAGAGATTCTGCTTGAGATACTTTTATGTTTTCTTGATTGATATGGGTTTTGATCCTCTTAGGGCTTGACCATAGTATCTTGCCATTTTTGGGCGAAAGCCTCATAATCCTCAGTTAATTCTTTTTCAAAGATATTTTCTCATGGAAAAGTTGGTATAGCCTCTCTTATCTGATGGAATAACACGTTTCTTCGATTGCAAAAGAATGAGGTTGATTTCCCTTGGGATAAGCTCGCTCCTACTTTACTGGAGTCAAAATCCCTTTTCCTCTTTTAGTTACATACTCAGAGCTTGAATTCACAACATTTGTTCCTTGTTAAACCTCTAATCCACATAAGATATCTCTTTTTGGAATTGCTTGGAAGATCCTTGTTTCAATTTGGTTAATTGGACATCCGTACCTAGGGATCGTTTTTCCAAGCTTAATGCCTTTTTCTTTTCCTTCGATGGGTGACTAAACCTTTCTTTCAATTTCTCTTGGTTATTCTTATATCGACAATAGAAAGGAGTCACAACCTCTTTTCTTTTCTAGGACCGTGGTGGTGTCCGTATGTCCTTACTGATTTGATCCGAGATTTTCATTCTTACCGCAACCTTTGTCCTCTGGTTCATTCAAAACGTTGTTCGAGGTTCTACGATCCTTTGTAATCCATTAACGGTTCTTTTACGTTTGTTTCCCATTAGTTATATCTTCTTAAGTATAAATTTTAGTAACACTTGGATGAGAAAAACCGGATTGGAGGTTCAAACCCCTCCCTCTAACGCCAAAAATGTTAGCCAAATTTATGGTTAATACCCCCAAAAACGAGATCTGTCTTTAGAACTCCTGTTTTATGATGGAACAAAGCTCAAACTTGAAAATTGCCTATATTCTGGAATTCTTGTTAAAATACCGTTGTAGAATACCGTAGTTATATTTCCTATTGAGAACAAATTCAGTTGCGAACTCTGTTTCAATTTCCTGAATGGGAGCCTTATCCACTTGTGATATATATTCCTCAAAAGTGTCTTGAGATTCATAGATAGTTCTCCTTGGGTATTCAATGGTCGTAAAACTGAATTCTAGTAAGGTAATTTCTCTTAAAGATGACAAATGTTAGGTTCCTGCAAATCTTCTTTGGTTTCTCAAAGATTTGACTTGGTGGTAGAAATATCCTCCTAATTCCAGTCAAACATTTAAGTCCTATTAGTCGCTTGGTAGGGAAATCCTAACACAAATCTTAGGTCATAGCTATAGCCATTAGACAATAAATGGTCTTTATTTCATGATCTAAGGATCTTAAAGGTGATCACATGTCAGGGTATGAAATAAATTTAATCATGCATATATCACATTTTTTACTTGCGACGTTAGTGAAAAATTAGTTATAATACACGATTGAAACAAGATTTCTCATGATTAGCTTAATCGCCATATATTCCCTCTTTATTGATCATATCTGATGTTACAAATCTTTCCCCAAAATGATTTAGTAACTAGGGTTTCAACCTGCCATAAGAGATTACATAATGTTAAAAATGAATCGAATGTTCGGAAAAATCTGACCTCTTTGAGTTTCTGGGGTGCTATTTATAGGTGTGGATTGATCCTTCCTTCGACTTTAATATTTCACTTCTATAACCCGATATGGTTTAACCACAAAGACTTTGCGAGCGCACCTGTGGCTTTCTTTCCAGAGCAAATAGGAATAACTGCTTTCAAGGTTCTTAACAAAGGGAGCTCTCAGTTGAATGTGTGAGGGATGGTCTCATAGGGGCTCTCGGCTCTTTTCTAACTTTCATCCAGTGCTTTGTATCTAAGGTTTAGAGGCCCTAAATTTAGATTCCTTGCCCTTCGTGTCATGTTATCCATATCTTGTCCTTTCTAGGCATTGAAGGTATGCATCGAAAGCCTTGTTTTACTTCTTTTGAAGGACTTCTCTGGTATCTATGTAGGGTTACCATTCCTGCTCTTGTCTTCGGCAGCTTTCGAAGATACTTTTCTTCCTTTTTGTCCTTTATTATTACTCGAATGATCTTCAGGCTTCACCCGTTATTGCTTCAGAAACCCATACGATGGTTATACGAAGGCTTTCTTGACTTCATCTATTCTTCTTTATTAGTATTCTCAGGGTAAACTCCTTCGGTTTTGGTCTGAATATTTGCAAGCGACATAGATGTATGCAGACTCTCGACTTATAGTGGTGGTCATCTTCAAATCAGCATACTTTTTGACGTGGTTAGTTCAAGAGTTTATTTCTCAATATCTGATCTGTCAGATAGGCCTCTTCTTAACTCTTTTCCCTTTCCTTTCGATCTTGTGCTTCGAAATACATTTCCTTTTAGTATACTTGAAAGACGAACTTGTCTTGCTAGTTCCCTTTTGCTTACAAAAGAAAGACCTTTAGAATACGACCGAAGGTCTTGGTCAACTGCAAAATTTCCTGCTTCTGGCTCTTATCTCCTTCTCTGTCTCTTCTAATTCTTTTGCCCCTTGCTTGCTCCCTTTTCCCTTTCTTGCAGGGTTGTTAGGTCTGAAATTAGTGCCCTTTTGGTTAAGGTCGAAAGGTCTTTTTTTTGGATTATTTCCCTTTTAGTTAAGGCCATATTGGGCTTTCTGGTTGGAGGCAAATTCTCTTTTCTTTCCTTCTCTTATTTCAAAAGGGATTTGCCGAAGATCTAGCACTGCTCCCCTCAGGGCATTATTGGCTTTTGCACTCCTTCCCTTCAACTTTAATTCTTGATTTTCCTTGGTTATTTTTGGCATTAACAACTTATATTTTACATTGTGAAAATCAAGGAAGAGAGTTACACATGTAGGGAAAATATATGTTGCCATATATTCAGGGGAGTAATTACAAAATTTGTATGCTATATATCCCCGTATATTGCATCTTCATTTATAGGTTGTCATTAATCAAGAAGAGGGAGAATGTTGAATCATGGTTTTGATTCATGACAAGTAACTTAACTTTCAACATGAAGAATCAATGATAACTAAAGCAAAAAAAAGAGAGCCAAACATATTGATGTAAACTACAATGAAGACAAGACTTTAAATTAGTGCTTAGTTCTATTTCTTTAGAGTTTTTTAGTCTTGGAAGTATATCATTGTTAAAATTTGTCCTCAAGTAGTTTATGTCACAGAAAAAAAAACACGTTGTATGTTTAAAACGCAACTATATATGTGCATCATGCACTTTGTTTCAGTTCAGTCGACCGAACTGTATAGGTCAGTCGACTGACCTGGTTCAACATGCATAGTATACATACATACATACACATACATACACACACATAATTATATATATGTATGTATGTACGAGTATGAATTTAGCCAACCGACTTAGAAATTCATTCAATTGAACTGACTCCAACTGTCATATTTATGAAGGGTTACTTCCATTCGTGAAGAGTTATGATCTTTCCGAAGAAGTTCAGATGCTTCTCTTCAATTGCAACTCTTCGAAAATTGATGTAACCTTCTGACTACTATATAAACATGTTTCATTCATAACCAAAAACAACCTTATGACTTTTCTAATCTAATATTTCTGAACCCTTTGTGAATACTCTCTATATTATCTAAAAGCATTTGCGGACTTAAATATTGCTTGAATCTTAACTTCAATTCTTATCTAACCAATACTTTTCCTTTCTCATTTTCAAAAACACAATACATATACTTGAGGATAAGATTATTGGAAAGGGTGTACTATAAATTTCAAATTCGTATTATCAAGAACGCAAAAGTCAAATCATCTTTTGTATTCAAAATTCATGTTATACTCAGGCACATTTGAAGTCCTCCTAGGTTGCTGAGGCGTGAAGTCTTGTTCGTCTACTCAGGCACATTTGAAGTCATCTTAGGTTGTCGAGGCGTGAAATTCCTATTCATCTGCTTAGGTATTATATACCTATTCCTCCGGGTTATGTGAAGGTTTTTTTGTCGATATTCCAAAAGGAGTCTGGGGTTGGATGTAGGACGTCGCTCCGAAACAGTATAAAAATCTCTGATGTTATTTTTCTTTACTGCATATATATTTACTCTTATTATATTAATTATTCCACATGATTATATATCCATATTACATGATCCTTAGCCATACTCTCTTTCAGTCTTCCGATCTAGATCAGGAAGTTACAATACCCTACTTGGGTGCTACCCACTTAGCCCTAAAGAAAATCCTTCTTTTAATCATTACCGGTTGATGAGGCTAAAGGCTACATTTTACCATTCATACATGGCATAAACCCATATGCATTCCGTCGATCACTAATTGGCATCCACAAATATACAATCTTCGAGCTCCTACACCTTCAAGAAGGGTATTAACCGAAGAGAAGTTTCCTTCTCCACCATTAAATAGATGTACATTTGTAAAAATCAAGATTATCTAAGAAATGCAATGTCAAATACCCATCCATATAAATTGTCCAGGAACATTACAAACCGAAAGTACTATTTTACCACATTCTTTGGAAATAATCCATAGGATTGGTAACAAGAAGTCCTTGCATCATGCAGAACCCCAAAACGTAGGGACTACTACTACAGGTATAATTATGGTAGCTAACTAGAGACATCAACTAGCATTTCTTTCTATTTTAAGGCCTACGCCTTCAAATCATCTTCATATGCATAGCATACCTACAAATTCAGTTTACACAAAGTCAATTCCTCAAACTAACACGTTATATGTTAAAAGGGAATTTATAGATAGTCGGTATTTAAATTATCAATCTACAGTTGTATAGTTAAGTATATTAGCAACACAAACACTTTTAATCAAATCATCCATTAAAATTATTTCATCGATTATTAAAGATGGTTTCTGTATGCTTATCTGAATGAAATAAACATATTCACAAACATCTTGTTTTCATTGCTTCAAAAACCATAACCATACATTTATCTCTTTGGGATAAGTGTATTCACAAACCATTTTCACTACTTAGAAAATAGCACTATATAGTTAGCCGAATTGTATAAGTATATTTACAAATAATCTCTAGGCTAAAATAATGTCATATGGTACATTGTTTACTATAAAACATAAATAAAATTTTATAACTTCTAAACTTTGTAAATTAAAGTTTATAATATCATTTATGGAAATAATAATTTAATTTCCAATACCTACTTCCGTTTTCAAACTAGATCATTCCTTTGATAACAATGAAGTCGTTCAAGTTGGGGCATTTGATTTACCTCTCAGACCTTGACTTGACAACATTTTAATCTTCAAGATAAATAGAAGTTTGTTAACGTAAAACGTGATATTCAGTAAATGTCACAATAAGTTCTATTTACTATTCAACTTAAATAGGATTCTATAGACCATATCTTTCATTCGAAATTCTCTTTTCAATATAAACAATTTTACTTAATTCATTTATTAAGAAAATCTTTATTAAACCCATTTAATTAACTTTTAAAATTGCTTTTAACAAACTCTGTACAAAACAGGGATTTTTAAAAATATCCTCTATAAAATCCTTTATAAAATTTTATTTATAAATCTTATTTAAAATTTTATTTTCATTTCCATTAAAAAAATTCAAACCTTAGCAAGGCTTATTTGATTATAGACAAATCATTTATAACTTAGCTTGAAATCACATTAAATCATTTATAGGTTCTTTATATATATATATATATATATATTCAACTTTTCATAAATTTTAATTTAAAAAGCCAAGATCATTTCCGCATCATTTTACAAGTTTAATAAACTATTTATCAACTTATTTCAAAATAGTTTGTAAAATCTGCTTTTACAATTTCATAATACTTACTTGTGAAACTTAGTTCATTTTTAACACCCAAGTCTCTAATTATAAACTTATTTATGAAACAGGAATGTTCACTACACAAATCATTTTATATTTTTTTTAATAAAATATCATTATGAATATTGATTTATTTATAAATTTTTCATTTTATATAACTTATATAAAATTGGGTTCAAAATCTTAATTCTTAAATTTATAACTTCAAACTTAATCAGTTCTCCTTACGGCGAACCAACATTTAAAAATCTGAAATTTTGATTATCTACTGCCAATCACTTAACATAATCGTATCATAGTGCATCCCTATCCATCGATGGTTTACTAGTGTTTTTTATGCAATGTGTATGACAAGGCTAGAAGCTATATAACAGTAATATGGTAATCCCACTTAAGCTATTTTCAATATATTATTATATGTAAATATTTTAATGGATCCTTAAAGGATGGAATTCAAAAATACTTTAAGTTGTTATGCATTTCTGTGAACCTTTCACTTGAGTTAGTTTTCATAAATGAGAATGTTAGTACTAACTCAAGTGTTTTGTTTCGCTTAATGCTCAGGTCAGACTGAGTATCATTGCCTTTTATAACACATATTTTGGGGCTTGGAGTCTTGTTGGGATCTTTATTTGTTTTTCAGCTATCAAGTCACTTTGACTATTTCTGTCTCTATCAGTTGTATATATATATATATATATATATATATATATATATATATATATGTATATATATCATCCGACATCTATGTATGGGATCTTGTTGTACGAGCTTATGACTCTATTTATGTACTTATGTGAGAGCATATATTTTGGTGGTAACTCTATGTAATGTTGTCATTTTATTTTCTTCTACTGCGAGTTATTTTGTTTTCTATGCCGATGATTCTATGATTTGATTTCTATTTACACAAATTAAATTAACAATCTATTGTTTTGAAAGATTTAAGTATGACATGTGTGGTTCATTATCGATTTGAATAGTTCAAAATAATGGCTCATTACAAGTTGATATTAGAGCTTAGTTTTAAGCCAACCGTAGCCTTTAGGGTAAAACTCATTAGAGATAGGGTAGCGATACCCTAGAATCAGTAGAACCAATCACACGGCTCTTCTTACGAGAGAGCATACTTTTAGAAGTATTATGATTTTGAAAAGATATTAATGGTTTTAAAATATTTTTAGGATATAAAGGTTTGGTTTTGAAATTAAGTTTCCTTAACAGAAGGAAAATTTCTTTCTTTCAAGTTCATATTTAGTTAGAAAATTTGGGGTAAAGGGTTTTAAGAATTCTAAAATGCTTCTTAAATGATTTTAATATTAAATTGGCTCTAAAAGGTAAAATCCTGGTCTAATAATTTCCCTCTTTTCGAATCCATCTTTTGATTGAATTCAATCCATTTACTTATTTAAACTCTTTGATTAGGATTTTTTTAAGGTTGAATCAATCTTTATATCTGTTCTTTAGTATTCCAAATAACTACCAGAAGAAATGCAGCTATAGATAAAGGTGGGGGTAATAGAGGTACACTAGCTGAGTTTGTTCTACCTATCACCCTAGCTCAGCACATTCAGCCAGTTAAATGCACACAACTCCGCAAAGTGTGCACATAACTCTGCAAAGTGTGCACACAACTCCACAATGAGTACACCTAGCTTGTGGGTACTAAGTTTACTGGTTCTAAGACAATTATTGAGGCCTAGCAGTGACTAAAGAGTCTTGATAGGATATTTTTGGCTTTGATATTACAGATGCTCAAAAGTGTCAGATAGCCGCCTAGGAGCTACATGATGTTGCGTAGGACCGGAAGGGGCCCATTACTGATCATTCAACTGAGAGAGATTTATGTTTTAGTAATTTAGGTATAAATTTTTAGTGAATCAAATCTTGTTAACTACAATTTATTTGTGTTAATCCAAATCTTAAACCAAAAATGTTTAGAAATTCTTTTACCAAAAAAATGGATGCCGAAAGCAAGCAAGACTATGCCATATCGCGAGTTTATCGATCTTAAACAGGGTAGCATGACTTTCGCGGAACATGAGAGTAAATCCAATGAGTTGTCTAAGTTCGAGCCTATTTTGCTCGACATGCCTCTCAAGAAAAATGAGAAGTTCACACTTGGAGCAAGCCCAGAGTTCTATGATAACCTTATGAGTCATATCGACAAGCCCTTCACAGCTCTTATGAGCATGGCCACCAGATTTGAAAATTACTCTAACGCCAAAGGAAAGCAAGCCATCCAAGCACCACAATCTCATGGATCCTCCAGCCATCAGAAGAAGAGAAAGTTGATTTCCAGCATCAAAAGTAGAAGTGGTAGAGTTCCCAAGGAATTATATATTCAACGCAAAAGTGCCATACAAATCTATCTTTTATTACATGCATTGAGTGTGGCAAGAGAGGCCACCGTGACAACAACTGCCTACTTCAATTGAAGCCTCTGTCCACTGTCCTATATGACCAGTAGCAACCTTGTCACATTTGTATTTAGCCTGACCATTTGAAGAAAGGTTGGCTCACTGAGAAGAATGGTAGGATGTTTGAAGTTTTGGCTGTGACCTCTTTTACTCCTCCCGTCGATGATGATACTATGGGTATGCTTCAGGGTACCTTTATTTTAATTTCAAACCATATCCACATTTTATTTGACTACATTGCATCTCATTTTATTTCCACTGGTCTCTATAATAAGTTTAAACACACATTATACCTTAGTAAGATATGTAAAGGGGGTGAAACTCCTTTGCAACATTCATTATTTCACTAGAGATTTATATATTCTTAGCTTTGATGCTTTCAACGTTTTATTTGGCAGTGATTGGTTAAAGAAGTATCAAGCAATTATCTCGAGCAAAGCCCAAGCCATTTCCTTAGTAGATGATCAGAGAAATCTTTTGGTAATCAAATTCCGTATTCCTTTGGACTATGTCGGTAGTATTATCGTCTCTCTTGATTCCCAATCCAGTGATCTTTATCTGCTCTAATTGTCAAACATTTTTCCAATGTGTTTGGCGAAGTTACTTCTCTTGCTCCAAGGAAAGAAGTTAAATTCCATATAGTTCTTGTTCCTAGAGGGAGACCAGTGGTTTTTCCTCCATGAAGAATGGAACCGAAGGAGAAAACCATGTTAAAGAAGCAAGTTAGAGATATATTCTCCAAGGGACTAATTAGGTTGAGTTATTCTTAAAGGGGAGCTACAGTTGTATTTGTGGCTAAGTCTAATGGCTCTTAGATGATGTGTTAAACTATAGGGAGATGAATAAGCTCACTCTAAAGAATAGATACCCGATGCCATGAATCAATGGTATGTTCGATCAGCTCCACAGAGCTAAATTATTCTCCTAACTCGATCTTGCTACCGGTTTCCATCAGATTAGAGTGGCCAAGGAAAGCACCCCCAAAACTTGTAACGACCCGTATTTTTGGCAGTCAAATATTTTATTTAACTTTTTATTTTAAATATTTTATTTCAAAAACTAATGGATTTTAATATTTAATTCGTTATTTAAAATGAAGTTCGAATGTTATATATTTATATAATTATAAATCGAGCTCGAACTGATGCGGCAGATCGTAATATGGAGTTTTGAACTTCAATTGGATATATAAGGTCCGATATAAGTCAGATTTCTGTGAAACAAGAAATGTTGGGATCATGTTGGCTATAATTTTCATATGGTAGAGAAAAATCCAGATCTCGTGTTATAGATTGATAGTTATGGCCAAATCAATTTTTGAAATAGTCGATATGGAAATCGTTATTAAAATATAACGTTTATTTAATACATTTAAATAGGAAATTTAAATTGTTTAACTTAAAATTGACGATATTGAGCTGTGTAAATTATATCTGAAATTGTATATATATTCTTCTTGAATATATATGATAAAAATAATTTATTATGATTTATTTGAATTAATTTGGAATTTATTAATATTTTAATCGATATTATAAAAGCATTAAAAATAGCCATTTTTGAAAACGGTCTCCATTTTCAGTGAAATTAGTTTCATTGGAACCGTATCGTTAAATTATTGTAAGAAAATCAAATTTCGCGGTAAATCGATGTCGTATGTGACTTCAGTGGCCAAAAATGCCTTTGTTCTATTTAATTGTTAGACAATTTAGACAGGGTAACTTTTAACGAATAAACGACTGGCCAAACGAACCCTGATTTGGACGAAACAAGATTCATTGGATATGTAAGGAAGAGGTCTAATAAAATGTCAAGGCCTCATATTTATTGGATTTTTTCTGTAATTTTAGGAATTTTAAATGCTTGATTTTTCATCGATAATTATAAAGGACTTTTCACAAACGATGTCGGAATTCGACGGAACCTATCCCATTAGGTCCGGAATAATATATTTTTTAGGACTAAATTTGTTTGTCAAAAATGGAGATCGTATGGAGTGATTTTTACGTTATACTTCACCACTAAGTTTCGTTATATTTAAATAGTATTAAATTCATCCCACTCTATATAAATATATTCCATCTGTAACCTAAAACTCGTCAAACCATTAAAAGCCTGGTCAACTCTTCAATTTGCCGCCACCTTAAACCATGGATGGCCATAAATTCACCTCTTCTTCATTGATTTTATCACAAATCCATTCACTGATCCTATATTCCCGACTACAAAGAGGATCAGCTTGGAGAGAGGGTGATCTGAACAGTGGTGATCAGTGGTGGGGGATGGTGCTGGTTGGAATTTGATGCCAAAGTCTGGACGGTTCGAGCCTGTTTTCAGGCGGTAGGAGGGACTCAGGTGATAAGATGTAGGGTGCGGACTTCATGGGGACACCGGCGCTTCCTCTGATGGTGGTCGATCAATGACAGGTGAGGGAACCAAGGTTGTGGTTGTGATTTTTGGTACCGTGCTTGAGTTTTGATCAGTATACGGTGGACGAAGTAATGGGTTTTGCAAAAGGAAACGAGGTCGGCCTGACTCCTAGAAGGTTAATACATGATAAAAAAAATAAATTTTACTAATTAAATCAATGATTGATAATTAAAAACCGTACTAAGTAAATGGTGAAATTTTACAGGCTTATATTGGAGAGGTTTGAAGCCTGGAAAGAGAACAATGATCTACAGGAAAGAAGGATTTGTAACAAAACAGAATCAGTCGGGTTTATTTGTATAAAAGTAATTAATTTATTTACAACTAAATTAATTAGTTAATTTGTAGTCAAAGTTTTGATGTTTTCAGTTAAACAGGGTTTTGGAATTTCGAACTGGAGCAGTACGAACGGGAACAGTGATCTGTTAGTTTAAAATTAATTATGAGTGGTTAAAATTGATTAGTGATCAGTGAGTTCAAGATTAATTAAAAAGTGTGGTTGTTTCACTAAACAAAATTGGACCAGTATTCATCAAAAGGGTCGACCATATTTTGTTAAGATAGATGTAATTAATTACATTAATTAATTGATTAAGTTAATAATTAGGGATTAAATTAGTTTAGTTTAAATTATATAAAGGCTTAAACTGTAAATTTGTTGCAGGGTTAACTATTTAAGAAAAACCAGGATAGACCAGTGGAATTGGAATTTGCGATTTGCCTACCAGGAATGAAGGTGCCCGTTGACATTTCAAAGAAACTAGTTAGTCAACTTAATAATTTAATAAATAAAGAAATTAATTAATAAGTAAAAATCGTGTTTACTAAATTGTTTATGACTTATCCATATATTATCAGAATTGGATGATTCAAGAGAAGCTGAATTCATCTTGACGAGCACCACAATATGGAATGGATCTGGACGCAATTGGAATCAACCGGGATTTTTAATCACATTAAACTCTCGTTTAATTTAATTAAAACCAACCTTTTCAGAAACAAATCAGATCAAGGTGAGTTAAATTCACTCAGTTCTTCCCATTTATATTTTACATAAATTGGGTTTTTATTTTGTATGCTCTGCTTGTTGATGGTTGACTGTTTGCTGATTATATATTTGTTTGTTGATTTAATTGATGAAATTAAGCCGTTGTTTAATTTCAATGAAATACCAAATCGTTATTTTAACGATTGGAACCAATGAAGGTAACTTACCTTATTGGTCACATTTATTTATAAACGTGTATAATTGTTCGAATTGCTTGAATTGTTTTGTTCAATTGATTGATGTTAATTGGTCGTTGCTTATTGTTATCAGTTAAATGGAATTGAATAATCTGATTTGAGATAACCAATTTGATACAGGGAAGAACAGGTTGGAGGGATCCAACGGGATTCCTCAAACATGTTATTTATTTTCATGTTATAATATATGAACTGATCTGATGGGCTGATTGATTTGATTGTTAATTTTTGACTGAAATTTCAACATCCGTTTAGTTTAAACCAATGGGCGGTATTGGTTGAGTATTTGGCAGCGTATGGCTTATGAAATCAATTGTTTTATAAGTGTTGATTTACCGTCAGGCAAATCGACAGAGATGAAGTTATAAAATTTATTTTTTAACTTGATGTAGATTTTGAATTGCATTATATTGAAAATATGTTTGTAAAAAAGGAATAAATATTTATTATTTAAACTTATAATTTATCATTTATTGATTTTATAAGGAATTTTTTGATGTTAATCAGATTTATAAACAAGTGATTAGAAATTAACCTAACAGTTAAATTTTAATAGTTGTTTTGTTAAGAAACAATTAATGGAATTATTTAAATTGCTTATATTATTAATTAATTTAAAAGGGAGAACGAATTGGAATCGGTTAATGGGATAACCGTGTTTTGAGTTGACTATATCGACCGTTTTAATTGGGATTAAATTTGTTCATTTTGAATAGAATGGTTTAATGAATATTGTTTAAATTTTAATAAGATATTTAAAAAGGGATTTACTATTTATTTTAGTTAATTAAGGAATTAACTGTTTTTACAGTAGTTAATGATCGAAGTATATTATTATATTAATTAATAATAATTTAGAAATTACTTTTTAATTGAAAATCATTTAAAAAGTAATCGAAGGGGAAATGAACTCTGATGGAATGGTGAAAGGAGTTATGAACATATTTTATTTTAAACCTGAGCTTTATAACGAAGTTATAAAAGGGAAACTTTAGCGATAGCTTAAAATAAATGTGACTTAAATATTCAAATTAAGTAAAAGGGTAATTGAGAACAGAAAGGGTTAGATCAGACTAGAATTTATTTAAACAAGGGTTATAAAAGCAATGATGTGTTATATCGTTAATTATAAATTAACGCTACTAAATAAATGGGTTAAGTAAAATTGGGGGAGTTGAAATAAGAATTTAAAGGGGGTAATGATTGAATGGATTTGAAAAGGGGTTAGTAAAAGTGAATTTGTTAAGAGAAGTGGGTCGTAGGGATTCGTAAACAAATCCGAATTATAAATGAGTTTGGTTAAAGAAGCAGAGTTAAGAGTGGTGTTACTTAAGTATTGAATTAGGAAAGAATGGTATATTCAAGAAAGTGATTTTCCAAAGGATAAAAAGGTTGTATGAAAGTGTATTTTTAATAGAATGGTTAAATGGAATTTGAATTTATATTAGAACGAATTTTTTTTTTGGGAATTCAACTTGTATTTATCTTAGGATATGAACGTTGTTGATCAAGGTCTGAGAGGTCATTAAAATACCCTAACTTGAACGACATCAGGATTATTTGAGGATGATATTATTTGTAATGGTAAAAGGGATTAGTGATAATCTATTATTTCCATTAGTGAAATAATAATGCAATGTTGAGTGGAAATTTGGAGAATATATAACAAGAGATCAGAAGTAAAGAAAATTAGAAAAATGTGAAAATATATATAAGGATGATTCCAGGTAAAAGAGAAATAATAGGGGATTGCGTGAATTATAAAGATATTTTCGAGTTAGAAAGGAAATGTGAAGTTGAGTTTCATATATAAGAATAAGCTTGAATTTTGTTTCAAGTAATGAATAAAAGATATTTCAAATTGTTGTTTTATGAGTAACAAGTTGAATGGATCTCCCAATATTAGATAATAATGTGGCTAATATTTTGAAAATTAAAATAGAAAATTGGATATATAAAAACGAGTTTGTTTAAAGAAAAATACTATGTTAAATAAGAAGCGTAGAACTATATTAATAACTTCGAAATATTTAAGAGTTTTAAATTTACATTTGTTTTAATTAAAAGGCCAAGTAGTGCTGAATACTGAACCAGTGAACTCACTGGATTTTCATGATTGAATCACTGTTTATTTTGATAGTTAAATCACCGACTATCAAATCTGTCCAATTCGATTGTTGGTACGGAAAGACCGGGATCGAATTTATATTCGAAAACCATTCCGACCGACAAATACATGAAGATATCAGAAGATGATCGAGACAAAGAAATTGAAGACCGTGGATCTTCATAAAACGGTAGAATTACTTATAATCTCTGGTTTAGCGGCCTGAGGTATACTGTGACCCTGTCGTGGTTGAAATCTACGAATTGCAAGGACTTCTCGCTACTAATCTGCAGGGTGATTGCTAGGATGTGGTAGGAGGGTGCCTTTGGTTCATCCTATTCCTGCATGACTTGTATGGACAGATGTCTGATAAAGTATTTCCAAAGGGATCGCGTATGTTGATTTCTTCAAACTTACCATAGTTAATGGCGGAGAAATGGTTTTCTCTAGCCAAATAACTAGAGTATTTTTGTGGACGTCAATTAGTGATATCTGATGGATCTGACGATGTGGCGTTCAAAGTGAATGGTGACCAGATGTTCCAGAAGTAAATTCTGACCTCAAGCCTCATCAACCGGGAAATGACAAAAATCAGGCATGCAGCATGGCTATGTGGGTCGCTCCTATTAGGGTGTATAATCACCTATCTAGAGAAATTTCATTTCCTTCTTTAATCTATTTCGATGCTGTCCCTTTCGGGTAACGGTGGTTTGAGCCTAACCGTTGGTGATATACATTCGATACACTCAAGCAAAATGAGTGGTCGGTCATGTGTGGGCCGGGTTACAAGACGTTCTTGTTGAACCCAGTGTATTCCCCTCTAGAGATATACTATCGGCAGGTGGTCCCATACCTTGTCATAGTCAGAATTCAATCTCAAATAAGCGCCTGCGGTTTTGTTTGTATACTCTATATGTGGAGCGTGAGATGCAAGTGTTCTGCTAGATTCTATTTATTTGTGTTTAGACACTATTATAATATCAAAAAAGATATTGATTTCAAAAATGTTTTGGGTTATCGTAAGGTAAAAACCGTCCGTATTTATGTGTGGATTTGGTCTTACGATTATCCTTTTATTTCAAAAAGATTTTGAACTTTAGAATCAAGTTAGATGGTTTCCCTAATCCCTTTTGTGAGTTTTTCTCACTCTGTTTCACCAGACTGGTCTGGTGTTTTGTTATGCTCGGGTTAGACCGGGTTGTACAGGTCCAGGTTATCGGATGTTGCGATGTCCAGAAAAGAGCTGGAGATGTTCAGACATATTTTATTTAGTATTTATTCCGCTGTGTGATTGTATTTGAGGACAAGTTATGATCACTATCCAGATGTGTGATGTACTCATATATTGTAAGTATTTTAATAGCTCTCAGTAAAGATTTATTTCTATATTATATTTTGTTCCGCTGCGATGTGAGACTGTGTTGTATCTTCTTCTATTCTAATATTTCTTTCTTTCTTATCTCACCCTAATTTCTTTCCAATAACTATCTAGTGTTTTCGGTGTTTGGAAGGTCGGCATGAGATACGGTAAATGTATTTATGTTGATTTTCGGGGCCGAAAATCCCTGGGTCGTTACAATGGTATCAAAGCTATTGGCTTAGTATTAACCTTGGCTTTGTGGTGTAACTCGATAGAGATTGGGTTAGTAATACCCTAGATCGAGATTGAGTGTATATATATGAGAGCGTATTTGTAAATTTTATATACAAATGTTTTGTACTGCATTGGTTGATCTGTTCAAGCGTTGAGAAGCATTGGACTGGAAATTGATACAATTTTGTTTTGAAAGAGAGTAAATGAAATAATTTTGCCCAAAATATATTTTTGTATAAAAAGGAAATAATTTTATCAAGTTATTGAGATATTTATGTGTCCGATCGATTTGAATGGAATTCAAATCAGATTGAAAATTTGAATTGAAACTTAACCTGGTTAAGTGTAATTAAACTGAGAATGATATCGAAATTAAATAAAATAGATTTAGAAATTTGAATTTGAATGAACAATCATCAAATAGAAATCAATTGAATATTAATCGATTGATGTTCGAATATGTGAAACCAAAATAAAACCATTAATATTGAATGTAATTTCAATTGATTTGGTTGTGTATTGGTTGTTGATAGTGAATTGTTTGTTATTGGATGATAGTTTGTTTTAGTGAAATAATCAACAATTTAATGGAGCTAAATGAGTTATAAACTGAAGAATAAATTCTGGTATAATTAAACTGGAATGAAACGGCATATGAATTGGAATTTATGATTTAACCCTATATTTGATAGTGAATTGGTGCTATCTGGTTGATTTTTGAATTGATGTAGTTATACCAGTTGATTAGTGAAATATTACTTTAGAAATTCATATATTTATTACTGGTATGTGGATTGAGTTAAGTACAGGTGCCAGATGGCTAGGCAGATTGATATTGGTTGAGTAAATTGCATATACGTTGAGCCAGTATGCTCAATAACGCTTGTAAAAGGTACGCCTATGCGAAAATATAAAATTTGGGTTTTGATTTTTGTTTTCCGACCGTGTGGGTCGATGCATATATATTATTTGTTCCTGCGATATTGGAAAAGTCAATCCATATAGGGGAGACTCTACCAAATTTTTCCGAGAATTTAATGTGTTAGGAAATTTTCGATATTTTTGAAAATTTTATTTTACCAAAATAAATTCGTTTTCGATTTAAAATAAATTGAATTTGGAGATTAATTGCATTTTACAGCATTTTTCTTACCTTAGCAATTTCGGGGACGAAATTATTTTAAGGGGGGAGGATGTAACGACCCGTGTTTTTGGCAGTCAAATAACTTATTTAATTTATTATTTTAAATATTTTATTTCGAAAATTAATGGATTTTAATATTTAATTCATTTTTTAAAACGAAGTTCGAATATTATATATTTATATAATTATAAATCGAGCTCGCAATGGCGCGGCTGTTCGTAATATGGAGGTTTGAACTTCAATTAGGTATACAGGGTCCGATATAAGTCGGAGTTCTGTGAAACAAGAAATGTTGGGATCATGTTAGCTATAATTTTCATATGGAAGAGAAAAATATAGATTTTGGCTTATAGATTGATAGTTATGACCAAATCAATCTTTGAAATAGTCGCTATGGAAAACGTTATTAAAATATAATGTTTATTTAATATATTTAAATGGGAAATTTAAATTGTTTAACTTAAAATTGACGATATTGAGCTGTGTAAATTATATCTGGAATTGTATATATATTTTTCTTGAATATATATGATAAAAACAATTTATTATGATTTATTTGAATTAATTTGGAATTTATATAATATTTTAATCGATATTATATAAGCGTTAAAAATAGCCATTTTTGCAAACGGTCTCCATTTTCAGTGAAATTAATTTTATTGGAACCGTATCGTTAAATTATTGTAAGAAAATCAAATTTCGCGGTAAACCGATGTCGTATGTGACTTCAGTGGCCAAAAATGCCTTTGTTCTATTTAATTGTTAGACAATTTAGACAGGGGTAACTTTTAACGAACAAACGACTGGCCAAATGAACCCCGATTTGGACGAAACAAGATTCATTGGATTCGTAAGGAAGAGGTCTAGTAAAATGTTAAGGCCTCATATTTATTGGATTTTTTGTAATTTTAGGAATTTTAAATGCTTGATTTTTCATCGATAATTATAAAGGACTTTTCACAAACGACGTCGGAATTCGACGAAACCTGTCCCATTAGGTCCGGAATTATTATTATTTTTGGTTAGGATTACATTTGTTTGTAAAAAATGGAGATCGTATGGAGTGATTTTTACGTGATACTTCACCTTTAAGTTTCATTATATTTAAATAATATTAAATTCATCCCACTCTCTCTATATATATTCCATCTGTAACCTAAAACTCGTCAAACCCTAAAACGCCTGGTCAACTCTTCAATTCGCCACCACCTTAAATCATGGACGACCATAAATTCACCTCTTCTTCATTGATTTTATCGCAAATCCATTCACCGATCCTATATTTCCCAACTACAAAGAGGATCAACTTGGAGAGAAGGTCGATCTGAACGGTGGTGATCAGTGGTGGGGGGTGGTGCTAGTCGGAATTTGACGCCAAAGTCTGGATGGTTCGTGCCTGTTTTCAGGCGATGAGAGGGACTCGGGTGATATGCTGTAGGGTGCGGACTTCAAGGGGACGTTGGTGCTTCCTCTAATGGTGGCCGATCAACGACCAGTGGGGGAACCAAGGTTGCGGTGGTGATTTTTGGTAGCGTGCTTGAGTTCTGATCAGTATACAAAGGACGAAGTGTTTTGCAAAAGGAAATGAGGTCGGCCTGATTCCTGGAAGGTTAATACGTGATAAAAAAATAAATTTTACTAATTAAATCAATGATTGATAATTAAAAACCTACTAAGTAAATGGTGAAACTTTACAGGCTTATATTGGAGAGGTTTGAAGCCTGGAAAGAGAACAATGATCTACAGGAACGAAGGATCTGTAACAAAACAGAATCGGTCGCGTTTATTTGTATAAAAGTAATTAATTTATTTACAACTAAATTAATTAGTTAATCTGTAGTCAAAGTTTTGATGTTTTCAGTTAAACAGGGTGTTGGAATTTCGAACTGGAGTAGTACGAATGGGAACAGTAATCTGTTAGTTTAAAATTAATTATGAGTGGTTAAAATTGATTAGTGATCAGTGAGGTCAGGATTAATTAAAAAGTGCGGTTGTTTCACTAAACAAAATTGGACCAATATTCATCAAAAGGGTCGACCATATTTTGTTAAGATAGATGTAATTAATAACATTAATTAATTGATTAAGTTAATAATTAGGGATTAAATTAGTTTAGTTTAATTTACATATAGGCTTAAACTGCAAATTTGTTGCAGGGTTAACTATTTAAAAAAAACCTGGATAGACCAGTGGAATTGGAATTTGCGATTTGCCAACCAGGAATGAAGGTGCTCGTTGACATTTCAAAGCAACTAGTTAGTCAACTTAATAATTTAATAATTAAAGAAATTAATTAATGAGTAAAAATTGTGTTTACTGAATTGTTCATGACTTGTCCATATATTATCAGAATTGGATGATTCAAGAGACGTTGAACTTGTCTTGACGAGCACCACAATATGGAATGGATCTGGATGCAATTGGAATCAACCGGGATTTTTAATTACATTAAACTCTCGTTTAATTTAATTAAAAGCAGCCGTTATAGAAAAAAATTAGATCAAGGTGAGTTAAACTCACTCAGTTCTTCCCATTTATATTTTATATAAATTGGGTTTTTATTTTGTGTGCTCGGCTTGTTGATGGTTGACTGTTTGCTGATTATATATTTGTTTGTTAATTTAACTGATGAAATTAAGCCGTTGTTTAATTTCAGTGAAATACCAAATCGTTATTTTAACGATTGGATCCAATGAAGGTAACTTACCTTATTGGTCACGTTTATTTATAAACGTGTTTAATTGTTCCAATTGTTTTGTTGAATTGATTGATTTAATTGGTCGTTGTTTATTGTTATCAGTTAAATGGAATTGAATAATCTGATTTAATTGGATCCAATGAAGGGATCCAACGGGATTCCTCAAACATGTTATTTATTTTCATCTTATAATACATGAACTGATCTGATGGGCCGATTGATTTGATTGTTAAATTTTGACTGAAATTTCAACATCCGTTTAGTTTAAACCATTGGGCGGTATTGGTTGAGTATTTGGCAGCATATGGCCTATGAAATCAATTGTTTTATAAGTGTTGATTTACCGTCAGGAAAATCGACAGAGATGAAGTTATAAAATTTATTTTATAACTTGATATAGATTTTAAATTGCATTATATTGAAAATATGTTTGTAAAAAGGGAATAATATTTATTATTTAAACTTATAATTTATCATTTATTTATTTTATAAGGAAATTTCTGATGTTAATCAGATTTATAAACAAGTGATTAGAAATTAACCTAACATTTAAATTTGGCTAATTGTTTTGTTAAGAAACAATTAATGGAATTATTTAAATTGCTTATATTATTAATTAATTTAAAAGGGCGAACGAATTGGAATTGGTTAATGGGATAACCATGTTTTGAGTTGACTATATCGACCGTTTTAATTGGGATTAAATTAGTTCATTTTGAATAGAATGGTTTAACGAATATTGTTTAAATTTTAATAAGATATTTAAAAAGGGATTTACTATTTTTTTAGTTAGTTAAGGAATTAACTGTTTTTACAGTAGTTAATGGTCGAAGTAAATTATTATATTAATTAATAATAATTTAGAAAATTACTTTTTAATTGAAAATCATTTAAAAAGTAATCGAAGGGGAAATGAACTCTAATGGAATGGTGAAAGGAGTTATGAACATATTTTATTTTAAACCTGAGCTTTATAATGAAGTTATAAAAGGGAAACTTAAGCGATAGCTTAAAATAAATGTGACTTAAATATTCGAATTAAGTAAAAGGGGAATTGAGAACAGAAAGGGTTGGATCAAACCAGAATTTATTTAAACAAGGGTTATAAAAGCAATGAGGTGTTATATAGTTAATTATAAATTAACGTTACTAAATAATGGGGTTAAGTAAAATTAGGTGAATTGAAATAAGAATTTAAAGGGGGTAATGATTGAATGGGTTTAAAAAGGGGTTGATAAAAGTGAATTTTTTAAGGGAAGTGGGTCGTACAGTTTTTTAAATAAATTCGAATTATAAATGAGTTTGGTTAAAGAAGCAGAGTTAAGAGTGGTGTTACTTAAGTATTGAATTAGGAAAGAATGGTATATTCAAGAAAGAGATTTTCCAAAGGATAAGAAGGTTGTATGAAAGTGTATTTTTAATAGAATGGTTAAATGGAATTTGAATTTATATTAGAATGAAATGTTGTTGTTTTTTTGGATTTCAACTTGTATTTATCTTAGGATCTGAACGTTGTTGATCAAGGTCTGAGAGGTAATTAAAATACCCCAACTTGAACGACATCAGGATTATCTGAGGATGATATTAGTTGTAATGGTAAAAGGGATTAGTGATAATTTATTATTTCCATTAGTGAAATAATAATGCAATGTTGAGTGGAAATTTGGAGAATATATAACAAGAGATCAGAAGTAAAGAAAGTTAGAAAAATGTGAGAATATATATATAAAGGGATGATTCCAAGTAAAAGAGAAATAAAAGGGGATTGCGTGAATTATAACGATATTTTCGAGTTAGAAAGGAAATGTAAAGTTGAGTTTTATATATAAGAATAAGCTTGGATTTTGTTTCAAGTAATGAATAAAATATATTTCGAAATGTTGTTTTACGAGTAACAAGTTGAATGGATCTCCCAATATTAGATAATAATGTGGCTAATATTTTGAAAGTGAAAATAGGAAACTGGATATATAAAAATGAGTTTGTTTAACGAAAAATATTATGTTAAATAAGAAGCGTAGAACTATATTCATAATATCGAAATAATTAAGAGTTTTAAATTTACATTTGTTTTAATTAAAAGGCCAAGTAGTGCTGAATACTGAACCAGTGAACTCATTGGATTTTCATCATTGAATCACTGTTTATTTTGATAGTTAAATCACCGACTATCAAATCTGTCCAATTCGATTGTTGGTACGGAAAGACTGGGATCCAATTTATATTCGAGAACCATTCCGACCGACAAATACGTGAAGATATCAGAAGATGATCGAGACGAAGAAATTGAAGACCGTGGATCTTCATAAAATGGTAGAATTACTTATAATCTCTAGTTTAGCGGCCAGAGATATACTGTGACTCTGTCGTGGTTGAAATCTACGAATTGCAAAGACTGCTCGCTACTAATCTGTAGGGTGATTCCTAGGATGAGGTAGGAGGGTGCCTTCAGTTCATCCTGTTCCTGGATGACTTGTATGGACGCATGTCTGACAGAGTATTTTCAAAGGGATCGCGTACGTTGATTTCTTCAAACGTACCATAGTTGATGGCGGAGAAATGGTTTTCTCTAGCCAAATAACTGGAGTATTTTTGTGGACGTCAATTAGTGATATATGATGGATCTGACGATATGGCTCTCAAAGTGAATGGTGACCAGATGTTCCAGAAGTAAATTCTAACCTCAAGCCTCATCAATCGGGAAATGACAAAAATCGGGAAGGCAGGATGGCTATGTGGGTTGCTCCCATTAGGGTGTATAATCACCTATCTAGAGAAATTTCATTTCCTTCTTTAATCTATTTCGATGCTGTCCCTTTCGGGAAACGGTGGTTTGAGCCAAACCGTTGGTGATATACATTCAATACACTCAAGCGAAATGAGTGATCGGTCATGTGTAGGCCGGGTTGCAAGACGTTCTTGTTGAACCAGTGTATTCCCTTCTAGAGATACACTATCGGCAGGTGGTCCCATACTTTGTCATAGTCGGAATCTAATCTCAAATAAGCACCCGTGGTTTTGTTTGTATACTATATGTGTGGAGCGTAAGATGGAAGCGTTCTCCTAGATTCTATTTATTTGTATTTAGACACTATTATAATATCAGAAAAGATATTGATTTCAAAAATGTTTAGGGTTATCGTAAGGTAAAAACCGTCCGTATTTATGTGTGGATTTGGTCTTACGATTATCCTTTTATTTCAAAAAGATTTTGAACTTTAGAATCAAGTTGGATGATTTCGCTAAACCCTTTTGAGAGTTTTTCTCACTCTTATTCACCAGACTGGCCCGGTGTTTTGTAATGCTCGGGTTAGACCGGGTTGTACTGGTCCAGGTTATCGGATGCTACGATGTCCAGAAACGAGCTGGAGATGTTCAGACATATTGTATTTAGTATTTATTCCGCTATGTGATTGTATATGAGGATAAGTTATGATCACTGTCCACATGTGTGATGTAATCTGATATTGTAAGTATTTTAAAAGCTCTCAGTAAAGATTTATTTCTGTATTATATTTTGTTACGCTGCGATGTGAGGTTGTGTTGTGTTGGTTCATCTTCTTCTATTCTAATATTTCTTTCTTTCTTATCTCACCCTCTAATTTCTTTCTAATAACTATCCTGTGTTTTCGTGTTTTTAGAAGGTCGGCATGAGATACGGTAAAGGTATTTATGTTGATTTTCGAGGCCAAAAATCCCTGGGTCATTACAAAACTACTTTCTTAATGGAGAACGTCTTCTATGAGTGGTTAGTTAAGCCTTTCAGCTTAACAAATGCTCCGGTTTTCTTTCTTGATCTTATGAACTATGTCTTTTGTGACGTTATCAATAAATTTGTTCTATCTTTGTCGATGATATCCTTGTATTTTTTAAGTCAAAAAAGAAGGATGAATCAGATTTGAAATTGGTTCTTAAAACTCTTTGATGTCATCAACTGAAGGGTAAATTTTTGAAATGTCATTCTAGAAGAAAGAGTCCACTATCTTGGCTATATTGTTTCTCAAAATGAACTATCGGTTGATCCAGCCAATATCGCTTCGATTAATGTAATTCGTATTCATTTCTTTCATGTTGAAACTTCTATACGTCATTGAATCTGAATCCATATTTTATTTTTAGGAGAGGGAAAAACCTTAAGTCTCCGACCGATACTTGTAGCTACTTAAGCCTCATTGATTCGGTCATTGAATTATAGAGAATTTTTCTTGGATTGTCGCTGCCTTGACTGCTTTGACTCGGAAATTTTTTAAGTTCATTTAGGGCCCTAAATGCTGCATTTAATGAGGTTGAAGCAAAATCTCACTTTAGCTCCTATTCTTACTATCTCGAATAGGAATGAGGGTTTTACGGTTTATACAAATGCTTGTAGATAGAGTTTAGAAGTTGTTCTGATGTAGAATGGTAAGGTGATCACTTATGTTAGCCTGTAACACCCCGAAAATTCTATAACTGTGAAATTAACAAATTAAAGTATAATTAATTTGAAATCAAAGAACCAAGGGAAACGGGATACGCCATTGCGTTCGTCTCGGAAAAATACGCGAAATAGAGTCCGAGTTTTCGAAAAACGGAGTCCGTATGAAGAAGATATGGCCTTCGGAAGTTTTGAATTAAATTTAAAATTCAAACAGAATAAAATAATTAAAAATCGGGCCCAGTGGGCCAGGGCGGATAAACACCTGCCTAGGCCACCCAGGTCGACTGGGCTGTCGACCTGGGCTACCCATGTCGACAGGGCTGTCGACAGCCCTGTCGACAGGGGTATCGACCTGGTCGAGCCCAGTCAACCTGGCTGGCCAGGTCTGTGTTTGGCCGATTTTCTGTGGTCTGCTGTGTCACTAGGGCTAGGTGGCAAGTTCTAATTGGTCTCTCTATCTAATGAATGGCTACGATCTAACCTAGCAACATCAATGGTCCTAATCAATTCCTAACCTCTATATAAACAACCCTAGACTAAACCCTAATCTATTCATTCAAATTAAGAACATAGCCGCCATGTTGCTGAGGAACGACTAAGAGTAGCCGCCAACTAGAGAGAGGATTAGGGAGAAAGTTCTAAGGCCTAAAGCAATTCAAGCAACCTAAAACCAATCAATTCAACATCATATCTCTTAATTAGAGAATTCGCCGCAACCATTGTAAGTAGAGTATTACTTTGGTATGAATAAACAATTGTGTTGGTTTGTATGCTTGAATTGTGGCAATAAAGTTGTTCATATTTGTGCGTTCTTATCAATTTGAAATATTATATACGTTTGGATATTCTTGAATTATGTTATTCATGTTATAAAGAACTACATGCGGTAGTTCTATGCAAGTATACGTTTGGAATATTTCGCAAATTATGTAATCCATGTTGAAGCTACATGTATGTAGTTGATTTAAATTCATGCAAGTTTGGGGTTTTGCTATTATGCCATCATGATGTATATTTTTGTGCTTAAATCATTTTGTAAGTAATTAGAACAAGTTTGGTTATTATAATCCATATGAAATTATGTTGAGAATTTGGCATCATGTATTAAGCCATGCTTTTGTACTAGAAAACCTATTTGCAAACTTATGAATATGGCTAGGCTATGAATGATATTTGGCATAATTGAAATCCATGATTAAGTCTATCTTGTTTACAAGAATTATATGATGACATATGTGGTACATAGTTAGGATTAGATTCAAAATCCCTTTTTGCAAGTTTACATGACTAAAGTAAGAATCATGATTTCATGTTAGAGATATTTATGCCATGCTTATGTTTGACATTATGCCATGCTTATGCTAGAAATATTTATGCCATGCTTATGTTTGACATTATGCCTAAATAAAAATATAGGTTCATGTGTCAATAATGATATCTCAATTACAAGTTCACATGCTTTGATTCATGTCACCTATGCTTTATGACCAAAGTATATGTCACTACTATGCAAGTACACCAGTTTCTATTTTGTATTCCCAACGTCATATTGCAAGTTCATACGCTCACCTTCCCCTTTTTGTGTATGTAATCACGCCATAAGCCTCCCCTTTTCGCATGGCTAAATTGGGCTTTAAAAGGCTAAGCCCAATATATATATAAACGGACGTGTAGAACGGGGGAAAATAACGTTGGGTTAAAATTACTAATGAATGAAAATATAAAATAGAAGGGCCCAAGTTCAAGTATGGGTTGGGCCCATGATTGGTGTAACCTTTACACCATTAACTTAATAATGGGCCGCAAATATTTACATATAAGAAATAAAGAGGAATGACAAAATATGTAAATGTAGAACATACGATGTGTTTAACCCGAGGTTGGATTGAGTTGTGATGTAAACCTGCCCGGAACCGCCCAGCTGTCCAGTAGTCACAACAATACCTATCCAAAGTGGGAGGTTAAACATGGAGCCCAGCAAGGACCCGAGGTTAGACTGAGTTGTGGCGTAAGACTGCCCGGAACCAACCGGCAACAGGCAGCCACAACAATACCTGTCTAATGTGAGAGGTCAGGGCCTTAATAAGACAATTAAGGCTGAGTCAGGATTGATAGGATTAAGTGAACTAAAGACTTAATCAAAATGGAACATGCTAAACAAAACGGACTGGTGGGGGTTAGGTTAGGAAACACTTAACCAACTTAGCATGTTGGCTAGAGATAGAAAACCTAGTAACGGGGGACCCATTTCAGCAGTAACCCTAAAAGGTGTATCAGGATACCCTGAAACTAGGCAGGGTGGGGCACGATTACTGGGCTGATTGTAAGAGGTCAAAGCGACGGCGGTGGTGTAGCAGTGTAGGTTCTAACGGAGTGCGGGCGTGCACACACTCCGGCGCAGAAAAATAAGGCACTGGACACCAGTAGCATACCTGTGCACTCTAAGGTTGTGTCGGGCCGCCACTATGGGACTTGATACACCCCATGGTGGGACCAGCATAGGTAACTACAACATCGGGGGCCGTAAGACACATGTATCTATGCGAGTAGGAGCCGATCATCATAGAATGGATCACATCACCCTGATTATGGGTGCCAGTTGGAAACTAGTTTATATGGGTTCAGAGATTTACATGGGGTACGATAGTATATCCGACCCTAGACAACTTAACCAAGTTTATAGTGCATGCCCACTTCTGGTTTATACTTATCACACCCAGTTCTTTATTCATTGACAAAATAGTACTAGACTTACTCAGGCTTTATGTCTGACTCTACTTTTCTTTCGTCTTCTTTCTTCCGTTTCCCCCTCCCCCCCCCCCCCCAGGTCCTCAGGGAGGGAACACAGCAGCTTGACCAACCTCAACATCCAGCTTGAAGAAGAGAAATGTATTGCTTGGACTTTCCTGTTTTGAACTATGGCTTTGGACAATCCACTATGGGGCTTTTGCAGTTTATCGATGTTTTATTTATGCTTCTTTAAATAATGTAATCAAGACAGATTATGAAAGTGTTATGTTTTGTTTTGGAAAAAAATGTAAGACTATTATGGTGTTGTTGTTGTAACACGTATTTGCTTTTATGAAATAAAAGTTTGTTGATTTTCCGCTGCTTACAAATATGTGTTCTTATGTCTGTCTTGTATATCTGTGACTTGTACTTATAAACCTCCACCAAAATTAGGGCATTCCCTTTGAGAGTGACCCTAACGGAGGTGGGGTGTTTCACTTGGTATCAGAGCATAGGTTTACCAGATAAGATAAAAAGTTTTGAAAAAAAATTATTTTCAAAAAGGAAATTTAAAGAAGCATTTTTAAGAGATAAAATATTATTTTATTTTAAAAAGGCAAAGTCCACTCCCCAAAGCCATAGGTACTATCTCTTATCCTTCGTTTTGAATCTATCCTTTTTGTTTCAGCATGTCCCAAGATCTTAACTTGCCGGAAGGGGTGCTAATACCTGGTTGGTTTAGACGATTCTTAGAAGCAAGGGCCACTCAGCCAGGTCCTACCGTTCCTCCTCCCCCAGCTGAAGGAAATCATCCAGCTGCAGCGGCACCTTTTCCTCCACCTCCTCCTCGGGGAAACACTTTTGCTAAGATATGTAAAGATTTTAAAGCTATGGGAGGAAGGGATTTCCATGGAACTGAGTCCTTCGTGGCAGCTAGAAATTGGCTGAAAGAAACGGAGGACCTATTCATCATCTTTGAGGTAGAAGATAGACAAAAAGTACAGCTGGCAGTGTGGCTATTGAAGGGCGAGGCTTCCTACTGGTGGGAAGTCACTAATGCTGAAAGACCAGTGGAGACATGGGAGGACTTTAGGGCAAGGTTTGAGACCAAATTTCTCTCAGATGCGGAAAGAAGTTTGCAGTTGGAAAAATTCTTATTTCTTAAGCAAGGGGACAAGACAGTCAGAGAATATGTGAATCAGTTCGATGAGCTGGCTAGGTTTGGGCTTGACCTAGTCAACACCCCGCACAAGAAGGCTCTCCGTTTCGTCAAAGGGTTAAATGAGCCATTACACAGTTTGGCCATGACCCATTTACCCATGGAAGCCACGTATGAAAGATTGGTGCAAATGGCATTGCTGAATGAAGAGGATAAAGGCAAGAAGAAAGAGGGTTTGCAGCCTAAAAAGACAGACTTTAAGAAGGGCGGGAAAGGCAACAAAGAGAAGAGGAAGTGCAATTTCTGTGGCAAAGTGGGGCACTTAGTAAAGGACTGCCGGAAAAAGAAGGCCAAGGAAAATGGTGGGTGTTTTTCTTGCGGTGAGACGGGCCATAGGGCTAAGGACTGCCCAAAGAAACGAGGACAGGGGCAGAGGGCTGGATCCACCCCAGGGGCACAGGTTCATGTGCTAGAAGCGCCACCTCTGCAACAGCGAGGTATAAATACTTCTGTAGAAAGTGTAGTTTATCTTTATGATCACCCCGTTCGAACTCTATTTGATTCTGGCGCATCACACTCCTTTATCTCGTCTGCTTTAGTAGAATCTCTGCACCTAAAAACTAGTATGGTAGAGGACCCCTTAATTGTTTCAAACCCAATTGGGGGCCCAGCTCATTTGTCTATGATCTGTGTGGGATTGAAAATTTCTATTCTAAGCGTAGAATTTCTATGTAGTGCCTTTGTTTTGGGCTTTTCGGGGTATGGTTTGATTTTGGGTATGGATTGGCTATCCAGTAATGGGGCCATCCTTGAATGTGAGAAAAGGGTTGTTAGGCTCCTAACCCAGCTCGGTAATACTTTGGAAATTTCTTGTAATCCCTCGTATGCGGTTATGCTTAGTTATCTTGAATCGCTAGATGCCTCTGTTGAAAATTTGCAATCAGTTAGAGTGGTCCGGGAATATCCGGATGTCTTCGAAGAGGTGAAGGGCTTGCCTCCAAAGCGGGAAATAGACTTCCGCATATATCTTGTAAATAATGCAAAGCCCGTTGCGTTGCCCGTTAGACATATGGCTCCACGAGAAAGGAAAGAGCTCAGTAAACAGATTAAAGAGCTTCTAGAAAAGGGGTTCATTAGGAGGAGCATTTCAGAATGGGGCGCTCCAGTGGTGTTCGCTACAAAGGTGGATGGTTCACTCCGTCTATGTGTTGACTATAGGGAGCTCAACAAGCTAACGAAAAAGAATAGGCACCCTATCCCTAGAATTGACGATTTGTTTGACCAGCTTGTAGGAGCGTCTGTTTTCTCCCAACTCGATTTAGCAACCGGTTTTCATCAGCTAAGGGTGGCTGAAGATAGCATCGATAAAACGGCGTTCAGAACCCCAGACGGTTTCTTTGAATGGCTTGTCATGCCTTTTGGCTTGACAAATGCACCTGCGTACTTCGTGGACCTAATGAGTAGGGTATTTAGAGATTTCCTCAACAAATTCGTAGTGGTCTTCGTAGATGATATCCTTATCTTCTCAAAGAGTGAAGAGGAACATGCTCAGCACTTAAGGGCAATCATGGAAATTTTGCGAGTCCATCAACTAAAAGTCAAATTCTCCAAATGCCACTTTTGGAGAGAAGAGGTGAGGTTCCTTGGGCACATAGTATCCAAACAAGGGTTAGCAGTGGACCCTGCTAAGGTAGTGGCGGTACAAGATTGGAAGACACCAAGGAATGCAACTGAGGTCCGAAGCTTCTTAGGACTAGCAGGTTTCTATCGGAAGTTTATAAGGGATTTTGCGAAAATCTCAGCTCCGCTCACGAAATTGACTAAGAAGAATCTAGTGTTTAATTGGGATTTGGATTGCGAGTTTGCTTTCCAACGACTGAAAAGGGCTCTCACAACAGCCCCAGTTTTGACGCTGCCAGATGGGAGCAAGATGTTCACTGTTTATACGGATGCATGTGGGACAGGGCTAGGCGCCGTCTTAATGCAAGAAGGAAGGGTAGTAGCTTATGGCGGGAGGCAGTTGAAAGTGCACGAAAAGAACTACCCAACCCACGATCTTGAGTTAGCCGCCATCGTCTTTGCACTCAAGTCTTGGCGACACTATCTCCTAGGTGAGAAGTTCGAACTTTACACTGACCATAAATCGTTGAAATATCTTTTCTCGCAGAAGGATCTTAACTTGAGGCAACAAAGATGGATGGAGTTTCTTGCCTCGTACGATTTCGAAATCTCCTATACTCCGGGCAAAGGCAACGTAGTGGCAGACGCGTTGAGCCGAAAGAAATTGACCCTAAGCCCATTGTTTGTTGAAAGACAAAGCCTAGAGTTTATAGCCAGTTTCGACTTTATGCCTTCCTCCGATTTCGTACCAGGCTTGCTAGCATCTCTCGAAGTGCGCCCAACTTTGGTGGATTCGGTAGGGGCAGCACAACGCGAAGACCCTCAGCTTGTGGAGATAATTGATAGGCTAATTAGGGGTGAGACTTCAAGTCACCTCAACAGATACTCCATTGACGATAAAGGTTTGTTAAGGCGAGACGGAAGACTATGCGTCCCACAGATAAAAGATTTAGTAAAGAAAGTTCTCGAGGAAGCACATCACTCCAAGATGACGATACACCCAGGCGGAGATAAAATGTACAAAGACATAAAGAGGACTTTCTTTTGGAACGGCATGAAAAAGGATGTGGCAGAATTCGTTTCTAAGTGCGTGGTGTGCCAACAGGTTAAGGCAGAACAGAAAAAGCCTGGCGGACTGCTACATCCTCTGGAGGTCCCGCAGTGGAAGTGGGATAGCATCTCAATGGACTTCATCGATGGGCTGCCTAGGTCTAGGAGAGGCAACACTAGTATTTGGGTAATAGTGGATAGGCTTACTAAAAGCGCCCACTTTTTACCTGTCAAAAGTAAAAGAACTGCCTCATCCCTAGCATCACTTTACCTCAAGGAAATCGTTCGACTCCATGGAATACCATCTAGCATTGTTAGTGACCGAGACCCCATCTTCACCAGCGAATTTTGGCGGAGTCTGCAAGAAGCAGTAGGAACGCAGTTATGCTTGAGTACAACCTATCATCCCCAAACCGACGGCCAAACAGAGAGAGTGAATAGAGTTTTGGAAGACCTTTTAAGGCTATGCGTCCTTGACTTCGGAGGGACATGGGAAGACCACCTCCCTTTGGTGGAATTTGCCTACAACAACAGCTATCAAGCAACCATCGGAATGGCGCCCTTCGAAGCTTTATATGGAAGACCGTGCCGATCGCCCACTTGTTGGTGGGAGTCTACTGATAAGCTTATACTTGGACCAGATATGATCCGAGAGACTTCAGAGAAAGTAGACTTAATACGAAGAAGGATGAAGACGGCCCAAGACAGACAAAAGTCCTATGCCGACAAGAGGAGGACCGACCTTGAATTTGAGGTTGGAGACAGAGTTTTTCTCAAAGTATCACCGCTAAGAAACGTTGTTCGTTTTGGAACCACAGGAAAACTGGCACCAAGGTTCGTAGGTCCATTCCCTATCATCGAGAAGATTGGGAAAATGGCCTATAGATTAGAGCAACCCGAGAAGTTGGCCGGAGTCCACAACGTTTTTCACGTTTCGCATCTCCGAAAATGTCTGCATGAGTCTGCTGAAGTGGTAGAGCCAAATATCCTCGAAGAGGCCGAAGTGGAACGCGAAGCAACCATAAGAAAAGTTCCAACCCGCATCTTAGGAACGGAAGTGAAGAAGCTACGCAACCGCGAAGTCAAGCTCGTCAAAGTTCAGTGGAGCGACACCGAGGGAGACGCGACTTGGGAAACTGAAGCTAGAATCCGTACAGCCTACCCTTTTCTGTTCGAGGGTACATCCTTGATCTTTCATTTTCCTTAAGTTGCGCTTTTATCTATCTTTTTAGGTATATTTCCTCGACCGTATCTTTTAGGTAGAATCTTTTTGGATGGAAACATGTAGTTGAAACATGTTATGTATGAATGGTTGCAAGTGGTTGCAAGTGATTGCTAGTGGTTGCTCGTGGTTGCATATACACACACAATCTAGGTTTTAGATCGGCTCAGTCACTTCATATTGCATATGCATATATGTTTATATTCGTATATGGTTGAACTTTAATGTGTTGTCATGTGGATGCTGCATTTGTATTGAATGATTGTGCACTCATGTAGAATCATGAATAGGAAAATTTGCATACATAATGGATTCATGGCACTTACATAACTCGCATTAAGGAGGTCAACTGAATCAGTAGACCGACTGATTTTGCATTAGATAAGTACATGTACACACACACTTCGCATATGATCATGAAGCATTAGAAGTCTTTTAAGGACAATGGATGCTCGTGTTTGATGGATGAGTAGATGGATGATTGGATGTTAGGATATACATTCCTCCTAACTTGAAGATTTCGGGGACGAAATCCTTTTAAGTGGGGGAGAATGTAACACCCCGAAAATTCTATAACTGTGAAATTAACAAATTAAAGTATAATTAATTTGAAATCAAAGAACCAAGGAAAACGGGATACGCCATTGCGTTCGTCTCGGAAAAACACGCGAAATAGAGTCCGAGTTTTCGAAAAACGGAGTCCGTATGAAGAAGATATGGCCTTCGGAAGTTTTGAATTAAATTTAAAATTCAAACAGAATAAAATAATTAAAAATCGGGCCCAGTGGGCCAGGGCGGATAAACACCCGCCTAGGCCACCCAGGTCGACTGGGCTGTCGACCTGGGCTACCCATGTCGACAGGGCTGTCGACAGCCCTGTCTACAGGGGTATCGACCTGGTCGAGCCCAGTCAACCTGGCTGGCCAGGTCTGTGTTTGGCCGATTTTCTGTGGTCTGCTGTGTCACTAGGGCTAGGTGGCAAGTTCTAATTGGTCTCTCTATCTAATGAATGGCTACGATCTAACCTAGCAACATCAATGGTCCTAATCAATTCCTAACCTCTATATAAACAACCCTAGACTAAACCCTAATCTATTCATTCAAATTAAGAACATAGCCGCCATGTTGCTGAGGAACGACTAAGAGTAGCCGCCAACTAGAGAGAGGATTAGGGAGAAAGTTCTAAGGCCTAAAGCAATTCAAGCAACCTAAAACCAATCAATTCAACATCATATCTCTTAATTAGAGAATTCGCCGCAACCATTGTAAGTAGAGTATTACTTTGGTATGAATAAACAATTGTGTTGGTTTGTATGCTTGAATTGTGGCAATAAAGTTGTTCATATTTGTGCGTTCTTATCAATTTGAAATATTATATACGTTTGGATATTCTTGAATTATGTTATTCATGTTATAAAGAACTACATGCGGTAGTTCTATGCAAGTATACGTTTGGAATATTTCGCAAATTATGTAATCCATGTTGAAGCTACATGTATGTAGTTGATTTAAATTCATGCAAGTTTGGGGTTTTGCTACTATGCCATCATGATGTATATTTTTGTGCATAAATCATTTTGTACGTAATTAGAACAAGTTTGGTTATTATAATCCATATGAAATTATGTTGAGAATTTGGCATCATGTATTAAGCCATGCTTTTGTACTAGAAAACCTATTTGCAAACTTATGAATATGGCTAGGCTATGAATGATATTTGGCATAATTGAAATCCATGATTAAGTCTATCTTGTTTACAAGAATTATATGATGACATATGTGGTACATAGTTAGGATTAGATTCAAAATCCCTTTTTGCAAGTTTACATGACTAAAGTAAGAATCATGATTTCATGTTAGAGATATTTATGCCATGCTTATGTTTGACATTATGCCATGCTTATGCTAGAAATATTTATGCCATGCTTATGTTTGACATTATGCCTAAATAAAAATATAGGTTCATGTGTCAATAATGATATCTCAATTACAAGTTCACATGCTTTGATTCATGTCACCTATGCTTTATGACCAAAGTATATGTCACTACTATGCAAGTACACCAGTTTCTATTTTGTATTCCCAACGTCATATTGCAAGTTCATACGCTCACCTTCCCCTTTTTGTGTATGTAATCACGCCATAAGCCTCCCCTTTTCGCATGGCTAAATTGGGCTTTAAAAGGCTAAGCCCAATATATATATAAACGAACGTGTAGAACGGGGGAAAATAACGTTGGGTTAAAATTACTAATGAATGAAAATATAAAATAGAAGGGCCCAAGTTCAAGTATGGGTTGGGCCCATGATTGGTGTAACCTTTACACCATTAACTTAATAATGGGCCGCAAATATTTACATATAAGAAATAAAGAGGAATGACAAAATATGTAAATGTAGAACATACGATGTGTTTAACCCGAGGTTGGATTGAGTTGTGATGTAAACCTGCCCGGAACCGCCCGGCTGTCCAGTAGTCACAACAATACCTATCCAATGTGGGAGGTTAAACATGGAGCCCAGCAAGGACCCGAGGTTAGACTGAGTTGTGGCGTAAGACTGCCCGGAACCAACCGGCAACAGGCAGCCACAACAATACCTGTCTAATGTGAGAGGTCAGGGCCTTAATAAGACAATTAAGGCTGAGTCAGGATTGATAGGATTAAGTGAACTAAAGACTTAATCAAAATGGAACATGCTAAACAAAATGGACTGGTGGGGGTTAGGTTAGGAAACACTTAACCAACTTAGCATGTTGGCTAGAGATAGAAAACCTAGTAACGGGGGACCCTTTTCAGCAGTAACCCTAAAAGGTGTATCAGGATACCCTGAAACTAGGCAGGGTGGGGCACGATTACTGGGCTGATTGTAAGAGGTCAAAGCGACGGCGGTGGTGTAGCAGTGTAGGTTCTAACGGAGTGCGGGCGTGCACACACTCCGGCGCAGAAAAATAAGGCACTGGACACCAGTAGCATACCTGTGCACTCTAAGGTTGTGTCGGGCCGCCACTATGGGACTTGATACACCCCATGGTGGGACCAGCATAGGTAACTACAACATCGGGGGTCGTAAGACACATGTAACTATGCGAGTAGGAGCCGATCATCATAGAATGGATAACATCACCCTGATTATGGGTGCCAGTTGGAAACTAGTTTATATGGGTTCAGAGATTTACATGGGGTACGATAGTATATCCGACCCTAGACAACTTAACCAAGTTTATAGTGCATGCCCACTTCTGGTTTATACTTATCACACCCAGTTCTTTATTCATAGACAAAATAGTACTAGACTTACTCAGGCTTTATGTCTGACTCTACTTTTCTTTCGTCTTCTTTCTTCCGTTCCCTCCCCCCCAGGTCCTCAGGGAGGGAACACAGCAGCTTGACCGACCTCAACATCCAGCTTGAAGAAGAGAAATGTATTGCTTGGACTTTCCTGTTTTGAACTATGGCTTTGGACAATCCACTATGGGGCTTTTGCAGTTTATCGATGTTTTATTTATGCTTCTTTAAATAATGTAATCAAGACAGATTATGAAAGTGTTATGTTTTGTTTTGGAAAAAAATGTAAGACTATTATGGTGTTGTTGTTGTAACACGTATTTGCTTTTATGAAATAAAAGTTTGTTGATTTTCCGCTGCTTACAAATATGTGTTCTTATGTCTGTCTTGTATATCTGTGACTTGTACTTATAAACCTCCACCAAAATTAGGGCATTCCCTTTGAGAGTGACCCTAACGGAGGTGGGGTGTTTCATAGCCGCCAACTGAAGAATCACGAAGCTAAAATAATGCGGATCATGATTTGGAAGTGCCTACTGTGGTGTTCTCTCTGAAGTTGTGGAGGCATCATTTTATGGGAACCAAGTTTGAGTTATTTATCAATCATCAGTCTCTTAAATATGTTTTCTCCCTGAAAGATACGAATCAGTGACAAGTCAAATGGATCGAATATCTAGCTTTCCATGATCGGGACATTAATTACACACTCGGTAAGGCTAATGTGGTAGCCGATGCATTGAATTGAAAAAGAGTGACGTTGTGTCAGATTTTGATCTCGTAATCTCTTGTGAATCGTATAACAGCTAAGAAAGACGAAGACCCGAAGATCAAGTATGAAAGATTATATTCACAATAGAGGAAGTAGTGATCACAGCGAGAAGGATGCACAAACTGACAGCATAGGAATCCTACAAATTAGAAACATGATATGTGTCTTAAATGTTGATGGATTGAGGCAAGAGGTATTTCGGGAAAACCATCAGTCTAGACTATCCATCCATCCAAGTGTGACAAAGATTCTCCAGAAAATGAAGAAATAATATTGGTGGAGAGTCATGAAGCACGATATTTCATGTTATGTTAGCAAATGCGCGACATGCCAGCAAATTAAGGCATTCATCAGAGTTTAGCTAGATTTCTACAACCTCTCGAGATCCCTAATTGCAAATTGGATCGGGTTTCCATAGATTTTATCGGCGATCTTCCGAGAATGAGGAGAGATAACAAGAGCATTTGGGAGAGAGCTGACAGACTAACCAAGTCTGCCCATTTCCTTCTGGTCATATCTAACTGTACCGCTTCAATTTTGGATGAGTTATTCATGAGGGTGATCATTAGATTGCACGGCATTTGATCCAGTATTGATGGCGTTTGACATCCATTTTTACAAGTAGATTTTAGAGGGAATTCTGGATGGATTTAGGAACACGATTGAATCTCAGTACAATTTATCATTTGTAGATCGATGGTCATACGGAGAAGGTGAACCAAATTTTGGAGGATTTTCTTCGTGCTTATGTCCTTGATTATGGGGGATCTTGAGAAGATCACCTCTATTTCGTCGAATTCACCTAAAATAATAGTTATCACATAAAATATTTAGTTTGAATTCGAAATTATCATAAGTGTTCGTCTTTTAATCTGCCTTCTAAATTCGGTCTTTGAATTCAGGAAAGCACTAAGATGTCCCTAATTGAGGCTTTATACAAATGACCATGCAGACCTCCTTCTAGCTGGGTTGAATCTATAGATCGTCCAGTTCTTGGGCCATACATGTTATTGGAGGCATCCGAGAAGGTCACATATATTAGGATTAAGATGAGGATTACCCAGGACCATCAGAAGAAGTATGCCAATAGGGGAAGAAGAAGCTTAGAGTTCTTAGTGGGTGATTAGGTCTTTCTGAAGATCTCGCCATTGAAGAATGCAATTCGATTTGGTCAGAGAAAGCGAAACTAACATCGAGATTCATTGACCCATTCTATATTTTTGAGATAGTTTATCCCTTAGCTATCATATATAACTACTGGAGAAGCCTTCGGAGGTGCAAACATATTTCACGTATCCCACCTTTGCAAGTATTTGCATAATTCGTCGTCATTTATACAACTTTTTGCATTAGAGAATTTGGATATTGAACCTGACTTGACCGTTGAGAGGAAGCCACTTCACATTGTTGATAGATGTATGAAATAGTTACGGACAAAATCGATCAATCTTGATAAAATGCAGTAGAGTGCTGATGATCGAGATTATAAATGGGAGATGAAAGAGAGCGTACGTTCTTCGAATTCGAAATTGTTCGTTCAGCGTATTATTCTTTGAATTTATCTATGTCTATTCTTTTATCTTGTTCCTTATCGAGAACAAAATGTCTTGAGTGGTGTAGAGTAGACTATAAATTCGAACAACTTAAAATTTAATATTTAATTGAAGTTTGAAACTAGTATGTAAAACAATGGAAGTGAATTTACGAACAATAGGACCCGCCAAATCTATTGAAATACGATTTTTTCTAAGATAATTAATATTGGTCAAACTTAGCCAAATTTGAAATCGAATTTAGAATCAAAAGTTTTAAAGTTTGAAAATTTCATTTTTTATGATTCTACGTAAAATTCCAAGTGTTCTAGCATTTTACATTTCATCAAAATCCGATTTCATTTTTTCGGAATTCACGTTTTACAAGTGCGAAAAAGGCGCAAAAACAGACAACATCCATTTGTGTATCCTACCCCGCATCTTACCTTTATTCTAACAGATTGTGCATTATTATGTATTCAATTAACATCTGATTTCATTTGGGAAAAAAGAAAAGTTCCAAAATTTATTAGAAAATGTTGCAGTACACATGTTTTCACTTGAAATTCAAATAAAACACTTGTTAACAAATGGTGCATTCGACGGACTACCGCTTCCTTTTGAAATTTCTGACCATGTGTTTCTTCTTCTCTTTTCTCCCTGCATTCTCTTCAACTTTGGTTATCAGTGAAAATTTCTCCAGTTTTCTCAGCTAAAAAGGAAAAAAAATCAAAGCTTAGAGAAAAAAAGAAAATCAGAATCAAAATTAGTAAAAAACAGTTTCATCCTCCTCATTCTTTTCACATGCCGAAACCCTTTCTCCTTGTCCTCAATTCGCCATCACCCATTCTCCACCCTCCTCCATCACTTAGGTCGCTAGCAACCACCACTGAACTGCGCCACCTTCTCCCTTATTTTGTCGGCCATTCCTCCTTCAGTCACCCCTGTTCTCTTCAAATCCAATGATGAGTTAGAAAAAAGAAAAAAATTCTACTATCGAGAACAACCTGTTCTCACCAATACCATCCATCTGCTCCGAAGAATTCTCTGTCCATCCACATCCCCACGTCCGGCCATCCCCTTCTCCTCTTCTCTTTTAAAATTCAAACCGAGACTAAGAAAAGGAAAAAAGGAAACCGACATGGCTCCCCAACTACCACCCAACACCTGAAGGTCTGCTGATCAACTTGAGACCTCTGCACTTCAACCTTGAGCACTAACATGGGACTCACTACTCCAAGCTAGCCATTGTTTCTTTAAGCCGTGATTCCTTGATCGTTGTTGTTGCTAAAGGTTTAATCTGTTTGCTTCTATTCTCTTAGTTTTGGGTGTGTGTGTATATATATTAAAGGAAAAAAAATCAATTTTGGAATTTATCGGTCGAATCGTGATGGCATGTTGAAGTGTTTGTTGCTTGACCAAGTCTTGTTTTGTTGTTGCTGAAACAACATTCATAATGCTAGAAATTAAGTATTCAATTTTGCTGAGTTGGTTATGTCATTATCTTTGATAGGAAAGAGAGCAATTTGAGTTCTTCAATTAATATGTTTTTGACTTATTTCTTGGGTTTTGATACTTGTATCAATTTTAATCGCAGCCTAGGTGTCACTGATCATAGTTTGATTCATGGATATTGATTGACCATAGTAGTATCGTTTGTGCTTATCGCTTCTTGTACCCGCTTCAGCTTATCGTATCTTTTGCTTCCACGAAAGGTGAGTATTTAGCTTGCGCACGACTAACAAATTGAATTAACCTGAAATGACATTTAAAGTCTTAGGATTGTTTTAGAACTCGCAAATGTTTGTTACATGAAATTGTGCACACGTGACATGTGCACTAGGGAGTATATGCCATGGAAATTGTACAAGTGATCACTATGAAATATTCTGATTATGTGTGATATCAGATATGTTTTATTTATTTGTTCTCACACTGCAAGTTCCCTTTGATTTAAGGAAAATCACTATGGTTTGAAATGATACATACCTAAACAATTATATCAATTTTAGGATTAAACTGAAATTTTTAGGATTCGGGTTGAATCGATAAATATCGAAAATTGAATTTAAGCGGATTGAAATGATATGTATCCACATTAATTGACCTAAGTATAAAATTATATACAAACACCATTGATCTATTTTCAAGCATTTTTATAAAATTTATAATATATATTGATTTAATAAAATTTATTTTAGAATTTTAAATTAAGATTTTATTAAAAGATTAGATTTTGATCTAATTCAATAAAAATTTAAATTTAAAATCATAGACATAACGAAACTATTAAAATTTAAACTATAGATTATCATATGTCTAAAATACACATTTTAAGTATAATGTTATTTAGTTTTAATATACAAGAAAACTAAATAGTACCTACTTATATAAATATTTAATAAGTAATATAATATATAAACATAGATTTTTATAAAATAAAGGTCTAATACCTAACAAACAAATAATTGAATGATAAGACTTAACGGTTAAAATGACTTTAAGACGTTACATAAATTACTATAAAATTTTAGAATAAATTTTACTTTATAACTTTATACATATAATATAGTTAAAAGATAAAAGTTTTGTTAAGATTTTATTAAGTTATATTAAATTTAATTAAGATATGATATTTGGAAATACATGATTTAATTTAAGTAACCCTTAATAATTTAACTTTTGTTAAAGGAAAAGAGTAGAATTATTTGAATTTCAACCAATTTCAAAATATTTGAAGTTAATGTTATGAAATTGAATTAAATGATATAATTATGACAAATTTAATAAGTTGACTCAAATAACTTTTAAGGATATGATGTAGAGACTTAATAAAATGAATTGATATAAATTGGGTAAGTTAACAGTTTGAATCTTAAATTCAAGCGATGTTAAATATTTTGAAATAGTATTGTAAATTATGATTTTATTAAGTACTATTTCATAAAAACGATCACGGTGTGAAATAAGCAGTTGGTTGTTAAAGGGACCAGAGCCAATATTGGCATACTCGCTGTCAATACTGATACCACTTTGACAACTGCGTACGTGGTGGAGATTCTAGAATGAAGTAGGATGGATTTGACGAGCTCTACTGGGATGAAGTAAGAGAACGTTAATGGATAGCCTTACCCTTAGGGTCATGATTAAAATGACTAAAACATGAGATATACCGTGACCAAGTGAAACGACCTGAAATCCCCCTCACGGGAAATCAAGGATTGAATTGAGAACATGACAAATCAGAATACAAACAGAAGAACATTTAATTGTTATTACAATAATTTACATCAGAGTACCAGAATATAACAGAGTATGAATAAATATTATACATTGAACATAACAGAGATTTAAAATACATAGCAGCAGAAAAATAATAAATAACACAAATGCAACAAATACACGGGTACAAAGCTTCCCGAATATAGCTCCATCTGTAGGTCAGGATCCTGTGAAATAAAGAACTAGCAAACCAAAACAACTAGCTGCCCGTGCGGAAATTAAGGGCACCCAGAGTTTGTTAAAAACAATAAACTCCGAGTCAGTCATCGGACAAGTGTGAGAACTAAAACAGTTATTAACTTTTATTTTTAAAGTTAAGTAAATCAAGGGACCACGCCATATAACATGGAACGGGTTTCCTCCCAAGAATACATGTGCATAAAACAAACAGCGCAATGCTAAATAAATAAATGAAGCCATTATAAGACTCAGGTCCCATCACACAATGAAAACCCAAACCAGAGGATAGAGTTTTCCCTTATAATGGCCAAATATGCTTGCTACGCGAAATTCATCTTTTATTATTACTATAAGTGTAGAAATCACTTTCAATATAAATGTATCAATCATAGACGGCATGGGTACCATATATCATGTCGCCAATAGTATACAACTAAAACCGTACGATGTTGTATTGGAAATTGGATTTCCGTCATGAGTCGAGGCAAGGGATGATCTCCTCACCGATTCGGATCAACTCTAGCAAGATGATCTAGGATTACACACTCTGGGCAACCCTTGGAGCAGTCATGGCCGGTCCACACTTAACTTTTGTGGATTAATTATTCCTGAACATCCGTTTCCTAGTGCTATCGGACCTACAAAATGGCCACTAGGGACCAATATCTGAGGCGCCTTGCATCCATCATCCACATAAGTAAATATGTTTAGGCTCCATACCATAACACCACTCCTAGCTAGAAAGAAACAACATGTTCTCCCTGCTTTCCCTTATCCCGTTTTTGACTCATACCGAGGTGTGAGGCTCGCGAATTAACACTACAACACAAAGCTATGCTAATTAAAGTCGTGCTTTGATCATCATCCACAAGGCCGTACTTTTCAACAAAATCCTTGATCCATGCATCTTAGCATGCCACATTGACAATCCATACCATATCATTGATCATCTACCAATATATAACCACTGAGCTCGTATATCTCAGAGAAGGGTGTTAAGCAAGAGAATAAATTCTCCGCCACCAACAGATATACATTTAGCAGAGTTCAACAAACACAGTATAAAGGAATACAATGTCATAAATACAATCTATTTGCAAGTTCGTTTTGGGTCTGAACGAAACCAGAGGCAACTTATTCCTCGTCCCATATGTCCAATACAAGAGAGAGGTCCTCGCATATCCGTCGGTCTCCAAGTACGTCCGGACGCCCACAACTGTAACCCCATCCTGGGTGTACGGCCCAATCGAGGCATTTATAATCATCCTAACGATGTGAAGATCTCTGGTCTTCAACCAACGTCTTCATTATCGACTTTTAGTCGTCGTATCAGTTATTCAAAATGGGTTACACCCGGTCTTTCCGAACAACTAGTGTATCTTTATAATCATGTGATAAATAAAGATAACACAAACACACCTCATTCCTATCCAGAATATTCTTTTATTAAAATATTCTTATCCTTTGGGAAAGGTTTCCATTAATTTTATCAAAGATAATTTCATTTAAACTTATTCTTTAATCTTCCTCGGAGATCAATTCAAAAGATTTTATTATATCTTTTCTCAACTTAAACCAAATTCAGGTTTATCAAACTAGTTGGGATTTACGCCTTACCGAAGTAATCATTTATTTTAATATTCCAATCCCAACTTATTCATCCCATGGAGCAAAACTGGTGGTACTCCATATCTAACACCCACTATGCTATTGGTAAATTTAATTACCATTTATCCTTCAAATCTAATCAAAGATTTAACTATTGCACGGAGCAAAATTGGTGGTACTCCATTCTCGATCATTTCTTGAATTTGGTAAGTTTAGTTACCGCATTCACATTTTAATCTAATTGAAGATTCATTAAAACTCTTATGTATTTTTAATCTTCAAAAATCATTATTCAATGATTATTCAATTTTAGGAAATTAATCATGTCTTTAACTGGGTTAAAGAACCAATATCATTTAAAACACAGTTCATGATAAACCTAAAATCATATTCCATTTAATTCCAATTTTGTATATTAAATTGGAAAACTTTTCTTTAGAAGATTCCATTAAATCTTAGTCAAAATATTAATAAATTCCAAATCATACTTCACTGTTAATCGGGTTTTAAGAATCGATGTCGTTTCAAACATCGTTCATAATGAAACCAAAATCAACTACTATTTCGTTCCAATTACTATTATTAATTAGAAAATCATATTAAATCTTAATTAAAAGATTTACTCTTTCTCAAATGGGTTTAAGAATAGTGTTATTTAAGACTCCATTCACGACAAACCCAAAATCCAATTTGATATTTGATATAAGGCTTTGAATAGAATTCATGTCGAATCATATTCAATATCAAATTATGAAACCAACAGATATCATATCGGGAATAACGATATCAATATCTTCCAAATTCCCATAACAATATCTGTATAATCACGGAATCCAATAATGGAATATCCGAAGATAATTTCCATTCAAATCCATTCCAATTTATATATTGGGAAAATCTGGTTGTGTTAAAACTATTTCAATTCCTTTCAGTTCTTTACTTAAGTTGCAAAACAGCTTATTCTGATAAAAATATCTTTTATATTTATAACTTGGAATATTTCATCCAAAAACCATTTCAAATCATTTACTATGATTTTACATAATGTTTCTCTATTTTTAGTCATATAAAAATAGGCCCATTCAGTTGAATGACGTTTCAGGTCATTTAACTGCAATGGCGCTGTTTTAATTCAAACTTGAATTTAACATTTCTCAAAATCTAACTGTTATTTTTCAGATCTCATACACTCATTTGAAAGCTCTTTTCGATATGAACCCATAGGTTCCGGTTTCAGAAGAATCCGATGGTCGGATCTTCTGTTACGTCAATTTAAAGTCAATGGTCGAAATTCACGAACGGTCACCGTGCAAAACGTTATATTCAGGCTATTTAAATATATATAATATATATATCGTCGTTTTCCATTCAAAACGTACTTTATAAAAACATTTATAAATTCATTTTAAAATGATTCCAATTTACATTTCAATTTTTAATCGAAACTGAATGTTCCATATCATTATAATATTAAAATGATAATATTTTCAAAATGTCTTCTTTTGAAATCCACTGTCCTTCCATATTCATTTATGAAATGAATAAAATCGATATAAAATCCGTTAGAGTGAAAATAGCGTTTAACTACTTAACTTGGCTTCATCCATTTTAATATTCTCGTGTCTATACAAAATCGGACATCAAAACCATATTTTAATATCTTTGTGTCCGTCCAAAATTGGACATCAAAACCATATTTTAAATTCTTTTATGTCCATCTAAAATCGGACATCAAAACCATATTTTAATATCTTATAAAAATGTTCGTTTATTTTCGAATTGGAATGAGACCTAATCAATTACCATATAATTGTAATTATATGGATTTTATACATCGCATGTATTCAATAATGATGATAAATAATCATCCAACATCCAAATAACCACCAGAGTGCATTTTACCACTGTATAAGCGTTAAATAAGTAAATAACGCTCATAACAGTCTGATAATCCAACGATTGACAAACAACTAATCACAAGGGAGACGTGTGATCAAAATATCATCCCAAGACCCGTGCGTTTCAACCAACAAACAATAATAATTATTTGTGCACTTGGGCGATGTGTAAAAATTATCGTCCCAATCGATATCACAAAAATAGGCGAACATAAACAAGTCGTCGGACTTGTAAATGGATGTGTATTTCTATTTTATTCATCGCAGTCATAAGCTAAAAATAATATTTTTAGCGAACTAGTATTTATTCTAAAGCATAGCCATTTTATATATCTCATATATAAGTTAAAAATAATATTTTTAACTACTTAATAATTTTCTAACATATTTTAGAAAATTTCGGCAGTATAACGGCGCGATATTAGAACCGGGATAAGGTCTAGCCTCACCCCTCGCCTAATACTGGCTCGCGCCATACACAATCATCAATCAATCCAAAATCACAATACAATCAATTACACGACAATGCAATCCAAATAGACATCCATGGTTTGTATATTAAATAGTGACAGGAGCTACTAAGCACCATTTACATCCTAGTATATATTTAACTGCAAAATAATTTGAGTGAGAAGGTGTTCTCACCTTGGGATCCACTCCTCCATTGTTTTCTATCACTCTGATTCGCTGTTATGATTTCAGAATTTGCAAACGAGCTCCAATCTGTACACAATCTTTTTTCTAGCTTAAGTGCGACATTCTAGACAACTTTCGCTTAATGGACTTATGACATCCCCAAACCCCCGTTCCCCGGTGGTAAGGGTAATCTTTGGAATATAACACATGAACAAATAACAGCAGAACAGAAATATCATTACACCAGATAATTTACAACAGAATACACTGGATAAACATAAAACATCAGAGTTACACCGTATACAGGATCATACTTAGTACAAAATACAGTTCAGCTTTACATAAAATGACTACAGCGGAATCAAAACATAACATGTACAACAGGAGCTGAACAGCATAAAAAGTAAGAAACGATAGAATCCATCTTCAGCTCCATAGCTATCCAAAAAGAGCCTGCTAAAACCTGAATACAAGTTTGCCCGTGTAGAAATAGGGGCACCCGAGTTTGCAAGTGAAACAAACTACGAGTCAGTCATGGGACTTGTATGAGAAATCTACTTAACTTACATTATAATAAGGCCAATCACAGGACCATGTTGCTAACGCGGAATGGGTTTACTCTCTTGGATTGCCAGTGCTTTAAAACAAGTAAATCATTTAAAACACCGTGATACTTTTTATAAAAATGAAGCCATTATAAGACTCGGTTCCCATCACACAATGCAACGCAAACAGGAGGATCGAGTTTTACCTTATAATGGCCAAAATATGCTTGATACGAATAAAACAAAAGCAGTTGATATTATTACTAGTGTTTATATGTTTCAAAAACAATTTCTATCATAAGTATCAATCATAGACCGCAAGGGTACCATATATCATGTCGTCATATATAGGTTTACAATCAAAACCGCATGATGTCGTATTTGGAAATTGGATTTCCGTTATGAACCAAGGCAAGGGATTGTCCTTACCGCTTCGAGACAATCTAGCCCATGTCTCAGGATCAGAGCTCGAGTGACCCTTGGATCGTCTGGGCTGGTCCACACGGAGTAGATTAAAATGCATGAACACTGCGTTTCCCCGCCCTATGGGGCGTAAACTGGTCATATCCCGACCAAACCATCGGCTCCGAAGAGACCGAAGTAACCGAGGCGCCTCGCTATCCATCATCCACATAAGTAAAATGCCCGGGCGTGTAAAACCCAAAACACCACTCCTAGCTAGAAGGAAACGCATGTCCTCCCTGAGGTCCTCTCCCGTTTCTGGCTCATACCGGGGTGTGAGGCTCGCGAATCAAAGCTATACAGAAAGCTAGCAGTATTAAAGCCATGCATTGATCATCAACCACAAGGCTCTGCTTTTCAACAAAAGTCTTGATCACAGCATCACTATATGCCACGTTGTCAATCCACAACGTAAGACACACATCCATTTACAAGTCCATTCTGGGTCTGAACGAAACCGGAGGCACCTTGTTCCTTTCCCGTATGTCCAATACAAGAGAGAGGCCCTCACACATCTAGTCGATCTCCAAGTACATCTGGCCGACCACCACTTTTTACATTGTCCTGGGATGTCTAACAATCAAGACATCAGCAATCATCCAAACGATGTGAAGACCTCCGGTCTTCCACCACCGTCTTCATCGTCGATCTCTATTCGTCGACCAATTATTTGAAATGAGATTTAACTCGGCCTTTTTCAAATAATTCACGTATATTTAGAATTCAAATCAATTCATTTCCATGGTTAAATTATTTGACATCCATAATTCAGTTCATTAATGTGGATTTCACGTCAAACACATTCAACCATCAAATATCCAATAAACCAGGTAAATTCGATTTATTTCCATTCCATATCGTTTATAATATTTTATAATGATTTATCGCTATTTTTATTTATTTAAAAATAGCCAATTTATTCAAACGACGCTTCAGACCATAACGCGGCCATGGCGCTGTTTTTCTTCAGCTTTGATTTACACATATCTGAAAATCTGACCGTTGGATCTTTACAAATTTTATATCATTAGAAAGATCTTTTCAAAGCGGACCCAACGGTTCCAATTTTGGGAAATCCGACGGTCGGATCTCCCAGTACAATCGTTTGAAGTTACGATTTCAAAATACGAACTGCAGCATCGTTATTCGGTTTATTTTAATTATATATATATAAATATAAATATTATCCATTCTGGCACTGTTTTAATTTAGATTTGAATTAAACATTCCAGACAATCTAACCATTGGATCATTACATATTTGGTGTCGTTGGAAAGATATTTCCAAAGCGGACCCAACGGTTTCAGTTTCGGGAAAATCCGATCGTCGGATCTCCCGCAATAATCGTTTGAAATTACGATTTCAAAATACGAACTACAACATCGTTATTCGATTTATTTTAATTATATATATATATATATATATAATTCGTTCTTCGATTTCCAAATCATTTCCAATTCATATATGTGATAAAAATAATAAATTTATCCAACAAATATTTATTTCAACACGTGACTATTTTTAACACTTCGTATATATTATAAAAATGTGATTTTCATTATTGAAACAATTTATTTCAAACATGATTATTTTTAACACTTCGTATATATAATAAAATTGTGATTTTTATTTTTAAAATAATTTATTTCAAACATGAATATTTTTAACACTTCATATATATAATAAAAATGTGATTTTTATTATTAAAACAATTTATTTCAAACATGAATATTTTTAACACTTCGTATATATAATAAAAATGTGATTTTTATTGTTAAAACAATTTATTTCAAAAATGAATATTTTCCAACATATGAATATTTTTCAATACATGAATATAAATCAAACACACAAACATTTCAGAAAATTTCGGCACCATAACGGCAGGGGGTTAAAATACTGGCACCGTCCCGAGTACGGCTCCTCGCACTACCTTATGCCTCGTAGCGTTCCCTAAGGGGCTTGTCCTTATAATCTAAATATTTCGATCATTTTCATATCACAATGGATTTTTCCACAAACAATTCCAATTTGGTTTCAACCACAAATAATCATTATCAACCATTCGCATTTATCAACCAAATTTCACGTCAACCAAAATCCAAACAATCACAATCAATATATATCGTCCATGGTATGTGGACGAGGGGAGTGTATATATATATATATACACACACACACACGTATCTAAATATATTTCGATTTCATTTCAATATTATTTCAATTCCATTCAACGCACATATGAATTTTACAACGTATATATAACTTATACGTCGCACATACAACTTATACAACGCTTATACATGAGGTGTACAAAGCTTATATAACTTATATATCGATCGTATAATTTATACATCGCCATTCCATATCGTTTATAATTTAGAAATCTCACATTGGGTTTCACTCCTCCAAAAATTGTAGGAAGCTCCAAAAATTCTCCGGTCTCTTCTAGAATGTAGAAGACGTCCACACGAGTCCAATGTCTCTTATTTCACTGGATTTCGACCATATAGCAAAAAGATATGATTTTTATAAGTTTCCAATGCTTTTATTTGTTGAAATCAGTTTAAATAAACAAAAACCGTACCTCAGCTAATTTGTTCAAAACTAGGTTTTGAATTTTCGTGCAAACGGTGAAGTGGTTGGACGATCCGCCTTCGCAGCGATGAAGATGGAGGAGAGGCGCGCTGGAACCAGGGGGTGGGGTCCTCTTCGACGCACGGAGGAAGGTGCGACGGCGGTTGCAAACGGCGAACTTCGTGGGTTTCGATCTCGAAAAATTACACAATGAAAATTGGCAAACTAGGTATGGATTTGAAGAGGAGGAGGAGCTCTACAAAAAGCTTAACTGGGGCACTTGAATTCATGGAGTGCTTTGAGAGGAATCGGGCTGGGAAAGATTGAATGGGTTTCCGTCGTTCGTCGATGTTGGGGAGAGAGAAGGTGGATTTTTTTTATTTAATGAAAGAAATTTTTTGATTCGCCGATATTTATATAAATTCCAAAAATAGTGTTTTTCCCAACGAACTCCAATTCAAGCCCAACGACTGTCATCCCCGGCTAACTACCCCCATTCCGGAGACAATGGAATATGTTTTGTAGGCCTATTCAACTGTTTCAGTCATTTATTCTTCAAATTAAAATATAAAACATTCAAATATGGATTTGAACATACATTTCAATTTGCCGGGGCCACCTACTGATCCCAAAAATTCCAGAAAAATAAATCTATTTATGTTTGGATGATACGGTCCCAACAAAACTGATTTCGTCGAATTTGGAGAACGTTTTAAAAATGGACATTTTCTGGTCGATCCAAATTGACTTAAATTTACCAAACATATTTTCTCTTGCCACGCTCACTTATTAACTCCAAAAATTATGGAATTTGGAATCTAGCAATAATTTGACATCCCGGATCCAACAAAAGTAGTTTCGTCGAAAATGGAGGTAGTTTGCAAAATGTCTATTTTCAAGGGCTATATAAACTCCATAGCGACCTTTCTGAAAATTCATTTGGCCATAACTTTCGATTCCCGCTATGAAGTTTCAATTTTTCAGATTCCTTAGAAAGATATTCTTAAACAGATTTAAATCTTTTTGGTTTCAGTAAAATCTGTTTTATTTTGCATCCTGTACAGTCAGTCAAAGTTCGAATTCAAATTTTCAAACTGCCGCGCCATTTCAAGCCTTGTTTTATAATTAAAATAAATATATTCGTTATAACTTCGATCAAAATAGATTTTTTTTTGTCGTTATTATTTAAATTTATTTTAAATATTCAAAATCCACTAAAATAGCCAAATTTGAAATTTAAAATTAGTTTTGATTTTCCAGGTTGTTACATGACTTTTTCCCGAAAATGCTCCAATTCGCCAGAATTGCGAAAATACATAAATCGAACAGCAGACATTGGACGCATTTTTTGAACAACTCCACAATCCGAAATACGGCTTCCATATACTCAAATCGAAGAGAAAATCGTGCTCTTCGATTTTGGCATTGTGGAGTTTTGGCCAGAAGCACACGATTTGGAAGTTGGGAAGGTCATGGGGTTAAACGCGAAAACTAAAAATGGTAAAAATCGGATTTTTGGTCAACAGGGGGTCCATAGCCGGAGCTGGGTGGCGGGTGGCGATGCAGGAGGTTTCTAGTGGTGGCACTGGTAGGGCCTGAGGCGGCGGGTTGGACTGATTTGGGCTAGGATTTTAATCGAAGAGAAAGGGGGAAGGAAGAGGCGGAAGGAGGAGGATCGGAGGGGGGCCGACGGCGCTAGGAAGGGGCGGCGACGGTCTGGCGGGGGCGTTGGGTTTTTTTTCTGAATGATGAATGGAGAGAGAAGGGTGGGTTGACCATATATATATATATATATATATATATTAATTTTAATTTCCAAAAAGTTAATTTTTCATTTGGACTCCAAATCAAACCCAACGGCTTATCGCCCTAGCTAAATACCCCTATTCCAAACACAATGGGATATGTTCCATATGCCAATTCGGTTGTTTGGATAGATTTTTATCAAAATCACAATTTAAATTAATTTAACTTTCTAAATTGATATCAACATACGTTTTAATTTATCGGGGCCACATACTAACTCCAAAAATTGTGAATTTTGGAATCTAGCTATGTTTTACGATACGGTCCCATTGGGACTGGTTTCGTCAAATTCCGAGTTCGTTTGCAAAATGGCCTTTTTCCATTCGATCAAATTTACAACTGAAATTGAACGTGCCTTTAAATTTTCCACGCTCACATATTAGTTCCAAAAATTATGAAAATTGGAAACTAACAATAAAATGACCATACGAATCTTGAAAAATTGGTCAGCGCTAATTCTAAGTTTTAATTTAGTCATAACTCACAATTTATAAAGTGAAATCTCAGTTTCTTACATTCTTTAGAAAGATATGATTAATTCGATCCTAGCATTTCTGGATTTGTCCAATTCTGATTTATATTGAATTCTGTACGTTCATTCAAAGTTTAAAATCGAATTGTCAAACTACCGCGCCATTTCAGGCTCGTAATATATAAATTTTAAATTTATAAGTTCTAACTTTGTTTAAAATAAATTTCTTGTCATTATTATTTAAAATAAATCATTTTAAATAATCAAAATCCATTAAAATAGCTTAAAATAAAATTTTAAATTTGTTTTGAAACTCCGGGTTATTACACCAAGTTAGTTAGCTACTCCTATCGGACTGCTACTTCAGCACCATCTCTATTATTTTATGGTTGATCGGAGGCCCTTTTGAATTATGAGAGCATTGTCTCGAGGAGGGAGGTAGCTACTCACTATGTGTTACCACTAGTCCAGGAGTGCAGTTGGTAGAATCCTACCCTGATTGTTGCCTCGCATGCCTTGCAATATTAATCACGATTGAGCCTCTACCGATTTTGATTTAACATTGTCATATCGCGGCGCGTCCCTATCCATCGTCGGTTCATTGGTGGTTTATATGCAATATGTCGACAAGGTTATTAACTATCTAACGGTAATATTGTAATCCCACTTACGCTATTTTCAGTAGCATATTTATCATAGACACTATTATTATAGCATATTTTATTATATATAAATAGTTTAATAGATCCTTAAAGGATGGAATCCAAAACATCCTTTAAGTTATTATGCATTTCCATGAATAATTCACTTGAGTTAGTTTCCTTAAATGAGAATGTTAGTCTAGACTCAAGTGTTTTTCCTTTGCTTAATGCTCATGCTATCCTGAGTATCACAACCTTTAGTGACGCGTCTTCTAGGGCTTGGAGTCTTGTCGGGTTCTTTATCTGTCTTTCAGCTACTGAGTCACTTTCATTTATTTCCATCTTTATTAATTATATATATGTATATCAGGCATCTAAGTATGGGATTTGTGTTGTATGAGCTTATAGCTCTATTTATGTACTTATTGTTAGATCGTGTATTTTAGTAGTAACTCTATGTAAAGTTGTGGTTTTATTTTCTTCCGTTGTGAGTACTTCTATTTTATATGCCTGCGATTCTATGATCTAATTTGTATTTATCCAAATTAAATTAACAATATATTATTTCGAATGACTCAGGTCTAATACGCATGGTTCATTGTTGATTTGAAATAGTGGGTCATTGCATTAATTTCATTTAGCAATGCTACCTATGCTGGCCGCAAATCCATAAGAAAAAGTACAAATGAAGCTTGTCACTTTTGGGACATTCATTAGTCTCCTAATTTGACAAAAAGAAATATATTGTATCTCTATCTACGACATAAATAGAATATATTTCAGGAGCATTAGCCTATTCACAAGTAATTTATGTACAACAAAACTTAAGAGATTTTGGCATGAATTTTACAAAACCACCAGTTTACCATGATAATACAAGTATGTTAAATTTATCTAGGAATCCAAATCGCCATGCTATAAAAATAAAAAAAATTATAACTTTAAAATATATTAATATTGAAAATCAAATAGTTGATATATTAACAAAACCATTAAATCAACAATCTTTTATTAAACATAAACGAGAATATTGAAAAGGATGCGAAATGCGGATTTTAAGGCAAGAATAACACTAAAGGGAGGGGTGAATAGTGTTTTCAAGGAATTTAACAAAATCCAAACTTATATGATCTATGATATGAATCACACATAACGGAGATGATCACAGATACAGAATCAATCACAATCACAGAAACAAGCAAATATAAAATGCAGTAAAAGGAAAGAACACACCGGATTTTAAACTAGTTTGGATTACTCCTACGCCCAGTCCCACGCAACACTGGATTTCGTGGAGTTTTATTACTATATCAATATCCAAGTACAATCCCCTTGATTTCCCAGCTACAAGGTTAACACCTCTACAAACACCCTTGATCAAGTATATTCCCTTGATTTCATGGCTATAAGGTTAACACCGCTATCTTTCCTTGATTTACGGTCTATAAGGAACACACCCTTTCCCAAACAATTCCCAAATGATTACAATAGCCCTATAACTCTTCAATAGCACTTTGATTCAGAGAGTAATGAGTAGAGAGTGAGAAAATAAGAAGTTTGATGTGATTAGATCGGAAATCAGCTATGTAGAAGTATAGAAATAAATAAAATAAGAAGTATTAATGGTGGGATGAAGAGGGGTGAAGATGGAGAAGAGAATTGATTTAAATTTCGAATTCAACCCTTATTTATAAGATTTGAAAGGTTGCAATGCTTCTGGAACGTTAAAAATAATGAAAAGACACTTCCTTTCGAATTCAAATTTGTGACAATTGTATGTCGACAACCTTATATATGTATGTCGACATATATAAATGAAAAATTGAATTTTGAATACTTTTGAAGTGTTTGAACTTATATATAAATCTGGAAATTCTTGAATTAAATCTTGGTGATATAAGTGAGTATAATAAAGTAAAAATCATATGAAATTATAAATGTGAATTATATAAACATACTTATAAAATTATAATGTTTAAAACTATATAAATATATATAAAACTATACAAGTATATAATTTATAAACTTAAACTTTAAAACTTATGTTTGAAATCAAAATTAAGATAGAAAAATAATTTGAGAATAGGAATATGAATTTTGGGAAACAAAACTTGAAAACCAGAATTTGTAAAACAGAATTTAAAAATCAGAATTTGAATTTGTACCTAGAGTGCTATTTTGATTCTTACATAAATCTAGACTCAATAACTATAATTTCTTGAACTGGAAATGTTTTGTAAATTTGGCATAACTCGATAGAGATGGGGTTAGTAATACCCTAGATTGAGTTGAGTGTATATATATGAGAGTTTTTTTGTAAATTCTATATAGAAATGTTTTGTATTGTGTTGTTTGATCGGTTCAAGTGTTGAAAATCATTGGACTGGCAACCGATGCAATATTGTTCTCTAAAAAGGATAAATGAAATAATTTTACCCAAAATATATTTTTGTATATAAAATAAATAATTTCCTCAAATTATTGAGATATTGGTTGCTTGGATTAACTTGAATGAAATCCAAATTGGATTAAAATTTGAATGGTTAAATAGCCAGGAGATTTCATATATAGGATTTGTGAAATTGGATGAATGAGAATTTAACTTGAATAAGTTAAATAAGAACAGAATGGATGGTTTTTAATGAAGTCAGAATTGGAATTTGAAATAGAGGTGAATAAATTAGAAAACTAAATAGTTAATTGAATAGGGATTTGGAACTTAACTTAGTTAAGTGGCATTAAGAATGAATATTGGAGCTAAAATGGATTTTGGAGTCAAATGAAATCAATTTAGAATTTGGAAACTGAGTAAAATATAAATTGATTAGATTGGTTAAGTTGGGTGTGTATTGATTATGATTGTTGATGATTTGTTCATAAATGGTTTGATAACAGAATTAAATGAATTGGAAACTAAATTCTAGTATAATGAATCAGAATAAAATTTGATAAAACTGAATAACTCTATATTTATTCTGGCATTGAAAATGAGTTGAGCACAGGTTGATTAAAGAAGGATGAGCTGTTAATGGCCATGCTTTGGAATTTAAGTTTGAGTGCCCGACAAAAAGGTAAACCTTGATTATACGGATTGATGATTGATTTTATACCCCTGAGTTGGATAGCCATTTGGTTTGAGTTTTCTTTGACAAGATGTGAGGCTCGAAATGGCGTTTGTAGTTGGTCTAATCGAGCAGTGCGGTGGAGGTGCTGGCGGATTTTTCGAAAATTTATATAACTTAGAATTTTGATAATGATTATTTTGAAAATAATTGGGATTGGAACATTTCTCTTACTTAAGTAATTTCGAGGACGAAATTCTTTTAAGGGGAAAGGAATGTAACGTCCCGCATATTTCGTAGTTAGATATTTTATATATTTTAAATATCGATTTGGTATTGATAATGGATTTATAATATATAGTTCTTTTATTAAACAACGTATGAACGTATAATTTATATAATTGTAATTCGAACTCGAAACGTCGCAGCATTTAGTAATTTACGATTTGAAATTCATGTATATCGGTACGGGTATATAAAACGCTCAACGACAATTGACAATGAAATTAAATAATGATACAAATTAAAACGTTCAAATCAATGCGTTACTTACCTTATGATGAGGCATGTGCTTCGAACACGAGAAATTGTTCGATATACTATATAGGCGTTAGAAATGAATATTTTTCAAATGATCTTCATTTTCGTCGAAACGAATTTTGTTGTAATACGTATCGCTAGTTATCGTCAGATTTCCAGTTTAGAGCCAATCGGAGTTGTTTTATCGGTACGTGAAATTTAAAGGTGAACCGATAAATTAAAATAACACTGTTATGCAAACAGAGTCCGTTTTCAACGAAATTAATTTTGTCCGGACCACAACACCAAGTTCCAGTGTATTTGGAGTTTGTGTGTGTGATGGTACGAATTTGACGGTTATGGATAAACAACGGTTAATGGTAAATCGTAATACCTTATAAATAAAAATTAGCTAACCGTGTGACAAACAAAAATATAATAAAAAAATACTTAAATTCCTAAGTATACGTACCTAGCGTTTTTAAAATCATCCCGACCTATGTTTGAAGGTACCAAAAATCACAATTAATAAATAATTCCTTCAGCCTTAAGTATTATCTACCCTGTGTATTTTCATATCCATCAAGTCAAGCCACCTATGTCCTGCGCACCTATATTTGAAGGGAAAATTCATGCATATTACTAAATATACGCACAGACCGATCTATTCCTCTATGCTACTTCATGCCTAATGTATCAAAAGTCTACGGCTACCTAAGATAAACTTAAATTAGCTCAAACCAAATATATATGGAATGTGCTATCACTTCATCTCAAGCTGAGCCTACCCACATATGTAATTGGTGGAACAGCTTCGCACATGAAAACTGAAGCTAATCTACCGCCTTTTCCCTATGGTTTCAAATCAAAACCATCCCTCTGAACATCACAGACAAACGAGATGAAAACACACTGAGCTACAGGCCATCAGTGAAGCAACTCATGCTACTCTAACCTTCCTAAGAGCCCAACTGTATGTAAAGAAACGACGTGGTGCTCATCTTAAACTTTTCTCTCTCTATATATACCCTCGTCCTCCCCATTTCTTTGTTACAGCAAAACAACATGAGGAAGTCAAATTGAAATGGCAAAATTTCAAAAAAAAAAGAGATAACGTGAAGTACTGGGAAGAAAAACGAAGTGGGGAGCTTTACGTAAGAAGGATGCAGGCATTTTCAGGGTGGAAAATGGGGACGGTCTCGAGAAACAGGGTGTTCAAGTCGAGGTGGAAGGTCGGAATAGAATGTCGTGAGATGCCGGAAGAGCCGAGCTTGACTCGGTGAGGTCCAACATCATTGCAATAGGATGTGCAGGCCGATGGTGAAGGGGTTTAGACGATGAGTGATAGGTAGGAAGGAAATTTGTGAGAGTACTGTTGTGGGAAAAGTGTGCTTTAGTCTGAGATATTGGTGTTGACGGTGGAGCGTTGGTTTTGTGCGGGAATAAGGTGCGATCAGCAAGAGGGGAGGGTTGCGAACAAAGAAGAAGCGGAATAGGACTGGAGATGAAGGGAGCGATGGTGTACTGAGTATTGGAAGAGGAGAGAACAGTGTAAAGTTGGGGAAGGAAGGCATCAAGGCGGAAGAAATGAATTGCGTGTCAGTGGGATGGTCTAGAGAACGTATACACAGCTCTGGTAAGAAGATGTACAGTAACTTATTAAAATAGCCTAATCACTTATAAATTTATGGCCTAAGTATAATTTCATTTTCCTAGTTATACTATAAATGTGGTAGATTAATTTATATAAGTAATAATTAACGGCTTTGTTATGTCCTGTAGAAGAATGGATAGTAAAAGACTAAAAGTTATCTGTCTAACCAGTATATGTGGATATATTTAAGTGTACCATGCCTAATTTTAGTTAAATATGACAAATTATATTTAATTTTACTTAAACTAAGTTCCCATTTGCCTAATTAAATTTGTTTACATGACCAATATTATAGGGTGCCCAATTGAAATTTAAAGAGACCTAACCCAAGTTTATATTTAACGTAAGTAGGATCCATGTTAATAATGTAATTAAGTTGTATACAACACAATAGCCTGAAAGAAGAATGTTTCGTACGTACCTAGTTATAGTTTTCAGGAGCCTAATTAAGTTTATACTTGCCTAATCTCTTTCGAATATGCCTAGTTATGATTTGTAACATGCCGAATGTACTCAAATGTTAATATGACTGTGAAACTAATCTTGCCTAACTATGTTTATTTTAGCCAAACTAAGTTATTAACATATATGGTGGTCGCTTGATAATATATATATATAATATGCCAAATCCATTTATAATGGTTCCCAACTTCTTTTAGTAGATATGCTGAATCACCATTTAATTTGACTAAACCGTTATTCACGTGACAATGGATTAACATGACCTGTTATATGTGATTTTGCCCGATCAAAAGTATATAAGGGAAGACTTGGGTAAGCCAGTACGTTGCAATTATTTTTAAATGTACCTAACCGTATTTAATCAACATATGTAATGTTTAAAGTAAATAATCATTTAAAGTTTTAATAATATTAATGTTAGAGTGAATGCTATATTAAATTATATTTTGGTCAAATAGTAACAGAATGGGAGAAACCAAAGGACGATGGGACCGTACCAATAGACGTAATATTTTGAAGCTGGTTGGACAGAGTTGAACATAGCTGAAAGCATGTAAAATAAACTGTTATGTCATCGAATGGAAATCAAGAAATCAAGATGAGTTCAACTCACTCAGTTTTTATCCCACTTATATTTTATATAAGTCGGGTATGATCATTTATGTGCTATGATTGTTGATTGGTTGATGGATGCTGAATATATATATATATATATATATATATGTGTGTGTGTGTGTGTGTGTTGACTGAACTGATTAAATTAAACGTTTGTTTAATTTGATTTAAAACCAATCGTTATTTCTAATGATTATTTACAAATGAGGTAACTTACCTCATTGGTGACGTTTTTAATAATATAAACGTATTACGTTGAAATTGGATGTTTGAATTGTTGTTCTTGTTTGATTGGTGAATTTTATATTGATGATATTGTTGAGATAACGTATTTGGGTGCAGGGAAAACAGATTGGAGGGATCCAACTGGATTCCTCAAATTTATTGTTATTTTCATATTACAATTACATGAACTGTTTAACCCATACGATTGGACGATGGATGGGATCATTGATTGTTGAATCTAAATTCAACGTTTGTTATGTTTTAACCAATAGACAATATTGGTTGAGTAATTGGTAGAAGTTGGCCCAAAAATATATCGTTTTACAAATATTGATTTACCGTAAGGTGAATCAACGGGAATAAAGTTATAAAATATATTTTATAACTGAAGATGGATTGAAATCAATATATTTGAATAAAGATTTAATTAAAGAAAATTAATATTTATTATTTATTATTTAGGTTTATTAGTGATTATTAAATGAATTTTATAGATCAATTCTTATGTTAATAAGATTTATAACCAGACAAAGTGAAATTAACATAACGATTAAGACTAGTATTAATCGTTTATCAAGAGACGATTAAATGGAAATTTTTTAAATTAATTATGTTGTTAATTAATTCAAAAGAAGGGCTAATTGGAGTTGATTAACGAAATGGTCATGTTTTAAGTTGACAAAGTCAACTAACTTAATTGAAATTGGTCATTTCATTGATCTGGTTTAAATTATTCTAATGAAATGGACAAATGATTATTTGTTTTAACCTAATAATATTTTGGAAAGAGGTTTACCATTTATTTTGTTAATAAATAATTTAACCATTTCTATGGTCATTAACGAGGAAATAATTATTTTAATTAATAATTTAGGATGTAAATGCTTAAATGGAATTCATTTAAATAAGTAATTAAAGTTCGTTTTGAAACCGGATTGAATTGGGAAAGAAGTTTATAAACAGAATTTAGTATAAAACCGATTTTTATAAACTGAGTTATTGAAAAGGATGTTAAGCCAATGCGATAACTTAAATAAGTGTTTACTTAGTACTAAATTTAGTAAGAAGGAAACGAGGTAAATAGGGTTTTATATTTAACATGAGAGTTATAAACAATGTTAAAAATGGAGTGTGAGGCTAAAACGCTAAGACTAAATTAACGTTACCTAATTCTAGAAGTATAAGATGCGATTTAAATTCGCTATATTTAATAAGAAATGAGGTTTCATCAGTTATAACTAAAATGGGATTTGGTTTCATATTGGGAATGAATATCGGTTTTGGTATTACAACTGATATCTATCTTAAGATAAGAACGTTGTTGATCAAGGTCTGAGATGTAATATAAAATACCCCAACTTGAACGACTTCAGGATTATCGAGAGATGATATTAGTTGTAGTGGTGAAGATGTTAAAAGGAGTTTAGTTTGAGAAATAATACTGTAACGTTAGTTGAAGAAATTGGAAATATATATAATAGATTCCAATATAAAAGGAAATTAAAACGGGCTTGAGAATATGAAATGACATTTCCATTGAAAAGGAAATAAAGGAGATTTATAAAGATATAACAACGTTTTCAAAGTAAGAAGATAAGATTTAGAATAGGTTTATTCTAAAAAGATAAGTGACGAGTATAGTGTTCAAATAAGGAAACCAAAGGAGAGGTCGTAACAATTGTTTTACAAATGACGAGTTAAATCGATGATAAATAATAAATGGTGTTGTAATTAATGTTTTGAAATAATACTAAAATAGAAATTGGATACTATTATTAAATATTTTTTCTAAATATCAGATTGAAATTGTTTTCAGAAGATTAATGTATTGAAACAAGAATTTAATACCATGTTTAAAAATATGAAATGTTTTAGGAGTTTTAAATTTACCATTTCGTTAACTATTTTTAAATAAAAAGGGGCCAAGTGATGCTGAATACTTAACCAGTGAATTCATATTATTTTATGGTTGTTTATTTGATAGTTAAATAATCGACTATCAAATCTAGCCAATACGATTTTTGGTACGGAAAGACCGAGATCGAATTTATATTCGAAAACCATTCCGCTCAACAAATATGAAATGTTGAAGATATCATATACTGATCAAGACGAAGAAATTGAAGACCGTAGATCTTCATAAAACAGTAGAATTACTTATGATCTCTAGTTTAGCGGCCAGAGATATACTGTGACTCTGTCGTGGTTGAAATCGACGGATTTGCAAGGACTACTCGCTATTGATCTATAGGGTGATTCCTAGGATGCAGTAGGAGAGTGCCTTCAGTTTGTCTAGTCCCAGGACAACTTGTATTGACAGGTGTCTGATAGAGTATTTCCAAAGGGATTACGTACGTTGATTTCTTCAAACGTACGAAGTTGGTGGCAAAGAAGGGAAGCTTCTTTAGCCTAACAATCTGAGTATTTTTGGGGAAATAAATTAGTAATTTCCGATGGATCTGACGATGTGACATGGTGTGCTATCTAGGAAAAGTAATTCGAACCTCAAGCCTCACAACCGGGAAATGAAAAAAAATCGGGCAGGTAGCATGGCTGTGTGGGTCGCACCCACCTATCTAGAGAAATTCCTTTTGCTTATTAAATATATCAATGCTGTCCCTTTCGGGAAACGGTTGCTGATCCCAACCGTTGGTGATATACATTCGATACAATCAAGCAAAATGAGTGGTCGGTTATATGTGGGACGGGTTGCAAGACGTTCTTGTTGAACCCAGTGTATACGCCTCTAGAGATACACTATCGGCAGGTGGTTCAATACCTGTCATAGTGGGAATCCAATCTCCAATAAGTGCCCGCAGTTTTGGTTGTATACAATATATGTGGAGCGTGAGATGCAACCATTCCGCTAGATTGTTATTTACTTGTATTTAGACACTATTATAATATCAGAAGATATATATATGATTTCAAAATGTTTTGGGTTATCGTATGGCAAAAACCGTCCGTATTTTTGTGTAGATTTGGTCTTACGATTATCCTTTTATTTTGAAAAAAAATTTGAACTTTAAAATTAAGTTGCATGTTTCCCCTTAAACTTAGTGTGTTTTTCTCACTCTGGTTCACCAGACTGACCCAGTGTTTGTAAATGCTCGGGTTAGCCCGGGTTTTTAGGTTCAGGCTATTAGATACTACGAAGTTCAGAGGACGTGCTAGAGGAGTTCAGACGTATTATTATTTATTCCATTGTGTGTTGTATATGAGGACAGATTATTATAACTGTCTAGATGTGTGATGTACTTTGATAATTTGTAAGTTTATATCAAGCTCTCAATAAAGTTTATTTATATATTATATTTTGTTCTGCTGCGATGTGAGACTATGTGTTGTGTTGGTTCTTCTTCTATTCTAAAAATTTCTTTCTTTCTTATCTCACCCTCTAATTTCTTTCTATTGACATCTGGATTTCTAGTACAATTTGGGTTGGACTGGTATTGTTTTGTCAGCGCAAGGGTACAGGAAATTTGGGTCGTCACAGTTGGTATCAGAGCAGAAGGTTGAGTTGTAACCTTGGCTCGTGGCATAACTCGATAGAGATGGGGTTAGTAATACCCTAGATTGAGTTGAGTGTATATATATATATATATATATATATGAGAGCGTATTTGTAAATTCTATATAGAAATGGTTTGTATTATGTTGTTTGATCGGTTCAAGTGTTGAAAAGCATTAGACTGGCAACCGATGTGATATTGTTTCCTAAAAAGGATAAATGAAATAATTTTACCCAAAATATATTTTTGTATATAAAATAAATAATTTCCTCAAATAATTGAGATATTGGTTGCCTAGAATAACTTGAATGAAATCCAAATTGGATTAAAATTTGAATGGTTAAATACCCAGGAGATTTCATATATAGGATTTCAGAAATTGAATGAATGAGAATTTAACTTGAATAGGTTAAATAAGAACAGAATGGATGATTTTTAATAAAGTCAGGATTGGAATTTGAAATAGAGGTGAATAAATTAGAAAACTGAATAGTTAATTGAATAGGGATTTGGAACTTAACTTAGGTAAGTGGAGTTAAGAATGAATATTGGAGTTAAAATGGATTTTGGAGTCAAATGAAATCAATTTGGAATTTGGAAACTGACTAAAATATAAATTAATTAGATTAGTTAAGTTGGGTGTGTATTGTTTATGATTGGCCATAGATTGTTGATGATTTGTTCATAAATGGTTTGATAACAAAAGTAAATGAATTGGAAACTAAATTCTAGTATAGTGAGTCAAAATAAAATTCGATAAAACTGAATAACTCTGTATTTATTCTGGCATTGGAAATGAGTTGAGCACAGGTTGATTAAAGAAGGATGAGCTATTAATGGCTATGCATTGGAATTTAAGTTTGAGTGCCCGACAAAAAGGTAAACCTTAATTATACGGATTGGTGATTTAATTTATACCCCTGAGTTGGATAGATGTTTGGTTTGAGTTTTCTTTGACAAGATGTGAGGCCCGGAGTGGCGTTTGTAGTTGGTCTAATCGAGCAGTGCGGTGGAGGTGCTGGCGGATTTTTCGTAAATTTATATAACTTAGAATTTTGATAATAATTATTTTAAAAATAAATGGGATTGGAACATTTCTCTTACTTAAGTAATTTCGAGGACGAAATTCTTTTAAGTGGGAAGGAATGTAACGTCCCGCATTTTTGGTAGTTAGATATTTGATCTATTTTATATATTTTAAATATCGATTTGGTATTGAAAATGGATTTATAATATATAATTCGTTTATTAAACAACGTACGAACGTATAGTTCATATAATTGTAATTCGAACTCGAAACGTCGCAGCATTTAGTAATTTATGATTTGAAATTCATGTATATCGGTACGGGTATAAAACGCTCAACGACAATGAAATTAAATAATGATACAAATTAGAATGTTCAAATCAATGCACTGCTTACCTTATGATGAGGCACGTGCTTCGCACATGGGAAATTGTTCGATATACTATATAGGCGTTAGAAATGATTATTTTTCAAATAATCTTCGTTTTAGACAAAACGAATTTTATTGCAATACGTATCGCTAGTTACTGTCAGATTTCCAATTTGGAGCCAATCGGAGTTGTTTTATCGGTGCGTGAAATTTAAAGGTGAACCGATAAATTAAAATAACACTACTGGCCAAACGGAGTCCGTTTTCAATGAAATTAATTTCGTCGGGACCGCAACGCCAAGATGTAGCGTTGTGCTTATTTCCACTGTGTTTGGAGTTTGTGTGTTTTACGGTACGAATTTGATGGTTACGGATAATCAACGGTTAACGGTAAATCGTAATACCCTATAAATAAAAATAAGCTAACAGTGTGACAAACAAATAATATAATAAAAAATTTACTTAAATTCCTAAGTATACGTACCAAGCATTTTTAAAATCAGCCTAACCTATGTTTGAAGGTACCAAAAATCAAAAACAAGAAATAATTCCTTCAGCCTTAAGTAGTATCTACCCTGTGTATTTTCATATCTATCAAGTCAAGCCACCTATGTCCTGTGCACCTATATTTAAAGGGAAAATTCATGCAGATTAATAAATGTGTGCACAGATCGATCTCTTTCCCTATGCTACTTCATGCCTAATATATCAAAAGACCACGGTTACCTAAGATAAACTTAAATTAGCTCAAACCAAATATATATGGAACGTGCTGTCACTTCATCTCAAGATGAGCCTACACATATATGTAATTGGAGGAATAGCTTCGCACATGAAAACTGAAGCTAATCTACTGCCTTTTCCATATGGTTTCAAATCAAAACCATCCCTCTGAACGTCACCGACAAACGAGATGAAAACACACTGAGCTACTGGCCATCAGTGAAGCAACTCGTGCTACTCTAACCTTCCTTAGTGTCTGGCTATACATAAAGAAACGACGTGGTGCTCATCTGAAACTTTTCTTTATATATATATACCCTCGTCCTCCCCATTTCTTTGTTATAGAAAAACAACACGAGGAAGCCAAACTGAAATGGCAACATTTCCAAAAAAAAAGAGATAACGTGAAGTACTGGGAAGAAAAACGAAGTAGGGAAATTTACATAAGAAGGATGCAGGCATTTTCAACGTGAAAAATGGGGACGACCTCGAGGAACAGGGTGTTCAAGTCGAGGTGGAAGGTTGGAGTAGAGGGTCGTGAGATGCAGGAGGAGCCGAGCTTGACTCAGTGAGGTCCAACATCATTGCAATAGGATGTGCAGGCAGATGGTGAAGGGTTTAGACGATGGGTGATAGGTAGGAAGGAAGTTTGTGAGAAAACTGCTGAGGGAAAAGTGTGTTCTAGGCTGAGATATTGGTGCTGACGGTGGAACGTTGGTTTTGTATGGAAATAAGGTGAGATCAGTAAGTGGGGAGGGTGCGAACAAAGAAGAAGAGGAATAGGACTGGATATGAAAGGAGCGATGGTGTACTGAGTATTGGAAGAGGAGAGAACGGTGTAAAGTTGGGGAAGGAAGGGATCAAGGTGGAAGAAATGAATTGCGTGGCAGTGGGATGGTCTGGAGAACGTATACACAGCTCTGGTAAGAAGATGTGCAATAACTTATTAAAATAGCCTAATCACTTATATATTTTATGGCCTAAGTATAATTTCATTTGCCTAGTTATACTATAAATGTAGCAGATTAATTTATATAAGTAATAATTAACGGCTTTGTTATGTCCTGTAGAAGAATGGACAGTAAAAGACTAAAAGCTATCTGTCTAACCAATATAGGTGGATATATTTAAGTGTATCGTGCCTAATTTTAGATAAATATGACATATTATATTTAATTTTACTTAAACTAAGTTCCCATTTGCCTAACTAAATTTGTTTACATGACCAATATTATAGGGTGCCTAAACAAAACTTAAAGAGACCTAACCCAAGTTTATATTTAACGTAAGTAGGATCCAGGTTAATAATGTAATTAAGTTGTATACAACACAGTAGCATGAAAGAAGAAGGTTTCGTACATACCTAGTTATAGTTTTCAGGAGCCTAATTAAGTTTATACTTGCCTAATCTCTTTCGAACATGCCTGGTTATGATTTGTAACATGCCGAATGTACTCAAATGTTAATATGACTGTGAAACTTTTTTTGCCTAACTATGTTTAGTTTAGCCAAACTAAGTTATTAACATATATGGTGGCCGCCTGATAATATATATATATATATGTATAATATGCCAAATCCATTTATAATGGTGCCCAACTTCTTTTCGTAGATATGCCGAATCACCATTTAATTTTCCTAAATTGTTATTCACGTGACAATGGATTAACGTGACCTGTTATATGTGATTTTGCCCGATCAAAAGTATATAAGGGAAGCCTTGGGTAAGCCAGTACGTTGCAATTATTTTTAAATGTACCTAACCGGATTTAACTAACATTTGTAATGTTTAAAGTAAATAATCATTTAAAGTCTTAATAATATTAATGTTAAAATTAATGCTATATTAAATTATATTTTGGTCAAATAGTAACAGAATGGGAGAAACCAAAGGACGATGGGACCGCATCAATAGACGTAATATTTTGGAGCTGGTTGGACAGAGTTGAACATACCTGAATGCTTGTAAAATAAACCATTTGGTCATCGAATGTGTAACAACCCGGAAAATCAGAACCAATTTAAAAATTTTATTTTGGCAATTTTAATGAATTTAGAATATTTGAAATGATTTATTTTAAATAATAACGACTAAAAATTTATTTAAATTGAAGTAAGAACAAATAAATTTATTTTAATTATATAACGAGCCTGAAACGGCGCGGTAGTTTGAAATTTTGATTTTGAACTTTGACTGAATGTACAGGATTCAAAATAAATCGGATTTCGGTAAAAAAATAATATTTAAATCTGTTTAATTATATCTTTCCAATGGATGTGAAAAATTAAAATTTCATAGCGGTAATAAAACGTTATGGCCAATTAAATATTCAGAATAGTCACTATGGAATTTAATACAAATATAGCCCTTAAAAATAGACATTTTGCAAACGACCTCCGTTTTCGACGAAACCACTTTGGTTTGATTCGGAATGTCAATTTATTGCTAGGTTTAAAATCCCATAATTTTTGGAATTAATATGTGAGTGTGGCAAAGGAAAACGTGTTTGGTAATTTCAGTTTGAATTGGATCGACCAGAAAATGGCCATGTTTCAAATGTTCTCCAAATTCTATGAAATTAATTTTGTTGGGACCGTATCGTCCAAACATAGCTAGATTTATTTTTCAAGAATTTCTGGAATCAGTACGTGGCCCCGACAAATTAAAATGTACGTTCAAATCCAAAATTGAATGTTTTATAATTTAATTTGAAGGATAACATACTGAAACGGTCAAATGGGCTTATGAAACATATTCCATTGTGTTCGGAATGGGGGTGTTTAGTTGGAGGCGACACTCGTTGGGTTTGATTTGGAGTTCGGATAGGAAAACACTATTTTTGGAATAAATACATATATGGGCCAATCATAAAATTCTTTTCATTAATTATATTTTCCGGAAAAAAAAAATCAAAACCCCCCGTAACTTAAGAAACCCGACGGCGGCTATTGCTCATTACTTCTCTCCTCGATTCCGGCCAAACCACACTATGAAATCGAAAGCTCCAGTTGAGGATTTTGTAGATCTCCTCTTCCTCTTCAAATCCATACCCACTACACCCTCCATCATTTTGTATTCATCGAGAACCGCGCCCAAGAAGTCGCGCCCTTTCCACCGCCGTATCTCCTCCAATCTGACATTGAGTTCAACGAGGTGGGTCCCCTCCGACGCGCTTCTTGGAGCTGGACAACGTGGAGCAGGTGGATCGTCTTCAAACTGCATGGATTTCGTAAAAGATCGAAACCTAGTTTCGATGATCAGCTGATGGTAATGACTGTTATAATTTAAATAGTTTTTAACACTAAATGCATTGCAAAGTTGATTAATCGAATAAAAATCATATCTTTTTCATGTGTTGTCGACTCGAAATCCAGTGAAACAAGAGACATCGGGACCGTGACATCATACACTACATTCTAGAAGAGACTAGAATGCATTTGGAGCTCTCTACGAATTACGAAGGAGTGGAACCCAATGTGAGATTTCTAAATTCAAATTGGAATGGAATAGCGATGTATAAATTATATAAGTGTTGTATATCTCACATACAAGCGTTATATAAATTATATATGCGACGTATAAACTATATATATGTTGTATAAATCATATATGCGTTGAATGGAATTGAAATGAAATTGAAATGGAAACAAATATATATATATATATACACACACATACTCCCCTCGTCCACAGACCTTAGACGATATAAATTGTTTGGATTGTGATTGTGAATGATTGATTGTAGGTGCAACAAAATTGGTTGTGTATGTGGTATATTCATTGTGTTGTGAAAATGAATGATATTGTGGAAATCATTGAAATGAAAGTATTGTAATGCTGCAAGGCCTAGGATAGCAGAGGAGCCATGCTGGACACAGTGCCGGTACTAAATACCCTTCCGTTGTAATGCCGAAATTTTCTGAAATATTCATGTGTTGAAAAATATTCATGTTTGAAATAAATCGTTTGAACGATAAAAATGACATTTTTATTGTATGTATGAAGTATATAAAATATTCATGTTTGAAATAAATTGTTTGAATGATAAAAATAACATTTTTATTGTATGTATGAAGTATATAAAATATTCATGTTTGGAATAAATTGTTTGAACGATAAAAATAACATTTTTATTGTGTATATAAAATAAACATGTGTTGAAATAAATATTTGTTCATTGAAAATAATATTTTTAACATGTATACGAAGTGTTAAAAATAACCCCGGGTTGAAATAAATATTTGTTCATTGAAAATAATATTTTTAACATATATATGAAGTGTTAAAAATAAACATGTGTTGAAATAAATATTCGTTCACTGAAAATAATATTTTTAACATATATATGAAGTGTTAAAAATAAACATGTGTTGAAATAAATATTTGTTCATTGAAAATAATATTTTTAACATATATATGAAGTGTTAAAAGTAACCATGTGTTGAAATAAATATTTTTTTATTGAAAATAATATTTTTAACATGTATATGAAGTGTTAAAAATAACCCTGGGTTGAAATAAATGCTTGTTCATTAGAAATATTATTTTTAACATATATATGAAGTGATAAAAATAACTGTATGTTGAAATAAATGCTTGCTCATTAGAAATATTATTTTTAACATATATATGAAATGTTAAAAATAACTATGTGTTGAAATAAATGCTTGTTCATTACAAATATTATTTTTAACATGTATATGAACTGTTAAAAATAGTCATGTATGGAAATAAATATTAGTTCGCTAAAAATATTATTTTTAGCTTAGATATGCCTGTATATACACGTGCTAAACAGGTAAATGGATTTGCTGTTGAGTAAAGAATTTATTTGCGTGCCCGACAAATAGGTAAACCTTAATAAGTTGGCTGCGCAATTTTATTTATTATACAAACTCGTGTGAATGCCATTGGATGCGGTGTGCTGGTTGTTCTGTGTGAGATTATAAACAACGCCATAGGATAGTAACAATTAATTTTGGACAACACTACATAGCATACTTCGTGAAGATAGCATACTCTATCATATCCCATATAAGAATTTGGAGCTTGTATGACAAGGTTGGAATTACCATACAAGTGAGAAGCTTGTATGGCGATGACTGCATTTCAGATTGAACCGAAGACGAACTATTGATGTCATAGCATATCATATTCCATATAAGCATTTGGAGCTTGTATGACGAGGTTGAGATTACCATACCAGCAAGACGCTCGTATGGCGATGATTGAATCACAGGTTGAACTGAGGACTGATATGGACAAAATAAGTATAACGGTAAATTGCTAGATTAAATAAAAACCCCACATGGGTGTAGAGTTGACAATAATCATGTCTCTCTGGTTATTAGATACGGCACATGGATTATATATTTCCAAAACTGGAAAAGGTGACAAGATTTATCTCTGGGGTAATTTTACACACTCCCCTGGGTATAGAACAGGACACTAAAAATTGTGTATGCTATATCTGGATTTATTGGTTGCCTAATACGGCCAATAAATTTCCAAATCCCTCCCCGTACAAAGGAGGTTATGGCAAAAAAATTCGAAATTTAAAGGCGTTAGCCAAAATTTTGAAGTGAAAACGATTTGGAAATCGTTGAATGGATTATATTTATATATATATATAAATTAAAATAAAACGAATCGGACAGCTGCAGTTCGCATTTTGAAATCGTAACTTTAAAAGATTATACCAAGAGATCCGACCGTCGAATTTTCTCGAAGCCGGAACCGTTGGGTTCGCTTTGGAAAGATCTTTCCAAGGATATAAAATTTGTTAAGATCCAACGGTTATATTTTGATAAATGTGCAAATCAAATCTGGAAAAAAACAGCGCTAGGGTCGTGTTATGACCTGAAGCGTCGTTTGGTTAAAACGAGCTATGTTTATATAAATAAAAACAGAGATAAATCGTTATAAAATATTATAAACGATATGAATTGGAAATAAGCTGATTTTACTCGCTTTATTAAATATTCTAATGGTTAGATGTATTTGACATGAAATTATTATACTGAATGGAAACGTAAATGTCAAATAATTTAATCATGAAAAGCATTGATTTTAATTCTATATATATATACGGGAATTATTTGAGAAGTTCGAGTTAATTCTCATTTCAAATAGTTGATTAACGATAAAAAAGTCGAAGATATGAAGATGGTGCAAGACCGGTGATCTTCACATCATGTGGATTGCTATTGATGCCTTAGATATGGGTAGCTCCCTTGATGAGGTTACAGCTGTACTGGTCTGGACGTACTTGTTGATCGTCCGGATATGTGAGGGCCTCTATTCCATATTGGACATATGGAACGAGGAATAAGGTACCTCCGGTTTCGTTCAGACCAAGAACGGACTAATAAATAGATGTGTGTCTGACGTTGGATTTCGTTCTATGTTGATTAATCTCTATTAAATATAAATCTGTTTGGTGGCAGAGAATTTATTCTCTTGCTTAACACGCTTCTCCGAGACGTACGAACTTAGAGGTTATATATCAATAGACACCAATCGCATGGCGTGGAATGTCAATGTGGCATGCTGAGATGCAATGGATCAAGGCTTTTGTGGAAAAGCAGAGCCTTGTGGTTGATGATCAAAGCACGGCCTTAAAGGGCATAGCTTTGTGTATAGCGTTAATTCGCGATCCTCACACCTCGGTATGAGTCAAAAACGGGATAAGAGACCTAAGGAGGACATGACGTTTCTTTCTAGCTATGGATGGTGTCATGGTATGAAGCCCAAACATTTATTTAATGTTACCTATGTGGATGTTAGATTGCGAGGCGCCTCGGATATATCGGTTACTACGGAGCCGACGGATAGGTCTGATAAGACCGAGAAACATGTGTTCAGGAATAATTAATCCTCAAACGTAAGGGAGGACCGGCCTTGGAGGATCTAGGGGTTGCCTAGAGTGTGTAACCCCGAGGCATTTGCTAGAGTGTCTCGAAGAGGTGAGGAGTACATCCCTTGCCTCGACTCATGACGGAAATCCAATTTCCAATATGAAATTACGGTTTTGATTGTAAACCTATATATGGTGGCATAGTGGCATGGGACGCACATGTCGTCTATGATTGATACATTATGATTGAAATTGCTTTTGAAGCATATATGCACTAGTGATAATATCAAATGATTTTGTTTTATACGTATTAAGCAATTTTGGTCATTATAAGGTAAAACTCTATCCTCCGGCTTGCGTTCCATTGTGTGATGGGACCTGAGTCTTATAATGGCTTCATTTTTATAAAAGGCATTGTGTTGTTCAAAAGATTTACTTTATTGCATGCACTGGCAATCACTGGAGAAAACCCGTTCCGTGTTAGCAGCGTGGTCCTATGATTTGTCTTATTATTGTTGTTAAATCAGTTAAGTAGATTTCTCATACCAGTCCCATGACTGACTCGTAGTTTGTTTCACTTGCAAACTCGGGTGCCCTTATTTTTACAAGGGCAGCCAAGTAACAGGTTACAGGATGTATTTTGGCTTTGCACTATAGCATGGAGTGCACTTTTGGATGATGGTGAAGACTAGATTATATCTGTATTTTGGACTATTGACATTTCCACCTGCATTCTCTTATGTATATGTACCGCTGAGCGCGATGTAGACTGATTATCTCTATTATGTATTATCTGATGTATATGTCCCATTGATCTTGATGTAGACTAATCATTTCCTTTATGCACTAACTTGTATCCTATAACTATGCCACTCTGATGTTTATTACATTTTATGATTCCGCTGTCATATTGATGTAAATTATTCTATTTCATGTTTATGCTATCATCTATAATCTGCTAATGTTGATTAATGTGTTATATTCCGAATGATTATCCTTACTTCCGTGGCACGGGGGTTTGGGGTTTTCACAGTTGGTATCAGAGCTTTGGTTAATCTTAGTTCTGGAATTAAACACATTAAACAACTCGTCAAAAATAGAATTAGTAGTGTTCTAGGGCGAGTAGCTCATTAGAGATAAGATTAGTAATGTCCTAGAATGAGCATAGCAGAATAGCATAATAATTTGATCAGTACATCACTGTTTTTCCTTTTGTCCTCCTCCTTTTACCATTCCTTAAAATTATCATTTCTGTTGGTCTGACTCTTTTCTTTCTTGTACAGAACCGACTGAGATAAGCATTAGAGCTGGAGGTAGAGGCAGAGCAGGCAGAGGCCAGGGAAGGGGCGAAATCCCCATTGCTCAGAATCACCCTAATCTGGAGGCTGTAGTACCACCACCGCCCCGCAACCATTTGATCTCGACCGGGTGGCTAAGAAATACAGGAATCCTGGTGGCTTTCCATTCTCAGGCAATGGTACAGTGGCTATAGCCCAAGCTTGGTTGAAGACATGCGAACAAATCTTTGCAGGCCTAGAGCTGGAGGACCATAGGAAGAGATTCATGGCGTCCTGGTTGTTAAAGGATGAGGCATTGCTATGGTGGGAGGCCATCACTTTAGGCGAGATTGAGATAGACATGACCTGGGCCAAATTCAAGGAGTTGTTCAATGAGAAATTCATCCCTCGATAGGAAGTCGAGCGCTTACACGACGAGTTTGCTTATCTCCAGCAAGGAGATCGCACCATACATGAATATCTCAACAAGTTCACTGAATTATCTCGCTATGCGCCAGAGCTTATTCAGGACCCTATTGTGAAGAGCAAGCGATTTATCCATGGACTTCTCCGTAGGTACCAAAGCGGAACCACTAGACACATTAACCGCCCATTCACCGAGATGGTTGAGATGGCATGCAGCTATGATAGTTTGGACAAGAGAAACTTTCAAGAAGACAGCGACCAGAAACAAGCCAACAACAAACGCAAATGTAATAACCCGGGAATTCTGAACCAGTTTAAATTTTTTATTTTGGCAATTTTAGCGAATTTTGAATATTTAAAATGAATTATATTAAATAAATTGACGAGAAATTTATTTTGAATATAATTAGAACGTATATATTTATACGCGTCGTCGTTAGAATATAAATAATTGTATATAATTATAAAAGGAATTAAAATGGCGCGGTAGTTCGATAATTCGATTTCAAACTTCAATTGAATGTACCAGATGCAAAACAATCCGGATTTTAGCAAAACCAAAAACATTAGGATCTAACTGAGAATATCTTTCCACCGAATCCAAAAAATTGAACTTTCATAGCAGGAATCAAAAGATATGTCCAGTTGAAAATTCCGAATAGTCACTATGGAATTCAGGCCCTTAAAAATAGGAATTTTGCAAACGACCTCGGATTTTGACGAAACCACTTTTGTTGGATCTGTGATGTCAAATTATTGTTAGATTCCAAATTTCATAATTTTTCGAATCAATATGTGAGTGTGGCAAAGGAAAACGCGTTTGACCAGTTTCAGTTGATTTTAATTGACTGGAAAATGGCCATTTTTCCAACGGTCTCAGAATTCAACGAAACTAGTTTTGTTAGGACCGTATTGTCAATACGAAGCTAAAAAATATTTTTCAGGATTTTTTAGAGTCCGTATGTGGCCCCGGTAAATTAAAATGTACGTTTAAATTAAATATATAATGATTTATATTTTTATTTGAAGAAAAACTGATTCAAACAGTCGAATTGGCTAGCGGAACATATCTCATTGTATTCGAAATGGGGGTATTTGGCTAGGGGCGACAGTCGTTGGGTTTGATTTAGAGTTCGGATGAAGATTTTACTTTTAAAAAGGAATTGAATTAAATAATATTATAAATTAATATAAATAACCCTATTTTTCCTAAACCCTAGCCCAATAAAATCCGCCGTCATCTTCATTTATTCAAGGGCCTAAACCGCTCAGAAATTTCAGAAAATAAATCTCCCAACCTAATTGAAATTAAAGAAAACTTGAAAAGGAGAATGATTGATCTCGGTGAGGGCTTCATATGGGGACGGGTTTGATCGACTTTCGATCACCGTAGGGTTCGGAATCCCATCTGAAAGCGGCGAAGTTTAGGGGCGTTTTCTGCCCTCGATGGACGTGCGAGTGGGCCCGAATTCCTAGGATAGGAAGGCGACAGTCGGGGCTTTGAAGTGGCGAGGGCCGATCCAATTCCGGTGTCAGAAAATGGGGTGTGGTGGCCGTTGGTTCATTGACGGTTGGCTTCGGTTCCTCCGGTTTGAACTGGAACAGAAGGAGGAAAGAGGGATTTTAAACATTGAAGATGGTAATTAATTTTATTTTACTAACTACTTTGTTAGTTAAAGTAAAAATTGTCGTTAACTTATATATATAAAAAATTGTGTTTAAAAATCTGAAATTTATTTAATATAGTGTGGTTTTAAAAATAGAATTTTTGCATAAATATGCATTGTTTTAAATATAAAACTTTGAAATAAAAATGTGTTCTTTTAAAATAAAATCAGTTTTTTTAGAGAAGTGTTTAGAAATGAAATTTTTATAGAAAACCCTGTTTCGAAAAATAAACCATACCTTGTTCTGAAAGAGATAGAATATAGAAAATATAAAAATATGATTTATATATATATATATTATAGTAAATAAAAGTATAATCTTTGTGATGTATGGAGCGTTGTATAAAAATATGATTTTTATATATTGAATAACAAAGTAAAAAATTCGATTTTTATATATTGAATAACAAAGTAAAAATTCGATTTTTACGTATTGAATAACAAAGTAAAAATTCGATTTTTATATATTGAATAGCGGTATAAAAATGTGATTTTTATCTATTGAAATGAAGCGATAAAAATATAATTTTATTTGAACAGCGTGAAAAGACTGCATTGGAATTTCAGTCAAATCCAGACAGTTCAGCAGTTCAAAAGGCAAGAACGACGAAGATTTCTACACAAGAAGAGTCAAGATAATTGGATTAGCTATCGGTGAGAATTTCTCACTCTTCAATCAGCTTTTTTTTAGTTATATATATATATATATATATATATATATATATACACACACTAGGATGCAGACGGTGCTTAGCAGCACCCGACACCCGTCATCCACCGACCATGGATGGCTTGTATGCTTGTTTGATGTGTTGTGAAATTTGTTTGTGTTATTGATGTGAAATCGATAATATAAATTAATGTGTTGAAATAAATTAATTAGCGTTAAAAATATAATTTTTAACGTGAATGTGAATAAATAAATATTTATAAACAAATCGGCCGATTTGTTTATATACACTGATTTGACTGATATTGATTGGGATGATAAATTTTACACATCGCCTAACTGCACAAATAAAAATATGCTTTTGATTGTTTGAAACCCCACACGGGTATTGGGATAAAATATGGCATACACTAATCCCAGTAATTAGTTATATGTCGATCGATGGATCGACAGACTGTGATAAGCGTTAGATATCCATATTTGATGCTTATACAGTGCAGTGCACTTTGGATGATCGTTGATTATTTATCGTTGCTTTTATGTACATTTGTTGTATGGAATCCATGTAATTAACTTTATATGGTGATTGATTGGGCTTCATTCCAATTTAGAAAATAAAGATTATTATAAAATAAAAGTTCATGTGTTGACAATACTCATCCGTTGAGATTAGTCATGTGTTGAACGAAACATTTTAACAATAAAATTTACATCTTTATCTTTATAAAATAAAAGTTCATGTGTTGACAATACTCATCCGTTGAGATTAGTCATGTGTTAAACGAAATATTTTAACAATTTTTTTTTTATCTTTATCATATATAAAATTAGAAACTAACTGGAAAATAGATGAGATTAGTGGTTTCCTGGATATTGATCTGATGTTGGTTTCGACCTTCGGGGTTAATATTCAGGGAATCGTTCTCTTACTAATTTACGGTTGGAGTTTGATTTTAAATCAAACGATAGATACCATAATTTTTATAAAATATATTAAATAACAAAAATAGTCACACGTGGACAGTACTCATTTGTTGAGATTAGTCATGTGTTGACAAACATTTGTTAAATAGAATAACGAAGTCATTGAAAAATATAAAGCCGTGTCGATTAGAGATGCGCTATTTTGACGCGAACGATATTTATATCGATTATATTCGTTTTTATAATTTGATTTGAATAGAAAACGAATTTGATTTGAATAGAAAACGAATTTGATTTGATTTGAATAGAAAACGAATTTGATTTGGATTGAATAGAAAATGAATTTGATTTGAATTGAATAGAAAACGAATTCGAATTGAATTTAATTGAAAAGAAAATGAATTCGAATCGAATTAAAATCGATTTGAATTGAAATTAAATAGAAATGAAAGTAAAAAGGATTTATAATAGAAAATTCAATTTTGATTTGAATTTGAAATAAATGTTGAAATTGTTTTTGAAACAAATTCAAAACTATTTATAAAATTCGTTTTAAATAGTAATTGACGAAATATATATTATATATATATATATATATAATATAATGGCCTGAATAGAACGCGCCACGCCGCGGCAGTTCCTGAATTTCGACCATTGACTTCGAACGGACATTACGGGAGATCCGACCATCGGATTCTCCTAAAACTGGAACCGTTGGGTTCGTATCCAAAAGAGCTTTCTAACGAATATTAGAAATTTGAAATCTAACGGTTGGATTTGGAGATACGTCCAAATCAAATTTGGAAAAGGTCGCTGTAAGTGTAGTTCGATGGCCGTTGATGGAAATCGACTGTACGGACCTTGATAAAATTATTAAAAATAGTAATAATTTGTGTAAAATCATAAGAAATGATTTGTGAAGAACTGGGATGAAAAATCCCTCATTTGTAAAGATAAAAATAGATTTTTATCGAAATGAACTAGTTTTGAACTAAATTTAAAACCCAATTATTTTTAAATAAATAAATTAGATTTAAAAAGGGGTTTTAAAGAATCGGAATTTCTAATACATTTGATTGGAATTGAATTAAAATTCATTTGTGGGTTTATCATGAACGATGTTTTAAATAACACTAGTTCTTTAACTTGATAATAAATAGAATGTGATTTGGGTTTATCGTGAACTGTGTTTTAAATGACATTAGTTCTTTAACCCAGTAAAAGGAGTTTTAATGAATCTGCAATTAGATTGAAATGTGAATTGATAAATTTAAATTATCAAATTTGGAAAAGGAGCGAGAATGGAGTATCACCAGTTTTGCTCCAAACGATAGTCAAACCTTTAATTAGGTTTGAACGTGAAATGGTAATTAATTTTACCAATAACACTGTGGTGTTAGATGTGGAGTATCACCAGTTTTGCTTCATGGGATGAATAGGTTGGGATTGGGAAATAAAATAAATAATTACTTCGGTGTGGTTCGCTAATATCGACTAGTTTGGAAAACCATAATTTGGTTTGAAATGACATCCAAAGGAAGATTAAAGAATAAATTTAAAGAATTTATCTTTGATAAAATTAATGGGAACCTTTCCCTAAGAATATGGAATTTAGAAACTAGCTGTAGGTTAGCTAAGAAGAATGGTTTGCTGGGTATTGATCTGATGTTGGTTTCGGCCTTCGGGGTTAATATTTGGGGAATTGTTCTCTTGCTAATTTACGGTTAGTGACTGATGAATTGGAATGAGGCGTATGTTGTGTTTGTGTAACATTTGTTTTTAATATACGCGGGTTGTTCGAAAAGGCCGGGTTTATACCCATTCTGAATAACCGATTCGACGATATGTCGAAGATGAAGACGGTGGTTGAAGACCGGAAGTCTTCACATCGTTTGGATAATTACTGATGATCCTGATTGGGCTGTACACCCAAGAGGATGGAAATAGTTGGTGGTCGTCCAGACGTACTTGGAGATCGATGGATATGCGATGAATGTGCCTCCGGTTTCGTTCAGACCCAGAACGAACTTGTAAATGGATTGTGTGTCTGACATTGGATTTTATTCTGTGTTGATTGATTTCTGTTAAATATATATCTGTTTGGCGGCGGAGAATTTATTCTCTTGCTTAACGCCCTTCTCTGAGACGTACGAGCTTAGAGGTTATATATCGATAGATATCAATCGCATGACATGAATTGCCTGTGTGGCACGCTGAGATGCATGGATCAAGGCTTCTGTTGAAAAGCAAAGTCTTGTAGTTGATGATCAAAGCACGGCCTACGTGGCAGCTTTGTGTATGACGTGAATTTGCGAGCCTCACACCTCGGTATGAGTTAAAAACGGGATAAGGACTGCAGGGAGAGCACGACGTTTCTTTCTAGCTTTGGTGGTGTCAGTGACTTACCAGCCCTGACATTTATATACTTTTCACCTATGTGGTTGTTGGATGAGGCGCCTCGATTTTAGGTCTGTAAGGACCGGGAAACATGTGTTCAGGAATAACTAATCCTCAAACGTAAGAGAGGACCGGCCCTGAAGATCCAAGGGTTGCCTAGAGTGCGTAGCCCTGAGACATTTGCTAGAGTGTCTCGAAAGCGGAGAGGAGCTTGCCCCTTGCCTCGACTCAGGACGGAATTCCAATTTCCAATACGCGTATTTCGGTTTTAATTGTAGAACCTAGTATGGCGACATAGTGGTATGGGACATTCATGCCGCCTATGATTGATATTTATGATTGAAATTGTTTTGACACTATACACTTATTATAGTATCAAATGATTTGTTTTTAAACGTACCAAGCATGTTTGGCTGTTATAAGGTAAAACCCTATCCTCCGGCTTGCGTTGCATTGTGTGATGGGACCTGGGTCTTATAATAGCTTCATTTTTCTTTATTTAGCATTGCGCTGTTTATTCTATGCCCTGGTATTCTTGGGAGGAAACCCGTTCCATGTTATACGGCGTGGTCCCTTGAATTACTCTCTTTTAAAGTAAAGTTTTAAATAACTGTTTTAGTTCTCATACCAGTCACATGACTGACCTGGAGTTTATTGTTTTAACCTAAACTCTGGGTGCCCCTATTTTCCACACGGGCAGCTATTAGTTTTGGTTTTGCAGATTTATATTCACAGGGTCCTGATTTACAGCTGGAACGATGCTCGGAAAGCTCTGTATCCGTGTATCACTTTCAATTTTGTTTCGTATATTTTTCCGCTGCTATGTAATTTATTGTAATCTCTGATATTTATCGAATGTAATTTATTCATTTATACTCTGTATATTCTTGTATCTGATGGAATTGTTGTAATAACAATGAAATGTTCTTCCGTCTGCATTCTGATTTGTCTTTTCCTCACAGTAATTTGTTCTTTCTCATCTCTTTGGAGACCGGGGAAGTTCGGGTCGCTTCATTTGGTATCAGAGCTTTGGTTTACAGAGCTCGAGAACAAGACAAATTAGAACCATACGAAAGAATTCATCAGATATTGGATTAGTAATATCCAATTAGAATGACTCGTTAGAGATAGGATCAGTAGTATCCTAGAATGAGTGTGAAGAGTATATTTTTCAAATGAAAACAATTTTGTTTTGAAAATTTAAATCGTTTTATACGTATTTGAATATTTGTTTATTTTGAATTTGGACAATCGAGTATATAAAGATTTTGCATATACGCGTCATGAACGTATATTCGAGGTTTTAATATACTAGATAGATATAGAATCGTACTCTAGTGGCCCGAAGATGATTCTGATGGTTGAGTACTCATCGTCAGCATTTGTTTTCGAGTGACGAAGGTGTGATATCTATATATTTCCATTAGACTGGTGTGAGAACCAAAACTTATATAGATAGATTTATTGTTGTGATTTGGCATCAAAAACATGATTTTTGACTATATATATCAAAATTATGAATTTGAAACGTTAATCCACTAATTGATTGATGTTTGTGTTGCTTGTTTAGTTGTTTGATAAATTTTGAACCATTATGCCTAATTGCATCAAATATTGAATTGTATTGAAAATTAGTTCCATTTGCTTGCATATACATGTACTTACATTGAACAGGTCATAGCAAGGAGGCTAGAGCAGAGAATAAAATTTGTTTGCCCGACAAATAGGTACATGTTTACTATAATTTAATGTTTTGTTTGGGTGATGATGATTTTATGAGCCGATTGGCTAGCCGCTTGGCTTTTTCTTTTTCTTTTTGAGATCAGAAGGCCTATATGGCAATTTCGGGATTTTCCCGTGGCTCCCGGTGCAGGGGAGGTTATGGCGAAATTTTTCTAAAATTTAGGGTGTTAGCCGAATTTTTGAAAATTTTGAAAAGTTCTTAGAAACTGAAAAGTTGAAGAATTTAAGCCGTAATCAAAATACTGGAAGTTGAGTTGAATTGTTAAACAACTTTCGACTTCGTTCCTTTTCGGGGACGAAAAGCTTTAAGTGGGGGAGATTGTAATAACCCGGAAATTCTTTACCAGTTTAAAATTTTTATTTTGGCAATTTTAGCGAATTTTGAATATTTAAAATGAATTATATTAAATAAATTGACGAGAAATTTATTTTGAATATAATTAGAACGTATATATTTATACGCGTCGTCGTTAGAATATAAATAATTATATATAATTATAAAAGGAATTAAAATGGCGCGGTAGTTCGATAATTCGATTTCAAACTTCAATTGAATGTACCGGATGCAAAACAATCCGAATTTTAGCGAAACCAAAAACATTAGGATCTAATTGAGAATATCTTTCCAACAAATCCGAAAAATTGAACTTTCATAGCGGGAATCAAAAGATATGTCCAGTTGAAAATTCTGAATAGTCGCTATGGAATTCAGGCCCTTAAAAATAGGAATTTTGCAAACGACCTCGGATTTCGACGAAACCACTTTTGTTGAATCCGTGATGTAAAATTATTGTTAGATTCCAAATTTCATAATTTTTCGAATCAATATGTGAGCGTGGCAAAGGAAAACGCGTTTGACCAGTTTCAGTTGATTTTAATCGACTGGAAAATGGTCATTTTTCCAACGATCTCAGAATTCGACGAAACTAGTTTTGTTAGGACCGTATTGTCAATACGAAGCTAGAAAATATTTTTTAGGAATTTTTAGAGTCCGTATGTGGCCCCGGTAAATTAAAATGTACGTTTAAATTGAATATATAATGATTTATATTTTAATTTGAGGAAAAACTGATTCAAACAGTCGAATTGGCTAGCGGAACATATCCCATTGTATTCGAAATGGGGGTATTTGGCTAGGGGCGACAGTCGTTGGGTTTGATTTAGAGTTCGGATGAAGATTTTACTTTTAAAAAGGAATTGAATTAAATAATATTATAAATTTATATAAATAACCCTATTTTTCGTAACCCTAGCCCAATAAAATCCGCCGTCATCTTCATTTATTCAAGGGCCTAAACCGCTCAGAAATTTCAGAAAATAAATCTCCCAACCTAATTGAAATTAAACAAAACTTGAAAAGGAGAATGATTGATCTCGGTGAGGGCTTCATATGGGGACGGGTTTGATCGACTTTCGATCACCGTAGGGTTCGGAATCCCATCTGAAAGCGGCGAAGTTTAGGGGCGTTTTCTGCCCTCGATGGAAGTGCGAGTGGGCCCGAATTCCTAGGGTAGGAAGGCGACAGTCGGGGCTTTGAAGTGGCGAGGGCCGATCCAATTCCGGCGTCAGAAAATGGGGTGCGGTGGCCGTTGGTTCATTGACGGTTGGCTTCGGTTCCTCCGGTTTGAACTGGAACAGAAGGAGGAAAGAGGGATTTTAAACATTGAAGATGGTAATTAATTTTTTTTTTACTAACTACTTTGTTAGTTAAAGTAAAAATTGTCGTTAACTTATATATATATATAATTGTGTTTAAAAATATGAAATTTATTTAATATAGTGTGGTTTTAAAAATAGAATTTTTGCATAAATATGCATTGTTTTAAATATAAAACTTTGAAATAAAAATGTGTTCTTTTAAAATAAAATCAGTTTTTTAGAGCAGTGTTTAGAAATGAAATTTTTATAGAAAACCCTGTTTCGAAAAATAAACCATACCTTGTTCTGAAAGAGATAGAATATAGAAAATATGAAAATATGATATATATATATATATATATTATAGTAAATAAAAATATAATCTTTGTGATGTATGGAGCGTTGTATAAAAATATGATTTTTATATAGTGAATAACAAAGTAAAAATTCGATTTTTATATATTGAATAACAAAATAAAAATTCGATTTTTATATATTGAATAACAAAGTAAAAATTCGATTTTTATATATTGAATAACAAAGTAAAAATTCGATTTTTATATATTGAATAGCGGTATAAAAATGTGATTTTTATCTATTGAAATGAAGCGATAAAAATATAATTTTATTTGAACAGCGTGAAAAGACTGCATTGGAATTTCAGTCAAATCCAGACAGTTCAGCAGTTCAAAAGGCAAGAACGACGAAGATTTCTACACAAGAAGAGTCAAGATAATTGGATTAGCTATCGGTGAGAATTTCTCACTCTTCAATCTCCTTTTTTCTAGTTATATATATATATATATATACTAGGATGCAGACGGTGCTTAGCAGCGCCCGACACCCGTCATCTACAGACCTTGGATGGCTTGTATGCTTGTTTGATGTGTTGTGAAATTTGTTTGTCTTATTGATGTGAAATCGATAATATAAATTAATGTGTTGAAATAAATTAATTAGCGTTAAAAATATAATTTTTAACGTGAATGTGAATAAATAAATATTTATAAACAAATCGGCCGATTTGTTTATATACACTGATTTGACTGATATTGATTGGGATGATAAATTTTACACATCGCCCAACTGCACAAATAAAAATATGCGTTTGATTGTTTGAAACCCCACACGGGTATTGGGATAAAATATGGCATACACTAATCCCAGTAATTAGTTATATGTCGATCGATGGATCGACAGGCTGTGATAAGCGTTAGATATCCATATTTGATGCTTATACAGTGTAGTGCACTTTGGATGATCGTTGATTATTTATCGTTGCTTTTATATACATTTGTTGTATGGAATCCATGTAATTAACTTTATATGGTGATTGATTGGGCTTCATTCCAATTTAGAAAATAAAGATTATTATAAAATAAAAGTTCATGTGTTGACAATACTCATCCGTTGAGATTAGTCATGTGTTGAACGAAATATTTTAACAATAAAATTTACATCTTTATCTTTATAAAATAAAAGTTCATGTGTTGACAATACTCATCCGTTGAGATTAGTCATGTGTTGAACGAAATATTTTAACAATTTTTTTTTCATCTTTATCATATATAAAATTAGAAACTAACTGGAAAATAGATGAGATGAGTGGTTTCCTGGATATTGATCTGATGTTGGTTTCGGCCTTCGGGGTTAATATTCAGGGAATCGTTCTCTTACTAATTTACGGTTGGAGTCTGATTTTAAATCAAACGACAGATACCATAATTTTTATAAAATATATTAAATAACAAAAATAGTCACACGTGGACAGTACTCATTTGTTGAGATTAGTCATGTGTTGATAAACATTTGTTAAATAGAATAACGAAGTCATTGAAAAATATAAAGCCGGGTCGATTAGAGATGCGCTATTTTGACGCGAACGATATTTATATCGATTATATTCGTTTTTATAATTTGATTTGAATAGAAAACGAATTTGATTTGAATAGAAAACGAATTTGATTTGATTTGAATAGAAAACGAATTTGATTTGGATTGAATAGAAAACGAATTTGATTTGAATTGAATAGAAAAGAATTCAAATTGAATTGAATTGAAAAGAAAATGAATTCGAATCGAATTAAAATCGATTTGAATTGAAATCAAATAGAAATGAAAGTAAAAAGGATTTATAATAGAAAATTCAATTTTGATTTGAATTTGAAATAAAGGTTGAAATTGTTTTTGAAACGAATTCAAAACTATTTATAAAATTTATTTTAAATAGTAATCGACGAAATATATTATATATATATATAATATAACGGCCTGAATAGAACGCGCCGCGCCACGGCAGTTCGTGAATTTCGACCATTGACTTCGAACGGACATTACGGGAGATCCGACCATCGGATTCTCCTAAAACTGGAACCGTTGGGTTCGTATCGAAAAGAGATTTCTAACGAATATTAGAAATTTGAAATCTAACGGTTGGATTTGGATATACGTCCAAATTAAATTTGGAAAAGGTCGCTGTAAGTGCAGTTCGATGGCCGTTGATGGAAATCGACTGTACGGACCTTGATAAAATTATTAAAAATAGTAATAATTTGTGTAGAATCATAAGAAATGATTTGTGAAGAACTGGGATGAAAAATCCCACAATTGTAAAGATAAAAATAGATTTTTATCGAAATGAACTAGTTTTGAACTAAATTTAAAACCCAATTATTTTCAAATAAATAAATTAGATTTAAAAAGGGGTTTTAAAGAATCGGAATTTCTAATACATTTGATTGGAATTGAATTAAAATTCATTTGTGGGTTTATCGTGAACGGTGTTTTAAATAACACTAGTTCTTTAAGCCGATAATAAATAGAATGTGATTTGGGTTTATCGTGAACTGTGTTTTAAATGACATTAGTTCTTTAACCCAGTAAAAGGAGTTTTAATGAATCTGCAATTAGATTGAAATGTGAATTGATAATTTAAATTATCAAATTTGGAAAAGGAGCGAGAATGGAGTATCACCAGTTTGGCTCCAAACGATAGTCAAACCTTTAATTAGATTTGAACGTGAAATGGTAATTAATTTTACCAATAACACTGTGGTGTTAGATGTGGAGTATCACCAGTTTTGCTTCATGGGATGAATAGGTTGGGATTGAGAAATAAAATAAATAATTACTTCGGTGTGGTTCGCTAATCTCGACTAGTTCGGAAAACCATAATTTGGTTTGAAATGACATCCCAAGGAAGATTAAAGAATAAATTTAAAGAATTTATCTTTGATAAAATTAATGGGAACCTTTCCCTAAGAATATGGAATTTAGAAACTAGCGGTAGGTTAGCTAAGAAGAATGGTTTCCTGGGTATTGATCTGATGTTGGTTTCGGCCTTCGGGGTTAATATTTGGGGAGTTGTTCTCTTGCTAATTTACGGTTAGTGACTGATGAATTGGAATGAGGCGTATGTTGTGTTTGTGTAACATTTGTTTTTAATATACGCAGGTTGTTCGAAAAGGCCGGGTTTATACCCATTCTGAATAACCGATTCGACGATATGTCGAAGATGAAGACGGTGGTTGAAGACCGGAAGTCTTCACATCGTTTGGATAATTACTGATGATCCTGATTGGGCTGTACACCCAAGAGGATGGAAATAGTTGGTGGTCGTCCAGACGTACTTGGAGATCGATGAATATGCGAGGAAAGTGCCTTCGGTTTCGTTCAGACCCAGAACGAACTTGTAAATGGATTGTGTGTCTGACATTGGATTTTATTATGTGTTGATTGATTTCTGTTAAATATATATCTGTTTGGCGGCGGAGAATTTATTCTCTTGCTTAACGCTCTTCTCTGAGACGTACGAGTTTAGAGGTTATATATCGATAGATATCAATCGCATGGCATGAATTGCCTATGTGGCACGCTGAGATGCATGGATCAAGGCTTCTGTTGAAAAGAAAAGTCTTGTGGTTGATGATCAAAGCATGGCCTACGTGGCATCTTTGTGTATGACGTGAATTCGCGAACCTCACACCTCGGTACGAGTAAAAAACGGGATAAGGACTGCAGGGAGAGCACGACGTTTCTTTCTAGCTTTGGTGGTGTCAGTGACTTACCAGCCCTGACATTTATATACTTTTCACCTATGTGGTTGTTGGATGAGGCGCCTCGATTTTAGGTCTGTAAGGACCGGGAAACGTGTGTTCAGGAATAACTAATCCTCAAACGTAAGAGAGGACCGGCCCTGAAGATCCAAGGGTTGCCCAGAGTGTGTAGCCCTGAGACATTTGCTAGAGTGTCTCGAAAGCGGAGAGGAGCTTGCCCCTTGCCTCGACTCATGACGAAAATCCAATTTCCAATACGCGTATTTTGGTTTTAATTGTAGAACCTAGTATGGCGACATAGTGGTATGGGACATTCATGCCGCCTATGATTGATATTTATGATTGAAATTGTTTTGACACTATACACTTATTATAGTATCAAATGATTTGCTTTTAAACGTACCAAGCATGTTTGGCTGCTATAAGGTAAAACCCTATCCTCCAGCTTGCGTTGCATTGTGTGATGGGACCTGGGTCTTATAATAGCTTCATTTTTCTTTATTTAGCATTGTGCTGTTTGTTCTATGCACTGGTATTCTTGGAAGGAAACCCGTTCCATGTTATACGGCGTGGTCCCTTGAATTACTCTCTTTTAAAGTAAAGTTTTAAATAACTGTTTTAGTTCTCACACCAGTCACATGACTGACCTGAAGTTTATTGTTTTAACCTAAACTCTGGGTGCCCTTATTTTCCACACGGGCAGCTAGTAGTTTTGGTTCTGCAGATTTATATTCACAGGGTCCTGATTTACAGCTGGAACGATGCTCGGAAAGCTCTGTATCCGTGTATCACTTTCAGTTGTGTTTTGTATATTTTTCCGCTGCTATGTAATTTATTGTAATCTCTGATATTTATCGAATGTAATTTATTCATTTATACTCTGTATATTCTTGTATCTGATGGAATTGTTGTAATAACAATGAAATGTTCTTCCGTCTGCGTTCTGATTTGTCTTGTCCTCACAGTAATTCGTTCTTTCTCATCTCTTCGGAGACCGGGGAAGTTCAGGTCGCTTCATTTTCTGGCAAGCAGCCCGAGGCAAGAAACACAGCAGCAGCAAAGCCTCAAGCAAACAAAAAGCCAAAGGGCAAGTGCTTCAATTGTGACCAGCTCGGACATTGGAATAATGAGTGCAATGCTCCAAAGCATCAAAAAACCAATCAAATAGGCTCAAGTCAGAACCCCCGCAATTCAGTGAGTGCTACAACTTCCATAAGACGGGGCATATTAGGAGGAACTGTCCCTTGCTCAAGAATTCTCAGGTGGCTCGTGTAGATGACGGGGCGGATCCGCCAGCTTCTTCTCAAGGAGCAGGTAAACCTGATGTTTTGGGAGGTACCCTTACTATTAAAAATATTCTTGTTTCAATATTATTTCACATTGGTGCATCATGTAGTTTCATTTCTAGTAATACCGTTAAAAAGTTAAAGTTAAAATTAAGAGACCTTAAAGAATCGATTAGAGTTCATAATCCGATAGGAGGATCTCTTGTTCTCAGCTCATATTGTAGAGTGCCCGTCTCCTATTCTTTCTACCGGATTCCTATTAATTTGATTGTCATGAATTTTTCTGAATTCGATGTTATCCTCGGATTAGAATGGTTAGTGAAATATGAGGCCGAAGTAAAATGTGCCGAAAGAATAGTTAAAGTTAAAACGAAGTTGGGATATACTATTATACAATGCCATGGCTTAGATTCAGATAGAAAATAATTTTGGTCCATGCTAGAAGTTACTCCCACTTTATTAGAAAATATTCCTGTCATTAAACATTATGCGGACGTGTTTGAAGAAGTTGATAGCTTACCTCCGCGAAGAGAAATTGACTTCAAAAATCGATTTAATTTCGAATGCAAGGCCAGTTGTGCACACTATTTGGAGGATGAATTTAAAGGAGAAAGAAGAATTGGGGGACTAGACTCGACAATTACTATTAAAGGGTCTAATTAGACCTAGTTTCTCTAACTAGGGAGCAACAGTAGTGTTTGTTCGAAAGTCAAACGGTACTCTCAGATTATGTGTTGATTACCGAGTCCTCAACAAGCAGACGCTCAAGAATAAATATCCATTACCCCGCATTGATGATTTGTTGGATCGATTGAATGGAGCGTAGGTATTTTCTAGAATGGACCTAGCTAAAGGTTTCCATCAACTGCGTATTGCCGAAGATTGTGTTCCTTTGACAGCTTTCAGAGGTCCAGACTTATTTTATGAGTTGTTAGTAATGCCATTCAGCTTATGTAATGCTCTAGATTATTTTATTGATTTAATGAACAGAGTATTCAGAGAAGTCTTGAATAAATTCGTATTGGTTTTCATTGACGACATTTTAATCTTCTCTAAGTCCACTAGTGATCATGAGAAACATTGGAACAAGTGTTGGAAATTCTGAGAAAGAACGTCCTAAAAGCTAAATTTTCCATATGTATATTCTGGTAAGAAGAAGTGAAGTTCTTTGGTCACGTCGTATCAAAGGAAGGAATTTCAGTGGATCCAAGAAAAATCACAGCTATTCAAGATTGGCAGCAGCCTAGTACACCCACAGAAGTTCGAAGTTTCCTAGGATTGGCTAGTTATTATCAGAAATTCGTTAAGGATTTTTCGAAGAAATCCAGTTCATTAAAAAAGCTTACTAAGAAGCATGCAAGATTTAATTGGACTCCGAAATGTGAGGCGGCTTTCCAAGAGCTGAAATTAAGATTGACAATTGCCCCAGTATTAACTATTATCGATGGTAATCAAGATTTGATAGTCTATATAGATGCTTCACTTGAAGGTGTTGGTGCGGTATTAATGCAAACAGGCCAAGTAGTTGCTTATGTTAGCCGTCAGTTGAAACCGCATGAGAAGAGATACGCTGCTCATGATCTTTAGTTGTTAGCCACCGTGTTTGCTTTAAAAATATGGAGGCACTATCTATTGGGTGAGAAGTTTGAATTATTCACCAATCATAAATCGTTAAAGTATTTGTTCACCCAGAAGGGTTTGAATTTATGATAGCAGCGTTGGCTAGAATTTCTTGCAGCGTACGATCCATGTGACACCTTACATTCGTTAATGTCACTCACTAAGGGAATGCATTAAGTTCCGCGAAGCATTATAGTTAATCAGACACAGAATAATTACAAGACAGATATAAATAAGATAGCAGCGGAAATTTAAATTTTTATTTCAACATAAATTAAAATACCGTGGTCCACAATACCATATGTCACAAAAACTCATTACAAGAAAATAACTTTTGTCTTGCATCATCGGAGTACATAAGAATATAAAAACATAATTCCCTAATTGAAAGAGTTAAGCCATAATAGAGACAAGAACTTTAGCCATACTTCAGAAGTAGCTCCTCGCAAGGTGATATCTGAATCCTGACTAAGCCTGGGTGTTTCCTCCCTGAGAACCTGTGGGGGGGGGGGAGAAACGGAAGAAAGAAGAGAAACAAAAGGGTCAGACATAAAGTCTGGCGAGTCTAGTTACTTTTAGCCAGTAGATAAATAAAAGTAACATGATAGGCATATAAACTGGATAAGAGAGAGATCACTACATAAATGGCAGGTGTGACAAGATAAGCAAGATAAGGTGTACATGCCTCACTAATGATTACACTTCATTGTTACTAGTATATCCTGAAAGAGATGATCCCTTCAACTATAAGGTGGTAGACATAGGTATACGTCCAAATGTATCCTAACTACTACCCTGATTGATCGGCTCCCTAACTGTAACAACCCATTTTTTTAGGGAAATTGATTTGGTAATTAGAAAAAATAATATAATAATGTATAAATAAATAAATAAAAGTGAAAAATATATTTTGGATGAGAGGAAAATACATGTTTTTTAAATTATTTTGCATATGTAATTGATGTAAAAGGTTGCATGTTTTATTGTAACAATGATGAAGTTTATTTCTTTTGATTAAATAAAAAAATTTAAAAGGAAAAAATGTGAAACAAAATAAAAATAAATAAGTATGCATTTTCAAAGACATTTTGATGAAATCTCTATAAACTAATTTTATAAGGGGGAAAACAAAAATATCTACAATAGGAAAAGTCTTAATCATTATGTGGCATAAGAAAAGAAGGGAGAAAGATAAAAAGAAGGGAGAAAGATAAAAAGAAGGGGGAAATTGTAGATATTTTATAGGAAAAATCTAGAGAGGGGCTTCAGAATAAAAAAAACCACACCCCTCCTTTCTCCCGATTAAAAACAGTACGTATTTTTTCAAGCCCGAAACAACCATGGAAAAAAATCAGAAACCTAAAATCTTTCTCTCTTAATCTTGCCATTCAATCAAGTTTTTATACGAAATTGAAGATAAAAGAAGATTCCCAATTCAGTAAGTATTCCTTAAACATATTCAATCTTCTTGGGTTCTTCCAATTCTTGTAAATAGAAAACTTAGGGTTGTTTTTCCTATTCAATTCCTATTTGTAGAGGCTTCAATCAAGACATTAATCGATTTTAGAGCTAAAAGATAGCTTTTTGGAGTTGTAGGTGAGTGAAGATTCAATTTTTTTTTTCAATTTCATAGTTTGAGATTCTTGCATTAGGCCTAAAGATGAAATTTTTAGGTATGTTTGATTGTTATCTTCCTTCCCCTATGTCATTTTGTGTTGTTGAAATATTGGCAATTAAAATAGAATAGAAATTCTAAATTAACCTTGATGAAAATAATTTTATGATGAGGCAATATAGAAGAGTGATTTGATTTTGCTAATGCATTTGAAATGCATGTTTCATGTATGATGAATTGTCTCAAAGTGGAGACATGAAAATTAAGATTTTCAGACATGAGCTGAAAATAATTGTCAAAGAACCTGAAATCTGAACCAATTGGTAAAGTATATAGATTGGAAATTTTTAACACATGAATTACATTCCTATTAAAAGCTACTGTAAAAATTTTGGGTTAAAAATGTTAAGTTTCGAATTTTTATGATTTTTGCAAGTTGGATATATGAAAAATAAAATTTTCAAAGCATAGCAGAAAATGGAATGTGAAGAACATGAAATCTATACTAATAGGTAAGGAATTTAGCCATGAAATATTGTACACATAAAGTATATTAATATTCAAGATACTGTAAAAAAATTTGAGTAAACAATATTAAATTTCGAATTTCTATGATTTTTGCAAGTTGGGAATATGAAAATTGAGATCTTTAGAACACAGCAGAAAATGGAATGTGAAAAACAAGAAATATGTACCAATTGGTAGGGAATTTCGGTATGAAATTTTGTATACATAAACTACATTAATATTCAAAGCTATTGTAAAGATTTTGAGTTAAAAATATTAAATTTCGAAGTTCTATGTTTTTTGCAAATAGAGTATATGAAAATTGAGATTTTTAGAACACAGCAGAAAATGGGTTGTGAAGAAGATGAAATCTATAAAAATGGTTTTGTGTTTGGTTCTCAAATTTGGTACATACAAACTAGACTGATATTCAAAGGTACTGTGAAAATTTTGACTTTAAAAGATTAAATGTAGATTTTATACGACAAAATCAGTATATTCAAATTGATATTTTCAGACCTAAACACAAATTGTTTTGGGTATAACTTTTTGGTTTCTTATAGGATTTTGATAAGTCTTAAAGTTTTGGAAAACTTAGAAAATGTGTTACAACTTTTATGTTTTAATATTTGTATAAATTTAATGTCTAGTTTGTCAAAAACTTAATTCTTTGCAGTTGGTCTGTCAATAAAGATAGAATGAATTTTAAGACATGGCTTACGAACCAAGTTTCATATTTAGGATTTTGAGAAAATTGTTGATCTACATAAGTGGCTTTTAAATACGATTTATAACATTATAATTTTGTGGAATAGTTATTTGTGTGTATTTTCAATAAGTGGAATTTACTCCCATTTAGTAAATATTAAAGTAATGCAATGTGGTATGGGATGCAAGTGCATTACTTAAGTAGTTACTATTCGGAAGTATATGACACTTTTTGAATTGATGTGGTTTTAGTTCTTCGTTGACTTAGCATACTTATATGTCATTCTTATGATGATATATTTTTCTCTATCACAACTATTGTGATTTGATTTATTTTGTCATATTGTTTTATATATGATATTTATTATGAGTATCATATTGACTTATATATGATACTCTGACTTGATTTATTTTATCATATATTTTTATATATGATAAAGTTGAATATCAGCTTTGTTTTGTTTAATTCGAGTTGTTATTATTATTTTGTTTTGCATGTGAAGGTATATTTTCAAAACATGATTAAGCTTACAAAGTGTTTTGACGTTATAACTACTTTGAACTTCATGGCATATTTATTATAAAATAATGTATATAAAAATACTTTTGATTTTGGGATTGGGATAGATTGGACTTTGTTGTACCAATGGACCAAAACTCCATCTTGGTCGACCTAATTCATGATCGCTACCTGAATCGGTGGTTTTAAATTTTTCCCATCTACCACCGAAGGTCAACAGTCTGCTACATTGGGCAATTTTGTTGTTTCGATCGGGAGTCCCGATCGGCGGGTCACGGACTACAATAGATGGAGGAATGAGGGTCCCACGTGTAGTGCCATGAACGGGTAGCACACGACCTTCGCCTTAGACCGTCTTGGTTATCCTGGGTTGATCGCCAGGTGTGTTATGGCGCTATGAGTAGATTACGGTGCTGATGTCTCAATGCGCGCTCGAGCTCTACCACAATGATTTTACAATACTAGCGTCTGTTTATTTGGTATGTTATGAGTCGAGTTATATTTATCCCATAATTCCCTAATATTTTATTACATTATTATAATTGATTAACTTTATATTATCATATTGATTTATATTTGATAATTGTTATGAGTATCATATTGATTTATATATGATACTCTGATTTGATTATATTATCATATTGATTTATATATGATAATTGTTATGAGTATCATATTGATTTATATATGATACTCTGATTTGATTATATTATCATATTAATTTACATATGATAATTGTTATGGGTATTGTATTGATTTATATATGATACTCTGATTGATTGTATTATAATATTGATTTATATACGATATTCTGATTTGATTATATTATCATATTGATTTACATATGATAATTGTTATGAGTATCATATTGATTTATATATGATACTCTGATTTGATTATATCATCATACTGATTTATATACAATACTATGATTTGATTATATTATCATATCGATTTATATATGATAATTGTTATGAGTATCATATTGATTTATATATGATACCCTGATTTGGTTTATATTATCATATTGATGTATATATGATAATTGTTATATTGTTTTATACTATGATTTGATTGACCAACGATAAAAGCCATGAAGATTTTGTTAACTTGATTAATTATCATAAAATATTTATCTTATTGTTTTGTATTTGTATTTGTTATGAGTATCATACTGATTTATATATGGTACTTTGTTTTGGGGTATTTTATCATATTGTTTTTATTTATGATAAATGTCATGTGGATTTCATTAGTTTATGATACTCTGACTTAAAGAGTATCCTATTAATTTATAAAATTGTTAAGAGCATCGCACTGATTAGATTATTATGAGTATCATATTGATTTAGATATGATACTCTGATATTTTATCATATTGTTTTATATATGATAAAAGTTACAAGTATTTTATTGGTTTATATGTGATACTCTAACTTTATTTATTTCATCATTTTATTTTACATATGATAATGGATGGTAGTATTATATTGAGTTACATACAATACATGTGTTTGGAATTATGGCTTATTTAAATGAGATGATTATGCTAATTTTTTCATATATAGTAACATTCATATGCCTCTTGCTGACTTATACATGTAGTATCATTTATCTTTTGTTATCAAATTTTGATCTCCATAGATTCTTAAATTACTCACAATAGAAATAGTCTGACCCGTGTGATTTATTTTAAAAATCCTCGGGTCAGGTTGAGGATTGTTCGCAGGTTTGGTTGCGTGGACTGTTGCAGCATTCTTATCTTTTTCCACGTTTTGGGGTTTTGGACTATGCAGCTTCGGACTATCAATAGTTAGTAGTATTATGGTATGTATGTTATTATGTGTTTTGGGAGCGATATTATGTATTATAAACTTTGTTGAAACGACCCGAACTTCCCCGTAAAGGAAAGCCCGAATTGTTTTGAGAACACGACAAATCAGAACACAAGCAGAAGAACATTTCATTGCTTATTGCAAGAATTCCATCAGAATACAAGAATATACAGAGTATGAATAAATAATATACATTCAATAAATATCAGAGATTTACAAATTACAATGCAGCGGAAAATAATACAAAACACAACTGAAAGGAATATACGGATAAAGAGCTTTCTGAATATCATTCCAGCTGCTAACCAGGATCCTATGAATATAAATCTGCAAAACCAAAACTACTAGCTGCTCATGTTAAAATAGGGGCACCCAGGGTTAAAACAATAAACTCCAGGTCAATCATGTCACTGGTGTGAGAACTAACACAGTTATTTAAAACTTTACTTTAAATCAGATATATCAAGGGACCACGCCGTATAACACGGAACGGGTTTCCTCCCAAGAATACCAGTGCATACAACAAAACAACGCAATGCTTTTTGGAAAAAAACGAGGCTATTATAGGACCCATGTCCCATCACACAATGCAACGCATGCCGGAGGATAGGGTTTTCCCTTATAATAGCCAAACATGCTTGGTACGTTTAAAACAAACCATTTGATACTATTATAACTGCATAGTGTATAAAACAACTTCAAATATAAATGTATCAATCCTAGACGGCATGGGAACAATATATCATGTCACTAATACTAGGCTCTACAATCAAAACCGCAATTGTCACGTATTGGAAGTTGGATTTCCATTTGTGAACCCAGGCAAGGGATCGTCCTTACCGCTTCGAGACAATCTAGCCCATGTCCCAGGCAAGTACTCAGTCAAGCCTTTGGATCGTCAGGGCCGGTCCACACGGAGTGGATTAAAATGCCTGAACACTGCATTTCCCTGCCTACGGGGCGTAAAACTAGTCGGTATATCAACCAAACCATCCATCAGATCCGCAGAGACCGAAATAACCGAGGTGCCTCGCTATCCATCATCCATATAAATAAAACATCTGGGCATGCAAAACCCAGACACCATTCCTAGCTAGAAGGAAACGCATGTCCTCCCTGATGTCCTCTCCCATTTCTAGTTCACACCGGGGCGCGAGGCTCGCGAATTAATGCTATACACAAAGCTATGCTATATTAAAGCCGTGCTTTGATCATCAACCACAAGACTCTGCTTTTCAACAGAAGCCTTGATCATTTGCATCTCAGCATGGCACACAAGCAATTCACCCTATGCAACTGATATCTATCAATCACACAGAATGAAATCCGATGTCAGACACACATCCATTTACAAGTTCGTTCTGGGTCTGAACGAAATCAGAGGCACCTTATTCCTCGTTTCATATGTTCAATACAGGAGAGAGGTCCTTGCATATTCGGTCGATTTCCAAGTACGTCTGGACGATCACCACTTATTACCTCGTCTTGGGTGTACAGCCCAATCAAGACATCAGTAATCATCCAAACGATGTGAAGACCTCCGGTCTTCAACCACCATCTTCATCGTCGACTCATCGCCGATTCAGTTATTCAGGATGGGATTAACCCGGTCTTTTCGAATAACTCGCGTGTATAATAAACAAGTGCTACACAAACACAACATATGCCTCATTCCAATTCAGAGTATTCTTTTATTCAAATATTCTTATACTTTGGGAAAGGTTACCATTAATTTTATCAAAGATAAATTCTTAAAATTTATTCTTTAATTTTCCTTTGGATATCAACTCAAACCAAATTAAGGTTTATCCAAACTAGTCGGGACTAGCGAACCTTACCGAAGTAATCATTTGTTAAATTTCCCAATTCACACCTATTCATCCCATGAAGAAAAACTGGTAATACTTCATATCTAACACCATGGTGTTATCGGTAAATTCAATTACCATTTCACGTTTAAATCTAATTAAAGATTTAGCTATCGCCTGGAGTAAAACTGGTGGTACTCCATTCTCGATCATTTCTCGAATTTGATAATTTTAGTTATCAAATTAACCTTTCAATCTATTTTAAAGATTCATTATAACTCTAATTCAGTTTTAATTTCCAAAAATCATTACTTAATGATTATTCAAAGTTAAGAAATAAATCTTATCTTTAACTGGGTTAAAGAACTAATGTCATTTAAAACACAGCTCACAATAAACCTAAAATCACATTCCATTAACAGTCCAATTAAATATTAATTAATTGGTAATTCTTCTCTACATCTAAATTAAAAGATTGATGCTTTTCACACAGGTTTTAAGAACAGTGTTACTGAAGAACCCATCTCATTAGTCTCTAACCGTAAATTAGTAAGAGAACAATTCCCTAAGTATTAATCCCGAAGGCCGAAACCAACATCAGATCAATACCCAGGAAACCATTCAACTTAGTTAATCTCAAGTTAGTTTCTAATTTTCTTAACTCCATTGGGTTTAAGAGCAGTATTATTAAAGATACCATTCACGACAAACCCAAAATCTCATTCCATTGTTAATCGGGTTAAAGAACAAGTGTTATTTAAAACACCATTCACGATAAACCCAAAAACCAATTTCAATTTAATTCCAATTAAATGTTAATTAATTGGTAAACTTCATTAAATCTTAATAAAAATATTTATATCTTTTCACAACTGGGTTTAAGAACAGTGTTAATGAAGACACGTTCACGACAAACCCTAAAATCCAATTTAATATTAAATACAAGGCTCTGAATAGAAATTATATCGGCTTATATTCAATATCAAATTCTGAAATCTACAAATATCGTATTGGAATAACAATATATATATATATATATATATCTTCCAAATTCCTCCACAATGTCCGTATAATCACAGAATCCAATATCGAAATATTCTGAAGACAATTTCAATTCAAATCCATTCCAATTCATATATTGAAAATTCTGGTTATTTTTAAAACCATTTCATATCCAATTTATTTATTTAAAAAACATTGGATTTATAATTCTAGTTCATAACTAGTTCATTTCGATAAAAATATATTTTTCTCTTTTCTAATATGGGATTTTTTATCCCAATTCTTTCCAAATCATTTATTATTATTTTACAGAAATTATTGATATTTTTAATAATTTTATCAAGGCCCGTACATACGATTTCCATAAACGGCCATCGAACTGCACTTACAACGAACTTTCCCAAATTTGATTTGGACATAATTCCAAATCCAACCGTTATATTTCAAATTTCTTACATTCATTGAAAAGCTCTTTTCGATATGAACCCAACGGTCCCGGTTTTTGGAGAATCCGACGGTCGGACTCCCGTAATGTCCATTCGAAGTCAATGGTCGGAATTCGCGAACTGCCGCGGCGCGGGGTGTTCTGTTCAGGCCATTAAATATATATAATATATATATTATATATATTTCATCGATTTCCATTTAAAACGTATTTTATAAATCGTTTTAAATTCGTTTTCAAAACGATTTCAACTTCATTTCAAATTTCAAATCAAATTTGAATATTCCCTTATGAGTTCGTTTTAAATTCATTTTAAAATGATTTCAATTTCAAATTTCAAATCGAATTTGAATATTCCTTTATAAGTTTGTTTTAAATTCATTTTAAAACGATTTCAATTTCATTTCAAATTTCAAATCAAATTTGAATATTCCATATCATTTTAATATTAAATTGATAATATTTTCAAAATATCAAATTTTGAAATAACTTTTCGATATTCATTATAAAAATGAATAAAATCGACAAAATTCTCGTTCGTGTTAAAATGGCGTTTAACTACTTAACATGGTTTCACATTTCAATATTCACTGAATATTGTTTTAAAATATTCGTTAATTCTGAACTGGAATAAGACACAGTCACATACCATATAATTTTATTTATATGGATTTCATACACACATGTACACAACAATAATCAAACACAGTCAACCATCATCCAGAGTGCATTACACAACTACATAAGCGTTAAATATAAATGAATAGCGCTCATCACAGCCTGTCAACCCATCGATTGACATACCACTAATTATTGGGATCAGTGTATGTCAAATATCATCCCAATACCCGTGTGGGGTTTTCAAACAACAAACACGGATTTTATTTGTGCAATTGGGCGATGTGTAAAATATATCGTCCTAATCAGTATCCGATAAACGGGTGTACATAAACAAATCGTCTGATTTGTTTATGAATATTTACTTTCATTTCATATACATGTTAAAAATTATATTTTTAACTATAAAATATTTATTTCAACACATGAATATTTTATACAGTCCATTTAATGCCACAATTAATTTTCATAACACAATCAAACAAACAAGTAGTCCGTGGTCTGTAAACGACGGGGAACAGTTCATATATGCAGTTATAAAATAAATAACTGTACAAAGAAAATTATAGTGAGAAGTTCTCACCTTGGGGTTCCACTCCGTCATTCTTTAGCGGACGATGGTTTGGATTCTAGTCTCTTACAGTCGGTTCCATCGCAATCTGTTCCACGCGGCATATATATTAAAAATCATATTTTTAATACGATGATGTTTATAAATAAAAATCACATTTTTATTTCAACGTCATATAAATAAAAATCACCTTTTTATAGCGATGTTTACATTATAAAGATCATATTTTTATACCGTTAATTCATACATAAAAATCATATTTTTATGTTGCTACTTCATATATAAAAATCATATTTTTAAATCGATATTATATATATTTTAAAAATCACGTTTTTACTACATTACTATATATATAAAAATCATCACTTTATGCGATTTAAAAATCATAACTTTATGAAAGCAAAAATCCTATATTTATCTAGTTAAAGACCGTATTTTTTTCCTAAGTAAAGATCACATTTTTATTTTGCTTCCAAATAAACAAAAATCAAATTTTTATTCTTCTATTCAAATAATAAAAATCAAATTTTTATACACTATTCATATAAAAAAAATCAAATTCTTATTTCAAATCTATATATGTAAAAATCGTGTTTTTATTCAAATGATAACCATATAAAGATCGCCTCTTTATCATAATCAAAACATTATAAAAATCGTATTTTTATCATAATGAAAACATTATAAAAATCGTATCTTTATCTGTAAAAATCACATTTTTAGATCTCTAATAAATATATAAAGATTACATTTTTATAACGTTATCCATATAATAAAAATCGTATTTTTATACCGCTATTTTCTATATAAAGTTATATTTTTAAAACGATGCTTATATTATAAAAATCATATTTTTATTATAAAAATCATATTTTTGATTGTAAAAATCATAACTTTATATGTATAAAAATTCTACCTTTCTTTCAAAACCATTACATATAAACAAATAAGATTTCTATATAACAACCATAATTTTAATTACATAAAATAAATATATAAAAACTCACCTTTAAATTCGGTTTTTCAGAGGAGGGGAGGGCCACACGCGGTCTGAGTGGTGGAGGAGGTGGCGGGGGTTAGTTTAGGTGGTGGCGGAGGCGCTAGGAGTCCCGGGCGGCGGATTTTGGGGCTTAGGGCTGAATTAGGTCTTGGTGCTTGAAATGGGGAAGGAAGGAGAGGAGATCGGAGGAGCAATGGAGGGGGCACGGCGGACGGAGTCGCGGGGGAGGTGGTCGGCGACGGCGCGACGATGGGCGGCTAGGGTTAGTTGAGCACAGTTTTTTTTTCTTTTATTTAATTTTTTCCGATCTGAGAAAGTGACGGGGGAGGGAGGGAATAAAGGGTGGTTGACCATAGGTAATAATTTATATATTTATTTTAATTTAAAATTCTAAAAAGTTCCTTTTTTGTTCGGACTCTAAATCGAACCCAACGACTGTCGCCTTTTGCTAATTACCCCCATTCCGAACACAATGGGACTTGTATCATAAGCCAGTTCGGCTGTTTCAATAGGTTTTTATCAAAATTAAAATATAAACCAACAGAACGGTCAATATTGATTTTAGTGTACATTTTAACTTACCGGGGCCACATATTGACTTCAAAAAATTCTAGAAAAATAAATCTAGCTATGTTTTGACGATACGGTCCTAACAAAACTAATTTCGTCGAATTTGGTGACCATTTGAAAAACGGTCATCTTCCAGTCGATCCAATTCAACTGAAATTGAACAAACTCATTTTCTTTTGCCACGCTCACATATTGATTCCAAAAATTATAAAAATTGGAATCTAACATTAATTTGAAATTCCGGATCCAACAAAAGTGGTTTCGTCGAAACGGAGGTCATTTGCAAAATGGCTATTTTAAAGAGCTATATTTCCATAACGACTATTCTGAATTTTCAACTGGGCGTAACTTTTTATTCCTGCTATGAAATTTCAATTTTTCAGATTCGTTGGAAAGATATTTCCAAATAGATTCTAATATTTTTAGTTTTACTAAAATCCGGTTTATTTTGAATCCTGCCAATTCATTTGAAGTTTGAAACCGAAATTTCAAACTACCGCACCATTTCCAATTCCTTTTGGAATTAAAATAAATATTTATATTCTAATTTCGATTTAAATAAATATACACGTTCCAATTCGATTCAAAATAAATTTCTAGTCTTTATTATTTAAAATAAATTATTTTAAATATTCAAAATTCATTAAAATTGCCAAAATAAAAATTTTAAATTCGTTCTGATTTTCCGGGATGTGACAATCTCCCTCACTTAAAATCTTTTCGTCCTCGAAAAGAAATGGAGCTGAAAGTTGTTTTACTAATCAACTCAACTTTCAGTTTGGCTTTCATTCTTCAACTTTCCAATTTCTAAGAATTTCCAATTTTTCAAAAAATTGGCTAACACCCTAAATTTTCGAAATTTTTCGCCATAACCTCCTTTGTACGGGGAGCACCGGGAAAATCCCCAAACCGCCACACAGGCCCTCTCATCTCAATAAGAAAAAGAAAAAGCCAAGCGGCTAGTCAATTGGCTCATAAAATCATCCAAACCCAAGAAATTAGTAAACATGTACCTATTTGTCGGGCATACAATTTTATTCCTTTGCTTAGCTTCCCTACTATGACCTGTTCAATATATACATGCACATATGTATGTAATTTCACACAATTTTCCATTCATTTCAATATTTGTTCAATTTGGCTAAATGGTTCAAAATTTTAATTAATCAAACTACACAACTTGCAATCAATTAGTTGATAAATTTTCAAATTCATAACTTTGATATATATATACACAAAATCATGTTTTTGATGCCAATTCAAAACAATAACCCTATCTAGTTTTGGTTCTCACACCAATCTAATGGAAATATATAGATATCCCACTTTCGAAACTCGAACATAAATACTGATGATGTCATGACAATCATCAGTACCATCTCCGGGCGACTAGAGGGTGATTCTATATCTACCCAGTATATTTGAAACTTCGAATACACGTTAATTACGCCTATATCCAAAATCTCCATATACTCAATTGTCCAAATCAATATAAAATAAATATTCAAATACGTATAATATGATTTAAATTTTCAAAACAAAATTTGTTTTCATCTTTATTTGAAAAACAACACTCTTCCGACTCATTCTAGGATACTACTGATCCTATCTCTAACGAGTCATTCTCATTGGATATTACTAATCCAATCTCTGATGAATTCTTTCGTTTGGTTCTAACGTGCCTTGTTCTCGAGCTCTGTAAACCAAAGCTCTGATACCAAAATGAAAAGACCCGAACTTCCCCGTAAAGGAAAGCCCGGATTGTTTTGAGAACACGACAAATCAGAACACAAACGCAAGAACATTTCATTGCTTATTACAACAATTCCATCAGAATACAAGAATATACAGAGTATGAATAAATAATATACATTCAATAAATATCAAAGATTTATAAATTACAAAGCGTAAAATAATACAAAACACAACTGAAAGGAATATATGGATACTGAGCTTTCCGAAAATCATTCCAACTGCTAACCAGGATCATGTGAATATAAATCTGCAAAACCAAAACTACTAGCTGCCCGTGTGGAAAATAGGGGCACGCAGAGTTTAGGTTAAAACAATAAACTCCAGGTCAGTCATGTGACTGATGTGAGAACTAAAACAGTTATTTAAAACTTTACTTTAAATTAGATACATCAAGGGACCACGCCGTATAACCCGAAACGGGTTTCCTCCTAAGAATATCAGTGCATATAACAAAACAGCGCAATTCTTTTTGGAAAAAATGAGGCTATTATAAGACCTAGGTCTCATCACACAATGCAACGCAAGCCGGAGGATAGGGTTTTCCCTTATAATAGTCAAACATGCTTGGTACATTTAAAACAAACCATTTGATACTATTATAACTGAATAATGTATAAAACAACTTCAAATATAAATGTATCAATCCTAGATGGCATGGGTACCATATATCATGTCGCCAATACTAGGCTCTACAATCACAACCGCAATTGCCACTTATTGGAAGTTGGATTTCCATCTGTGAACCAAGGCAAGGGATCGTCCTTACCGCTTAGAGACAATCTAGCCCATCTCTCAGGCAAGTACTCAGTCAAGCCTTTGGATCATCAAGGCCGGTCCATACGGAGTGGATTAAAATGCCTGAACACTGCGTTTCCCCGCCCTATGGGGCATAAAACTAGTCGGTATATCTACCAAACCATCCATCGGCTCCACAGAAATCGAAATAACCGAGGTGCCTCTCTATCCATCATCCACATAAGTAAAACATCTGGGCATGCAAAACCCAGACACCACTCCTAGCTAGAAGGAAACGCATGTCCTCCATGATGTCCTCTCCCGTTTCTGGTTCACACCGGGGTGCGAGGCTCGCGAATTAACGCTATACACAAAGCTATGCTATATGAAAGTCGTGCTTTGATTATCAACAACAAGACTCTGTTTTTCAACAGAAAACTTGATCATTTGCATCTCAGCATGCCACATAGGCAATTCACGCTATGCAACTGATGTCTATCAATCACACAGAATGAAATCGGATGTCAGACACACATCCATTTACAAGTGTTTCTCTTGGTTAGCATGGGTATAGGGGTCGGGCGTTACACTAACCCTCGTAGATATCTTGTGCTGGCCCCACAGTAGGAGGTATCACTTCCTAAAGTGGCAACCCCTCGTCGTAATAATTTGCACAATCATATCTACAAGTGTCACGGTCGTCTTATCCCCCTCTGCCCGGCTCATGCACGTACATGACCCGGTCGGTTTGAGCTGCCCACACCGTCCTCCACGTTTGGATCTCTTACAATCAGCCAGTAAGTGTGCCCCTTCTCCGCCTAGTACGGAGTACTTTGTTTGATACCTACTCCGGGTTACTGACTAAAATGGGTCCCACACAATATGATACAAGCTCTCCCCTTTGTCTTGTATCCCCCACTAGGTTTTCGCTGACTATGTATACCACTAGGTGTCTTTAATTACATAGACTTATTTATTTCTACCGGTTATGCTTACCTACACGTGTCTTTAATACATAACCCCTAATCTTCCAACCGGTTATGCTGACCTATAGGTGTCTTTAATTACATAACCCTATCACTTCTACAAGTTATGTTTACCCTAAAAGGTGTCTTTAATTACATAACTTTATTATTTCCACTGATTATGTATACCACTAGGTGTCTTTCATTACATAACCTTAACGGGTTAAGTTTGTGGGCCTATATGTGAATATTACCCATCCCCTCTTCAGATTTACTTAACCCACCCCTCCACCATGTTTATTTAACCCCCAACTTAAATTTAAGTTCATACAATAGGTTAAGCAGTCCAATTCTTTACATGTACATTTATGGTTTCATGATGGGCCAGACCTCCTATATTAGGCCTACAACATGTGGATGCTGGATATGTCGGTCGGGTTCGGGCAGACTTATTCCACAGTTGGGCCTAACCTCGTGTCATAGCCCGATTCGTATTTACGTACTTAGACCTCCCACATTAGGTTCAACATTAGTGACTGCTGGATATGCCGGTCGGGTCCGGGCAACTTCCATCACTAATGCAACCTAACCTCGTGTCATAAGTACAATTACAATCCCTAATTGTAATTACTAGACATTCCATTTTTAATTAATTAATCAATTAATTAATCCTTTCCTTTTATAGGTGCCAATAGCTATTTTATTCAATAATTTGAATTACATGTCCAAAAATGTTCATATTCAAATTATGCCATTTTTAACCCTTTTTCCCCTGTTCCTTAACTAGCGCCTTCACAAAATTGGCAACATTCCTAGGCTAGACAATAGCCTAGTCATAAACGATAATAGGAAAAATAATGGGAATATAACTAAAATGATCATCTTGGCATAAACATAAACAAGTATGACAATAAGGTGAACATACATACTAGCATGGACATGAAATTGTCATCATAACAAGGTGGACATAAAACTGATGAACTATGATGTCACAATATCTAAATTAGCAATTTATATGTCCAATTGGTTTAAATCTAACATGATGACATAAGGTGATAATTTAGATCACATAAAATAGATCTAACATGTTAGCATAAGGTGACAATTTAGACCACATAAAATAGATCTGACATGTTAACATAAGGTGATAATTTAGATCACATAAAATAGATCTAACATGAATCATAAGGTGACAATTTTAGATCACATAAAATGGATCTAACATGAACCATAAGGTGACAATTTAGATCACACAGAATAGATCTAACATGTTAACATAAGGTGATAATTTAGATCACATAGAATAGATCTAACATGTTAACATAAGGTGACAATTTAGATCACATAAAATAGATCTAATATGAATCATAAGGTGACAATTTAGATCACATAAAATAGATCTAACATGTTAACATAAAGTGACAATTTAGATCACATAAAATAGATTTACACACATCATAGCATATCATAAAAGTTACAAACCAAGATCCACAATAATAACATAGTAGAACAATCACAATTGAATTGGATCTAGAGAAATAGATCTATCATGACATAACATAAGATTTAACAATAACATAGATTCAAAGTCTACAACGTATCCAAATCACAGTCTTTCATAATTCACTATTATTTATCTATACCTAAAAGCAACTAGAACTCACTGTGATTGGATTGTTATGATGCTAGAAAAGGTGCTGAGTCTATGCTTGAATCTCAGAATTTGATATGCTTTAGAAGAAGATGAGAGACCCTAGTTCAGTTCAGAATTCAACATAGTTTGGCCGCCATGATTTCTAATGAAGAAATATGTGAAATGACCATATATTTATAGCTGTAGAACCATCTGGAACCGACTGCCGCATAAGCCCTAGGGTCAATCAGGTCCCGGGTCGCCTCACAAAAAGGCCTTAATACCCAAAAACAATTCCGGGCGCACTTTACAGGTGCGCCAGTGCAAAATTGCCTTGGCGCACTTGGCAAGTGCTCCAGTTAAACCCGGTTTTGATTTTCAACTTTCTATCATCTGTAACTTCTTAAATGTTATCCGTTTTACGCAAACTATGTGTCTATCCTGACCAGAATTTCGAGACGGACTTAATGACGTAATCAGTTTTCCTTAATTCTCAATATTAAATTATTCATTCTTTAATTTATCCTCTTTAATGTTAACAAAATTTCGGGGTGTTACATTCCCCCCTACTTAAAGGATTTCGTCCCCGAAATCTCCAAGTTGAGAAGAATGCATATCCTACCATCCATCATCCATCTACTCATCCATCAATCACTGGCATCCATTTTCCTTAAGGATTTCTAATGCTTTCATGAATATATGCAAAATCATGTGTATATGTCCCAACACTAATGCGAAGATCAGGCGGTCTACTGATTCAGTTGGCTTCCTTAATACAATGTATGTTAGTGTCATGAATCCAATATGTATGCAAATAAGCCTATTATAACATATAAGCTCTACATGTGTGAAAACTCATTCGTCCAAATGCAACATCCATATGCTAGTTCATTCATTTCCATCGATAAAACAAAAGAAAATGCACACACATCCATATGCAGTATGAGAGTTATTGAGCCGATCTTAGTGCCTAATGTGTGTGTATATGCGTCCACGGGCAACCACTAGCAAACACTTGCATCCATCAAACATAACATGTCTCAAACATATGTTTACATCCATAGGATTCCTATCTAAAGGTCGAAAAAATACTATGGATAAGATATACTCAAATGATAGAAACAAGTACTGATAAAGCTTTTAGAAAAAGGAGCTAAGAACATACCCTCGAAGAGAAAAGGGTACGAAGCACGAATCTTGTCTTCAGTCTCCCAAGTCGCATCCTCTGGGTTATCTACCCATTGAACCTTTAGCAACTTGATCTCTTTATTGCGTAGCTTCTTAACTTCTGATCCCAGAATATGGGAAGGAACTCGCCTGACAGCCGCCTCCCATTCCACTTCTACCTCTTCCAATATACTCGGCTCAACAACTTCCACGGTGTCATGCAAGCACTTCCGCAGATGAGAAACATGGAAAACATCATGAACACCAGATAGATTTTCAGGAAGCTTTACTCTATATGCCATTTGGTCAATCCTCTTGGTTATGGGAAATGGTCCCACAAACTTAGGTGCCAACTTCCCTACTGATGCGAAGCGAACCACATTCCTCAGAGGTAACACTTTGATAACGACCAAGTCTCCTACTTCAAATTCGAGGTCATTCCTTCTCTTGTCTGCATAGGATTTCTGCCTATCTTGAGTTGTTTTCATCCACCGTCGAATAAGGTCAATCTTTTCGGACGTTTCTCCAACCATATCTGGTCCAAATAATAATCTTTCTGTAGATTCCCACCAACAAGTTGGTGATCTACAGGGTCATTCGTACAATGCTTCAAAGGGTGCCATGTCGATGTTGGCCTGATAGCTGTTTTTATAGGCAAACTCTACTAAAGGAAGATGCTCTTCCCAAGTCCCTCCGAAGTCTAGGATACACAACCTTAAAAGATCTTCTAGAATTCTGCTCACCCTCTCTGTTTACCCATCGGTCTGAGGATGATAAGCGGTGCTCAAACACAAATGTGTACCTAATGCTTCTTGCAAGCTCCTCCAAAATTCGCTGGTAAAAATGGGGTCACGATCGCTCACGAAGCTGGAAGGAACTCCACGAAGATGAACTACCTCTCGGACATAAATTGCTGCTACCTATGATGTCGTCCTCTTACTCTTAACTGGAATAAAGTGAGCGCTCTAAGTGAGTCTATGTACCATAACCTAGATACTGGTGTTGCCTTTCTTCGATCTAGGCAAACCATCTATGAAATCCATAGAGATGCGCTCCCATTTCCACTGAGGAACCTCCAAAGGATGAAGTAAACCACCGGGTTTCTTTTGCTCAGCTTTGACTTGCTGGCAAACTAAACATTGGGAAACAAATTCGGCCACATCTTTCTTCATCCCAGCTCAAAAGAAAACCCTCTTTATGTCCCTGTACATCTTATCACCGCCTGGATGAATGGTCATCTTAGAATGGTGGGATTCTTCTAGGACTGCCTTTGTTAAGCTTTCAGTTTGAGGAATACAAAGCCTTCCATCTCCTCGCAATCACCCCTTTTCATCTACGGCACATCTGCTGAGGTGACTAGAAGTCTCCCCTCTTCTGAGCTTATCTATGATGTCTAGAATCTGTGGGTCACCTTGTTGCGAAGCTCCTATATGGTCCATAAGAGTCGGTCGTATCTCCAAGGATGCAAATAAATCAGGAAAAATCTCGATGGAGGGTTTAAAATCAAAAGCTGGTATGAAATCCAGGTTCTTTCTTTCCACAAATAGAGGACTCAGGGCCACTCTCTGCCTACTTAGTGCGTCTGCCACCACATTACCCTTGCCAGGGGTATAAAAAAATCTCAAAATCATAAGAAGCTAGAAACTCCATCCACTGTTGTTGCCTTAAGTTGAGATCCTTCTATGAGAACAGATACTTGAGAGATTTATGATCGGTGTATAACTCGAACTTCTCTCCAAGTAAATAATGACACCACGCCTTTAATGCAAACACTATGGCAGCTAGCTCTAGATCATGGGTGGGGTAGTTCTTTTCATGAACTCTCAGTTATCTAACCCCACAACACACTACTTTCCCTTCTTGCATCAGAACCGCACCAAGCCTTGTACCGCATGCATCAGTGTAAACGGTAAAAACTTTATTCCAGTCAGGTAAGATCAAGACTGGGGCTGTTGTCAGAGCCCTCTTCAGTTATTGGGAAGCAATGTCACAGTCTATATCCCATGAGAATGCCAAGTTCTTCTTCGTCAGCCTGGTGAGTGGGGTTGATATCTTTGCGAAGTCCTTAATGAACTTCCTATAGTAGCCTGCCAACCCAAGAAAGCTTCTCACCTCTGTTGCATTTTTAGGAACCTACCAATCTTGCACTGCAACCACCTTCGTGGGATCTACAGCTATCCCTTCTTTGGAAACGACATGCCCTAAGAATCTCACCTCTTTTCTCCAAAAATGACATTTGGAGAACTTTGCTTTAAGCTGATGGTCATAGAGGGTTTTCAAAACTTCTCTCAAATGTTGGGCATGCTCTTCTTCGCTTTTAGACAAGATCAAAATATCACCGACAAAGACTACAAAAAAATTATTTAGGAACTCTCGAAACACTCTACTCATTAGATCGACAAAATAGGCGGGTGCATTCGTCAACCCAATAGGCATAACCAGCCATTTAAAGAAACCGTCTGGAATCCTAAAGGCAATCTTATCTATGCTGTCCTCAGCCACCCTCAACTGATGGAACCCCGTGGCCAAGTCTAACTGAGAAAATACCGAGGCACCAACAAGCTGATCAAATAAATCATCAATCCTCGGAAGCGGGTGTCTATTCTTCTTAGTGAGTTTATTCAGCTCTCTATAATCAACATACAAACAAAGCAAACCATCCGCCTTAGTTGCGAATACTACTGGAGAACCCCCATTCAGATATGCTTCGTCTGATAAACCCTTTCTCAAGTAGCTCCCTTACTTGCTTACTCAGCTCCCTCCTTTCCCTTGAAGCCATGTGGCTTTGCATTGTCCACCAGATATATGCAAAAGTTAATCTTGCGCCTTGGAGGTAAACCCTGTACCTCGTCAAAAACATTGGAATAATCTTGGACTACTGGAATAGATTGCAGATCGTCGATAGATGCATCAAGAGACTCTATGAAACTAAGCATAACCAACCCCTGTGGGTCACACGAAATCTCGAGGGTCCTCCCATGACAACTCAGAAGCCTAACAACCCTCTTTTCACAATCCAGAATGGCACCATACGTGGTAAGTCAATCCATTCCTAGAATCAACCCATAGCCCATTAACCCGAGCACATACGCGTCGCATTCAAATTCGACGCCTAACACAGATATTTTCAAACCCCGACAAATTATAGATAAATGAGCCGAATCACCAATGAGGTTTGAAACAAATACGGGATCTACTACCATACTAGTAATTAAGTGTAGAGATTCAACTACAGAACTTGATATAAATGAATGTGAGGCACCAAAATCAAAAAGTGTTCTAATAGGATGGTTTGAAAGAGAAATTAAACTTCCAAAGCAGTTTGAAGACTCCATAATCGACCAGTTTCCTATCAAGAGTCCCTCCGATCCAAGATCCTCGAGGAGTGAAGATGACATGTAGGAATGGCAATGGGGCGGGTTGGGGCGGGTTTCTCTTGCCCCAGACCCGACCCGGACTTTTTAAACCCCGCCCCAGACCCGCCCCATAGACCCGATGCGGGTATGGAATTTCGCTCCGTACCCGAAACCTATACGGGTCAGGTTAGACCCGACCCGCCCCACGACCCGGTGATGTTTTGTTCTAATATACACAAATTTATATACTTATATTTTTTATCACTAAATGATAAATTATATACATATTATAATGTGTTCACAATAGTAAGGGAATATAATAAAATGAGTTGTAAGATAATAGTTCAAAATGTATGCATTTGTGATTGTATCATTATCATTGGTGCAACTTAATGCTATGAAAAAATTATAGTTTAATGGTTAAAAAGAAGTAATATTCAAGGTATAATCATGTATACCTAAGAAGATTAACAAGTGATCATTATAGTTGTAAAGTGTTTTAATGATGTTTCAATCATGCGGGTCGGGTTGGGGCGGGTTAGCCGTGCCCCAGACCCGACCCTAGATCCGGACCTCCAAAAGCGGGTCGTGGGTCTACCTGCCACGAAGACCCTATAGGGCGGGTCTAAATAGGGCCGGGTCAAGAGGGTTTGGACCCTAGACCCGCCCCATTGTCATCCCTAATGATATGAATCTTATCCAAAAGGAGTCGTACATGCATTAATGCTTTCACTGTGGATCCTTCTAAGGCTACTTCTGAGGATATTGTAACTTAAATACTTGTAACTTATGCTTTTGATGCCAGCATCACCACTGCTTTGAAGCGCTATAATCAATCTAGTAGTACTCACAGATTGTAGATTTCCCTTTCTTTTCCTCTATAACCAAAATTTTCTAAGGAAAAGAAATCAACGAATCTACCTCACACAAGCTCTCATCATTTGACCATATACCGATAACAATCATAGTCTTCGAGAAGCCTCCTCTAGAGAACTTCACTAATTTTTAATTTTCTTTTCCTCTCCTTTTAGGCTAACTTTCCCAACTATCGTAGTGTGACATAGCATCATCACTCAAATGTCAGTCGTTGTCTCCACCTCTTATGTTTCCAGCTTCTTCCACTAGGTCTAGGCTCGATCCTAATGCAGAGAAAATAGAAACCATGCCATAGGAAGGGACGAAAGACATTAACGATGTGATGATCATCGTTAAGAAGGGCCCTGAAACATTTCAGAAAGATAGGTTGCTTGTCTTGGCTGTTAATATTATTCGCATGGCCATGGACTGGAACAACATTCAGAAACTTTCATTTTGATTTATGACTTTAAATATATGACTTCAACATTTACATCCATCTAGAAGATGTGAATTGAATGACTTTTGTAAAGCAATATAGATATTCTTAGAGAAGATGCGATGTGTTGTGTGAAGCAATATCAAGCAGTGTATTAAACTGATGTATGAAATCAAGTTGAAAGGAAAAAATAAAAATAAACATTTCCTCCTCATACATTTTTTAAAATTCTTCTTCTTCTAAAATTTTCTAACAATGGTATCAGAGCTATAAAATTGCTAACAGTGGTATCGGAGCTAGAAGATCCTTTCAACAAGAAGAAGGCTAAAATCATGGATTTTAAATTTTCTTTATCGATTGTTCTCACAAAAGAGAATTATGAAGAATGGAGCAGTAGAAAAAAAGAGAGGAGCTAATCTCCAAAGGTTTATGGGAGATTGTTGAAAATGGCTATGAATGGCGTAATGACTTCGAGAGCATGTCGTAAATGGACAAGAAAGCCTTTGCGAAATTAAAACGGAATAATTACTGGGCTCTTTATGTGATTGCTGAGAACGTCGATGAGAAAGCTTCAAATCTCATTTTTGGAGAAAGCCGTGCAAAAGATTCATGAAATCTCTTGAAAACGGTATATGGAAAAAATGCTGCAAAATAATTAATGAAGATAAGTTGATTGATGAAAAAGATCAAAAGAAGGATAGCGAGAGTGTGAATGAGAAGGAGCAAGAGAAGAAGAAAGAAGAGACTGTGCCAAAGCCTTTGGAAGAAGAGATGATGGATGAGACAGAGAAGGAGAAGAAGGAGAGGAAAAAGGAGGCGCAGAAACAAAAGAAAGCTGGGAATGCTGCTTATAAAAGGAAGGATTTTGATAAGGCAGTTGAGTATTATAAAAAAGCTTTGGAGCTTGATGATGAGAATATTTCCTTCTTGACTAACCGTGCCCCTGTTTACCTAGAGATGGGAAACTATGAAGAGTGCATCAAAGACTGCGACAAAGCTGAGAAGAGGGAGAAAGAGCTTCGTTCTGACTTCAAGATGATAGCAAGAGCGCTGACAAGAAAAGGAAACGCATTGGTAAAACTTGCAAAGACTTCGAAGGATTTTGATCCATCCATAGAAACATTTCAGAAAGCATTGACAGAGCATCGTAATCCAGAGACATTGAGAAAACTAAATGATGCAAAGAGAGCAAAGAAGGAGATAGAACAACAGGAATACTTCGAACCTCAGCTAGCCGATGAAGAGCGTGAGAAAGCTAACGAAAATGAAGAACAGATGAAACAAGGAGAAATTGAAGAGCTTTGTGAAAATTTGAAGCACAAGCAAAATTTTGAAGAAATTTGGAAAACAAATGAGGAAATTGAATTGATCAAAGATTGTAAAAGTGAATTTTTGAAAGAATTCAAAGACGCCATATATGATTCATTCCAAATTCATGACACGGGAACAAAATGGAAGTTAGAGCACATATTTTTTGGAATATTCCTTAACAATGAAAGAAAACAAGATGAATTGAGCACCACTGAAGAAATTGCATCGAAGATCTTCATATTGGGAAAGAGGAAGAAACGGAAAAAAAAAATTTGATAATTTCTATAGTCCTGCCAAAGCACGTAAAATACAAAGAATAAAAAATGTTGCATTAATTTGCAAAACCAAGTTTACGGGGGAATGTTGGAAATAAACTTGGTTTTTATTAGGAAACATTAATTAGTGACATATTTACTTATTGTATTTAGGAAAGGCCAAGATAAATGGAAATAAATATAGCCTTATCAAATTAAGATTAGAGAAGAGTATAGACTAAACAAATATATAAAGAAGAAAAGTCTAGAAAAGAAAAGTCTAGACGCTTGCTATGTTATAAAAAGAGATGTACTATCTCATTTGTGGTGTGAAGTTGTGTGAAGCAATATCAAGAAGTGCATTAAATTGATGTATGAAATCATGTTGAAAGGAAAAAATAAAAATAAACATTTCCTCCTCCTCAAGCTCCAAAGCTTTGCCATAACACTCAACTGCAGCATTCCCAGCATCCTTTTGTATTTTACGTGCTTTGGCAGGACTATAGAAATTATCCAAATAAAAATAAATTTTCTTAGAGAAGATGCGATGTTCCATGAAAATAGTTCTAGTAATGGAAGTGTATGAGCAAAACTGGATATTGAATCGAAAAGAATATCTATTGAATTTTTTTTGACTCCCAAGTGGACCCATCCTTTTGTTTGGGAATATTGTTGATTTGCAGATTTATTTTGTAATGATGTACACCATACTAGCGACCCTATATGCTGGATAAATACTTATTGATTTAAATATCCATTTTGTAAGCCTTGCGCCATAAGTAACCAATTTCCAGTACTTGACTATTTTCTGTTGAACCTTGGGAATACAAGTAGGCCATCGGCTAATCCAAGAAGTGGCAACACATTCTGTCTATTTTTTCCTTATCTGCCCCAACTTCTGCATTCATCTCTGCCATAAGCTAGAAGGCCTTAAAAACATAGTACGGGCAAACAATTTGCGCATATTTCAGTTACTGCCTCTTTGAGTGAAGCACCACATATTGCGGGATCTGCAAATGCACTTTCTGTTGGAGGATTCTATACTGTGGATACATGAGAGGGTAACCTGACCTATTAGATGTTGAATCCAAAATATGAGTAATATAAGCTTGTGAATATATATAACATTTGATAATACCAAATTCTAGCGTGACTAAGAGCAACTCCAACAGTGGAGGAAATTCATGTTAAGGGGTGTAATTTCATTTATTTTTGCACCCAACAGTTGTTACGGGGTGTAATATGAAGGGAAATGTTACGGGCTCAATTCAGAGTCCTGAATGGGGCACGAGAGCCGATTTTATCGGCTCGCGACTTCAGGAGCCGATAAAATCGGCTCCTGGCTATTTTTTTTTCCCCAACCATTTTTACCATATTTTACCATATACAAAACCAAACCCATTAATTTTTTTATAAAATAAACTCCGAAACGTAATAATAATACATGATTACTAAGAGAAAAACCATTTTTTTTACGTTTTACCCTAGTTTGCATATACAAAAACATAACCGATATTTATTTCGTACCATAAACTTAGAAACATAATAATATATGATTAATAACTCTTACGAATATAAGAGAACGAGTTGGTACAATAGAAAATGACAACATCTTTACTGCATACATGATTGATAAGTTCGGACAAACATAAAATAAAACACAAATTCAGATAATGGTTCTTCATAACTAGGTATCGCCGTAGTGGTTCCATAAATGATTCATAAGATCCTTCTGCAGCCGGTTATGAAGTTCTGCATCTCTGTAGATAACTTGACGGCTCAAATGAATGTTGAAATCCTCCTCTGTTATTGGTTGGTTTTGTCGGAATACTGGAGGTGGTTGCGAAGCACCCTCGTAATCGCAGTGGCGTTGCTCTTCATCCATATCTCTTTCATCTTCTATAATCATGTTGTGAAGAACGATGCAAGCAAACATGATTGTAGACATCTTTCTCCTAGACCACAGCTTACATGGATTACTTATCATTGCAAATCTCGATTGTAAAACACCGAAAGCACGTTCCACGTCTTTCCTTTGTCCCTCTTGCATCGCCGCGAACATGACTTGTTTAGGAGTTAATGGATTTGGACATGTTTTAACTATGGTGCTCCATTTCGGGTAAATGCCGTCACCTAGGTAATAGCCATGGTTGTGAGTATTTTGGCCTAGGGTAAATGTTAAAGGAGGTACCTGGCCTTGAGCAAGATCATTGAACAGATGAGATCTTTCTACAACATTTAAGTCGTTATTAGACCCGGGCATTCCGAAGAAAGCGTGCCATATCCACAGATCGTACGATGCCACAGCTTCCAAAATGATGGTTGGTCGTCTTTCCTTGCCGTTGTACGCACCTTTTAATCCCTTAGGACAGTTCTTCCATTCCCAGTGCATACAGTCCAGACTTCCTAACATTCCCGGTCAACCCCTGCTTTCGTGCATCTCTCTGACTCGCACTACATCTGCTTCGTTCGGAGACCGTAAGTATTCTTCTCCGTAGACGTCCACAACTGCTTGACAGAAAGTTTCAAGTGTTTCTAGTGTCGTGCTCTCTGCTATGCGGTATGCATCGTCCAAAGCATCGGCTGGTGTGGCATAAGCTAACATTCTCATAGCTGCCGTCATTTTTTGTTCACCGGACAACCCCTGTGTCTTCGATGCATTTTGTTTGTACTTAAAGTAATCATTGTTACCTTGAATACCAGCCAATATCCGAAGAAATAGGTTTCTCCGCATCCTGAATCTTCGGCGAAATATATCAGGCCCGTAAGTGCAATCGTCATCGAAGTAATCTTGCATCAAAGACTTGTGGTATTTAGCATGATTTCGGTGTATAAACCTCCTTCCAGGAACCGATCCCCCCCTAGTTGTGGACGATGAACCGTACGCTTCACGGTATAGGTCCCGTATATCTTGTATTTCTTCTTCTTCCTCTTGAAGGATTTCATCTTCCTCCGAATCGCTAGCAAAAGCCAGTAAACATTTTGTAAAACTGGAATCCATTTATTATTTTGAGTAAGTTTTGATTTGAGATATGTACTGTAATGTTGCTGTTATATATAAGGTTTGATTTGAGTGTCTCTTTATTGGAATCCTTTATTGGTCTGAGTGTCTCTTTATTGGTTTGAGTGTCTCTTTATTGGTCTGAGTGTCTCTTTATTGGAATCGTTTATTGGTCTGAGTGTCTCTTTATTGGTTTGTGTGTCTCTTTATTGGTTTGAGTGTATGTTTATCGGAATCCTTTATTGGTCTGAGTGTCTCTTTATTGGTTTGAGTGTCTCTTTATTGGAATCGTTTATTGGTCTGAGTGTCTCTTTACACGTATGTAAGAAGGAGTTAAAAAGGATTTTAAAAGGAGGGTCGTCCACTTATCTGCATAATGTAAACATTTAAGCACGCGAAGGAGTTAAAAAGGAGTTTAAAAAGGAGTTTAAAACTAGGGTCGTCCACTAACCCGTGATATTTACACGTATATAAAAAGGAGCTCAAAAGGAGTTTAAAAGGAGGGTCGTCCACTTATCCTCATAATGTAAACATTTAAGCACCCGAAGGAGTTTAAAACTAGGGTCGTCCACTAACCCGTGATATTTACACGTTAGGGCTGCACAAAGTATGGGTTGGGTCGGGTTGGACCAAATACTACATCCGACCCGCATAGGTATGGGTTTAAGGTAGTTCAACCCGTATCCGACCCTATATGAGGTTGGATATGGGTTGGGTTGAAGTATGGGTTGGGTCGGGTTTAGTAGGGTTGGGTTGGGTTGCTTGAATATAATCAAAAACGAGAATATAAGGGAATTTTTTTAAAAAGTAATATTAAAATATTCAGTATAATATATCAGATTTTTTCTAGAATGATGCATTTAAAATAACCGATTCATTATAAGACATATTGTACTAAAATTTCATTGTAAAACATATTATATGAAATCAATTTACTACATAGCAAAACAAGTGTTTCATTTTAAGATACATTAAATTGCTCTTTAAAATATATTTGCCAAATTCTATCATGTTTGGATTGACATAAAATATGTTTTTTTGCATATGTACTATAGAATAAATAAACATTATTCTAGGAACTATTCTAATTTTAAGTGAACTGATATTAAATTAGTTTTTTAATATAGGGTTGGGTTGGGTTAAAATAAGGTTGGGTTAAACAAGATATCAAACCCGACCCGTATATAGTATGGGTTACAAATTGTAACCCATATCCGACCCGAACTAGGATGGGTTGGGTTTATGTGGGTTGGGTCGGATTGGTGGGTTGGGTCGGGTTGGATATGGGTTGTGTGCTGCCCTATAATACACGTATATAAAAAGGAGTTCAAAAGGAGTTTAAAAGGAGGGTCGTCCACTTATCCTCATAATGTAAACATTTAAGCACCCGAAGGAGTTAAAAAGGAGTTTAAAACTAGGGTCGTCCACTAACCCGTGTTATTTAAACGTATATACAAAGGAGTTAAAAAGAAATCAAAAAGGAGGAAATTAAAATTAAACTAATATAACAAACCCCCCCTCCTCCCGAGCCATATATAGGCTCGGGACAGGCGCGAGCCGATTTTATCGGCTCGCGAGCCGATGAAATCGGCTCGCAGCCTGCGAGCCGATAAAATCGGCTCGCGCCCGTTGGGAGATATCAAAGATATCTCCCGTAATGTTACGGGCCGTAACGTTACGGCCCGTAACACTGTTGGAGATGCTCTAATGTGTTTGGACTACTATGAGATACATAAATGACAGTGATATTAGAGATAAGTTAATTTATTATATTTTATAGTCATATAACACCATAAGCATTCACTAATGTATTTGTTTATTTTATATGATATACACATACATATAAATAAATGGTGCTACTATTCACACCCCAATTTACACTTCTGGCCACCAAAACTAAAAGCACCCCAAATATTTCAAATTTTCTCTGCTGGCCACCGTTTAAATTAATAACCTAAAAATGGAGAGGCCACCAGTATCTTCCCCTACACGAACGCTTCCTTCCTCACTTACATCATGCATTTGTGACTTTTGAGCCATTTGAATGAATATCCTACATCGTATCATCACAACCATCATATTTATCGTCCAATTTATCATCATTCAAATACTCTATCTATCAAACGAAAAAAAAGTTAATGTATTAATTTGTAAAAGAAGTTACATAAGTTAAACAGGTAAAACCTTACAAATCAAAACTTACATTTTCATTCTATATTACAACGTTGTCAAATTTAATGTCCTCTAAGCTTGAAATTTCCAACGAAGCGGAAAAAATATTGTAAAACACAATGGAAAACCCTAACCATTAAAAAATTCTAACAACATGTTCTATAACATAATAGAAAACAATAAAAATCAAGCAATTTTAACCTCTTTTTTATTTTTATCTTCCATCTCTATTAGGCACAAAAGAATATATGCTTTTGTTATGTTTAGAATTTGAAGTTGTAGAGAAGTATGGTGGTGAATAACTGAATGAAATAATAATATATGGTGGCCAGAAGAATATAAAAAATAATCTTTTATATTAAATTTTAAAAGGTGGCCGGAAGTATAAACCGAGGTGGCACCCTAAATAAATATGTTAGCAATGCTCCTATAAGCCTTTGAGGTAAACGGATTTAATTCAGAAGTTCATCAGCCTTCTCACCAAAAACGTTCTCTGATAAAATGACATGATGCTTTTGTGAACTTTGTTTTCCACACCGGTATGTTCTTTATATCATTCAATAACATTTTTGTGACTAGCTCAAGTAATCCTCCTATACGGCAATACAACGCCTCAATAATATTTTAACAGACTATGTACATCACAACAATTTGCTTAAATAACCATAGCTTGTTATGAAGATAACCCAGAGTGGAGTAAACTCGTGCAACAATATCCAACACGATCTAAAGTAAGAAAAGCAAAAGGAGGGGGTAAAAATCCAGCTGGAGTTACCAATGGAGGTATGAAACGGAGAAAAGTTAGAATTTGCTTTTAAGTCTTGTATGTGGTGTTGCTTGATTTCTCTTTTCAATGATAGGAGGTTTGTTATGTGATTGTTCTGTTGATCTGCAAAGTTCTGTTTTAAGAAAGTTTTCAAGTGCCAGTGGTTTATTTCTTCAAAGGATGTCTAGTGGTGCTGTGCAGTTATATACTTGTTGTGCCGAACTGTGCTGAAGGTTGAATCAATGGCTGTCCTTTGTTTTGCAGATGTTTATTTTGAGCTGGTGTGCTTCGAGTGCTTTCTGAGTTGAGTCCCTTCTGGTTTGTTTTTGCTGTTCTGTTGAGTCACATGGAGTTATATGCATGCTGTATTCTCTTGTAGTTTTTCTTTGTTATGCTGCAATGTCCATTAGATCGAGCTGGGTTTGTTTTTAGTTGTGTATAGCATTCGTTTTGTGTGTGTTAATCATTTGTAACCAGTTTGATCCAGTCTTGTACTTTGTTTTTACTGTAATATAAGTAACTTTTTTTTTTCCCAAGAAAAAAAAACTATGACTTGTTACATATGTTAATCCGGTAAAAGTAATGTTTATTTAATGGAAAATATTGGATGTAAGAACGCTCCGTCTTCCTGTGATGGATGTGAGGTTTCACCCATATAATTATACGACGTAACTTGGCCATAATTTATATCACTAGAAAAACAATGGGTTGGAAGGAACGTGGACCGATGCTGGTTATGATTGCAAACAATGACTTTGATGCTGCTGCTGATGTCCACACATGAGTTTCCAGGTGTTTATTTGAAGGAATTGGCCCAGGAATGGAGACGATTTCATAAATTTTGTCAAGTATTGGTGGTCACATTTCATACATATAAGGCGATGCAGTTGCTTTTCATGTTGAATATTTGTTCATTAATAGTTTAAGAGTTAAAATAAAGTACAAAAAGTTCAAAGGAATAGGCTGGAAAAGGTTTATGCAGCTTAACGGACCTTTTAATTGTGAAAAAATAAAACTCAAAAAATATGACCATCCAAAGAAGGCCTTCATTAATTACGTAACTATTGTGACACTGCTGCATGAGATCCAAATATATTTTTATATTAGTAACTAGGTTAATTCCCGGGCGATGCACGACTGAAAAAATATACTTTAGATTAACACTTTTAGAAACATACATATAAATAATATATTATTTTTAAAATAACTATTTTCAATAATGATTTAAATTAATTTATTTTATATTTAATTTAGGTTACACGTACAATTCAAAGGTAAATCGATAATAACTATTTGAATGCATGAAGATTACATAGATATTCTTAGTGTTAAAGGTAACGCAGTATATACACGGTTGCCTTAAATCGATCATCCATGCGTACTATATCAAATAACTGACAGATTGCACATTGCTTTTCAATTTTAACATGATCATAATCGTCAGCAGAAACCGTCCATGGCTGAATTGGATGCAGTTGTGTTATTATGAGCACATAACTGAAATTTTTCCAAATAGCATACAGTTCTAAAACCATAAAGAAGCTTATCATTTGTATACAGTCAAAGAGCAATATAAAGAAACAGAAAGCCAAAGAGAAAACTAATATGGAAGCATAAGCTAATGTAGCAAGTCTCTTGACATTCTCAGGTGTATAGAAACATATATTTTGTAGCTGTTGAAATAAATATACGATTCATATATAAGCTTTCCATAAATCGACAAAAATGCTTGATAGAGATTAAGTTTGAAAAAAACGGTAAATCACTTATGATGGCAAAAGGAATACATCCATCTACCTAATATACCCTGATCAAATTCTAGGAATTATGCAGTTAATGTGAAGTGCACATAGCTTAGGACATAGATACTGATAGTATACTAACCGTATTAAACATTGATAAAAAGGCGATTTGAAGATTGTCGACTACACAATCATCAATGTACAAAAAATGAGAAGTACTTGTTGGAACATACCTTGTCTATATCAATACCTGGCAAACAAAAAACATAATATTAATTCATAAATGTGGCAAACAAAAAACATAATCAGAGGAAGAATAAATTAGTTGCCAAAAACTTCTTCAGTGAATGCCTAACAGTGAATCTAGGACCAACAATGAATAGAAACATTTTTCGGCATCCTTTTATATATAAATATGATAATAATGATTTGAATCGTCTTTACTATTCATATCATAAAAGATGCTAAGTTTCTACAATCCTTTTAATCAATACATTCACACCATATAAGTGGCAGTTATTATAGAATAATAGCATATAACATGTAGACTATCTCATTTAATTTAAATTTTTTTTTTTTTTTTTTTTTTGGCAGAGCCAATATGTAAATTATTCCGGCGCATAATAGGATATCTTTATTATATCATTGAAGTTGAAGGTCGATTGGTTGGCACTCAGCTTCATAGTTAACGGTCATAAATTAATCTAGTGCTTAATAGTGGATCAACATGATTTTTGCCAGGAAGACATTTCACCATTTATTTATATCATAAACAGTATTAAGCAACATGTCATTTAAATTTAAAGTATGAACAATAACTACGCAACATGTATGAACAATAGAAATTCAACTTTTGTATCAGAATCTACCTTAAAATGGATTTATGTAGTGAAACCAAATTTGTGTTTACTGTTACATCCATGAATCTGTGCTCAAGTATGAATTAACTGATCCTCCCAATGATTCTAATATAATAACTACCAAAAAAAACTGAAGTTTGTAGAACAAAAAAACACTTAATTATATAAACAAATATCAGTAGCTGCTGCATATCATCAAATATAGGATCACTTGATGTGAACAATAACAGCAACGTCGTTATAAACAACCTGCAAAAATTTAACTAATAGGAAAAAGGTAGTATATTAGAGCATTAATGCCCGTACTGTACTAAATTACAATAAATTGCAGCTAATTGGCATATTACTTCTAATAACTATAACTACTCGTTAGCTAGATTACTCAGAAATAACATCATCGTTATGATTTTATATTTCAATTCATTCTTTCTCAAATACCCTTAATTAATTATATTTTTAACTTACTTGATAATGTCTTATTTTTGTTGTACATGTGAGGGCCATAAAACATGATGAAACATGGAAAATCTGATAATAATAACAATGAAATAAACTTCATACCAAACCAAGCTGTAGGAAATTAGTTCTTGGACTATGTTTACTTTAATTTTTCGCTTTTGTTCATGTAGATGTTAAAGCAATAGAAAAAAGTGGTTGCTTATACTAATGAACATGTAATGTGTCAAGAACTGATTATTATAATGTGCACAGATGAAAACTGAGTATTTTATGCTTCCTACTACGAAAAAGAAAATTAAGTCCTTACAGTAGGTGCACGATCCTTGATTCCATAGTGGTCACCAATTAGTTTATTTCAACTGCAATATTTCCATGCTGATCATGAACTCTACCAATGCGATTTATGCTCACTATCTAGCATTGTATACATCAGATGGCTCTTCTTTTATGGCTTAGGAGTTTTGATTATTGAGGGCACTGACGATGAGTCTACTACTTTCGGCTAGCTGTCCAACACTATTTCCGTCATTTGCAAGAAATGTTGTAAGAAACAATCAATGCAACTACAATTAAGCAATGAATATATTAAAATTTTAACTATGCTTTTGAGATTTAAATAAAAAATATAAGGAACAGCTCAAAAATAACTCAAAATATATTGTAAATGATAAATTATGCATTTAAATTCTAAATAAAAACTTAAGCATACAGTACTAATGCAAGGGTCAAAATTTGGTATGTCATGTCAGCTTTTTGAAATCATGAATATTGCTCATTTTATTCTTTTTTAGGACTCAGTGTAGAGATATCCCATAATGTATGAAACAAAATATCATAACAACAAAGAAAATGCCAAATCAGTGGATTTAAATTGATAACAACATTAATTTACTAACATAATGCTCACAACATAACCTTTCTTTTATGCACATAGATTGCTTAATGAACATAAAACCATTAAAAAGGTTTGCCACTATTAAAAGTTCCATCATGAAGTAACCTTTAAATTTTTTGCTGGGCTATGACCAAGTCTTTTATTGCATCGTACATTCTTGATTTGTGCCTGAAAGTCTGCAGTGGAAAAAGAACAGAGAGGACATGGTGTTAGACAGAGCGGTGCACAAAGTGAAATGCAATACAAAATGTGAAGGTGCTACCGTACGAAGAGCAAAATTAATAGCCATGGCTGCAGGCAAATACGGGAAGCAGCCTCTGATGGCATTGCATTTGAAATCAGAGATCCTGAAACATCTTTATACATTAAAGTTATTCCTAATATGCCTAAAATTGAATCATGGCTGTAGCAAAGAAAAAGGTAAAAAATAGTATTATTTAGTTAATTGTGACATTTTGATTTTAAGTAAATACCTCATCTGTCATGGACAATAGATGTTTCAGAATTAAAGAATATTAAATTTTCTCAATGTGCAATAAAACGAAGCAATATGTTCCTTTCACTTTTTTTGGCTTTCTCAGTAAAGATGCGCAACACGAAATTGCATATGATGTACATATACTATATTGGCAAACAAAAACGTTGCCACTGTTTTCAATATGTGGTTGTCCGTGACAAAGGATGATAGTAAACGTAAAACATTGAGCTAAGGAAATACGTTTAAATGAAAATGTGATTTTGCAAATACATTCAGCTAAGCCAAACAGTAAAACAATCTTTGAAACCAAATCGAGTCTGGATAACAGGGCAACTACATGGAAAATGTGCATATTCAAATCAAATGTGCCCAGTATTTGTTTAAATGTTCATTTCTATTAATTTCCATTACTTCAAATCCAAAGGCTACAGTCAAGGGGGAAAGGATATTGTTATGGACCTAGGGTTGATTTATCTTATTTTACTGGCACATGGGAATATGGAAAGAATTTATTTGTTCAATAATTTATCCAACCGTTTTAACTATGACTGCATAAACCAAGAGGTTGACAATATCATCCATTTAGTTTTTCGTTCTTGGGTAGGTTAATAAAGTTAACAACTCATGTATGTATAATAACTCACATCTTAAATCCTAAGATCATACATGTCAAATGTTAACTCATACAAAAAATACAGAAGAATCGTTTTTAATATCTCTACGCATACATAAAACTAAAATTGAAAAGAAAAGAAAACATCTTCCAAATTGACTTGTTTCGCACACAATTCATTACACGTGCTGGTTCACATGATACATTATTTATGTAGCAAAATCATACATTAAACAGTATTCTAACAAAACAAAAGAAGGCGCTTACTTGTCTAGCACAGAATTCAAAGGTGCATGTTCATCTGTAGACCAATATACAGAAAATCCAATAATATGCTTCAACTCAGAAGGTGGTTCAACTGCAATTTTTCCAGAAAAATCAACAGCCACAGATTGATTTTCTAATTTGCTTCAAAAAATCAGAAACTTGGTACTGATTAATAACCCAAAAATCAGAAATCAGAAACTTGGTACTGATTAATAGCCATTTTCATCATATTATGGAAGGAAGTCACAAAATATTAATAACCATTTCTACCACAAATAAAATAGAAAGTTGATTAGTAACAGAGCCAAAATTTAAAACAGAACAAATGGAGCATGACCATAAAAAATGTATTGATTTATATGTATATATTAAGTAAGAGAAAGGTTTCGTTGCTTCTTGGGTTTTCCAGCATTACCTTGAAATTATCCATGAATGTAAATGAAAATTATCCTTGAATTTATGACAGATACATACCAACCAAAAATTAAGGATATGATCCCAATATTCATCATAAATGGTGCACTAAACAACCTAGTGATAATGTGTTTTTTGAAACTCTGAGTATGATAAAGTGAAGTGTTGCAGTGTTACTTTCCAATTTACATTAACGGGACAACTATGCCTCATTTATAAGCTCAATGATCAATAACCGTCTGATTAAATTTGCAAATAAAATATCTATTCGTTAAGAACAAAGTGAAGTAAAAAGGTCGAAGATTATTTTACCTCTTCATAGCTCACCTAGAATTACTACCTCTTGATCGATCCCCTTATTATCCACATGCTATCAGTATTGCAAAAAAATTGGAACCTTTAAGGCATCCATCATAGATATCCAGATATGAAATCACTCAAAGTTTGGTTCTTTTGCTGCAGACTCCTGCAAACTTTGCTTTCTTGCAAACAGTTCTTAATTTTTTTTCCCAATTCTTTTCATTCCATGCCATATTATTTAAAAGATATGATATATTTAAGTTGCACATTAACAGTTTGAATATTGCATTTACGCATTGATGAATAATCACATGACCATTAAGAAGAACACATCATGTATTGTACATGACACATGATTATGTTGAGTCAACGGTTTCAATACTTATTTTGATTAATGACAAGAAGGAGCTTCATGATCGACAAAAAGAAGACTCAATGTTTTATAGGTTAGAAGATGGCTATTTTAGAGTTATTTATGCTAAAATCTATCCTCAAATAATCATACTTCTTATTCTCTTCAAAAATATACATGAAAACTCATTTTTTTATGTAAATTGACAAAATCCTGTCAACCTATTAAAACTAACAGGTCAACAGCTTTTGAAACTTAACAGGTTGACCTGTTAAAATTAATAGGTCAACAGCTTTTTGAAATAACGGTCAAAAACCTGTCAACCTATTAATTTTTCATGTCGACCTATTTTTGAATTTCATGAAGAGTCATCTTCTTTCTTGAAAAGTTGCATCCATTTCTCTTCATTAAAAATCACTCCTTTTGATTGCAACTTTTCACTAATAATTACAACTTCTCATTTGCTATAAATACATCATCTTTCATTCATCCAAATCACCGATTCTTGCTCTAATTTCTGATCTTACTTTCTAAATACTCTTGCATTCTAAAAGCTCCCAAATTCAAGTTACTTATTGAATCCTTGATAATATTTCTCATATTTTGATTCAACAAGCAACTAACTTTCTTCAAATCTTCGCATTCAATTCATATACTTGAGGATAAGATTATAAGAAGGGTGTACTCAATTATTGACTAATCAGTGTTGAAACAAGAACACATTCAGAAGTCAAACTCTTGTATTTGTTGTACTTCTGTGTGGGTAAGCTTGTAGCCCATGAAATCAAGTGGGTAAGCTTGTAGCCCGTAAATCAAGTGGGTAAGCTTGTAGCCCGTGAAATCAAGTGGGTAAGCTTGTAGCCCGTAAATCAAGTGGGTAAGCTTGTAGCCTGTGAAATCAAGTGGGTAAACTTGTAGCCCGTAAATCAAGTAGTGTTTTGAACATGTTCCTCCGGGTGAAGAGAGGGTGTTGTTTAGTGAAAAGCCGAAGAGGAGCTTCGGGACTGGACGTAGGACTGGAGGTCCGAACCAGTATAAAAATCCCGGTGTCGTTACTCTACTTTACTTTACTTTACTGCATTTATAGTTGTTTGTGATATATATATTGTTTGCGAATATTTATTCACATAACTATTGAATAGCTTAAGTTATCACATACATTCCGCATAGCCATATTATAGATCCTGCACAAGTCTTACACAACCGGACTTTACAATTGGTATCAGAGCGAGGTGTTCTAGAGATCGTAACAACATCCTAGAACAAATGGCAATAAAGAAATCTAGTCAAGGCATTAGAAAATGGAAGAGCAACAAAGCAGAATCAGGAAAGCAAGGAAACAAATGTCTCATGGCAAAAGTCAGATCACAATCGGTATGTACAGATTCTTTATATAAAGATCTTTTGTTAAACCATGAGAAATTATTGAAAGAATTTAAAACTTTGAGCAAACTCAATACTGTCATTATAGCCAAGTCAAAAATTTGCGAGCAAGAAAATTCCAAATTAAAAGAATATAACAATGTTCTTTTAAAGGAAATCGATCTTTTGCAAAATAGAAATAAATCTTTAGAAGATTCTTTAAATAATTCTAGTTCTTTAATTTCGTCTCTTGAAAAAGAGAATGGAGCTTTAACTGAAAAGAATTTAGAACTATCTAAAGAATGTGAGTTTTTAAAGGTGAATAATAATATTTTGCAAAATGAAATTTCTGACTCAAAAGAAAATTTTGAAAATTTACAATCTTCTTTAGATAATTCAAAATCTCAAATTTTAGGTCTCAAAACTGAGAATGGTACTTTAAAAAGGAAAATTTCTGAATTAAATAAGGAAATTGACGATTTAAAGAATAACAAAATTTCTTTTGAAAATGTCAATAGCGACTTTGGAAATAAATTTGATAAATGTGCAAATAAGTTCGCAAAATTTAATAAAGGTCAAAATGATTTAAATATGATTTTATCTAGATCTCGACCTTTACATGACAAAAGTGGTTTAGGATATAATAAAACTAATCTTAGAAATAGTACTAGATATGCTTTCATGTACAATAAAAATATTACTACTAGTACTAATGCTCATCCTAGATCCAATTATTATAGAAATTCGAATACTTCTATGACTAGAGATCTGTATAATAGATCTAGAAGTATGAAAAGGAATATCAATAGAGATTACTTAAGTATTTGGGTTCCTGTAAGTTGGAAAAACAGAGAAAAATATATTGATGATTATTTTGATTCAGTAGTTAATAATGAAAATTTTATCTTTAAAGATTCCATTAAACCCTCTTGGGTATGGTTACCTTCCATCTAACTCATGGACCCAAACAAAGCAAGTGGGTACCAAAAGTATACATGTCATATAATTTTTGCAGGTACACCACAACAAAGAGAAGGCTATTCGGTATCTCTAAATATCTTTGAAAATTTAGCTTATCAAAAAGCACATGTTTCAATATTTCATCGTCATCGAGGACACAAAATTCATGGGATAAGAATTACAACAAAAATGAAGGCGGAAGTGCAAAATACTCTCCTTGGGAACCAAGAAAATAATTTTAATATATCGGATCTAAGGAGATATTTTATATTCCTTTTAATATTTGTTTTATTTCTTTCTTCATGTATTTAATATATATTATTATAATAAAATGTTGTTTGAGTTTGATTTTTTTCAAAATAAGGCAGAAAAACAATTTTTGACAAATTAGGTCGACCTGTTAAAAAATATAGGTCGACCTGTTTTGAATATTTTCAATCCAGAGAAGAATTAGGTCGACCGGTGGCAAAATATATGTCGACCAGTTTTAAGTTGTTCATACAGGTCGACCAGTCAAAAACTATAGGTCAACCGGTTTCATATTCTTTTTAAACAGAGAAATTTTAGGTCGACCGGTATACTTTTTAGGTCGACCGGTTTTGTTTCAGCAAGTAAACAGGTTGACCGGTTGAACATTTAGGTCGACCTAATTGTACTATTTCTGTCTTTTTCTCCTACCCGAAACTTTTTAGGTCGACCGCCTTGATTTTATAGGTCGACCGGTCTCTCTGAATTTTTTTTTATAAAGACACGTCGTTTCAAATTCCAAACTCAAACACCATTTCTTATACTATTTTAAAATTATACTACTCTCGATTATTGAGGTTATTATGATATTTATTCTTTTTAATCGATGACAAAGGGGGAGAAATATTTTACATATACTATTTAAAATATATGTGCTTAATATGGTAAAAGTATATGTGTGCTAACATTTGTTAATGCAGGAATCAAAAGGTAAGATTATTTACTAACAAATGTTGCAGAAATTCAGGGGGAGCTTTATATTCAAAGGGAGAAAATCCAAGGTGTTGTCATCAATCAAAAAGGGGGAGAATGTTGAGACACGAGAATTTCGATTGATAATAACAAAATAGAGATCAATGGAAATCATGACATGGAGCTAAGATTATGGATATGTAGATGTTTAAAGGGAGACAAAGCTTATATACAGGGGGAGATAGCAATAAAGATTAAAATATCAAGCTATATTGTCATCAATCAAAAAGGGGGAGAATGTTGAGTCAACGGTTTCAATGCTTATTTTGATTAATGACAAGAAGGAGCTTCATGATCGACAAAAAGAAGACTCAATGTTTTATAGGTTAGAAGATGGTTATTTTAGAGTTATTTATGTTAAAATCTATCCTCAAATAATCATACTTCTTATTCTCTTCAAAAATATACATGAAAACTCATTTTTTTTTATGTACATTGACAAAATCCTGTCAACCTATTAAAACTAACAGGTCAACAGCTTTTTAAACTTAACAGGTCAACATGTTAAAATTAACAGGTCAACAGCTTTTTGAAATAACGGTCAAAAACCTGTCAACCTATTAATTTTTCCTGTCGACCTATTTTTGAATTTCATGAAGAGTCATCTTCTTTCTTGAAAAGTTGCATCCATTTCTCTTCATTAAAAATCACTCCTTTTGATTGCAACTTTTCACTAATAATTACAACTTCTCATTTGCTATAAATACATCATCTTTCATTCATCCAAATCACCGATTCTTGCTCTAATTTATGATCTTACTTTCTAAATACTCTTACATTCTAAAAGCTCCCAAATTCAAGTTACTTATTGAATCCTTGATAATATTTCTCATATTTTGATTCAACAAGCAACTAACTTCCTTCAAATCTTCGCATTCAATTCATATATTTGAGGATAAGATTATAGGAAGGGTGTACTCAATTATTGACTAATCAATGTTGAAACAAGAACACATTCAGAAGTCAAACTCTTGTATTTGTTGAAGTCCTGTGTGGGTAAGCTTGTAGCCCGTGAAATCAAGTGGGTAAGCTTGTAGCCCGTAAATCAAGTGGGTAAGCTTGTAGCCCGTGAAATCAAGTGGGTAAGCTTGTAGCCCGTAAATCAAGTGGGTAAGCTTGTAGCCCGTGAAATCAAGTGGGTAAACTTGTAGCCCGTAAATCAAGTAGTGTTGTGAACCTGTTCCTCCGGGTGAAGAGAGAGTGTTGTTTAGTGAAAAGCCGTAGAGGAGCTTCGGGACTGGACGTAGGACTGGAGGTCCGAACCAGTATAAAAATCCTGGTGTCGTTACTCTACTTTACTTTACTTTACTGCATTTATAGTTATTTTTGATATATATTGTTTGCGAATATTTATTCGCATAACTATTGAATAGCTTAAGTTATCACATACATTCCGCATAGCCATATTATAAATCCTGCACAAGTCGTACACAACCGGACTTTACAGATTATACAATAACTAAAGTAATCTTGCATTATCTGCTACCAGGCATTATGGTAAATAAAGGTAAAAAAGCATTTTGTTGCCTTAAGTCTACATAGCACTGATCAAAAGAACAGAAATAAAAAAATAGATGAAACATACCGTGGTTGAAATGAAAAGCGTTAGATCTGAAAACAGAACCAAATCTGCAATGAAGTCAACAATAAAAAAACAAAAAGCTCAAACCAACGGATAGCACATATAAGTGGCAGACACTGGAAACAGACAACTTGCACGTAGCATTTAGCAGTCATACTCTACAAATTATATGACCTGAACATAACATTAGCAAGTAAAGGTTGAAGTAAAAAATAATTAGAGAAATACATGCTAGAAATACAAACAAATTTGTTTAAGCAAATTCAAGTTGACTATTATCGTATTCATTCCAATTCGAGTTATTGTTTCAGAGCAACCTACCAATTATTAAACTGCAAAATTGCATGGCTAACCATAAAATAAATATAGTGAACATTCAAAGCAATTTAAAATGAGGGATAGTTGGGAACATACCAGATATTTTCTTCAAAAGAGGGAGGATCACATTAATCAGAAATGATAACTTGTAGGCCTCTCCTTCAAATCTATCACTGATGCACAGGCACCATGGTAAGTACCTGATTTGCTATACAGAGGTATAAATAGGGATGGAATAAGAAAAGTTCTATCTAATAAGTTCATATGATTTTTTTAATCCAAAATAAGTTATACCTCCATCCTTTTTAATTTCCACGATTTACTATAATAAGCGTGAATGCTTCTTGTTTTCCTTTGTTCTCAAGACCTAAAGGATGAATATAACATCAAAAAGAACATACATTCAAGATACAGAAACCCAATTATAACATCAAAAAGAACATACATTCAAGATACAAAAACCCAATTTCAGTGATTACCTTTAGATTCCCCTTTTCATGTAAAATAATCCTATCATTCAATTTCAACGGTTACTTCCCTCAAAACTTGAGCTAAAATAATCATATCAATTCAATCACAACCTGAAATTGAAACTGCTAAAATAAATATAACAGTTAAATAACAATTCAATCACAACCTGGAATCAAAATTCCATCTGCCCTACAGGAGGAACCCTTGTAAAAAATCATAGCTTTTCATCTATACTGCAAAAAAAAAAAAAAAAAAAAAAAAAAAAAAAAGATCAACAAAACAACAATGAGCTAAACTGTGGAAAATAATACAACCGATCTGTGATTTTAATGGGCATAGAATAAAGTAAAGTAAACTATACCACGTCCGATATTTGAAACGACACCAGATCCAAAAGTTTTACACATAAATCTTATTGATGTTCTTCCCATCAGCATCTCGTAATGAATCAACAACAAAAAATGAACCTGGAAGTGGCAGAAATCATTACTAAATTTGCAAATTAACCTAATTTATAACATAACTAAAAGCTTTCACGTTAATTAGCAAATTAACATGGAAGAGTAATAATATTGATGACTTACTCCCATCGATGACCTCAATTTCGTGGCCTGGAAAGCAGTAAAAAAAACAATTTGCAAATTAAAGAGAAGAAAACAAAAATAGAAGAAATATACCATAGTTGAAATGAAAAGCGAAATATACCGTAGTTTAAACTTCGTGAAGAAGTGGAGTTGCAATAACCGAGCAGAAGAAGAATCTTGAGGAAGAAGCGAAACTGTAGAAAAATAAAAAAAATAAGAACTGTGTAGAAGCCGATTAAAAAAATAGAACTGTAGAAGAATCGTGAGGGAGTAGCGAAACTCGAAGAAAATAAAAAAATACGAAGAACTTTGTAGAAGCCGATTATTAAAAAAAAAATAAGTGGTTTTGGTGCGCGTGTGATGTGAGGAGCGAATTGGAGGTATTTTTTGTTTATTTAGTAGGATTGTGGAAGGAAAAAGGTGAGTTTTGGAAGGAAAATTGACTTGCTTTAGTATATTGTAAGATATGAATCATATTTTTTTTCTTTGCAGCATTCTAATTGATCGAGCTATATTTCTTAGTAATAGTCTAACTGTTTTATGCTTGGCAGATATTTATGTACATAAGTAGTGAACAAAAACTGCTTCTGCTCATGCTTCCAAATCTAAGTATTGAACCCTAATCAGACTAGAGTGCCAATCTTTTGCTATTGCTACTGAGTAAATATCAACTTAAACAATATTACACTCAATGTCATCCTAGTTAGAAGATAATATTAGCAGGAAGGAAAGGCAGGACGCGGCTTAGATAATTAAAAATTCAACATCAAAAACATGTTTTGTTATAAATAATATACAATAAGAAAGGCATTATAAGAGGACGAAGAGGATACTATTATTCATTCCAGAATTTTTATACGCAATTTACATTACATGAGCTCCTTATATAAAGGCTTGGGAGCTTGGAGAAAACTTATCCACCAATGTGGGACTAAACCATATATGACAAAAACATATTCACACATATATTTTACAACACTCCCCCTTGAATATGCGTATATAAAGATGATAAGATTAATTGCCTCGTTAAAAACCTTTTTATGAAAAACCCTATGGGAAAAATCATAAACAAGGAAAAGAGTACAATTTTTATTTCATCTCTAGGTAACATATTGACAATGTTCCAATGAGGGTTGATACTTCTGGATCAAAATAATGTCTCATTAAAAACCTTACTAATAAAAACCCAGTGGGAAAAATATTAGTGAAGGAAAAGAGTACATTACAGCATAATATATGCTCCCCCTGATTCGTAATGCATTATTCAAATAGTTTGGTGATGCAAGCGGCGCATACCAATTTTATGTATCATCTTCTGCAACGTTGATTTTGGAAGTGCCTTCGTGATTGGATCTACTGGATTTTCTTGAGATTGGATTTGCTTCACTTTTATCTTATTGTCCCTTTTTGGAGCTCATGTGTGAATTTTTTTTGTGAGAAATGTGTTTTGTCCTATCACCCATGATATATCATGTTTGAATCTGAACTACACATGCTGCATTGTCTTCATAAATAATTGATCTTCCTGTAGTTGAGGGAAGTTGACATGTGTAATGTTTGCTTTGTAGATCTCCACGAAATAGCTGCATTGTTGTTTTAAACACTATCCAGTTTGTGATTTTGCTTTATGTGGATCAGAAAAATAACTTTAACACTCCTTGAATATGTGTCTTCAAATTCTTGAATGCTTCTTATAGTAGCTTGAAATTATTCCCTTTGAAAGATTATTGCTCCCCCTCATAGTATATTGCTTGCAAATATCTATTCGGATGACATAAATATTGTTTGTTGCCTTGTTAAAAAGCTCTATTAGGAAATCCCAATGGGAAAAATCTTGAACGAGGAAAAGAGTGCAACCCTTGAAATTATATTAAAATGATATTTCTTCTAAGATTTCGATACTTCAGGATCGATGTAATGCCCCATTAAAAACCTTACTAAGAAAAACCCAATGGGAAAAATCTTAGTGAAGGAAAAAAGAGTACAAAAACATATTTTCAATAATTTACTACATTAAATGTAGAATGATACTTCTGGATCAATATAATTCTTCAGTAAAAATCTTACAAAGTAAAACCCAGTGGGAGAAGCCTTAGTTAAGGATAAAAATACAGACTAACTTAAATAATATATTTGAGATGTTATTCCTTGATGTGGTGCTTGATTCTTCTAGATCAAGATACTGCCTCATTTAAACTTTTAAAATTTACTTGAGGATGATACTTCTTTTGGTATCTCAAATTTCATTATAGATACTTCTGGATCCATAAATATGCATCTCATTGACAATATTACTCAAACAAATCTTGTATAGAAAATAAAATCAAGAGGTAATAATCTTTAGTCTTCATACTTCCGATGTTCATCATTTATTAACATTTGCCTCATTAAAACCTTCACAATGGAAAACCCTATGGGAAAAAACTAAAGTGAAGGAAAAAGAGTACAACATCACAAGATAATTCTTAATGAACTTTTCTTTAAAAACTTTTGTGTGCATTTTCATGCTTCAGGCATGTTTTCTTATTAATTTTGTGCTTCAATCAGGTTTGCACACTACAATACATTTGTAATGAAAAATAATAGTTTCATTACAACAATACTTAAAAGCAGGAAGTAATCTACTCATCTTGAATTATATCAAGATTTTCATTACAACAATACTTAAAAGCATGTTGTAATTTATATTCTATGTTATTTGCATTCTTTATAATTACTAAAGTTATTTATGTTCTTCAGGAACCTGTACACTTCAATGAATTTTGCATATGTTCTTCAGCAACCTTTATACTTCAATGAATTTTGCATATCACAACTATACTTAGAAGTATATTAAATGTTCTATTACAACAATACTTAAAAGTAGGAAATAATCTACTCATCATGAATTATATCATGATTTTCATTATAACAATACTTAAAAGAATATTGTAATCAACTCTCTTTATTCTTTATATTCTATATAACCAACAAAGTAACTTATGTTCTTTAGGAACTAATATTCTTATATCGTTTAGTGTGATTTAACAAATATTCATACCCTCGAGGTTTATTCACTACTCTGCAGACTACAGGTTCACATTTCTCAATTAGAGAAGGATTCATGATGGCCAATCATGATTTAACATAAGCGCTTTACTTTTTTTTATAAATTTATCATCGATGATTATATATTGTCAGTTCTAGATATAATTTATTGAGATCTCTTTATTTATCTATTTTAGGTACCTAAACCACTTCTGGGGTTATTTGACAATCATGTCATGGATCTCCTCAAGAGACTCCTTAGGTGTTTCTTCAAGAACGCTCACCTCCTTCATTAGGCATCTTTATTACTTACTTCAAAAGTATTTTGAACTGACTTTTAAACCAATCTTTAAATGTGGTTTATGCATTTTGATCCTTCTGGGATTCAAATATATATTGAAGTAAGTCTACAAGGGATATTATTTATAATTTATTCGTGTGTCAATTATTTAACACTGATACTCAAAATGAAATTGTATCCCTTTATCCTCCCTCTCAATGTTGACAAACATTGTCACACTAAATAATAATAATCATGGGATTCTCATTTTGATCCATTATCACATTGCTGCTAGCAAATATATTATATGTATATCAGTTGTAGGAGGATAACCCTTTAATTAGTCGATAAGATGCATTCATTTTTTTTATTACTTATTCTCTTTCATTGATCAACAATATTGGAGGAATTTTCTTATTGTACAAATCATTTGGATACACATATGACTTCAGGTCATTCAACATTCATGTTGATTGAAATTTAAATCACTAAATAATAATTATGCATAATCTATAAAATAAGCTTATAACAAACTTCAGGTTGTTAGTTAAATATTTGCAGATATGAATATATAAATACGTGCGTCCACGTAAAATAAATTTGCATAGTCTTTCTCATTTGAGATAATGATTTTAGAATAAATTATTACAAAGATCAAACTATTGATTTTAATGTATTGATCAGTGTCATTACAAATTCTTCAGGATCGTATGATAATGTTCAAAACTTCTGGTTTAAAAACATATCGAACTTCTGGTCCAAATAAATATATGAACAACTTCAAGTTGTTAAGTTGATAGAGTTTTGATATCGTTTCTAGGATATTCCATAAACACCATTTGTGGAGTTTTAATACATATTTTCTCTTTTAGGAGAAATTAATGAACTTTTCTACAAATATTTATCGCTTTTAATTGTAGAAATATCTTCTGGAGATATTTTATTATTTTCAAATAAATTGATCTCTTCTAGAGATATCGTACCATTTCCAAATATACAAATATCCTCTAAAGATATTTTGTTATCACCGCTTCTGGGATGAACTTATCTCCTCCAGAGATAAATATATACAAACTATTGATATGTCATATCAATATACAAAAATGCATATCAAACTTTAAATGTGGTAACAAAATTAGATGCATTGAATAAGATTAAAAAAAATCACTATTTCTGGAGTGTATGATATTCCTACAGGGAACATATCTTTTATTTATGTAATTGCAATGCAACAAATAAAAAAATCTCTAACATCTCTTCTAGGATGTTGGATTTTCTATATAAAAATAAATCTCTAGAACATCTCTTCAAGAGATTAATATGCATATTATATCTTCAGAATATTCAGTTAACATAAATTGTACATGAAAGATGTCAATTAGATGAAACCCGTTTAGAGATTTTCTATTGAATCCAATGTTATTTTCACATATTATTATGTGTGTGCCTCTTTTAACATATTATTATGTGTGTGCCTCTTTTAACTTCTTCTGGAAGTATAATCCTTTCATGTCACAACTTCAAGAAAGCTTCGGGTTTCTATTTCTTGAGTATTATGATTTATTTATTTCCTTTAACTCCTTCAGGAAGTAAAATCTTATCATTTTACATAATTTCAACATACCTTTAGGCTACTTATTCATGAACTTCAAGTTCTTTTTTTTTTTTTTTTTTTATGAACTTCGGGTTCTCAAATTATGTGTATGCTTCTTGTTTGGAAGCTTATAAATTTTGATAAGTTAGGAAAAATATTGATATGAATTCAAGACTTCAGGTCTTGGGTTTTGAGTTATACAACTCCTTGTTAAAATAATTTTTTCACACAACTTCAGGTTGTTGAACCTATTTCTTCCATTATATCTATATTACTTGCCAAATAAATACATAAAAAAAATCATACTTATATCCATATTCTGAGCATGAACATATAACATTTAATTTACAATAACCAATGCATTTATGATAATAGTAACTGCAATTAACATTTATAATAATATGGAAATACAATATAGGTTACCATAACGATACATTTAATGCATTCATTGTAAAAATAACGGAAATAACGATTATAAGGTTTAAATATATGAATCAAATAAATAAATTTTACTTAAATCAACAATTTTGATATAGCTACAGTATTGGTCGACAACAAAACTGAAATAAACAACTTATAGTTGTACTGCATTTCTCAATAATCAAATTTTCTAAAATATCATATATATGCATAATATCTAATCAAGAATTGAGTAGAAATGCATAATTATAGAACCGAGATTTTACATTCCTTAATATGAATGATTCTAAAAACTTGTAAATCTATACGAAAAATTAACAAATATAAATTACATGCTTTAGATTCAAATTATGCAATCCATATAAAGATTTTTAGATCTTTCTTTTTGCATCAAAATTACTTCTTACCATCATAGAAACAGCAGGTTCTAAGATTTCTATTTTATAACAAAAATTACTTTTGCATTCACTTCCGGTGTGCAAAACTAAGATAAATATATAGATCTTAATATGATCTTCAGGATGCATTTTTTTTTAAAATGTTTTCTTAAGAAACAACAAAATATTTCTTCTAAAAATATAATATGTTCTAAAATGACTATAATAAAACTTCAAGTTTTATCATGATCCATATATCGTTATTGTATATTTTAAATTGAAGCATCTTTTCTAGAAAGTGCTTTCGTTCACATATGAGAGTCATTTTACTATTTTTCTTCAAGAAAATAATATTTATTATAAGTAATGATCTCATTTAACAATAAATTTCTTTAAGAAATTATGTGTAGCATAAAACTGGAATATAAGCGTTTTTCCTTATTTATTTTTTTTCGAAACTTGCAATTACATGCCTTTTCAAATCCTTTTCTATTACATGTCATTTGCTACAAGCAAAAATTAAATGCAATTACATGCTTCGAGGATTTTATTTCATCTTTCTCATTTGCATATGAACTTCAGGTTCTTCATTTGCATATGAACTTCAGGTTCCTCATTTGAAAAAGTTTGTATACATGGTGAGTTTTCAATTTCACTTCCGGTGATAAAATCAATATTGCTATTGAGCTTAAATGCTACATCATCATATTTCATACCCATAATACTCTTGGGTGTACATAAAAAAAAAATCATACATATTTTATCTTCAGTCTATCCAAAAGAATTACATGCAAAAAGGAATAGTAGATCGAAAAGGATAATACTAGATCTACCTCTACATCATCAACAATGAAAATAATACATATACAACCGAATCTCCATCAATTTGGATTTGAAAAATTCAAAATTAGATCCGCAAAGAAATGAAAGAATACATCTACAAATATTTAGGATCAACAAAAATAATTAGATCTAAAAGTTAGATTCATTGGACTACAATCTAGATCTACAAAAAATATACAGGAAAAGAGATCTAGAAGTTTGAGTCAGATCTAAAAGAACTGAAGATATGACAAATTCATAGATCCATTGATCTAATATTCTCAAACAGAAAATAATTCTATAAAAAAAAATATAAATTCATGAATTCATATCTTCAAATAAAAATTACTTACATGATAGATCCATAGATATAGATCTAGAATATTTCAAACAATAACTCTAATAGAATGTCGTGCTAATAACATGTTATAAATAATATACAATAAAAAAGGCATTAAAGGAGGACAAAGAGAATACTATTATTCATTCCAGAATTTTTATACGTAATTTACATTACATGAGCTCCTTATATAAAGGCTTGGGAGCTTGGAGTAAAACTTATCCATTAATGTGGGACTAAACAATATATGACAAAAGCATGTTCACACATATATTTTACAATATGTTTAATTTAGTCAGCCATTGATTATTTAATTTCTGCAAATTATTTACGTACCAGTGGATGCTTATTCAGTGAACATACAGCGCGCGGACCATGAATATTAAGCGTTTTATCCAATTCATGTCTTAACAAAGTAAATTTGAAAGCAATATATACCATGCATGTAAGTTTAATTAATCAGTGATTGCTAAGAATAGCAACGCATCTCATACCAGAGAAGGACAACGAACTCAACATAAATCTGCCTATGTTCATTCAATTGTAACAGAAATTACACAAAACTTAGCTAAATGGCAGAAATCAACAACGACATTTGAAATTTTGAATTCGACACCACCAATCAATCAATTCAACGATTCCAGACCCATTTGCATTCAGCTTAAAAAGAAACAGAAAAATGAAAGAATGTTCACACATGAGGAGGCAGCTAACGATAATTCAAGATCTGATAACTTACCCTGATATCGGATGCAACATGAACCAGTCCCCAACTACAACCCTGAAAAATACCCTCAGGATCATCCAATATGCAAAGTCTCAAATTCTTTGTAGGAAGAGACGGCCAGTCGGGACCACTCTCCAACACTACAAGTTTGCCCGCGACCATCAGCGGCAGCTGCAACTTGAAGAAGCTTTCAAACTTGAATACTGCCTTCGGCATTTCACTGCATTTCATTTTGCATGGCTGTCCATCCAATTCCAAATCATATAACTCTGTACTGCACCCGTTTTCCAACACCACCTTCACTGAACAAAGCAGCGTCCAACTGTGTCCCCCACCGCTTAGACGGTTCAGTGTATATATCTCCACCATCTTCGTTGTATCGTCCACAATCACAATGCCCAAGGCGTCACCGATTCTTCCCAATTGTACCGTTCTTGGGTCTATAATCACGTCGTCATAGGGCATGTTGATTTCACGCACTAATCCAATCTCGGTGTCCAGACTAATTACAAAAGCAGCCCTTTCGGGTATGGTTTTAGTGCAAACAAGAAGGAACACATCACGATCACAAGAAGCAAAAACTCTTTCAAGAATATAGTTTGTCCCTGACATCTCTCTCTGGAACCAATACCACCTGTTGTTGTGGCTGGAGAATACGTCTATGCGATATGTAATACATTCAATCTCAGGGGCATGGCCGTTCTTTGATTTCTCAAATGGGTCCATGAGGAATACAACGGAGAAGCTTGATGGAGAAGTAGCGAGAATGGCAATGCAAGAACTGGGATGGTGCTGCCCTTGAAGATATGGAAGGGGAAGGGGCTCGACTGAGCCTTCTTGGATGGTGGGGTTGAATAAGCAGTAGCTATGGGCGGAGCCGTCGTAGATTAGTAAGAGGCCTCTTGAAGAAGAGCAAACGAATGAATTTGGAGGAAGATGTAGATCTGGAAAAGCAGGGCCCAACCCTACGCCATATGAGGTGACACCTTCATCGTCTTCTAATTGGTACATGATGTGAGTAACAGATCGGTTTGGTATGTGATTTAAGCCCGGATTACCTGCCATTGTATGTTTTGATAGCAGGAACGAAGAAGAGAGTTGAGTTCTTTAAGATGAATATGGGTGGGTTCTTGGATCTTGTGGTGTTGCGATAGAGAATAGAGATTATGGGAGTGGCTTTTCTCTCTTTTTTCTTGAGATGTAAGTTGGCTGATTGCTGATTTTATAACGGCTATGTTAACTGAATGTATCTGAACTTTTCCATGCCTTCTTGTGTTGGTTGATTAGCTCATAAGACTCATAACCAAACAGACGCGCAGATATATAGCCTAATTTTCAAACTTAAACACTCTTGTACATGAGAAACGCAATTTTAATTTGACATCATTAATTACACATCATTCTCGAATAAGAGATTTTCATTTATAAAAGTTTTTATTATTACTGCAGGATGTATTTATAAAAATAAAGATTTCTTAATATTACACTAATCTATGATCAAATTACACTTTTCACTTGTTATGATAGTTTTTTTTTTTTTTTTTTTTTTTTTTTTTTTTTTTTTTTTACCATTTCACTGCTATAAGCTAACTCAATAAAATTTCCGATGTAAGAAATAAAAACATCTTCTGAGTATTTACTGAAAAAAGAAAACAACATAATTTTCACGTAAAAAAGCAAACGTTTTACCGTATGTAATTAACAAGAGACTCTTGAAGTTAGTGTTTTAATTTATTTTTCATTAATTAGGGTTTATGATTTCAGAATTAGAGCTAGTAGCAATTTACCCCGTCGGTGTTAAAAACGATAGATACTTACCGTTTTTTGGCTTCATAAACGGCACAGGTTTGTCGTATTAGTGTATTTGAGTAACAACATATTCTCTTGTATACGGTAAGAGTACACCGACAAAAGTTGGTATTTACGACAATCGGTGACTCTTTGTAAATAGTTTGATGATTCATGTTGTATAGTTAATAAATAGTAGGACGACAATTGATAGTATACATGGCAGAAGCTGACTTTTTTTTATTATATAAACGGCCCTTTGTTGTCTAATATATTGTATATTTTTGAATTGAAATATTTTATATAGATTCGACGGTTTAGATGAAGATGACAATTGCTATGATTTCGAACATTCTGACAGCAACGACAATGAAAATGGAGAAAATAATAGCAATTTTATCGAAAATGATATAAAGAGAATTTAAATAATTAGCTAGCTCTATCGCATTGTAATTACCTCGATTTAACTTGGCATTTCACTACATATAAAATACGACAAAAATATTTCAATTATATATGGTTTATGTTTTTTTAATTTGATAATGAGGGTAATTGAGCTATGTTGATGTTTTATGATGCACTTGTTCGAATCAAAGGAAGTGTACTAGATTGGTGCGTGGAACGTGAAACTAGCGTACATTTTATTATTAATATAAAAAGAGCAAGAACCCAAAATTTATTAGCTAAGGGAAAATGATCGTTGATGCTTCTAGCATGTAAAAGAAGAGAAAAATACACTGATCATAAGGCAAAAGGTCATATTGTAAAAACACAACAGAAATGACAAAGATCGAAAAGGAGAAAATAGGAACCTTGCCAGAGGAAGGGACAAAAGATATTAACGGTGTGATGATCATCGTTAAGAAGGGCCCTGAAACATTTCATTAACAGATAGGTTGCTTGTCTTGGCTGTTAATATTATTCACATGGCCATGGACTGGAACAACATTCAGAAACTTTCATTTTGATTTACGACGTTAAATAGATGACTTCAACATTTACATCTATCTAGAAGACGTGACTTGACTGACTTTTGTAATGCAATATAGATATTCTTCGAGAAGATGTGATGTTCCATGAAAATAGTTCTAGTAATGGAGGTGTATGAGTAAAACTGGATATGAAGACTTGTCTCGATTCAAAACATTTTTTGTCTTCATAGAAGCATACTATGTGAGGGCAAATGTTATTTAATGTTTGACAAACACCATTGTCCTAGTGATTAAGACACTTCAACATGGTGCAAGATATTATGGGTTCGAATCCCGCCTTGTGGGATTTAATGTACTTGTCATATATTGTGTTATATACTATCTAGACTTGTTTATAAAGTACATAATTTTAAAAAACTATAAGGAGTGCAAATGAAAAGATGGTGTTTTTTTTGTAAAAGACATGGATCAATACCGCTCCAACAAAGTTTCAAAAAATGGTATGGAACAACTCATATTATGGATCTACATGTTATTTTTGATGAACAAAACAAAGTTTGAAGACAGACGATGGAACAAAACGGAACCATCAAATTTACAAATTTTCCCTCAAAGACCTAAGGCTTGAAAACTTGAGAACTTTTGAAGATAACAAATAATTATCAAAACATAAATGGTCGTAGATCCGTCAAATTTTAGAGATGGAGAAATTCTGATCGTTTTCATCCTGGTTTCTCGTACTTGCTTGTTTGAGCAATTATAAACAAGATCTAGTGATTCAATCAAGAAACTGTAAAGAACAATTGAATTTGTAATTGTATTGATGGAATCTGAGTGAAATTGTATTGATGATAAACTGAAAATGATTGTACAAGGTTCGATGTGGCCATATATTTATATAAATGTACATATGGCCATCGTTACATGAAACAGGCTTGTAATAAATGTTCTGGGCTAAACCCAATAACAATGTTAACCTATTACAATGTAATATTACACATAGAAGGCGACCGCACTTATTTATTGTTTTCAATACCCCTTCTCAAATTAGGTTTCTGTAACCTCTGGAAAACCCTAATTTGCTGTGGCCGCTCGTCAATTATCGCCCTCCCGATGCTGAAGATAGATGAATCTGAGACTAAAGTACATTAAGAGAGCCTCATCAAGTGAAATCGAACTGTGCGAGATCTGATTTGAGCTGGTTTTCATCTCCGAAGGGTTTGCTCTGGCGAATCCTTGTCAGGTTGTATATTTCCTTTGATTTTAAGCTCATCTCTAAGTCTTATAAAGTTCCTTGCTGATATGATTTAGTAAATATATCAGCTGTAACGTCCCGCCTTTTTGACCGCTTCAAATCGGTAATTAAACCAACTTAAAATGCCCAAAATGACGGAGCGTAGTTAGCTTACAGAGTTTAAAAACAGAATTAACACAAGAACACAGAATAAATAGATAACACAGTATTAAACAACGAAATAACTTTTATTTGTAAATCAGAATTTTGAATACAATATTTTTCTGTATACAACGAAATTTGAAAACATGCTTTGAATACAAGAAAAAAATAATTGACTGTTTGAAATCTTTAGAGCGCGCCATCTTCTGAAATCCCCAGTCTTTGCCAATCTTCGAATCTACTGCTATAATATTTAAATCTGTACTGCTTAGGTCTGACCCGAGCGTTCCATGCAAAACATAAAACACTCGAGTCAGGATTAAATCATAGTTCAAGTAAAAGAATTTCAATATAAACTGAATTATAACAGTCAATCCTCACATCATCCATATGCCAAATACAATGGTACAGTGTCTGCTATATCGGTTTTTATTCCAAGGAGAAAAGGTCATGGAAGCCTGCATATGCACATGTGTAAATGTACACGCGTGCACCGCCTCAACATCCTATAACCACAAATAGCAAGTTCGCCAAAAGTTCATAGGGTATGCGCGACGGCGAAACGGAGCAGCACAAAAATAAACTATGTGATTTAAGAGCACAACAGCCATATCCTATAATAATTTCCATTTTTATTTGTCTCCACTTTAATGAACATCCATATATATATATATATATATATATATATATATATATATATATATACATGTGTGTGTGTGTGTGTGTGTGTGTGTGTGTGTATGCAATGGCAACATGGGCATGAATGGTGTCAAAGCCGTGAATATTTATGGCAATGGGATTAATAAGGTGAACAAAAATAAAGTAGCATAGAGGTGAAGCAAAGCAAAGTAATAAACATAAAGCATAAAATGTATATACTGTGTCATACACACCCCTGCACTCATACACACACATGCGGGTGCCTACACAGTTGGTCGGTATGGTGCAATAGGCGTTTCAGGTTTACAAAACTGGTATACACATGACATGAGACAGGGGTACATGAACTATTAAATCAACATATGCTGGAAATAAAGACCAACATATGAAGGTTCACATATTCAAGTTGTAATTCATTGTCACATATGCAGGTTCACAAATTCGAGTCATAATTTATTTTCCAACACTTGCAGGTTCACATATTCAAGTTACACACAAGCAGGTTCACAGATTCAGGTTATAATTTATTGTCTAACACTTGAAGGTTCACATATTCAAGTTATATAGGCATGCAAATATGACAAAAGCAGCAGTTTAGACAGGGATTGACAAACCAACATGGGTTATAAACAACATAACATCAGCTAAAACAGATGTGGGATGGTTTTTATTAATTTTAGCAAAACCAAAGTAGCCTCAGCTTTCTATAAAATTCAATAAAGACAATGTAATCTGGGCTTCCATAAAATTGAACAAAAACAAATGTAAGACCAGTAAACCCACTGAATAAAGACGCCTACCAAAGATCACATATGAAAATACAGCATAACATCTTGGAACAAAAACTAGACGTGTAAGGATAAAAACAAGCAGCCTATGTATATATTTATTCAAGCTAAACAAGCATTCAAGCTAAAACAGTCCATGTATTTATTAACTTGTCGATTTCTGAAAACAAAATACACTAGCTATTTATATATGCCAACTAAAAATGCTTCCCACATTAGATTTATATGTACTTTTGTTACTTGTCTACTGTCAAAGAGGTAGAAAAATATTATTTAAAGAATTATACAAAATTATGGTTAGCATTTTAGTTACCAGATTTCTCTTCATATTTGTCCCAAAACATGTTAATCTAAATCAACGTTAAATAATTGAAAATGGGTCCAAAATTAAAATAGCATGCATTTTTGAACAGTTGAACTCATCCCCATTCATAAGCAGCACAAATCGGTAAAGACAAATCCATCCCTTTTAAATGTTAAATAAATGTAAGAGACATTTTAACTTATTATATATTGGGTACGACAAAAGAAAGTGAGACAAACACAATGGATAACAAGGTTGCAAGGAACACAAGCCCATTTCACCAAAGGCAACGCAAATGCTAAAACAATGGCAAGCAACAGGTTCATGTACAGTGGAAACCATTTGCATCCAAAGGATCAATGTTACAAGTAACACAACCAAGCCTTATTTTAGACTACAATTCCTAAATTACATGTTTATAAACTACGGTCATAATTTAGAATATACTTAATACCTTATTAAACAATTTCCATGTCTAAACCCAATCCTAATTCAGACTCGAGTATCAAATAATTCTGTCGAATCTTTCATTTTCTTCTTATACAACCTCATTCTCTCTTTTTATGATAACAAAGAACAAAGTGTTCATTCATACAATTTTCATTTACCAAAATAAAATATACAAAAAAACAGGTCTATCTTTTCATCAACCAATTTGGGCTATTCCTAGGGTTACCATAGAGTTAATATATATATATATATATATATATATATATTTCTGAAATATAATCTCAGCCTGTACTTATCTAACAGTATTAGTGGCACGACCAACCAAAATTAGCACCCAATATACATTATATACAAATGTACCAACATGATTCATGGCATAGAGCAAATATGTTAGCAAATGGTAAGTTCAATATCCAGTATGGGATTTTAACATGAAGGTCGAAGCCTCAGGCATGAAACAAGACAGTGAACATCACAGCAAGCCCAGGTTCATGGATAACAACCCTAAGTAATTCCGGTTTTTAAGTGGTCAGTGAGGGTATGTCATTAGGCAAGTTGATATTGGGTAAAACATCAGGTCAGTACCATATTCGAACAAGTGAAGGGGGTAATACATAGGGTAAAAATATCATTACAACATATGTATGGATGGATACATAATTGGTTCATAAATATGCTGACCAAAACCGATATGTTAGGGTAATTACTCCACAGGGGCTGCATAGTGGCAATAACAATTTAGGGTAAAACATATTGCAGTTAATCCCACTAAAATCAACTTATTTTCTATTTCTCTTTAGCATACATATGCAGTAAACACAAGGAATTCACAGCAACATGGAGAATTAATTATTATATCTTAGTTAACTTAAATTAATTTACTTGAAACAACAATTTAATCATGAGTGAGTTGACGCTCACCTGCAGCAGTGACGATGGTGCAGGAGCCATTGCGAGCTCTGGTGAATGACGTGGTGCAAAAACTGATTTGGGCCGATCGATTTGATTTGAGGAGGAAGATGGCTGGTGCGCAACTTCGTTTCTGGTCGGGTATGCCAGCGGCGGCAGTAGCTTTCGAGCTGAGGAAGTGTAGCGAGGGAGGCGGTGGGTTTTCTAGAGGCGGACTTCAGTGGTGACGAGGACCGAGGAGGTGTGGTGGAGCTTCGAAGGGGTTGCGATGGCTAATGGTTTTCGGAGGCAACAACGTTGAAGAGGAGGTGACGGTTAGGTTAGCAGGAGGAGGCCATGATTTATCGATTTGGGGATAATAACATATTTAGGTTTTCGGTCATTGAAAGGAAAGGGAATGATTTGTTACTGAATGAATCGATGAGAGAGAGCGTGATTTATAGGAGTAGAACCCCGTGGGTACCAAATTTCCGTAGGAGCCAAGGAATTACTGGTGTGTGTAGGAAGGAACCAAATGTTATATTTTATTTATTCATTTACGGTTCTTTGAATTTTCTAACGTAAATTATGTTAATGTTTTATTTTTGAACCGCCACCAACGAACTCCAATCACGATGAAAATTTACATACCTCCGTGCCTCGACTTTCTGAATCTAATAAAATTATTCTGGTCGAAATCCGACTCTAGTTTTATACAACATTATTCTTATATTTAAATTCTTTATCTGTTCACCCATTTTATTCCATTTGTTTATCATCAATTTCGTCAAATTCCAAATTTGAAATGTTCAGTTTCCACTTTCTTATTATCCACAAACATACACATATTTACGCCAAATTTCATATATTTAAATAAAATTCTCCAATTTGTTTAATGCCAGCCATGTAAATTTTTAACTTTAACCATTTATAATTTTCAGTCAAGTTTCAAATCCAACTCAAATATTCAATCAAATTCAATTCAAACAATAAATATTTGATTCTCAACTAACTACTGAATTTAATTTAAAACCATATATTTGATTTTTATTTTATTCTAACCCAGGTGTCACTGTAGAATTTGATTGCAAAAAATTAAATCTTCATAATTTCACATTCCGGTTGTCGAAATTCCTGGGATGTTACAATCTTCCCCCTTTTAAAACTTTTCGTCCTCGAAAAAGAAAGATCGTTAGAGTTATAACAATGTATACTTCAATTTTTCATATTTGTGTGAAATTTTCCTATAGCTAATTTAAATATCGATATTTAATTCATCGATCCTCTTGTCTACTCATCTTATCCAATTAATTTGGAAAATCACATTTTCTTTCAAAATTAATCTATTCTTAAATTTCCAGTCCTGCAATTTATTCCAAACTTCTTCATAATCTCATCTGTCGATATTTACTTATTCATTGTTTCACAAGTTCAACCCCATTATATTCAATCCATTTAATCTTTCACAACACTCATTGAAGAATGTAAATAACATCTCTCCTTCAAGTCACAAATTTGTCGGCTTGAAAATTTCTAAAAATCTGGAATCTTTTATGACTTTTATACAGAAAATATTTGTATTATTACTCTGAAATTCTATTTCTTAACTTTTTAAATTATGTATATTTTAGCTTAAATTATTTATTTTAAAATATTGATAACCCGAAGTTTGACAAGTCTATTGTCATTCTCACAGATATTAGGCATACGCTGGCCAGGCGCACGACTAGAATCTACAAGTACTAAATATCCTTGTTTCAACTTCCAGTTGAAATATTTCAAAAAAAAGCCTTTTTTAAAAAATAGATACGGAAAGTACCAATATGATATTGATATGCTAATTGTTCATGAATCGCAGATACACAATGGTTTCGTCTAGATCTCCCAAAAACATCTGTATCCGTAGGAACTCACTTCCGTGCGAATTTCGTCATAGACAGATCAACGGAAGATATTTACAAATCAAAAGAAAATATGAGGTCATTGAGCGTTGGCTGCTCTATTTCAAGGTCACGAAAAAACAAATTATCAATTTATGAGGTTAAATAAATCACGCGGATCAATTAAGTTACACAGACACATCAAGTCACGAAGACAAACTGCTGCATTAATCAGGTGGCTCCACATCACTAAGATATCTCAACATTGCATGGCTCCACTGTACCTTTAGTAACTCGAGTGGTTACAACTCTTTCACTTGTAGATATGCCATGGGGACTGCAGGTACAAAATGGTTACGCCTGATTCCCTCAGGAAACATCCATACCCGTAAGCTTTCACAGCTTGGCGGATTATGCCCTTATAATTCGACTGTAGATCGCAGCAGTCACAATGGTTACGCTTGGTTCCCCCAAGAAACATCCGTCCGCCGTAGGCTATCTGCAGCCCTGCGAATTTCGCTACACGGTCGAATTCCAACGATACTAGATCGCAGCGATCACAATGGTTACGCCTGATTCCCTCAGGAAACATTCGACCGTCGTAGGCTATCTGCAGCCCTGCGAATTACGCCAGCAGTCGTGCTCAATGGCAACTCATGAGTTTTATGTCTGGACAACCTACTGCTACCAGCAGCATATCTCAATCAAGCTCGAATTTCAAAGGAGGAAGGTGCTTCCCTTATCTTGATTTTTGAAAATATATGATACAATGTACATATAGTATTTTATTTCATAATCCTCGTAAAATATACTTATGTAAAATTACATAAGATTTTCTTTACAAATTTTTTTTCCAAACATCTCATTCCATTGTATAAGATTTCATCTCTACTCGATTACCTTCCATATTAATGGTTCCCGAATTCGCTATATTCTTGTATTTTTTATTATTACATAAGTTCCAAAACTTCTGTATCCAATATCTAAAATCGAATTCCTACAAATTTCCATTCATATTTCAAATTTTCAGTTTTGATTTCTTAGTCAATTCAGTTATATAATATCTTTCCAAACTTGGATTACGAATCTATTGGTTATAACACAATTTTCTCCAAATTTCTCGATTATTAAGTTCCTCACTTCATCCACATCTTTATGCATTCCAATTTCAGAATTTTCTATTTTTTTTATAACAAATTTCTCATTCACATATCATTTCTCTTCCACTTCACATCTTTCGACCATAAATTAGCAAGTGAATAACTCCCTAAGCATCAATCTCGAAGGTCGAAACCAACATCAGATCAACACTCGAGAAATTATTCAACTTAACTAATCTCCAGTCAATTTCTAATTTTCCTTAACTCCATTCTTGTCCAATCGTTTCTTTCATAATTATCGAATTCAGTTTACACATCCACTTCTCTTACGTTCTGCTGTCCTTTGTTCTCCATGTGCGACTTTTTATTCTTCGGCCATTTCCATTCTGAGTTATCTAAACTCGTTAGCTTCTCACAATATTTTCTTAGAAAAACATTTCTGATTATCATATTTATAATTTCAGAAAATAACTTATTGCCATTGGAAAATAATTCCATATATTCACACATATTTATTTTCTATGGAAAATGTACTTTGTTCTTAGGGGAAACATTTCTAAGTTCGTTATTTGAATTAAACATATATTAAATAAAACACTGCTATTTTCCCTTAACTACCAGCACTCATTTACTTACTTCGCTTAACCACTCTTGCTATCGAACCTTAACCATTCCTTAGTCAATAATGAAGTCAATCAAGTTGGGGTATATTTACCTCTCAGCCCTTAACTGAACAATTATATTAACTTTGAAATAGATAAAATTCTCAACTACAAATACCAACAAAATATTCATTCTCGTAATTTCCGATTTCAAGTTAAGAGTTTATTTCTTTTATGAATATCGCTGATAATAATAATAATTTTCGCTTTCAAAAGTATGTAACTTTGAATTATACTTTGTTCATTCATCTAAACAATTAATCTAATAATATATTAAATTATTAATTAAAACGGAAAATAAATAGCATTTTTCTGAAATTCAACACAATTGACTTCACGCACAACCTTCTTTCGAATAATCCCGTATTCGATTACATATTCCGAACTTTGGAAAAATCTCACTTAATTTATATTCTGAACTTCAGAATAACCTCTCCGTACTAATTAACTCCATTTCCACTATTTCCAATTTCGGTTGCAACATATTTTCTTTCAAACGTTATTTACTTCTAAAAATGAGTAATATCAGATTAATTTTGATTTCATACGGGTCCAAATCTCTTTAACATCTTCATTCACATTTCGCTTTATCTCATTTACGATTTACTTCATTTATACTTCTCATTTACAAGCTTATAACTTACCATCGATTTCATATATTCGATTGTGCATTATTGGTTTGGAATCAATTATAAATTATCTTGTCATATTCTGAATAATCTAAGTAAATAACACAATTTGACACAATCGATTTCCAATTATACTCTTCCATTTCATTCATTTATATTCTGATTTATCGAAATAAAATTTATCGTTTTCATCTTTGAAACGATTTTCAAATTTCTCCTTTTCATCCAAATTCTCATTTGAATTCTTTTATACTTATCTTCCTCATATACCATTCGATGATGGATTCTAGACTCAAATCCAAGGGGATCTTATCGAAGAATAATTCTCGCAAACCTGGATTCGAAGATTACTAAAGACTAGGGATTTCAAACAAAATTTTAAATCTCAATTTTTTTTCCTTTCTGCCGTATTAGTTTCAAACCACTAATTTTCAAAATAATTTATCTTTCAAATTTAATTTTAAGAAAATACTTTCAAAATTTTTATTTTAAAATCTTTTTATTTTCAATCCGTTTTAAACTCAATAAGCTAGCTTGGAATAAACCAAAGCTCTGATACCACTTGTAACGTCCCGCCTTTTTGACTGCTTCAAATCGGTAATTAAACCAACTTAAAACGCCCAAAATGACGGAGCGTGATTAGCTTACAGAGTTTAAAAACAGAATTAACACAAGAATTCAGAATAAATATATAACACAGTATTAGACAACGAAATAACTTTTACTTGTAAATCAGAATTTTGAATACAATATTTTTCTGTATACATCGAAATTTGAAAACATGCTTTGAATACAATAAAAAAATTACTGTTTGAAATCTTTAGAGCGCGCCATCCTCTGAAATCCCCAGTCTTTGCCAATCTTCGAGTCTACTGCTATAATACTTAAATCTGTATTGCTCAGGTCTGACCCGAGCGTTCCATGCAAAACATAAAAGACTCGAGTCAGGATTAAATCAAAGTTCAAGTAAAAGAATTTCAATATAAACTGAATTATAACAGTCAATCCTCACGTCAGCCATATGCCAAATACAATGGTACAGTGTCTATGCTATATCGGTTTTTATTTCAGGGACAAATGGTCATGGAAGCCTGCATATGCACATGTGTACATGTACACGTGTGCACTGCCTCAACATCCCATAACCACAAACAACAAGTTCCCCGAAAGTTCATAGGATATGCGCGACGGTGAAACGGAGCAGCACAAAAACAAACAATGTGATTTAAGAGCACAACAGCCATATCCTATATTAATTTCCATTTTTATTTGTCTCCACTTTAATGACCATCTATATATATATATATATGTATGTATGTATGTATGTATGTATGTATGTATATGTATATATATGCAATGGCAACATGGGCATGAATGGTGTCAAAGCCGTGAATATTTATCGCAATGGGATTAATAAGGTGAACAAAAATAAAGTAGCATAGATGTGAAGCAAAGCAAAGCAGTAAACACAAAGCATAAAATGTATACATTGTGTCGTACACACCCCTGCACTCATACACACACATGCGGGCGCTTACACAGTTGGTCAATATGGTGCAATAGGCGTTTCAGGTTTAAAAAACTGGTATACACATGACATGAGACAAGGGTACATGAACCATTCAATCAACATATGCAGGAAATAAGGATCAACATATGAAGGTTCACATATTCAAGTTGTAATTCATTGTCACATATGCAGGTTCACAAATTCAAGTCATAATTTATTTTCCAACACTTGCAGGTTCACATATTCAAGTTACACACAAGCAGGTTCACAGATTCAGGTTATAATTTATTGTCTAACACTTGAAGGTTCACATATTCAAGTTATATAGGCATGCAAAGATGACAAAAGCAGCAGTTTAGATAGGGATTGACAAACCAATATGGGTTATAAACTACGTAACATCAGCTAAAACAAATGTGGGACGGTTTTTATTAATTTTAGCAAAACCAAAGTAGCCTCAGCTTTCTATAAAATTCAATAAAGACAATGTAATCTGGGCTTCCATAAAATTGAACAAAAACAAATGTAAGACCAATAAACCCACTTAATAAAGATGCCTGCCAAAGATCACATGTGAAAATACTGCATAACATCTTGGAACAAAAACAAGACGTGTAAGGATAAAACTAAGCAGTCTATGTATATATTTATTCAAGCTAAACAGGCATTCAGGCTAAAACAGTCCATATATTTATTAACTTGTCGATTTATCAAAACAAAATACACTAGCTATTTATATATGCCAACTAAAAATGCTTCCCATATTAGATTTATATGTACTTTTGTTACTTGTCCACTATCAAAGAGGTAGAAAAATATTATTTCAAAAATTATACAAAATTATGGTTAGCATTTTAGTTACCAGGTTTCTCTTCATATTTGTCCCAAAACATGTTAATCTAAATCAATGTTAAAAAATTGAAAATGGGTCCAAAATTAAAATAGCATACATTTTTAAACAGTTGAACTCATCCCTATTTCATAAGCAGCGCAAATCGGTAAAGACAAATCCACCACTTTTAAATGTTAAATAAATGTAAGAGACATTTTAACTTATTATATATTGGTTATGACAAAAGAAAGTGAGACAAACACAATGGATAACACAGTTGCAAGGAACACAGGCCCATTTCACCAAAGGCAACGCAAATGCTAAAACAATGGCAAGCAACAGGTTCATGTACAGTGGAAACCATTTGCATCCAAAGGATCAATGTTACAAGTAACACAACCAAGCCTTATTTTAGACTACAATTCCTAAATTACCTGGTTATAAACTACGGTCATAATTTAGAATATACTTGATACCTTATTGATCAATTTCCATGCCTAAAACCAATCCTAATTCAGACTCGAGTATCAAATAATTCTGTCGAATCTTTCATTTTCTTTTTATACAACCTCATTATCTCTTTATCTGATAACAAAGACCCAAGTGTTCATTCATACAATTTTCATTTACCAAAATCAAATATACAAAAAAACAGGTCTATCCTTTCATCAACTAATTTGGGCCATTCCTAGGGTTATCATAGAACTAATTTTTTTTTCTTTTCTTTATATTTCTGAAATATAATCTCAGCCTGTACTTATAGCAGTATTGGTGGCACGACCAACCAAAATTGGCACCCAATATACATTATATATAGACGTACCAATATGATTCATGGCATAGAGCAAATATGTTAGCAAATGGTAAGTTCAATATCCAGTATGGGATTTTAACATGAAGGTCGAAACCTCAGCATGAAACAAGACAGTGTACGTTACAGGAAGCCCAGGTTCATGGATAACAATCCTAAGTAATTCCGGTTTCTAAGTGGTCAGTGAGGGTATGTCATTAGGCAGGTTGATATTAGGTAAAACATTAGGCCAGCACCATATTCGAACGAGTGAAGGGGGTAATACATAGGGTAAAAATATCATTACATCATATGTATGGATGCATACATAATTGGTTCATAAATATGCTGACCCAAACCGATATGTTAGGGTAATTACTCCACAGGGACTGCATAGTGGCAGTAACAATTTAGGGTAAAACATATGGCAGTTAATCCCACCGAAATCAACTTATTTTCTATTTCTCTTTAGCATACATATGTAGTAAACACAAGGCATTCACAACAACATGGAGAATTAATTATTATATCTTAGTTAACCTAAACTAATTTACTTGAAACAACAATTTAATCGTGAGTGAGCTGACACTCACCTGCAGTAGTGACGAAGGCGTAGGAGCCGTTGCGAGCTCCTGTGAATTACGCGGTGCAAAAACTGATTTGGGCTGATCGACTTGATTTGAGGAGGAAGATGACTGGTGCGCGACTTCGTTTTTGGTGGGGTATGCCAGCGGCGGCAGTAGCTTTCGGGCTGAGGAAGCGTAGCGAGGGAGGCAGCGGGTTTTCTGGAGGCAGACTTCAGTGGTGACGAGGACCGAGGTGGTGCGGTGGAGCTTCGAAGGGGTTGCGATGGCTAATGGTTTTCGGAGGCAACAACGTTGAAGAGGAGGTGACAGTTATGTTAGCAGGAGGTGGCCATGATTTATCGATTTGGGGATAATAACATATTTAGGTTTTCGGTCATTGAAAGGAAAGGGAATTATTTGTTACTAAATGAATCGATGAGAGAGAGCGTGATTTATAGGAGTAGAACCCCGTGGGTACATGGTTTCCGTGGGATCCAAGGAATTACTGGTGTGTGTAGGAAGGAACCAAACGTTATATTTTATTTATTCATTTACGGTTCATTGAATTTTCTACCGTAAATTATGTTAACGTTTTATTTTTGAACCGCCACCAACGAACTCCAATCACGATGAAAATTTACATACCTCCACGCCTCGACATTATGAATCTAATAAAATTATTCTCGTCGAAATCCGACTCTAGTTTTATACAACATTATTCTTATATTTAAATTATTTATCAATTCACCCATTTTATTCCATTTGTTTATCATCAATTTCTAAATTTGAAATGTTCAGTTTCCACTTTCTTATTATCCACAAACATACACATATTAACGCCAAATTTCATATATTTAAATAATATTCTCCAATTTATTTAATGTCAGCCACGTAAATTTTTAACTTTAACCGTTTATAATTTTCAATCAAGTTTCACATCCAACTCAAATATTCAATCAAATTCAATTCAAACAATAAATATTTAATTCTCAACTAATTACTGGATTTAATTTAAAACCATTTATTTGATTTTTATTTTATTCTTTCCCACGTATCACTATAGAATTTGATTGCAAATAATTAAATCTTCATAATTTCACATTTTGGTTGTCGAAATTCTTGGGACGTTACATCAGCTTTTTGATGAAAGCTTGGAACGTAGTTGATTTGTAGTTTTCCTTGTTGTACCAGCTCTCGAACGAAGTAGATATCAATCTCTATGTGTTTTGTCTTTGCGTGTTGCACTAAATCTGATGATAAGTAAATAGTGCTTTGGTTATCACACCATATAATTGGCTTTTTCTCAGTAAGCAAGTTTAATTCCCTTAAAATTGACTGTAGCTATAGGATTTCAGCAGTAGTGCTTGCCACACTGCGGTATTCAACTTCAGTACTGGATCTGGATATCGTAGTTTGCTTTTTTGAACACCAAGATATGAGATTATTTCCAATGTAGATACAGCACCCTGTCATTGATTTTCTATCATCACTGTCTGTAGCCCAGTCTGAGTCATTGTAGGCAGTAATATTTAGATGGTTGCTTGCAGTTAAAGTCAGTCCAAAATTGTTTGTGCCTTTGAGATATCTGAGAATCCTTTTTAAGCCGTCCAATGCTCGTCTAGGGGTCTCCGCATAAATTGAGAAACTTTGTTAATGCTAAATGCAATACCAGGTTGTGTTATAATGGCATATTGTAATGTCCCTACAACACTTTTATATTTTTTTACATTATTAATTGCTTCTCCCCTGTTTTTAGAATAGTGCTGATTGGAAATCATTGGTGTTGGTTGAGGTTTGGCCTCACTCGTGTTAGTTCTGAACAGCAATTCAGAAATGTATCTTCTCTGGCAGAGATGCATTTCTGTATTTGACTGTTTAGTAACTTCAATACCCAAGAAGTGAGTGACTTCTCCTAGATCCTTAATAGAGAATTGGTTGTGCAAATATTCAGTCAAGTGTTTGATATAATCCTCATAGCTACCTGTAATAATTAAGTCATCCACGTAAATTAGTATATATACAGTAGAGGATGAGTTAACTTTAATGAATAATGATGAGTCAGATTTTGTTGGATGATATCCTATAGAATTTAGGGTAGCTTTGAGTATTTGAAACCAAACTCTAGGAGCCTGCTTGAGTCCATATATTGCCTTTTTTAGCTTGCAAACTTGATTTGAATCTTGAGTAAATCCTTGTGGCTACTGCATATATATGTCTTCCTGTAACTCAACATTTAGGAAAACATTATTCACATCAAGATGCTTAATTTTCCAATTATTATTTAGAGTAATAGTAAATATGAGTCTGATGCTTCACAACAGGAGAAAAAGTATCACTAAAGTCAAAACCATATTCTTCTGTGAAGCCTTTAGCTACCAGTCTTGCCTTAAATCTATTTACTGATCCATCTGGATTTTTCTTGAGCTTGTAGGTCCATTTACAGCCTACTATATTTTTATTTTAAGGAGGATGGACTAGTTCCCATGTGTTGTTTTTAATAAGAGCATTATACTACTCTTTTATAGCATCTCTCCAATTTTTGTCTTTCACAGCTTGATTATAATCTATTGGCTCATCTTGGTTGATAGCAGCAGCATATATTTTTGGCTTGAAAAATCCACTTTTTGCTCTAGTCACCATGTCATGGGTTGGTTGCTTGTGTGGGGAGCTTTGTGGTGAGTTTGATTCACTGGTTTCACTTCCTGTTGTATTTCCAGTTCTGTTTGAAGACTCTTGATCATTATTGATGTCCTTAGAATTGATATTTTGATTGTCCTCTGTTACAGGTTGTTGGATGGTGGGGTTGGATGTTGCAAAGTGATGCTGATCTTGCCATTTTATGGTATTTTCAATGCCAGTTTGAACACAGCGGCCTCACTTCCACTTTGTCTTTCCCACAGGTCATGTATAATGGGCAGTTCAGGTAAAACCACCTTTGGATTGTAAACTTTCCTTGAAGTTTTTAGTTCAGAATTCTTGTATGGAAACTTCCTTTCGTCAAATATAACAGGCCTACTTATGAAGATCCTACCATTTGAGTCGATGCATTTATATCTTTTTTGATTGATGCAATACCCAATGAATGTACACGGTCTTGACTTATAATCAAATTTGTTTGAGTTATATGACCTTAGTTGTGGAAAGCATAGGCAACCAAATGTTTTGAGATTGTTATAGCCTGGCTTAACATTATATAATTTTTGTAGAGGACTGATTCCCCTTAAAATCTTAGTTGGCATTCTATTTATTAAAAACACTGCTGATGTAAATGCTTTAGCACTACAACAAAAACACCATATTACAACTTTAATTTTACAACGGTTGTAAACGCACCGTTGTAATAAATGGGTTTTTACAACGGTGGTAAAAGCACCGTTGTAATAAATGGTTTTTTACAACGGTGGTATAAACACCGTTGTAACTACAACAAAAACACCAAATTACAACTTTAATTTTACAACGGTGGTTAAAGCACCGTTGTAGTAAATGTTTTTTACAACTTTTTTCTAGAAAAGTTGTAATAAATTTATTTTTAACAACTGTGTTATTTTGACAGTTGTAATAAAAGCCTATCACAACTTTTATTTTTTGACTGTTGTAATATATGACAATATTTTAATATTAATTATTTTGATTAAATAATTTTTAATAATTAATATTTACAACTAATTAGTAATTATTAATTAATAACCTATATATTAATATTAAACATTTAATTAAAAATACTTCAATAAATAAAAAAATTCATGCTAATAATTAGTAATTGACAACTAATTAGTAATTATTAATTAATAATCAATAAATACATATTAAATATTTAATTAAAAATACATCAATAAATAAATAATTCCTACTAATAATTACTAATTAACAACCAATTAGTAATTATTTAGTAATTATTTAATAATAACCAATTAATATTTAGTATATAATATTTTTTAATAAGTAATCATTGTTGAAAGTTTTTCCAAAATCTTTTGTCAAATATGATCCCTACGGAGGGGGGGTCCCGGGGGGTGGCAACCCCCCTAGGTGGGGGTGCGGGGGCAACGCCCCCGCTAACGGGGTTCGACCTGCCCGGTCAGGTCGCGGGGGTCCAGGGGGCAGCGCCCCCGGCGGGGTGCGGGGCAGCGCCCCGTCCGAAACGATACATTTTGTGTACTGTTGAATTTGAATCTTACTCAAAATTTAACAATAATCGTTAATTAAGTAACAATTGTAAGTTAAAAATCAGTAGTAAATAATAATAATAATTTATAATTAACTAAAATAATAATTGAAATTAATGATAAAAACATATATTAAATAAGTAATAGCTCCGCGCTGCAGCTATTTTTAGGGACAATTTAATAGTTCAATCCAAATTTTAAGCGGAAAACCAAAAAAATTGGCTCCAACTCGGGAAACCGAAAAATTAGCACCGACCTACTTCGTATTTTTTTAATAGTTGCATCCACCCATTCTTGCCCTAAATCAATATCGACCTGCCTCCAACCATTCGTTTCCCCAAATCAAAAACTAAAACGCAATCGAGCTTTCATGTCCTACAATGGTTCTTTTTTCTACTTGTTATAATAGTGACCTATTAGATATTAACAATAACTAATATTTAATAACTAATAATATTAATATTTAAGAATAATTAATAAATAGTAATTATGCTTTGTCAAAAAAAAAGTTAAGGTAATAAGGTGTATGAAGCCGGTTGTATTTTAATTGCTTGCAGTAACATCGCTGAAAACAAAATCTTGGTTCCGAGCTCACGTTCTTTCAGAATCGAAATTTAGGTGGGAAGGTGAAAATTTAGGCGGGCCGCCGTGTACCCTAAACAAAAATATCTGGACAAATCAAACAAAATTGATATCCCCTAATAAAAAATTATCTAACATAAAAAGAATATGATAAAACTGCTCAATGGCGACTACTGATTAATGGCGACTACTGCTAGGTCTTTTCTCGTCGCCGCATCTCCTTTTCTCACATCTACCTCGTCTCAACGACTCAATTTTCTTCAATCTGCCCTCTCTTCCTTTCGCTTTCACGCCCACCGCTGACCTCACCTCTTCATGGCGAGGAAGAATAAACCTAGATCTGGATCGGAGATGAGCGGTTTTATGAATTTTCGCTCCAGCCCTATTTCGTCTTCAGTTCATGCCGCGGAGGGTTTTTTTGGGTTTCGGGTTTTCGCGTATTTGGTTGTAAGTTCTGTGTATTTAGTTACAAGATTCGATTTACTAAATTTCAACAATATGAATCTGGTTGCTTTAGGATTTGGTGTATTTGGGATTTGGTTGCTTTAGGATCTGGTGCGCTTGATTTATGATTTGGTGTATTTAGAAAAATTAAATTATTTTTCCACCTTATTGATAGAATTAATCTGTCCTATACAAATCATGTTAGGCTTCTTTAGAGCCAATGATGCCAAGGCTTTCGGGATAATTGCAACCTAAATGGCAATAGCTCGGCAAAGTTATTTTGTAGCAGTAGCTCGACAAAGTTTTTCCCATTCCACGCCATTTTTGCCAAGCCTGCTCATGACATTGCACCATAATCAACGAATAATCAGGCATTTGAAAAATAGGTGCCCAATGGTGCCAGCTTGATCACAAAATTCACAGCCTGGACTTACATTCACTCCTGTAAAGATTAGCTTATCTTTAGTAAATAGAGCATTTTTAATATGACCTTCCTAAAAACAAGTTCTATCTCGCGGTGTTGTCACTATTTCCAAGTGCTTTTGTACCATTTACAAGTCTCCATATTATCGTATTTGTGAGGACATTGTAGAGTGTATGTACAGTAAAAATGACACCAGTTTCCTCCCATAATATTTTACCTTATCGCTTATATTTAGTTAAGTCGGATATATAAATGCTATGAATCTGAGTATACCTATTCGGAGTACAATTTATATGGAAGTACAGTTGATCACTTTCAGATCACGTCACTTGATAAATACTTTGTCCCAATGTTCGCGTCCGCTTAAATTATATTCTAACCATTTCAAAATAGGCTCATGCTTTGTATGTCATTGTTTCAGATGTGCAATGCAACCAGAATGCTCTAGTATATATGTTTTTGGTGTATTACCTCTTCAAAAACAACATGCTCTAGTATATATGTTTTTGATGTATGCCACTGCATTTGTTATTTATCACTAATATACATGTTTTTGATGAAAGAGCAACTGTAGCTTAAGCTACCAATAGGTCCGAGGCATTATCACTGCAGTTACAAGCAACTCAAATCTAACTAGATGCACTGCAACCAGAATTCACATCAGTTAGGCTCAATGAGACAACGCTCGATAGTAAAATGAAGACCTCGTGAGGTTAAAGCTTTAGAATGGATGAGTCTGTACAGGAAGATGAATGCACCAGTAATAGAACGATGACTGGAAGTGCCAATAGTCCTTCGAAATACAATGATACAGAAGATGGATGCTCGTCTTTTAGGCATGAGATGGAAGAAGATACTAGTCTCAGTCGAGGAAATAAGGAAAACAATTCGAGGCTCAATGGACTTTGTTGTAGTTGCTTTATGTACTTGAGATAGTTGTATGATTTATAAAAAAATGATGAGAGTTTGAAAATTCTAATATATTATTTTGGTTCATGTTTTAAGTTTGTTTGATATCTTCAGTTTTGTAGATAATATGTTTTGAAATGAATTATTTTATTAATAATATTTATATAATTTGTTCATATATTACAACTTTAAATAATACTTATAATAAAATATATTACAACAGTTATAAAAAGTTGTAATAAAGTTTTTTACAACGGTGGAAAACAGTTGTAAAATATATATTTCACAACTGTGTCGCAACGGTACAAAAAAGTTGTAAAAGATTTTAGTCTATTACAACTTCTTAATAGACAACGGTGGCTCCACCGTTGTAAAAAGTCTTTTACAACTGTTTTCCACCGTTGTAATATAGTCAATTTGTTGTAGTGTAGACCAAAACTTTAGGGGTAGTGATGCTTGTGCAAGTAATGTTAAGCCAGTTTCAACTACGTGCCTATGTTTTCTCTCGACTAAACCATTTTGTTCAGATGTGTAAGGGCATGTTATTCTATGAACTATACCTTTATTTCAGAAAGAAATTGTTAAGTGGTCTAAATTTTGTACCCCCATCTAATTGTAAGATTTTTACAGTACTGTTGAATTGGTTCTCTACCATAGTAATAAATTTTTGTACAGTACTGTAAGTGTCAGATTTTGATTTCAGAGGGTATAGCCACGTGTATCTAGTACTAGCATCAACAAATGATATATAAATCTATATCCAAAATTAGTGCTAACTGGGGCTGGACCCCACAAGTCTGTGGCAATTAATTCAAATGGTTTTGTGTATTCAGTAGCAGAGTTGGCAAAAGGCAATTTGTGACTTTTCCCCATTTGACCAAATGTACAAATATAGGGTAAATTGACATCATTAAAGGGTATTTTATTGTCAAGAAGAACTTGTTTAACAATATTAGCACTTGGGTGGCCTAATTTGTAATGCCAAAGTTCAAATACATACAGTGAATCAGTTTGACTATTTAGAATAGACATATTACATGTAGAATTGATCTTTACAATGTTATTGTAACTATTAAAATTGAACTTATATAATCCCTTCACTGCATCACCCTACAAGAGTATGTCTTTAGTTAGTATATCTCTCACTATGGAAAAAAAATTCAAAGTAAATGTTGTTGTTCTTAGCAAACAGAGACACACTTATCAAGTTCTTCTTGATTTTTCATATCCTTAATAGATTATGCAAGAACAATTGCCTTTTTCCATTAATACTACCCTTACCAATGTGAGAAATGTAAATACACTTACCATTTCCCATGGAAATTGACTGATTACCTTTATATTCTCTATTGTCGAGGTTGAGATTTTCTAGATTGTTGGTAATATGGTTGGTAGCTCTAGAATCTGGATACCAGCTATCATCATTGATATGCTTAGCTTTGGCACATTCAGTCTGAGTTCTTGATGATTCATATTGAGTGACATCACTCTGTGCTTGAGCAATGTTGGCCGAGGGATTTGATCGTTTTGGATTCTGATTAACAGCATAGTTGACATTGAATCTGAAGTAGCATCTTGGGGCTGTGTGACCAATCTTTTCACAGATTTGGCACTTTGGTCTATTGCCAATACTGGACCATCTTCCTCTGCCTCTGCCAAGGGTAGGAGGACCCCCTCTTTGGAAGGTTTGATCTGCCTTGTTAGTTTGATTCTTATTTTTAATATTGCTGCCAGCATAGTTAACTGAATATTCATTTTCTTGCGCCTTTTTGCTTTCAATTCTAGCTTCATGAGATAATAATATTGCATGAACATCATCAATGGAAGAAAACTGCTTTTGTGATGCTATTATAGCTTCCACTGCTTCATATTCTTTGCTAAGACCATTCAGTATACTAATAATTTGTTCAGAATCGGAAAGTTTACACCCTGCAGCATCTAACATATCACAAATTGACTTTATCTTGGATAGGTATTCTCTCATAATCACCCCTTCTATCCTTATTTTCTGAAGCTGCCTTTTATAGAACATAACTTTTGCATATGATTGTGTATTGAAAGACTTTTCCAATGTCTGCCATATTTCATTGGCTGATTTACACTCGATAACTTGTGGCAAGAGATTTTGTCCAATTGATGACAATATCCATGAACTAATAAGTCTGTCTTGTCTGTAGTTGCTATACTCTTCATTGGGTACTATGTTGTTTTCTTGATTGGTAATAAACTTTGGAGGAATTGAGATTGTTCCCCTTACATATCCTTCAGGACCGTATCCCTCTATAACAGTCTCTATCTGTAGCTTCCATAACAGATAATTGTTTACATCTAACTGTGCAGTAATTAATATAGATTTGAGACTAATCATCGGTTTTGTTAGCTTATTGGGAGGAATGCCTGAATTTGTTGAGCTAACAGTGGGTGCAGATGATTCAGATGTACCGCTATTGTTAACCATGATCAAGATCAGGAAACAAATGCAAAGAAATCAAGAGTTGTGGACTGGAGTTTGATGGAGGTTGACAAGACTGCGGCTACTGCAAACAATAATTTGGAAATGATAAGGAACAAATTCGATCCAATTTCTTTTGGTATGGCACAGTTGAGTCTTGTAATTTCTTGATAACTTTGATTAGAATTCTTGAATTTTTTTTCTTTGCAACAACCAGTAGCTATTGTGTTGCAGCCACAAGTTTGTACAGCGGCACGACACAGTTCTGATGCAGCCGTGCACAGCTTGTTATGGCACAGCACAAATAGCTATTTGGTTGATCTTCTTCGATGATGATATTACTCTAAGAAGAAGATACCCAACACAATAAATGAGACGCAGCGATGGAGAAAGGATGTCGTTAGGCTGAATTGCGCTCTGATACCAAATCAAGAAACTGTAAAAAACAGTTGAATTTGTAATTGTATTGATGTAATCTGAGTTAAATTGTATTGATGATAAACTGAAAATTATTGTACAGGGATCGGTATGGCCATATATTTATACAAGTGTACATATGGCCATCGTTACATGAAGCAGGCTTGTAACAAACGTTCAGGGCTAAACCCAATAACAATGTTAACCTATTATAATGTAATATTACACATAGAAGGCGGCCGCACTTATTTATTGTTTTCAATAGATTCCAACACATGAATATGCTTATAAATAGCAAAGTCCAATATATGGAAAAACGACCTTTTAGTTGATTTTAGCAAGGAGACTGCTAAACTCAAAATAAACTATAAATTGTCTTGCAATTCTGTTGCCATAGTGAAATGGCCAATAAATATATATGGACATGGAAGAATTTTTCGAACAGAATTAATTATTATTTTTTCATGTTTTTTCATTTTCTTTTAGTTTTTACATTTCAGTTTCGTTTTTCATTTAATTTAGATGTTTTCCCATTATAGGCAAATAGAAAAGAAAAAAAAAACCTAGAAAACAAATATTCATTTCAAACAAGATTTGTCTATAAAAGTTCAATTTATAATTATATATTCAAGATTGCATGATTATTCTACACAGGAATGAATAAATATATAATGTGATGTTAGCTAGATTTGTTATTATTATTTTTCCCCTTTATCCTTTTCATTTTCTTTACACTATAAACTTAACAATTCCAGTGTAATTGCAAAAGAAATAAAAGTGGCCTCCTAGGAGACGATCTTTGCAAGGGCTGCATCAGGCCAGAGGTTAAATCTAAACATTTCTCTATGTAAAAAAATTGTTGCCACAAATATGTAACTTCCCATGAGTCATAACAGGTTATTTATGGTTAAAAGAAATACAAATCAATTTCAATTGAATGTTTCTCCGGCCCGATGAATTGTCCTGGGCTTGGTGGACCGCCATCTCGGCCATCCCTAAGGAGAATGAAAATTCAAGGAAAAAAAGTAAATCTGTAAATAGAGTACAACCTTCAAACAAGCACTACTAAATACACCATAAAATACACTATTATTAGGGTGCATTTGCGGTAAGATTAAACGAGGTATTGTGTTAAACGAGGCAGTGTATTTGTTGTAATCCCCACCACGCGACCCATTAGTAACAAGAATAGGTTGATCATCCGTAATTCTACATTAAATGAGTGTCAAATATGTCGATTGGGTTTATAAATTTTTCGTTTTTACCGCAGTTGGATCGACATACTCGATTCATCCAATATAAAGTTACGATGGTTAAGGATCGTATTCAGAACACAATACATATAGACACATAAATAATAGATCATCGAACATATCGCATAATCATACAACATCAGAATGCAACAAATACATGTGCTTCATATATGAACAGTTATACACAAACCATAAATATACATCAATTCCAAATAAATAGATATACATTGACACAAATACACAACTAAGGTAGGGGATCCAAAGAAGATAGTCCAACATGGATCAGTTATCACGAATCTCCAATAGTTATAACCTATAAAACAAGTAGGTCTGACCTATAAATGGATCAGTCTAGTTTACACATATCAGTTATAATATGACAGGTGAATATGATGTCATATAGATAAGAATTACTTTTGACACAAAATGAATTTCATAAGCCTAAGTCAACGATATATTCTTGAGATAATTAAGGCCGAAATGACCTATAAGATCTCGAGAATAACACAATAATCACAAGGAAGAATTTATTTCCATAAAACGGGTTGTTAAGCCTCAAGCTAAATACAAAGATACAACACTAAGAAATAACACAAAACTTCATTAAAAAGGCACCATCTAAACTAATACATGTGTTTACTCAACTCAAAGTGATCACCATTTTAAGTAAGCATCAAAGTAGCTCTAAGGCTATAAAAATCATCAAGCCACCATAAAATTGGATCCAAACCATCAAATAGCCATTAAAGAACAAAACATCATAAAATGGATCGAAGACTCCAAATTGCACTAATATCAACAAAAGAAAGCTATTTACCAAGTACTATATATGTATTTATGCATCTACTACTACGATCCGTCTTGATCGATTATAACACCAATATGACCTGTCACGGTCAATATAATTCTACTATGATCAGCCATGATCGAGTAAGCATTAATTTGACCCATCTTGGTCGAGTACAACTTAACTGCGACCTGCCTCAATTGAGTGCAATATTACTACCACTCGTCTCGGTCGAGTATAACCACCAAATGACACGTCTTGGTCGGGTATACTTGACCACTTCGGTCACAGACTTCCAAACAGTAATATGAAAACTGAAAGCAGTATGTCCCATATCGCACGTTTCACTAATTGATTCACCACAAGTTAGTCTACTTCACACAGGAAATCAACAATTACTTCAATCAACAAATCTGGAATTAACCGATGTCATATACCTTCGTGCTCCATATCACGAGATTTATGATATCATTTACTCACAATCACGCCTTCTCAATGGATGCAAAAATGTGTGGGTTTTGTATATATGTGGAAATATACATTAATTTGAGAAAACCCATTATAAACCCATTTTGGAATCACTTATTTCTTTAAAATCCTTTATAATTCGAAAATATACGTTATTGCCTTGAGATGAATATATTTATAAAACCAAAATGATGAAAACATTTTGTCTCAATGCTATATGGATATATATATAAGAATAAAACCAATACTTTCGTAATCGCCCTAATTCAAAGAAATTGATGAACCTTCGATAGATGGCTTTAGCGCGAAGGCTTGTTTGGGTTGTCTCTCTTCATCGATGTCTCCGTCCAGGCCTGGCGAGATTTGGTTTGGTTGGTGTTTTTACTTGAGCTTCCTAAGCAGGGTTTTTTTGTGTTTCGTGTTCTCTGTGTATGCGTCTTTTTTGGATATGGTGGTTTGTTTTGTTTTTCTTGGATTTGCTGTGATTTTTTGTTTGGTTTCTTGGGGATGGTCAGCACAGTCTTGTATTTTATCAAGTTCTCATCCTCCATGTCTGTGGTAGTGTTGAGTATTTTTCAAGTTTTTTGTGTTTTCGTCACGTTGGTTATATTTTCTGGTATGGTGTCGGCAACCCTTGGTGTTGCACTGCCTTGTTCCCCTGTAGTGAGTTATTAGGTGAGTGTTGTAGTTGCCTGTTTGTTTGGGTTGCTATGTGGTGATATGCTTAATGAAATTCATAGATCTGTGATTCTCTGAGTTGTATTTCTTTGTTTCTCTATGCATCTTTATGTGTCATGATCCTCCCATGAAATTGTTTCTATGGTTAGTCTGCTTCATGAATGCGTTGATAGAAATTGTTAGTTGAGGATTGGTGCTTGTTCCTATCTATTGTTGGGAAACAATGGCTGAGTCGCGGACTAGGTCGCTGTCTTGAAGACGATTCGGCGATCCGGTCGGAGGTGCAAACTAGTTCGGTCCTTCGCCGCCGTCTCTAGGATAAAACAGCCTTTAAAACAATAACTGATTTGCTTGCACAACAAATCAGTGCAGATTTGCACTTTCTGAATTAAAATACTACTCGAAAATTTCTGAGAGACAAATTTTAATGGCGGCTGAGAGAAAAAAGAGAAATTGTGATTCGGTTGGTATTCTCGTCTGAAGCTAATGACAATATATAGGACGATAATTAGGGTTAGGGTTGCTAATTAGTGGGCCGCTAAAATTGAGGGATAAGAGTTTTTACCGTTGTAGAAATCTTTTCCATAAAAAAAAGGTTCGAAAAAGGCTAAGTTTTATGGTCCAAAAAAAATATAAGTGTCTACACCACAAGGCCCAAGCCCGAGCCCGAGCCCGAACCAGACCGGGTCGAGTCGAGTTGGTCGGTCGTGCGCGCGTGTGTGGTGGTCATGATGCATGGTCTCCCTCCTCACAACAAAGCATGTATTGGGAGCCCAAGGCCCCAACATGATTTCTTAGAAACAAGTATAAATGCTTGCCTCTTCTATATAATCCCATGATGTGGGACTATTCACCCATAGGAGCCATTCATACACTTATTCCATTATTTTTAATAATTCGCTAATGTTAATAAAACATTTCCAACAATCCCCCACTTGAATTTTTAAATATATTTTCGAGCGGTTTCTTAAAAAGCATAAGATTGTGCATAAACAAAGGTGTCTTTCAACTTGAACCTTTGCGTAGTGAATAAGATTCAGTTTTTACTAGAGTGACACATAGTCTTGAACTCTATTCCTGACATCAAACCACACACAACCTTTTCTATAGTGCAATCAGATAAGCCCGTGCATTTTTGGCCATGCACGTCTGTCCTAGTTTAGCGAATGCTCTAGAAGTTTTGCCCGCAACTCCATAGGAAACGACCACATTTCCACATTCACAAAGGTGAGTCTATCAAGAGCACTCCTGAAGGTAGGTACTCCACTCCACATAGAGTATAGATCTCATTAAAAGTTTCTATTAACTCATCCTCTAATCACTTCAGGAATACATGCTTCTTGGTTTATTAAATAGCATGTTCAACTCATATCACTCCACAACTCGTTATTACCCATTGAACCTAGTTCTTGGGATCTCCAGTCATTTAGGTCGGGTTACCATTGTGCGTGACTCAAAAATCTAAGGGAAATAGTCCCATTCTTTTAGAAGAGTTATGGACTTTCTCTCTGGACAGTCCTTTCGTCAAAGGATCTGCCAAATTTTCCTCACTACGTACATAATCCACTCTAACAGTACCTGTAGAAAGTAGTTCTCTAACCGTACTGTGCTTACGACGTATTTGTCGTCTCTTACCGTTATAATAACGGTTCTGAACTTTTGCAATAGCCGCGGTACTATCGCAATGTATCAACACAGCCGGTATCAGTTTTTCCCATAAGGGAATCTCAGCTAGAAGATTTCTCAAATACTCTGCCTCTTCACTAGCTGTAGCTAGTGCTATTATCTCAGACTCCATAGTAGACTGAGCCAAAATAGTCTGTTTCTTGGATTTCCAAGAAACAGCTCCTCCAGCGATGCTAAATATATAGCCACTGGTCGCTTTAGAGTCATCAGATAAGGTATTCCAGTATGCATCGGAATATCCTTCAAGTACAGCTGGAAACCTTTCATAATGTAATCCAAGGTTCATGGTTTGTTTAAGGTATCTCATTACCCTTTCAATAGCTTGCCAGTGCTCTATACTAAGTCTACTGGTAAACCTGCACAATAATCCCATGACATAGGCAATGTCGGGTCTAGTAAAATCAGTGGCATACCGAAGGGTGCCAATGATGCTCGCATAATCAGACTGTCTTACACCTTCACCAGTGTTCTTGAATAACTTTACACTGTGATCATATGGTGTACTTGCAGGTTTACAGTCAAAGTAATTATATTTCTTTAGTATCTTCTCAATGTAATGAGATTGATCCAAAGAAATTCCCTTTTCTGACCTAGTAATCTTAATACCAAGTATTACATTTGCCCCACCTAGATCTTTTATATCAAAATTGACACTTAATAAGGATTTGACTGAGTTTATGGCATGAATATTTGACCCAAAAATGAGTTGGTCATCTACATAAAGGCATATAATAGTGCAAATGTCATTCTCAGATTTGTAATAAATGCATTTGTCACTTTCATTAACTTTAAAACCATTTGAAATGATTAAGTTATCAAATTTTTCATGCCATTGTTTAGGTGCTTGTTTTAAACCATATAATGATTTATCTAATTTACATACTTTATGTTCTTGACCATGTACTACAAATCCTTCAGGCTGGTCCATATAAATTTCTTCGTCTAATTCACCGTTCAAAAAAGCAGTTTTAACATCCATTTGGTGTATAAGTAAATTATGAATGGAAGCAAGTGAGATTAAAACCCGAATGGATGTTATTCTAGTTACAGGTAAAAAAGTGTCAAAGAAATCTATATTTTCCTTTTGTTTAAAACCTTTAGCTACTAGTCATGCTTTATATTTATCTATAGTGCCATCAGGTTTTAATTTCTTTTTAAGTATCCATTTACAGCCTATAGATTTACAACCAGGGGGTAACTCTACCAAGTGCCAAGTCTTGTTGGATTCTAAAGAATCCATCTCATCATTTATAGCCTCTTGCCAAAAATCGGCATCTAAAGAAGATAAGGCCCCTTGGAGGTTTATGGGATCCTCCTCAATAGTAAAAGCACAAAAATCTGAACCAAAGTCTTTTATGGTTCTTACTCTTTTACTTCTTCTAGGTTCAGCTTCAGAATTTTCATTAAGTTCTGTTCTAATTGGCATATTTGAAGTGCCCCCACTATTCCATAATTTAAAAGGAAATTTAGTTTCATAAAAATCAGCATCATTTGATTCAATTATATTATGTGCATTAAGGTCATAAAATCTATATGCTTTGCTATTAATAGCATAGCCTATAAATGCACATTCATATGCTCTACTTGCTAATTTTATTCTCTTAGGGTCTGGAATGCGAACATAAGCTAAACAACCCCAAGTTCTAAAGTATGAGACATTGGGTTTATGATTCTTTAAAATTTCATAAGGAAAAATTTTATTCTTAGATTTGGGGATTCTATTCAGAACATAGCATACAGTCAATAAAATATCCCCCCACCAATGTTTTGCTGCACCAGAATTTAATAATATGGCAACTACTAGTTTGGTAAAGGTCCTATTTTTCATTTCTGCTTTTCCGTTCATTTCAGGAGAATAGGGTGCTGTTCTCTCATGTACTATACCATGTTGTTTATAGAAGTCCATAATTGAATTAGATTCGTATTCTGTTCCTCTATCACTACGAAGCCTCTTAATTTTTCTATTTGCTTGATTCTCAATCTCAGTTTTGAATGTTTTAAACATATCAAAAGCATCACTTTTAATTTTCATAAGGTATACATATGTGAAATCAGAGCAGTCATCAATAAAAGTGATAAAATAACGATGTCCCTGCCTAGTCAAAGTGCCATCTAGTACACATATGTTAGAATGAATCAAGTCTAAGGGTTCAGAAACTCTATCAACAGATTTGTGAGGTTTCTTTGTGATTTTAGCTTGTATACAGAATTCACATTTATCAAGTTTAGATTCTGTCATTTTAGGTATCATATTTAGGGTGCTCATGTTTCGGATTATTCGATTATTAACATGACATAATCTAGAATGCCAGATATTAAAATCACACAACATGTAAGCAGAAGTAGTCATTTTATTAGATTAAACATTCAATTTAAACATACCCTCACAAGCATAACCCTTTCCCACAAAAGTTCCCTTATAAGTTAGGGTGTACAAATCAGCCCCAATTACTTGAGTGAAACCAACCTTATTAAGGAGGAAGCCAAAGACCATATTCTTCCTTATTTCTGGAGTGTGCATAACATCTTTCAGAATTACAGTTTTTCCAGAGGTGAACTTGAGTTCCACATTGCCAATCCCCACAACTCTAGTGGTGTGAGAATCTCCCAACAGCACTTTCTGATTTTCAACAGCCGTGTATGTCGAGAACATGCCACGATCATAGCAGACATGGCGAGAAGCACCAGTGTCTACCCACCAACCCTCTGATCCACCAACAAGGTGAATCTCAGTAATCATAGCCATAAGAGGCTCCTCGGTTAGGTTAGCTTGCGGTGCAGAGCTTGGCCTGTTCCGACACTTACGTGCCATATGACTTGGTTTTCCACAGTTGTAACATAGAAACAACTATCCAGAGTCATTCTTTTGGGCTGGTTTCTGCTGTCCTTTAGGGTTTCCTTGCGGATTCCCATTCTGTTTGTTGCGCATGTTCTGATTCTTAAAAGATTCCTCATTTGGTTTCCGAACAGCGGGAGTGGTCTTCTTAGTACTGTTGTTATTCACAATCAGCACCTCTTCTTTCTGGTCCTGCTTGCGTGCCTCCTTCTCAATACGGAGGCGTGTAATCAAGCTCTCTAAGGAAAATTCCTTAGTCTTATGTCGCAAGACATTCTTAAAATCTTTCCAGCTTGGGGGTAATTTGTCAATGATAACAGCAATTTGAAATTGTTCGTCCAAGACCATACCTTCAGAGATGATCTCATGAACTATTTTCTGCAGCTCATGAGACTATCTCTACTGATCTATCATCAGTCATCCGGTACTTTAGGTAATGGCTCACAGCATATTTCTTTGCCCCTGCCTCCTCCGTATCATACTTCTTCTTCAGTGCTTCCCAGATCTCCTTTGTTGTCTTTTCATCTGAGTTATAGTAATCATACAGATCATCGCTCAGTCCGTTCAGAATAAAGTTCTTGCATAAGTAATCCTGTTCAGTCCAGGTCTGCAGTTGCTTTGACTGTTCAGTCCATGATGCCATTTTCGCTGCATCAGCCTCGTCAGGTTTATCTGGAAGCTGCGGTTTGTCAGTAGTCAGCGCAGCCACAACCTTTCTGATGGTGAGGAAGAACTCCATCTTCTGACGCCATCGTTTGAAATGCAAGCCTTCATATCTGAATGGAGCAGTAGTCACGAGAGGGTTCTGGAAAGCAGAGGGTGGAGCAGAATCGTTTAGGGTTGAGTTGGAAGCCATTGTTTCAGTTCGTCTTCAAATTGTTGGGAAACAATGGCTGATTTGCGGACTAGGTCGCTGTCTTGAAGACGATTCGGCGATCTGGTCGGAGGTGCAAACCAGTTCGGTCCTTCGTCGCCGCCTCTAGGATAAAACAACCTCTAAAACAATAACTGATTTGCTTGCACAACAAATCAGTGCAGATTTGCACTTTCTGAATTAAAATACTGCTCGAGAATTTCTGAGAGACAAATTTTAATGGCGGGTGAGAGAAAAAAGAGAAAATGTGATTCGGTTGGTATTCTCGTCTGAAGCTAATGACAATATATAAGACGAGAATTAGGGTTAGAGTTGCTAATTAGTGGGCCGCTAAAATTGAGGGATATGAGTTTTTACCGTTGCAGAAATCTTTTCCATAAAAAAAAGGGTTCGAAAAAGGCTAAGTTTTATGGTCCAAAAAAAATATAAGTGTCTACACCACAAGGCCCAAGCCCGAACCGGACTGGGTCGAGTTGAGTCGGTCGGTCGCGCGCGCGTGTGTGTTGGTGATGATGCATGGTCTCCCTCCTCACAACAAAGCATGTATTGGGAACCCAAGGCCCCAACATGATTTCTTAGAAACAAGTATAAATGCTTGCCTCTTCTATATAATCCCATGATGTGGGACTATTCACCCATAGGAGCCATTCATACACTTATTCCATTATTTTTAATAATTCACTAATGTTAATAAAACATTTCCAACATCTATTGTGTACTGCAATGAGCAATTACATGGAGTGATCCAGGGTAGTGTTCTATGTGTTTTGTACTCTATTGATACAGTGGTGACGCGCTTGGTGAAGGCTATATTTTGAAACGAGGTATAGTCCTGTTTTGCTATGTCGTGAGATTTCCTAGACAGAAAATTGATATTATGTCATATTTAGTTATCTTGAGATTTTTTGCTGCCTTTTTTACTAATTGTTATATGCCTCCCTGTGTGGAGAATGAAATTGTATGTTAACGAGTAGTCTAGTTATTTTGACTAGCTGTTGTGTTGTAAACTAGTTTAGTTTCAATGGTCGGTCCACTATAAAAACTGATAGTGGTGGTCGGACCACCTTAAGAACCAATATTAGTAGTTAGAAAATCTGTTTTTCTCATGTGACAATTTATTTATTGTTCGTTACAATAAAAAGTGTTACAGATCATTATGAAAACTGGTTGACCTTACTAAAAAAGTATGAAACCATTTTTGTAAACGTGCAAATATCGAAATCACCAAGAATTCATCATGAAATGTGGAACTAAAGACATCACAAATCCTCGGATCTGGCGTACAGATCATGTATAGTGTAGGCTTAAGTTGCTATGAATGAAGCCAGAGCCAAAAACGTAAGGAAATAGGTTTATGAATTCATCAGTAAGGCAACCAAACATGCAACGATTAACCAACACACAGCGGTAGGTGGTAGAGGTTGCCTGTGCAACATATACAACATGGATTGACCCATGCTATCTGATACGGTGATGATATGCACAGCAATATCCAACCTGCACATGAGAGTAATACAAATATTATGGCACGGCCTAAAAGAAAGATATAGCTACCCAAACGGTTTATGGAATAAAAGATAAAGCTGCTGCAAGTTGTTATAAGGAAGCTGACGTGTCTTTTTTTTTAGGTTCATTTCTGTTATTTGTTTTAGCGCCAAAAGTTTGTTGTACTACAAAATCATAGCCATACAAGTGTAAAGGTTGGTTACGAAATCGCTATAATATGTGGCTATATGTACGAGAATAGTAAAAGAAATATAGGATGAAATATATGAATCTTCTTCTTGTTGAAAGCTTCTCTCCTCTTTCTCTGCAAAACTTCTCTCCTCTGCAAGCTATCTTCTCCTTCCTCGTCTAATCTTCTACCTCTAAACTATTTTTCTCTACTATACCGTATCACTATCCTTGGGTCGACCCATTCTACACGATTTTCTACACTCGATGATCTCGGCCGTATTCGAATTTCCAGCAACATTTTAATCAACTTAAAATCATCAGGTCAACCTGAAAGTTGGCCTGAATATAGACCAACAACTATAAAACAATTAAAAAGAAAAATGGAAAGATTTCATCAAGAATTGACCAAGGTATAATAACCCAAAGTTGGACCCAGGGCTGTTCTACACAACTAAATCGAAGATGAACAAGAAATTTACTGAAGCTACATATTTTCATTAATTCAACACCAATAAACATTGAAATACTATAAAGTAAACTAGAATTTGTGAGTTTTACAAACTCACTTGAGATAGGATTTCAGCATGATTTAGCTTGGATTAGTTGTTAAACTATTATATGAAGCTTTAGGAACACAAAAGAATACACATGCACATGATCAGTGACATGCAACTTACTGTAACCTACTGCTGAAATTTCATATCCAGAAATTGATGATTGAATAGCATGCGATCGGTTGATTTGCTGAAGTAAATAAGGACAAGCAAGCCTCTCCATTTCATCTCACTTAGAAAGCTTGGTTTTAGGTAGATATTTTAAGGAAAATGAAGCCATTATTATTCTTTGTATTTGTGACCGAGAAAAAGAAAGAAAGAACTGGAGGGGAGAGTGAGCAGGAAAGTGTATGTATATTCCTTTTTCTACTTTTCCCAAAGAATTCCTAACTGGGCGTAGGACTTAATTGAGTCCATTAAACAAAGTGTTACAATTCAAGGTAGTTGCATGTGTTATAAATTACTAGTACACACGTAACACAAGATTATGTGTCAACAAATTACCCTTTTTTACAATTTAATGCATACTTAGTATTTCCTTAGCCATACTAAAATTTTACTAACATATAAAATCTTTTTACAATGATTTAACATGTACAATGAGGAATTTCTTTTAAAGGGTAAATTTATCAATTTTTTTAATCAAAAGTGTACAAAGTTTTGAATTTGATGAGAAAGACAAAACTTAGGCAAAAGTGGAATTGAAGGGGCCCATTTTTGCATTAAGTTTTAAATAGAAATGACGGCTCCATTAGGTTAAAAGACGTTTTATATTTTGTAATTCGGTTGTATTATAAGGCCAGACCCAAACCATCTTTTACTTCCGCATTGTATATACATATCAGTCTATGTACAAACATTAATACAACTTTACATTTTGTACAAACTACTTTAGATCAATAAAAAAGAATTCTCAGTTTATATTCAGAATTCCAACTAGGTATCAGAGCCAAGATAGATTCAGGTGAAAAGATCATCAGCAGTGTTGATCTTTCAGGCGATCCATCAGAGAGTTTTCATCATTTGGCTTCATTCAAGAATCAAGTGTCTCGCCAATATTTCTGAAGCTACATCTTGATTCAAGAATAAAGCTTGTGAGAGTTCAGATTTGTGATCAAGAAATTGATCAGAAAGCATCAAGAAATCACCCCCTTTGAATTTGTGCCATCACAGATTGCTTATCAGGTTTCCCTTATCTGTTCTTAGCAGAATTAATCTGTGTTTGTCAATCATTTAAGCAATTTGTGTTGCATCATTCTTCAACAAAAGAGATCTCCTGAAAATACTTTACAATTCAAAGTTTCTGATAACAAATCCTACCTGTTCATTTCTGCCACAGTATTCCTTATTTTTCATCATGGTAGAAACTGATAATTCAAATCCCAGCCCACAAGGTTCTAGTGCTCAAGTTTCCAGCAATAGAAGTAACCAAACTCAAGTTGATCCAATCCAAGATTTGATGAAGACTATCATCAAACCGCAAAGTCAATTGATCTCAACACATCTTGATGAAACAAATTACCTGTTATGGAAACTGCAGGTAGAAACAGTTGTTAGAGCATACGGTTTAGAAGACTACATTCTTGGAACAAAAATTGTTCCACCCAAGTTTGTTAGAGACAGTGAAGAAAGATTAGTGAGCAATCCTGAATATGTTATGCATCAGAGACAGGATGGTCTAGTTTGTGCATGGTTAATGTCATCTATTGGCCCAACTATATTACCACAATTAATTGGAGTTAAGACAGCCCAAGAAGTTTGGGAAACTGTGCAAAGAAATTTTTCTAATCAATCTTCTGCAAGGGTTATGCACTATAGAAGACAGTTACACAGTATAAAGAAAGGTGATTCATCCATGAATGAGTACTTGCTTAAAGTAAAAAATATATGTGATCAATTAAACTCAGCAGGTCAAAGAATACCTGAATCTGAACAAGTTGTTGCTATTGTGAGTGGTTTAGATGATGAGTATGAAGCTGTCACATCAATCATACTGTCAATGGATCCAACACCCTCATTACAATATGTTCACTCTACCTTATTGTCTCATGAAGGAAGAATTGAGCATAAGAAAAATATTAATTCAGATTAATATGTTAACTACACAACATATGGTAGAGGTAAGAATCAAGATAAGGGAAATTGTTCAAGAAGTCAAGCTAATAACCAAAGAGGAGGTTGGTCAAGCAGAGGTAGAAGAGGTGGAAGGAGCAACAATAATAATAAAACCAGATGTCAAATATGTGAAAAAGTGGGTCACAGTGCCAGTAAATGTTATTTCAGATATAATTCTAACTACACACCCCCACAACAAAATAGTTCAAGTGCAAATCTGGTCAATACTGTAAAAGATGGCAGTAAAGCTCAAGCGGAAATTCAAAGTACTGAAGCTACCACAAGTGATGATGTGTCAGATGATTGCTGGTATCCAGATTCAGGTGCAACCAACCATGTCACCGACAGTTTAAGCAATTTAAACTTGGGAAATAAAGAGTACAAAGGTATGCAAATTCTTACTGTTGGTAATGGTAAACTTGCACTTATAACACACACTGGAAATGCAGGTTTGGATGGAACCAAAGAATTATTTTTAAAAATTTTACTAAGAGTTCCATCTATAAAGAAAAATTTAATGAGTGTTTCCCAATTCGCTAAAGATAATAATGTCTTTTTTGAATTTTACCCTAATGCATGTATTGTCAAGGACATACTGACACACAAAATTCTTTTGCAGGGTAAAGAAAGTGGGGGGTTATACAAGTTTGATGTTAGTTCTATTGATTCTGGTCATAAAAATAACAAATGTATAATGTCTGTTACTGATGATTCTAATAGATTCAAGGAATTTGATATGTGGCATTGTAAACTAGGACATCCCAGTATTAAAGTTACTAAACATATCATGTTAAATAATAATTTTTCTAATAATAAAATTCCAGAATCTTATATTTGTAATGCATGCCAATTGGGAAAGAGTCATAAACTTGCATTTCCAGACTCACAAACCATATATACTAGACCACTTGAGTTAATTGCCACAGACATATGGGGTCCAGCACATGTTAGTTCTAATTATGGGCACAAGTATTATTTTTCATTTATTGATGTTTTTTCAAGATTTGTCTGGATATACATGTTAAAATCCAAATCAGAAACCAGTAGTTGTTCAGTTTATTAATAAAGTTGAAAACAGTACTGGAAATAGGGTGAACATTTTTCAAACAGATGGTGGTAGAGAGTTTCTACCCTTAAAATCCTTCTTTGAAAAGAAAGGTATCAGTCATATGACTACATGTCCTTATACTTCAGAGCAGAATGGGCTAATTGAAAGGAAACATAGGCATATAGTTGAAACAGGTTTGACATTACTAGCTCAAGCCTCAATGCCATTTAAATATTGGGCAGATGCATTTTATACAGCAGTACATTTGATTAACTTAATGCCTACTATGGTATTAAAATTTAAATGTCCTCAAGAAATGCTAACTAAAATCACACCTGATTATAAACATTTGAAGGTGTTTGGATGTCAATGTTTTCCTTTCTTAAGGCCATATAATAATCATAAACTAGATTACAGATCCACTGCCTATACTTTCTTGGGATATTGTTCTAAACAAAAAGGATACAAATGTCTAGATAGTAAAGGAAGAATTTATATTTCTAGACATGTAAGATTTAATGAATTTGTATATCCTTTTAGCAAAACAAGTGAGAATATTTCAGATAAAACTGTAAGTGCTAGACAAATCAGATATGACATACCAGATGAAATTGAAGTGTTGGTGTCTGTTCATCATGAACAACATGACACCAACATTAGCTCTCAACACACCATGCCTTCAAGTAGGCCAGGTCAAGAGCATTCAGCTTCCAGCATTGGTGATAGTGAAGAACAACAAAGACAATATGTTAGTGAAACTCATATTGATCAAGCTGCAGATAATAGTGTCACAAGTGAAAATCAGGATGCAGAAATTAGAGATATAGACAATCAAACCACTATAGTCAGAGAAGCTACAAATCAGCATCCTATGACTACTAGAGCTAAATGTGGTATTTTCAAGCCAAAAGTTTATAATACTGCTATGGTTACTGAAGAACCATCATCATATTTTGAAGCAGTCCAAGATAACAACTGGAATTCAGTCATGCAGGATGAGTACAATGGTTTAATTAATAAAGGAACTTGGACATTGGTTGAAAAACCAGATCATAAAAATATTATTGTCTGTAGATGGGTTTTTAAATTAAAAAGAAATGCTGATGGTTCAATTTCTAAGTACAAAGCAAGATTGGTTGCAAAAGGGTATTCACAACAGTATGGTTTTGATTTTTCAGAAACCTTTTCACCTGTTGTGAAACCAGTTTCAATTAGAATTATATTAACTATTGCTTTGTATAGAAATTGGACCATCAAACAATTAGATGTTAATAATGCCTTTCTTAATGGTGAATTGTAGGATGAAGTATACATGGAGCAACCTCAAGGTTTCATTCAGCATGAAAATAAAAATTTGGTGTGCAAATTGAACAAGGCCATTTATGATTTAAAGCAGGCACCAAGGGTTTGGTTTGACAAGCTCAAGGCTACACTTGTCAACTATGGCTACACATCATCTAAATCTAACAACTCAATATTTATAAAATTTCTAATGCTACTATAACATATATACTTATTTATGTTGATGATTTTATTGTTACAGGAAGCGGTGTTGCTGAGATTAAAAACATTACAAACATGTTGAATTCAGAATTTTCTATCAAGGATCCGGGGGACTTAAACTATTTCCTGGGTATAGAAGTTAAAAGAACATCTTATTCTGAAATTCATCTTAATTAGAAAAAGTATATATCAGAAATCCTTGACAGAGCTCAGATGAAACAAGCCAACCCATTGCCTACTCCAATGATTATCAGCACACAATTATCTAAACACAAGGGAGAGACTTTTCAAAATGGAAAATTGTACAGAAGCATTGTTGGTGCTCTTCAATATGCCACTATAACTAGACCAGACATAGCTTTTAGTGTTAATAAAGTAATTCAATATATGCAAAATCCATTAGACAAATATTGGAAGGCAGTCAAAAGAATTCTCAGATATCTTAAAGGAACTATAGATCATGGTCTAATTCTAAGGACAAGTAATTCCTTAAATATTAATGCATATGCTAATGCAGATTGGGGAACAGATTGTGATGACAGAAAATCAACATCAGGTTTTTACATATTTTTGGGTAAAAATCCAGTGTCTTGGTGTGCTAAAAAGCAAAATACTGTTTCTAGATCAAGCACTGAAGCAGAATTTCGGAGTGTAGCAAGTTGAACAGTAGAAGTCATGTGGATACAATCTTTGTTAAGTGAATTACAAATTACTACATCAAAGCATCCTACAATATGGTGTGATAATATCAGTGCTATCTCTCTATCTTCTAATCCAGTGTTACACTCGAAAACAAAACATATTGAGCTAGATCTCTACTTCATCAGAGAACAAGTTATCAAAGAAAAACTAAAGATCGGATATATACCTTCTGCAGATCAAAAAGCAGATATACTTACGAAGCCTTTGTCAAAACCTAGCTTCGTCAAGCTAAAAGAAGAATTGAGCGTGGACGTGGCCAACAAAGCTCAAAGATCCAACAGATTGACTTATGTTCTAGATCTCTGACAAATCTCAAATTGCTCGTGTTGATGACGCCTCTGATTTTTGTCAAATCAACTCCCACAGTCAGGTTTTTTTTAGAATTAACCTAGGTCAACTCTGATTCATCAATTCGAACCTCTCTTAATAAATCCAGAGGTCTTGAGCGTTTAAACTCATGCTTAGCTGGATTCGCCGGTCGTAGAGGCCTGTCTGAAGGAAGATCTTTCATCAATCGGAGGCGATGATGCTAAAGGAGTCGCCTTTTTTCCGTGTTCTCGAGAGCAAACCCTAGCCGAAGTAGGGTTTGAGGGGGCCAAATAGAAATGACGGCTCCATTAGGTTAAAAGACGTTTTATATTTTGTAATTGGGCTGTATTATAAGGCCAGGCCCAAACCATCTTTTACTTCCGCATTGTGTGTGTATATATATATATATATATATATATATATATATATATATATATACCAGCCTATGTACAAACATTAATACAACTTTACATTTTGTACAAACTACTTTAGATCAATAAAAAAGAATTCTCAGTTTATATTCAGAATTCCAACTGTTTTCTTCTTCTTCAGGGAGTCTATTTTTAAATGAACCATGCACTTTATCGGTCGACTGTTTTGCTTTACAATTTGTTTCCTTTATCCAAACAGCTCAATTGGGCGTTAAATTCTTTGTTGTCTATATATGAACATGGTAGTAGCTCTCTTGATTTATATAGGAAAGAGGAATATATATATGGTCCCGTAAGCAAATAGGAAAGAGGAATATATATATATATATATATATATATATATATATATATATATGGTCCAAGTCAAGTGATATCAATATGGACTTTACTGGTCTTGACGATTACAGGTTACCAGAGAGAATTGCATGCTTCTTCAAGTGGGCTAAGTGGGTTGGTTCCTGATTTAAAGAGATTTTTTATATACTCGAACGTTGTATAATTGTATATCCTATGTTCGTTTTTTATATGGGCTATACTTGTCCATTTACTAATATTTTTAATCCACTTCTGACCGTAGGCATTGATGTAGAAGAAGGGGGAAATGGGAAAAGTGTAATCTGAAGAATAGAGCAATGCATTGATGTAAAACTCCACTGGGAACAAAATAGTCTCTCTTGGTGGTTTTATATTATATTGCACGGGTGTATATGTACTACCATGTAGATCTATTTTGCTATAATTACTATTTTCATGTATTAATTTAGCGATATACTTTTGGATGAGATGTGGATTAAATGCAGTTGGTTGTTGTCACATAAATGGTAAATAATTAAGAGATATAATAGTTTAGTATTGCTTTGTAGCTAGTTCACTTTTGCAACAGCAAACATGATATGTCGGTATCAACAAACAGATCTATCAAAACTTACCCTTTTAAATGATATTTACTTTCCCTGCAATCCTATTGGGTCAATCCATATGAATTACGAGCGTTACGACACGTGCTTCGTACTTCGTCGTGATTTATTTGTTTATAAATTACATATGATTAACACATTTAAGAAAAAATAATTTATACAGATATTTCATCATGTTTTTATGTTGAAAACATATGTATTCAATTTAAAATTTTATTTCTAATTTGCATAAATTAATTTTTATTGGTTTAAATTTTATTTGTACTCATAATTAACTAGTATTACCACACAATGGTGGGAAAACCAACCGCTAAAATGTTCAACATGAAATATAAAATTATTTATTAAAACATGTTTTAAATCAGATTTGTGTAGTTTAGGATAAAATAGAAGTAATTGAAAAAGTGTAAATTCAATTACGCAGCATTGTACATGTAAACCAACTTAAGACAAAGAATATACTGTTAATGTATTGATTTGAATCAATCACAATAACAAATATGCATTTTTATTATACCAACGTACTCTTGATGATTAACTATTTTGCAGCACCAAACCATTAATGGATTGAAGAAATAAACGGATAAACATAACAAATATAAACTCAAAATATACCATCATACCAATGATTATTTAATTCAAATAAAAAAGGAAGTGTAAATGTAATAAATAAATCATAAATTATTTAACTAGTTTATTTAAATAAGTCACTTAAAAGTATCATTGTTATTTGAAAAACCGAAATGCTGAAATAAAAATACTAAAGATAAAACTAAAGTTGGAATCTGTCTTGATATTTCTTTCAATAAGAAGGTTGATTCAACTAACCAATTTATGGCATGATTTAGGTTTATATGTGACAAGTAAAATATACGTAAAACTGGGAACACATGTTTTTGACTCCAAATTAGTTAGATTATCTGTCAAGTAGGCAAAACTCTCTAACGGTTATTTCACATGCATTACTTTTTTACAAACGCTTGAGGAAGAGCCCACACAGATCTTTGAAGCAAGAATTACACAAAAGTATATGAAATATGACCTTTACGTTATGCGAACATAAAAATAGTAGAATACACACAATTGAAAGTTATATTTTATTATAATCACAACATTTTGTACTGCAAACAATTTGTATAACACCCAAAATTCTTGTTGATAATTTTGTAAAAGTAGCACATTGGCTAACTACAAAATGAACATTAAAATGTCATATCTCCAATGTAACACCCATTTCTCATTTGATCATGCATCAATTAGTTCTCTAAAGATAAAGTTTTTTTTTTTTTTAAGAAATCCACAAATCAAATAATAAAAAGAATTTGAAAACTAATAAGGAGTTATATTTCTCCCTCAATCTAAATGAAAGTTAAAAGGAGTTGTACAACAAAAGGTAAGACCCCTAAGAAGAGCGCAAAAGGTTAGTAATTGTTTTTAGATACCACACCATCGTATAGTGATTCTTCTTTATGGTAAGTAATTAACTATTATCGAAATAAATTTCCAATTCAATTCGATATTAAATTTGGATTAAAGACACCTTATAAATTTAAGTAAAAAATGATTAAAATATTATTATTATTATTTAAAAAACAAAGCCAAATTGCAATTTAACATTCTTTAAAGGATTCACATGGTCAACCATGCATATTACAAAGCTATGACAAAGCGCTAACACCACATGTGCAATTAGCACCACATTGCACAATACGTGGTTTATACGGTCCACACTACATACAACCCTTATCCCTGAATTACACTACATAGTATCATTGTCACATTGTGGTTCATATGAGTGCGCATTAGTGCATAACCATCAATTACAAACTACAATACAAGCACCAAATTACAGAGTAGCCAAATGCAGCCTATCCGTCAACTCAAAGCTCCCGAGTTACCAAACTACAAACCTAGAAATCAGCAAGAAAACTGCAAGCTCTAAGCTGCTGCTACCAAATATGCAGTAAGATACTTGTTGTTCTGAGTTCGACAACGATGATCAGAGCAGATGCCGAAAGAGGCACGTCAAGATTCCGATTGCACGTAGATAATCAAAACTACCAAGTAACTTGAACTTTTTACAGGTTGTAAAACTAGAAAAAAAAAGCATATTAAGCAATTTTTGATTAAAATAATACATTTTTAGATATAAATGGAAAGTAACAATAATAAGAAGTTGTTATGTATGGAAGGAAATTTCTTATTTTATTACATTTAAATTTTTTTTTTTTTTTTGAACCAAAAAGTAACAATTTTCATAGCTTAAGTCATTGAAACAAAAGGCACAAATAAATTACAAGTACAACATTGATAACATTCTCCATTAGCAATGAATCTAAAAACAGGCAGACATGCATAACTGAAAATTCAAAAAATTCTTTCTTTCACAGCACCACCGGATAGAACACCACCATAGGCACGATTTACTGTCCTTCAGTTCCTTGCTGATCTTGACCAATTAGATTTTGAAAAGAATTGTAAATTTTATTATTGCAGCGTTTTTGATACAATGTAATAATGTGTCCATTCAGTACAAGGTATATGGCTTTATATAACAGCCGAAAAACAGAAGAGAAAAGATATGCGGAAATTAAGTAACCGACCCAATAGCCGCCTTACTTTAACTCCCCCCTGAAACCCTAATCGGGTTCAAAACCAACTAGATTTCTAGAAAATAAAAATAATGGCGGCTGCTCAGAAAGAAACACAAGACGATAGCTCCAAGGTGATCGAGAGTGACGGTCATCAGATAATATTCTTCATCATCTCTCTTTAACATCAGGTATGACTAGAAACTTCAACTGATACTCAAAGTTTGTTGTTGTTTTTTATTTTTTGAGCAACAGGAATCGATAAAAGAAATTTGTGATTTGAGCAGATTATATCTTCAATTCCGTCAAAACCCTAGTTGAACCAACTTCAATCTGGGATATAGATCATCCTTGTCGATCTCTTGTTCAAATCTGCAGCATCTACACTCAGTTCTTCCTTCAATCTCGTAAAATTAGGTTTGGAAAGTGGTTTAGTAAGTATATCAACCTTTTGATGCTGCGATGGTATATATCCAACCCTTAATTTTCCTTGTAATACTTGCTCTCTGATAAAATATAAATCAATCTCTATATGCTTTGTCTTTGAATGAAGAACTGGATTAGAAGTTAATGAGATAGCGCTTACATTATCACACCATATAACAGCCTTCTTTTCTGGTTTAATTTTAAGTTCACTTAATAAGGATTCGATCCATAACACTTCTGCTGCTGCACTAGCAACACATCTGAACTCTGCTTCAGTACTAGATCTAGAAACAGTACTTTGTTTTCTAGCACTCCATGAAACTGGATTTTTTCCTAAAAAGATACAATAGCCAGAAGTTGATTTTCTGTCATCTATATCTGCTCCCCAGTCTGCATCTGCACATGCATTTATATTTAGAGTATTGCTTGCTTTAAAAATTAGTCCATGATCCAGTGTTCCCTTCAGATATCTAAGAATTCTCTTAACTGCAACCCAATGAGTATCTAAAGGATTTTGCATAAATTGACTTGCTTTATTTACACAATAAGCAATATCTGGCCTTGTGATAGTAGCATATTGTAATGCACCAATTATACTCCTATAGAATCTTGCATCTGAAAATGCTTCTCCTTTGTTTTTAGAAAGTTGACTGTTAGTGATCATAGGAGTTGGTAGAGGATTTGCTTTGTCCATTTTAGCTCTTTGAAGAATTTCAGATATATATTTTCTTTGACTGAGATGTATTTCTGAACTAGATCTTTTAACTTCAATACCCAGGAAGTAACTCAAATCACCCAAATCCTTAATTGAGAACTCAGCATTTAGTCTCTTAGTGATATTATCAATCTCAGATTTATTGCTTCCTGTAATAATGAAATCATCAACATAAATTAGAATATATGTTGTATCTGTGCTAGAAAATTTTGTAAAAATAGAATTGTCAGATTTAGTAGAAGTGTATCCATAGTTGACAAGTGTAGCCTTCAGCTTGTCAAACCAAACTCTAGGTGCCTGCTTTAACCCATAGATTGCTTTGTTGAGTTTGCACACCAATTTTGTATTGTTTCCTTGACTGAATCCTTCTTGTTGTTGCATGAACACTTCTTCCTGTAAATCACCATTAAGAAAAGCATTATTGACATCAAGTTGTCTGATGTTCCAATTCCTAAACAAGGCTATTGACTATATTATTCTAATAGACGTGGGTTTCACAACAGGTGAAAAAGTTTCAGTAAAATCAAAACCACACTGTTGTGAATAATCTTTAGCAACTAATCTAGCCTTGTATTTAGAAATTGAACCATCAGAATTTTTCTTTAACTTATAAACCCATCTGCATCCAATTATATTTTTATTCTCTGGTTTTTCAACCAGAGTCCAGGTTCCTTTGCTAATTAAGGCATTATATTCTTCTGCCATAGCTTGTTTCCAATTGTCATATTGGACAGCTTCATGAAAGGAAACCGATTCATCTTGAATCACAATAGTATTAATATTTTTGGGTTTAAAAATACCACACTTTGCTCTAGTTAACATTGGATGCTGATTAAGATTATCTCTATTCTCCCTGCCATGACTGATCCTCTCAGACTGTTCCCTATCAGCTGATTGATTGCTGCTTTCAGTAGTTTCTTGAGTTAATTGATCTTGATTCTCAATATTGTCATCAGTGAAATGCTCTTGACCTGGCCTCTCTAAAGGCAATGTGAGTTGAGAGCTGGTGGTGGTGTCTTTAGCAGCTAATGTAGATGGCACCATCACTTGAACATCCTCAGGTAAATCAGGTATAATCACTCTTGGCTCAACAACTTTCTCAGTTGTTTTACAATTAATATTACTGAATGGAAATTTCTGTTCATTAAATTTTACATGTCTAGAAATATATATTCTACCAGTATTATCTAGACACTTAAATCCCTTCTGTCTATTGCAATAACCTAGAAAAGTACAACATTTAGATCTGAAATCTAATTTATGAGCATTATTTGACCTTAGACAGGGGAAACATTGACATCCAAATTTTTTTAAGTGATGATAATCTAGTTTAACCTTAAACAAAATCTCCTGAGGACACTTAAATTTTAATACCTTTGTAGGTAATAAATTTATTAAATGCACACTAGTCTCAAAAGCTTCAGGCCAATATTTTAAGGGCATTGAAGCTTGAGCAAGTAGAGTCAAACCTGTTTCAACAATATGTCTTTGTTTCCTTTCAATTAACCCATTTTGTTCTGAAGTATATGGACAAGTAACTCTATGATTAATACCTTTCTTTTCAAAAAATAATTTTAATGGTAAGAACTCTCTTCCACCATCAGTTTGAAAAGTTTTAACACGATGTCCAGTCATATTTTCCACCTTATTAATGTACCGCATCACCACATTACTCACTTCAGTTTTAGACTTCAACATATAAATCCATATGAATCTGGAATAAGCATCAATGAAGGAAATATAGTATTTGTAACCATATACTGAAGTAGTAGATGCTGGTCCCCATAAATCAGTTGCCACTAATTCAAGTGGATTAGTATAAATTGTGTGTGAACTTGGAAATGCAAGTTTATGAGACTTTCCCAATTGACAAGAAGGACAAACATATGAATTAGAAATGTTGTTTACATTCAAGTTATTGCATTTCATGATTTGCTTCACAATTTTAACACTTGGATGTCCTAACTTGCAATGCCACAAATCAAATTGCTTATTACACTCAGGATCATTTACAAAAGTAGATAGGCACACTTTATTTAAGCAATTAGGGTTTCTAGAATTAGTGACATCAAATCTGTATAATCCTTTAACCTCATTACCCTGCAAAATAATTTCTTATGTCAGAATGTCTTTAACAATGCAAGAATTAGGATAAAATTCAAAAAATACATTGTTATCCTTAGCAAATTGGGAAACACTCAACATATTCTTTTTAATAGAAGGGACCCTTAGTAATTTTTTTAGAATAAGTTCTTTAGGTCCTTTTAAACTTGCATTTCCAGTATGTGTTATATGTGCAATCTTGCCATTACCAACTAAAAGATTTTGCGTACCTTTGTATTCTTTGTTCCCCAAGTTGAGATTGTTTAAGTTGTTGGTAACATGATTAGTAGCTCCTGAATCTGGATACCAGCAGTCATCTACAACATCATCAGTTGAAATAGAATCTACATTAGAATTTTCAGATTGATTTTTGTTGTTGTCTTTCTGCACGTTCACCAAGTTTACACTAGAGTTATTGCTTGACTGCCCTGGATTCACATTGGAATTGTATCTAAAATAACATTTATTGGAAGTATGCCCAAATTTTTCACAAATTTGGCATCTAGGTCTATTGTTATTATTTCTTCCTCTGCCTCTGCCACGATTTGACTGACTGCCTCTCTGAAAATTAGACTGATTCTGATTTCTTGAAGCATTCCCTTGATTTTTACCCCTTCCATAGGTAGTGTAATTAACTGACATGTCTGAAATCATATTTCTTTTATGATCAATTCTGCCTTCATGCGCCAATAGGGTTGAATACACATATTGTAGACTTGGTGTAGGATCCATAGACAAGATAATTGCAGAAACTGCCTCATAGTCATCATCCAACCCACTCACAATTGATAATACATGCTCAGATTCAGGAACTTTTTGTCCTGTTGAATTCAGTTGATCAAAAATAGTTTTTACTTTTAGCAAATATTCATTCATTGTTGAATCACCTTTTCTAATGCTGTGAAGAAGTCTTCTATGATGCATGATTCTTGCAGATGACTGTGCAGAAAAATTCCTCTCAACTGTTGACCATACTTCATTAGCAGTTCTGACCCCAATTAACTGAGGTAAAATGTTTGCTCCAATGGATGACATCATCCATGCACAAATAAGACTATCTTGTCTCTGGTATGATTGAAATTCTGGATTTTGAACAAGTCTATCCTCATTATCTCTAATAAATTTTGGAGGAATGATTTTTGTTCCATATATGTAGTCATCGAGACCATATCCTCTAATTGTTGTTTCTATTTGCAATTTCCATAACAGATAATTTGATTCATCAAGTTGGATTGAAATAAGCTGACTTTGGGGTTTGATGATTGCTTTCATCAAGTCTTGGATGGGATCAGGAGGCTGTGGAGGTTGATTCTGTGCAGTCAATCCTCTTACACTGGATACATTGGCACTGGCTTCATCACCAGGTCCAGCCATGATTTAAAAAAAAATGACCACAGATCAATCAAGAACGGTAAGATTACTTTGAATCTTGAAACTTTGAATTGAGAATTTGAAGAAATTCTCTGTTTGATTACTGAATGATACCTTTAAGACTTGAATGATGTATATTCTTGATTGTGAATAGAACTGACAAGTCTTACTGGAAGTCTCTTTAATCAACTAGACCAGTTTCTTTGCTTTCTTGATCAGTTTCTTGAAAAATCAAATGATTTTTGCCACGAAAAACATCAATTGAAGAACTGCTGCAGTCTGAGTAAACTCTAGGCGAGGCACAGTTCTTTATTGATGCCAACAACTCTCAAATGACAAGGTTAACACCTTTTATAAGAGGGTCCAAATGATGAAATCAAGCTGATGGACACTAATCTCTTCACAACAGAGATTATCTTGGTCGTGATTAAGTAGTTGATGCTGTTAAGCACAATAAACTTGCTCTGATACCAAGTTAGATTTTGAAAAGAATTGTAAATTTTATTATTGCAGCGTTTTTGATATAATGTAATAATGTGTCCATTCAGTACAAGGTATATGGCTTTATATAACAGTCGTTACATGCAAATGGGCTAGGCCCAAAAACAGAAGAGAAAAGATATGCGGAAATTAAGTAACCGACCCAATAGCCTCCTTACTTTAACTTGACCTCTTATACTCATAAAATAGGATATGTTTGGTGGCGAACTATAAAACATTTGAAAGAAAAATAACAAAGGGTAAACAGAACAATGCATTAATCTGCTAAACCCATTTCAGTTCAAGTCAAACAAGACACATGAAGACAACAAGTATTTTTCCTTACTACTATGTAAGAAAATCAGACAATATTGTTGAGCTTAATTAGAAAATTTCAATACATCACAAACTTCTGCTTCTTATGTACGAATCTAAATGTGGCTACTCAGTTGAAAGTTGAAAACTACAATAATTGGCTCAATTCATGGAAGTATGTTCATTTCAACTGAATGTTTATTGTAATTGGTGAATCCGGTCCAGATTATGCTGTCAAAAAAAAAACTCTAAAGAAAACAAATTTGATCACCTGATAAAGTATGAACACTGGCACTAGCTAAAGGACAACACTTCTTTGTCCATTTAACCATCTCTTTTTAATCAGAAACTATGATAGCAAATCACAAACCACATCCACCACTCATTCTATCCTACATACAATACCATATATACACGTCAACAATAATCATAAACCAAAGGGTGCAATACAATGCCACCTCAACAACCAAACTGAACCCGTTAACCTGAACCCGTTAACTTAAAACCTCAGCAACCATACTTTTTTTACAAACTAACTATTTAAGTTAAAAAATAATAATGTTGGAGGTATATTTCATGTTGAATAATTTTGATCAATGACATGTAAATACGATAAATCACCTAAAATAGACTTTTAAAGCAAGCTATGGAAATAAAAATCAAAGCAGGCCAGTGCCACTTCATCATGCAACAGGTGTTTTAGAATTAAGGTGATGACAAATCCAATTTAGTCATCCTTTGTTTTCTTAATCCACATAGGTTCATATACCTATAATATATCATTCAAATATTCTGCCTTTACTTTTAATTTGTTATGTCTGTCAATGGAAGGTAGGAAATATTAATATTGTTGGAAATGAATGAGCACGAGAAAGAGGGATTTTGGAAGAAGAGAGAGGAAACTAATTTTTTGTTCCACATCATAAAATATGAGTACCTACTTTTCTATAATCTATTATAAATAAAGGAGAAGAGGGCTTATATTGGATGTCGCTAAGCCAAGACATAATATCTGTCAAATTGGGCCTAGTGCCTTGGGACACTTGTGGTCCATGACACAATATTATATTGATGTCAAATTGGGCTTAGTGTCTTGGGATTATTGGGGTCCATGAAACAATATTATATTGATGTCAAATTGGGCTTAGTGTCTTGAGACTATTGGGGTCTATGACACAATATTAGTGACAAATTGGGCTTAGTGCCTTAGGACTCTTGGGGTTTATGACACGATATCATATTAGTGTCAAAAATTGGGTGTTGTGTCTTAGGACTCTTGGAGTCTCATGGTTAAATAGGTTACTGATTATAGTTTGGGCCTGTTGCGTTGAAACGAGTTATTTTTTATCATTTTTGATCTGGCAAGTCCCTTCAGTTGAAGGGATACAACCATTTCATCTTAAATGTGCATGCACATTCATGCACCACTTGATTAAAGGGTCACAACCTTTCCAAGGGTCATTAATGTTCAGATATGCACCTCCTCCAGCCTATAAATACATGGCCAAAAAACGAGACAGAATATACGTTAGTTATTCTTCTCAATCTGCTACCTCTTCTTCAAAGCACGTCTCTGTTCTAGTTTCTATACTCTACCTCAGTCGTCAAAGCTCTGTTTGCTGGCACCATGCTACAGGGTTGGTCCGTTTTATTCCGGGAAACAAATTGCAATTACGTCCATTGGTGCATACGACAACAATATTGTTTCAAGGAAACAGAATCACTTCTGGACTCGGATATTACTAAAATATTCATCTTCTAGTCTGTGGATGACGGTTCTGTACCGCACCAATTTAAGCACAATCGGTTTTGCTTACTGTCATTGTTTTAATCACAATTTGACTTGACAACTGTGGCATTATTGAGTAACATTGATTGTTGCTACTGTCTATTTGTAATACAATCATGTATTGACAAAAGAACTAACATTGTAATACAATTGTGTATTGGCAATATATTTCTAACAATCTTGAAACAATATTGATTGTTGCAGATGACAACAAATAATATCGCAAAATAGCAACAATAATTTTACATCGACACAGACGGTGACCAACGCTCTGATTGCGCCAGTGGTTCCAACAATGACTCTGTCTCATAGAGAAAGGACAGAGAAGTTCAACGACATTAATTTTAAGCGTTGACAATAGAAAATGTTGTTTTATCTAACAACATTGGGACTTGCCAAAGTTATGACTAAAAATGTTCTTAAAATATCAAAAGCCAATTTGGCTGTAATTTCAAAAGGCATTGCTGATATGAATTTATGTGCAGTAATATCAGAATGCAACCTGGAAAGGAACTAACTTTAAATGACGTTCTCAATGTTCCAAAAATTCGTAAGAACCTGATTTCAGGATCATGGCTCAGCAAACATGGGTTCAAATTAATCCTTGAAGCTGAGAATGGAGTGTATGTAGGAAGAGGCTATGTGTGTGATGGTTCGTTTAAAGAAAATGTAACCACTATTGTACCACACACTGATATGAATAAAAGTGAATATTCTATTTATTTTGTTGACTCTTCCAACATGAGGAATTTTAGATTTGGGCATGTAATCTTTGGTACATTGCGAAAGTTGATTAAGCTAGTATTTATTCCTAAGTGTAACTTGGACACCAATTATAAATGTCAAATTTGTGCAGAAGCAAAATTGACAAGAACCTCGTTTCATCATGTTGAACGAGAAACTGAACCTCTAGATATAATATATACAGATGTATGTATCGTACTAAAGGCGGAAAAAGATATTTCATTATCTTTATTAATGAATGTACTAGGTACAGTTATATGTATCTCCTTAGAAGTAAGGATGGAGCATTTGATGTGTTTAAACAATACAAAGCAGAAGTTGAGAATCAACTCAACAAGAAAAATCAAAGCTTTAAGAAGTGATAGAGAAGGAGAATATGAATTCCCTTTTGAAGAATTTTGCGCTGAACATGGTATTATACACCAAACTACAGCACCATATTCACCTTAATCCAACGGTATAGTCGAATGGAAAAATAGAAATCTTAGAAGAAATGATGAATGATTTATTGTTAAGTTCTGGCTTGCCAGATAACTTTTCTTTTGGGAAATCATATTTTAAATAAAATACTCCAAAAGAAAACTTCTAAGTCTCCTCGTGAGTTTTGGAAAATCAGACTACCATCCTACAAATACTTAAAAGTGTGGGGGTGTCCTGCCAAAGTAGAGGTGCCAAAACCAAAGAAGGTCAAAATTGGACTAAATACAATTGATTGTGTATTCATTGGATATGCACTAGTCAGTGTCGTATATCAAGTTTTGGTACAAAAATCTGAAATTGATGATGTTCATGAAAATACCATCATTGAGTCGAGAAATACTAGATTTTTCGAACATATATTCCCTTGAAACAAAGAGACCAAGGGAAGAAGAAGTTCCTTATTCTCTTGAGAATATTAAACAAAATAAAACTCAGCAAAGTAGTGATGAGCAGCAAGTGGAGGAATCAAGAAAAAGTAAAAGGCCAAGGACCTTAAAAAAATCTTTGGACCAGACTTCTATACCTTTATGTTAGAAGATGATCCATTGACATACAAACAAGCCTAATCTTTCAGCGATGCCCCTCATTGAAAGAGGCAATTAACAATGAGATTCAATCCATTATGTCCAATCATACATGAGAATTAGTTGATTTACCTCAAGGATGTAAGACCTTATATAGTTAATAAAAGAAATTGAATTCGAATGGTTCAATAGACAAGTGCAAAACTTGTCTGGTAGTCCAAGGATTTCGACAAAAGGAAGACCTGGACTAATTTGATACATTTTCACCAGTAACATGGATAACAATTCTTATTCCAATTACATCCATACAAGACTTAGAAATACGTCAAATGGATGTTAAAACTGCACTTTTGAATGGTGAACTTGAGGAAGAAATCTATATGAAACAACCTGAAGGATTTCTGAGCTCAGAAAATGAGAATAAAGTTTGTAAACTGATAAATCACTTATGGTCTTAAGGAAGCTCCAAAACAGTGGCATAAGAAGTTTGATAAAACTATGTGTTTTTTTTCTTTCAATAACAATAGTATAAATAGACCTCAAAAACCACCAACATGCCTGGCAGGTAACCAAAAGATATAACCACTCGGAAAAAGACTATACACATGTATAGAAAAGTAGAAGGATGAGCTCCGGATAAACCACCACCCATCATACTTCAAAATCAAGCTCCGGCAAGGTCACCACCCGATAGTGAAGTATTTCTACTCCTACACAATACAATAGACTCTCCAAATATATAAAAAATAATGCAAGAGGACATAAAAACTCGAAGATAGAAAGGACTCTCAAGATTTGCAACCCCAATAAGCTCGACAGCATAAATCAACAACCTGTGGGGTCTAGGCCCCTCAAAGGAAGACAGTTGAAATGGCAGGAAGGTCCAAACTACCAGTCCATAAACTCCGAAAGATCCAGCTCCATACTATCCATCCAATCCAAGTAGGCTAGAAACATCAATGATAAGCACCAAATATTCAGCTCAACCTTCTACTCCAGTTCCACCTGTTCTCGAAACCAGTTGGGATAAAACAACGAAAGCACCATCCAGCTCCAGGTAGATCAAATCTAAAACCTATATTCCAGGATGTGGCAGAACTAGAAAATGACATAAGATCGAAGACGGGAGGGTGGGGCAGTGTGATAAAGTGAAAGGAGCAGTAGTAAACATATAAGCAGAAGTCAACCAATACCTGCCCTGGGAGTGGCCGATACCGAGGAAACATCAAAGGTAACAGCCAAACTTCTAGACCTGGAGCCTAAAGCACCCCTGAAAGGCCAACCTCGAAACGCAAGGAAAACATCATTCCTTACTCTCCGGATAATGGTAGGATGATCCATAGCCACTTCATCAAATACTGCCCTTTTCCGCGCGCACAAGATGTGCCAGTAGACAAGACAAGGGATTAAACGAAGAAGGATCGAGCGGAAAGATTTCCTTGAGACGCCTATCTACCAGAATCTCAGGAAATATTCAAGTGAAGAGGTACTACCTTGGCAGCCCATCTGGTCCCCAAAGTAACTCCAGACAGACCTGACATAAGACCCAAAGAAAAGAAAATGGAAGGAGGATTCCGAGCATCCAGACCTGTAACACCTACAGTGGGAGACGAATGAGATGCCGATTCTCTGGAGGTTCTCATCTATTGGTAATCCGTTGTGCAAGGTTTTCCACATAAATCGAGAAACCTTCGGAGGAATTCAGACACTCCAAACTAAAGAGAAAAGATGGAGACGTGGATCCGATGACCTCACCGAATTCCACCCCGCCTTAAGCAAGAAGGGACTACCGTCCCGAACGGTTCCACCGCCATGAGCATTCGATAAGGCCTTCACGGATTGCATCCGTTTCCATGTCTCACTAGAATAGGATGGGACACCGGTGTAATTCGTGCCAGCCAGCCTGCGGTACTTAACGTGGAGGAATGTCGCTCAAAGGGAGTCATTCGCCCTAAACTGCGCCCACAACTTGCAAGTAAAGGCCGAACAGATGTCCTTAGGGTTACAGAGGCCCAAGCCTCCCTCACTTTTGGGAGGACAAATGGAATTCCAAGAAATCCAGTGATGGCGAGAAGCGTTGTCCTTGGTTCCCCAGAAAAAGGAAGAAGCCAAGGAACTGTAAGATCGGAAGAAGGAACCAGTAAGAGTCATAACTGCAAAGATATGAGATCCCATAGAGTCAAGGACAGACTTTATAAGAACAAGTCTACCGTCCTAAGAGAGGAGGGTAGCGTTCCAATACAAGATCTTACTCCTAACTCTGTTAGTAAGGGGATCAAAGATGGCGTTGAGCTTTCTGGCCCGATATAATACAATGCCGATGTAGGAAAGCAGAAGCGAGGCCGCCTAGAAACCAGTAGATGTCTCTATCCAGGCCGATCTAATCGGTGAAAGGTCTTTTGCGGGCACGAAGCAGCTTTTAGAAGAGTTAACGAGTTGCGCCGAACAACTCTCATACCGCCGAATAAGACATAGCAGGCTATGAATATTTCGACGACTACCATTAGTAAAAATAATTACATAGTCAGCGAAAGACAAGGAAGAGATAAGCAGACAACCCCTAGGTATGCTGAATCTATGAATCTTCCTGGCTATCGTTACAGAGTGCGAACCTCACAAACAAGCCTCCGCAGCGATGACAAAAAGAGTAGGCGATAGGAGGTCTCCCTGTCCGAGACCCCTCCAGGACCTGAAAAAACCGGTGGTCGATCCGTTGATGAGAATGGAAAACCAGCAGTTGGAGATAAGCCACTAAACAACATCGATAAGGGATTCCGGAAAATTGAAAACCCTTAGAACGATAATGATGAAGAACCAAGACATGCGGTCGTAAGCCTTGGCCATATCTAGCTTAATGACCACATTAGAGACTCAGACCTTCTTATCGATCTGATAAACCAGTTCCTGGGCTAAAAAGATGTTGTCAGTGATCAAACGTCATTTTACAAACCCAGCCTGCAAAGAAGAAATAAGACGCTCGAGAAACGGTGCTAACCTCGAGGTTAGAACCTTAGAGATTACCTTGTTTGAGAAATTACACAAGCTGATTGGGCGGAAATATGCGCAAGTGCTAGGACGGTCGCTTTTGGGGATGAGGACCAAGTTTGTGGAGGTCCAACCCGTAGGAAGATCTTCACTGGAGAAGAAGGATTGAATTGCAAGACAGAAGTCCATCTGAATAACCGGCCATACACCCATGTAAAGGACCACATTGGAACCATCCGGGCCCCATTGATAAAACTATGTTATCAAATAGATTCACCATAAATGAATCAGATAAATGTGTGTACATAAAATACACATATTGGATATGTTATTGTTTGTCTCTATGTTGAAGACCTGTTGATTCTAGGCAATGACAAAAGCCATAATAACATCTACAAAGGATATGTTATCTCTAGATTGAAAGACCTAGGACTGACTGATGTGATATTGAATGTAAAAATTCTGAGAATACCACAGGGATATGCATTATCCTGATCGTTTTACATCACCAAAATACTAGAAAAAATTGAAGCAATATAATGTGACTATTGCAAAATCATCAGTAGATATGAATAAAAATTAGGCAAAGAACACTGGTGATGATGTCTACCAGTTAGAATACTCTCGTATACTAGGAAGTGTCATGTATGCTATGAACTATACTAGGCCTGTTATCGCATATGCTATAAGCATACTAAGTAGATTTACCAGCAACATTGGTAAGCATCATTGGAAAGCGATAATCATAGCTTTAGGATATCTAAAGTATACGCAGAGCTATGGTCTATACTATACAAAATATCCTTCAATAGTGGAAGGATACAGTGACACAATTGGATCACTAGATTACATGATACAAAGTCTACAAGTGGATATGCGCTCACATTAGGAAATAGAGCAATATCATGGAAATCATCCAAACAGACTTGTATCACTAGATCTACAATGGAATCAGAGTTTATTGCACTAGATAAGACTGCAGAAGAAGCAAAATAGATTCGAAGCTTCTTGGAAGACATTCCTAATTAGAGCAAAGCTATGCCTCCAACATGTATACATTGTGATAGTCAATCAGCTATTGGAAGAGCTAATTATACACTATACAATGGTAAATCTAGCCATATTCATCGTAGACATAAAACGATAAGACAACTTCTCTCTAACGGGGATTATCACAATAGATTACATTCGATTTAAAGATAACATAGCGGATCCACTTACCAAAGGCTTGCCAAGGGAAAGAGTTCAAACCTTATCGATGGGAATGGGGCTAAGGTCTATAGACTAAAGGCTTTTCTAAAATGGAAACCCCATCTAGTTGACTAGAGATCCCAAGATCTAGGTTCAAAGGGACAACGAAGTTTAAGAGAAACTTAATTGCACTGTTATACACAAACCATTCCTATGATAAGTCAATGCACTATATGTTGAATAAGGATAAGTATTAGTACTTTTAATGATGTCTGTATTTGAGGAATTAGAGAATAACCTTTACAGAATCACCTACGTAAGTGCGAAGGCTCTTCAAAGAGAATTATAAGGCCAAATTCTCTAAGCATTTATTAGACCAGGCAGGTGTTCAAGGAAAAAAGGAACACAAACAGAGAACGAATGATTATAAGAAACATTTATCGTGTGTTATCTATTTTGGAATTACACAAAAGGCTTACAGTTCAAGGACATTCTATGTCTATTGATTCGTCTGTGATTCAAATAGGTAAGCAGTAGGAAAGTTCAAGGCCCATGTGTTACTTTAACCGAAGCGATGAATGATTCGTGAAACTAAGAATGACTGCTCATTCATGTGGAGGATTTTTGGAAATGAATGAGCAAGAAAAATAGGGATTTTGGAAGAAGAGAGAGAAACCAATTTTTTGTCCCATATCATGAAATATGAGTACCTATTTTTCTATAATCTAATATAAATAAAGGAGAAGAGGGCTTATATTGGGTGTGGCTAAGCCAAGACATAATATCTTATTGATGTCGAATTGGGCCTAGTGCCTTGGGACTTTTGTGTTCCATGACACAATATTATGTTGATGTCAAATTGGGCTTAGTGCCTTGGGACTATTGTGGTCCATGGCACAATATTGTATTGATGTCAAATTAGGCTTAGTGCCTTGGGACTATTGCGGTCCATGACACAATATTAGTGTCAAATTAGGCTTAGTGCCTTGGGACTCTTCGGGTTCATGACACAATATCATATTATTGTCAAAAATTGGGCGTTGTGCCTTAGGATTCTTGGGGTCTCATGGTTAAATAGGCTGCTGATTACAGCTTAGGCCTGTTGCGCTGAAACGAGTTATTTTTGATCAAATTTGATCTGGCATGTCCCTTCAACTGAAGGGATACAACCATTTTATTTTAAATGCGCATGCACATTCATGCACCACTTGGTTAAAGGGTTGCAACATTTCCAAGGGTCATTAATGTTCAGATAGGCACCTCCTCCAGCCTATAAATACATGGCCCAAAAACAAGATAAAATATATATTAATTATTCTTCTCAATCTGCTACCTCTTCTTCGAAGCACGCCTCTTCTATTTTCTATATTCTACTTCAGTTCGTCAAAGCTCTGTTTGTTGGCACTACGCTGCAGAGTTGGTCCGTTTTATCATGTGAAACAAATTGCAATTACGTCAATCGGTGCATACGACGACAATATTGTTTCAAGGAAACAGAATCACTTCTGGACTCGGACATTACTAAAATATTCATCTTCTAGCCTGTAGATGACGGTTCTGTACCGCACCAATTTAATGCACAATCGGTCTTGCTTATTGTCATTGTTATAATCACAGTTTTACTTGACAATTGTGGCATTATTGAGTAACATTGATAGTTGCTACTGTCTATTTGTAATACAATCATGCATTGACAAAAGAACTAACATTGTAATACAATTGTGTATTGGCAATATATTTCTAACAAATATTAATGGTAGTAAAAAAAATTAGAGCATGGAGTAGAAAATGCAAAGTAAAGTACAAATCTAAACCATGTATATTGCCTATACTACCCAAAATATAAATTTCCCTTCTTCTTTTCTACTCTCTCATCATTCCCAGTATCCCCACTTGGTATTATATCGCTATGCTGCTCTAAGAACCATACTTCCATTTTTTTACTGTTTCCTTTTTTTCCTTTTTTTCTTTTCAGATTCCTACTTAAAAACCTTGTTATATCATTCATAAATATGACAAGAATATGAAATAGCAAGAACAAAAGGAAATGTAATATTTTTCTTATACATAGATTAAAAAAAAATCTGAAAATATAGAAAATAGAATTACCTAAAAATTCCACCGGATTTGATTAGTATTTAAGTCAAATCATTTATCGAATAATTTACCAGTCAAACAGTAACATTTTAGCAACAAATTAGGTGAAAGTAATTTCAACAGCTGTAGTAGTCAGTTATGGATTATTAAGAAGATAACTGTAGTGAACAACTTACACATAGATTCTGAATAAATACATTAGTAATATGCGAAATATAGTTTTTTAAGTAATTTAGCATTTGTGGATTAACATAAGTTACTTTTGATTTAGATCAACTGGTAAATTTAATTAAAATAATAGACCTTTTGATGTAAATTAAATTGACTAAACAGTATAGATCTAATTCCAATCTACGTACATAACTATTCTACTTATATCAAATAATCTGTTTTTAACAGTAATTAAAATCTTATAGTTTAACGAAATTATGTAATGTCAAATATAGTATCAAAATTATTTGCTATTAACATATCAATTAGTTCAAGTTATTTCCATACACATGACAAAAATACTGTAGCAAAAATTGATTAAAATATTGGTCCAGCAAGACATAATAAAATACTGGTACAATAATTGTGTAGAATTCAGGTAGTACTAGAGAATTTAAACTGCATGTTCAATATGTTTTTTTTCAAATTACAAACACTTAGTTTAGCAAACATTTCGTAGTTCAATTATAAATGTGAGATGCTTTTTCAGGCTTATGCATATATAAACTTTCATGGGATATCAACAACAATTGTTTTAATACATTGAAGAAGGACTATGACTTTTTTTCTCATTTCAGTTAGCCATCTAGTAACCTTAATATTGGAAAATTTAGAAATTTAGTTCAGTTGATCATGAATCCATAGAAAATAGATCAAAATGATCAATTTCTCAAATCATAGATCAAAATTTTAAATAAGAGTTAAATTCAAAATATCACAGACTATTACTAACATTAACTCAGAACTAAAAGCATCTTTACGGAAAGTAGTAATATCTAGCAAATAAGAACGACCATATTCAAAGCCAACTGAGATTGGAACAAACAATAAATTGGTAGGCGTTGCTTGATAATAGATTATATTTTATGGTTGCTGCTACTTCTAACATGAACACATCAGGAATGGTGTATTCTCGTAGAAGATTTAAATTTAGGCACATGGATCCCTATTAAAAGACAAATATGGCTATGACAATTCCCTTAATTTACAATATTATTGCAGCAAAAAACAACAATATATCCTATTATTGTGTTTATATCTTGCTCTTCCAATGTATAAATTAATATGAATAAAATATAAATCCGACCTTTACAAATTTGACAGTATAACATAGAAACTAAAATATGAAGGCGAAATTAGCCTTGGTAATGATATCATTAACTGTAAAAATACACTAATTTCACATGCCTGATATGAGCAGGTTATTTTCCAATTAGTACTACAATTCAACAGTTTTTTTAGTATTAGGTAATCTGGGATGTAAAATATAGAAACTAATGGTCAAAATGAAGATTAATATGCAATATGAGATAGTTGTATACTAACCAAAGTAAACAGTTTAATGATGATCAAGTCAAAGAGTGCTAATAACTCATGATTAAGTTAGAAACAATTATTTAACCAATCTCCTTCTAATACTCACAACATATACCTTATTGCCTTTAACAAAAAATAGTTTTCTCTAAAAAAGTCATAAATTTTAATGACGTGACAAAACACAGGTAATTGGCGAAGATAATGCGTTATTCATGCTATTCTCATTGTGTTACAATTAAACATCTAATTGAAACTAAAAAAAATAGTTTATTAACCATGTAATTACATAATCTGAGAGCAATAATTTTTCCTTATTTATAGTGTGGAATTGATTAAAACCTGAAAAATGTGAATATGTAAACTGGATCTCCGCTGAGAATAGTCTTTCAGTTGATAACTTCGGATCAAATCGGCTTTCAGTTTCTCAAATCGAATTCAAAATCGGCTTTTTTGGAATAAAAAAATGCGAATTTGTGAATGAATCCGTGACAAAATCGTTTTGTTTTAGGTATCGTGAATAGTAGATTAGCAGATCAAATGGAAACGGTGAGAAAAGAGGAGGAATTCTCGGGTTGATTTGGATTGCGGAGGAAAAAATGGAGAAGATAGAGAGAAGGAAACGTGAAACTGGGTTTTACGGCCGATATTCATTGGCACACACAAACTGATTTAGTCTCTCCTATAGCTAGGAAACCTCCCTAACGGTCGTTTTGATAAAATTATTTATTAAAACATATTTTAAGTTAAATTTTAATGAAAAAATTATAGCATAATTTGAATGAGAATGAAAATAATTGAAAAAGTGAAAATCTAAATAAACTGAATTTTACATATAAACCCATTTAAAATTAAAATATATTACCAATGTATTAATTTAAATTAGTCATAGCTACATACATATATCTTTATTATATATCAAGTAGGATTAATACTTAGAGCAACTCCAACAAATCGTGGGTGTGAATTTTCGATCGTCGATTTTTCACACCCCGAGAAACCGTGAATCCCAACAGTTTTACGTCCAGGCGCTAGTTCAACAAACGCCTGTAACCAAGCGTTTGTTGAACAAGCGCTTTGTTTTTTTTAAAACTGGCTATTAAAAAAAAGCGGGTATTTGTTCAACAAACGCCTATAACGCAGCCGTCTGTTGAACAAAAGCCTAGATTTTTACTCCTATATTAGGCACAAACGGCCCACATTTTCATTTCACACAAACGAAATTTCTCATTTTTAATTTTTTTAAATTTATTTCTACGTCGAAATGCCGCCACGTCTAGTTAAGACCGGTAGACGCGTCAGCCATCCTCCGACTGATCCAAATATCGAATTAGTCCATGTCCCACCAGATCTCGCCATGACTGGAAATAGCCTTCAAGTACTGCACAACCTACCTGCGACTATTACACATCGAGTGTCTGTTGCTGTTGCGATGCCTCAGGTATAATTTTATAAATTTATTACGTAGATCGGCAATCGTTTTACTATACATGAATGTTGCTTAATAGTATATGTTTACAACAAATAATCGTATGTTTAGGTTCGATATATTACTATGTGAGATAGTTGGGCATGTTGTATGACACATTTTGAGCAGTTACCTGAGCCCATATCAGTTAGACTTCGTGGTACACCATTTGGCCACTTTTTAGGTTTACCTAGGTTTGCTCATGTTGATCAATGCCATGTAGAGGCTATTAGTGAGCGATGGTGGCCTACTATACACACTTTTCACTTCACCGATTTTGAGTTAGGGCTTACTCCTTTAGATTTTTATATGCTCACCGGCATCGAGCTTGGTCGTCCAGATCGTGTCCTCGTTCCCTTTGACGGATCATTTGAGGAGTTTGATAGATTTTCAAAGCAGTTACCGGGTTTAGATCCTCAGGCCGTTGTTTCAGGTGCCATTACCCTACCTACTCTACATGCCTATATAGCTGCACATCAGACCACTGAGGCGCGGTAGTTCGTAATTTACGATTTTAACTTCAACTGGCTATAAGGATCCGATATAAGTCTGAATTCCGTGAAATAAGGAACGTTTGGATCTTGTTGATTTTGATTTTCATATAAAAGAGGAAAATCCAGATTTCGTATTATAGATTGTTTGTTATGTCCAATTCAAATTTTAAAATAGTCTCTATGAAAATCGTTATTAAACGATAACGTTTATTTAATAAATTAATAAGGATTTTCATATAATTTGATTCCATATAGTTTTACGCTGATTTTTAAACTGCATGCGATTTCAAACTGCTTCCATTACAAATACCCTATCATATACCGTAAATAGATTAGTCAACTTTTAACCATTCCTATGCTACATAGACAAAAGCAACTTACACCAAATCAATGCTTACAAAGCCAACTAAAGTTTACACCCAAGTCATCTACAATCACATACCTCCTCCTCTTCTTCGCCTTATTATCTCAAATCTCCGAGACTCCGTATACTCGCGTTGCAAATCATCCATTTGCGAAATATCCGCAAACATGACTACATCTTTCTCCTTTCGTCGCTTTACCTCAACAAGTTCATGAATTGCTTTAATCCTCTCTTGGTGGTGAATGCCTCTGGTCTGGAGTGCGCTTAAATACATATCGTTAGACTCCTTTAAAAGTTTTCTAATTTCTCCTTCATTTGCTCCTACAACTTGCTTTTTCTTTGCCGCCTTGGATCCTTCGGGCCTAACACATCGGTTATCAATAGGGTTTGCATCTACTTCTACACCAATAGCATAACTGTCCTGCGATTCTCTTGGACTAGAACTATCTCCAAATCTATGAGTTTTGTCGCGACTACTACTTGATTGGACGTCTTGGACTGTTTTTTGAAGTGAAGATTTCCATTTCACATGATTAAACAGTAGGTCATAAACATGCATGAACTGATAGAAATGAGGTCCTTGTTTACTATCGGGTTTATAGATTTGCTTGAATAACTTGTTTGCGGCAATTCTCTGCATTAAAAATATGAAACTTTTACTACAACTCTAAGACGTAGAGTACGACAAAAATAGTAAACAATTATTACCATATGAGTGTCACTTCCAAATCCGCTTGGGTTACTCTACTTCAGCTTGAACATCTGCGTATCAAAACATTGAGTTTGACGATTAGTTTTACAATAACAGCCTTTGATGGAAGCTACACTTCTATTCCGATCCATGTTCTTCCCGTTGTATGCATTAGTGATTCTACCCCAAATGTTTCAGCACTTTGATCAGCACCATGGACAGGATCTAGCAAAAGTGAACAATATATATAGCTAAGATCGTAGTCTTCACTAGCACTCCAACTTGATGTAGTTATCATTCCACCAAACGATTGTCCAAGATCTTGTAAATTGAAAGATTCGAAGCTAATTCTTGCTGCGTCGACATCAAAATCAGTTATCATTTTGTTTTATAAGTTTAGATGTGGTGGAAGATGAGTTGATGTCGAAGAAAATAGAGGAGTGGGTGGTGTATTTGTAGGGTTTGGAAAATATAACCGTTTATTAATCAAGCCGTTGGAAATATAGCCGGTGGGCTCTAGGCGTCTGTTCAACATGCGCCAGGAATATTAAAGCCATTGGTTTCTAAACGTTTGTTCAATAGACGCTAGCCTCTAAGCGCTTGTTGGACAAACGCTTATTTCTAAGCATTTGTTCGATAAGCGCCTCGGCAGTTTAGACATTCCGAAACTTTTCACCCTGAAATCCGGACAACCTGAAGAATCGAACCACTGTTGGATGCAAAAACGAGTGTGGATATCATAAATATAGATATCCATTACTTTGTTGGATTTTCTCTTAAAATATTTGACATACACCTACGAAGAATGTCACTTTTGGTCATCACAACTAGCAAAACCATTCACACAATAGTAAAGGTAGCGATGCACTGGCAAAACATGTTCAATTGTAAACCATGAAACCTCATGGATAAAGCCTAACATCCATCGCATCAAAACCTAATTCTTCCATTTTGACCAGAATCCAAAAGTAAAAATCATAGGCTCCAACGCTTTGAGAGAGTCAGTAATGGTCCATACAGGGAAAGCAAAAAAAAAATGTTCTTAACAGCCACTGCTCATTTATCCTTGAATAATGCATTCCATTCACAAGCCGATGATTAACAACAGAAACATATCCTGAAAACATAGAATAGGTTTGCAGAAGGCATTGTCCTTCCACAGAAAAAGTATTGTGTAAGCCAGTCATCTTCATTTATGCCTAAAAATGGTAAGCAAATGTTTTGTGAAAAAGGTTATGACCAAATAAGAGACTATCTGGTTTCATCCACACCGAGATCATCTTGAGTAGGGCCTTATAGATTTTTTTTTTTTGGAAACTGGGTTCTTATATTGCATAAGTAAAAATACACATAGCACAACTACAACACGTCTTGCTCTCACATACCTTCAAAGCCTCAGCGATACAACCCATACAACTGACATTAAATAAAACCTAATTAGCAACTACCTGAAGAGGCCACACATTGAATAAGTGTAGAAGTCATTTACCCAAGCATCCACGCGGTAGTTGAATCTGGCATGCAACTTCCAAACATGCTGAATCCAAAGTCTTTCCCAATATTATCATGCAAATTACTCCAGATCCAAACATTATTTCACCAGTAATGCTGATCCCAGGAATAAAATCATGACGTCCAACAAATCTCCTTCCCATGTTAAATATATTGCACATCCGAATAATTCATCAAAGAAAATATAAAACTAAGCTCGGCAGGAAAGGACAAGTGCATTAACTAACATTGAAACCCAGATTTTCAAACATTTATGTTGAAATTGATGATTCAAATATTTGTAGAGAAGGAAAGATTGATTGTCAATCATGTAATTGGCTCCTATATGAAATAACTTAGGTGCCAAGTTTACTTGGAAGTCAAGAAAACTTGGGTGCCAAGTTTATTTGGAGGTCTAGAAAACTTGGGTGCCAAGTTTACTTGGAGGTCAGGAAATCCCTCTATATAAATAGAGGTCATGTTATTGTATGAAGAATGCAATCCACCATTAATCTTCTCTCTATTATAATCTTCGTCCTCTCTTATGTACACATTTCTTCATTGATAAATAAAAGTTGTTGGGTCTCCGTGGACGTAGGATATTCATTTCCGAACCACGTTAAATCTTCTATGTCCTTTTTTTGTTCTTTGTTTTTTTTTTTGTGAGATTTCATAATTGTTTTGTTATACTTCATTAGAATCTAAATAAACAATATTAGATCCTCATCAAAATTCCAAATAAATCACTACAGTTTGGTATCAGAGCTGGTGTTATTGTTTTTATTGGGATATTAATGGCTACTTCTAGTAAGTCTATTGGAAGATCTGACATCAATTATGGAGTAACACGTTTTGACGAAAAAGAAAATTTTGGTGCTTGGAAGATAAAGATGGAGGCCATATTGAAAAAGGAGAAGACTTTTAAAGTTGTTTCTACGCCTGAGAAATTGAAAGATGTTAATGCAGCTGAATTGGAGGAAATGGAAGATGAAGCTCTCATAAAAATTCAGTTGAGTCTTTCAGATGAAGTCCTTAGAGAATTTTCTTAGAAGAAGACGGCAAGGAACTGTGGAATGCATTATCAGATGCATATCAAGACAAGTCTCTCACAAATTGGATTATTCTACAACAACAACTTTATTCGTTCAAGATGAAGCCTAGAGCCGATCCTATGGAGCATCCAAATGTCTTGACCACTTTAGTTATGAACCTGAAGGCAGCAGATGTTGATATTACTAATGAGGCTCAAGTGTGATCCTCCTATGTTCGTTGCCTAAAGAATATACTGCTTTTGTCAATTCCATGATTTATGGCCGCAGTAAAATTATCCTTTCTGATGTAAAGGCCGGCCTTCATAATGAAGTGTTAAGAGGTAGATTGGCGAGCACTAGCATTGATAGTGATACCGATGGCTTATCTTTTTAGAGAGGTAGAAGTCAAAGCAAGTCAAAGAAAGGTGAAGAACGGAATTCTTCGAGGTCCTAGTCTAGGGGGCCTAAGAAATTGACTTGCCATTATTGTAAGAAGCCCGGGCACTTTGTTGCACAATGTACCAAGCTTGAAGGAAGAAGAAAAGACTCAAATCAAGATCCAGCCTCTACAGCGGAGAAATTAGATACAGAGAGCGACACTGATGTGTTTACAGCTTCTAGCTCTTCTAGGAAGAGCACCCTATGGTCGATTGATTCTGGCGCATCCTATCATATGACACCTGATAGGAACTCTTTTTCCACTTACCATGAGATTGATGGAGGAAAAGTTCTGATGGGCAATGATGATTCTTGCCGTATGGTTGGTGTTGGTAGTGTAAAGATCAGGATATTTGACGGTGTTATTCGAACCATTACTGATGTTAGGCATGCACCTAATTTAAGGAGGAGCATGATTTCTGTTGGGGCGTTGAGTAGACTTAAAATAATATTGTAGTTGAAGAAGAGAAGATGAAAATATCTAAGGGTTCCATGATCGTTATGAAAAGAGTAAGGGCAGGAAATCTTTATTTACTAAAGGGCACTATTGTAGTTGGTGAATCAGCTTCAATTACTTCGGTTGATTCAGATTCTTCCAGATTATGGCAATTGCAGATGGGCCACATTGGCGAGTGCAGCAGGGATGAGCTAAGAAAGCGAGGTTTGATTGATGGAGTTCTGCATTCAAAGATCGGTTTTTGTGAAGAGTGTGTTCTTGGTAAGCAGACGAAGATTTCTTTTGGTGTTGGTGAGCATAAGGCAAAAGCTATTTTGGATTATGTTCACACGGATGTTTGGGGACCTTCCCCTTGCCCATCCTTGGGTAGAGCCAGGTATTTTGTTTCATTTATAGATGATTTCTCTCATAAAGTTTGGATATACTTTTTAAAGTCCAAAAGTGAAACCTTTACTAGATTTCGTAAATGGAAATCCATGGTGGAGAAGCAGTCAGAGAAGAAGCTGAAAGTTCTCCGTTCAGATAATGGCAGTGAATTCGTATCACAGGAATTCATCAATTATTGTGAGTCCGAAGGCATTAAGAGGCATTACACCACACCAGGAGACCCCTAGTCCAATGGAGTTGCAAAAAGGATGAATCAGACATTGTTGGAGAGAACTAGGTGCCTCAGATTGACTGCTGAGTTAAAGAAGGGATTTCGGACTGAAGCTTTATCTATGGCGGCTTTCCTCATCAACCGCACACCTTCTACTGCCATAGATATGAATATCCCTAAAGAAGTATGGAAAGGAGAGTCTGTTAGCTATTCATTCCTCAAGGCGTTTGGTTGTTCAGCTTATGTGCATGAGAGTCGAGGAAAGTTAGAACCTAGAGCTCGCAAGTGTATCTTTCTAGGTTATAGAGGAGGAGTAAAAGGATATAGTTTGTGGTGTCCTATTAGCAAGAAACTTATTATAAGCAGGCATGTAACTTTTGATGAAAAGGCTATGTTGAAGGTGGAGCCTTCCTCATCGGATGATGATGAGAGGACATGTGAAGAATACCAAACAAAAAGCAAATCATCTGTTGATTCTTTCCATAGATGTTCAAATGGCGTTTCCGATGATGCCGTGGTTGATGAGGATAGTATGGATACTGGCATAGAAGATCAAACTCAAGGTGGATCTCATACAGAGACCAGGCCTGTTAGAGAAAGAAGAAAGCCCAGATGGCTTGATGAGTTTGTTGGTTTGAGCATCAAAGACATTGACTTTGATTATATGGCAACATATGCATTAAATGTTGTCTATGATGAGCTCAGATTTTATCGAGACGCTATTGCATTAGTTGACAGTTCCAGTTGGTTAGTAGCAATGGAAGAGGAGATCGAATCTTTATGGAAAAATCACACTTGGGATCTGGTGCCACTTCCTACCGACAAGAGTGCTATTGGATGTAAGTGGATCTATAGAGTGAAAGACGACGGCAATGGAGAGTTCAGGTATAAAGCAAGACTAGTAGCAAAGGGGTATGTTCAGAAGAAAGGGGTAGAATATCATGACATCTTTGCTCCAGTTGTTAGGCATACTTCCATTTGTATTCTCTTGGCATTAGTTTCTCATTATGACATGGAGTTAGAGTAACTAGATGTCAAAACTGCTTTCTTGCATGGTGATCTAGATGAAGAAATTTATTTGCAGCAGCCGGAAGGGTTCAATTATAGTAGCAGGCCAGACTATGTTTGTAAACTTAACAAAACTCTTTATGGACTGAAGCAGTCTCCTAGACTATGGTATAAGAGATTTGATAAGTTTATGCTTTCACAGGGATACTCCAGAAGCTTCAAAGACCAGTGTGTTTATTTTAGGAGATATGATGATGACATGATTTATTTGTTATTATATGTTGATGATATGTTGATTGCATCTCAGAGTATGGTCAAAATTAAGGAGTTGAAAGCGGAGCTCAGTAAAGAGTTTGATATGAAGGATTTAGGAAAGACACAAAGAATATTGGGTATGGAGATAAGCAGGGATAGGAAGCGGAGAGAGTTAAGGCTCACTCAGGTGCAGCACATCGAGAAAGTCCTCACTCGGTTTGGGATGGAAAAAGCCAAATCGGTAGGCACTCCTTTAGGCTCTCATTTTAAGTTGTCGAAAGACCAGTCTCCTACATCGGAAAAAGATAAAAGGTATATGGCTAATGTACCTTATTCTTGTGTTGTTGGTAGTCTCATATATGCGATGGTGTGCACGAGACCCGATTTGGCCCATGCAGTTGGTGTTGTCAATCGATATATATCTAACCCAGGCAAAGAACATTGGCAAGCAGTGAAGTGGATTCTTAGATATCTTCGAGGAACTTCTTCGGTGGGTTTGCTATATGGTGGAGTAGATGGTGACATCTATCTTAGAGGATATTGTGATTTTGATTATGCTGGGGATAGAGATGCTAGGAAGTCAGTGTCGGGCTATGTTTTTACACTTGGCATAAGCTTGATTTCATGGAGATCAAAGCTGCAATCTATCGTAGCTTTGTCGACTACCGAAGCAGAGTTGATATCAATTGTGGAAGCAACAAAGGAAGGATTGTACTTACTTCAGGTGTTGGATGATCTTTCAATGGTGCAGCGGACAGTGGAGCTATTTTCAGACAGTCAGAGTGCTATTAATCTTGTCGAGAATCAAGCTTATAGTTCACGGACAAAGCACATTGATGTTAGAGGTTTCTTTCTTATGCTTGAGGAAGAACAGAGCAAGATCAAATTATTAAAGGTGGGTACTTCGGATAATCCTTCAAATATAATGACTAAGTCACTTCCGAAGGACAAGTTTGAGCATTGCTCAAACTTGATCAGTTTGCTTCCTGTTACTTAAGCACCATGGGGCGCTAGGCCCAATAACTTCTTTTTTGATTGTTGAAGATGAGATGATGAAGAAAGACTGTCATATTTGAATCAAGGTGGGGTGTTGAAATTGATGATTCAAATATTTGTAGAGAAGGAAAGATTGATTGTCAATCATGTAATTGGCTCCTATATGGAATAACTTAGGTGCCAAGTTTACTTGGAAGTCAAGAAAACTTGGGTGCCAAGTTTACTTGGAGGTCAAGAAAACTTGGGTGCCAAGTTTACTTGGAGGTCAAGAAATCCCTCTACATAAATAGAGGTCATGTTATTGTATGAAGAAAGCAATCCACCATTAATCTTCTCTCTATTGTAATCTTCCCCCTCTCTTCTGTATTCATTTCTTCATTGAGAAATAAAAGTTGTTGGGTCTCCGTGGACGTAGGATATTCATATCTGAACCACGTTAAATCTTCTGTGTCCTTTTTTTTGTTCTTTGTTTTTTGTGAGATTTCATAATTGTTTTGTTATACTCCATTAGCATCTAAATAAACAATACTAAATCCTCATTAAAATTCCGCATAAATCACTACAATTTAAACTCAAACTACCAGTATTCTCCCATCTGTTGATCTGCACAATGATCAATTTATTCAAAAGCATTTGTATCAACCTAACCAAGTGAATATGTAGCGAGAAAAGTTGAACATTTATCTGTAAGGGACCAAACAATTTAGCATCATAATCATAAATCAAAGAATTGTGACTATATTAGGAATGGGCCTATGGTCAGTTCATCTCCCAGTTACAATGGCTTTATTGTTCTTCGTATGCTCAAACATTTCAATAGATAAAATTCGATCATATGAAGCTTCCATGTCAAACTTGCTAATATCTGCAACAATGATCTCTAAATAATAAGGTGTTAATATTAAGTAATAAAGAAAAACGCTAGAAAATTATGGGGGTGTGAGATTAAGGTTTCCAAGTTGCAAATTCATGTACGATCCCTGCAAACAAAGCGACAAGTTGCATGTACCATCCTTCCAAATAGAGCGAAGGCTCATCGTAACCAAAAGGTCAGCTGATCCCTCAAGAATTTTAACAAGAAATGAAATAGTAAAATTTACAAAGTATCCCTCTAAAAGTGAAAAAAAACACCGATGCATTTTGACAATGAATTGCGGGCAAAATTTTACTTATACTGTATAACCGATGATAATGTCCTTTAGCTTCTTGCCTAGAAAATATGTATTCAGGAATGATAGCTTAGAAAAAGAGGGTTACTTCTTTAAGATGGTATAAAATGATTATGTATATCAGGAACTAAAACTTTTTCCTACTGTATATTTGCTTTTTTATTATTTCTACTATTATGCATGTACTTTTCTAGTTTTCTTCGATGAATGCTTGCTTATTTATCAGTACGCCAATTTTCCACTGTTCTTTGCAATAGTGTAAGAAAAAGTTAACTATTTTCGAAGATAGATGTTAATAAAAACAATGTTACAATTTAAATATTCAACTACATTAGGACTCAAAGATCAAGCATAGAATGGACATGTATAGTGTTGAAATCTAAATTGTTCACAACACCAAGAGTGCTTTATGCAACAATTTATGAAAGTAAAAATTAGAAGTATGGTGCGACGAGAAAATAAAAGCAAGTAAAAACACAAGTATTTTTTATAGTGGTTCGATCTAGAGTAGATCTACGTCCACTTTGGAAGCCATTTCATTATCACATAAGACATTACAAAGTACATGCTTCTTCCATTTTTGCTCATTCTCTCTTTTACAATGATTTTCCTCTCTTTAATGGCTCGATTCTCTCTAATCCGTTATGGAAATGGTTAGATATCTATGAATACAATGATTGTTGGAGTATGCCTTCCACGGTTTGAGAACTTAGAGGATCGTTGATGAATCCATGGCGGTTGAGATGTGAATCGTAGCTTGGAGGAAGATTGTTGGTGGTTGAAGAGAAGTAGAATGGAGTTTGAAGATGATGGAGATAGCAGATCTCGTCTTGGAGATGGCGTATCTTGGCCTCGAGATGATAGATCTCGGCTTGGAGATGGCGGATCTCATCTTGCAAATGGCGGATCTCTAATGGAGGAAGAAGTTGGCTCGATCTTCACATTGATGGAGGAAGATGAATGGAGCTTGAGAAGCCATTAATGGTGGTTGGAGAGCTCTCGATCAGTGCAGAGGTGAAAATGGCGGCCCATCGGTGTGAAGAAATCGGTCCCTTGAATGGTAGAGCAATGGGGTATTTATAGGTGTCATTTGGAGGTAGTGGCAAAGCTGTAAATATGGTGTACAAGGTACTGATCGGTATCTGGCAATATTTACGAGACTGCCACTGGGTACGGTTGTACCCAACTGTCAATGAATTTGCCGATCGGTCTATGCATGTGGAACACCGATCGATCTAACAAATGAAGTGTCGTTTGCTTCATATACCGTCCGCCTTTGCTTCCGCTTTTCTACACCGATCGGTTATAAGTGGCTACATCCGCATCTGTCTCCTGTACCGTTCGTCTATATACAAAATGTGCCAAACCATGTTACGTGCATACCAACCAGCTGGAGGAGGGGCCGACCGATCACTTGGGGGAGCTGCATATTAACCGAGCTGGTGGAGCTGACCAATCGGTGCTGGTGCAGCCGACCGACCGATGCTGGACCGGGGATCTCCTTCAGACTTTGCTACCGTTAGCTTCTAGTGCATATATCATTTCTTTTATGCAGAAGATGCATGCTTGCATGACCGATCAGTACGTTGGCAAGACTGATCGTTATGCTTTTTAATACTGCACTGACTAGGAGCATCCTGGCCAGAAATGTTCGACTGGTCGGTGTTGAAACTTGCTAACCGACCGCCTGTTGTTCGATGCTACTTGACCGACCAGATAATGGTGTTCAATCGAAAGCTGCGATTCTTGAACTGCGTTAACAACAGGGTTAACATTTGCCCCCTCAAAGCTTGTATTTTTCGCTTGTGAGAAATGCGGGCTTTGAAATGAACATAATTTGCATTGAGATCCAATTGCAGCTTTTGTTTGCTATGACAAGTCATGCATTGATGCTTTCCAATCGTTTCAAGTACGGAACTTGTTAGTTGGATCAATATGCTTCGTGCCACCTATTTGTAACGAAAACAAGCACATGCACGATTTTGGACTTATACTTGGTTATTGATCGTCCACATCAATAACAGGTTAGTTAATCATTAATGAATGATTTATATGAGCTTGTATGACAATTTATGTTTTATGAAATATATACCTATTCAAATTGAAGCTTTGACTTTGAGCTTACTTTGACACCTTAGACCATCCTGGGATAAAATTTGGAATCTTTATTTCACAATGACCTATCCCAGTGCATAATTATTGCTCAACTGAAGCTTTGCAAGTGAGAAAGCCTTGATGTTACAAAATTCCAATTGGATTTCCCATAATGATCTTTATTGGTGTGATGAGCTTAATAGGCGTATCGAGCATTTCGATTTTTCCGAATTTCCAAATGATCCACTTTGAAGGCAAGATTGAACCAAGTGTACTGGTTCTGACTTGTTGCATTGTCGTGATGGACACGTGGTATTTTTGCGAGCATCATTTGACTTTTAAGTCGCTGTGTTGCCCTTAAACCTAGGGTCATCACAAGTCGTGAAAACTCTATGGGATCAATTTATCGAGTTTCCTTGATTGTGGTTGATGCGCTAGTGGCTTTTACTTTGCTAGTTGAAGCTATTTGTGCCTGCTAACATGTATAGATCCCCTGAGCCCTGTCGACACAACAGGAATTTCGATTTAGCCGACTAGTTTGAGACTTCCAGTGGGAGAAGTTTTGATATCTTTGTTCCCCCACTTGAGAAGGTCTTATGTTTGGTGTCCCCGCTAGGGAAGGACTTTGGATTTCGTGCCCTCGCTCGGGGAGGTCTTGGGATTTAATGCCCCCGCTCGGGAAGGTCTTGGGATTTAACGCCCCTGCTCAGGGAGGTCTTAGGATTCAATGCCCCAGCTCGGGGAGGTCTTGGGATTCAATGCCCCAGCTCGGGGAGGTCTTGGGATTCAATGCCCCAGCTCGGGGAGGTCTTGGGATTTAATGCCCCCATTCGAGAAGGTCTTATGTTTGGTGCCCCCGCTAGGGAAGGACTTTGGATTTCGTGCCCTCGCTCGGGGAGGTCTTGGGATTTAATGCCCCCGCTCGGGAAGGTCTTGGGATTTAACGCCCCTGCTCAGGGAGGTCTTAGGATTCAATGCCCCAGCTCGGGGAGGTCTTGGGATTTAATGCCCCCATTCGAGAAGGTCTTATATTTCGTGCCCCCTCTTGGGGAGGTCTTATATTTCATACCCCCGCTTGGGGAGGTCTTATGTTTCGTGTCCCCACTTGGGGAGGTCTTTTTTTGTATCGATTCACGGGTCAGACGCCAGTTCCTTTATCGGATGCTTAACATGGAAAGCGTTCTTAATTTAGGAATCGGGGCCTTGAGTTTCTTATTCGAGAAATTTCTCCCTTATTGAAACTTGAAACCCTTGTATTTATTTGTCGCGGCGCTTGCACATTGTTTGACTCTTCGCGACTCCTCCCTTCATTCACTTTTCAAGGTGGTGCTCTTTTTCTTTGTAACTGTGCATATCGATGTTTAAAGCACTCAGTGCTTGGATTAGTGTTGTTGGGGTCGTGAAGTATCGTCAAATTCCAATGTAACAAGCGCTCGTCGGATGACCTGCAATATAAATTCACTTTTCAACGCATTTTGATTTGACAAAATTTTGGCAAGTAAGAGATTTATTCAAGCAGGTATGTTGTAAAGCTAATGTTCAGAACAATGTTTGTAAAATATTACAAACTTGGTTTCATGAATTCTGAATGTAGCAGTAGGTAAGTAAAGCATGAAGTAAAGTAATGGCGATAGTGATCACTTATTAGGCCGTTGGAATTGGAGTGCCAATCAACGGTTGTCAGTAGATAAAGCTCTTTGGAGGGGCTTCGTTACTTGGAACAGATGGATTGTTTATTGCCTGTTTCCCTTTAGAAGTTGAAGCAATATTTAAGGATTGTGGATTCCTGACATACTGTTGTAGCCTGTCATTCTGAATCAGCTCCTCAATCAAGCTTTGGAGAATTTTGGCAAGTAAGAGATTTATTCAAGCAGGTATGTTGTAAAGCTAATGTTCAGAAAAATGTTTGTAAAATATTACAAACTTGGTTTCATGAATTCTGAATGTAGCAGTAGGTAAGTAAAGCATGAAGTAAAGTAATGGCGATAGTGATCACTTATTATAGGCCATTGGAATTGGAGTGCCAATCAACGGTTGTCAGTAGATAAAGCTCTTTGGAGGGGCTTCGTTACTTGGAACAGATGGATTGTTTATTGCCTGTTTCCCTTTAGAAGTTGAAGCAATATTTAAGGATTGTGGATTCCTGACATACTGTTGTAGTCTGTCATTCTGAATCAGCTCCTCAATCAAGCTTTGGAGAGTTCTGCATTCATTTGTATTAGGACCTGGCTGTTTGTGGAATCGACAAAATTTTTCAGAGTCCACAGCCTTTTTTGAAAACCTTATCTTTAGTGGTCCTGGATAGTGTTCGGTATTCTTTATGGTGGAGAAAATGTGCTATATGGTATCATACAGAAGAGTGAGTTCTGACTGGTTATGAAAGCGAAGCTTCTTATTTACCTTGTTCTCTTTTCCATCATTGGCTCGCTTCTGCCCCCGAGCATTATGCTGATTAGGTTGAGCGTTAGCATTTTTGGGCAAATCAATAATCTGAAGAGGCACATGATTATTGTCTACTCTCATGTACTCTTCTGCTTTTTTATAGAATTTCTCAAGCGTGTTCGGTTCTTTCATTTTAATCCATTTACCGAATTCACTATTCTCATCTGCAGCGCATATTAGTGATTCTAAGATCATGAGGGGGTCAGGATTCCCTACATCAGTCAGAGCGGTGTTGAACCTCTTGAGGAAAGCTTTAATAGATTCTCCAGAATTCTACTTCATTGATGTAAGAGAAATGACGTCCTTAGCTTTGGTAGCCAGCAACCTGAAATGCTCTTTGAACTTGAGAGTCAAATTGTCAAATCGATTGACGGATTTGGGCGGGAGCCTTGTGAGCCATAATGATGCCATGCCTTCTAGATAGAGAGGGAAGAACATACACTTGATCTCGTTCGTCGCCTTGGCCGTATTTATGTGCCATTCATACTTGTATAGGAATTGGTTTGGATCAGAAGTTCCGTTGTATGGAGGCAAGGTAGGATGAGCGAATTTTTTGGGCAACTCTGCTTTGTGAATCCTTTTAGTGAACGGATTTTTGCGGGGGGAGAAGTCCCACTCCCTTTCGCTCTCATTGCAGGCCAAGCTATCTTTCATGAACTGCTTTACCAACTCCTCGATATACTCCTTCGAGTTGTGGTGTTTCGGAGAGCGGACCCCGATCTCTTTACCGGATGCTCGTCTTGGCGAACGATCACAGTTAGAGGATCTGGGCCTTTTACCTCCACTGTTGGGAGGTGCCCCCTTGTCGGGACTTGCACTTCGTCGGGCATTTCGGTCGGGATGGCTTTTAGCTTTTGGCTTGGAATCCTGAATGCCAGCTTTGTTCTTATCGCTTTCCCATCCATCGAGGCCCTCCATGTTATCATTATGATGATGATCAGAAGCTATCGAATCTGTGTTCTCTTCGAGGTTGACTTGAACCTTTTGAGGAGGAGCGGGATTGGCTTGAGCATTCAGAAAATCATTCATTTTTTTCATTAGGTCCTGATTAGTATCTAGTAGAGTTTTGTTGGGAATTTCCATATGTTGGTTTAGATTGGCGACGACGACATCTAGTTTAGCTCTTGTTACTCCTGCTCTAGTTGTTGAGTTTTGGCCAATCTCAAAGCGGTTGGTAAGAGGTGTAGCTTCGTTGTTAGCGACGTTGTTGAGTTGTCGGCATTGTCAGTTTCTTCAGCGGCTTTACTTGCGGTTTTCTTAGATTTCGACATTATCTCGGACAAGGCTTTAGACTTTGTGAAGTTTGAGAAAAGTATGAACGTGGCCCCATGGTGGGCGCCAAATGTTGAAACCTAAATTGGTCACAACACCAAGAGTGCTTTATGCAACACTTTATGAAAGTAAAAATTAGAAGTATGGGGCCACGAGAAAATAAAAGCACGTAAAAACACAAGGATTTTTTATAGTGGTCGTAGATCTACTCTAGGTCGAACCACTATAAAAATCCTTATGTTTTTAGTTGCTTTTATTTTCTCATAGCCCCATACTTCTAGTTTTTACTTTCATAAAGTGTTGCATAAAGCACTCTTGGTGTTGTGACCAATTTAGGTTTCAACATATAGCTTACATATCTAGTTTCTCTTCTCCATTCAAACCAATCAATGCATATATGAAAGCAGCCTTATTGTTAATGCCAAGCATCTAAAGTATGAATTTTGTAAAAAGTTGCATGCAATAGGAAATGAATTGTTAATCATGGTATTATTATTTTTGACCAACAGATGAAAATGAAGTCCGTGTACTTGAGCGCATGTTATGCATTCTATGTTTTATGGTGTGGCTCTTGTTTAAAATAGAAAATAATATTAGGTTCAAAATTTTGAAAGTGGGTTTTAGAAAATGATATTTAATTATGTCATGAGATGTTGGGTTCAAGTTGTTTCGGTCTATATTAATGCACCTTCTTCATTTGTCGATCATTACATTAATTATGATGATCAAATGCAGTTAACTTTTTTTTTTGGATGAAAATGGATAATAAAACATATGAGAAAATCCTTTAGTTGACCTACCTACAATTTTCAGTTTTGCATAGCTTGTGAAAGGAACATATGAAAGCAGCCTTATTTTAGATATTTTTAAGTTGAGCGAATCACTCGAATTTAAACATTAGTTGTAAGTGTGGGAAGTCATTGTCATGGATGCTAATCTAATGTTATGTTATAAATTTTGAAATCACAGAAATATCTTCTTTCAAAGTAAAATTACTTAAATTAAATTGATAATACATGAACTTATTAGGAGGTCATGCGTGTGTCACAACTTGCATGATGATTTAGCTATTGATCCTAAACATAATCTTTGTAATCCTTTTAATTTCAACATACATTTTACTAAGGTTCAATTGAACGTTAGCATCTTATCAAGTATGAAGAGTTTGGCATGTGATCACCACATTCGATGCGTTAATGGACAATGCTCAAAGCCTCAAACCAGGTGTTTTCTTTAGAAATAGCAAATTTCCATGCATTTTGTTTAAGTGGCAGAGATAAATCATGTGATTGTATGATTCAAATTGAGTGTTGATTCAAGTCCATGATGTAAAGACAATGAATTTTAGTAAGGGGTGTAAATCTTTTTTCATAGCCTGAGTAGGTTTTATGAGGTGTACGCCTACAATCGAAAAAGTTTACTAAATAATGTCAATTCGTAGGGTACTAAAAAAACCATGAGGAAAGAATATGGGTTTAGAGGTGCGAGTAAAAGCTCTGGCAGTAACAAAAGGGAGAAGGTACATCAACATAATAATTATGAAACATACTGAATCCAAAGTGTACAAGGTTGAAGTGATTTTGCTTATTTTTATATTTGCTACTTTATTATTAGTGCACTTAGATCTTAATCTTAAAGGAGACATGTTAACTACCTGCAACAATCATGGGAGCTGAGGACTCATAGGTGCCTACTAGTAGTTTTGACTGTAAATCTGAAGGCTCTGCCATATTATCTAGTGTCTTAGCACTATGATCATACTTCTTTCTTCGCTTGCCCCCGAGTTGAAAACAATTTACTATAGCAATGACATTGTTCTTAGGTGATACAAAAAATGACGTACAATGCAAGGACTTTTGAACTGCTAATAAGTTTATAACCATATGGAAAATATGAGTTTTGATATACTTATTTAGACCCAACAATATGGGATACAATGAATCATGCATCATTATTATATAATAATTTTTATTTATTAAAATAAAAAGAAAAACATATATCAATTGGGTGATGCTATTATCAGCTTTGAAAATGTGCATTATTGGAAATTATGGAAATTCATGACATTATTTTCGAAGAACAAAACAACAACACTTTTTTGAAAGTATGTTAATAAAGGAAAAAAAATTAACATACAATGGATGTATCATTTTTTCACAAGAATATACATGACTAATTCATTTCATTTGCACAGGGGACCATATTGGACAGAAGGATAAACTGACAATGTCACAAATTTGTAAGTGTGGGAAGTCATCGTCATGGATGCTAATCTAATGTGACCAAGAAGCAACCATGTGTGTGTCTCAATTTGTAGAGTACACCTTGAAGTAATATGAGCATGCACTACCTTGAACTTATATGAGCATGATAGTATTTAAAATTGTTCTGGAATTCATCAATCAAGTTTGATGGGAATAGGGAAAAAATCTTGACAAAAATGATTAAGCAATCTCACCAATCAGTAAATGCATGCTGAGAAAATGTTAAACTAAAACTAAGCACTTTATGTTCTAAGCATACCGCGAAATAAATTAGAAACTGAAAACATAAATAAAACATATAGATCAAATTATAGTATTGATCAAAAAATAAGCTGGAGGACAAAAGTTGCTTACATCTGTTTGTTCTGAAGATAGATCGGCTAACTCATTTAAATACTGTGATGCCTCAAAACAAAAACGCGAGGGTGCCCAAATTTCAGAAGAAACGCAATTTCACTCCTATAAAAATTATGATCAACATAATACTTAATAAATTTACAATATTTTTTACTAACACTAAAATCCTTTATTTTCTTTTGAACCTACAACAATTGGAAGGAAGTCCAGATCAATAGTAGCCAGTTTCCTATGTTTCTTAGTCTCAATAATATGAACATCTCCTTCACTAGTTTCCAATTAAGCTAATTAATTTTCAATAAAGTAGGTCGAAATTAAGTCAAAAACCAAAGGTTAAATGATAGAAAAATAAATAAGAAATCAATGTAAGAAAAAAAGCAAAAAAGCAACCAAAGCTTATGCTCAAATGGATATTACTTCAATTCAACTTACTTTTGATGAAGTAGAACGTGAGTATACAGTAAAATTGCTTTATTTAACCAAAGACTGCCCATATTAGCGATACAATGAAACAATAAATTACCTCAATTTCACAGCAGTATCAAAAATTTGACCTCTTTTCATCACCTTCGGAAATCTGAAAAAAGAAGAAGCAAGACTTGAAATAAAATCAATATAATAAATCAAGCCACATCAATCACTAACTTGAAATCAAGCAATTATTAATTAACATGAAATTTTCAAACAACAGTTTTCGATTACTAAAAAATTTACAAAATTTAACATGAGGAAGTGTTATACCTGGTCATCAAAATGATTTGAGAGCAAAAGAGAGCTCGAACGCAAATTTAATGCAAAATATTGATAGTTAGATTAGCAAAGAAATAAGGAAACTGGCTAGGGTTCTAATCTAGATCCAAGGATTTTGCAACCGAATATCTCGATCTGAAAAGATATCTGAATTAGTAATGAGAAGGAAGAGGACATATTTGAGGAAGATGTAATTCAGTAGTGAAGAGGATTGAACGAGGAATTCAGGGAGGCTATTCTGTCGTAAACGCGGCTAGGTTTGAGCCGAAATGCATTGGCACGGACAATTTATTTACCCTCTCTTACAGTAGGAAAACCTCCTAACGGTCGGTTTGATAAATGATGTTTATTTATTTATGCGATGTTGATGGGTTAGATCCTAATTTTAAGTAAGATGGAGATAGTTTGAATTTATAAAGAAGTTTGAATATTATATTTAGATTCTATGGTAAGAGCATTGAGATTTATTTATTCACGTAGTGGGGCATTTTCATTTTTATTATTAATCAATAAAAATGAATTTTTAAGTAAGTATATGTGTTAGATCCTAATTATAAGTGATATTGTGATATACTAATATCTATTGTGGGCATTTTGAATTTAAAAATGAATTTTATGCATTAGACCATACTTTTTAGGATTATTAAATTTAATAATATCTAGAGGCATCATCGATAGTTTACGTTTACACCCAAATAATTGTGACACCGAAGCTATTACAACTATTAATAAAAGACAATAAAAATGAATTTTTAAATAAGTATATGTGTTAGATCCTAATTATAATTGATATTATGATATACTAATATTTACTGTGGGCGTTCTCAATTTAAAAAAATGAAATTTATGCATTAGACCTACCTTTCAGGATTATTAAATTTAATAATACCTAGGGGCATTATCGGTAGTTTATGTTTACACCAAAAAAGTGTGACATCAAAGCTTTTACAACCACTAATAAAGATTATTAAATGAGTCATAAAACGGTGATTCGTTTTTAAAAGGGTTATAAATTGGTAACTTACTTACCCATTTAACTCCTTACATGTGAAGTCGCTATTTTTTGTTTAAACTGCGATAAGTTCTTCATACTGTCTCAAAAACGAACGGGGTTTCAATCGATGAACTTCAACCTAAATTTTCAAAGATTGAAAATTTAAAAGCTAAAACAAAAAAACAAAGAACAGATTTCAAATTCATATTTCAAAGTTTTGAATTTTCAAATTTCCAAAGTTAAAAATTCAAATTTTAGATTTTCAAATTTCATAATTTCAAAATTTGAAGTTTTCAAATTTGAACTTTAAAACTTCAAATTTGAATTTCTAAAATATAAATTTTTCAAATTTTAAAATTTCAAATTCGCAAATTCGAATTTTTACAACTTAAAGTTTTAAATTTTTAAAATTAAAATTTTAAACCTTTTTTCAATTTTTAAATGAATGTTATAGTTCCTCAAGGTGATTAATGGTTGTACTTAGAAAATAATAGTATACATTTAGATGGGTTAAATGGTAACCCGCACAATAGGTATGTTGGGTCAGGTAAATCTTCATGTTAAATGAGTGATCGTAAATGGGTTTGGTCAAATTTTGCTCGACCCTCATACGTCATACATGACTTATTTGACAACCCTATTAATAAATGTATTATGCTAACATAAAGTGCAAATGTTACATTTGGTCGTTTATCAAACTGTTATACATTAAAATGTTAATAACTTACGTAAAGTACAAATGTTGACATTTGACCATATGTCAAATGGTAACACATTAAAATGTCTAATTTTTTCTATGTACAACGAGATAGCAAAACATTAAACATGTAACGAATGTACATACATGGTTCTATTTACTTTCTAGCATATAAATATTTTACTATCATCTATACTAACAAATTATAAACAATCACGAGAAATATTATTTTTTTGATAAATTGAAACCTAAATCATCAACCAAAGTGAATACATACATACATACATATATACATATATATTGCAGCAAGATGCATCTAAAGTTGGATGGATAATAAAATCGAAAGCTAACATTAAAAAAAAGTCATATATATACACATATATATACAGAACCTGTAGAAAGTTCAATTTTAACCAATATCACTCCATATCTCTCAAACGACAAGGCAACTACCTAAACCAACAATAGAGCTAGCCTACAAGTATCAAGAGGAGGTCCCACAAAGGATCAAACACATAAATCCTTCACTACGAGGGATTAGTACCGATCTCTACCTTCGTGAAGTGATGGGTTGGGTTCTCTCATGTGATATCGTCAACGATCTCCAACTTTCTCGAAGATATTTTTGGTGGTCTACATCTATAAATATAAACTTCCTAGAAAAATATGATCTTTTGGTTCATAATGTTTTTATTATTCCATATGCTTAGGGTCTATACCGATCTGAGACTTTGTAATCAGTAATTCTGTAATAGAGTAACAAAACCTTTACAGTGGACATAGGATAAACAATGTCACCCTTTATAAATCTTCATATTTTCATTTTTATTGTAATTCTATTATTTTGACCTACCTTTTCTGTTTACTTTCTTCATTTTAGTTCTCTTCAGAACTCTTTGACATACGTGCCAACTTTTGACGTAAATATTCTAGTGCTTTTTCTGAGAACGACTCAGGTTTTCTATTTCTTACTCCTCAAGTTTCCATCTTCCTTAAGATTTTGAAAGGTCTACACATGAACCTTGATCTAATGTCTAGAAAGAAGACCTTTGCCTCTCATGTTGTTGTTGCTGCTTATGATGATCATAAGGATGTACCTATCCAACAACCTCATTCAAATAATCAAAATCTTATCTCTTCTGACATGGCTATTACTTCCAACGTTGATGGTTCAGCTATTAGAGTTCAAGTGGCGTGATGAAGCATCTGGCAGAGACTCAACGCAGTTGAATAAAACATTGATCTAATTTGGTGACCACAACAAGAAACTTGAGCTAATGTCAAGCGACTTGAGAGAAACATGAGGAATCATACCACTATCAATTACATATCAGAAAGCTCATCATTCTTCATCGCAACCGAGTAATAGGAACCAATAAAGGAGGACATGCAATACATCCAGTGCCATCATCACAAAGGGGATGAACCTTCCTAGTCGTCCCTAGGTCTGTGTTGGTCCCACCCAAGGGTCGGGCCTGATTCTCCATATAGGGTCTCCCATATCGCTACTATCTAAAATTAGTTCCTAAACTACATGTTGTCAACCGTAACCAAACTACAAGTGTACAACCTCCGAGAGATGAGTGCGATGATGTCGTTCAACAAAGGAGGTCACTTTACAGATCCCACTTTGAGTTAAAACACGACCGCTGTCAATCGATAGAGATCGCAACTTTCAACCTCACCGTCATGATCCAACATATCATGAGAGAATCACAAGGATAAGCCGATGATGCCAAGAAAACTAGATTGAGGTAAAATCCTTTCATCGAACAGGTTCTTAGCTGAATGGTCAAGGTGATTCTATAGGCCCAAAATACATGGCTATTTTCTAAAACTGATCCCGATACTTCTTGAATAAATATGAGTGGCATATGGTCTCCTCATGTTCCACTGATGTAGTTAAATGTAGGTATTTTCCTATATCCCTTGAAGGCGTGATACTTAAACGGTTCTCTCGACTTCCACGAAGAACCATATCGACCTTTGACTAACTTACATGAGAACTGATGGAGTAATTTTGCATACATGCCACCAGAACGAAAGATATAATGAAATATCTTCCAAGGGATGAAGAGTCACTCCAGAGCTTTTTGGAATGCTTTGATAATGCCATAAAAAAGGTGGAAAACTCTTAGTTGTCCTCTATGCGGTGGCAGCGTTCAGGTTATGCTCGTAGAGGGATCTACGCGTTACTACCCAGTGAGTATACCTTGACCGCAATGATAGTGGACAGTCAGAAGGCTGTATGGTGGCATAGGTGATTCAACGAATCTGGTGCCTTGTGACTAAGCGGGTTTCGACCATCTGTTTGATAGCAATCGTCGGGTATCGGTCATTGACAGTCAGCATGATGCATGATGCAGAAAGACAGAGTGCTAAACCAAAAGACCATCGACCTTTTACTATCAAGGCTTTGGGTGAGGGACAGGTCAATTAGGATTTGTTGTTTGTTGTTTTCCTGGGCCATGTCAATAGCCCTCAATTTTTTTTGTCTTTCACTAGTTGAGGGAGGGGTCTAGTGGGACCATAGCCATTGAAAATGCAGATCATAGCGTCTGTGTATACATATATCTGAAAAGGCTCCCGACTGAGTTTCATGTTTCTAATACAACCCTATTACGGAACTTTGTGCATAATCGGTAATACATGCGGACACATGCATACCCTTTTCGGATGGTGTATCTTAGCAATGGAGGCATCGAGTACGATTAATGATACGTATGTGTGAAAGTCTAGATACATGCATACCCTTTCCGGATTGTGTATAGTAGACTCTAGGGCATTACTTAGTGATGGAATCCGATTCGATCGAATGGTTCAAAGGTGGAAGTCTGTACGCTTACATAGCATGGCGATGGCGTTTTTTGCAGAACGTAGCGTTTTTATATAGGATTCCGTACGTCACTCTGGCATAGGATGAGAGACTACGTATATTTTTGTAGCATTACGGCATGGACTGTGCGAGTGGAGTACCATGGGGGTGTACCTTAATTTTGGGGGTAGCTAAATATATATTGTATTAGGTTAATCTCCTGGGGAGTAGATGGGTACGACGTGTGTGTAAAGCCTTGAGTGCTAGTAACCCAGGTGACCTAATAATATATAAAAATGTAATTGAACGGTATATGTAGGGTTATCCAGAATGTGTAGTTTAAATCTAGTCATCAGAACTTGTGTTCTGTCCCTTTCCTCATTACATACTTGTAGGTTAGATTTGTGGCAGAGATATGATAGCTTTGGATATTGGCTAGGCAGTATTAATATCTTGGTAAGACTATATTTGATTATATTATATTGTATTCCGTTCCATTGTGAGATGTTTTCTGAGCTCTGATATGTTATTTATCTCTGTCTTTTCTGTAGGATACCAAACAAACCAACACGAGTTTCGATGGATTAGAATTTTGAAAAAAATTCGGTTTGTCGGAATTCGGGTTGTCACATTAGCACTATTTCTGGAGCGTCTTATCTCTTCCTTGCAGTCTGGGTTTGTAAAAGGACGTTTGATCACTGATAACGTTCTTTTAACCCATGAGCTGGTTTCGCAGATTGATAAGAAGGTTCGAGGCTCTAATGTGGTCATTAAGTTGGACATGGCTAAGGCTTGTGACTGAATGTCTTGGTTCTTCAACCTCAAGGTCCTGTGGGCATTCGGATTTTTGGAACCCTTAATCGACGTTGTATGGAGGCTTATCTCCAATTGCTAGTTTTCCATTCTCATCAATGGATCGACCAACAGTTTTTTCAAGTCTGGTAGAGGTCTTCAACAAGGAGACCACCTCTCTCCCTCTCCGTTTGTCATTGCTGCGGAGGCTTTCGTTTGAGGTTTGCACTCTCTAACAATAGGTGGACAGATTCATAGGTTCGGCATTCCTAGGGGTTGTTCTCTTATCTCTTCCTTGTCCTTCGCTGACGACATCATTATTTTTACAAATGGTGGTCGTCGTTCTATTCATAGCCTGTTATGTCTTATCCAGCAGTATGAGAGATGTTTAGGGAAACTCGTTAACTCTTCAAAAAGCTGCTTCGTGTCTGCGAGAGACCTTTCGGTGGTTAGATTGTCCTGGATAGAGACTTCTATCTGTTTCAAGGCGGCCTCGCTTCCTTTTCCATACCTCGGCATTGTCTTATATCAAGGGAGGAAACTCAACGCCATCTTCGATCCGCTTACTGACAGAATTAGGGGGAAGATCATTCATTGGAATGCTGCCCTACTTACTCAGGCCGGCAGATTGGTTCTTATTAGGTCTTTCCTAGACTCTATGGGATCTCAATCTTCGTGGCTATGACTCCCACGGCTTCCTTCTTTCGATCGTACTGTTCCTTGGCTTCTTCCTTTTTTTGGTGAACCAAGGACAATGCTTCTCGCCATCACTGGATTTCTTGGAACTCTATACGTCATCCCAAAAGTGAGGGAGGCCTTGGCCTCCGTAACCCTAAGGACATATATTCTGCCTTTTCTTGCAAGCTATGGGCGCGGTATGGAGCGAACGACTCCCTTTGGGCTACGTTCCTCCACGCTAAGTACTACATGCTGGCTGGTTCGAATTACACCGATGTCGCGTCCTACGCTAGTGAGACAGGGAAACGTATGCAATCTGTGAAGGCCTTGTTGGATGCTCATGGTGGTGCGACTGTTTGGGACGGTGGTCTGTTCTCTTTTAAGGCGGCGTGGAACTTGGTGACGACACCGGGTCCATGCCTCTATCTTTTCTCTTTCGTTTGGAATGCTCTCATTCCTCCAAAGGTTTCTCTATTTATGTGGAAAACCTTGCATGACGGGTTATCGATAGATGAGAACATCCAGAGAATCGACTTCCCTTTCGTGTCCCATTGCAGATGCTGCACATCTGGATGTTATGAATCCTCTTCTCATTTATTATTATCTGGGTCTTGTGTCAAGTCTATATGGAATTACTTCGGAAATCTGATGGGTTGCCGAGGTAGTGCCATCTCGCTTAAAGATCTACTGAGATTTTGGCGGACCGGCATCTCAGGAAAATCTTTTCGTTCCATCCTACTTCGCCTAATTCCTTGTCTAATCTGCTGGAATATTTGGTGCTTGCGGAATAAGGCAATATTTGATAAAGTGACTATGGATCCTCTTACCATTGTGCCGAGAGTAAGGAACGATGTTTGCCTTGTTTTCCAGGGTAGGCCTTTCAGGGGCGTCTTTAGCTCCCAATCTAGGATCTTGGCTATTTCCTTCGACTTTGCCGAGGTAGCGGCCTCTCCTAGGGCGGGTATTGGTTGATTTTTGTTTTCTTATTTTCTGTTTGTTGTTGCTATTGTCACTTTATCACATTGCCCCCTCCCCCTCATCGATCTTATGTCGTTTGCTACTACTACATGTACTTGTATTTAGGTTTGTGGCATTGGTTAGCCTAGAGTTGGTTTGTGCTTTCAATGCTTATCCCAGCTAGGGTCTTGGAGCAAGTGGGTCTGGGTTTTCAGTTTGCGCTGGATACTGGATGCCTTTCTCTGGCATCTCCTGCCTCCTTTTATGTGATGGAGCATATGCAGCTGGATCTGTGGTGATTCTGGGATGGTTTGCCTGATCACCAGTCGTGTCCCTAGGATGGCTCGACAACTGTCGTTGCCCCTTGCTTGTCTTATGCGGAGCTTTGGAGTTTCCAGCATCGCTCCATTCTTCGGTTCTGTCTGGCTGAGGCTACGTCTTCTTCACCTGTTTCTTTCTTTTCTTTTGGTTGTGGCCCATCATTTGTTTTCCATTGTATTTTTTCGGTTTCCACTGTTTTTGTGTATCCAGTTTCTGCTTTTTGCAGATACTGTTTTTGTGAGCCGTTGGAGAATGACTAGATTCTCCCTTTTGTTATATTATATTTTATTTAAAAAAATAATTTTCTTTTCTTTTATTATGCTACTAATTTTCATTTCCAACCTAGTTCCAAAAAAATTGGTTTTAGTGCAAAGCTACACATAACAGTTCAAATTTTAGCGATTTTAAAATCTCTCCGAAACTAATTCAGACAAATATGAAAATATTCTGCTCGTTGTCAGAAATTCAATGGCGAAATTTGTTTCGTGGAATTCGGACATACGGACCACCGTATGTAAGTCCGTAAAGACGATTTTTCGTTTTAAACGGGGTCTGTAATGCGTTTTTGAGGGGAGCATCCCGACACTGCAAATTTTATACCATTGTGTCTGTCTCGTCGCAGTGATTAGTGCTATATACTCATTTGTCAGTTTCCGTGCCCGGTTCGCGTTGAAATTGTGAAAATACTTGTACAATTCATTTTTAAAACAAAGTCATTTGAGTTCGCAGTGTCCATATTCGGATCCCTCATATTTTACTAGTCATTTTGTGTCTGTAAAACACGTTCTTTTATTTTATTAAACCATTCAAATATTTTTTTTTGTTTTTCAAAAGCTTAGCAAATGTACACTTTTTGCTATATAATAATGCATGCACTTATGAATTCATGTAAACCATTTATTTTTCTATTGCCTACTGTGCTTGCTTTGACGTTCTCAAAAAAAAAAAAAAAAAAAAAAAAAAAAAAAAAAAAAAAAAATCTAAACTCTTCCCATCATTCAACTTAACGTCTCATGCCTTTCCAAATTCTTTTTTTTAGTTTCATGCATAATGTTTCATTCACCAAATCATACTTCATGCATGGCCTTCCGTTTCAATGCCAAAAGCCTTCCTCTAAGTGAAATGTGAAGGCTGGGGGGCAGGGCCGGCTGGGGGGCTAGGCGGAGCAGGCGGCCGTCTAGGGCAACCCCCGGTCGGGGCAACAGCCACTGGTGGTTGTCAGTGATGAAGAATTTTCTTCTATAAGTAACACTTAATGGTAATAGTTTAACAAGATAGTAGTGGGTGGGTTGGATGTGTGTTGGAATCCTAATTGCAAGGTGATGGGTTCAAACCTGGGTAGATCAAATTTTCAAAAGCTTTTTATCCTAAGCTGAGGTTTTTGCAGGCTTTTTAGTCCCAGCAGGGCAACATTTGCCAGTAAGCTAGCTTATTAACTTTGCATGTTGCTAGGGCAACCCATATTGTAGCACCGGCCCTGTGTGAAGCCATTCCAATTTCCAAACAAACGTCCATATATTTCATTTCATGCGTGAAGCAGCTCTCCCTTCCATTTATTAAAAAAAAAATGTAGCTTTTTTCTCCTTCCAGCAGCGCATTTTCCTTCCCCATCGTGGGCCTTCCCATCGCGTCCTCCTCCAATCTCGGATGAGCCGCTCCGCCTAGCTTCCATGTCCAGGAACAACTTCCAAGCCCTTGTTCCCTCCTGTTCGCCCTGTTGTTCGCCCTGTTGTCCTCCCTGAACTCGGTAGCCTGCTCCTTCCCAATATCTTCGACAATCTATAGAACATGCCATCCGAAGACCCGAACTCCTGTGGCCGTAACATTTCCCTGCTGCTCGCCCTACCTTGCCGAGCCTTCTCTTCCCCTTGTGTGTGTGGATGATGTGTATACGGGTGAGTTATGCTTAATTAGTTGTATGTGTGTGTATATTAGTGTGACAATGTATCTGTGTGTATACTGTGCATGGTATTACGTGAGTTATTACCTGAGTCAGTGTGCGTATATATGTTTTGATGTGTTGCGTGAATTTTAATGTGTGTGGTGTGTATGTGGTTGTATGTTCTGGGTGAGTTATATATATATATATATATATATATATATATATATATATATATATATATATATATATATATATATATATATATATATATTTGATTTGAAAATTTATTTGTTTTGAACTATATGTATAAATATATAATTTGGGTTTTTTAAAAAAGGTTTATATATGAATATATATATTTGTGTGTTGTATACATATTTGTTGGTATGGGTTATTTTGAAAAATTGATTAGTTTTAATATATATATATATATATATATATATATATATATATATATATATATATTTGTTGTGGTTTTGGTGTGCATAAATTTTTAAATATATATTTGTTTTGTAAAATTTATTGTGTTTATTTTTGGGTTGAATTTGGTGTTGAGTTGAGAACCGTTCCAGAACCCAATGTCCGCAACCCAATTTCAAAAGAAACTCAAATAGCTGTACCAACTCGTTGAGACATTCTGTAGCTTCCTCTTATAAAATAAAATAAACATTGAATGATCATCGACTTGAATCCATTCTGAGTCGTGCCTAGAAGTCGTCATTTCATTCTGCGTCAAATCCGTCTATCGTCTTCATTCTGTGCCACGGAAGGTGAGTTTATCTCACACCTGACTTACATTCTTTAATGGATGTTAGATTTGAAAAATGAACTTTTATGAAATGTATAGGTCTGCTAGTAGAAATTGTTCTATCTGATATGTAAACACCTTTCATATGTGACACGACATTCATAGGACACATTGGTGCACTGATGATAATTATGTTGTGACTGATGCTATGTGATTGTTGATTTATGATTGTTGTTTCCACTAGTTTAGAAAAAGCACTAAGCGTTGAAATGATACATACCCGAACGGACATTAGATTAGGGAAAAATCATTATGGGTTGAAATGATAGACCTGAATGATTTTCATTGAATTTGGGATCACGCGTTGAAATGATAGGCCCGTAGAAATTTTATAAATTGCGGGTTGAAATGTTAAATATCCGTATCACTTGACCATAGGGTACAAAAGAATATACGGACACCGTTGGTCATGTATTTGAAGTAAAGTGATTTGAAAATTCTGATTTTTAAAATAATTACTTAAGACTATATTTTTATTTTACAGATTTCTTTTTTAAATTTAAATTATCTTGTGAAATTTAAATTATATGTTTTAAAATGATTTTATGAGTAAATATGGTATTTATTTAAGATTTTACTTATATTTTATTTATTTTAAACCGTATAATTTAATCGTATAAGTATTTTAAACTTTTATATTATAATAAATATATTTTTTAAACCTATTTCTATATTATTTTAAAACTTATATATGTTTATAATCTATTTTCTAACTATTTTAGAATTTTACAAACTTATATATATTTCTATTTTCAAAATTATATTTTCTTATTATTTTTTCCAAACTTTAATAGTAAACTAATGGCAGATAAGTTGAGATATTTACGATATGGTTCTAAATCGATATGAGTTGTTATAAAATTTAAATATAATCAAAGTTAGATAATTAAATTTTGATTTTAAATATGAGATTTCTTATAAACTATTTTATAAAGTAATTTATAAAATAATGGCCATGGTGTGAAAAATGTAAACGATTGGTTATTAAAGAGACCAGGATCGGATGTTATCATACTCTCTGCCAATACCAAAAACCACTTTAACAACTGTGTACGCGATGGAGTTCCAGAATGAAGTAGGATGGATGGCGATCGACTCTATTTTTCATATTTCATACTATTACGAGACCCTGACTACCTTGAGTCAGCTTGATGTGACTAAAACAGGAGCTACGCACGAATCAAGTGAGGTCATACCTCCTATCGAGCACACTTCTTCGATACTATTCTATTATTGTTATGATTCGATTTGGGCCCTTTTGATTTTGGGAGTGTGTATCGAGGTGGGCGGTAGTAGCTGCTTTGCGTTACCACCAGTCCGGCTCTACAAACGGTGAATCCACCCTGGCATTCCTTCGTGCCTTGTCACATGCCATATACGAGCCCACTACGACTTTGTTTTATACTGTTTTATATGGAGTGCCCTCAGATCAACCTCCAGTTTACAGAGGAATTATGGTTTATACTGTATATACTACAGGAATATATAAACAGTTTAAGGGTAATAATGGTAATCCCGCTTACGCTATTTTGATATTATTTACTTTACTAATAGACATATGTAGCATATTATACTATATGATATTAGTTTGACGAATCCTTAGAGGACAGTGATCCCAAACATCCTCTAAGTTATTGATTGCATTTCATTGAACATTTCATTTGAGTTGATTTATTTCCATGAGAATGTTAGTCCTGATCCAATTTGTTTTGTTTTGCATTATTGCTTGGGTCAGATTGATTATCATAGCTTTCGAGATTCATCCTTGGAGTTGAAGTTTATATTGGGATTTGTGCACCTATGTCTACCTATTCATTTGATCCATTTCCAGCTATTCTTGTTACTTCTGTATTATATGGTTATCTTTCAATCATGTATTAGACTTCTGCTGTATTTATGTAAACCCTGTTGTAAAATTTTATTTAGTAGCTTCATGAACTACTATTGTACTTAGTATTTTCTCACTGCGAGATATTATTGCTCTGTATCTGTGTCTATGATTCTGTGATTTATTCTATTTACCTCAGAAGCTAATAACAATCTATCGTTTCGAGCGGTTTGAGTTGGTTTAATTACCGGCTTGAAGTGGTCGAAAAGGCAGGTCATACATACTCCACTTGGTTGGTTATTGAAATTGCATTAAAATTTATTTCCTTATTTTAATATTAATAACATAAAAGTAACACATAATTGCAAGACATTTTCTTTATTCTTTCTTAGTTGGCGGATAATGTAAAGTACAGTAATATCTCTATTTTATGTTAACCCCATTTTACTTACGTTTATTCTTGCAATTACAATTATCTTCTTTCCTAAAAAATAAATTTTGGAAACATATCCCTTTTCTCAATAAACAATCTAAGATAATACTACCTTTCAAACCAATTTATTCATTATAATTCCCTTTTTATCTTAATTTCCAAGTTTTGACATTTTATTGTGAATCTCTTACTTTTAGGCATTTGCCTTTTTCCTAATTCTAGATCCCAACATTAGTTATATTCATTTATTTGGATTCCATTTCACAATAATAACAATTTCATATAAGTATACTTTTACATATTTATGGTCTAATTAGAAATAACTTGCATAAACCCTTTCTACAATTATCCCAAATATAACTTATGTCAAATTCAACAATTTAACAGGAATGTAATGACATTCTATACCATTAACAGAAAAGATATAAAATTTAAAACCACTCACATGGAGAAAGCACTCCGAGCTATAGATCTAATTTCTAATCCAATTCTATTATCCATAGCCCTTTCCCATTGTAACCCTATTTGGATCCATAAACTGAAAGTTGCATGGATTATAAGTTTAGATCTACAAAAATAAAAATAAACTAATTTAAAAGCCATATCTGCAGAACGTACCTCATACAGATGGTATAAATCAGATATATCTTCCTAGATCTATAGTTTCTTCCTCCAAATTTCTTTTTATAAAGCCTGGATCTAAAATAATTATTTAGTAAAGAGTTAGAGGATAAAAGAAGATGGTCGAGCTTCTGGGATTATTCAGAAATATATGAGATTGGAGGCTAGCCCTACATGTTTATTTATAGATATTCAAAACTACGTCGTCCGTCCAATTTGAAACGAATAAAATCTTGCCGAACAACATAAAACATGCCTTAATGACATGTTTGGTTCGATCTGTGCCTCATGAGTCGACCTTAGGGTCGACCCTACCCTATATGGGTCGACCTGATTAATGTACGGGTCGATCCCCACATGTTTAACATTTATAATTTTAAACGTTAGTTAATGTTGATTAGTAACGTTAATTTATTTCCATCAGTTCGTGGTTTAGTTCCCATTATGACACGTGTTTATCTTTAAATTCAAATGCATGTTATTTCTTGAATTATTTCTTGAATTATGTATATATATTAATTTCTTGGTAACATTATGTTTATTAATATTTTAACGGTAATATGTTTGCATTAATTATTGATTTTTTTTTTATGCACGTTAACTTTTAGAATTCAAACACGTGTTACTTCTGCAGTTTGTACTTGTATGTATATATATAATAATGATATAGACACACATGTATATTACCGTTTGTGAATTAAATCTTTTGTAATGTTATATTACATTTATTACTATATGATGTTATGCTTCAAAAAAGTTAGTCTTTAATAAATCTAATTAACTATTTTATAATGTTATGTTTATATAATGTTAACATGTTAGTTAATTCCATTTATATCTCTGTAAAGTTATGTTTACATAACGTCAACTTTTTATTTATTTCTCATTTATTCCACATGTTCAAGTTTTCAAATACAAATGTGCATTATTTTTGAAATTCACACATTTTATATATTTATAAAATAAAATATATAAAAACACGTTTATTTACACATATAATTATTTTTTGTTATGATACTTCGAACATAAATAACTTTTCTGTACGAACCCTATTCAGAACATATTATATATGAAAACTAAATGGAGAATCACCATGAAAACAATAGTATAAGGTTTGAGGCCAAGCTTAACAATTTCAAAAAAAATCACTATTTATAATTATTTTAATTATTAAAATATGTGTGTGTTACATTCTACGTGCTTGTTGACTTTGCCAATGAATCATCTTTTTCATTTTGTTATGAGTAATGTGCGAGTGGGAATAATATTCGAACTTAACTGTAGATTATGAACCCGATTAAGATACAGAGCAATTCATGCCCTTGTCTTGAAACTCCTTCCTGACTTGACATATTACAATCTGGGAGTCATAGAAGATCCATTTAAGTTTTATACCTGATTCGTTAACGAGCTTAGGCCCAACGATTAAGACTTCATATTGATATCATTATTGGTTGTTAGGAAGTCAAATTTTAAATCATAATGGATCGATCATTCCTCAGGACTAAACAAGACAACTCCAGCATTGGAACATAAATTATTGTGTTCTCCATCCATAAACAATTTCCGTTGGATAAAAAGTGGCTCACCTTTTTCTTTGAGATCATCTACGATGATGAATGTAGCAATGAAATTAGTTAAAGCTTACCATTGGATGGAACTTCTAGGGATATAAGCAATGTTGAATTGGCTGAACTCGATATTTCATTTGAGCAACCTACTAGACACCTCAGGTATCTGAAGGACTTGTTGTAGTGGCTGGTCAGTGCAAATCTTTATGAGATGAGACTGGAAGCAATGACAAAGTTCCATGGACATGATCAGCAGACAACGAGATAAATTTTCAAGCTTTGAATAGTTTCACTCGACTCTCATCAATCTTTTACTAATACAATACTCCGGTCTCTAAATCCTACGGTTCTCACACATAAGTGCAGAATTGATGGCATGTAAGGACACTACCAAATAAATAAACAAGACCTCATGGTCCACTGGCTTTAACATTATAGAATACCTTTCCAAATGGTCTAAGAGATTCTAAAACAATTCAACATAGTCTTGTGCCTTGGAGAAATTGTGCTTTCCCCTCCTTATTAAGTCAAAGAAGGGGATGCACTTTTTAATCACTCTGGAGACGATCGGCTTAAAGCAACCACTTTTCCATTTAGCCTTTGCACGTCTTTGATCTTAGTTGGAACTTGGATGTTTCGAATAGCACCAATCTTCTCAGGTTGACTTCCATCCCTCAAGAATAGATAATGAAACCAAAGAATTTCCTCGATGCAAAGCCGAAAGAGCATTTCAAGGTATTGAGTTTCATGACACACTTACAGAGAAAGTCGAACATCTCTGCTAAGCCGTCAACATAGTTGGTAAATAGTAGTGATTTTACGAGCATATCATCTATGTAAACTTACATCGCCATCCCCAATCTGGTCTTTGAACATGCGATAGACCAACCACTAGTATGTCGTCCTTACATTCTTCAACCCAGATGACATAACCATTTAATAGTACATTTTAAGATTAGTAATGAAACTCGCATGCTCCTGGCCTGGGACTTGCATTGGCATCTGATTGTACTTGGAGTAAGCATCCATGAAAGAGAGAAGCCCATGCCTGGTTTTTGATCCATGAGCTGGTCGATCTTGAGAAGTGGAAAGCTATCTTTAAGGCGTACCTTGTTTAAATTAGAATAATCTATTCATATTTGCCATTTCCCATATGCTTTATCATGAGAACAGGATTAGAGACCCAGTCAGGATAAAGCGCATCCTAGATAAAGTCGTTACTTTAAGTCTATCCACTTCCTCCTTCAATAGCTAATCTTTCAGAGCCTATCATACTCATCTTCTAGTTTACCAGAATGACCTTCAGGTTGATGTTAAGTGAATAACTTACAACTGTCGGGGGATTCCATACATGTCGATGTGGGTCCATGCAAACACTTCTAGATTTACATGAACGAAACTGGAAAGTTCCTTCATTTACATAGGATTAAGATGCGAGCAGATTTAAAGACCTCTCATGGGTCATCAGTATCGGTCGGGATCCCATAGTAGTATTATATGGGGATGCCTTCTGATATTCTAGATCCTCATTTTTCTAAGGTTGATGTCTTTGAAAAGACGTCTGTGATGTTTGGGCCAGGACTGGCTTTGTGATTGCTATGTGTTGGAATCTTTAATGCAAAGAGAAGTTTCAATGCACTTCCTCTTATCTCGATAATGGGCGTATCACCACTCATTCATATAGCACGCCCTTCTTGTCAGCTGATCTCCCTATACTATCCCGACTCCATTCTCCATCAAAAATTTCATGAGAAAGCTCTAAGTAACAATACAAGCTCCTAAGTTTTCCGAGGACGATCAGCCTAAGAATGTACAAGGAGTATATAATATAAAGAATGGGAGGATCCGCACTTTCATGTGGTCTCCCTCTTCTAGTTCCACCCCCAGTTAAACTGTACCTGTCGGCTTTTTGGTTGTTCCATTGAATCCATGTATCCGAGTTGTACATGTCTTTAAGTCTTTAGCCTCAAGTATCAACTGATCGTAGGCCCATTTGAATAATGTATTTACGAAAATCTCATAGTCCATAAGGATTTTCTGCACTAGTGCAGTGCCAATCAAGCCCAGCATAACAAGCGGATTAATAATTAAGACCTCTACACCATCGGCACCTCTATCCCTTAAGATTACATCATCGTTCATCATTCTCCTTTACTTTTCCGAAGCAAACTCGTTTACGGCATGGCATTCTTCATCTTCAGTGTGCTTAATCGTGTTGACATTCTACACCATCATCCTCCGACTCTTGTAGTTTGGGCACAACACGCCGACAATGGTTCTAATTACAATACCCTTTTGCTTTTGCTGCGCAGTAGCTTTAGGTGCTATCTGAGCTTGGAGATTTTGAACTGACATTCCTTTCCCTCTATCCCTCTAGGTCATTCTGTACTATCAAGATTTCTTACATAGATTAACTTCTAAACAATATTGTAATGACCCTGAACTTGAATAATTTCTGATTAAATTATTAAAGGATTATCACCTTAGAAATACATACCTAGGTGGTATTTTAGTCTACATGATATATAGTGCACATTGTGCATGTTATGAGTATAATGATTTTTAGAAATAAAAACCTATATAAATATTGGTGGAAAAAATATAGGAATTTAGATTTATGAAATTAAATAAGTTAATGGGTTAATGAAAATAAAAAAGTAAATAATTATCATTTTATAAGGATTCCTGGACATGTGTACAAGGTTTTAAATCTCAGATATTGGTCGCATTTCGTCTCGGGGATTTTATAGGCTCGGTCTCATATTGGGGGAGATCTCGGATGGGATGAGTCTAACTCGGGAGTTCGTCTCGGATTTTCATCTCGGGTCCGAAAGTTCATATCAGAACAATCTCAGTGTACATGATATGCTAAAAATGATATTTTAACAAAATGATTTATATGAATGCTATTAAAAACATAGTAACTTAAACTTAAAATGCAAAATAACTTTATTATTCTTTATTTTTCGAAAGATCATTCATACTCTAAATCGTAATATGCTTAAAATAGAAATATTGTTAGACAGGAAACATTAAAAGAATCCAAAACATTAAAAAATTCAGCACAAATAGACCATAAAATACATAATTTTGTAAGTAACATGTATATAAAAAGACGAATATGAAAATCATAAGCATTGTAAAACATATACGAACATACAATATACTGACATAGTCATTTAACATGCAAAATTAAAATAACAAAAGATTGTTATGGTGCGTTTTTTAATTATAGTTCTAGTTCAGACACAAATTTAAATTTTAACCAAAAAAACTAAGATCTCGGATGATATTCCAGTATTTCGTCTCGATCGATATATCGTTCAATATTGCAGTATCTCGGGCGATATATTCTAAAAGAGATTTAGAGTGATATTTGCTGTTTCGTTTCGAAAGGAGCCCAAAACGATATCTCGGAGGAGATCTTGGGCGATATTTGCGAGATTTGAAACAGTGCGTGTGTATATACATTGTGTATGTTTAAAGTTAGATTAATTTCTAAAAATGATATGAATGTGTATACATAAATTGATACTACGTAAATCAAAATAATGGAATTCTGCAACTAATATATATGCATAAAATAAATGTATGTCATTGAAAATAATAAGTGATTGAACTACAAGAACACTTGAAATACAAATACATACATATATATATATATATTGTGGTGCTGAATATACGATGTAATGTATAAAAGTATATAAACTATTTTAAATATAATAAAACAAAGCATTGACTAAAATATAAACATATATATATAAGGACCCTTATAAATACATTATGTATGAAATAAAATCAGGTATAAATTTTCAAAATGCAAAGAAGAGCCTAGGATTAAAATATAATGCTAGGATTAGGTAACATGTGGCAACTTATATTATTTATATCCAATTTAATAACTAGGCTGCTTGCATTAGAGCTTGCACATAAATTATGTACATTCTAGCAGGCACGTGAAACAAAGATGAAATAAAAAGAAACATGCCAATAACATGACCATAGGATAAAAATGAAAATTAGAAAAGAGCTTTTCCTTGAATAAAAAGTACCCAGCCTATTTTAACAAATCCTTCACTAGCTAATGAAAGAAAGTTTCTGGATTAGACAAGTAGGTATTATATTGGTGTTTTAAAACTAATATAACCCAGGGTAAAATTGGCATTGTTTAACCGTTGAAACCCTAGCAAAATGATAAAAATTAGTAGCATTTAGGCCTTGACATGCTAGTTTTTTCTCTTCACAGATGAGATAAAATATAAAATAGCAGCAGCTTCTAGGAGAATAGGAGATCGGATTAGCGGATTAAAAAGATAAAAAGAAAGAGGAAATTAGGTGAATGCGAATCATTTTATAAGGCATTATGTCCTATATAAGGCAGCCTCTTTAAATATATAACTTACATGTATGTTGTTGCTTGATGATAGGTAGTGTAAATAAAATATGATTGCAAGTTAAATGAACCTAGTATGTTTTGATTAATATGTTGGCTGAGTGTTAATGACTATATGAGTAAATTTCTAACTAGATTTGGGAATTATAAAATTGCATATCAAAATAAGTATTGATGATTTTATGAATCAAAGACGTTGTAGATCTGATAAAATAGTTAATAGATTTAAGTTACAATGCTGCGTGGTAGGGTTATGTGACGGCCCAGAATTTCGCTCGATCTGAATCAGTCGTTAAACCGATCTAGACCGTTCGAAACCCCTGATCGTTTTGAGAACATGACAAATTGGAACGCAGACGGAAGAACATTTCATTGCTATTACAACAATTCCATCAGATACAAGAATATACAGAATATAATTGAATAAATTACATTTGATAAATATCAGAGATTACGATAAATTACATAGCAGCGGAAAAATAATACAAAGCACAACTGAAGGTGATATACGGATACAGAGCTTTCCAGATATCATTCCAGCTGTAAACCAGGATCCTGTGAATATAAATCTGCAAAACCAAAACTACTAGCTGCCCGTGTCAAAATAAGAGCACCCAGTAGTTTTGGTTTTGCAGATTTATATTCACAGGATCCTGGTTTACAGCTGGAATGATATCCGGAAAGCTCTGTATCCGTATATCACCTTCAGTTGTGCTTTGTATTGTTTTTCCGCTGCTATGTAATTTATTGTAATCTCTGATATTTATCGAATGTAATTTATTCAATTATATTCTGTATATTCTTGTATCTGATGGAATTGTTGTAATAGCAATGAAATGTTCTTCCGTCTGCGTTCCAATTTGTCCTGTTCTCAAAACGATCAGGGGTTTCGAACGGTCTAGATCGGTTTAACGACTGATTCGGATCGAGTGAAATTCTGGGCCATCACAGGTTAAATGAATGAGGATAAGTAGTATAAAAAGTGGGTTTAAGCTTATATTTATCTCTATATATGAAAATAAGCGGAGCAACGAAATATTCATGTGCTGATCCATTTGTTCTTAGTAGATTTTCTGAGCTAAATTCTTATATTTATATGAAGAAATTTAGTAAGGAAAAAATAAAGAGTTAGGTGGTACCCCTAACACCTTTAGCCATATTCACATAGTATTATATGAATTTATATAACAGTATTGTGATCAGTAAAATATTCTTTGAATATAAATGGAATTTAGGCCAGTGAATAAAAGATTGAATATGATATTATTATGTGTCAGTTTGAAGTGTGGATGCTAAACCCTTTTGAATTAAATCGTTGTATGAATGTGTCTCTTGAACTAAGTGCTTGAATGTGCATGATGTGCCTAATGTTTGCATTAGTTTATATTCTGAGTTTACTGCGTGACATATGAATAACATATATTGAAACATATGGAATCCTTGTGTAAATAAATAGGAAAAATCCCGGGATCAAAAAAGGGGTTATGCACATAGTTTAATGCATAAGGGAAGTGTGAGGGGAAATGAGTCTAAAAACCTAACATAAAAACAAAATTAATAATAATGGCTGGTGCTTCTCACTAGGATGCATTGATCTAATTGGAATTAGGTAGGATGTCAAGTATACATATGGCATGTTTATGCCCCTAGATCCGAGTGTGCTGGGGTAACTGAATGACCCAGACAGTGTGCACACGTGTGTTCAATGGCAAAGTACTATGATCAAATGTAAAAATTGATAAGTCAAGTACTAGGTGAAGTGTAGGCTTAGTAAAAATATAAGTCATGAAACAAGTCACTAGGGGGATGGACTAGAAAAAGCATATTTTGATTAATGCATGATTTGATTTACGATTGCCTGGATGATTTGCTTTCAAATTTATAAACATTGATTATTGTTTCTACTGATCAAATTCTGGTGCAAAATTATATATATACACACACATCCTTTCAAAGATAGGTAAGAGATGACAAAACCTAGTAAGTATTAATATATGTATTAAACATGATTTTTAGTTTAATATTTCATATTCTTAATGATTCATACTCACACCAGACATGTAAGTTTGACCTCTTTTTGATTGCCTCCATCATAAGGGGTGTCTCATTCTTGATGAGGCAGCTCAGTGATTGATTACAAGAAAGCTTCATGGTTTTTGCAAGTGATCGAGCTAAAGGAGTTTGTGATATTAAGCATTAATAAAGTAATAGAAAAATAGTAGTCTTAGATGAATTACTATCATTTGTTTCCATTTGGCATTGATGTATGATAAATGATTCAATTATATCTTAGAGAATCTGCTTGAATAATCTATTTAACCAAATGGATATCTAGTCTTCTGTGAAAATGAATATGATAGAAGTTGATATATTTATATTTTGTGTTGCTTATGGATGAGATAATGGAATATAAGTGAAATTTGCATATGATCTCTTCCTTGCACAGCAAGTGTAAAATGGATAGGTTTATATGTATGTATGGATAATGAAAATGCAGAAAGAAGAATTTACCTGAATGTCTAAAATGATAAACATAGTAGGTTTGATTTGTCGATTAAGTGTTTGAGTCATTAAATTAAATTTTACTTGAGCAGTTATGATAGATGTGATTTTATTTCTTGAGCCAGGGTTAAGATACAAAAGGTACGCTAAGATACCTATTTTTTTTTAAAAATGTAATACTGATGTTGTACAATGCTTCTATAAGATGCTGTCACATGCTTATGTCATCCCCTCAGCAATGAATTTGAATTATAGTAAAATTTATTTAAGTTGAATACTTTTTGCATAGGTTTGCCAGGGGGCTTCATAGTAATAATAACCTGAGTGTGATTGCATAATTTTTTTACGAATTAGGTCGTGGTGCCATGAAGTAATATATATATACACATACACACAAAACCCTACAATGGCTCGAATTTGTGTACTCTTTGAGTTGACTAAATACATCACACATCTAACCCAAATAGCACAGAAATTCGAACCATTATGAATAAAGAAGAAAAGGATAGAAGAAGAACAGAAACAACAACAATCTCACAATGCAGCGAAATAAAATATAATATGTATAATAGCTTTTTGGAATGCAAAATTTATCTATATATATATATATACACACCATTATCAGAGTACAACAATTGTTCATCACAACGGAAATAAATAATATATAGCTATTTAATGTTGAAGCCTTCTGATCCAAGCTTCTCCGAGGATATCTATAAACACCTGAACCACTTGGTTGTCCGTACAAATTTGGGTACCCAAGAGTTTAGGGGAAAACAAAACAAAATAAACTCTGGGTCAGTCATGGGACTGGTGTGAGTAAACTCAACCACTTCGTTTAACTTTTAAAAATCCTTTTAAAAGAAAGGATAATCGTAAGACCGATCCACACATAAACAAGGATGATTTTTAACGTACGATAATCTAAAACATTCTTCGAATCAATAATATTTTGATATTAAAATAGTGTCTAAATCAAATAAATAACAATCTAGCGGAACGCTTACATCTCATGCTCCACAAACATAGTATACAACTAAAACTGCGGGCTCTTAATGGATAATGGATTCCAATTGGCAAGGTATGAGACTACCTTCTGACAGTGTATCTCTAAAGAGGAATACACCGGGTTCAATAATAACATCTAACCCAGGCTAAACATGACCAGCCACTCACTTCGCTTGAGTGTTCCGAATGTATTATCACCAATGCTTGGGATCAGCAACCGTTATAGAAAGCATACAATAGCGATATAATAAAGAAGTAAATGGATTTTCTCTAGATCATGTGACAATACACCCTAATATGAGCGACCCACTTACCCATGCGACCTACTCGATTTTATACCATTTCCCGATTGTGAAGCCTGAGGCTACGTCTTACCTTTTTTAACACCACAACATCATTTCAATTTGAATGCCACATCGTCAAACCCGCCAAATTATTAATTTAATTTCCCTAAAAATATCCCGGGCATTAAGCTAAGAGAAATGAATTCCTCCGCAACCAAACATAAATATGTTTGAAGAAATCAATGTAGATGATCCGTTGTGCATACTCTGTCATACATTCGTCCATACAAGTTGTCCTGAGACCGGACAAACCGAAGGCACTATTTCATTAATCCATCTTAGGAAATTTCTACCTAGGAGTCTTTGCATTTTACTCCATCTTCAATTATCTTCAGTATATAATCTGATTCGCAACGCTTATGCCTATACAGAGTGATTTTCATATAATAAAGTTGATCCGGGTCTCTCCGTATTGGCAACGAAAATATAAAATGGGTCAAAACTTTGATAGCTGATTATTTAACTATCAAAGAAACATCCATACAACCAACGATCTTATTTACAAATGGAAATTCTACTGATCAAGCATTAAGCAACACTAATCCCCTTTAAATTAAATTCTCTTTTATTTATCATTTCCCAATTTCAATTTAAGAATATTCAATTATCATTACACTTCTAATTTATTAACTTCTCATTGAAAATTGGTTTGTGAATAAGTCTCCAAGTATACAACCCCGAAGGCCGAAACCAACATCAGATTGACACCTCAAAATTTGCTCGACTCAACCCGTACAACAGGTTCCAATTTTCTCTTTTTACTTATAAAATTCCATTATAATTTTATTCTCTTACTAAATTCCATATATAATCGATAAGTCGATTTCTAGTTAACAAACTTTCTTAAATTTTTCTATCTCCTTAAATTTTCAGAAAATTTTGCCAGTGTCCCTTTTACACGATTCAATCGGTACAACTAAAAATTGCCTCTATAGGCCCTTTCCATTCAAAAAGAAAATCAAAAAGTCAAGCGGCTTGCCAAATAGGTTCATAAAATCTCATATTCAATTAAATAAGTACCTCTTTTGTCGAGCATTTAATTTATTTCTTTCATTAACTTCATTCCATACCTGTTTAACATATATATCCATCCATTCCTGATTTATTTCAAATTAATCAAATCGTTTGAATTCAATTCGCTAATTTATTCTTTAATTAGATCCTTCGCCTATTTCACTTTTTATTTGAACATATCATGTTCATATATATTTTTAATTTTCTTATAACCAATCAAATTCCATTTTCAACTCAAATTTCATATTCGATTTCGAATATGAATTCACAAATCCCATTCAATTATTCAAAGTCTTATTTCGATCCAAAACCCGATCAACTAATTGTTCTTCTACTTAGTTAATTCTATTTAATAATTAAAAATATGATTTTCATTTCAAAAATCATTCCATTTACTTCATTTGAGTTCATATTTGTTTCATATCTCAAATCTAGATTTTTCTAATGGAAATCCGGATTTTATTCACTCAAAATCCTTTTATTTTATTTAATAAACCGTTATGGTTTTTAAACGATTATATCATTGTTTTTTTGGAAATCTGATTTTTACATAACGTAAAATCTATAAGATGAAATCCATCATTTTCTCTTCCAAACTATTACTTGATAGGTATAGAGGATTCTTGTTTCATAGAATTCCGACTTATATTGAGTTATATATACTCAATTAAAGTTCAAATCATCTTATATTGAGTTCTATATACTCAATTGATGTTCGAATTGTTGTATATAACGGTGTTGTATACACAATTATATGATTTTTGTTTGATGATAACAACCAAATATATTTCTATTATAAATGTGTTTGGTACTGTACTGTTATATATATACATCACAGCAATGAATATAATATTTATATTTAAATAAAATACGACTGTACAGAAATTCAAATATTAACACAGTATTTTATTTAAATAGAATATTTTATTTCAATATTCAAACAGTACAACTATTTGTAACTCCACTATTTATACATTCACAGAATATTTGTACTTGTATATAAACAGAATAAAATAGACAAGTTCGTTTGACAACAATAAAATGATATTTTATTTCAATCAAACTTGTTTATTACAGACATCAGTACATTTCATATATACACAGCTCCTTACTGCAACACTCATACATTCATTCAGTTTACATTTCATATATATCCATTTTCACTTGTATATACAGACTCATACATTCACTGACTGACACCACACACTGTCTTCTTATCCTCAGCTTTCAGTCCAGTCATCACAGTTAGTCTAGTCATCCCCGCTTACCTGTCACACATGAAACAAAAACACACAGTATACTGCAATAGAAATAATACTGAATATATGCAAATATAAATTTTATTTTTAAAATTTTATTTGCCTCAGATTTCTGGTGTGTTTCTCATCATTTTTCATGACTTGATCTGTTTTATAAAAACCATCAATCTGTGTCTAGACAGCTTGTGATATTCACAGTGATACACTGTAAATACCACAAGGCAGACAGTATGTATATACAATGCAGGGACAGGAAAATATGTCTGATGGCTGCATATACATACATGTATAAATTTACATATGTGCACTGCCTCGCCAATCAGAATATAGTGTATGCAACTGAGGAGGAGCCACGTGGACCATCTCGACTCAGTGCTACAACAAACATTCAAGTGAAAGCTCAACATAGTTCAAGCATGGTTCAAATCAAAACGGCAATGAAAAGGGGTCGAACCATAGTCGAGAAAAGTCATGGCACATATACAGGAAAGCTAAAACTCAATGTCAACATGAAACAAAGACATGGCAGCAATGATCAAGTGGTGCATGGAACAAGACAGGGCAATGCAGCAAGGATCAGAATGGACAGGTCAAGTGGTCGAGTCTCATTGTTCAAGTGTCGAGCCAAGGTCCAAAACAATGCAGCATGGTCATGGAGTTCAGCAAGTATAGTAAAGGCAATTTCAAAACAAATTAGCAAGCATGATAGTACAATGGAAGTGCAGATGGTGCTCAGTGCAAATGAAATGGACAAGAGCATGAATACATGTAAACAACATGGCAACGGCAAACTAACAAAGTCAAGACAGCATAAACACATGTACATGAGTCAGTGGAAACAAAGTGGTGCATGGCAAGATATTGAATTGGTCGAGAAGGTACAAAAGCACAAATACAAAAGCAAAGTGGTACAAGATCACAAATTTCAGAACCTTAAAGTGCAGTGAACACAACAGCAAGCAGGAAGGGGCCGAGCTATAGTGCAAACAGAGAAGTGATATGTATGGAGAAGTACACATGTGCAAGAACAAAGTCAAGCTTCGACAGACATGAATGGAACGACAAACAGTGCAGACATACAAAACATTGATGGACATGGCAGATTCTTTTTTAAAGCAACACATCAAGTAAGGGTGCAAATGGATTCAACAACTCATGAAGCTCAAGCTAATCACAATGATCAGTGAACTCAGTTTTTCCCATGTGATTAAGTACAAGTTATGGCACATGTATTATGAAACACTGGCATGAAAATGTACAAGCAAAAGTCAAAAACAGTTTCAGCTAAGTCAAGATACATAGGTGCAGCAACAACTTTTTCAACTCATACACAGGAGACAAATCATGGAAATTAAGGCAAGTATCAATTCACGTGGGGGCCAAGAACTTATGTTCCAGAAATTGGCAAACTGTTTTTGGCAACAATGAATTCCAGAAAATCACATGAAGAATATTTGGCAAGTTTTTAAATGCGAAATCTTACCAGAGCATCAATCCAAATCAGGCAAAAAGAGGCTAATCAAGCAACAATTTTTTTTTTTTTGGCAAAGCATTTTAAAAGTACACAACTCATTTCTAGCATGAAATCAGGGAGTTTGTTTTCAGAAACTCAATCACACAATGTTTTTTATAAGAAGGCAACAAAAAGATTTTTTTTAGCAAGAAATTCAAATCATTTCTTTCCTGAAAATCATTCATCCTTTTCTCGGCAATAAATCATGCCTACTACACAAGAAATTCAAGACAGTACAATATTGCTCAATCAATTTTGGGTAACATAATTCTGTTTCCAGATTTCCATATGTTTATATGGCAATGTTTCATTACAGTCATAAAAGTGAGGTGAAATCAAATATTCGAAATCAATGGAGATGAATATTTTTGGCAAGCAATATTTTTTTCCAGGAAGGCAACATCTCGGAAAATTAATCAAGGGGGCAAACAATTTTTCCAAATTAAATGAAGGCCAAAATCATATCCAAGTTCACCTCAACAAATCACGCAATTCTTCATATAGCCGAGAATATCAACAAAAGGAAACACGCAAATCAGTCAAGCCAACTTTATCAAGGGTCAATTTCAAACTCATTTAATTCGAGAATTCAAAAAGGGAAGCCAATACAAATCAGGGACCATTTTTCAATCGAGGAAAGCCACAGCAAATCAGATCAAAGTCAATTACACGAAATCAGAGTAATTAGGATTTTTTTATAATCCTATTTATACACGCATATCATCACAGGCAGAAATAATCTATCAAAAACCCGAGCATCGAATCCAAAAACAATAGATTTCAAGTATAAAGAAATTTCAGAAAACTCACTTTTTTTTAGAGATTCGATCTGCCTCCAAATCGATCGAGAGAGAGCAAATCAAAACCATTGGAGAAACCTGGAAGAACCCGACAGCAATTTCGTCAAGCCATCGATTTGATTTGGGAAGTTTCAGAAAACCCTAGCCGCCATTTTTGTTTCCCAGAACAAAAGAGGAATCGGGCAGAAGAATGAAGCAAGAAAAGAAAATGGGCCGGCCTAAGTTTTAAACAAAAGGGCATATTTGTTTTTAAATTAAAAGGGGATGACCCTTTTAAAGTTAACTCCTAGGGTTTTCTTTGGTTTATTCTTGTTTTGTTTTTGTTTTTCAATTTGTGTTGTTTATCTTTTGTAAACAAACGAATCAGTGTCTAGATCTGTTAAGTCTAGGATATCAGTCAAGGTGTTGACTGCCAGTTTCAGTGTCTGTAAAATCTGGAATTACAGGTTACGGGTTTGTAATCTGGGGAAAATCTGATTCAGGGTTTGAATCAGTCTAGGATTTTGAGCGTAGGGTTAGAATAGGAGCAGGGTTTGCGAGTGTACATGGTCTTGTATGCGGGATCTGTTCTATCACCTAGTAGAAACCTTAGAAATGCAGCAGTAGGCAGGGTTTTGCCGAAGCTGGGTATATCTGTGTGTGATTTATTTTCTGCATTTCTGTTTCTGCTATATTCTGTGATCTGTTTATTATTTTAATATCCTGTCAGTTTTTTCAATTCTATTTAAAAACTGTGAATAACCCTATTCACCCCCCCTCTAGGGTTATTCTAGATCCAACAAGTGGTATCAGAGCCTGGTAATTTCATTAACTCTAGAGTCATGGGTAACCCTTGCTGTCAGTCCACAGAGAGTCAGTCCAGTTCATCTCCAACTATTTTCACTGGAACAGATTTTTTAAATTGGAAATCCAAAATGGAATTTTATTTAAAATCTGTTGATATTAAATGTTGGGATGTTGTTATCAACAGGTTTGACATGGTAGATAAAGCTTCTAATTCTCGTGCTACACATATTCTGTATTCTCACCTTGATGATAATCAATACAGTCTGATTTCTCATTGTTTAACTGCACAGGAAATTTGGACAGCTCTAACTACAAGATATGGAAACGACAGCAACTTCTCAAAACCCTCAACTGTCAACTCAGATTCAGATCTTTGTTCAACAGATGAATCAGCTGATGAAGACTCAACAGATGATGAGATAAGAAATTTTTCATATGAAGATCTGGTTTATTTTTGTGTTGATTTAACCAAATCTGTTGACAAACTCCAATCGAAAAATAAATCTCTGAAATCTATAAATTCTGAGTTGACCAACAAGATAAATTGTTTGGAATCGAAATTGTCAAATGTCGTGAAATTTGAAAATTCTAATTGTGAAAATTGTTTGAAATTAAAAACTGATCTCGTTCATTTCAATAATAATATTCGAAGGCTTGAAGAAGAAATTTTAATTTTAAAAGATAACGAGATTGAGCTAAAAGATGCAAACAATTGTTTACAAAAGGAATTTATAAATTTCAAGGCTATCAAAAATACCAAACATGAAATCGCTGAAAATGATAGTTTGTTGAAAACAGATCTGATTTTGAAAGAGCTTGAAATCGAAATTGAAAATTGGAAGAAACTTGAATCTGAAAGTCGAAAATATTTTGATTCTGAAATGGCTAAGTCCCAAACCAAAATCAAATTGCTTAATAATGAAAATTTGGTTTTGAAATCTGAGTTTGAAAGATGTAAGATCACTAAAAGTCGTTGTTCAGATTTAATAAAAGAAAACTATGATCTTAAAACTGAAATTCAACAACTTGAAACAATTTTATCTAAATTTTCAAACGGTGGAATTTTTTTGGATATGTTGTTGAAAAACCAACCTTCTGTTGGAAATAAACGTGGTCTTGGTTTTGGGAAGAATAACGTTTTTGGAAAACAAAATTCAAATGATTTGAAAAATCCCTCAAATTGCTTTGGAAAGAACTACGTTGAAAATTTGAACTCTGAAAATTTCAAAGGATTTTTGAATCGAAATTGTGATGAGAAATCGTTTTATAATAAACCATTTAAACAATCTTGGATCCCGAATAAAAATAAAATGGGTTTTGTTAGATTCAAAACGATTTGGGTTCCTAAAGGCACAAAGGTAAATTCGGATGGTTTGTTATATAAACAAGTTTGGGTACCAAAACACATGAACGAAACTGTGAGTGGTTTTACAAATTTTGTTAGACCACTCGATCCTATCAACTATTAAGTACCTGAAGTGGCTGAGGAACAACTATGCTGAAAAGAGAATCAAACCGCTTCATATTATTGAATCATCCACTGTTCCTTAGCCAAGGCTGATAAGTTTAGAAATTCTGTTTCTCATCATATGTCAGGTATGATTTCTAACTTCATCCTTGTAAATATATTTTTTCTTTGTTCATTTCTCCTTCTTCTACCCCTTTCTATTTTATTTGTCTTTTGTTTGTTTTTTCTTTGATTGGTCACTACCATATCTCTTTGTTTATTTTGTGATTCTTAAACTTCCAATTGCAGTTCTCATGACTTTCTGGAAATTCATTTTATTTGAATAAAACTCTCTTGTTTATAATCATTTCCAGATTCTGAATTTAATCTTGTAATTATCTGCAATTGTTTAGAAGTTTATTTTTATTCTTGAATTCATAACAGTGCTGAAGCATTCATGTCATATCTTGAACACTGTTAATTTGAATTCTAAATTTTTTGAAGATATGAATATTTAATGAAATTTCACACACTTTTGTTGTCCTGAGTTTATTCTAATTCATTTTAGAAAAGCTCAAAATATTATACTCATTACAGCACTCTGTTATTTATCAGTTGTGATAATTTCATTGATTTCCAGATTGGCTTGAATCTGTGATACATCTTGGAATTCATCTTATATTCATGATCATTTTATTTGGAATTTGTTTGTTTGAAATCAACTGAAATTCATGATATTTTGAATTTCACACACCTCTTAAAATTAAAATTATCATTATTGTGTGACTGATTCATTATATCTCAAACCTTGACATCGATTCAAGTGATTTCAAATAAATTATTTTGGATCATGAATATCTATCAAACCTGATGTAAATGATTTTTTTTTCAAATACTTGTGAAAATTTCTTTGAAAATATGGTCTTAAAATTCTTTGTTATTTCATGGTTATGTGATTTAAATATTTGTTTGTTTAAAATCATTTGAAATTATTGATTTATTAAATCTCACACATATCTCAATTCAAGAATTTATAAATTGGTGTGATTGATTTATTAGATTCTGATATTTTCATATTTATTCAAATGATTTAAAATAAGCGGTATTTTTTCTAGGATCGTGAATCATATTCTGTGACCATCAGAAATGTCTTGACAAGTGTGCTTTGAAACTAATTTTGTGCTACTCTGATACTGTTTTGAAAAATGGTTGTTCTGGAATCATGTTGCTCTGATTAGAAAAAAAATTGACTTGAAAAGATTTGTTGATGACTGCTTGTTTTGGTATCAAATTCATACCATGCTCTGATACATGAAATTAATTTGCTTGATCTGCCTGGGCTTTATGCTTTAAATTTCTGTTGTCTGTGATATCATAGTTTGTCTCCATTGTCTTGGTAAAATCCTCGAGAAAGCAAGAACAAGTGGTATCAGAAGCACTTATTTGTGTCTCACCCATCTGTACTTAGATTCAAATCTTCACCATGTTTAAATCCACATTTTTTTGTCTTGAACACATTTTTTTTCCTCTTGTCGTGTATAGATCAACATATTTCTCTAGTATTTGATTTTCAATTTTAGAATTATTTATTGATTATTCATTCAGAAATTGAAATCAATATCCAACTTGAGCTGCATTTATAATTCATCAAAATTATTATTAAATTTCGAAATTATGATGAACTGTGACTGCAATATATTTCACAACAAGAGGAGTTTTTATTCAGATTTTCATGATGGTTGAATATTTATTACAATATCTTTGAACTGGCAATTATTTCACGACCGTCTCCTTTATCTATCACCCGTCTGCCATCCATCATGATTTTATATTAATATGGAGAGTTTATTTTTTTTTTAAAAAAAAAAATCATCTTGTTTTTAAAACAGTGAAAATTATTTGTGATAGAAATGGGTCTATATTATTTATTTTTAGAATTAGTGATAATTGAAATTTTTTCAATAATCCCGGTACAGTCGAGCTTATTTCATAATATAATTAATTTAGAAATTTACTTTCACAGTCCATCTCTGTACCTACCCCATTCTCTATCATTCATATATTGGTTTTACATACTGAGGAGTTTTTTTTTTCCTTTAAATGCTGAAAATAATAAATATAATTAATATATAAGTGTGTCTCTAACCTCATTTAAAAATCCAAGCTCTGGTCATGCATGGTTAAGAGACAACTTATAATTTAAGCTGCGACTGATCTCATTTAAAAATCCAAGCTCTGGTTATGCGTGGTCAGTGTGCTCTTAAATAAAAATAAAAGAAAAAGGAATAATGTGCTATAAATTGAAATAAACTTGAAATTCTCCTTTGTGTATAAAAGCCAGCCTACCAATTCATTTTCTAATCTGTGAAATGTGTTAATATTTTATGACGTATTATGATTTGCTGATTGATGGGTATTGGGATTTGAGATTATTCGATCTTGTCACTTAAATTGAATTTTTAATTATAGTCCAAATTCCATCTCCGTTTTTGAACCCCATTTTTTTTTGGAAAATAATTGGAATACATTTTTTTTACTCTCCCCATTTTATATAAATTTCGTCGTAAATCGGTCATTTTCTGCAATTTGAAATATGCCACTAGTTCTCAGTTTATTATGATTTTTGTTTGAATGATTGAGGTTTATGATGATCATTCTTCCTCTTAAGCTGAAACTATATTTTTAGTCAATTTTCATCTGTATTTTAAAATCTGTATCCTTTTGATGATAACAAAAGGGGGAGAATGGATTAGATTTTGATTTATGAGTGAATATTTTATAAATATTTTTAATTTTGAAAATTTAATCATTCATACATTTCACTCATGCATAGTTATAGGGGGAGTTTCTGTTGTAGGGGGAGCATTTAAATAGGGGGAGTTCAAATATCCACGAACAAACACATTTATTATATTCAAAATCTTTTATTTGTTTGTCATCATCAAAAGGGGGAGATTGTTGTATATAACGGTGTTGTATACACAATTATATGATTTTTGTTTGATGATAACAACCAAATATATTTCTATTATAAATGTGTTTGGTACTGTACTGTTATATATATACATCACAGCAATGAATATAATATTTATATTTAAATAAAATACGACTGTACAGAAATTCAAATATTAACACAGTATTTTATTTAAATAGAATATTTTATTTCAATAATCAAACAGTACAACTATTTGTAACTCCACTATTTATACATTCACAGAATATTTGTACTTGTATATAAACAGAATAAAATAGACAAGTTCGTTTGACAACAATAAAATGATATTTTATTTCAATCAAACTTGTTTATTACAGACATCAGTACATTTCATATATACACAGCTCCTTACTGCAACACTCATACATTCATTCAGTTTACATTTCATATATATCCATTTTCACTTGTATATACAGACTCATACATTCACTGACTGACACCACACACTGTCTTCTTATCCTCAGCTTTCAGTCCAGTCATCACAGTCAGTCCAGTCATCCCCGCTTACCTGTCACACATGAAACAGAAACACACAGTATACTGCAATAGAAATAATACTGAATATATGCAAATATAAATTTTATTTTTAAAATTTTATTTGCCTCAGATTTCTGGTGTGTTTCTCATCATTTTTCATGACTTGATCTGTTTTATAAAAACCATCAATCTGTGTCTAGACAGCTTGTGATATTCACAGTGATACACTGTAAATACCACAAGGCAGACAGTATGTATATACAATGCAGGGACAGGAAAATATGTCTGATGGCTGCATATACATACATGTATAAATTTACATATGTGCATTGCCTCGCCAATCAGAATATAGTGTATGCAACTGAGGAGGAGCCACATGGACCATCTCGACTCAGTGCTACAACAAACATTCAAGTGAAAGCTCAACGTAGTTCAAGCATGGTTCAAATCAAAACGGCAATGAAAAGGGGTCGAACCATAGTCGAGAAAAGTCATGGCACATATACAGGAAAGCTAAAACTCAATGTCAACATGAAACAAAGACATGGCAGCAATGATCAAGTGGTGCATGGATCAAGACAGGGCAATGCAGCAAGGATCAGAATGGACAGGTCAAGTGGTCGAGTCTCATTGTTCAAGTGTCGAGCCAAGGTCCAAAACAATGCAGCATGGTCATGGAGTTCAGCAAGTATAGTAAAGGCAATTTCAAAACAAACTAGCAAGCATGATAGTACAATGGAAGTGCAGATGGTGCTCAGTGCAAATGAAATGGACAAGAGCATGAATACATGTAAACAACATGGCAACAACAAACTAACAAAGTCAAGACAGCATAAACACATGTACATGAGTCAGTGGAAACAAAGTGGTGCATGGCAAGATATTGAATTGGTCGAGAAGGTACAACAGCACAAATACAAAAGCAAAGTGGTACAAGATCACAAATTTCAGAACCTTAAAGTGCAGTGAACACAACAGCAAGCAGGAAGGGGCCGAGCTATAGTGCAAACAGAGAAGTGATATGTATGGAGAAGTACACATGTGCAAGAACAAAGTCAAGCTTCGATAGACATGAATGGAACGACAAACAGTGCAGACATACAAAACATTGATGGACATGGCAGATTCTTTTTTAAAGCAACACATCAAGTAAGGGTGCAAATGGATTCAGCAACTCATGAAGCTCAAGCTAATTACAATGATCAGTGAACTCAGTTTTTCCCATGTGATTAAGTACAAGTTATGGCACATGTATTATGAAACACTGGCATGAAAATGTACAAGCAAAAGTCAAAAACAGTTTCAGCTAAGTCAAGATACATAGGTGCAGCAACAACTTTTTCAACTCATACACAGGAGACAAATCATGGAAATTAAGGCAAGTATCAATTCACGTGGGGGCCAAGAACTTATGTTCCAGAAATTGGCAAACTGTTTTTGGCAACAATGAATTCCAGAAAATCACATGAAGAATATTTGGCAAGTTTTTAAATGCGAAATCTTACCAGAGCATCAATCCAAATCAGGCAAAAAGAGGCTAATCAAGCAACATTTTTTTTTTTTGGCAAAGCATTTTAAAAGTACACAACTCATTTCTAGCATGAAATCAGGGAGTTTGTTTTCAGAAACTCAATCACACAATGTTTTTTATAAGAAGGCAACAAAAAGATTTTTTTTAGCAAGAAATTCAAATCATTTCTTTCCTGAAAATCATTCATCCTTTTCTCGGCAATAAATCATGCCTACTACACAAGAAATTCAAGACAGTACAATATTGCTCAATCAATTTTGGGTAACATAATTCTGTTTCCAGATTTCCATATGTTTATATGGCAATGTTTCATTACAGTCATAAAAGTGAGGTGAAATCAAATATTCGAAATCAATGGAGATGAATATTTTTGGCAAGCAATATTTTTTTCCAGGAAGGCAACATCTCGGAAAATTAATCAAGGGGGCAAACAATTTTTCCAAATTAAATGAAGGCCAAAATCATATCCAAGTTCACCTCAACAAATCACGCAATTCTTCATATAGCCGAGAATATCAACAAAAGGAAACACGCAAATCAGTCAAGCCAACTTTATCAAGGGTCAATTTCAAACTCATTTAATTCGAGAATTCAAAAAGGGAAGCCAATACAAATCAGGGACCATTTTTCAATCGAGGAAAGCCACAGCAAATCAGATCAAAGTCAATTACACGAAATCAGAGTAATTAGGATTTTTTTTATAATCCTATTTATACACGCATATCATCACAGGCAGAAATAATCTATCAAAAACCCGAGCATCGAATCCAAAAACAATAGATTTCAAGTATAAAGAAATTTCAGAAAACTCACTTTTTTTAGAGATTCGATCTGCCTCCAAATTGATCGAGAGAGAGAAAATCAAAACCATTGGAGAAACCTGGAAGAACCCGACAGCAATTTCGTCAAGCCATCGATTTGATTTGGGAAGTTTCAGAAAACCCTAGCCGCCATTTTTGTTTCCCAGAACAAAAGAGGAATCGGGCAGAAGAATGAAGCAAGAAAAGAAAATGGGCCGGCCTAAGTTTTAAACAAAAGGGCATATTTGTTTTTAAATTAAAAGGGGATGACTCTTTTAAAGTTAACTCCTAGGGTTTTCTTTGGTTTATTCTTGTTTTGTTTTTGTTTTTCAATTTGTGTTGTTTATCTTTTGTAAACAAACGAATCAGTGTCTAGATCTGTTAAGTCTAGGATATCAGTCAAGGTGTTGACTGCCAGTTTCAGTGTCTGTAAAATCTGGAATTACAGGTTACGGGTTTGTAATCTGGGGAAAATCTGATTCAGGGTTTGAATCAGTCTAGGATTTTGAGCGTAGGGTTAGAATAGGAGCAGGGTTTGCGAGTGTACATGGTCTTGTATGCGGGATCTGTTCTATCACCTAGTAGAAACCTTAGAAATGCAGCAGTAGGCAGGGTTTTGCCGAAGCTGGGTATATCTGTGTGTGATTTATTTTCTGCATTTCTGTTTCTGCTATATTCTGTGATCTGTTTATTATTTTAATACCCTGTCAGTTTTTTCAATTCTATTTAAAAACTGTGAAAAACCCTATTCACCCCCCCTCTAGGGTTATTCTAGATCCAACACGAAACATCAAATTACAAACTACCACGCTGCGGCGAGTTCATTTTAATTAAATTTAAACGTAAATGTTTAAACTTCATTTATTAATAAATTTCAACTTCATTCTTTAAAATTTTAATATAATTTAAACCAGTTTTCCAAAACTAACTTAACCATTTTGATTGTCCTAAATTATCGATTATTTCATAATTCAGTTATAAATTTATTTACAACTCAATCTTCTATATTAAATTCCAATTTCTTTGGAGATAAATTATTTTATAAAATTCGATCTAATCGAATTCTAATTATAAATCCCTTAGATTATCTCAATTCGGTTTATATTCTGGATTTCGAAATAAAATCTAACGTCCCCCTTTTGAAATGATTTCCAATTCCCTTTTGAATTCATGTTTGAATTCAACTTCCAAATTATCCGATGATAATTACTTCACTAAAATTTAACTTCCTTGTTTTATGTATTAAAACAAGCTTCTGTTTCAAAAATCCATTTGAAAACAAATTCCTATTTTGGAATATTTTATTATTATAACTTATATATATAATTGTAGAATTTATTTTCATATTTTCAATTACTAGAAATATTGACTCCTTAAATATTTAATTTATATTCTTAGAAATTCGACATAGTCGAATTCCAATGAATTTATTATAATTAAATTTACATTCCAAAGAATGGAATGGCTTCCATCATTTCTTTTTTAATTGATTCCAAATTTCCTTTTTAAATTCATACTTGAATTTAAAATTTCAAATTATCTAATGATAATCTATTACGCTTTATTTATAATCATCGTTTATAAATTCAACTACTTGTTTTTATTATTCAAACAAGTTAATATTTCTTAGCCCATTAGAAATTCAAATTCTATATTAGTAAATATAAATTTTCCTTTTTAAAACTCAAATCCTTTTCTTTTCATTCGAATATATTTTAACGATGCTTTAAATATCAATCCCTAAGGCCATTGCTATTCAAACATCTAGAACGTACAATCTCAATCATAGAATTTTCAAACACGTCATATATTATAATACATATGAAAACAAAGACAAATAAATTTGAGGAATCTAGGTGGATCCCTCCAACATGTTTTCCCTGCATCCACATATGTTAGATAACATAAATAATACCTATCCTCCTTCAAGGCAGGATATCGCGGTATAGAAGGTCATCCACTATATATATTGTGGGGCGTAGAGAGAATCATCCGCTAATAGTACCACGGAAAATATCCAACCACCCAGCCTAAATATAACTAATATATATAATAGCCATAACTACCAAGCCTAAATATAACTTATATATATATATATATATATATATATATATATATATATATATATATATATATATATATATATATATATATAATAGCACAACCACTAAACCTAAATATAAGTAATATATGTATATATATATATATAATAGCCACAATTCATCAGCAATTATTCAATGCATCCAAACAGTCAAAAAACAACATACATAAAAATTATTTAAAATAAAAGTTTGTTTATAATAAAATTATAAACAAATCCAGAGAGTGAGTTTACTCACCTTAATTTTATTTTCCAATCTATTCTGATTCCCATTTTAATTCATGATTAGGTATCCTGCAGCTATGGATTAAATGACTTGTTCCATTCAATAAGATCTTGTTTAAATTTAACAATTTATATTCATTATTTAAGTTATTGAAGTATTTAAGTGTAATTAAAAATTCATTACTAAACTAAAAATAATTACCTTAATACACTGCAATTCGATCACCACAATATTGCCACTGTCCTGCCTGAAAGACTACTCAGCTCCATATTTTCCTAACACTCCTCGGAACGACTCATTTGCCTGCATCCATTTGAGCTTCCCCATCCTAAAAAAAAAGTAGCCCGACCTTCCCCATTACCCACAACCAAACTAATCAGTTCAACCTAGAAATGCTACTACAACTGCATGCCACAACTCATCAGCCCTACAAGTTTAGACACTCTCCTCCCATGGACATGCTTCATACCTAAGCTTCCCCACAATCAAAATCCGAACTACCCAATCTCCACTGCAAAACCAATCACCTAGTATGAACTCCACTGTAGTTGCACACAAAAATAGCGTTGTCCTCCACTAGCGTCACAGTGACCCATTCCACCATTTGCACCCTTCCACAACCACAGTAAAAGCGTCACTGATACCCCTCTGTAAACTCATCTCGACCCATGGCGAAACCCCATCGTTTTAATCCAATCGCAAGCATCTCCAGTTGTCCTCGAGCTCCAGGGAATCGTGGTCTCCGACCGCGAACTCTAATTTTTTTTCTTTTTTATAAGCGAGAACAGTTCGAATTAATTTCGAGATAAGGGGACTCGCGATTTGATTTCAAATTGAATCGAGGAGAGGCCATTTTTGTTGTTTTGATTTTTAACAAACTTTGCAATGGATGATTCACGGTTTTTATTTGAAAAGGAAAAGGATTTTTCCTTCTGAATAACAAAGTGGAAAAATAAAAAGGAGGGGGGTTGGTCGCGTATAAATAGATGATGAAGAGGAATAAGGTAGGTCAGCTAAATTACTAGCTTAAGGTGGCTCAAGGTACATAGTTTTAAATTTTGATTTGATCTCGAATTTAATTCCATTTGATTTATAAAAGATTTGATTTTATTTCATACCTAAATATAAATTTCAATATCTCGTGGTTACGAACTCCTATTTGAACTAACAACCGCGTTTCTAGGGTTATACCATTATTCCTAACACACTAGAATAAATTCTAAAGTCAAATTCGATCGTATGGAGATGATAACAATTTAAATCGATGATACTAAATTAAATTAAATTAAATTATTTCTGATTGTATTCTAATCATACGATCAAACAATATATCCAAACATTACGATAATTGAAATCCGATAATAATATACTATTACGGATTCGATAGAACTGGTTTTGTCGAATTCCGAGATTGTTTGAAAATTAACTATTTCTACATGTCAAATTAAACCGGTAAAAATATAATTTAAATTCAAAACAATCAGCTCCACGATAATAAATTATTATTATCATTTATGTTCAAAAAGAATTTATATTGATCATTTGAATCATTTCGATTCAATTTTAAATTCAAGTTCAATTATTTTCGTTTTCGTATACGATTATTCGATATACTCGAAATTAAATTGTATTCGATTATTAAATCTTTAAACTCCATATAAGAATTCGTTTATATTATTGACTCTATAATTAAAATAATATTACATGTTTAAAATTAATCGACCAAAAATCTGGGTCGTTACAGTATCGATGTGATTGTGCATTGTTGATATATAGAGAAGTGTGGTTGGATTCATGTGCTTTCATCCCTTGTTCAAATAGGAAACTATGACAAGCCTATTCATACATATAGAATAGGTACACAAAGGAAAGACTTCGAACCATATTTTATACTAAAAACTCTATGATAATACCCTGGGCTAAGTTTGGTTTACACAGAAAATGTTTTAGGTAAGATTAGCCCTGTTTCACTGGAGTATGAACTTATGCACCAAGCTAAGTTTTTGGTTTACACAGAAAGTGTTTTGGGTAAGATTAGCCTTGTTTAGCTGGAGTATAAACTATTGTATTTTTGACTGAGTGGAAAAATATTTCTACTATGAACAGAAACCTTATTTGTTAATGAAAATTGTATCTTACGATGAGGCAGACAGTTCACTTTATTTGCCTGAATGAAACCACGAAGTTATGATATATCTTTGAGTGAAAACCCTGCTTCTTTGCTGCAATGTAAACACCAAAATGTCAACGTTTAACATGGTTTATGCCACCATTATCAACTCTAAGGTATACTTATAATAATTGGGATTAAAAACAGTGTAATGTGTCTTAATATTATACACAAATTGTAAACATTGTCAGGTTGCTTATATGAAGCAAATAGCTGAGCATTCTGTTGTTATGTAAATATTACTAGCTTGAAAATGAAGGAGTGGCTAGGCATATGTTTATTTATGCATATAAAATGTACGAGTAGTATAAGGTACAAGTAATGCATTATAAAACTTAAATACAGTTGCACTGGAAACACTCATACATAACCGAGCCTTAGTTATACATGTGCATTTGTATGGGATGGATAATGGAGAATAGCTTGGATAAAATATCACAAGATGACATGTATATATATGTTAGGCATCATCAAATAGAATTAAACAGCAAGCTATACTTCAAAATCCAGGAAAAACAGTTATGTATATGTATGAAAATCTAAATGCCTAGTTAATGTATAAATTTTTTCAAAATTTATCTAATATGAAATATTTGAGTTTATAAATGAAAAGACACTTTTCTGAAACTAAATGTTCTATGTTATAAGAGATTCACTTTAAAAACAAGTTTTATTATATAATAGGGTTTCTAACAGTTTTGAGACTGTTTCAAGACATAGCAAAATGTCACAATCCTATTTTAACTTATAATCTGATAGTTAGAAATTGCCAAAAAATATCACAATTTAGCTATTTTGGAAAATGTCATTGTAAGAGGAAAACAATTGATTTATCATTATTTTGGATGTGTAGTGATTAGTTAATTTCAAATTAATCAATTATCTTTTGCTATTAAATTTATAACTATAATATTAGCAAAATAAACTTGTGTATTTCCATATACACAAGTTAAAGATTGTTTGAACTACACTAATATTTTTATATTGGTGATAAAGGATATTGGAGTTGAATGATTGAAGGGGATGACCCTTAAGTAGATGAACCTAGTTTTTGTAAATTGTAAATAAATAAATTAAAATTTGAAAAATTTTAGGGGATCATCTCAGTTGGTATCGGAGCTATGTTAAAAAAAATATAGATGAAGTGATTAACATTTTAATGTTTGTTGGTAGAACATATTGATTTAAATGTGTACAAAAACACTGAGTAATTAGTTGAATCTACTTAGTTGTTTTAAGTTGCGTAGAAAATTTAAGGGATTGAATTAACTTAATCATAACTATCCCTAGAGATTTATAGTAGGCCAAGAAATGGATTGAGTTATGAAATGAGCAGTTGGGTAAATGACATGGGGGTATGCATGGAATGATTGAATGGTTGTTACTTATAATGTTGTTTGGGTGTTATGATTGCTCAAATGCATGAATATGAAACGTTGTGCTTGTATGTTAACTCTGAAATATAGCCTTATAAAAGTTTTAGTATATTCATTTTATAACCCGTAAGATTGGATCAATATGCAGAATTGTAATCATTTGAAACCTATAACTTGTCTAACCTTTTTACAGAAAATAATAATGAAATACTTGTGTGTAGAGTTAATTATAGGTGGGCATGAATTTATTTCTGTTTTGTATGTTTCAAATTACCCTGGATATGAATTATGCTATCTGTAGATTGGTTAGAAGAGTTTGAAGTTATTATTAATTTTGAAACACCTATCATTTCATTAAAAAAACAATAACGAATGAAACCTTGGTTATTTAATAAAATAAGCATGATCTGTATATTTGTTTAAAGGTAATGTAGTGATTAACTGTGATGGATGGAATATGTATGCTTATATATATATTGATTAAGATCATTGCAGTGTTATAATTTATAATAATATTGTTTGATGAAGAATAATTAGGTTACATGAAAGTAACCTTTAACCCATTTTCCACAGAGCATTATTGAATTTCTTTAAGGAACCAGATAAATATACATTACAATGGTTTGATCATATGGGTTTCCCTAAAATATATACTATAATTTAGTTTGTCCCACAAAGAATGTGAGGTGCAATTAAAGCATAGGTGATAGGGAATAAAGGCTATAGGATGTGTCCTAGAAAATACATATACTTGCTTAGACTAAAACAAATGAATAGAGTATAATGTATTCTCTAGTAGGGGTTCCTAATTGCAACATTCTGTAATGACTCGGGTTTTCACGATCCTGGTTATCGACATAAACTCAATGTCGATTATCCAAGCATCAGAAATACTGGATAGTTAATGAAAGAAGTTAGAGAGTGAGGATAGATAAGATAGAAAATTAGAATAGAAGAAGAAGAAGAACACACAATATCAGAGTAAACACGAATCTCACAGCGGAACGAATAAAATATAGTATACAACATAACTTGGAAATACAAACTTGTCATTTGAGTATAACACTTACATCACAACGGAAATAAATAATAGCTATATAATCCTGAAGCCTCCTGCTCCAGCTCTCCCAGTATATCTGTAAAAAAAACCTGACTACTTGACTGTCCGTACAAAACTGGGCACCCAAGAGTTTAGAGAAAACAAAACAAAATAAACTCTGGGTCAATCATGTGACTGGTGTGAGTAAACTCAAATCATTTGTTTAACTTTTCAAATCCTTTTGAAACAAAGGATAATCGAAAGACCGATCCACACATAAACACATATGGTTTTTACCTTACAATAACCCAAAATATTTTTCTTAAAGATACTTGTTTGATATTATAATAATGTCTAGATCAAGTAAATAGAAATCTAGCAGAAACGCTTGCATCTTACGTTCTACATATATAATATACAATCAAAAACCGCGGGCTCTTATTGGGGTATGGATTCCAACTATGACAAGGTATGGATCCACCTTCCGATCATTGTACTCTAGAAGTGATACACTGGAGTTCAACAAGAATATCTTGCAACTCGGCCACACATGACCGGCCATTCATTTCGCTTGAATGTTCTGAATATATTATCACCTTACAGTTGGTATACCAACTTAACCGTTCCTGGGAGATACATAAGTGAAAGAAGTAACAAATATGAATATTCTCTAGATGGTGAAAATATACCCTAATTGGGTGTGGCCCACTTAGCCATGCTGCCTGCTCAATTTCTATCATTTCCCAGTTGATGAGGCTCGAGGTCATAACGTATCTTTTAACAGATCACTCCTTTGTACACTTTGAATGTCACATCACCATACCCGCCAAATCACAAATTGATTTCCTCAAAAATATCACAAGTATAAAGCTAAGAGAAACGAATTCCTCCGCCACCAAACGTAAATATGTTTGAAGAGATCAATATACGCGATCTATTAAATATACTCTGTTAGACATTCTTCCAAACAGGTTGTCTTGGGACTGGACAAACTGAAGACACTATTCTGTAAATCCATCTTAGGCAATTTCTACCTAGGATTGCTAGAACAACCCTTGCATAAACTCCATCTTCAATTATCTTCATCATATTTGATTCGCAACGCTAATGCCTATACGAAGTGGTTTTAGATAATAAATTTGATCCCGGTCACTCCGTATTGACAACGGAAAATGGTCAAAACTTTGATAGTCGGTGATTTAACTATCAAAGAAAAACATGTGCACAAACAACGATATTACTTCCAGATGGAAATTCTATCAATCAACCATCAATCATCATTTATCTCTTAAATTAATTTATCATTAATTAACTCATTTACCCATTTCCTATTTCCATATATATATATATATATATATATATATATATATATATATACAGAAATTCTTATTTTTCTAATTTTATAAAATATACGTTATTAACATTGGAAAAAAATTCCATTTCTACTCCCATTTCTCATTTTCTATATTAGAAAAAATTTCTGATTCTTATTTGGAAAACATTTCCAAAACTCCTTCCTTTGGGTTTAAATAGATGTTTAAATAAAATATCGCGATGCCAACTCAAACCATTACACTCATTAACTAAATTCACTTAACCAACCTTCCTATCGAACCTTAACCATTCCTTAATTGAAAATGAAGTCAATCAAGTTGGGGTATAACTACCTCTCAGACCTTAACTGAACAACATTTCTAACCTCAAAATAGGCGAAGTTCCCCTTTTAAATCTTTAACAAACTTCCTTACGTAACTCTCAGATTCTATTTACGAATCCACTTCTTTTACACAGATCATTTGATTATAACAATAGTGTTATAATCCCATGCTTCTGAAATATAATAACCTAAGTATAAATTTTATTTATTTTTTTGAATAAATAAATAAATAGCTAATTTATAAATAAATAAATTCTTGATTTTAAAAACCGGAAAGTAAATAGTACTTTCCCGAATTCGATGTAATCGAATTCGACATATAACTCTTCTTCGTGTATTCTCTATTTGATTAACTCTCCTTCGAATAACCGATATTCGATTTACTCACTTCGAATAACTTATAATCGATTATCTCTCTTTGAATAACTTAGATTCGATTAACTCACTTCGAATAAATTATATTCGATTATCTCTCTTCGAATAACTTAGATTTGATTAACTCACTTCGAATAACTTATATTCGATTATCCCACTTCGAATAACCAATATTCGATTAACTCACTTCTAACAACTTATTTCGATTAACTAATATATTTTAACCCTATTTCCTATCGTATTCAAATTATCATTTGAATTCCTATTTCAAACACAATTTTTCGTATAAATGTTTTAAATTTATAAAATATTCATTTTAATCCATTATTCACATCGAATGTGAAAATTTTTCCTTTTATATAATCCATTAAGTTTGATTTTGTCTTTTAAAATAATATCCCATTTCCAAATTCTATTTACACTTCTATTTTTAGAATTATTCATACGAAATCTCCTTTTTATTTCTAACACTTAAATTTCATTTAATTCCCTTTATAAATGCTGAGTTCACATTCTAATTCAAATATCGGTGTTAAAACCGATTCTACTTCTCTATATAAGTCCTGACTTATATATTCTATTTATCAAATGATAAATATTTTGTTTAATTTATAAAACATTATTTATAAATTAATCTTCTCCGTTTATCTGTTAAAACAGATTTCTATTAAATATTTACTTTAAATCCTCATCATGTTATACCAGTGTGCGAAGCACGGGTCTAAACCTTCCTAATGTAAAATTCTCCTTTTATAAAATTATATTCATTCTATAAATATTTCCTTTTCTATTTGTTTCACAAATATTTCCTTTTATATTTGTTTTACAAATATTTTCTTTTATATTTGTTTTAAAAATATTTCCCTTTTTAATCCTATTTATTTTCTAAATAAATATCCCTTATAATATCTTATTTATTTCATATAAATATTTCCTTTATAATATCTTATTTATTTTCATATAAATATTACTTTTATAAAATCTATTAATTTTATAAATATTTTGTTTTATAAAATCCTTTGATTTTATAAATACATTATTTTCAATATCACTTTGAAATTTCTCTTTTCACATTCCAGTATCACTTATGGTATAAAAATCCAAATCAAAAGGATCAAAAATCATTCAAACACACATAATCAATAACAGATTAAATACCACATCATATATCACAATATATGAAAAAAACAGTATTATAAATATTGAGGAATCTAGTTGGATCCCTCCAACCTGTTTCCCTGCATCCAAAGATGGTAAACAATATAATTAACATCAATTTCATTTCAATATGAAATATTCTGAAAAACAGAATCAATATTCGATTAATGATTTATATATATATATATATCGTTATCTATAATTTCAACCAATAAATCAGCAGTACATCCAAACAGTCAACACACAACAATCAACCAATATTTATCAACTATAAAAATACGTTATAAAAATAAAATTGAGCAGAGTTAGTGAGATTTACTCACTTTGGTCGGTTATCGTTGAATAACAATAAATGTTCAACACCTCTGTTCAGGCATTTTATTTTGCCATAAATTCAAATGAGCTCCAATCCACTCCAAACCAGTCCATTATGTAGCCGTCGTCCATACGATCCCATCAGATCCTGTTTTGTCCAATTCCGATGTTGTATGATAAAGTTATTGAATTTACAATTTTGAAAAAAAAAATCTAAAACATGTTAATATAATTAATTAAATAACATTTTCCCTAATTACCCTTTAAATTCTAATTAGCCGGTTAATCATGTCATTCATCCTTTCTTCCCGTAACCATCTACACGAGTTCCCTTTCCTGTTTGTTCATTTGAACATTGCACAACTAATTTAACAAGTTAATATATACAATGGTTATTAACTAAACCTTTAATGTTAATTTAATCACCCTTTAATCGTCTACATAATCCCTCCCACCCCCCCTTGATTCTTCTCTCCTCTTTGCTGAAGCCCGTTCGAACCGCACTGTTATCCCATGGCCAGTTTAACCGAACCATTCTCCATACTTCCTGTGACGGCCCGCTCCGCACCAGTCGGCATTTCCTCCGAAAGTGCGCTGTACACGTGCCCGATTAGCATGGAACGGTCGCCAAAGAAAGGAAAGAAGAACTGACACAAAACCTGTAGAATGTCTCACAGCGCATGGAACAAAATATAATAATAACATACTTTACATAAAACAGGTGAGACAGTGCATAAGCTGATAATTAAAATCAACATCAATCATCAGAGCAGCGGAAATCTATATACAGCTTATTACAATTTTCCAAATTTACTGTCTCTAAACAAAAGAAGGCTGAAGTAGAAGATGCACCACCAATGCCCAAGCAGTGATCTTCAACAACACAGGGAGAATATCATATATATTACGTGGAAGCCTCTTGCTCGTCCCCGGATCATCTACCCGTGCATCACCAGCTAACTTGTCTCTAGTCTGCTCGTGTGAGCACCCAGAGTAATAAGAGGAGACATAAAACTCTGGGTCAGACATAAAGCCTGGTATGAGCGATAAGCATCTAAACAGAATGATAACAGGTATACTAAACCATACCTGAACCTGGACCTGCAACCAAAGAGTTAGCACTACATACTGTACAATACTCTAAGGTGCCATCAACATATGGTGTAAAGAAATACGGGGATGGGGGTGTGCATGTCATAGTGATAGCAAACAAATCATCCATATCAATCATCCTCACATCTCTCACTCAGTGCGTAAAGCGTACGATATCTACCATTTTGGAACACTAGACAAACTGAGGTAACGACGAATCCCGACTTGTAGAAACCCTGCTATGACCAAGCTAAACATATGGAGTCATGACCAAACATCTCAATGACCCACTTCATTGGTTGTAGACCTTGGTTCTACCTATGCCATAATAGCCCTGAATCCGCCTTCGTACCTCCTACCATAGTGGTCCAAAGCTATAGACGTCGATAACTCCTTGGCACGCGTCCCGCAGCAAAGCCCAACCATGAAGCGAACTCGTTGATTCCCATCTGAATCTTAAGCTCTAACTTCTCATTTGGACTTCCTTTGCATCTCGGGTTTGGTCGAATTAGAGTGGGTCTTCAGAAGAGTTGTCGCGCATTAACAGTCCTAGAATTCGGTTCGGTTCGGTAGTCATCACCTTCATCGGTTCGGGTCGGTAGTCATCACCTTCATCGGTTCGGGTCGGATACTCCACTTCGGGTCAGGTCGGTGTCCTCCTCCGGGTTGGGTCGGGTTACTGTCTTCCTTCCTGTTTTCTTCGATCATCTCCCTCGTTTTCCATCTACCCCGATCCGATCCGATCCCGTTCTTCATCTGCCCTGATCCGATCCGCTCCCTTCGCCTTGCTCCAGTCGTAGCCTTCCATTCTTGAGCCGATCCGATCTGGTCTCCATTATTCTTCCGATCCGATCCCTTTTTGTCCACTCCAACTCTAAGTAAACGGCCTTCCTTCTCGTCAAGTCTCCTAGGTGTCAAACTCCAGTTCGGGTCGGTTTTCTAGCCCAGTTCACATATCCGATCCGAGCCTCATCCGATCCGAACCGGTTAGGAACCTGCACATTTCTGCAACTTTCCAGCGAGCTTTCTACGCCATTCGACGACTTTTTCGACCAATTTAACTATTCTAATCAATCATAAAACATACCATAGAGTCATAGCAACATGTAATAGCAACCACAAACAGCAAACAACAATTCAAATGAATCAAAATGGATCAAAAGTGACTAAAAACTTCATATTTTCCCATAGCATGTTTAAGTAGAACTAATCATAGGGTTAACAAAACTTAATCAAATTGAACCAAATTTCTAACAGAAGCATAAAATATTATTTGAGAATTTCTAAACATTTTTCCAGAATTTATTAGTGAATAAATTCGCTAATCTTCACTAATTACCCTTAATTACCGTAATTAGTGCAAAAACTATGCAAATCACTCACCTTTGCCACAACTAAAACCCCAAAACTGAAATATTCTCTGATTTGGCGATGTTCCCAATCTTACACAGCAGCTCTACCTTGGTTCTCGTGCTAATCCTCCTTGATTTGATGCCTCTAAGCCTTAATCCTTGATTAGGAAGTGATTTTGGGTGTTTTTAGAGAGATTTAAAGAGTGGAGGCCATGGCTAGGTTAAGAGGAATGAAAGTGGCGGCTGGAAAATGTCTAAAGAAATGTTTTCTAACCCTAATCAGCCCCTATATACTCCTAAACCCGAAATTCCCCTCTGGGCCTAACTGCTAATCACCCGGTTAAGCCCAATTAAGCTGTTTTTCACCATCTGAAACTTGTTTCAGCCATATCTCCCAAACGGTAAGTCCGTTTGGCTAATGTGACCACTCTACGGAAAGAGAAACCATCATCCGGAGCCAATGGAAGTAGTTTCAGGTCAAAATTCCTTTTCAGTCAAAAGTTATGGCCAAAACAGTGCCAACTAGGGGTAAAATGGTCATTTAAAAATCGGGAAAAATCATGAACATGGGAAATGACCCCAATAGCCGTCCCCCAAAGTTACATGACCATACGACTTCGTATGAGAAAGAAATAAATATCCTACGATCCTATGATGCGTAGAATGCGGGTCGTTACACTCTCCCCCCCTTAAGAAATTTCGCCCCCGAAATTCCTTAACCCAAAACATACAAAGGATCCCGCATGCCTAACAACCACATACAACAATCAATCATGCAAAACAAGCAAACAAGCCTATCCTAGCATGCGGAAAAACTAAATCGAAGCCAAAATCTTACCAGGCAAAGAGTTCTGGGTGTGACTTCCTAATGTTCTCCTCTGTCTCCCAAGTACAATCATTCTCGTCCTCGCCCCACTGAACCTTGACTAGCTTCACCGCCTTCCTTCGAAGTTGCTTCATGTCGTGCTCGACAATACGGGCCGGCTTGCGGTTCCCAGCCGCCTCGGGTTCTACTTCGAAGTCCTCTAACTGATCAGGTGAAATAGTCATATTTGAGTCGTGAACGAACTTCCTTAGTTGGGAAACATGAAATACGTCGTGAACTCCCGCCATCTTCTCCAGTAAGTCAATTCTGTATGCCAAATTCCCGACTAGTTCAAGAACAGGGAATGGGCCAACAAATCTTGGTGCCAACTTGCCTCTCCTGCCAAATCGTATTACGCTCTTCAACGGAGAAATCTTGACAAACACCAAGTCGCCAACGGAGAATTTTAAGTCTCTTCTCCTCTTATCAGCATAACTCTTCTGCCTATCTTGGGCAGCTTTCATTCGTTGTTGAATGATCTTAATCTTATCTGAAGTTTCCCTCACCACATCTGGTCCAAGCATAAACTTCTCGCCAGTCTCTATCCAACATGATGGTGAGTTGCACGGTCTTCCGTACAAAGCTTCAAACGGATCCATACCGATACTGGATTGGTAGCTATTATTATATGCAAACTCTACTAGATGCAAATGGTCATCCCATGATCCACCAAAATCCAATATACATGCTCTCAAGAGATCTTCCAAAATACGATTCACCCTCTCCGTCTGACCGTCGGTCTGAGGATGATATGCAGTACTGAGATGTAACTCTGACCCTAGAGCTTCTTGTAAGCTCTTCCAAAACCCACTAGTGAACAACGGGTCTCGGTCACTCACAATGCTTTTGGGTACTCCATGAAATCTCACTACCCACTTCATATACAATTCTGCTAACTTAGCTGCCGTTCTGGTCGATTTGACTGGTATAAACCTTGCACTTTTAGTCAGTCGATCTACAATTACCCAAATGTTGTCATATCCCGATCTAGTCCTTGGTAAACCATCGATGAAATCCATCGAGACTTGCTCCCATTTCCATTCGGGAATTTTTAAGGGCTGTAACAACCCACTAGGCTTCTTTTGCTCGGCTTTAACTAGCTGGCAATTCATGCACTTGGATATAAACTTCCCAACGTCTCTTTTCATCCCTTCCCAGTAATAAGTCTGCTTCATATCTCGATACATCTTGTTACCACCGGGGTGTATAGTCATCTTTGAGTGATGACATTCTCTAAGCACTTCATCCCTCAATCCATTGACATTGGGTACAACAAGCTTTCCATTCTTTCTAAGCCATCTATCTCGATCAAGCCCATACTTGTTCATCTCCTCATCGATATCCATCTCTAACTTGGAGATGATTTCCAATAGGTTAGGATCGTCCCTCTGACTAGAGCCGATCCGCTCAATTAAAGTGGGTCTGATCATCAAACTTGCTAACATTTCTGGATCCAATTCGCACTTCGGTCTGAAATCAAACCCCGCGATAAACTCCAGTTGCTTCCATTCAAGGAACATAGCCCCTAAGCTGGCATGTCTTCTACTCAATGCATCAGCCACCGCATTGCCCTTTCCCGGTGTGTATGCGATGTCAAAATCATAGGAAGCTAAGAACTCTAACCATCTCTGCTGACGGAGATTCAGATCTTTCTGAGAGAAGAGATACTTTAACGACTTATGATCTGTAAATAGCTCAAATCTTTCTCCCAAGAGATAGTGTCTCCACATCTTTAACGCGAACACGATCGCTGCCAATTCTAAATCATGGGTAGGGTATCTTCTCTCGTGTGGTTTCAATTGCCGACTTGCGTAAGCTACAACCCTAACGCCTTGCATCAATACAGCACCCAGTCCGGTACCACAGGCATCCGTGTATACTGTCATCTCTTCATCCCCCTTAGGAATGACTAACACTGGTGCGCTTGTCAACTTGTCCTTCAGACTTCTTAATGCATTCTCGCACCTTTCATCCCAGACAAAAGCTTGATTCTTCTTGGTCAACTGGGTCAATGGTGTTGCTATCTTGGAGAAACCTTGGATAAACTTACGATAATATCCAGCTAATCCCAAGAAACTTCTTACATCTGTTGCGTTCTTGGGCGTAGGCCAATCCTGTACCGTGGCCACCTTCGCCGGGTCCACGGCAATACCATTCTCTGATACAACTTGGCCCAAGAACCTCACTTCCCTCTTCCAGAAGTGACACTTAGAAAACTTTGCTTTCAATTGGTTTTTCTCAACACCTCCATCGCTACTCTTAAATGTTCCTTGTGTTCTTCCTCTGTCCTCGAATAGACCAAAATATCATCAACGAACACAAGGACAGACTTATTCAACTTATCTTTGAATACCCTATTCATAAGATCCACAAAATATGCCGGGGCATTAGTCAGCCCAAATGGCATGACCAACCATTCATAAAATCCAGACGGCGTTCGAAATGCCGTTTTAGCTATACTCTCAGCTTCCACTCTAAGCTGATGAAAACCTGTCGCGAGATCCAACTGGGAGAACACTCTCGCGCCACTCAACTGATCGAACAAATCATTTATCCGCGGGAGAGGATACTTATTCTTCCTCGTCACCTTGTTCAACTCGCGGTAGTCTACACACAAACGAAAGGAACCATCCGCCTTAGTAGCAAACACAACTGGTGCTCCCCATTCAGAGACACTCCTTCTGATAAATCCCTTCTTCAAAAGATCGCTGACTTGCACCTCGAGCTCTCGCTGCTCCCTTGGTGCCATACGACGAAGTGGCATCACTATAGGTCTGGCATCTTTTACCAAATCAATACGGAACTCAATCTCTCGGCGTGGTGGAAGTCCGGTCACTTCTTCGAAAACATCCGGATACTGGCCAACCACGGGCAAACCTGACAACTCACTATGCGGAATGCCAAGGGAGTTTAGAAAACTAGCCAATACCCCCTTACTGGGAAGACCACCAAACACTATCCTCCGCCCATCATCCTCTCTAGCTGTCACCAAAAAGCCCTCACAGTCTACCACCACCCCGTATCTTTGGAGCCAATCTACTCCCAAAATAATGCCAAACCCAGTAAAGCCCAAAACAAAGCAATCACAAACAAACATGCATCCATGACTCGATAAGACCACCTTACGACAAATCATGCTAAGGCTAGTCGAACCACCAATCGGGTTCGTCACTACTAAAGGTCTATCGACAATCTCGGGCTCCAATCCCAACCTATCTACCAGGTCACTAGATATGAAAGAACTGGAAGCTCCGGTATTAAACAAAACTCTAACAGGAACATCATAAACAAGAAGCATACCTTGAATGACGACATTCTTTCCCTTCTCCGCCGCTGTTGGGGCATTCGACGAAGAAGGAATAGCATTAAGAGCGTAGGCTTTCACCATTTGCTTTTCTTTAGGTGGCTGCGGACACTTGTCCTTGTGATGTCCCATTTGGCCACAGTTGAAGCACTTCCTATCCGCTGGCTTGGCCCGACAATTACTAGCATAATGGCCCCTCTTACCACAGCTGAAGCACTCCACATCTTGCTTATTCTTTTTCTTCTGGCCATCCTTAGCTTGGTTCTGCTTTCTCTTATTCTGGGAACCACCCTTGCCTCCACCACTTGCTTGTGGTTTTGGCCCTTCTGCAGATGCAAACTCAGTCTTCGACCTAGGGTTGAGACTTTCTGATCTTAACGCTTTCCCCACAATCGATTCAAACGTCTCATCAATGTGGTTAATAAGTTTTTCCCCCAAGTACTGATCCAAACCAGTTATGAATTTCTCATTCTTTTTCTCGGCAGTATTAATAAGAGATAACCCATATTTTGACAAAGTGTCAAATTCAGCAATATACTCCGAGACAACTCTGCCATTCTGCTTGAGCTCCAAGAATTTCTTAAACAGCACTGACTTCTGAGCAGCTGGAATGAACTTCTCGCTAAAGCGAGCCTTAAACTGCTCCCAAGTGATCTGATCTTCGGGAGTAGCTGCCTTTATAGCATTCCACCAATTCATTGCCCGCCCTTGCAGCTGACGGGACGCTAGCTTTCTCTTCATTGCATCCTCGATACCCAAATCCTCGAAGATACGTTCGCAACTATCCAACCAATCCTGAACATCCGTGGCCGACTCCGTTCCGTGGAACGGCTTCCCACCAAGGCTAGTATAATCCTTATTCAGCTTGGCGAAGTCGACTCTTGGCGCCTGCACTATTGGACCACCACCATTTCCACCATTGGGAACTTCCCTCTGTACATCTCTAAGCATCTCTCTCATGAGGTCAGTAAACATCGTCCTCATGTCAGCAGCATTCCCATTATTGGCTCCCCTACCAGCACCTCTAGTATATCGGCTCATCGTCAATCTGAAAAAGGAAACGATTAACGACTCCATAGTGGTGTTAGTGCAGTACGACTTCATCCTTATAATAGTAATAGTATATATATAGCTTTTAAAAATCAAAATAATCACAAATACGCTCTCTCGTATACGTATATTATCTCTCCCTGATAACTTCCCTAGGTTAACTACGCAACCTAGAGCTCTGATACCAAGTGTGACGGCCCGCTCTGCACCAGTCGGCATTTCCTCCGAAAGTGCGCTGTACACGTGCCCGATTAGCACGGAACGGTCGCAAAAGAAAGGAAAGATGAACTGACACAAAACCTGTAGAATGTCTCACAGCGCATGGAACAAAATATAATAATAACATACTTGACATAAAACAGGTGAGACAGTGCATAAGCTGATAATTAAAATCAACATCAATCATCAGAGCAGCGGAAATCCATATACAGCTTATTACAATTTTCCAAATTTACTGTCTCTAAACAAAAGAAGGCTAAAGTAGAAGATGCACCACCAATGCCCAAGCAGTGATCTTCAACAACACAGGGAGAATATCATATATATTACTGGAAGCCTCCTGCTCGTCCCCGGATCATCTACCCGTGCATCACCAGCTAACCTGTCTCTAGTCAGCTCGTGTGAGCACCCAGAGTAATAAGAGGAGACATAAAACTCTGGGTCAGACATAAAGCCTGGTATGAGCGATAAGCATCTAAACAGAATGATAACAGGTATACTAAACCATACCTGAACCTGGACCTGCAACCAAAGAGTTAGCACTACATACTGTACAATACTCTAAGGTGCCATCAACATATGGTGTAAAGAAATACGGGGATGGGGGTGTGCATGTCATAGTGATAGCAAACAAATCATCCATAGTAATCATCCTCACATCTCTCACTCAGTGCGTAAAGCGTACGATATCTACCACTTTGGAACACTAGACAAACTGAGGTAACGACGAATCCCGACTTGTAGAAACCCTGCTATGACCAAGCTAAACATATGGAGTCATGACCAAACATCTCAATGACCCACTTCATTGGTTGTAGCCCTTGGTTCTACCTATGCCATAATGGCCCTGAATCTGCCTTCGTACCTCCTACCATAGTGGTCCAAAGCTATAGACGTCGATAACTCCTTGGCACGCGTCCCGCAGCAAAGCCCAACCATGAAGCGAACTCGTTGATTCCCATCTGAATCTTAAGCTCTAACTTCTCATTTGGACTTCCTTTGCATCTCGGGTTTGGTCGAATTGGAGTGGGTCTTCAGAAGAGTTGTCGCGCATTAACAGTCCTAGAATTCGGTTCGGTTCGGTAGTCATCACCTTCATCGGTTCGGGTCGGTAGTCATCACCTTCATCGGTTCGGGTCGGATACTCCACTTCGGGTCGGGTCGGTGTCCTCCTCCGGGTCGGGTCGGGTTACTGTCTTCCTTCCTGTTTTCTTCGATCAGCTCCCTCGTTTTCCATCTACCCCGATCCGATCCGATCCCGTTCTTCATCTGCCCTGATCCGATCCACTCCCTTCGCCTTGCTCCAGTCGTAGCCTTCCATTCTTAAGCCGATCCGATCTGGTCTCCATTATTCTTCCGATCCGATCCCTTTTTGTCCACTCCAACTCTAAGTAAACGGCCTTCCTTCTCGCCAAGTGTCCTAGGTGTCAAACTCCAGTTCGGGTCGGTTTTCTTGCCCAGTTCACATATCCGATCCGAGCCTCATCCGATCCGAACCGGTTAGGAACCTGCACATTTCTGCAACTTTCCAGCGAGCTTTCTACGCCATTCGACGACGTTTTAGACCAATTTAACTATTCTAATCAATCATAAAACATACCATAGAGTCATAACAACATGTAATAGCAACCACAAACAGCAAACAACAATTCAAATGAATCAAAATGGATCAAAACTGACTAAAAACTTCATATTTTCCTATAGCATGTTTAAGTAGAACTAATCATAGGGTTAACAAAACTTAATCAAATTGAACCAAATTTCTAACAGAAGCATAAAATATTATTTGAGAATTTCTAAACATTTTTCCAGAATTTATTAGTGTATAAATTCGCTAATCTTCACTAATTACCCTTAATTACCGTAATTAGTGCAAAAACTATGCAAATCACTCACCTTTGCCACAACTCAAACCCCAAAACTGAATTATTCTCTGATTTGGCGTTGTTCCCAATCTTACACAGCAGCTCTACCTCGGTTCTCGTGCTAATCCTCCTTGATTTGATGCCTCTAAGCCTTAATCCTTGATTAGGAAGTGATTTTGGGTGTTTTTAGAGAGATTTAAAGAGTGGAGGTCATGGCTAGGTTAAGAGGAATGAAAGTGGCGGCTGGAAAATGTCTAAAGAAATGTTTTCTAACCCTAATCAGCCCCTATATACTCCTAAACCCGAAATTCCCCTCTGGGCCTAGCTGCTAATCACCCGGTTAAGCCCAATTAAGCTGTTTTTCACCATCTGAAACTTGTTTCAGCCATATCTCCCAAACGGTAAGTCCGTTTGGCTAATGTGACCACTCTACGGAAAGAGAAACCATCATCCGGAGCCAATGGAAGCGGTTTCAGGTCAAAATTCCTTTCCAGTCAAAAGTTATGGCCAAAACAGTGCCAACTAGGGGTAAAATGGTCATTTAAAAATCGGGAAAAATCATGAACATGGGAAATGACCCCAATAGTCGTCCCCCAAAGTTACATGACCATACGACTTCGTATGAGAAAGAAATAAATATCCTACGATCCTATGATGCGTAGAATGCGGGTCGTTACACTTCCCTTCACGAAAACTCAAACCAACACCATCACTAATTTCGTCTTCAAAAACCACCCCCTTCTATCGCTACCAACAACAAATCGCGCCTCATTTATGTACTCCGTTCTCCAGTAGTTCGACAACGAGGTATGAGACATTATCGACATTTTTTTTTTTGCATGGAAATCACCCAAAATTTGCGTATGAACCTCATTCCTTCCGCGGAACCCAGAAACAACCCTATTTTCACCAACAGATGCTCACTAGCCGAGGATACCCCAACCCTAACTGCCATTCACAAAAAACAGTGAACGAGAATGGGTATTGAACCCTTTAAAACTCATACTAGGTCGAAGAGCATGCTTTGGGGATTTCAAATAACATAGTTTGGAGAATTATCGAAATTTATTTGAATTAATATGAATTTTGAAAGATTTGGTTCTATTGGGTTTGCTGAAGAAATGAGCAGCGGAAAAATCTATTGACCGCTGAATGAGGATATTAGGGTTAGAGGGAGTTAAGTGTATTTATCGAAAAGTTTTAATACTTTTCTATTAATTAATTTATTTATTTTTAGTCTCTCGCTGCTTGTATTTATCATTTAGAGCGGTAGAAAAATCTATTGACCGCTGAATGAGGATATTAGGGTTAGAGGGAGTTAAATGTATTTATCGAAAAGTTTTAATATTTTTTTATTAAATATTTTATTTATCTTTAGTCTCTCGCTGCTTGTATTTATCATTTAAAAATTCCTATAATCACACATAATACGCAAAAATCATGAAAGTGGACATACAACTAGAGTTTGACATTACGGACCCAACAACACTTGTTTCGTCGAATTCCGAATCTGTTTGCTCATACAACGTATTTTTAAAGTCAATTTATTGACTGTTTTTTCTAAAATCCCGTACGGCCACATACTGACTCCAAAAATCACGAAAATTGAAATCTAACAATAATTTAATATTCCGAATCCAACAAAATTAGTTTCGCCGAAAACGGAGTTCGTTTGCAAAAGTGGCTATTTTTAAAGTTCTAAATAAACCAATTTAAATATTAAATATATTTAAAAATAGCTAAATTCAATATTAATAAATTAATATTATCGTATGTAACGACCCAAGATTTTTGACTCCGAAAATCAACACAAAACTGCCGTGTTTACTATTTAGACATCAAAAATACCTGATCATTAATAGAAAGAAGTTAGAGGGTGAGAATAGATAGGATAGAAAATTAGAATAGAAGAAGAAGAAACTACAACAAAAAATCAGAGTAACACGAATCTCATAGCAGAACGAGTAAAATACAAATAAACAACATAACTTTGAAATAAAATAGTATATTTATATACAATAACACTATCAGCGCACAACACTTCCACACAGCGGAAATAACAATAGCTAGATAATCCTAAAGCCTCCTACTTCAAGATCCTCCGAATATATCTGTAAAGACCTGAACTACTTGACTGCCTGTACAAATTTGGGCACCCAAGAGTTTAGGGAAAAACAAAACAAAATAAACTCTGGGTCAGTCATGGGACTGGTGTGAGTAAACTCAAATCATCGGTTTAACTTTTCAAATTCCTTTTCAAAAGAAAAGATAACCGTAAGACCGATCCACACATAAACACGGATTGTTTTTACCTCACGATAACCCAAAACCGTTTTGGAAATCGGTACTTTTCTGATATTATAATAATGTCTAATCACAAGTAAATATAATCTAGCAGAACGCTTGCATCTCACGTTCCACATATATAGTATATAAACAAAAACCACGGGCGCTTATTGGAGATTGGATTTTGACTATGACAAGGTATGGGACAACCTGCCGATAGTGTATCTCTAGAAGCAAATACACTGGGTTCAACAAAAACATCTTGCAACCCGGCACACACATGACCGACCACTCATTTTGCTTGAGTTTATCGAATGTATATCACCAACGGTTGGGAGCTACCCACCGTTTCCCGAAAAGGGACAGCATCGACAATAGACAATAGAATGAAATGGATTTTCTCTAGATAGGTGATATACACCCTAATGGGAGCGACCCACATAGCCAGGCTACCTGCCCGATTTCTTTCATTTCCCAGTTGATGAGGCTTGAGGTCATTACATATCTTTTGAAACACTACCACCATTCACTTTGAATGCCACATCGTCATACCCGTCAAATCACAAATTGATTTCCCCAAAAATACCACGGGTATAAAGCTAAGAGTAACGAATTTCTCCGCCACCAAACGTAAGTACGTTTGAAGAGATCAACTTACGCGATCCGTTAGATATACTCTGTCAGACATTCGTTCATTCACGTTGTCCTGGAACTGGACAACCGAAGGCACTATTCTGTAAACAGGATAGTCCTTGCATAACTCCATCTTCAATTATCTTCATCATATTTGATCGCAACACTAACATCCATACAGAGTGGTTTTCAAATAATGAATCTGATCCCGGTCTCTCCGTATTGACGGCGGAAAAATGGTCAAAAATTTCGATAGTTGGTGATTTAAGTATCAAAGAAAAACAGGTGTGCAACCAACGATATTATTTCTAGATGGAAATTCTATCGACCAATCATCATTCAACATTTTCCCTTTATATTAAATTATCTTTACTTTATCCATTTTCCCCATTTCTATATATTTGTAAATTCTTACCTTCTAAATTTAGAAACCATTTCTGGTTCCTATTTGAAAAAAAAAACATTCCCAAACTCCTTTATCGGGATTAAACTGATGTTTAAATAAAATATCACTTTTCCCATTCACGCCATTTTACTCACTAACTAAATTCACTTAACCAATCTTCACTATCGAACCTTAACTACTCCTTAGTTAAAAACGAAGTCAATCAAGTTGGGGTATAATTACCTCTCAGACCTTAACTGAACAACATTTCCAACTTCGAAATAGACAAAGTTCATCTTATAACCCTTCAACAAATTTCCTTATGCAAACTCTTGGATTCTGTTTACAAATCTACTTCTTTTACCTGAATCTTTTGATTATAACAGTAGTATTATAATCCCAACTTTCGAAATGAAATAACTTAAGTATAACCTTTATATCTTAATTTGGGTAAATAAACAAACAAATAATTTATTAACAAATAAGTAAAACTTGATTTTAAATGGAAAGTAAATATCATTTTCCTTAATTCGATATAATCGAATTGCAATGCATTATCCACTCTCGAATAATCACTATTCGATAATTCTCTTTTGAATAAACTATATTCGATTCCTCTGTTCAAATAACTAATATTCGATAATTCTTTCCTTTGAATAAACTATATTCGATACTCTCTCTTCGAATAAACCATATTCGATAATTCTCTTCTTCGAATCCCTATATTCGATAATCAAATATCGGTTTCCAACTGAATACTAATTTCCTTGTTAGATCCTGTTTTATTCAATATATCATTTCTTCAAATAAATTATTTTTAAAACATCTGGCGTAGTTAAATTCTAATGACTAATCTTTATGGATTTTATCACATAGAAGTTTCTTATTTAATTTGCACATACCCTTCTTTTATAAAACCTTTTTGATTTCATAAAATTCTTATCTCACATACACTTCACCAATTCCTTTTTATGAAATCCTTTTCAATTTCAAAATATTCCCTTTATATAACTTCATTCATTTCTAAAATGTGTCCTTTTTATTATTCCATTTATTTTATAAATGTTTTCCTTTTATAAAATCTATTCATTTACAAATGTATCTCTTTTATAGAAATGTCTCCATCTCATAAATTTCCTTTCATAAAATGTCTTCCTTTTTACAAAGTCCTATAATTATTTCCTTTTAATAGCGTTGATTTTACTTTACAGTATTTCCTTTTAATATAAAATTCATGAATTTTATATAAAAAAATTATTTTCAATATATGCTTTAAATTTTCGCTTTTCATATCCCAGTATTCCTTATAGCGTTAGTCCTACCATATAACCATGAATAGTCTCATTCAAACACCCAAAATCATCAACAGGTTATGTGTCACATCATATATCACAATATAGGAAAAACAGTAAAATAAATGTTGAGGAACCCAGTTGGGTCCCTCCAACCTGTTTCCCTGCATCCACAGACGTTAATCAACATAAATAACACGAGTATGAAATATTCTGATAAACAGAATCAATATTCGATTACGATTAGTATATATATCATTATCGATATTTTCAATCAATTAACTAGCAGTTCAACCAAACAGCCAACACACAGCAAACAGTCATCATTTACCAATTCTAAAATACGTTATAAAAATATAAGAGTTTGTGAGATTTACTCACCTTGGTCGTTTAATCGTTAAATAACGATTAATGGTTGATAAATCTGATCAGGCATTTTAAATTCGTCAAACAATGAAACGATCTCTAACCCATTTCAGACTGGTTCAAATATGTAGCCTGCGACAACATGATTCTAGCACGACTTGTTCCATTCGAATCTGTTAACTTATGATATAAAAGTACGCATTTCAAATTTACATATGTTTTAAATAAATTGAAGGTTATTAGCTAAATGAATTAATTTACCACCTTACCCCATTATTTAGCTGGAAAACTCGGCCCTAACCGCTATCATCCCGGTTGTAATCTTGCTTCCGACCACCCCTTCTAGTATCAACGAAGGCACATCTCCCCTTAACCATAATTCAATAATTTATATATATATATATATATATATTTTTGTCTTTTAAAAAAAAATTTGGGCTCAGCATAGAATTCCTCAGGCCAACACACTTTCAAAGCCCCCTTCCCCTTCAAAAACTATCACCTCCTCTCTCTGTTAAAACAGGATTTCCAGCATTCTTCATTTCATCATTTCAGAAACTCAGATCCCCTTTTTAATTTCAAAATCCTCCTCTCAAATTCAACGCACACCACCAACGCCATGCCCTTCTACCCCTCTACATCACCATCCCCTCCCTGTAGAACTCGATCAACTCGCGGCTTCAGGCGGCTTCAAGTATCTCACAGAACATCGAACAAATCGTGTTCGAAATCCCCCAAATTTCTGTAACAAGGTACTGATCGAGAACAAGAAAGCTAAATCAATTTTTGTTTTAGCAATCGATGCTTTAAATACCTCGGATTATCAACGCTAGGTTGCTCTGTATGTTTTCAAATGCCAGAGGATAAATTCGCACCAAGCCAAAATGGTATCATGTTGAAGTTCTTTCTTCGAGCAATACAATGCGTCTGATTTCTTGAATTATAGTTGAGTTTTGGGTTTACAGAAATGAAATGAAAGTGATGAGAATCCTCAGTGATATAGTGTGTATTTATTGTTGTATTTCCTTGGCGGCCAAGGAATAGGGTTTTATAGTATGTACCCTCTTCAATTTAGGTTTGCAGATTTCAAAGAAAACAAGCTACCACGAGATCTTCATTTCCTATCCTAGGTAGTTGTATTTGATACCGAAAGCATAGTTGGTGATGAGAAGTTTTTGAACTGTCTTGGGAATTTTCAGGGTAGGATACGAATTCAATAGCAAATATCAGTGCTTGATTGATTTGGATATACATGCCAGTCCACAACAGGTTGGCTGAGAGAAGACAGTCCATGCTACACAAGTTAGGCTGTATGCTATAATATTAGGCACTGTTATCAAATCCATGAGGTAAGCAGGGTATCCATTTTACCGTTGTTAGGAAAAAGAGTTTGTGTCTTAGTATAGTATTTTTCTTTTTCTTTGAGCATGTGTTTCGGTACTTTCTGCATGCTCTAGAGATAGGGTAGCTGTAACTATATTAAGAGTTTTCATTTCATAGATAGTTGTTATCCTTGTTGCATCTAGAAAAGATTTGTATACGAGCCTTGTGTGAAAAGTAGTCGAAAGATATGTATATTTTATTTGGTTTGTTTTATTTAATTCTTTTGATTAATGTGCATTATGCAGTAGATATATGTTTCACTGTTTCTTGTGTATTTGTTCACTTCCCTGATATAAGTTCTGCTCTTTGAAGTAACCATTATGTTAGGTGATTATCAAAACGATAAAGCAGATGTTGTTTATGTTTTGAGTTTAGATGCTATCATCCCTTAATGGGACTTATCCATGTTTTATGCAAGTGCGCAGGTAACATGGAAGGGGAAGCAAAGTTGGTTAACATAAGTGTTTTTATATGTTTTAAAGTTATAAGGATTACTTCGTTATATAAAATTATGTTCATATACGAACCGCTATGGACAGAAATTAAAACACTGTCGTGTCCGGCAATGTGACACGATCACAAAAATATAATAATATCAGTAGGTTAACTTCTATTGTGAAACCCCAAAATGTTAATATAGGGTGTAAAATACTATTTAATAAAAAGTTGCATATTTAATTAATTAAAAATTACAATAAAATTCTAAAAATTAAATTAACACTACGTCTCAAAAGAACCTTGTCTAAATTCGAATCTAGTATGCAGTTATTTCAAATAAACTGTTACGGTCGATGAACGATTCTATAACGACTATTTGAAAATTTTGATTTGGACATATCTTGAATTCTATACGACGAAATCTCCCTTTCTCACTTCCGTTAGAAATATACAGTTCAACAGATTCCAACGTTTCTTGTTTCACAGAAATCCAACTTAAAACGGCTTCTGTATATTCATTTGAAGTTCGAATCGCCAATTTACGAACTGCCGCGCCATTTCGAGCACGATTTGAATTAAATTATAATTTACACGTCAAACTGTCGTTTATAGAATATACTCGTGAATATTATTCAACTCCAAACTGCATTATATATTTCAAATAATTCAAATTACACAGTATTGTGAATTCCACTACATTTTGATTATTTCTGAATTAAATATATTATTCTATTATTTATTTTAATTAAATAAATCCATATAATTTAATTCAACCACCATTTAAATTTCTAATCCACTATTTAAATAATTAAATAAATTAATTATATCGCTGAAAAATGCGGGTCGTTACGTTCTTCCCCCCTTAAAATAATTTCATCCTCGAAATTGCTAAGGTAGAAGACAGACCCTACTAACTGGGTTAAAAAATTGTTCGTTCACTTTTAACTTCAGTTTCAACTGAATTAATTTCTTTCAATTTAATTATTAATTTATTCCTATTAATGAAAATTTTCAAAAACCCTGAAAATTTTCTAACATCTTAAATTTTCGGAAAATTTCGCCAGCACCTCCTTTGTACCGGTCAATAATTCAAACCTCAACTCGCTTCTCTAGGCCCTTCCCATTCAAAAAAAAAAATCAAAAAACCAAGCGACTTTCCGATTCGGCGCATAAAACCTCATATGGAAACTTAAACATGTACCTTTTTGTCGGGCATATCACTTATATCATTTCCATCTGCTACCCTGTCATCATATACAAATGCATTCCCAAACAAAATTTCCATTTTTTTATCCTCAAAACCCAAATCATTCACGTATCCAAGCCAAATTCCATTTCAAGCCAAAGTTCCATCTTTGATTCCAACTCCTGACTCACCAATCCAATACCATTTCAGATTCCTATCACACAATTCAAAATCTGATTCTACTTGATATATCATATTCCAATTCAATTCCCAGTTGATTGGTTTCAATTCATATTTTCTTTCACAAGATTTCTTTTTAATTTTGTTTTTGCTCAAACAATCTCTCCTGAGAGTTTTAAACAATTTCTTTTTCAAAAGTCAATATTCCTTTTCGGAAGTATAAACCACTTGCTCCTCAAAACAGTTCAAAAACAGTATCCTTTGGTAGTAATCCGTCACTTAGAACTCGAAAATGAACACTGATGATGTGGCCAGCATCATCAGAGTTATTTCCCAGTGATAAAAGTGAGTTCAATACTATATCATTCTAAAAACCATTTTAAAACAATTCCATTTGAAATCTTTTCAAAATATCATTCACGATGCTTGTAAACAAATTAAAATCTCCCAGGATCTTAAGATTTCTTATATTTAACTCAAATCCATTTACGAACACTTTCCCCCAATTTCCAGAATTTTAATTCCAATTCTGATTTAATTCAAGTTTAATTAATCTGCTTTAATATTATACGAACTCAAATTGGTTATTTATATAACCATTTTACTTATAATCAACCGACACATCCAATATATGATAATAATTCCAAGATATACCTTTCTTTTATACCAAAATATATTTGGGTAAAATTATTTCATTTACCCTCTTTCAAAACATACTGTGTCGGTTTATTGTACTTGAGTGTTTAGAAACCCCTATCGATATAGTGGATCAAACTGACCGACCAGAATTCACAAACAACCCAACCAATAATCTCCACAATATAAAACAATTTTATAAAATCCACAAATACGTTCACTCGTATATATACTCAGACTCAATCTAGGGTATTAAAAACCCCATCTCTACTGAGTCACGCCACAGAGCCAAGGTAATCACTTAACCTTTAGCTCTGACACCACTGTAACGACCTGAGAATTTTTGACTCCGAAAATCAACACAAAACTGCCATGCTGACTATTCAGACATCAAAAATACCTGATCATTAATAGAAAGAAGTTAGAGGGTGAGAATAGATAGGATAGAAGATTAGAATAGAAGAAGAAGAAGATCACTACAACACAAAATTAGAGTAACACGAATCTCATAGCGGAACGAGTAAAATATAATAAACAACATAACTTTGAAATAAAACAGTATATATATATACAACAACACTATCAGAGCACAACACTTCCACACAGCGGAAATAACAATAGCTAGATAATCCTGAAGCCTCTTGCTTCAAGATCCTCCGAATATATCTGTAAAGACCTGAACTACTTGACTGCCCGTACAAATTTGGGCACCCAAGAGTTTAGGGAAAAACAAAATAAACTCTAGGTCAGTCATGGGACTGGTGTGAGTAAACTCAAATCATCAGTTTAACTTCTCAAATTCCTTTTCAAAAGAAAAGATAATCGTAAGACCGTTCCACAGATAAACACGGATGGTTTTTACCTCACGATAACCCAAAACAGTTTTGGAAATCGGTACTTTTCTAATATTATAATATGTCTTATCACAAGTAAATATAATCTAGCAGAACGCTTGCATCTCACGTTCCACATATATAGTATACAAACAAAAACCGCGGGCGCTTATTGGAGATTGGATTCCGACTATGACAAGGTATGGGACCACCTGCCGATAGTGTATCTCTAGAGGCAAATACACTGGGTTCAACAAGAACGTCTTGCAACCGGGCCCACACATGACCGACCACTCATTTCGCTTGAGTGTATCGAATGTATATCACCAACGGTTGGGAGCTACCCACCGTTTCTCGAAAAGGGACAACATTGAAAATAGACAATAAAATGAAATGGATTTTCTCTAGATAGGTGATATACACCCTAATGGGAGCGATCCACATAGCCAGGCTGCCTGCCCGATTTCTATCATTTCCCTGTTGATGAGGCTTGAGGTCATTACGTATCTTTTGAAACACTTGACCACCATTCACTTTGAATGCCACATCGTCATACCCATCAAATCACAAATTGATTTCCCCAAAAATACCACGGGTATAAATCTAAGAGAAACGAATTTCTCCGCCACCAAACGTAAGTACGTTTGAAGAGATCAACTTACGCGATCCGTTAGATATACTCTGTCAGACATTCGTTCATTCACGTTGTCTTGGGACTAGACAACCGAAGGCACTATTCTGTAAACAAGATAGTCCTTGCATAACTCCATCTTCAATTATCTTCATCATATTTGATTGCAACGCTAACATCCATACATAGTGGTTTTCAGATAATGAATCTGATCCCGGTCTCTCTGTATTGACGACGGAAAAGTGGTCAAAAACTTCGGTAGTTGGTGATTTAAGTATCAAAGAAAAACAGGTGTGCAACCAACGATATTATTTCTAGATGGAAATTCTATCGACCAATCGTCATTCAACATTTTCCGTTTATATTAAATTATCTTTACTTTATCCATTTTCCTCATTTCTATATATTTGTAAATTCTTACCTTCTAAATTTAGAAACCATTTCTGGTTCCTATTTGAAAAAAAAATATTCCCAAACTCCTTTATCAGGATTAAACTGATGTTTAAATAAAATATCACTTTTCCCATTCACGCCATTTTACTCACTAACTAAATTCACTTAACCAATCTTCACTATCGAACCTTAACTACTCCTTAGTTAAAAACGAAGTCAATCAAGTTGGGGTATAATTACCTCTCAGACCTTAACTGAACAACATTTCCAACTTCGAAATAGACAAAGTTCGTCTTATAACCCTTCAACAAATATCCTTATGCAAACTCTTGGATTCTGTTTACAAATCTACTTCTTTTACCTGAGTCTTTTGATTATAACAGTAGTGTTATAATCCCAGCTTTCGAAATGAATTAACTTAAGTATAACCTTTATATCTTAATTTGGGTAAATAAACAAACAACTAATTTATTAACAAATAAGTAAAACTTGATTTTAAATGGAAAGTAAATATCATTTTCCTTAATTCGATATAATCGAATTCCAATGCATAATCCACTCTCGAATAATCACTATTCGATAATTCTCTTTTGAATAAACTATATTCGATTCCTCTGTTCGGATAACTAATATTCGATAATTCTTTCCTTTGAATAAACTATATTCGATACTCTCTCTTCGAATAAACCATATTCGATAATTCTCTTCTTCGAATCCCTATATTCGATAATCAAATATCGGTTTCCAACTGAATACTAATTTCCTTGTTAGATCCTGTTTTATTCAATATATCATTTCTTCAAATAATTTATTTTTAAAACATCTGGTGTAGATAAATTCTAATGACTAATCTTTACGGATTTTACCACATAGAAGTTTCTTATTTAATTTGTACATATCCCTTCTTTTTATAAAACCTTTTTGATTTCATAAAATTCTTATCTCACATACACTTCACCAATTCCTTTTTATGAAATCCTTTTCAATTTCAAAATATTCCCTTTATATAACTTCATTCATTTCTAAAATGTGTCCTTTTTATAATTCCATTTATTTTATAAATGTTTTCCTTTTATAAAATCTATTCATTTACAAATGTTTCTCTTTTATAGAAATGTCTCCATCTCATAAATGTCCTTTCATAAAATGTCTTCCTTTTTATAAAGTTCTATAATTATTTCCTTTTAATAGCGTTGATTTTACTTTACAATATTTCCTTTTTATATAAAATTCATGGATTTTATATAAAAAAATTATTTTCAATATATGCTTTAAAATTTCGCTTTTCATATCCCAGTATTCCTTATAGCGTTAGTCCTACCATATAACCATGATTAGTCTCATTCAAACACCCAAAATCATCAACAGGTTATGTGTCACATCATATATCACAATATAGGAAAAACAGTAAAATAAATGTTGAGGAACCCAGTTGGGTCCCTCCAACCTGTTTCCCTGCATCCACAGACGTTAATCAACATAAATAACATGAATATGAAATATTCTGATAAACAGAATAAATATTCGATTACGATTAGTATATATATCGTTATCGATGTTTTCAATCAATTAACTAGCAGTTCAACCAAACAGCCAACACACAGCAAACAGTCATCATTTACCAATTCTAAAATACGTTATAAAAATATAAGAGTTTGTGAGATTTACTCACCTTGGTCGTTTAATCGTTAAATAACGATTAATGGTTGATAAATTTGATCAGGCATTTTAAATTCGTCTAACAATGAAACGATCTCTAACCCATTTCAGACTGGTTCAAATACGTAGCCTGCGACAACATGATTCTAGCACGACTTGTTCCATCCGAATCTGTTAACTTATGATATAAAAATACGCGTTTCAAATTTACATATGTTTTAAATAAATTGAAGGTTATTAGTTAAATGAATTAATTTACCACCTTACCCCATTATTTAGCTGGAAAACTCGGCCCTAACCGCTATCATCCCGGTTGTAATCTTGCATCGGACCACCCCTTCTAATATCAACGAAGGCCCATCTCCCCTTAACCATAATTCAATAATTTATATATATATATATATATATATATATATATACACACTTTTGTCTTTTTTTAAAAAAAAATTGGCTCAGCACAGAATTCCTCGAGCGAACACACTTTCAAAGCCCGCTTCCCCTTCTAAAAACTATCACCTCCTCTCTCTGTTAAAACATGATTTCCAGCATTCTTCATTTCATCATTTCGGAAACTCAGATCCCCTTTTTAATTTCAAAATCCTCCTCTCAAAGTCAACGCACACCACCAACGCCATGCCCTTCGACCCTTCTACATCACCATCCCCAGCCTGTAGGACTCGATCAACTCGCGGCTTCAGGCGGCTTCAAGTATCTCACGAAACATCGAACAAATCATGTTCGAAATCCCCCAAATTTCTGTAACAAGGTACTGATTGAGAACAAGAAGGCTAAATCAATTTTCGTTTTAGCAATCGATGCTTTAAATACCTCGGATTATCAACGCTAGGTTGCTCTGTATGTTTTCGAATGCCAGAGGATAAATTCGTACCAAGCCAAAATGGTATCATCTTGAAGTTCTTTCTTCGAGCAATACAATGCGTCTGATTTCGTGAATTATAGTTGAGTTTTGGGTTTACAGAAATGAAACGAAAGTGATGAAAATCCTCAGTGATATAGTGTGTATTTATAGTTGTATTTCCTTGGCGGCCAAGGAATAGGGTCTCATAGTATGTACCCTCTTCAATTTAGGTTTGCAGATTTCAAAGAAAACAGGCTACCACGAGATCTTCATTTCCTATCCTAGGTAGTTGTTTTTGATACCGAAAGCATAGTTGGTGATGAGAAGTTTTTGAACTGTCTTGGGAATTTTCAGGGTAGGATACGAATTCAATAGCAAATATCAGTGCTTCATTGATTTGGATATACATGCCAGTCCACAACAGGTTAGCTGAGAGAAGACAGTTCATGCTACACAAGTTAGGCTGTATGCTATAATATTAGGCACTGTTGTCAAATCCATGAGGTAAGCAGGGTAACCATTTTACTGTTGTTAGGAAAAAGAGTTTGTGTCTTAGTATAGTAGTTTCCTTTCTCTTTGAGCATGCGTTTCGGTACTTTCTACATGCTCTAGAGATAGGGTAGCTTTAACTATATTAAGAGTTTTCATTTCATAGATAGTTGTCATCCTTGCTGCATCTAGAAAAGATTTGTATACGAGCCTTGTGTGAAAAGTAGTCGAAAGATATGTATATTTTATTTGGTTTGTTTTATTTAATTCTTTTGATTAATGTGCATTATGCAGTAGATATATGTTTCACTGTTTCTTGTGTATTTGTTCACTTCCCTGATACAAGTTCTGCTCTTTGAAGTAACCAATATGTTAGGTGATTATCAAAATGATAAAGTAGATGTTGTTTATGTTTTGAGTTTAGATGCTATCATCCCTTAATGGGACTTATCCATGTTTTATGCAAGTGCGCAGGTAACATGGAAGGGGAAGCAAAGTTGGTTATCATAAGTGTTTTTATATGTTTTAAAGTTATAAGGATTACTTCGTTATATAAAATTATGTTCATATACGAACCGCTATGGACAGAAATAAAAACACTGCCGTGTCCGGCAATGTGACACGATCACAAAAATATAATAATATCGGTAGGTTAACTCCTATTGTCCCCAAAATGTTAATATAGGGTGTAAAATATTATTCAATAAAAAGTTGCGTATTTAATTAATTAAAAATTACAGTAAAATTTTAAAAATCAAATTAACACTACGTCACAAAAGAACCTTGTCTAAATTCGAATCTAGTATGCAGTTATTTCAAATAAACTGTTACGGTCAATGAACGATTCTATAGCGACTATTTGAAAATTTGATTTGGACATATCTTGAATTCTATACGACGAAATCTTCCTTTCTCACTTCCGTTAGAAAAATACATTTCAACAGATTCCAACGTTTCTTGTTTCACAGAAATCCGACTTAAAACGGCTTCTGTATATTCATTTAAAGTTCGAATCGCCAATTTACGAACTGCCGCGCCATTTCGAGCTCGATTTGAATTAAATTATAATTTACATGTTCAACTGTCGTTTATAGAATATATTCGTGAATATTATTCAACTCCAAACTGCATTATATATTTCAGATATTTCAAATTACACAGTATTGTGAATTCCACTATATTTCGATTATTTCTGAATTAAATATATTATTCTATTATTTATTTTAGTTAAATAAATCCATATAATTTAATTCAACCACCATTTAAATTTCTAATCCACTATTTAAATAATTTAATAAATTAATTATATCGCTGAAAAATGCGGGTCGTTACATCGTATATATCCACATACGATATCATTCGGCTCCAAAATAACCATATTAGAATTTATAACTCGATATTTCAAATCCAGATTAATTCGATATCCAATTTATATTAAAAACCCTTTTATAGTATAAATAAATCATTATAAATTATAAAGGAATTCCATAACGACTTTTCGAGAATTTGATCTGGACATAAATCATAATCTACATGACGAAATCCCAATTTTTCTCTTCCATTAGAAAAATATACTTCACCAACTCCGAATGTTTCTTGTTTCACAGAAATCCGGCTTAAAACGAATTCTACATATTCATTTAAATTTTGAATCGCCAAATTACGAATTGCCACGCCATTTCGAGCTCGATTATAATTATATTATACGTTCAAACTTCATTTATTATATATTCGTTATTATAATTCATCTCTAAACTGGTTTATATCTTATAAATAATCCAATTCACACAGTATTGTGAAATCTATTATTTCCGATTATTTCGGAAATTAAATATATCATTCTATTATTTATATAAATTAAATATCTAATATTATTTAATTAAATGACCAGTTAAATATCTATATCACTGTTTAAATAACTAAATAAATTAATTATTATACTGTTAAAAATACGGGACGTTACATTCTTCCCCCCTTAAAATAATTTCGTCCTCGAAATTGCTAAGGTAGGAAACAACCCTATTAACTAGGTTAAAATTATTTGTTCACTTCTTAGCTCCAGTTCCCACTGAACTGATTTATTTTAATTAAAATATTAATTTATTCCTACTAATGAAAATTTTCAAAAATTCTGAAAATTTTCTAACACCCGAAATTTTTGAAATTTTTAGCCAGCACCTCCTTTATACGGGTTAATCGGTACAACTACAACTCGCCTGTCTAGGCCTTCTCCAACTCAAAAGAAAATCAAACAGCCAAGCGGGTTGCCAAATAGGCTCATAAATCACCAAACTCATATACAAATAAACTTATATCTTTTTATTGGGCGTATCATTATATCGTTTCCATCTGCTGCCAATTCAGCAGATACCACTGCCATCACAATCGAACTCTAATCAGTTCTTATCCTCAGACCCAATCATTTGCTTATCCAAACCAAATTCCAAATCTTAATCTCAAGTACAATTCTTGATTTTCAAATTCTTAACTCAGCAATCCAATATACTTAACCTCGTTAAGTTCCATCCACATATTTCGTAATTTCTCTAATCAGCTATCTTTATCTCATAATTCAATTCTGATTTTTATTTCAAAAATCAACTCAATTCACATCGGTCCAATTTTATTCAAGAATCCATTTTTTCTTGATATCGTTCTATTTAAATTTCATTTCCACTTAACTGGCTTCAATTCAATTTGGGTTTAATTCAAACAATCTTTCCCTGGGAATTTTGAACAGTTTTGCTTTTTTAAAACCAAATGTCCCCTTTTGGATTTCAATCAACTTGTTTCTCAAAACAATTCAAAACTGTATCTTTGGTAATAATCTGTCACTTAGAACTCAAAAAAGAACACTGATGATGGTCGACTTCATCATCAGGATTTATTTTCCAGCGATCGAAGTGAGTTCAATACTATATCACTTTTAAAGCCATTTCTAAACACTTCCATCTTGAAATACATTTCAAAATATCATTCACAATGCTTGTAAAACAATTTAAAATCTCCCAGGATTTTAAAATTCTCATATATTTAATTCTATTCCATTTACAAACACTTTTCATGTTTTCGGAATTTTAAATTCCAATTCTGATTTAAATTCAGATTTAATTCATTTAGTTTCATATATTACACTTATATGAATTCTAATTGGTTATTTTATATAACAATTTCAATTTATAATCTCATTCGATTATAATAACAACCTACACATCTTATATATTATAATAATTCCAATATATAGATTCATTTTATAACAAAATATATTTCGGGTAAAATTATTTCATTTACCCTCTTTTCAAAACATACCATGTCGGTTCATCATATTCAAGTGTTTATTAACTCCTACCGATACAGTGGATCAAACTGATCGACCAGTCCTCATAAACAACTCAATCAATAAATCTCCATAATATAAAATGAAAAATAATTTTATATTGAACAACAAATACGCGCTCATATATATACACTCAAAATCAACCTAGGGTATTGCTAACCCCATCTCTATCGAGTTACGCCACAGGGCCAAGGTAATTACTTAACCTTAAGCTCTGATACCAACTGTAACGACACGGGTTTTCACGATCCTGTTTATCGACATAAACTCAATGTTGACTATCCAAGCATACGAAATACCGGATAGTTAATGAAAGAAGTTAGAGGGTGAGGATAGATAAGAAAGAAAATTAGAATAGAAGAAGAAGAACATACAATATCAGAGTAAACACGAATCTCATAGCGGAACGAATAAAATATAGTACACAACATAACTTGAAAATACAAATCTTTCATTTGAGTATAATACTTACATCACAACGGAAATAAATAATAGCTATATATCTTGAAGCCTCCTGCTCCAGCTCTCCTAGTATATCCGTAAATAAACCTAACTACTTGACTGCCTATACAAAATTGGGCACCCAAAAGTTTAGGGAAAACAAAATAAAATAAATTCTGGGTCAATCATGTGACTGGTATAAGTAAATTCAAATCATTTGTTTAACTTTTCAAATCCTTTTGAAAGAAAGGATAATCATAAGACCGATCCACACATAAACACAGATGGATTCTACCTTACAATAACCCAAAATATTTTTCTTAAACGATACTTGTCTGATATTATAATAATGTCTAGATCAAGTAAATAGAAATCTAGCAGAAAAGCTTGGATTTTGCGTTCTGCATATATAATATACAATCAAAAACCGCGGGCACTTATTAGGGTATGGATTCCAACAATGACAAGGTATGGATCCACCTTCCGGTCAGTGTACTCTAGAAGCGATACACTGGAGTTCAACAAGAACATCTCGCAACTCGGCCACACATGTCCGGCCATTCATTTCGCTTGAATGTTCCGAATATATTGTCACCTTACGGTTGCTATACTAACTTAACCATTCCTGGGAGATACAGAAGCGAAAGAACTAACAAATATGAATATTCTCTAGATGGTGACAATATACCCTAATTGGGTGCGACCCACTTAGCCATGTTGCCTGCCCGATTTATGTCATTTCCCAGTTGATGAGGCTCGAGGTCATAACGTATCTTTTAACAGATCACTCCTTTGTATACTTTGAATGTCACATCGCCATACCCACCAAATCACAAATTGATTTCCTCAAAAATATCATAGGTATAAAGCTAAGAGAAACGAATTCCTCCGCCACCAAACGTAAATACGTTTGAAGAGATCAACTTACGCGATCTATTAAATATACTCTATCAGACATTCATCCATACAGGTTGTCCTGGGACTGGACATCCTAAGGCACTATTCTTTAAATCCATCTTAGGCAATTTCTACCTAGGATTGCCAGAACAGCCCTTGCATAAACTCCATCTTCAATTATCTTCATCGTATTTGATTCGCAACGCTAATGCCCATACGGAGTGGTTTTCAGATAAAAAATCTGATCCCGGTCTCTCTGTATTAATAATGGAAAATGGTCAAAACTTTGATAGTCGGTGATTTAACTATCAAAGAAAAACATGTGTACAAACAACGATATTACTTCCAGATGGAAATTCTATCGATCAATCATCAATTGTCTCTTAAATTAATTTATCATTAATTAATTCATTTACCCATTTCCTATTTCATATATATATATATATATATATATATATATATATATATAGAAATTCTTATTTTTCTAATTTTTTAAAATATATGTTATTAACATCGGAAAACATTTCCATTTTTGCTCCCATTTCTCATTTTCTATATTAGAAAACATTTCTAATTCTTATTTGCAAAACATTTCCAAAACTCCTTCCTTAGGGTTTAAACAGATGTTTAAATAAAACATCGTGATGCCAACTCAAACCATTACACTCAATAACTAAATTCACTTAACCAACCTTCACTATCGAACCTTAACCATTCCTTAATTAAAAATGAAGTCAATCAAGTTGGGGTATGTAAGGACCCGGGTTTTCACGATCCTGAGTAATCGACATATAACCCAATGTCGACTATCAAGCATCGGAAATACAGATAGTTAATGAAAGCTGTTAGAGGGTGAGAATAGATAAGATAGAAAATTAGAATAGAGGAAGAAGAAGAACATACAACAACATCAGAGTAAAACGAATCTCACAGCGGAACGAACAACATATAATAGATAACATATCTTTGAAATAAAATCAGTATATGTATACAGTAACATTATCAGAGTATAACACTTACAACATAGCGGAATAAACAATAGCTATATAATCCTGAAGTCTCCTGCTCCAAGCTCTCCAGGTATATCTGTAAAACCTGACTACTTGACTGCCCGTACAAATTTGGGCACCAAAGAGTTTAGGGTAAAACAAAACAAAATAAACTCCGTGTCAGTCATATGACTGGTGTGAGTAAACAAATTAGGACAGTTTGAGAAAATAAACGATGTCACATAAGACCACGCCGTATAACGGAACGGGTTTTTCCCTTATGGGAATCCAAAATACTTGATTAACATTCAAAATCCTTTCGAAACAAATGATGATCTTTATATCAAAACTCTTCTGATATTATAATAGTGTCTATCAATCACAATATATTAATCATCTAGCAAAAACGATTTCATCTCACGTTCTACATACATAGTATATAATCGAAAACCGCAGGCGCTTATTGGTTAATGAATTCCAACTGGCAAGGTATGGGACCACCTTCCGACAATGTATCTCTAGAGAGGAATACACTGGGTTCAACAAGAACATCTTGTAACCCAGGCTAAACATGATCGGTCACTCATTTCGCTTGAGTGTACCGAATGTATTATCACCAACGGTTGGGATCAACAACCATTTCCCGAAAGGGACAACATCGAAACAAATTATAGAAGTAAATAGAATTTCTCTAGATCAGGTGACAATACACCCTAATTGGCAGCTAACCACTTAGCCATGTGACCTACCCGATTTTTATACCATTTCCTGGTTGTGAGGCTAGAGGCCATAACGTATCCTTTTCAAACCACATCTTCATTCACTTTGAATGTCACATCGTCATACCCGCTAAATCACAAATTGATTTCCCCAAAAATACAACGGGTATATAGCTAAGAGAAATGTAACACCCCATGTCCATTAATGTCACTCACAAAGGGAATGCATTAACTTCTATGGAGCGTTTTAAGTGAGTATAGAACAGAAACTTAACAACAAGACAGATATAAACAGTACTTGAAAAATTAAAAACTTTATTTCATTGCAGTGGAAAATACATATGTTTGATTACATCATCAAAACCAGAGCCAAGTACATAATATCCATCTTGACTAAATCAAAGTACATAAACTGAAAGACATAATCCCCAATACAAAATAGCCATAAATAAAAGAGAGGCTGAACTTTACTTCAGCGATCCAAGCAATCTTCTAAAAGCAAGAAGCACAGTTGTCCAAAATCAAGCTCCACTGGTGCTAGTTCCAACCTGAGCACCTTGGGGAGGGGGGGAGGAAGAAAAGAGGAGGAAACAAAGGGGGGTCAGACATAAGTTGGAAAATCAGGAAATGACCATGAACCATTGAGTATGGCAGAGATAACAAGGAAATAGGATGAACAACGATATCGTTAAAGCGCACCTAACCCACTGTAAGATAATTACTATACTGCACCTCCACTATAAGGTAATTGCTATACTGCACCACCACTAGTCATCCTAAGGTTGATCCCGCCTACTGAACATAAGTGATAATAATAATGGTAGTTTCGCGTACCCCTAGCTGCTATCATAGGTGCCGCCTGCTCCTATCTCCACTAGTGGTACCCACTACCCTCCCCATTACTAATTACAATATTCATAATATGGTAGTTGTACTCCTAGCTGCTGTCATAGGTGACGCCTGCTCCTATCTCCACTAGTCGTACCCCCTACCTTCCCCATTCGATTGGCTCCCTAACTCGTAGATACCCGTGCTGGTCCCACTGTGGGGTGTATCACTCCCAAAGTGGCAACCCAATACTACCAGAGATGCACGGCTTATACCTACACGATGCAACAACGTCTTACCTACCAGCCCGGACCCACACACGCACATGAACCCGTTGGACATGCGTTGCCACCGCTTACCCGTTTTAGCCTCTTACAGTCAAGCCCAGTACCGTGTCCTGTCCACGACTTGGGTCGAGCTCACAGAGATACTCATGGCTTACTGGTTGAAACGGGCCCCCATTACTTGACACAAGCTATCCACCTAAGCTTGGTCCCCTCTAGTACATCCCACTTAACCCTTTCCTTATTCATGTTCACTTACATGTTTCAAATTTTGGTTAAGTGTTTCTAATCGTATTTCAAATGCCACCCAAGGCACCCACACTACAACAAAAACACCCTATTACAACGCTCTTTTTACAACGGGCATTAGCTGCCCGTTGTAATAGAAATCTATTACAATGGTCATTTCTGGACTGTTGTAATAAACATCTTGTACAACGCCCTATTCACAACAGGCAAAGTCTGTCCGTTGTAATAGATGTCTATTACAACGGTCATTTCAGGACCGTTGTAATAGATATCAATTTTACAACGTTTACAAATAGCCCGTTGTAATAGACGCCTATTTCACAACGGTTACAAAATGTCCCTTGTAAAATGTGCCAATTTTACAACAGGTAATGTCCGTTGTGATAGATGCCAATTTTACAACGGTCATAAAATACTCATATTAACCGATACCAATTTTACAACGATCATAAAATGCCCATTGTAATAAATGTCTATTACCAATTTTCGATAATCAATAATTAATAATTACAATACTTTCTTCAAATTAATATTGATTATTTTGTATTATTCAATAATTAATCATTAATAAAATTATATTAGTCAATGTTACTAATTACTGACTATAATATTGTATTATTAATTATTAATCATTGATAATATTATATTATTTATTAATATTTAATAATTAATCTTTAATAATATTGTACTAATCATCTATAACTTATAATAATTAATGATTATAAATAAATAATCACTAACTACTAATTATTATATACAATCAGTATTCCAACAGGTTTAATTTTACTTTTCAGTTATTAGTAAGTAATATCGAGTAATTAATATTGAATGCATAATAATTTATGATTAACAATAAATATTAATAATTGTTTATTAATAATATTACCATTAAAAATTAATGTTGAAAATTTAAAATCAATAATGCGTACATATCAATTGTTAACAGTTAATAATTAACATTAAATTATAATTGATAAATATTAATTAACATTTAATAATTAATTTTTACTAATTATGCAAGTGATATTACTAACTATCAATTAGTTTTCACAATTAGATGTTTTAATGGGTTTTCTATGAAATGACACTTCTGTAGAATGAATAATTATGCTTGTGGTGTTTTTTAAGAATATTTATGTACATTTTATTAGCTTTCCGAATTTGTTCTCAAAAATTTTAAAAGTCATTTTAAAAAGAAGGGTAATAGCAAACGCTAGAAGACACAATGAGGCCCAACTAGAGAATTAAACCAAACGTTGCAAGATTTATTTAATGCCCAAATCCTATTAGTTAAGTTTGAGAAACCCGCAAGCCCTAGATTTCCTTTCAGCAGCCGCTTCCAACTAATATAGCTTTGCCAAAAAGTTCCCATATTTTAAAATCCTAACATTATCCGTGTCTGTCAAACCTCAGAGAAATCCATATAGAAAAACAGTGCTGTCTCCTAATCTAAAAAGATAAGCACTGGTTCCCAAATTGATTTTAGGGAGCTCTTCCTAGCAAGAAGCGGTTGAGAGGGTTGGCGCCCAAATTGATTTTGGCGAGCGCTTCCCAGGAAGCGACGACTTTGAGGGGAGCAATGGTAAGGGACAACGTCGTTTGTTTATGTTGGAGATCTAGTGGAACACGTCCGATGAGGGTTTGGGGGAAGTCATGGTCGCAAGTCGGATTTTGGTCAGTTTCCCCTTTTCTCAGTATCTAATTTTAAATTAAGTTTAGACACATATGAAACATGCTTGCTTAAATCTGCTAAGTCTGATGCCACAAAACACACATCTAAATAGATCAAACTTTTAGGAAATATCACTAAAATAAAACAGAATAGTATTACCTGATTGTTTCATTGTAAGTCTAAATACTAGCTTTATCCGTTAACAAGCATACATATTCTGTATTTTGAACATTGTTCTATTTGCAAGTTATATATTGCACCGAACATAATCCTATTTGTAGCAGTCTCTGATTGAGTTTGTCGTCCAATTTGGAAATGATTGATGAAAAGGATTATTCGCGAATGAGTACTTGAATGCAACAAATGACGGTCGGTCTTCCTCATTGCATGTTAGGGCGTTTAGGCAGAACAACTGTTTTTACTAATGTGATTATAATGATAATGTGTTGCTCATTTTCTTTGAATTGCTGAGTTTTACTGATGAAAAAGTTGAAATTTAACCTATTTTTTCTTTTGCTGACTGAATGGATTTTTTGTCGGATCCCGTCTCAGTTATGATCAGAACTAATCTGGAGTGACTGATACACTGAAATCTGGAGTTTCAACCATACCTTGATAACATAGATATATGAATGAACAAATTGGTGTGTGAATCTCCATTTTACCAAGTTGGTTTATAGACGTAGTTTTTGTTGAAATCAAACTGGTAATAACACTGACAATACTATAACCCTGGCCTTTATTTTTTTTTCTTTCCCTTTTTCTTTTTGAAAACTACATAAAGTAACTATATGTATGCTTCATTCAGGTTTTTATACAAGCCATGTTTCCCCATAATGAGCAAAAATTGTATTTATTTATTTTACAATAGAAAACGGTCAAAGTATTAAGCATCCTTGTACAATAGAAAACAGTCAAGCTATTACTATTTAAAATTCCACAAACATTTTCTATGTTCATCCTTGTACTTGATATGTTATTGACTACAAGATATTTTGTTCACTTTTCATTCCCTCTCTATTTACCATTAGAAAATATGTATACAAATTGGTTTTCGATAAATATTTTACGATGGCAGAATAACTTATCGCTTTACTTGATAACTCATAAGCAATAGATAAATGGCAGCACGAACATCCTATCAACAATATTCAAAACAGCTATAAATCCTGCATTACATATGTAACTCTTTAAGACTTTTGTTTTCATGCCGAGTTTATCCCTTCAAAGTTCGTGGACTATTATTACAAAAAGATAACCATGTTAATTCATTATTTGTAGGCCAAATATTCTACTTTTGTTTTCAGGTGAAACGTTTGCCAACAAATACCACGCTACATGCTAAATTATTAGTGCTAAATTATTAGAAGCGTTATGTTGTTGCGTTGGTTAATTAGACCAAAGCATGACACATTGTAATCATGTAATTTTCTTCTAACTATTCTTTGACTTACATATGTGATCTGCCTTTTCCATTAGGTTTGGAAAACTGAGTTTCGTGTCGTTGCATATTTGTAATGGTTTTATACCTGCACAGTTTTTTATATTACCTGTACGATTTAATACTTAATTGCACATATTTTGTGCTAATTTTACGTCAATAATTGAAACAGACCAATTGCACAATTTAACTGATTCCCATGAATAAATTTCATAATTTTCGCTCTCACCCAATTACCACTTCACAAACACACATAGCATTATATATGACAGCACAATTGTAACATTTCACTGACCAATGTTATGGACAGGTGCAACACAGTCCCCAAGCGGTAGACACCAGCTTCTGCAGTTGACCAACACTGTTCACATCTCCAAAGGTAAAGTTTCTACTATCTTTTGCCATAAGAACAGACTTTGCATTCCCTAAAAACATGTCTTCTCACCTCATCATTAAGACTATACACTTTACTGCAAAAATTATTTTTCAACACAGATTTGTTTAACAAAAAAACAAGGAAATAGTGATTTAACCATTTCCTACAAATAAAGAGGTGCAAAATATTGGAAGTTTATATGTTCCTACAATGAATTTTACACTCATATTATATTCTCTCTTCTGCTGCAATGAATTTTATATCTTCCTACAATGAATTTCTTTATTCAAAACGTGGAAAGAAAATCAAAAACTTAGCCTGAAAAGAAATTTAGACCAAGATTTTATCTTTATTATCATTGGTGCCGAGTGGAAAGGAAGAAAAGTTGACGATGTCATTCGTGCTCGACTAGGCAATAAGTAAAAGTCATAGATGATCCAACTATTGTTTGGAAACTTTGTGGAGGTGCACGCTACTTGGCTTTTGATATATTTGATTGGACCAAAAAAAAAGGAGCCAACCATGATCGTAATTGAAAATAATAGTATCAGAAGGATAAATCACCTAATTCATTCTTTTCAGACTTGGGTTACAACTTACAAGTCAATGGTTTGCCTATGTCTCCCTATCATTTCATTTCCAGTTTCCAAATTGTAATATCCAGCACATACCAAACCATTCCCTTGACTTCTATAATGGGTTGAAACCGAAAACTAAGTCTCTGTCTTCATAATTTATATTCCAAGCTTTAACCCATTTGTCTGGATTGTAAATTCTTGCAAGCAACACTCGGTTTTATTTATCCTAATTTCCCACCATAGTTTAGCAAGTCATTGACCTGTAATACTGTTAGATTGGTCTTTTACTTGGACAAACTGGAATGATAGCTTAAATTAGAATAGACAAAACTTTGAAAAGTAATACAAATACGAATTGGTATGCAGGTAATACTGAAAATTATTTTTGTTATATTTGTATTTGCGAACTCATATTTGTACACTGTATAGCTATGTATAAGAGAGAGGCAAGTTGAATACCGAACCACAACAACAATCTCAAAAAAAATTCTCTCGCTAAGGTTTTTTTTCCTTCTTGACCAAATCTTATCGTTACTGGACTCACTGCTATATAATGACTTGCCATTTGGCCTTATTGCAAAGAATGTCACTATTAACGTTCATAATTTAATATATGTTACTATCTCCAGTATAAATCTATTTAAAAGCGCCGAGACAAAATCATGTATTTACAAGGAATTAATCATGTCATTCATGCATAGTACTATAACAATATTAACCATATATCTGATTCTGGAGAATTTTGTTATCGTAAAATACCATTTAATATAATAACAAAGCCAGTGCATGTATGCACAGACCTCTTAGGTTTACTGACAATGCCTGATTTGCTTTAGAACTACATAAATTCTGAAGGGGTTTGTACTGTACATTTTGTGACCGCATTTTGATATAAATCAAATGTGTATATCAAAAAGAAAAGTTTATGTTATAATCCAGGGTCCACGTTTGAATAATGGACTAGGATGATCAAAAGTGATGCAAAAGGCATGATTTAAGATATTTTTTCTCACGTTATGTAAATTGCAGTTAGATCTTAATCACTTTGTCTTTGAAAAGATATACATTTACTAGATTCATCTTCCAACTTGTCAGCATATTTTCTGCATGGCTGCTATCATTGTATTCCAGTGCTGCAGTACATTTCATTTTCTCTTTTAACTTGCTACTATTGTTAACAAACATGCTTAAGACGGTTAATTTTTCCTTCTTGAAGGATGCGTTGAATTTGCTACAAATAGCAGGCGATTTGGTACCCAACTAGTACTAATTAAAATACTATTTTACAGAGACATGGAGACAACTGCAAACTGATTAGTCCGTACTCTTATCCACGCTCTGCATGGAAATTTAGTGGTAATTTTCTTATACATAATATGCAGGCTGTACATGTTTCCAAACAATTGCAGACAATTAATTTATAATCATTGACTATGACTTGTTTAAATACAAAGAATATCCCTACAAAAAAAAGGTTATGTGCTATTCATAAAAATATCATCCAACCATCTATATTAGCACATATATTAGCACTTTTATATATGTATTGCTTCATATATCATCCAACCATCGATGACTTACCGTTCCCTCTCTAGTGCGAAGCATGTTTTGAATATTACCCAAATATGAGTTGAGTAAACACAGTATCTCCACAATTTTAAACATATTGAACTGGATGTGTGAAACGCTTCGCACATTCATGGATTTGAAAGAGAATGCAAAGTTCTATAAAAATGGGGTTTCCGTATGAATCTGAGAATCTGAATTTTCCAATGTGCAATTATTCCAGACATTGGTTCATGTACACACACAAATTTTAAATGCAGTTTTGAGTTTGCGCCATGGTGTACATGAGTTCCGTATGCATACATAAATTGATTTAACATGGTATAATATAATAAGTATTTGATCAGTTTTATATGTATTCAGCTGAGTTTTTAAATACATTTTAGATAAAAGATTCACAATGGTTTTTCAAAGGTGAACTTAGTTCCAGTCTACATCTGCATATATTTGGTCATATACAACTGCAAATATTTTTACAGTTCGTATATAATGTCACTTACAAATACATATATTTTTACTTAAATACAAATATTTTTACAAATACATATATTGTAGAAATAAAATTTCGTATATAATGACACTTGCATAACTGGGATTTCTCACATCTGAGATTAATTTCGTATATAATATAAAATTTCATATACATAAATGGGGTTTCTCACATCTGAGATTAATTATTCTTTAATTTAATTGATTCGATTATTCAAAAATTCAGGGTGTTACAAGAAACGAATTCCTCCACCACCAAACGTAAATACGTTTGAAGAGATCAACTTACGCGACCTATTAAATATACTCCGTCAGACGTTCTTCCCTACAGGTCGTCCTGGGACTGGACAGACCGAAGGTACTATTCTGTAAACAGGACAGCCCTTGCATAACTCTGTCTTCAATTATCTTCATCATATTTGATTCGCAACGCTAATGCCACAAGGAGTGATTTTCAGATAATATATCTGATCCCGGTCTCTCCGTATTAACAACGAAAAAATGGTTAAAAAACTTTGATAGTCGATAATTTAACTACCAAAGAAAAACATGTGTGCAAACAAAGGTTTTATTTCCAAATGGAAATTCTATCGATCAATCATCAATCAACATTTATTCATTTCCCCATTTCTCGTTTCCATATATTCATCAAATCCTTATTTTCTAATTTTAGAAAATATACATTATTAACTTTGGAAAACGTTTCCATTTCTGATTCACGTATCATTATCTTCTCACATATATCAGTCTCTAACTATAAAATAGTAAGAGAAGAACCCCCTATGTATTAACCCCGGAGGCCGAAACCAACATCAGATCAATACCCAGAAAGTCATTCAACTCAACAAATTTCCAGTCAATTTCTAATTTCAGTAATTCCATTTAAATTCCTAATCACATAGAATGTGAATAATATTTCTTTATATAATCAAAACAGTTTGATTTCGTATTTAAAAACAATATCTCTAACATTACATTCTATTTATTATTTTTATTTGTAGAATTATTAATACAAATCTCCTTTTTATACTTCTAACACTTAAATCTCATTTATATAAATCCTTTTATATACTTCTATTTATTTTATATAAATCCTACGAATAAAAATAACCATCATTAAATTTAATTAATTAATTAATCCTAATTAAATCCATGTCATTAACTTCCTAATTACTCCGCTCATCCTATTCTTCTAGGAAAATCCAAACGCGACTTTCATTTGCCATTCACACATCCTTTGATCCCATATCCTTCATTCACTTTAAATTCAAAGTAAAATTATCTAAAACCCTCTCTTTGCTTCCTCTTCCCCTTCAAGCCAAAAAGGATGAATTTGCTATCACCCTGGAGCTCGCGTTCGAAGTCAACCAAGCAAGCTACAGTACTATGATCAACAAAAATCCTCACGTAATCCTCCCAAAAGTCATCAAACCGTGTGCCTCTAACCTGCGATCAACACTTCAACCTTTAATTTGCTCATCGAAACCTCGTTCCAAGAGAATCAAAATCCTAGCCTTGCGCTGTTACGAGACTAGCGAACCCTATAAGAATCGAACGCATCGATACTTATACCAAAATGGAGGAAATACTCTCAGTGTTACAAATCTATATGTAAAATGATTTATGGGATTTTCCATTAATTGATAGGGATTTTGGAAGTTTGATTAGTTCATGTTTTTGGAAGATAAAGTGGCGGCGCATTGTCTGTTGACTTCGGATGTTAAAGAATAAGGTTTAGGGTTAGGTAGTGGTAAGGGGTATTTATAGGATACGTTATCTTGTATAAGAAGCTTTGCGTAATTTTTTTTAATATTTATTTATATTTGATTTTCAACTCGATTTATCAGTCTAAAAATTCCTATGATCACACACGATAACCAAAAATCACGAAAATGGACATACACCTTCAGTTCGACATTAAAGACCCAACAAAACTGGTTTGTCGAATTTGTAAAGTCAAATTATTAATATTTTTCAGATAAAAATCTCGTACGGCCACATACCGACTCCAAAAATCATGAAAATTGAAATCTAACAATAATTCAATATTCTGGATCCAACAAAATTAGTTTTGTCGAAAACGGAGGTCGTATGCAAAACTGGCTATTTTTAAAGCTCTAAATAACCATTTAAATATTAATATATTTAAAAATAATTAATTTTAATATTAATAAATTAATATTATCATATATATTCGCATTAGCATATCACACAACTCCAAAATAAATATATTGGAATTTATAGCTTGATATTTCAAAGTTCTCAGTTATATCGATATTCGATTTATATATAAAAGTCCTTTTATAATATAAATAAATCATTATAAATTATAAAGGAATTCCATAGCGACTTTTCGAAAATTTGATTTGGACACAACTCACAATCTACACAACGAAATCTCGTCTTTTCTCTTCCATTAGAAAAATATACTTCACCAACTCTGAACGTTTCTTGTTTCACAGAAATCCGGCTTAAAACGGATTCTGTAAATTCGTCTAAAGTTCGAATCGCCAAATTACGAACTACCACGCCATTACGGGCTCGATTATAATTATATTATAATTATACGTTCAATCGTCATTAGTTAAATATATATTCTAATTCAATTCTATACTGAATTAAATATCATAAATGATCCAATTCACACAATACTGTGAACTCAGTTATTTCTGACTATTTCGGCATTATAATATATTATTATATTATTAATATTAATTAAATATTCATTATTATTTAATTAAATAACCACTTAAATCTCAAAATCACTAATTAAATAATTAAATAAATTAATTATTATACTGTAAAAATACGGGACATTACAGGGTATAACTACCTCTCAGACCTTAACTGAACAACATTTCTAACATCAAAATAGACAAAGTTCCCCTTTTAAATCTTTAACAAATTTCCTAACGTAACTCTCGGATTCTATTTGCGAATCCACTTCTTTTACCCAAATCATTTGATCATAACAATAGTGTTTTAATCTCGTGCTTCTGAAATATAATAACGTAAGTATAACTTTTATTTATTTATTTGAATAAATAAATAAACAACTAATTATATATCGAATTCGAAAATCTTCTTCGTGTACTCTCTATTTGATTAACTCTCCTTCGAATAACCGATATTTGATTTACTCACTTCGAATAACTTATATTCGATTATCTCTCTTCGAATAACTCAGATTCCATTAACTCACTTCGAATAACTTATATTCGATTATCTCTCCTCGAATAACTTAGATTCGATTAACTCACTTCGAATAACTTATATTCGATTATCCCACTTCGAATAACCAATATTCGATTAACACACTTCGAACAACTTATTTCGATTAACTAATATATTTTAACCCTATTTCCTATCTTATTCAAATTCTCATTTGAATTCCTATTTCAAACCCAATTTTCCTTATAAATGTTTTAAATTTATAAAATATTCATTTTAATCCATTATTCACATCGAATATGAAAAATATTCCTTTTACATAATCCATTAAGTTTGATTACGTATTTTAAAATAATATCCCATTTCCAAATTCTATTTACACTTCTATTTATAGAATTATTCATACGAAATCTCCTTTTTATTTCTAACACTTAAATCTCATTTAATTCCCTTTATAAATGCTGAGTTCATATTCTAATTCAAATATCGGTGTTGAAACCGATTCTACTTCTCCATATAAGTCCTGACTTATATATTCTATTTATCAAATGATAAATATTTTTTATAATTTATAAAATGTTATTTATAAATTAATCTTCTTCGTTTATCTGTTAAAACAGATTTCTATTAAATATTTACTTTAAATCCTCATCATGTTATACCCGTGTGCAAAGCACAGGTCTAAACCTTTATAATGTAAAATTCTCCTTTTATAAAATTTTATTGATTCTATAAATATTTCCTTTTCTATTTGGTTCACAAATATTTCCTTTTATATTTATTTTACAAATATTTTCTTTTATATTTGTTTTACAAATATTTCCCTTTTTAATCCTATTTATTTTCCAAATAAATATCCCTTATAATATCTTATTTATTTCATATAAATATTTCCTTTATAATACCTTATTTATTTTCGTATAAATATTCCTTTTAAAAATCTATTAATTTTATAAATATTTTGTTTTATAAAATCCTTTGATTTTATAAATACATTATTTTCAATATCACTTTGAAAATTCTCTTTTCACATTCCAGTATCACTTATGGTATAAAAGTCCAAATCAAAAGGATCAAAAGTCATTCAAACACACATAATCAATAACAGATTATATACCACATCATATATCACAATATATGAAAAAAAACAGTATTATAAATATTGAGGAATCCAGTTGGATCCCTCCAACTTGTTTTCTTGCATCCACAGATGTTATACAATATAATTAACATCAATTTCATTTCAATATGAAATATTCTGATAAACAGAATCAATATTCGATTAACGATATATATATTATATATATCGTTATCTATAATTTCAACCAATAAATCAGCAGCTCATCCAAACAATCAACACACAACAATTAACCAATATTTATCAACTCTAAAAATATGTTATAAAAATAAATTTGTGCAGAGTTAGTGAGATTTACTCACTTTGGTCAGTTATCGTTGAATAACAATAAATGTTCAACACCTTCGTTTAGGCATTTTATTTTGCCATAAATTAAAATGAGCTCCAATCCACTCCAAACCAATCCATTGTGTAGTCGTCGTCCATATGATCCCATCGGATCCTGTTTTGTCCAATTCTGATACCGTATGATAAAGTTATTGAATTTACAAGTTTGAAAAAATATAAAACATGTTAATATAATTAATTAAATAACATTTTCCCTCATTAATCGGTTAATCATGTCATCCATCCTTTCTTCCTGTAACCATCTACACGAGTTCCCTTTCCTGTTAGTTCATTTGAACATTACACAACTAATTTAACAGGTTTATATATACAATGGTTATTAACTAAACCTTTAATGTTAATTTAATTACCCTTTAATCGTCTACATAATCCCTTCTCCCCCTTGATTCTTCTCTCCTCTTTGCTGAAGCCCGTTCGGACCGCACTGTTATCCCATAGCCAGTTTAACCGAACCATTCTCCATACTTCCCTTCACGAAAACTCAAACCAACACCATCACTAATTCCATCTTCAAAAACTGCACCCTTCTATCGCTACCAACAACAACAACAACTCGCACCTCATTTATGTAATCCGTTCTCCAGCAGTTCGACGACGAGGTATGAGACATCATCGACCTTTTTTTTGCATGGAAATCACCAAAAATTTGCATATGAACCCCACTCCTTCCACCGAACCCAAAAACAACCCTATTTTCACCAACAGATGCTCACAAGCCGAGGATACCCCAACCCTAACTGCCATTCGTGAAAATCAGTGAACGAGAATGGGTATCGAACCCTTTAAAACTCATATAAGGTCGAAGAGCATGCTTTGGAGATTTCAAATAACATAGTTTGGAGAATTATCAAAATTTATTTGAATTAGTATGAATTTTGAAGATTTGATTCTTCACGCTTTTGGTTTTCTGAAGAAATAATCGGCGGAAAAAACTGTTGACCGCTGAATGAGGATATTAGGGTTAAGAGAGAGTTAAGTGTATTTATAGAAAAGTTTTAATATTTTTCTATTAATTATTTTATTTATTTTTTGTCTTTCGCTGCTTGTATTTATCATTTAAAAATTCCTGTAATCGCACATAATATCCAAAAATCATGAAAATGGGCATACAACCAGAGTTTGAGATTATGCACCCAACGAAACTTTCGTCGAATTCCGAACCTGTTTGCTCACATAACGTATTTTTAAAGTTAATTTATTGACTGTTTTTCACATTAAAATCCCATACGGCCACATACTGACTCCAAAAATCACGAAAATTGAAATTTGACAATAATTTAATATTCCGGATCCAAAAAAAATAATTTCGTCGAAAACGGAGTTCGTTTGCAAAAGTGGCTATTTTTAAAGCTCTAAATAAACCAATTTAAATGTTAAATATATTTAAAAATAATTAAATTCAATACTAATAAATTAATATTATCGTATATATCCACATACGATATCATTCGGCTCCAAAATAATCATATTAGAATTTATAACTCGATATTTCAAATTCGGATTAATTCGATATCCAATTTATATTAAAAACCCTTTTATAATATAAATAAATCGTTATAAATTATAAAGGAATTTCGTACCAACGTTTCAAGAATTTGATTGGACATAAATCAAAATTTATACGATGAAATCCCAATTTTTCTATTCCATTAGAAAAATATACTTCACCAGCTCCGATCGTTTCTTGTTTCACAGAAATCCAGCTTAAAACGGATTCTGTATATTCGTTTAAATTTCGAATCGCTAAATTACGAACTGCCATGCCATTTCGAGCTCGGTTATAATTATAATATAATTATACGTTCAAACTTCATTTATTATATATATATATTTGTTATTATAATTCAACTCTAAACTGAATTATATCTTATAAATAATCCAATTCACACAATATTGTGAATTTTGTTATTTCTGATTATTTCAGAAATTAAATTTATTATTCTATTATTTATATAAATTAAATATCCAATATTATTTAATTAAACGACCATTTAGATCTCTAAATCACTGTTTAAATAATTAAATTAATTAATTATTATACTGTTAAAAATGGGATGTTACACATTCATTCATGTTAAATTACTGAAGTATCACCTAGTTTACTCATGCTTGATGTATATGTTTGCCCAAGCTATGCATTGAAAACTTTGATTAGTTGTTGTGATATAAGCATCCAAATGTGATGTTTGATTTGTTGAATACATTTCTAAAATAAACTTCACAAATAGGCTTAGATGCAGTAAAATAATAGTTTGAGACTTATATGTTTTTTATGTGATGCCTGAGTATACACATACCCAAAAATGATCCGAATGTATACTCATTAGTATTAAACATTTTGAGGCATTTAATAAGGCTTGACATGGCTATGTATGTGTATATATGGATAGGGTCATGAGGTATTGACATATGACCTATATGTATGGAGAAAAAATCATACATGTTTAAATCAAAATGTTTAGATGTAAAGTTACCAAGTTGCTAAAAAATAACCTCAGTTAAAAACGATTGATGTAATCACTATTGTTAAAAGTTTAGAAAAAAAAACTTGTGAATATGTTGAGTTATTAGCATTATAAATTCATGGTTGAAAATACTGAATATTTTACTATCAACCTTGAATTGATTTTGAAAGATATGAGTTAGAAGCAGTAAAATTATATACAAGTTGGATGAAAAGCTATTATGCTACATGTTAAAATGAGTATGAATGTAAATACTTTAATGTTTCCAGAAGTAAGAAATAAGCTGCCATGGTTTTACGTATATATATTAATGTGAAGTACAAGCTGTCAAGCACATGATATATAGCATGACCGAATACATGGTTAATTTACTTATAAAAATACTGGTGTGTCAGCCCCTTTCATATAAATATAATATTTTCTGAAATAAGGAGTACAGATTATGTATTTTAAATATTTAAACTCCTTGAAAATGCCATAGTTATGGCTCGATTTCTACCTACAAAATGTTGTGGATAAGAGAGCACAGTTTATGAAATGAATAAGTTCATTGTGTAACTCTAAATATTTTGAAGTTTAATTTTAAAACATGAAGCTGAACTTGATGCCTGAAAATAAAAATGAATGTTTACACTGCTCATGCACATGCCACAGGCTCATGTTCATTTCTATATGTAAAAAGGCCCCAGAATAAAACATTTTTATTAAAGAGGAGTAGAAATAGGTGGAAAAAAACAAGATACAGATAAAATTATGTATTATTTAAAGTATAACCTAGTTTTAAAGTATTTTTGCATATAGCTTTTCTTGACTGAAATTGCAGTATGAAGGTCTCCATTGAATTAAGTGCATGCATATGTTGGCTAACGTTTGTATTAAGTAAATATATTTGAGTTTTATATTTAACTGTATACTCAACATATACCAAAATATGTAGGACATGGAATTGTAAAATAAGAAAAATGTGGAACTGTGATGTTCATAGAAACGTTGAACAAAGTTAATTAGGAAACATGACTATAAGATTAAGGGAGACTAAAACCCAAATGAAAATGGCTTTCGGTAGTATTTTATTTTTAAATGCACTGTTTTCTTTGAATGGGCATGTTTAATAATAATTGAACATATGTTATGAACATGTTTTAAAAATAGGCATATAAGAACAAGTCACGTGATTGGCTTGGAATGGTATGAATCAGTTTTGTATGTTGACTGATTTTGATTGAATAGTTGATGTAACTATGAGAAAATTATGGGACGCAATTTCTAAAAGGAGGGGTATATGTAATGACCCTGAATTTATATAATGTTTGATTAAATTAATAAAAGGATAATCACCTTAGAAATACATACATATGTGGTATTTTATTGTGCATGATATATAGTGCACACTGTGCATGTTTTGAGTATGATGATTTTTAGAAATAAAAACCTATGTGAATATTGGTGGGAAAAATTATAGGAATTCAGATTTACAAAAACAGATAAGTTAATGGGTTAATGCAAATGAAATAGTAAGTAATTATCATGTTATAAGGATACCTGGACATGTTAATATACATTGTGTACGTTTAAAATTAGATTAATTTCTAAAAATGATATGAATGTGTAAACATAAATCGATACCAGGTAAATGAAAATAATGGCATTCCGCAACTAATATATGTGCATAAAATAAGTGTATGTAACTGAAAATAATAAGTGACTGAAATACAAGAAATCTTGAAATAAAAATATGTATATATTGGTGTTGAATATAAGATGCAATGTATAAAAGTATATAAACAAGTTTAAACATAATAACACATAGCATTGACTAAAATATAAAGATATATATATAAGGAACCTTATATATATACATGATGTATGAAATAAAATCAGGTATAAATGTATAGAATGCAAAGAAAAGCCTAGGATTAAAATATAATGCTAGGATTAGGTAGCATGTGGCAACATATATTTAGGGCTGAGCATTCGGTCGGTTTGGTCGGTTTGGAGGTTAAAAAAACTTGAACCGAATTGTAAACAAAAAACTTCCAAACCGAACCGAATTAATTTCTGTTAATTCAGTCGGTAATCGATTTAGTCGAACTTAAAAGATGTATTATTATTCAAATAACGGATTCACTCAAAGAAAAACATAAATTCATGTTTGAAGAAATATTATATAATAATTTTATGTTTACGATAAGATTTGATCAATTTGTAACAAATGTCTTTGTATTATATAAATAACTAATTATTTAAAGTACTATAATACCATAAAATTAGATAATATATTAAAAGTTTGGTTAATTTGGTTAAATCGATAGCCAAAAAAAATATTATACAAACCAAATTCAAACCGATTTAGTTTTAAAATCGAACCGAACCGACCGAGATGAAACAATTTGATTGATTTATTCAGTTTGAACCAAATATTGCTCACCCTTACTTATATTATTTATATGCAAATAAAGAACTAAGATGGTTGTATTAGAGCTTGCATATAAATTACATACATATTCTGGCAGGCTCAGGAAACAAAGAGGTAAAAAAGAAACATTCCAATAAGACCATAGGATAAAAATGGAAATTAGAAAAGAGCTTTTCCTTGAATAAAAAGTACCAAGCCTGTTTTAACAAATCCTTCTCTATCTATTGAAAGAAAGTTGTTGGATTAGACAAGTGGGTGTTATATTGGTGTTTTAAAACTAATACAACCTAGGGTAAAACTAACAATGTTTAACATTTGAAACCCTAGCTAAATGATTAAAAGAATCAATAGCATTTAGGCCTGGACAAGCTACTATTTTCTTTTCGCAAAAGAGATAATTAAAAACTAGTAGCTGCTTCTAGGAGAATAGGAGGTCGGATCAGGAGATTGAAAAGATAAAAAGAAAGAGGAAAACAAGTGAGTATGAATCAATTTTTAAGGCACTAAGTCCTAGATAAGGCAACCTCTTTTAATATATAACTTATATATATGATGTTTGCTTGATGATAAGCACTGTGAATAAGATATGATTGCAAGTTAAATGAACCTAGTATGTTTTAATTAATGTGTTGGGTGAGTTTTAATGACTGTATGAGTAAAATGTTTAACTAAGTCTGGGAATTATAAAACTGCATATTAAAATAAGTATTGATGATTTTATTAATCAAAGACCTTGTAGATCTAATGAAAATAGTTAATAAATCTAAGTGACATTGTTTTGTGGTAGGGTTAAATGAATGGGGATAAGCAGTATAAACAAGTGGGTTTAAGCTTATATGAAAGAGAAGTGGAGCAATGAAAGATTCATGTGCTGATCCGTTTGTTCTTAGTAGGTTTTCTGAGATAAATTCTTATATTTATATGGAGAAATTTAGTAAGAAAAAAAATAAATAGTTAGGAGGTACTCCAAACACTTCTAGCCATATTCACATAGCAATATATGAATTTATATGATAGTATTATGATCAGTAAAATATTCTTTAAATATAAATGAAATTTAGGCCAATGAATAAGAGATTGAATGTGATAATGTTATGTGCCAGTTTGAAGTGTGGATGCTAAACCCTTTTGAATTTAAATAGTTGTATGAATGTGTCTCTTGAATCAAATGGTTGAATGTGCATGTGCCTAATGTTTGCATTAGTTTATATGTTGAGTTTACTACATGACATATGAATAACATGTATTGAAACATGTGGAATCTTATGTAAGTAAGTAGGAAAAGGATAGGGAGTAAAAAAGGGTTATGCACATAGTTTGATGCATAAGGCCAGTGTTTGGCGAATTGAGTTTAAAAACCTAACTTAAAAACCAAGGTAATGGTCATGGATGGTGCTTGTCACTAGGATTGCATTGATCTTCTTGGAATAAGGTAGGATGTCAATTATGCAAATGGCATGTTTATGCCTAAGGATCCGAGTGTGATGGGGTAACTATATGACCCAAGCAGTGTGCACCTGTGTGTTCAATGATAAAGTACTATGACCGGATGTAAAAATTGATAAGTCAAATCCTAGGCAATGTTGTAGGCTTAGTAAAAATGTAAGTTATGAAACAAGTCAACATGGCCGGTATGGACTGGGGAATGCATATTTCGACTGAATGCATGGTTTAATTTACATTTGCTTAGATGATTTGCTTTAAGATTTATAAATATTGATTGTTGTTTTTTGCTTATTAAATTCTGATGCAAAATTATATATATATATATATATACACACACACACATATCCTTTCAAAGATAGGTCAGAGATGACAAAACTCAGTAAGTATTAATATAAGTGTTAAACATGATTTCAAGTTTTATATGTTATATGCTTAATGATTATTCACACCAGACCTGTAAGTCTGACCACTTTTTGACTACCTTACAATCATTTGGGGTGTCTCATTCTTTATGAGCTAGATAAGTGACTGATTACAATAAAGCTTCATGGTTTTTGTAAGTGATTGAGCTAAAGGAGTTGTTGAGATTAAGTATTATTAGAGTGGTAGAAAGCGGTAGTCTTAGCTAAATTAATATCCTTTGTTTCCATTCGGCATTGATGTATGATAAATGATTCTATTATATCTTTGAGAAACTGCTTGAATAATCTATTTAACCAAATGAATATCTAGTTTTTTGTGAAAATGTATATGATAGAATTTGATAAATTAATTTATGTTCAGTGTTGCTTGTGGAAGAGAGAATGACATATAAGTGAAATTTTCATATGATCTCTTCCTTACACGGCAAGTATAAAATGGATAGGTTTATATATATGTATGTATAATGAGAATGCAGAAAGAAGAATTTACTTGAATGTATAAAATAATAAACAGAGTAGGGATGAGTTATTGATTAAGTCTTTGAGTCATTGATTTAAATTTTACTTAAGCAGTTATGATTGATGCGACTTTATTGCTTAAGCCAGTGTTAAGAAATAGAAGGTATGCTGAGCTACCTATTTTAAAAATGTAATATTGATGTTGTTACATGCTTCTATTAGACTTTGTTACATGCTTCTATCATCCACTCAATAATGAATTTGAATTATAGTAAAATTTATTTAAGTTGAATGCTTTTTGCATGGGGTTGTCAGGAGACTTCATTCTAATAGTAACCCGAGTGAAATTGCATAAATTTTTTATGATTTGGGTAATGGTTCCATGATAGTACACACACACACACACACATATATATATATATATATGTACTGATGTGATTGTGCATTGTTGATATATAGAGCAGTATAGCCGAATTCATGTGCTTTCATCCCTAGTGCAAATAGGACACTATGAGAAGCTTATTCATATATATAGAATAGGTGCACAAAGGAAAGAATAAAAACCATGTTTTAATACTAAATACTCTATGATAATGCCTCAAACTTAGTTTGGTTTACACAGAAAATGTTTTGAGTAAGATGAGCCCTATTTAGATGGAGTATGAACTATTGTATTTTGACTGAGAGGCGTGATATTTCTACTGATAATATAAATCTTATTTGTTAATAAAATTTGTATCTTAAGATAAGGCATACATTTCATTTTATTTGCCTGAATGAAACCACGAAGTTATGATATTTCTTTTAGAGAAAACCCTGCTTCTTTGCTTCAATGTCAGCACTAAAATGTCAAGTATTAGCAAGGTTTATGCCATCGTTATCAACTCTGAAGTAAACTTAAACTAATTGGGACTAAAACAAGTGTAATGTGTCTTAATGTCATACAAAAATTATAAACATTGTCTGGTTTCTTATATGAAGCAAGTAGCAAAGCATTCTGTTGTTATGTAAATATTACTGCCATGATAATGTAGGAGTGGCCCGGTATATGTTTACTTATGCATATAAAATATACTAGTAACATAAGGTACACGAAATGCATTATAAAACTTAAATATAGTTGCCCCAGGAAAAACGCAAATATAAAGCCGAGCCTTAGTTATACAAGTACATGTGTATGGGATGGCTAATGGAGAATAGCTTGGATATAATATTATAAGTTGACATGTGTGTGTGTGTGTGTCTGTGTCGGGCATCATCAAATGGAATCAAATAGCAAGCTATACTTCAAAAGCTAGGAAAACAGTTTTGTACATGTATGAAAATGTAAAGGTCTAGTTAATGTATATGTTTGTGCAAAATTTCTCCAATGCAATTTATTTTAGTTTATAATGGTAAGAACACTTTTGTGGAAAAAATGTTCTATTTTTATGACAAAATTTCATAATGAAAACAAGTTTTATTATATAATAGGCTTTCTAACATTTTTGAGACGGTTTCAAGATATAGCATAATGTCATAATCTTATTTTAACTTATAATTAGATAGTTATTAGTTTCCTAAAAATATACTCAATTTAGCTATTTTGGAAAATGTCATTGTAAGAGGAAAATAATTGATTTATCATTGTTTTGGTTGTGTAGTTATTGGTTAATTTCAAACTAATCAAATAACATTTGCTATTAAATTTAAAACTCTAATATCAGCAAAATATGCTTATGTATCTCCATATACACGAGTTAAAGCTTGTTTTAACTATATTGATATTTTTATATTGGTGAGGAAGGTCCTAGAGTTGAATGATTGAAGGGGATGACCCTTGAGTAGATGACCCTGGTTTGTGTAAATTTTAAATAACTAAATTAAAAACAAAAAGAAAATTATGGGTTCATCTCAAATATCTATCAAATGGTGACACTTATTTGTCGTGTGGCCGTATATCTCATAAAATATGAAGAATTTACCAATCACTTCTCCTTATTTATCTACTCTCATGGAGCAGGCTTTCGATAATGCATGGTGTTACAAGAATCTAAGAAAACATTCTCTAGTGTGTCACTCAATAAGGTATAGTTATCTTATGTCGGTAATTTAGGACGCTTCCTCAAATCCTTTTTTTGTTGCCACCTCCTTCGCTCTCGTCTTTTCACAGTTTATTATTCTGTTTGTTCTGGTTCTAAACATTCACATGCACTTTAGTGGAAATCTCCAGATTGCTTAACCACAACATTGTGTATATTCCCTCATTGCCGGGGCCTTCTATGCTCCTTTTTCTATTTCTTTTGGACTCATCCCATCGTAGGAACTAGGATGCCTTATCGTAAAATTGGTTCAAGGTCGTCAGAGGCTTCCCAATCAACCATTCTTCAAATTCCATGTTTGAGTTAACACCTTCAATTAATGCCATTAAAGAAGCATCATCACTGGGGCTACTCACTTCCGTGACAAGGTTGAATTTTTCTAGATAATCTTCAAGAGACTCCCTGGCGCTTAGTGTATTATAGGCAACATTCTCACATGCTTTTGGCGAGATGTATGAATATGAAATTGGTTTATAAATTTGTTTCTGAGCTCTTCAAACGCGGAAACTAATTTCGGTTTCAGTTTTGTGAACCACTTCATCGTGACTCCATCCAAGTAAATCAAGAAAGCCTTGCCTTTATAGCATCAGAGGCCTGGGCCAATTCCGTATAACACTCCATCTTCCCCGCATATTGATGCATCTGTGTCAAGTTGAACCTACGTGGGAACTAAGTGTCTAATATGTCATCCGTGAATGGAGTGTGGCTTCTATCAATTTCCAAATCTTCGTTGTAATAGCCCTGGCTATTCTTCATAATGTCCTAACCATGACTGTGAAAGCTAGTGCTCGGATTATGGGCTACTTATCGGTGTCTGTCCCATGCCTCTGCCTTTTGGCCTTCCTCCTTTCTGATAATGTCGTCTTTGCTGTTGTTTTGGCAGCGCTTCCTTGGCCTTTGGCACCTCAGTCAATCTTGAGACACAAGAGGGGAGAACGAAAATATAAGATGATCTAAAAGCATCATGATCACATATAGGAACTTTAGATTTTGGTCCATGATGTGCACCTAAAATCAGATCGGGATGCCCTAGTCTAGCCAGAGATGATTGATCTGGGTCGGTTTGAGTTAAGTTTCTTGGTCTGTTCCCGAGCTAGGAGCCTTCAGCCACATTTCCATCACTTTAGGATTTGTCCACTATGACTTCTCTTCATCAATGTTGAATTTTTAAATCGTAACTTGGTGGAGTAGGATATCGCCTCCTCAGTTCACTCCGCTCTACACTTATTTGGTTCACTTATGTCCTTAGCTATATGTTGTCTTGGATTTATTGGTTCAAAGCCTTATGAATTTCTTCTAACTCCCTTATCATGGCCATCAAACCTTCATGAATGACCAGATTTATGGATGGCATTGCAGTCATCGTGGTGGTGTCCACCATATTTATAGGATTACTTAGTTGTTCACTGGCTTCATCCTAGGTTAGGTTCATGGCCCTAGAATCGGTTGCTCCTTTCTTTACAGTCATTACTAATGCATAACTAAGTCTAAAAAGTGTAAAAGTGAATTAGACGGCAAGAATTCAGATCTTCTTAATGGACTTGTGAATTTGCTAGTTGGTAAAAAGAATCCAATGTTGAGAATGTTAATTTCTCAATGAAAGCACCAAAAATGTTGATACAAAAATTGTTACCAACACCCTAGAGATAAAAATGAAGAAATAGTATATTAATACAAGTAGAGGGCAAGGCAACATGATTTATATTGTTTATCAATGATAAGCCTACATTCACTTTCTCATCTAACTCTTTATTACTTGAATTTTGATTATCACACAATTTTGAGTCTTGATCACCTTGAATATAACATTAATAATGGAGGAAAAGAGCACAAAGAGCCTAAAATGTCCTAACTTATTTAAAGCACAACTTATTGTTGTATATAACAGTGTTGTATACATAATTATATGATTTTTGTTTGATGATAACAACCAAATATATTTTTATTATAAATGTGTTTGGTACTGTACTGTTATATATATATATATATATATATCACAGCAATGAATATAATATTTATATTTAAATAAAATACGACTGTACAGAAATTCAAATATTAACACAGTATTTTATTTAAATAGAATATTTTATTTCAATATTCAAACAATACAACTATTTGTAACTCCACTATTTAATCACTTCACATATTTGTACTTGTATATAAACAGAATAAAATGGACAAGCTTGTTTGACAACAATAAAATGATATTTTATTTCAATCAACCTTGTTTATTACAAATAAAAGTACAATTCTCATTTTTTCTTTTCATTTGCTCCTCGCTGCAGAAACAATTAGACACTCATTTTCAGTTTCACTTTTACATTCACTTATTTACATGCTCAACACTTTCTTGTTGTCTTCAGTCTTTAGTCTTCTGTCTTCACAGCACTTCACTGTCAGTCCAGTCATCTTCTTCATACCTGTCACAATGAAACACACACACAGTACACTGCAATAGAATTTATACTGAACATACATGCAAATATAAATTTTAATTTTAAAATTTTGTTTGCCTCAGTTTTCTGGTGTGTTTCTCATCCTTTTTCATGACTTGATCTGATTTATAAAACCATAAATCTGTGTCTAGACAGCTTGTGATATTCACAGTGATACACTGTAAATACCACAAGGCAGACAACACATATATCTCAATGCAGGGACAGGGACAACTCGTCTGACGGCTGCATGTACACACGTGTACACGTGTGCACTGCCACGCCAATCAGATTGCAACTGAGGAGTAGCCACATAGGCCTGCTCGACTCAGTGCACAACATAAAGGGACAAAACAAATTCAAGCAAAAATGGCCGAGCAGCATAAAACATTAACAATGAACAAAGTGGCATGGCAAAAGTTTCAGCAAGTACAAGTATGGAATGGCCGAGCACAATACAAGTCAAACATGTTTTCAAACAGCCCAATCAAGCGTCGAGCCATGTCAAAGTCAAACAAAGGTCAAGCATGCAACAACAAAGCAAAATGGTCAAAGAAATGAGTGCAACTACAAAATGGCCAGAAACATACAAGCACAAGTGTTTTGGTTCTTCATGCATACACAAGGAAGGCAAGGGTGGAACCAGATGTCAACATGCAAGTTCAAGAGTGAAAACATTATGGCAGCCTAAATACTAGTGTATGAAGTTCATTGTGAACTCATGCATGGTTCAAGAACATGACATTAAGTGGAAATGCAGCATTTACAACATACTTCAGTACATATAGATGGAGCAACTCAAACTAGTTAAAGAACATGGTGGTGCCGCATTGCAAGTGGACACAACAGCATATACATGCCACAAAGAAGGAAACAGGGGAAGTGATGGCAACAGCTACAAGAATGGCACAAGCGAAGACAATGGTCGAGACAGTGTTAAAATGGTGCAATCAAAATGTTAGACAATGTTCAGATCAGCATATATAACATGGGTGTATTCAGTTTCAAATCTCAAAGTGAAAAGCAAATATATGTGACATTTCAGCCGGTGAAAGTGAAGACAGACCAAACATCACACAGGAAGGGTCGAGCTAAAATGCAAACAAGAAATGACATTAGTGATGCAGCAAAGTACATCAAGTCAGAAAAACATGGTCAAACCAAACAAGTATGACAATGGACAAAATTCATGTACAGCAAGCAGGTTCAAGACAACACATTGGTGCAACTACAAGCTAATGTGGACATGCAGCATATAGCAAGTCTAAGCAGTAACAAAAGTGCACGGTTTCAAGGATCAAAACTGAAAACAGAGTCATAGGTGGTGCTCACAGTGTGTTATGGATACATGTCTAAAAAAAAAAAATTCATGATCAAATGAATGATTCAGTTTGATACAACCACAAATTGAATCAACACAGTATACATGAAGTCATGCACATAAATAAACAGCTCGACCAAATGATATCACAAGATAAGATTTATACATTGAAGGCCAAGAAAAAGATTAGAGGCATCATCTCATCTTTCAGAATTGTCACATTCAAAGTCGAGGCTTTTTAAATTTCAAAATGGGAAAATATGTTTTGAAGACCAAAATCAGATATCCAGATTCATTCAAAGAAACAGCAACATATCAGTGCAGATTTGGATGCATATTTGGGAGGTTTAATTCCAGAAATTGAAGTTATCATGTTTTTGGCAAGAATTGACAAATGGAAACAAATAAATTGCTTTCAATCTGGCATTTATAGAGCAAAAAGAGATTTTGTTTTTATTTCCAGAAATGAAGCACTCAGTTTTGGCAACTTCCTAAAGGGGACAGCAATCAAATATTTTTGTTTCCAGTTTCAGGAAACATAGCAATCGAATTACAAGTGGCCACAAATTCAATCACGCATTTTTCATTTGAGAAAAATCAGAGGAAAATCAAGGGATAGCAAAAGGGAAGTTTTTTTTTAGAATTATTTTTTAGAAACCGAATTAATCAACAATGGAAATCATTTATTTTGTTTCCAATTTTTTACAGAGACGTTTCAGCAATCAGAGTATATTTCAAAGTCGGGAAGCAACAATTCAAATAGAAGACAGACAAAAGGGGAAACCCTAATCAGATCGAGCCATTCTTTGGTGAAATCAGAGCTCAGTTTAAGGATTTCAAATCCTATTTCTAAACACCAACTCATCACGGGCAAAAATCATCGAAATCAACAAACATCTCGCAAATTTTTCAACACAATAATTTTCAGAAAAACTCACTTTGATTTCGGTCGAGAGTAAGAGATAAAATCCCAAATCGAGACATCTGAGAGCAACAGCGAATCGGAGCTTCAGAGAAGCAATTTCATCAAGCCGTCGATTTGATTTGGGACGAAGCAGGAGAAAACCCTAGCCATTTTTTTTTAGAGCCGCTGCCATTTTTGAGTTTCAGAACAAAAAGGAGATCGGGCAAAAGCAAAGCAAAGGGGCCGGCCAATTCCTAGTTTGACTAGGCCATGTTTTAAAAGGGGGATGACCCCTTATCCTTTTTAACTCCATCTCCTTGGGTTTTTATTTATTTACTTTGTATTTTGTTTATTTTGTATTGTTTTTAAATTGTTTTGTAAACTGTCCAGGAGTTCTAGAGTCTGTAATCTCTAGGGGAATCAGTCAGGGTATTGATTGTCAGTTAACAGAGTCTGTAAAATCTGGGTTACTGGTTACGGGGTTGTAATCAGGGAAAATCTGTTCAAGGGGATTAGAACAGTCTAGAGTTTTGAGCTTAGGGTTAGAATAGGAGCAGGGGTTTGCGAGTGTACATGGTCTTGTATGCGGGAACTATTCTATCACCTAGTAGAAACCTTAGAAATGCAGCAGTAGGCAGGGTTTTGCCGAAGCTGGGTATATCTGTGTGTGATTTATTTTCTGCATTTCAGTTTCTGCTATTTTCTGTGATCAGTTTATTATTATCTCGTTAAGTTTATATTTCAGTTAAAAACTGTGAAAAACCATATTCACCCCCCTCTAGGGTTATTCTAGATCCAACAAGTGGTATCAGAGCAGGTATTCTTTAACTCTAGAGAAATGGTGAATCCTAGTTGTCAGTCGATAGAGAGTCAGTTCAGCTCATCTCCAACTATTTTTACTGGAACAGATTTTTTAAATTGGAAATCCAAAATGGAATTTTATTTAAAATCTGTTGATATTAAATGTTGGGATGTTGTTATCAATGGTTTTGACATGGTAGATAAAGCTTCTAATTCTCGTGCTACACATATTCTGTATTCTCACCTTGATGATAATCAATACAGTCTGATTTCTCATTGTTTAACTGCGCAGGAAATTTGGACAGCTCTAACTACAAGATATGGAAACGACAGCAACTTCTCAAAACCCTCAACTGTCAACTCAGATTCAGATCCTTGTTCAACAGATGAATCAGCTGATGAAGACTCAACAGATGATGAGATAAGAAATTTTTCATATGAAGATCTGGTTTATTTTTGTGTTGATTTAACCAAATCTGTTGACAAACTCCAATCGAAAAATAAATCTCTGAAATCTATAAATTCTGAGTTGACCAACAAGATAAATTATTTGGAATCGAAATTGTCAAATGTCGTGAAATTTAAAAATTCTAATTGTGAAAATTGTTTGAAATTAAAAACTGATCTCGTTCATTTCAATAATAATGTTCGAAGGCTTGAAGAAGAAATTTTAATTTTAAAAGATAACGAGATTGAGCTGAAAGATGCAAACAATTGTTTACAAAAGGAATTTATAAATTTCAAGGCTATCAAAAATTCCAAACATGAAAACGCTGAAAATGATAGTTTGTTGAAAACAGATCTGATTTTGAAAGAGCTTGAAATCGAAATTGAAAATTGGAAGAAACTTGAATCTGAAAGTCGAAAATATTTTGATTCTGAAATGGCTAAGTCCCAAACCAAAATCAAATTGCTTAATGATGAAAATTTGGTTTTGAAATCTGAGTTTGAAAGATATAAGATCACTAAAAGTCGTTGTTCAGATTTAATAAAAGAAAACGATGATCTTAAAACTGAAATTCAACAACTTGAAACAATTTTATCTAAATTTTCAAACGGTGAAAAATCTTTGGATATGTTGTTGAAAAACCAACTTTCTGTTGGAAATAAACGTGGTCTTGGTTTTGGGAAGAATAATGTTTTTGGAAAACAAAATTCAAATGATTTGAAAAATCCCTCAAATTGCTTTGGAAAGAACTACGTTGAAAATTTGAACTCTGAAAATTTCAAAGGTTTTTTGAATCGAAATTGTGATGAGAAATCATTTTATAATAAACCATTTAAACAATCTTGGATCCCGAATAAAAATAAAACGACTTTGACTAAATTCAAGCAGATTTGGGTTCCAAAGGGTACAAAGGTTAATTCTGATGGTTTGTTATACAAACAGGTTTGGGTACCAAAAGTGGTAAACGTATTTCAGAGTGCTTTTACAAATTTTGTTAGACCACTTAATTCACTCAACTACTAGGTACCAGTAAAGGCTGAGGAACTGCTGTGCTGAAAAGAAATTTGAAATCAAGATTGTCTATAATTCTGTGTCATTTACAGTTCCTTAGGCCAACATTTGTTGAGTTAGAGATTCTGCTTTACATTGGATTCTGGTATGATCTCTAAACTCACCTTTGTATATATTTTTTTTTTATTGTCTGTGTTTATTCCTTCCTCTACCCCCTTCTGTTTTTTGTTTTTGATTTGACACTGCCATATTTTTCTTTGTCTGTACTTCTTAAACTTCCAGTTACAGAATTCATGATCTTTTTGGAAATATGCTTTATTTGTATAAAATCATCGTGTGTTAATCATTTCCATTTCCTGAATTTAATTTTGTAAATATCTGCAATTGTTTTTGAGATTTTGTTTATTTCTGAATTCATAACAGTGTTGATGTATTCTTATCATATCTTGAACACTGTTAATTTGAATTCTAAATTTTTTGAAGATCTGAATATTTAATGAAATATCACACACCTTTGTTGTTCTGAGTTTATTCTAATTCATTTTAGAAAAGCTCAAAATATTATACTCATTACAACACTCTGTTATTTATCAGTTGTGATAATTTCATTGATTTTCAGATAGGCTTGTATCAGTGATACATCTTGGAATTCATCTTTATTCATGATCATTATATTGAAATATGTTTGTTTGAAATCATCTGAAATTCTAGATATTTTGAATATCACACACCTTTTTTTTAAATTGTCAATCTCGTGTGACTGATTCATTATATCCCAAAACTTTACATTGATTCATGTGTTTTCAAATAAATTATCCCGATCATGAATATTTTCAAATTTGATGTAAATGACCTGAAATTTCTCTTGGACTTGTCGGAAATAGGTATGAGAAATTCTTGAAAATGTTCTTTTTGAAAATGGTCTTTGAAAATCATTGTTATTTCATGATTATTTGATTTGAATATATGTTTGTTTAAAATCATTTGAAATTATTGATTTATTGGATCTCACACATATCTTGAATCTGAAATATAAACTGGTGTGATAGATTCATTAAATCCTAATGCTTTCACATTTCTTCAAATGATTTAAAATAGAGTATATTTGCAAATCTTGGATCATGAACCACCTTATGTGACCAACATCTTGACAAGTCTGTTGTGATACTGATTTCTCTGTGCTGCTCTGATACTGTTTTTTGAAAAATGTTTGTTATGGAATCATGCTGCTCTGATTATAAGAAATTGATTTGTAAATATATTTTTTAGTATGCTTGATTTGGTATCAAAGGTTCATTGTGCTCTGATGAATGAAATTTGTGTGCTTGAGTTGCTTGCTTTGTAATTAAGTATTTTCTGTTGACTGAGGTACCATTTGTTTGCCACCGGGGTGTCATTAAAATCCTCGAGAAAGCGAGAACATTTGGCATCAGAAGCGCCTTATATTTGTCTCATCCATCTGTTCTGATTTTTCACTTTGTAGAGACACCATGTGGTATCAGTTTAAAAGTGTTGCATATTTTTTTTGCTATATATATATATATATATATATATATATATATATATATATATATATTCCCTCTTGTCATGTATAGATCAGCATATTACTCTTGTAATTGATTTTCAATTTTAAAATTATTTATTGATTATTCTTTCAGAAATTGAAATCAATATCCAAATTAAACTGTATTTATAATTCATCAAAATTATAATCAGATTTAGAAATTGTGATGAATTGTGACTGCAGTATATTTCACAACAAGAGGAGAATTTTATTTAGATTTTTCATGATGGTTAAATATTTATTATAATATCTTTGAACTGGCAATTATTTCACGGCAATCTTCATTACTTATCATCCTTCTGCCATCCGTTATGATTTTATATAAATGTGGAGAGTTTTCTTAAAATCATTTTAAATAAACAGTGAAAATATTTGTGATGGAATTGTGGTTATATTATTATTCAGAATTAGTGATAATTGAAAATTTTCAATAATCCAGGTACAGTTGGTCATATCTCATAATATAATTAATTTAGAAATTTATTTCACAGTCCATTTCTGTACCTACCACATTTTCTATCATCCATATATTGGTTTTATACCAAGGAGTTTTTCTTTTTTTTTAAAAAAAGCTGAAATGATAAATATATATAATAAATATATAAGTGTGTCTCTAACCTCATTTAAAAATCCAAGCTCTGGTCATGCATGGTTAAGAGACAACTTATAATTTAAGCTGCGACTGATCTCATTTAAAAATCCAAGATCTGGTTATGCGTGGTCAGTGTGCTCTTAAATAAAATAAAAGGGAAAAGGAAATAATATGCTAAATTGAAATTAATATGAAATTCTCCTTTGTGTATAAACCAGCCTATCAATCCATTTTCTGTCTGTGAAATGTGTTGAAATCTTATGACGTATTATGATTTGTTGATTGATGGGTATTGGGATTTGAGATTATCTGATTTTGTCACTTAAGTTGAATTTTTAATTATAGTCCAAATCCACCACTATATTTTGTGCTTTATCTTTTATAAAATTCTTTTGGAAAATAATTGAAAAATATTTTTTTAACTCTCTCCATAATATATAAAATTCATCGTAAATCCGTCATTTTTTTTCTACAATGTGAAATATGCCACCTGTTCTTAGTTTATTATGATTTTTGTTTGACTGATTGAGATTTATGATGACTGTTCTTCCTCTTAAGCTGAAATCATATTTTTAGTCAATTTTCATCTGCATTTTAAACTCTGTATCCTTTTGATGATAACAAAAGGGGGAGAATGGATAGAGATTTTGATTTATGAGTGAATATTTTATAAATATTTTTAATTTTGAAAATTTATTATTATTCATACATTTCACTCATGCATAGTTATAGGGGGAGTTTCTGTTGTAGGGGGAGCATTTAAATAGGGGGAGTTCAAATATCCACGAACAAACACATTTATTATATTCAAAATCTTTTATTTGTTTGTCATCATCAAAAGGGGGAGATTGTTGTATATAACGGTGTTGTATACACAATTATATGATTTTTGTTTGATGATAACAACCAAATATATTTTTATTATAAATGTGTTTGGTACTGTACTGTTATATATATATATATCACAGCAATGAATATAATATTTATATTTAAATAAAATACGACTGTACAGAAATTCAAATATTAACACAGTATTTTATTTAAATAGAATATTTTATTTCAATATTCAAACAATACAACTATTTGTAACTCCACTATTTAATCACTTCACATATTTGTACTTGTATATAAACAAAATAAAATAGACAAGCTTGTTTGACAACAATAAAATGATATTTTATTTCAATCAACCTTGTTTATTACAAATAAAAGTACAATTCCCATTTTTCTTTTCATTTGCTCCTCGCTGCAGAAACAATTAGACACTCATTTTCAGTTTCACTTTTACATTCACTTATTTACATGCTCAACACTTTCTTGTTGTCTTCAGTCTTTAGTCTTCTGTCTTCACAGCACTTCACTGTCAGTCCAGTCATCTTCTTCATACCTGTCACAATGAAACACACACACAGTACACTGCAATAGAATTTATACTGAACATACATGCAAATATAAATTTTAATTTTAAAATTTTGTTTGCCTCAGTTTTCTGGTGTGTTTCTCATCCTTTTTCATGACTTGATCTGATTTATAAAACCATAAATCTGTATCTAGACAGCTTGTGATATTCACAGTGATACACTGTAAATACCACAAGGCAGACAACACATATATCTCAATGCAGGGACAGGGACAACTCGTCTGACGGCTGCATGTACACACGTGTACACGTGTGCACTGCCACGCCAATCAGATTGCAACTGAGGAGTAGCCACATAGGCCTGCTCGACTCAGTGCACAACATAAAGGGACAAAACAAATTCAAGCAAAAATGGCCGAGCAGCATAAAACATTAACAATGAACAAAGTGGCATGGCAAAAGTTTCAGCAAGTACAAGTATGGAATGGCCGAGCACAATACAAGTCAAACATGTTTTCAAACAGCCCAATCAAGCGTCGAGCCATGTCAAAGTCAAACAAAGGTCAAGCATGCAACAACAAAGCAAAATGGTCAAAGAAATGAGTGCAACTACAAAATGGCCAGAAACATACAAGCACAAGTGTTTTGGTTCTTCATGCATACACAAGGAAGGCAAGGGTGGAACCAGATGTCAACATGCAAGTTCAAGAGTGAAAACATTATGGCAGCCTAAATACTAGTGTATGAAGTTCATTGTGAACTCATGCATGGTTCAAGAACATGACATTAAGTGGAAATGCAGCATTTACAACATACTTCAGTACATATAGATGGAGCAACTTAAACTAGTTAAAGAACATGGTGGTGCCGCATTGCAAGTGGACACAACAGCATATACATGCCACAAAGAAGGAAACAGGGGAAGTGATGGCAACAGCTACAAGAATGGCACAAGCGAAGACAATGGTCGAGACAGTGTTAAAATGGTGCAATCAAAATGTTAGACAATGTTCAGATCAGCATATATAACATGGGTGTATTCAGTTTCAAATCTCAAAGTGAAAAGCAAATATATGTGACATTTCAGCCGGTGAAAGTGAAGACAGACCAAACATCACACAGGAAGGGTCGAGCTAAAATGCAAACAAGAAATGACATTAGTGATGCAGCAAAGTACATCAAGTCAGAAAAACATGGTCAAACCAAACAAGTATGACAATGGACAAAATTCATGTACAGCAAGCAGGTTCAAGACAACACATTGGTGCAACTACAAGCTAATGTGGACATGCAGCATATAGCAAGTCTAAGCAGTAACAAAAGTGCACGGTTTCAAGGATCAAAACTGAAAATAGAGTCATAGGTGGTGCTCACAGTGTGTTATGGATACATGTCTAAAAAAAAAATTCATGATCAAATGAATGATTCAGTTTGATACAACCACAAATTGAATCAACACAGTATACATGAAGTCATGCACATAAATAAACAGCTCGACCAAATGATATCACAAGATAAGATTTATACATTGAAGGCCAAGAAAAAGATTAGAGGCATCATCTCATCTTTCAGAATTGTCACATTCAAAGTCGAGGCTTTTTAAATTTCAAAATGGGAAAATATGTTTTGAAGACCAAAATCAGATATCCAGATTCATTCAAAGAAACAGCAACATATCAGTGCAGATTTGGATGCATATTTGGGAGGTTTAATTCCAGAAATTGAAGTTATCATGTTTTTGGCAAGAATTGACAAATGGAAACAAATAAATTGCTTTCAATCTGGCATTTATAGAGCAAAAAGAGATTTTGTTTTTATTTCCAGAAATGAAGCACTCAGTTTTGGCAACTTCCTAAAGGGGACAACAATCAAATATTTTTGTTTCCAGTTTCAGGAAACATAGCAATCGAATTACAAGTGGCCACAAATTCAATCACGCATTTTTCATTTGAGAAAAATCAGAGGAAAATCAAGTGATAGCAAAAAGGGAAGTTTTTTTTTTATAATTATTTTTTAGAAACCGAATTAATCAACAATGGAAATCATTTATTTTGTTTCCAATTTTTTACAGAGACGTTTCAGCAATCAGAGTATATTTCAAAGTCGGGAAGCAACAATTCAAATAGAAGACAGACAAAAGGGGAAACCCTAATCAGATCGAGCCATTCTTCGGTGAAATCAGAGCTCAGTTTAAGGATTTCAAATCCTATTTCTAAACACCAACTCATCACGGGCAAAAATCATCGAAATCAACAAACATCTCGCAAATTTTTCAACACAATAATTTTCAGAAAAACTCACTTTGATTTCGGTCGAGAGTAAGAGATAAAATCCCAAATCGAGACATCTGAGAGCAACAGCGAATCGGAGCTTCAGAGAAGCAATTTCATCAAGCCGTCGATTTGATTTGGGACGAAGCAGGAGAAAACCCTAGCCATTTTTTTTTAGAGCCGCCGCCATTTTTGAGTTTCAGAACAAAAAGGAGATCGGGCAAAAGCAAAGCAAAGGGGCCGGCCAATTCCTAGTTTGACTAGGCCATGTTTTAAAAGGGGGATGACCCCTTATCCTTTTTAACTCCATCTCCTTGGGTTTTTATTTATTTACTTTGTATTTTGTTTATTTTGTATTGTTTTTAAATTGTTTTGTAAACTGTCCAGGAGTTCTAGAGTCTGTAATCTCTAGGGGGAATCAGTCAGGGTATTGATTGTCAGTTAACAGAGTCTGTAAAATCTGGGTTACTGGTTACGGGGTTGTAATCAGGGAAAATCTGTTCAAGGGGATTAGAACAGTCTAGAGTTTTGAGCTTAGGGTTAGAATAGGAGCAGGGGTTTGCGAGTGTACATGGTCTTGTATGCGGGAACTATTCTATCACCTAGTAGAAACCTTAGAAATGCAGCAGTAGGCAGGGTTTTGCCGAAGCTGGGTATATCTGTGTGTGATTTATTTTCTGCATTTCAGTTTCTGCTATTTTCTGTGATCAGTTTATTATTATCTCGTTAAGTTTATATTTCAGTTAAAAACTGTGAAAAACCCTATTCACCCCCCCTCTAGGGTTATTCTAGATCCAACACTTATTTATACGTGGTACCTTGCTCAGATTGATCAAAAATTTAGCAGAGGAAGTAGAAGTAGGGAGACTTATTTTGGAGAGCTTGGGTTGAATAGACAAAACTTGGGATACAGATCGGTTCAATCCAGGGGTAATCCATATTTACCAACACTTAGGTATCTGGTTTTAAACCACTTCTTGTCTCCATATTCTATCCCACTCATATTAAACCAAAGTCTTCTTCCAGGATGTCAATCCAAAGTAGCTAGGCTCTCAAGTCGAGTCGGCTGATCCGATGGTTCCTAGAGTTGAGCATAAGTTGCCTATCCAAGACCTTTTCCATCGACCAATCCACAACTGTTGGGATTTTACATGGTGCCGGTCGATTTAGAATAGTCTGACTCAGACCTTAACCCCAAACCATAACTTTGAGTCCTTCATGTCACTATCTCTTTAAGTTTTACAGATCGTCGAGTAGTTTGGAATTACTAGTCTATAGGTTGGGTTACAATTAGGGCTGTCAATTTCCTACACGACCCATGACCCGACCTGAAACCCACACGGAAATTAGCAGGTTAACCCGACCCGTTTAGTTAGCGGTCATTTTCAGGTCAACCCGAATTTGACCCGTTTATAAACGGGTGGGTTTAGGGTTGACCCACTAACCCGATTTTGACCCGCCAAACCCGATTATATGTTGTATCTCTTCCATACTATTAGTCTTTTATGTATACTGTTAGTGTTAATCTTTTATATATGCAGTAACCAGTATGCTCGTATATGTAAGCTGTTATATTTTACTAATTTATTCTTGTATTTGTTAGTTATATTTTGCTTACAACAACTGTATCTCTTCCATACTGGTAGTCTTTAATTTATGCAGCATGGGAATATATACTTATGTATAGAAAATAATTTTTGGATATGGTGATTTCATGCTTTATATATGTGGTTTCTGTTGGTGACTTTGCAACTTGTTGCATGTTGGTGATTATATAACAGTGTGCATGTTGGTGATTTGACTCTTTTGTTGCTTATATTAGTAGGCAATATCTATCAACGGGTCAAACGGGTAAATCCGATCCAACACGACCGGACATGACCCATTTAGTTAAACGGGTTACGCGGGTCGGTTCGGGTCGACCCATTTATAAACGGGTCGGGTTAGGGTTGGGAAAATATGACACGTTTAATAAACGGGTTGACCCGACCCATTTATAAATCAACCCGAACCCGACTTGACCCGACCCGAACCCGACCCGACACGACCCATTGACAGCCCTAGTTACAATGTCAAACATTTGATTTGTTGTTTCTTTATTGACTTCTATTGGAATCATGAACATCTTTGGGACAAATACCACTCTGTTGAAATAGAGTATAGGAAACAAAGATTGAGTTCTTGCACTTGCTCATTAGGAGTAAGAGTTGGTTCTGGAGCTATAGTATTTTAACTTTTTTTTTTCTTTTGACATCTTTGAATGATAAGATTTCTTGGAGTTATCTGAGTCTTCTCTAGAACGGTTGTAGGTAGTATAAACTAGTGGTGGTAAAGGAACCAAAGGAGAAGGAGGATGGGTACTACAAACTTTTTGGTACCTTTAGACTCCAAATGGTGACTAATGGACTCTCATGTTCCTTTTGAGTTGTAGATTTCAACCGAGGGCAGCGTTCAGTGTCAGAGCCATATTGTTCTTTCCCCTACAGTCTTTACGGTTTGGCCAATCAATACTCTGAGCTTTTATGACGCGTGGCATAGTAAGGGAACTACTACACGAGTCTTTGCTCATGCGGGACTATTTTCTTTTTGTTGTACCTACATGATGGAAAGCTTGAATTAAAATCATTTTACTAACACTCGATCAAATGTTGTGTCATGCAGCATTTGTGTTGTGGTCGTGTCTCTTAGTACACCTATTATCAGTTAACTCAAGGGATCGACCACCCTTATGTTTATCGACATCAATAATCCCTTTTAGCTTGGGAAGAAGCCTTCCACATTGATGCCACCAAATCAAGCATAGAGGTCTCAAGAGGAATATTTGTATGCCCTTTATATAGATCATCAGTGTCATGCATCCCATTTCAGCAGTAGAGCGAGGGATGTGGGCTTCAAGCTTGCCATTTCAAAAGCTTCACAACCATAAAAGGGAAAGGTGTAGGTGGTACTTCTTCTTCTTGACCAATTTCGCCGCTACTAGGCACCTCTATACCTTTGACATTAACCTAAGACCCCTCTGGCTTTTTTCTTAGTTGGGGGCACGACAAGGTGAGCGTCAGAGCCACCTTCTTCCTCCTCTCCTTCCTCTACCTCGGCTACGACTTCCTCTTCTTTGGCAACATCATGATCGATTGTCCTATCATCGTCTAGATAACCGCTAGCACAAAGGAGGTCATCGGAGATCAATAATGTCACATCCTGAAATATCGAAGCAATCTCCTTATGGGTAACCACCCAATTCAGATACTTCAGGCCGATTGGTCTCGGAGGACTACTTGCACAGTTAAAATGTAGCATTATTTTAGAGCTTATGGATCAGTTGACATAATATCGCCTAAGTAAGTGAGAGCGAAACTTGCATCCTTCAATCCAAGGTCATTTGAACCTTGAAGGACAACATATATAAAACGAACCATGTTTGAAGTTGCTAAGTTTACTATAACAAGCTAAAATTTAAGAATAATTAATTAACGGATTCTAATGTTTTATGAAAATATAACGTTATATGTCAATAAATAAAATTAATGGAAACATTCAAAGTAATGTAATAAAGGAATAAATAAAGACTTACATGATAGACATGACATTAAAATCTAACAAAGAGTATTAAATCACAAATGTAAAGGCACGCTTTTGAACTTGAGAAGTAACGCTCATAATGAACAGTAAATAAGAAATAATTTTAAGTTGAGATAAACTAGATGTCATATTTATAACTATTGCGAAGATCTTTCCTAGATGATCAATCTGACATATATTTGGTATATTTGGATTTATGTTTTTGAAAATACTGACTTAGTAAGTTTATAAGATACGCATATAATACCAATAACTTTCAATGTTCTAATTTTATGAACAAAAGTTGTGTTAGGCAGAGTGGTAGTGCGTGCAATTCCTAGACTAGAGGTCTTGAGTTCGATTCCCACCAATGAAACATTTTTAAAGTCTAAGAAGACCAAATAAAAACATGATTGTCCCAAGTGGGAAGTATGTGTGTATGTGCATATATAAGTAAAAGACATATATTTCGTCTCTTCCTTCCATACATTTTTTGTAATGCGCAGCGTTAGGTCGCTCGATCCGAATCAGTCGCTAAGCCGACCAAGACCGTTCGAAACCCCTGATTGTTTTGAGAACACGACAAACCAGAACGCAAACAGAAGAACATTTCATTGTTAATTACAACGATTCCATCAGAATACAAGAATATACAGAGTATGAATGAATAAAATACATTCAATAATTATCAGAGATTACAATAAATTATATAGCAGCGGAAAAATAATACAAAACACCACTGAAAGTAATACACGGATACAGAGCTTTCCGAGTATCGTTCCAGCTGTAAACCAGGTTCCTGTGAATACAGATCTGCAAAACCAAAACTACTAGCTGTCCGTGTCAAAATAAGGGCATCCAGAGTTTAGGTTAAAACAATAAACTCCAAGTCAGTCATGTGACTGGTGTGAGAACTAAAACAGTTACCAAGTGAATACGTGCCTTTCATTGCTTAGTGAATTATTGTCCAACCTTTGCCTGGCCAAGCCAGTTGGAATGGGGTTGGTACGGAGTGACTGGTACCCTGTTTTGGTTTTTACAGATCTTGTTTTGATTTGGTTGTGGTATCGGCTTGTCTGGTTGGAGTATGTTTGAATTTTCGTGGAGTGTTGGCATATGCAGTAACATCTAGAATTTCTTGTTGGTTTCGCGTCTTGCTGTCCTTTTTCCTGGAATGCTTCAATCACCTTATCAACCGTGTCTTCTTAGGGAGCGCAACATATTCTCTAGCACGATGAGTTTTATTTTAGGTGATTGTGTTCTGGTCAGTATTTCAGTTGAGATGGTACCAATGGAGGCTCTGGATTTTATTTGTGTATGTTGATGTCATCTAGTTTGGTCAATTAGTTGGCAGGTGTGGTTGTAGTTTGTTAGGGAGTGTGTTTGTGGATCTTCCTTTTTGTAGATGGTGAACTACTACTGATACGTTAATTGTTGCCATGCAAGTTTTGTAAGTTGTAGCATGTTAATGTTGGTGCTGGTGTTCTGGTTTATTGCATGGTTTACTTAGGAACACAGGAGAACCTATGCTCGAATCATTGCTTAATTTCTTTGAACTTATCAATTCCTTCCTGCCTTCATTGATCTTGTTCGACTTGCTAGAAATTTTCATATGTCACTATTCGTTTTGGTCTGCGTATATGTTTGTTGGTTTGCTCGGTCATCTTTCTTATTGGTAAAATGGTGAAGCAACTGCTGAGATTTGGAAGTAATTTTTTGGCATACTGGCTGCATATTTTGTGGACCTGCAAATATCCATGTTTTATTCCGTGTAATCTACCATGTTACCTACCGTGTAATTTCCATAGGTCCAAAGCCACTCTTACAACTGTTGGAGTTGACTTGTGTGATGCATGGAGCCTTATGTTACGCTTTTTAGCAAGTGGGATGAAATACTTGTACGACGCCAGTCTTGATGTTATTGCATATTTGTAATGTATATGGATGTAATGTAATGTTTAATAGCCTAGTTAAATTAGACTAGCTCTGGTACCATCAGCCTATTAGGTAGATTGGACAGAACACTATAAATTCCGTATGCGGTGGACAGTCCACCTTAAAAACTGATGTAGCTGATTGTTAACTACAATCACATGTTCCATATTGTATTTTTTTTTTATTAGTTATAATAAAAAGGTGTTTGCGGTCACCTTAAAAACCGGTCGGCTTTGTCAAAAAAAAAAAATATACAACACATATAACATCAAAATGTACATATAAGGAAACACTATGTACAGGTGTATGTATATGTACATACATACATACACATATATACACACACACACACACACACATATATATATATATGTATGTATATGTATGTATATATATATATATATATATTTGTGTGTGTCTAAATATATATATACGTGTGTGTGTATATATATATATGTGTGTGTATGTATGTGACGAAAAGGAATTTCGCTCGGTCCGAATCAGTCGCTAAACCGATCTAGACCGTTCGAAACGCCTGATTGTTTTGAGAACAAGACAAAATAGAACGCAGACGGAAGGACATTTCATTGTATATTACAACAATGCACCAGAATACAAGAATATAAGAGTATAAATGAATATTACATAGAAATATCAGAGATTACAATAAATTACATAGCAGCGGAAATAATACAATACACAACTAGAAGAGATATACGGATACAAAGCTTTCCGGATATCATTCCAGCTGTAATCCAGGATCCTGTGAATATAAATCTGCAAAACCAAAACTACTAGCTACCCGTGTTAAAATAAGGGCACCCAGAGTTTAGGTTAAAGCAATAAACTCCAGGTCAGTCATGTGACTGGTGTGAGAACTAAAACAGTTGTAAATCTTTATTTTTAAAGTTAGGTAAATCACGGGACCACGCCGTATAACACGGAATGGGTTTCCTCCCAAGAATACCAATGCATAAAACAACAGCGCAATGCTAAATAAAGAAGAATGAAGCTATTATAAGACCCAGTTCCCATCACACAATGCAATCGCAAGCCGGAGGATAGGGTTTTTACCTTATAATAACCAAGAATGTTTGATACGTTTAAAACAAATCATTTGATACTATTATAAGTGCATAGTGTATAAAACAACTTCAAATCATAAGTATCAATCATAGACGGCATGAGCGCCCCATCCCACTATGCCGCCATACTAGGCTCTACAAATAAAACCGCAAATGTCAAGTATTTGGAAGTTGGATTTCCATCTATGAACCGAGGCCAGGGATCGTCCTCTACCGATTCGAGACAATTTAGCCCATGTCTCAGGCAAGTACTCAGTCAAGCCTTGGAGCGACAGGGCCGGTCCACCGATGTGGATTAAAATTCCTGAACACTGCGTTTCCCTGCCCTTTGGGGCGTAAATGAGCCAAGAATGACTCCATCGGACCCGGATCGTCCGATCAAACTGAGGCGCCTCGCAACAGCAACAACCACACAGGTGAAAAGCATATAAATGTCAGGGCTGGTAGGTCACTGACACCACCCTAGCTAGAAAGAAACGCATGCCCTCCCTGAGGTCCTCTCCCGTTTTTGGTTCACAACCGGGGTGCGAGGCTCGCGAATTCACGTTACACAAAACTGTGCCACACAGGCTGTGCTTTGATCATCACCACAAGACTTTGCTTTTCAACAGAAGCCTTGATCAATTGCCACTTAGGCATGCCACACAGGCAATTTACTCCATGCGTTTGATATCCATCAATATATAACCTCTGAGCTCGTACGTCTCAGAGAATGGCGTTAAGCAGGAGAATAAATTCTTTGCCGCCAAACAGATATATATTTAATAGAGATCAATCACACGGACTAAAATCCAATGTCAGACACACAGTCCATTTACAAGTTCGTTCTGGGTCTGAACGAAACCGGAGGCACCTAGTACCCCGCATATCCATCAATCTCCATGTACGTCTGGACGATCACCAACTGTTTCCATCTTCTTGGGTGTACAACCCAATCAAGATTATCAGTAATCACCCAAACGACGTGAAGATCTCCGGTCTTCGACCATCGTCTTCATCTTCGACTTATCGTCGTATCAGTTATTCAAAATGGGATAAACCCGGTCTTCCCGAATAACTCGCGTATATTTTAAATAAGTGTTACACAAACACAACATATGCCTCATTCCAATTCATCAGTCACTAACCGTAAATTAATCAAGAGAATAATTCCCCAAATATTAACCCCGAAGGCCGAAACCAACATCAGATCAATATCCAGAAAACCGTTCTGCTTGGCTAACCGACAGTTAGTTTCTAAATTTCACATTCATAGGGGAAGGTTCCCATTAATTTTATCAAAGATAAATCCTTTAAATTTATTCTTTAATCTATTTTTGAATATCGATTCAAACAAGTCGGGATTAACGAACCTTACCGAAGTAATCATTTGTTTTAATTTCCCAATCCCAACCTATTCATCCCTTGAAGTAAAACTGGTTATACTTCATATCTAACACCACGGTGTTATCGGTAAATTCAATTACCATTTCACGTTCAAATCTAATTAAAGATTTAACTACCGCCTGGAGCAAAACTGGTGATACTCCATTCTCGATCATTTCAATCTAATTAAAGATTCATTAAAACTCCACTTAGTTTTAATCTGTGACTGGGTTAAAGAATCAGTGTCATTTAAAACACGGTTCACGATAAACCCAAAATCACATCCCATTAATTATCGGGTTAAAGAACAAGTGTTATTTAAAACACTGTTCACGATAAACCCAAAAATCAATATCAATTCAATTTCAATTAAATATTATTTAATTGGTACACTTCATTTAATCTAAGTAAAAAGATTTAATCTTTTCTCAACTGGGTTCAAGAACAGTGTTAGTCAAGACACCATTCACGACAAACCCAAATCACATTTGATAATAAATACAAGGCTCTGAATAGAAAATATCCCGGCTTATCTTCAATATCAAATTCGACGACAAACAAATATCGTATTGGAAATAACGATATATATATCTATATCTTTCAAATTTCCATAACAACATCTGTATAATCACGAAATCCAACATCAAAATATTCCGAAGACAATTTCGATTCAAATCCATTCCAATGCAATCATTGGAAATTCTGGTTATTTTCAAAACCATTTCAAATTCAATTTATTTATTAAAAAATAAATAGAATTATAATTCTAGTTCAAAACTAGTTCATTTCGATAAAAATCTATTTTTATCTTTTCAAATATGGAATTTTTCATCCCAATTTTTTCCCAAATCATTTCTTATGATTTTACATAAATTATTGATATTTTAAATAATTTTATCAAGGCCCGTATAGTCGATTTCCATCAGCGGCCATCGAACTGCACTTACAACGACCTTTTCCAAATTTGATTTGGACATAATTCCAAATCCAACCGTTAGATTTCCAATTTCTAATATTCGTTAGAAAGATCTTTTCAATACGAACCCAACGGTTCCGGTTTTAGGAGAATCCTACGGTCGGATCTCCCGCAATATCCGTTCGAAGTCAATGGTCGAAATTCGCGAACTGCCGCGGCGCGGCGCGTTCTATTCAGGCCATTTTATTATATATATAATATATACTTCGTCGATTTCCTTTTAAAACGTAGTATATAAATCGTTTAAATTCATTTTCAAAACGGTTTCAACTTCATATTCAATTTCAAATCACAATTGAATATTCTAATTTAAATTCATTTCAAATTGATTTCAATTCGAATTGATTTCTAATTCAATTTCAGTTCGTTTTCAATTCAATTCAATTTCAATTCGAATTCATTTCTATTCCATTTCAATTCGAATTCATTTATATTCAATTTCAATTCGAATTTATTTATATTCAATTCTTTTCAAAACATCAAATTTTGAAATCATTTTCGATATTCATTATAAAATGAATAAAATCGATATAAATATCGTTCACGTCAAAATGGCGTCAATCTAATCAATACGACTTCATATATTTCTATTTTCAAATATTCTATTTCAAATATTTCCTTTTCAAATATTTCTATTTTAAAACTGGAATGAGGCCCAATCAATTACCATATAATGTTAATTATATGGGTTTTCTACAACACATGTATATATCAACAACGATGAATAATCAACCATCATCCAAAGTGCATTCTACACTTTATAAGCATCAAATATAAATATTCAACGCTTATAACAGCCTGTCAATCAATCGATCGACATACAACTAAACAATCGGGATTAGTGTACGTTAAATATCATCCCAATACCCGTGTGGGGTTTCAAACAATCAATCACAGATTTTATTTGTGCAGTTGGGCGATGTGTAAAATTTATCGTCCCAATCAATGTCCTTCAAATAGGTGTACATAAACAAACCGTCCGGTTTGTAAATGAATATTTATTTATTCACATTCACGTTAAAAATTATATTTTTAACGATCAAACTATTTTATTCAACCTATGAATATTCTATTCGGTTCATTTATTAAATAAAATGTTATCTTTATTTTTCTAACTTACATTTAGAAAACTTCGGCGGCATAACGGCACGATACTAGAAACGGGACAAGGCCTAGCCTTATCCCCGGTCTAGTGAAGGCCCACGCCATTCACACATCAATCAAATCAATTTCATTTCACCAAACAATTCAATTCAAACCAAATAATCTAACCAACTACACAACCAAACAATTAAACAAACAAGCCATCCATGGTCTGTGGATGACGGGTGTCGGGTGCTACTAAACACCGTCTGCATCCTAGTATATATATATAACTAGAAAATTGAATCAAAGAGTGAGAAATTCTCACAGAATTGCTAATCCAACGCCACGACTCTTCTATTGTAGAGATCTTCGTCGTTCTCGCCTTTTCGTCCTCTTCGTTGCCCGTAGCCACTACATATGTAAAAATCGAATTTTTACTTCGTTATTCAATATATAAAAATCGAATTTTTACTTCGCTATTCAATATATTAAAATCGAAATTTTACTTCGCTATTCAATATATAAAAATCGAATTTTTACTTTGCTATTCAATATATAAAAATCGAATTTTTACTATGCTATTCAATATATAAAAATCGAATTTTTATGATGATATTCAATATATAAAAATCGAATTTTTATTTCGTTATTCAATATATAAAAATCGAATTTTTATTTCGTTATTCAATATATAAAAATCGAATTTTTATTTCGTTATTCAATATATAAAAATCGAATTTTTCCATTTCAAATCTACATATAAAAATCTCACTTTTATTTTTAGAGAATTCATATAAAAATCCGACCTTTCATACATTAAAAATCCGACCTTTCATACATTAAAAATCATCACTTTTATACATTAAAAATCACTACTCTTATACATTAAAAATCATCACTTTTATTTCGTAAACAAAAATCAACCGAGACTAGAACAAAAAGGACTCACATTTTGAGGTAGAAATCGAGTCTTGGTGGCTAGAGGAGGATCCACACCAGCGGTGAAGTGTTCAGATGGCGGCGTCGGGCCTACATTGGCCGAAGGTGATGGGTTCGGGGTTGTTTCTCTTTGGAATGGCGGTTTCAGAAGGGGGAAAGGCGGAGGAGGAGAGGGACGGTCGAGGGGAGGCCACGGTTGTCGGCGGTGGGCCAAGGAAGTGGCGGTGGAGGGGTTTTCCAGGGGGCGCGTCGGTTACAGGAGGGGGGGTTTGGGGCTTCGTGCGGTTTCAACGGAGAGGGAGGGGAGAGAAGAGAGGCAAGGGGGAGGACTTGGTGGTGGGCGCGCCACCGTCGGCGTCGGGTGGAGGGTGGAGCAGCGCGAGATCGAGGAAGGGGGCGGGTTTTTGGAAATCGGGTTTTTTTTTTCTAATTGGGCTGAACGGTTTTTGAATGGGGGAAGGGAGTTAGGGCTTGAGATTATATTATATAATTTAATATTTTATTCTATTTTAATTTTCAAAAGGTTGATTTTCTTTTTGAATTCGAAACGGGACCCAACGACTGTCGTCCCTAGCGTTTTACCCCCATTCCGAACACAATGGGATATGTTTCGTAAGCCAATTCAGCTGTTTCAATAGGTTTTTCGCAAAATCAAAATATAAATCAGTATATATTGAATTTGAAGGCACATTTCTATTTACCTGGGTCACATACGGACCCCGAAAATTACAGAAAAATTATTTCTAACTTTGTATTGACGATACGGTCCCAACAAAACTAGTTTCGTCGAATTCTGAGACCGTTTGAAAAATGGCCAATTTCCAGTCGATTAAAATCAACTAAAACTGGTCAAACGCGTTTTCCTTTGCCACGCTCACATATTGATTCAAAAAATTATGAAATTTGAAACCTAGCAATAATTTGACATCACGGATCCAACAAAAGTGGTTTCGTCAAAATCCGAGGTCGTTTGCAAAATTCCCATTTTTAAGGGCCTGAATTCCATAGCGACTATTCAGAATTTTCAACTGGACATATCTTTTTATCCCCGCTATGAAATTTCAATTTTTCGAATTCGTTGGAAAGATATTCTCTATTAGATCCTATTATTTTTGGTTTCACTAAAATCCGGATTGTTTTGCACCCGGTACATTCAATTGAAGTTTGAAATCGAATTATCGAACTACCGCGCCATTTTCAATTCCTTTTATAATTATATATAATTATTTATATTCTATCGTCGATCTATATAACTATATACGATTGAATTTTATTCAAAATAAATTTCTCGTCATTTTTATTTAAAATAATTCATTTTAAATAATTAAAATTCGCTAAAATTGCCAAAATAAAAATTTTATACTGGCTCAGATTTTCGGGTTGTTACAATGTACATATATACATGTGTGTGTATGGAGTACATGTTGATTCATATTGTAATACATGAATTTCATAGGTTGTGAATTAATCTCACATTAATTACATAAATCATGGATTAATTGCACACTAGTTAACATGTTTTTCAAATCCTATATATATGTATATATAACCTAATTTTTGAATGTTAGTAACTAATTGGACATTGATTGACACATAAGTCAATCAATATGGCTTAATAGAGGTTTATTTCCTAGAATAATTAGTGATGCTTATTTTATAATTTTCGATGACTTGGCAAATTCTGATTGGCCTATTTTTAAACTTAAGTGACATGCTCTGATTGGTCTGATGACATGGCTGGCTCAGATTTAATTCATAAATCGATGTCCTATGATCCTCAGTTTAACCTATAAATAGATCTCCTACTCCCCTCTTCACCACACAAATCTCTTTCCCGCCTAGGTTAGTCTTCTATTTTGAAGACAAACCAAAGGTTAGTCTTCTATTTTGAAGACCAATCAAACTAAATTTAAATTTTAGGGGAATAGCGTGTGTGTGTGTGTGTGTGTGTATATATATATATATTGTAGAGATGGGTTCTGCTGGGGCCATGAGGGAAATTTTTTATGATGAGTTTAATAATTGTTAGATTTTTGGTATCTTAAAGTAAATAGGTATTAGAGTAGTTGTTAACTTACAGATTTATTTATAGTTCTTACAACTTTTTTCATTTTACTATAAGTTATAGTTTTTCAGTAAATATTCTTTTATTTTACTATTTTCTGTCTTTTTCTTACAGCTTTTATTTAGTTAATATTAAAAATACTATAAGATATCTTCTCAGTATTCTTTCCCTCATTCCATGTCTGATTTGCAGTTTTATTTTAATTTTTGGTTATACCCAAATTATACCTAAATTCGCAATATTGGCATATGTATACGGTTGATTTAGGTGACTTATTTTATGCGCCTAATTTTATGCGACTGATTATAATCCTTTATTTTGCATGCATTGTATACAACTGACTTGGGCGACTGAGTTATGCACCAAAACTTATGCAACTGATTATAATACCTTATATTTCTTGCATCGGAAAATATGATTCAATTTGAATTATGTAGAAGAGGATTTGATAATTTAGGCTAAGTTGGCATATAATGTAAAACTGTAACCAAAAGGGATTTTGGACTGAAAATAGGCAAACCTGATAAGGTATACAAAATGACTATGATACAAGTTATGACAGAAAATGACAGAAAATGGACTGTGACATATTTGCATAAACATGCTGAACTAGGTAGTAAGATGATCCAAGTAGAGGTGGGTACGGGAGCGTTTCAGTTGTTCAATATTCATGTGTTGAACCGATTGGGGAAAATAAGACACTGTAATGCCTGTGGTAATGCTATGTCTTTTTGCTGATTTGTCGGGCCTGATAAACCCAAGACCCGTAGTGGACGTAGGTTATCATTCTATTTTTTAGTAGCCGATCAATGGGTAGTATTAGGAAAATCATCCTAATTATATCATGCTCTATAATTGTGAAAGTGCAAACAATCAAATGGTTATTGCAATAAAATTAGCAATCGAATAAGATAGAAATTGACCAAACCTTTAATCATCATACATCATTTGTAACAACTCAAATTCCAACAGACCGATTTTTTTTCTAAAATTCCAATCTATCGAAACCCGTGTTGGTTTGCTCTGGTATCTTGGAGAAAAGACAGAGACATAAAATATGTCAAAGCTCGGAAAAACATCTCACAGCGGAAGGGATAAAATATAATGCAACCAAAATATGGCCTTACCATAGTAATATTACTGCCCAACCAGTATCCAAGGCTATCATGTCTCTACCACAAACCTAACCTGTGAGTATGTTATGAGGAAGGGGGTCAGAATACAAGTTCTGGTAATTAGATTTAAATCACACATTCTAGATAATTCTACATATATCGTTCAGTTACATCTTCTTATTTATTAGGTTATTAGCGCTCAAGGCTTACATCCACGTCGTACCCATCTATTCCCTAGTAGATTAACATAATACAATGTATATGTAGCTACCCCCAAATTAAGGTACACCCCATCGTACCCCACTCGCACGGTCTCCCCCGTAACACCACAGGAATATATGCAGTCCCTCATCATACGTTATAGTAACGTACGGATCTCTGTATACGACAACACTACATCTCGCATAGAACCAATATCATCGTTGTACGTAAGCATACTGACTGCCATATCAAACCATACAATCGAATTAGGTTCCCCCATCGAATAATGCCCTAAAGCATACAATACACCACCCAAAGCGAATGTGTATGTATATAGGCCTCCCCACGTACGTGTCGTCAATCGTACTCGATGTCTTTACTGCACATATCCTCTATTGTACACCTGAGCCCCGTGGCAAGGCCACGCAAGAAACACAAAACTCGGTTGGGAGTTTTTCAGATATCTGTCTATGTACAGATGCTAAGGTCTGCATTTACAGTAGCTATGGTCCCTCCTGACCCCTCCCTCAACTTGTGAAAGGCGACCTACAAGAGAACTAAAACCTGTCCCTCTATGCCCTACCACAAAAATTGTATTGGCCGCCCTCGGCTATAGCCTTGATAGCAAAAGGTCTATGGTATGTTGGAATTCTCCGCCTTTCCACCTCACGTACTACAAACGAACTGACTGCAGATGGTATGTAGACGACGACTTGCTATCTCCTAGGTTAGACCTATCAGAGCACTCAAAGTTGGTCATAACCTAGCCTAGTCACAAGGCGCTATGAATCGCCAAATCATCTAAATCACCCAACGGTCTTTTGATTGCCCTCTATTATTGCAATCAAGGCATACTCACTGCAAACCTACCCTCTGTGAGCACGGGCCGAACTCTGTCACAACACAGAGGGATATCAGAAGTACCCTCTACATCCCAAGAAGTCGCGTGCTTTCGCTTCTAGTCCTCTTGGAGCCTACTAAACAATCAGATGAACGTGTGCTCCCCCTTGCGCCTTACGACACCACGATGATCTACCCCGTTCGATTATTCATCCTCTAACGTATGGACTGGCCCAAGCGCCTCATTCTAACATGTTATTGGTCCTTATGTCTAAACATCCAATTATGTGCTTGCTCTACCTCATCAAGTTTTCCTTCTTAACTTGGTTATACCCATTCACATTAACCTTTTGTTCAAGTTACCAAGTTCCTCTTGCTTATTAATTTCATTTATAACATAACCCATTTAAGTTTATTAATAAGCCTAGAACATGTTATTCTCTACCATCTCTTTGCGTTATTCATTGTCTCATAATATGTTCTACTTGATTTGTAATTAAGTACACCTCAATTTACATGTTTCCTATTTAACATGTCTTTACTTTTCTTATGATTAAATGCAACTTATTTCTTTCATAAGTTTGCCTCGTTCCTTCTTATTTAATCATAATCCCTTACACTGTCACTACAACTTATCGTTGTTTACTTATTAACTTAGTTCTCTTAATTAAAGTTTACTAATAAGTTTCCTTCTCCATTAATATAACATATGTTGTCCCTATCAGCAAGTTTCATATTCTCGTTCTCACATTTAACTTAATTTACAATTAAGTACAACTAATTTTATTACATAAGTTATTCTCTTTTCTTTGTCGTTCATTATAACCTAAATTATAACTCTCACTTGTCCCTAGGATAAGCCTACCTATTATCTTCCATTTTCACTATCAAGTTTATTCATAATAGGTTATTATCATTCCCTGTTCATTCCAATCCATTAACTATAATATATGTTCCTTATTTTATTAAGGAAAACATTTCATGCACCTTATCAGTTTGACATACAGAAGGAATCAGTGATTTATTTTAATAATGTATTCCTATCCAAATACGTAGTTGCAAGTAATTTATTTTCACTTTCTTTATGGTGACCTACTTGCAACAACGTTCTCAGAAATAGGTCACTTAGGGAAACACATCACCTTTACTTCGTATCCCACTAACTCAGCCCATTACGCACCTTCCATTATCTTATTTTCTGAGTTAGTCATTTAATTTCTAATTCACTGAAACCTTTGCTTTTAACCGCCATTAGAGTCATGTGTTTCTACTTTATATATATATATGTGTGTGTGTGTGTGTGTGTACATGCACTAGACCTCTCACATCAAACCGACAGCTTGTGGACGCTGGATTTGCCGGGCGGTTTCGGGCATTCTTCTACCATAAGTTGAGTCTAACCTCGTGTCTATGCCCAGTTGCGGTTTTCTAAATCTTGGCACACTCTCTTTCCCAAAATCTTATTGTATTCTCTTCTTACAAGTTAACATTTTATGCCCAACATTTATTGCACATTCTTGTTAATAAGTAGTTTATTTCACCCCCAATTAATATCAACCCAAACGTGTCTTAAACTTCTCAATTTGACTTTACCCATGTGCATATAACCCCACACTTTTAATCTTAGGTCCTCAATAAATAACATTTTCCCATATTCCATTTTTCCATTATCTTTACCCCAAGCGTCTCTAATTATTCCAATTAAATTTGCACATATGTTCTACGAGATTGACCTAGGCTCGAAAGTAGCCTGGGCTTATAAAATAAAAGGGGAAGGAGAACAGAATAGACACATAATAAAGATTGTAATTATTCAACATGTTCATTAAGTTAAACATTTCAATCGGGGAATGCTAAACGATAGATATACCATTATTCAAAAGGTATTTTTTAAACCCACTCACCTAAAAGCTTTCCAAATCTTGAATCTGATCTAGATCTAGCGTTCCATGGTTCCCCTAACTGGATCTAGAACCTAAATAACCATGGATCTATAATTTTAACCCCAAAAATAAAAATAAGAGAAGAAGAAGAACTAAATAGATCAGATTCACATATTACCTCACACGTAGCAGAAATCTAGTTGCCTATATTGTAGATCAAATCTCGTATCTTCAAATCTTGAATCAGAAGAAGCCTAAGATCTAAATTTTATTTTTCGAATAGGTTTGGAGGAAGAAGAGAAATGGAAAAGCCTAGGAAGCACTCCAGAAACATGAGAATGAAGCTAGGCCCTGCTAGTCTATTTATAGGCGTAGAAGAAAGCTCTGAACCATCGAATTAAGTAAGGTATAATCTGAGCAGCTCAAACAAACAAAAAACACGTCAGAAAACGCTCCAGAAAATTCCAGATCTGGGTGGTGTCGACCCCTACGTTGGGGTGTCGACACCCTCCTTGGGGTATCGACACCTATGTCAACTCCCATGGATTCCCTGCTCTTCTGGAAAATTCTAATTATATGTTTATATATAATTGTCTTATATGTATGCAAACTTGCAATGCTCATAACTTCTTCATACGTTATCCGTTTTTACACAAACTTGGTGTCTATCTAAATCAGAATTTCAAGACGAACGCAATGGTGATGTCTGTTTTACTTATTTCTCATTACTAAATTAAGTATCATTTATTTTATTATTTCCTTTGTTACATGCATTGTTATTGTGTTAATTTTCCTTCTCCTCATCGTATGAACTTATTTAATTTATACTTTTTCTTTATATATATGTCTATGCATATATATATATATATACACACACACACATATATGCACATTTTAATTATCATAAAATGCAGGGTGTTACATCATTCCTACGTGTTCACCTGATAATTGTGCACATACACTTTCCTACATGACACTAAAACTATTATTCTGTCTATTACCTTTATTTATCAATCGTGTTAGTATTTATACATCTCACCAGACTTTATGTCTGACTCACTCCTCTTTCCTCACTTTTTTTCACTCGATATGTTAACAGGTTGGTTGTAGTGTGGATTGCTTGAAGTACTTTTTCTTGGAGGCTTGTCTTAGTAGTTGGTGATTCTCATTTTTCTTGTTGTACCTTATTCCATTGCTCTGGTTGTATTAATGGTTGACTTGAGGGATACCTTTTTATTGTACTTTGATTTTATGATAGAGATGTACTTTTTCTTAAAACACTTGTATAAAACTTAACTTATGTGAAATAATTTTTTGTAATGGAAAAATTATTTAAGAAATAAATGTTTCTGTTGTTTTTTACTTTATGTCATGTGAATATTAGTCTCTATGAATTGTTTCTTTGTACCTACAACGCTCTGCATTCCTTAGTATGACCTTAATTGGGAGGACTAAAGGGTGTGGGGTGTTACATTTGGTATCATAGCCTAAGGTTACATGATTCCTAGGAATTGTAAACAAAATCACAACTATAACTATTATTATTTCTATCTACACAAACTAAATCAAAAACCTAAATAATCATAAAATTCACCAGAAAAAGCTTTCCTTGTGGACCCGGTAGAACCCCATAAGAAAATAAAATAGAAAATATTTTTATTTAATCTCAATCTCCTAAAATTTATAATTAAGGTGATATATCTCCAAAAAGAAGACTAGCCTACAATTTAGAACTAGGGTGGACTGTCTCTAGAAGAAAACTAGCCTAGGCAGGGAAGAGATGCATTGTAAAGAAATGGAGAGGGGGTTAGAGGTTTATTTATATGTGAAGCAAAAGATCCTTCATCGTTAGGCTTTGGTTCTAGATCTAAATCGACCGCGTCCTTGGATCAATCCGGATTAGCTAGCCACATCAGCCAATCAAAAAACACATCAGCCTCGGAAAATCCTGTCTGTTTAATCAATTTCGTGCTTGGAAAGCATACATGTCAAGCACATATTGGGTCGACCAAGAACCAATCTGAGGCGACACATAGGCTGACCCAATTGCAATGGGTCGACCCGATTGTTGCTAGGTCGCACTCATGCAACAGCTAATATTTTTTATTTAAATTTCTGATTTGAATTTCAAACTTTGAATAGTCGTATCTCCTTCGTTTTAAGTTGTTTCATGAAGCCAAATACGTATTTGAACCAGAAAATCGTAACGGACCCAATGGCTCAATCCCTGTTTCCAAATTACCACGGTTTTACAACTTATAAATTTATTAATTAATTTATGTATGTTAAAATTAAGGTTGTTATATCCTCCCCTCGTTAAAGGATTTCGTCCTTGAAATCTCTGAGGTAGGAGAACAAGATAAGTGTTTACACACAATTATCTACATTTGTCTACTCAACCATCATTATTTGCAACAATTGTCCTTAATTTTTCTAATGCAATCTATGTATTTATGCAGTAGTGTTATGTGTATGATCTTAACTAATGCAAAAGATTAGGCAGTCTACTGAATGAGTTGACCTTCTTTTATGCAATCATGTATTGGGGATGCAGATTAAGGATCGATCAGTAGACTTCTTTTACGCAATTATCCATTGGGGATGCAGATTAAGGAACTTAAGTTAAATTAAACACTAGAGGGGGGTAAATAGTGTTTTATGAATTTTATTAATTACTTGAATTTTTTTTGGATCAAACTGAATGTTACGCAAATCACAGATATCAACAATCACAGATGGAAAAAAATAAAAAATAGTAAAAGGAAAGTATACAATGAGATTTTATACTGTTTTAGAATTCCCATACATCCAATCCCACACAACGCTGGATTGATGTGGATTTTTATTCAAATAATATCCAAATTACAACCCTTGATTTCAAGGCTATAAGGGCACATCCCAACTGCTTCTGAGTACAGTGAGACTCAGTTGATTTTTCAGGCCACAACTATACACCCAATCGACTTCCAGGATACAATCGCACCCAGTCAATTTATACGGGACACGACCAAACCCTTTTCTTATCAGTTTTGGAGGATGGACCCGATATAACTTGATCTGGCGATCTTTGATTGCATGATTCCTATAACTCTTCAGTAGCACTTGAATTTCAAAGGGATTTTGAAAGAGAATTGAAAGAGAAAGAGTTTGATATACTTTTCTTTGGAAATCGGCAGAGTATAAGTATAGAATTAGAGAATTTAAGAAGAATAATGGTAAGAGGATTAGGAAAAGAAGGAGATGAGAAGTTATAAAAAAAGCGAATTCTGAAGCCTTTATATAGTTTTCCAACAGCCACATCCTTTCAGAAAAGATTTGAATTCAAAAGACGCAACTTTTCAAAATTTAAATTTCAAACAAACGACACATATGTCGACATACCACTTTGTATACGTCGACATATACTAGTGTATTTCAAAAATAATTGTTTAAATCAAAGTGAACAATGTTTAAATAAATTCAGGTGATTTATGAGTTAAAACAAAATATATTCGTTTATATTAAATAAAGTATTTCAAGTAGATATATATATAACATATATTTAAGATGATTAAAATTCTAAATATAAAGTGTTATAAAAGTATACATATATAATCATGACTTTATTTTAAAAATTAATAATGAAATTGAAAACATAAATAATTATAGTAAAATTAGAACTAACTTTATAAGTAAAAACCATTTGAATTAAAAGTTAAAATATATTAAGTACAAAATTAAAAACAAGAGTTTAAATATATTCCAGGAGTTAAAATAAATCTAAGAATTCAAAGATATAAAATTAAAATAAGAAAGTAATTTTGTAATCAATTTGAAAATAGATTTAAACATGAAGGTAATCTCTGAAAATATTCGAAAATAGTAAAAGAAGTTTGAAAACAGAATTCTGTGCTATTTAGAGTTTTAACAAGATATCTAGACAATATCACTCTATATTTCTTTAACTCTTGAACTCTTGTATTCTTGATACTCATGAGTCTTGTATCTTGAACTCTTCTATTTTGAAATTTCGATTGTTTAAACTGTACAATCTTCAATAATAAATTCCTGCATAGATTTCCTCTCTCTCTCTCTCTCTCTCTCTATATATATATATATATATATATATATATATATATTCTAGATAACTGTGTTAATATATATTTTATAATAATAATAATTGCGACAAGGTTGTTGTCATCAAAATCATCATCAATAACATTTTAGTCCATAGCAGTCTCCCCATTTTTAATGATGACAACCTTGGTTTATAAAATACTCATACTTATTTATATCTAGTGTCTTGATTCTCCAGTTACCCCCCTTACTCCATTAACTCTTATAAAAATTACTAACTCCCTCTTAATCTAAGCCCTACTTTATAATTATCCCCCATTGTCATCAATAAAAACTAATCAATCCTAAGTAAACTATAATACTCCCCCTTAAACTAAGACATACTTCTAATATCTAAAATTAGGACTAATGATTCTAAAACTACTCTAATCTAAACTTCGTATACAAACCTAGTTCTACGCTTAGATATATACACTTGAAAACCGTAGAGAATTAAATAACTTCCTTAAACATATAACATACAAATACAATCTTACATTATTATGATATGTTATATCACAAATACACAAAAACATTTAGCAAATATTTACATGAATAGTTACGTGAAGTAGTGATTACTCGTATATACGAAACATAACCATTGATTGTTTTTTGATAATTAGGGATTTCTGAATCGGAAAATTTGGGTAATGAAAGCAAAATTCTTTATATTGTTCAATCATTCCCTTATTTATCAAAACAAACTTTGCCAACGCAAATCACTTGATCGTCTTCATCCATTCCTTGATTTTCTTCTTCTACTTCCTCTTCTTCTTCTTCTTCTTCTTCTTCTTCATCTTCCTTCGTAGGATTGTGAACTTGAATGTCGGAGGAATCATCTTCAATAATAACTGGATTATTTTGATTATCCATTATGTATTTATGAAGATTTTTAATAATTTTCCCTTGCTTTACTTGTTCTTTAGACATCCGAAGTTTTAGAAGTTGAATTTCAGCGATCATTTGTAAGGTATCTTTCAAAGATTCCTCTAGTTTGATAATCCTTGCATGCGTAGAACGTTGGAAAGGACCTTGGGTAGGCGTAGGAAATGAAAAGGAGTTATTTTGGTTGTTATTTGAAGCGGAAGACATTATTTAGTAGTTTCATTATTTTTATTATAGAGAAAATGAGGGAAAGAGAAGAATTTTCGTAGTGGAAAGTTTAAATAAGATGAATAACTAACTTTTGAGGGAGTTTTAATATCACTTTATGTATGTCGACATATATTTGTAATTATTGAAAATTTTAATTTTTTTTATATTTTGTTATATATTTATACTAATATATTTAATTATTTTACTTCGGTTAATGAACAAATGCCTGGTTCTTTTCTTAATTTAGTAAATGTTGCTTCATTTGATGGTTTAGTTAATATATCTACAATTTGATTTTTGTTTTTGTTTTAATAAACTCTTGTGAAATATTTTCCTATTTACATTATCTCCAAGGAAATGATGTCTCAAATTAATATGTTTTGTTCTAGCATGATGTGTAGGATTTTTAGATAGATTTATAGCGCTCATGTTATCGTAGTAAATTGGTGATTTAGTTATATTTAGTCTGAAATCTCTTAAAGTTTGTTACATATACATTAATTGAGAATAAGGCAAAGCAGTTGATGTATACTCTGCTATATTTTTGACAAGCAAAAAGTAATTTTCTTTTTACTAAACCAGGAAACCAGGGAACGACCCAAAAAGCGACAAGTTTCACTCTTACTTTTTCGGTCTGATTTATAACCAGCATAGTCAGCATCACAATACGAAATTAAATCGAATGAATCATTTTTAGGATAAAATAAACCAAAAGTCCAATGTATGTTTAACATATCGTATAATACGTTTTACGGCTTTTAAGTGAGTTTCCTTAGGTTGTGATTGATATCTAGCGTAAAGACAAACGCTATACATTATGTCTGGTCTACTTGTAGTTATATATAATAAAGATCCTACCATTCCTCTGCATAGTTACTGATCTACATCTGTTGACGAGTCGTCGTTACTTAAGGCTTAGTTGATTGCCATATGTGTAGATTTTCCTTTAGTACTGGCCATGTTAAATTTATTAATTAAATCCCTTGCATATTTTTCTTGATTAATAAATATTCCATTATCTAATGGTCCAATTTTTAATCCTAAGAAGAAAGTGATTTCTCCCATATGACTCATTTCAAATTTTTTTTGTCATGATTTCTGAGAATTCTTGATTCATTTTATTATTTGTTGACCAATAACTTATATCGTCTACATAGATTTGTACTAATTCAATATCACTTCATTTCTTTTAATAAATAATGTATTATCTACTTTTCCAATTTCAATTTTTGATTGTAATAAATAAGTTCTTAATCAATCATACCAGGCTCTAGGGGCTTGTTTTAGTCTGTATAAGGCTTTCTTCATTATAAACATGGTTTAGAACTTTTTCATCCTCGAATAATAAAAGTTGTTCTACATAAACATCTTCTTTAACATAACCATTTAGAAAAGCACTTTTTACATCCATTTGAAATAGTTTGAAATTATTATGACTAGGGAAAGCAAGTAGCATTCTAATAGCTTCTAATCTTGCTACGGCGACACTGGTCCTATCGTAATTTACTTTTCTTCTTGACAATATCCTTGAGCAACTAATTGTGCTTTATTTCTAACGACCTCACAAAGTTCATTTATTTTATTTTTATACACCCATTTAGTTACTATTATAGTTTTATCCTCTGGTCTAGGAACAACTTCCCATACATCATTGTTGGTGAACTGATTCAATTCCTCTTGCATAACAAGTATCCATGAATCACCAGATGATGCTTCCTTTGGATTTTTGGGTAGTATTTAATTGGTTTCTTGTTCTAACTATAATTCAATATCTCCTAGTATATTCTCTACAGGATGATCTCTTAAAAGTCTAATTCTTTTATTAGGTTGATTTAGTTCATTATTTACTTCATTTAAATCATTACTATTATCACATTCATCTAAATTATGATTTTGATTTAAATCTTTATAATTTTCGTCAAAAGATACATTTAGAGTTTCTTCAATAGTATTAGTTTTTAAATTGAAACCTCTTACGATTTACATCCATTTTAATATCCAATAAAGATTCCTTTATTAGATTTAGAATCAAATTTATCTAAATTTTCTTTAGTATTTAAAATAAAACATTTACTCCCAAAAAATCTAAAAAAGATGCCTTTGGTTTCTTATTGTAAAGAAGTTCATTTGGAGTTTTATTAGTTAATAGTTAATAATAATTCTATTCAAAATGTAACAGGCCGTTACAACTGCCTCAGCCCAAAAACATTTTGGTAAATTACTATGAGAAAGCATAGTTCTCACACACTCTTGGATTGTCCAATTTTTACGTTCAACTACTCCATTTTGTTGAGAAGTTCTTAGAAAAGAATAATTACGAGTAATTCCCTTTTTATTACAGAATTTATCAAAAATTTCATTTTCAAATTCTCCACCGTGATCACTACGTATTGTTTTAATTTTCAAAGATAATATATTTCGATTTCTTTTAGCAAAAGTTCTAAATAATTCAAAATCATCACTTTTTATGTTTAAGAAACAACGTCCAAGTTAATACAGAAAAACCATCGATAACTACATAAATGTATTACTATGGTTTATTGATTGTGTTTGTGATGGACACAATAAATCCATATGTAGCAATTTTAATGGATTTGAAGTAGTAATCTCATCTTTTGACTTGGATGAAATTTTTCTTAAATTCCCTAATTGGTGGGCATCAGAAAAATTATTTAATTTGGAATTCATTTTCAGTAAACCTCTAACTAAGTCTAATTTAGAAATCCTAGATAGGTGTTTGATATTCAAATGACCAATCTCTTATGCCAAATCCGAGGGTCACTTATATTAGCCAAAAGACAAAAAATATCGTTTGAAAATTTCATACTTAAGATGTAAATATTTTTCTTCCTAATTCCTTTGAAAATTATGTTCGAATTAATATCTTTGATAAAGCACTTATATTTTTCAAATTTGATTTCATATCCTTTATCAAATAATTGACTTATACTTAGTTGATTATGTTTTAAATTCCTAACTAATAAAACATCAGAAATGGTAGGAGTTTCAGAATTACCTACATTGCTGATGCCAATTAGAAATCATTTTGAGTTATCACCAAAATTGACCATCCCACCATCTTCATAGACTATATTATTCAATAATTCAATATTTCCCATCATATTCCTTGAACATCCACTATCCAGAATCCATTTATTTTTCTTGATTTGCACTATTTGACCATCAAGTTTTGAATCATCAATAGCCACGTAGCACATCTGTTCCTGTATAATGCAATGATTCGGTAGATAACTTGAATTTTCCATAAAACTAAATGGAGACTTATGAAACAATAATGAAATGCATACTTTTGAACTAGTGTTATGAAAATCTTCAAAATTGGTCATTTAAACATTTCAAAAATTCAAATTATGAAAACTTTGAATACCAATGCTCTGATACCAATTATTAGGGATGCAGATTAAGGATCTTAAAGAAAATTAAACACTATAGGGGGTGAATAATGTTTAATGAATTTTATTAATTTCTTGAATTTTTTGGATCAAACAGAATATTATGCAAATCACAGAAATCAACAATCATAGAATCAGTCACATATGCAGAAAATAAAAACAAAAACAGTAAAAGGAAAGTACACAATGGGATTTTATACTGATTCGAGACTTCCCTACATCCAGTTTCACATAACGTTGTGTTGATGTGGACTTTTATTCAAATAATATCTAAATCACAATCCGTTATTTCAGGGCTACAAGGGCACACCCTAACTGCTTTTGAGTACAGTGAGACTCGATTGATTTCCTAGGTCATAACTTTACATCCAATCGACTTCCGGGACACAGTCGCACCAAATCGAATTATACGGGACACGAGCACACCCTTTCTATATCAGTTTTGGAGGATAGACTCGATATAAATTGATCTTGCTATCTTTGATTACATAATTCCTATAACTCTTGAGTAGCACTTGAGTTTCATAGAGAATTTGATAGAAAATTAAAAGAGAAATAGTTTGATATAATTTTCTTTGGAAATCGGTAGAGTATAAGTATAGTATTAGAGAATTTAAGAAGAATATTGGTAAGAGGATTAAGGAAGAAGAAGAGATGAGAGTTATTAAAAAAAATTGAATTCTGAAGCCCTTATATAGTTTTTTAATAGCCACATCCTTTAAGAAAAGATTTGAATTCAAAAGACACAACTTTTCAAAATTTAAATTTCAAATAAACGTGACTATGTCGATATACCACTTTGTATATGTCGACATAGAATAGTGATATTTCAAAAATAATTTTTTAAATCAAAGTAAACAATGCTTAAATAAATTTTGGTGATTTATGTGTTAGAACATAATATATTCTTTTATATTAAATAGAGTATTTCAAGCAGATATATATTTAAAACATATATTTAAGATGATTAAAAATCCAAATATAAAGTGTTATAAAAGTGTGTGTGTATATATATATATAATTATGACTTTATTTTAAACACTTAATAATAAAATTGAAAACATAAATAACTATAATAAAATTAGAATTAAATTTATAAGCAAAAACCATTTGAATTAAAATTTAAATTATATTAAGTATAAATTTAAAAACAAGAGTTCAAATAAATTTCAGGAGTTAAAATAAATCTAAGAATAGAAAGATATAACTAAAATAAGGAAACAATTTTGAAATCAATTCGAAAATAGATTTAAAATAGGAGGTAATCTTTGAAAATATTTTAAAATAGCGAAAGATGTGTGAAAATAGAATTCAGTGCTAACCATAGTTTTAACAAGATATCTAGACACTATCACTCTATATTTCTTTAACTCTTGTATTCTTGATACTCATGAGTCTTGTATCTTGAACTCTTCTACATTGAAATCTTGATTCTCTGAACTGTACAATCTTAAATAATCAAATCCTATATAGATTTCTTGTATATATATATATATATATATATATATATTCTAGATAATAGTGTTAATATATGTTTTATAACAATAATAATTGAAAAAAGGTTATTGTCATAAAAATCATCATCATCAACATCTCATCCCCTAACATTATGTCCGTGCAATGCACCCAAATGTATGCAAAAATCCTAATGGTAATAGATAGTTCTATAAGCGTGCTTCAAACATCATCCATATGTAACAGCCATATGGTAACATCCATGTATTACAACCATAGGAATAGATAAAATGCGCACACATCCATATGCATATGTAAGTGTCCTATCAGACGATCTCCAATAGTTCCTAATGTGTGTATATGCATCCACTGCCTCCACTTGCAAACATTTGCATCCATTTGCATCCATCAAACATAACATGTTCTAATAACATGTTTCAATCATATCCTACCATCCATAGGCTTCTCCTAATATCAGATTCAAAGGAGTGGAAAGGTATAATCTTATTCAATAACTATAGATGGAAAAAATCGAAGCATTCCATCAGAAAGATATGGATAGGAAACACACATCTTCTCCTCTGGTTCTTAAGTGGCTTCACTAGAATCATCCCTCCACTGAACTTTTACAAACCTTGCCTCCTTATTCCTTAGTCTTTTGGTCTCATGGTCTAGGATCAGCGTAGATGCTTGTCGAATAGATGTCTTCCGCTAAATCTCCACATCATGTAGTGTGCTAGGCTCTACTACAACAGCTGAGTCATGCAGAAAGTTTTGCAAGTGCGAAACATGAAATACATCATGAACACCAGAAAGCCTCATAAGTAGCTAAACCTTATATGCCAACTGCCTCACTGTCTCCGTGATTGTAAATGACCCAACAAACTTCGGTTCTAACTTGCCCGCTGAGCCAAATCCCACTACATTCCTCGACGGCGATACCTTGGGAAAAACTAAGTCTCCAACTACAAACTCTAGATTAGTCCTCTTATTTGCATAAGGCTTTTGTTGATCTTTTGCTGCCTTCATCCTCCTCTTAACTAAATCAATCTTATTGGATGTCTCACTAATCATATCCGGCCTAAGAAGTAATCTATTGATCGACTCCCACTAACATGAGGGAGATCTGCAAGGTCGTCCATATAGAGCCTTAAAGGGTGCTACACTGATGCTAGTACGAAAACTATTATTATATGAAAACCCCACTAGGAGTAAATGCTCCTCCTAAGTCCCTCCGAAATCCAAGACACATAGCCTCAGTAGGTCCTTTAAAATCCTATTCACCCTCTCAGTTTGTCCTTTGGTCTGAGGGTGGTAAGCCATGCTCACTCTGAGTTGTGTCCCTAAAACCTCCCGCAGGCTCCTCTAAAATTCATTGGTGAAAATAGGGTCTCAATTGCTCACGATACACGTAGAAACACCACAGGGTCAGACTATCTCTTGCATATACATAGAAGACAACCACACAGCCGCCCTCTTACTCTTAACTTAGATGAAATGAGCGATCTTCATCAATCGATCTACAATAACCCAAATGTTGGTGTCTCCCTTCCTCGATATATGAAACCTATCTATGAAATCCATAGACATGCTCTCTTATTTCCAAAGTGGTACATTTGAAGGCTGGAGAAATCCACCGAGCTCCTTTTGCTCCGCCTGTATTTTATGGCACATCATACACTTAACCACAATCTCAGCCACATCTTTCTTCATGCCATTCTAACAGAAGACTTGTCTCATTTCTTGATATATCTTATCCATCTGGATGGATGGTCATCCTGAGTGATGTGCCTCGACCAACAGTGCACTCGTCAAATCATCCGTGCGGGTTACACAATGTCTACCATCGCATCGCAACCATCCTCTACAACCTATATAATATCTAGGAAGAGGTCCAAAAGTCTCTCCTCTACCAAAACTGTCCAAAATACCCACTAGCTCGGGGTCCTCTTTCTGCCTCGATCCAATCTCCTCTAACAAGGTAGTCCTCACTGGTGATGCCAATAACCCCGTAGTATAGTGCGTTGATGGTCTAAAATTAAATATAGATATATACTCCAAACTCTGCCACTCTATGAACAAAGGAATCAATGAAGCCTTCTACATACTCAAAGCATCCGCCGCTACATTTCCATTGCCTGGGGTATAAACAATCTAAAAGTCGTATGATGCTATAAATTCCATCCATCGCTGCTGCCTCAGATTGAGATCCCTCTATGAGAATAAATACTTCAGGGACTTATGATCTGTAAAGAGCTCGAATCTCTCTCCTAGTAAATAATATATCCAAGACTTAAGCGCAAACACTATAGCAGCCAACTCCAAATCGTGAATAGGGTAATTTTTCTGATGAATTACCAACTGTTTACTACCATAGCACACAACCTTACCCTTCTGTATCAACACTGCACCTAAGCCAGTCCCATATGCATTAGTATATACAATAAATGTCTTAAAGCCATCAGGAAGTACTAATACCAATGCACTAGTAAGAGACTTCTTTAATATTGGAAAAGAGACCTCATAATCATCATTCCAAGAAAAAGCCAAATTCTTCTTAGTGAGTTGTGTATGTGGTGTTTAAATCCATGCAAAGTCTTTATTGAACTTCCTATAGTAACCCGCTAAACCAAGATAGCTTCTCACCTCTATTGTGTTCTTGGGGGTCTTCTAGTCTTGCACAGCCACCATCTTGGTGGGATCCATAGCTTACTCATCCTTAAAAACCATATTCCCTAAGAAAAGAGCCTCTCTTCGCCAAAAATTACACTTAGAGAATTTTGCCTTGAGCTAGTGTGCTCAAAGAATACCGAGAACCTCTCCCAAATATAACACATGCTCATCCTCGCTCCTCGAGAATACAAGAATATCATCCACAAAGATAACCACAAACTTATTCAGAACATCCATGAATACATTGCTCATCAAGTCCATGAAATAAGCTGGTGCATTGGTCAGCTAAAGAAACCATCAGGAGTTCGAAATGCTATCTTATATATGCTATCATCTGCCACACGATGGTGATGAAAACCAATGGCTAAAGCTAACTGGGAAAATATAGACGCACCCACCAACTGGTCAAATAGATTATCTATCCAAGGGATTAGGCAATGATTCTTCATTGTGAGCTTACTCAATTCTCTATAATCCACACATAGCCTAAGAGAGTCGTCCGTCTTGGTAGCAAAGACGACCGGCACTCCCCACTTAGAGATACTCTGCATAATGAACCCCTTTTCCAAAAGCTCACCCATTTGCTTTCTAAGCTCCCTCCATTCTCTCGAGGACATGTGATAAATAGGCAACACTACCGTCTTCGCATTCTCACTGAGATAAATCCAGAAGTCAATCTCTCGCTTAGGTAGCAACCCTCTCACCTATTAAAATACATCCGGGTACATAATCTGTATCATCAATAGAAAAGCTAGGGAATAAAGAAAACTCAACATGACTGATCCCGTGGGTCGCAAGAAATCTCAAGGGTCCTACCACTATAAGTCATCAAACGAACGATCCTCCTCTCACAATCAAGTATAGCCCTATACATGACTAACCAGTCCATCCCCTAAGATCATACCATATCTAGTAAATCTCGACACATAAGCATCACAATCAAACTCAAAGCCTAAAATAGAAATGTTCAAACCCTTGCAAACCATATAAGTGTGCTGAACCACCTACGGCGTTTGAAACTACTATGAGATTGGTAACAAGTTAGATATCTAAGTGCAAAAAGTCAACCAAAGTGCTAGAAATAAATGAATGAGAAACTCCAAAATCAAAACGAGTGCATGTAGAGAACACATAAATAGAGATCAAACCTTCTACAGTTACTTCCCTACCTTTATCTAGACCACTGTTAATCGAAGCTGCCTCTAACACGTACGTGAACCTATGTTGCCGTTGTACCAGTCCATTGTCTAGCCTATTATGGACATGCCCTACTAAAATTCCCAGGCTGCCCACAATTGAAGCACATGCCTTTCATCATCGACTTTCTGCAATCCTTCACAAGTACCTTGTCATCGCACAACCATGATACTTGACCTTTGTCTTGCTCTTCCCTTTTTGAGAACTACCAGCGTACTTCTTCTTGCCTTTCTTGTTTTCCCACCATTTCCTCTTAGAACCAAAAAATTTAGAGCTCCACTCTTAACATCCTTGACCTCTTCCTTATTATCCTCATGTATCAAAGCCATCTCTATGAAATCCTAAAAAGTAGCCCCTCTTTGAATATGAGCCATCTCCAAACCTTAGAAAGGTTGATTTAGCCCCCGCACAAACTAACAACTTCCTTGCTAGTTGTGTTGACCAAGTCCATCCAAAACCTTGATAATTGATTAAACTGGTTGATGTACTCCTTTCCCGAAAGATCCCCTTGCTTCAGATTAAGAAACCTCTCTAACTACATACCCTCTTTTGCTTGCGATAGAAATCTCCTTTTGAACCTAACTCGGAATCTATCCAAATATATAATCCCTCCTTCGGTCTCTACAATTTCCCAACAAAATGATGCCTCTTCCTTAAGCTTCCAAGTAGCCAATTGAAATCTCTATCGATCTCAATCTCTAATAACTCATAAATCCTCTGCGTATACCTAGGCCAAGTATGGGCCTCCATAAAAATCTCTGTGCTCGAAAAAGTATTTACGTCCAAATTTGAGAAATCCTTGCAAAAGCTTAGAAAAGTCAATAATTGTTGGTGGATTATGAGGAACCACCAAAGTTTGAGCTGGAGCCTGTGCATGCTCTTATCCTTCAGTCGGTGTCGTAGCATCTAAATATCTATGGAACCAACCTGGAATTGGGATACCCTCGGGAAGATTGGGAGCCATAAACATGTTGCACAAGAGAGAGAAAAGGTAGAGATATTACAATTTGAGAGAGTCAAAGGAAGATTGTAACTGACTTGAGGGGATGCTCTTTTGTTTTCAAAATACTTCCAGTTTCTATAAAAAAAAATTTAAAAATAAAGTTTCAGTGATCTTGTAACTTTAGGCTCTAATACCAAATTAAACACTCCACACCCCTTGACGTTACCCCAAAGTAGTATCCCGCTGAGAATATGAAAGGTTGTAGGTATAAAGATAGAAATACATCACAGAGACTGGGATTCACAAGGCATAAATAAAATAAAACACAGCGGAAGAAGATTAAAATTTAAAAATAGCAGCATAACCATTTATTTCAGAAAAATTAATTGTCATAAAATATCATGTCTCATGAAGATAAAATCTCAGTTATCAATAACATCAGAGTACATAAAAAATATCCCACAAATACTTATAGATACAAATAAATCGTGAAAAAGAAATAACAAAGAGCAATACATCTATTGCAAAGAAAATACTCCTGACAAAATCTATTGAACAATCGAAATATGTACTTCCACCCTGCGAGCCTGGGGGAGGGGGATGAAAAAGGAAAGAAGGAAGGAAAAATGGGCCATACATAAATTTGGTGAGCTATTATGATTACCAGCATGATTGATAAGTAAGGGAAAAAGATAAAAAATAGTTTTAGCGTTAGATAGGGTAAGTGTCTATATACGCTTAAATTGAACATATAGGATGACATGAAAGGTTACAAATAGAGTTGACTATCCTCACTCACTTTTGATTGTTTGCACTTTTACCAATTTCATAACAAAATAATTAGTAAGATTTTCCTAATACTACCCATCGATCTGTTGTCAATACCATAGAGAGATAACAAATGCCTACTATGAGCCTTGGGCATATCAGATCCGACCCATCAGCAAAAGACATAACATTAACCACAAGTGTTATAGTGTCTTATTTTCTCTCGTTGTCTCAGTGCATGCACATTGACCCATCGAAACACACCCGAAAGCACCTCCGGTTTGGACCAACTTACTACCTATCATAGTAGGATGTGTGCCCTTGCCTTATAATGAGACCTTATATGATAAAAGGGTATGCTTCCTGGTATAGATCCCGTACAAACAAATAATACTCGACCCAAATCCCCATTAATTTGGTCCCCCATAGAAACCATAGATTAACCATAGAATTAGGCTCGTAACTTAAATGTCGTTTTAAGTTCAATATTTATTAAGCCAAACAGTTCATTCATTTACCATAGAATAACGCCTAATCACAAGGCCACATAGAATATCGCCTAACCACAAGACCATCGTAGACTATTATTTATTATTATCATTGAACGCCCACTTATGTAGGCCCCCAGAGAATTATCAATGAACGCCTAATAACAACCCATAGAATAATATAGTTTTAGGTTTGAATTAATACCATTTTAAGTCAATTTTCATGATAAGCCCAATTGTCTCATTTACAGTCCAAGTCATATTCATATTTGTAAATTGACCATATTTTATTATGATTCCTGAATTTATCATATTTATGCAAATATACACTGCAATTCCTTTTTTGTCATAACTTGTGCCATAGCCATATTGCAAACCCTACCAAGTTTGCCTATTTTCAGTCCAATATTCCCTTTTTATTAAAGTTTTACAACATATGTCAAATTAGCCCAAAATTATCCAATTTTTTATTTCATTATTCCAATTCAACAAAATTTCCCAAATGTGCACGGAATAAAAGGATAATGATTAGTCGTAATTAATTAGGCATACAAATCTATGCCTAAATCAGTCGTATACGTATGCCTTTTTTTGGGCATAACCATAATAAATTGTAAAAATCTGACGAAGAAGGGGGAAAAGAAGACTGAGAATATTACTTACAGTAATCTGAATATTAACTAAACAAAGATTGTACGAAAAGATAAAAAAATTACAGTAGCTACTTACAAAAAATAGAAATAAACAAAAACTGTAAGTAAAAGAACTATAAATAAAATCACAACTACAACTACTATTGTTCCTATTTACCAAAATTAAATCAAAATTCTAAATAATCATAAAACGCACTTGGAAAAACTTTCCTTGTGGTCTCGGTAGAACCCCAAAATGAAAATAAAATAATAAATATTTTTATTTAATCTCAATCTCCTAGCCTAAAATTTAGAATTAGGGTGGCCTATCTCCAAAACGAAGACTAGCCTAGGCGGGGAAGAGATGTGTTGTGAAGAAATGGAGAGTGGGTTGGAGGTTTATTTATAGGTGGAGCAAAAGATCCTCAGCCATTAGAATTTGGTTTTTAATCTGAACCGACCACGTCCTTGGATCAATCCGGATTAGCTACATCAACCAGTCAAAAAAACATGTCAGTCTAAAAAATTCCACCCGTTTAATCGATGTCGTTCCTGGCAAGTGCACGTGCCTAGCACAAATTCGGTCCATCCAGACCCCAGTTGGGTCACCAACCCATGGGTTGGGTCAACCCATGCAACGATAATTTCCTTTTTTTTCTATTTAAATTTCTGATTTGAATTTTAAACTTTGAATTACAATATCTCCTTCATTTTAAGTCCGTTTTATGCGAACTAAATATGCATTTGAACCATAAAATCGTAACGGACACAATGGCACAATCCATGTTGCCAAATTCCCAAAATTTTACAAATTAGTAATTTATTAATAAATTTCTATGTGTTAAAATTTGGATTGTTACATGAGACAGGCCAAGCAGGGCATCTCTATTGTAGGCCTAACGAAGTTATCCTTTGTAGATATAGTAAACCCCAGAGTGTGCAGTAGTAGCATTAGTTGATTGTTTGCACTTAGATACTTTCCTAGGCCTAGTAGTAGTTTCTTAACCCCGTAAGGAGATCAACATAGTTATTTATAATGAGTCGGGTTTGAAACTAGAAATCTTGATATAAGAGATGTTTGGGGGCAATTTCGAGAGTGAATTGGTTTTGGATCTACATAGTTTAGCCATACATTTGGTTATCTAAGAGTTTGACGTTGGTTGTAGAATTTGACTGAGATGCTTATATTATGAGGATTTTGATACACAAAAATTTGGAGGATATATTAGTTAGCCAAACATGGGGCTAATTTGATCGCAAGAAGAGGATCGATGGGCTAGGATATGCAGTGGACTAACTCTTGAGTTTTCTTGTGACCTAAGGAGCTAGTCATGTTGATTTTCCTATTTTTCCTTAGTGCATCTCTAGGCGATATCGGTTCAGTTCTCGTTGTGCTATATTTTCGGAGAATTGGAAGAGGCTAAAAAGTTACCTCCTAGAAGAAAGATTGATATTTGGATTTATGACAATGCTAAACTTTTAACATTGCCAGCAAAGCACATGGTTCTGTGGAAAGAGAAGAGAGTTGAATTTCGTACCTATGGCTAGAAGCTTTTTAGATATGGAATGATGCTTACAACATTACTAGTTATGGATTGATTTGGAGTTCAAACATGTTAGCTATATGATGAGCCATCCCTGATGTTGAGAGGTGGATAATTACTTTAGATTACGCATAGTAGACGTACCCAAGTATTGACCCATGGAAAATTAGTTGGAATTCATTATTTTACTCCTTAGACCTGCCTTTTGGCAGATTGATTTTGGTACATGTGATAGGAATTTTCCACATGCATTTTGAGGAAGCCATTGGACTTCACACGTAGCAAAAGGATTTTGGGGAAAAAAAGTAAGCCACTTTTGGGAAAAAGTAATTAGTGAAATGTAGTTGATAGTAAATTGTTGACTTTAGGTATAAGAATTTAGTAATACCTTGTGGTGTGGAAAGACATCTTTGGACCTTAAAAAATTTAACCTGGAAGTGTATATTAAAATTTTGATAGAGTTTTGACGATAAATTTCACCACCAGTTATGTACAATAACTAAGATCTTGATGTTCATCAAGGTTATGTCGTTTGGGCATGAGGCAGGTATCCTAGAAAATCAGTTTGAAGAAATATACTTATAGTGATGAGTTGATAACTAGTTTAAGAATTGGATTCGTAGATTAATTTTTTATGTAACCACCAAGTTGAAGAAAGTAATAAGTTTGGCTAGTAGATAAATGATTGGAAGGAATGTAAAAGTTTCAAACAAATAAATGACAAGATAGAAAAAAAATTACAAGAAAAGGAAAAATGAAGAAGAGTAATTTGTTTAGAGAGAAGGAAATATGTAGGACCACTTTGAGTCTAAACCTGACATGGATATATATGGTTTTTGAAATATAAATTTTAAAGGGTTAATATGTTTTGATATGAAATCCGCATTTTTGGGAATTTCAATAAAAGTAACTATACATAAACTTCAAATGAAATTTTGATAGCTTTATGGATAATAAGTTATCTCTCTAAGATTTATCAAATGAGATTTTGAATAATAATAATAACATGAGTTTTGAAAAAAAAAATTCAAAAGAAATAAGTCCTTATGGGGTTAGACAATATAAGTGGAATAAATGGAAGAACAGACGACAGTAAAGGTAAAGACAGAATCTGATTATAAATATGGTAAAAGGTTACTAAACTTGGATGGTGGTGTAGGCTCTAGAATTTTAAAACCAAGTTGACCAATGACTTTACTATGTTGAACTAGTTTTAAGGGGATTCAAAATGGGTGAATAGAAAAAGTAATGTAACACCCCTTCCCGGGACCCACCCTAATAAAGAGCATTGCTAAATAACATTGTCTGTTAATTTCACATTAGATGAGTATTGAATATATCGATTAGGTGTATAATATTATTTTCTTAATTCAAGTGGACCGACAAACACAACACATCTAATATGAAACTACAATGGCTAAGGATCGTATTCATAACAAATATACAACCCATCACAGTTAACAGATCACATAATAGTTACATAAAGATACAATCACATAATACAACATGTACATGTACTACAAATTCAGATGGTTAAACATAAAACATACAAAAATACAACATTTCCGAATCTATAATATAAAACGACGCATATACACAAATACAACTAATAAATGGCTTTAAAGGATAAAGTCCAAGATGAATCATCTAACCTCGAATCAACAACAAGCTACAACCTGAAACAACTCTATCTGACCCAAGCATTAACACATACAAGTCAATATAGTTAATAGTGATAATAATGCATAACTATAACATATGACACGAGTAACTCTCAATCTAGAAGAGTTAATAAGATAACTTCTAAGTGTGAAGTAAAGATATAGAATTAATGTGATAACAATAAGTAGTTTCCAACTAGGTTATGTACTAGTTATAAGCTAGTACAAGCATCGATCACCAAATAACAACAAAGTTTAATTCACCAAATTCATCAAATACAACATATGTAAACTCAAATAAGTTTAAATCACTCCCAAGTGATCATCAACAACAAACTCCAAATCATCATAATATATGGATATAAATCCTATATTAATAAATCTCCAACATATGACTCTAAGGTCAAAACATTAAAGCATCAATATTCAGGTCCCAATTAACAAGTAAAATGTGACCATAAGAACTAAGTCATCAAATACCAATATCAAAAATAGCTATAGATTTTTGGATGAACATACATAGATTCATCACAAACTAGAAATTTACCATTGTAACTAGAAGGTGTGAGTGAACACTCACCTTAGATGCGAGCTATGGTATTTTTGAATCAAACTAGAGTGATTGTAGGCTCCAACGGTTGAAGGGAATAGTATTTTCAGCTGAAAAAGAAGCTATAGCAACATGCAAGATACATATTCAACATACAGTAAATTTTTCCAACAAAACAGAGGAAAAGATGGATTAGATTCAAGTTTTAGTACGATTACCTGCTACAGGAGATGATTAACAACTCAAATTAGCAACTTGGAGGCTTCGGTTTTAAATTACTATAAATTTCCGTAAGTTTCAATCTATTTTCCCTTTTGTTTTGAGATGGAGAAGAAAGACTAACCAGAGAAAGTACGTACTATGTAAATTCTCTAGATTTTTCTCTCATTGACAATGTTATTAAGCCCCAAATTAAAGGATTAAGCCTAAGGTGACTAATTAAACTAATTAGTGAGTGTTTCAAGCCATTAACCACATATTTAAACCTATTGTAACATAGTTTAGCCATGTTTACACCATTACTTCACACAATAACCAAGTTTTAACAACAAGTAATATAATTAAAGTTGTACTCAACATTTTTTAGAAGATTTTAAAGATAATTAAGACTAAAATTTACATTTTACATCAAATTCTTCTTATTACACAAAATATGAATGTTTTAATATAAACTTGCATAGATTTTGCATAACATAAGATTAAATATTTCAAATGTCTATATTTTAACACACAAGTCACTCAAATACATAAAAAATTTATTTTCCACGTTTAATAATATTTTACAACTAAATTTTCATTTTATTTTTAAATTTTTGTAAATTTACATAGCACATGGATTAATGATTTTAAATATTCTATATTAATGCACAAACCAATAAGCACATATACAGTTCCTATTTTCTACATGTATTAATTATTCTCAACATTTTCTTTTACATTTTGTCATTTATTCCTGTAAATTTCCCAAAATTCCTATGATACAAAATATTTACCAATAAATTCCGCAAACCATACTTGTGTTCGAACACCAATTCCAGAACATATATTTTACATAAGGTTTTACATAACATAATATTTTAAATCTCAACTTTCAACTACACAAATTATTATAGTTACTTATTAAACCAATTCGTAAAGTCAAAAATTATTCCTAACATTTAGTATTATAAATAACACTGGATTCCATCAAATTAATCTATTATCATCCAAAACACTTACATGTTCTCAATTTCCGCCAAGATTCACCAAAACCATATTTTCCAAGGTAATTATCTCCAAGCCTTGTACTCAATCATTAAAATGATTAAACACTCATTTTACACTATTAAACCCCAAGACATATATTTTAACCACCAACTTGGATAATTAAGCCAAATCACAAACTTAATTGATAAATTAATCTTAGTTATCATTTTAATATTCATTTTATAAGTTGTTAATAATTATAACAGGAAATCCACAAAAACTTGGGTTGTTATAGACTCCCCTCTACAAAAATTATATTGTCACAATTTCCTAAGGGGTGAATTGTGCATAACCTAATTTATTCAATCCCAACAAAGAACGAACAAGAAGAAGAATGGGTCTGAGCATGAAGCTTCCTTTTCCTAAGCTCGAAAGATAGAAAACTGGGACATGCATGCAAAATAATCCTAATAGTTTCCCAGCACAGTCATCAAAATTAATCGACCATAAAAACTTCCAAAGGTGTTTAGCCACTAGAGTAAGTATACACACAACGTGTTGCATGCAAGATACAATTAGAAAATCTCCTACTATCCCAAAAAATGAACTCAAGCACGGAACCAAAGGCCAGAAAAGGCCTTCTTAAACTAGGAGATGAAAAGCACATTGTGAATCCCTAAGGATCAACTAGGGAGTGCTACACAGAAAGAACCAAGATTGATATGCATGAAACTACAAAAGGAAGACACGAGAGACCCCCAATATTGTCTGTAAGGAAGCTAAGGAAACTTGATGCCTCTATCACTTTCGAGCAAGGACATGCATTCACCCAGACCCAAATCAACAAGACGATTGACACATACTTCTACATAAGGCTTCGAAGGAAGTCATGAAAACTTAAGAACAACTATTGAGATTGTAAAAAGACCCATCTTAAAAGAAAGGACATTTTTCCCAAAATACACTAATCAAGTACATAGGAACATCATAATCTTCTTCTACACGATCCACATGCTTAGTCTGATTACCAGATTAAGGTGGAAATAAATTAGAAACAAAGCTTTGCACTCCAAGCTTTCAGGAATTTCTGCCAACATGTAGGTAAATAACAGGTGTTGATTGCCAATAATACAATACTATACAAGGGACAACATACGGGAAATTCCCGACTTATTCAAGCAAGAAATGATAAGAAGAGGTGAATCACAATTGGATCCAATAAGAAAGGATGATCGGTTTTGCAAGGTAACCAACCGACCTTCTTTATGAAATCAGTAAAGAGTATTAAAGCTAAATTCCCCTAACACCTGGCATGGCTTCAAACCTACCAAGTAAGATCAGATGCATGAATGTTGGACATGACTTCAAAGAATTGGCACAATGATCAAAAAGGTTTTCACATATAATAAAATGAAAATTAGGGGTGCGTCCCTATTATGTTTCGAAATACAATTGGCATCCAGTATAAGTTTAAAATACAAAGCGAGTCCTTATTTTCAAAGTTACGTGTTTTCTAAAGAAAAAAGATGCGCTGCCATATAAAAAAAAATCGGAAATATTCCCGAAAGGAATCTTAAAAAAATGCATAAATGTATGCAACTATTACAAATATGTGTATACTATTATGCATTTATTTGTCCAGTGCTTTCTGTTGAAATTCTGGACCAATATATGCATATATTGCTAATAGTTGCATACTTGTATGCACATAAAGTTGAACTAAGAGCATGTGTTACGAATACTTGCATACATGTATGCATTTATTCTAAATAACTGCATACATACATATATATATATATATATATATATATTGGTAATAGTTGCATACTTGTATGCACATAAAGTTGAACTAAGAGCATGTGTTACGAATACTTGCATACATGTATGCATTTATTCTAAATAACTGCATACATGTATGCATATAAAGTTGAACTGAGCCGCATGTGTTATGAATAGTTGCATACATGTATGCATTTATTCTGAATACATGCATACATGCATGCATAAAGAATAACAAAGACGAAGGCATACGAAAATGTGCATATATGTATGCATTTATTGGCAATATATGCATGAATGTATGCAACTAAGTGAAAAATGATGGAAGCACATGTAAATGTGCATATTTATATGCATTTATTTGGCAATACATGCATGAATTGTAGTATAACTGCATACATTTATGCATAAATAGTGTAGTTTGATGCATAACTGCAATATATGCATAGATGTATGGATTTTTTTGTAAATATATGCATTTTTCGATGCATATTGCTGTTGTTTCACTGTTTTTTTGTTTCTTTGTTTTTGTTGCGTTTTTTGATTGTTTTAATGGATGAATTTGATGACGATTAATTGTTTTATTTAATTATGAATTTACATGATTTTTTTTAAATGAATTTTCGAAACTGAAAATTAGGTTGTCGTCCCTATTAAGTTTCAAAATTAGAACGGCATCCACTAAATATTTTAAATATAAATCGGGTCCCTTTTTTCAATAGTTACGTGTTTATACAAAAAAAAATGCGATGTGCACTAAAAAAAATCAAAAAATTGCAAATGTTCGCAGAAGACCACGGGAAAAGGAATTTTTTTTACATAAATGTATGTAAGTATTCTCAATAGTTGCACATATGTATGCAACTATTCGTGAAACAGTTTACATTGAAAATCTGCACGAATACTTGCATACATGTATGCAACTATTCTAAATATTTGCATAGATGTATGCAAATAATGCATGAAGGTTTAACGTTGAAAAATATGCATGAATACTTGCATACAAGTATGCAACCATTCTGTTTTATTGCATACTTGTATGAAAATAAACGTGAACTAAGATGCAATGCTACAAATACTTGCATACTTGTATTCAACTATTCTGAAATGTTGCATACAAGTATGCAACAATCCATGAAGATTTTATGTTGAAAATCCACGTGAATACTTGCATACAAGTATGCAACTATTTCTGTTTTATTTCATACTTGCATGCAAATAAACATGAACAAAGATGCACGCCTTTGAATTCTTGCATACATGCTTGCATTTATTCTGAATAACTGCATATATGTATGTAAGTATATATAAACTAATATGCATGTCTACGAATTGTTGCATACATATGTGCATTTATTCTGTATTATGTGCATACATGTATGCATGAAAGTTAAAAGAGATGCATAACTAAAATAGTTGAATGGATGTATGCAACTATTTCAAATATATGCATGTTTAGATGCAATTAACTGCAGTTTCATTGTTTTTTTGGGTTTTGGTGTGGTTTTTCGTGGTTTTTTGTCTGAGTTTTTTTTTATGTCTACGTGCTTTATTTAAATATTAATTTTCGTGATTTTTTATTATTTTTTTGATGAATTTTCGAAAAATAGGGATGTAATTTATAATACATTTTGGACTAGACCTGGGCCTAACTTTAAACCTTAATAGGGACCTGAGCCAAACGCACCCTTTTCGAAAAATAGGGACCTAATTTATAATAAGTTTTGGACTGGACCTGAGCCTAATTTTGAAACTTAATACGGGGCCTGTGCCTAACGCACCTTATAATAAATTCTAGTTTATTTCCCAAAGCCCTCTTTAATAAGTTTGCAACTACCATAAGGTTTTTCTCAAAAATCTTTAATTACTTAAGATAACAAAACCGTATTAAGCGTTTGGCATAGGTCCCTATTAAGTTTCAAAATTAGGCTCATATCCGGTCATAAACTTACTATAAATTAGGTCCCTATTTTTCGAAAATAGGTATAAAAAATATGTAAATTCATATTTAATTAAAATAGGTAAATGTTAAAAAATTCAGCTGAAAAAACCATCAAAAACCATGTCAAAACAAAAAAACAACGAAAATGCAGTAAAATGCATCGAAACATGCACATATTTCAAATAGTTGCATACATGTATGCATCTATTTCAATTCTGCGTCAAACAGTAGCATACATGTATGCAGATTTTATGAAATACATGCATGTTTTCATGCAACTACTCAATTTCTACATGGAAAACATGCACTTGCGTATATGTGCATACAAATGTGCATTTATGCAGAAAATCTGCATATAAGTATGCATATATTGCCATGTCGTCGGCCTTTAAGACATTCTTGCATACTAGTATGCAGTTATTCTGAGTAATTGCATACTTGTATGCAACTATTCAGAAGGCGTGCACATATTCTTGCATGTGTATTCAAATAGCTGCATACATGTATGCAACTATTGGCAATAGTTGCATACATGTATACAATTTTTTTAATTTCCGTAGACTTCTGAGAACATTTTCAGAATTTAGAAAAAAAATTCTTTACTGAGTGGCGCTTTTTTCTGAAGAAAACACGTAACTCGGTTTTTAGGGACTTGCTTTGAATAGAAAAAAGGGAGGGATGTCGTTTATAATATGAAAGTTTTTAGGGATGTGTGCCTTATTTTCACTTTCAAATAACCATTCACTTCTTATTATAAAAAGGCTACAAGGTTATTAAAACCTTAGTTTATTAAAAACCCATTTTAACCACTATTGTTTGGTTTTAAAATCTTACCCAGTTTCTTACAAAACCTTGGTTTCACAAAATTTACACTTTATATGTTAATTACAATTCGTTATATTTTCCATAATTAAAATCCTAAAATTATAAATTGGTTATTGATAAGGTTTAAACTGATTTAACTCCATAGGGAAGACTACAAGAGATAGAATTTAAACACAACAATCCTTTAGAAATAGTCGAGTGTGTTTAGGCTTTTCGATAATGAGGAGGTGTTATGTGGCAAGGATATCACAATTGGCACAAATGAATGAGGGTATAAAACTCCCACGTTCGCAAACCAAATTCCACAATCCTTAAAGTGATCATCCTCTCATGAGGACATCCAACGAAGACAACGTAAAGGATAGGACAAAACCAGACTGAAGGATATTCATACCCAATAAAATTCCGGGATACATCCACGCTTCTCGGGATTTACAAAAAGCAAAAAGCGTAGAAATCTCAACAACCTTCGAAAGGAAATCGATAACCGATTAATCCCTTAAGGCTTCACGAGTCACAGGCCTATTGAATTATAAGATATGACTCTGAATCGGTGAGTCAATCCTACTGAGAGATGACAGGCCAACAAGCAAGAAATAAACAACCACATAGACAACTAATACATGAGAGGTATTAACAACCTCCCATAAACCCAAAAAAAAAATAAGGATGCCCGATAACCTTGATCGACATCACACCACACAAGACAAGGAATTTGGGTTTCAAACGGCTAAGCCCATCAATCCCCATCATACATAAACAACAAAATAAGAAATACAAAGTGTAGGTTAAATCCCTACCCTAATAGTATATCTTTCACATATTAGATTAAGAATACACACCATCTCCATCCAATTTCAAATCAATTGAAATGCCGCCATGCCATCACTTTCCATATTAATTTCTCTCGACAATGGCTGTTAAATTGATTGAAATATCAAATAGCCTCGCTATTTGCCATTTTATACTTCCAACTTGATGGCTGCAATCATTCCTCAACTTGATTATAAGACCGAGTATTCTAAAATACCATTTCTGTTCAATATATTTTTAAAATTTTAAAACACTTATAATCTATGGAGCATTAATATTTTTAACTTTAAACTTTTCAAAACATAAATTTTCATCAATAATTCTTCAATTAATTTGAGTAATATTAAACCACCCATTCATCAATACTTATTATGAATTTTGGCTGCGAAGTCGACACGAGATCGCCATTACCTCATTATCCAAATTTATTATTCCCAACTAATAGAGTGGTTCAATATCGCCTCACAAATATACTTCATCGTTACATCCAAAAGTTTACTTTATAATTCATAGAATAATGTGTTCGGTCTTCTTGTATTAGTGTTTAAGGAATTCTTGTTGATATCGTTGATCAAATGTATCGACCGAAACTCTTTAAAATACTCAACGGACAACCCAATGCAAAAGATAATCACAAATACTTCAAATAAAACATCTCAGCATTGCAGTTCACAAATAATTTTTACTTAAATTATATTCCAAGTTGATTAATCTATAAACAACCATTTAATCATAAATATTAATTACCATTCTTTAAACCCAGTTATAGATTTATTAAATTTTGCACAATCAAAACAATTCACCTGTTTTTGCTGTGTAACTCTGATTTTATTATCAAAATAGCACTCCTTTATCCCATATGAATTTCACTTATATATATATATTCTTGGATTTAATTTATTAGTCATCCCAATTAATTTAACAATCAACTCAAACTCAAAAGGATGTGGTTTTAATTTTTCCTTGAAAAAACTAAACCTAAGGATTAGCATCGAAAGGATAAAAGGATGGAAACTTTCTATCAAGATCAACTCCAAATGATAGGACACCATACTTGGAATACTAGGAATGAATTATATTCCTAAACATATTCCGAGACTTGGGCTTAAACACAACTCGATTGATAAGAATCGTGAGAAAGGGATAACAACAAGAGTGATAAAGTAGGCACAAGTGTTATCCCTCTGCGTTGTAACACATGTACTATTTCGTTATGTTCTATGTTTATGGTATTTGGTTCTGAACCTTCTCTCTAATACAAATTGTAACACCCCCACCCTGGGACTCATTTTAATAAAGAGAATTACTAAGTGATCCCATCTATTAGAGTATAGAGTGAGGCTGATTAGGGGGTGACTATCCGTAATTCTGCATTACATGAGTATTGAATACGTCGATTAGGTGTATAATTTTATTTTCTTATTTTAAGTAGATTAAGATACTCAATACATCTGATATGAAACAACAATGCTTAAGGGTCATATTCAAAATAAATATACAACCCATCACCGTTAACAGACCATAGAACGGTTACATATAGACACAATCAAAGAATAAAACATATATATATGTTATAAATCCAGATGGTTAAACTTAAACGGTACGAAAATATAACATTTCTGAATCTATAATATACAACGACACATATACATGAATACAATTAAGAAATGACTTCAAAGGATAAAGTCCAAGATGAATCAACTAATCTCGAATCAACAACAAGCTACAACCTGAAACAACTCGGTCTGACCCGAGCATTAACACACATGAGTCAGTGTAGTTAACAGTGAGTAATGATGCATAAAGATAACATATGACATGAGAAGTAACTCTCCATCTAGAAAAGTTAATAAGGTAACTCCCAAGGGTGAAGTAAAGACATAGAATTAATGTGACAACACTAAGTAGTTTCCATCTAGGTTATGTACTAGTTATAACCTAGTACAACCATCGATCATCAAATAACAACAAAGTTCAATTCACCGAATTCATCAAAGACAACATATGTAAACTCAAATAAGTTTAAATCATTGCCAAGTGATCATCAGCAACTAATTCCAAATCATCATAATACATGGATATAAATCCAATATTAATAAATCACCAAAATATGACTCTGAGGTCAAAATCATTAAGGCATCAGTATTTGGGTCCCAATCAACAAAGTAAAATGTGATTAAAAGATCTAAGTCATCAAATACCAATATTGGACCCAAAACAACAAAGTTCAACAAACCAACAAATTCGAATCCGAAACAACATGATATTGCATGTGCAAATAACTCCACCTCGAGCTTTGCCCAATACCATATATTAGGAGACTCCTCAGCCTCCAGTTGTGGCCCACCAGCACGACTACACCAGAAATTAAGAGACTTAATTTCTCTCTATTGAAACCCACTAGCTTAATAATTTGATTTTGTGACCCAATAGCCCTTATTCTGGCCCACCAGCCTTCACCAAATAATAAACACCAAACCACTTTGTATGTATATCAACATACGTACATGACCCACCAGCCCCAGGTACTTGCACAACAACAAACAACTATATGTGTTACAAACTCACAGTTAGTAACCCTAGTAGTGGTAATTGTGCATCCAATACCACACGTTCTTAATACCGGTTTACTACCATTAGTCAGATCCATAATGGAAATCATTGGAAATCAGTGAAACACAGAAAAAACTAATCATCTGCTATTATTAGATGAATCTGGGACTAACCAATTTCATATATCTTTATGTCCAATACCACTCCATTGCACCCTTTTGAAGAGTGTTGAAAAATGTGATTTTTTATACAGAAAATACTTGATTTTCTAAAATAAGATTATAAAATAATTTTCGAAAAACAAATGAAATTTAACTAATATTAGAATACTTTAGTTAGGTGTGATTGGGTTTAATCACTCACACCTGACTAAAGTATTCTAATAGTAGTTAAATTAATATCATTTTAAAACCTTCTATATTTCTAAAATAAATTGTACTATCGCTTTGGGACCACTTATTATTGAAAACCCAAAATAATAAAATATTTATTCCCAAAGCTATAGAGAAAACGATATTTTTATATATTTAGGAAAATAAGTTAGCAACCGTGCACGTGTATTCCACACCATGAAAGTCCATCATAGAAATCAATAGACAAATCATCAAAATCTTCACAAATCTGGGATTCATATAGAATATGGTATCTTTTGGCTTGCTAAGACTAATGATAGAAAAACCAAGTGGATTGGCTTTAGAAAATTCAACTAAAAATCAAGTTTAAAACATGAAGAAGCTTCATATATCAACACAGCAAGCATGAGTTCAACCTGTGCAAAAACACACTAAGTGGGTCAACCCAAGTGTCAACTTATACATGAATATGTCAATCGATGGATTGACACAACAAGGGCATGTGCCGAGTAGGATTTGGGGCCCAACTTTATGATAAATCTATAGGGGTCCTAATCAAAGGGGGTTTGGGGCTAAATAGGATTTGTTTGTTGGGGATCCATACCTGTCAACATACCTTTTTTATCAAATACGGTCTCACTAGGAGGAGAGGGCACGTACCATGCTGGGAAAGGTTGTAAGATGGTCCAAATAGAGGTGGGTACAGGAGTATTTTAGTGGTTTGATATACGTGCATCGAACCGATTCAGTAAAATAAAACGATGTAACGCCTATGGTAATGCTATGACTTTTTGCTGATGGGTCGGGTCTGAAAAACCCAAGACCTGTAATGGGCATAGATTATCACTCTATGGTTTAGTAGCCGATCAATGGGTAGTACTATGAAAATCATCCTAATTATATCATGTTTTGTAATCGTGAAAGTGCAAACAATCAAATGACTAGTGCAATACAATAAGCAATCGAATAAGTTAGAAATTGACCAAACCTTTAATCCTCGTACATCATTCCTATATGTTCACCTAATAATTGTGCATATACACTCTCCTACATGATGCTAGAATTATTATTTTGCATATTGCCTTTATTTATCAATCGTGCTAGTAATTATACAGCTCACACGACTTTATGTCTGACCCACTCCTTTTTCCATTTCTTCCTCCTAATAGGCTTACAGGGCGGTTGTAGCGTGGATTGCCTAAAGTAATTTTTATTGGAGGTTTATTTTAGCTGTAAATACTTTTTTATTTTCTTGTTGTACCTTATTCCACAGTTCTAGTTGTACTGATGGTACACTTGAGGGATACCTTTTTATTGCACTCTGATTTTATGATAGAGATGTATTTTTTCATAAGACACATGTTTTGTATATCTTATATAAAATAATTTTTTGTAATGACAAGTTTATTTAAGAAATAAATGTTTCTATTGGCTTTATTTTATGTTTGGCAAATCTAAGTCTCTGTAAATTGTTTCATTGTACCTACAATGATCTACATTCCTTGGTATGACCTTAATTGGAAATACTAATGGGTGTGCAGTGTTACATTTGATATCAGAAACTAAGGTTACATGATTCCTAAGATTTGCTTTAAAGTAAAGTACTTTTCTAAGGAAAAATGGATTTTAACAAAAAAAGTTATCTTTGAAAATAAAAGTTTTACAAAAAAATCCCCTCAAATTCATCACCTTTCCCTGTTCTATTCTCCCCTTTCTTCGTTGAGTTATCTATAAAGCAACTATCTAAGCTTTCTTATGTGTATGGAGACCTTAAATCCTTATAGATTGAAGTTTTGACTTATGGATAAATCCGTTTAGCTCAATGTTTGTGGAAACCAAAGTTAGGCGGAAACTTGCTATTTGATAAATAATAAGTAGGACAAGGTATTGATAAGACAACCTTAGAGGCCAAGAATAACTGGATGAGCTAAGAAGTGTTGCTGTAAAGAGTCAGTATGATGTTGGTCAAGAGGACCGAGAAATGGAAATGGGTAAAGGTAGGTGGAAGAGGTGTTATCTATCTCTAGTTCTCTTATCCAATCTTATTGGGAGTATTCTGTTCCTTTACCTTTGATTTGCTAGTTAGGTATGCCCGTGCGGGGCCTAGCCACATTGATGTGTGAAGGTCATGTAGAGCATCTGTACTGTAGGCCTATTGAAATTGTCATTTACAGATATAGTAAAACCACGAGTGTGCATTAGTAGGACTAGTTGATTGTTTGCACTTAGGTACTTTTCTATGCCTAATAGTAGTTTCTTAACCACATTAGGAGATGGGCATGGTTATTTATGACGAGTCCGTGTTTAAAACTAGATATCTTAGGATAAGACATGTTTGAGGCATTTCCGGTATGAGTTCGTTTTGGGTCTAGATAGTTTAGTCAATAGTTGGATATCTTAGATTTTGACGCTGGTAGTAGAGATTGAATGAGATGCTTATATTCTAAGGTTTTTGAGATAGGAAAGTTTGGAGGATGGATTAGTTAGCCAACTATGGGGCTATTTGGCTTGCAAGAAGATGATCGATGGACTAGGATATGCAGTGGACTAACTCTCGAGATTTATTGTGACCCAAGGGGTCAGTCATGTAGATTTTTATATTTTTCCTTAGTTAATCTCTAGCCGATGACGATTCAGTTGTCGTTGTGCTATATTTTCCGAATATTGGAAGTGGTTAAAAAATTACCTCCTAGAAGAGATGGATTTTTGGATTTATGACAATGCTAAACTTTTAGTGTTACTGCAAAAGCACATAGTTCTACGGGAAGAGAAGAGAGTTGAATTTCATACCTATGGCTAGAAACTTTTCTAAATACAGATTGATGCTTACAACATTCCTAAGTATGGATTGATTTGCAGTTCAAAAGGGTTAGCTATATGATGAGCCATCTCAGATGTTGAGAGAAGGATAGTTACTTTGGATTACGCATAGTAGACACACTCTAGTGTTGACCTGTGAACAATCAGTTGGAAATGATTATTTTACTCCTTAGACCAACCTTTTGGTGGATTGAGTTTGATACTTGTGATGGGAATTTTCCACATGCGTTTTGAGGAAGCCATTGGACTTCAACCGTAGCAAAAAGATTCTGGAAAAAAAGTAAGATACTTTTGAAAAAAAAGTAATTAGTGAGAATGTAGTTGATAGTAAATTCTTGACTTTTGGTATAAGAATTTATGTAATACCTTGTGGTGTGGAAAGACATCTTTGGACCTTAAAGAATTTAACCTAGAAGTATATCTTAAAATTTTGATACAGTTTTAAAGATAAATTTCACCATTAGTTATTCCCAATAATTGAGAGCTTGGTATTCATCAAGGCTATGTCATTTGGGCATGAAGTGAACACCCTAGAAAATCTATTTGAAGAAAATATACTTATAGGGATGACTTGATAACTCTATTTTAGAATTGGATTAGTAGATTAAATTTTATGTAACCATCAAGCTGAAGAAAATAATAAGTTTGGCTAGTGGATAAATGATAAGAAGGAATGTAAAAGTTTCAAATGGATAAATGACAAGATGGAAGAGTTGTGTTCTATGAAAAGAAAATTTGAAGAAGAATAATTTTTTTAGGGAGAAGGAAATCTGTAGGACCACTTTGAGTCTAAACCCCACATGTGTGTGTGTGTGTATGTGTGTGTGTGAAAATTAGGCACACATCCCTAAAACCAAACTTAATTAGGCTTACATCCCTCCCTACTTTTCAATGCAAACCCGCCCACTGTTTTTGAAACTTTTTCCTTTTACGTTTTTCTGCCCAAAAAAAAGGCGCTGTCAGGTAAAAAAATTCCTAAATTCTGGAAATATTCCCAGAAGTCCACGCCAAGAAAAAAGTTGCATACATGTATGCAACTTTTACCAATAGTTGCATACATGTACGCAACTATCTGAATACACATGCGCTAAAATGTGCACGCCTATTGAATAATTGCATACAATTATTCAGACATAACTGCACACTTGTATGCAAGAATGTTTTGCAGAATTGAACATGGAAATATTTGCATGTATGCAGCTTTTTATGTATAACTGCATACAAGTATGCAGATATATGCTGCTGCATGTTTTCTATGCAGAAATTGAATTTGCATAAAAACATGCATGTATTTCATGAAATTTATGTATACATATATGCAGCTGTTTGACATAGAAAATCAAATAGATGCATACTTGTATGCAACTGTTTTGAAACAAGTGCATCTTTCGATGCACCTTACTGCATTTTCATTGTTTTTCCTTTTCTTTTCTTTTTTAACGTGGTTTTTGATGGTTTTTTCCGCTGATTTTTTTCCTGATTAAATGTTTAATTTAATTATGGATTTACGTAAAAAAAAAATTGTCCTGTTTTCGGAAAATAGGGACCTAATTTACAATAAGTTTATAACTGTATGTGAGCCTAATTTAGGTTGTAGCTTGATTCGAGGTTTGCTGATTTATGTTGGACCTTATCCTTTGAAGCCATTTCTTAGTTGTATTTGTGTATATGAGTCATCGTATATTGTAGATTCAAAAATGTTGTTTTTTTATGGTTGATGTTTAACCATCTAAATTTGTAGCATATGTGTATGTTGTGTTCTTTGGTTGTATACACATGTAATAGTTCTGTAATCTATTAACGATGATGGATTGTATATTTGTTTTGAATACGATCCTTAGCCATTGTAGTTTCATATCAAATGTATTGAGTATGTCTATCCACCTGAAATAAGAAAAAAATTGTACACCTAATCGATGTATTCTATACTCGGCTAAATTGTTTTAGAAATAGAAAATCCTTATTATTTTTTGATATATATGGTTCTAGAAATAGAAAATTTAAAAGGCTAATATGTTTTGATATTAAACCCCTATTATTGGGAATTTCAATAAAAGGGACTATATATATACTTCAAAAGAGATTTTGGTGACTTTATGAATATTAAGTTGCCTCACTAAGATTTGCCAAGTGTGATTTTGAAAAATAAAAATAATAATAACATGAGTTTGAAAATATATATATAAATTTTAAAAAGAAGTAAGTCCTTACAGGTTGGATAATATAAGTGGAACAAATGGACGAACAAAAGCCAGTATGGGTAAAGACTAAGAACCAAATTATGGATATGGTAAAAGGGTACTAAATTTGGAGGGTAGTGTAGGTTCTAGAATTTTAAAACCAAATTGTGACAACGAGTTGAACTAGTTTTGAGTGGATTCAAATTGGATAAAGAGAAAAAGTAATGTAACACCTCACCCCAAGACCCACCCGAACAAAGAGCATTACTAAGTAATATTATCTATTAGATCAGAGAATAGGACTGGTTAGGGGAGACCATCGTAATTCGCATTAGCCGAGTATAGAATACGTCGATTGGGTGTACAATTTTTTTTCTTATTTCAGGTGGATAGACATACTCAATACATTTGATATGAAACTACAATGGCTAAGGATCGTATTCAAAACAAATATACAACCCATCATTGTTAATAGATTACAGAACAATTACATGTGTATACAACCAAACAATACAACATACGCATGTGCTACAAATCAAGATGGTTAAACATCAACCATAAAAAAATACAACATTTTTGAATCTACAATATACGATGACTCATATACACAAATACAACTAAGGAATGGCTTCAAAGGATAAGGTCCAAGATAAATCAGCAAACCTCGAATCGATAGCAAGCTACAATCTAAAACAACTATGTCTGACCCAAGCATTAACATACATGGGTCAGTCTATTTAATAATGAGTTAATGATGCATAAAGATAACACATCACACGAGAAATAACTCTCCATCTAGAAGAGTTAACAAGGTAACTCCCGAGGGCGAAGTAAATACATAGAATTAATGTGATAACGATAAGTAGTTTCCATCTAGGTTATGTACTATCTAAAAGCTTGTACAAGAATCGATCATAAAATAACATCAAAATTCAATTCACCGAATTAATCAAAGACAACATATGGAAACTCAGATAAGTTTAAATCACTCCCAAGTGATCATCAACAACAAACTCCAAACCATAATAATACATGGATGTAAATCCAATATTAATAAATCATCAATATATGACTCTAAGATCAAAATCATTAAGGCATCAATATTTGAGTCCTAAATAATAAAGTAAAATGTGATCATAAGATCTAAGTCGTTAAATACCAATATTGGACCCAAAACAACAAAGTTTAATAAACCAACAAATTCAGATCTGAAACAACATGATGTTGCATGTGCAAATAGCTATGCCTTGAGCTTAACCTAGTACCATGTATTGGGAGACTCGTTGGACTCCAGTCGTGGCCCACCAGCCTGACTACACTGGAAATTAAGAGATTTAATTTCTCTTTATCGACGCTCACTAGCTCGGTAATTTGATTAAGTGACCCAATAGCCCTTATTTTGGCCCATTAGTATTCCTTAGACAACAAACACCAAACATCTGTGTACGTATATTTACATATGTACAAGACCCACTAGCCCTAGCTACTAGCACAATAACAAACAAAACTATATGTTAAAAAATCACAGTCAATAACCCAAGCAGTGGTAAGTGTGCATCCCATACCACACGTTCTCACTACTGGTTTACTACCCGCTGGTTGGCTCCATAATGAAAATCATCAGAAATCATCGAAAAACAGAAAAATCAAATTATCTTCTTTAATTAGACGAATCTGTGATTAACCAATTTCGTATACCATCATGTTCCATACGATGGGGTTTACGATACCGTTTAATCTCCATTACGCCCCCTCGAAGGGTGCAAAAAGGTATGAGCTTTTATGCAAAAATACTTGGTTTTCTAAAATGAGACTATAAAATAATTTTCTGAGAAACAATTAATTTTATTCTTAAAATCTTTTATATTTCTAAAAAAATGTACTATCGTTTTGAGACCAGTTGTTATTGAAAACCCAAGGTAGTGAATTATTTAGTCCCAAAGTCATAGAGAAAATAATATATTTAAATAAACAAGTTTGCAACCGTGCATGTGTATTCAACACCATGAAAATCCATCATAAAACTCAACAAATAAATCATCAAAATCTTCATAAATTCGGGATTCAGATAGAATATCGTATCATTTGGTTTGCTAAGATTAAGTGATAGCAAAACCTAGCAGATTAGCTTCAAAAAATTCAAATAAAAATCAAGTTTAAAACATACAGAAGCTTCAGATAAGCAAGCATGAGTTCAACCTAGGCAAAAACACACTAGGCGGGTCGACCTATCATCCCACAAGTTTTCCATCTACTTAAAATAGACTTCGATTGCAATTTTAACAAGGATTTTGACATAGCTACACTGATCAAAATGGCCTAAAAATTTACAAGCACATCAACAACTTGCTTTACTATGGATTTCAACTGAAATAACACAATTTCATCATAGAATGAAAGAGTTACATCAGTTTAAAGCCACACTTTGGCTGTGTTTGCACAACTAAGAAAAAACATCAGCAACTGCTATAGATTTTTGAACGAACTTACACAGATTCATCACAAACTATAAATTTACCTTTGTAACTAGAAGTTGTGAGCGACCACTCACCTTAGATGCGAGTTACAGTGATTTTTGAAGAAAATTGGAGTGATTGGAGGCTCTAACGCTCAAAGTACGTAGTTTTTTGACTTGAAAACGAAGTAAAGTAACATGCAACACACATGTTCAACGTAGAGTGAATTTCTCAACGAAACAAAGAAAAAGATGGATTAGATTCAAGTTTTAGGAAGACTACATGCTGTAGGAGATGATTAACAAATCGAATTAGCAATTTGGAGTAATTTGGGGGTATGGGTTTTAATTCACTGTAAATTTCCTTAAGATTCTTTCTATTTTCCCTTTATTTTAAGATGGAGAAGAAAGAATAATCAAAGTAAGTACGTACCGTGCCACTTCTCCAGAGTTTTCTCTCCTTAGTAATGTTATTAAGGCCCAAATTAAGGGACTAATCCCAATGTGGCTAAATAAACTGATTAGTGAGTTCTTAAGCCATTAAACACATATTGAAACCTATGCTAACATAGTTAAGCCATGTTTACACTGCATTTTTTAAAACATTTAAAAAATTACTAACACTAAAATTTACAGTTTACATCAAATTCTACTTATTATGCAAAATATGAACATTTTAATATAAACTTATATAGATTTTGCATAACATGAGAATTAAATATTTTAGGTGTCTATATTTAATTCGCAGGTCACTCAATCACATAATTTTTTTTTAGGTAGAGCCGACGGGGTTGAGTGGACCCCTACCACTTTTATTAATATACCGACGACGGATACATGGATACAGGGATAGAGTAATAAACCAAAAGAACACATAGAATACACGATATATCAACCTTAATAGAAACTAAAAAAACACCAAAAAAAACAAGAAACTGCAAGAGACAGCAGTTTCTTTATTAAATAATATTTTGCAACTAAATTTATATTTTATTTTTAAACTTGTGTAAAATATACATAACACATGAATTAATGATTCTAAATATTCTATATTAATGGATAAACCACCAAGCACATATATAATTCCTGTTTTCTACATCTATTAATTATTCTCAACAAAAAATTTACATTTTATCATTTATTCTTGTATAAATTTTCCAAAATTCCTATAATACACAATATTTATCGAAAAAATCCACAATCCATACTTATGTTTGAACACCAATCCCAAAACATGTATTTTACAAAAGATTTTACATAACATAATAGTTTAAACCTCTACTTTTAACTAAGCAAATTATTAAACTTACTTATTAAACTAATTCGTAAAGTCAAAATTTATTCCTAACATATAATATTATAAATAACTTCGGATTCCACCAAATTAATTTATTATCATCCCAAACACTAAAACTTTCTCAATTATCGCCACCTTACACCAAGATTCACCAAAAAGACATTTTCCAAGTTAATTATCTCTAAGAATCGTATTCAATTGTTAAATGGTTAAACACACATTTTTCACTATTAAATCCCAAAGATACATATTTTAATCACTAACTTGGATAATTAAGCCAAATCACCAATTTAATTGACAAGTTTAGCTTAATTATCATTTTAATATTCATTTTCTAGATTATTGATGGTTATAATAGGTAATACCCAAAAACTCGGGTTGTTACATACTCCTCTTTACAAAAATTGCGTCCTCGTAATTTCCTAAGTGGTGAGTTGTACACAACCTAATTTACTCCATCAATACAATGAACGAACAAGAAGAATAATGGGCCTGGGTATGAAACTTCCTCTCCCTGTAATGATCCGCCATTTTGACCACTCCAAACCGGTAATTAAACCAACTCAAACCATTCAAAACAATATATTTTTATTAGCTTCTGAGGTAAATAGAATAAATCACAGAATCACAGATCATAGACATAGAGCAATATAATATCTCGCAGCAGAAAATACATAATGCAATAAATAAAATTTTACAATAAAGTTTACATAAATAATACAGCAGAAGTCTAATATATTGAATTCTAGTACATAAATAAATAATAACAGCATGAAATAAAGATGACAAGAACAGCTGAAATGGAACAACTGAATAGGTAGACACAGGTGAGCAAATCCCAATATAAACGCCAACTCCAAAGGATGAATCTCAAAACTAAAATACTCGATCTGACTTGAGTAATAATGCAAATCAAAACAACTCGGATCAGGACTAATATTCCCATGGAAGTAAATCAACTCAAAACAAAATGTTCGGTGAAATGCAATCAATAACTCAAAGGATGATTGGGATCACCATCCTTTAAGGATCCGTCAAACTAATATTATATAGTATAATACTCTATATAGAACAGTTTCTATCAATAAAGTAAAATATCAAAATAGCGTAAGTGGGATTACCATTATTACCCTTACACGGTTTATATATATTCTCGTTGTTTATACAGTATTGTATGCCCCTCCAAACCGGCTGGATACTCATGGAGCACTCCATAGGTATGGTACAAACCAAACTCGTAGTGGGCTCGTATAAGGCATGTGATAAGGCACATAAGGAATGCCAGGGTGGATACACCGTTTGCAAAGCCGGACTGATGGTAACGCATAGCTGCAACTACATACCACCTCGAGACACACTCCTATAATCAAATAGAAGGGTAGCCACCAAACACATCAGAATAGTAATAGAATGGTATCGAAGAAGTGCACTCAATGGAGGTATGATCTCACTTAGTTTCGACGTAGCTCCTATTTTAGTCACATCAAGCTGACTCAAGGTAGCCAGGGTCTCGTAATTTATGTGAAAAATAGAATCGACCGCCAACCACCCTACTTCATTTTTGGAACTCCACCGCGTACACAGTTGTTAAAGTGGTTTTTGGTACTGGTAGAAAGTATGACAATATCCGATCCCGGTCTCTTTAACAACCAATTGTTTACATTTTTCAAACCATGATCATTATTTTATAATCATTTTATAAAATAGTTTATACGAAATCTCATATTCGAATTCGAGATCAAAATTAAATAACTAACTTCGATTATATTAAATTTTGAAATCAACATACTTAATTCGCTTAAATCAAATCGATTTAGAATCCATATTGAAAAGATATAGAAATATAGTATAAACCAATTCTATACCATTCAACTTCGATTTTTAATTGATTTTCCGAAAATATTCACATAACGATTTCAGTACAAAATTGACTTATACACTCATCTTAAAAGAAAGGATGTTTTTTCCCAAAACCTACTAATCAAGGACACATGAACAACATAATTTCTGCATCAAGATTCACATGCTTAGTCTGATAACCAGACTAAGGTGGGAACAAATTTGAGACAAAACTTTGCACTCTAATCTTTCAGGAATTTTTGCCAACACGCAGGTAAGTAGCGAGTCTTGATTACCAACAATACAATACAAGGGACAACACGCGGGAACTTCACGCTTATACAAGCTAGAATTGATAACAAGAGGTGGACCTCAATTGGATCCAATAAGAAAGAATGATCAGTTTCGCAAGTTATCTGACTGGCCTTCTTTATGAAATCAGCAAAGATTATTAAAGCAATATTCCCCTAATACTAGGCATGACTTCAAGCCTACCAAGTAAGATTAGATACATGAATGTTGGATATGGCTTCAAAGAATTGGCACAAGGATCGAAAAGGTTTTCAAATATAATAAATTCTATTTTATTACCTAAGGTCCTCTTCATTAAGTTTGCAACTATCATTAGGTTTTCTCCAAATTCTTCAATTACTTAAGATAACAAAACCATATTAAGTTTTAAATAACCATTCACTTCTTATTGTAAAAAAGCTAAAAAGTTATTAAAACCTTAGTCTGTTCGAAAACACTATTGTTGGATTTTAAAATCTTTCTTGATTTCTTACAAAACCTAAACTTGTAAATTGCAAAAATCGCTATATTTTCCACAATTAATATCCTAAACTTGTAAATTGGTTATTGACAAGGTATAAACTAATTTAGCTGCATAAGGAAGCTTATAGGAGATAGAATTTGAACCCAACATTCTTTTAGAAATAGTCGAGTGTGTTCAGACTTTACGATCATTAGGGGATATGATATGGGAAGGATATCACAATTGGCATAGATGAATAAGGGTATAAAATTCCCATATTCGCAATGAAGATTCCACAACCCTTAAAGTGATCATCCTCTCATGAGTACATCCAATAAAGCAAGCGCAAAGGATAGGACAAACCCAGATCGAAGGAGATTCACACCCGATAAAAGTCTAAGATAGATCCACGCTTCTCGGGATTTACAAAAGGAGAAAAGCGTAGAAACAACAATCTTGAAAAGGAAATCGATAACTGATTAATCACATAAGTCTACACGAGTCACATGGCTATCAGATTATAAGAAATGAATCTGAATCGGCGAGTCAACCCTATAAAGAGATGACACGCCAACAAGCAAGAAACAAACAACCATATAGACAACTAATATACAAGAGGTATTAACAACCTTCCATAAACCCGAAAGATACAAGGGTTCCCAATAACCTTCATTGGCATCATGCCACATGTAACGACCCGGATTTTTAGAACAGTTGATTTTAAATATTTAATATGAATTTAAATATTGAGTTGATAATATAAATAAATTTTTATATTGAGTTATCGATTTAATAATTGAATATAATTTAATTTAGAATATATATCGAATTATCGTAATTCGAAATATAATTAAATTCGAAGATTTAAACTGTACTAAAATTGATTCATATAGTCAATAGAATTTCAAACTGAATAGAAACGACAATAATTATTTATTTTCGAGGAATTTATATTTTTGAATTTAATTTACATTGATTTAAATTAACGTCTTCTTCATATGATCGAACTGGACTTCAAAACCTGTCCCAGTGTATTCAGAATAGTGTTATAACGCTAGGAATGCTGGTTGCTACGTTCAAATAGGAGTTCAGAAACACAAGATAATTAAAATTAAATAAACACCGTTCTAGTTAATACCTACCTTAATAAACCTTGTACCTATTAGAACCTACCTCTGATAAATCTTACCCGGTAAACACCTAACTTCATTTCCTTAACCAGGAAGCATCCCTCATCTATAAAATATCGCCATCACCCTTGTTCATTTCATTTTGTTTCTCTGCAAAATCAAATGCAAGCTACATTGAAATAAAATGGCAGATGCCTTGCACAAATCCTAATCAGATCCCTCACCTTCCACTATCATTCGAAAATAAAAGCCATGGCTTTTGTTTTAATTCTCCCCCAATCAAAAGTTATCGATCCCACCGTAAAAAAAAGGAAAAAGAGAGGGGCTCGTGACCTAAGTGATTCAATTTTTGAGGCGTCAGGGCTCATGCTAGTCGACAGAGGGAGGGACAACACTCGCGAGGAGACAAGTGAGATCGATGGAAGCTCAACATCAAGTTTAATGCAGGATACGATTTGAGAAAGCCGTGGTTTAAGCATCGCGATATTCTGGAGATCGATTCTAAGGTTCCGCACATCAATACTTTCAGCTTGCGATGGCACTTCAGATGGCATTCACGCGATGATTTCCATAGGCAACAAGGTGGCGAGGCGAGAGCTTTATCACGTGTGTGATTTGGTCTGTTTCCTGAAACCTGAAGTCGAATTTTAGAGTGTGGTTAGAGCTTGATTAGCTTAGGCTAATTAAAGCAATAAAGGTAATTAAAATTGTTAATTATTTATAAAAAAATTATATGGTTAAATGTTTATTAAGGAAGTGAATAGTGATGTTATTCTCTGATTATTAAGAAAGAAGATGGTAATTTCTTGGAGACAGCAACAATAGGAGGGCGTGTGGTGATGTTTTGTTTAAACAGGAGGTAGCCTGCAACTTCTAAATGAAGAAGGTGTTAAAATTAAAGGTAATTATTTCTAGTTTAGAAATTAATTTTCAATCTATATAGTTCGAATGCTTAAAAAATAATTATAAATTGTTAAATTTAAACAAGGTCCAAATTCAAGGAATCAGTCATGTTAGACTCGTAACAGGGAATGTAGGCGAGCTGGAGAGAATTTGGAATCTTCTAAAGCCAGATAAGATATAAAATTTCACCAGATTGAAATAAAAATCACGGTGAGTAAAACATCACTCTTGAATTTATTTTTATCGTTAAAAATAAATTGTTGACTGCTTGGATGCGTTTATAATTGTTTATCAGTGTTTGCTATTATATATATAAATCTATTAGTTATTTAGGCTTGGTGTTTGTGGTTATTATATATATATATATATATATATTGGTGATTGGATTCCAGCAGTACCATTAGCGGATGCCCGCAGTATCATTAGCGGATGACCCTATACGCCCCCACGCTATGATAGTGGATGACCTTCTATACTGCGATATCCTGCCTCGAAGCAGGATGGGTATTATTTATGTTGGCTAACGTTTGTGGATGCAGGATAAACAAGTTGGAGGGATCCAACTAGATTCCTCAAAAATATTATTGTTTGTTTTTCATATATAATATCATATATGATGTGTTAGAAAACCTGTTAATTATAATTGGTTGTTTTGAGTGTTTAAAATATCATTGGGCTGAAATGTTGATATATAAAAATATCAAGGAAAGGGATATTTTGAAATATAAAGGGGAAAATCTATTTATCTAAAGTAGACTTTAAATTTTCAATTGGGCTATAAATATATTAACTTGTTTTGGATATATGAAACAAGTAGTGAATTTATAAATGTGTTTATAAATTAATAATGCAGAGAATTGAAATGAATTTATAAACAGTGTTTATAAATAAAGTGGAAAAATTATCATTTGATAATTTGAATATTTAAATTCAAATATGAATTTATAAATGGAAATGGGAAATTGTTTTAAAGAAGTAAAAGATGAAGTTTATTCTGATGTTCAGAATATAAACTGAACTGAAATAAATCCATAAGGATTTATGATGTGAATTCGATTAGTTCGAATGTATTTTACTAAAACATGTCTAGAAAATATTAGGATTTTATTTAAATAGAAGTTAAATTTAAATTTGAAAATAGATTCTATATATCTATATTTATATAGATAAGTTATAATATATATAATATTCCAAAATAAGATTTTGGTTTTAAATAGATTTCGAAATAGAACTTATTTAAATATATAAGACAAAGAAATTTATAAACGATGTTTATAAATATGATGAATTAATTATCAAGAGATAATTTGAAATATTAAATTCAAATATGAATTTAAAAGTATAAATTGAAATCTTTTCGGAAAAAGGAAATGATAGTTTTTATTCCGAAATTCGGAATATAAATGGGGTTGGGTTTCAAGTAGGTATTTGAAAGGAAAGCTTGTTTTAATTTTTAAACAAGAAAATTAATTTATAAACAATGTTAATAAATTATTGTTGGATAATTTAGGAGTTTATAATTCAAGTAGAATTGAAAAGTGAATTGGAAAAACGGTTTGAAACAGAACGATAAATTTTATTTCGGAATTCGGAATATAAATTTAAGTGAGGAAAATCCAAAGGGTTTATAATCAGAATTTGATTATATTGAAATTTATAAATAAATTATTTATAATGGGGTTAGAAGTTAATATAGCAGATCGAGTTGTAAATAAATTTATAACTGAGTTATGAAAAAAAATTGACGATTAAGGATAATCAGAACTATTGAGTGAGATTGGGAAATTGGTTTAAAATAGATTAAAATATATTAGAATGGAGTTGAATTTTATTTTAAACGAAGTTTAAAAGTTTAATTATATAAATATAATTAAAACAAATTCACCGCAGCGTGGCAATTCGTAAATTGGCGTTTCGAACTTCAATTGAGTATACAGGACTCAATTTAAGCCGGAATTCTTAGAAACAAGAATCGTCAGGACCGTTGGAATGATAGTTTTCTAATGGAAGAGAAAAATCTGAATTTTGTCTCATAGATTTTGAGTTATGTCAAAATCAAATTTTCAGAAAAGCAGCGCCAAAATCGTTAAAAAACCATAATGGTTTATATAAATAAATATAAGGATTTTAAGTAAATAAAATCCGAATTTCCATTCGAAAAATCCGGATTTGAGTTGTAAAATAAATACGAACTCAAGTTGTGTAAATAAAATGATTTTTGAAACAAAAAACAGATTTTAAATTATTGAATAAAATTAACTAATTAAAAGAAAAATTAGTTAATGAACCTTTGGGTTGAATTGGACAATGGATAAGTGAATGGGGCTTGTAATTCATATTCGAAATCGAATATGGAAATTGAATTGAAAATGGAATTCAAATGGGTTTATAAGCAAGTAAATATTTGTATTTGAACTGATATGTTCAAACAGAAAGTGGAATAGGCAAAAGAGCTAATTAGAGAATTAATTAGCGAATTGAATTAAAATGGCCAGATTGAGTTGGAATAAAATGTAAATGGACGTATATGGGTTAGACAGGTATGAAATGAAGTATATGAAGATTATAATTTGTGTGCCCGACAAAAAGGTACACGTTTAAATTCCATATGAGATTTTATGCGCCGAATCGGCAAGCCGCTTGGCTTTTTAATTTTCTTTTTGAATAGGAAGGGCCCAGAGAGGCATTTTGGAGTTGTACCGAGTGACCCGTACAAAGGAGGTTATGGCGAATTTTTATGGAAATTTAAGGAGTTAGAATATTTTTAAGAAAAATTGATAGTTAGAAATCAATGTATCGATATATATATATATAATTCGATAAGGAAACGAACTTAAAAATAGAATATTATAAACAAAAAAGAAAATCAATAATTAGATCTGGTAAAATAGAAAAGAGAAGCATATACGTGTTTTAAAAATGAATAAGTGGTTTTTATGGTGTTAATGATTTGAGATAAGTGGTATTGTCTGTTTTGAAGTTAAAGATGTTATTCAGTCAAGGTCTGAGAGGTAATTATACCCCAACTTGATTGATTTCATTACTAACTAATAAACAGCAAGATTCAGTCTCAAAGAGAGATGTATAAAGAGTTTAGTTGAATGCAGTATTTTGGGTTGTTTGTAACGATGTTTTACAGAACAGTCGTTTTAACCCAAGTAAGTGAAATTTTGGAAATATATCATAAATATTTCCTAAGTATAAAAATAACCGACTCGGGAAAGAGATAAGTGATTGAAATGTTTTTCAATTGCAAATAGAATATATTTTCTAAGTATAGAAAATAAAAGGGGACGATATATAGAAATGTTTTCCAAATAGCATAAGAGGCCAAGATGATTATTGAAAATATTTGGTTAACAAATATTGATAAAGAAATGGAGAAGTGATTTAATTAATGAAATATTCATTAAGGGGTCCAGTGATTGTTTGATGTTTTGAATGAGTGTTTGTTTTTCTTCGATGGTTAAATAACCGACTATCGAAGTATTTGCCAATATCGTTGTCAATATGGAGAGACCTGTTGGATTATTATCCATGAACCACTCCGTATTGGCAGTAGCATTACGAAACAGATTATATGAAGATAATCGAAGACGGAGTAAAGTGCAAGGGCTTTTTCCATTAAAGGAAATTGTGCCTTCAGTTTCGTTCAATCCCAGAACGAACGTATATGGACGAATGTCTGACAAAGTATTTCCAATGATCGAATATGTTGGTTTGTATAAATATATATGGTGGCGGAGGATTTATTCTCTTAGCATAATATCCAGAATATATTTGTGCAAATCAATTTATGATTAACGGATCTGACAATGTGGCATTCAAAGTGATTGTGCTATCAATGAATGATAAGTAATAGTAGCCTTAGGCCTCAACAACCGGGAAATGACAAAAATCGGGCAGGCAGCATAGCTATGTGAGTAGCTTCCATTAGGATGTATTATCACCTATCTAGAGAAATTCATTTAATTCCTTATTCTATTCGATGTTGTCCCATTCGGGAAAACGGTTGTTGATCCCAACCGTTGGTGATATACATTCGATACACTCAAGCGAAATGAGTGGTCGGTCATGTGTGGCCGGGTTGCAAGACATTCTTGTTGAACCCAGTGTATTCCTCTCTAGAGATATACTATCGGAAGGTGGTTCCATAACTTGTCATAGTCGGAATCCAATCTCCAATAAGTACCCTGCGGTTTTTGATTTTATATTATATATGGAGCGTGAGATGCAAGCGTTCCGCTAGATTGTTATTTATTTGATTTGGACACTATTATAATATCAATGGATTTTCATATCAAAGTGTTTTGGGTTATAGTAAGGTAAAAACCGTCCATGTTTATGTGTGGGCTAGTCTTACTATTATCCTTTCTTTCGAAAGGATTTTGAAAGTTAAACACAGGTTGGAGTTTACTCACACCAGTCCCATTACTGACCCAGAGTTTATTTTTTTTGTTTCCCCTAAACTCTTGGGTGCCCAAATTTGTACGGGCAGTCAAGTAGTCGGGATTTTACAGATTCACTTGGAGGAGTTTGAAGCAGGAGGCTTCACCAGTTAGCTATAGACTATCATATATTCCGCTGTGAACCATGTTTGTATCTGGAAACAGGTGTTTATAACTGTTCCATAAATAGCTGTTGTGCTCTGATGATGGTATGTATATAAAGTTACTGAATTGTATTTCAAAGTTTATGTTACCTAATATATTTTATTCGTTCCGTTGTGAGTTTGTGATCTTCGTTTTCTTCTATTCTAATATTTCTTTCTTTCTATTTCTCATCCTCTAACTTCTTTCTAATAATGATTCGTATTTCTGTGCAATTTGGGGTTGGACGTGTGGTGTTATTAGTCAACTCAGATAGTACGGATTTGCGGGACATTACACCACACAAGAAAAGGAATCTGGTTTCAAATAGTTAAGCCAATCAATCCTCATCACGCCCAAACAACTAAAAAAATAAGAAGGACAAAGAGTAGGATAAATTCCTACCCCAATAGTATATTTTTCACATAGCAGATTATTTAGAATACACACCATCTCCATTCGATTTCAAGCCAACAAAATTGCTGTCACGTTATCACTTTTTATAATAATTTCTCCCGACAATGGCACCTGATTGTTATATTAAATAACCTCCTCATTTGGCATTTTATATTTCCAACTTGATGGCTACAACCATTCCTCACTTGATTATAAGAGTGAGTATTCTAAAATACCGCTTCAGTTCAAGATTATTTAAAATTTTAAAACACTATTAATCTATGGAACATCGATATTTATCTTTAAACTTCTCAAAACACAAATTTTCATCTATATTTCTTCAATTCATTTGAATAATACACCCATTCATCATAACTTATTATGCCTTATGGCTACGATGTCGACATGAGATCATTATCACCTCGTTATCCAAAACGTTTATTCCTAACTAAAGGAGTGTTTCAATATCACGTCACGAATATTCTTCATTATTACATCTAAAAGTTTACTTTGTAATTCATAGAATAATGTGTTTGGGCGTCTCGTATAAGTGTTTATGAAATTCTTATCATTGTCATTGATTAGAAGTATCGATCAAAATTCCTTAAAGTACACAACGAACAACCCAACACAAAAGATAATCACCAATACTTCAAATAAAACATCCCAACATTACACTTCACCATTTTTTTACTTAATTTATACTCAAGACGATTAATTTCTAAACAACCATTTAATCATCAATATTAATAACCATTCCTTAATCGTAGTTATAGATTTATTAATTTTTTCATAGTCGAAACAATTCACCTGTTTCCGCTGTGCAACTTTGATTTATTATCAAAATAGTGCTCCTTTATCCCATATGAATTTCACGCGCGCGCACACACACACACACACACACACATATTATATATATATATATATACATCATCTTGGATTTAATTTATTAACCTATCCCAATTATTTCGACAATCAACTAGAAATCAAAGAGATGAGGTTTTAAATTTTTCTTGAAAATTTTAAACCCAAGGATTAAGCACCGAAAGAATCAGAGAATGGAAACTTTCTACCAAGATCAAATCCAAATGATAAGACACCACACTTAGAATACTAGGAATGAATTATATCCTAAACGTATTCCAAAACTTGGGCTTGAACACAACTTGACTGATAAGAATCACGAGAAAATGATAATGACAAGAGTGATAAAGTAGACCCAAGGAGTTATCCTTCCGTGTTGTAACACATGTACTATTCTGGTTATGTTATGTATTTATTGTATTTTGTTCTGAACCTCCAATTGATACAAACTGTAACATCCCACCCTGAGACTCACCCTAATAAATAACATTACTAAGTAATACTCCATATTAGAGTGAAGAATATGGCTAGTTAGGGGTAGCCATCCGTAATTTCACATTAGATGAGTATTGAATACATTGATTGGGTGTATTTTTTTTCTTATTTCAAGTGGATCGACATACTCAATACATATGATATGAAACTACAATGGATAAGGATCAAATTCATAACAAATATGTAACCCATCACAGTTAACAAATCACAGAATAGATTCATATAGATACATTCACAAAATACAACATATACATGTGCTAAAAATCCACATGGTTAAACATGAAGCATAATAAAATACAACATTTCCGAATCTACAATATACAACGACTCATATCTCAAATACAACTAAGAAATGGTTTCAAAGGATAAAGTCTAAGATAAATCAGTTAACTTCGAATCAACAACAAGCTACAACCTGAAACAACTCGGCCAAACCTGAGCATTAACACACACAGGTCAGTCTAGTTAACCATGAGTAATGATGCATAAATATAACATATGAAACGAGAAGTAACTCTCGATCTAGAAGAGTTAATAATATAACTCCCAAGGGTAAAGTAAAGATATATAATTAATGTGATAACAATAATGTTACCTGGCCTTTTAGCAAGAATACCAAAAGTAGTTCAGGCATACATGACCCGACCCATCGCATGGTTAAACAATCTAGAAGTGTCGCCAAGATACTCAGGAAGCAAAGCCTAGATGGAGTCATCAAAGCATAGTCGTCGCGGCTCATCGAAACTGCTCAAATGTGCCTAAGTGCGTCGAGGTCGGGATAGCCTCCTCCAACACATTTCGTATCCCAAGCCTTTACACTAGAACTCGTATCCCCGCTTCCAACTTCTGAGGTCGGTATTAGCCTCTTTACCATTTTCGTATCCCCAGAGTTCACTTGAAATCCCACCAAGCTTCCAGGATCGGTATCTCCCTCTCACCACATTTCGTACCCCCAATTCTCACCATTTCATACCCTAGATATGGCTCCTTCGTTTCGTATCCCACCAAGCCTAGCTTCAAGGTCGGCGTTCTCAGGTATGAAACCAAACAAAGCAGTATGGTACGAAGGCAATGGAGACGCAGAAAATAATCTAAGTATGAGGATATAAAGACAAAGTCGTAGAGACAAAAAGTTCAAAGACTTCGAAGCAAAGAAAAAACCAACCCTCAGGATACGTACCGACCCCAAGGTCAGTACCAATCCTGGGGTATGAATTGTAACACCCTGTAAAATATACCTTGAATAGATATAGATAATTAAATGAAATATAAACCATAATAAGTTAATAATAAGGTAAGGGGCTAAAAATGAAATTTTGAATAATTGAGAATTAGGCCACAAAAGTATTATAGTTGCGTTCGTGGCAAGATTCTGATCCATTTTCATATATAAAGGAATCTTTGAACTAAATTAAAGGGAGAAGGAAAGGAACTAGCTCTCTGTATATCATTGGAAAATTGGTTGATTCAGTCATGGATGCAGTCATGGAAAAGAATAATAAGGTTTGATTGATTATTGCAGTTCAGGAAGTTTTAGCATAAGGAAATCGTGGACCAGTATGCTTACACTTATAGGGCCTTATTGGGAAAGTAATGGAGCTTTGGCCTGGAGTATGTGGAGAATTGCCTTCTTTGCATGGAGACCTATCTCAATGAGGAAGGAGAGAGTGTTGAGTCAGAATTCGCGGAGCATTTACTGAAAACGGAGTCTATATGCAAAAGATATTATTAAAATAAATTGTGCATAAATATTAGGACATAAGGTTTGAATTTCAAATATATATATATGGAATATATTACTTGAGATTATCATGAAAAAGAGTATTTCAATTGAATTCAAATTTGTGTATATATGTTTATATATAATAGGGGACGATATAAGCAAACAATGGGGAAAAAAATCAATGTAATAAACAAACGTTTAATAAATTAGGCGACAAACCAAGAAATTAATTTTTCTAGGCAAATCATGGCCCAAGTGGTTGACCGCTCCTAGCAAAGTGGTCGGCCACTAGCGGTCGACCGCTCCTAGGAAAGTGGTCGACCGCTCTAAGTGAATCAAGGTGGTAAGGATTTGTATTTATGAGGGTTTTTATATAAATTTGCACACATGGACTGCCTGGATTTAATCTAATAGATCCTACGGTCTTTATTAACACTTGCAACCATATAAACCACCCTTCTAGCCTCTCCCAAACCCTATTCTTCATTTCATTCTTGCGCCCCCACTCTCCTTCTGTCATAGCCAATTTCCAGAGAAATGTTAGGATTTCTTCTGCCTCTCTTATCTCCATTCCATCTTCTCAAATCTAAGTTTTTCTATAGATTTAGAATTCTAGAATTATATATATATATATATAAGATTCTAATTCTTATATATATATATATATATATTATAAAAGGATTGGAGCTTGTTTCATAGGTTGAATCCAAATTTCAATTCTATAGCAAATTCTACTGTTTTCTGTTATAAAACAATTTGAGTCGAATTCATTTAAGTTTGCTATTTTATATGATTTGTTAGTTTATATTTGGATTATTGTGCCAAGAAGAATTGAGTTTATATGAAAAGAAAACAATATCAAATCCCTTAAATCTTCCATTTGTTTTATGTTTGTATGAAGAAATTGTCAATTTGTTTGTATATATGGGTTTGGGTTATTGAAATAATAAAAGAGAGGCATGTTGGTGTTGTATAATTCTCTATATTGGTCAGATTTATCTTATTATGTTTTGTGTAAATTCATATGTGTGGTTTTGTTGCAAAAGGTTAAGACACGGAGAAATTGTGAATTTGAATAGGTTTAAATCTCTATTTTCTAAATGGAGTATTTGAATGTATTGTTTACAATATATCCAAGTATTAAGGTTTTACATACAAACTTGCATAAAAAGTGAATTTGTTCCAAAATAGAAATTATATATATTGGATATATGACACTTTGTTTATCTTATATTGTTGAGATAATCAAATCAAACCTAGGTCACAAGTTCTATGTTGATATTGTTGTTTTCCATTTTGATTGCTACATGTTATTATGTATATATATGCCATAACTGAAGGGAATATGGGAAATAACTTGTACGCCTTTAATTTGAATAGGGATTGACATTTCAAACGTGGTTAGGACATTATTCTCGTTTGCATAATTCACGCCTATATATATATATATATATATATATATATATATATATATATATATATATATAACGTAATATTAATGTGTATTAAGTGCGTACTAAATATGTTTAAACTAGAAATTTGAATTTGAATGTCCTCATAGGAATTTGTATGCTTCTGTGTGAGTTAATGGCCTTGATTATAATTAATGACACACAGACACGAGGTTAACCATTACTTGTAGTAGAAGCCTGTCCGGAGCATCTACAAGTAAGATTGGTTAATGTAAGAGGTCTAGGTGTCATGAGTCATTATAACTATTATATTATGATGCAAGATTAGGCCCAGCTTGTAGTAGAAGCCTGTCCGAAACCGCTAGACAAATCCAGCATCTACAAGTAGATGGCTTAATGTGAGATGTCTAGTTTTTTTTTTTGCGTGTGTGTGTGTGTGTGTGTGTGTGTATATATATATATATTATTGTGTGTAAAGTAGGCATGCCTCGAGAAAGGCATTAAGTGGCTAACTTTCCTCTTGTTGGGTATTAAGTGGTTAGGACATTAGGCCTCTTCTAATGCTTATTATTTAGAAAGGATGAAGTCATTAGGCCCGCGCTCATTAGGTCTTAAATGGTCATTGGGTCCGTTTTTCTCTTATAGGGTATTAAATGGTCCTAGTAGACGATAGCTTAAGTATGGCAGTTCTCCAAGTAATGTTTGCTTCTTATTTAGGGGCTAGTGAGGGCTGACCTAGTTATATATATGGCCAAAGGAAGCACCATTTAAGTTAAGTATTAAATGACTAGGAGTTAACCCGTAAGGACAACTAAATGGTAACAAGAGGGTCCACCAGGAGAGTTTTCTTAAATGAGTTGTGTTCCTGATCTAAACCTAGTAGTAAGTGGTCGTTACTATTTCCCGACCTAAAGGAGAGTTATTATTTATGACTTGGATGTTAGAGACGAGGTCTTAAGTGGTTGGTGGTCCTCCATTGGGTATTAAGTGACTATAGGGATGCCCACCTTTAATAAGCTAAAGAATGACCTTAAGTGACTAGGAATAGCCCGCCTCGTGGGGTACTAAGTGACTTTAAGGATGTCCACCCTTAGATTATTTCATGGGGGTACTAAGTGACTGTAAAGATGTCCACCCTTAAATTACTTTGTGAGGTATTAAGTGACTATAAGGAGTCCACCCTTAGATTTACATATAGGCCTTAAGTGACTGTTACGATGTCCGCCTCATATGATTTGTTTTGCGTGTTTGTTGCGTAGACATAACATGAAGAGTTTACACTGCCAAATATAGGAGTCATTCCTAAACTTATATGTTTTTCATTCAACGGAACTTTATGTTCTGACCTCCCAACTTATAACATAAACAGGTTAGTAGGTGAGGACGCTTGGGATCAGTGATGCTTTGGATATGGAGTCCGACGATGGAGGCTTTTCGTTATTTATGGCAATATTATTGTGTTACTGGGATAACTATTGATGTACATTCTATTATTGGTTGAAACTCGTCGTAACCAACATTTATTATGATTTTAAATAAAGGTACAACTATTTTAAGTTATTATATTTATCCCTTCCGTTGTGTGAGATTCTGATTTCGTTTAGATTGCTCTATGATATCTGTTTTTAGTATTTCCTTATAGGAACCAACAACCTATTTCGAATGGCTCTAAGTCCCAATAGGCCTTTCCTAGGTCAGAATTTAGGCTCATTCTGGGCAGGTTGTTACATTTCCAGAGCATAGTTTACCCGATTACAGGGAAATATATACGTATAAGAGGCGTACTTGTTATTTTGAAAAATGATTTTCAAATTTTTTTACTATATATATAAGTATATATATTTGTTTAAAGTACGCATATCTATAGAAAATATTATTTGTAGGTGTTAGACCAAAAAGTGGTTCTAATACCAAATAGACTAAGAATCGCAAATAACAATGACTAAAAACAGACAGAAAAGCAGTCAACACACACGATTTATAGTGGTTCGGCGTTAACGAGCCTACATCCATTTTATATGTCTTCGATTAGTTGATTGATTACAAATACAATGCAAATATCCACTCAGTCTCACTGAAATCAAGTACCTCTCAAAATCTATAGAATTATACTCAGCAATTTGGAGTACAATCGGAATAAAAGAGAGAAAATATGATGATGGTGGAGTTAGAGTATTCAGAGTGCCAAAAGATCCCTCAAAATGGCAAGCCTTGAGGTATATATAGGCAGGAACAGCAGGCGGGTCGCGAGATGACGTGGCACTCATCCCTGAATTCCTAGAGCTGTTCATGAGTTGGTGGGAAGGTGGTTACAGCAACGGTTCGTTACATGTGTTTGTAGACCCGCATCTCTCGACTTAAGATTCGATCGTGGGTTGACTACTTCAACTGCTTGGACAGGGATCGGGTCGAGCCTCTGTGACCTTGAGTGACCAAGACTTATAGGCTCTCATGCAATGGGAGGATCGAGTCGTAGTATCTACAAGCCGAGCTGGTGCAACGCTTCAGATTTGCTGCTTCCTCATGCATAGGTGGATCGCCCTCGACCCGGTTGAAGTGACCTGAACCCTTTGCTTTAGGATTGTGAATTTCCGAATTATTCTTCTAACACAAAGTTTATCCATTGGTTCATTCTGGCTTTCTTGTTCACGAATGGCTGTCTCTTGCTCTATATTTAACTTGATCGTAGGTTCTTAGACTATGCGTGGCCTGGTCATAAAGCAGGCTAACATTTTGGCTCCTCGAAGTACGTTTTATCAGAGATGAGACGTGCTTCAAAATAGTTAATCTATCCATTTTCGAACCTATGAGCATCAATAGTCGTATCTGTCTACATAATCGCGAACTTCTACTAAATCGTGTTTCTTGATTTTTGGAACAAGTATAAATACAGAACCTGATTTCCAACTACTTTGGCAATGTTAAACAATTTAGAGTTTCAAATCGGACTAGAAATGACTTCTCAGGTAAATTCTTCAACTCCCTCAAATTAAGAGTTCGAATTATCTGACGCATTACTTTGTTGATTTCTCTTCATATATGCATGCACGATTTTCAACAATTTCTTTTAATTTTTCTTATTTTTGCTTAACCCTAGGATCTTCCAATTGAATCCGGTCGAGGGTCCTCGAACCACCACAATGTACGATCTGTAGGTGCTACTTCAATTTCAATACGCATCCTTCGTATCAGGTCAGGTCACCCTCGAGCTAGCTGTTATACATCCAGGGCAAGAGGGTTCGTGCTTCACCAACTATCGGGCCACTGGGTCGAGCTGATCCATCAAGTCCAAGGGTATATAAACGGTTACCCTTTCCCTCACATATAAACCCTTCCATTCACTATCTTCCATTTACTTTTTTTATTACAGTCACTTTTTCTCAATTAGATGAAACCCTAATTCTTGTTCTCTTTGAATCCATCAAATCTCGAACGTAATCAAATAGGTAATCATGATTCGTCATGTTGTAGCTTCGATCCTATTTTAATTTGAACCGTGTGCGAGTTGAATGCGATTTTTGCATCTATTTTTTGCCGTCTTTCCCCAACGATTTTGTAACTGCCCATTCGGAGACCATCGTCGAAATTGGTGACGCCGATCACTCTCAGGCGGCGGCACATGGGATCAAGCGCCTCTTGACTCAGGAACGAGGTTGTGAAGGAATTGAGGAGGTAATGCCTTGAAGGCGAAGAGGAGATAGCGATGAACCAAGATTTGTTCAGGCGTTCGAGATTTGACTGTGGGACTGGGAATGGAAGATAAGGGAAGAAGCATTTGTTATTCGGAGTTAATCGAAGGAGCGTCGGAGGAAAGCATCGGGTCGGGTCGTGCTTCTACGACCAGATCCCAAAGTGTGACCTGGTCGAAAGATGCGAGCCGCCCTCAATACTCGAGCCCACGCTGGTATACGAGCCACTTCCAACATGCGACCCGGTCTTTTAGCGACCTACTCAATAATCGTGATCTGATTCTGTGCATTTAATTTATCACATGTGTTCCCCCATATGCAATCAAACTTGGCTAAGATATGGACTTTAACAACACAAATTTACCGAAGGTGCTAATATATATCTCGACCAAAGCTGACAACTTAATCGAACCAATGGACGGTTAGGATAGAGCCTCTAAACTGGACACTCTGGGCCCAGCTAACATATGATTCAATAACATACGTTGACCGATTGCATGCTTATCTGCTTACTTTATGTCTTCTTATTTCAGCATTGTGCACACTAGCACACACTAGCGCACACACACACACACTCTCACAGGGAAACCATACTCTAATCCTTGATGTTTATTCAATAGTACAGCAAACATGTCTAGTAGACGTTCTACAAGATTGTCGGAAAAGAGTACAGCTCCAGGGTCTTTTAGTTACTTTAATCCTGACGTGCTCCCATCAGACTCAGACTAGGAGAGCTCGGGGTCGGAATTTGAGGTAGACATTCATGAAGGGGCAACATCACCTGGAGGAGAAGTATCATTGGATGAAGAAGAAGAAGAAGGGGGAGTCGGAGACAATCGGGCTCCCGATGAGTTTGAAAGTGCAGTCATCTTAGATAACCCCAATGACTCTATAGTTTCAACAATCGATGAAGCAAACCTCAAAAGAATATGCCTAAGGCATGGAATCCCGTAGGAAGAAGTTAGGGTGGAAGGTGGCACGGATAGACCCTACACTTCTCCGGAGGGTTATATGGCCATTAGTAGAGTGATGTGTTCAATGGGAGTTGTTCCTCCATTTCCGCCAATCATCGTCGAGTTTCTAAGATGATTGCGCATAGCTCCAATGCAACTCCATCCCAATGCCTATGCTTATATATACACTTTATACGTGGCATATATGGAAATTTTGGGTACAGAGCTTACTTTGGAAAATCTAAACTTCTTTTATCACTTCAAGCATCGCTCAAAGGGAACTCCATCCTTTGTTTTCTTTTAATCTAAGCCAAATAAGAAAATCCTTACTGAAGGACATAGCAATGTAGGGGGTGTAAGGCCTGAATGGTTCTGCATCAAACACCAGGCTGGGTGTGCGAGAAGATGGTTACAATAATATGAGTTTCAAACCTCAAGGCATCTGTTCCAATCATATTAACAAGTGCACTAATCGTTCTGTTCTCATTGCATTTCCAAACCCCAAAAAGGAGTAGGTCAACTGGATGAGGATCGATTAAGTCGTTTACTGAATGGTAATCCAGACTTTCTCAATGTCAGAAAATGCTTGCAAGATGAGATCATGCATAAACATCGTTTACTTGACATAAGTCGAGGTATTAATCATGGAGGCATAGCTTACAAATACGTGCCCCCGGTTCAAGTTCCTACAACTCTTGCAGAAACCAGCAGCATGCCCCCAACTGTGGGATAAGTAATAAATTCAATCAAGAAAAGAGACCTCAAAAGGTCAAGAAACAACAAGTTCCGGTCAGGAATTGCATTTGAAAGGCGAAGAAACTACGAAAGAGGAAAATCCAATTATACTTCCAAAAATTCCTTCTCCACTCCCGATTTAAGATGGCAAAGTTCTGAATAGTCCCGCTGGGGATAAGCCTCAAGATGCTGATCCAAAAGAGGTTTCCATTTCAGAGAGGCAACCTCCGCCTCTGACACCGCCTCCAGTCAAGTCTCCTGTACACAACTCTCAACTCGAGGAGTCTATATTTGGGAATCTAACTAAACTTCCCTTGCCCGAGAAAATCTATACTTCACGTGATATCGGCATAGGGTCTTTCTTTTCTACTTCTGAGGAAGAGGCCACTCCTGTGAAAGCTGGGGAGACCATACAGACAAGCCTAACTCTAGGCTCTGGTCCGTTGGGGGGGATCACTTAGGACACACCGCACTTGCACTGCACGTCATAACATTTACGCACTGTGTTAATCCAGGAATCTAATACCTGTTTAATGATAATTTGTAGGGAAAATGCCCCGTCGAAGCTATAGCCTCAGGAATGTTCGTGCTAGCATTCCTAGACACGACTTTGACACCGAGCATGATCGCCATGAAAGTCGCGAGAGAGATGATTGGAGGCACTATTCCTCTCAACACAATTAGTTCTCCCGCACTCGGAGTCTGCCTCGCTCAGATTCAGAGAAACATAAAAGTCACTCCACCCATCGTGAAGGAGATAAGTACATTCCAAAAGCTCTGACTTCCTCTAAAGAACCATATCTTGAGGATAAGTCGTCAAGGAGACATTCTGACCTAAAAGATAAACAAAAAGATTTGGGCAAGGAACCAGAAAAAAGCCAAGTGGCTCTTGTCTCGACCAGGCGTAAGAATATTGACATCACTACAACATTGCCGATGGTGCTAGATTTAGACACAAAAAAGAGAATTAAAATGTTGGAGGGTCAGTTTCTTGAGTATCATTTCGAAAATAGGCACTTCGTCCCAAATTTGAAGCCGGTTGATTCAAACTGGGCAACAACAGTTAAGGCCCAAATTGACTTTGTAGATGAGCAGTACAAGGAAACGCGTAAATTTTCTCGTAAGCTTTCCAATATCATCAAGGACTTAATAGTGGATGTGGGAAACATGAAAGAAAAAGCCGAATATGACTTAAAGGCCAGGGACACCGCAGAAAAAGAGCTTGAGGACACACAAGCCCAGCTTGCCCTCATGCAGCGTAATGCCGAGAGCTATAAGAAATAGCATGAGGAACTTCGAAAGCGTTATTATACAAAACTGGATTCCCATAGCCAAGAACGTACAACCCTCAAAAAGCAAGTTGAGGACATCAAATGTGAGAATACGGAGTTGAAGTTATCCCATGACCGTATCGGACAAGAAATATCCGAGTTGGAGAGAGAAGTAGCAAACCTAAGGGCTAGGTTGGCAGAAGCTTAAGAGAGAGCAGTTCTTGTGGAGGGAAATGCCAGCATCGCTCTTCAGTCTGCCTTTGATACTAATGCTAAGCTGGCTGACGTCTAGAAAGAGCTGGATGGTTACGCGGAACTGGTGTAGACTTCTTCTCTCAAGTACTCCGGATTCGAGATATCTCCTGGATCCATGACTATCCGACTACCCTAGTCGACGTCTGGGAACAAATCATCGACGAGGAGAAACTCATGGAGGCTATTCTAAGAGGTGAGGAACCAGAACGCTTGGTCGGAGGGAGGAGGCTGATTAAAGAAGCCATAGAAGAAGAGAAACGCCTGGCCAAAGGGAATAATGTACTCGAAGGCGGCTCTAGTTCATCTGCCATACCCGAAGTTGTTGAGACTGAGAAGTACGCACTACGCCAGAAAAGACCTTTAGTAGCGTTTTAAAAACGCTCCCAAATCTTTCGGTAACGTTTTAAAGAACGTTACTACAGGTCCCGCAACTAAAAGTCCGCTTTTTATTGTTGCGTTTTAATAAACACTACCAATTGCTTCATGTAACGGTATTTTTAAACGGAACCGAAGATTTTCTGCAACGTTTATTTTGTGCAACTAAAAACTTTCGTTGCATTTATTTATGCCACTATAAATTTAAATGATATTTTACATATGTTTCATTAATGTTTCTACAACGCTACTCCCTCCGGTTCCAAAAATTAGACGTTTTGTGAAGTTTTCTATTTTTTCTGAACATATGACGTTGTGCAGTTATTATAATTTCCAATGCAGCAGGTGCATTTATGTTCCTTATAATGCCAGTAAAAACCAAGTTAGAATTAAATGCTTTAACATAGAGAAGTGCGAATATGTGTTTAATTTTTGAAGAAACTGAAGAGAAGCCAGTAAAAACCAAGTTAGAATTAAATGCTTTAACATGGGGAAGTGCGAATATGTGGTTAATTAAATCAGTTTTGACCTTTCTTAATTTGTGTGAAAATTTTTAAAACGACTATTATTTGGAACTAGAGGGAGTACTCAAAATATTGATCATTTTTTTAGTTTTTTTTAATGCTACTATATACTATTAATGACTTGTATTGTTTCCAACAACCAGCTTTGTAATAGTCATATTAAACTCAACAACAATCGTATAATTATCACATTCAAACCAACAGTCAACCAATCATATAATCACCTATCCAAATAACTTATAACACATTAATTACATAAGTATAATCCATAATCATTTAGATAATAGTTGTTTGACAAAATGAGCAAATTCACATACCACAAACATTCACAAAAGGGTTTATACAAGTGTTAACCAATATCATAATACATATAACAATTGAAGTCACGTCCATTGTTAATGATGTTCTTCACTCCGAAAAAGCTAATTACCTATAAACAAGTTCTATAATCAACAAAAAGAACTTGTCATGAATTATCAAGTAACATTCAAACAATACTGCAATTGGCATATATGGAAAACTGAAATATAAATATGTTACTAGATAGGATTCAAAGATTAGATCATATAATTTTGAGTTAATTTTGTTTCATTGTTTTATGCAGTTCAATATAGTGTTCTGGCTGTTTTCACAATCCAACTATTTTCTTCGATTCACAAATGAAATACAGGAGAGACAAACAAACAGGTCACGCTATATCTCTATTAACTTATTCAGTAGCTCATAACGAATAGTTAAACTAAATTCAATAATATTGTTAATTTACCTTTCCATCTTTGTACATGATGCTACCATCGACGACCATGAAATTCATATGTTTAGTCACATTTGCATGGACCGGTACCCAAACCAGTTCATCATTTGCCATTGTAAGCTGCAAAATAACATAGAAATGTTAGAATGTAATGTACCAAGCTGATGTAGTGCTACCACTGTAAACAGCTTGCATTTTCCAAAACAATGATTAATATAACTGAGAATCATATATGTTTAGTTAATCAGAAGCCAACAACCTCCCTTAATTGACTTAGCATGTATAACTACTTTAGAAATAATTCAAGCCATTAATTTCAGTATCAATTAAAGAGCTGGCTACGACCATGCTATGTCACCCCCCAATTATCAAGTATCAATTAATGAGATATTACACAAAAGCACAAGTTTCAATCACTTGCACAATGTGCAGTTTAAAAGAAAAGGGAAAAAGGTAATACATAGTTATAGGTTTTATTGCACTTATTTAAATAGCCCAGCCTAATCTATGTATTGGATTATGTTATAGGTAAAATGGTGATACGAAGAATCGGAAAAAGGGTGATTTTGGCCAAATCTATATTTTGTGTTCTATTATTTGTAAAATGGAGTATGAAGAAACGAAAAACGACGGACTTTTTCCTGCATTTATGATTTTTTTTTAATGAAAAATGGTTTCTAAATGATATTCTGGTTATTGTTGTACTAAACTATGCAATCGCTGTTCTTAAATAGTATTTCAACCACTGCCAGTAAGCATATTGATTATTATTGCTGATTCTATATCAGCAATTTTGGTATTTTTTTTATCGTATATTCATCAGAACTTGATGGGGTTGGGTCCCCTCTTTATATTACCGGTGTTGGGTTGGGCCATTTAATAAAATAGCTAGGTCTATTTTCAGTTTAACATTTTCATGTACCCATTTACACCTAATCCAAAAAAAATCCAATAACCTTAAATATGTCTAACATTCTGCTACTATTTTATGAAAATACAAATTATTACTCTTCATGGGAGCTAACAGTTGAACATCTAAATTGATCCCTATATGGTTGTGTATAAGATAAAAGAAAGGTTAACAGATTTCCAACATAACCAAGCAAGCCAGTATTCAGATGTTGCTAGTATTTTAGGGCTGCAGAAGTTGCATAGTTAAGGTAATACATAGTTATAGATGGGAAACAAATTTACATTAGTGGAAATCGTTCTGTAAACAGGTCAAAACATATATAGATACACCATATGATATAGCTGGAAAGGGAGAATTACAACCGAAAAATGCAGTCAGTATTCAGATGCCAACAAAGGTGTAACTAAAAAAATCATATATCAATGTTCACAGGCCAAAATATTGTATTCGTGTATCTATAACTATACAATAAAAATGTTTAATGAAGGACAAGTTGAACTAACCTTAGACATTAGCATAACCGTCTTTGTGTGTTTCCAAGTAGGTTCCTGACCTCAACAAGATCAGAACCTTTCCTAACAAAGGACAAAGCAATAATGTCAATTCTATTAGGAACACCCCATTTCATGATATCCACTTTATCTTTTTCTGTCAGAGTAGGAAGATCGACAACCATGCCAGCAAGATTGACATTTTTCCTCTCTCCAAGAAGAACGGAGTTCCCACATTGACATCTAACTGTACCTAAGTCAGTGTCATATGATAACACGGTCGGAGTGATGGTACCATCTGCACATAGAATAATGTTGTCTGGTTTTACGTCATAATCTAGCTTTTTGTAGCTCATTGATATTGTGTTTTTGTCACCCTACATGTTATAATCTGTAGATATGGTGATCTCTTGACCGTTTGATAGGGGAACAGGCTTTCCATCTTTTAAAAATCCTGTACGAATCTCAGGGCCCTGTAGAAGAATAAGTGGAAGCAAGAAGTGAGCATTAAGACGTTGGCCATTGTCATTGTTAGAATATTATAACTTGTTAGACATGACCATTAATTTAAAGCATAATCCGTTCAGATTCTTTAGTCAAACTATTTTTGATGTCAAGCCTGTATAGTGCGGGTAGCACTAAGGGCTATAAATAATAAGATGTGATGACAATACAAGAAAATATAATTTCAGTAGGCAAAAAAAGGAACTCAGTAAAACCTCAGGCACAGGAGAAATATTCACAAATTCTAACAAGCCACTGAAGCTTGAAAAATAATCTTTAGGAAGAACAATGACTTGATTAACCAAGGTGCAATATGTAGCAAGTAGTATTGGCTTCCACTAGGCTGTCAGCAAAAGTTGAAGAATATAACATGTCAAAACTTTTTGAAACAATAATTATTTGTTTTTGCTAGTTGCGAAGATCATATGCATTACTAGCCTTCATGGAGAAAATGGAAAACCAGTTGATATTGTAGCAAATAAATTATTTTATGAACCAAAGTCAAAAGGGAAGGAATAAAATAATCTGAACAAGCAAACCTATCTGTATAATTGTATACATCCTATATTAATTCACATCTTGATTACTTCCTTTTTAAATTGTACAAACTTAGAAAACAACATGAACAAAATCGTACTAAAAATGGCAGATTTAACTAATTAAATCTCTGTACTAAATAAAATTATATTTCATATAAATAAAGTTCATGAGTTTTATTCTTAATACAAAGTATAAGTGCCTGCAGTATGGTCAAATTTAACAAATGCAATCTTCCTATTTAATCAAATTGTATTTTACCTATCCAAAATTCATGTATGTTGATCTTTCTACAAACTAGAAATCCCCCCAGTATCATAATCCTTCCTATCCTACATTGTGGTGTGAAAGAGGAACATAAACATAAAATAATGACTACTGTTTCTCACCTTTCTTTGGTGTTCATGTTGACAGTATTCATCAGAGCATGGGAAGCCAGAATGGTGGAAGTTCGAAAGCACATTGATAGACAGCAAAGTCACAAATTCATAGATGTGCTTTTGAAAAATATACTGTTTTTTGAAGGGCAAAGGTCTGGAAAGCTTCCGAGATCTCAAAGACTGAAATGGCGAAAGGATTCCAGGCTTCAAGATGGTCATGATGTAGGGGTACTTTTTATCATATACAAAAATGCTTATCATGGAAAACTTACTCTGTTCGGAAACACTACCTTATTTTTCACATCATGAACATTTCTTTTTCATAAATAATGCTCGTGTATTGACAGCTAGATTTAGTTGATGGATACGACGATGCCAGAGACAATGTAAAGTATGGATTTTCGATGGCATTCACAACAACAATGTTATCATGGAGCATACTTGAATTTCGACTCGAAATGGGACATCAAGTGATAAATGCTTTGAAAGCAGTGAAATGGGGCACAGATTTCTTGTTAAAAAGCCACATCTGATCCCAATAGAATATACGTAGGTGTTGGTGATCCATATGCTGATCATGATTGTTGGGAGAGGCCAGAAGACATGGATACTCGAACTGTTTACTACATTGATTCCAGTAAGCCTGGTTCAGAAGTTGCTGGAGAGACTGCTGCTGTATTGCCTGCTGCATCTACTGTGTTTCGTCGTACCGATCCTCAATATTCTGGCTTGCTTCTGAGAAGAGCAGTTATGGTAAATATCATATGAAATTCTGACTTCTTGTTTATATCTGTTCGTCATCATCAGTGGTTATATAGAAAACGGACTGATAACCTTTCATCGTCTGGTTCTTGAATTTGCTGATACCTATCGAGGAAGTTACAATATTAGCCTAGGAAAAAATGAATGTCCATTCTACTGTGACTGGAGCGGATATGAGGTAGATTATATCTTAATATTGCACTGTATAAGATGTATTTTTTTTTTTCCACCAGAAGACGACTAGACATGACTAATTACCTGTACTGGATTGCATGGTATAGGATGAACTGATATAAGGAGCAACCTGGCCACACAAGGTTTCCAAAACGAACAAGTGTACCTTCAGTCATTGGAGAATTTGGTTTACAAGATACCACTAAAAAAGTTTTGGAGCCCAGTCATCATTGCAAGGCAACAACAGCTATTAGATGTTGCCAACAAAAGCCATGTGCTGCTGGGTACAGCAGCAGCACCTGCTGCTGCGAAGCATAGGGGCCAAGCCACTGGCCTGGCCACTTTTTTGACCCCTTCGACGGACCAGAGATTCTAGCAAGGGTGGTGTACCCTGTTTACAAAAAAAAAAAAAAAAAAAAAAAAAAAAAAAAAAAAAAAAAAAAGGAATAAGGATACTATCACTTGTAGCTGGAAACGGTTTGCCGACCATAAATAAGTTAAAACTGGAATAAGGAGAAAGGACAATGAATCATCTTCAATTCCATACTATGTAATATTTTTGTAGATTTTGAATATGTAACTTATGCAGTTCTTAAAGCTATACTATGAAAAGATAAAGAAAAAAAAGAATCAATAAAATAATAAGAAGACATGCTCAGTTTGGTTAACAACTGCTATATAGTAACTATGTAAACATTGAAAACATATTATCTGCTTATGTCATGTATTCAAGAGTAGCATGGAAATATGCAAGCAAACATATGAAATACATAATAAAAGTTCCCTAATTACATAAAAGTTGCTTATCCAAACATTTCCAATGCATTGTTCTCATGAACATCTCCTTCTCTAACAGAGCATATTCCAAGAACAGCACCCACATCATTCAACTGCACTAAATTATTCTAACCATTTATACAAGAGACAGTGGCTAACCTTGAGTTTGATGTCATCTCTACCAACAATAGCTCTTATATCATCCTCTTGTCTGCCTCTGCTCTACACCGCCTCCTTTTGGCCAAGTTGTGCAACAATGAGAAACAGTTCTTGATCCACTCTTTTTGAAGATATGGAGAGTTCTTTTTTCCAAGTTGGCCAAGTTCCCATCTCAGGAAGATGCCTGCATGGTGTGTCTTTGTCAAATTCTGCAAATACCCTAGATCTCACCATATCTCATTATTTATTAGCATTTCCTTTCTGATAATCTAACATTCAATTTTGTTTATGAATTGTCATCGATACTAATAACAAAACAGCCTAAGATGAAAATGTCATGACCATTAACTCTTTTTTTTTTTTTTTTTTTTTTTTTTTTTTTTTTGCAAGGCACCGTTAACTCATATTTTATTAAATAAAAACAAAATATTTATATTAGATGTAAGTGCGCTTTATATTAGTAATTATAATGAAAATATCAAAGATACATTTTTTATAATTGATTAATTAATTATCCAATAATTTCAATCTAATTCACTGCTCCAAATGGTTTTGATGACCGCATATTTCAAACTATATTTGGCGTATTACAGATATTATGTGTTGTATAATTAAACACGTGATATCATTAGTCAGCTGTCGAGATAAGTCTTATACTGGCAATAGAAGAAATAATATGATACATGATCCTGACTGCACATTTCAAACCAAATCATATATAAGCCTTATACATTTTGATTTCAAAACATACAGCGTACCTAAGTGAAATAATATCATTGTTTTTCTTTGTTGTCTCCGTGGGCCGATGCAATAACTATCTCACAACTACGTTATTTTAGTAAGAAAATGAGCAACCTGGGATGAAGGTTGATTTGATCCATCAAAGCATTAAAAAATAAGCCTAGGCAATCTCAACCCCTTAAAATTGTGTTATGAAAAATCCTTTTAAATATGAAAATGAAATTCTTGAAATATTTACATAAAACTCTATTCATACTTGTTAGAAATGCATAAATGTTTAAATCTTGGCTAATATTTATGTATTATTACAAAATTTTCTAAATCTATTTGTTTTCTATAAGGAATTAATCTCCGCCACGTCTTTTTCTTGACACTTTAATGGTTTACTTTCAGTTACTCTGTCCTTTCAGAATACTCGTTCCAAACCTTTCCTTAGCCGAAATGCACACTGTACAGATCTGAATAAATGGCAAAACAACCTATTTCTTGCGCCATGGTTCCCTACATTATTTACTGCACATCCCCATCCCCTAAAATATTTTCTTGACACTTTAACAATCATTATATGGCCGAAACAAACATATAACTAGAAGCAACAAAGAAACTGGTAACTACGAATTTCTTTTCACCTAAACAGTGTTAGATTCAAAGTAGGGAATGGGAATGAAGAAATGAAGAGTGATAGTTTATTTCTTGTATTTTAAAATATCCATATTATCTTTTGAAGTCGTGTCTTTTGAGTCCTAAGTGGACGAGCAATGTACCATAATGACCTTTTCTTCTTATTCGGATATTCACACGTCATAATTCATTTTTACATCAATCATCTGAAAATAAAAAATAACTGATTTACAAAACTTCCTCGGATCTCTTGTGTCCAGCCTTGTAAATAAACGTTCATAAGATCCAAAGATACGCATATCCTGTATTCCACTTTGTCCCTTATTTTATGATTAGATAGCGGCCTATCACTATTCTAGAGGAACGAAGTAGATGAGCTCAAAAATAGAGAACGTTCAGACAAAGTATATTCCATTTGCATATACTTCAACCCATTGTTTTGCCATTATATACAAATAAACTTTTTTAGTTCTGTCAATGGAAAGTGTGTTTAAGAAAGTTAACTCATAATTTGTAAATTATGTAGGAAAACATACTCATCATCCAATTCAATAGCATGAAAAATGAAGAATACTATATCATTTCACATGTGCATATATATATATATATATATATATATATATATATATAGCAGTTGCGCCCAAAAAAAATTCCAAGAAGAGGCATAAAATTTGCAACATTCCAAGCACTACAGGTAATAAAATAAACAGAAACTGCTTTTGAAAATTAGCGTTCAAACTCAGGATGAATCTATGTTAGCAAATCGGGAATGAGTTCCACTAAATTAAAACACATAACATCTGGTAAAGCCAGTACAAATTAACGAAATTCATAGAGCAAAAAAATAACAAAGTCCGAGCACTATGGTTCAGATGTCTCTTTGTTAAATTCAGCACAGCTTCAAAATAAAACTACCTTAACCGACTGATTAATGTAAGGCTTAAAGTGGAACAGGTTATAGTTGCATAGAATTTAACCCCCTAAATTTCGCATCCGTATTTCACGTCTACGTATCCCTGATGTTTTACACAAGGTCATTCAGTAAGATCCGAAGTTTTATTAGCCCGAAAGTTTGATTAACCGATTTTGTCTTAGTTTAAAACCATTATTTCTATAAAGGTATCTAGAACTAGGTAGTGAGAAATCACAGTCTTGATATATTTGAATCAATGATGAAAACTATCGAGTGAGCTGTTGATTTCACCACCAAATAACAATTGTGACAATTATTATAAAAAACTTCAAGCAATTCGCAAAAGTAACCTGCAGGAACATTTCCAGGTGAACCATTTTGGAAGAATCAAATATGGTGATTCTTCTGAGCAACAAGCAAAGCAAACTTTGGTGATCACTTTTTCTTCAACAATCTGCATGCCTATCCACAATATAAAGCAAGCTTCATGAGTAATTTGCCACAGAAACCATTGATATGATGAAAGTAAAACTTAGCAAGCTAGGGAAGACATTAATAGTGAAATAAGAAAATAAAAAAAGATTAATAGTAAAACTTGTTCAAGTTAATATGCTGATGTTAACAAACATCCATAATTTGATCTAATTCACTATCTTATTGTGTACACGAATGTATTAGGTAGTCAAGTTACAAACAATTAACCATATGCATTCATAGTCAAGTTACAAACAATTAATCATTTGCATAAAACACACACTTACAATATGCCCCAACACGCACATAAGCACTTAACAATTTGGATATGGCTATTTTAACTCATCCATGCATTTTAAAATTAGCCTTATAGACACAGACACACATTAAGGTTCAAGTATACTAGGTTTAGCTTATTATAATATAATGATAGATACATTTGCTTACTTATTATAAATATGACGTATTAACACCCACGATAAATTGTGTAGTAACTCACTTACAACATACTCATAAATCTGCTCTTACATATATATAAAAGTATGGTAATCAGTGATAGATAAATTAAAAACATATAGGCAAAAATGAAACAAAGAGGAAAGACAACAAAGAAGAAACATAAAGATATATTATACTACCCATAAAAACACACTTCATAATTTACGCACCCTATACCATAGCAACTGCACATACATAATGGTGAACAACATGGATATTTAAACACACATATCAAAACTATAATATTTACAGTACACACTAAGTTAATGAAGAGAACAATACAACCTGTGAGAAAGGAATCTAGGACAAGATGTACACTCACATGAAATGGGAACTAAAAATAGGTTCAGGCCAGGTGAAAGATTTAGGTGAACAAACCTGGATTGCAAAATTTCAAAGAGGAACTATGAACAAATTTTCATAGGGAACATGTAAAATGCAATGAAACAGAGTCATTGAAGCTAATAGAACATGAAAAGCACAGCCCCAAACTTCAGACATCACAAAATAGAGAATTAAACACATAATCAAATGCAACTAACCAAAAACATAAATTAATCTACCAAGGGAATAATGATAAATTCAAATAAACTAATTTGATAAATGAACGATAAGTTAATCTACCAAGGGAATAAATCAGAAACAAATCAACTGACCAAACATCAGCTATACTAGAAATTAATTCAAATATCTATAATAATCAGTAGATGATAAAACATTGAACACACGACTAAAAAAAACTGATTCAGCAGGTAGAAAAACGAAAATAATTTTACATACCTTTAAACAGCTGTCCATAATGTATCCTCAGAATCGAACGAAGATGAAACGAAACAAGCATGGACTGAACGAAGAGCAATGGAACGACAACGACAAGGAATCTGAAACGAGAGGAGTAAACTGAAGCGAGTGCAGGAAAATTTTGTCAAAGATTGAAAACCTAGTTTTTGGGAACGGGTTTCTGAAGTCGTGACCTAAGTTTCAGGGATAAACTAAATTTTGTAGAAGAGGGATTTTGGGGGACGGAACGGGTAAGAGAAACAACGAAATAGACACGATAACCTAAAATAGAAACGCAACCAAACCCTTGAATAGAATGTAAAAATAATATTAGTTACATTCACACTGCAAAAGCTGCCAATGACAGCAACTAAATGTACGTTTTCTTGGAGTGACGATCCTGAGCATCCGCAAATCCCCAAGTCCCTTTTTTATCTCCCATCATCGAAGCCTCCATGGCTACTCCTGCAGAGCACTCTACCGAACGTATCTTCACCTTTTCACCATAATTTGTCAAGGCTATAATAACTTGTCGTCGCATTGTGGAGCAAACAATTGAAAGACCCCTCTTTTCCCTTAAGTTAATAACTGTTGTTTCTCGTTCTTTAGGTGCAAAGCCGTCGAAGAGGCTGGAGAAAAGCAGAAAGAGATAATTGAAAAAGCAATTGTACTATCCGGTGCTGAAGCTCCCAAAGGAGGAGACATGACAGATGCTCTGAAGGACATCGACGACAACGAAGGTGAAGGGGAGAGGTCACTATAACAGGGGTCTCGGGCGAGACCCAAGATATGACTTTGGCCGAAATGAAAGTAAAGAATGAGGCGCTCTTGAAAGCCAAATCTGAGGAAGAACTTTTAAACATCGATCCTATCCAGGTTGTTCCTCCCGGATCTAAGTTGATCGTCAAGCTTTCAAAGTCGATCGCTTCTCAGCTAGCTTCTCACTCCTCCGATACCCCTACCCTCCTTCAAAAAAGAAGAAGAAGATGAAGTGTGTTCTCACCGACGCCGAAAGGGAGGAAAAGGAGAAGTAGAAAGCTGCCAAGGAGTACGAGCCTTCTCCTAAATCCAAATGAAACTGTTTATTTGTAGTCATTTTTTTTTCACTGGCCTGCTGTTGTTGTTGCGAGTGCGACCCTCGCGTTTTGACCAGTACTCTTCGTAAATCTGCACGTAATTAATAAATTTATTTTCCTGTAATGTCATATACCTGTAAGCTTATTATACTCACTCAAGCATGTATGCAGCTAAAACATTAGTAGATAATGAATAGAAAACCATGTCACATATCAGACAAAGATTTTAAAACAATATCCCTGCAAAAAATCAAAATCCCTGCGATTAAAATCATTACTAGGGTAAAGCAACAAACATCATATCATATCGCAGTTATCATATGGGTGTGATACGTATGCGTATGCCCCTAATCAATCTTGAACAAAGTGCCTAGCCAGGGCTTGTTTGGGATTGATTAGGATTGACATTGTAATGCCCCCCAATCCTTCTGCAACAACCCGCTATTTTTAACGATTTAGATTCTGATTTAAATCGAATTTTTATTTTGAAAATATTCTATAGTTTCTCATAATGGGAATTTGAAATACGAAATACGTTTGGTGAGATATTGTAGTTGTGAAAATTTCATCGGAAAATTTGAATGTTGTCGATCGCGCATTTTTCAGTGCAAAGATGCGCATAACAGTTCAAAATTTAACGATTTTAAAATCCCTTCGAATCCAGTTCAGACAAACATAAAAAATATTCTATTCGTTGTTAGTAATCCAACAGCGAAAATCGGATGTTTTGACCACCGTTTTTCGTCCGCATTTTTACGTTAAAAGGGGTTCGTAACGCATTTTTGAACGGAGCATCATGACACTACAAATTATCTACCGCTGTGTCTGTCTCGTTGCGCTAATTACCACAATATATTCATGTGTCAGTTTCGGTGTTCGGTTCGCGCTGTAATTGCAAAAAGACTTGTACAGTTTATTTTTGAAACAAAGTCATTTGAGTTCGACGTGTCCCTATTTGGATTCAGCATATTTTTCTAGCTATTTTGGGTCTGCAAACCCGATTAGTAACTTTCACAGTGCACGTGAATGATAAAAATGTGTAAGGAGACATATATTTCAAACCATAAGTGCATGGAGCCATTCTTTAATTCCAAAGTATTTATGCCTTTTTTATTCCCGTGAAACCAAAGGACATGTTCCAATTCAAATTATTCCATGCGTTCTTTATATTTTCGTTTCTTCTTTTTGGAAATGTTAATCCATTATTTACCCTTTCATTACTAATGCGTCCATTTGCTTTTCGAATTCCCTTTAAGGCCAAACGTATAACGTTTTCTTTATCACAATGGTTGTTGTGTTTCCCAAAAGCCTCGTCTGTTCATTTCTGTGATACGTTATGTATGTTCCTATACTATACATATATTTATTTTTAAATGTTAGCAGCTTTTCCCCTATCAGTTTTCGTTCCCCAGACCATTCTTTCTCTCTTTTTCGAAAAACAACAGTACCTCATTTTCTTCCAATGCATTATGCCCATTATCCTTGATTACTATTACATCTTCCCTCCGCCATGCCATATCTTCATCAAACTCTGCCTCCCTGTTTCCGCTCTTCCCGACACAAACTCCCTTGAACCGCCTACACTAGCTCTGCATTACCCGAACTCAAGAACCACCAATTCACTCCATCCGTTAAAGCGTGCGTTTGAGTGCTATGCAAGAGTTTTGTGGTAAAGTGTGCGTGGTGGGATTATGGTTTTATATATATATATATATATATATATATATATATATATATATATATATATACACATATACATACATATATATATATAGGAGCGGCTATTGGGACACAAAATAAAACACACAACTTTAAACATAAAATTCTAACCGTTGGATTCTTTTGTCTTTACATGAGAGGTGCAAATCATGGGGAGATCTAGTAGTTCATATCTTATGTGTTTAATTTTGTGTCCCTTTAGACTTTTCCTATATATATATATATATATATATATATATATATATATATATATATATATATATATAAGATTGATTATTTCCTTTCTTTCCGCGTGTGTTTTGTTATCACGTGAATTTGGGATTAAATGGGTGTGTGTGAGTTGTTCTGTTGTGTGTGCACGAGTTACTGTGCGTGCCTGGTTGTCGATAGTGTACGTGAGTGTTTGTATGGGTGTGTGGTTATATATTTGTACACGTGTGTGAGTTATATATTTTTGTGTTATATACAAATATAATTGATAATATATATATAATGGTTTTGAAATATTTTGTGTATGTTTGTTTTAAATATTTTTTATGTATATATATATATATATATACACACACACACTTTATTTTACTATTGTATCCGTATATATAAATATATAATATTTTTGTAAAAGAATTTATTGTGTTTATTTTTGCGTCGAATGTGGTGTTGAGTCCCGAAACCCATCCCGATAAACGTATCGATCTGTCGAGAAATTCCCCAAACCTCTTCATATTAAAATAAAATTGAGCGATCATCGAGTTAGATCCATTCTGAATCGTGCTTGAAAGTCGTCGGTTGATTCGGTGTCAGTCCGTTTACTATCTCCAATCTGTGCCACGAAAGGTGAGTTTATCTCACACCTAACTTACATTTTTCATGGATATTAAATCAATAATGAACTGCTATATGAAATGTATAGGGCTGCTAGTAGAAATTGTTTGATTTGATATATATGCACATTTCATATGTGACATGATATATTAATATGACACGTAGTTGCACTGATAATATATATATACTGTGATTATTGCTATGTGATTGTTGTTTGTGATTATTGATACCCCTAGTGTAGAAAAAATCACCAAGGGTTGAAATAATACATACCCGAACGGACGTTAGAATAAGGAAAAATCGTTATGGGTTGAAATGATAGATCTAAATAATTTTTATTGAATTTGGGATCGCGGGTTGAAATGAGAGACCCGTAGAAATTTATAATTGTAGGTTGAAATGATAAATATCCGTATCACTTGACCATAGGATAGAAAACTATATACGAACACCGTTGGTCATGTTTTCAAACTAAAGTGATTTGGAAATTTGTTTTTTTTTTTAAATAATAGCTTAATATTTTATATTTATATTTATATTTATTTCAAACTTAAATTTTGTAAATTTTGAATTATTCGTTTTAAAATAATTTTATGAGTAAATATAGATTTAAATGTTTATTTAAGATTTTACTTATATTTTATTTATTTTAAACCATATAATTTATTTCTATAAGTATTTTAAATTTTATCTTAATAAATATTTCTTTAAATCTATTTTTATATTATTTTAAACTTATATATGTTTATAATCCATTTCTAATTAATTTTATAAACTTATATGTATGTTTACATATCTATTTTCAAAATTAATTTTCTTATATATATATATATGTATATATTAAAAACTTTAATAATAAAGTCAAGATGGATAAGTTAGATTTCACGATTTAAATTCGACGTTTAAAAATGTAAATTTATATAGCGATATTTGAATAACAAATGAACTCATATTAGGTTATGGATTCGAATTTGATACGAACTTTTAGTAGAGATGAATCTGAATTAGGTAAAAATGAAATGAATTTGAATTCGAATTGACTTGAACTTATATGAGATAATTTGAATTGTGAAAGTGATTCTATATTTGAATCTTTTGAATTTAAGAGAAATTGTATTTGAATTTATAATTGATATGGAATGAATTAGATTTTAAGTAACCGAATATCAATTTGAATGTATAGATTTTTTTTTATATGGAATCGATTTTATTATCATATGGTTGAATTGGAATATTTATGAAATCATAAGAATGGTTTAAAATTTGTATAAACTGCTTAAATTGAAATATAGGGTTTTAACTTCACTTTTTAGTAATTAATTTGAATTTTACGACTTGAGTTATAAATTTTGATATGATTCTTTGAAATTGGAATATAAGATTTGATTCGAATTACATTAACTGAATTTGAACTTAAGTATTGGATTTTGGAATCGCCTTAAACAAATTCTTATAAGGGTAAACTGAATTATTTGAATTCACAAATAATGATTTCAAATTTATGACTTGAATTGCATAACTCAGTATGTTTTGTTTAAAATTTGAAATGTAAATCTTTGACTTGAATTATATATTTTGAATTCAAACCAAAATGTTGAATTCATGTGAATCGACCTGAAACGATTTCCTAAAGGTAAAATTTGAATTATTTGAATTGTTTTGAACTTGAATTTTTTGAATATAAATCAAACCAAATATTATCGAAGTAAAATGTTTTGGTATTGATTTAAACAGAAATTGAGATATATAAGGTATAACTTGAATATAAGTCGATTTTGGATTCGAAATTCGTTATGTGAATACTTTCGGAAATTATAACCGATGTTAAATGAATAGTATTAGTTTATACTATATTGAGATCATTACGATATGTTTCTAAATCGATTTGAATTAAAGTGATATAAATGAGTTGTTTTCAAAAATTGAATATATTTGAAGTTAAATATTTAAATTTGATTTCAAATTTGAATATGAGATTTCGTATAAACTATTTTATAAAGTGATTTATAAAATAATGGTCACGGTGTGAAAAATGTAAACGATTGGTTGTTAAAGAGACCGGGATTGGCTATTGTCATACTCTCTGCCAATACCGAAAACCACTTTAATAACTCTGTACGCGTTGGAGTTCCAGAATAATGGGGATGATTTGGCGAACGACTCCATTTTATTTTATTTCATATTAATTACAAGACCCTGACTAGCTTGAGTCAGCTTGATGTGGCTAAAACAGGAGCTACGCACGGACCAAGTGAGGTCATACCTCCTATCTAGCACACTTCTTCGATATTATTCTATTATTGTTGAGATTCAATTCTGTGTGTCGAGGTGGGTGGTAGTAGCTGCTATGTGTTACCACCAATCCGACTAAGCAAACGTTGAATCCACCCTGGCATTCCTTGTGTGCCATGTCACATGCCTTATATGAGTCCACTACGATTTTGTTTTGTACTGTTTTATATGAAGTGCCCTCTGATAGCCCTCCAGTTTATGGAGGAATTACGGTACTGTATATATTATGGGAATATATAAACGGTGTAAGGGTAATCATGGTAATCCCGCTTACGCTATTTTGATACTTTTACTTTACTGATAGACACTATTGTATATAGCATATTATACTATATAGTATTAGTTTGACGGATCCTTGGAGGATGGCGATCCCAAACATCCTTTAAGTTACTGATTGCACTTCATCGAACATTTCATTTGAGTTGATTTACTTCCATGAGAATGTTATTCCTGATCCGAGTTGTTTTGTTTTTCATTATTGCTCGGGTCAGATCGAGTATTCCAGTATTCGAGATTCACTCCTGGAGTTTGGAGCTTATATTGGATTTTTGGCTTACCCATATCTACCTATTGATCAGTTGTTCGTCATTCAGTCACTTTTGTCATTCTGTTCATACTGTTATCAATTATTTATTGTATTAGACTTCCTCTATATTATTTATGTAAACTCTGATGTAAAATATTTATTTAGTAGCTTCATGAACTACTATTGTATTTTGTAGTTTCCGCTGCGAGGTATTATATTGCTCTGTGTCTGTGATCTGTATTCTGTGATTTATTATATTTACCTCAGAAGCTAATAACAATCTGTTGTTTTGGACGTTTCGAGTTGACATGTTTTGTCGATTCGGCACGATCAAAATGGCGGGTCTTTACACCTTCAGTGGGGGGGGTGCGGGTTCAGCTTTTATTCTTGCCCGCAATCCTTTAGTGGGGTAGGAATCCATTCGCGACACTTGATCTCAATGCCTTTATACTCTCCTATCATATGCCAGGATAGAGTTTGGACTCATCTTTCAGTCTTGCCCCTAATTCTTCAGTAGGATAGGAGTTCATTTCTAACGATCAATCTCGGCGGCTTTATACTCTCATGTTGTAATGACCCGCATTGGCAGAGGTATTGTAATTAATTTATTTAATTATTTAAATAGTGAATTAAAGGATTTAATGGTCGTGGAATTAAATAATGGTGAATATTTAATTGAAATAATAAATTAAATAATATATTTAATTCTGAAATAATCAGAATTGGCTGAAAAGGCGATATGGTGTGAACTGGATCATCTGTGATATTTAATTCAGCTTGGAATTGAATTTGAATAACGAATATATTATATAAACGACAGTTTGAACGTAGAGTTATAATATAATTAAAATCGAGATCGAAATGGCGCTACAGATTGTAAATTAGCGATTCGAACTTCAAATGAATGTACAAGATTCGTTTTAAGCCGGATTTCTGTGAAACAAGAAACGTGTGGAGCTCGTGGAGTATATCTTTCTAGTGGAAGAGAAAAATCAGGATTTCGTCGTGTAGATTTTGAGATATGTCCAAATCAAATTTTAAAATAGTCGCTATAGAATCGTTTATCGACCGTATCGGTTTATTCGATATAACTAGAGATCGGGTTTGAATTTAGAGAAGGTTCTTTTGGGACATAACGAAAATTTAATTTTTAGAATTTTACTGTAATTTTTAATTAATTAAATAAGCAACTTTTATTTTGGAGTAATTTGCACCCTGTAATCAACATTTTGGGGTTCCACAATATGGATTAACCTACCAATTTATTATATTATTGGAATCCAGGCACATCGCTGATCACAAAGGTATTTTTATATCTGTCGATAGCGGTTTGTATGTGAACAAAATTGTGTACATTGAGGTACAAAATTTACAAAATAAAAGCGGACAAACAAACCAACGTACACGGTCTCTCGTCCACACATTCCATTCCTTTGGTCATTCTCCCTCCACGTTTGTTATCCCTCACCCACACAAATCAAGGGGAAGTCCGCAAACCACGTCTTCAATTCTTAAAAAAACCTAACTATAAAATATCCTGAACCCTTAACCCTTTCTAACCAAAATTCCTCATTTTCCCCGATCACTTTCACGGCCGCCAGTTCTCTTCAAAAACGTGAAATGGAGGTTTGAAAAATCAAAACTATTAAAAGAAAAATCTATAAATCCGAACTCATGTACTTTTGTGTTTCTGCAGTTATGCTCTTCGATTGGGTACTCATTTTGTCATGGTTGATCATGCTTGGTCGACGCTCACTTTTGCCCTAAGATCTAGGGTTGGCAAATTTCGGGTTCTTGAAGCAATAAAGTGGAGTATGTGTGGAAGACGTTAAGTGATGGGTGGCTACTATGTTGTTTTATACGGTGAGTGTGCGAAATGGGAGTTATGAAGTGGAGGTGAGCGTTAGGGTCAGTAAGTGGTTTCATGATTTACTGAAGGAGTTTGGGCGTGTGAGGATGAGTACGGACGTGGATCCGATGGGATTGTGATGTTTATAAGTGAGTAGGTATTTGAAGCGGGGAGGTAGCAGTAGATACTTGAAATGGAGGAGGGACGTTTGGAAATGGTGTTATTGGTGAGAGTTGTCAAACTTGTATATACAGAGGAGGAAAAATATATAAAGAAAGGGATGGAAGGCCTAAACTAGTGGACGCGGATCAACAGGAGGTGAGCGTTTTGGGTAGGGTTTGGGAAAGATCTAAACCTAGAAGTATACGCGGTCAGTTTCCTTTGGAACAATGGAGCGTGATGCCTGGCTCCGTGAACGAGTAACAGGAAAGAATATACAAAAGTGGGGTAAAGGATTTATAGCAGCAGGAAAACAATTCGAACTGCAATGATGCTTTTGGGATGAGGAAGAACGATGCAAAGACATTTGAAGTCTGTTGTGTTCAGGAGTCAAATAGATAACTAAGAGGAATAGAAAGGGTCGGACTGTTATGATGAACCAAACTGCAAACAAGAACAAATGCTTGGTCACATGAATACTAAAGAAGGCGTGCTAGCTGTTAACAGATGGAAGCGGGTTCATTGCATTTTGGTTGTAGGTGCTGCTACCTGGAAAACGACACGAAGAGATGAGAGCAGACGGATTGGTTTATACTGGAAGGGAGCTCGTTTGAATTTACGGCGAATTTAATTGTTTGATTCAAATCAAAAAAACAGTTTATCGTTCTTTAACGATGAACTGCCAATGTGAGTAAATCTCACTAACTCTGAACAGTTTATAATTTCATGTTGTATTTTTAGAACTGTTAAATATTAGCTGATTGACTGTGTGTTGACTGTTTGATTGAACTGCTAGTCAGTTAGTTGAATTTCTATATTGATTCTGTTTAACAGAATATATCATATGGAAATGAAAGTGATGTTATCTATATTGTTTAACATCTGTGATGCAGGGAAATAGGTTGGAGGAATCCAACTGGATTCCCCAACATTTATTTTACTGTGATTCATATATTGTGATATATGATGTAATATATAATTTGTTGTTGATTATGTGTGTTTGGACGATATTTATCGTTGTTATATGGTATGTTAAATACCATAAGAAATACTGGATGTGGGAAAGGGGATTTTCAAAGTGTATGTTGAAAATGAATTATTTATATAAAATCGATGGATTTTATAGAGAAAAGGAAAAGGGTTTTATAAAGGAAATAGATTTATATAATAGAATAGAATATAAAGGAGATGTTTATTTAGAGATAAATAAATAGGATTATTAAGGTTATTGATTTAGAGAATAAATAGAATAGAATAAGAAAAAGGAAATATTTATAAAATCATACGATTTTATAAATGGGATATTTATTTGTTAAATAAATAAAAGATATTAAATGAGATATTTATTTGTTAAATAAATAGAAGATTATAAAGGAAACATTTAGCGAATAAATAGAATAGAATAAGAAAAAGGAAATATTTATAAAATCATAGGATTTTATAAATGGGATATTTATTTGTTAAATAAATAAAAGATATTAAATGAGATATTTATTTGTTAAATAAATAGAAGATTATAAAGGAAACATTTAGAGAATAAATAGAATAAAATAAAATAAAGGAGATATTTATTTGTTAAATAAATAGAGTTAAAGGGGAGTTATTCGAATATAGTTTAATCAAGTAGAGTTAAAAAAATATATGGAGTTAAGCGAAATTAGAAACTGACTAGAGATTAGTTAAGTTGAATAGTTTTCTAAGTGTCGATCTGATGTTGGTTTCGGCCTTCGGGGTTTATACTTAGAGAATTGTTCTCCTACTAGTTTACAGTCAGGGACTGATAGTTGTGAAATGATAGTGATATGTAAATAACAATGGAAATGTCTTCCAGTGTTAATAACGTATATTTTCTAAACATAAAAAATAAGGAAATATGTGTATATATATATATATGTGATTGATGATTGATTGATAGAATTTCCATTTGGAAATGATATCGTTGTTTGCATACCTGTTTTTCTTTGATAGTTAAATCACAGACTATCAAAGTTTTGACCATTTTAACGTTGTTAATATGGAGAGACCGGTTGGATTATTATCCAAAGAACCACTCTGTATTGGCATAAGCATTGCGAATCATATATGCCAAAGATAATTGAAGACGGAGTAAAGTGCAAGGGCTATTATATAAGTCTTAGATAACAGTGCTTAAGATGGATGTACTGAATAGTGCCTTCGGTTCATCTTGTTCCTGGATGACTTGTATGGATGAATATCTGACAGAGTATTTCTAGAAAGGTCACATACATTGATTTCTTCAACCGTACCAAGAGTTGAAGTGGAGAAGGAAACTTCTTTTAGCTGACACATAATGTATTGTTGTAGACGTCAATCGGTGATTTGATGGATTTGACGATGTGACATTCGAAGTGAATCTAGTGTGATGATAAAGCGTAGCTTCAAGCCTCATCATCCGGTAAATGACAGAAATCGGGCAGGCAGCATGGCTAAGTCGGTCGCTCCGAAGTAGGGTGTGTAATCACCTGATCCAGAGTTTCATTTATTTCTAAAAATCTATTGTCGATACTGTCCCATTCGGGAAACGGTTGTCGATCCCAACTGTTGGTGATATACATTCGATACACTCAAGCGAAATGAGTGGTCGGTCATGTGTGGCCGGGTTACAAGATGTTCTTGTTGAACCCAGTGTATTCCTTTCTAGAGATACACTAGCGAAAGGTGGTTCCATACCTTGTCATAGTTGGAAATCCATTATCTAATACGTGCTTGCGGTTTAGATTGTATACTATGAATGTAGAACGTGAGATGAAAGCGTTTCTACTAGATGATTATTATATTGTGAGTGATAGACATTATTATAATATCAAAAGGTTTTTGATATAAAGATATTTTGGATTCTCATAAGGGAAAAACCCATTCCGTTATACGGCGTGGTCTAATGAGATATCGTTTACTGTTCGAACTATTTTAAACTGTTTTACTCACACCAGTCCCATGACTGACCCGGAGTTTATTTTGTTTTGTTTCCCTAAACTCTTGGGTGCCTAATTTTGTACGGGCGGTCAAGTAGTCGGGATTTACAAATATACTAGAAGAGCTTGGAGCAGGAGGCTTCTGGATTATATAGCTATAGTTATTTTCGATGTGTTGTAAGTGTTGTACTTTGATAATGATATGTATATTTAAGTATAGATTTGTATTTCAAAGTTATGTTATGAAATATATTTATTCGTTCTGCTGTGAGATTCGTGTTACTCTGATAATGTGTTTTTTCTTCTTCTTCTTTTCTATAAGTTTCTATCTTATCTTTCCTCACCCTCTGTCTTCTTTCTATTAGTGTTCTGATTTTCCAGTGTAATTGGGGTTGGAGTTGTGTTATTTAGTCAGCTCAAATTGGACTGGATTTTCGGGTCATTACAGTTGGTATCAGAGCTTAAGTTAAGTGAATTACCTTGGCTTTGTGGCGTGACTCAGTAGAGATAGGGTTAGTAATACCCTAGATTGAGTTGAGTGTGTATATACGAGTGAACGTATTTGTTATTGATATAAAAATTTGTTTTATATTGTGGAGATTTATTGGTTGAGTCGTTTATGAGTTCTGGTCGATCAGTTTGATCCATTGTATCGGTAGGGATTTTGTAAAACTCGAATACGATGAGCCGTCATGGTATGTTTTGAAAGAGGGTAAATGAATTTTTTTTACCCAAATTATATTTTGATATAAAGGATTTATATTGGAATAATTATAATATAATGGTTGTATTGGTTGTTATTATAATCAAGTAAGATTATAAAAATTAAATGGTTATGTAAATAACCAATCAGAATTCATATAAGTGAAATATGTGAAATCAGATGAGTTAAATCTGAAAATTTTAAAACCAGAAATTGAATTAAAATTCTGGAAAAATTGGATAAGTGTTTGTAAATAGATTTGGATTAAAAATAAGGAAAATTTAAGATCCTGGGAAATTTTAAATTGTTTTACAAGCAGTATGAATTATATTTTGAAATGAATTTCAAAGTGGAAATGTTTAGAAATGGTTTTATAGTATTGAACTCACTTCGATCGCTGGAAAATAGATTCCGATGATGACAGCTGCATCATCAGTATTCATTTTCGAGTTGTAAGTGATGAATTACTACCAGAGATACTGTTTTGAATTTGTTTTGAGAAAAGACAAGTTGTGTTGAATTTCAAAATGGGATTTATAATAAAGAATGAATAAAGAAAGTTTGAAATAGAAATTGAATATAGAAATTCAAAGGGAGTTTGAATATATGAAATTCAATGGAATTGAAAAAGAAATTGAATATAGAAATTCAAAGGGAGTTTGAATATATGAAATTTAGTGGAAGTGATATAGAATTTGAATATAGAATTCAAATGGAATTTAAACTATAGAATTTGAATATAGAAATTCAAATGGGATTTATAATATAGAATTTGATATATAGATTTGAATAATAGAAGTGATATAAAATTTGAGTAGAAATTGAATAGAATTAACTAAGTCGAAGAGGAATTAGTTAATCGAGTTTTGAATTTGAAGTTGAACTTTGAAAGGTGAATTGGATTTGTAAATGGATATTCAAAATCGAATATAGAACTTAAATTTAAAATTTGGATTCAAATTAGTTAATAAGCAAGTTAAAATATATTTGAACATGTCATGTTCAAATTTAAAAGTGAAATAGACTAAAGAGTTAATTAACAAATTAATTAACGAATTGAGTTAAAACGATCAGGTGTAGTTAAAATAGATTGGGCAGCTATAAATATACATGAGATAGGTATAGATAAGGTATGAAGGTATATAAATAGAATGCTCGACGAAAAGGTATGTATTTAATTCATATATGAGATTTTATGCGCCGTATCGGCTAGCCGCTTGGCTTTTTCTTTTTGTTTGGATTTGTGAGGGCCATAGGAGGCTATTTGAAATATCCCGATGCTCTTGGTACAAAGGAGGTTATGGCGAATTTTTCCGAGAATTTAAGGAGTTAGAATATTTTTAAGATAATTTGATAGTTAGAAATCAACGTATCAATATATATATATATATATATATATATATATATATATATATAGAAGTCGATAAGGAAACGAACTTAGAAATAGAATAGTAAAATCAAAAAGGAAGACTAAGAATAAAATCTAGTAAGAATAGAAAGAGGAAGCGTATACGTGTTTAAAAGTGAATAAGTAGTTGTATGGTATTGATTATTCGAGTAAGTAGTCATATTTGTTTTGACATTATAAATGTTATTCAGTCAAGGTCTGAGAGGTAGTTATACCCCAACTTGATTAATTTCGTTATTAACAAATAAATAGTAAGATTTCAGGCTCGAAGATCAATGTTGAATAAGAGTTAGTTGAATATAGTATTTGGGTTGTCGTAACGATGTTTTACACAACATCCGTTTTAACCCAAATAAGTGTAAGCTTGGAAATATAATAAAGAATATTTCCTAAGTATAGAAATAAACGAGATCGGAAAAGAGATAAGTAATTGGAATATTTTCCAATTATAAATAGCATATATTTTCTAAAGTTTAGAAAATAAAGGAAGGCGATATTCGGAAATGTTTTCCAAATAACATAAAAGGCCAATATGGTTATTGAATATATTTGGTTAACAAATATTGATAAAAAAATAGAGAAGTGATTTAACTAATGGAATATTAATTAAGGGCTCAGTGACATGTTCAAAAGGAAAATTTGATTTTTTTTAAGAGTAAACTGTTTAAAAACTCCCAGGGAAAGACTGTTTAAATTAAAAACAAATTTAACAGAAATTTGTGAAAGCAAAACTGAATTAAAGTAAAGCCAGTAAAGTGGTAACTGAGAAAGAATTAGAATAATATCAAGACAAATAGGATTGTGAGATTCAAATTTGAAGTGTAATGTGATAATCAAGTTAAGAGTTGGGAATCGAGAAGAAAATTGAGTTGAAATGATATCTGTCTCGGATATAAGCAAATGGTTGTGTCGTGGATAAAAGCAGATTGGGATTTGATTGGGATAACATTGGTATATGCTAAGTTGATAGCATATGAAAGTGATAGAATTGATATACCGACAAAAGGTACAAGTTTATATTTCTATTGGATATAAGATTTATGAGCCGAATGGGCAAGCCGCTTGGCTGTTTGATTTTCTATTGGGTTGGAGAAGGCCCAGAGAGGTGAGTTGGACTTTGACCTATTGACCAGCACAAAGGAGATGTTGGCGAAATTTTTCGAAAAGTTAAGGCGTTAGAAAATTTTCAGGATTTTTGAAAATTTTCGTTCATAAGAATTAATTAATATTTTAATTGAAATTAAATTGGTTTAGTTGAAACTGAAGTTGAGAAGTGAACAAATATGTTCTAACCAGTCGATAGGGTCGTCCTCTAACTTAGCAATTTCGAGGACGAAATTATTTTAAGTGGGGAAGAATGTAATGACCCGCATTGGCAGAGGTATTATAATTAATTTATTTAATTATTTAAATAGTGAATTAAAGGATTCAATGGTCGTGGAATTAAGTAATGGTGAATATTTAATTGAAATAATAAATTAAATAATATATTTAATTCTGAAATAATCAGAATTGGCTGAAAAGGCGATATGGTGTGAACTGAATCATCTGTGATATTTAATTCAGCTTGGAATTGAATTTGAATGACGAATATATTATATAAACGACAGTTTGAACGTAGAGTTATAATATAATTAAAATCGAGCTCGAAATGGCGCTGCAGTTCGTAAATTAGCGATTCGAACTTCAAATGAATGTACATGATTCGTTTTAAGCCGGATTTCTGTGAAACAAGAAACGTGTGGAGCTCGTGGAGTATATCTTTCTAGCGGAAGAGAAAAATCAGGATTTCGTCGTGTAGATTTTGAGATATGTCCAAATCAAATTTTAAAATAGTCGCTATAGAATCGTTTATCTACCGTATCGGTTTATTCGATATAACTAGAGATCGGGTTTGAATTTAGAGAAGGTTCTTTTGGGACATAACGATAATTTAATTTTTAGAATTTTACTGTAATTTTTAATTAATTAAATAAGCAACTTTTATTTTGGAGTAATTTGCACCCTGTAATCAACATTTTGGGGTTCCACAATATGGATTAACCTATCAATGTTATTATATTATTGGAATCCAGGCACATCGCTGATCACAAAGGTATTTTTATATCTGTCGATAGCGGTTCGTATGTGAACAAAATTGTGTACATTGAGGTACAAAATTTACAAAATAAAAGGGGATAGACAAACCAACGTACACGATCTCTCGTCCACACATTCCATTCCTTTGGTCATTCTCCCTCCACGTTTGTTATCCCTCACCCGCACAAATCAAGGGGATGTCCACAAACCACGTCTTCAATTCTAAAAAAAACCTAACTATAAAATATCCTGAACCCTTAACCCTTTCTAACCAAAATTCCTCATTTTCCCCGATCACTTTCACGGCCGCCAGTTCTCTTCTAAAACATGAAATGGAGGTTTGAAAAATCAAAACTATTAAAAGAAAAATCTATAAATCCGAACTCATGTACTTTTGGGTTTCTGCAGTTATGCTCTTCGATTGGGTACTCATTTTGTCATGGTCGATCATGCTTGGTCGACGCTCATTTTTGCCCTAAGATCTAGGGTTGGCAAATTTCGGGTTCTTGAAGCAATAAAGTGGAGTATGTGTGGAAGACGTTAAGTGATGGGTGGCTACTGTGTTGTTTTATACGGTGAGTGTGCGAAATAGGAGTTATGAAGTAGAGGTGAGCGTTAGGGTCAGTAAGTGGTTTCATGATTTACTGAAGGAGTTTGGGCGTGTGAGGATGAGTACGGACGTGGATCCGATGGGATTGTGATGTTTATAAGTGAGTAGGTATTTGAAGCGGGGAGGTAGCAGCAGGTACTTGAAATGGAGGAGGGACGTTTGGAAATGGTGTTATTGGTGAGAGTTGTCAAACTTATATATACAGAGGAGGCAAAATATATAAACAAAGGGATGGAAGGCCTAAACTAGTGGGTGCGGTTCAACAGGAGGTGAGCGTTTTGGGTAGGGTTTGGGAAAGATCGAAACTTAGAAGTATACGTGGTCAGTTTCCTTTGGAACAATGGAGCGTGATGCCTGGCTCCGTGAAAGAGTAACATGAAAGAATATAAAAAAGTGGGGTAAAGGATTTATAGTAGCAGGAAAACGATTCGAACTGCAATGATACTTTTGGGATGAGGAAGAACGATGCAAAGACATTTGAAGTCTATTGTGTTCAGGAGTCAAATAGATAACAAAGAGGAATAGAAAGGGTCGGACTGTTATGATGAACCAAACCGCAAACAAGAACAAATGCTTGGTCACATGAATACTAAAGAAGGCGTGCTAGCTGTTAACAGATGTAAGAGGGTTCATTGCATTTTGGTTGTGGGTGCTGCGACCTAGAAAACGACGCGAAGAGATGAGAGCAGACAGATTGGTTTATATGGAAGGGAGCTCGTTTGAATTTACGACGAATTTAATTGTTTGATTCAAATCAAACAAACAGTTTATCGTTCTTTAACGATGAACTGCCAATGTGAGTAAATCTCACTAACTCTGAACAGTTTATAATTTCATGTTGTATTTTTAGAACTGTTAAATATTGGCTGATTGACTGTGTGTTGACTGTTTGATTGAACTGCTAGTCAGTTAGTTGAATTTCTATATTGATTCTATTTAACAGAATATATCATATGGAACAGAAAGTGATGTTATCTATATTTTTTAACATCTGTGATGCAGGGAAACAGGTTGGAGGAATCCAACTGGATTCCTCAACATTTATTTTACTGTGATTCATATATTGTGATATATGATGTGACATATAATCTGTTGTTGATTATGTGTGTTTGGACGATATTTATCGTTGTTATATGGTATGTTAAATACCATAAGAAATACTGGATGTGGGAAAGGGGATTTTCAAAGTGTACGTATGTTGAAAATGACTTATTTATATAAAATCGATGGATTTTATATAGAAAAGGAAAAGGGTTTTATAAAGGTAATAGATTTATATAATAGAATAGAATATAAAGGAGATATTTATTTAGAGATAAATAAATAGGATTATAAAGGTTATTGATTTAGAGAATAAATGGAATAGAATAGAATAAGAAAAAGGAAATATTTATAAAATCATAGGATTTTTTAAATGGGATATTTATTTGTTAAATAAATAAAAGATATTAAATGAGATATTTATTTGTTAAATAAATAGAAGATTATAAAGGAAACATTTAGAGAATAAATAGAATAGAATAAGAAAAAGGAAATATTTATAAAATCATAGGATTTTATAAATGGGATATTTATTTGTTAAATAAATAAAAGATATTAAATGAGATATTTATTTGTTAAATAAATAGAAGATTATAAAGGAAGCATTTAGAGAATAAATAGAATAAAATAAAATAAAGGAGATATTTATTTGTTAAATAAATAGAGTTAAAGGGGAGTTATTCGAATATAGTTTAATCAAGTAGAGTTAAAAAAAATATAGAGTTAAGTGAAATTAGAAACTGACTAGAGATTAGTTAAGTTGAATATTTTTCTAAGTGTCGATCTGATGTTGGTTTCGGCCTTCGGGGTTTATACTTAGAGAATTGTTCTCCTACTAGTTTACAGTCAGGGACTGATAGTTGTGAAATGATAGTGATATGTAAATAACAATGGAAATGTCTTCCAGTGTTAATAACGTATATTTTCTAAACATAGAAAATAAGGAAATATGTGTATATATATATATATGATTGATGATTGATTGATAGAATTTCCATTTGGAAATGATATCGTTGTTTGCACACCTGTTTTTCTTTGATAGTTAAATCACATACTATCGAAGTTTTGACCATTTTAACGTTGTTAATATGGAGAGACCGGTTGGATTATTATCCAAAGAACCACTTTGTATTGGCATAAGCGTTGTGAATCATATATGCCAAAGATAATTGAAGACGGAGTAAAGTGCAAGGGCTATTATATAAGTCTTAGATAACAGTGCCTAAGATGGATGAACTGAATAGTGCCTTCGGTTCATCCTGTTCCTGGATGACTTGTATGGATGAATGTCTGACAGAGTATTTCCAGAAAGGTCACGTGCATTGATTTCTTCAACCGTACCAAGAGTGGAAGCGGAGAAGGAAACTTCTTTTAGCTGACACATAATGTATTGTTGTAGACGTCAATCTGCGATTTGATGGATTTGACGATGTGACATTCGAAGTGAATCTGGTGTGACGATAAAGCGTAGCTTCAAGCCTCATCATCCGGTAAATGACAAAAAATGGGCAGGTAGCATGGCTAAGTCGATCTCTCCGAAGTAGGGTTTATAATCACCTGATCTAGAGTTTCATTTATTTCTAAAAATCTATTGTCGATACCGTCCCATTCGGGAAACGGTTGTTGATCCCAACCGTTGGTGATATACATTCGATACACTCAAGCAAAATGAGTGGTCGGTCATGTGTGGCCGGGTTACAAGATGTTCTTGTTGAACCCAATGTATTCCTTTCTAGAGATACATTAGCGAAAGGTGGTTCCATACCTTGTCATAGTTGGAAATCCATTACCCAATACGTGCTTGCGGTTTTGATTGTATACTATGTATGTAGAATGTGAGATGAAAGCATTTCTACTAGATGATTATTATATTGTGAGTGATAGACATTATTATAATATCAAAAGGTTTTTGATATAAAGATATTTTGGATTCTCATAAGGGAAAACCCGTTCCGTTATACGGCGTGGTCTTATGAGATATCGTTTACTGTTCGAACTGTTTGAAACTGTTTTACTCACACCTGTCCCATGACTGACCCGGAGTTTATTTTGTTTTGTTTCCCTAAACTCTTGGGTGCCTAATTTTGTACGGGCAGTCAAGTAGTCGGGATTTACAGATATACTGGAAAAGCTTGGAGCAGGAGGCTTCAGGATTATATAGCTATAGTTATTTCCGCTGTGTTTAAGTGTTGTACTTTGATAATGATATGTATATTCAAGTACAGATTTGTATTTCAAAGTTATGTTATGAAATATATTTATTCGTTCCGCTGTGAGATTCGTGTTACTCTGATAATGTGTTTTTTCTTCTTCTTTTCTATAAGTTTCTATCTTATCTTTCCTCACCCTCTGTCTTCTTTCTATTAGTATTCTGATTTTTCAGTGTAATTGGGGTTTGACTTGTGCTATTTAGTCAGCTCAAATTGGACTGGATTTTCGGGTCATTACACATGTCGTATGCCCAGGTTAGAGTGTGGTTTAGGCGGTTCATAACCGCGGTGCACCAATCACGCCTTTATTTATACTCGCTCTCAAGTCGACAGAGTTTGAGTTAAAGGTGAACTGTTACATCGTTCGCCTCGGCGTTCCTTCTACGCTCTATTTCCAAGAGCGGGATTCCACCGATTCGAGTGTCGCTCTTGAACTCGAAATTAATACATATTCCCCGCCTCACTCCGTCGGGTGGAGTTTATTGGGCAGGTAATCAAGTCATATATCAAAACCATCGCAGAGCATGGAGTGAATATCAAACGCATCCCAGGGCACATAGGAATATAAATGCAGGAAAAGTAAATTACAAGCAATATTTTTATAGTGATTCGGCCAAATCAAAGCCTACGTCCACTTTATAATCCTTTGTTTATATCAACCAGACTGTTCTAGGAAAGTCATCCCTTTCTACATGGTTTGTGAAACAGAAGAACAAATTCAATTCAAGTCAAGTAGTGCCGCAAATGCTGGGCATTTCACGCTTTGGGGATTTCATCGTCGTCTACGGTTGCTAACTTGAAGGCTCCTTTATTAAGCTTTCGGTGGATGACATACAGTCCTTCCCATTTCAGGCCCAAGGAGACAAGGGCTGGGAAGAGGCGTTTCAAAACCAGGTTCCCGGGTTCAAAAGTTCGGGATTGAACTTTCTTGTTATAGTATCGGGCAACCTAGTGTTTGTGCCTCGAGGAATATAAGTCCGCTTCATCCCTTTTTTCTTTAATCATGTCCAAAGACTCGAGGAGCAGCGCTTTATTCACTACAAGAAACATTATAAATACCGACGGGGGAGACCGACAATTTCCGGCGGCTTTCGACGAGCCTTAGACGACCGTCGGAAACCGTCGGCTATAAACGGATTATCTTCCTGCCAAGAGCTTCCACCTCCGTTCCTCCACCACCATTTCTTTTTTCCAGCCCGATTTCTTGAACCCTAAACCCCCCCAATCCGCGATTTCTAGCCTCCAAACACCAAAATTTCCACCTTCAATCATTCCCCACGTCCACACAAGCCTCCGACAAAAGCGATTTAAGGTATAATCTTGTTTTTTGATTAAAATTTCAATTTTTACCTAAACCTAAATTTTCTATAATTAGCAAATTAGGGTTAATTGTTGCTTGCAATTGGTTCATATAATGTTGTAGTATGTTATATCATCATAATATATGTGTATTTCATGTCCTATACACTGAAATTGAATGATTTATTTCAAAATTTTGGATATTTGTGTGTGTTACATTGAAAATTAGGCTTGTTTTGGATAGGTTGTTGTGGCAGTGGTCATAACAATGGTTAGATACGTAAGTGATGATAGTAGTGTATTCATGGATCAAATTAAAAATGTATGTGCATGTGTATGTATGTGTTTCAATTTTGCTTGCTTATTGCCATTGTATAGTTTTGAATATTTGTGTACATGTGCACCGTTGTGCGCTTGTCATTCTTGTATGTGTTAGTTGGCATACAAAAAAAATGAATGGATGAACTAGGAAAAGTACTTTGAGCAAATTTTGACTTATGCACTATAAAGCATGAATCTAAACTCTCTAGTTGTACCTACTGAATCGACGATAATAGTATTAGCTTTAAGTTGATTGAAATGTCAAGCAGATTTGATAAAACAAAATATTTTTGTGTTGCAGTAAAACGTACTGTAATAGTAAAATGCGCACATTTAATTGACTAATATCCCCTAGAGTGTTTTCGGCCCCGTCCGACGAGTGTTGTACATGATCGTTATATAAATAGTCGTTTTTATCAAAATAAAAAATGACCGTTAATATTCATTTGGTACAATATTTGTTGGATTTGTCCTTGTATTAGACAATTTATAAACGCAGTAAGCATTTACATTTTGTATACTACTTCATTTCAAAAGATTCACAAAATTTCGGTTCAATTTTTCTTTTTGTTTTCTGCGTACATGTGTACAAAATGCAGGAAACAAAAGGGAAATGCTGCCGAAATTTTGTTGAATCGTTTGAGACAAAGTAGTATACAATTGTAAACGTCTACTCTGTTTATAATGGGAAGTAGGATGCCTGACCATGTAAAAGAATTGCAATTAAAAAAGTGCCAAATTAGATATTTTTTTTAACTTAATGAAAATGTTATTTGCTTTCAACTATTATATATACGTGCGTTTTATGACATAATTAAAAATAAGTTTTTTCTTGGATTTTGAATTCTTCAAAATAAATATGAATTTTTGAAATTGTGCCTAAATTTGTCAAATAGGAAAAATGATTGATTATTTTGTTGATCGGAGGAGTTGGATGTACCAACGAAGAGGACAGAGAGGTTCAATAAAAGAAGATTTTTATAATGGTATAAATGACTTTGTTGAATTTGCTTTAAGTAATAACGGAAGCGATCCTTAAATTCGTTGTCCATGTAGCAAGTGTAGACATTTGAAATATTTGTTACCCGATGTTGTGAAAGTCCATTTGTGCAAAAACAGATTCGTACCTGAGTATTATTCTTGGGATCGTCATGGAGAAGTATCGAATACTCCTGTAGAGACTGAGGTAGAAAGTGTTGTTGATGAAAAAATTAGTATGCCTCGTATTGGAAATATGGTCGAGGACGCAGCACGATCAATGTTTCCTATGAATGCAGTTGACGACGATGATGGAAATGATGAAGAACCGAATATTGAAGCTAAGAAAATTTATGATTTGTTGGATAATGCTAAGAAACCTATTTGGGATGGTTGTAAAAGCGACACTCAGCTATCGGTAATCGCAGAATACATTGCGATGAAGTCAAAATACAACATCACTGAAGCTAGATTCACAGCTATTGTACAAGTTGCAAAAAGGCATATGCCGCTGGATAATTTAATGTGTGAACATCACTACGAAGTTAAAAAACTTATGTCGGCATTTGGTTTACCTTATCAAAAAATAGACACATGTTAAAAAGGATGCATGTTGTTTTGGAAAGATGACATAAATCTTAGAAATTGTAAAATATGTAATGAAGAAAGATATAAACCAAGAAAGAAGAAGGGAAAGGAGGTTCCATTCAAACGTATGCATTACTTACCCATTACTCCGAGGCTTCAAAGACTGTATGCATCTCCTGTAACTGCATCTCATATTAGATAGCATAAGGTGAGATCGGAAGAAGAAGGTACGTAGACCCATCCGGTCGACGGGGAAGCATGGAAGCATTTCGATAAAACTTATCCGAATTTTGCAGCGGAAAGTCATAATGTCAGATTAGGTTTATGTATGGATGGTTTTTCACAATTTTCTCAATTTGGTTCTAAATACTCATCATGGCCCATTATTATCACACCTTATAATTTACCTCCATGGATGTGTATGAAAATGCAATATATGTTTCTTACTGTTGGGTTCCTGGCCCCGACGATCCGGCACAAGGAATTGATGTTTATTTACAACCGTTAATAAAAGAATTGAAAACATTGTGGAACGAAGGAGTAGGAACATACGATGTTTCGAAGAAGAAAAACTTTCGTATGTTTGCTTCTTTATTGTGTACTATAAGCGATTTTCCTACCTATGCAATGCTTTCAGGATGGAGTACTATTGGTCGTGTATCATATCCATATTGCATGGAAGAGACTCGAGCGTTTTTCTTACCGCATGGTAATAAAATTTCATGGTTTGACTGTCATCGATGTTTTCTCCATGTAAACCATCCTTTTAGAGTAGACAAGAAAAACTTTTTGGCTAACAGAGTAGAAACTATACAACCTCCAACACTATGGTCTAGCGAAGAAATATATGAAACGGTTGAAAATCATCCAAACATACATGAAACTGGAATTCAAACAGAAATTGAAGGCAAATCGATCTATCATAATTGGTGTAAACAGTCTATTTTTTGGGAGTTGCCGTATTGGAAACATCTTCTGCTTCGTCATAATATTGATGTGATGCACAATGAGAAAAATGTATTTGATAATGTCTTTAACACAATTTTGAAAGTTAAAGGGAAAAATAAAGATATTTTGAAATCAAGGCGCGATATAGAAGAGCTATGCAAACGTCTCGAGCTTCATATGAAACCAAATGACAGTAAAAAAACCCAAAGCATGTTATGAATTAGATAATAATTAGGTTAAGTTGTGTTAAAATGGGTTGAAGGGTTAATATTTCATGATGGGATTTCATCAAACCTTCGTAGATGTGTTGACTTCAAAAATGGTAAATTGGGTGGAATGAAAAGTCACGATTGTCATATCATGATGGAGCATTTGTTTCCTGTTATCTTCAAAGAACTACTACCGCTAAAAGTTTGGAAGGTAATAACAGAGCTTAGTTTGTTTTATAAAGAGCTTTGTTCGACTACTTTGAAAGTAGAACATTTACGTAAATTTGAAGTAGATATTCCAATATTGCTTTGCAAACTGGAGAAAATATTCCCGCCATGTTTTTTTTAATGTAATGGAGCATTTACCTGTTCACCTTCCAACTGAAGCACGATATCGAGGTCCCATCCAATATGGATGGATGTATCCATTTGAGAGATAAATATAAACATGTTAACCATTAATTTAGTTACATTTAAAACTATGAAATAATGTAAATTAATTTTGCATAGGTATTTGAATCATTTGAAGAAAAAAGTGAGACAAAAAACATGAGTTGAAGGCTCGATATGTAAATCTTACATCGAAGAAGAAGCTTCGTTTTTCTCTCTCATTATTTCAGTGATCATGTGAATATATCATTTGAAAGTGTTCCTCGAAACGACCAAGGAGACGAACAGGAATCGTCTCAAACAGTTTTGTCTATTTTTAGACAACATGGTCGACCTTTTGAGAAATGTGTTGATGTATGGCTAAATGATAAAGACCTTCATGTAGCTCACACTTATATTCTTCTAAATTGTGCTTAAGTAGCACCATTTGTTAGGTAATCTGAAATATCAATTAGTGCTTTTTTCATTTCTACATTTTTGCGTGTGTGTAATCTAATGTAAAACTCTATTTGTCTTTACAGCGTTTATGAATGTGAACATCCGAACGGAGATATCAGTAAAGAATTTTCTGCTTAGTTTACAAATTATGTTTATGAACCCAAAAATTGTGTTGTTGATGAAGGGTTGAAACATCTTGCACTGGGACCAAAAAGATTGGTCAAGACATATCCAATATATTTTGTTAATGGATATAAATTTAACACAAAAGAATACGGTGCTGAAAAATTAACGAACAATACTGGTGTATTCATTAAAGGCAGCGACGATCCTGAAAATCACATTAATGATTTTTATGGCGTTTTAACAAAATTTTTGCAACTGACATATTTCTCACGACCCGTAGAGGAGGTGTTTCTATTTAAATGTGATTGGTTTAGCAGTGTTCCGGGTTCTGGGATTAATGTACATAAAGATTTTAATCTGATTGAAATAAAGCATACATCGCACTATTACAAGTATGATCCTTTTGTACTAGACAAACAAGCATTACAAGTCTACTACACTCCTTACCCGTCTCTAAAAAGAGATAAGCAGATTGGTCGGCAGTTTTTAAAACAAAGGCCAGATTTACATTCGACGGGAAGAATATTCCAGATGAAGGAGCCTATCAGGCAGAACTCGAACAGAACAATGAAATAATAATTGAAGGCGATCATGCAGATTTTGGACCTCTGGTCGATAAGACAAATGCTTTGGTAGATGCGTCTGAAAGTGCGGAGGAAGATATTATAGAATCTAAGGCCGAATCTGAATCTGAAGAAGATGATGACTAATGTAGATGATGAGTACTATCTTTCTAGTTGTAATGTATGTAGGGAGCACACCCCAGCTTATTTTGTAATTCATGTAACTCTGTTAAATTTTTGAATGTTATGATCGTTATTTACATCTTTTATGTCCTATGCAGTTTTTCCTATTTATTTATCTTAATTCTGCAATGTAAAATGTTACTTCTTGGAATATGAGACCCAATCAAATACAGGTATAAACAATTTCTTGTTTATGTCATTTTTTTACATCTTTTATGTCACTTATTTAGCAGCTTATATCATTTGTGTAAGTTAGCTTACATCTTTTGAAATGATTTGTATGTGATAGGTATGTCATATAGAGGAAATTCATCAGGCGAGAGTTCTGGATCGCAACCCACTATGCATCCAGTCGTGTCCTTGGTTCCTACGAGTGTTGGGTAAAAATTAAACTTTACTTAGCATGTTACTTATTTTATACTGTACACTTATGTTTATCAAATTTAACGCAGGATTTTCAACCTTCAGCCTTCGAAGGTTATTTTGGACGCTTCGAGAGCAGCATATAGGGCTAGGATAACGGGATGTTGGCCTAAGTGGGATCTGATCCTACCTCACATACAGGAGGTCATTTGGCAGGATGTAATAGTAAATATTTTCTTGTATATTTTTTGCATTTTAATTCCTTTTAATCACTGAGATACTGTACATATTTTACTAGTAATGTTTGTTTAACGTGAAATACAGGCCGAGGTGGATATACAGACACATGATTTAGCCCTGGCTTGGACATACTGGATGCAGAAAATGAGGAAAATTTATAAAGATGTTATATCAGCAATGAAGAAAAGCATGAAAAAACCTCTATGGATGGGAGATACCGCTTGGAGTGGATTTCTGAGATATTGGGAAAGTGATGCAGCGAAGGTTAGTGTGCTAATTTTTTTAAAAAAATATAAAAAATTTAGTCAATAATTATCAAATTTTAAGTATAAAGGAGGAGGCAGAAAGAAACAGTGCAAATAGAAATAAAAATCCAGTCACTCATCAAGGAGGATCCAAGTCATTTCAGCAGTATCGGTAGGAGTCGGTAAATTATTTTTAAAATGCGACTTATAAAAAAATTAATATGCTATATAACTTGTAATAATGATGTGTAATAATCAAATTCAGGAGGCTCAGGGGGAGGGTCCAGTCTCGTATATGGACGTGTTTGCCCGTACACTGCCATCGAGCATGTCGACTCGGACCGGAACATCACATACACATGGCATGACGAGAAATCTAGGAAGAGTCCGTAAGATTTCATTTTATGTAGAAGTTTATGTAGTAATTGTTAAATTACTATAAAATACGATATCATTTTGTTAAATTTATATACATTCTTATTTGGTCTTGCAGGATAAGTTTATGGAGCTCCGTCAAATGCGTGTAGCTGAGAATGGACGTGAGCAGCTTACTACTGACGAGGAGGACAGTATCTTTCAGTCAGTGATGGATCCAGCGACGTGGAATAGACGTTATGGATTTGGAAATCAAGAGGTAAAGCATTTTTACTTTAATTTAATTTTTAGTTTAGAAATAATATAACTTTTACGAATTACATGTTATTAAAATAATCGTACATGATTAAAATATTTTTAAATAATTGTTATAGTCCACCGGTCAGCAGGCACAAGGCAAATGTACAAGAGCTGTTATAGACGCCGCAGAGATTGAGGAGTTGAGAGCTAGGGTGGCACAACTTGAGGACCAGAATCGCCGCCAAGCTATTGAGATGACTCAGCTTCTTGATCGACGCCTAGCGGAGTTTGCACGGGAGTATGGGCGCTTCCCCTCATCAGCTGCTTCTGCAGATGATGATGATCAGGATCAGTGATGGATAGGTATGTTTTCTAGTTGGGCATGTACATATATGACTAGGTTGCTACGAGTATGGGAGGGGTGTATGACTTTGGTATGACATTTTGCATGTATTTTGACGGTAGACTTGATGTTGTGAGTTGATGTACTAGACTTGATGTATTATGTGATGTTGCAATGGTAGACTTGATATGTTTTATATGGTTTTTTTTATTTTCATGATTTTTTGGTTGAAATGGTGTGGTTTTCGTGATTTGTGTATGAAATGTTGTGGTGTGATTATAGACCAAGGGTCTGAATGGGTGAATTGAGATGAATGTGTGTTGGAAGGCTAAATAGCAGCTGTAATATAAAAAAATACTCAGATTTTGTGACGGCTTCCTACGGCTTGGAACGGCCTACGGGTCCAAATATAGGTAACGGTTTCTGATGGCTTGGGACGGTTTATTGGTCAAATTATGTAACGGTTTCCAACGGATAGCGACGACAGTCGGAAACCATCGGAAACCATTACCATCCACAACAAACCGTAGGAAACTGCAATGACGATTGTTGTCACTAGCCGTCGAAAAATCTATTTATCGACGCCTCAAATTGCGATGGCATTTTCCGACGGCTCGCATTACTTTCCAACGGCCGTCGACGGTTGGCGGCCGTTGGAAATTCGTACTATTCTTGTAGTGATTTTTCATCAAATCGTGGTAAGTTGTTCTATGAGAAGGGACTTCCAATTCTATGGAATGATCACTTCTGATCCGAATGAAATGGAGAAGGGAGCGTGGCCAGTTGTCGACTTGTAGGTCGTTTTGTAAGCCCATATTGCTAAGGGCAATTCATCGACCCACATGGATTTCGCTTGCTTCAATCTCTTCTTTAAATGGACTTGATAATTTTATTCACTGCTTTTACTTGTCCATTCGATTGTGGGTGTGCTACAGCGGTGTATCTCTTCTCAATGCAATATTTTTGGCAGAAATCTCGAAATTCTGTGATGTCGAACTGGGTTCCGTTGTCAGTTATGATGACTTTAGGAACCCCGAATCGGCATATGATGTTTCTGACAGCAAAATTTATCACCTGCTTTGTCGTGATCGTGGTCAATGGTTCAACTTCCGCCCATTTTCTAAAATAATCCACAGCCACGATTGCATACTTCGCTCCACCTTAAGCAATTGGAAGGCTTCCAATGATGTCAATTCTCCATATGGCTAACGACCACGGGCTCACCATTTTGTTGAGTTGGTTGGGAGGTGCCCTGGGAATCTTTGCAAATTTCTGGCACCGATAGCAACTTCGTGAGTAATCAGCTGCATCCCTATTTACAGTAGGCCAAAAGTAGCCATACCGCAATATCTTCTTTGTCAACCTTTGACCTCCGGTGTGGTCTCCACACTCGCCTTTGTGTACTTCTCTCAGTACACATTTGACATCGTCGTGTGCTATACAACGAAGGAGGGTAAAGAACTTCACCTAGCATGATATATCTTGAAGCTTTACGAACGACGACACGACTTTCGCTCATTTTGGTCGGAAGTGTCCTATTTAGTAGAAAGTTCTTTATAGGTGTCATCCATGACTCCTTCTCTGGTTCGGTTTCCAGCACCGAATCCACTACCATCTTATTAATGCTTGGAGCTTCTAGTGTCTCGATTGGGACCGTTTCTGTTTCTTCAGGGTTGTATGTGCAAGCTAGCTTGGCTAACCTATCCGCCTTTTGATTCTCTACACGCAAAATATGGGGTATTCTGTAATGTTCTAGGCCATCCAATAGCTCCTCTACCCTTTCTAGGTAAGCTGTAAGTCACGGTCCCTTCGTCTAAAATTCCTTCCGAACCTGACAAACAACAATTTTAGAGTCACATAAGATGTTCAACGCCACTAACCCTAACTTACTAGCGAGTTTCAACCCGTCAATCAAGGCCTCGTATTCGGAATCGTTGTTAGTAGCGGAAAAATCTAGTCGTAGAGCATAATAAATTGACCGTCCTTCAAGATTAATCAAAACAACTCCAGCGTCGGACCGTCGATCATTTTTAGCAACGTCTGTGTACAGCTTACAGGTGCTTGATTCTAACTTCTACCTCGAGGGGACAGCTTCTTCATCTATCACATCATGTCCAGGGATCGTGAATTCAGCAATGAAGTTGGCTAATGTTTGCCCCCTTATTGACTTTCTGGTGAGGAACTTCAGGTCGAACTGGCTTAGTTCAATATACCACTTGAGCAACTTTCCAGATGTTTCATGTCGCTGCAGGGTTTGTCGGAGTGGTTGATCGGCGTATATAACAATTGAATAGGCTTGAAAATAATGGTGAAGCTTTCTAGAGGCAATCAACAGGCTATAAGTGAGCTTTTCTATCTTTGGGTAGTTGTGCTCCGTTGCCGCCAACTTTTTGCTTACACAATACACCAGTCTCTGAATCTTATCCTCCTTACGTACTAGTGCTGAGCTAATTGCGTGAGATGATACTGTCAAGTACACAAATAGATCTTCATGGTCCACTAGCTTAGACAATATCATGGGCTTTTCTAAATGATCTAGTAGATTATGAAAGGTTTCTACGCAATCTGAGGTCCACTAGAAGTTGCGCTTTCCTCGTTTGATCAGATCAAAGAAAGGGATGCACTTGTTTGTAGCTTTGGAGATAAACCTGCTTAATATTGCGACTTTCCCTATGAGGCTTTGTACATCTCTAATCTTTTGCGGCTCTTTAATATTCCAGATTGTTGTAATTTGATTGGGACTCATTTCAGTTCTACGTGAGCTGATGATGAAGCCGAGGAACTTTCTTGATGCAACTCCAAATGAGCACTTCAGTGGGTTAAGCTTCATTCTGTATCATCAAGGGATTTTCAATCATCTTCGTAAGTCCGTTGTATGGTCGGATGATCGCTTGGACTTCACAAGCATATCATCCACATAAACTTACATAGATTTCCCAATTTGATTATAGAACATTCGATTTACTAGACGTTGGTATGTCGCTCTGGCATTTTTCAATCCGAAAGGCATCACCACATAACAGTACAATCCCAAGTTCGTGATAAAACTGGTGTGTTCCTGATCCGGCATATGCATGGGAATCTGGTTGTAACCCAAATATGCATCCATGATATAGAGAAGTTCGTGTCCCGCAGTCGAGTCCACCAATTGGTCAATCCTGGGAAGTGGGAAGCTGTCCTTCAAGCAAGATTTATTCAGATCTGAAAAATCAGTACATGTACGCCACTTCCCATTGGCTTTCTTGAAGAGGACGAGATTCGATATCCAGTCCGAAAACGTAGCATGTCTAATGAATCTGTTATCTCTCTACTTCTCAACTTCCTCCTTTAAGGTGGCTGGCCTCTCTGGGCCTAGCATACGCCTTTATGGGGGGGCTTTGGGTTGATGCTTAGTGAATGACTCAGGATTGATGGGGAAATCCCACACATATTGGCGTGGCTGCAAACGAACACATCCAAGTTCGCCCGTAAAAAGTCTGTTAATTCCCTCGTCTGAAGGGGATCTAAATGAGATATGATCTTTAAGACCTTTTTCGAGTCATCATCATCGATCGGAATATCCACAGTTTCCTCATTAGGTGTCGCCTTTCTACATCCTGGTTCTCCATCCCCCCTGGGATCTATGTCCTCGGGCAGATCATCAGGCAACTCTGTCGGCGGTATCTTCTTTATTTGCTATGTCGAGCCCTCATTTGCAGAGGGGGGCATTCTTGGGTTCTACATCTTTTTCATTGCGTAGCATCTTCAGTTCTTCCACATAACAAGATCGTCCAATGACCTGGTTGCCGCGAATCATTCCCGCTCCAGCTCTGGTCGGGAACTTCAACAGTAGGCACCAGGGCGTGATGTACGCCCTGATGAATTCTACAAGGGCCGGTCGCCCTAAAAAGGCATTGTAGGGAGAATCAATATCCATAACCACGAACGGGAGGATCCGCACTCTCCGGTAGTCTCCCTCCCTCTCCAAGCTCCAAGATAAATCCGCTACTCCAATCAGAGTCATTGCTGAGTCATTAAAGCCATGTATCCATCCTCCATATGTCTTTAAATCCTTCATTTCTAGCTTCATTTGGCTAAACGCTTTTTGAAACAAGATGTTGGTGGAACTCTCGCAATCCACAAGGACTTTCCGTACTGAAATAGGATCGATGGTAGTAGTTATTACCAACAGGTCAGTACCGGGTGTCTCAATTCCTACACTCTCTTTGTCTAGAAAGATAACATTATCTGTCATTGTCTTTTATTGCTTTGCTGGTGCAATATCTTCAAGGTCGCTGCACTCTCCCACTTCCAGGTGTTTGGCGACGTTGACGTACTGTTCCATGGTTCTATTGCTGAATCCAGCGGGATGCGGTCCTCCGACCATGGTATTAATGACTATGCCTTTTCCTTTCTGCTGAGCAGTGGACCTTGGGGGTGGCTGGCCTTTGTTCTGATTTAAGCCTCCTTGCCCCCGGTCCCTGGGGCTACTTTGTATTCGTCCAACTTTCCTTCTCTGAGCAGCTTCTCCACCAAGTTTCTCAAATGGCGCCATTCGTTCGTTGAATGTCCGTATGTTTCATGAAAGAGGCAAAACTTCCCTATCTGACGCTCCTTTTCTATCGAATCTCTTGGTGGAGGTTTCTTGTATTGGATGACATTGTAAGTATCCAGGTAAATATTCTCTAATGTGTCACTCAATGGTGTATAGCTCTCAAAGGATCTGAATCGAGGCCTTTTCTTAGAATCATTCCTCCAATACTTATTCCTCTTGTTGCCATTTCCACCTTGGCAGTTGTTTCCTTGGTTTTGGTTACCCATATTGACTTCGACTTTTCCTGAGCTATCGCTAGATTGCTTTATGGCGATATTACTCTGAATGTCCTCTCTATCACTAGTCTTTCTTTTTTGGTTGGAGTGCACTTATTCTTTCCTCAAGCGGATGTTAGCCTTCTCGTAAAACAACTCTTTGGTCAACAATGGCTTTCCAACTAGATACTCCTCGAATTCAGTATCCTTATCTACTCCATCTACTAGTGCCATTAATATTGTTTGCTCATGGGGATCGCTAACTTCGGTAACTGCAAGGTTGAAGCGATCCAGGTATGATTTCAGAGATTCCCCAGGAGCTTGCTTGACTACAGAGAGCTCAATAACATTCTTTGAGCTTTGGGCGTGGTGTCGGAACTGGTTTATGAACCTCTCACTTAACTCCTTGAAACTAGAAATTGATCGCGGCGACAATCGGGTAAACCACATCAGTGCCACATCCTCTAAATAGATCGGGAAGGTTTTGCATTTCACGGCATCTAGAGTGGAAGCGGCATTCATGTACCAAGAGTATCTCATTAAGTGTTGCCTCGAATAAGTTCTCCCTCCATATTGGTTCATGGTCGGTAATTGAACCGTCTCGGGAACTAGATATCTAGTATGTCATCAGTAAAGGATGTATGGCTGCGATCTATACCCTAATCTTCATTGGTATAGCCTCTACTATCAGCCATTATCTGTTGTACTATCTCTTCTACTTCGGCGTTGGTTAAGGCAGGTTCGGGTTTAGCACTTCTTGCCCTTCTGGGACCTCCAACTCCCATCCCTGGTAACGTCGCCTGGCCTACGACTTGTGCGGAGCTTCCGCGCCTCCCATGGCCACGGGCAGTCACATGGTGAGAGGGCTGAAGGAGTTGACCCTAAGTAGGATTGGTGATGTTCTCATCTCTTGGTAGAACTCGGGATCCCTCTATTGGGAGTAGCATAGGCTCAGCTAGATTAGGGATACTGGGACCCAGACGGCATGTAGCTTCTTATCGAGAAGGGAATGATCCGAACTGGACTTGCTCCAAGTTCTCGGGCCTTTCTAGTGGTCTTCGTGGAGGTCTCACATTCTCTTCTGAGAAGGATGAATAGTCTGATGTAAGGCGATGGGTTGGGGAAGGTATTCTCTGCCTTCGAAGTTCGTCCATCTATCTAGCCATCGCATCCACGTTCTTGCGGATTGCAGCACTATCATGTCGTTGAGCGGCTAAGGCTTGATTTGTTTCTTCCATCATCACAAGCAAACATGTAAAATTGATCTGTGACACAAGGGAAGAAGCAGGAGGTTGATGGTTGATCGTTGTAGTTGGATTTGGAGCACTTGGATCCAACCGAATAGGGACATCAACGTTTGCAGATGGGATCGGGTCATCCCCATCGAGTTGGGTCGCGACCTGGTGATCAGAAGTATTCAAGTCTCCACCACTGGATCGGGTCATGACAACTCCCTCGGGTCGGGTCTCCCCCTACGAGTTGGCTGCCTGCGAGCCACTATGGACAAGTTCCTACGCATCACCTGTTTGATCTCCGTTCACTTCGTTTGCACGAGAAGTTTGTGGTTCCTTAGTTCTCTTTGGAGCCATTGAGTTATGGTTTGACGAATTCAAGGAAATCTTCAGAAAATGATGAAAATGCGGACTATCTCTTCAGACATGGAAATCCAAAAAGTAGAATGACAATCTAGAAAACTGATAATTTCTCAGTGAAAGAACTAAAATGTTAGACCAAAAAGTGGTTCTAACACCCATTAAACTAAGAATTGCAAATAATAATAACTAAAAACAGACAGAAAAGCAGTCGACACATACGATTTATAGTGGTTCGACGTTAACGATCCTACGTCCACTTTATATGTCTTCGATTGGATGAATAATTACACATACAATGCAAATATCCACTCAATCTCACGATTACAATCAAGTACCTCTCAAAATCTATAGAATTACACTCAGCAGTTTGGAGTACAATCTGAATAAAAGAGAGAAAACATGATGGTGGTGGAGTTAGAGTATTCAGAGTGCCAAAAGATCCTTCTTGGGGTATATATAGGCAAGAACAACAGGCAGGTCATGGGATGACATGGCGCTCATCCCTGAATTCTCGGAGCGGTTCGTGAGTCAGTGGGAAGGTGGTTACAGCAACAGTTCATGACACGTGTTTGTGGACCCGCATCTATCGGCTTAAGATTCGATCGTCGGTTGACTACTTCAACCGCTTGGACCGGGGCCGAGTCGAGCCTCTGCGACCCTAAGTGACCAAGGCTTATAGGCTCTCATGTAGTGGGCGGATCGAGTCGTAGTATCTACGAGCCAAGCTGGTGCAATGCTTCAGATTTTCCTCTTCCTCGTGCATAGGTGGATTGCCCTTGAGCCGGTTACAGCGATCCGAACCCTTTGCTTTGGGATCGTGAATTTGTGAATTATTCTTCCAACCCAAAGTTTATCCATTGGTTCATTCTGACTTTCTTGTTCACGAATGGCTGTCTCTTGCTTTATATTGCACTTGATCGTAGGTTCTTAGAGTATGTGTGGCCTGGTCACAAAGTAGGCCAACAGTAGGTCCTCCTAAAAAAGGATTAACCCAGATTTCTATAAAATCTCTATAAACCATGAAGTGATTTAGTAGCTCTCTTATCAATTTAGAAGCCTTTAAGAACATAAGGGATATAAAAACCCAAATGTTAGAGATGTGGAAAGAAATGAAAATCCCTAATTTAATGGGGAATTAGTGGGAATAAATTTGTGACTTAATTATCATTCATGGAAAAGATATGGGTGAAATAAATGGAAAGAATTTGGGATAAGTATCTGTTAGGATATCCGTTAATAAAGATAAATTAATGTCCATAGCATAAGGGTTTGCTAAGGTTCTAGGAGAAACAGAAGAATATTTTATGTTAAATGGAATAAATTTACGCATTGATAAATGTAAAATTTTGAATTTTGAAAGAGCACTAGATGGTCAATAAGAGAAAGGATGTTGAAAATGGAAAATATTAAGGATGTATATAAGGTCATTTATGCAAAAGTATGAATATTCGATTTTGAATTAAACGTCACTAAGAATAAACATTATTTAATGAATAAAATGGACAAAGGACATTAAGGACCAATAATTAGAGGAATGTCAAGGATTGGAAAATATAGGAATACAGAAGAAAGGATTTAATAAAAGAGATGAACTTCCCTAAAATAGTGTGTTAGAAGGATTAGACGAAAAGATCAAAATGTTATGAAACTTGTAAAAATGTTTTTTGACATACTATTAAATTATTTTGAAAAAGGAAATTTTAATATAGACTCGAGTTACATAATAGTTCCATAAAGGAAAGAAAACTAAAAATATGATTTTTGAGAAAATAATTGTTTTGGAGAAATTTGAAAAGTTTACTATTTCTCCTGTTAGACAAATTATGAATTCCTTAATTAAAGGATAATAGTAAATGTATCCATTATGAGCTTTAAAAATATAAGAAATGTAAGTGTCAAGCAGTAAACATTTATAATGGCAAATTTATAATTGGCATTGCCTTGATATAACAAGTTTTTAATATTGGAATGAATTTGAAAAAAAATTCTACATAAGTTATGACAAAAAAATTGACGTTCAATCAGAAAGAAAAGGATTGGTAGGATAAATGTCATAAATATACTCAAACAGGACCAGAAAGAGGAAGTGTTGTTTGTTTCAAACAACAACACTAAAAAGACCAAACCCGCAGTTCTGAAACCAAACCAGAAGTCTTTCAAGAATCAGAACAGACGCAACAAACAGAATGGGAATCCGCAAGGAAACCCAAAAGGACAGCAAAAATCAGCCCAAAAGAATGACTCTGGACAGTTGTTTCTATGTTACAACTGTGGAAAACCAGGTCATATGGCACGAAAGTGTCGGAACAAGCCTAGCTCTATACCACAGGATAACTTGACTGAGGAGGAGCCTCTTATGGCTATGATTACTGAGATTCACCTTGTTGGTGGATCAGAGGGTTGGTGGGTAGACACCGGTGCTTCTCGCCATATCTGCTATGATCGTGCTATGTTTTCCACATACACGGCTGCTGATGATCAGAAAGTGTTGCTGGGAGATTCTCACACCACTAAAGTTGCAGGGATTGGAAACGTGGAGATCAAGTTTACCTCTGGAAAGACTGTGATCCTCAAAGATGTTTTGCATACTCCAGAGATGAGGAAGAATCTGGTGTCTGGCTACCTCCTTAATAAGGCAGGGTTTACCCAGTTTATTGGGGCTGATTTGTATACCATAATGTATAAGGGAAACTTTGTAGGAAAGGGTTATGCTTGTGAGGGAATGTTCAAATTAAATGTTTAATCTAATAAAGTGAATAATTCTGCTTATATGTTGTGTGATTTTAATATTTTGCACTCTAGATTATGTCATGTTAATAAACGGATAATTCATAACATGAGCACTCTAGATATGATATCTAAGATAGCATAATCTGAATCTGATAAATGTGAATTCTGTACACAAGCAAAAATCACAAAGAAACCTCATAAATCTGTTGATAGAGAATCTGAACTCTTAGACTTGATTCATTCTGACATATGTGAACTTGATGGCACATTGACTAGACATGGACATCGTTATTTTATCACTTTTATCGATGATTGTTCTGATTTCACATATATTTATCTTATGAAAAATAAAAGTGATGCTTTTGACATGTTTAAAACATTCAAAACTGAGATTGAGAATCAAACAAATAGGAAAATCAAGAGATTTCGTAGTGATAGAGGAACAGAATATGAATCTAATTCAATTCTAGACTTCTATAAATTACATGATATTGTACATGAGAGAACTGCACCCTATTCACCTGAAATGAACGGTAAAGCTGAAAGAAAAAATAGGACTTTCACCGAATTAGTAGTTGCCATCCTACTAAATTCTGGTGCAGTAAAACATTGGTGGGGGGATATTTTATTGACTGTATGTTATGTCCTAAATAGAATCCCTAAATCTAAGAATAAAATTTCACCTTATGAAATTTTAAAGAATCATAAACCCAATGTCTCATACTTTAGAACTTGGGGTTGTCTAGCATATGTTCGCATTCCAGACCCTAAGAGAATAAAATTGGCAAGTAGAGCATATGAATGTGTATTTGTAGGCTATGCTATTAATAGCAAAGCATATCGATTTTATGATATAAATGCACATAACATAATTGAATCAAATGATGCCGATATTTATGAAACTAAATTTCCTTTTAAATTAAGGAATAATGGGGGCACATTAAGTACGCCTATTAGAACAGAACTTAATAAAAGTTCTGAAGCAGAACCTAGAAGAAGTAAAAGAGCAAGAACCGTAAAAGATTTTGGTTCGGATTTTAGCGCTTTTACTATAGAGGAGGATCCCTTAAACCTCCAAGAGGCCTTATCTTCATTAGATGCCGATTTCTGGCGAGAGGCTATAAATGATGAGACGGATTCTCTTGAATCCAATAAGACTTGGCATTTGGCAGATTTACCCCCTGGTTGTAAATCTATAGGCTGTAAATGAGTACTTAAAAAGAAATTAAAACCTGATGGTACTATAGATAAATACAAAGCACGACTAGTAGCTAAAGGTTTTAGACAAAAAGAAAATATAGATTTCTTCGATACTTTTTCACCTGTAACTAGAATAACATCCATTCGAGTATTAATCTCACTTGCTTCCATTCATAATTTACTATTACACCAAATGGATGTTAAAACCGCTTTTTTGAACGGTGAATTAGACGAAAAAATTTACATGGACCAGCCTGAAGGATTTGTAGTACATGGTCAAGAACATAAAGTATGCAAATTAGATAAATCATTATATGGTTTAAAACAAGCACCTAAACAATGACATGAAAAATTTGATAACTTAATCATTTCAAATGATTTTAAAGTAAATGAAAGTGACAAATGCATTTATTACAAATTTGAGAATGACATTTGCACTATTATATGCCTTTATGTAGATGACCTACTCATCTTTGGGTCAAACATTCATGCCATAAATTCAGTCAAATCCTTATTAAGTGCCAATTTTGACATGAAAGATCTAGGTGAGGCGAGTGTAATCCTTGGTATTAAAATTACTAGGTCAGAAAAGGGAATTTCTTTGGATCAGTCTCATTACATTGAGAAGATACTAAAGAAATATAATTACTTTGACAGTAAACCTGCATGTACACCATACGATCCAAGTGTAAAGTTATTTAAGAACACCGGTGAAGGTGTAAGACAGTCTGATTATGCGAGCATCATTGGCAGCCTTCGGTATGCCACTGATTGTACTAGACCCGACATTGCCTATGTCGTGGGATTATTGTGCAGGTTTACCAGTAGACCTAGTATAGAGCATTGGCATGCTATTGAAAGGGTCATGAGATACCTTAAACGAACCATGAACCTTGGATTACATTATGAGAGGTTTCCAGCTGTACTTGAAGGATATTCTGATGCAGACTCTGATGATTCTAAAGCGACCAGTGGCTATATATTTAGCATCGCTGGAGGAGCTGTTTCTTGGAAATCCAAGAAACAGACTATTTTGGCTCAGTCTACTATGGTGTCTGAGATGATAGCACTAGCCACAGCTAGTGAAGAGGCAGAGTATTTGAGAAACCTGCTAGCTGAGATTCCCTTATGGGAAAAACCGATACCAGCTGTGTTGATACATTGCGATAGTACCGCGACTATTGCAAAAGTTCAGAATCATTATTATAACGGTAAGAGACGACAAATACGTCGTAAGCACAGCACGGTTTGAGAACTGCTTTCCACAGGTACCGTCAGAGTGGATTACGTACGTAGTGAAGAAAATTTGGGTGATCCTTTGACGAAAGGACTGTCAAGAGAGAAAGTCCACAATTCTTCTAAAAGAATGGGACTATTGCTCTTAGATTGTTGAGTCACGCACAATGGTAACCCGACCTAAATGACTGGAGATCCCAAGAAATAGGTTCAATGGGTAAAAACAAGTTGTGTAGTGATAGAAGTTGAACATGTTATATGAAAAAACTAAGAAGCATGTATTCTTGAAGTGATAGAGGATGAGTTAATAGAAACTCTTAATGAGATCTATACTCTATTTGGAGTGGAGTACCTACCTTCAGGAGTACTCTTGATAGAATCACCTATGTGAATGTGGAAATGTGGCCGTTTCCTATGGAGTTTTGGGCAAAACTTCTAGAGCGTTCACTAAACTGGGATAGACGTGCATGGCCACAAACGCACGGGCTTATTTGATTGCACTATAGAAAAGGTTGTGTGTGGTTTGATGTCAGGAATAGAGTTCAAGACTACGTGTCACTCTAGTAAAAATTGAATCTTACTCACTATGCAAAGGTTCAAGTCGGATGACACCTTTGTTTATGCACAGTCTTATGTTTTTAGAAACCGCTCGATAATATTTTAAAAAATTCAAGTGGGGGATTGTTGGAAATTTATGTGAATTATTTAAAATATAGAAATAAGTGTATGATGGCTCCTATTTGTGAATAGTCCCACATCATGGGATTATAAGAAAGATGCAAGTATTTATACTTGTTTCTAAGAAGTCATGTTGGGGCCTTGGGCTCCCAATGCATGCTTTGTTGTGAGGAGGGAGACCATGCATCATGACCACCACACACGCGCGCGACCGACTCGACCCGACCCAGCCCGGCTCGGCTCGGCTCGGTTCGGTTCGGGATTGGGCCTTGGCTATGTGGTGTAGACACTTATATTTTTGGTCCAGAAAACACTGCATTTTTCGAACCAGTTTTTTTAATACGAAAATATTTCTTAGCCGTCTTTTATTATGAAGCGGTAAACCTTTGACCAAGTATTTCGCAGATCCTATTTTCCTCCACTGACCAGTATTTTCGTTCAGCCCTAATCCCGTCTATATATTATCATCAGTTATAGACGAGATTGGTACATAGAAAAAAAAATTGTTTTCTCTTCCTTCGCAATTAAAAAAAATTATTCTTTCAGAAATTTTCGAGCAGTTAAATTCGAAAGTGCAAATCTGCACTGATTTGTTTGTGCAAAGCAAATCGGTTATTCATTTTAGAGAGGCTGTTTTATCCTAGAGGCAGCGGCGGAAGTACGAACTGGTTTTGCACCACCGACCAGATCGCCGAATCGTCTTCAAGAAAGCGACAAAGTACGTGACTCGGCCATTGTTTCCCAACAGTACTGTTCAAATTGAATCAGAATGTTTTCATTTATTTCTTTTAATTCCATTACAGTTATCATTGATTAAACACAGTATGCAGAATACAGTTATTATCTCTTCCATTGCTGTTCAAACCAATCTCAATTGAAATAGAGGTATTTTCTAAACGAAAATTTCTTCTAATTTCATTTTAATTGCAGTCAGTACTGTTCAAATTGAATTAATATGTTTTAATTGATATTCTCTTAATTCCATTATATTGTAACTATTTGTTAAGTTGATTGCAAACTTCAAATTATTTGTTAAGTTGGATATTCCCTTAATTTGTTCATTAATCAATATTGTAACTATTGTTCAAATTGAATCAATATGTTTTAAAATTTTATTTTTAGAAAATTTATCTAACTTGTCTAATTGCAATCAGTACTGTTCAAACAAAAAGATGTTCTTAATTTTATTTTTAGAAAATTGATCTAATTTAATCAATTTTTTAGGTAAATGTCAATCTCAAAATCTAGCAAAACATTGCTTTCGTTTTACAAATTGAAAGGTGATAACTCTTTGGATCCAAAAAATGAAACTTCTCCAAGCTCTATCGAACAACGTCCTTGCAAAATTCCAACAATCATAGTCGATACTAGTGGAGACCATTTTACAAGGGATCCGGGAAAACGTCAACAAATATGGAAAGAACAAGTAAATGATAGAGATGAAGTTCGGAGAAAATATCTTAGATTAGGGCCATTTCAACCACTTCTTGACGTATATCCACCAACAAAAGATGGAAAACAACTCCGTCGATTTCAAAGTAGTTGGTTTAAGAAATATCCTTGGATTGAGCATTCGATTGATTGCAATAAGGTCTTTTGTTTATACTATTTCTTATTTGAAACTAATCCGCCAACACGTGCATCATTTACAATTGATGGATTTCAAAGTTGGAAAAGAGTGGGAGAGGTTAATTGTGCATTTTTGCAATATGTAGGAGGGTTGGGTTCATCGCATTTGTGTGCTGTTAAGGCCGCTGACGATTTAATGAATCCTTCTTTGCATATCAAAAGAGTATTTGATGCGCAATCTAAAGAAATGGTTGAGAGAAATCAATTACGTCTTAAAACATCTATTGAATGTGCTCGATGTGCTCGATGGCATGTCGTCGCTAGTCGCGGAAGACAAGTCCGCCGCTTGTTGTCAAAATGCTTGATTGAGAGGAAGATCTGATTATGGAAGGGAAATTGGTGTTTTTCGAAGACTTAATCGAAGATGGAAAGGAAGGAGATCAGACATGTGGATTCCGACTTTACAAAGAAAAGTTGAGGGATGGAGAGTATTTCTAAAGAGGAAATTGGTGGTTTTTGAAGATGTAATTGAAGGTAAAGAAGAATGAGATAGGTGGATCTGGATATGACGAAGAAAAGTTGGGAGGAACGAAATTATTTAGTAGGAGGAAGATACAGACAAAGATATGTGAGTAAAATTTCGCGTGAAATACCGTATCATGTTTCTTTTTGTCTTCGGACCAAATTGATTTCATCTAGCGATATGCAAATCTTTCTAACGATCGGTTTGATAGATCAAAATTACATAAACAAAGCAGATCTCACAATAATTCAAATTAGCACGCCACGTTAGTACGTTACGTCGGGTGCGTTTTTAACGAACGGTAACGGGGCATTTGAGCGGGGTATTTGAGCGTGACACTGTTGTGAGCGGGGAATGTGTTTTTTGCTGCGAACGGGGTATTTGAGCGTGGTATTTGAACAGATATTTAATTGTTAATTTATTTGTTTTGAATTAATTTATGGGTATAATTTTAATTTATGGTTCATGACAACATTTGGAAAAATTAACTGGTCAGTCTACACATGCATAGATGTAGTAAAACTAATACAAGAATTGAAATTGCATGACGCCTGCTGTTTTCGTTGGGAACAATTGAATAATGTACTGTATTCGTCGGAACAATTGAATAATTATTGTGTTCGTTGGGAACCATTAAATAATTTACTGTGTATTGGTTGGGAACAATTGAAAGCACAGAACAAGTGAAAGTGTTTACTGCATGGAAAATGGGCTGGCGTCGGACGCTATTAGTCCATTTTCCAGTGTTCGGCCGTCGTGGCTTGTGATCGATTGTAGACGTTGCTCGCGTCGGACGTGTTCGATGCATCTGACGCGAACGCAACGGTAACGATCCATTTTTTTTAGGATTTTTTTTGGATTTGGCCCCCTTTTATAAACTTTTAACACATTTAGTTTTGTTTGAAAACTTATTACGGCCGTAGCCTGATTTATGTCACATCAGCTGAAAACAATTATTTAACACAGCGTTATTTGAAATAACGCGTGAAGCGTTATTCAAGATAACGCAAACATGTTTTTAAGTTTATCCCCTGTGATTCTCTGTAGAACACATGTGCGTTATCTTAAATAACGCTAGCGAGCGTTATCTTGAATAACGCAAATGATTAGTGGTAATTATTTTTGGAAGAACACAGTTTAAAGCGTTATTTCGAATAACGCTTAAAAGCGTTATCCTAAATAATGCAAAAATAAAATAATGGTGTGTTAAATCTTCCATTGTCCTCTTGCGGTATTTCAAATAACGCTTCACGCGTTATTTGAAAAGACGCACAGACGTGATATACAGTCAGCCGTGAGTCTCTTCCTCCTCACTTTTTTACTTTCTACATATTGAAAAAAAGAAATCTAATACCTTAAATCAAATTCCGAAATTAAACAAATCATTAATTTTAGCTCTGATCTAGCAGCAATTTCAGATTTACGTCAACTGGACGCTATTCTCCGTCGTTTGATTCATCACTAGGTTTGAATTTCAAAACCCTAAATCTTAGTTTTTCTGGATCTATAACTTTTGGTAATATATTCTTTTATGTTATTGTAAATTAGAATGGCTCCTAAGTTTATTGCGATTCTATGCTACTTTGATGGTGAGTTGGTTATTGATGATAGAAAGTGTGGGAAATACGAGGGTGGATCTTTCAAACCTGTAAAAGTTCTGATAGGGTGTAATTTGCAGCAATTAAAAGCCTCAATATTCAAGTCAACAATGATTAATGCAGAGCAATTTGATATTGAGTTAGTATGCAACTGGCCGACTGATTCTGGTTCTAAGGCAATTAAAATTGCTGACGATGGTGATGTTAAGTTAATGTTTTCTGCTGCTTGTAAGACTATAGAGTTATTTGTTGTGAAAACGACAAAGTTAGTGGTAGAAGCACCTGCTGCTTCAGGACCCGTTCGAGCGGCACCTTTCCGTCCAACTCATCTAATCCCATCACCAAATAGTATTCCTCCTTCTAACGTTTCAGGGTACGGACAACATCAAATGTTCTATGCGTACCCCCCGCATATGAATTATACACAGAACCCGCATTTTAGCTTTTCATTTCCCATGCAGGAAAGTATTGGATGCACGACGCAGAGGTAAGCCCAACTTAAAAGGTTTTTTAAACATGTTATATTTTGGTTCTCCCAATTGTTGTTAATGCCCGACATATATTTTGTAGTTGTGGTCCTTATTACCATCATACACAAAGTAATGTTGGACCGTCTACACAAGTAGCAGAACCGTTGCAGCCAACGCCATCTGAGTTATATCATATGAGTCAGGAGTAAGTATTCTCAGAAATGAATTGTTATTTGAGTCATGCTTAAGTGATTGTTCAAAGTGCAATATTTTCATGATGCAGCTGTCCGCATGATTTCATGGAAAAGCAATCGCCGTTCGAAGAGAATGCATGCGATGACGCGAGTCAAGTAGATGGAATTGTAGACCTACAAACGAACCCTGGACCTGCTTTGGACAGCATGACGGTTGCTTCGATTCCCGATAACAATCACGCATGGTTTGACAGCATGCAAGTAAATAATGATTCATTGAACTTTGACTTCGGAGCTGAAGAGATGGATGATGAAGATGATGAAGAAGATGGGGGTAATGACGAACCTGCGATGGAGATTCCTCTTGATGAGGACATGTGTATTGCGCAAATGTTATCCAGATCTGTTGTCGAGGACTTGCAAAGTAGGGGAGAATTATTCTCATCCTCCTGCGTTCAAAGTGGCTTTAAACCTGGTCTTGTATTTGAGAGAAAAGCTAAATTTCTGCAACAACTAAGTGAGTGGTCCATTTTACATGTTGTTTCTTTTAAGCCCATTATGTCCAACAAAGAAATGTATACTGCCATTTGCAATATCGACGATACTTGCCAGTGGAGAATTCATGCAATTGATTCCATAAAATCGCAGACTGGGTTGTGGGTTGTTAAGAAGTATAGAGGGGAGCATACTTGCGTTAATCCAACGGTCAATTCAAGCAATCGCCCAGTGACATCAACATTTCTGGTTTCGAAGATCATGCCTTTTGTGAAGTCTGATTTAAACATATCAGCTAGAACAGTTCAAGTGTTGGTTGAAGAACAATCTTTTATTAAGATTGGTTATATGAAAGCTTGGAGATCTCTGAGCAAGGCAATTGTTATGGTTTACGGGGAATGGACGGAGTCATATTCGCTGTTACAGCCATATTATGATGAAATTAGAAGATCAAATCCCGATAGTGTAAGCCATATATTAACAGATGAAGTTGGTGTATTTAAACGTGCATTTTGGGCATTTGGCCCTTCCATTGAAGGATTTCTACATTGTTGTCCATTGCTTTGTATCGATGGCACCCATTTGTATGGCAAATACAAAGGTACACTACTCGTAGCCACTGCAACGGATGCAAATGATCAACTCTATCCGTTGGCGTATGCCATTGTGGAGTCCGAATCGGCTGAATCTTGGGCTTGGTTTTTTTCCTGTATGAGACGGTTTATACATAGTGTAAACAATCGCAGTATTACTTTCATATCTGATAGAATGAAAGTAATCCCTATCACATTGCAGGAAAGATGGGTAGAGCCACATAAGCATAGATTTTGTGCGAGGCATCTAAAAGCAAATTTTCAAAAAGCCGACTATAGAGATCAACGTTTGACTGGTTTATTCTACGCGGCGGCATGTGCATCAGAAGAGGTTGAGTATCGTAAGATTCGGGAGGAAATTAAGACGGCCAACGTAAGAGCTCATAACTGGATTGAGAGAAGTTTGGGAGGAAAAGAGGAAAATTGGGCTTTGTTTAAAGACGATGGCGGAAGGTTTCATGTAATGACGACAAATGCTTCTGAAAGCTTCAACGGTGTGCTAAGAGGTGCACGATCGCTTCCAGTTAAGTTGTTGGTTGCGCGTACCTTCTATAGATCGGTGGATTATTTCTGTAATAGGCGACAAAATGTTGTTGGTTCGGTATATAAATTAACCCCAAAGTGGGAGGCAAAAATAGCTGAAAGAGCCGAAGAAGCAAGATGTTGCAGAATAGTTCGCTTCGGCGAATATGAATGAGTTGTAATACACTACTACGGTGATGAATTTACAGTAAAGATAGAGGGTAATACTTGTTCGTGTACATGTAACATACCAATGCTACAGCACCTACCTTGCGCGCATGTTATGGCTGCATGTTCGGCAGTGGCAAATGGGGCCAAAAGAGCTCATCACGACTTCGCCTCCAACTGGTACACAGTTCAAAGTTATCATACGGCCTACACGCCTGAGTTTCATCCAGTTCGTGACAAGCGCTATTGGCCGCAACCTTCAGGACATATGGTTTTTCCCCTGCAAGCTCGGAGAGCACCGGGCCGACCTAGATCTACTAGAATTAAAGGCACCATGGACGAGGGGCAATCTTCCAGATCTAATAGGTGTAGCAAGTGTGGAGTAAATGGTCAAAAGAAGAGCCATTGTACTACAGTGACATAGACTTTACTAAGTGTTATGTAGTACCTACCTATCCTGTTTTATTACATTGCGTACGTTTCTATTTGGTTTTATTATGTATAAGACATATGTCGTAACTATTTATCCTGTTGTTTTATGTGTGTGGTAACATTTATCTTGGTTGTATTACATAAATGAAATATGTTTTGGAGAATTGGCTAAGTGGTAACATTATACGGCAGTACGAAAAATGAAATGATACAACATTAAATGCCAATACACTACTCATTACAACTACATTCGAACGCTACATAATACGATACATTAGAACACTACATATAACGATACATTCGAATGCTACATAAAACGATACCAAGACCGTTACATTACTCATTAGGATATCTAGGAATGGTGGACTCCAATGAGTCATATTTTTCCCGCATTCGGTAAATTTCGGTCTTTAGTTGTGCATTCTCTTCTTGCATCTCCAGGGCATACTCGTGGCCTCTTCGACATAATGGAGGATCAATCCACTCCGTGTAACGACAAGGCGTAACCAAGTGCGGCACATATAACCAAACCGGATATCGGCCGCAAGCATAGTACCGTCGGCCAGCGTTTGCCTTACTCTTCGCAATATGTACATGACAATAGACATTACAATTGCAATATTGTCATGGTACTGCTTCACCAATCGCTAAGGCTTTACCCTTATTTCTTCCGCCGTTTCCATCCACCGCTACAAAGGTCTTTTATCGCATTTCTTTAGGTATGAGAGCTTCCAATCGTGGTTCTTTGCCCGGTCGGCGTTCAAGTGATTCAAACTCATCCATGTACTTGGCTAAAGTTTCATCATCAAGTTCCCATTGATTCATCTAAAATATAATTGCATGAATAAAACCTACATTATGGACTACTTTTGAAAAACAATAAACTTAAAAAAAAGATCTGTGGAGTACCTTCAATTGTGAGCAAAATAGGACTTCTGAATTATGAGGTGTTTTTGGTTTGATTTGGGAAAGTAACAAATGAATGGGTGGGTTGGTGAAGATGGCACGTCTTTTAATGACAGGATACCAACCTGGAGCGGTATTTGGAATAACGCAAATTGCGTTATTCCAAATAACGCTTACAGCGTTATTATAAAAAACGCCATAGGTTGTGCACGGTTTAAAGATAACAACCTGGAGCGTCATTTAAAATAACGCTATAAGCGTTATTTGGAATAACGCTTTGCGCGTTATTCCAAATGCCGCTCCAGGTGCTTTACAGGTTATATATCATTCACAGTGTATACGCGTTATTTGGAATAACGCTATATGCGTTATTCCAAATGCCGCTCCAGGTGCTTTACAGGTTATGTTTCCTGCACAGTGATGCATAAACTCATCAACTTAAAGTCAATAACGATAAACAACCAAAAGAAAACATTGGAGCCTACTACTTCAAACCAAAAGGATGCCACATAAACCAAACTAAGTATACGTTACAACTCCAAATCCGAGTTAATCACAACCTGCAAAACATTACACAATTTCAACATCCGAATTAAAAGTTCAAGTAGCTAAAAATAACAGTTAACCTACAAAATACAACACCACCCTATGGACCAATTATTTCAGGATCCGTTGCTGGTAAGGAGTTTCTCTCTGCTTCCTCTTCGTTTTTGGAGGTGCATCTTCATGCGAAGACGATGAGGAACCTTCTTGGGGCTGTGACGGACCATGCACAACCTGTGTTGGTTGAGACGACCCTGCTTCCTTACCCTTACCCTTTCCCCTTGACGCCACCTTTTTCCTCCGTGATGTATAAACCTTAGTAGTTGGCGGCGGAGGAGTGTCGCGGACTTCTTGTGCCTCCGAAGCTTCTACGGGTGCTAAAGCTTGAGCTGGGGGAGGTGGAGGAGGCGGTGCTGGTCTTGCAAGCCTGTTCTTTCCCAAAATTGTTTGTAAAATGCGCTTTATGCTAAAGCATTTTCCCTTGCTTTGTTCAGGAACCTCATGAGATAACTCATCAACCATTTCTATAGCCCGGTACACCCCATCCGCCTGCATTTTATAAGTTAACTTACATAAAACTCAAACTTGCCAAAAAAAATTAAAAATTTCCATTTGTTAGCACGGTTTTCATACCACATTCCTCTCAAGAGGAGCTCTAGGCATGTACGGTTCCACTACGGCACCAAGAGGTTGCACGTTGCGAAGAATATACCGTTGGGTAATCTGCCAATACCATGTGTAATACTCTTCGTCCGACAAGGTGAACTCCCGCTCCTGCTGCGTGTGCATGTGCCGATGGTTCTATGTCTCAATGGCCGCCTCGTACTCCCCAGGTACTTCTAAGTTGATCCTGTAATGTGGGGCTGGTTCAGGAAGATGTTGTCTAAGTCTAAACTGGCGCATCACCCGGTCAGGAAGGTGATGTGCTACATCGTTCAAACATATAATGGGTACACGGGCGGTCCACAGATGGAAAGACACGGTACATAACGCCGGAAGCTGTTCAAAATCCTGGGCATATGGGGTCCATGTAACAACATCCGGACTAAGCACGTCGAGCTCATTGCGATAGAAAGCTAGATTACGCCTCGGAGTCGACGCAGTGCTCTTCTTTCCAACCCACCTATAATTGTGACTTGGTAAGAGATAGAGGAAATAAGTTAACACATATAAGATAAATAATTGACGGATTAAATTTACCTAGCCCCGTAAGGCAAAGACATATCAATATTGGGTTGCTTTAATTCAAGTCTACCAAGGGGAAGATACGTCCACGACCATAGCTACAAAGAAATTTAATAAAGAAACACGACATGCATAAAAACAAAATTAAGAAGCAAATAAGCGTACGAAAATAAAGTACCTGTATCAAAGAAGGACAACCCCCCATATAAGGGCTCTCAAACAAAACGATCCTGGTAAGTTCCGTATATGTGTATGCTAATGTCGCACTGCCCCAAGAATATTGCCGACACTGGTCAAAATCCTCAATAAAATGCAACCATTTCAGCCGCACCCGAGTCTTAGAATGATCGCAGATCAGGCGTTGAGTAATGATCCAGAGTATGATAGCTCTAGCATGCTGTTCTATCTGCTCCTGCGTGGCATTATGTGGAATGTCATGCTCAAACTGTGCTTTGTACCAACTAGTTATAATTTGCTCATTTCCCATCCACTGGTCCGCGGGAGGCGTAATACCTAAAAGCCGCTGGCACATCTCCATGTAGTCTCCGGCCTCTTGAGTCCTCAAAGGAGCGCCATCAATCGACAAGTATAGTAGGACCGCCACATCACCCAAAGTTATGGTCATCTCTCCACCTCTAAAATGGAATGTCGATGTCTCCGGTCTCCATCTATCGACTAAGGCAGTGATGAGATAACGATCGAGTTGAACGTATTTCAACCCGTGTACTAGTCGAAATCCAATGCGATCAAGCAAGACCAAAACTTCTGAATGTGCGGAGGTCACCGTGCCGACGGAAACTGTGTGATCTATAAACTTAACGGGATCTTTTCCCTGTAAATAAAATTTAATATACAACGTAAGACATGCATACAAAAAAAAAAAAAAAAAAAAAACTTTAGGCCAACATACAAACACCATATATACATACCGTCATCAAGGCGTTATTGCTCGATCTATGCCTGTGTTGCAAATATAGGACACTTTCATCTACAGGTCCCGGTTCCATCTCAACAATCTTTACAAAAATGTAGCGAAAAAACCAAAATCAATGTTGAAATCTATATAATTTCAACTACATCGAACCCATTAAAGTAATTACAAGCTATTTCACAAGTTTCCTCAATCATGGACAAACCCTAAATTTTATAAGAAATCAACAAATAATGAATTTTTTTACCTTTCGGAGCTTCTTGTGTTGATGAGCTTGCCATGGCGATGAATTTCGATCAACAAACCCTAAAATTTGATGTTAGGTTGAGCAAATAGGGTTGGGAGCTTAGGGTTTTCGGTTTTGAAAAAATAGGTTTTAAGAAAAAGCGAGGAGGAAGAGACTCACGGCTGACTGTATATCACGTCTGTGCGTCTTTTCAAATAACGCGTGAAGCGTTATTTGAAATACCGCAAGTGGACAATGGAAGATTTAACACACCATTATTTTATTTTTGCGTTATTTAGGATAACGCTTTAAAGCGGTATTCTAAATAACGCTTTAAACTGTGTTCTTCCAAAAATAATTACCACTAATCATTTGCGTTATTAAAGATAACGCTCGCTAGCGTTATTTAAGATAACGCACATATGTTCTACAGAGAATCACGGGGGATAAACTTAAAAACATGTTTGCGTTATCTTGAATAACGCTTCACGCGTTATTTCAAATAACGCTGTGTTAAATAACTGTTTTCAGCTGATGTGACATAAACCAGATTACGGTCGTAATAAGTTTTCAAAAAAGGCTAAATGTGTTATAAGTTTATAAAAGAGGGTCAAATAAAAAAAAAAAATCCTATTTAGTACTGCAAGCGGGCCGTCGTATGATGATTTAACATACCAGGCATCAGGTTGTACTTAATTTAGCTCAGCAGCCCAACTAGCGTCCTACTCAAATCAAACCTTACAACTGTGTTCCCTTCCTAAACCCTCTCCGCTCATCTTTGCTGCAGAGCAAGCCGAGGTCGACTAAAAAGAAAAAAATATAATTCGAAGACATTACTACTCAATCAACTTCAGCTTGATAAATGTTTTCGCTTTTAGTGTAGTCAAACGCGAATTGCTCAAAGTTCCGGCTTGACTTTGTTTGGAGGTAACTGAGCTTCCTAATCCTTTTGATACGATTGCTTTTCTATTTGCTTTGCGCTTTGAGCGTCTTCCTGCCACATAGATTCAATTCTTTTGTTTGATAGGTCATGTATATTTCACTATATAGCCTGTCAGTCATAAAATTTTGCTGATATTTTAACAAGGAATTTCAATACGGAGGCTAGGCTCTTAGTATTCGAAGCTTCTTACTGGGATCGGTTTTGAATCCTGTAACATTCAGAAGTATATGTCTAGATGATGATCGATGATAAATATAAATAGTTGATGCTTGTTATTATAGTACTGTTCTCTTGTATAGTTCAATATGTGTGTAGTGTATTTTTAAAAATTACCAAATGTATGATGCATCAGACTATGCAGATATGAAAATGGAAGTGCAAAAACACTTAAAAAAAAGTCTGAAGTCTTAACGTATATCATATTTATTTGCTATATTTCAGCAATGGGTTAAATGGACCGGGGCTAAAATATTTTAAGTGGGTTGAGTCATTTTTGATCCACCCCATTTATGGCCTAATCCAGCCAAATTATGGCTCAACCAAATTAAATTTGTTTCTGAATTTTCTGCTGTTTGAGATTTGTCTTGTCCACGCCCTAGTGGTACATATTAATAGTTGTGAGAATTTCTGCATATTTCATCAGGTAAGATTGATGGCTTCAATCAATAAACCATTTGTCCCCTACATGATTTTGAATCCTTACAAGGTTTGACCTCAACCTTTGCTTGAAACTGAAAAGCTTGTGTTGTATTTTATATATGTTGGTATCACATATGTAATGTTTATTGAGTTAATGCTCGGTGTTCTCTCTTGCAGTTGCAATAATCTTCATATCATATAACATTTATCTGTCAGGTATTTATAACCTGTTAGTGGATATCCAGTTACGAAATGTGGTTACAAATGATGGCTAAAAAAAAAACTTCAGGACTGTGAAAAATGGATTGAACTCAATAGCCTTTTGCAGTCATTTAAGGACCTTGGTATTGAGGCTTTTTATGTTTCAAGTTTTTTAACATGATTTTTTTTTTCAGTTCATAGTTAGCACCAAAAGTGCTGGCTGTAACTTTTTGGTGCGTGAGCTTTTGCTTTTGCCACCACCATGGTAAATGCTTTTTTGTACATTTGATGCTGGTTTAAATCAGAAACTTGATATCATTTGAATATTTGATGTAACAAATGTCAATAATGAGAATTGTGTGGGATTGATGTGCTATGGGCGCCCTAGATATGGCAGTGCCAATTGATTTGGAAGGAGTTATTTTGACCCTTGGTTTGGACTAATCGATATATTGTTATCAGAAAAGAAAATTTGATGTCCGTGCTAATCATGTTTACGAAAATAGAAATTTTTAAATCTATTTTGTCGAGTGTACTTATGTGATTTTTTTTTTTTGGGTGTTAGAGCTGAATACAAGGTTTTTTTGATTCAAGCTAATTTGCTGTAAATATTGCCGAACTAGACGGGATGCTTTGGACTAACTTCTAGAAGGTTTATCTCAAAAAGGAAGGCATTAATAGCATCAACAATGTCCGACAAGTCATCTGCTTCTTCGGCACCAGTCAAACCTATTAACGACAAAGTGAGTGTTTATCACATTAATTTGAGTTATTCTATATTGTATATATGCTGTCAACTTGACTGCTTATGTACACCTGAAAATGAGGGAATTAACACAGTATAACTGCCATTCATTGGTTTGCTTATCCATGAACGGGTTGAAATCAATATTATAAATTGTAAATTTCCAATTTGGCAGCTTCAAAGCGTTCATCCTTTGTTTTTATAACCTTTTTGTATGGTTCTTCTGCATCAATTCATGAATCATTTACAATTGTAGATGGCAGATGGAACTGGAAGTGTGAAGCAGCGACTTTCAAAGTTAATCGAATTGTCTCTCAGAGCTGCATTCCCAAATGAAGGAAACATAGAACCGATAGTTGCACTTTCGACACAAAAAGCAGTTGACTACCAGTGGTTTGTGCTTTTATTTCAACTTTGACCCCACTAAGTTATATATAGATTAAGAAAATTCTTTTCCTCACCCTTTGTCCCTGTATGGAATTCTGGACCCAATCCGAATATTCGGTTCATAGAGTTGCTTCTATAATTATGAATCTTCATTTGTTAAAAGCTGCATCTTATAACTTTCCTGTGATGCAGCAATAATGCGATGGGCTTGTTTCGTGAGGTTAAAGGAAAGCTGCCGGAGTTTAAATCTCCCAATTCTGTTGGACAGGTGTCAATTTAATTTTTATACATCACGTTAACGATGATTATCATGTTACTATATTTGATATGATATATAAATTTTTGTGAGTGTTATATCATATATAACTTTCAGTTATGTTTGATGTTTTTTTTTTTCAAATATTTTTATTTCTGCAGGCTATTGCCAAAAATCTTCCTCCATCCCATATTATTGACTCTACATCTGTTGCTGGTCCTGGTTTCGTCAACATAATTTTGTCAAGCAAATGGGTGGCACAGGTTTAATCATACAGTTCGTATCTACAATCTAACCATACCTTACATCCTTTTCTTATTCATATTTTTGTTTTTTTCCTGTTTAAGTATATTCAAAGCATGCTGCTAAATGGTATTGATACATGGGCACCACTGTTACCAGTGCAAAGGGCAGTTGTTGATTTTTCTTCACCAAACATAGCCAAAGAAATGCATGTTGGTCATCTGAGATCAACAATCATAGGAGACACTTTAGCTCGAATGCTCGAATTTTCGAAAGTTGACGTTCTACGCAGAAATCATGTCGGGGACTGGGGTACGCAGGTGAATATATTTATTTATATATTGCTAATATTGTTTGGAATATGTTGTTTATCAATTCTTTTTTTCTTGATATGAAGTAAAAGTTTGAACATAGACTTTCAGTTTTTTCTTGAATATATAAAAGAATACCGCACTTGATTTGTATTTGTTGAATTATATTTTGTCAAAATTTTTGTTTCTACTTTCTTATTCTTGGTAGTTTGGAATGCTGATCGAACACTTATTTGACACCTATTCGAACTGGGAGGATGCAAGTGAGCAAGCCATTGGTGATCTACAGGTGCGTTTAATTCATTTTTCGAAGTTGCTTATTGTACATTGACATTTTCTATAAGCTGAACAAGAAAATGCTTAATTTTCAAACACCAAAGGTTAAGCTAAATCAATACATGTGACATGGACATCGTTGATTGGCATCTTTGATTTTGTTACTCAGTACAACAAAATTTGGAAATTAATTTAGTCAAATGCTCTGTGTAATGTTTTGGGTTTGTTCTAGACAAATGCTCTGCGTAATGTTTTGGGTTTGTTCAAGAATCGACTTTAATGCAATCGGTTGGTTTATCTCTTCATATATAGCGATGATATGAATGAAATTTGGTCTATGATACATGTCTGAATTTTGTTTCAAACTTTCAGTTTTAAAAAATGGGCTAAAACTTTACAGTTAAAAGTGGAAAAAAAAAAAAAAAAAAGGTAGTACAAGGGTAGTAATTAAACAAGATAATACGAAAGCTGCACAAAATGCGAATAGTATCAGGAAAACATGATAATGTTTTCAATTCTGACCTAATTCAGCAGAAAGAATGTGCAAAACAGTGATCATAAAAAGTGTAGTCTTTGTAAGTATTAGCCATATATTTTTCATAAATGCAATTATGCACTATGCCACTATCCATTATTTCATCTCTGCTGGAAAAAAGCAGTGAAATTCGAAACCAGATTCCTGACTGAAATTTTCAGATTTTCTGGAGCACTCCGAAATTTTGGATATCTATAATCAGACTGACACTGGAACTGAAGCCATGAATCTTGAATTTCAACAAGCCCTGCTAACATACAATTCCTTGTACTGTAAACTTTTTCGCGTATATTTCTGTTTAGGAGTTCTACAAGGCGTCAAAAAAAAGATTTGATGAAGATCCCGTCTTCAAAGAAAGAGCACAGAAGGCAGTGGTTTTGTTGCAGGTCCATGTCACAATCAGATTTTTATATAATTTACGACAAAACAGTAGAGTAGCTATAATTTTTTTTTATTTTTTTTTATTCAATTTCATTCATCTTCTTATTTTATAGAATTGTTCCTCAATTTACAGGGTGGCGAACACAAGTATCTAAGTGCTTGGAAGAAAATATGTGAAATAAGCCGCAGGGAATTTGACCTGGTATACAAGCGACTAGGAGTGCAGCTAGAGGAAATGGTATTCATTACATTTATTTATCCAAAGGCTTATAGAGCCTAAGCAGTCAATGAGTCAATTATTCAGTTATTTACTCTTTTCTTTTTTTCTGAATCTATCCCTTGCTTTCTTCTCACCAGTTGTATATACCTATCCCAGCTTACACCCAAATGTGTTTAATGTATAAATAAATTTTCATCTGAGCTTATAGTTTCCTGAGTTATGTAATATCAAAAGAAAACGTTGGAAATAATTTAAAGCACTGGTGTTAATTACAATTATCTATCGCATCAATTATTAATGCTTTCTCATTCGAACACACCAATTCCTAAGACTGTTCCTAGCATGCCAAGCATCAAATGCAATATTATCTTGGATAGTACACAAACTTAAACATTCAAATCTATTAGGGTAGAGGACACATCATTATTACCTGGCATTCAACTTACCAGTTTTCTCCTTGTTTACCCCTTGTAGTCAAAATATGATATCATGGGTGAACATGAACTTCGCTTGCATGACATATCATTCATTTTTTTCCTGTATAAAGTCGATTTATGAAATGGCTATTTTTTCACTTCTCTCAGGGTGAAAGCTTTTATAATCCATATATTCCTGGAGTTATTGAAGAATTGACCAACAAAGGGTTAGTTAAGGAAAGCCAAGGCGCCCAGGTGATATTTATCGAGGGGCAACAAATCCCCCTAATTGTAGTGAAGAGCGATGGTGGCTTCAACTATGCCTCAACTGATTTGACTGCACTCTGGTTAGTATAACTGACGAATAGTACCACATATTTGTAAGGTCTATTTGCTTGTCTTGCGTCCTTATTATTGTAAGCTGTCTATTCGTTAGTATAACTGACGAATGGTACCATATATGAGGAGTACATAAAAGTGATCTAGAATTGTTTTTGCTGTCTGCCATTTCCTTTTTTTTTTTTTTTTTTTTTTTTTTTTTTTGGCTCTGACGTGTTAGCAAATCGATTAGTAACTAACGTATATTCATTTGTTTGCATCTTGACAAAAAATACTCTGAAATTTTCTTAATTTACACTTTCCCCTTGTTTGTTTCATGAATTTTTGCTTCTCTGCTTTCTGTAAATCTCATGTTGTAGTCTTTTCATCCTTAGGTACCGTATTAACACAGAAAAAGTTCAGTGGATAATTTATGTAACTGATGTTGGGCAGCAACAACATTTTGGCATGGTGTTTAGTGTAAGTATTTTCTCCAACACTCGCGCGTATGTTTGTATGTGTGCATGCATGTGGTGCATGCCTCTATAGCTTAATGCTGTTTAACTAAGTGATCCGTACCTATATATGCTTTTTGGGTCATATTTAAATCTGATGTGCTGTCTATTTTAACCATAGGCTGCTAGATTAGCTGGTTGGCTCCCTGATAGAAACAATTTATATCCGAAGGCAAACCATGTCGGTTTTGGTCTTGTTCTCGGGTCCGATGGAAAGCGGTTTCGAACTCGTAGCTCAGAAGTTGTTCGGTTGGTGGAACTATTAGATGAAGCGAAGAATCGAAGTAAAGTTGAATTGAGAGAGCGCCTCCAGGAAAATGGTTAGCATGGCTTTTAGCGTTTAGTATAAAGGAAATTTATCTTGATAACTGTATAATATAATTTGATGGTTTGAACAGGCAAACTACCGGATTGGACAGATGAAGAGCTTGAAGAGACTGCAGAGGCAGTTGGTTATGGTGCCGTCAAGTAAGCTAATTTTCTATTACTATAGAATTTTTATACTGTTATCGTGTATTTGCAATTTGCATGTTTGTTTGAAATGATTATTTGCACAGTGCAACATACATTAATGTCTTTGATCAAGTTAACATTCTTGTGCATAATATTTTCTCTTAATTTTTGGTCCAGAAAAGCAAAAATAAATACGTTGCTCAGTCTTGCGTCAGCACAATTCTTAATGTGCTATTAGTGGCCTATAACATGAGCTAAGTATGGATATAAAGTAGAGTTGTTAACTATGTGATTCTATAGATAATAGATTGCCGGAGCAATATCTTTAAATATAAATTGGTATACATTTTTCTTCTCAAAATTCCCCTCAGACGTTCCTCCCTCTATTCATCTATTTTCCAAGTCCCTGCCATTAACATTGTCAACCAGCGTAACTTGGAGTAACTTTTGACCGTCGATTTCGCAATCATCTATAACCTCTCCAGGCTCCTGTCACTTTAAGTTGGTTTCTGATCAAAATCTGCACCTTTTGGTGTCCACTTAGCCTCCTTTGATTACTGTTTGTAGGTGACCAAGATCCAGTCATCATCTGATGACATCATTCGCCAACTCCAAATATGTCAAATTAGGGATCGTTGAGTGTAAACGGAGCAACTCAGATTTCAGTCTGCAAATAAATACATGCTCTGTAGAAAGTTTCACAAAAATTTATGTTTTTTCGCGCAACGCTCATATTTATGCGTGTATTTTCGTGTAAGTATTATGCGTATATTTGCGGAGCAACACAAAAAATTGCATTTTGCACAAAAAATGGTAGATGTGTTGTGCAATTGCAGACAATTGCATTGTACATGGCACAGATTTATCAGGCAATTATCATGAATGGTACTAAATGTTTTGTATAGAGGTATATGCATTGCATTCTGACAGTAGTTCTTGGATATATGTAAGTAACAACCTCTAGGTACGTTCATTTCATATATACCACTCATAAAACATTAAAAAATGTTGGATTCCATAACAGTCGAGAAGAAATATAATATCGATTTTAACATCATTTCAAATGATGTTTTTGTACAAGAAGATGGAATTATCTGCATTGTTTCTGCGGGAGAGATGCAAAGCCCCCCCCCCCCCCCCCCCCCGGCGCCAAATGGGGCTTCAGCCAAATTCTCTCTATTTTTTTTGTGAATGCAATCTCTGCTTTTGGATTCCCAAGTTTTATGGTTCATTAACTATTGGAGAACAACGATGGAATTGGCATTCAAGTATATGATCTGTTTATCTATTCTTGTCGCGTAGACTTTGTTAGGGAATGCGGAATGGATCGTTAAGGCGAAACGAACACTAGAGGGAGGGGGATGTATAGTGTTTTTGAAAATTCTAACAAAATCTAAAACTTATATGATCTACTATATGAATCACACACCACAGAAACAATCGCAGACGCAGAATCAAACACAAACAGAAAGATAAATAAAAGTAAAAATCAGAAAAGGAAAGAACACACCGAATTTTATGCTGGTTCAGAATTACTCCTACGTCCAGTCCTATGCAACGCTGGATTGCGCAGAGTTTTATTAATAATATCAACCTCCTTAATTTAACGGTTACAAGGGATACTACCGATTATCCGTCCTTGATTTCACGGCTAAAAGGGATACCACCGATTACCCGTCCTTGATTTAATGCCACAAGGGATACCACCGATTACTTACACAACTCAAACAATTACAAACATCCCTATAACTCTTCAATGACACTTGATTTAGAGAGTAATGAGTAGAGAGAGACAAGGAGAAGTTTAATGAAAATAGAATTGAATTCGGCGGAGTATAAATGTAAAAATCATAAAAATTAGAAAAAATAATGGTGTAGAGGATGGGGATGAAGAAGGAGAAGAAGAATGATGAAAAAAATTCGAAATCAACCTCTTTTTATAAGTTTTGAAAGGTTCCAACGGTTCTGAAGCGTTTCAAATAATGAGAAGACACTTCCTTTCAAATTTGAAAAAGTGACAGTTATATGTCGACATATCCATGAATGTATGTCGACATGTCCATTTTTATGATTTTTAAAGCATTTTTAAATTATTTAAATCAATATTTAAATTTTGGAAATTCCGGATACAAAACTAGTTAAAACATTATTTTTCAAGTACAAAAACATAAGAAAATATTATATAATCATATGATATAAAAACTAAATATATAAATGATATAAAACTATATAATACAATTATAAACACACACACACATATATATATATAAGAATTTATAAAGATATATATATATATATATATATATTATATAAACATAATTTTTTTTATGAAAGTAGAGTTAAATAAGTATATTTAAAATTATAGTCAAATATACACTTAGTATACAAAATACTTATATAAATATTTTAAAACTATAAAATAAGAATCTTATAAATTAGGAAATATGTTTGAAATCATAAGTTTGAAATTCTTGGAAGATTAAATTATTTTGAGAGAAGTTTGAAATCAATTTTGAAAAGAGATAATTTGAAAAATAGAGTTTGAACCTGGAGTGCTATTTAGAGTCTTACATAAACTAGACTTTATTATTATATTAATCTTGAACTCTTGAAATCTTGATTACTCATGAGTCTTGAATCATCTCTGAATTTTGAATCTCTAACATCTTTAAACTGTTCAGTCTTCAGTAATAATTCCTGTATATAAATCCTGCATGTGTGTATGTGTGTGTGTGTGTGTGTGTATATATATATATATATATATATATATATATATATTAGACAAAAGTGTTAGTATATATTTTATAATCAATGATAATTGAAATAAGGTTGTCATCAAAACTCCATTCTCCAAAATTCTCCCCCTTTTTAATGATGACAACCTTGGTTTATAAAATATCATACATGTACATACCTGTTGATGATGATCCTTCTAATACTCCTCCTGTCTATATGATTCCTATTTACTCTCCCTTAAACTAAGTCTATATCAAGGTTCAAGAACTAGGTTTCGGTCTCGGTTTCGGCAATTTGAAAATTTGTCAGTTTCGACAGATTTCGTAAATTTTGATAGTTTCGGTTTCGGTCTAGATTTCGGTTATCAGTATTTTGGTAATCAACTTATTAACTATTTTAACTGAAGTCACGCAAATAGGGCTATGGATACCTTGCTCACTTAAAACAGAATAAGTCCAATAACATGGCCCACATACCACAATTGGTATATTTCCTGATTCCAACCCTAAACCTAATAATATTTGCCACCTCGTTTTTTAGAAATATCGATGCTTTACTCGATAAAAAGAAAACACGCTGCTTCCTCGATCAAAAATAAAACACGCTGCTTTTTTCCTTTCTTCCAAGTTCGAACAGAGATTTTAAAAAAAACATGGAGCCGTCACTGATCGACTTGATTCGAACACAATAATTGATTCGAACGTCGATCTAAATCGTGCAGAGGGAGAAGAAAAGAGGAAAACTCACGAAGATCAGTGCTGGATTATTGCTGAAGTATTCGTTTTTGGGAAATTGATTGATGTAAGTTTAAATTCGAAGGTGTATGTTTTGTAGGGTTGCAAAATACTGTTGATTCATGGTTTTCTGATGATATAATTTGATTTTATTCGATTTGTTTGATTCCTTTTTTGCTTTCCGTGCTTTTATTTCAAGTCTGCTATTTCTTCTGCGTACGAGATTCGTTTTTTTCCTTTTCGTAAACCCTAATCCGATCCCGATTTTTGGGGACAAACTCGGACCGCACCCAATCGAAACTGATCCGGTAACCCCGAAATCTTGGGGTACCGGACGAGTTTTTAAACCTTGGTCTATATTTTATAATTTCTCCCTCTTTATCATTATCAAAAAGAAATTCTAGAAGTACTCCCCCTAAATCCTATATCTGTAGAAGCTAAGATTATAATATTTGATTCTATACTAATGTATTTAATATACACGACTCCCCCTAAATTTATGTCTATATTATTTTGAAGTACTAGTATAAATAATTATACTATACTATCCCTATAGTGGACTAGACTAAACTAAACTAAACTAAATTATACTCCCCCTAAATCTATGCTATCAATGATCCTATAATACTTCCTTAACCTTTATATTTCCCTATAAATCTATGATTCTAAACCTAGAATATTATAACTCTCCCTAAAATTATGACTATACTAATCTAATAAACTAAAATAGAAGGAAAATTAACTAAGCAAACCAATCAATATCAAACAATCAGTCCAAACAAGCAATTCAAGCAATCAATCAAAACAGTCTAAACCAAATCAACCAAATTAAACAATATATGTTAAACACTTCTTGAACCTTCAACTAATCCTAGAAACTATAAAACTCCCCCTTAATATAATACAAGACTAAACCTATCTTAAACTCTAATCCCCTTAAAGCTATTATAAGACTTTAATCTAGACTAAGAATTAAGTTTGATAAGATATCCTTAAAATTATGATATAAGTTAAGTAAAGCAATTTAATCCAAACAATCAACCAATTTAAATTTTGTTGTCACAAAACATCAACTCAAATAAATTCAAACATAAAACCAAGCATTTCTTGTGTCTTCTATTTATCCTAAAACCTATAGAGCTCCTATCAACTACAAATGCATAAGTATTTTTCTAATAAACCTATCAACCACTAATGAAATTTAACCATGTAAAGTAAGTCAATCAAGTTATTCAAGTCAAACAAACCAAACATGTCAAGTAAAACAATCAAGTCAAGCAAAACAATCAAAATCAATTGAAAATCAATAATCCTATACTATCCCTTAATAATATACTTTAAATGTGTGAAGCTAAGATGAATATGTAATGCAAGATAGCAAAAATGCAGCATGAACTAATCATGAAATGCAACATGTAAAACACGTTATTGTGATATGTTATGAACTATAATTTATGATGTTATATATATATATATATATATATATTAATATGAACTGTAGGATGGTATCTAATATGATAATAATTATGTAGAATGATATGATTATGATATATATATATATATATATATATATTATTCCAATAGACATTCAAGGTTTTTGATAAAAAAGAGTGATGGGTAATATCTAATAAATCATTTATTTCAACTGGACAGGGTTATACACTGATTCCTAGACTTGGATTAAGGAAACTAGTAATGATGCTAAAGATGTAGGGAAGACAATTATTAAAGGTGATAAATAAAGTTATATGGTGAGAAATATGATAAGTTATATACGAGTGGTAATTTTAATTAGTTAAGGAAATCTATAAATGAGAAGGTTTCTTTTCAGTTCAAGATTCCATGAAATTATGTGTTTAATTAATAATCCTATATATTTCTAAAATAATAATTCTCTATGTTGTATACTTGTTTAAAAGTTAATATGTAATGCAGTTTGTGTAGTATGTTGGTTATAATGCAGTATGAACTATTTGTCATATGCAAAGTAATATGAAATGATATATTAAATAAAATGCAACTTATGATGTGAATGATTTTAATTTATAATAATGATGTATGATATGATGCAGAATGATTTGGTGATGATATCCATTTTGGTAAAATATATTCAAAGTACTATCTAACTATTATATATATTTAAAGTATTATCTAACTTCATTTTAATGAAGTTTTGATTCAATCAAACAAAAGTAAAATATATTAATTTCTAGACTTAGGTTAAAGTTATTAATGAAAGAGATTGAAAGAATAGAATAGATATTTATTAAAAATATATTTATGATAAGCAATAAAATATTCAGAATAATTTTATGAGAAATAAGTAGTAATATATATTTTATGAAAACTTGTTAATATAATTGTAAAACTAGGTTTTCTTATATTTAAAATACATATTTAAGGCATAGAAGATATATGTATTCCAAATATTAAGTTAAATATACAAGTTTTATAAATCTTAATAAACCAAAAAATTAGTATTTAGTTACAAATAATATCTATGATAATATAACCCAAAACTGTTATGAAAAACATAAGTTAAAATATGTATTTTTAAATTACATATAAAAGATATATAAATTTATATTTTATAACAATATCAAAAAGTTATATTAACTTTGTATATCATATTAACATGTTTATATAATTTTATTAATTTATGTACTTTCAATATATATTTTGAAACAAGATATAAGAAAATAAGTAGACAAACAAAGTTAATAACTAGAGTTTGAACTGACATTTTCTTATTGAAAATATGAAGGGAAGTTTGAAAGTTTAAACTTTTGAAATTCAAAATTTGAATTTCATTATGTCGACATGACCATTTATGTATGTCGACGTACATGTAGAAAATAAAAAGCATATTGTTTTGAATTCTTGGTTTTATTATATTATCGATTTATATTTCAGGTTTAACTATTTCCTGAAATAATATTAATCCTGACAAACATTCAAAATTTAATATTATATTTATTATTATTATATTATTATTTTGAATTTCAAAATTCAAATTTGAATTTTAAATTTCAAATTTGAATTTTAAAGTTTATATTTCAAATTCAAGACTAGGAAAACAAAACAAAGTAAACAAAACATCCATTCAACCAAAAAAGAATTTAAAAATTAATTAAGGCGTGCCCGTTTTTTAGATCCATTTCTTCGATATTTTCTGAATTCTGAATTGTTGCGAAACACATATTTGAATTTTTTGATTTCTGGCTCTTCATCGCTTGATGATGAATCTGAATCGTCTAGATAAGGACTCATCCTTTTTACATGGCCTGGTCAACTTGACGTCAAAATTTTATACTTGAATTTGAATTTTGAATGAACTGACACTTCAACTACTATAAGCCCAAAAAGTCATATCCCTTCATAAACTCTTCTTTTCTTGAATGATGAATGATTATCTTCGTGTCTTTTGGCCAACAGTCATTAGATATAACTTCTTTCCTGCAAAACAACATACCTTTTCAAAGAATCAGGTGACTTTTCAAAATAACTAATTGTAATTTGAAATAATAACATCATGATGATTCTATGATATATCCATTTAAACTTTTCAAGAAATCATATCATGATAATTTTTTTTCTAATCAAATTGAATGCAGACTCATCTAATACTGCTGCAATGCATGAATTTAATCTAGTATCCAAAATTTGCCATTTAAAATTTTCAAAAATCAGATTATGAACTTTTTGAAAGACTTTGCTGTGATACCAATTGTTAGGGAATGCAGAATGGATCGTTAAGGCAAAACAAATACTAGAGGAGGGTGAATAGTGTTTTTGAGAATTCTAACAAAATCTGAAATTTATATGAATATGAATCACACACCACAAAAACAATCACAGACACAGAATCAAATACAACCAAAAAGATAAATAAAAGTAAAAAAGCAGAAAAGGAAAGAACACACCGGATTTTATACTAGTTCGGAATTAATCCTACGTCCAGTCCCACGCAACGCTGGATTGCGCAGTGTTTTATTAATAATATCAACCTCCTTGATTTAACGGCTACAAGGATACCACTGATTATCCGTCCTTGATTTCACGGCTATAAGGGATACCACCGATTATCCGTCCTTGATTTAACGGCCATAAGGAATACCACCGATTACTTGCACAACTTAAACAATTACAAACACCCCTATAACTCTTCAATAACACTTGATTCAAAGAGCAATGAGGGGAGAGAGAGAGAGAGAGAGAGAGAGAGAGAGAAGAGAAGAGAAGAAGTTTAATGAAAATAGAATTGACTTCGGCAGTATAAGTGTAGAAATCATAAAAATTAGGAAATATAATGGTGTAGAGAAAGGGGAATAACTCTTCAATAACACTTGATTCAAAGAGCAATGAGGGGGGAGAGAGAGAGAGAGAGAGAGAGAGAGAGAGAGAAGAGAAGAGAAGAAGTTTAATGAAAATAGAATTGAATTCGGCAGTATAAGTGTAGAAATCATAAAAAGTAGGAAATATAATGGTGTAGAGAAATGAGATGAAGAAGGAGAAGAAGAATGATGATTTCTTTTTGAAATCAACTCCTTTTTATAAGTTTTGAAAGGTTTCAATGGTTCTGAAGCGTTTCAAATAATGAAAAGACACTTCCTTTCAAATTTGAAAAAGTGACAGTTATATGTCGACATATCCATGAATGTATGTCGACATATCCATCATTTTTATGATTTTTAAAGCATTTTTGAAGTATTTAAATCAATATTTAAATTCTGGGAATTCTTGACTTCGGCAGTATAAGTGTAGAAATCATAAAAATTAGGAAATATAATGGTGTAGAGAAAGGGGAATAACTCTTCAATAACACTTAATTCAATGAGCAATGAGGGGGGGGGGGGGGGGGGGAGAGAGAGAGAGAGAGAGAAGAGAAGAGAAGAAGTTTAATGAAAATAGAATTGAATTCGGCAGTATAAGTGTAGAAATCATAAAAAGTAGGAAATATAATGGTGTAGAGAAAGGAGATGAAGAAGGAGAAGAAGAATGATGATTTCTTTTTGAAATCAACTCCTTTTTATAAGTTTTGAAAGGTTTCAATGGTTCTGAAGCGTTTCAAATAATGAAAAGACACTTCCTTTCAAATTTGAAAAAGTGACAGTTATATGTCGACATATCCATGAATGTATGTCGACATATCCATCATTTTTATGATTTTTAAAGCATTTTTGAAGTATTTAAATCAATATTTAAATTCTGGGAATTCTTGAAACAAAACTAGTTGTTACAACATTATTTTTCAAGTATAAAAACATGAGAAAATATTATATAATTATATGATATAAAAAATGATATAAAACTATGTAATACAATTATAAACACACACACACACACACACACACACACATATATATATATATATATATAAGAATTTATAAAGATATATATATATATATATATTATATATAAACATAAAGGATTTTATGAAAACTTAGAGTTAAATAAGTATATTTGAAATTATAGTCAAATATAAACTTAGTATACAAAATACTTATATAAATATTTTAAAACTATAAATAAGAATCTTATAATTTAGGAAATATGTTTGAAATCATAAGTTTGAAATTCTTGGAAGATTAAATTATTTTGAGAGAAGTTTGAAATCAATTTGAAAATAGTTTTGAAATCAATTTTGAAAACAGATAATTCGAAAAACAGAGTTTGAACCTGAAGTGCTATTTAGAGTCTTACATAAACTAGACTCTATTATTATATTAATTTTGAACTCTTGGAACTCTTGAAATCTTGATTACTCATGAGTCTTGAATCATCTCTGAATTCTGAATATCTAACATCTATAAATTGTACAGTCTTCAGTAATAATTTCTGTATATAAATCTTGCATATGTATGTATGTGTATGTGTGTGTGTGTGTGTGTGTGTGTGTGTATATATTGTAGACAAAAGTGTTAGTATATATTTTATAATCAATGATAATTGAAATAAGGTTGTTGTCATCAAAACTTCATTCCCCAACAGACTTAGGGTCTACAAGTTAAAATTGAAGTACGTCATATCATTAATCAGGCTGCAATTACGAAGAACATTATAAGGAAAATATTCGAACCAAGTTATTATGAGTAATGGTAGATGTAAACATTTTTGAATAAGATTATTATTTCATTTAGTTAACGAATTAAAAGAGAGAACTAAGTTAATATAGAGGTTCATTAACCAGAATGAAACCACGATGAATATTGAGAAAGGAGGACTATTGAATCGAGTCATTACAATTTGTAGTAGATGCGATCAATATTGAATAGAAATGTCGCATTTAGACAATGGATTAGCGGAAAGAACTTACATACACATATTGTGTTTCTGCTGTTAATTTTCGAATGCTGAGCAGACTTTGTTTTTCTGTCTTATATTAATGATGACACTAACACATCATCCTGATGCTGAAGTAGTAACTGGTGATATGTATGTGACCTTATATATCATGATATTTCCACATGTTTTCAGTTTCCTTCCTGTATACTGAACGGTGGAGTATTTTTATTCTTCTACTAATGGGAAGTCTGATACTTCAGAGAGGTGTTCCGTTCAGAATGCATATTCTAAATTTTCAATGCTTACTAAATTTTGTGAAGATAGTTCAAATAGATAATAACATTTCTGATTATAGTCTGATGAAAGTTTCTTTTGATAGGTACGCCGATCTGAAGAACAATAGAACGACAAACTATACGTTTAGTTTTGAGCAGATGTTGAATGACAAGGTTTGCATTTTCCGTTGCCTATTTCTAGGTCTTCAATTGATTTCTACATTTGATTGTGGTAACAAGCACGACACGATTGAGTGTTAAACACATTACTGATACCACATCTTTATGTTTGATATTTGAACGTTAAAGCCAATTCCACACAAGTTATTGAGTTAAAAATTGCGCTCGGTCTTGGGAAATAAGATTAAGCGTTGGTAGTTAAGATTTGTGATTTGAGATGACACTGGATGAAGGTGGCTCCAGGAATGGTTAAAAATAAACGGTCATCAACCTATTTAATAGCTTGTTTGCTACCATCATCTGTACGAGGATACACGATCATACAGGCATTACAAAACTTGCACGTTGCTAGGAATTCTACTGCACATACATCATACATGAGACCATTTTTCCATCTGTTTTAGTATAAAAGCAGAATGGATGCAGTCGGAAAGGTCTTAATGCATGTTATATTGACAAGACCAATTTTTATTTCTGACTTTGAATTTCAAAGATATGATTTATTATTGCTGGATACAACAATAGCTAACAACAAGTACGACTAAGCTATTAATCCCAAATAAATTGGGGTTGGGTAGAGATGGAATCCAAAACCAAACGATAAAGTCAATCTAAAGGTAATAACACTAACAAGAGATTTAAAGGTGAAAGCATAAATGAAGATAAAATAATTGAAAGAAATATAATAGTAATAATAATGAATATAAAAGAAACCAAGGTAATGATGATAATGATAATAATAATGGTACAAGTAATAGATACCGAAGACCAACACTCCGCCTTACGCCATTGTTCACTAGTCCTATAATCTAAAACTTTTAATACTCTCCCTAAACCAACCATAAACTCAAGCATGGATCACTTATTTTTATGCACTCTTATTCGACAGCAGCTCTTCGGGTGTATTCCCATTATTATTAGATGTATAAGAAAAAAGAAAAGAGAGGAAAAACCTTATTAATTCATTTATCTACGTGACATACACATTTTACAACAATTGCATATTTTTAAGTAAAACTAAATGGTACATCTACCTTTTCTGTTAGTTAAATTCTAATAAATTACCCTCTTTGAAAAGCTAGTTTTGGAAATCTTGGCGTAAAAGCTCTACCCTTTACTCTCTTTATCAGTGTGTCTGCATATGTGCGCACACCCCCCTATCTCTTCTCTTCCATTCAGTAAGTCGGTTATTCTGCAAATTATGCTCAAATCACATTTAAATTGGCCTATCCGTGCTGTAGATCGTTGACATCAATATGACGTAACCCTCAAAACATGTGGAGTTATGTTTTCTTTTTTTGGGTGAAATTCATTTTGTATATTTTTCTGAAATTCATCAGTTTATATTATAACAGGGGAAACTAACAGTTTAGAAATAACTGCTGTGCGAGCATGCGCACGTTCATGCTTGTGTGTCAGAAGAAGTGGTCGAGCTTCGAAATTCCGTAGGTCTCATCATTTGGGATGATACCGTATCGACTATGCATTTTCTGTAGTTTGGATTCATTCTGCTTCCACGTTGTAGAAGTGTCATGGTGGACTGTTGAATTGATATGTCAAAGCGTACAATTTCTTAACTGTAGGTTAGAGTGCAGGAAGAAGAGTGTTGTTTCGCTGAAAGGGGGGGGGGGGGGGGGGGAAGGGGGGTTGTTTTTGGGGGTTGGGGATGATTGTGTCTTAATATTTCCCATTCATGCCTTCGAATCTGAATATTTAGTGGATCCCTTCTGACATTCAAAATACGTTCATTACAACTAATCTAGTTGGTCAAGTTTATTTTGTTGTGGTGCTGTTTGTAAGCGTTGTGTTAATATTAGATCAATTCTGGAAATATAATTTGTATATTATCCTGGTTCAACTTTACATGATCCATTTCCTTTTTGTTTCAGGGAAACACTGCTGTGTATCTATTGTATGCTCATGCTCGTATATGTTCAATCATCAGGAAATCTGGAAAAAATATAGATGAACTGATTAAAGTAGGTGCCAAATCTTTTGTTTTGGATGTTAACAGTTGTAAAAATTGTTTGTTGACATTTACATCCTGCTTATATTTTTATAGACGGGTACGATTGTGCTGGCTCATCCAGATGAGCGTGTCTTGGGGCTTAATCTCATCCGTTTTGCAGAGGTACTGTTACTTCTCTTTTTTCAAAGTCATAAATGATACATGATGGCAAACATTTGAACTGTCGTGACTTATATGTATCTGAATCAATGATAATCATGCTATGGAAGATTATGTACTGCTGCCATACATTTGGATATCCATTGTTAGGTTGTATAATGTTCCTTTCCGCTTACAAGAAATTGACTGGATTTTAAAATGATTGAAACAAATAAAAATACCAGTTACATCATATCAGCTATTTACTAAACTTGATCGTAACTTGAAAACTCATAATAAGCTAAGAATGTACCTCCTATTTGAAGGTTTTCATGTAAAACTGCTTTTCAGTTGAGAACTTGATGTTGGAATTTGTGATGATCCATTACTCAAAGTACTGTTGATAATTAACATTTTCTTTTAAAAAATATATAAGATATGATAATCAACGTAACATCTTCCATCAATGATAACAGTCAGTAATGTTCAAGATAATTGGTCTAAATGTATTGCTTTTGCTGTAAGTTCCTAAATTATTCCGTTCAACTACTGAGATTCAAATTATAAGCTAGTGCAACGCGCTGCATTCAATCATTCACGTGCACTTCTGCTATTTCCATTAACTGGACACAAAGCAAGAGCATTGGTGGTCCATGTAAATTTTTTAAACACATAATGATGCTAAAGATGTAGGGAAGACAATTATTAAAGGTGATAAATAAAGTTATATGGTGAGAAATATGATAAGTTATATACGAGTGGTAATTTTAATTAGTTAAGGAAATCTATAAATGAGAAGGTTTCTTTTCAGTTCAAGATTCCATGAAATTATGTGTTTAATTAATAATCCTATATATTTCCATTAACTGGACACAAAGCAAGAGCATTGGTGGTTTTGATCCAGTCAAGCTGCAGTAGCTTCAACTAAAGATTAAGAAATCACTGTTGTAACATTCCGTATCATTTTAATTTATCTTAGGTTAAAAAAATTATGCTCAAATTTGTGGTCAATGGGATTACACGAATTCTTAAACTAATAGCAATGTATTATGCCCACTGCTTAATCTAGCCTTTAAACTGATTGTAGATGCAATCTTGTTTTTGTTTTCTCATCTGCATCTTTGACGCAGCTGGTATGAAGGGTTGAGTTCATTTTTATGTTATTCATTATTCTAGCATAATCTACTTAAACATAAATTCTTAGTGTGCAATGAAGGACCCTGTAAATGACTATGAACCCTCAATTTATTTATTGAGTCATTATGTTATGTTCATTACCATGTTCGAACATGTATCGATAAACTTTCAGTCTATGGCTTCTGTTTTGATACCCTGCTTTTTAATGTGTTCCAGATTGTAGAAGAAGCTTGCACAACTCTGTTGCCAAATATTTTATGCGAATATCTTTACAATTTGTCTGAAATATTTACAAGATTCTATACCAACTGCAAGGCAAGTGTTTTCGCTTTTCCCTCTCTTTTGTTTACAGTATGTCTCTTTTGTTTACAGTATGTATCTTGACATTTTGTTACTGGACTTTTGTCGATCTTAGTTATCGTGAGAAATATATGCATGTAACATTCATTTTTATTTTGTGTGCGAGTTTAACCAAAGTGGTATGCTGTGCAGGTTGTTGGTTCTGAAGAAGAAGAAAGCAGACTGTTATTATGCGAAGCTACCGCGGTGGTCATGAGGAAGTGCTTTTATCTCCTTGGAATCAAACCGGTTTTCAAAATATGACCGATCTTCATAATTTATGAACTCAATCATGTCATTTTTTGTAACCTCTGGTCATCGGTATATTATGAATAGAGAATATACAAGCTGAGTAATTTTTTTTCACCAGATTTACAGGAACATGATGTATTTATCAAGGTATTTCATTGTGACAACCTAGGTCTAGGTGCTTATGTTTTACTTTTCAATTTTTTACCTTTGTACTTGTTTCAAAGGAATGACTTCTATTGTTTAGTTGATTAAGTGCTATCATTATAGTGGTTTCTTTTGGTCAACGGTAATGTTATGTTTCCAATTCTAGTGTAATGTTTAATTTTGTGCCAAATTTCTATAGGCCAGCACTAGGGCGGATGTTAGCCAGATTCTGCTATCATCAGATTCTGAACGTCAATTGTTTTTCGTTTGAACTTTGATTATATGGACTTTATACTGCAAGTTTTCAAGAGTGTTATGGTTAATGGTTGGTTGGAAAATTGATTGAACCGTATTTTTATTTGTAGGAGTGGAAATTTTGCATGGGAACAAGAATTTTAATTATCGAAAACTTGCATACATATACAATCATCAGCATTTATAGGCTCTTTGCATTGAACTTTCGAAGATGCCTTCATATAAGATATGTCGATTTCGTATTATTTAGCTTACATGTCATGTGCTGTAATATACGGTGTACTTTTACATGACTGAGTGCAGGTTGGATAATTTAGAATGATTGTGCGTAACATACATGATTCGGCCCTTATGCAACTTGGAGGAAATTCTTTTAAGGAAGAGAGTGTGTAAAATAAAAAGTACTTAATAAAAAGAATCAATGTGTTATTTTAAAAAGGGAAAAAAAAAAAAAAAAAAAGGACAGATAAAAGAGGAGCTGCCATGAAAGTGAGCATAAGATATTAGGGATTGATTTTTCATTTCTATTGATTCAGGTGTCCAATACAATATAAACAATCTTTCTATTTATAGAGTCTACATGTCATGTAAATTACAGGAAAATCTCTTAACATATTAGTATATTCATCCTTTTATTTTCATCAATCTCTTCTGGAGTCCCAATCACAATTATATCATTAATATATACCGCTAAAATAGCAAATCCCTTTATCGATTTCTTTATAAAAACACATAGTCAAATGAGATTGTTTTTATATCCAGCTTTTACCAAATATTCACTAAGACAGTTATGCTACATTCTTGCGGATTGTTTCAGACCTTATAGTGATTGTCTCAGCTTTAATGAGTACATCGACTTTGATTTTGCTTCAGGCAACTTATATCCATCTGGGATTCTCATGTAAATATCTGTATTCAATTCACCATATGGATAAGCTGTTACAACATCAGTTAATCATATATCAAGTTTCTCAGAAACTACATGGCTGATCAAATATCGAAATGATATGACATCCATAATAGCAGAGTATGTTTTTGTAAAGTTAAACCTGGTCTTTGCGGGAAATCTTGTGGAACAAGCCATGCCTTATATCTCACAACTTCATTTTATCATTTCGATTTCTTATTTAAAGCGTTTTTCTTTTGCGATTTGTATGTTACTAATATTCATTTATGAATACACTTCATGTGCTTACAATTTTGTGTTGCAATCAGATTTGCATATTGCAAAACACATTTAATGAATAAGACAAGTTTCATTACAACGACACTAAGCAGGAAGTAATCTACTCATCTTGAAGTATATCAAGATTTTCATTGCAACAATACTTAGAAGAATTTCTGATGCTCCTTGTTGGTAGATCTATTGGATTCCATGCTGTACGATACCCTATAACGTGCAACTCGAGGGTTCCTGACGATTCCGTTTCTTTCATTGCCTGGTGAATTTATGTACAGTGTTGTCTTGCTTGTGCAAGGAGGGTTAGAGATAGTTCTGGTTTTCGATGGCTTTTCTGTGCAATTACGTTGGCTGTTCTGGCCTAATCTGGTTGTGGTTTCGACTTGCACGGGCATGGGAGTTTTTGGATCCAACGCGGAGTCACTTTGGTCAGCAACAACTTCTCACGCCACGTATTGTTTTAGCGACTCACTATTATTCATACATGGTATGTATTAGTTTTTTTTTTTTTTTTTTTTTTTACCGAGTTGCTTAGGGGAAGCAGTGTCCAGTCTCTACTCGGTGTGCTAATGGCAAACGCTGTGCAACTCTTGTATGTTTTACTGGTCGTGTTGGGATAGTGTGTGGTGTCTGATATTCAATGTTGGCTGAGATTGTCGTCTTGTCGGTTTTCAATACGTTGGCCTGTTTGTGCTGCCTTGGGAAGAAGATTTTTAGTTGGGTTTAGGATCTTTATTTCGGGTGTTGGGTTTTGCAAATGCGAACAAGATAGTCATTTTGTTTGGTAAATCTGCTGGTTTTTGCCAGAGTTGTTTTCGTTGTTTGGTGAACTGGTTCCTGTCCTCAGTTACTATAATGGCATGCTAGGTGAAGCATTATGCTCCCGATTTTTCTGTTCATGTCGGTTGGTATTATTTCCTTCCAATTTCGATCACTTTTGGCAACGTTGCTGGAAATTTTCTTCTATGTCAGTGGTTAGGTCTTTGGTCCTTTCCAAACTCTGATATAATTTATGAGCTGCTGCATGTTGTGCCTGGTGTGGAGCTCATGAAATGGTCCTATACTTTGCTGTATGGACTTATCTTGTGGTGCTACCCTATAGCTACTATTGTAGATACAGTCCGTGCCTTTTGTCCTGGATGATGTCTACAGCTGTATTGCCTTGGAAGAAATTCGAATTCCTGCAACATGTTGTTACACTATTTGGCTATCTTGCATGTTATCAACACTGTAGTGATGCTTTATTAAGCACAGTGAATGGTATTTTCATTTGTAATGTGTCTATTTAGTTTAGTATTGTAATTCGACATGTAAATCACTTCTTTTTTAAGTATGTTATGTATTATGTCATGTTCTCCCTTCGTGGAGAGGCATGTCATTTTTGTAGTCAAGATTTAGTGTCTAGCTCTAGTATTGTAATCTTGTTAGGATGGTGGTGGAAGGTCCAACTTAAAAACCGAATGGTGGAACGTCCACCTTAAAAACTGATTGCAGTAGATTGGTAATTGGCCAATCTCCTGAAACTATCCTAATTATTATTTGTTATAATAATAATTGTTTGCAGTCATGTAACACCCCATAATTTTAAATACAATATAATGATAAATTAAAGAATACTTAATTTAAATGTGGGAATTAAGTAAAACGGGCTGCGCCATTGCATTCGTCTCAGAATTCTGCTTGAGATAGAGTCCGAGTTTGCGTAAAACGGACATCGTATGAAGAAGTTACGAGGCCTAGAAGATTTTAAGAGTATGCAGAATTAATTAAATAAATTAAAATTAATATTCAAATTCAAACGAAAAAGACGCAGCGGGAAAAGTAGGTGGGGGGTGTTGACACCCATATAGGGGTGTCAACATAGGTGTTTTCAAACAGTTGGAACAAAATCGAGTGACACAAGAATAAATCGAATAACTTTGAATTCAAAATCAAATCAAATGCTCATCTGAAATTGAGGGGAGATCGAGCCTTGTGAAGACGAGTTATTCTTACATCTGAAAAACAACAGATATTTGGAGGCCGACCATGTAACGAGGAGGCAGGTCGAGGTTTAGTACCATGAAGGCATGAGGCTAGTCGCCGCTTTCAATATTGAGGCAGTGGGTTCAGAATGAGTGACGCTGGTGTTAATACCATAAGTATTGATTTTAATGACTACAACTATATAAACATTACTATTAACATATCTTCGAGTTGTGCAATTACATTAGATATATTGTGGAGACATTTATAGAGATAAACAAGAATACAAAAGAAGAATTATAGAAGAAGGTTAATCAGAGCAATGGAAGAATTACAAAGGAAGAATTATCAAAGCAATTGAAGATCAAAACCTACTAGAGAAGAATGCTAAAAGACAGAGGCATTTGAAGTGATGAGAAGTTGGTTAGTCCTTAGAATATCTTGTTAATGATCCCATGACAATTATACTTGAAGCTCATCAACTATTGACCTCAACCGAATCACCAAAATCCACAAATATAAGGGAATTTGAAGTGCAGAAAATTTACAATACTTATAAGTGTTGTTGTTCATATTTTGCAACATCCATGTCGACATGGGATACCCCACATGTCGACATATTATCAGTTATTTAAAATTTTCAATTTTCAAATGAAGAGATTTTTCCTCTATCCCTTCACCAAAACACATCTCTTCAACTACTATTTAAAGGTTTCTTAAAACGAATTTTAACATCATTTTTCCTCGTTTTCTCGTACTTCTTCTTCTCTACGCATTTGCAATACAAATTCACTTTCTTTCACTCCAATTCTTCAAGGATTCACAAACCACACAATATCATAGAGTTTTACTTGAATTTGTATCATTCTCTCATTGATTTTATCTTATTTCCTCAAAGAATTCAAAGACATATTTCCATTGGAGGTCTATAAGATCATTGTACCGAATCTGCAAGAATCTGTATTGAAGATACAACTACTTGCTATAGTTTGTCATTGTTGATAAAGAGAAAGTGTACCTTATGGCCCATGAAATCAAGATTGTAAAGGTGTTTTTGCCACCCATGGAAAGCAAGCGATTATAGTGAAATTCTGCACAGTGGAGTACATGACTGGATGTAAGTATAAAAATCCTGGTGGTATTTACTTATTTCTTTCTATTTGCAATTTGAATAGATATAGTGTTAAATTCATAAGTTAGTTTACAGATTTGAAATATACATTTCACTCAAAGTTGCAGTATACTTTTTAAGCTTTTCGAAACATCTAATATCATCAAATTCGGTTAAGTAACAAAAAAATTACAGTTAATTTCGTTTCAGCTTCAACCATAGTGCAATATATGTTTTGCTCTCATTCTCATTCGATTTTGATGTTGATTTTGATATATTTTTGGAGCTATGATGCCTATTGGTAGGTTAGCTATATTTAGAGTACTTGAAATTCAAATTTTATTGGACTTGAATTGATTTCGAGTTAAATTTTAATCGAATTTGTATTGAATTCAAATTATTGGTTTTAAGACATCCTTCTTGATTTTCATTATTTTCGAGAACGATTTTCACTGAACCATTTTGACATAAATGGATATTTCAAATCATTATTATATAGTATTTTAAAATTATTTTTCTAAATAATTTTATTTGTCTGTTTCCTATAATAAAGGAATTTCAAATTTTGGTTCTAATAATCATTTTTAGAAAATAATTTCAAATTATTGTTTTCTATAATAAAGAATTTTATAAATAATGATAAAATTTACCTATTTTTATTCACTTTTCGGACGAGTGTATAAATAGCCTAAGATCCATTCAACACTATGTTGTAAACACATCAGTTTTCAACAGGTGGGTTTTATGTTTTGATAAAAAAATCGAAAATAGAAAGAAACGGGGGATATTTTCAAAATAAGAGAGAAAAATGGGAAGTAGACGAGAGAAATGGAGGAGAGAGAGTAGAAAACATAAGGTATTTGCAGAACAATGAAGAAGCAATGGCAATGATTTTTTGGCTTAAATTGATTTTGGCTAGTGATAGTAAGCAAATCTCCCCACAACCGGTTTGATTACTTAATTTATATTAAATTGAATATTACTAGTATAACCGCACAATAGTCGAAAACCCGACCGTTAAATCGTATAATTTCAAATGAAAAAATATTTGTTAATATTTCTTTTAATTATGAAATTAATGAAAAAATAACTACATTGATTTAAAAAGAACAATGAAAGTAACTGAAAAATTGTAAACCTGATTATACTAAAGTTTAGCCAGTTTGATACTAAGGATCCATTATCAATGCATTAATAGGAATCACTTAAAGAAGTGTTTGTATGTATGTATGTATGTATGTATGTATATATATATATATATATATATATATATAATGTCAAGAACAATCAACATACTACATGTACTTGGAAACCAACTGCTACTACCCTAGCTCTTGTTCCCCAATCTGCACGAGTTCATCTTCCTCGTCCTCCTATTATGAGAGTTCTAAAAGCTCTATCGAATGATACTAACCTTTCTACTGTTAATCAGGAACCTATTCGGGTATCTGATACTGTTGACACACTTTTTGGTAAAGTTGTCAAACATCAAGATTTTGGTTAGCGATGCGCTCAAGCATAGAGAACGCCGTTAGAAAATACAAAGCAATTTGGTCGAAATTGCGAATTGTTCAGAAAAAGATTGGAAATGACGTCGATTCGTAAAATCATCGTTGATGTACTTGGAAAAATTGGTGTAGTGAAAATACATTATTGACTCAGTCTGATCAGCTCAAAATGCTTGAGCATGTCGGTCCGATCACGTGGCAAAACTCGTCGCGGAAAAATATATGGATTTCGGTAAAATCGTGTTTTGCGCAGTCAAAAACGGCCGATCGAAATGGCATGATTACGAAAAATGGCTTGCGCGACTTACGACATCAAAATCTGGCATTTAGCAAAAAATAGTATCGCGCACTCAAAAACAGCTGATCGACATGGCACGATCACGAAAAATTGTTTGCGCGACTCACGGTGTTGAAATTTGGTAAATTGGCAAAACTAGTTCGGCACATCAAAAATGCCTGATCGGCATGGGAAATCATGAAAAATTATGTAGAAAACCTTGGCTGATCACTCTGGCAAATTTGGTAAACTTGGATTTGGCACGTTTGGCACACTAAAAATCGATGGATCAACATGGTCGGTGTAATGACCCAGATTTCCGTAACATCAGAGTTTACTATATACATCATACGTCCAACCCATATATCACGAAAATACGGAACATTTTTTTTAGAAGAAAGAGATAGAAGAAGAACATAAATAACAACACAGAATCTCACATCGCAGCGGAACAAAATATAATATATCATATCTTTGAAATACAAAATCTTCACTGTATAACATACACTTATCAGAGTACAACACTTACAACACAACGGAACAACTATAACTGGATAACGCTGAAGCCTCCTGCTCCAAGCTCCTTTAAATATATCTGAAAAATCCTAAACTACTTGACTGCCCGTACAAATTTAGGCACCCAAGAGTTTAGGTAGAACAAAACAAAATAAACTCCGGGTCAGTCATGGGACTGGTATGAGTAAGCAGTTTAAAACAGTTTTAGAAAACTAAATGATATTTCATAAGACCACGCCGTATAACACGGAACGGGTTTTTCCCTTATGAGAATGCAAACACTTGATTTAACTTTCAAAATCCCTTCGAAAGGAATAATAATCTTTATATCAAAACTCTTTTGATATTATAATAATGTCTAAATCAAGTAAATAACAATCTAGTGGAACGTTTGCATCTCACGTTCCACATATATATACAATTATAAACCGCAAGCACGTATTGGGTATTTGATTTCCAACTATGACAAGGTATGGAACCACCTTCCGTTGGTATATCTCTAGAGGAGAATACACCGAGTTCAACAAGAACATCTTGCAACTCAGCCACACATGACCGACCACTCATTTCGCTTGAGTGTATCGAATGTATATCACCAACGATTGGGATTAGCAACCGTTTCCCGAATGGGACAGCATCGACAATAGATTTTTAGAAGTAAATGAAACTCTAGATCAGGTGATTATACACCCTAATAGGTGCGACCTACATAGCCATGCTGCTTGCCCGATTTCTGTCATTTACCGGTTGATGAGGCTAGGAGCTACGCTTTATCATCACACCAGATTCACTTCGAATGTCACATCGTCAAATCCATCAAATCACCGATTGACGTCCTCAACAGTACATTACGTGTTAGCAAAAGAAGTTTCCTTCTTCGCTTCCACTCTTGCTACGGTTGAAGAAATCAATGTACGTGACCTTTCTGGACATACTCTGTCAGACATTCATCCATACCCGTCACCCAGGAACAGGATGAATCGAAGGCACAATTTCTATTAATAGAAAAAGTCCTTGCACTCTACTCCATCTTCGATTTTCTTTATATAATCTGATTCGCATGCTACTGCCGATATGGAGTGGTTCTTCGGATAATAATCCAACCGGTCTCTCCATATTGACAACGATGGTCAAAACTTCGATAGTCTGTGATTTAACTATCGAATAAAAACAAGTGTTTCGATAGTCGATGATTTAACTATCGAATAAAACAAGTGTTCATCCAAACATCCAACAATCACTGAGCCTTTAATTAATATTCCATTAATTAAATCTCTTCTCTATTTCTTATCAATATTTGTTAACCAAATATTTTCAATAACCATATTGGCCTTATACGTTATTTGGAAAACATTTCCATATATCGCCTTCTTTTATTTTCTAAACTTTAGAAAATATATGTTATTTATAATTGGAAAATATTCCAATTACTTATCTTTTTTCCAATCTCGTTTATTCCTATACTTAGGAAATATTTATTATTCTATTTCCCAGCTTACACTTATTTGGGTTAAAACGGATGTTGTGTAAAACATCGTTACGACAACCCAAATACTATATTCAACTAACTCTTATCTAACATTGATCTTCGAGCCTGAAATCTTACTGTTCATTTGTTAATAATGCAATCAATCAAGTTGGGGTATAACTACCTCTCAGACCTTGACTGAATAACATTTATAACGTCAAAACTGATATGACTACTTACTCGAACAATCAATAACATACAACTACTTCTTTACCTTTAAACACGTATACACTTTTTCTTTCTATTCTTTCGAGATTTTATTCTTATACTTCCTTTTTGATTATACTATTCTATTTCTAAGTTCGTTTTCTTATCGACTTCTACATATATATCGATACGTTGATTTCTAACTATCAAATTATCTTAAAAATATTCTATCTCCTTAAATTTCCGGAAAAATTCGCCATAACCTCCTTTGTACCGGGAGCATCGGGAAAATCCCCAAACTGCCACATAGGCCTCTCTAATCAAAAAGACAAAGGAAAAGCCAAGCGGCTAGCCGATACGGTGCATAAAATCTCATATATGAATTAACTACGTACCTTTTTGTCGGGCAATCTATATATATACCTTCTAACACTTTATTCCAAATCTGTCTCCTGTATATTTATACCTTTCCAATCTATTTTAACTATACCAATCGTTTTAACTCAACTTGTTAATTAAATATGTTAATTAACTTCTTACTCTATTCCACTTCTATTTATCCAAATCTATTATCTTCTATTATTCAAATCCTATAATATAAATCCCATTTGAATTCTCTTTATTCAAATTCTATATTATAAACCCCATTTGAATTCTATATTCAAATTCTATAGTTAAACTCCATTTGAATTCTATTATTCAAATTCTATATTCAAAGTCTATTTGAATTTTCTTTTCAAATTCTATATTCAAATTCTATTTGAATTCTCTGCATTATTTATAAACAACGTTTATAACTTTACTTAAAATCCCCCAATATATTTTTATAAACAAAGTTTATAAATTCAATTCAAATCCCATCTTTTCATTTATAAACAAAGTTTATAAATTCAATTCAAATTCCATATTTTCATTTATAAACAAAGTTTATAAATCCAATTCAAATCCCGTATTTTCATTTATAAACAAAGTTTATAAATTCAATTCAAATCCCGTCTTTTCATTTATAAACAAAGTTTATAAATTCAATTCAAATTCCATCTTTTCATTTATAAACAAAGTTTATAAATTCAATTCAAATTCCATATTTTCATTTATAAACAAATTTTATAAATTCAATTCAAATCCCGTCTTTTCATTTATTAACAAAGTTTATAAATTCAATTACTTATTTTATATACCTTCAAACAAATTAATATTTTCTATAGTCTTATTTAAAATTCAAATTCTATATATAAAAATAGAATTTCCTTTTTAAAATCTCAAATACCCTTTTCGATATTTTTATAGATCAATATTCAAGCCCCAATGATATTTTAAACAATCGAATCAACCAATTTTCAATCATTTGATTTTTAACACATCATATATGAATATATATGAAATCAAACAAGCAACAAACAGATAATATATTTTTGAGGAATCCAGTTGGATTCCTCCAACCTGTTTTTCCTGCATCCACAGATGTTAGCACATAAATAATACCTATCCTGCTTCGAGGCAGGATATCGCGGTATAGAAGGTCATCCACTAATCATAGCGTGGGGCGTATAGGGTAATCATCCGCTATGGTACCGCGGGCATCCGCTAATGAGACTGCGGGAATCCAACCAATCATCAACCCAATATATATATATCCTAAATAACTAATATATATTTTAAAACAATCAAACAACATTCAAACAAGCGCAGACAATTATTTTTAACTATATAAAAATAATTTCTAAATAAATGGTGAGTGAGGTTTACTCACCAGATTTTCCATTTGTCGAATATCCGTTTTAAATTCCATGTTATCGCTATTACGAATCATCTCGAACAAATCTCTTTGTACCTACGATTTTTTTAAATGTAGCGATTAACATTTATTTAGATTAACGAATAAATAAACTTCTTATATATATATATATTTCTTTTTTTCTTTTCTTTCCTTTTTAATGGTTACTAAATCAAATTTAACACATATAATTAAAGTAATCTATGTATTTTTAAACATTAAACCATTTATAAATTTAATGTTTTACTTAAATAAATAATTAACAAATTAATTACCTTCCTCAACATCCATAGCCGACCAAATCAGCCCGAAACTGTCATCATTTCCAATATGGCATTTCAACGAGCAACTCACAGACACTCCACCGTACAACCATTTAACTGCTTCACTCCCTTCCAATGATTACCAGAACTTCCAATTCGCCATAAAAGTGATGTCGACCTCGTCTGGAAGCTTCACAGCAACCCACGATGTCGATTTCCCCCAAAGATTTGATCTCGACTTCGTTGCCCTACAGTCGATCACCGGAGAACTCTTCGCACCTTGGAACCCTAATGTTATCGCGACTTCGAGTTGTCCTAATTTGACCGACAGAGTATCCATCGCGACCCTGAAATCATAACTCGCAAGGCCTGGCAAACCTCATCGCAACAGAATAAGGATACTAGAACGAAACTCTTGATTTGCGAGTGCCTCGGATCTGCTTTTGAACTCGTGATCGATTCAAGTCGCGGTTTCTGCTTGCTCACATCCGAACTTCGCATAGGCGTTCTCGCACCTCAGCAACTAGCGTGATTCGGCCATTTTTGCTTCTTTCAGGAGCTCTTTGATTTTGTAGAAAATTGAGGGGGTGCGGTTTTAATTAAAGAAAAGGGAAGCTTCGGTTTTTGTACTGATCGAATTAAGGAGGACTCGGCCATTTATTTTGAAGTCTGTGGTAGTAAGAGAGCCACCATTGGTTTTGATTTGTGGAAGCAAATGAGCCACCGTTGGTTTTTTGTTTGTGGGTAAAAAGGGGCACCGTTGGTTTGTCTCGGTCCGCTAGGTTTATTTTAAATTATTCTAATTTAAAACTGGTGTCTTTAAATTAAAATACTCCTTGACTACGAACTCCTTTCTGAACCCAACAACTGTCCATTCTAGGGTAAAACCACTATTCTGAACCTACTGGGATAAGTATCGAGGTCCAATTCGATCATCCGGAACAAATATTAATTTAAATCGATATAATTTAAATTTCAAACTATTTATTCTCCTTGAAGATAAATAAATATTATTACCGTTAAAATTTCATATTAATTATTTGAACTGTTTTCAACTCAGTGTTTGACTTCGAATTCAGTTATTCGCTAATTCCTTATTTTGATAATTTAATATATTCGATATTAAATCGAAATTGATTATCAAATCAATAACTCTAATATAAAAATTTCCATTTATATTATCCACCCAATATTTAAATCTATATTAAATAGTTAAAATTAACCCATCAGAATGCGGGTCATTACAATCTTCCCCACTTAAAATAATTTCGTCCTCGAAATTGATAAGGTAGAAAAAGTGCTACAAACCCATTTATCTTTTCAAAACTTATTTATGTTGATACTCAACATTTCAACTTCCTTACATAACTCTCTTTCGAATAAATCCCTATTCGATAACTCCTCCCCTCGCATAACTATATTCGATTATCTCTCTATCGAATAACTAGATTCGAAAACCTTTCTTTGAATAAACTATATTCGATTTACTCTATTCAATTTACTCTATTTGATTAGCTCTTTTCATTTAACTTCTTCCGAATAAGCTATATTCGATAATCCCTTTAACTCTATTCGAATAAACTATATTCGATTAACTCCATTCGCTTGACTCTAGATCGCAGCGATCACAATGGTTACGCCTGATTCCCCCAGGAAACATCCGACCGCCCTAGGCTATCTACAGCCCTGCAAATTACGCTAGCAGTCGTACGAAATGGCAACTTATCCAGAGTAACTATGGTTGACTAACTCTATCTCAATAACTATATCCGATCAACTTTAATTGAATAACTAACATTCAATTAAATCCTAGTTCGATTAACTACGTTCAATTAACTCTATCTGGTTAACTCTTATTTTGAATAACAAATATTCGATAAATTCTAATTGAATAACGAATATTCAATTAACTCTACGGATTAACCCTAACTGATTAACTCTAACTGGTTAATACTTACTCTAATCGATTTATTCTAACTCTAATCGACTTCTCCTATTCGAATAACTCTTATTGGATAACGTTTCTTCATTTATAAAGATTTACTTTTAGTAACGGTTCTTCACTTTATAAATGTTCTCTTTAATAACGTTACTTCACTTATACAAGTGTTGTGTACCCTCTTCTATTTAAAACTATCGGTGTTAAAAACCAATAACTCTTTCCTATATAAGCTCAGACTTATATATTCCATTTATCGAATGATAAATATTCAATTTAATTTATAACTGTTATTTATAAATTAATCTTTTCTATTTATCCGTTAAAAACAGATTTCCATTTTCTATTCAGCTTCTAAATGTTCCTTTGATTAAATTCTATTTATTTAACAAATATCCTTCTATTTATTTTCTATAAATAAATATTTCCATTTAATCTATTTGTAAATGTTTTACAAATATTCCCTTTTTAAATTCTATTTGTAAATGTTTTTACAAATATTCCTCCTCCTATTTGTTTGCACGTAACTTCCTTTGTATTTGTGTTACAAATATATTTCCTTTTTGACTCTTTTGGTTTTTTTCCTTTATTCACACCCAATTCATAGTTCATTCACATTGATTTTACTCAATTTATTCATTTCGATCCATTTAACTTACTTAAGTTAAATTTAATTTCAATCATTCAAATTCCCATTAACTAGTTGCTAATTAACCGTTTTGCCTATTTCACCTTCGTATTTGAATATAACTTGTTCAAATATATGTCAATCTTAATTATAAACTAATCTAATTATATTTTTAACTTGAGTTATATATTCGATTTCGAATATAAATTCTTAATCTCTTTCACTTATCCAAAAACCCAATTTCGATTCAAATTTCCTTTAACTAATTATTTTCCAATTTAGTTAATTCTATTTAACCATTTAAAATATGATTTTTGTCTTAAAAATCATTTCACTTACTTCACTGGAGTTCATATTTATTTTATATCTGCAGTCTGGATTTTCTAATGCCAATTTGGATTTTATTTCCTAAAAATCCTTTTATTTATTTAATTAAACCGTTATGGTTTTATAATGGTTCTGGCGCTGCTTTTCTAAAAATTTGATTTTGACATAACTCAAAATCGATACGACGAAATCCAGATTTTTCTCTTTCATTAGAAAACTATTGTTCAACCGGCCCCGACGATTCTTGTTTCAAAGAATTCCGGCTTCAATTGAGTTCTGTATACTAAATTGAAGTTCGAATCTCCAATTTACGAACTGCCGCGCTATGGCGAGCTCGTTTTAATTATATTTATAAATATAAACGTTTTAACTTTGTTTATAATAAATTCAATCTCCATTCTGATATATTTTTAATATGTATCAAATCCATTTCATAATATTCCCGATCTACTTCACTTCTAATATTCAAATCCTATATATTTACAATATTCAAATTCCATTTGAATTTCTTTATTCAAACTCTATTTTATTTCCTTCTATTCAATTTCTATTTGAAATTTTCTTCTATTCAAATTCCTGTTTCAATTCCTTATCTTCAAATTCTATTTGAATTTCTTATTTTCAATTTCTATTTGAAATCCTTCATTCAAAAACCCATTTCAAATCCCTTCCTTTCAAATTCCATTTGAAATCCTTTATTCAATTTCTATTTAAATTCCTTATTCAAATTCCTATTTGAAATCCTTTGAATTTAAAGCCTATTTTAACTCCTTTGAATTCAAATTCTATTTAATTTCACTTTGAATTCAAATTCTATTTAATTTCACTTTGAATTCAAATTCTATTTAATTTCACTTTGAATTTAAATTCTATTTAATTTCACTTTGAATTCAAATTCTATTTAAACTCCTTTTATTTTCTTTGAATTCTAATATTCATCCTCCACTTTATATTCTCTTTGAAATTCTATTTAACCAAATTCCATTTGAATTCTAATATTCAAATCTCTATTTGACTTTTCTTTATTCAAATCCATTTGAATTCCTTTTGAATTAAAATTCCATTTCAATTTTCCTTATACAATTTCTATTTGAATTTTCTTTATTCAAACTCATTTGAATTCCTTTGAATCCAAATTCTATTTCACTTCTATTTGAATTATATATATATATATATATATTCAAATTCCTTTATTTTACTTCTATTTGAAATCTATATTCCCATTTCACATTTCAAAATTCCTTTGAAGTAATATAAATATATACATATATTTATATCTATCTCAAATTCAAAACATTTGAATTTTCAAAGAGCTTGTTTTCCTTTCAAACAAATTTCCATCAAAACTTTTCTAAGGCAGCAATTCATCACTTAGAAACTCGAAAATGAACACTGATGATGTTGCGACCATCATCAGAATTATTTCCCAGCTACTGAATGAGTCCAGTACTTTATTTCTTTCAAAACCCATTTAGAAAAATATTTTCCCAACTCCCAGGATTTTAAATTCTGAATTCATGTTGGAATTCAATTTCAATTTATCACATTTGTATATTTGATTTCATATACAAATTCAATTGGTTATACATCTATTTCTGTTTTATAATCTAATTTGATTATAATCCTAACAATCAACTTAACTATTTGAAAACAATATCGTGTCCAATCTTCTGTTCAAATGTTTATAAACTCCTATCGACATCGTGGCGTCCCACGATTCGACCAAAATTTATAATCCACTCAACAGACCAGTCAACACAATATAAAACGGTTTTTATATCGAATAACAAATACGCTCTCTCGTATGTATATACACTCAACTCATTCAAGGATACTACTGATCCTATCTCTAATGAGCACATTCCAACATGCCTAGGTATTCGCTCAACCTAAGCTCTGATACCAACTGTAATGACCCAGATTTCCGTAACATCGGAGTTGACTATATACATCATACATCCAACCCAAATATCACGAAAATACGGAACATTTTTTTAGAAGAAAGAGATAGAAGAAGAACATAAATAACAACACAGAATCTCACATCGCAGCGGAACAAAATATAATATATCATATCTTTGAAATACAAAATCTTCACTGTATAACATACACTTATCAGAGTACAACACTTACAACACAACGAAACAACTAAACTGGATAACGCTGAAGCCTCCTGCTCCAAGCTCCTTTAGATATATCTGAAAAATCCTGAACTACTTGACTGCCCGTACAAATTTAGGCACCCAAGAGTTTAGGTAGAACAAAACAAAATAAACTCTGGGTCAGTCATGGGACTGGTATGAGTAAACAGTTTAAAACAGTTTTAGAAAACTAAATGATATCTCATAAGACCACGCGTATAACACGGAACGGGTTTTTCCCTTATGAGAATCCAAACACTTGATTTAACTTTCAAAATCCCTTCGAAAGGAATAATAATCTTTATATCAAAACTTTTTTGATATTATAATAATTTCTAAATCAAGTAAATAACAATCTAGTGGAACGTTTGCATCTCACGTTCCACATATATATACAATTATAAACCGCAAGCACGTATTGGGTATTTGATTTCCAACTATGACAAGGTATGGAACCACCTTCCGCTGGTATATCTCTAGAGGAGAATACACCGAGTTCAACAAGAACATCTTGCAACTCAGCTACACATGACCGGCCACTCATTTCGCTTGAGTGTATCGAATGTATATCAACAACGATTGGGATCAGCAACCGTTTCCCGAATGGGACAGCATCGACAATAGATTTTTAGAAGTAAATGAAACTCTAGATCAGGTGATTATACACCCTATTAGGTGCGACCTACATAGCCATGCTTCTTGCCCGATTTCTGTCATTTACCGGTTGATGAGGCTAGGAGCTACGCTTTATCATCACACCAGATTCACTTCGAATGTCACATCGTCAAATCCATCAAATCACCGATTGACGTCCTCAACAGTACATTACGTGTTAGCAAAAGAAGTTTCCTTCTCCGCTTCCACTCTTGGTACGGTTGAAGAAATCAATGTACGTGACATTTCTGGACATACTCTGTCAGACATTCATCCATACCCGTCACCCAGGAACAGGATGAATCGAAGGCACAATTTCTATTAATAGAAAAAGTCCTTGCACTCTACTCCGTCTTCGATTTTCTTTATATAATCTGATTCGCACGCTACTGCCGATATGGAGTGGTTCTTCGGATAATAATCCAACCGGTCTCTCCATATTGACAACGATGGTCAAAACTTCGATAGTCTGTGATTTAACCATCGAATAAAAACAAGTGTTTCGATAGTCGATGATTTAACTATCGAATAAAACAAGTGTTTATCCCAACATCCAACAATCACTGAGCCTTTAATTAATATTCCATTAATTAAATCTCTTCTCTATTTCTTATCAATATTTGTTAACCAAATATTTTCAATAACCATATTGGCCTTATACGTTATTTGGAAAACATTTCCATATATCACCTTCTTTTATTTTCTAAACTTTAGAAAATATATGTTATTTATAATTGGAAAATATTCCAATTACTTATCTCTTTTCCAATCTCGTTTATTCCTATACTTAGGAAATATTTATTATTCTATTTCCCAGCTTACACTTATTTGGGTTAAAACGGATGTTGTGTAAAACATGGTTACGACAACCCAAATACTATATTTAACTAACTCTTATCTAACATTGATCTTCGAGCCTGAAATCTTACTGTTCATTTGTTAGTAATGCAATCAATCAAGTTGGGGTATAACTACCTCTCAGACCTTGACTGAATAACATTTATAACGTCAAAACTGATATGACTACTTACTCGAACAATCAATAACATACAACTACTTCTTTACCTTTAAACACGTATACACTTTTTCTTTCTATTCTTTCGAGATTTTATTCTTATACTTCCTTTTTGATTATACTATTCTATTTCTAAGTTCGTTTTCTTATCGACTTCTATATATATCGATACGTTGATTTCTAACTATCAAATTATCTTAAAAATATTCTATCTCCTTAAATTCCCGGAAAAATTCGCCATAACCTCCTTTGTACCGGGAGCATCGGGAAAATCCCCAAACTGCCAACAGGCCTCTCTAATCAAAAAGAAAAAGGAAAAGCCAAGCGGCTAGCCGATATAGCGCATAAAATCTCATATATGAATTAACTACGTACCTTTTTGTCGGGCAATCTATATATATATACCTTCTAACACTTTATTCCAAACCTGTCTCCTGTATATTTATACCTGTCCAATCTATTTTAACTCAACTTGTTAATTAAATCTGTTAATTAACTTCTTAGTCTATTCCACTTCTATTTATCCAAATCTATTATCTTCTATTATTCAAATCCTATAATATAAATCCCATTTGAATTCTCTTTATTCAAATTCTATATTATAAACCCCATTTGAATTCTATATTCAAATTCTATAGTTAAACTCCATTTGAATTCTATTATTCAAATTCTATATTCAAAGTCTATTTGAATTTTCTTTTCAAATTCTATATTCAAATTCTATTTGAATTCTCTGCATTATTTATAAACAACGTTTATAACTTTACTTAAAATCCCCCAATATATATTTATAAACAAAGTTTATAAATTCAATTCAAATCCCATCTTTTCATTTATAAACAAAGTTTATAAATTCAATTCAAATCTCGTATTTTCATTTATAAACAAAGTTTATAAATTCAATTCAAATCCCGTATTTTCATTTATAAACAAAGTTTATAAATTCAATTCAAATCCCGTATTTTCATTTATAAACAAAGCTTATAAATTCAATTCAAATCTCGTCTTTTCATTTATAAACAAAGTTTATAAATTCAATTCAAATTCCATCTTTTCATTTATAAACAAAGTTTATAAATTCAATTCAAATTCCATCTTTTCATTTATAAACAAAGTTTATAAATTCAATTCAAATTCCATATTTTCATTTATAAACAAAGTTTATAAATTCAATTCAAATCCCGTCTTTTCATTTATAAACAAAGTTTATAAATTCAATTACTTGTTTTATATACCTTCAAACAAGTTAATATTTTCTATAGTCTTATTTAAAATTCAAATTCTATATATAAAAATAGAATTTCCTTTTTAAAATCTCAAATACCCTTTTCGATATTTTTATAGATCAATATTCAAGCCCCATTGATATTTTAAAAAATCGAATCAACCAATTTTCAATCATTTGATTTTTAACACATCATATATGAATATATATGAAATCAAACAAACAACAAACAGATAATATATTTTTGAGGAATCCAGTTGGATTCCTCCACCCTGTTTTTCCTGCATCCACAGATGTTAGCACATAAATAATACCTATCCTGCTTCGAGGCAGGATATCGCGGTATAGAAGGTCATCCACTAATCATAGCGTGGGGCGTATAGGGTAATCATCCGCTATGGTACCGCGGGCATCCGCTAATGAGACTGCGGGAATCCAACCAATCATCAACCCAATATATATATATATATATATATATATCCTAAATAACTAATATATATTTTAAAACAATCAAACAACATTCAAACAAGCACAAACAATTATTTTTAACTATATAAAATTAATTTCTAAATAAATGGTGAGTGAGGTTTACTCACCAGATTTTCCATTTGTCGAATATCCGTTTTAAATTCCATGTTATCGCTATTACGAATCATCTCGAACAAATCTCTTTGTACCTACGATTTTTTTAAATGTAGCGATTAACATTTATTTAGATTAACGAATAAATAAACTTCTTATATGTATATATTTCTTTTTTTCTTTTCTTTCCTTTTTAATGGTTACTAAATCAAATTTAACACATATAATTAAAGTAATCTATGTATTTTTAAACATTAAACCATTTATAAATTTAATGTTTTACTTAAATAAATAATTAACAAATTAATTACCTTCCTCAACATCCATAGCCGACCAAATCAGCCCGAAACTGTCATCATTTCCAATATGGCATTTCAACGAGCAACTCACAGACACTCCACCGTGCAACCATTTAACTGCTTCACTCCCTTCCAATGATTACCAGAACTTCCAATTCGCCATAAAAGTGATGTCGACCTCGTCTGGAAGCTTCACAGCAACCCACGATGTCGATTTCCCCCAAAGATTTGATCTCGACTTCGTTGCCCTACAATCGATCACCGGAGAACTCTTCGCACCTTGGAACCCTAATGTTATCGCGACTTCGAGTTGTACTAATTTGACTGATAGAGTATCCATCGCGACCCTAAAATCATAACTCGCAAGGCCTGGCAAACCTCATCGCAACAGAATAAGGATACTAGAACGAAACTCTTGATTTGCGAGTGCCTCGGATCTGCTTTTGAATTCGTGATCGATTCAAGTCGCGGTTTCTGCTTGCTCACATCCGAACTTCGCATAGGCGTTCTCGCACCTCATCAACTAGCGTGATTCGGCCATTTTTGCTTCTTTCAGGAGCTCTTTGATTTTGTAGAAAATTGAGGGGGTGCGGTTTTAATTAAAGAAAAGGGAATCTTCGGTTTTTGTACTGATCGAATTAAGGAGGACTCGGCCATTTATTTTGAAGTCTGTGGTAGTAAGAGAGCCACCATTGGTTTTGATTTGTGGAAGCAAATGAGCCACCGTTGGTTTTTAGTTTGTGGGTAAAAAGGGGCACCGTTGGTTTGTCTCGGTCCACTAGGTTTATTTTAAATTATTCTAATTTAAAACTGGTGTCTTTAAATTAAAATACTCCTTGACTATGAACTCCTTTCTGAACCCAACAACTGTCCATTCTAGGGTAAAACCACTATTCTGAACCTACTGGGATAAGTATCGAGGTCCAGTTCGATCATCCAGAACAGATATTAATTTAAATTGATATAATTTAAATTTCAAACTATTTATTCTCCTTGAAGATAAATAAATATTATCACCGTTAAAATTTCATATTAATTATTTGAACTGTTTTCAACTCAGTGTTTGACTTCGTATTCAGTTATTCGCTAATTCCTTATTTTGATAATTTAATATATTCGATATTAAATCGAAATTGATTATCAAATCGATAACTCTAATATAAAAATTTCCATTTATATTATCCACCCAATATTTAAATCTGTATTAAATAGTTAAAATTAACCCATCAGAATGCGGGTCATTACAGTCGGATCACTCAAAAAGGTGTGTTGCACTCAGCTAGATCACGCAAAAAACTTGGTTCTGAAACTTGGCTTGGCAAGGGAAAATTTCAAATCCCTTCATTTCGAATCCTAAAAGTGATTCGAAATCCTATGTCACGCATCAACCAGGGCAAGAAAAACATTGACTCTGTCACAGGAATTCAAAATTTGCCAGATCAGGGATTCAAAATCTGGCACCTAAAAAAGGTGGATCGACTTAGGCGGATTCAAAATTTTTATAGCTCCGCATCATGGATTTTGATACAAAATTCGTACCAGATCAAAAGGATTCGAAATTCCTGGATTTTGCCGGATCACCTTGGCACGATGGAAAGCACACGTAAATAATCAAATTTCCCTTGCCAGACATGTGTTTTCACTAGGTTTTAGGTATTCGAAATTTACCAAGTGGCAAACGTGCCAGATCACTTTTTTGGATTTTTACCGTGTCGATCACCCATTTTTGCTTGACTGACACGCATTTTCACCATATTTTCCAGTACATGATTTTTAAACATAACTTTGGTTTTTCGACTTCGATATTGGGATGCAAATTTCGTATCTCTTAAGGATACGAAATTTGGCCTAACACATCCAAAACTCAACTATAAATATCACCAAACTTGGCATTAAAAGGGGTTGGTTCTCATTTGGTATCTTGGACTTCTTGGAGCTCTCAAGCATCATTAATGGTTGTCACCTTCTTCCCCATGACTATTCGACATTATATGGACCTCTAAAATGTTGTACACACGTTTTCCTTCAACTTTTGGAAATTGACAAGGACTTTTTCACTGTTTTTCGACTGTTTAGTACATTTTTGGATTTTTTGGACATTGAAGCTACTTTTTGGGCATTGTTGACCAACTTAACATATTTTCCACTCAACGAAGGAGAAAAAGGTCATTTTCATCAAAGTTTAGAATTAATAAATATTTCGTTGTTCTACTGTAACGCTTTGAGCGCAAATATTGTCTGAACTTGTAGAACAATTGTAATTAGCAATTATATGATGAATGATTACTATGAAGTGGATGTAGGCGTTAGTGCCAAACCATTATAAAAAGTTTTGTTCTCCCTGCATTTACTTATTTTAGATTTAGATTACTGTGTTTCTAATACACATACTCTGGAGGGTTGGCGTGCGTTGAAATCACGATAATTCCCCATGTCAACACTTTTGCGCGCCTGGAAGGGGGGCACACAACTTTGACCTCTGCTCCGGATTAGATTTTCAGATTTGTCTTCAGATTTGGTTTTCATCTTCAGTTTTTGACTTCAACTTTATTACTCGCTTTTCGTCATAGTTAAGCGCCAGAAGTTCGACGTTATTGCTGAAGCTTAAGATACAAAAGGAGAAGGAAGTCAAAAACTGTAACGTCCCTGATTTTAAGCTGTTATATAATATTTAAATTATTTTTAAATATCTAATTGGGAATATAAATAAATTTTATATTGAATTTATCAATTAAATAATCGATATAGAATATAATTTCGAATATATCGAGTTATTAACAAGTAGTTTAATTCACAATTAAAACTGAATTGAAAAACCGTTCAGTTGATTAATATAAATCATGTATCGAATTAGAACGACGATAATTATTCTATTATCAATTGATTTAACTATTTTAAAATCAATTTATATTTCAAGCAATTGAATTTAATATGAATTGTCGATTCAAATTTGTTTTCTTCTTCATATAGTCAAATTTAACTTCAGAACCGGTTCCGTTGAATTCAAAATAGGAAATAATATTGAAGACGTCCGTCGTCACATTGAAATAGCAGCTCAGGATTTTAAATTAAAGGTCCGTGAGATATTTTAGTTTTTAATTAAAATAAAATAAAAGCAAAAGGAATTTATAAATATATTTTATATATGCTATTGGTACTTAAGCCAACATAAGCAGCCAACCTATTTTTTTACCAGCACCATAATAATGAATTTAATTCGCAGACCTAGTTACTCTCGAGCCAACAAAAATGTCTCCAATTCTTGTTAACACCGAAACATCAATTTAATGGCCTTGTACTCAGTTGTCTCCTCTCTGCCCTTATATATTCGAGCTCGCGTTCAATCCCAAAAACCATCCAAGCCACTGTCTCCATTTGTTTCCCAGTAATTCGAAATCCATTCCACCAATCATTCCATAGTTCAAAAAAAAATTCAATTGGAAAACATGAATTGAAGTCGCGATGCTCAAGATCGAGCTTGAGCGCTCGTGGACTACGAAGGGGTAGAATTGCGATTTGAAAACCATGGGTTCTCACTGGAGCTCCAAACCTAGTTAGCAACGCTCACAATTTCTGAAGAATACAGGGTGCGATGACTTCAGAAGGTTGAACCAGTGTTCGATATAGAGGATTTGGGTGTTTAGTGTTCGGCAAAAATGAGCGTGGTGGAGTTTGTAATCAAAACAGGATGACAAAGCAGTTTCCGCGATGGGGGTTTAGTGCTTTTTGGAAACGAATACGCGATGAAAAGAAGGACCTCGAATTTGTGAAGGGTACGATTGTTGAACGATGAGTCATTGGGAGGGATTTCGATCAATTTTGGATTTCGACTTTGTGAGATGAGAGCTCGAGTTCGATCAAACCAGTGTCAATTTGAGTTAATGGGGAAGGTTAATGCAGTTAGAAAGAGGGAAAAAATGGCTTTAGGGGTGCGTTTTCGAAGGACTGGGAAGAGACGGCGTTGGTTTTGGAAGGCGACTGAAATAAGGGAGATACTATGCGTGAATTTGGAACTTGCGAGCAGTTTGGATGGTGCGTGGGAGATGGTATTGTGAGGAGTTGTTTACAGGAAGGACTGGGTATTGAATTGGCAGTGGAGTCCAAGGGAGCTCGATGATCTTATGACAGGACCGGTGGTGATGTTTTGAACCGACAACAGGTGATTGGGTTGTTACAATTTCTGGAACCAATGAGGATGATATTTGGGTAGAGGAGATTCAGTATGTGGAAGGGTTGTTGTGACAAGGCTAAGATGAAGGTATAGTTATTGAACAGTTTGTGGGCTAGTATAGTGTAAGAGGATCTGAGCAGTCTAAGCGACCGATAAAGCGGGACAGCGGTGTTTTGATAAGAGAAAGGGTCAAAGATGGGGGTATCATTGGCTGTAAGGTATCTGTGAGTTGAAATTTAGATTCAATTTGAAATTAATTCATAAGTGGGTAATTAATTAAATAAGTTAGTGTAATTTGATAATTGAAATTTCACTAGTATTGTTTACATTGAAAACAGATGTATGAAGAAGCTCAACACAGTGAGGATAGGGGTTCAGAAGTGCGATGTCCGTAGTAGCAGACAACATTAAGGTATACATTTTAATAAGATATAAAAATACTTAGGAGAGTTAATTAGTTTATTTGTTAGTAGTTAATTTAATTAAAAATCATTTAATCGATAAATTAAATCAAATAATCGTAGGTGATAAATTTATTCGAAACGATTCGTAGAGGCAACAATGCAGAAATTAATGCGATATTCGGAGAAAAAAATCACGGTGAGTAAATCTCACTCAAAAGTATATTTAATTTATTTTTATCGGTTAAAATAAATTGTTGGTTGTTTGAATGCATGCATGGATTATTGAATCATTTTGGTTATTATATGTACTATATATATTAGTTATGTAGGCTTGGTGGTTGTTGCTATTGTATATATATTGGATTTCCTGTAGTATCATTAGTGGATGCCCGCAGTATCATTGGCGGATGACCCTACGCCCCACGAATATGAGTGGATAACCTTTTATACCACGATATCCTGCCTTGAAGCAGGATTGGTATTATTTTTGTTGACTAACATTTGTGGATGCAGGGAAAACAGGTTGGAGGAATCCAACTGGATTCCTCAAATTTATTTACTGTTGTTTACTTATTTATATATGTGTGCGATGTGTGAATTGAATGGATGATTTGTGTGAATATCGCTAGCCCTAGATACTGATATTTTAAAATATCAAAAGGGATTTTTGACATTAAAAAGGAAAATTTATTTTCTGAAATAAAAGTGAAATTGAATGAACTATGAAATATTTACTTGTTTTAATAACAAAAACAAGTAGCCGAATTATTAACAAGGCTATAAGTGGAAAGGAAAATTATTGTTTGGTAATATTAGGTTTTAAAATTCAAGTCTGAATTTAAAAAGTAATTTTATTTTCCAGAATGGGGGATTGAAGTTCAAAGAAGATTTGAAACAAGAACTTGTTTTAAATATTCAAAACAAGAAAAAATGAAATTTATAAACGATGTTTATAATGGAATAAAAATCTATCATTGAACAATTTAGAAATGGAAACTCAAGTGCTAATTTTAAAAAGGGAAACTATTTTCCGAAAGCAGGAAAGGAATTTGAAATAGAAACATGTTTCAATATTTGAAACAAGATGTTGAAATCATAAACGACGTTTATAAATGGAAGTGAATAATGATCCTAGAATAATTGGATTATTTAAATTCAAATATGAATTAAAAAAACGGGAATTGGGAATCGTTTCAAAGGAAATGATGAAATCATTTTTGAGATTCGGAATAAATAAAAGAAATAACTATTATTGGATTATTAGAATTTAGATTCAAGTATGGATTAAAAAGGAGAATTGAAAATCATGTAATTCATTTTGATGTTTGAAAGGTAAATTGAATTGGAATAAATCCGTAAGGGTTAAAAATTGAATTCAACTATGTCGAATTTATAAAAATATTTAATCTCAAAAAGGATATTGGATTTACATTAAACAGAAACTGTAATTGAGATTTGGTGTGAAAACAGATTTTGTGTTTATATTATATGTATATATTTATATATATAAGTTATATAAAATAAACTATTCCGAAATTGGAATCGAGTTTCAAATCGATTGTTAAAATGGAAGTTTTGTTTTAACAAGGAAGCTAATTTATAAACTACGTTTATAAATGTGATGAAATAATTTTCATCGAGTAATTTTGAAAATAGATTCCAAATGTAAGAAATGGAATAAAAGGTGAGGTTTAAATCGAGTTGTTGTATTACAAACTTTTATCTGTCTCTAGATAAGAACGTTGTCGATCAAGGTCTGAGAGGTAATTAAAATACCCCAACTTGAACGACTTCACTATTATCGAGGGATGATATTAGTTTGTAATGGTAAGCGATGTTAAATTAATTAATTATTTGTATGAAGGAAATTTATAATTAGAATTCGATGATATCGATATTCCATAAATAAACTAATTCCAAGTGAATTAGACTTGAATATAGGAATGGGGGTTTTGAACTTAGTTATGAATATGCAACAGAATCATCGATGAGTTTAAAAAATTTAAATTGTTAAGGTAGCTTGGATAACGAGTTCGATTTACTGGAAATGGAGTTGGAATTTAATTATAAACGAAGTTTTAAATGTTTATATTTAATTTAATTAAAACGAACTCGCCGCAGCGCTGTAGTTCGAATTTTGACGATTCAGACTTCAATTGAGCATATAGAACTCAATATAAGTCGGAATTCGAAGAAACAAGAAATGCCCGGACCTATTGAATGATAGTTTTCTAATGGAAGAGAAAACCCTGAATTCCTAATGGTCACATAAGATGATCTTTTCAAGGTATTACGTCTGGTGGCAGATAAATTCGTTTCTCTTAGCTTTTATAACCGTAATATTTTTGGGAAGATCAACTAGTGATTTGACGGGTTTGACGATGTGGCATTCAAAGTGTATGGTGGCCAGATGTTCTAAAAGATAGACGTAGCCTCAAGCTTCACAACCGGGAAATGACAAAAATCGGGCAGGCAACATGGCTATGTGGGTCGCTTCCATTACGGTGTATAATCATCTATCTAGAGAAATTCCTTTTACTTATATTTCGATGCTATCCCTTTCCGGGAAACGGTGGTTTGAGCCCGACCGTTGGTGATGTACATTCGATACACTCAAGCGAAATGAGTGGTCGGTCATGTGTGGGCCGGGTTGCAAGACGTTCTTGTTGAACCCAGTGTATTCCCCTCTAGAGATACACTATCGTCAGGTGGTCTCATACCTTGTCATAGTTGGAATCCAATGTCCAATAAGCGCCCTACGATTTTTGTTTTTATACTATATATGTAGAGCATGAGATGCAAGCGCTCTAACACGCTCTAATATTTGGTTATTTATTTGATTAGACATTATTATAATATCACTGGATTTTGATATCAAAAATGTTTTGGGTTATAGTAAGGTTAAAATCGTCCATGTTTATGTGTGGGCTGGTCTTACTATTATCCTTTTCTTTCAAAAGGTTTTTTTCAAAGTTAAATAATATGGTTGGAGTTTACTCACACCAGTCCCATGACTGACCCAAAGTTTATTTTGTTTGTTTTTTTCCTAAACACTTGGGTGCCCAAATTTGTACGGGCAGTCAAGTGTTTCAGGATTTTACAAATTCACTTGGAGGAGCTCAAAGCAGGAAGCTTCACCATTAGTTATTTAGAGGTTATTTCCGCTGTGATATGATATATTGTACTCTGATAATGGTATGTATATACAATACAGTTTTGTATTTCAAAGTTATGTTATATAATACAATCTATTCGTTCCGCTGTACTCTGATAATGGTATGTATATATAATACAATTTATTTGCGGGCCACTACAGTTGGTATCATAGCTTAGGTTGAGCGAACACCCAGGCTTTGGTGGGGGTTTATTCATTAGAGATAGGGTCAACAACACCCTAGAATGAGTTCAAGTGTATATATATGAGAGAGTGTATTTGTAAGTTGATATAAAAACTGTTTTATATTGTGTTGATTGGTTTGTCGAGTTGTTTATAAACTCTGTTCAATACAGTATGATCAACTATATCGAATGGTATTTATAAATGCTTGAATAGAGTAATTCGACACAGTATTGTTTAAAAAGCTGGGTAAATGAAATAATTTTGCCCAAAATTATATTTTAATATAAAAGAATAATTTTCTTAAATTATTTATATATGGATGAGTTGGTTGCTATTAGGAAATTATAAAATTGGAATCCTTATATATAACCATATGGAATTTGTATATGAATAATATATACAAATGAGATAAATTAAAATCGGATTGAAACCAGAACTGGAATTTAAATCCCGGAAAGTTGGAAAATATTTTTCCAAAGTATAATAAAATAATATAGCTTTGTTTTGGAAAGATTTTGAACAAAAATCATTTTGAATGGATTTTTAAAAGTAATAAAGCATTGAACTCACTTCAGTAGCTGGAAAATAATTCTGATGATGACTGCAGCATCATTAGTGTTCATTTTTGAGTTTCTAAGTGATGATTGCTATCTGAGTGAGACTTGCAATGGAAATTTATTTAGAAAACAAGTAGTTTTGGAAAATTCAAATGTTTTGAATTTGGGATCGTTCTAAATATTTGTGGATATATTTATGGGATTTCAAAAAGGATTTGAAATAAAAACACGGGAATTGTAATTCTGAAATCTAAATTTAACTTAAGCAAGTTAAATAAATCGAATTAATGGAAACCAGTTAAATGAACTGAAATTGAATATTCCCTTGAAAACTTAAAATTTTATGGGACTTGGGTTATAGAATATAAAATACTGGGTTATAACAAAGTGGGCTTTGGAAAGGTTAACGGGTTTGTAGCATTTCTTCTGCCTTAGAAATTTCGGGGACGAAATTCTTTTAAGGGGGAAGGAATGTAATGTCCCTGATTTTTAGCTGTTATATAATATTTAAATTAGTTTTAGACATCTAATTGGGAATATAAATAAATTTTATATCGAATTTATCGATTAAATAATCGATATAGAATATAATTTCGAATATATCGAGTTATTAACAAGCAATTTAATTCACAATTTAAACTGAATTGAAAAACCGTTCAGTTGATTAATATAAATCCTATATCGAATTAGAACGATGATAATTATTTTATTATCAATTGATTTAACTATTTTAAAATCAATTTATATTTCAAGCAATTGAATTTAATATGAATTGTCGATTCAAATTTGTTTTCTTCTTCATATAGTCAAATTTAACTTCAGAACCGGGACCGTTGAATTCAAAATAGGAAATAATATTGAAGAAGTCCGTCGTCACATTGAAATAGCGGCTCAGGATTTTAAATTAAGGGTCCGTGAGATATTTTAGTTTTTAATTAAAATAGAATAAAATCAAAAGGAATTTATAAATATATTTTATATATGCTATTGGTACTTAAGCCAACATAAGCAGCCGACCTATTTTTTTACCAGCGCCATCCTAATGAATTTAATTCGCAGACCTAGTTACTCTCGAGCTAACAAAAATGTCTCCAATTCTTGTTATCAACGAAACATCAATTTAATGGCCTTGTACTCAGTTGTCTCCTCTCTACCCTTATATATTCGAGCTCGCGTTCAATCCCTGTAACGACCCAACTTTTGAACACATCTCAAGTTGTGCCATTAATGAGAAATAAGAATAGATAGAAGATAAAACACAGGAAACATCAGAATCTCACAGCGAAATTTTCACAAAAGATAATACTTTATATTACACAACAGTACATGATACATCAGAACATCATGGGTTTTATGATACAACCCCTTCATAGTACATCAGTAATTATACATATCACAGATGATTAACTGACAGACTTAATTATACAGTAGATAGATGGACCAGCACACAGCAAAATCTTCATTCCAGCTTCACAGGTTTATCCAAGTCCTGATTCACTTGTCTATTCATAACAAGCGTTATGAATACCCAAGAGTTTAAGGGAAAACACAGAAAATAAACTCCGGGTCAGTCAGGGGACTTGTATGAGTAAACAGTTTAAAACAGTTCAAAGAAAATATCTCATAAGACCACGCCGTGAAGACGGAACGGGTTTTTACCTTATGAGATCAAAATCACTTTGTATACTTTAAAACCAGATATTATCATAATGTCTATTTGGTTTTCACAAATAATTAAGAATCTAGAAGAATGCTTGCATCTCACATTCTCCGATATAGTATACAAATAAAAACCGCTTGGCACTTATGGAAATTGGATTCCCAACTATGACCAGGTATGGGACCACCTTCCGCTGATGTATCTCTAGAGGCAAATACACCTGGGTTCGACAAGAACGTTTTGCAACCCGACCCTCACATGACCGACCACTCATTTCTCTTGAGTGTATCAAATGTATATCACCGATGGTTGTGCGCGACAACCATCCCCGAATAGGCAGAATCGATAGATTTAGAAACAAAAGGAATTTCTCTAGATAGGTGATACTACACCCTAATGGGAGCGACCCACATAGCCATGCTGCCAGCCCGATTTTTGTCATTTCTTGTGTGTGAGGCTTGAGGCTAGACTCACGTCTTCATCACCACTGGTTCATTCCTTTGAATGCCACATCGTCCTACCTGTCAGAAATACTCAGTCGATTTCCCAAGTATATCACGGGCAATAAAGCTAAGAGAAACGAATTCCTCCGCCACCAACGTAATATACTTACGTAAATTCGATGTGTACAAATCTGACTGATATACGCAGTCAGACAGTCTTCCATTCAGGTTTGTTCTGGGACAGAACAGACCAAAGATATCGTTTACGATCATCGTCTTGAATATCTTCGACGCGCGGCGTATAATCCAATCAAAGTGGAACGTTAATCCCGGTCTCTTTGAAATAATTACGAACATTTTTCACTTTAAATTATAAATCTAACAGATTATAATCTAATCAGTATATACAGTTACAGCCAAACCAAATAGTATATGAATATCTTATCAATATCTGATATATTTATCATCTTTTCAAAACAGTCGATTTTAGCGTGTGCGTCGCACGGGTTTTCTTTCTATCTTGTTCGTTACTTCTGAAAATGAATCCTTATATTTATTCTTTCAGAAAAGTATTCCTCTAAATCTGATTATCTACAAATGATTTAAATTATGATTTATAAATAAGCCTTCACACTTCGTATCCGTCAAATTTCACTTCAGATCCCTTTATACTTGATTTACTTCTCCTCCTCCTTTTCTTATATATATCGACAAAATCTATCTTTTTATTTTTAATCCAACATGATTAAAATATCATTTACAGTTATTATCCATTACAGAACTGTTTGTGATCAGTTCCTTGTATCCGGATGTTAAGACTACAGATCCAACGTATACTTTACATACGGTTTCCTGGTTAAAATATAAATCTCTCCTTAGAAAACAAATTTAAATAAAGACTAAATTTAAATCTAAATAAACTATAGTTCCTCTGCTGACTGCTTGACGTCTGTCAAAACATCGTCTGATCCTTCACACTTGATCGATTTCCCTTTCGTGGACTTTATAGTTTAAATATTCCATCAAAAATCACTTTTAATTCTCCTTTTAAATTAAATTTTATTTAATCTAAAGTTTCAGTATTTTAAATTTTAGTTTTGACAAAACTGCATTAACATCCTGATTCACTTCTTCCTTTGCTTTATTTTCCTTGTAAATTAAATAAAAATATTATTTTTATTTAAATATTTATTTGCCCTTTAATTAAACCCTTATTTAATTTTAAACAAAGTTTAAATTAAAATTTTGGTTTAAATCTTTATTTAAAGTTGAATTGGCAAAGTACCATTTTAGTACAAAGTACCAAGTGGAAAACTCCGTGCTGCGCTCATGGAATCGAGCCCAGACCCCATGTTTTTTTGATCAAATACCACTTTGCCCAAAGTACCAATGCCAGAAAACCTTGCCCGATCAGGCAAAACCCCGATGGCCACTCACGTTTTCAACAAAGAACCACATTCCCATCCTTTCCTTCACCAACGTGTACACGCGTACCTGTGCACGTGCACAGCCTTACCAGACACCGGACGATGTTCCGACCACCACCTGCAAGTCATGTCCGCCTCTCCGGTCACTAGTGACCAACCACTCCAACTCCAGACCCTCTTCTTCTCGAAAGCCTCATTCCACCATTAAACAGTAAAACACAACAGTAGTTCACCCTCAAAACTCGGCCTCCCCAGCTCGACTCCGTCCACCAGAAGTGACCGTGCCACCTCCACAAGCTTCACCAGCCTTGGTCGCGCCTCCAGCATTGGTCCTGGCCCACTCGGTCCAGTGTGGACCCCACACGACGCAACTAAACTTCATGCATCCAACAGCCGCCTTCAACCTAAAACTACCTCGTCCTCATCATCCCCTTATTTAAAAATTAATTCAGTATTTTTCTGAGCCTTCTGGGACTCAGATGAAGCTTCACCATCGACCCCATCCCCTCCGATCAAGTGGGTGGTCGGAATTTTACGAAAGCCCCAAATTTGATCATCTTCGAATTTCCCATGATTTAGATAATTAAAAATCTTGATTTCTGTTTTAAAAATCACCATTTGTTTACCTTGTTATGATTATAAAATCAAAACATGTTTTTATTCAGTTTGAAAATCCATTTATAAAATGAATTACAGAGAGCATCCTGTGTTTATTTTAAACAGTAGTAATGGTTTCCTTTTGTTAATACTTGTTAAATTTGAATCCTTTGTGACTAGGTATACGTATGTCATCTCCTTATAAATCACTTGACCTTAGCCTATTGATCTAACTATTTTTGTTAAGTTTTACACCACTTAACAGACCAGGAATTTAAACAGCAATGGTACCTTTCAAAGCATATGATATTTGAAGTTTCATGAACAAATCAAATACTTCCTACTCCATGTTAAACAAGTAACCATCCAAACATGTTATTCAAACCAGAGATATAAAATCTAAGCCAAATCATGTTTCAAACACACAAATTGCAGGTATTCAAACAAAAAGAGAACTGTAGGTTTTACTCACAGTTTGACACCTAAAACTGCAGTAGTTAAGAACAGAAAATAAAGTGTAAGTTTACTCACCTTATAAGTTAAGAACCCTTGGCTTTTCTTTGTTAAAAACTTGTGAACTTGCTGTGTGTTTGAGTGTGTGAGATGAGTGCATGGATGGGTCCTTATATAGGGGTGAGAATTTAATAAAATACTGGTGCATTTAAGGTTTGATGTGAAATAACAAAACAACTTTCTAACTTGACAATTGAAAGACCAAACAAACCACCATTCCTCTCTCTCAAAACCTCACATTCTTACATCAGTTTCACATGGTATTTCAGCCTAGGTGCTACCCTCTACAACCCCTAAACCCTGTACAAAACCTTCCCCCATTTTCCTTCAAGTAACATCACATTTAATATGCTAGGTACAACACTCTTCTTACCAATGCTCTTTTCTTGGTTTAAGTAAAATATTGTGATCCTTTTATGTACAAAAAGTGTTCAGTTTTTCATTGAGTTGTCAATCCATATTTTCCTCATGTCAACTTGATTTTATAACAATTTTATTTATATGCAAACTTGCCTTGCAAGGATAAACAAAAATCTGAAATTATGGTACATAAAAATCTATGTTGAGATATGAAAATACATAGAAAAATACTTATCAATGTCTATGATTTGAAATCTACTAGCGTAGATGGGGTAATAATGCATAGATATGATTTTATACATCCTTTGATATGTATGTATATTTGACAAATTGGCCAATATTTTGAAAAATGCACATGAATTGTATTTTCAGAATTAAATTTGAAAGGAAAGAAAGGAATTGCAAAATCTGAAAATGCCTTTACTCTAAAATGATTACATCATGTGCCTATAAATCTCTCTAAAGACCTTACTAGCTAGTATGAGCTATCATGTAGGTGCTTTATAGATGAGATCATGAGTTGAAAGTGATTTTGACAATACAAGTTCACCTTTCAATGCATATGTAAATTCAAATGAGATAAAATTATATTTATGGTGTATGAAAGTATGATTTTTCAACGGAATTTGACAATACAAGTCCTCGTTTAAATGCATATAAAAAAATGCAAAAACATATCTATGAGATCAGGAAAATTGAAAAGATTAGACAAATGTAAGTTTTCAAACTTTGAAACATATAAAAGTTCACATATTTTCTTGCATAGATCTTTGAGACAAAGAGGTGTTTAAATCCTACTTTAGGCAAGGTGTTTAATTGTGTTTGAAACAAGGGGTTTGCTAAAACAATATTTTAAAGATTTTGAAAGCATGAACAAGTATTTGCAAACCCATGGCATTTTTAAAATATGCTATGCACAAGTGTTATATATCATATACATGTTAAATATAAATTAAAACAACACTTTAAAATATGCTATCATATATAAGAGCAAAAATGTAAATATACCTTTTGACATGTTTAAATATTTTAAAGTCTTGAATTAAAAATCGTATCTGAAAATACGTACTCACGATCAATCTGTGTCAATGATCAGTGCAAAAATCCCGGGTCATTACATTCTACCCCCTTTATAAAAATTTCGTCCCCAAAATTTGTAAGCTGTAGATTAGCATTATCGTCTTATATATAAACACACATCAATAAATAAAACACGCATCAATAAATAAAACACACATCAATAAATATCTTATTCAAGACCAAAAATATCCGTCCAAAATCCCTTTCTAACTCATCGGCCAATTTACTTAACTTCGTTAAGTATTTCCCCAAAATCTTCGTTCACGTATTTAACGATCTCCATTTCGGGACTCACACATATGACCTTATTTCATAAATCGACCAATTCACTTTTCTTGAGTCCATATCTAATAAACCCTCAAGCTCAGCCTTAATTCCAGGAAATCCAAATTTTAACTCAATTTAAGATTCTAACTCGATTTCCGGTATCAATATGAACGGATATTATCCTAATTTAATCCACCCATATTAATTTTTTCTCGAGGCTGACCCTAGTTAATTAACTCCTCTTACCTAAAAAGAGTAACGTACCTTCTGAAACTCCTTCCACATTCTCAGAAGTTGACGACTTATCCATTAAAGCGTAGACCTTTGGTTACTATGTCTTCTTAAGTGGACAATCTCTAACCAATGCCTGGGCTGATGACAATGGTAGCATGAAAACTTTTGGTGAATAACATCACTTGTTCCCTTTGGTTGAGGTTGAGGTTGCTCCGGCTATTGAGTCTACTGTGGTTTTTCTGCTGCTGGCTAGGTGTAGAACTTGGCAATATGTCCTTTCTCCAAATAGTTGTGGCATATGGTATTTTTGAATCGTTCTTTGGCCTTTTCTCCCATCTTAGGTACTCCATTGTTGTTGTTGTTCCAGTTTGGATTGAACTTCCTTTTTTTTGGATTCTCACCACTAGATCCTCCCGTTTGTGCTGTTTTAGCAACTGGCTTTTTACCATCCAGTGCTTCATAACGAACAGCCATATCTACTAGATCAACGAATGGAATCTTGAGATGTCCAATCATCTGAACTTGCAGGCTATCCTTCAATCCAGCTATGAACATTTCATTCTTCTTAAGCGGAATGTTGATCAGTTCTGGGCCGAAACAAGAAAGCGAGTTGAATTTGTTCTCATATTCAGATACTTTCATATTCCCTTGCTTGAGGTCAATAAAATCCCGATACATCCTCGTCTTCCCAGCAGCAGGTAGAAACTGTGCTTTGAAAGTTTCTTTGAATTTTTCCCAAGTGAAATCTTCCTCAGGAACATTAGCAGTTTGAGCATCCCACCAAATCGTGGCAGTTCCTTGAAGTTGCCATGATGCAAGAAGACGTTTCTGGTCGCCATTCAACTTCAGTCCCTTGAAAATCCTCTCACAGGACCTCATCCAAGCTTGAACTTCAGTAAACGACTCAGTTCCCTTGAAAACTTTTCCTCCCAGAGTCGTATACTCCTTACAAATGGTCGCAAAACTCTTATCCTGTTGGACTGGTGTGACTTCCTCTACTGTTTCCCCTGGGTCTTGGGATCCAGTAGTACGACCAGTAACAGTGGATGATCCTCTAGCTCGACCTCTTCATGCACGGGTACTCATTTTGATCACCTAACTATAACAGGTTGTCAATCGATTCTCGATGGTGTATAACTAACTTAGGTATAACATCCAAGTTGTTTTAAATTGATTTTAAATTATATATAAAAATACGCTCTCTCACGCTCACCCAAAGCCTAGGTAATCAGTAACCTAAGCTCTGATATCAACTGTAACGACACAACTTTTGAACACATCTCAAGTTGTGCCATTAATGAGAAATAAGAATAGATAGAAGATAAAACACAGGAAACATCAGAATCTCACAGTGGAATTTTCACAAAAGATAATACTTTATAATATTACACAACAGTACATGATACATCAGAACATCATGGGTTTTATGATACAACCCCTTCATAGTACATCAGTAATTATACATATCACAGATGATTAACTGACAGACTTAATTATACAGTAGATAGATGGACCAACACACAGCAAAATCTTCATTCCAGCTTCACAGGTTTATCCAAGTCCTGATTCACTTGTCTATTCATAACAAGCATTATGAATACCCAAGAGTTTAAGGGAAAACACAGAAAATAAACTCCGGGTCAGTCAGGGGACTGGTATGAGTAAACAGTTTAAAACAGTTCAAAGAAAATATCTCATAAGACCACGCCGTGAAGACGGAACGGGTTTTTATCTTATGAGATCAAAATCACTTTGTATACTTTAAAACCAGATATTATCATAATGTCTATTTGGTTTTCACAAATAAATAAGAATCTAGAAGAATGCTTGCATCTCACATTCTCCGATATAGTATACAAATAAAAACCGCTTGGCACTTATGGAAATTGGATTCCCAACTATGACCAGGTATGGGACCACCTTCCGCTGATGTATCTCTAGAGGCAAATACACCTGGGTTCAACAAGAACGTCTTGCAACCCGACCCTCACATGACCGACCACTCATTTCTCTTGAGTGTATCGAATGTATATCACCGATGGTTATGCGCGGCAACCATCCCCGAATGGGCAGAATCGATAGATTTAGAAACAAAAGGAATTTCTCTAGATATGTGATATTACACCCTAATGGGAGCGACCCACATAGCCATGCTACCAGCCCGATTTTTGTCATTTCCTGGGTGTGAGGCTTGAGGCTAGACTCACGTCTTCATCACCACTGGTTCATTCCTTTGAATGCCACATCGTCCTACCTGTCAGAAATACTCAGTCGATTTCCCAAGTATATCACGGGCAATAAAGCTAAGAGAAACGAATTCCTCCGCCACCAACGTAATATACTTACGTAAATTCGATGTGTACAAATCTGACTGATATACGCTGTCAGACACTCGTCCATTCAGGTTTGTTCTGGGACTGAACAAACCAAAGATATCGTTTACGATCATCATCTTGAATATCTTCGACGCGCGGCGTATAATCCAATCAAAGTGGAACGCTAATCCCGGTCTCTTTGAAATAATTACGAACATTTTTCACTTTAAATTATAAATCTAACAGATTATAATCTAATCAGTATATACAGTTACAACCAAATCAAATAGTATATGAATATCTTATCAATATCTGATATATTGATCATCTTTTCAAAACAGTCGATTTTAGAGTGTGCGTCGCACGGGTTTTCTTTCTATCTTGTTCGTTACTTCTGAAAATGAATCCTTATATTTATTCTTTCAGAAAAGTATTCCTCTAAATCTGATTATCTACAAATGATTTAAATTATGATTTATAAATAAGCCTTCACACTTCGTATCCGTCAAATTTCACTTCAGATCCCTTTATACTTGATTTACTTCTCCTCCTCCTTTTCTTATATACATCGATAAAATCTCTCTTTTTATTTTTGATCCAACATGATTAAAATATCATTTACAGTTATTATCCATTACAGAACTGTTTGTGATCAGTTCCTTGTATCCGGATGTTAAGACTACAGATCCAATGTATACTGTGACGATCCCAAAATCCATAGTACGGTATTAAGGATAATCATCGGAATGTAACACATCAATCATCATAGCAGAGAATAGATAATAGTAAAAACAATAAATAGAATAATTTTACATGGATATGACAGCGGAATCACAACATGTAACAACATCAGAATAGCACAGCGTAGGATGTAACTTAGTAAATAAAAGGGAAGTGATCAGTCATCATCGCCAGAGGCGGAATATATACATGCAGTGAGACATAATAAGGGTATCAGTCTACATTGCCGAAGGCGGTACATATACATATGAGAATAAATACTGAAAGTAAAGTAGTCTGCATCGCCTGTGGCTGAATCATAATATAAGTACAATAATGGCGGAAAATGTCAAAGTCATCTCTGTGAAGTCAGCCTCGCCATGAGCCAAAATGCACTCTATGCAACAGTGCAGAGCCAAAAACAACGTGTCACCTGTGAACTAGGCTGCCCATGTGGAAATAAGGGCACCCGCGTTTGCAAAGTGAAACAAACAACGAGTCAGTCATGGGGACTGGTATGAGGAATCTATTTAACAGTTAAAAAATAGTAATAAGCAAATCATAGGACCACGCCACTTTCGCGGAACGGGTTTACTCCAATGATTGCTAGTGCATTTAAAACAAAGTAAATTCTTTAAAACAACGCAATGCTTTTAAAAAGAATGAAGCCGTTATAAGACTCAAGTCCCATCATACCATGCAACGCAAGCCAGAGGATAGAGTTTTACCTTATAATGGCCAAATATGCTTAATACGTGTAAAGCGAAACCATTTGATATTATTACTAGTGCATATATGTTTCAAAAATGAATAGCATCATAAATATCAATCATAGGCGGCATAGCTACCATATACTATGTCGCCATACTAGTTCTACAATCGAATCCGTTATTTCATATTGGAAATTGGATTTCCGTCATGAGTCGAGGCAAGGGGCAAGCTCCTCTCCGCTTCGAGACATTCTAGCAAATGCCTTAGGACTACACACTCTGGGTAACCCTGGATGCTTCAGGGCCGGTCCTCTCTTAAGTTTGAGGATTGGCAATTCCTGAACACACGTTTCCCGGTCCTTACAGACCTATAATCGAGGCGCCTTGCATTCCAACAACCACATAGGTGAAAAATAGATATAAATGTCAGGGCTGGTAAGTCACTAACACCGCCATAGCTAGAAAGAAACGTCGTGCTCTCCCTGCAGTCCGTATCCCGTTTTTAACTCATACCGGGGTGTGAGGCTCGCGAATCCACGCTATACACAAAGCCAGGCCACGTAGGCCGTGCTTTGATCATCAACCACAAGGCTTTGCTTTGCAACAGAAGCCTTAATCACAGCATCTTGGCATGCTACATAGGCAATCCACTTCATACGATTGATTTCTATCGATATATAACGTCTGAGCTCGTACGTCTCAGAGAAGGGCGTTAAACAAAAGAATAAATTCTCGGCCGCCAAACAGATATATATTTAACAGAGATCAATCAGTATAGAACAAAATCCAATGTCAGACACACAGTCCATTTACAAGTCCGTTCTGGGTCTGAACGAAATCGGAGGCGTCAAATTCCTCGTATATCCGCACAATCAACACATACGTTCGGACGGCTACTACTACCGTTCCTTCGCGGTAGCTACTCCGGTCAGGAACCTCAGCAGCGCCCATCCAACCGATACGAAGATCGTCAGTCTTGAATCGTCTTTGTATTTTCCAATTCGAATCGCTTGCTAAATTATTTGAAATGAGGGTTAGCTTGGCCTTTTCAAATAATTCACGTAATTAGAATTTAAATCAATTCTTTCCATGGTTATATTATTCGACATCCATATTTCAGTTCTTTAGTGTTATTTTCGTGTCAAACACATACAACCATCAAATATCAAACAGATCAAGCCAAATTAGTTTATTTCCAATCTATGTTGCTTATAATATTTTATAACGATTATTCGCCATTTTTATTTATTTAAAAATGGCCATATTTAATTAAACGACGTTTCAGGTCGTGCCGTGGCACTGGCGCTGTTTTTCCCCTAATTTGTTTTACACATATCGGAAAATCTAACCGTTAGATTTCTACAAAGTCTATATCAGTGGGAAGATATTCCCAAAGCGAACCCAACGGTTCCAGTTTCGTGAAAATCCGACGGTCGGATCTTCCACACTAGTCGTTTGAAGTTACGGTTTCAAAATTCGAACTGCAGCGTCGTTATTCGATTTAATTTAATTATATTTATATTTATATATAAATATAAACGATTTTGGCGCTGTTTTTCTTTAGATTTGAATTAAACATTCCAGACAATTCAACCGTTGGATTTTTACAAGGTTGGTGTCGTTGGGAAGATATTTCCAAGGCGAACCCAGCGGTTTCGGGAAAATCCGATGGTCGGATTTCTCGTACTAATCGTTTCAAATTACGACTCCGAAACACGAACTGCACGGCTTCGATTCCTTTTAATTATATCTATATATATATATATAGTTCATCCTATAATTTCAAATATAGTTCATTCTATAATTTCAACTTCGGTTTCACTTCAAATATTTCACTAACGCCTTAATATTTCGAAAAATTTCGCCATAACCTCCTTTGTACGGGAAGGGGTTTGGAAATTTATTGGACCGTGTTAGGTACCCAATAAATCCTATAAAGCATCCACATATTTATAGTGATATATTCTGGTGTTTACGGGGGAGCGTGTATAGATAATAACTCCAGAGAATAAATTCTCGTCACCCTGCTCCGTGTGGAAATAAATAGTCCATGTGCCATATCTAATAACTAGAGAGACATGATTATTGTCAACTCCAGACCCGTGTGGGGTTTTTATTAATTTGGCAATTTATCGTTATATTTTATATAGTCCATATCAGTCATCAGTTCAACCTGTAGTATATAATCATCGCCATACAAGCCTCTCGCTCGTATGGTAAATCTTCCACCTCGTCACACAAGCTCCAATTGCTTATGTGGAATATGATGAAGTATGCCTATCGTCAAGAAGTATGCCATGTAGTGTAGTTCAAAATTAATTGTTACTATCCTATGGCGATGTTTATTATTTCACACAGAATAACCAGCACTCCGCATCCAATGGCATTCACAGGAGTTGATATAAAAATAAAATTGCGCAGCCAACTCATCAAGGTTTACCTATTTGTCGGGCACACAAATAATTTCTTTACTCTACAGCTAATCCATTTTCCCTGTTCAACACATGTATATATATGTAGAACAAAGCTAATAATAATATTTCTAGCAAACTATTATTTATTTCGACACGTGTGTATTTTTATCAAAGCGTATACATGATAAAAGAAATATTTTTATCATCAAAAATATTTATTCAACATGTGAATGTTTTTAGCACTTAATATTCACAATAAAGATGTAGTTTTTATTCTCTATTCATTTTATTTTGAAATACGATAACATCCAACCCATGAATTTCAATCCAACTAATGAATTTCAATTCAACACATGAATATTTTCTATAGTTTGTATATATATAAAAATGTGATCTTTATCGCTAAAGCTATTTGTTTAAATTCAAATAATATTCAACACATGAATTTCAACTCAACGAATGAATTTCAACTCAACACATGAATATTTTCTATAGTTTGAATATATATATATATATATATATATATAAATGTGATTTTTATCGCTAAAGCTAATTGTTTAAATTCAAATAATATTCAACACATGAATTTTGATTCAATGAATGAATTTCAACTCAACACATGAATATTCTCTATAGTTTGTATATATATAAATGTAATTTTTATCACTAAAGCTAATTGTTTAAATTCAAATAATATTCAACACATGAATTTTGATTCAACGAATGAATTTCAACTCAACACATGAATATTCTCTATAGTTTGTATATATATAAAAATGTGATTTTTATCGCTAAAGCTAATTGTTTAAATTCAAATAATATTCAACACATGAATTTTGATTCAACGAATGAATTTTATTCTAACACATGAATATTTCAGAAAATTTCGACAGCATAACGGCAGGGTAGTTAAAACCGGGACCATCCCTAGTACGGCTCCTCGCTCTACCTTAAAACCTCGCGGTTTTTTATAATGGGAATCATGTATCTAGTTCACACGCAGGCGACATGTTTTAATTTCAATTCCACAATCCTATTCTAATTTGTTTCAACCACAAGAGGGTATTTTTCAACCACAAAGGTATTTTTCAACCACAATATCAACCACAAACAATTATTTCCAACCATTCGTCATACCATATAATATCACGTCAATCACAAGCAATAAATATCGTCCATGGTCTGTGGACGAGGGGAGTATATATGTATATTATTTCTATAATTCACTTGCATTTCATCACAATTCAAAGCATATATGTTTCATACAACGCTTGTATAATTTATACATCGCTAATATAACTTATACAACACATGTACATGAAGTATACAATGCCTATATAATTTACACTTCGCTTATATAATTTATACAACACGATTCCATTCACACAATTTAGTTTAGATTCCTCACATTGGTTTTTGTAGTGCTAAAAATCGTAGGAAGATCAGAAAAATCCGCGGCTTCTGCTACATGGTAGAGAGCCTCCTTGCGGTCACGGTGTCTCATGTTTCATCAAATTTCGTTAACGAATGAAAAAGATATTATTTTTCAAAGTTTTGCAACACTTAGAAGTGTTATTTTCAATTCAGAATAATAAAGGTCGAACCTTTGTATTTCGTTCAGAACTAGGTTTGGGATTTTCGCGAAAACGGTGGCACGTGGGGACGATCGGGGGTGCTGATGTGGAAGGGGACGGCGAGGGCTTCACGGCGCTGGTGGTTTGAGGGGTTGCGGTGGCAGATCGGAGCGACGGCGGCGCTGGGAAGTCAATGACTTCCTGGCTTCGATTAAGGCGGAGGAGGTGATGGTGGGGGTCGTGTCGGGGACGGATGTGAAGAGGGGGCGAAGGCGAGTCGAGTGGTGGTGGTGGCGTCGGCCGGAAAAAGGGAGGGAAGGTCGGAGCTCGATGGACCGTCGAGAGCGAGAGGCGGCTAGGGTTTTCCGTGATTTTTTTTTGAAAGAAAAAAATCCTTTTGGCCGAGGATTTATAGGAAATTTTAAATAGTGTTTTTGCAAACGAACACCAATCCGAACCCAACGACTGTCGCCTGCAGCTAAATACCCCCATTCCGGACACAATAGGATATGTTTTGTAGGCCAATTCGACTGTTAAAGTCAGTTATTTTTCAAATTAAAGTATAAAACATTTTATATTCAATTTGAACGTACATTTCAATTTGCCAGGGCCACAAACTGAATCGAAAAATTCCAGAAAAATATATCTAGCTTTGTTTTGATGATACGGTCCCAACAAAACCAGTTTCGTCGAACTCTGAGCTCGTTTGAAAAATGGCCATTTTTAGGTCGACCCATTTTAACAGAAATTGACCAATCACATTTTCTTTTGCCCCGCTCACATACTAGCTTCAAAAATTATGAGATTTGAAACCTAGCAATAATTCGACATCCCGGACCCAACAAAAGTGGTTTCGTCGAATTCCGAGGTCGTATGCAAAATATCTATTTTCAAGGGCTATATATGCTATATAGCGACCTTTCTGAAAATTCATTCGGCCATAACTTTTGATCCCCATTATTAAACTTCAATTTTTCAGATTCGTTAGAAAGGTATTCATAAACAGATTTAAATATTTTCAGTTTCGCTAAAATCCGTTATATTTTCCACCCGGTACAGTCAGACAAAAATTTGTATTCTAAATTTCAAACTGCCTTACTATACCCAATTCTCAATTTTATTGAAATATGCTATTTCAATTATTTAAATTCTTTGGTAATAACCAATTTTAAAAATTTTAAATTGGTTCACATTTTCCGGGTTATTACAATCTCCCCCACTTAAAACTTTTCGTCCTCGAAAAGGAAATAACAGCAAAGTAGGAAACAAAATGTAAATGCAAGGTATTGTAAAGGTACCTTGCACCGGAGTTAGTCAGAGATGTCCACTCTGCATTTAGGGTAGGCTTGTTTAATGCTTTCCTCAGTCTCCTAAGTATAGTCTCTAGGATCACTACTCCACTGCACTTTGACTAAATGAATCTTTTTGCTCCTTAGCTCTCTAGTTTCTTTGCCAACAATCTTTAATGGCTCTCTTCTGAGCGCTAATTCTGGAGTTATGTCTATATCCTGTTGCGCTGCTTCTTCTACAACAAGATCTGGATCATGAACATGTTTTCTGAGTTGAGACACATGGAACACATCATGTACACCAGGCAACCAATCAGGTAATGAAACCCTATATGCAAGAGTTCCAATCCGTTCAAGTATAGGAAAGGGACCAATAAATCTCGGTGCTAACTTCCCAGTTTTGCCAAATCTGATTACTCCTCGCATCAGAGAAACTCTTAAATAAACATAATCGCCAACGGCAAATGATAAGTCTCTTCTTCTTGCATCAACATAACTTTTCTGTCGGCTCTGTGCGGTTTTCAATCGCTTCTTAATGAAATCGACCTTATCCGATGCTTCTTGAATCATATCGGGCCCTAACACCAGTCTGTTGCCAGGTTCTGCCAAACATGCGGGAGATCTGCACGGTCTACCGTATAATGCTTCAAATGGAGACATCCCCAAACTCACTTGATAGCTATTGTTATAAGAGAATTCGACTAAGTGTAAGTGATCTTCCCATGAGCCTCCAAAATCGATAACGCAAGCAAGTAGTAAATCTTCTAGAATTCTATTCACCCGCTCGGTTTGGCCGTCTGCCTGAGGGTGATAAGCGGTGCTTAGATTCAATTTGGATCCCAATTCTGTCTGGAATGCTTCCCAGAATTTGCTAGTAAATAGGGGATCTCTATCACTGACTATATTGAGCGGCACCCCATGTAGTTTAACTATTTCTTTGAAGTAAATCTGTGCTAAACTTTGAGTCGTTCTGTTGGATCGGACAGGTATGAAATGGGCAGTCTTCGTGAAGCGATCAACGATCACCCATATACTGTCGTTTCCTTTCTTAGTTTGAGGCAAGCCATCAATGAAGTCCATCAAAATTTGCTCCCACTTCCATCCTAGAATTTCTAATGGTTGTAATAATCCAGCCAATTTCTGCTGATCGCTCTTAACTAGCTGACAAGTGGAGCATCTGCTAACATATAATGAAATATCTCTTTTCATTGACCTCCACCAGAATGTGCGTTTGATATCGTTATACATTTTGCTCACACCGGGATGGATACTTAATTTGGACTTGTGGCACTCATCCAATATTTCTCTTCGAAGCTCTGGAAGATTTGGGATGCAAATCCTGCCCTTTAATCTAAGAACTCCTTTGTCATCGAGTCGGAAACTTGTGGATTCACCTCCCTTGACTCTCTGACTGATTCTTTGAATAAATTCATTGTCTTTCTGAAGGGTCGAGATCCTGTCAATTAATGAAGACGTGATAACAAAACTGGCGATGATTTCATTCTTTCTACTGAGCGCATCTGCGACAACATTGGCTTTCCCTGGAGTGTATAGAATCTCAAAATCGTATGCTGCAAGGAATTCTAACCAACGCTGTTGTCTCAAGTTTAGATCTTTCCGAGTGAATAGATATTTCAAGGATTGATGATCGGTAAATAGTTCGAACTTCTCGCCCAATAAATAATGCCTCCAGATTCTTAAAGCAAACACGATAGCTAATAACTCAAGATCATGAGTTGCATAGTTTCTTTCATGCGGCTTCAGCTGACGGCTGGCATAAGCGACCACTTGGCCTTTTTGCATTAATACTGCGCCTGGCCCTCTAATAGAAGCGTCTGTCCATACAGTCAAGTCTTGGTTGCCTTCTATAATTGTCAATACTAGAGCAGTTGTCAACTTCAGTTTCAGCTCCTAGAAAGCTTCTTCACATTCAGGAGTCCATTTGAATTTTTCATGCTTCTTTGTAAGCTTTGTCAATACACCAGATATCTTTCAAAAACCCTGAACGAATTTTCGATAGTAACTAGCCAATCCAAGGAAACTTCGAACTTCTGTGGGGGTAGTAGGCTGTTTCCAGTTCTGAATCGCTGTAATTTTGCTTGGATCTACAGCAATCCCATCTTTTGATACGACATGGCCTAGGAACTTAACTTCATCCTGCCAGAAGATACATTTAGAAAATTTAGCATTCAAGACATTTCTCCTTAGAATTTTCAACACTTGTTCTAAATGTTTTGCATGTTCACCTTCCAACTTGGAGTAGATTAAAATGACATCGATGAAGACTAGCACAAATTTATTCAATACACCACGGAACACTCTGTTCATAAGATCGACGAAGTATGCCGGAGCGTTACACAAGCCGAACGGCATTACTAACAATTCGTAGAATAAATCGGGACCCCTGAAGGCTGTCAAAGGAACACAGTCTTCGGCTATACGTAATTGGTGGAAACCTGTAGCTAGGTCCATTCTAGAAAATACTGTTGCCCCATTTAATTGATCTAACAGATCATCTATTCGAGGCAAGGGATATTTTTTCTTCAATGTCTGCTTGTTGAGATCTCGGTAATCAACACAAAGTCTTAGAGTACCGTTTGATTTCGGAACAAATACTACTACCGCTCCCCAAGCTGAAAAGCTCGGTCTGATCAGACCTTTCCAAAGCAATTCTCGGGTTTGACTACCTAACTCTTCTTTTTCTTTCGGGGCCATTCTTCTAATTGGATGTACTACTGGTCAGGCGTTAGGAATTAGATCTATTCTGAATTCAATCTCTCTTTGCGGCGGTAAGTTTTCTACTTCTTCAAACACATCCGCATAGTTTTTAACGACCGGTATCTTTTCTAATGATGGGGGAGTAACTTCTAAAGAAGACCAAAATTCTGTTCTATCTATTTCTGAGCCATGACATGGTATATATATAGGTCCAAGCTTCGTTTTGACTTTAACGATTCGTTCGGCACATCTAACTTCAGCCTTATATTTTGTCAACCAATCAAGTCCCAGAATAATATCGAATTCTGAAAGGTCCATGATGATCAAATCAAAAGAGAACTCATAGCAAAAATATGAGACAGGCACTCTACAATATGAATTTAGACTAACAGAACCTCCTATCGGGTTTTGAACTTTAATTGGTTCTTTAAGCTTCCTTTGTTTCAATTTTAACTTGTGAACAGTGTTACTAGAAATGAAACTACGTGATGCACCAGTATCAAAAAGTACAGAAACAGGAATATTTTTAATGGTAAGGGTACCTCCCAAGACGTCAGGTTTACCTGATCCATCGGTGGTAGCTGGCGCGGTCTCCCCGTCATACACATGAGCCACTTGTGCATTCTGCTTCAGAGGACAATTCCTGCTATAGTGCCCTTTCTTATGGCAGTGGTAGCATTCGGCTGAGCTGTGGTCTGGATTTGCCTTTGGCTTCTTTGGGGCTTTGCACACATTAGAAAAATGTCCTGGCTTCCCGCAGTTGTAGCAATTCCCTTTCGGTATCTTTCCAGGTTTCTGAGTAGCGGCCGCTGTAATGCTAGACTCTGGCTGATCTGCTGAAGCTTTGCGCTTATTTCCAGCTTGGCTTTTGGCGCGGTCTTGGTTGGCGTGTCTTTCATCCATATCTTCATAATTGCAAGCCATTTCTACTAATTCTGAGAATGAGAGTTTGATGTTGCTCATGGCTCTGTCATGGTACTTGCGCTTTAGCCCAAATATAAACCTCTTGTTCTTAGCTTTGTTAGTCATAATAAGCTCTGGAGCGTAGCGCGACAACTGAGTGAATTTATTGAGGTAATCTTGGATAGAGAGATCTCCTTGCTGGAGATTAGCAAACTGCTCTCGCATCCTCTCTAAGGCCTGCTCAGGTACAAACTTCTCATTGAACATGGTCTTGAATTGCTCCCAGGTCCTAACAGTACCTGCTGCATCTTCTGAGGTGATGGCATCCCACCACAACTCTGCTTCTTCCTTTAGGAGCCAAATACCTAGTCATACTTTGTTGTTGGTTCCCAATCCCATGCCTTCAAAGATCTTTTCACAGGTCTTCAACCAAGCTATAGCCTCTGTAACTGTACCAAGGCCAGAAAAGGGTTTTCCCCCCAGGTTCCTATACCTCTTCGCTACTCTGTCTAGCTCAAAGTCCTGGGGTGCTGGTGGCTGAATAATAGGGTCCTCCTCAACTACGGGGATATTCCCCCGTCCTCCTGCTACTCCTGCTCGGCCTCCACGGCCTCCTCTAGCTGCTGCTGCTCGTGTAGCCATCAGAGAGAGTACTGTATAAGCAAGAAAAGAGTCAAGCTCACAGATTTGATAATTTTCATATATGATAAAGCAGGGGAACATAAGGAAAGGAAAGGTAATGATGTACTAATCAAATTGTTTTGCTAATCTGCTTAGCTCATTCTAGGACATTGCTAATCCTATCTCTAATGAGCTACTCGCCTTAGAACACTACAGATTCTATTATGACGAGGTGTTTAATGTGTTAGATCCCGGAACTAAGGTTAACCAAAGCTCTGATACCAACTGTGACGATCCCAAAATCCATAGTACGGTATTAAGGATAATCATCGGAATATAACACATCAATCATCATAGCAGAGAACAGATAATAGTAAAAACAATAAATAGAATAATTTTACATGGATATGACAGCGGAATCACAACATGTAACAACATCAGAATAGCACAGCGTAGGATATAACCTAGTAAATAAAAGGGAAGTGATCAATCATCATCGCCAGAGGCGGAATATATACATGCAGTGAGACATAATAAGGTTATCAGTCTACATTGCCGAAGGCGGTACATATACATACGAGAATAAATACCGAAAGTAAAGCAATCTGCATCGCCTGTGGCGGAATCATAATATAAGTACAATAATGGCGGAAAATGTCAAAGTCATCTCTGTGAAGTCAGCCTCGCCATGAGCCAAAATGCACTCTATGCAATAGTGCAGAGCCAAAAACAACCTGTCAACTGTGAACTAGGCTGCCCGTGTGGAAATAAGGGCACCCGCGTTTGCAAAGTGAAACAAACAACGAGTCAGTCATGGGGACTGGTATGAGGAATCTATTTAACAGTTAAACAACAGTAATAAGCAAATCATAGGACCACACCACTTTCGCGGAACGGGTTAACTCCAGTGATTGCTAGTGCATTTAAAACAAAGTAAATTCTTTAAAACAACGCAATGCTTTTAAAATGAATGAAGCCGTTATAAGACTCAAGTCCCATCATACAATGCAACGCAAGCCGGAGGATAGAGTTTTACCTTATAATGGCCAAATATGCTTAATACGTGTAAAGCGAAACCATTTGATATTATTACTAGTGCATATATGTTTCAAAAATGAATAGCATCATAAATATCAATCATAGGTGGCATAGCTACCATATACTATGTCGCCATACTAGTTCTACAATCGAATCCGTTATTTCGTATTGGAAATTGGATTTCCGTCATGAGTCGAGGCAAGGGGCAAGCTCCTCTCCGCTTCGAGACATTCTAGCAAATGCCTCAGGACTACACACTCTGGGTAACCCTGGATGCTTCAGGGCCAGTCCTCTCTTACGTTTGAGGATTGGCAATTCCTGAACACACGTTTCCCGGTCCTTACAGACCTATAATCGAGGCGCCTCACATTCCAACAACCACATAGGTGAAAAATAGATATAAATGTCAGGGCTGGTAAGTCACTGACACCACCATAGCTAGAAAGAAACGTCGTGCTCTCCCTGCAGTCCGTATCCCGTTTTTAACTCATACCGGGGTGTGAGGCTCGCGAATCCACGCTATACACAAAGCCAGGCCACGTAGGCCGTGCTTTGATCATCAAACACAAGGCTTTGCTTTGCAACAGAAGCCTTGATCACAGCATCTTGGCATGCCACATAGGCAATCCACTCCATACGATTGATTTCTATCGATATATAACCTCTGAGCTCGTACGTCTCAGAGAAGGGCGTTAAGTAAAAGAATAAATTCTCCGCCGCCAAACAGATATATATTTAACAGAGTTCAATCAGTATAGAACAAAATCCAATGTCAGACACAGTCCATTTACAAGTCCGTTCTGGGTCTGAACGAAACCGGAGGCGTCAAATTCCTCGTATATCCGCACAATCAACACATACGTTCGGACGGCTACTACTTCCGTTCCTTCGCGGTAGCTACTCCGGTCAGGAACCTCAGCAGCGCCCATCCAACCGATACGAAGATCGTCGGTCTTGAATCGTCTTTGTATTTCCCAATTCGAATCGCTTGCTAAATTATTTGAAATGAGGGTTAGCTCGGCCTTTTCAAATAATTCACGTAATTAGAATTTAAATCAATTCTTTCCATGGTTATATTATTCGACATCCATATTTCAGTTCTTTAGTGTTATTTTCGTGTCAAACACATACAACCATCAAATATCAAACAGATCAAGCCAAATTAGTTTATTTCCAATCTATGTTGCTTATAATATTTTATAACGATTATTCGCCATTTTTATTTATTTAAAAATGGCCATATTTAATTAAACGACGTTTCAGGTCGTGCCGTGGCACTGGCGCTGTTTTTCCCCTAATTTGTTTTACACATATCGGAAAATCTAACCGTTGGATTTCTACAAAGTCTATATCAGTGGGAAGATATTCCCAAAGAGAACCCAACGGTTCCAGTTTCGTGAAAATCCGACGGTCGGATCTTCCACACTAGTCGTTTGAAGTTACGGTTTCAAAATTCGAACTGCAGCGTCGTTATTCGATTTAATTTAATTATATTTATATTTATATATAAATATAAATGATTCTGGCGCTGTTTTTCTTCAGATTTGAATTAAACATTCCAGACAATCCAACCGTTGGATTTTTACAAGGTTGGTGTCGTTGGGAAGATATTTCCAAGGCGAACCCAGCGGTTGCGGTTTCGGGAAAATCCGATGGTCGGATTTCTCGTACTAATCGTTTCAAATTACGACTCCGAAACATGAACCGCACGGCTTCGATTCCTTTTAATTATATCTATATTTATATATATAAATATAGTTCATCCTATAATTTCAAATATAGTTCATTCTATAATTTCAACTTCGGTTTCACTTCAAATATTTCACTAATGCCATAATATTTCAAAAAATTTCGCCATAACCTCCTTTGTACGGGAAGGGGTTTGGAAATTTATTGGGCCGTGTTAGGTACCCAATAATTCCTATAAAGCATCCACATATTTATAGTGATATATTCTAGCATTTACGGGGGAGCGTGTATAGATAATAACTCCAGAGAATAAATTCTCCTCACCCCGCTCCGTGTGGAAATAAATAGTCCATGTGTCGTATCTAATAACTAGAGAGACGTGATTATTGTCAACTCCAGACCCGTGTGGGTTTTTTATTAATTTGGCAATTTATCGTTATATTTTATATAGTCCATATCAGTCATCAGTTCAACCTGTAGTATATAATCATCGCCATACAAGCCTCTCACTCGTATGGTAAATCTTCCACCTCGTCACACAAGCTCCAATTGCTTATGTGGAATATGATGAAGTATGCCTATCGTCAAGAAGTATGCCATGTAGTGTAGTTCAAAATTAATTGTTACTATCCTATGGTGATGTTTATTATTTCACACAGAATAACCAGCACTCCGCATCCAATGGCATTCACGGGAGTTGATATAAAAAAAAAATTGCGCAGCCAACTCATCAAGGCTTACCTATTTGTCGGGCACGCAAATAATTTCTTTACTCTACAGCTAATCCATTTTCCCTGTTCAACACATGTGTGTATATATATATATATATATATATATATATATATATATATGCAGAACAAAGCTAATAATAATATTTCTAGCAAACTATTATTTATTTCGACACGTGTGTATTTTTATCAAAGCGTATACATGATAAAAGAAATATTTTTATCATCAAAAATATTTATTCAACACGTGAATGTTTTTAACACTTCATATTCACAATAAAGATGTAGTTTTTATTGTCTATTCATTTTATTTTGAAATACGATAAACATCCAACCCATGAATTTCAATCCAACTAATGAATTTCAATACAACACATGAATATTTTCTATAGTTTGTATATATATAAAAATGTGATTTTTATCGCTAAAGCTATTTGTTTAAATTCAAATAATATTCAACACATGAATTTCAACTCAACGAATGAATTTCAACTCAACACATGAATATTTTCTATAGTTTGAATATATATATAAATGTGATTTTATCGCTAAAGCTAATTGTTTAAATTCAAATAATATTCAACACATGAATTTTGATTCAACGAATGAATTTCAACTCAACACATGAATATTCTCTATAGTTTGTATATATATAAAAATGTGATTTTTATCACTAAAGCTAATTGTTTAAATTCAAATAATATTCAACACATGAATTTTGATTCAACGAATGAATTTCAACTCAACACATGAATATTCTCTATAGTTTGTATATATATAAAAATGTGATTTTTATCGCTAAAGCTAATTGTTTAAATTCAAATAATATTCAACACATGAATTTTGATTCAACGAATGAATTTTATTCTAACACATGAATATTTCAGAAAATTTCGACAGCATAACGACAGGGTAGTTAAAACCGGGACCGTCCCTAGTACGGCTCCTCGCTCTACCTTAAAACCTCGCGGTTTTTGACAATGGGAATCATGCATCTAGTTCGCACGCAGGCGGCATATTTTAATTTCAATTCCACAATCCTATTCTAATTTGTTTCAACCACAAGAGGGTATTTTTCAACCACAAAGGTATTTTTCAACCACAATATCAACCACAAACAATTATTTCCAACCATTCATCATACCATAAAATATCACGTCAATCACAAGCAATAAATATCGTCCATGGTCTGTGGACGAGGGGAGTGTGTGTGTGTGTGTATATATATATATATATATATATATTATTTCTATAATTCACTTGCATTTCATCACAATTAAAAGCATATATGTTTCATACAACGCTTGTATAATTTATACATCGCTAATATTACTTATACAACACATGTACATGAAGTATACAATGCGTATATAATTTACACTTCGCTTATATAATTTATACAGCACGATTCCATTCACACAATTTAGTTTAGATTCCTCACATTGGTTTTTGTAGTGCTAAAAATCGTAGGAAGATCAGAAAAATCCGCGGCTTCTGCTAGATGGTAGAGAGCCTACTTGCGGTCACGGTGTCTCCTGTTTCATCAAATTTCGTTAACGAATGAAAAGGATATCATTTTTCAAAGTTTTGCAACACTTAGAAGTGTTATTTCCAATTCAGAATAATAAAGGTCGAACCTTTATATTTCGTTCAGAACTAGGTTTGGGATTTTCGCGAAAACGGTGGCACGTGGGGACGATCGGGGGTGCTGACGTGGAAGGGGATGGCGAGGGCTTCACGGCGCTGGTGGTTTGAGGGGGTGCGGTGGCAGATCGGAGCGGCGGCGGCGCTGGGAAGTCGATGACTTCCTGGCTTCGATTAAGGCGGAGGAGGTGATGGTGGGGGTCGTGTCGGGGTCGGATGTGAAGAGGGGGCGAAGGCGAGTCGAGTGGTGGTGGTGGCGTCGGCTGTAGGTGGCGGTGGCGGCCGTAAAAAGGGAGGGAAGGTCGGAGCTCGATGGACCGTCGAGAGCGAGAGGCGGCTAGGGTTTTCCGTGAATTTTTTTTTGAAAGAAAAAATCCTATTGGCCGAGGATTTATAGGAAATTTTAAATAGTGTTTTTACAAACGAACACCAATCCGAACCCAACGACTGTCGCCCCTAGCTAAATACCCCCATTCCGGACACAATGGGATATGTTTCTTAGGCCAATTCGACTGTTACAGTCAGTTATTTTTCAAATTAAATTATAAAACATTTTATATTCAATTTGAACGTACATTTCAATTTGCCAGGGCCACAAACTGAATCAAAAAATTCCAGAAAAATATATCTAGCTTTGTTTTGACGATACGGTCCCAACAAAACCAGTTTCGTCGAATTCTGAGCTCGTTTGAAAAATGGCCATTTTTAGGTCGACCCATTTTAACAGAAATTGACCAATCACATTTTCTTTTGCCCCGCTCACATACTAGCTTCAAAAATTATGAGATTTGAAACCTAGCAATAATTCGACATCCCGGACCCAACAAAAGTGGTTTCGTCGAATTCCGAGGTCGTATGCAAAATATCTATTTTCAAGGGCTATATATGCTATATAGCGACCTTTCTGAAAATTCATTCGGCCATAACTTTTGATCCCCGTTATGAAACTTCGATTTTTCAGATTCATTAGAAAGGTATTCATAAACAGATTGAAATATTTTCAGTTTCGCTAAAATCCGTTATATTTTCCACCCGGTACAATCAGACAAAGTTTGTATTCTAAATTTCAAACTGCCTTACTATACCCAATTCTCAATTTTATTGAAATATGCTATTTCAATTATTCAAATTCTTTGGTAATAACCAATTTTAAAAATTTTAAATTAGTTCACATTTTCCGGGTTATTACATATAATTTACATACGGTTTCCTGGTTAAAATATAAATCTCTCCTTAGAAAACAAATTTAAATAAAGATTAAATTTAAATCTAAATAAACTATAGTTCCTTTACTGACTGCTTGACGTCTGTCAAAACATCGTCCGATCCTTCACACTTGATCGATTTCCCTTTCGTGGACTTTACAGTTTAAATATTCCATCAAAAATCACTTTTAATTCTCCTTTTAAATTAAATTTTATTTAATTTAAAGTTTCAGTATTTTAAATTTCAGTTTTGACAAAACTGCATTAACATCCTGATTCACTTCTTCCTTTGCTTTATTTTCCTTGTAAATTAAATAAAAATATTATTTTTATTTAAATATTTATTTGCCCCTTTTTAATTAAACCCTTATTTAATTTTAAACAAAGTTTAAATTAAAATTTTGGTTTAAATCTTTATTTAAAGTTGAATTGGCAAAGTACCATTTTAGTACAAAGTACCAAGTGGAAAACCCCGTGCTGCGCTCATGGAATCGAGCCCAGACCCCATGGTTTTTTTGATCAATTACCACTTTGCCCAAAGTACCAATGCCAGAAAACCTTGCCCGATCAGGCAAAACCCCAATGGCCACTCACGTTTTCAACAAAGAACCACATTCCCATCCTTTCCTTCACCAACGTGTACACGCGTACCTGTGCACGTGCACAGCCCTGCCAGACACCGGACGATGTTCCGACCACCACCTGCAAGTCACGTCCGCCTCTCCGGTCACTAATGACCAACCACTCCAACTCCAGACCCTCTTCTTCTCGAAACCCTCATTCCACCATTAAACAGTAAAACACAACAGTAGTTCACCCTCAAAACTCGGCCTCCCCAGCTCGACTCCGTCCACCAGAAGTGACCGCGCCACCTCCACAAGCTTCACCAGCCTCGGTCGCGCCTCCAGCATTGGTCCTGGCCCACTTGGTCCAGTGTGGACCCGACACGACGCAGCTAAACTTCATGCATCCAACAGTCGCCTTCAACCTAAAACTACCTCGACCTCATCATCCCCTTATTTAAAAATTAATTCAGTATTTTTCCGAGCCTTCTGGGACTCAGATGAAGCTTCACCGTCGACCCCATCACCTCCGATCAAGTGGGTGGTCGGAATTTTACGAAAGCCCCAAATTTGATCATCTTCGAATTTCCCATGATTTAGATAATTAAAAATCTTGATTTCTGTTTTAAAAATCACCATTTGTTTACCTTGTTATGATTATAAAATCAAAACATGTTTTTATTCAGTTTGAAAATCCATTTAGAAAATGAATTACAGAGAGCATCCTGTGTTTATTTTAAACAGTAGTAATGGTTTCCTTTTGTTAATACTTGTTAAATTTGAATCCTTTATGACTAGGTATACGTATGTCATCTCCTTACAAATCACTTGACCTTAGCCTATTGATCTAACTATTTTTGTTAAGTTTTACACCACTTAACAGACCAGGAATTTAAACAGCAATGGTACCTTTCAAAGCATATGATATTTGAAGTTTCATGAACAAATCAAATACTTCCTACTACATGTTAAACAAGTAACCATCCAAACATGTTATTCAAACCAGAGATATAAAAAGCTAAGCCAAATCATGTTTCAAACACACAAACTGCAGGTATTCAAACAAAAAGAGAATTGCTGGTTTTACTCACAGTTTGACACCTAAAACTGCAGTAGTTAAGAACAAAAAATAAAGTGTAAGTTTACTCACCTTATAAGCTAAGAACCCTTGGCTTTTCTTTGTTAAAAACTTGTGAACTTGCTGTGTGTTTGAGTGTGTGAGATGAGTGCATGGATGGGTCCTTATATAGGGGGTGAGAATTTAATAAAATACTGGTGCATTTAAGGTTTGATGTGAAATAACAAAACAGCTTTCTAACTTGACAATTGAAAGACCAAACAAACCACCATTCCTCTCTCTCAAAACCTCACATTCTTACATCAGTTTCACATGGTATTTTAGCCTAGGTGCTACCCTCTACAACCCCTAAACCCTATACAAAACCTTCCCCCATTTGCCTTCAAGTAACATCACATTTAATATGCTAGGTACAACCCTCTTCTTACCAATGCTCTTTTCTTGGTTTAAGTAAAATATTGTGATCCTTTTATGTACAAAAAGTGTTCAGTTTTTCATTGAGTTGTCAATCCATATTTTCCTCATGTCAACTTGATTTTATAACAATTTTATTTATATGCAAACTTGCCTTGCAAGGCTAAACAAAAATCTGAAATTATGGTACATAAAAATCTATGTTGAGATATGAAAATACATAGAAAAATACTTATCAATGTCTATGATTTGAAATCTACTAGTGTAGATGGGGTAATAATGCATAGATATGATTTTATACATCCTTTGATGTGTATGTATATTTGACAAATTGGCCAATATTTTGAAAAATGCACATGAATTGTATTTTCAGAATTAAATTTGAAAGGAAAGAAAGGAATTGCAAAATCTGAAAATGCCTTTACTCTAAAATGATTACATCATGTGCCTATAAATCTCTCTAAAGACCTTACTAGCTAGTATGAGCTATCATGTGGGTGCTTTATAGATGAGATCATGAGTTGAAAGTGATTTTGACAATACAAGTTCACCTTCCAATGCATATGTAAATTCAAATGAGATAAAATTATATTTATGGTGTATGAAAGTATGATTTTTCAAAGGAATTTGACAATACAAGTCCTCATTTAAATGCATATAAAAAAATGCAAAAACATATCTATGAGATCAGAAAATTGAAAAGATTAGACAAATGTAAGTTTTCAAACTTTGAAACATATAAAAGTTCACATATTTTCTTGCATAGATCTTTGAGACAAAGAGGTGTTTAAATCCTACTTTAGGCAAGGTGTTTAATTGTGTTTGAAACAAGGGGTTTGCTAAAACAATATTTTAAAGCTTTTGAAAACATGAACAAGTATTTGCAAACCCATGGCATTTTTAAAATATGCTATGCACAAGTGTTATATATCATATACATGTTAAATATAAATTAAAACAACACTTTAAAATATGCTATCATATATAAGAGCAAAAATGTAAATATACCTTTTGACATGTTTAAATATTTTAAAGTCTTGAATTAAAAATCGTATCTGAAAATACGTACTCACGATCAATCTGTGTCAGTGATCAGTGCAAAAATCCCGGGTCATTACAATCCCAAAAACCATCCAAGCCACTGTCTCCATTTCTTTCCCCGGTAATTCGAAATCCATTCCACCAATCATTCCATAGTTCAAATAAAAATAAATTCAATTGGAAAATGCGAATTGATGTTGCGATGCTAAAGACCGAGCTTGAGCGCTCATGGACTACGAAGGGGTAGAGTTGTGATTTGAAAACCATGGGTTCGCACTGGAGCTCGAAACCTAGTTAGCAACGCTCACAATTTCTGAAGAAAACAGGGTGCGATGACTTCAGATTGTTGAACCAGTGTTCGGTATAGAGGATTTGGGTGTTTAGGGTTCGGCAAAAATGAGCGTGGTGGAGTTCGTAATCAAAACAGGAAGACAATGCAGTTTCCGCGATGGGGGTTTAGTGTTTTCTGGCATCGAAGATGCAATGAAAAGAAGGACGTCCAATTTGCGAAGGGTACGATTGTTGAACGTTGAGTCATTGGGAGGGATTTCGATCAATTTTGGATTTCGACTTTGTGAGATGCGAACTCCAGTTCGATCAAACCAATGTCAATTTGAGTTAATGAGGGAAGTCAATGCAGTTAGAAAGAGGGGAAAATTGGCTTTAGGGGTGCGTTTTCGAAGGACTGGGAAGAGCCAGCGTTGGTTTTGGAAGGCGACTGAAATAAGGGAGATACTATGCATGAATTTGGAACTTACGAGCAGTTTAGATGGTGCGTGGGAGATGGTATTTTGAGGAGTTGTTTATAGGAAGGACTGGGTATTGAAATGGCAGTGGAGTCTAAGTGAGCTCGATGATCTTATGACAGGACTGGTGGTGATGTTTTGAATCGACAACGGGTGATTGGGTTGTTACAATTTCTGAAACCAATGATGATGATATTTGGGTAGAGGAGATTCAGTATGTGGAAGGGTTGTTGTGACAAGGCTAAGATGAAGGTGTAGTTATTGAACAGTTTGTGGGCTAGTATAGTGTAAGAGGATCTGAGCAGTCTAAGCGACCGATAAAGCGGGGTAGTGGTGTTTTGGTAAGAGAAAGGGTCAAAGATGGGGGTATCATTGGCAGTAAGGTATCTGTGAATTGAAATTTAGATTCAATTTGAAATTAATTCATAAGTGGGTAATTAATTAAATAAGTTAGTGTAATTTGATAATTGAAATTTCACTAGTATTGTTTACATTGAAAACAGACGTATGAACAACATAGTGAGGATAGGGGTTCAGAAGTGCGGATGTCCGTAGTAGCAGACAACAGTAAGGTATACTTTTTAATAAAATTTAAAAATACTCAGGAGAGTTAATTAGTTTATTTGTTAGTAGTTAATTTAATTAAAAATCGTTTAATCGATAAATTAAATCAAATAATCGTAGGTGATAAATTTATTCGAGACGATTCGCAGAGGCAACAATGCAAAAATTAATGCGACGTTCGGAGAAAAAAATCACGGTAAGTAAATCTCACTCAAAAGTATATTTATTTTATTTTTATCGGTCAAAATAAATTGCTGGTTGTTTGAATGCATTCATGGATTATTGAATCATTTTGGTTATTATATATACTATATATATATTGGTTATTTAGGCTTGGTGGCTGTCGCTATTGTATATATATTGGATTTCCCGCAGTACCATTAGCGGATGCCCGCAGTATCATTAGCGGATGACCCTACGCCCCACGAATATGAGTGGATATCTTTTTATACCGCGATATCCTGCCTTGAAGCAGGATTGGTATTATTTTTATTGACTAACATTTGTGGATGCAGGGAAAACAGGTTGGAGGAATCCAACTGGATTCCTCAAATTTATTTACTGTTGTTTACATATTTATATATGTGTGCGATGTGTGAATTGAATGGATGATTTGTGTGAATATCACTCGCCCTAGATATTGATATTTTAAAATATCAAAAGGGATTTTTGACATTAAAAAGGAATTTTTTTCTGAAATAAAAGTGAAATTGAATGAACTATGAAATATTTACTTGTTTTAATAACAAAAGCAAGTAGCTGAATTATTAACAAGGCTATAAGTGGAAAGGAAAATTATTGTTTGGTAATATTAGGTTTTTAAATTCAAGTCTGAATTTAAAAAGGAAATTTATTTTCTAGAATGGGGGATTGAAGTTCAAATAAGATTTAAAACAAGAACTTGTTTTAAATATTCAAAACAAGAAAAAATGAAATTTATAAACGATGTTTATAATGGAATAAAAATCTATCATTGAAAAATTTAGAAATGGAAACTCAAGTGCTAAATTTAAAAAGGGAAACTATTTTTCGAAAGCAGGAAAGGAATTTGAAATAGAAACATGTTTCAATATTTGAAACAAGCTGTTGAAATCATAAACGACGTTTATAAATGGAAATGAATAATAATTCTAGAATAACTGGATTATTTAAATTCAAATATGAATTAAAAAAGGGGAATTGGGAATCGTTTCAAAGGAAATGATGACATCATTTTTGATATTCGGAATAAATAAAAGAAATAACTATTATTGGATAATTATAATTTAAATTCAAGTATGGATTAAAAAGGAGAATTGAAAATCATGTAATCCATTTTGATGTTTGAAAGGTAAATTGAATTGGAATAAATCCGTAAGGGTTTAAAAATAGAATTCGACTATGTCGAATTTATAAAAATATTTAATCTCAGAAAGGATATTGGATTTACATTAAATAGAAACTGTAATTGAAATTTGATGTGAAAACAAATTCTGTATTTATATTATATATATATATATTTATATATATAAGTTATATAAAATAAACTATTCCGAAGTTGGAATCGAGTTTCAAATCGATTGTTAAAATGGAAGTTTTGTTTTAACAAGGAAGCTAATTTATAAACTACGTTTATAAATGTGATGAAATAATTTTCATCGAGTAATATTGAAAATAGATTCCAAATGTAAGAAATTGAATAAAAGGTGAGGTTTAAATCAAGTTGTTGTATTAAAAACTTTTATCTGTCTCTAGATAAGAACGTTGTCGATCAAGGTCTAAGAGGTAATTAAAATACCCCAACTTGAACGACTTCACTATTATCGAGGGATGATATTAGTTTGTAATGGTAAGAGATGTCAAATTAATTAATTATTTGTATGAAGGAAATTTATAATTAGAATTCGATGATATCGATATTCTATAAATAAACTAATTCCAAGTGAATTAGACTTGAATATAGGAATCGGGGTTTTGAACTTAGTTATGAATATGGAACAGAATCATCGACGAGTTTAAATAATTTGAATTGTTAAGGTAGTTTGGATAGCGAGTTTGATTTAATGGAAATGGAGTTGGAATTTAATTATAAACGAAGTTTTAAACGTTTATATTTAATTTAATTAAAACGAACTCGCGCAGCCCTATAGTTCGAATTTTGACGATTCAGACTTCAATTGAGCATATTGAACTCAATATAAGTCGGAATTCGATGAAACAAGAAACGCCCGGACCTATTGAATGATAGTTTTATAATGGAAGAGAAAAACTTGAATTTTGTCTTATAGATTTTGAGATATATCAAAATCAAAATTTCAGAAAAACAGCGACAAAATCGTTTTAAAATTGTAAGGGTTTATTTAATTAAACAAAAGGATTTTAGTAAATAAAAATTCGAATTTCCATTAGTAAAATTCGAACTTGGGTTATAAAATAAATATGTACCCAAGTAGAGCAAGTGAATTGGATTTTGTAACAAAACCAGATTTTTAATTTATTAAATGGAATCGACCAATTAGAAATGGTTAATAAATGAAATTTTGAGGTTGAACTTAACTTTAGTTAAGCAAATCGAGTTGGTAAATTTAGATTCGAAAATGAATATGAAACTCGAACTAAAATGGAAATTTAACGGATCCATAAGAGAGTTAAAAGTAAATTTGAACGTGATAGGTTCAAACTTAAAATGGTCCAAGTAAAGAAGCTAATTAACTAATTAGCGAATGGAAAGTGATTAAAGTGAAAAGTGTGGAATTGTTTCGAAACAAATTGGGAATGAGGTTATATATTTTAAACACGGTTGATTCAAACTGTAAATGAATTTATTCAAACTATAAATGAATTGATTCAAACTATAAATGAATTGATTCAAACTATAAGTGAATGGAGTGGTCGAATTATTTACAGAATTAATTAGTGGGATTGAATGTGGTGAAATCAAAATAGCCGTATGGTTTTGAATTAAATGGGAGTGCAAGTGTACGTATATCAGACAGGTATGGGATGAAGAATATGAAGAGAGTATGAAGGTTATAAATTAAGTGCCCGACAAAAAGGTACATGTTTAATTTCCATATGAGGTTCTATGCGCCAAATCGGCAAGCCGTTTGGCTTTTTGATTTTCTTTTTGAATGGAAAGGGCCTAGAGAGGCGAGTTGGGGTTTGAACTATTGACCGGTACAAAGGAGGTGCTGGCGAAATTTTCCGAAAATTTAAGGAGTTAGAATATTTTTAAGAAAATTTGATAACAGAAATCGATATAATGATATATATAGAATTCGCTAAGAAATGAATTTAATATAAAATATTAGGAAGGGCTAGTGATTGTGAAATTGTTTGATTGATGTATATTTTTTCCTTTTGATAGTTAAATCACCGACTATCAATGATTTTTGACCATCATTGTCAATACGGAGAGACCGGTTGGATTTAATATCCGAAAACCACTCCGTATAGGCATAGACGTTGCAAATAAAATTATACTGAAGATAATCGAAGACGGAGTGAAATGCAAGAGCTGTTATGTTTGTCCAGTCCCAGGACAACTTGTATGGACGAATGTCTGATGGAGTATTCCTAACGGTCACATAAGACGATCTTTTCAAGGTATTATGTCTGGTGGCGGAGAAATTCGTTTCTCTTAGCTGTTATACTCGTAATATTTTTGGGAAGATCAACTAGTGATTTGACGGGTTTGATGATGTGGCATTCAAAGTGTATGGTGGCCAGATGTTCTAAAAGATAGACGTAGCCTCAAGCTTCATAACCGGAAAATGACAAAAATCGGGCAGGCAGCATGGCTATGTGGGTCGCTCCCATTAGGGTGTATAATCATCTATCTAGAGAAATTCCTTTTACTTCTTTAATCTATTTCAATGTCGTCCCTTTCCGGGAAACGGTGGTTTGAGCCCAAACGTTGGTGATGTACATTCGATACACTCAAGCGAAATGAGTGGTCGGTCATGTGTGGGCCGGGTTGTAAGACGTTCTTTTTAAACCCAGTGTATTCCCCTCTAGAGATACACTATAGGCAGGTGGTCCCATACCTTGTCATAGTTGGAATCCAATCTCCAATAAGCGCCCTGCGATTTTTGATTTTATACTATATATGTAGAGCATGAGATGCAAGCGCTCTAACACGCTTTACTATTTGGTTATTTATTTGATTAGACATTATTATAATATCACTGGATTTTGATATCAAAAATATTTTGGGTTATAGTAAGGTAAAAACCATCCATGTTTATGTGTGGGATGGTCTTACTATTATCCTTTTCTTTCAAAAGTTTTTTTTCAAAGTTAAACAATATGGTTGGAGTTTACTCACACCAGTCCCATGACTGACCTAGAGTTTATTTTGTTTGCTTTTTCCTAAACTCCTGGGTGCCCAAATTTGTACGGACAGTCAAGTGTTTCAGGATTTTACAAATTCACCGATAAGCTCAAAGCAGGAAGCATCACCATTAGTTACTTAGAGGTTATTTCCGCTGTGATATGATATATTGTACTCTGATAATGGTATGTATATACAATACAGTTTTGTATTTCAAAGTTATGTTATATAATACAATCTATTCGTTCCGCTGTGAGATTCTGTGTTGTTATTTCTATTCTTCTTCTGTCTGTTTCTATTTCTTTAACCCTAATGACTCATATTTCTGTATTATTTGAGTTGGACATGTATTGTAATAGTCAGCTCTGATAGTACGGATTTGAGGGCCACTACAAGAACTTTCTTCAACTAGAGTTCCATCGAACTCCGTTACCCATGGAGACGTCGATGGGATGATTAAGAACTTATCAATGGATTTAAACGCTCGAATCGAGCGATACGAAGAAGCTTTTAATACCTTTCTTTGCTCAGATTAAGGATAGAATAAAAAGTGCTTCAAGGTCGGCTGGTCAGGCAGATATTGTTGGAACTAGTACTAATGTTCCTCAGCCTGCGACTCGGGACTTGGGGGCAACAATGCAAACTAATCAGCTGGCTGACACCGCTCCTCGGAACGGTGATGGTCCTGCTACACTTGGGGGCACCCTTATCCCGACGTCGCTTCGGCCTTTGACGCTTGGCTTGGTCATGTTGCGGGCTCCATTGTTGGTAATGTTGCTCAAGCACCAACGCGCGTAGCTTTGGATGGTAGTGCTCCCACTGTTCTAGGAGTTAGGACTGTGCCCGATGCGGCCTCTGTAGTTGAAATTCAATCAGATATTCTTCTCGCTAACCAATCGATTCCTAGTTTGTACTTCAACACCGGGGGAACCAGTGTCTCTTTGGATAATCTGAACCAGTTACATGTTTCGATAATAGATCTCAAATCATGGATTGTATTCGTCGATTCACTCGAGGCGGTGCCTCTCCTTCAGACTTGGATTGTGCTGCTCGTAGTCCGTTCTCTTTGGATATAAGGAATTCTCGTAATCCACCAGATTTCAAGCTATCGGTATTGGAACCTTATGATGGTTGGAAGGATCAGACTTCTCACTTGATGCGGTGTATTCTGCATATGGAAGTTCTCTCCGCTTCAAGAAGCGTTATGGCAAAGTGTTTCCTGCTTTACTTGACAGATATTGTTGTTATGTGTTTCAGGCAGCTAGAGACGGACTCTATCACTTCTTGAAACGCTTTGGTTACCAGGTTTGTGGAACAATTTAGGTTCAACGTCGCTCGTCTGAAAAGCGTCATGACTCTCAATGGCATTAAGAAGAAAAACGATGAGAGTCTATGGAAATTCTTAAAATGATTTACTGTTGCGGTGGCTTCGGTCGGCAGACCCGACCCTTCTATAGTGTTGATGCCCGCAGTATTAGGATTTCTGGATAAATGTGACTTTAATACTTCTATACACTAGGACCCACCGAGGGATCTCAGAGAATTCTACTTTGAAGCTGAAAGATTCCTTTAGGAAGAAGATGCGAGGACTGACAAAAAGGTTCTCGAAGCTAATGCTGTTAAGGGCGGGGAACCGTCCGACTTTAAAAGGCCAAAGCTACTGCTACTAGTAAACCCTCCTCGGTGAATGATCATAATGCGGTCTGGAGACAACCTAGGTTCCATTCTTACTTGGAACTTACACACACCCTCGAGGATATTTATCGGGAAGTTCGTCCCACTGCTCCCTTCGAAAAGGCTCCCGTCAGGGAGCCCACTTGTTGACGGGCAAAATTATCGCATGCCAACACTCAATGTGTATGTGTGAACAATTATCCAAATAAGCAGTAAAGTATGTAAATGCAGGGAGACACAACCTTTATAGTGGTTCAGTACCAACACCTACGTCCACTCTATCATCATCATTCATCGTATCTTTCATCGATTACAAAGTTGTATAAGTTTGGACAATGACTAAGTTCAGAGTGTTACAATGGAATAGCAAAATATATGCTTGTTCTACACTTTGACTAAATTTCCCTTCTTCCTCTTCGTTGAAAAGCGTTGACTTGGTCAACAATATCCAAGTTTGGTGTTCATGTCCATGAAGTTCAAAAGTAGCATAACAATCCTTGTTAATGTTCAAGTGTTGAAGAAAGACATGCATGCCATGTTTTAATTATCCATGTCATCTCTCATGGCCATGGTGGAGGTGTTGGAAGCTTTGGAGCTCTCAAGGTCCAAAAATTCCAAGGGAGAAGGATCCAAATGAAGGCCAAGGCTTGGGGTATTTATAGGAGGAAGGTTAGGTGGGACTAGGTGAGCAGCGGCACCTACTGAAGCCAATTTTCGCACCAAAACAAGGCTCTACACAGAAAATTCGCACCCTCTGGTGCGGTGGGGGATCAAAATTTCGAACCCACCTATGGGGTTCTAAATTTCGACCCCACCAAGGGGTTCAAAATTTCGACCCCACAGGGGGTGCGAAAATTAGACCCACCAAGGGTACGAAATTTCGAACACTCTGGACGGGTTCAAAATCGATAGAGGGTGAGGTGGAAACCACATAGCCGAGGGAGTCTAAATTCCTGAACGCGAAGTAAGGGAACCAGCGGTTTTACTGGTTTGGAGGAATCTGAGCTTCCGACATGGAGAAAATCAGATGAATCGGGCAGTACCCACAGTTTATACCGAACCGGCTAGGTCGATCGCCGCCGGGACTGTGGGGGCCCGGATCCCCCACCGGTGCTGCGCCCGGACCCGATTGACGGCTCGCCTGGGCCCAACAGAGGCCACCTGATAGAGGTTTCGGGTCTCCTTGTGTTTGCGACGTGACTTTGACCCAACTGCTTTGTATTTTCTGACGCTTGAGTGCGTCGCTCACCAAATACTTGACGTGTGACATCTTTGACAAAAAAGCGTGTCAACAGTTGTTTTATCCTTAAACAACAATCAGAGTTCCATTTAAGGATCACCACTTAAAAATAGTGGGGGCAATCCACACTTGAAAACTCCCCTCATGCTACTAATGACATTGCTGTAGTACGAGGAGGCTTTTACCAGTAAAGATTGCCCCCAATTTCTTTAGTATTTCCACTTTTGGGAGTGTCCTAAATGAAGTTTTCCTTCTCTTTTATTTAAAAAAAATACGAAACAATCCACCAAAGTTAGAAAGCTTATAATTTTGTGAAGTTAAGGATGGATCATCAAACTGATGTGCACTCAGAGGCTTCGGTTCCCAAGCATTAGGATAGACTTGAGTCATCACTTGGGTCATGGAAGTATCTCATTGGATGGCGAGCGTGTTTTAGTAGGAGGCAAACTCGAGAAGCGACATAGGTGAGTGAGCACTCTCGCACAGTTCAATGGAGGGCGGCTAATGGCTTTGTTCTTGACAGAGGAGGTTGGTTGGGTGATAGGTTTGAGGAATGGGACAACTCTTGGTTGAAATAACGCCTTTACATGATACTGAGTTCTCTTGTGGCTGTGGGTGACCATAATCAGAGTTGAACTTATGACACTTTTTGGGTTTGGTGGCGTGCTCTAGGCGCTTTTAGGACTTACGGGTCGTTGGGTTCATCGAAAGAGGAGGTCGTTCAGGAGATCATCAATTTGCTAATGGATGTGGTGAAGTTGTATGATGGGGATTATAGATTGCATGACCATGAGCTATTTAGTGAAATGTCAACAAGGTTTAAATATGAAGCGAAATGTTTCTGAGAACTGATTTATGTTGGGTTTATAATTTGTGTGTTTTGTTGTTATGTAAGCAATGGTAATTGGGTCCTTCTCATTTGATTAGTTTATCCTTATGTACTATTTCGGAATGTTAGCAGATAGGATGATAAGTAATTTTCTATGGATGTGGCGTATGGTAGAAATAACTAGTGGGGAATTTGGAATCAGAAGAAGGGAAGAAAGGGTAATGTGTGGTTTCATGTCTGGTTTAGAAGTCAGAGTATTTTCGTTTTGTAGAAGATGGATTAGCGATGTTAATGAGGATGATTATATGTAATAATATAATTAATGAAATTTGTTTATAATTATTAAGTTAATTTATAAAAGTTGTGAACTTAATTTCTTTTTAGTTTTAGGTCCAAATCCAACGCGATCAACCACTTTGGGTTCATAACAATGCTATCTACATTTTGGAATGGGATTAATTGAATTTTGAGCTAGCTAGAATTCTGACTAATTTTGAACGCGTGTTTGAAAGTTAATGGAATTAGAATGCGAGCGATAACTAAAATGATGGTGGGTGAACCTCACCTTTTTGATTTATCGGTGTAGTATATATATAGTAGATTAAATTTTGATTTATCTGCTTGATTGTGGAAATTGATAGTTATATGGTTGGTTCAAATTATCTTACAAGCAATTGTCTATTTGAATTGATTTAATTGGATAATTGTTTGAATTTAGTCTAGGATCGTGACATAGCATCTTGAAATGATATTAGATTGTTTTAACCTAATTTAGGATCACAACATAACATTTCAAATTGATATTAAACATTTTCGAGTTTATTTAATTTTTGAACTTATTACTAGTATTTTAACATATATGAACTGTTCAAAAATATTGATTTGGTTATGCATCTTAAATTAATTGAAGTATATGCTTAGTGTTCTTGATTTAGCTAAATAAACATCATTTGGGAATTGATTGAATTTATTCTAATTGACATTTGTTAGAAAACGAACACCCGTTTTGCTATTTTATTAAATTGGACATTTTATATATGCCAATTAATTTATATTAATCAAATGTTATATCAATTGTTGACTGCTAACTGGTTTTTTATTTACATATGCATGTTTATGTAAATACCAGTGTTGACTGAAAAATTAATTGAATATATAGTTGCTTATTTAAGTATCATTGTGATTGTTAAGTCCAATGAAATAAATGTTTTTAAATTTTAGTTTTATCTATCTTTGCTTATGGTTTCTCTAAGATAGAGACGTAACCCTCACGTAACTGCAATCTTTAAGTACATTGAAACGAATGTTCAATCATTGTTTATTTATTTCATGATATTTTTATGGAAAAATCATTATTTAATAATGTTTTTAAGTAAAGTAAATTTATTTATTAATCATGTTTAAAGTTAATAATTATTCATCAAAAATTATTTTCAATAATTTTATAATAATGTTTAAAGTTAATAAATTTTTATTTTAGACAAGATTTAATAGTTGGTAACTATTTATCTAAAAGTTAAGTTATTTCTTTGTTAATAGTTTTGAATTTAAACAACAATCTTATTTATAATGTTTGAAGTTGAATTCTTGTTTTATCAACAATATTTTTTAACTAGTTATTTACATTGTTAAAACACAATCAAACATCTATGTAATTGATAAGGAATTTAAGATTTTCATAATATAAAAATAATAATGACTATTTATTTAATTGGTTTAAATTTAACAATCATTCACTTTTAATGGTTTGAAACTTTTTAATCATCCATTAAGGTTGCCTTGGAATAAAATATTTTATTTTATAAATATTAGAAATTAAGAAATCATTTCTTTGGAAGGTTAAAAGAGCTTTTATAGATTACTCTTTTGACATGGTTTTTAAGTAGTGAAAATTAGTGTAGCATCCCTAAAATGTTTGGAAATGTAAACGCCTCCCCAACTTTTATTTCAAAGCGGGTCCCTAGAATGGCAGTTACGTGTTTTTCATTAAAAAAACGCGTTGCCATATAAAAAAATTCTAAATTCTGAAAATATTTCTGAAAACTCTCAGAAAAAAAGTTGCATACGTGTATGCAACTATTAGCAATCGTTGCATACATGTATGCATTTATTTGAATACACGTGAACTAAAATGTGCACGCGTTCTGAATAACTGCATACAAGTATGCATTTATTCAGAATAATTGCATAATTGTATGCAGAAATGTTTGAAGGCGGAAGGCTTCACGCAAATTTGCATATTGTATGCGGTTTTTCTGTATAACTGCATACTTGTATGCGCATATACGCAAGTGCATGTTTTACACGCAGAATTTGCATAATTGCATGAAAACATGCATGTATTTCATAAAATCTGCATACATGTTGATGTATGCGTGTATGATGCTGTTTGACATAGAATTGAAATAGATGCATACATGTATGCAAGTATTTGAAATATGTGTATATGTCATTGAATTTTACTGCATTTTCGCGGTTTTTGTGTATTTTTTTATTTTGTTGTGTTTTTTGATTGTTTTACCACTTAATTTTTTTTCGATTAATTGTTCTATTTAATTATGAATTTACATGATTTGTTCTATTTTTTTAATGAATTTTCGAAAAATAGGGACCTAATTTATAATAAGTTTAGGACCGGATGTAAGCCTAATTTTGAAACTTTATAGGGATGTGTGCCAAACGGACCCTTTTAAGTAATCGTCTCTTATTTATATATTGAGAGTCATTAAAGAAAAATATTTTAAATATCGTTTGTTTAATTTATATAAAGAATTATTTAAAAGGGCTTAAAAAATGAATGTCTTTTTAATGAGACATCTTATGAAAGGATTTATCGAAGGATTTATAAAACGAACTTAAGATTTGATTCTCTGAAATTAATCTTCTGAAATATGGTGGCATGAGTATGTGTTCTCATTTAACACTGAAGGAATCATGTTTGACTTTATTCTTATATCTATTCCTTTTTAAAATCATTTTTCCCCTTTAAATATGATTTGGAAATAAGAATGATTTTTGAATGTACTTAATATAAGTTATGAATATATTTTCTATGTTTTGAAAATACAATATTTTACAAATATACTTAGGATAGTGATATAAGTATATGAACACTTCAAGTAAATATTCTAAAATGAGATTTTATAAATGAAAGATTCATTTTAAATAGGCTTGATGATTATTATAGGAAGTTAAACCCTTAGATGGTCGTTGTTTATATATTTGGTAGCTAAATGACCGACTATCAAATTTGGGTACAAAGTTCGATTGCCATTTCGAAGAGACTAATATCGAACCTAGTTGTCCGAGAACCACTTCGATCTTACTATAGCGTTTCGAATTTGAATTATCTCAAAGATGATGGAAGATGGAGTTATCTGGTTTCATTCAGGCCAAGATGGAACTTGTATGGATGAATGATGGCATTGCAAATATACTTAGAAGGCAGTATTGGAATTCTATGATGGTCTGCTTTTTTAAAATGGTAAAAACGTGACCATTATTCTCATCACCTGGGAAATTGTTAGAGTAGTGGAAAGCCGTAGGGCTATGTAGGTCATGTCCATCAGGATATGATGATCTCATATCTAGTGTCAATCTCTTTGTATGCTTTGGGGCTGTAACGACCTACCTTTTTCCCCATCAAACCGGTAATTAAACCGACTTAAAACGTTTACAAAGACGGATTGTAAGGGGCACTTACACATTGAAATAGAACAAAAGAAGTTTTCATTATCATAACAATAATTTTACATCTTAGTTACAACGATACATCAGAATACAACAGATACACAGTGGAAAAATATAAAACTCTCAGCCGAATAATAATGATCCAAGTGACAACTCCAGTCATAATCTAGCACTCGTTCTAAACTGACTCCAAGACTAATCTGCAAACCATAACTTCCAGGATGCCCATATGGAAAATATTGGCACCCATAGTTTAGGTGAAGGAACAATAGACTCCAGGTTAGTCATATGACTGGTGTGAGAAACCGAAGCAGTTAAATTGAGATTTATTTTAAAGTGGGGTATATCAAAAGACTACGCTGTATAAACACCGAACATGTTTTCCCCTTATGAATACCAATGCATAAAATTTGCAATACTTTTTGAAAAATGAAGCTACCATAAGATCTTTGGCACACACACAATGCAAACGAACACATATGCGAGGTTTCTCCTTTTGATAACCAAAAAAGCTTGATACATAGAAAATACTCTAATATTATTATTTGTGCATAAATGTATCAATCTTTGCTTACATAATGCCTCATTCTATAATGTTGACATAATGGTATACAACTAAAAAACCGTAAGGGCTTGTAGTGGAGAATGAATTTTCAACAAATGACTAAACTAAGGACCTTCCTTAACCAACGAGTACACACCTCTAGAGGGATGTCCCGAGAACCAAACGGGTTCTCTCCCAACACAAAGTCGGGCTATCCCTTAACTGGATAACTTGGAGTACGCCTGAGTACGTCATCTTCCGGTCGTTACCAATCTATAACTGTCCCTACAACATCAACATCCACATAAGTAGAAGCAACCACATAAGTAATACTTGGACTCCATACTATGGTACATTTTTTATCTAGAAGGAGACGACACACCCATGCATTTTTTCCTATTTCGGTAATTTCCAAGGTGTGAGGCTTGTCGAATACCACGTTACAAAAAGCTACACTTAAACTAAGCCATGCTTTGATCATCAATAGCTCGACCACTTGGTATACCACACTGTCATTTCAAAACAAATAATTGATAATTACTAACCATATCACCTTTGAGCTCGTACGTCTCAAAGAAGGGTGTTAAGCTAAGAGAACATATTCTCCTCCACCAACATGAATATTTTTAGTAAAGACCAATCACACATTACAAAATACAATATCAGACACATATCCATACAAGTCCATTCTGGGTCTGAACGAAACCAAAGGCGCTTTATTCCATGTCTAATAAAAGAGTGAATCCCTTGCATTACACCAAATCAGCTAATTAGCAACACTTATTCTTTTAAAGATTGTAACAGTTATAATTGATATGAAATACCAATGGTTATTTTTGTTGGTTTTCCGTTATAACGGTTGAAACTATTAGGATGCTTATTGACAATGTAAATGTTGTTAATCAAGTAGGATAAATTGGTAATTTTTTGGATTTTTTTGAATTTAGCCTCATTTTAATAGTTTATTACAGACTTAGCCCACTTTTTTGAAATATATCAAACAGAGCCCATTTTGGCCAACTCAGCACTAACGTAATATTGGATTGAGCCGGTACACGCGTACACTGGTGCAATCCGAGATTATGCCAGTTTAAAAAAAATTGTTCTTGCTTGAGCATAATCCGTTATTCCGTCTAACTAGCGCAATTTCGAATTACGCCAGTTCACAGAACAAAACATTCCCATGTCATTGTAATGTGCCAATTCAAGTCATTTAGTTACTGTTCATTCTTCATTTTTACGGGCAAGAACGGAACTTTTTTATCTTCCCGTTCATTTAGTTGTTCATTAAACAAAATATTCCTACTATTCATTCTTCATCTTCCCATTCATTTAGCCATAACTCCTCTCTTTTTTTCTGTTATAAAATCTGAAAGCTTCCGCACAAAAAAAGTTGCACAACTTCTGATCCTCCACGCATTCGTGCCTAGCTCCGCGCCGATAGCAGTTCGACCTCCCCTCCTCTTCGTACAACCAGCCTTTGCATGTGTCTTATCCTTCTCTGCTTCCTGCAACCACCCACGTCACCTCTCTATCAGATTTGAGCCATTTACATGTGTAGGAGGCATACGGTATCAATAGTTATGCTTTTAATAATGTTTTTCAGTGTTTGCATTTTAGATGTAAAAGTTTAGTTATCCCTATGCTCAATCTCCCTTCTTGATCTTTATTAAAATTCAAACCAGTGCATCAGTATGTTGGAGTAACAAGAAGTGGGTAGAAATATGCAATGTATAGGGATCGGTTCTCATTGATTAATAGTCGACCTGGAGCCAAAGTAGCTCCGGTCCATGCACTAATCAGTCAACCAGTCAATCTCTGTCAGGGAAGCGGTAGAGGTGGATTGCACGAGTAAACTAGGATTAATGGGCATGCATGTGTATTTGGATGTCTAGTGGTATTTATATGTGTCAAATTTGTCTTCCATCTCGGATTGCATGCATTATGAGCTCTGGGTTTCTTTCTTCCCCTGCGTGCATTTCCCTACTTAGTTATTTAGTGACATTATCAGCTCTCGGATTGCATGCATTATGACCAAAACCATACCTGCACAAAGTTTGAGTTCGATCCGGTCCTAGACCCTGAAGCTAGCCCGATGACCGAATGTCTGAAAGAACTGTACCATTCATGTCGAAGCAGCCTGCCGACTGCATATTTGGAAGCCAACCAAGCGCGTCTAGAACTGTAACGTTTGTGTTGAAGGCGATCAACAGACCTCTGGCCAAGTTTGCCTCTTTGGTCATGTCCGGAAGAAGCTTGGCCGACATAAACTTCACTTCTGAAGTCATTCCGAAATACGTATCTGTAAAGGAGGCAGTTCTCACCTCCGATTGCTCACCTCAATCAAACAGTCCCTTCGCCCAACAAACTGCAGTCGGGCACCACATCGACTGTAGGGAGGACTCAAGAGATACTTCAAAACTAGAGCCCTAAAGCTGGACGGTGCATGAGAATAGCAGGCTGGGCGCTGCTATCAATGCGACATGTACAAAAAGGAATTTTTTATTTTAGTGAACTGGCGCAATTCGAAATTGCGCCAGCTAGGCTCAATTTTGGCTTGCGTCCAAGCAAGAACAAAACTTTCCCAAGCAAGAATAAAACTTATTTTTGAGCTGACGCAATTTCGGATTGCGTCAGTGTACACGTGTATGACGCAATCCGAAATTCGCTAGTGTGTTCTGGCCAACTCAGCGCTGAGTTGGCCAAAAGTGGGTTATATTTGATATAAAATAGACTAAATCTGCAATAAAATGTTAAAATGAGGCTAAATTGAAGAAAACCCTAATTCCACTTTTTTTATAACCATTCTAACGCATCGGAGTGCGTACATCTAGGTTTTCCCCTTCTTTCTCCTCTCTTGCGGCCAAATAGATTAAATTTTCGTTTTTGGTTTTCAATGAAATCACTTACTATTATCGTGCTTTTCCAATTTGGAGCAGCTATTCTTGCCATCGCCTTCACCGAGGTATCAGAAAGACCTGCCTTCGTCTCGTTACTTGCGAGACCCACCATCTCCTTGGTATCAAAATGTTAAAGTTTGTGCCCTAGAGGCAATCTGTTTGATGTGAGTAATAATAACATTGTTAGTATTATAATTTATTTGGAATAAAATATTCTATTGTATTATATATACTGCGTTTTATAAATATTAACATAATAGAAGTCCTTAGAATAATAATATGAAATTGTATCGTTCAAGTAAGACTTGGATTTGAGATTATATGATATGTTAAGTATTATAATTCTTAAATGTCCCTAGTCAAGTTTTATTGTTTATATAGGACAACAATAAAACATTGAGACTAGTATGTTGATTGACTGATGGTCACAACTCATTGATCATTAATACAAGTGATATTAATGTCAAGACATAAATACGTATTAGAGAATAGCGTATTGGGCTGACCCAACATGAAAATAACTACGTTGAATATAATTAATAATATCATAGTAATTTTCATAGTAACAGTGATGTAACGATCCTCAAAACTGAAATCATTATAATTTTATTCGAAGATATTTGTATTTTGATATCATCGAAAGTTACTCGTAATAGAGTTGACGATAAAGGTAATTATTGGATATGTCTTGAATCAAATGAAATTTATGAATGATCTAGATGGAATTTAACACTATAAATATATATGTAGAATTATCCAAGGGCCTCTTGATTGAGTGAGACTATAAAATGCATGGCCGTGCTCAAATATTGATTTGTTTATATATAGTCAACTCATCGATCAAGATAAACGGATTAAATTATAAAGAGGATGTACAAACCATGCCTTGAGTTTAATTCTGGATATACTGATTAAAAGGATAATATTACATTGATACACTGAACACAAAAGGATGGTATCGAATCATTGATATTATTATAACTTGGGTAACAGTGATGTATGACTAGATGCCACTCACTGTTTACAGTTTAAATAGTGTTTAAACTATGGCCAAAGTTATGATAACCTATAAGGTCACACATAAAACCATTGTAAAGGGTCACACATAAAAGCATTGTAAAGGGTAATAACTATTCTTAATAAAGGAGAATGAAAGGGTTTGACTTTTTCTTCCTTTTGAATGGTTGAAAGGGTTAACTAAAATTTTGTGATGATATATTATAAAAGCAAGGTCGGTTCCTTCCTTTTTGATATATCACAAAATCACGAGAATTAAAAAAAACCTAGTTCCAAACTTCGGCTAGTAGTAATCTCCCCCTTCTCGATTCCGTTCGACGTGTTCGAGAATTACGCTTGTGTATCTCCGGTAGAGATGCTCTCATGCCAGCGTTTTGATTTGATTCAATCATAACAAGATTCATTTAATTTCGAGATTAGAAAAGGTACACGTTTTGATTCGAATTTTGTAACGACCCGCCATTTTGACTGTGCCAAATCGACAAAACACGTCAGCTCGAAACGTTCAAAACAACAGATGGTTATTAGCTTCTGAGGTAAATAGAATAAATCACAGAATCACAGACACAAATACAGAGCAATATAATACCTCCCAGCGGAAATTACAAAATACAATAGTAGTTCATGAAGCTACTAAATAAATTTTTACATCAGAGTTTACATAAATAATACAGCGGAGATATAATACAATAAATAATTGATAACTGTCTGAAACAGAATGACAGAAATAACTGAACAACTGGAACAGCTGATCAACAGGTAGATATAGATTAGCCAAAAACCCAATATAAGCTCCAACTCCAAAGATGAATCTCGAAACTAGAATACTCGATCTGACCCGAGCAATAATGTAAAACAAAACAACTCGGATCAGGACTAACATTCTCATGGAAGTAAATCAACTCAAATGAATTGTTCAATGAAATGCAATCAGTAACTTAAAGGACGTTTGGGATCACCATCCTCTAAGGATCCGTCAAACTAATACTATATAGTATAATACGCTATATACAATAGTGTCTATCAATAAAGTAAAAGTATCAAAATAGCGTAAGCGGGATTACCATGATTACCCTTACACTGTTTATATATTCCCATAGTATATACAGTACCATAATTTCTCCGTAAACTGGAGGTTGATCAGAGGGCACTCCATATAAAACGGTACAAAACAAAGTCGTAGTGGGATCGTATAAGGCATGTGACAAGGCACGCAAGGAATGCCAGGGTGGATTCACCGTTTGCAGAGCTGGACTGGTGGTAACGCATAGTAGCTACTACCGCCCACCTCGATATACACTTCCATAATCAAAAGGGCCCAAATCGAATTTCAACAGTAATAGAATAATATCGAAGAAGTGTGCTCGATAAGAGGTATGACCTCACTTGGTCCGTGCATAGCTCCTGTTTTAGCCACATCAAGCTGACTCAAGGTAGTCAGGGTCTCGTAATTAATATGAAATAAAATAAAATGGAGTCGTTTGCCAAATCATACCCTTCACTCTGGAACTCCACCGCGTACACAGTTGTTAAAGTGGTTTTCGGTATTGGTAGAGAGTATGACAATAGTCGATCTCGGTCTCTTTAACAACCAAACGTTTACATTTTTCACACCGTGGCCATTATTTTATAAATCACTTTATGAAATAGTTTATACGAAATCTCATATTCGAAATTGAAATCAAATTTAAATATTTATTTCAAATATATTCAATTTTTGGAAACAACTCAAATCGTTTAAGTCAAATCGATTTATAACCATATCGTAAAGATTTCAAATATAGTATAAACTAATACTATAACATTTTAACTTCGATAAAATTTCCGAAAGTATTCATATATTGAATTACAAATCCAAAATCGACTTATATTTAAGTTATACCGTAAATTTCTCAATTTCCATTTAAATCGTTACTAAACCATTTAACATCGATAGTATTTTGGTTTGGTTTATATTCGCAAAAATTCAAGTTTGAAACAATTCAAATAATTTAAAATTTTCCTTTATAAGAAATCGCTTTAAGTCGATTCATTTAAATCAAACATTTTGGTTCGAACTCGAATATACTACTCAAGTCAAAAATTACATTTCAATTTAAACAAATTATATCGTACTTTATAATTCAAGTCATATGGTTCAAAATTGTGACTTCTACATTTGGAATCAAAATCTTATATTTCCATTCAAACAAATTTCTATATAAAACCATTTTTATGCATCAATTTAACAAAATTCTTAATTCAAACCAAACAATATAAAAATCAATTCCGCATATAACATATATATATATTCCAATTCATGTTTAATCAATTAAAATTTGAATTCAATTCATATCGATTATAAATTAAAATATAAATTAATTTACCCAATTCACATTCATTTCTACTAAAATTTCGTATCAATTCGAATTCATAACGTAATATGAGTTCATTCGTTATTCAATTATCGTTATATAAATTTATATCTTAAACTTCGAAAATCGCGAAATCTAACTTATCCATCTTGAGTTTATTATTACAGTTATAAAATATAGAATCTTAAATTAATATAAAATTCTCAAATCAGTTGACTTCGAAAACATGACCAACGGTGTCCGTATATAGTTTTCTACCCTATGGTTAAGTAATACGGATATTTATCATTTCAATCCGCGATTTATAAAATTTCTACGGGTCTATCATTTCAACCCGCGATCCCAAATTCATTAAAAATCGTTCAGGTCTATCATTTCAACCCATAATGATTTTCCCTATTCTAATGTTCGTTCGGGTATGTATCATTTCAACCCTCAGTGATTTTTCCTAAAACTAGGGTATCAACAACAATCGCATAGCATCAATCACGGTAGTATATCATCAGTGTAACTACGTGTCATATGAATATGTCGTGTCACTTATGAAATGTGAATATATATCAAATCAAACAATTTCTATCAGCAGTCTTATAGATTTCATATAACAGTTCATTATTGATCTAACGTCCATGAAAAATGTACGTCAGTGTGAGATAAACTCACCTTTCGTGGCACGGAAATGGAGACAACCTCCGAACTTGACACCGAATGAAACGACGACTTCTAGGCACCATCCAGAATGAATTTAACTCGGCAGCAACTAAAAATATATTTTATTTTTATGAGAGGAGGTCAAGGAATTGTCGATGGCTCCGTACGGTTATCGGGTTTGGGACGGGTTTTGGAACTCAACACCAAAATCGATATAAAATAAACACAACAATTTTTTTTCAAAATAATAATAATAATAATATATATTTATACGAAAAGTAAACCCAAAACAATTTCTTTATATATATACAACTATATATATAAACACACACATAAAATACACACAACACATTAAAATATATCTGCACACACTCTCATATGTAGCTAACACACAACTCACACACCTACACAGAACACACACTAATCACGCAACACAACTCCACACTCGACACTAACACACACAGATGTTACACCCACAAAACATCGTTGCACTCTAACATAAAGTATAAATATAGCTCACGTAACACACCACTAAACTCACGCACAGGTGTTGTCGCTTCAGCTCAGGTTTGGTCAGCACTAGCAGAGAAGGACAGGGGGCGCGACTGAGGGAAGGGAAGTAGGAACAGCAGGGACTGTGTTGGCGGATCTAGGCGGAGCTCGGGTGCGGGCTCAGGGGAGAAAAGGGTCAGCAGGTTTCTGGAAATGAGGGTGCGGACTAGTTCGAAGGGTGGAGTGATGGGAATGAAGCAAGTCTCGTTGCTTTAGGCGGAGGCTGTTGGGTAGAGTTCGGATGCGAGGACAGCAGGTAAAGTTGGCTTGGGCGCGGGTTTTCAGATCAAGGCGGTCAGGGAAGGACGGAGGACAGTGGCGCCCGGAGTGGGGTCGGAGGTGGAGTGTTAGTGCAGTTCAGTGGAAGGTCGGCAGCAAGCTGGGTTCGGGAAGTTGGAAAAATGTGGAGAGGAAATTTATATAGCCATGAACTGATTTATGGGATAGGAATATGCAATGGGAAAAGGATTAAAATGGCAGCCTTTCTATTTCTTGAGCCAAAAGAAAAGGAGTAGGAGAAAGAATCGGTAGGCTCTTGAATGAATCAGGCGACATAGGGAACATAAAACGAATGATTTGAATAGGTTGCTTGGAAAACGAAGAACGTGGAATGACACCCGCTACCAAAAGGGAACATGCATGTTCAAGCAATAATGCATTCTTCTGCATACCAATTGAAATTAATTTATATTTTTTTAAGCGTAGGAAACGGACAGCTACAAGCACACATATCCTTTTTATGCTGAAACGTATGGTTTCAATTTCAAAAGAAACCGACGTCTAGAGATGGAATAGAAGTAATTAGTTGGATCAACAGTAAAAACGAAAGGACAGTAAAAGAAAATAAACCCAACATTTAAAAAATAAACCAAAATGGAAAGACATGCATGGAATGTTCCCTTACAACACTTTAGAATTAAAATAAAATGCGTGACTAGGAAAACTAAAAGGAACGTATACATTTGAAATTAAGGCATGCTTTGTACTCTAATACATAAACTGGTTTGAACGCATGGAACAATAAGGACGTGCATGCCTTGAAATGACATATGATTGCATGCATGAATTGCATTCACTATGCTTTGGGGAAAAAAATTAGATGGTCTAGAAAAATAAAAGGACAGCTTTTGCAGACCCAAAATGCATAGAAAAATATGAAGGATCTGAAAAGGGACACGTCGAACTCAAATGGCTTTGTTTCAAAAATAAACTGTGCGAGCCTTTTCTCAATTACAGCGCAAACCGAGCACCGAAACTGACAAATAGATATACTACGGTAATCAACTCGACAAGACGGACGCAACGATATATAATTTGCGGTGTCAGGATTCTCCGTTCAAAAACGCGTTACGGACCCCTTTTACGTAAAAATGCGGACTGAAAATGAAGGTCAAAACGTCCGATTTTCGCGAAACGAATTTCGCCGTCGGATTCATGACAACGAATAGAATATTTTTCGTGTTTGTCCGAACTGGTTTTGGAGAAATTTTAAAATCGCTAAAATTTGGTCTGTTATGCGCAGCTTTGCACTGAAAATTTCATGATCGACCAACATTCAAATTTTTCGATGAAATTTCACTACTGCTATATCTCACTGTACGTAATTCAAATTCTAAATTCCCGTTACGAGAAACCATAGAATAATTTCAAAATATAAATATCGATTTAAATCAGAATTTAAATTGTTAAAAATAACGGGTTGTTACTATCTCCCCCACTCAAAACTTTTCGTCCCCGAAAAGGAACGAGGTACGAAAATGGTAACTAAATTACTAAATATATTTAAACCAATGGTTCATATCTATAATCATACGTATATATAATTTGATATATATATATACAAAAATAAAAAGTTAAAATATTTCAAACATATTTCAAAATAATTTCAAGTATTCACTCCACGTCTCGATTGGCTATATATATCCATCCCACTTTCGAAACCCGAAAATAGATATCGATGATGCTGCAGTCATCACCAAAATCATTTTCAAGCGACTAGAGTGTGACTCCATATCTATCTAATACACATAAGATTTGACATATACGTTGATCAGACATATACCCAAATCACTAGGTATTCAATAGGCCATCTTTAATGTCAAACAAGTACTCAAAACATTTTCTATATTTAAACAGAATACATACTAAATTTTCAAATCATATATTATAAATAATATATTTCAAATCATTAAAATTTACATTCAATCCTTAATAAATATGCAACAATATTATTAAATCAAATATATAACAATATTATTCTACATTTTACCTAAATATTTTTCGAACCCAAGTTATCAATATTATAAAACTAGTTTAATTCCATAAATTTAACATATATATACATAACAGAAATAAATCAATATAAACCAATTTAAATTTTATATATTTTTATATATGCATACATTTATACACTATACCTTTTTAGATTTCAACCAAGATATAATCATTTTCTTACAAATCTACATCTTTAAATCTTATTCAAAATATATAGTTTATAAAATATAAAATCTTAAAGTATAAACATCAAATCTTTCAAAATATTGGTATTACCAAACAAATATAAAAATTTCAATATTATATCAAGAAAATCTTATATCATAATATATATTTCAAAATACCTATTTCAACCAAATGTTTCATAAGAATGAACTCGTTAGAATGTTTATACTCATTTTCTACTTCTTACCTTGTTATGGATAAGGATACGTTATAGAATCCGAGTTAAAAGCTGAACGAACGAAAGAACCTAATCAAAGAGGATCTACGAAGGAAGATGGATTCAAATGGAAAGAAAATTTCAGAAAAAGATTCAAATTTAAACGAAATTTTATATTCGAAAACATTTGCTTTAAAACATTTAAAATCATTTTAAAACTAATTATACTTTCAAAATACGCTCTCTCAAGAAGAATTCTGTGATTAATTCCACTCATTCTAAGGTATCACTACCCTATCTCCAATGAGTTTTTTTTACCCCATAGGCTAAAGCTTTGATAAAACCAAAGCTCTGATACCACTAGTAACGACCCGCCATTTTGACCGTGCCGAATCGACAAAACACGTCAGCTCGAAACGTCCAAAACAACAGATGGTTATTAGCTTCTGAGGTAAATAGAATAAATCATAGAATCACAGACACAGATACAGAGCAATATAATACCTCGCAGCAGAAATTACAAAATACAATAGTAGTTCATGAAGCTACTAAATAAGTTTTTACATTAGAGTTTACATAAATAATACAGCGGAGATATAATACAATAAATAATTGATAACTGTCTGAAACAGAATGACAGAAATAACTGAACAACTGGAACAGCTGATCAACAGGTAGATATAGATTAGCCAAAAACCCAATATAAGCTCCAACTCCAAAGATGAATCTCGAAACTGGAATATTCGATCTGACCCGAGCAATAATGCAAAACAAAACAACTCAGATCAGGACTAACATTCTCATGGAAGTAAATCAACTCAAATGAATTGTTCAATGAAATGCAATCAGTAACTTAAAGGATGTTTGGGATCACCATCCTCTAAGGATCCGTCAAACTAATACTATATAGTATAATACGCTATATACAATAGTGTCTATCAATAAAGTAAAAGTATCAAAATAGCGTAGGCGGGATTACCATGATTACCCTTACACTGTTTATATATTCCCATAGTATATACAGTACCATAATTTCTCCGTAAACTGGAGGTTGATCAGAGGGCACTCCATATAAAACGGTACAAAACAAAGTCGTAGTGGGATCGTATAAGGCATGTGACAAGGCACGCAAGGAATGCCAGGGTGGATTCACCGTTTGCAGAGCCGGACTGGTGGTAACGCATAGTAGCTACTACCGCCCACCTCGATACACACTTCCATAATCAAAAGGGCCCAAATCGAATTTCAACAGTAATAGAATAATATCGAAGAAGTGTGCTCGATAAGAGGTATGACCTCACTTGGTCCGTGCATAGCTCCTGTTTTAGCCACATCAAGCTGACTTAAGGTAGTCAGGGTCTCGTAATTAATATGAAATAAAATAAAATGGAGTCGTTCGTCAAATCATCCCCTTCATTTTGGAACTCCACCGCGTACACATTTGTTAAAGTGGTTTTTGGTATCGGCAGAGAGTATGACAATTGTCGATCCCGGTCTCTTTAACAACCAAACGTTTACATTTTTCACACCGTGGCCATTATTTTATAAATCACTTTATAAAATAGTTTATACGAAATCTCATATTCGAAATTGAAATCAAATTTAAATATTTACTTCAAATATATTCAATTTTTGGAAACAACACAAATCGTTTAAATCAAATCGATTTATAACCATGTCGTAAAGATTTCAAATATAGTATAAACTAATACTATAACATTTTGAGTTCGATAAAATTTCCGAAAGTATTCATATATTGAATTACAAATCCAAAATCGACTTATATTTAAGTTATACCGTAAATTTCTTAATTTCCATTTAAATCGTTACTAAACCATTTAACATCGATAGTATTTTGGTTTGGTTTATATTCGCAAAAATTCAAGTTTGAAACAATTCAAAATTTTCCTTTATAAGAAATCGCTTTAAGTCGATTCATTTAAATCCAACATTTTGGTTCGAACTCGAATATACTACTCAAGTCAAAAATTACATTTCAATTTAAACAAATTATATCGTACTTTATAATTCAAGTCATATGGTTCAAAATTGTGACTTCTACATTTGGAATCAAAATCTTATATTTCCATTCAAACAAATTACTATATAAAACCATTTTTATGCATCAATTTAACAAAATTCTTAATTCAAACCAAACAATATAAAAATCAATTCCGCATATAACATATATATATATATATTCCAATTCATGTTTAATCAATTAAAATTTGAATTCAATTCATATCGATTATAAATTAAAATATAAATTAATTTACCCAATTCACGTTCATTTCTACTAAAATTTCGTATCAATTCGAATTCATAACGTAATATGAGTTCATTCGTTATTCAATTATCGTTATATAAATTTATATCTTAAACTTCGAAAATCGCGAAATCTAACTTATCCATCTTGAGTTTATTATTACAGTTATAAAATATAAAATCTTAAATTAATATAAAATTCTCAAATCAGTTGACTTCGAAAACATGACCAACGGTGTCCGTATATAGTTTTCTACTCTATGGTTAAGTAATACGGATATTTATCATTTCAATCCGCGATTTATAAAATTTCTACGGGTCTATCATTTCAACCCGCGATCCCAAATTCATTAAAAATCGTTCAGGTCTATCATTTCAACCCATAATGATTTTCCCTATTCTAATGTTCGTTCGGGTATGTATCATTTCAACCCTTAGTGATTTTTCCTAAAACTAGGGTATCAACAACAATCGCATAGCATCAATCACGGTAATATATCATCAGTGTAACTACATGTCATATGAATATGTCGTGTCACATATAAAATGTGAATATATTAAATCAAACAATTTCTATCAGCAGTCTTATAGATTTCATATAACAGTTCATTATTGATCTAATGTCCATGAAAAATGTAAGTCAGTGTGAGATAAACTCACCTTTTGTGGCACGGAAATGGAGACAACCTCCGAACTTGACACCAAATGAAACGACGACTTCTAGGCACTATCCAGAATGAATTTAACTCGGCAGCAACTAAAAATATATTTTATTTTTATGAGAGGAGGTCAAGGAATTGTCGATGGCTCCGTACGGTTATCGGGTTTGGGACGGGTTTTGGAACTCAACACCAAAATCGATACAAAATAAACACAACAATTTTTTTTCAAAATAATAATAATAATAATAACAATAATAATATATATTTATACGAAAATTAAACCCAAAACAATTATATATATATACAACTATATATATAAACACACACATAAAATACACACAACACATTAAAATATATCTGCACACACTCTCATATGTAGCTAACACACAACTCACGCACCTACACCGAACACACACTAATCACGCAACACAACTCCACACTCGACACTATACACACACAGATGTTACACCCACAAAACATCGTTGCACTCTAACATAAAGTATAAATATAGCTCACGTAACACACCACTAAACTCACGCACAGGTGTTGTCGCTTTAGCTCAGGTTTGGTCAGCACTAGCGGAGAAGGACAGGGGCGCGACTGAGGGAAGGGAAGTAGGAACAGCAGGGACTGTGTCGGCGGATCTAGACGGAGCTCGGGTGCGGCCTCAGGGGAGAAAAGGGTCAGCAGGTTTCTGGAAATGAGGGCACGGTCTGGTTCGGAGGGTGGAGTGAAGGGAATGAAGCAAGTCTCGTTGCTTTAGGCGGAGGCTGTTGGGTAGAGTTCGGATGCGAGGACAGCAGGTGAAGTTGGCTTGGGCGCGGGTTTTCAGATCAAGGCGGTCTGGGAAGGACGGAGGACAGTGGCGCCCGGAGTGGGGTCGGAGGTGGACTGTCAGTGCAGTTCAGTAGAAGGTCGGCAGCAAGCTGAGTTCGGGAAGTTGGAAAAATGTGGAGAGGAAATTTATATAGCCATGAAATGATTTATGGGATAGGAATATGCAATGGGAAAAGGATTAAAATGGCAGCCTTTCTATTTCTTGAGCCAAAAGAAAAGGAGTAGGAGAAAGAATCGGTAGGCTCTTGAATGAATCAGGCGACGTGGGGAACATAAAACGAATGATTTGAACAGGTTGCTTGGAAAACGAAGAACGTGGAATGACACCCGCTACCAAAAGGGAACATGCATGTTCAAGCAACATACTTCTGCATACCAATTGCAATTAATTTAATTTTTTTTAAGCATAGGAAACGGACGGCTACAAGCACACATATCCTTTTTATGCTGAAACGTATGGTTTCAATTTCAAAAGAAACCGACGTCCAGAGATGGAATAGAAGTAATTAGTTAGATCAACAGAAAAAACGAAAGGACGGTAAAAGAAAATAAACCCAACGTTTAAAAAATAAAAAAATGAAAAGACATGCAAGGAATGTTCCCTTACAACACTTTAGAATTAAAATAAAATGCATGACCAGGAAAACTAAAAGGAATGTATACATTTGAAATTAAGGCATGCTTTGTACTCTAATACATAAACTGGTTTGAACGCATGGAACAATAAGGACGTGCTTGCCTTGAAATGACATATGATTGCATGCATGAATTGCATTCACTATGCTTTGGAAAAAAAATTAGATGGTCTAGAAAAATAAAAGGACAGCTTTTGCAGACCCAAAATGCATAGAAAAATATGAAGGATCTGAAAAGGGACACGTCGAACTCAAATGGTTTTGTTTCAAAAATAAACTGTGCAAGCCTTTTCGCAATTACAGCGCAAACCGAGCACCGAAACTGACAAATAGATATATTACAGTAATCAACTCGACAAGACGGATGCAACGGTATATAATTTGCGGTGTCAGGATTCTCCGTTCAAAAACGCGTTATGGACCCCTTTTACGTAAAAATGCGGACTGAAAACGAAGGTCAAAACGTCCGATTTTCGCGAAACGAATTTCGCCGTCGGATTCGTGACAACGAATATAATATTTTTTGTGTTTGTCCGAACTGGTTTTGGAGAAATTTAAAATCGCTAAAATTTGGTTTGTTATGCGCAGCTTTGCACTGAAAATTTCACGATCGACCAACATTCAAATTTTTCGATGAAATTTCACTACTGCTATATCTCACTGTACGTAATTCAAATTCTAAATTCCCGTTACGAGAAACCATAGAATAATTTCAAAATAAAAATATTGATTTAAATCAGAATTTAAATTGTTAAAAATAACGGGTTGTTACAAATTTGATCGGTTTTTAAGTAGGGCTTTGAAAATTTTAATTGTGATCCGCTGCAATTTTGATCCTTGGTTTCCAACAATGGTATCGGAGCGAGGTTGCTCAAATGATTCAGTTATATGTTAGGCCATGTAATTATTATTGTAATAATCTAAGCAGTATTATGAATACTAATGTAAATGGGATCTGGATTGTATTTGACACATGATTCAAAATTGAAATTGTTTCGTGATAGACAAAAATTCTGTTTTTGTTCCAGTATTGAATCTGAATTAGTACTTGATATTGATTCAGTTATATATGTTCAAACTTCCAGTTCTTATTTATATACAAAATAATAGTTTAATTATAAATTGTCTCTATTCTTATAATTTTTGTCAATTTTGCTACTCTTGATTGTATGATTGATTTCAGTTCTGTTCAGTTTGCATCTAAGTTACTAGTTAAATCCTAGATACTGCAATCATTCTTTGTTATGATTTTTTTTTGGGAGCAAATTATTAAGTTGATCCAACTTATTGCATTATTAATCTGAGATTACATACTATAGTGATTAATTAGATTTTATAGTCGTTTCATGTCGTAGAAGAGTTGATCTATTAGATAAAGTGGCTATAAAAACATCATGGTCCCATAAATTAGCTTGTACAAGTATGAGATAAACTTGCATATTTTCATACTTAATCCTATATTTGTTTATCCGTAAGCTATAAAATGGATTTCAGTAACTTATATATACCTGTATCTTCAACCTGACCTCTAATAAGAGGCATGGATCACTGATTTTTATTTAAATGTATTTGTTCAGTAATCCTATATTGCAATTTTGCACACATACAAATAAGTTTTGATATACACTAAAACATGATATCATTGATTGTGAGCACATATTGATTATGAATACAGATTGTAATAATGTTATATCTGTGTGTAATTTTATGTTTATCATAATGGAGAGGGTATTGTATTATACATAACTGCATTTTGAACTCATAGTTTGTATATGATGTTCTGTGTTTATATGAATTATGATTCATATATTAATTGAATATAAATTTGGGTTCTTATGTCTCTTAACACCCAGGTTGAATTGATAACTCAATACTTGATGTTATGTTAACAAATGAGTTTGTAGCGACTTAAAAAAAAATAGGGCAGTAGGCATATAGGATTTGTTCTCAAAAATGAGTATATCTAAAGCTATTTTTATATGCAGCTATGAAGAGTACACGTTTATATTAAGAAATATAGATGTGTATGCACAAAGTAAATATTTTGTCTTTGGATATTCAATATAGCATAATAGTTATGATAGTTAAGCTCTTGCTCAAATACAATTTTTTTATGGATTTTGCAGTTTTTATACTCAGATACTGATTTTATTTTAATCTAGGGTTAGAGTTGGTTTTAATATCAGGACTGATTATGTAAATTGCCTAAAGTTGGATAAGTACTTATATATATTTGATATGATATCACCATGAACTGTTTTAATACCCGTGACCCTTTAGTAGACCATTCAAAACATATAGTATGTAAATAATGAACTGGTATGAAACTACAAATTTAAATCTGCTTGTTAATATGATATTAAAATTATGTATGGTTGAGAAACACTGTGGAATATATGATTTAAACAAGTATAAATTGTAACAATCAGGAATTTCAAAACCAATTTAAAAAATTTATTTTAGCTATTTTATTGGATTTTGAATATTTAAAATGATTTATTTTAAATAATAATGACTAAAAATTTATTTTAAATGAAGCTAGAAAGTGTAATTTTATTTTAATTATAAAACGAGCCTGAAATGGCGCAGTAGTTTGAAAATTCGATTTCAAATGAATGTACAGAATTCAAAATAAATTGGATGTAAAACCCGAAATATTGGAATCTGTTTAGTTATATCTTTCTAATGAATGTGAAAAACTGAGATTTCATAATATAAGTTGAAAGTTATGTCCATTTTAAAATTCAAAATAGTCGCTATGGAATATATATATATATATTAATATAAAATATAGCCCTTAAAAATAGCCATTTTGCAAACGACCTCCGAATTCGACGAAACCACTTTTGTTGGATCCAAAATGTCAAATTATCGTTAGATTCCAAAATTCATAATTTTTGGAACTAATATGTGAGCGTGGCACATTTAAAGGCACATGCAGTTTTAGTTGTAAATTTAATCGACTGGAAAAATGCCATTTTGCAAACGGACTCGGAATTTAATGAAACTAGTTCCTATGGGATCGTATCGTCAAAGCATAGCAAGATTTGTTTATTCGTAATTTTTGTAGTCAGTATGTGGCCCCGGTAAATTAAAACATACGTTGAAATCAAATTTAAAAGGCTTATCAATTTATATTTTGAATTTGACAAAAACTGATCGAAACAACCGAACTGGCTTACGATACATATCCTATTGTATTCGGAATGAGGGTATTTAGTATAGGGCGAAAGTCATTGGGTCTCGTTTGGAGTTCGAATGAAAAGTCAATATTTTATGGTCTAAAAAGGAAAAATATATAATAATATATATATTTCTCTTTTCTCCTTCAGCATATCGAAATCGAAATAAAAGAAAAAAAAAACATGGTCGCGCACCCCAGGCCATCGCCCATCGCCACTGCCTCTCAGACGAGCCGCCACCCCCCTCAGGCGAGAGCCGCCACGCTTGCTCCTCCTCCCTCCAGCGCGTCGACGCGCAAACCCCCCCCCCCCCCCAATTCGAGAACGTCGCGATCCCCCAATCCAACCCTAGCCGATGTCGAGCTACCCACTCGCGCCACCGGACTCCGCCGCAGCCTCTACCACTCCTCCACCCTTCCTCCTTTGTCGCAAGACCCCCTCCCCCCCAGATCAGAATCCGCGAATCCTGGGAATCACGAGGCCACCGCGAAGCACACCTCGAAGTCGCGCACCGATCACCACCCCAGGCAGCGACGTCGAAGCTCCAGCAACCGCGAAGTCCACATTTTAACTCCTCCCGGTGAGTTCTCTGAATTTAATCTGATTTTTGAGCTTCCCCTTTTGCTTCTTTGATTGAAATGGTTATTTTTAGTTAGTAAAAATCTGATTTTTGTCTATATAAAGATTAGATTTTTATCTATATAAAGATTAGATTTTTAAATATATAAAGATACGATTTTTAATTGTATTACGATAGAATTTTTAATCGTATAAAAAAAAATATGATTTTTAGTTATATAAAAATATGATTTTTATCGTATAAAGGGAATATTTTTCGTAAGTTAAAAATATAATTTTCAACTAGTGTTTGACATGAAAATATTTTTAGAACGATAAAAATATGATTTTTTTTTTTTTTGCCTATATATGCTATTTATAAAATAGACAAGCTATGAAATAATTATTCGATAGTTAAAAATATGATTTTTAACTTATGCATGTTATTTACAAAAAAGACATGCGGGATTCCAAGAGAATTTAAGATTAACAATCAAAGCACGGCGGAGTGGAAACCCAAGGTGAGAACTTCTCATTCTAAATTTGTTATAGTTAAATGTATATTAGGATGCAAACGGTGCTTAGTAGCACCCGACACATTTGATTGAAATCATGGATGTTTGGTTGTCTGTTTTTATTGATTTATTTGGTTGAATTTGATTTGGGATGTGAATTGAATTGATTGGAATTGGTATGTGTATGGTGCGAGCCAGTATTAGGCGAGGGATAAGGCTAGACCTTATTCCGGTTCTAGTATCGCGCCATTATGCTGCAAAATTTTCTAAAAATGTTAGAACAATAAAAATATCATTTTTATTGTATAAATGAACTAAATAAAATATTCATGTATTGAATAAAATATTTTATCGTTAAAAACATAATTTTTAACATATATATGAACGACATAAAATTCTCCTGAAATGAAAATAAATTTTCATTTACAAATTGGACGATTTGTTTATGTACACTCATTTGACTGATATTGATTGGGACAATACATTTTACACATCACCCAAAAACACAAATAAAATCTGTGCGTGTTGATTGAAACCCCACACGGGTATTGGGATGATATTTGACATACACTAATCCCAATTGTTTAGTTGTATGTCAATCGATTGGTTGACATACTGTTGTAAGAGTTAATTATTTATATTTAATGTTTATGCAGTGTAAAATGCACTCTGGATGATGAATGATTGTTTATCATTGTGGTTGTATACATATGTATGAAATCCATATAAATAACATTATATGGTAATTGACTGTGTTTGATTCCAATTCAGAAAGAACAAATATTTTAAAATAATGAATATTTTAAAATAAGGAATATTTTAAAATAATATTCAATAAAGGATTAAAATCTGATTTTAATGTCCGATTTTGGGTGGACACGAAAATATTGAAATATATGAAGCCGTATTGATTAGATATGCGCCATTTTGATGCAAGCGATATTTATATCGGTTTTATTCATTTTTATAATGAATATTAAAAAGGAAATGGTCTCAAAATCTGATATTTTGAAAATATTATCATTTTAATATTATAATGATATAGAATATTCAGTTTTGATTTAAAATTGAAAATGAAGTTGGAATCATTTTTAAAACGATTTATAAAATGCGTTTTAAAAAGAAAATCGACGAAATATATATAATATATATTTAATGGCCTGAATAGAACGCCGCACCGCGACCGTTCACGAATTTCAACAATTGACTTCGAGTTGACATTACGAGAGATCCAACTATCGGATCCTCCTAAAATCAAAACCATTGGGTTCGTATCGAAAAGAGCTTTCCAACGAATATAAGAGATTAGAAATCTAACGGTTGGATATGGAATTATGTCCAAATCAAATTTGGAAAAGGTCGTTGTAAGTGTAGTTCGATGACCATTTATGGAAATCGACTGAAAGGGCCTTAATAAAATTATTAAAAATATTAATAATTTGTGTAAAATCATAATAAATGATTTTGATGAAAATTCCACGTTTGTAAAGGTAAAAATATATTTTTATCGAAATGAACTAGTTATTAACTAGAATAATAATCCAATGTTTTTAAATAAATAAATTGGATTTAAATTGTTTTAAAATAACCAGAATTTTTCTAATGAATAAGTTGGAATGGTTTGGAATGGAAATAATCTTCGGAATATTTCGGTATTGGATTCCGTGATTATACAGATATTGTTATGGGAATTTGAAAGATACAAATATCGTTATTCCCAATACGATATCTGTTGGTTTCAGAATTTGGTATTGAATATAAGCTTATATAATTTCTATTTAGAGCATTGTATTTAATACCAAATTGGATTTTGGGTTTGTCGTGAATGGTGTCTTCAATAACACTGTTCTTAAACCTAGTTGAGAAAAGAATAAATCTTTTATTTAAGATTTAGTGAAGTTTACCAATTAATTAATACTTAATTGGAATGGAATAAAATGGAATGCGAATTGGGTTTATTGTGAACTGTGTTTTTAACGACAATTGTTATTTAACCCGATTTACTTTGTAATGTGATTTGGAATATATAAATCTTTTTATTAAGATTCAATGATAATTTCCAAAGTAAAGTTTTCCAATTTAATATATTAAATTAGAATTGAATGGAATTCAATTTAGTAATAATAGAAGTGAGCTTCTGTGAGGGATGACTGTTATTATATATGGAATTTAAAAGGTTTTGTCATTATTCCATTTATATTATTAGTCGGATACGTAAATTGATATCGATTATATATTGATTTGTTTTCCGTGAAGATTCCATATTTAATGGAATGTGATTTTGGGTTTATCGTGAACTGTGTTTTAAATGACATTAGCTCTTTAACCCGGTTAAAGATAGGATTACATGTCTGACGTTGATTCCTTTATACAATATTCGTTGATCTTTGCTAAATATATATCTGTTTGGTTGCGGAGAATTTATTCTCTTGCTTAACACCCTTCTCTAAGACGTACGAGCTTAGAGGTTATATATAGGCAGAAACCAATGGTACAGTGAAGATTGTCGATGAAGCATGTTTGATTTCTCAAAGTTAAATAATAATTAATATTGATTTTTGGGAAGAGTAAAACTAAGTGAAGTTTTAATGGATCTTTAATTAGATTGAAATGAGAATGTGATAATTTAAATTATCAAATTCAGGAAATGATCGAGAATGGAGTATCACCAGTTTTGCTCCAAGCGATAGTTAAATCTTTAATTAGATTTGAACATGAAATGGTAATTAAATTTACCGATAATACCATGGTGTTAGATATGGAGTATCCCCAGTTTTGCTCCATAGGATAAATAGGTTGGGATTGGGAAATAAAATAAATGATTACTTCGGTAAGGTGCGCTAATCCCGACTAGTTTGGAAAACCTTAATTTGGTATAAATTGTGAAAAGAATATTTAGCTATAGAATATTCTAGATTGGAATGAGGCGTATGTTGTCTTTTTATAACACTTGTTTATAAGATACGCAGGTTATTCAGAAAGGCCGGGTTTATACCCATTCTGAATAACTTATTCGATGATAAGTCGACGATGAAGACGGTGGTTGAAGACCGGAGGTCTTCACATCGTTTGGATGATTACTGATGTCTTGATTGGGCTGTACACCCAAGACAAGGTAACAAGTGGTGATCGTCCATACGTACTTGGAGATCGACCGGATATGCGAGGACCTCTCTCCTGTATTGGATATATGGGACGAGGAATAAGGTGCCTCCGGTTTCGTTCAGACCTAGAACGAACTAATAAATGGAAGTGTGTCTGGCATTGGATTTTATTCTGTGTTGATTGATCTCTATTAAATATATATATCTGTTTGGCGACAGAGAATTTATTCTCTTGCTTAACGCCCTTCTCTAAGACATACGAGCTTAGAGGTTATATTGATAGACATCAGTCGCATGGCGTGAATTTCCTGTGTGGCATGCTAAGATGAAAATGATCAAGGCTTCTGTTGAAAAGCAGAGTCTTGTGGTTGGTGATCAAAGCACGGCTTTAAATAGCATAGCTTTATGTATAGCGTTAATTCGCGAGCCTCACACCTCGGTATGAGTCAAAAATGGGATAAAGGACCCAAGGAGTGCATGACGTTTCCTTCTAGCTATGGGTGGTGTCATGGTATGGAGCCCAGACATTATATATATTTACCTATGTGGATGATGGATTGCGAGGCGCCTCAGATATATCGATTACTACGGAGCCGATGGACAGGTCCTACAGGACCGGGAAACGTGTGTTCAAGAATTGCCAATCCTCAAACATAAGAGAGGACCGACCTTGGATGATCCAAGGGTCTACTGCGGGAGATCCTAAGGCATTTTCTAGAGTGTCTCGAAGTCGACGAGGAGTACATCCCTTGCCTCAACTCATGACGGAAATCCAATTTCCAATACATGACATTTCGGTTTTAGTTGTAAACCTATATGGAGACATAGTAGCATGGGATACTATGCCGTCTATGATTGATACATTTATATTTGAAGCTGTTTTTGACACTATACACTTATTATATATCAAATGATTTGTTTTAAACGTACCAAGCATGTTTGGCTATTATAAGGGAAAACCCTATCCTCCAGCTTGCGTTGCATTGTGTGATGGGACCTAGGTCTTATAATAGCGCTATTTTTCCAAAAAGCATTGCGCTATTTGTTTTATGCACTGGTATACTTGGGGGGAAACCTGTTCCATGTTATACGGCATGGTCCCTTGATTTACTTTTAAAGCAAAAGATTTAATAACTGTTTTTAGTTCTCACACTAGTCACATGACTGACCTGGAGTTTATTGTTTTAACCTAAACTCTGGATGCCCCTATTTTTCACATGGGCAGCTAGTAGTTGGGTTTCTGCAGATATCGTATTCACAAGATCCTGGATTTACAGCTGGAACTATACTCAGAAAGCTCTATATCCGTGTATTTCTTTCAGTTGTGTTAAGTATTATTTTTCCGCTGCATTGTAATTTTAAATCTCTGATATTTATCAAATTTATAATATTTATTCATACTCTGTTATATTCTTGTACTCTGATGTAATTGTTGTAATAAGCAATGAAATGTTTTGTTGTTTGTGTTCTGATTTATCGTGTTCTCAACTCAATTTGGACTTTCCCGTAAGGGCGAGTTTGGGTCGTTTCATAAATTGTTATGTAGTTCTGCATATTAAATCTGTGTTACTTTTGATATGTATATATATATATATATTGATATACTAGTTCAAAACTTGCCGATTGAAATTTATGAAATCTGGGTTGTGAAATTTGTGTTAATTTTGATCTGTACATATTGATATACTAGACCAAAACTTATAGATTAAATATTTATGAAATATTAGCATAGTATATAAAAGGATATGTTGTGATATTAAACATGCAATGATACAGTTTCTCTTATAGTGTTAATATTTTAACATAGTATTATATGCAATCTCACCAAAATGTACATCTATGATGAATGTTTATAATCTGTTTGTATTATTATGTAAGAAATTATGACAAGTTTAGTTTTGAATTATAGTTTCTATACAGTTGTATGTATATATCTGATGTGTTGCCGATCATCTGTTTGATCATTTGCAAAAGACAGTTAACAGTTTTAAATTTATCTCTGATATGTATGTTACATGTGTAAATGTAACATATGACATTATTACTATGTATAAATTTGAATTGAGTTATAGGCACCTGTACTGTAATGAAAATCAATTCTAAGCGGTCGTCATACTTCTTGGACTTCATTTGGGCTATTTTAATATTTGTTGCAGGACCAAACCATATATAATTGTTGCAAACTATTTATAAACGTTGGACTACAGTTTGGGTTTTGAAATGTTCAAAATTGATGGGAGTACACACGTAATTGCTTTTACTTAAGCTATTTAATGTACAAATTGCCCAGAAGTTTAACATCTTTTAATTATAATTATATAGAATTAAATTAAATTATCAATTCAGAACAATTGTATTCTAAAGATGTATAAATAAAATTATTAGCCAATTCGAATTTAAATCCCTTTTTAAAACTATTGTTTATATTAAGTCATGGTGACGTCTTTCAATGATACACTCATCAATGCCAATCGCATTAAATGTTACTAACGCCAAAGCGATGTGCATCATTTATTTTGGTTATATGCGATGGAGTAAATGTGGCGCTCCAACGTACTATTGTGTCTGACTTAACTTGGCTGCATGATAGGATTACGGCCTTAGAGACAAATAACATGAATTATTCTATGTATTGAGCAAGCAAATAATACTGAACAAAATGTTCATCATGCGATCCAAGAGTTATATATACGATATAATTGGCATAAGATGTCTACATAAAAGATTGTGTCTTGGGTTTAGCCAAAGCTAAGTCAAGGCATGATTAGATACGGATCTTGGACCACCTAAATAAATAAATATTGATACATATATCAAAATATAGGGATGTTGATTTGAGTGGGAGCATATTTACTTTATTTATACATTTAAATTAATAATGCAGTGATGGTTATTATTTTGATTATCAAAATTATTTATCATTATTATTTATTATCTCCTGTAGATACTAAATGTAACGACCCGGATTTTTGGTCGATTAATTTAGAATATTTAATATTTATTTCAAATAATGATTTGATAATATAAATGATTTTTTATATTTAGTTATGGATTTAAAAATCGATTTTGATTTAATATCAAATAAATTAAATTATCGTAATACGAAATATAATTGAATTCAAAGTTTAAACTGAATTGAAAACAGTTCAGATGATCTATAAATAATTCAGTTTGAATTAGAATAATAATACAAATTTACTATCGAAGAAATTAGTGGTTTTGAATTTAATTTATATCAGTTTAAATTAATATCTCCTCCATATGGTCGAATTCAGTTTCGATACCTGTTCCAATGGATTCAGAATAGTGGTGAAACCCTAGGAATGTAAGTTGTTGGGTTCGGAAAGGAGTTCGGAATCATGGAGTATTTTAATTTAAGGATACCGGTTCAAAACAAATTAACATAAAATAAAATACAGCTTCATTCCTAAGCTAAGTATTCATGGTCTACATAAAACCACGATACCCCTCCTATCTCCTTTCTATAAATTCTCGCCGTTCATTCTCTTCAGTGTGGACAGAAACAAAGCAGCAAGGAGAAATATAATGGCCTCGCTATTCGATTTAAAACCGTGCACCCCTTTCCTATTAAAATCGCATCATCCTCATTTTCTTCTGTAAACGATTGAAATGGCCGCACTCATAGAACACCAGATAATCAAAGCCTTTTCTTGTTTCCCTTCTGCAAACCAAAATAGCGAAGCCAGGTGCTTCATTCTCCTCTACAAATGAAATCTGTAAATTTAAAAAAGGAAAGTGAACCGCGATAAAGCTGAGACAAAGAAGGAGCAAGCACCCGGTCGTGGAAGTCGCGATGGTAATTTTTCGAAGTACGGTCTTTACAGCAAACCTAGGGTTGGCAAAGATCGCTCGTTCTTGATGTTGGTTGAAATCGAGTATATGTCTGTATTTGGCGGGCGACCGACAATCAAATAACGGAAGCCAGCATCTGATTTAGTCTCGAGCCTAAAGGGTGTCAAAGCGAGTTGAGATCGGAATTTGGGGGCAGGGTATGATTTAATGAAAGGAATGTTGAGGGTGCGATGGCCTGTAGGAATTTTGTGATTTACTGTAGCAAATAGGAAGACCGTAACTTCCTGGGTATATGCGAACTCGGTATGGTCAACGTGACAGTTCTGGGTGGTGCGAGTTCCTGGAGGGTTTTATTTGCAGATGGAGAAATGAAGTTCGACAAAGCATAACAAGTGATTAGATTGTATTATTGTTATTCGTGAGGATCGATGTTGATGAGTTTGTGAAGAGGCAAGAAATTCGATAGTTGGATGGTGAAGAGCAGCTGTTGGAGCATGTAATTTGGGGAAAGAATTACGAGTAATTGATAACTAAGGTAAATGATTTAATTTATTAAAATACTTAAGGATATTTTATAAATACAAGCATGTTAAAATTATATGTTCTCTGTACGAAATCAGATTTCAGCAAAGTTGATCAGTGATTGCTGTTCATGGTTGATCGAGATAGCGAGGTATATTTTATTCTAAATATTTTAAAACACATAGAATAATCTATTTATTTATTCGTAAGTTAATTTAAATAAATAATTATAGGTTAAGATTTCATTCGAGATTCATTCAAGCAGATTGGAAGGCAAGACGATAATGAATTTTAAATGGATAGAAATAAAAACCCTGGTGAGTAAATCTCACTCACCTTTTATTTAGAATTATTTTTATCAGTTAAAAATAATTGTTTGTTGCTTCTTTGGTTGCATTTAATATTTTTGTGCATCTTAAATATATTAGTTATTTAGGCTTGGTGTGCTATTATATATATATATATAATAGTGGTATACATTCGATACACTCAAGCGAAATGAGTGGTCGGTCATGTGTGGTTGAGTTGCAAGATGTTCTTGTTGAACTCGGTGTATTCTCTTCTAGAGATACACAAGCGGCAGGTGGTTCCATACCTTGTCATAGTCGGAATCCAATATCCAATAAGAGCCGCGGTTTATGATTTTATATTATATATGTGGAACGTGAGATGCAAGCATTCCACTAGATTTCTATTTATTTGATTTAGACACAATTCTAATATCAAAAAGGTTTTGATATAAAGATAATTTTGGATTCTCATAAGCGAAAAACCCGTTCCGTCTTATACAGCGTGGTCTTATGAGACATCATTTTTTTTTCTCAAACTGTTTTAAATTATTTACTCATACCAGTCCCATGACTGACCTGGAGTTTATTTTGTTTTGTTTTACCTAAACTCTTGGGTGCCCATATTTGTACGGGCAGTCAAGTAGTTCAGGTGTTTACAGATATTTGGAGGAGCCCGGAGCCGGAGGCTTCAACGTTAGTTATCTAGTGTTATTTCCGTTGTATTGTAAGTGTTGTACTCTGATGATAATGTTATATATATACAGTCAAATTTTGTATTTCAAAAGCTGTTATATATTATATTTTATTCCGTTGCGATGTGAGATTCTGTGTTGTGTTTCTGTTCTTCTTCTATTCTAATTTTCCTCCTTTCTATTTGTCATCCTCTAACTTCTTTCTATTAATGATTAGTATTTTCGTGATATTTGGGTTGGATGCACTACAAGAAAAATACCCTATTGCAACTAGCTATTTACAACAGGCCTCAAATGTCAGTTGCAGTAAATGATATTTAGCAACGGACCTTTCGTAGCTGTTGCAATAGATAAGATTTAACAACAGACTTTTCCTTCCTGTTGCGAAAAGCATATTTTTCGCAACAACACTTTCATGTCTGTTGCGAAAACATACTTTTAACAACTGCTTTTTCATTTCTGTTGCAATAGACATATTATTTGCAACTACACTTTCAAACCAGTTGTAAAAATTATATATTTAGCAACTGTTTTCACTAGTTGCGATAACTGTAAAAAATTTTGCAACAGGTAAGGCCACTTGCAAAAAACGTACTTTTAAAAATTATTTTTCCCTAATTAATATTCGGTTATAATATAAGAAGTATAAGCATAATAGTTAATATATATACGCATATATATATACAATTAATAAGTAACCAATTTTGAAAAAAAAATATGTACAATTAATAGGTTCGCTATACAGTACCTTTTTTACAACGGGCAATGACAGCCCCTTGGAATAGAGTGCTATTACAATAGTTCTTTCAGGTCCGTTGTAATAGATGTTAATTTTACAACGTTCACAAAATGCTCATTGTAATAGTTGCAAAATTTACAATGTTCTTAAAATGTTCATTGTAAGATGTTCTAATTTTACAACGGTCATAATGCCCATTGTAATAGGTACCATTTTGACAATTATAATGTTTTTTTAAATCAAAATTTCTTATTTATTAATATCTAATCATTAATAATATTATATTAACCATATGTTACTAATAATAATTTTTTCAATAAGTAATTATATTTAATATATTTTTTGGCAAGGAGAATTAATATTTAAAAATTGAGAAGTAACATACCCCATTTAGTACTTGATATTTAATAATTAAAGAATAATATTTATTTTAACATTAAATATTTCATACTTATAATTAATGATTATATTTAAAAATATTTAATATTTTACAACTATAATTAATAACTAATAATTCATAATAAATAAATAAATAAGAATAAATACTAAATTATTTATAGTAATAGCTAAGAGGGATTAATAATGTATGCTTAAGGTTTTATCTTTTGTAGTTAAAAACTTGTTATATTAAGTAATTAACAATTAATATTTAATAATTCATAATTCATAAATATTAATTCAAGAACAATAATGTATAATTATTGATTATTAATTTTTAATTAATTATTTATTACACATGCCAATAACTAATATGTTATACTAGGCAATTCAAACGTTATATGCAGGCAATAGTTCAAAGGAACTTTTCAACGCACGTTTAATGGATCTGGAAATTACGCCCGACCCAATATTAGTGAAACCCTACTTTCCACCGCCTCCAAGCTTCCATCCTCATTTCCATCAGATCCGTGAAAAAGAAAAACGCAAAAAAAAAAAAAAGAGGGATAAAGGAAAAGCTTAAGCTGTCTACAGTTTGGTTTATGTGATTCGAAGTTGTTTCCAAACCTCAAATCTGAGAGAGTTTCTACGAGTCGGACTTAATCTTGATGAATTGTTCACTCTCGAAATGGTGATCGTCAGCGAGCGAACTTTCGAATGGGGCTAAGTTGGGTTCCTTTTTAATTTTGAAGTTTCGAATTTGGTTAATTAGTAGCAGGGTAATTACATATTGTTCAACTGAAGAGGGTATGCAGTATAATTTTGAAGTGAACCAAGATCAGTCGGAACCTTCAACTTCATTCATTTTCTGCTGTTTGATTTCATTAGCAGAATAATTACATCTTGTTTGATCAATTTAGCTCTTATTTGAGAGCGGAGTGCTGCATTTCCAAATAATGTTGCATTTCACTCTCTCCATGCATTCCTTACAGGGGAGTTTACACATGTATCCATGATATTTTTATCTTGTTTATTCATACATTTTATGGTAGAAAGGTAGTTTATAATCCGCAGTACCTAGTATTGTTTTTGTTAGTGAGTACTATCTCTTGAAGTATCGTTTTTTTTTTTTATCTTATGATTACTAGGGGTACATATGGCTGCATTCAGAGTAAGATTTTACATAGACCATAGGCAAGAGAAATAACACAATTGAAAAGCCGCTACCGGTACTGAAGGTGAAGCTAAAGAGAGTAAAACATTACTGCTATGATACCAAACAAATGTAGTCAGTAAGTCTGTAAACTCATTTGGATGACATATGTTTGCAGTCCTATTTACCCATGCTTAAGATTGCTACTTATATCATCATCTGCTTGTTTGTTATAACTGGATCTGGATATTCTATTTTAGTTCAGTATAATGGCTTGCTATTTGAATTAATATATTTTCTAAATCATCAGTTTGCATGTTGAAATACTTTCAAAAGAAGGAAATTCCAAGGTAAAAAAAAGGTATTTAGTAAAAACTTATTAATATAATTTAATTCATATGATAATCTTGTATGATCCGTTAGATTAGCTAATAGGTAACGAATTATGCATATAGCATTTAAATGTCGTTCATAAAGCAGTCAACTCCAAAAGAGAATGCAAGCGAGTTCCAATATATATGTGAGAGCCAAAGGTCAGACTCCTTCAGATCCCTCCACCATGTTCCATTGTTATGCAATACAAGAATTTTGTTGCGGTCCCCTAAGTTTAGGCATTTAACTTTAGCTTTTTAATAAAGTTTATTTGCTTGAGAATTCAATATATTAGCAATGCTCACATTCTGTAATAATATTTTTAGGTTATGTGAGATTCTAATGATGTTTGTAGAGGGTTTAAGTTTATTGCTTTCTCGTCTCCTGAAGGTACATCGCGCATAGTGAGTTTTCTCTTTCTTCTGTATAATTGTTTTCTAAAATACTAATATTATCCGGTTCCATTTACCCTCTTACGCTATTAGAAAGGAATGAAAAAATGGTTGGCAGCATACCTTCGTATGTTGCAGTTGCAAAACATAAAAGAGGACAGAAAAGCAAGATTATAGGTACCTTAATGAAAGTTATTCAGTTATGTGTGCTACTCATTATCCGCTAATTTGTTGTATGTTAATCGTTATAGAGTGCTACTACCAAGGGTATTGCTTTGATGACAATGAATTATTTGTATTAATGTTTAACTGTTATATTTAATATAGTTTCAGACACAATTTTCACATATGCATCCCGTAGCTATGCCACTAACATTGATCCTCAGACGCCCATGTATCCATCTGGCGCTCTTAGACAACAAATATTTTATGGCTAGGTTCCCTCAACACTCATTCCTTACCAAGTAATCATTATTTTTGTGTATAATAGATAGATGTTGTATTATGCAAATGTAATTATGCAAATGTACATTATTTTTGCTATGGTGCTTAAAAGTAAGGAAGTGCTCACTTTATTCTGCTTTTGTGTAGCCTGGTTTTGGCTAGAAGCAAACCCGTTTACCTGTAATGAGGACGGGTGGTGCACCGATGGCAAATTACTTTATGCCTATGGTGCCTCAAGGTCAGAAACCAAAACGTCAAGCTGGTAGGCATGCTGGTAGAGGTGACCCTGTACAATCACCACAACATCAGATGCTTATCTCATAGGTATTATATCTATTTCTTTCTGGTTTCATTGAAAGCAATTCAGTAGCACTATTTTGTACCTATATGTAATAAATTCATGCAGCAGCCTATGTCGTTTTTCTTTCATTTGACTTCCATTATTAGGTTAAAGCATGCAATTTTCTAAAAGGTCGGTGTTTATTGTTAGAACCATGTTTGACTTTTCTTGCCTAAGATCTTGATGGAAATGCATTTTTAAAGAAGGTTGTTGTGTTAGGAACATGTTACTTTTATACATGGAAGCATGTTTGACAATACGATTGGGACTTCAAAGGGGCACTTGATGAGAAGTTGGTTGGAGTTTATTTTTAAAAATTGGTCGAAGTAAAAGGGAAAGAAAGGATTAATCAGGTTGCTTCTTTTGTTGTATTTTGGGCGAAGTGAGTTGCACCCATTTTGTTTGTTTTGGACTTATTTGATTTGATTATAGTTTAAAAGCTACCAACCTTAAACCTTGTAAAAGGCTGTTTTTCTTTGTTAGAACCATATATGCATTCTTGTTTGAAAGGTTTATTGAAATACATTAATAAGTATAGTACAGCCAGCAAAGTACACGAAAACGTACAATTTTTCTATGATGGTAGGATCGCTAGTAATAAAGATTCAAAGGAGAACTGATTAATAAAAAATTGAGCTGAGAGTTCTTTCATACCTTGGTCAAAGTGAAAGGTAAAGTAACAGAAGCCATCATCTTGGTGTTTTTTCTGTTTTTATTTTATTAACAGAATGCTCATGTTATAAGTCCTGCGTATAGGTGTCATAAGTTGAAGTGGACGAACATGATTTAATTCCCTCTTTGAGTTGGTTGATCCATGCTTTGTGAAGGAAGCTGGATCATTGCTTAAAACGTGCATGGCGAAGGCAGCATCACTTACAGGTACCATAAACGAATTTTATGAAAACTCTCCTCTCATCTTCTTTAAGACTACTTTCATTTTTTTTTCTCATTTAGTTCCATTGCACGTCAAATTGATGGTTCGAAAAACTGGGAGTCATCAGAATCCTTTCAGTTTTTAATCTCTTCTCAAAGAACATGATAACTACAATTGAAAATTTTCAGGTACATCCTCAACAAAGTTCATTTGTAAACTGCTGTATCATGGTCAGGTTATTGTTGGATTAAATACATGTGTACCGAGCACTCTTTTATCTTCTTTTAGCTTGAATGATAGATATGAAGGAATATATTTAACGCATGGAGCGCTGAAGTTCAATCTGTTTAACATTTTGGCAATAAAATACCTATAAAATGCAATTGATTTTGGTCCCCGCCAGGTAATTTACTTTCTTTTTTTGTTAAGAAAGCAACATAGATTTGTTGAAACAAGTTGGTTAAAAAAAATTGGATTTTGCAGTATTGCACATCAATGGGTTGCAAGGTAGCACAGAAGATGTTGCCAGTTCTAGGTTTTTATTTGATGTAGAGTTCGCTGAAATGACGTACGTATTCCTGGATAGGCATGTGCATGTTCATGATCGACAACAAACTTGGAGCATGAACTGCAGATTTGTTCTGGTGAACAGATGATATTTATTCTCTTGTAATAGTATGTGTATGATAGAGTAGAACTACGATTAGAAAATACTCTATTCGAAAAAAATGTGTTGTCTGAGAGAAGAAATTGTTGTACATGAATGATGTATGAAAATTGTAGAAATTTTTGTTGTAATTGTTTGTTCTATTAAAACTTTGTTAAAATAAAAATTTTATTTGTTTATTTCATTTTGTGGTATACACTATTACTAAAACAAATACATTTAACATGTAATATCTATAAGCTGTAATTTTTTTTGAAGATTTATGAATCTATTGCAACTGACATATATTGTTGCAAAAGTATTTGTTGCAACAACAGAAGCCCGTTGCAAAAAAGTATGCTGCAACATCTTATTGCAACGGCCAAAAACTGTTGCAAAAGGGGACCGACATATTGCAACTTCGACTATATAGACGGGCGTTGGCCTGTTGCAATAGGTCTACTGCAACAGATATGGCCTGTTGTGAAAAGTGTTTTTTGTTGTAGTGATGTATGATGTATGTAGTCAACTCTTATATTACGGATTTGCGGGACGTTACAGTTGGTATCAGAGCTTAGGTTGAGCGAACACCTAGGCTTTGGTGGGACTGTGCTCATTAGAGATAGGGTCAGTAGTACCCTAGAATGAGTTGAGTGTATATATACGACAGAGCGTATTTGTTAATTGATATAAAGATTATTTGTTTAATATTGTGTTGGTTAGTCTGTTAAGTGGTTTATGAATTCTGATCGACTCGTGGGACGCCACGAAATCGATTGGAATTTCTAAACAGTTGAATAGAAAATTCAACATGATATTGTTTTAAAGTGGGTAAATGAAATAATTCTATCCAAAAATTCTATTTTTGGTAGAAAAAAATAATTTTCTGAAATTATTATAGTATATGGATGTGTTGGATGTTAATATTATAATAAAATTAGATTATAAAAATTGGAATGGTTATATATAACCAACAGAGAATTTGTATATGGATTAAATATACAAATGAGATGAACTAAAATTTGAATTCAAACCAAAATTTGGAATTTTTAATCCTGGAAAGTTTGAAAATATTTTTTGAAGTATATTAAAGTAATACATCATTACTTTGAAAGGATTTGAATAAAAATCAATTTAGATGGATTTTGAAAGTGGTAAAGCACTGAACTCACTTCAGTGGCTGGGAAATAATTCTGATGATGGTCGCGACATCATCAGTGTTCATTTTCGAGTTTCTAAGTGATGGATTGCTACCTTAAAAAAGTTTTTAAAGGAATTTGTTTAAAAGAAAACAAGTTGGTTTGGAAAATTCAAATGTTTTGAATTTGAAAAGATTATAATATATGTATATATTTATGTTATTTCAAAGGATTTGAAGTGAAAACCCGGGTATTTGAATTCTGGAATTTAAATTTAACTTAAGAAAGTTAAATAAATCGAAGTAAATAAATGGAAACCAAAAGTTTTGGTAGAACTAAAAGTTATAGAAATATGTGAGTTAAGTTCAACATAAATGAGTTTATGAAAAGATAATGGTTCTAAAGCATTTTTTCTACCTTACTAATTTCGGGGATGAAATTCTTTTAAGAGGGGAAAAATGTAACAACCCAGATTTTTGGTCGATTAATTCAGAATATTTAATATTTATTTTAAATACTGATTTGATAATATAAATGAATTTTTATATTTAGTTATCGATTTAATAATCGATTTCGATTTAATATCAAATATATTAAATTATCGTAAAACGAAATATAATTGAATTCAAAGTTTAAATTGAATTGAAAACAGTTCAGATGATCTATACAAAATTCAGTTTGAATTAGAATAATAATATTAATTTATTATCGAAGAAATTAATGGTTTTGAATTTAATTTATATCAGTTTAAATTAATATCTTCTCCATATGGTCGAATTGAGTTTCGATATCTGTTCCAATGGGTTCAGAATAGTGGTGAAACCCTAGGAATGTCAGTTGTTGGGTTCAGAAAGGAGTTCAAAATCATGGAGTATTTTAATTTAAGGATACCGGTTCAAAATCAATTAAATTAAAATAAAATACAGCTTCATTCCTAAGCTAAGTATTCATGGTCTACATAAAACCACGATACCCCTCCTATCTCCTTTCTACAAATTATTGCCGTTCATTCTCTTCAGTGTGGACAGAAACAAAGCAGCAAGGAGAAATATAATGGCCTCGCTGTTCGATTTAAACCGCCCACCCCTTTCCTATTGAAATCGCGTCATCCTCATTTTCTTCTGTAAACGATTGAAATGGCTGCACTCATTAAACAGCGGATAATCATAGCCTTTTCTTGTTTTCCTTCTGCAAACCAAAATAGCGAAGTCCAGTGCTTCATTCTCCTCTACAAATGAAATCCGTAAATTTAAAAAGGGAAAGTGAACCACGATAAAGCTGAGACAAAGAAGGAGCAAGCAACTGGTCATGGAAGTCGCGATGGGTATTTTTCGAAGTTCGGTCTTTACAGCAAATCTAGGGTTAACAAAGATCGCTCGTTCTTGATGTTGGTTGAAATCGTGTATATGTCTCTATTAGGGGGGCGACCGACAATCAAATAACGGAAGCCAACATCTGATTTAGTCTCGAGCCTGAAGGGTGTCAGAACGAGTTTAGATCGGAATTTGGGGACAAGGTATGGTTTACTGAAAGGAATGTTGAGGGTACGATGGCCTGTAGGAATTTCATGATTTACTGTAGCAAATAGGATGACCACGACTTCTTGGGTATATGCGAACTCGGTATGGTCAATGTGACAGTTCTGGGTGGTGCGAGTTCCTAGAGCGTTTTATTTGCAGATGGAGAAATGAAGTTCGAGAAAGCATAACAAGTGATTAGATGGTATTATTGCTATTCGTGAGGATCGATGTTGATGAGTTTGTGAAGAGGCAAGAAATTCGATAGTTGGATGGTGAAGAGCAGCGGTTGGAGCGTGTAATTTGGGGAAAGAATTACGAGTAAATGAAACTAGGGTAGATGATTTAATTTATTAAAATACTTAAGGATATTTTTATAAATACAAGCATGTTAAAATTATATGTTCTCAGTACGAAATCAGATTTCAGCAAAGTTGATTAGTGATTGCTGTTCATGGTTGATCGAGATAGCGCGGTATATGTTATTCTAAATATTTAAAAACAAATAGAATAATTTATTTATTTATTAGTAAGTTAATTTAAATAAATAATTATAGGTTAAGATTTTATTCGAGATTCATTCAAGCAGATTGGAAGGCAAGACGATAATGAATTTTAAATGGATAGAAATAAAAACCCTGGTGAGTAAATCTCACTCAGCTTTTATTTAGAATTATTTTTATCAGTTAAAAATAATTGTTTGTTGCTTGTTTCGTTGCATTTAATATTTTTGTGCATCTTAAATATATTAGTTATTTAGGCTTGGTGTGCTATTATATATATATATATATATATATATATATATATATATATATTGGTGGTATACATTTGATACACTTTAGCGAAATGAGTGGTCGGTCATGTGTGACTGAGTTGCAAGATGTTCTTGTTGAACTCGCTGTATTCTCCTCTAGAGATACACAAGCGACAGGTGGTTCCGTACCTTGCCATAGACGGAATCCAATATCCAATAAGAGCCGCGGTTTATGATTTCATATTATATATGTGGAACGTGAGATGTTCGCGTTCCACTAGATTTCTATTTATTTGATTTAGACACTATTATAATATCAAAAGAGTTTTGATATAAATATTATTTTGGATTCTCATAAGGGAAAAACCCGTTCTGTGTTATACGGCGTGGTCTTATGAGATATCGTTTATTTTCTCAAACTGTTTTAAATTGTTTACTCATACTAGTCCCATAACTGTCCCGGAGTTTATTTTGTTTTGTTTTACCTAAACTCTTGGGTGCCCAAATTTGTACGGACAGTCAAGTAGTTCAGGTGTTTACAGATATTTGGAGGAGCTTGAAGCATGAGGCTTCAACGTTAGTTATCTAGTGCTATTTCCGCTATATTGTAAGTGTTGTACTCTGATGATAATGTTATATATATACGGTCAAATTTTGTAATTCGAAAGCTGTTATATATTATATTTTATTCCGCTGCGATGTGAGATTCTGTGTTGTGTTTCTGTTCTTCTTCTTCTATTCTAATTTTTCTTTCTTTCTATTTGTCATCCTCTAACTTCTTTATATTAATGATTCATATTTTCGTGATATTTGGGTTGAATGTATGACGTATGTAGTCAACTCTTATATTATGGATTTGCAAGACGTAACAGTTGGTATCAGAGCTTAGGTTGAGCGAACACCTAGGCTTTGGTGGGACTGTGCTCATTAGAGATAGGGTCAGTAGTACCCTATAATGAGTTGAGTGTATATATACGAGAGAGCGTATTTGTTAATTGATATAAAAATTATTTGTTTTATATTGTGTTGGTTAGTCTGTTAAGTGGTTTATGAATTCTGATCGAATCGTGGGACGCCAAGAAGTCGATAGGAATTTCTAAACACTTGAATAGAAAATTCGAGATGTTATTGTTTTAAAGTAGGTAAATGAAATAATTTTACCCAAAAATTCTATTAGATTATAAAAATTGGAATGGTTATATATAACCAACAGAGAATTTGTATATCAGTTAAATATACAAATGAGATGAATTAAAATTTGAATTCAAACTAGAATTTGGAATTTTAAATCCTGGGAAGTTGGAAAATATTTTCTAAAGTATATTAAAGTAATATATCATTACTTTGAAAGGATTTGAATAAAAATCATTTTAGATGGATTTTGAAAGTGGTAAAGCACTGAACTCAGTTTAGTGGCTAGGAAATAATTCTGATGATGGTCGCGACATCATCAATGTTCATTTTCGAGTTTCTAAGTGATGGATTGCTACCTTAGAAAAGTTTTTAAAGGAATTTTTTTAAAAGAAAACAAGTTGATTTGGAAAATTCAAATGTTTTGAATTTGAAAAGATTATAAATATATATATATATATATTTATGTTATTTCAAAGGATTTGAAATGAAAACCCAGGTATTTGAATTCTGGAATTTAAATTTAAGTTAAGAAGGTTAATTTAATTGGAGTAAATAAATGGAAACCAAAAGTTTTGGTACAACTAAAAGTTATAAAAATATGTGAGTTGAGTTCAACATAAATGAGTTTATGAAAAGATAATGGTTCTAAAGCATTTTTCCTACCTTACTAATTTCGGGGACGTAATTCTTTTAAGAGGGGAAGAATGTAACGACCCGGAATTTTGGTCGATTAATTTTGAATATTTGATATTTATTTTAAATATTGATTTGATAATATAAATGAATTTTTATATTTAGTTATCTATTTAAAATCGATTTCGATTTAATATCAAATATATTAAATTATCGTAAAACGAAATATAATTGAATTCAAAGTTTAAATTGAATTGAAAACAGTTCAGATGATCTATACAAAATTCAATTTGAATTTGAATAATAATATTAATTTATTATCGAAGAAATTAATGGTTTTGAATTTAATTTAGACCAGTTTAAATTAATATCTCCTCCATGTGGTCGAATTGAGTTTCGATACTTGTTCCAATGGGTTCAGAATAGTGGTGAAACCCTAGGAATGTCAGTTGTTGGGTTCAGAAAGGAGTTTGGAATCATGGAGTATTTTAATTTAAGGATACCGGTTCAAAACAAATTAAAATAAAATAAAATACAGCTTCATTCCTAAGCTAAGAATTCATGGTCTACATAAAACCACGATACCCCTCTTATCTCCTTTCTATAAATTCTCGCCGTTCATTCTCTTCAGTGTGGACAGAAACAAAGCAGGAAGGAGAAATATAATGGCCTCGCTGTTCGATTTAAAACCGCGCACCCCTTTCCTATTAAAATCGCGTCATCCTCATTTTCTTCTGTAAACGATTGAAATGGCCGCACTCATCAAACAACAGATAATCAAAGCCTTTTCTTGTTTCCCTTCTGCAAACCAAAATAGCGAAGCCCAGTGCTTCATTCTCCTCTACAAATGAAATCTGTAAATTTAAAAAGGGAAAGTGAACCGTGATAAAGCGGAGACAAAGAAGGAGCAAGCACCCGGTCATGGAAATCGCGATGGGTATTTTTCGAAGTTCGGTCTTTACAACAAACGCAGGGTTGACAAAGATCGCTCGTTCTTGATGTTGGTTGAAATCAAGTATATGTCTCTATTAGGGGGGCGACCGACAATCAAATTACGGAAGCCAGCATCTGATTTAGTCTCGAGCCTGAAGGGTGTCAGAACGAGTTGAGATCGGAATTTGGGGACAGGGTATGGTTTACTGAAAGGAATGTTGAGGGTGCGATGGCCTGTAGGAATTTCATGATTTACTGTAGCAAATAGGAAGACCGCGACTTCCTGGGTATATGCGAACTCGGTATGGTCAACGTGACAATTCTGGGTGGTGTGAGTTCTTAGAGGTTTTTATTTGCAGATGGAGAAATGAAGTTCGACAAAGCATAAAAAGTGATTAGACGGTATTATTTCTATTCGTGAGGATCGATGTTGATGAGTTCATGAAGAGGCAAGAAATTTGATAGTTGGATGGTGAAGAGCAGCAGTTGGAGCGTGTAATTTGGGGAAAGAATTACGAGTAAATGATAACTAAGTTAAATGATTTAATTTATTAAAATACTTAAGGATATTTTTATAAATACAAGCATGTTAAAATTATATGTTCTCTGTACGAAATCAGATTTCAGCAAAGTTGATCAGTGATTGTTGTTCATGGTTGATCGAGATAGCGAGGTATATGTTATTCTAAATATTTTAAAACACATAGAATAATCTATTTATTTATTCATAAGTTAATTTAAATAAATAATTATAGGTTAAGTTTTCATTCAAGATTCATTCAAGCAGATTGGAAGGCAAGACGATAATGGATTTTAAATGGGTAGAAATAAAAACCCTGGTGAGTAAATCTCACTCACCTTTTATTTAGAATTATTTTTATCAGTTAAAAATAATTGTTTGTTGCTTGTTTGGTTGCATTTAATATTTTTGTGCATCTTGAATATATTAGTTATTTAGGCTGCTATTATATATATATTGGTGGTATACATTCGATACACTCAAACGAAATGAGTGGTCGGTCATGTGTGGCTGAGTTGCAAGATGTTCTTGTTGAACTCAGTGTATTCTCCTCTAGAGATACACCAGCAGCAAGTGGTTCCATACCTTGTCATAGACGGAATCCAATATCCAATAAGAGCCGCGGTTAATGATTTTATATTATATATGTGGAACATGAGATGCAAGCATTCCACTAGATTTCTATTTATTTGATTTAGACACTATTATATTATCAAAAGAGTTTTGATATAAAGATTATTTTGGATTCTCATAAGGAAAAAACCGTTCCGTGTTATACGGCGTGGTCTTATAAGATATCGTTTATTTTCTCAAACTGTTTTAAATTGTTTACTCATACCAGTCCCATGATTGACCCAAAGTTTATTTTGTTTTGTTTTACCTAAACTCTTGGGTGCCCAAATTTGTACGGGCAGTCATGTAGTTCAGGTGTTTACAGATATTTGGAGGAGCTTGAGCAGGAGGCTTCAACGTTAGTTATCTAGTGTTATTTCCGCTGTATTGTAAGTGTTGTACTCTGATGATAATGTTATATTTATACAGTCAAATTTCGTATCTCAAAAGCTGTTATATATTATATTTTATTCCGCTGCGATGTGAGATTTTGTGTTGTGTTTCTGTTTTTCTTCTTCTATACTAATTTTTCTTTCTTTCTATTTCTCATCCTCTAACTTCTTTCTATTAATGATTCGTATTTTCGTGATATTTGGGTTGGATGTATGATGTATGTAGTCAACTCTTATATTACGGATTTGCGGGATGTTACACTAAACGGGAAGCAACACCAAAAATTTGTCATTAAGGTCTCTTATTGAAAAATAAAAACTGAATGAAATTAATTTCCTTAATCGACACCAAAATCTGAGGATTGTCCTCAAATTGTAAAGGGCATCAAAGCCTAAAGGAGCGGTTTCCAAAAGGGGTGATTGTCACTACTGTGGAATGTCGGGTCATTGAAACGCAATTGTTATGCTTATTTCGAAGATCTAAAGAAGAAGAAAGGAAGTTTGACTTCGCCCGATTCAAGTATAAATGTTATTAATGTCAATCTATCTACTTCTACATCTTGATTATTAGATACTAGATGTGGATCACATATTTGTGTCAATTTGCAAGAAATGCAAAAGAGTATAAACTTGACAAAAGGAGAAGTGGACTTACTAGTGGGAAATGGAGCAAGTGTTGCCGCAATAGCCATAGGAAATTTCCACTTATCCCTACCAACTGGATCAGTCTTAGAATTAGAAGAATGTTATTTTGTGCCTTCCATTAAAACAAATATTATTTATGTATCTTGTTTGAACAAGCTAGGATTTTCATTTATAATAAAAGACAAATGTTGTTCATTTTATTTAAATGGTATATTTTATGGAAATGCATAGTTAGTAAATGGTCTCTCTGTTCTCTACTTTGATGTACCAGTTTATAACGTTAATACCAAAAGGATTAAATCTAATGATTTGAATCCAACATACCTTTGGCATTGTCGTTTAGGCCATATAAACGAGAAACGTATAACAAAACTCCATAAAGATAGAATTTTGAATTCATTTGATTTTGAATCATATGAAGAATGCAAATCTTCTTTGTTAGGTAAGATGTCTAAAGCTCCTTTCACTGGACACACTGAACGGGCTAATGATGTATTGGCCCTTATACATAATGATGTATGTGGACCAATGAGTACATCTGCTAGAGGTGGATTTTATTACTTCTTTACGATTACTGATGATTTAAGTAGATATGGATATGTGTATCTTATGAAACACAAATCAGAATCCTTTGAAAAAGAATGAAGTTCAAAACCAACTTGGTAAGAATATAAAAACTCCTCGAACATATCGAGGAGGAGAATATTTAAGCCAAAAGTTTAATGACTATCTGAAAGAGTGTGGAATTGTATCACAATTCACTCCGCTGGGAACACCACAATGGAATGGTGTACCCGAAGAGAAATCACACCTTATTAGATATGGTATGATCAATGATGAGTCATACAGGGCTTCCGATAAGTTTTTGGGGTTTTGCCTTTATAACAGCTGTATTCATACTTAATCGAGTTCCCACTAAAACAATTCTGAAGACACCATATCAGATATGGATTAGGAGATGTCCCAATCTCTCTTTTATGAGGATTTGGGGATGTAAGGCTTTTGTTCAACATCTTACTTCTTATAAGCTCAGACCCAAATTAGATAAATGTTATTTTATGAGATATCCAAAGGAAACAAAAGGATACTATTTCTACATACCTACAAAGAATAAAGTTTTTATTGCTTGAACAGGTTTTTTCATTGAAAGGGATCTAGTCTCTAACAATATCAATGGAAATAAAGTAGAACTCGAAGAAATTCGAGAACCACAAGATATAATTGAACCTGAACCTGAACTTGAAATTGAGCAAGAACCACAAACTGTTATGGAAACCGAACCTGCTTTAATTACACAAAACGTTCGTAGATCTGGTAGAATACGTCATGAGCCTGATAGATATTTTGTATATGTAATAACTCAAACAGAAAACGTAATGCTCATAGTTCAAGATAAGACAACTTCTTACCAAGATGCTATAAATGGACCAAAATTTGAGAAATGACTTGAAGCCATGAAATCTGAAATGGATTCCATGTACACCAACTAAGTGTGGACTTTGGTTGATCTACCTGACAGGGTAAAACCAATCGGGTGTAAATGGGTTTTCAAGAAGAAAACTGACATGGATGGTAAAGTACAAACCTATAAAGGCCGATTGGTGGCGAAAGGATTCAGACAAGTTCAAGGAGTTGACTATGATGAAACCTTCTCCCCAGTGGCTATGGTTAAATCCATTAGGATTATGCTTGCAATTGCAGCCTTTTACGATTATGAAAACTGGCTGATGGATGTCAAGATCGCATTCCTTAAAGGGAATCTTATCAAGGATGTGTATATGACACAACTTGAGGGTTTTGTCAATCCAAAGGATGTTAAAAAAGTATGTAAACTGCAACGATCCATATATGGATTGAAACAAGCATCTCGGGGTTGGAATCTTTGTTTTGATGAAACAGTCAAAAAGTTTGGCTTCATTAAGAATGAAGATGAACCTTGTGTGCACAAGAAAATTAGCGGGAGTCACATTATATTCCCAATATTATATGTGGATGACATATTGCTTATTGGGAATAATGTTGATTCATTACAAACCGTAATGACATGGTTGGGGAAAAGTTTCTCAATGAAAGACTTAGGTGAGGCGTCCTATATTTTAGGTATTAAGATCTATAGAGATAGATAAAGAATGTTAATTAGCCTAAGTCAAAGTGCATACATTGATAAAGTGCTAAAATGATTTGGCATGCAAGAGGCAAAGAAAGGATACGTGCCCATGTCACATGGTACATCACTTTCTAAGTCCTAATGTCTTAAGTCATCAGATGATAAGGAACGCATGAAAATGATTCCTTATGCTTCGATAATTGGATCAATCATGTATGCAATGTTATGTACTCGTCCAGATGTCTCCTACGCTTTTAGTATGGCAAGTAAATTCCAATCTGATCCAGGTGAAATTCACTGGACAACAGTCAAGAACATTCTTAAGTACCTGAAAAGGACTAAAGACTCAATCTTGATATATGGAGGCGAAGATGAATTAATGGTAAAAGGTTACACAAACGCAAGTTTCCAGACTGATAAAGATGAATAAAAATCACAGTTCAGTTATATGTTTTCCTAAATGGTGTTGCTGTTATGTGGAAAAGTTCAAAGTAAGAAATAGCCGTTGATTCGACTATGGAGGCTGAATACATTATTGCTTCAGAAGTTGCTAAGGAGGATGTTTGGATTAAGAAATTCATCGCTGAACTTTATGTTGTTCCATCCATTGTTGATCCAATAGATCTTTATTGTGACAACAATGGGACCATTGCTTAGGCTAAGGAGCCAAGATCACATCAATGATCCAAACACATACTTCGGCGGTACCATCTCATCCGTGAAATTGTTGACAAAGGAGATATACATATTTGCATAGTCCCAACAGATAATAATGTTGCAGACCCATTGACTAAAGATTTGTCGCAGCAGAAGAATGATGGTCACACTAGTTTTATGGGTATTCGATACATGAGTGATTGGCTCTAGTGCAAGTGGGAGATTGTTACAGTTTGTGCCGTAAAGGCAATCTGTTTGATGTGAATAATAATAACATTGTTAGTATTATAATTTATTTGGAATAAAATATTATATTGTGTTATATTTACTGCGTATGATAAATATTAACATAATAGAAGTCCTGTAATAACCCGCAAAATGCGAGCCAGTTTGAAATTTTTATTTTGGCAATTTTAGCTGAATTTGAATATTTAAAATGGATTATTTTAAATAATATCGACGGGAAAATTTATTTTGAATAGAATTCGGCGTATATATTATATACGTCGTCGTTGGAATATAAATAATTATATATAATTATAATAGAATTGAAAATGGCGCGGTAGTTCGATAATTCGATTTCAAACTTCAATTGAATGTACCGGGTGCCAAACAATCCGGATTTTAATGAAACCAAAAACATTAGGATCTAATTGATGATATCTTTCTAACGGATGTAAGAAACTGAGATTTCACTTTAAAAATTGAGAGATATGTCCAGTTGAAAATTCTGAATAGTCGCTATGGAATTCAGGCCCTTAAAAATGGACATTTTGCAAATGACCTCGGATTTCGACGAAACCAGTTTTGTTGGGTCCGTGATGTCGAATTATTGCTAGGTTTCAAATCTCATAATTTTCTGAATCAATATGTGAGCGTGGCAAAGGAAAACGTGTTTTGACAATTTCAGTTGATTTTAATCGACTGGAAATTGGCCATTTTTCATACGGTCTCAGAATTCGACGAAACTAGTTTTGTTAGGACCGTATCGTCAATACGAAGCTAGAAAATATTTTTCTGGAATTTTTCTTGTTAGTATGTGACCCCGGTAATTTGAAATGTACGTTTAAAATTCAATATAATGATTTAAATGTAAATTCAACGAAAACTGATTCAAACAGTAGAATCAACCTACGATACATATCCCATTGAGTTCGGAATGGGGGTAAAACGCTATAGGCGACAGTCGGTGGGTCTCGTTTCGAAGTCGAATAAAAAGTCAACTTTTTAGAGAATAAAATAATTAAATTATTATATATATATTTATATTTTCCCTTTCCCCTTTATCCCCTAATCAGAAAACACAAATCAAAAAAAAAAAAAAAAGGAAAAAAGAAAAATGGCCGACGCCTTCACCAACGCCGCGCCTCCAGGCGGAGCCCCACCAGCCGCCGCCTCTTCCTCTTCTTCCCCTCTCCCTCGCATCCGCCCCTTCTTCCTCCTTCCTCCTCCATCGCGAGGCCCGCCCCTCCTTCGTCCCTCCTCGTCGAAGCCCCCCAGGAAACCGCCGAACCCACATCGAACAACCCCCCCCCCCCCCGTGACCCCCCCAAACCCGCATCCAACCGAGACCCAGAGCCACCCGAAGCCTCTCCGATGGTGGTGAACCCCCCCTCCTCGAAGTCGGATCGCGACAAAGACCCTTCCCCCCCTTCGGACTGTAAGTTTTGACTTTTTTTTTTAAAACAGATTTTTACTTTATTTTTAAAACAGATTTTTAATTTATTTTTAAAACAGATTTTTACTTTATTTTTAAAACAGATTTTTACTTTATTTTTAAAACAGATTTTTACTTTATTTTTAAAACTGATTTTTACTTTATTTTGTAAAGTGATAAAAATATAGTTTTTATATTTTTAAAGAATTAAAAATATAGTCTTTACTATATAGGAATATTAAAAATATGATTTTTATATTTTTAAAGTATTAAAAATATAATCTTTATAGGATAGAGAATATAAAAATATCATCTTTGTGTATGTAACGAAATAAAAATCTGATTTTTATTTTATATACGTCGAAATCAAGTGTTGATTTTTTTTCTATAAAGGCGAAAACTTTATTTTTATAAAGGCGAAAACTTTATTTTTATAAAGGCGAAAACTTTATTTTTATAAAGGTGAAATCTTTAAATTAGAAAAGGTGAAATCTTTAAATTAGAAAAGGTGAAATCTTTAAAGTAGAAAAGGCGAAATATTTGAAAAGACGAGATCTTTATATAGAAAATAGCATAGTAAAAATTCGATTTTTAAATATATGAAGTGATTATAAAAATATGACTTTTAAATTGAAAGTGAATAAATAAAAATGTGATTTTTATTTTAAAGACATCAGTATATAAAAATGTGATTTTTACATATGTAGTGAAAGCGGACAACGAAAGCGACAAAAGGCGAGAATGAAGAAGATTTCTATAAAAGGAGTGTCGTGAAGTTGGATAGCTATTGGTGAGAACTTCTCACTCTTAATTCTCTTTTTCTAGATATATATATATATATATATATATATATATATATATATATATACTAGGATGCAGACGGTGCTTATTAGAAGCACCCGACACCCGTCCACATACCATGGACTTGTTTGTTTGGATGTTTGGTGATTGATTGAGATATTGGTTTGAATGTGGTTTGTGGTGTGAAAAATCGAATCGATAAATTGGTTAGGATTAGACGTGCGCCGTTATAAGGCGAAGGAGTAAGACTAGGTTAGACTCTTACTCCAAATTTTGTGGTTTGCATAACGAAAGTGATTTGATTGATGTGTGAATGGCGTGGGCCTTCACTAGACCGGGGATAAGGCTAGGCCTTGTCCCGTTTCTAGTATCGTGCCGTTATGCCGCCGAAATTTTCTAAAATATGTTAGAAAAATAAAAATAATCATTTATTGAATAAATGAAATGAATAGAGATTCATGTGTTGAAATAGAATATTTTATCGTTAAAAATATAATTTTTAACGTGAAAGTGAATAAGTAAAATATTTATAAACAAATCGGCCGATTTGTTTATATACACTGATTTGACTGATATTGATTGGGTCGATAAATTTTACACATCGCCCAACTGCACAAATAAAATCTGTGTTTGATTGTTTGAAACCCCACACGGGTGTTGGGATGAAGTTTGAAGTTCACTCATCCTGATTGATTAAATATGTCGATCGATGGATTGACAGGCTGTTATAAGCATTAGATATCTATATTTGATGCTTATACAGCGTAGTGCACTTTGGTTGATGGTTGATTGTTTATTAATGCTATTAAATACATGTGTTGTATGGAATCCATATAATTAACGTTATATGGTGATTGATTGGGCCTCATTCCAATCGGGAAAATAATGAATATTATAAAAGAAAATTCATGTGTTGAATATAAAAATAGTCATGTGTTGACGATGTTCATGTGTTGAGTGAAATATTTTAAATAAAATAAATTACATCTTTATCATATTTAAAATTAGAACTACTTCCTAGTAGAGGTCTAATTAAAATCAAACGATAGATACCACAGTTTTATAAAATATTTTACATAACAAAAATAGTGAGGTGTTGACAGGACTCATGTGTTGAGATTAGTCGTGTGTTGAAAGAAATATAGATTCATGTGTTGAATGGGATAAATATTCATTTGTTGAATAGAATAAAGAAGTGGTGTAAAATATAAAGCCGTGTTGATTAGTTTTGCGCCATTTTGACGTGAACAATATTTATATCGATTTTATTCGTTTTATAATGAATATTGAAAAGTGATTTCAAAATTAAATATTTTGAAATGAATTCAAATTGAATTAGATTGAAATTGAAATTTAAAACGAACTGAAAGTGAATTGAAATCAATTTGAAACGAATTCGAATGAGATCAAATAGAAAGTAAATTCGAATTGAATTGAATTGAAACGAATTTGGAAATGAATTTGAATTGAATTGAAAATGATTTCGAAATGAATTGAATTGAAAACGATTTCGAAATGAATTGAATTGAAAACGATTTCGAAATGAATTGAATTGAAAACGATTTCGAAATGAATTGAATTGAAAACGATTTCGAAATGAATTGAATTGAAAACGATTTCGAAATGAATTGAATTGAAAACGATTTCGAAATGAATTGAATTGAAAACGATTTCGAAATGAATTGAATTGAAAACGATTTCGAAATGAATTTGAATTGAATTGAAACGAGTTAGAATTTGAATTGAATCGAAATGAACTCGAATTGAATTGAAATCAAATCGATTTGAAATTGAATGTAGTGTTGAAAGGGTTTTGAAAACGAATTTAAAACGATTTATAAAATTCGTTTTAAAAGGAAATCGACGAAATATATATTATATATATATAATGGCCTGAATAGAACGCGCCGCGCCGCGGTAGTTCGTGAATTTCGACCATTTATTTCAAACGGACATCGCGGGAGATCCGACCGTCGGATTCTCCTAAAACCGGAACCGTTGGGTTCGTATCGAAAAGAGCTTTCCAATGAATATTAGAAATTTGAAATCTAACGGTTGGATTTGGAATTATGTCCAAATCAAATTCGAAAAAGGTCGTTGTAAGTGCAGTTCGATGGCCGTTGTTGGAAATCGACTGTACGGGCCTTGATAAAATTATTAAAAATATTTATAATTTGTGTAAAATTATAATATGTGAATTGGAAAGATTTGAGCTGGAAAATTCCACATTTGAAAAGATAAAAATAGATTTTTATCAAAATGAACTAGTTTTGAACTAGAATTGAAATCAATTTATTTTTAAAATAAATAAATTGAATTTGAAAGTGATTTTGAGAATAATCGATAATTTCCAATACGTGGATTGGACTGGGGCTGAATCGAAATTATCTTCGGGATATTTCGATGTTGGATTTCGTGACTATACAAATATTGTTATGGGGATTTGAAAGATATTTGATATCGTTATTTCCAATACGATATTTGTTGGTTTCAGAATTTGATATTGAATATAAGCCGATATATTTTCTATTCAGAGCCTTGTATTTAATATCAAATGTGATTTGGTTTATCGTGAATCGTGTTTTTGATGACATTGGTTCTTTAACCCAGTTAAAGGCAGAATATTGATTTTTGAGAAGATTAAAACTAAGTGGAGTTTTAATGAATCTTTAATTAGATTAAAAATGTGAATTCATAATTTTAAATTATCAAATCTGAAAAGTGATCGAGAGTGGAGTACCACCAGTTTTGCTCCAAAGCGATAGTTAAATCTATAATTAGATTTGAACGTGAAATGGTAATTAATTTTACCGATAACACAGTGGTGTTAGATGTGGAGTATTACCAGTTTTCTCCATGGGATATATAGGTTGGGATTGGGAAACAAAATAAATAATTACTTCGGTGTGGTTCGTTAATCCCGACTAGTTTGCAATGATATCCAAAGGAGGATTAAAGAATAAATTTAGAAGAATTTATCTTGGATAAAATTAATGGGAACCTTTCCCTAAGAATGTGATTTTGTGAATAAAAGAATATTCTGAATTGGAATGAGGCGTTGGTTGTGTTTGTGTAACATTCGTTTATTATATACGTGGGTTATTCAGAAAGGCCGGGTTTATACCCATTCTGAATAACCGATTCGACGAGATGTCGAAGATGAAGACGGTGGTTGAAGACCGGAAGTCTTCACATCGTTTGGGTGATTACTGATGATCTTGATTGGGCTGTACACCCAAGATGAGGGAAACAGTCGGTGATCGTCCAGACGTACTTGGAGATCGATGGATATGCGAGGAAAGTGCCTCCGGTTTCGTTCAGACCCAGAACGGACTTGTAAATGGACTGTGTGTCTGACATTGGATTTTAGTCCGTGTGATTGATCTCTATTAAATATATATCTGTTTGGCGGCGGAGAATTTATTCTCTTGCTTAACGCCCTTCTCTGAGACGTACGAGCTCAGGGGTTATATATTGATGGATATCAAACGCATGGAGTGAATTGCCTGTGTGGCATGCGTAAGTGGCAATTGATCAAGGCTTCTGTTGAAAAGCAAAGTCTTGTGGTTGATGATCGAAGCACGGCCTGTGTGGCATAGCTTTGTGTATAACGTGAATTCGCGAGCCTCACACCTCGGTATGAGTCAAAAACGGGAGACGGACCGCTGGGAGAGCACGACGTTTCTTTCTAGCTAGGGTGGTGTCAGTGACCTACCAGCCCTGACATTTATATACTTTTCACCTGTGTGGTTGTTGGATACGAGGCGCCTCGGATATAGGTCTGTAAGGACCGGGAAACGCGTGTTCAGGAATTGCCAATCCTCAAAAGTAAGAGAGGACCGGCCCAGCCGATTCCAAGGATCAAAGTGGGGTCCTGGGACATTTGCTAGAGTGTCTCGAACGCGGAGAGGAGCTTGCCCCTTGCCTCGGCTCATGACGGAAATCCAATTTCCAATACGTGATAGTGCGGTTTTATTTGTAGAACCTAGTATGGCGACATAGTGGTATGGGTCATTAATGCCGCCTATGATTGATATTTATGATTGAAATTGTTTTGACACTATACACCTATAATAGTATCAAATAATGTGTTTTAAACGTATCAAGCATGCTTTGGCAGTTATAAGGTAAAAACCCTATCCTCCGGCTTGCGTTGCATTGTGTGATGGGACCTGGGTCTTATAACAGCTTCATTTTTCTTTATTTAGCATTGCGCTGTTTGTTTTATGCACTGGTATTCTTGGGAGGAAACCCGTTCCGTGTTATACGGCGTGGTCCCTTGATTTACCGAACTTTAAAATAAAGAATTATAACTGTTTTAGTTCTCACACCAGTCACATGACTGACCTGGAGTTTATTGTTTTAACCTAAACTCTGGGTGCCCCTATTTTCCACACGGGCAGCTAGTAGTTTTGGTTTTGCAGATTTATATTCGCAGGGTCCTGATTTACAGCTGGAACGATGCTCGGAAAGCTCTGTATCCGTGTATCACTTCTAGTTGTGTTTTGTATTATTTTCCGCTGCTATGTAATTTATTGTAATCTCTGATATTTATCGAATGTAATTTATTCAATTATACTCTGTATATTCTTGTATCTGATGGAATTATTGTAATAACAATGAAATGTTCTTCCGTATGCGTTCATTTGTGTGTTGTTCTCAATTCTATCCGTGCTTTCCTTAACGGGGAAGTTCGGGTCGTCTCATTTTGGTATCAGAGCTTTGGTTTACAGAGCTCGAGAACAAGACACATTAGAACCATACGAAAGAATTCATCAGATATTGGATTAGTAATATCCAATTAGAATTACTCGTTAGAGATAGGATCAGTAGTATCCTAGAACGAGTGTGAAGAGTATATTTTTCAAATGAAAACAATTTTGTTTTGAAAATTTAAATCATTTTATACGTATTTGAATATTTATTTATTTTGAATATGGACAATCGAGTATATATAGATTTCGCGTATACGCGTCATGAACGTATATTCGAAGTTTGAATATACTGGGTAGATATAGAATCACATTCTAGACACCCGGAGATGGTTCTGATGATTGATATATCATCATCAGAATTTATGTTCGTGTTTCGAAGGTGTGATTTCTATATATTTCCATTAGACTGGTGTGAGAACCAGAACTAATATAGTTAGAACACATTGTTGTGAATTGGCATCAAAAACAAGATTTACTGTATATATATCAAAATTATGAATTTGAAACTCTAATTCACTAATTGATTGATGTTTGTGTTGTTCGTTTAATTGTTTGATAATTTTTAACCATTATGCCTAATTGAACCGAATATTGAATTATATCGACAATTGGTCGCATTTGCTTGCATATACATATACTTATATTGAACAGGTCATAGCAAGGAGGCTAGAGCAGAGAATAAAATTTGTTTGCCCGACAAATAGGTACATGTTTACTACATAATTTACTGTTTTGTTTGGGTGATGATGATTTTGTGAGCCTATTGGCTAGCCGCTTGGCTTTTTCTTTTTCTTTTTGAGATCTGAAGGACCGGGGAAGCTATTTGAAATTCCCCGATGCTCCCGGTGCAGGGGAGGTTATGGCGAAATTTTTCAAAAATTTAGGGTGTTAGCCAAATTTTTGAAATTTTGAAAATTCTCAGAAACTAAAAAGTTGGAGAATGCAAGCCAGATCGAACGTAGAGTTGATTAATCAAACCACTTTCGACTTTGTTCCTTTTCGGGGACGAAAAGTTTTAAGTGGGGGAGATTGTAATAACCCGCAAAATGCGAGCCAGTTTGAAATTTTTATTTTGGCAATTTTAGCTGAATTTGAATATTTAAAATGGATTATTTTAAATAATATCGACGAGAAAATTTATTTTGAATAGAATTCGGCGTATATATTATATACGTCGTCGTTGGAATATAAATAATTATAATAGAATTGAAAATGGCGCGGTAGTTCGATAATTCGATTTCAAACTTCAATTGAATGTACCGGGTGCCAAACAATCCGGATTTTAATGAAACCAAAAACATTAGGATCTAATTGATGATATCTTTCTAACGGATGTAAGAAACTGAGATTTCACTTTAAAAATTGAGAGATATGTCCAGTTGAAAATTCTGAATAGTCGCTATGGAATTCAGGCCCTTAAAAATGGACATTTTGCAAATGACCTCGGATTTCGACGAAACCAGTTTTGTTGGGTCCGTGATGTCGAATTATTGCTAGGTTTCAAATCTCATAATTTTCTGAATCAATATGTGAGCGTGGCAAAGGAAAACGTGTTTTGACAATTTCAGTTGATTTTAATCGACTGGAAATTGGCCATTTTTCATACGGTCTCAGAATTCGACGAAACTAGTTTTGTTAGGACCGTATCGTCAATACGAAGCTAGAAAATATTTTTCTGGAATTTTTCTTGTTAGTATGTGACCCCGGTAATTTGAAATGTACGTTTAAAATTCAATATAATGATTTAAATGTAAATTCAACGAAAACTGATTCAAACAGTAGAACCAACCTACGATACATATCCCATTGAGTTCGGAATGGGGGTAAAACGCTATAGGCGACAGTCGGTGGGTCTCGTTTCGAAGTCGAATAAAAAGTCAACTTTTTAGAGAATAAAATAATTAAATTATTATATATATATTTATATTTTCCCTTTCCCCTTTATCCCCTAATCAGAAAACACAAATCAAAAAAAAAAGGAAAAAAGAAAAATGGCCGACGCCTTCACCAACGCCGCGCCTCCAGGCGGAGCCCCACCAGCCGCCGCCTCTTCCTCTTCTTCCCCTCTCCCTCGCATCCGCCCCTTCTTCCTCCTTCCTCCTCCATCGCGAGGCCCGCCCCTCCTTCGTCCCTCCTCGTCGAAGCCCCCCAGGAAACCGCCGAACCCACATCGAACAACCCCCCCCCCCCCGCGACCCCCCAAACCCGCATCCAACCGAGCCGCCGAGACCCAGAGCCACCCGAAGCCTCTCCGATGGTGGTGAACCCCCCCCCCCTCCTCGAAGTCGGATCGCGACAAAGACCCTTCCCCCCCTTCGGACTGTAAGTTTTGACTTTTTTTTTTAAAAACAGATTTTTACTTTATTTTTAAAACAGATTTTTAATTTATTTTTAAAACAGATTTTTACTTTATTTTTAAAACAGATTTTTACTTTATTTTTAAAACAGATTTTTACTTTATTTTTAAAACAGATTTTTACTTTATTTTTAAAACTGATTTTTACTTTATTTTGTAAAGTGATAAAAATATAGTTTTTATATTTTTAAAGAATTAAAAATATAGTCTTTACTATATAGGAATATTAAAAATATGATTTTTATATTTTTAAAGTATTAAAAATATAATCTTTATAGGATAGAGAATATAAAAATATCATCTTTGTGTATGTAACGAAATAAAAATCTGATTTTTATTTTATATACGTCGAAATCAAGTGTTGATTTTTTTTCTATAAAGGCGAAAACTTTATTTTTATAAAGGCGAAAACTTTATTTTTATAAAGGTGAAAACTTTAAATTAGAAAAGGTGAAATCTTTAAATTAGAAAAGGTGAAATCTTTAAAGTAGAAAAGGCGAAATATTTGAAAAGACGAGATCTTTATATAGAAAATAGCATAGTAAAAATTCGATTTTTAAATATATGAAGTGATTATAAAAATATGACTTTTAAATTGAAAGTGAATAAATAAAAATGTGATTTTTATTTTAAAGACATCAGTATATAAAAATGTGATTTTTACATATGTAGTGAAAGCGGACAACGAAAGCGACAAAAGGCGAGAATGAAGAAGATTTCTATAAAAGGAGTGTCGTGAAGTTGGATAGCTATTGGTGAGAACTTCTCACTCTTAATTCTCTTTTTCTAGATATATATATATATACTAGGATGCAGACGGTGCTTATTAGAAGCACCCGACACCCGTCCACATACCATGGACTTGTTTGTTTGGATGTTTGGTGATTGATTGAGATATTGGTTTGAATGTGGTTTGTGGTGTGAAAAATCGAATCGATAAATTGGTTAGGATTAGACGTGCGCCGTTATAAGGCGAAGGAGTAAGACTAGGTTAGACTCTTACTCCAAATTTTGTGGTTTGCATAACGAAAGTGATTTGATTGATGTGTGAATGGCGTGGGCCTTCACTAGACCGGGGATAAGGCTAGGCCTTGTCCCGTTTCTAGTATCGTGCCGTTATGCCGCCGAAATTTTCTAAAATATGTTAGAAAAATAAAAATAATCATTTATTGAATAAATGAAATGAATAGAGATTCATGTGTTGAAATAGAATATTTTATCGTTAAAAATATAATTTTTAACGTGAAAGTGAATAAGTAAAATATTTATAAACAAATCGGCCGATTTGTTTATATACACTGATTTGACTGATATTGATTGGGTCGATAAATTTTACACATCGCCCAACTGCACAAATAAAATCTGTGTTTGATTGTTTGAAACCCCACACGGGTGTTGGGATGAAGTTTGAAGTTCACTCATCCTGATTGATTAAATATGTCGATCGATGGATTGACAGGCTGTTATAAGCATTAGATATCTATATTTGATGCTTATACAGCGTAGTGCACTTTGGTTGATGGTTGATTGTTTATTAATGCTATTAAATACATGTGTTGTATGGAATCCATATAATTAACGTTATATGGTGATTGATTGGGCCTCATTCCAATCGGGAAAATAATGAATATTATAAAAGAAAATTCATGTGTTGAATATAAAAATAGTCATGTGTTGACGATGTTCATGTGTTGAGTGAAATATTTTAAATAAAATAAATTACATCTTTATCATATTTAAAATTAGAACTACTTCCTAGTAGAAGTCTAATTAAAATCAAACGATAGATACCACAGTTTTATAAAATATTTTACATAACAAAAATAGTGAGGTGTTGACAGGACTCATGTGTTGAGATTAGTCGTGTGTTGAAAGAAATATAGATTCATGTGTTGAATGGGATAAATATTCATTTGTTGAATAGAATAAAGAAGTGGTGTAAAATATAAAGCCGTGTTGATTAGTTTTGCGCCATTTTGACGTGAACAATATTTATATCGATTTTATTCGTTTTATAATGAATATTGAAAAGTGATTTCAAAATTAAATATTTTGAAATGAATTCAAATTGAATTAGATTGAAATTGAAATTTAAAACGAACTGAAAGTGAATTGAAATCAATTTGAAACGAATTCGAATGAGATCAAATAGAAAGTAAATTCGAATTGAATTGAATTGAAACGAATTTGGAAATGAATTTGAATTGAATTGAAAACGATTTCGAAATGAATTGAATTGAAAACGATTTCGAAATGAATTGAATTGAAAACGATTTCGAAATGAATTGAATTGAAAACGATTTCGAAATGAATTGAATTGAAAACGATTTCGAAATGAATTGAATTGAAAACGATTTCGAAATGAATTGAATTGAAAACGATTTCGAAATGAATTGAATTGAAAACGATTTCGAAATGAATTGAATTGAAAACGATTTCGAAATGAATTTGAATTGAATTGAAACGAGTTAGAATTTGAATTGAATCGAAATGAACTCGAATTGAATTGAAATCAAATCGATTTGAAATTGAATGTAGTGTTGAAAGGGTTTTGAAAACGAATTTAAAACGATTTATAAAATTCGTTTTAAAAGGAAATTGACGAAATATATATTATATATATTATATATATATAATGGCCTGAATAGAACGCGCCGCGCCGCGGTAGTTCGTGAATTTCGACCATTTATTTCAAACGGACATTGCGGGAGATCCGACCGTCGGATTCTCCTAAAACCGGAACCGTTGGGTTCGTATCGAAAAGAGCTTTCCAATGAATATTAGAAATTTGAAATCTAACGGTTGGATTTGGAATTATGTCCAAATCAAATTCGAAAAAGGTCGCTGTAAGTGCAGTTCGATGGCCGTTGTTGGAAATCGACTGTACGGGCCTTGATAAAATTATTAAAAATATTTATAATTTGTGTAAAATTATAATATGTGAATTGGAAAGATTTGAGCTGGAAAATTCCACATTTGAAAAGATAAAAATAGATTTTTATCAAAATGAACTAGTTTTGAACTAGAATTGAAATCAATTTATTTTTAAAATAAATAAATTGAATTTGAAAGTGATTTTGAGAATAATCGATAATTTCCAATACGTGGATTGGACTGGGGCTGAATCGAAATTATCTTCGGGATATTTCGATGTTGGATTTCGTGACTATACAAATATTGTTATGGGGATTTGAAAGATATTTGATATCGTTATTTCCAATACGATATTTGTTGGTTTCAGAATTTGATATTGAATATAAGCCGATATATTTTCTATTCAGAGCCTTGTATTTAATATCAAATGTGATTTGGTTTATCGTGAATCGTGTTTTTGATGACATTGGTTCTTTAACCCAGTTAAAGGCAAAATATTGATTTTTGAGAAGATTAAAACTAAGTGGAGTTTTAATGAATCTTTAATTAGATTAAAAATGTGAATTGATAATTTTAAATTATCAAATCTGAAAAGTGATCGAGAGTGGAGTACCACCAGTTTTGCTCCAAAGCGATAGTTAAATCTATAATTAGATTTGAACGTGAAATGGTAATTAATTTTACCGATAACACAGTGGTGTTAGATGTGGAGTATTACCAGTTTTCTCCATGGGATATATAGGTTGGGATTGGGAAACAAAATAAATAATTACTTCGGTGTGGTTCGTTAATCCCGACTAGTTTGCAATGATATCCAAAGGAGGATTAAAGAATAAATTTAGAAGAATTTATCTTGGATAAAATTAATGGGAACCTTTCCCTAAGAATGTGATTTTGTGAATAAAAGAATATTCTGAATTGGAATGAGGCGTTGGTTGTGTTTGTGTAACATTCGTTTATTATATACGTGGGTTATTCAGAAAGGCCGGGTTTATACCCATTCTGAATAACCGATTCGACGAGATGTCGAAGATGAAGACGGTGGTTGAAGACCGGAAGTCTTCACATCGTTTGGGTGATTACTGATGATCTTGATTGGGCTGTACACCCAAGATGAGGGAAACAGTCGGTGATCGTCCAGACGTACTTGGAGATCGATGGATATGCGAGGAAAGTGCCTCCGGTTTCGTTCAGACCCAGAACGGACTTGTAAATGGACTGTGTGTCTGACATTGGATTTTAGTCCGTGTGATTGATCTCTATTAAATATATATCTGTTTGGCGGCGGAGAATTTATTCTCTTGCTTAACGCCCTTCTCTGAGACGTACGAGCTCAGGGGTTATATATTGATGGATATCAAACGCATGGAGTGAATTGCCTGTGTGGCATGCGTAAGTGGCAATTGATCAAGGCTTCTGTTGAAAAGCAAAGTCTTGTGGTTGATGATCGAAGCACGGCCTGTGTGGCATAGCTTTGTGTATAACGTGAATTCGCGAGCCTCACACCTCGGTATGAGTCAAAAACGGGAGACGGACCGCTGGGAGAGCACGACGTTTCTTTCTAGCTAGGGTGGTGTCAGTGACCTACCAGCCCTGACATTTATATACTTTTCACCTGTGTGGTTGTTGGATACGAGGCGCCTCGGATATAGGTCTGTAAGGACCGGGAAACGTGTGTTCAGGAATTGCCAATCCTCAAAAGTAAGAGAGGACCGGCCCAGCCGATTCCAAGGATTAAAGTGGGGTCCTGGGACATTTGCTAGAGTGTCTCGAACGCGGAGAGGAGCTTGCCCCTTGCCTCGGCTCATGACGGAAATCCAATTTCCAATACGTGATAGTGCTGTTTTATTTGTAGAACCTAGTATGGCGACATAGTGGTATGGGTCATTAATGCCGCCTATGATTGATATTTATGATTGAAATTGTTTTGACACTATACACCTATAATAGTATCAAATAATGTGTTTTAAACGTATCAAGCATGCTTTGGCAGTTATAAGGTAAAAACCCTATCCTCCGGCTTGCGTTGCATTGTGTGATGGGACCTGGGTCTTATAACAGCTTCATTTTTCTTTATTTAGCATTGCGCTGTTTGTTTTATGCACTGGTATTCTTGGGAGGAAACCCGTTCCGTGTTATACGGCGTGGTCCCTTGATTTACCGAACTTTAAAATAAAGAATTATAACTGTTTTAGTTCTCACACCAGTCACATGACTGACCTGGAGTTTATTGTTTTAACCTAAACTCTGGGTGCCCCTATTTTCCACACGGGCAGCTAGTAGTTTTGGTTTTGCAGATTTATATTCGCAGGGTCCTGATTTACAGCTGGAACGATGCTCGGAAAGATCTGTATCCGTGTATCACTTCTAGTTGTGTTTTGTATTATTTTCCGCTGCTATGTAATTTATTGTAATCTCTGATATTTATTGAATGTAATTTATTCAATTATACTCTGTATATTCTTGTATCTGATGGAATTGTTGTAATAACAATGAAATGTTCTTCCGTATGCGTTCATTTGTGTGTTGTTCTCAATTCTATCCGTGCTTTCCTTAACGGGGAAGTTCGGGTCGTCTCAAGTCCTTAGAATAATAATACGAAATTGTATAGTTCAAGAAAGACTTGGATTTGAGATTATATGATATGTTAAGTATTATAATTCTTAAATGTCCCTAGTCAAGTTTTATTGTTTATATAGGACAACAATAAAACATTAAGACTAGTATGTTGATTGATTGATGGTCACATCTCATTGATCATTAAAATAAGTGATATTAATGTTAAGACATAAATACGTATTAGAGAATAGCGTATTGGGTTGACCCAACATGAGAATAACTACGTGGAATATAATTAATAGTATCATAAGTAATTTTCATAGTGACAGTGATGTAATGATCCTCAGACCTGAAGTCATTATAATTTTATTCGAAGATATTTATATTTTGATATCATCAAAAGTTACTCTTAACAGAGTTGACGATAAAGGTGATTATGAGATACATCTCGAATCGAATGAAAATTATGAATGATCTAGATGGAATTTAACACTATAAATATATATATGTGTGTAGAATTATCCATGGGCCTCTTGATTGAGTGAGACTATAAAATGCATGGCCGTGCTCAAATATTGATTTGTTTATATATAGTTTACTCATCGATCAAGATAAACGGATTAAATTATAAAGAGGATGATATGTTCCATGCCTTGAGTTTAATCCTAGATATACTGATTAAAAGGATTATATTACATTGATACACTGGACACAAAAGGATTGTATCGAATCATTGATATTATTACAACTTGGGTCACACATAAAAGCGTTGTAAAGGGTAATAGCTATTCTTAATAAAGGAGAATGAAAGGGTTTGACTTTTTCTTCCTTTTGAATAGTTGAACGGGTTAAAAGGGTTAACTAAAATTTCGTGATGATATATTCTAAAAGCAAGGCCGGTTCCTTCCTTTTTGATATATCACAAAATCACGAGAATTAGAAAAACCCTAGATCCAAACTTCGGCTAGTACCAATCACCCCTTTCTCGATTCCGTCTGACGTTTTCGAGAACTACGCTTGTGGATCTCCGGTAGAGACGCTCTCACTCCTGCGTTTTGATTCGATTCAATCATAACAAGATTCATTTAATTTCAAGATTAGAAAAGGTACACGTTTTGATTCGAATTTGATCAGTTTTAAAGTAGGGCTTTGAAAATTTTAATGGTAATCCGCTGTAAATTTGATCCTTGGTTTCCAACACAAAATTTTTTGGAGAACGAAAATTTCAGATTTATTTTCCCTCTCCTTGTACTTTTAGTTTTTTTATCTTATCTAATTTTGTTAATCGACTAAATATATTCATTTACAAGATCGTTGTTGTTTATTTACTACTATTTTTTTTAAATGATAGGCTCGGCAATTTTAGATTGAATTATCAATAATATGTATAGATATCATAAAAGTAATTTTGTAACATACCATACTTAAATTTCAAAATATAGCTGCTCCTTTTAAAAAAGTTTAAAAAATACTCATGTTTTTTTATTTCAGCATATGCTTAAAAAGACAGTAGATGTTCAGATTTCTTAACAGTGAAAATTTTGAAAAGACCAATGTATTAAAGAATAGTCAGTTACTAAATGTTAGCTCAAATTAAACCTGTTGATGAGCTTATGTGATGTTAAGTTCTGTACATACTTGAATTTTGGATACATGATGCATAAGCTATAAAAATGTATAGATCTCAAGTATACAACTTTTTTAACATACGTTAGTTTTGAAGTGCATTAAAATTTTGAAGGCATGCAAGTTTTGGGTGCACATATATCAGGACATTTTTTATTTCTAAAAGCATCATAAGTTTTTGAATATATGTGTTTTGATCGGATGTATGAATTTGAGTATATGAAAGTTTCAATACATGATAGGCTTTTTTTTTTAAAAAAAAAAGAAAGTTCTAAATATACCTGATTTCAAAAATGAGCAATTGTAAGTGTTTATGGCTTCATATATCAGTCAGCTTTTCAAGTACATATGGTTAGTATGTATGTTATCAAAGCCCTCGCCTAGGCGCACCAAGGCTCCAAAAGCCCTAGGCCCCAACCTGGGACTTTTTTACTTTCCAAGGCGCCTAAGGCACCAAAAAAGCCTGAAAGGCACCAAGGCGCTTGCCTTGTGAAGTGCTAAAAAAGTGTGCCTTTTGTAACATTTGAAAAGAATTTTTTTAAGCATTTGGCCCAACAGGAGTCCGAAAGCCAACATGATTAGAAAAATGTGATCGGTTGACTGCTGATTTAGAGCGTATTCTGTAAAAAAACGTTGCTTTTATTTTGTCGATCGAAATGCAAAAAAATACCTACATTTTTTATTTTTTTTGTCTAACTGTCCAGAAAAACATAGTTCTTGGAAGGTTAAAACTCTATTTAAGACTTTATATAATGTTGTATATAATTCCTATATTTTAAATATTGTTTTGCTTGTAAACTTGAGTTTGAATGACATTGTGCATTCTTAGTTTGATTAATGTTAATTGCATGATGTTTTGTTCTAATATTGCTTTTATATGCCCTTATTGAAACAAAAATTTTGAAACAAAAAATGTGTTTTATTGCCTTTTTTTAAAGACAGTTTTTTAGTTGAAAACTGAAGAAAAAAATTTCATTCAAGGCACTCAAAAAAGCACTAGGTGAGGTTTAGGGCCTTTTTCACCTTGACAACTATGATCAAGATCTTGAAAAATTATTATGATTATGAATAACAATGTTAGCATCATGTATATTGATTTTATGAGTAAAGGATATGAAATATTCAAGCTTTGAATGTTTAAAGCATTTGCTTTTTGAAAAACAATAGTTTATAGTACACCAAACTTTTGAATTTTTCTAGGCAATTTTGTGTATATGGCTTTAATTTCTGAATGGATATATGCACTCAGGTTTTAAGTGTATGAAATATTGTATAATGGATTCAAATATGTAAAATTTCCATATATATAAGCCTCATGCGTATATATGTCAAGTTTTGAAAATATTTGTCAAGTTTCCTGCATATAAGTATAAAGTATCTAATATTTAGCTACATATAATCAGATTTTTGAATGATGCAAAGTTTTGAATATAAGCAGGTTTCAAATGCTAGTCAGCTTCGTGCGTATATGGTTCAAACCAAGGTTTGAAAACTTGGTTTCGTTTTAGGTCTTTTGAAAATTTATTAGTTTCGGTCAATTTCGACGGTTTCGGTTGTTTCAGTTTTGGTCCAAAAATTAAACTTTTGGCATATGTATTAATATCCAAGCCCATACCAATTCTTAACAGCACTAAAACCAACCCAAAGCCCATACCCAATTTAAGCCCATGCCAATATATAACCCTAATTACCATAGTTGTCATAGCGAGCGCTATAGCGCAAAATAGCGCATAGCGCACAGGTTGCGCTATTTTGGTTCTTATAGCGCAGGGGTCCCGTGTAGCGCAAAAATAGCGCGCTATAGCGCGCTATTTTATCATAGCGCAGCCATGAATAGCGCGCTATTTTGCTTTTTCTTTTTTGAACATGTATTTTCGTTTTTTTTTCTTTTTGGAGATTTTAAACATACAGTTTTTTCCTTTTGTGCCTTTTTCCTGTGTGTTTTTTTTTTAAGATCTTCTTTTCTGTAAGCAAAAAAAAAATAAAAAAATATAGCGCGCGCTTTAGCGCATAGCGCAGGCCTTGTGCTATTTTGCGCTATTCGCTATTGACAACACTGCTAATTACCGTGTCTTCCAGCAAAAAACTCGCAGTCACAAAAATCTAAGTCAAATTAAATAGAAAAGCCTACCCAATGGTAGCCCAGCCCAAAAATCTATTTCAGTTATCCAGATTAACCCTGAAATAACCTAGGGTTACTGTCTCTTGCGCAGCTGTTTTTATTCATACGCTTTTTTTCCTGAGCCCTGAAAAGCCTACCCAATCGCTGCTTCTTCTTCCAGGTTAGTAATTTACTGATTTTTTTTTGTTCTTCGCCTCTTCTTCTTCTTCTTCGCCTTTCTTGATTCGTTTTTTTTCTACTGTTGGTTAGCTAAACAGGATTTTAAACTAATCCCGTCTCGCTAGTCTTAGAAAATGAAATGAGGTGGCCGAAATCTCGGGATTCCGGCCAAAACCTCAAACCGTGGTTTAAACGTGACAACTTCATATATACATTTGTATGAACTTAATCTCTAATATATGCATTTTACATACTTTGTTCTAAATTTACATGATTTAAATTAAAAAAACTAATTTCAGAGATATATCACATACTATTATGAGTATGTGATTTTTAACGGGAAGTGGTATTTGGAAGGAGTCGGGGAGGGGGGAAATTGGTGAAAGGGGTATGTGTTTTTATTTTAACAAGAAGGGGAACACGAAAGGGGCAAAGGGGTGTAAAAGGGGGAAAGCTGAGCCGTTCAGCACGAAAGGTTCAAAAGCAACCCTTCAGCTGGGTCCGACTCGACGGGTCGGATGCTTCCGACGCGAATGTGGACTGCCCAGTTAAAAAATCAAACGATACCTATCTATGCAATTCTTGAATGAGTCATCTTTCGAAAAACATAGTTTTTGATGTTTAGTAAAGTATACGGATCACATCACGTACAGGTTACGATTACATATATAAAGTTTCAAATGCATACGTGCTTTCAAATCTGTGAATATTTATATACTTTGATTTCATGAACAAAATAGGTACAAAGAAATACATATTGTTGGAATGAGTTATGCCGTATATTTTGTGTAATATTTTGTGGTTGTGTCACTTAACTTCATGATGATGGGCATATTACTTTCCAAATTTGTATGGATGCAAGATCGCGTACTCACTTTTGCACCCAATTTTGTTGGTATCCTTGCTTCTGAACTAAATTCTTTATTTTTCTATGTACGTTTTTATTATTGTTACCTTGTGCTTCTATATTTTTGTGCACAACATGTGTATGTCAAGATCGGTATGCATGAGATTTGTGTTAGGCATGTAGGGGTGAGCGTTTGGTTGGTTTGGTTTATCCGATGATAAATTTGTCAAACCAAACTAAAACCAATAAGAATGAAAACCAAACCAAACCAACCAAATTAAGTTTGGTTGGTTCGGTTGGTTATCCGATTAAACCGAACTAAAAATGTTTTACACTGTGTTTGAAATATTCACTATAATTTGAAACAAATTATAAATATATGATTACAGTATTATTATTTTTGATTTTTATGCTTTTTAATATTAATTTTGACACTTAGTTGATGATTAATATACTTAAATAACTAAACTAACATAAAATATTTGTTATAATACCGATAATTTTGAATATATAGTAAAAATTCGGTTAATTTGGTTAAACCGATAATCGAACTTAATATTTTTTCGGACCGATTACAAACCGATTTAATTTCAAAACCGAACCAATCCGACCAAAATAATTTGGTTTGGTTGGTTTAACCGAATAATGCTCACCCCTACAGACATGTTTAATTCATTTGTGTGTGCTTCTTAGTATTTATGGTGTGTCTATTAATGTTTATTTGAATTTAATGCACATACGCACATCTGGTTTAATTTGTTTTCTTTTTTATGTGTGATTATTCTAGTAATTGTTTCATTTAATGGTTTCTTTGCAGTAAACTATTGCTTGAACGCATTTACTGGACATGGATTGCAAGTGAATCAATTGACTTTCATCCAAATAAGACTAAATTCCTTTCTGAAGCTTAGGGTTTCCGAAAGATTCAGGATTTATCTTACCGAAGTCCTTCTGAAATGAGTCTTTGCAATCTACTGTCTATTTCTCTTCTGTCCATGTACAGTGATGAAGAAGATGAAGCTGCCATGTTACCTGAAGCAAGTGAAGGTAATTTGGAAGAAGGGGCAGCTTTAGGATCTGATCATGTGCTGACTCCAAACAATCAATCAGAAGCTCCACAACCTACTGATATGCAGGATCAAATAATGTCTGAAGCTGACGTTGCAAATGAGATTGCCAGTGCTGGTCCTGAGATTGCCAGTGCTGGTCCTGAGGCAGCTCAAATTTATGATTCATTAACTAGTTCTCTTCCTTCTCGCGTGACTGCAAAGTGTTCTACAGAGCTTCAGAAGAAAATAAATTTGTTGCTTGCTTGTAACAAGGAAGGGATAAGTTTTAATGCGGCTTTGAGGAATGGGAAGGACTATAGGAATCCGGATTTCTTGGAGCAGGCTGTGAGTTTTCATAACATTGATCAAATAGGAACATGCTTCAATAAGGATGTGTTTGATCCTCATGGCTATGACAGAAGTGACTACTATGACAAGATAGAAGCTGATATGAAGCGTAAAGCGGAGAGGAAGGAGCTTAAAAGGAAAAGAGGTCCTAAAGTTGAATTTGTTTCTGGGGGAACACAAATTTCAGTAGCTGGTATTTCAGCAGTTGTGTCTAGTGGTTTGCAGTCAGCTGCAGTAGTTTCTGATGCTACAAAAGAACCCAGGCAGAACAAGAAATCAAAATGGGCGAGGTTGATGGAGATGTAAAGCATCCAGTACTACCCGGTGGGAATGATAAAATCATTGGACATGGTGTGTATGCTTCTCACTTATCTGTTGCCAATGCCGGTGCTGGGTACAATGCCCTTGCCCAACAGAAGAGAGGAGAAGCAGAAGTCAGGTGAAAAGGAGATCGAAGATACTCCTATAGGAAAGTCTATTTAGACATGAAAACCTAACACAAATTGTGTGTGTGCGCTTCTTAGTATTTATGGTGTGTCTATTAATTTTTATTTGAATTGATGCACAGGTGCACATGTGGTTTAATTTTTTTTCTTCTGTATGTGTGATTATTCTTGTTACTTCATTTAATGGTTTCTTTGCAGCAAACTGTTGCTAGAACGCATTTACTGGACATGGCCCACAAGTGAATCAATTGACTTTCATCCAAATAAGACTAAAGTTTTTTGTTGATATGATGCAACGGTGAAATTCCTTTTTGGAATGTGGAACAATATATATGTGCATGCATAACCAAGTTTGATCTTTTAGTTCTCTTACAGTAGTATATATATATATATATATATATATATATATATATATATATATATATATATATATATATATATATATATATATATATACACACACACACGAACGTGCGCGCGCGTACTACAACATTGCCAAAATGAATTCTTATATTTTTTTCTATAGCGCCCTTGGAATATTCATACACATTAACAACTTAAGCTTTTCAACTTCTACATTAACTTTTTTTAGTTTTTATTCACTTTCAAACATCATTTTTGAGCATCCACATTTGTTTACCTCTTCTGTCATATGTACCATATTTCGGTTTAAAAGAAATATTAGAGACTGAATAGTATATAACCCATTGAAATACCACTAGTAAAGAATTATTCATCTTATGATGTAAAACTACCATACCCTAATTGATCACCAACCATTTAAAAGTTTCATGGAAAATATTTGTAGAAGTGTAATTTATTTTTTATACATGATGTTGTTTAGCAAAATTATTATTATCCGCCATCGTCGTTTTAATTGTTCTAATAGCTAGAGTATGATACATATGGTGTAAGCATGCGTGCATGATGTAGAGATACATGAGTTTTTAAAACACTGAAAGGGTAATCTTTGACTTTGATACACTAATCAATTCTATGCAATTAATTTCCTTTATTGGAAAAGATGAATATTACTACTATTGTTGTTGCTGCTGTTAGCACTGTTATATTTTTTAAGTTGTGTATGTTAATGGGTATTTGTTTCGTTCTAAGTAGGGTGCATCTATACAAGATAGGTTACAGCCTAGATTGGGGAGATTGCTTGCTACAGCATTGGAAAATGAACTCTACACCTCTTGAAATTGACATCAGCACGCACTCATTTTAGTTATTAATTCTGTTACTGATACTCTGAAGATGCTTGAATTACATATTTGAAATATTTTGATCGTTATTGCATGATTAATAACATAATTTTAAAAAGTGCAGATCTTACTCATAATACTTTATCATTTACGATCCGTTAAAGTATGTAGTTATTGGGATATGTTTCTTTCAGCACCTTATTTATAATACATCTTAATATGGAAATTCAAGACGCATTTTTCGTATATTATTTTTGTATGATTCGGTAAATTCATAAACTTGAGAACATGGGTTGTTTATTTAATTTTAGCTTCATTACTCTTTGGTACGGTGTTCTTTGCTTTACAAGTTGATAGCTGCCATCGATGCTTAAAAGTTGTGTATGCACATAATGTGCAAAATTGCTGCCAAAAGGTGGCATTGTGATTCGCTAACTATTGATATAAAAAGGTACCGGGCTCGATGAGATTAAGAGAAGCTGTTTCTTATCAATACTATTCATCTTTGTCCGTATGTAATTCCTAATTGCTGACAAGGTTTAGCTGAGTGCCATATCGCCTAATAGAATTGCAATTATATCAAATTACATATCATGCAATGAAGGGGAAAATTCCTTCTACGTAAAAAAGAATTTGACGTACAAGTTTAGTGCATTTATAAGTGAGTAGCGATGTTTTTTTAAACAAAAAGGAGTGATGCTGCTGCAAGCTGTGACAGCAGCAGTAGAGATGTTTTTAAAAAAATTGCATATGCGAGTGCACTGATGTTATGAAGGGTGTATAAGTGTATATATATGGTATTATCGAGAAAAGGTTATGTGCTTGTGTATATTGATATGCATGGCATATGTGTAGTGTTTGTGCGTTTGTGCTTGTGGTGTGTTGATTTATATGTGTTACATCGAAATATGGAGGGCAAACTCCTCTGAAAGGAACCCAAATCTGTTAGTTGTTAGCACCTGATCATTTTGTGCTTCGTGAAAGGACTGTTGCTAACTTGGACCTGCAATTCTTTGGTCTCAAACGTACATTTGTGTCCGAAACAAGGTTCGAAAACCCGATTTCCGGTTCCGTTCCGGTCATGCAGAAAGTTTAAAATCCCGGTTCCGTTCCGGAAATTCCGGAAGTTCCGGCTTAATTCCGGTATGCCAATTCCGGTGTTTATTTTTTACAAATATGCAATAAACACTACTAATAAACATTTACACTAGATACAAATGTGCAGCTTGCCAATTCTAGTTGATTTCATGTCATTTTGACTTCTTTGTAAACTGAACATGTCAAAGCCCAGCAACATAATGGCCCAACTAATTTTTTTACTTTACTGTAGCCCTAAAAATGTTCCAACTACCCGATTTTCTCTGAGAAATACTTGCTTCACAGCCGACTTTGTTAATCACACTTTCCCCTTTTCCATTCGTCTCCTTCTCCCTCTAACCCATCCGTCAATGCTCATATTTTCCATTTACCTTTTCTTCTCATATTTTCCGTTTACCTTTTCCTCTAACCCATCGCACTTCTTTGTAAACTGAAGTAACCCTAAAATTAACAGAGCTTACTTTGCAGGTGAAAGCCTCTGGTTACGCAGTAAGTGACTGCGAACAGGTTTTATCTCATCGATCGACGGAACGGTTTTTAAAGCAAAATCCCGTCCCGGTCAACGCCGGAACCGGGTCGGAATAGCCGGGATTCCGGCGTGCCGGACGGAATCTCAAACCTTGATCCGAAAGGAAAAGGACTCCCTTGTAGCATGATCTTGTACATTGTGACTCAGGCCTTCTAGATCAAATGTTAGTTTTAGGTTTCCAATTCTGCAAAATTTATGAGTGCAATTTCCTGTATTCGATCCATTAACATTATAGTTTATACATGAATTTTTGGTTTGGAAATGTCCACTATATATATATCCGTTTTCTCTTTGTAATTATGTACAAGTATGGATGCATGTATATACTTTAGACAACTTGGTGATGTATGATACTTAACGATTCCAGGTGGTTCAATGCATTTATATATCTTACAACCAAGCTTCATGTTTTTAGTTTAGTTTGTCCTCAAGACTTGATATAATTTTACGTGCAAATTTCAGTTGACAAAGTATAACAAAATAATTACAGGCTAACGCGAGACTGCCTCTGCCATTGTCTCTCCTACTTCTGTTATTGTTCTGCCTCTACTCCACTGCAACCATGCAGCTTAGTATATTGGACAAATCAAAATTTGGAATCCACTCCCTTGTGGGAAACTGGTATCGAGCAACGGTGATAGCAAGCATTGTAACTATAGCTAGGGCACTATTGATGAGACTGAAGTTTTTTATGATGATGTGGTGTGGCTTCGTTGGTAGAGATGATGACCCCTCATTTGGTATGAATAAGGAATGCAATCAAGTGAAGAGGGGAGAAGCATTGGAGTTGGAAGAGTTCTCATGGTTATATCTACCTGCTGAAAAACTGATAATATCGAAGCTGGGATATGAGAACATAACAAAGTTGGCTTGCGTGTGCAGGAGTTGGAAGGGCATAATTCAAACAATACCTCCCTTCTTTCTAGTAGGTAAAACCCCCTGTTAATGCATATAAAAAGCAGAGGAGAACAAGGACGGGGTCTATATCCACTACTATAACCTGTTGTTAGGTAAAACATTCCAAGTGAGATGTCGTTTGGACTGGAGCGGGTACGAAATCATTAGTGCAAAAGATGGAACTCCACTGATCTATAAGGAGGATGTGATGAGGATGAAGATGTTAGACCCTTTAATTAGTAAGTACATATTTAAGTTTACAATCATAACGCGCAACGTATCCTTCAATGGAACTGATATAGGATTGTTTGCTCGCTTAATTGTAATATTTCTAATCGACACGTCTCATGAGAACCATGTCATCGTGCATCTGTACCAATACCCTGGTTGGGCTTTGAATTTGGTGTATGACAACGGTAACGAGCTATTTCACTTATCATCGAACCCAGTGTACTTTGATGGACTATTCTATTGCTTGAATAACAATCTTTCAAGGCGACAGACTAGGAGTCTTTGATTTGTCAAAAAGGACTTGGAACCTGTATAGTGTTAAATTCATGAACAAATACGATGATGATAATATCCGGTGCTGCTATCTTGTTGATTGGATCGACACAGTGATGGTAGCAGGTCAGCAACTATGGGGGCCAGATTCCTTTGTTTCTTCTTGATGAAAGAAAGATCGTCTGGAAAGAGACCGATGATTTGTGTGGACAAAGCTTGTTTCTCGGATCTACCCTTGCTGCCATGTCCTTGCCAACCGCTAAAAAGCTTCAGAACAGGGTCTTTCTGCCCCACTGTCATCATGATGAACCTAAGAGAGTGATGGTAGCTGAGCCATTCTTTCATATTGATCAGTTTTATTTCACGTCAAGGTCTCATGTTTCGAGCAAGGAAAAAGACCATGCCGCAACAACTATATGTTGCTGTAATAAAAGTGGGGGCAGAATCACTGTATTTAGGTTCAACCAAAATTAAGAATTATCGTACTATGTGGTATCAGCCATTCTATAAGCGTTGTAAATGATGACTAAAAGAGGAGATGTAGTTGTGCTGGGTTTTTCAGTTATTTCAAAGATGCTTCCTTTTTTGTTTAATTTGTTGCTTACTGTCTACTGTAACATTTGAATCATGTTGTCTTGTTAATGATCCTCTGGACATTTAAACTAATGAATTATTATGGTCTATGAAACAAAATCTAGGCAAATTTAGTTTTAAAAAAAAACAATTACATGCTAAAAAATAGAATAATGAACAACAATTAAGTTGTGGATTATATTTCTCAAACTAATCTTGGCTCAGTTGCTCAATTTGAGCTCGGCTTAGTTGCAAGGAACAAAGAATAGTTTACCGTATAACAAACTTTGCCTGCCTCCGTTCATTGGAATAAGCCTAAAATTGGATAAAATTTAGAAATTGGCACGATGTGCCTTTTTTTTTGTTTTGTTTTTTCCGATCTTGATTTTTAAACTAAGCATTGTTTTTGAATAGGACTACGCTGTAGATGGCCCACTACAATGAAAATCGAAGATGTTGCTATCTACAATATAATCATAGCTATGCTGATTTTTGTCTATTGCAACACACGCTTCAAGGTGTTAGAGCATCTCCAATGCATGCCTCTTTTTAATGTAAAGTACATGCCACATAGATAATTAACATTGTCATTTTGTTTTCGGTCTCCAATGCTAATGTTGATGGCATGTGTAATATGATGTGGCAATCTTATTGTTAGACATTGTGAAATGAAATGTCTAGTTCTAGACATTGTATTTCACAATGTTAAAGGATAACTACCACTTGTTTTTTGACACATACGCAATTTTCAACATTTAAGCACATTTGCATTGGAGCAACTAAATTTTTGTTGTTGTAATATGCAAATAATTTCAGGTTACATTGTCTAGTCCTTGGTGCCACATAGGTTTCACATTGCGAAGGGTTGAAGATGCTCTTAGCATAGATATCGGCAAGATGCTGCAATAGCTATGAATATATTCAATTTTTTTTTTTTAAAAAAAAATTACACCTCAGTGATCCACACTGCCATTTAAAACAAAATGTCAACCATCAATCCACATCATCGTTTTATTCAGATCAAATATTCAAAGGTTTTTTTTTGGCTTTCATTTTTTCATTTCCAAATCTAATACTCTCTTTCAAATCCTAAATCGTGGACCAAAGGGCTTCTCATTTTTTATTTACCTGAGATTGAATAAGGATCAACGTCGTTTGTTTGCCTACTTGATTTCACGAACAACATCGTTTGTTTGATTTTGGATAAATGCCTTGGAATTATACCCATGTCGAATTCCGTGAATAGATACGACAAAGTCTTGCTGAATTTCGACACGACCTATTGACAGCCCTATGTACAAGAGAAAATATGACCCGTTTAATAAATGGGTTGACCCGACCCGTTTAAAAATTGACCCAAACCCAAGCTAACCCGATCCGAACTCGGCCCGACACGACCTATTGACAGCCCTATGGAATTAAGATGAATTTTGAAGGCAGAAATTCTCGATTTGATTCTGGGTCCAAATTGGGTCGATAACAAAAGTAAGGAAGTTATCGTTTCTACCCTCTATGATGAGCTCGATTCAGTTGTCAATTTCGTCGTGCTTATGTTCAAAAATGAGGAAATCAGTTTGGGCGTGAAAAGGGTCTACGATGAGCTCGATTCAGTTGCGACTGCGAAGAATTACATCCTTTGGGTTCTTAAGTAACGACTGAATTTTGTTTTTGGAAACAATTTCGCAGAGTAAGAGACATTGACATAGAGCGCGACTATGCTTTTGTTGTACGTATTTCCTCCCTTCTCCCCTATAACATGTTGTTTGCTTCATGATTGACGTGTATTATTGTGCTTGCTCTATGCTTCCTATTGCGGGAATTTAGTAATCCTAGAGCTGCAGACTATGCTAGATATAGATTGGATGAAAGAGATTTTGATGGAAGTAGCCTTATTATGGAATTTGCTAAAGGGGTAAGTCTGAATTGACACGACCCGAACTTCCCCGGTCTCCGAAGAGAAGAGAAAAAACGGATTGTCTGAGAACATGACAAATCAGAACACAAACAGAAGAACATTTCATTGCTTATTACAACAATTTACATCAGAGTACATAAACATACATAGTATGAACAAATAATATACATTTGATAAATGACAGAGATTTACAAATTACAATGCAGCGGAAAATAATACAAAACACAACTGAAAGAGATAAACGGATATAGAGCTTTCCGAATATCGTTCCAGCTGTAAACCAGGATCCTGTGAATATAAATATGCAAAACCAAAACTACTAGCTGCCCGTGTGGAAAATAGGGGGACCCAGAGTTTAGGTTAAAACAATAAACTCCAGGTCAGTCATGTGACTGGTGTGAGAACTAAAACAGTTATTTAAAACTTTACTTTAAAATGAAGTAAATCAAGGGACCACGCCGTATAACACGGAAGAGATTTCCTTCCAAGAATACCAGTACATAAAACAAAAAGCGCAATGCTTTTTGAAAAAATGAAGCTATTATAAGATCCAGGTCCCATCACATAATGCAACGCGAGCCGGAGGATAGTGTTTTCCCTTATAATAGCCAAACATGCTTGGTACGTTTAAAACAAATCATTTGATACTATTATTAGCGCGTAGTGTATAAAACAACTTCAAATATATATATATATATATGTATCAATCATAGGCGACATGGGTACCATCTATCATGTCGCCAATACTAGGCTCTACAATCAAAACCAAAATGTCACGTATTGGAAATTGGATTTCCATCAGGAACCAAGGCAAGGGGACGTCCCTACTGCTTCGAGACACTCTAGCCAATGTATTAGGGCTACACACTCTGGGTGCCCTAGGTAACATGCAGGGACGGTCCACTCTAAGTGCATGGTGGATTCATAATCCCTGAACATGCGTTTCCACGCCCTACGGGGCGTCTATGAGCCAAATGACTCAACGTCTGTCGGCTCCATAGTGACCGATATATCCGAGGTTCCTCTCTATCCATCATCCACATAAGTAAAATGTCTGGGATTGCAAAAGCCAGACACCACTCCTAGCTAGATGTAAACCCACTGCCCTCCCTGCTGTCCTCTCCCGTTTCTGGTTCTTACCGGGGTGTGAGGCTCGCGAATCAACGCTACACAAAGCTATGCTATATTAAAGCCGTGCTTTGATCATCAACCACAAGACTCTGCTTTTCAACAGAAGCCTTGATCATTTGCAACTCAGCATGCTACACAGGCAATTCACGCCGTGCAACTGATGTCTATCGATATATAACCTCTGAGCTCGTACGTCTCAGAGAAGGGCGTTAAGCAAGAGAATAAATTCTCTGCCGCCAAATAGAGATATATATTTAATAGAAATCAATCAACACAGAATAAAATCCAATGTCAGACACACATCCATTTACAAGTTCGTTATGGGTCTGAAGAAACTGGAGGCACCTTATTCCTCGTCCCGTGTCCAATACAGGAGAGAGGTCCTCGCATATCCAGTCGATCCCCAAGTACGTCTGGACGATCACCACTTATTACCTTGTCTTGGGTGTACAACCCAATCAAGATATCAGTAATCATCCAAACGATGTGAAGACTTCCGGTTTTCAACCACCGTCTTCATCGTCGATATATCGTCGAATCAGTTATTCAGAATGTGTATAAACCCGGCCTTTCCGAATAACTCGCTTATATAATAAACAAGTTCTATAAAAACACAACATACGCCTCATTCCAGTTCTGAATATTCTTTTATTCAAATATTCATATCATTTGGGAAAGGTTTTCAATAATTTTATCAAAGATAAATTCTTTAAATTTATTCTTTAATCTTCCATTAGATATCAATTCAAACCAAATTAAGGTTTATCCGAACTAGTCAGGATTAGCGAACCTTACCAAAGTAATCATATGTTTAATTTCCCAATCCCAACCTATTCATCCCATGGAGAAAAACTGGTAATACCCATATCTAACACCACGGTGTTATTGGTAAATTTAATTACCATTTCACGTTGAAATCTAATTAAATATTTAACTATCGCTTGGAGCAAAACTGGTGATACTCCATTCTCGATCATTTCCCAAATTTGGTAATTTAAATTATCAATTCCCATTTCAATCTAATTAAAGATTCATTAAAACTCCACTTAGTTTTAATCTTCCCAAAAATAAATATTTATGATTATTTAACTTTGGAAACAAAAACATGTCGCATCGACAATCTACATCGTACTATTGATTTCTGCCGATATATAACCTCTAAGCTTGTATGTCTTAGAGAAGTGTATTAAGCAAGAGAATAAATTCTCTGCCACCAAACAGATATATATATTTAGCCGAGATCAACCATACAGCTCAAAATAAAATGTTAGACATGTAATCCTGTCTTTTAACTGGGTTAAAGAACTAATGTCATTTAAAACACAGTTCACGATAAACCCAAATCACATTCCATTAATTATGGAATCTTCACGGAAAAACAAATTAATATATAATCGATATCAATTTCCGTATCCGACTAATAATATAAATGGAATAACGGCAAAGCCTTTTAAATTCCATATGTATTAACAGGCTTCCTCCACAGATGCTCATTTCGATTATTATCAAATCGAATTCCATTCAATTTCAATTTAATATATTAAATTGGAAAACTTTACTTTGGAAAATTCCCGTTAAATCTTAATAAAAAGATTTATAAATTCCAAATCACATTTCACTCTAAATCGGGTTCAAGAACGAATATCATTAAAAACACAATTCATAATAAACCCAATTCACATTCCATTTTCAATTCCAATTAAATGTTAATTAATTGGTAATTCTTCTTTGAATCTTAATTAAAAGATTTATTCTTTTCACACTGGGTTTAAGAACGATGTTATTAAAGACACCATTCACGACAAACCAAACATCCAATTCTATTCAATTCCAATTAAATATTAATTAATTGGTAAACTCTTCTAAATTTTATTTAAAAGATTTAATCTCTTCTCAACTGGGTTTAAGAACAATGTCATTTAAAACATAGTTCACGACAAATCCAAAATCCAATTCAATAATAAATACAAGGCTCTGAATAGAAATTATATCGGCTTATATTCAATATCAAATTCTGAAATCAACAAATATCGTATTGGGAATAACGATATATATATATATATATATATATATATATATATATATATATCTTCCAAATTCCTCCACAATATCCGTATAATCACGGAATCCAATATTGAAATATTCCGAAGATAATTTTGATTCAAATCCATTCCAATTCATATATTGGAAATTTTGGTTATTTTTAAAATTATTTCAAATACAATTTATTTACTTAAAAATATTGGATTTATAATTCTAGTTCATAACTAGTTCATTTTGATAAAAATATATTTTTATCTTTTCAAATATGGAATTTTTCATCCCAATTCTTTCCAAATCATTTATTATGATTTTACACAAATTATTGATATTTTTAATAATTTTATCAAGGCCCGTACAGTCGATTTCCATAAACGGTCATCGAACTGCACTTACATCGACCTTTTCCAAATTTGATTTGGACATAATTCCAAATCCAACCGTTAGATTTCAAATCTCTTGTATTCGTTGGAAATCACTTTTCGATACGAACCCAACGGTTCTGGTTTAGAATCCAATAGTCGAATCTCCCGTAATGTCCATTCGTAGTCAATGGTCGAAATTCACGAACTATCGCGGCGTGTTCTATTCAAACCATTAAATATATATAATATATATATTTCGTCGATTTCCATTTAAAACGTATTTTGTAAACCGGTTTAAATTCATTTTCAAAATGATTTCTACTTCATATTCAATTTCAAATCAAAACTGAATATTCCATATCATTAATATATGAATGATAATATTTTCGAAACATTAGATTTTGAAATCACTTCCTTTTCAATATTCATTATAAAAATGAATAAAATCGATATAAATATCGTTCACGTCAAAATGATGTTAATTTAATCAACACGGCTTTATATATTTAAATATATTCGTGTCCATCCCAAATCAGACATATAAATCATATTTTGATCCATTACCGAATATTATTTTAAAATATTCCTTATTTTAAAATATTCATTATTTTAAAATATTTGCTCTTTCTGAATTAGAATCAGACACATTCAATTACCATATAATTTTATTTATATGGATTTCATACACACATGTACACAACAATAATCAAACACAGTCAACCATCAGTCAAAGTGCATTACACAACTGCATAAGCGTTAAATATAAATAATCAACGCTTACAACAGTCTGTCAACCCATCGATTGACATACAACTAAATATTGGGATTAGTGTATGTCCAATATCATCCCAATACCCGTGTGGGGTTTTCAAACAACAAACACTGATTCTTATTTGTGCATTTGGGCGATGTGTAAAATATATCGTCCCAATCAATATCAGTCAAATGTGTGTACATAAATAAATCGTCCGATTTGTAAATGAATATTTATTTTATTCATATACACGTTAAAAATTATATTTTTAACTATAAAATATTTATTTCAACACACGAATATTTTATACAATTCATTCATACAATAAAAATAATATTTTTTATTGTTCTAATATCTTTAGAAAATTTCGGCAGCATAACGGCATGATACTAGAAATGAAATAAGGTCTAGCCTTATCCCTCGCCTATAATGGCTCGCGCCATGTACAAACCAAATTCTAATCAATTCATTTCATTTTCCAAACCAAATTCAACCAAATAATCCAATCAGCCAAACAACCAAACAAACATGGTTTCAAACAAAGGTGACGGGTGCTTCTAAGCACCGTCTGCATCCTAGTATATATTTTTAACTAGCAAATAAATTAAAGTGAGAAGTTCTCACCTTTGGGATCCACTCCTCCATTCCTTATTTTTGAACAGTTCAGATTTTGATTCGTTTCCAGGCGGTTCCATCGCAATCTGTTTCACACGATTTTTATATAAAAAAATCACATTTTTATTTCAACGTTACATATATAAAAATCATATTGTTATATCATTAAAAACCATATTTTTATATCGTTATTATATAAATAAAAATCGAATTTTTATATTGCTAATATTTATATAAATCATTTTTTTATTGTGCTACATACATAATAAAAATCTAATTTTTATTCTAATATTGTTCACATAAAAATCACATTTCTATAGCTTCATTTTCATATTAAAAATCGGATTTTTATAACTTCAACTTCATATTAAAAATCGGAATTTTATAACTTCAACTTCATATTTTCCTTCCAATTAAAATATATTTTCCATACGACAAAAATCAAACCTTTTTCTAACTAAAAATCTCATCTTTCTCTAATTAAAAATCTCATCTTTTTATATTTAAAAATCTCATCTTTTTATTTTTAGAAATCATATTCTTACATACCTAAAGATCATATTTTTATAAACTAAAAATCATAACTTTTTCCAATTAAAAATCATAACTTTACTTGTTGTTCACATAAATAAAAATCAAATCTTTATATAAATAAAAATCATATCTTTAAATTTGAATTCCTTTTATAAACAATGTTATATCACATATATATATATATATATATATATATAAACAGATTTTTATTAAACAAAATAAATAAATAAAAACTCACCTTTACGTTCATAGGAAAGGTGTTGCACGACTGGAGGGGGAGGGTGGTTTCAAATCTTGAAAAATTTAAAAAAGGGGTTTTTGGAAGAAGGGGGGTCCACGAGCGGGGTCAGGTGGCGGCGCACTAGGTTGGAAAGTGGTGTTGGGGGGTGCGGCGGTAGGACTGTGGCTGGAGGCGGTGGCTACAAGAGGGTTTGGGGCGGGTTTGCCTGAAGGAGTGGAGAGAGAAGGAGGAGGACGTGGGAAGGAGGAGGGGAGGCTCGACGACCGGAGGAGGGGAGGGGAGACTCGCGGTGGTGACGCATCAACGGGAGCAACGGCGTGAGCGCGGGCTAGGCCTGAAGGGATGAGCGGGTTTTTTCCTTTTTCGATTTTGACTTTGTGTTGACTGAGGGAGGAAGGGGAAAAGAGGGTTATTATATAATTTTATTTAATTATTATTTTATTTCTCCAAAAAGTAACTTTTTAATACGAACACCAAACGAGACCCAACGACTGTCGCCCCTAGCTAATTGCCCCAATTCCAAATGCAACTGGATATGCCTCGTAAGCCAATTCGACTGTTTCGATCAGTTTTCATCAAAATTAAAATATAAATTAATATAATAGTCAATATTGATTTTAACATACATTTTAATTTACTGGGGCCATATACTGACTCCAAAAATTTCAAAAAAATAAATCTGGCTATGTTTTGACGATACGGTCCTAATAAAACTAATTTCATCGAATTTGGAGACCGTTTGAAAAACGGTCATTTTTCAGTCGATTAAATTCAAACTGAATGGACCAAACACATTTAAATTCACCATGCTCACATATTGATTCTGAAAATTATGAAAATTGGAATCTAGTTATAATTTGACATTTCGGATCCAACAAAAGTGGTTTCGTCAAAAACGGAGGTCGTTTGCAAAATGACTATTTTTAAGGGCTATATTTCCATAGCGACTATTCTGAATTTTCAACTGAACATAACTTTTTATTCCCGCTATGAAATTTCAAATTTTCAGATTCGTTAGAAAGATATTTTTAAACAGATTCAAATATTTCTAGTTTCACTAAAATCTGGTTTATTTTAAATCCTGTACATTCATTTGAAATTTAAAATCGAATTTTCAAACTACCGTGCCATTTCCAATTCCTTTTATAATTAAAATAAATATTTATATTCTAACTTCGATTTAAATAAATTTATACGTTCTAATTCTATTCAAAATAAATTTATAGTCATTATTTTTTAAATAAATCATTTTAAATATTCAAAATTCATTAAAATTACCAAAATAAAATTTTTAAATTGGTTCTGATTTTCCGGGTTGTTACATGAATGTTTTCTAACAGTTTCCCTTTCTTTTTTAAAAATACCATCTATATTTTGTAGACTATGTTGCCTTATATTTACAAAACTACTTCAATTAAACTATTTTCGAGGCCTTGTTTAATTTTCAGGTCCTAGTCATTTACTACAAATATTTGACATAAATATTTGCAATGCTATTGTTATCTTTAGAAGTGTGATTTTGCGAGGCCTATCTGAAATCAGCAATTCGAACAAGCGTTTTTCGACACGAGTTTAATCAATGCACTAATGCTATTTGTGAAAATGCTAGTTCGACCTTTGCTACGCCCGTGTCTACTAAGAAAGGTATTAGCAAATAACAATTAACCACATGTTGCATATATTGAAACATCATTGTGGTTTGCAGTTCTTACAGCTGTTAGTACTGGTATGTGGATATTTGCCGAAGTAATTGCTACGTTCTTGTTAGTGTTTGTGACGTACAGGGCGGGTACTTTGAGTCGCAAATGATGAACATTCTATAAGCAAGCTTGCAGCCTCTGCTGCAGGTGGATTGATTATGACCGTCGTGATTTACTCTGTCGGTCATATCTCGGGCACCCATATGAATTCAGCTATCACTTTTGCTTTTGCTCTTGTCAGACATTTTTAGCTTGGATACAGGTTTTTATTTTTAATAAATATTTCCTAAGTACCCCTTTTCATTAGTAATTTGCATGTTTTTGTTTCTTAGTTCTGAGAAGGCTACAAAGTTAATTCTTATTAAACCTGTGTATACGTACTTAAGGACTAAGATTTTAAATCTTATTATGGAGTTAACTATGAGCATCCTTTTCATGATCAAGTATTAATTAATCAAGTGATAAGGGTTAGGCAACTAATTTGTCAAGAATATATTAAATTTCGTGCAAGGTAGCTGCACAGATTAGCTATCTCATTCATTCTCAGCAGTAAGTGGTACCCAAAGCAACACAAATGATACTTATGGTACACCTATGACTTCGAGCACTGAGACAACTTTGGCTATGAAGACATTGAGGTTCTACTCCTCTACTTAATGCTATTCAGTATATTGCCTTTGTTTTCATTGATTTACCATCAGTGGAAAAATATGATTTATTTCCTTGGGCGTTGTGAATCACTATACCTTGACTGCATGCATAAATGTTATTTATCAGTTGACTTACATGAGTCCATCTGCAAATGATCAGAGCATTATACTCTCATTCTTTGTTGTTTGAACCAGCAAGAATGAATGTACATTATTCATCATGAAGTTGAGATTGATCAACTATTTTCCCGTATGACTTGCTACATACACCAATATGGTGTGTAAGTGGTCAAGCATATGTAAATGTACATCTGAACTGCTAGCGAGCAAGATTCAACCAGAACCACCTTTAATTAGTTCAATTACATTCTCTAACTAAATGGACAATGAGATTCGTCAGGCCTCACAAAAGTTTCTTTTTAAAAAAAAGACCAATCCAGCAAATCAAGTTACCTTATCAATCAGTCTATTTGTAGCTTGAGTCCAACCATGCTCTGTCAAGCTATACTTCGATGGCCAATGTACAGAAGTAGATTAGTTAGTAACAAAATATCGAAAACATTTCCAGAAAAAAAGGCTGCGTTGCAGTTTAGATTACCACCGTTTTATTATTCAGCGTGTTACATCTTAGTAGCATGTATATTATCAAAGCACAACTAAATAAATACACTTTGTAAGTTGTATTAAGCTGAAAAGAGAAGGGGTGTTTGGATAGCCCAAAAGAAGAGTATATGGTAATTAATTGCCATTCTAAAGAATCTTCATTATAATGTTTACCAAAGATTATGAAATAAATGATTCAGATGTGTAAAAAGAGCAACACCTGATTTTTTATCCTTTCTCTTTTTCAATTTTCTACATAATTGGTTCAATCCAATAAATATTTGTACCGAAATTCCCATTATAGCGTTTATACCCTTCCACTTTCAAATATATTTTTTAATGAAAAAAAAAGAGTTTGTATGGGAGTAGGTTTAAGTGATAACATTTGACGTGGAACAAGCAACTCAAGTGAACATAAAAACTGTGTTGAAAATCTGGCTGTAACAACCCGGATTTTTCGAACAGTTTATTTTAAATCTTTAATATGGTTTTAAATATTGAATTGATAATGTAAATGGATATTTATATAGAATTTATCGATTTATAATCAAATATAATTTAATTCGTGTATATCGAATTATCATAAACCGTAAATAATTGAAACCGAAGTTAAAAACTGAATCGAAACAATTCAGATGATCAATATTAATTGTATTTGAATATAGACGATAATAAAAATATTTTTATTACCAGCGAATTGATTGGTTCTAAATTTAAAATGACATATAGGTTAAAATTTAATTTCAGAATATATACTGTTCAGTTCAGAATTTGCGTTATAACATTTAAACGACAGTGGTTACGTTAAAATAGCAGTTTGTGTGTGAACCCCGAGTTATTTGTAATGGATAAGATCGAAATCAGATCAAAAATAAAATCAGAATATGTTTAGATAAAATAAAAATCACTTTATTTCAAATAAAAATAAATAGATTTCAAATCGCATTTAACACCGATGTACCTTAAGCGGACTATAATTCCTTAATGCTTAAGGGTTCTCAATCTATAAATCGCAACTCCCCTCGTGATGATTTCTTCTATTGAAATTGTAAACCAAGAGCTTCAATCAAATTAATAAAAATGGCCTGGTGTTTTATATACTTCGAAGCCTTCATTTATCATTGTTTCCTTCTTTAAAATGGAAGCCTCCTTTGTCACCAGAATCGAAAATCCCAAATTCGAAAATCAAACCCGATTCTCAAAAGAAGGATTCGATCAATTCGAATCGAAACTAACTCTACGAAATCATTTGCAAATCGAAGCCACCGAAACTAAAATCTCAAATCCTTGATGATTCCTCAACAAAAATCAAACACGATTGGAAATTGCGATAACTTCTTGAATCTCGAAATGGACTGGAGTGCTCGTGTGAGGTTCAGTTGGGTTTTTTAGAACATCAGGGTGCGATGATCTGTGGAGCAGCACGACTTCGAAGTCGCAGTCTGTTGGAGGTTGAAAGTCTTCATCGAGGTGACTATCATGATTATTTTTGGGGCTCAATCTGACATCAGGTGGTTGCGCTCCATTCAGGAGGAAAGGGGCACGCCGAGACTGAAGCAAGCTCAGTGGAAAAGGCAGTGACAGGGAAGTTGCTTTGTAAGTTTTGAGTTCGAAAGAAATGTAAATTACCGTATCGATCATGTTGATGAAATCGTACAAGAACGATGGTGTTAAGAAAAGTTGTATGTTGAAGGAAGTTTTGTTGAGATAGGGTTTTGTCTGGACAGTGTAAGGGTTGATGGAGTCGAGGAAACTAACGATGATGCTGAGATAAATGTGGTGGTGCAGAAATGGCAAGACAGTGGCTGTGAGAGAAGATGAATTTGCAGCGTGGTGTTTGCTACAGGGATTTTGTTTTATTCGGACGAGAGGGAAATCTAGATGCTAGTTTGGTTCAGGAAATGTAGAGCAGGAGACTGTTGTCGATATTGATTAAGTTATGGTGATTGGGACTGGAACAACAAATGTTGGAGTTGAGTATGGTAGTGCAACAACAACAAGGCAGTGCGGTTCTTGTGAATGGCAGCAAAGCGCTTGTTGAAATGTCGAAATAAAGCAGTAAGGTATATGTTGTTTTTAGAAATTTAATTTCGTAGAACTATTTGTTTATTTATTTGTTAGTAATTAATTTAAATAAATAATCGTTTAACCGTTAAATAAAATTAAACACTCGTATGTGTAAATAAATTCATTTGAAATAATTCAAGTTGATTCGTAGTCGCAAAGATCTGGCATTTAATTGGGTATTCGGCAATTTAAGATCATGGTGAGTAATTCTCACTCAAGAATTTTATTTAAATTATTTTTATCGTTAAAATTAATTTAGTTGTTTGGTTGCATTTGAATATTTTTGTGGCTATCATTTAAATATATTAGTTATACAGGATGGGTGTTTGTGGCTATTATATATATATATATATATATATATATATATATATATTGGTTTGGTGGTTGGATTCCCGCAGTACCATTAGCGTGCCCACAGTATCATTAGCGGATGACCCTATACGCCCCACGTTATGATAGTGGATGACCTTCTATACCGCGATATCCTGCCTCGAAGCAGGATGGGTATTATTTATGTTGGCTAACGTCTGTGGATGCAGGGAAAACAGGTTGGAGGGATCCAACTGGATTCCTCAAAAATATTATTATTTGTTTGTTTTCACATATATTATCATATATGATGTTTTGGTTGATAATTGAGTGGTTTGATTGTTTAAATATCACTGGGGCCAAAATATTGATATATAAAAATATCGTGAAAAGGATATTTGAGATTTAAAAAGGGGAAATCTATTTTTCAAAAATAGAGTTTGAATTACGAGTGGACTATAAAGATATTAACTTGTTTTAAATAAATAAAACAAGTATTTAATTTATAAATGATATTTATAAATTAAATAACATAGGAAATTTAAGTAAATTTATAAACGGTGTTTATAATGAAATGGAATAATTTCATGGGATAATCAGATAATTGAACTGAATTTATAAATTGGATGTTATATATATAAGTTATTAAAATAGAAATTTCCAAAATAAGATTTTTGTTTTAAATAGATTTCGAAATATACTTGTTTAAATATAAAACAAGGAAAATTTTATAAAATGGTGTTTATAAATATAATGAATTAATTATCAAGAGATAATAATTTGAATATTTAAATTCAAATATGAATTTAAAAATAGAATTTGAAATCATTCGAAAGGGAACAATGGTTTTTATTCCATAATTCGGAATATCAAAGGGATGGAGTTTCAAATAGAAATTTGAGAAGGGAACTTGTTTAAATATATGAAATAAGGAAGTTTAATTTATAAATAGTGTTATAAATTTGGTTTATAAATTTGGTGAAATAAATTATCATTTGGATAATTTAAATCATTTAAATTCAAAAAGGAATTTAAAAGTAAATTGGGAAGTGTTTTGAAACAAAATGATTGATTATATTTCGGAATTTAAAATATAAGCTGAATCAAGAAAAATTCAACGGGTTTATAATTAAAATTCGATTATATCGAATTTTATAAATAATTTATTAATAAAAGGAATTGGAATTTAATATAGAAAATTGAGTTATAAACAAATTTATAACCAAGTAATGAAAAATCGACGATTTGAGATAATCGGGAATATTAAGTTGGATTTGGGAAACTGGTTTAATCTATATTTAAAATTATATCAGAATGGAGTTATAATTTATATATAAATGAAGTTTAAATGTATATATATATATATATATATATATATATATATATATATATATATATATATATATATATTATTAAAACGAACTCGCCGCAACCCGGCAGTTCGTAAATTGGCGATTCGAACTTCAATTGAGTATATAGAACTCAAATTAAGTTGGAATTCTTTGAAACAAGAAACGTCAGGACCAATTAGATAATAGTTTTCTACTGGAACAGAAAATCTGGATTTCGTCAAATAGATTTTGAGTTATGTCAAGATCAAATTTTCAGAAAAACAGCGCCAGAACCATTTTAAAACCATAACGGTTTATTTAAATAAATAAAAGGATTTTAAACAAATAAAAATACGAATTTCCATAAGAAAATCCAGATTTGAGTTGTAAAATAAGTATGAACTCAAGTGGAGTAAGTGAACTAATTTTTGAAACAAAAATCAGATTTTTAATTGTTGAATTGAATTAACTAATTTGAAGAAAAAAATTAGTTAATGAAATTTGAAATCGAAATTGAACGTTGGATCAGAAAAGGGGATTGTAAATCCATATTCGAAATTTAATACGGAATTTGAATTGAACATGGGATTCGAATGGTAATAAGCAAGTTAAAATATATTTGAATGTGATATGTTCAAATAGAAAAAATGAAATAAGCAAACGAGGTGATTAAAGAATAAATTAGCGAATCAAGTTAGATTGGCCAGATTGAGTTGGTATAAATTAGGAATGGAAGTATATGGGTTAGACAGGTATGGAATGAAGTGCATGAAGATTTATAATTCGTGTGCCCGACAAAAAGATACACGTTTAAATTCCATATGAGGTTTTATGTGCCGAATCAGCAAGCCACTTGGCCTTTTGATTTTCTTTTTGAATGGAGAGGGCCTGTGTGGCGGTTTGGGGATTTTCCCGATGCTCTCGGTACAAAGGAGTTTATGGCGAAATTTTCTGGAAATTTAAGGAGTTAGAATATTTTTAAGATAATTTGATAATTAGAAATATATATATCAATATATATATAATCCGGTAGGAAACGAAGTTAAAATATAGAATATTATAAACAAAAAGGAAATCAAAAATCTGGTAATAGAAATATAAATATATACACGTTTTCAAAAAATGAATAAGTGGTTTTTATGGTATTGATGGTTTGAGATAAGTGGTCTTGTTTGTTTTGAAGTTAAAGATGTTATTCAGTTAAGGTCTGAGAGGTAATTATACCCCAACTTGATTGATTTCATTATTAACTGATAAACATTAAGATTCAGTCCAAAAGAGAGATATTTAAAGAGTTTAGTTGAATGCAGTGTTTTGGGTTGTTGTAACGATGTTTTACACAACATTCGTTTTAACCCAAGGAAGTGGAATTGTGGAAATATAATAAATAAATATTTCCCGAGTATAGAAATGAATGGGCGTGAAAGATGTAAGTAAGTGGAATGTTATCCAATTATAAATAGAAAATATTTTCTAAGTGTAGAAAATAAAAGAAGGCGAGATATGGAAATGTTTTCCAAATAGCGTAAGAGGCCAAGAAGAATATTGAAAATATTGTGTTAACGAATATTGGTAAGGAAATGGAGAAGAGTTTTAATTAATGAAATATTAATTAAGAGGCCCAGTGATTTGTTAGATGGTTGGAATGTTTGTTTATTTTTCTTCGATAGTTAAATAACTGACTATCGAAGTATTTGCCAATATCGTTGTCAATATGGGGAGACCGGTTGGATTATTATCTGAGAACCACTCCATATTGGCAGTAGCGTTGCGAATCAAATTATATGAAGAAATCGATGACGTAGTAAAGTGCAAGGACTTTTTCTATTAATAGATATTGTGCCTTCGGTTTCGTTTAGTCCTAGAACGAACGTAAATTGACGAATGTCTGACAGAGTATTTCCAATGATCGCATATGTTGGTCTGTATAAATATATATGGTGGCGGAGAATTTATTCTCTTAGCATAATATCCAGAATATATTTGTGCAAATCAATTAGTGATTAACGGATCTAACGATGTGGCATTCAAAGTGATTTGTGTTATCAACGAATGATAAGAAATCGTTGCCTCAGGCCTCAACAACCGGGAAATGACAAAAATCGGGCAGGCAGCATGGCTATGTGGGTCGCTCCCATTAGGGTGTATAATCACCTATTTAGATAAATTCCTTTTACTTCTCTAATCTATCGATGCTGCCTCTTTTCGGGAAACGGTTGCTGATCCCAGCCGTTGGTGATATACATTTGATACACTCAAGCGAAATGAGTGGTCGGTCATGTATGGGTCGGGTTGCAAGATGTTCTTGTTGAACCCCAGTGTATCCTCTCTATAGTACACTATTGGCAGGTGGTTCCATACCTTGTCATGTTGGAAATCCAATCTCCAATAAGCGCCCTGCGGTTTTTGATTTTTATATTATATATGGAGCGTGAGATGCAAGCGTTCTGCTAGATTGTTATTTATTTGATTTAGACACTATTATAATACCACTGGATTTTCGTATCAAAGTGTTTTGGGTTATAGTAAGGTAAAAATCGTCCATGTTTATGTGTGGGTTGGTCTTACTATTATCATTTCTTTCGAAAGGATTTGAAAGTTAAACAAATGGTTGGGGTTTACTCACACCAGTCCCATGACTAACCCAGAATTTATTTTGTTTGTTTTCCCTAAACTCTTGGGTGCCCAAATTTGTAAAGGCAGTCAAGTAGTTGGGATTTTTCAGATTAACTTGGAAGAAACTGGAAGTAGGAGGCTTCACCAGTTAGCTATAGACTATCATATTTCCGCTGTGTACTATGTTGTATCTAGAAACAGGTGTTTATAACTGTTCCAGGAATAACTGTTGTTTTCTGATAATGATATTTTTATACAGTTACTGATTTGTATTTCAAAAGTTATGTTATTTAATATATTTTATTCGTTCCGCTGTGAGTTTGTGATCTTCGTTTTCTTCTATTCTAATAATTATTTCTTTCTATTTCTCATCCTCTAACTTCTTCCTAATAATGATTCGTATTTATGTGCAATTTGGGTTAGACGTGTGGTGTTATTAGTCAACTCAGATAGTACGAATTTGCGGGCCGTTATAGTTGGTATCAGAGCTTAGGTTGAGCGAATACCTAGGCTTTGATGGGGTTGTGCTCATTAGAGATAGGGTCAGTAGTACCCTAGAATGAGTTGAGTGTATATATACGAGAGAACGTATTTGTTAATTGACATAAAATTGTTTTATATTGTGTTGACTAGTCTGTTTAGAGGTTTATGAATTTTGATCAAATCGTGGGACGCCACGAAGTCGATAGGAATTTCTAAACACTTGAGCAGAAAAATTTGACACAATATTGTTTTAAATGGGGAAATGAAATAATTTTACCCAAAATTCTATTTTGATATAGAAAAAAATAATTTTTTGAAATTATAATAGTATATATGGATGTAACAACCCGCATTCTACGCATCGGAGGATCGTAGAATATTTATTTCTTTCCCATATGAAGTCGTATGGTCATGTAACTTAGGGAAACATCCATTAGAGTCATTTCCCATATTTATGATTTTTGTCGATTTTTAAATGACCATTTTGCCCCTAACTGATCTTGTTTTGGCCATAACTTTTGATTGGAAAGGAAATTTGACCTGAAACCACTTCCATTAGATTCGTTTGATGGTTTACCTTTCCATAGAGTGGTCATAATAGCCAAACGGACTTACCGTTTGGGAGATATGGCTGTAATAAGGTTTGGAAGGTGAAAAACTGCTTAACCGGGCCAAATAGGGTGATTAGTGAGTAGGCCCATAACCCATTTCGGGATTAGGGTTATGGGGAGGCTGAAATGAAGTAGAGAATCATTCCATTTCAGTTTTCTAGCCTCCACTTATCTCCAAGGAACCCTAAAAATGGCCTCCAACATCTAAATCACCTCCAAATCACCTTTTGGTCAAGGATTTGGCTTAGCAACCTCTAATCAAGGAAGATCTACACCAAATCAACATTGGAGATGCTGTTTAGCATTGGGATTTGCATCAAATCAGAGATTTATTTCAGATCTTAGTTTATTTGTGGCTAAGGTGAGTGATTTGCATAGTTCCTCACTAATTAGGGCTAATTAAGGGTAATTAGTGTTAATTAGCGAATTTACACTAATAAATTCGGGAAAAATGTTCATAAATTCCTAAATGATGTTGTAGACCTCTGATATGAATTTGGGTTAATTTGGTTAAGTTTTGTTAATCCTATGGTGAGTTTTACCTAAATATGCTTAAGGGAAATAAGGGGTTTTGGGTATGTTTGATCCATTTTATATGCTATGATTTATGTTTTGGTGTTTGGGGTCGATACTGCATGTTGCTATGACTGTATGGTATGCTTTGTGATTGTTTAGAAGTGTTAGATTGGTCGAAAACGCCGTCGAATCGCATAAAACAAGTCGCAGGGAAGCTGTGCAGGGACCGGATCGCGGCTCGCCCCTATGTGCCACGACCCGGACCGGAGACCACGATCCGATGGTGGGAGGAGCTTGAAATCGATCCGCGTCACGCACTAGAGCACCCGATCGCATGCCATCTCCGATCCGACCCGATCCACTTCGGAAGATCACGATCCGAACCTGTGTGCATCCACGATCTGAAGGGGGAGGAGCATCGCGACCGAAGGGAAGCGCCACGAGCTATGGAGCACGACCCGAACCAGTGGGAGTGCCTCGACCCGATCCGACCTGACGAAGGTGGAGCGCGATCCGAACCGGTGAGGAAGCACGGTCACGAACCGAAGGCGCCAGGGAACCACGAACTGAAGGGTACCACGATCCATTGAAAGATGATAAAGGCCGAACCGATCCGGTGATGACCAATAACCCGAGATGCAAAGGTAGTCCAATATGGGAAGTTAGAGCTCAGGGTCCAGTTGGGAACCGATGAGTTCACTTCATGGTTGGGCTTTGTTGCGGGACGTGTGCTAAGGAGTTGTCGATGTTCATAACTTCGATTCACCACTAAAAATGAATGATGGCTACTTATCAGTGCAGTAGGGTCATTATGACCCGAGGGGCAAGGTGATGGTAGCAAGACTACGTTATCAGTGCATTAGAGTCATTACGACTCGAGGGGTAAGGTGATGCGTAGTAAGACTATGAGCCAGCGCAGATGGAGTGAACAACTCCATGGGGCAAGTGGACATAGTAAGGATTGGTAAGGCTATGAGCCAGCGCAGATGGGGTGAATAACTCCATGGGGCAAGTGGACATAGCGATGAATTAGTGGCTACGTTATCAGTGCAGTGAAGCCATTTATGACTTCATGGGGCAGAGTGATCGTAGCAAGGTATGTTGGGTGATCGAAGTAGTGAATATCGTATGCTTTACGCACTGAGTGAGAGATGTGAGGATGGTTGCTATGTTTGATTGTTTGCCATCACTATGACATGCACACCCCCACCTCCGTATCTTTACACCTTTTGATATGGCACCTTAGAGTGTTGTACAGTATGTTGTGCTAACTTTTTGGTTGCAGGTTCAGGTATGTTTTAGTCTACCTGTTATTGTTCACTTTAGATGCTTATCGCTCATACCAGGCTTTATGTCTGACCCAGAGTTTTATGTCTCCTCTTATTACTCTGGGTGCTCACACGAGCAGACTAGAGACAGGTTAGCTGGTGATGCGCGAGTAGCTGATTTGGAGGCGGGCAGGAGGCTTCCACGTATGATATATATATATATATTCTCCCTGTGTCGCTGGTGGTCGCTACTTGGGCATTAGTAGTGTACCTCCTTTATCTTACTTTTGCTTTGAGATAGTTTGAAAAGTTGTAATAAGCTGTATTTTGGATTTCCGCTGCTATGATGCTTAGTTTTGGTTTTTAGCTTATGCACTGTCTCTCCTGTTTTATGTCAAGTATGTTATTATTATATTTTATTCTATGTGTTGTGAGACATTCTATAGGTTCTTTGTATGTTCATTTCCTTCTTCCTTTTCCTTCTGACGACCCGTTCCGTGCTAACTGGACATGTGTACAGCGCACTTTTGGAGAAAATGTCGATTGGTGCGGGGCGGGCCGTCACACTTGGTATCAGAGCTCTAGGTTGCGTAGTTAACCTAGGGAAAGACACTAGGGAGAGATAGTACGTATATGAGAGCGCGTATTTGTGATTACTTTGGTTTTCAAAGCTATATGTATATTATTAGTAGTATAAAGAATGAAGTCGTACTGCACTAGCACCACTATGGGGTCGTTAATCGTTTCCCTTTTACAGATTGACGATGAGCCGATAAGCTAGAGGTGCTGGTAGAGGAGCCAATAATGGGAATGCCGCTGACATGAGGGCGATGTTTACTGACCTCATGAGAGACATGCTTAGAGAAGTGCAAGGGGCAGTTCCCAATCCCGGAGTTGGTGTTGGCCCAGTATTGCAGGCACCTAGGGTTGATTTCGCCAAGTTGTGCAAAGATTACACCAACCTTGGTGGAAAGCCGTTCCACGGGACGGAGTCGGCCACAGATGTTCAAGACTGGATGGATAGCTATGATCGTATCTTCGATGACTTGGGCCTTGAAGATGCGATGAAGAGAAGGCTAGCGTCTCGTCAGCTGCAAGGGCGAGCGATGAATTGGTGGAATGCCATTAGAACAGCTACTCCAGAAGATCAGGTTACTTGGGATCAGTTCAAGGCTCGCTTTAGCGAGAAGTTCATTCCAACTGCCCAGAAGTCAGTGTTGTTTAAGAGGTTCTTGGAGCTCAAGCAGAGTGGTAGGGCAGTTTCTGACTATATTACTGAGTTCGACACCTTGTCAAAGTATGGACTGTCTCTTATCGATACTCCTGAGAAGAAGAATGAGAAGTTCATTACTGGTTTGGATGGATACTTAGGGGAAAGGCTTATCAACCACATCGATGAGACTTTTGAATCGATTGTGGGGAAAGCTTTGAGATCAGAGAGTCTTTACCCTAAGTCAAAGACTGAGGCTGCATCTGCAGAAGTGCCAAAGCCGCAAGCAGGCGGTGGAGGCAAGAATAACTCTCAGAATAAGAGGAAGCAAGACCAATCTAAGGGTGGCCAGAAAAAGAGCAAGAAGGATGTTGAGTGCTTCAGCTTGGTAAGAAGGGCCATTATGCAAAAGAATGTCGGGCCAAGCCAGCGGAAAGGAAGTGCTACAACTGTGGTCAAGTAGGACATCATAAGGATAAGTGTCTGCAACCTCTTAAGGAGAAGCAGATTGTGAAAGCATATTCTATTAATGTCGTTCCTTCTTCGTCGAATGCCCCAACTGCGGTGGAGAAAGGAAAGAATGTTGTTATCCAAGGTATGCTTTCTATTTATGATGTACCAGTTCGAGTTTTGTTTGATACTGGGGCTTCCCGTTCCTTCATATCTAGTGACCTGGTAGATAGGTTGGGTCTGGAACCCGAGATAGTCGATAGACCATTGGTTGTGACGAACCCGATTGGTGGTTCGACTAGCCTTAGTATGATTTGCAGGAATTTGGTCTTATCGAGTCATGGATGTATGTTTGTATGTGATTGCTTTGTTTTGGGCTTTACTGGGTATGGCATTATATTGGGAGTCGATTGGCTCCAAAGATACGGGGTGGTGGTAGACTGTGAGGGCTTTTTGGTGACAGTTAGGGCGGATGATGGGTGGAGGGTAGTGTTTGGTAGTCTACCTAGTGATGGGGTTATGGCTAGTTTTGTAAATTCCCTCGACATCCCGCAGGATGAGCTGTCAGATGTGCCCGTGGTTGGCCAGTATCCGGACGTCTTCGAGGAGGTGACCGGGCTTCCACCACACCGAGAGATTGAGTTCCGTATTGATTTAGTGAAAGATGCCAGACCTATAGTGATGCCACTTCGTCGTATGGCACCAAGGGAGCAGCGAGAGCTCGGGGTCCAAGTCAGCAATATTTTGAAGAAGGGATTTATTAGAAGAAGTGTCTCCGAGTGGGGAGCACCAGTTGTGTTTGCCACTAAGGCAGATGGTTCCCTTCGTTTGTGTGTGGACTATCGCGAGTTGAATAAGGTAACGAGGAAGAATAAGTATCCTCTACCGCGGATAGATGATTTGTTTGATCAACTGGAAGGAGCAAGAGTGTTCTCCCAGTTGGACCTCGCGACATGATTTCATCAGCTCCGAGTGGCGGATGAGAGTGTTCCGAAAACGGCATTTAGGACGCCGTCTGTATTTTATGAGTGGTTGGTCATGCCATTTGGGTTGACCAATGCACCAGCCTACTTTGTGGATCTTATGAATCGAGTATTCAGACATCAGTTGAATAAGTTTGTTCTTGTGTTCGTGGATGATATCCTGGTTTATTCAAGGACGGAGGAGGAACACAAGGGACACTTGAGGATAGTGATGGAGGTGTTGAGGAAACACCAATTGAAAGCGAAATTCTCCAAGTGTCATTTTTGGAGAAGGGAAGTGAGATTCTTGGGTCATGTTGTTTCAGAGAGTGGTATTGCCGTGGACCCTGCGAAGGTGGCTACGGTACAGGATTGGCCTACGCCCAAGAATGCAACAGATGTAAGAAGTTTCTTGGGGTTAGCTGGATATTATCGTAAGTTTATCCAGGACTTCTCCAAGATAGCAACACCGTTGACTCAGTTGACTAAGAAGAATCAGTCCTTCGTCTGGGACGGAGTGTGTGAGGATGCCTTCAAGAGTCTAAAAGAGAAGTTGATGCGTGCGCCAGTGTTAGTCATTCCTAAAGGGAATGAAGAGATAACGGTATACACGGATGCTTGTGGTACCGGACTAGGTGCTGTGTTGATGCAAGGAGGTAGGGTTGTAGCTTATGCTAGTCGACAGCTAAAGCCGCATGAGAAGAAGTATCCTACCCATGATTTGGAATTGGCAGCGATTGTGTTTGCATTGAAGATGTGGAGACACTATCTCTTGGGAGAAAGATTTGAGTTGTTTGCCGATCATAAATCGTTAAAGTATCTTTTCTCTCAGAAAGATCTGAATCTCCGACAGTAGAGATGGTTAGAGTTCTTGGCTTCGTATGACTTTGATATCACTTACACGCCTGGGAAAGGTAATGCGGTAGCCGATGCCTTGAGTAGGAGACATGCCAGTTTAGGGGCTATGTTTCTTGAGTGGAAGCAACTGGAGTATATCGCGAGGTTTGATTTCAGACCAAAGTACGAATTGGATCCAGTCATGCTAGCTAGTTTGACGATCAGACCCACTATGATAGAGAGGATTGGTTCCAGCCAGAGGGACGATCCTAATCTATTAGAAATCATCTCCAGGTTAGAGATGGACATTGACGGTGAGGAGATGAATGTGTATGGGCTTGATCGAGATGGATGGCTTAGAAAGAATCGAAGACTAGTTGTACCTAACGTGAATGGTTTGAGAGATGAAGTGCTTAGAGAATGTCATCACTCAAAACTGACTATACATCCTGGTGGTAATAAGATGTATCGAGACATGAAGCAGACTTACTACTGGGAAGGGATGAAAAGAGACGTTGGGAAGTTTATATCCAAATGCATGAATTGCTAGCTAGTTAAAGCCGAGCAAAAGAAGCCTAGTGGGTTGTTGCAACCATTAGAGATTCCCGAATGGAAATGGGAGCAAGTCTCGATGGATTTCATCGATGGTTTACCAAGGACTAGATCGGGATATGATAGCATTTGGGTAATTGTGGATCGATTGACTAAGAGTGCAAGATTTATACCAGTCAAATCGACCAGAACGGCAGCCAAGTTGGCAGAATTGTATATGAAGTGGGTAGTGAGATTTAATGGAGTACCTAAAAGCATTGTGAGTGACCGAGACCCGTTGTTCACTAGTGGGTTTTGGAAGAGCTTACAAGAGGCTCTAGGGTCAGAATTACATCTCAGTACCGCATATCATCCTCAGACCGACGGTCAGACGGAGAGGGTGAATCGTATATTGGAAGATCTCTTGAGAGCTTGTATATTGGATTTTGGTGGATCATGGGATGACCATTTGCATCTAGTAGAGTTTGCATATAATAATAGCTACCAATCCAGTATTGGTATGGCTCCATATGAAGCTTTGTACGGAAGACCCTGCAACTCACCATCATGTTGGATAGAGACTGGCGAGAAGTTTATGCTTGGACCAGATGTGGTGAGGGAAACTTCAGATAAGATTAAGATCATTCAACAACGAATGAAGGCTTCCCAAGACAGGCAGAAAAGCTATGCTGATAAAAGGAGAAGAGACTTAAAATTCTCCATTGGTGACTTGGTGTTCGTCAAGATTTCTCCGTTGAAGAGCGTGATACGATTTGGCAGGAGAGGCAAATTGGCACCAAGATTTGTTGGCCCATTCCCTGTTCTTGAGCTAGTCGGGAATTTGGCATATAGAGTTGGCTTACCAGAGAAGATGGCGGGAGTTCACAATGTGTTTCATGTATCCCAACTAAGGAAGTTCGTTCACGACCCAGATATGACTATTTCACCTGATCAGTTAGAGGACTTCGAAGTAGAACCCTAGGCGGTGGGGAACCGCAAGCCGATTCGTATTGTGGGGCACGATACGAAGCAACTTAGAAGGAAGGCGGTGAAGCTAGTCAAGGTTCAGTGGGGCGAGAACGAGAATGATTGTACTTGGGAGACAGAGGAGAGCATTAGGAAGGCATATCCAGAACTCTTTGCCTGGTAAGATTTACCTTGCAATTTAGTTATTCCGCATGCTAGGATAGACTTGTTTTGCATGTTTGATTGTTGTTTTATGATTGATAGGCATGCGGGACCCTTTGTGTGTTTTGGTTAGGGAATTTCGGGGGCGAAATTTCTTAAGGGGGGGAGAATGTAACAACCCGCATTCTACGCATCGGAGGATCGTAGAATATTTATTTCTTTCCCATATGAAGTCGTATGGTCATGTAACTTTGGGAAACATCCATTAGAGTCATTTCCCATATTTATGATTTTTTTCGATTTTTAAATGACCATTTTGCCCGTAGCTGATCTTGTTTTGGCCATAACTTTTGATTGGAAAGGAATTTTGACTTGAAACCACTTCCATTAGATTTGTTTGATGATTTACCTTTCCGTAGAGTGGTCATAATAGCCAAACGGACTTACCGTTTGGGAGATATGGTTGAAATAAGGTTTGGAAGGTGAAAAACTGCTTAACCGGGCCAAATAGGGTGATTAGTGAGTAGGCCCATAACCCATTTCGGGATTAGGGTTATGGGGAGGCTGAAATGAAGTAGAGAATCGTTCCATTTCAGTTTTCTAGCCTCCAATTATCTCCAAGGAACCCGAAATGGCCTCCAACCTCTAAATCACCTACAAATCACCTTTTGGTCAAGGATTTGGCTTAGCAACCTCTAATCAAGGAAGATCTACACCAAATCAACATTGGAGCTGCTGTTTAGCATTGGGATTTGCATCAAATCAAAGATTTATTTCAGATCTTAGTTTATTTGTGGCTAAGGTGAGTGATTTGCATAGTTCCTCACTAATTAGGGCTAATTAAGGGTAATTAGTGTTAATTAGCGAATTTATACACTAATAAATTCGGGAAAAATGTTCATAAATTCCTAAATGATGTTGTAGACCTCTGATATGAATTTGGGTTAATTTGGTTAAGTTTTGTTAATCCTATGGTGAGTTTTACCTAAACATGCTTAAGGGAAATAAGGGGTTTTGGGTATGTTTGATCCATTTTATATGCTATGATTTATGTTTTGGTGTTTGGGGTCGATAATGCATGTTGCTATGACTGTATGGTATGCTTTGTGATTGTTTAGAAGTGTTAGATTGGTCGAAAACACCGTCGAATGGCGTAAAACAAGTCGCAGGGAAGCTGTGCAGGGACCAGATCGCGGCTTGCCCCTATGTGCCACGACCCGGACCGGAGACCATGATCCGATGGTGGGAGGAGCTTGAACTCGAACCGCGTCACGCGCTAGAGCACCCAATCGCATGCCATCTCCGATCCGACCCGATCCACTTCAGAAGCTCACGATCCGAACCTGTGTGCATCCACAATCTGAAGGGGGAGGAGCATCACGACCGAAGGGAAGCGCCACGAGCTATGGAGCACGACCCGAACCAGTGGGAGTGCCTCGACCCGATCCGACCTGACGAAGGTGGAGCGCGATCCGAACCGGTGAGGAAGCACAGTCATGAACCGAAGGCGCCAGGGAACCACGAACTGAAGGGTACCACAATCCATTGAAAGATGATAAAGGCCGAACCGATCCGGTGATGACCAATAACCCGAGATGCAAAGGTAGTCCAATATTGGAAGTTAGTGCTCAGGGTCCAGTTGGGAACCGATGAGTTCACTTTACGGTTGGGCTTTGCTGCGGGACGTGTGCTAAGGAGTTGTCGACGTTCATAACTTCGATTCACCACTAAAAATGTATGATGGCTACTTATCAGTGCAGTAGGGTCATTATGACCCGAGGGACAAGGTGATGGTAGCAAGACTACGTTATCAGTGCAGTAGAGTCATTACGACTCAAGGGGCAAGGTGATGCGTAGTAAGACTATGAGCCAGCGCAGATGGGGTGAACAACTCCATGGGGCAAGTGGACATAGTAAGGATTGGTAAGGCTATGAGCCAGCGCAGATGGGGTGATTAACTCCATGGGGCAAGCGGACATAGCGAGGAATTAGTGGCTATGTTATCAGTGCGGTGAAGCCATTTATGACTTCATGGGGCAGAGTGATCGTAGCAAGGTATGTTGGGTGATCGAAGTGGTGAATATCGTATGTTTTACGCACTGAGTGAGAGATGTGAGGATGGTTGCTATGTTTGATTGTTTGCCATCACTATGACATGCACACCCCCACCTCCGTATCTTTACACCTTTTGATATGGCACCTTAGAGTGTTGTACAGTATGTAGTGCTAACTCTTTGGTTGCAGGTCCAGGTTCAGGTATGTTTTAGTCTACCTGTTATTGTTCACTTTAGATGCTTATCGCTCATACCAGGCTTTATGTCTGACCCAGAGTTTTATGTCTCCTCTTATTACTCTGGGTGCTCACACGAGCAGACTAGAGACAGGTTAGCTGGTGATGCGCGAGTAGCTGATTTGGAGGCGGGCAGGAGGCTTCCACGTATGATATATATATATATATTCTCCCTGTGTTGCTGGTGGTTGCTACTTGGGCATTAGTAGTGTACCTCCTTTATCTTACTTTTGCTTTGAGACAGTTTGAAAAGTTGTAATAAGCTGTATTTTGGATTTCCGCTGCTATGATGCTTAGTTTTGGTTTTCAGCTTATGCACTGTCTCTTCTGTTTTATGTCAAGTATGTTATTATTATATTTTATTCTATGCGCTGTGAGACATTCTACAGGTTCTTTGTATGTTCATTTCCTTCTTCCTTTTCCTTCTGACGACCCGTTCCGTGCTAACTGGACATGTGTACAGTGCACTTTTGGAGAAAATGTCGGTTGGTGCGGGGCGGGCCGTCACAATGGATGAGTTGGTTGTTATTATAATCAAATAAGATTATAAAACTGAAATGGCTATCCACAAACAAATATAACTTGTATATGAAGAAAATATACAAATGTGATGAATTGGAATTGGATTTAAATCAGAACTTGAATTTAAATCCTGGGTGTTTTGAAAAATATTTTTTTCAAAGTATATTAAAATAGTATAGCTTTGTTTGGAAGGATTTTTGAATAAAAATCATTTTTGAATGGATTTTAAAGGTAATAAAGCATTGAATTCACTTCAGTAGCTGGAAAATAATTCTGATAGTGACTGCAGCATTATCAGTATTCATTTTCGAGTTTCTAAGTGATGGGTTGCACCTTAGAAAAGTTTTTGATGGAAATTTGTTTAAAAGAAAACGAGTTGGTTTGAATATTCAAATGCTTTAAATTTATGATGGAGAATAATATATGTATATATTTATGGGATTTCAAAAGGGTTTGAAATAAAAACCTGGGAATTTAAATTCTGAAATTTAAAGTTAACTTAAACAAGTTAAATGAATCAAAGTGAATAAATTGAATCAGAATCAATTTGAACGAATTAGAATGCATATGAATGGAAACCAAAAGTTTTGGTTGGAATTAAAATCATAGAAATATGAAGAGTTGAGTTTCAACATAAGTGAATTTTGAAAGAGTTAATGGGCTTGTAGCATTTTCCTACCTTAGTAATTTCCGGGACGAAATTCTTTTAAGGGGGAAAGAATGTAACGACCCGGATTTTTCGAACAGTTTATTTTAAATATTTAATAAGGTTTTAAATATTGAATTGATAATGTAAATGGATATTTATATAGAATTTATCGATTTACAATCAAATATAATTTAATTCGTGTATATCGAATTATCATAAATCGTAAATAATTGAAATTGAAGTTAAAAACTGAATCGAAACAATTCAGATGATCAATATTAATTGTATTTGAATATAGATCATAATAAAAATATTTTTATTACCAACGAATTGATTGGTTCTGAATTTAAAATGACATATAGGTTAAAATTTAATTTCAGAATATATACTGTTCAGTTCAGAATTTGCGTTATAACATTTAAACGACAGTGGTTACGTTAAAATAGCGGTTCGTGTGTGAACCCCGAGATATTTGTAATGGATAAGATCGAAATCAAATTAGAATATGTTTAGATAAAATAAAAATCACTTTATTTCAAATCAAAATAAATAGATTTCAAATCGCATTTAATACCTTAGGTGGACTATAATTCCTTAATGCTTAAGGGTTTTCAATCTATAAATCGCAACTCCCCTCGTGATGATTTCTTCTGTTGAAATTGTAAACCAAGGACTTCAATCAAATTAATAAAAATGGCCTGCTATTTTATATACTTCGAAGCCTTCATTTATCCTTGTTTCCTTCTTTAAAATGGAAGCCTCCTTTATCACCAGAATTGAAAATCCCGAATTCGAAAATCAAACCCAACTCTCAAAAGAAGGATTCGATCAATTCGAATCGAAACTAACGCTGCGAAATCATTTTCAAATCGAAGCCACCGAAACTAAAATCTCAAATCCTTGATGATTCCTCAACAAAAATCAAACGCGATTGGAAATTGCGATAACTTCTTGAATCTCGAAAAGGACTGGAGTGCTCGTGTGAGGTTCAGTTGGGTTTTTCCGTACCCTGTAGTTAGAACACCAGGGTGCGATGATCTGTGGAGCAGCACGACTTCGAAGTCGCAGTCTGTTGGAGGTTGAAAGCCTTCGTCGAGGTGACTGTCACGATTATTTTTGGGGCTCGATCTGACATCGGGTGGTTGCGCTCCATTCAGGAAGAAAGGGGCACACCAGGACTGAAGCAAGCTCAGTGGAAAAGGCAGTGACAGGGAAGTTGCTTTGTAAGTTTTGAGTTTGACAGAAATGTAAATTTCAGCATCAATCATACTGATGAAATCGGACAAGAACGATGTTGTTAAGAAAAGTTGTATGTTGGAGGAAGTTTTGTTGAGATAAGGTTTTGTCAGGAAAGTGTAAGGGTTGATGGAGTCGAGAAATTAACGATGATGCTGAGATAAAATGTGGTGGTGCAGAAATGGCAAGACAGTGGCTGTGAGAGAAGATGAATTTGCAGCGTGGTGTTTGCTACAGGGATATTGTTTTATTCGGACGAGAGGGAAATCTCGATGCTGATTTGATACAGGAAATGTAGAGCAGGAGACTGTTGTCGATGATGATTAAGTTATGGTGACTGGTACTGGAACAACAAATGTTGGGGTTGATTATGGTAGTGCAACAACAACAAGGCAGTGCAGTTCTTGTGAATGGCAGCAAAGTGCTTTTTGAAATGTCGAAATAAAGCAGTATGGTATATGTTGCTTTTAGAAATTTAAATTCATAGAACTATTTGTTTATTTATTCATTAGTAATTAATTTAAATAAATAATCGTTTAACCGTTAAACAAAATTAAACACTCGTAGGTGCAAATAAATTCATTTGAAATAATTCAAGTTGATTCGTAGCCACAAAGATCTTGCATTGAATTGGATATTTGGCAATTTAAAATCACGGTGAGTAATTCTCACTCAAGAATTTTATTTAAATTATTTTCATCATTAAAAATAATTTAGCTGTTTGGTTGCATTTAAATATTTTTGTGGCTATCATTTAAATATATTAGTTATATAGGATGGGTGTTTGTGGCTATTATATATATTGGTTTGGTGGTTGGATTCCTGCAGTACCATTAGCGGATGCCCACATTATCATTAGCGGATGACCCTATACGCCCCACGCTATGATAGTGGATGACCTTGTATACCGCGATATCCTGCCTCGAAGCAGGATGGGTATTATTTATGTTGGCTAACGTCTGTGGATGCAAAGAAAACAGGTTCGAGGGATCCAACTGGATTCCTCAAAAATATTATTATTTGTTTGTTTTCACATATATTATCGTATATGATGTGTTGTTTGATAATTGAGTGGTTTGATTGTTTAAATATCACTAAGGCCAAAATATTGATATATAAAAATATTGTGAAAAGGATATTTGAGATTTAAAAAGGGGAAATCTATTTTTCAAAAATAGAGTTTGAATTTCGAGTGGACTATAAAGATATTAACTTGTTTTAAATAAATAAAACAAGTACTTAATTTATAAATGATACTTATAAATTAAATAACATAGGAAATTTAAGTAAATTTATAAACGATGTTTATAATGAAATGGAATGATTTCATGGGATAATCAGACAATTGAATTGAACTGAATTGATAATTGGGGCATATAAATGAAGTGGAAAAATTATCATTTGATAATTTGAATATTTAAATTCAAATGTGAATTTAAAAATAGAAATGGGGAAATCGTTTTAAAGAAATAAACGATGGAATTTATTCTGATGTTCAGAATATAAATTAAACTGAAATAAATCATTTCTTTCGAAAGGATTTGAAAGTTAAACAAATGGTTGGAGTTTACTCACACTAGTCCCATGACTGACCCAGAGTTTATTTTGTTTGTTTTCCCTAAACTCTTGGGTGCCCAAATTTGTACGGGCAGTCAAGTAGTCGGGATTTTTCAGATTCACTTGGAAGAGGTGGAAGCAGGAGGCTTCCCTAGTTAGCTATAGACTATCATATTTCCGCTGTGTACTATGTTGTATCTGGAAACAGGTGTTTATAACTGTTCCAGGAATAACTGTTGTGATCTGATAATGGTATGTATATACAGTTACTGATTTGTATTTCAAAAGTTTTGTTATTTAATATATTTTATTCGTCCCTCTGTGAGTTTGTGATCTTCGTTTTCTTCTATTCTAATAATTCTTTCTTTCTATTTCTCATCCTCTAACTTCTTTCTAATAATGATTCTTATTTCTGTGCAATTTGGGTTAGACGTGTGGTGTTATTAGTCAACTCAGATAGTACGGATTTGCGGGCCGTTACACTGGCCATCTGCTATATATTAATTTGTTTTGCACTGTTTCTTTTTGTACGTGTTTATCTTGTTCATTTGGCAAGTTTTGTATGTATTAATGTATATATCATATATGCAGCCAAACCATGTATGAGCTTCTTTAGCATGTAGACAAGTCAATCACTTCAGAACCACCATATCAAATACCACCAGTTTCATACCATGACTTGCAATCACATACATCATTTCTTTATTCTAACAGCCACCAACTCGATTCTACTGGTTTTGGCCAGTTCTTCATCATTCTAATGAAGCCTTACAAAACAAACATTTGAAGGTATAATCATTTAACTCTGAGCAAGAGCACAACGACATCTCTCAAATTACTTCTAAAGGAAACCGTGGATGATCATATATGGTCACTATTACTTGGTGCAAAATTTCATATGATAAATAGTTTTAGATATACAAGCATATTTTGGACAATATTGCGTGGTGCAAATTTTCTGTTATGAATATTAGTTGACACCATTTATTTTTCCAGGAGCAGGAGACAATGGATGATCATATATGGTCACTCAAACATGAAAAGTTTGCTCCCAATCTCATGCTGGTCATATATGGGAAAACACAGTATGGAAATGATCATGTACAGTATGGATACAATAGCTGATCAGCATGCCACAGGTAATATTTTTCATTCTGCTACATTTTACTTCGGCAAACAAGGTTTTGATTTTTTTGGTTGCTTGTTTATTACTTCAGCATTTCATTCTGCTACATCATACGATATGTAAATGATCATATAGTATGGATACAATAGCTCCAAACAAGGTTTTGAATTTGTTGGTTACTTCAGCATGCCACACTTTGCTTCGGCAAATCAGGTTGCTATGGAAAATGGGTCATTGTCATACTTTTTGCTTATCGATTGCTAGCTAATTTCAATTTACATGTCGGCAAATCAGGTTTCTCTTTACCTTTTAATCCATATCGGTCATTCGTGGATGGCTTGTCCGAAGGTGTTCCGGAAATATTGCTTTGCTAGATTCATATAGGACCCTAAATAATAAGAAGTTAAACACTACTATATTTTTGCTAAAGTGGATCTCTTAAAGTTAAACTTATTCATCATCATCATTATGATTTTCGCTTTAGGAAGTGAAATCTGAAGAAGTTACAATAAGGGTATCCGTTCTAGCAGAGCTTCATAGAAAAATCCTCAAGGTCGAAGCAGAACTATCCAAAAAAGACGAAGAAAAACAAATTACTTCAAAGAATAGAGCAACACAAAAATTGATGGTCTGAATAGGAGCTAAAAATGAAATCAATGGAACGAGTTTGGCAACAGCAGATGAGTGATATACAGCAAAGTCTTTCCACAACCAGGAGAAGCAACATCAATACATACATCGATATTGCTAGAAATTCTGATTCCTCTGATGATCGTACTTTGGATAGCGGTTCAATAAGCAGTCACGAAAACAGTGTCTGTATATGAGTGAATCGAGTGACAGTGTAGTAAGGAATGTATGTAAATATGAATGACTGTGTAATATACCAGTGAATGTACACAATAGTGGAGTTAGAAAATTTGTACTCTTTGAAATGTTGAAATAAAATATATGTTTCAATAATATACTGTTTGAATATTCAATTATGTCAGTAGTACATTATTCAATAAATATCGTTATATTCAACAAAATATTGCAATATGTGATGCTAGATGTTGTAGTATGTGATAGTAAATGTTATAGTATGTGTTGGTAAATGTTGTAATAAAGTAGCAAAGTGTTGTCATTGGATGGTAAAAGTGTTACTATAGATAATGTGGGTCGACTTTTAAGTAAAATTAGTATCTGTGGCAACATCAGGAAAATGTTGTCATTGGATGGTAAAAATGTTGCTTTTGACTCTATGGCAACGCGACAATATGCAACACCAAAAAAGTGTTGTCATAGATTAATTTTTACCTATAGCAATATTTTTTGGCATTTCCTACATCACTTCTCTGTTGTGGCAATAGACTATCTATGACACAATGTATTCAGACTTTGATAGAAGCTGCAAAAGAGAAGAAAATGTATGAAGCTAATGTTAATGGGAATAAAGTAATTGGTTTGGAAGATTTCAGAAGAAATGGTGTCATTGAAGTCTTTAACCAACTTGCAACTGTCAATGAATAACTGAAAAATTCGATATCCATCCGAATCCGCATCCGAAAATATGAAAAAATATCCGTTATTTAGCATTATCCGAAAAGTCGATACGGATATACGAAAAACATTTCAGGTACAGATATGGTTATAATTGTATCTATATCCAAAAAATATCCGTCCAACTAATTGATGTACCGTACATAAATTAAAATAGAAAAATAGAGTTAATAATTATTTTGTAACTATTGGATGTTACTAGGATATAAATTTTTGTCCATCTTTGGTGGAAAATTGGTAAATTTTTTTAACACCAAAATTCGTACCAATCAAATATGAAGAAGCGAAAGCTTTAAAACCGAAAGGGTAAAGGGATTTCGGACAGCGAAACCAGGTTTGTGAAGAAAAGAGTGAATATAAGGAGTTACGGGAAGCAAAGACCAAGAGCCAACAACAAAACCACAGGGCAAAGGGGGAAAACCTGAAAGTAGATACCGGCAACCAAGGAGAATCAAAACCCAGCAATATCGGTTTAATTCCGACAGCTAAAGGAAGAAAGTAGTATAGAAGATTCCGAAAGGTTGAGGCGGAAGAAAGCACAAGACTGATATATGAAAAGAAGATACCAGCAAGATAATGCCGACACTAAGAAGGGCACAAAGGAACAATTCCGAGAGCATTGCACCTGATACCGGAAGCAGGTGGCGGGTGGATCACCGAAAGCACGTAATCCAAAACATAAGTAGGAAAGAACTTACCAATAACAACTTCAAGAAGCATCTTAAGCATCGTCAGAAGGTATTCCGCAAGCCACCAAGGCCAAAACTCTCAAATTTTGAGACCCGAACTAACAGAGGATATGGCACCAAAACCACTCCCGAGATTCCAAGATTGATATTCGAAAGACAAAGAAGTGTCCATGAAGACATTAAATAGGAAGAAAGGCTGCCGAAACCTTTTTGTCGAAACCTTATTTACACATCCAAAAAGAGCTTCTGCTCAGTCCACAGTAGTTATCCATATACATCATGAGGGCAAGCTCCTCTAAGTATTCACGGGAAAACCGGAAGCCTACGTTCAGAAGCTTATGACCGGGGGCATACAACCGAATGCTGAAATACCCTCCGAAGAGCTACAACAACATCAAACTCATATTGATCTCAAAGAGGTCCCTGACCAACCAGAACCTACATTACAGAAGCTTTGATCATCACCATAAAGCGGCTGGAAGCTACAACATCCGAGACCAAGGGAAAAAGCAGCCGACAAGAGGCTCCTGTAGGCCCAACGGCCCAATAAGCAGCAAGGGCCCCGACTTCTCTATAAATAAGACCCCTGGGATCACATTTGAGGGGGACTTTTCTCTCATTCCTCTTTCCTTCTATCATCTCTTAGAGAGTAAACCCGAATTTGTAAATCAATTTGGGGATTTCTTATGTAACCTTCTCAATGAATAAAATCATCAAATCCCTTGAAGTGGATGTAGGTTCAAGTCGAACCGAACCACTATAAATTTGTGTTCTTACTTTTTTCGCATACGATATTTGTTCTTCAATGTATTTCTGTAGGTGTTCTTCTATGACGTTGGATCGCCGGAATGTTCTCTCACAAGCCGTGAAGTTAGAGACGACCTGACGCTTTTCTCATTAGAAAAACCTTTCCGCATCGACTTCTCTTCAAGTCTAAAATCACCAGTTACCTTTCCACAAGCATCCTACCCCGTGGCAGGCCTAGACGCTTCTTCAACAAGCTATCTAGCTTCCTCACTTGTATTGTGCTCAAGAAACCCCTATCCCAAGGTAAATGTTGGTCCTCAAGTTGCAGAAGCGAGATACTCGTCCCTTGAGGGATGAGTAATTAACCTTCGGAACCAAGACCTTGATATCTAGATCTTAGTGAACTAAACAAGGCTCGTGGGAGCTGCATATTCCTGTTTTCCCCTTAGGGCCACTTCCCTGGACCTATCCGGTGTTGACGAAAAACATCGTTAACATTTTGGCGCTAGAAGGAGGGCCTGAATCTCCGATCTCTAGTCCTACCTCTAACTCTTTAGGTAACCTTGCCACGCTTCTGACAGTGCTATTCCGTCTCCGATTGGACTAAGCTTTGAAGAGGCAAAATTGTAGAGAAAGATTCTTGGTAAGGAGTTTATGAGTACCGATCAACTATTTGAAACAACGTCGATCCAAGATATTTGATGAGTAGTGTAACCTTGAACCCCCAACTTTGTTTCCTGTACTTTCACCCTTGTTATTAACCCACATCTCTCCTACCTTCATCCCTATTTTAAACTTTCCTTCCCTACTTCCCCTTTATGACATAAAGCCTTTACCCTTTTCTTCCTTCTATCATAAAAGACATTCCCAAATACCCATTGAAGATGGTTAGAACAGAAGGAAATTTGAAATAAGATTCCAACGCATCAACTGTTCTGGAAAATAGTACACTTTCGAATGTTAGCTAAGCAAATTCGGAAACCAAAGCACCTTCTGATTTACAGGAGGAGAGAATAATGAGTTGGAAGCATTACATTTGGCTTTGCAGATTGACGCTACTAGGAGTTCTATTGAGGAGAGTTCAACCCAAAGGACTTTAGTGACTGATTTATGCCAAACCAAAATAGAAAGATGAAGTCAAGTCTCAAAGGAATAGTATAGCCATGCAGGGGTTGAAAATGGAAAAGAAAACTTGTTCGATTTCCTCCAAGAGGGGAAAAGCTAATCCATCATATGAGAGATGCAATGGGAGCCAATACAGCAAAGGCAAGGGACAATCTAGAAGTTCGGCTACTAGAGATTCTAGTCCCGAAAGATCAAACCATGGAAGCTTGGAAACCTATCTTAGGAACATGGCGGAGAAAACCATCAAAAATGTACTCAAAACCGAAAGGAAAAGAATCTTGGATGGGTATGTTAGCGACGATGAGAGAATGGCACCATTTATTGATGAAATCAAGAGTACGGTGATACCTTCACATGTAAAGACTCCAACCATGAAATATCATGGAATTATTGACCCCAACCACCATCTCATGGCCTCCAATAACGCTTCAAGGAGCGGTTGCCAAATGGTATTGACAATATCAAGAGAATACCATCTATTCATGGAAGCAGTTCTCTCATGAGTTCTCAACACAGTTCTGCGTTTGTAAAGACCCTATCATGGGCTATACGATCCTCACAAATATAAAGCAAAAACAGAAGAATCCTTGAGTAGTTACTTGGAAAGGTTTAAGACCGAGGTCCTAAAAGCGGAAAACATGAATGATCGGGAGAAACTCACCGCTGTCTATTCAGGTCTAGTTGAGAATATACCATTCTGGACGGAGCTATATGTCAATGGATGCAGAAGCTTGCAAGATTTCTATCTCCAAGCAGACAAATTCATTCGTTTGGACGAATTTGATTGTTCAGAAGGGAACTCCAACAAGAAGAGAGATCTCAATGAAAATCCTAAGTCTCATTCAAATATGGAAAGGGAGCGCAGGGCCTCGAAAACTAAAATTACAAACTCGGTTTGCAGAAACTGCTACAACTGTGGATCAAAGGATCACTGTGCTAATCTATGCCGGGAGCCACGCACATGTCACATTTGCCGAATCCTCGATCATATGGAATCATTGTGCCCCGAACTTTAGGAGGACGACTAGACATCATGAAGGTCTGGTAACATTTATTTTTATTTATGTTGTACATCAATGCATTTAGGAAATTTTCGAACATGCTTACAATTTCTGATATGTCAACATCCCCCTACTTTGAGCTATATGCTCGTGCGAGCTGTGTGCTTGTACTAAAAGTGCTATGTGATCACACGAGATGTTTTCTTGATACGAACTGTATGCTTGCACCCACGAGTTGTGTGCTCGCACGCGAGATGTGTCCTCGTCGTGAACTGTGTGTTTGCACCCGCGAGCTGTGTGCTCGCACGCGAGATGTGTTCTCTCCGCGAACTGAGTGTTTGCACCCGCGAGCTGTGTGCTCGCCCACAAGCTGTTTGCTCGCACGCGAGATGTGTTCTCGCCGCGAACTATGTGTTTGCGCCCTAGGCACGTACATCCCCTACATACACACCAACCGCAGAAAGGAACAAAAAGCTCGAAGGCGGCGCTTAGAGCACGTACATCCTCTGCTCAAACTTCATCCTGCGGAAGGGAACAAAAAGCTCGAAGTGAGCGCTTAGAGCACGTGCATCCTCTGCTCAAACTTCATCCTGCGAAAGGAAACGAAAGGCTTGAAGGGAGAACTCAAAAGCACACACAACCTATGTTCAAAAGAACAACACCGAACCAACGATCAAAGTCCAGAGAAGCAGCTCATCAAACTCAATCAAAGCTCTGTAAAGCAGCTTGCAAATCAAAATGAAAGCCCAGGGAGTAGCTCAAAAGTCCGAGATGGTAACTCAAAGCAAAGATAATAAACCTGAATCTGGGTTTAATTTGGGGCCTCTGTTACATACTGAAAGTGGATTTTCGATCTTCATTCAAATACCCGAATCTGGGATTAATTTGGGGCTTCTGTTACATATCGAAAGTGGATTTCCGATCTTCATTCAAAAACCCGAATTTGGGTTTAATTCGGGGCCTCTATTACATACCAATAGTGGATTTCCGGTATCATTCAAATACCAGAATCTGGGTTTAGTTTGGGGCCTCTTTTACATATAGAAAGTAGATTTCCGGTCTTCATCCAAATACCCGAATTTGGGTTTAATTTGGGGCCTCTATTACATACCAAAAGCGGATTTCAGGTCTTCACTCAAGCACTTGAATCTGGATCTGGATATATGGCCTTCTATTGATTACTTGAATCAAGGATATGGTCCGAAACTCCTAATTTATAGGAAAATGAGTTTGTGGACATCCATCAATAATACCCGAATCTGGGTTTCAAAGCCGCTAATCGTCAGTGTTAATTATAACTATCTAGTCCTCTCTTATGGATTCCCCCAAATATGGCTTTGACATCTCCCTCCACACCAGCAGAAACGAAGTTCGGGACTTCCAGCTTAATACCCTAATTTGGGTCAAGAAAGTTTTGATCTCAACCCTTGGAAAGAGGGTCGACTGTCAATACCCAGAGTGATAGTCATAGCCTATTACCTTGAGAGCCTTCAAAATGCAGGCCATAATTCCTTACCTTATACAGCGAGATTTTTTCTGAACTTGTACTTATTCCTAGTCTCATGATTACCTACATTGTTAAAAACGATATCCAACATGTTGTTAGTAGAATATGTTAACCCGGTATGCTTGCCAAAAGTGACCCCCTAATTTTCTATTATAAATCCCTGAGTATAAGGATACAACTTACTGTTTCACACGTCCAAGAATAAGTCAACCGAGTGTTTAAATAAGAAAGCTTGTGCCACCTAACATTACTATCTCAAGTTTTACAAAGTTAATGCTAAAACTATTATAATGATTCTTGAGTTGTAAAGAGGCAATGCAGAGAGCATAGAGGTTTGTCGTAAAGAACAAAAGCTTTTTCATACTAGGGGCTAACTATTAACACCAAAATTCGCACCAATCAAACATGAAGAAGTGAAAGCTTTAAAGCCGAAAGGGTAAAGGGATTTTGGACAACGAAACCAGGTTTGTGAAGAAAAGAGTAAATCTAAGGAGTTACATGAAGTAAAGACCAAGAGCCAACAACAAAGCCACAAAGCAAACGGGAAAAGCTGAAAGCAGACACCGACAACTAAGGAGAATCAGAACCCAACAATATCGGTTTAATTCTGACAGCTAAAGGACGAAAGTAGTATTGAAGATTTTGAAAGGTCGAGACGGAAGAAAGCACAAGATTGATATATGAAAAGAAGATACCAGCAAGATAATGCCGACGCCCAGAAAGGCACAAAGTAACAATTCCGAGAGCATTACACCTGATACCGAAAGCAGGTGGCGGGTGGATCACCGAAAGCATGTAGTCCGAAACGTAAGCAGGAAAGAACTTACCAACACCAACTTCAAGAAGCATCTTCAGCATCGCTGGAAGGTATTCCACAAGCTACCAAGGCCAAAACTCTCAAATTCCAAGACCCGAACTACCGGAGTATATTGCACCGAAACCTTTCCCGAGAATCCAAGATTGATATTCCGAAGACAAAGAAGTGTCCATGAAGACATTAAATAGTAAGAAAGGCGGCTGTAACAAACTGGGATTTTCGACTCCGAAAATCAACACATGACTGCCATGTTGAGTATTCGAACATCGGAAATACCTGATCATTAATAGAAAGAAGTTAGAGGGTGAGAATACATAAGATAGATAATTAAAATAGAAAAAGAAGAAGATCACCACAGAACAGAATCAGAGTAATACGAATCTCACAGCAGAACGAATAGAATATATTATAACATAACTTTGAAATAAAACAATATATATATATATACAATAACATTATCAGAGTATGACACTTACACACAGCGGAAATAGCAATAGCTATATAATCCTGAAGCCTCCTGCTTCAAGCTCCTCCAAGTATATTTGTAAAGACCTGAACTACTTGACTGCCCGTACAAATTTGGGCACCCAAGAGTTTAGGGAAAACAAAACAAAATAAACTTTGGGTCAGTCATGGGACTGGTGTGAGTAAACTCAAATCATTTGGTTTAACTTTACAAAATCCTTTTTAAAAGAAAGGATAATCGTAAGACCGATCCACACATAAACACGGATGGTTTTTACCTTACGATAACCCAAAACAGTTTTTGGAAAACAATATTTCTCTGATATTATAATAGTTTCTAATCACAAGTAATTAACAATCTAGCAAAACGCTTGCATCTCACATTCCACATATATAGTATACAAACAAAACCGCGGGCACTTATTGGAGATTGGATTCCGACTACGACAAGGTATGGGACCAACTGCCGATAGTGTATCTCTAGAGGCGAATACACTGGGTTCAACAAGAACATCTTGCAACCCGGCCCACACATGACCGACCACTCATTTCGCTTGAGTATATCGATTGTATATCACCAACGGTTGGGAGCTACCCACCGTTTCCAGAAAAGGGACAACATCGAAATAGATAACAGAACGAAATGGATTTTCTCTAGATAGGTGATATACACCCTAGTGGGAGCGACCCACCTAGCCATGTTGCCTGCTCGATTTCTGTCATTTCCCGGTTGATGAGGCTTGAGGCCATAACGTATCTTTTGGAACATCTGACCACCTTCACTTTGAATGCCACATCGTCATACCCGCCGAAATAGAAATTGATTTCCCCAAAAATACCACGAGTATAAAGCTAAGAGAAACGAATTTCTCCGCTACCAAATGTAAGTACGTTCGATGAGATCAACTTACGCGATCCGTTAGATATACTTTGTCAAACATTCGTCTATTCACGTTGTCCTGGGACTGGAAAAATCGAAGGCACTATTCTGTAAACAGGATAGTCCTTGCATAACTCCGTCTTCAATTATTTTCATCATATTTGATCGCAACGCTAACTTCCATGCAAAGTGGTTTTCAGATAATGAATATGATCCCAGTCTCTCCGTATTGACGACGGAAAAATGGTCAAAAACTTCGATAGTCGGTGAGTTAACTATCAAAGAAATATAGGTGTACAACCAACGATCTTATTTCCAGATAGAAATTCGATCCATCAATCATCAATCAACATTTATATCTTTAGATTAAATTGTCACTAATTTATTCATTTACCCATTTCTATATATTTGTAAATTCTTATTTTCTAAATTTAGAAAATATACTTATTAATCATTTGAAAACATTTCCATATTTACTCCCATTTCTTGTTTTCTATATTAGAAAACATTTCTGATTCTTTTATTTGGAAAACATTTTCAAAACTCCTTTATTGGATTTAACAGATGTTTAAATAAAACATCGCTAAGCCAATTCAAACCATTACACTCATTAACTAAATTCACTTAACCAATCTTCACTATCGAACCTTACCCATCCCTTAGTTAAAAACGATGTCAATCAAGTTGGGGTATAATTACCTCTCAGACCTTAACTGAACAACATTTCTAACCTTGAAATAGACAAAATTCACCTTTCAAATCTTTAACAAACTTCCTTACGAAACTTTCAGATTTTATTTACGAATTCACTTCTTTTACACAAATTATTTGATTATAACAATAGTGTTCAAATCCCTATATTCTGAAATATCTAGCTTCAAAATATAACCTTTATTCCTTAATTTAACTAAAAAACTAAACAGACAATTTATAAAGAAATCATTTAATCTTGATTAAAAATGGAAAGTGTCCTTTCCTGAATTCGATATAATCGAATTCCAACATATAACTCTCTTTCGGAAAATCTCTATTTGATAACTCCTTTTCGAATAAACTATATTCGATAACTCTTTCTTCGAATAACTATATTCGATAACTCTTTTTGCGAATAACTATATTCGATAACTCTTTCTTCGAATGATTTACATTCAATTAACTCTCTTCAAATGATTTACATTCGATTAATCTCCTTTCGAATAAACTATATTCGATTAACTCCCTTAATTCTATCCGAATAAACTATTTCGAATAACTCCTTTAATTCTATTCGAATAAACTATTTCGAATAACTCCTTTGAATTAACTCATTTGGATTGACTCGGTTTGATGAACTCATCTTGACTAACTCAACTCGATTAACTCAACTTGATTAACTTACTTGATTAACTCAACTTATTTAACTCAACTTATTTAACTCCTATCGAATATCTAATATTCGATTAACTTATATTCAAATAACTATGTCTGTTTTAACTTTATTTCGAATGACTAATATTCGATTTAACTCCATTCGCTTGACTCTAGATCGCAGCGATCACAATGGTTACGCCTGATTCCCTCAGGAAACATCCGACCGCCGTAGGCTATCTGCAGCCCTACGAATTACGCTAGCAGTCGTACGAAATGACAACTCATCCTGAATAACTATATTTGACTAACTCTATCTCAAATAACTATATTCGATAAACTCTAATTGAATAACTAATATTCAATTAATCCTAATTCGATTAACTATGTTCAATTTACTCTATCTGGTTAACTCTTACTGGTTAACTCTATCTAATTAACTCTAACTAGTTAACTCTAACTGATTAACTCTAGTCAATTACTCTAATTCGATTAACTCTAATTCGATTAACTCTAATTGATTACTCTAATTCGATTAACTCTAATCGATCACTCTTATTCGATTAACTCTAACCGATTAACTCTTAATCGACTAACTCTTCGTCCATATTCAGTTTCAAATATCGATGTTGAAATCGATTCTTACTTCTCTATATAAGTCCTAAATTATATATTCTATTTATCCAATGATAAACATTTTATTTAATTTATAAAACCTTATTTATAAATTTATCTTCTTACTTTATTTGTTAAAACAGATTTCTCTTAAATGTTCACTTTGAATTCATATTCTGTTATACCCGTGTGCGTAGCACGGGTCTAAACCTTCCTAGTGTAAAATTCTCTTTTTATACAATCTATTCATTTTTCAAGTATTTCCTTTTTATAGTCTATTTATTTTCGAAATAAATATTTTCTTTATAATTCTATTTATTTTCCTAAAAAAATATTTCTTTATGATTCTATTTATTTTCTAAATAAATATTTCTATTTATAATCTATTTGTAAATGTTTTACAAATATTCCCTTTTCAATTCTATTTGTAAATGTTTTACAAATACTTCCTTGTTCATTTGTTTTCACAAATATTTCCTCTTTGTAATTTATCACATTTATTTCCCTAAATAAATATTTCTTTTTATAATATCATATTTAAAAATGTTTCTTTTTATAAAATCTTTTGATTTTATAAATATTTCTTTTGCAATATAACATTGAAATTTTCCTTTTTAACATTCCAGTATTCCTTAGGGTATTTAACGCACCATATAACAATGATCGGTATCGTTCAAACATACAAAATCAACAACAGATTTCATATCACATCTTATAACACAATATATGAAAAAACAGTAAAATAAATGTTGAGGAACCCAGTTGGGTCCCTCCGACCTGTTTCCCTGCATCCACAGATGTTAATAAACATAAATAACACGAATATAAAATATTCGTGATAAACAGAATCAATATTCGATTACCGATTTATAAATATCGTTATCTATATTTTCAACCAATTAACTAGCAGTTCGACCAAACCGTCAACACATAACAAACAACCATAATTTATCAGTTATAAAAATAAGTTAGAAAAATATAACTGAGAAGATTTAGTGAGTTTTACTCACATTGGACGGTTATCGTTAAATAATGATAATTGGTCATTGATTTGATTCAGGCGTTTAATCTCACTATAAATCCAAACGAGCTCCAATTCCCTCTTCGTTAGTTTCATTGTGTAGGCGCCATCCGTACGACCCTAAAGGATCCAACCGTTCGAAATTCTGATATAACATGACCAAGATATTGAATTTACAAGTTTATATAACTAATTAAATAGCTTTAATTCATTTTTATTGAATACGGGACTCACCATTTCAACCCGGCCCAATTATCAAACCCACCCGCCTAATCCTTCTTCCCAACGCCTATGTCTGCTCTAACTCACAACCGAAAACCATTGCTGCTACTTCGATCCCTTCCACTGCCCTTAATCCTTCACGAATTCGAAAATGGTCTTCACCATTTGACTCCTCTTCTCGGCCTCTACCTTCTCATCCCTGATTTACACAACCCGCAACACCCGTCCGAAATGCATCGCACACTAATTTCTGTTGAGCCTCAAATGTCGATCGACACAAACATTCACCAATCCTACCCAAATTACTACTGCAACTACAATTTTTCACCACAAACACTACTACGAACCCGAACTCACGAATTGATACATAAATCACCAAAAATCCTGAACCCTAGTTCACTGCATCGATTTCGAGCATCAGGAAAACGAAACCGCACTCATCAAAATGAGTATAGAATTGAAGAGGATGATTTCAAAAAGTTGAACATATACATGTTTGAAGATTTATAGGAATTTATTTTGATTTCCAAAAAAAATCAAAGAAGAAAAATTCTCTTTGAAGTGGCGGCGTGGAATTTGTTTGGTTGTTGACCAAGAAGAAATAGTTTTTAGGGTTAGGCAGTAAGAGTGGGTATTTATAGTGCATTTATATATATTTTTATTGAATATTTTATTTTATTTTAAGCCATTGTTGTTTGTATTCGTCTTCCAAAATTCCTATGATCACATACGATACCCAAAAATCATGAAACTGGACATGCACCTTTAGTTCGACATTACGGACCCAAAGAAACTGGTTTCATCGAATTCCGACTCCGTTTGCTTACACATCGTATTTTTAACCATCAAAATACTGACTCTTTTTCACATTAAAAATCTATACGGCCACATAGTGACTTCAAAAATCACGAAAATTGAAATCTAACAATAATTTAATATTGCGGATCCAATAAAATTAGTTTCGTCGAAAACGAAGGTCGTTTGCAAAACTGGCTATTTTTAAAGCTCTAAATAACCTATTTAAATATATAAATATAATTAAAAATAATTAAATTAAATATTTATAATTAAATATTATCGTGTATATTCACAATAGAATATCATACAGCTCCGCTGGGATTTACAGCCCGATATTCAAATCCTGGTTGAATCAATATTCAAATTTATATTGAAATTCCTTATATATATCGTAATAAATTATAAAGGAATTCCATAGCGACTTTTTTCTAAAATTTGATTTGGACATAAATCAAAATCTACATGACGAAATCCTGATTATTCTCTTCCATTAGAAAGATACACTTCACCGGCTCCTAATGTTTCTTGTTTCACAAAAATCTGATTTAAAACGGACCCTGTATATTCAGTTGAAGTTCAAATCGCCAAATTACGAACTGCCGCGCCATTTTGAGCTCGATTATAATTATAATATAAATTATACTTTCAACTGTCGTTTGAATAATATATTTGTTATTCGAATTCAATTCCAAACTAAATTATATATATTTTGAATTGTCCAGTTCACATTATATTGTCAATTCGCTATTTCCGACTATTTCGAATTGACAAATATATTATTCTATTATTTAAATTAATTAAATATTCACTATTATTTAATTAAACAACGATTAAATTCTCCAAATCACTATTTATATAATTAAACAAATAAATTATTAAATCGCTGAAAATGCGGGACATTGCATTCTTCCCCCCTTAAAATAATTTCGTCCTCGAAATTGCTAAGGTAGAAAACAAACCCTATTAACTAGGTAAAAAATTATTTATTTGTTTACTTTTAATTTTAGTTTCAACTGAACCAATTAATTTTTATTTAAAATATTAACTTATTTCTGTAAACGAAAATCTTCAAAATTTTTGAAAATTTCCTAACACTCTAAATTTCCGGAAAATTTCGCCAGCACCTCCTTTGTACCGGTCAATAGTTCAAACCCCAAATCGACTCTCTAGGCCTTCTCCAATCCAAAACAAAATCAAACAGCCAAGCGGCTTGCCATATCGGCCATAAAAATAAACATGTATCTTTTTGTCGGGCATATCATTATATCCTTTCATTTTGCTACCCTGCCAGCATATACAAATGTATTCCCAAACGAAATTCCAATTTTCTCCTCAAAACCAAATCATTCACGTATCCAAGCCAAATTTCATTTCAAATCAAAGTTCCATTCTTGATTCCAACTCATAACTCATCAATTCAATACCATTCCAGATTCCTATCTCATAATTCAAAATCTGATTCTACTTAATATATTATATTCCAATTCAATTTCCAGTTAATTGGTTTCAATTCAATTCCAGCTTGCTTTCACAAATTTATGTTTAAATTTGTTTTATTTCAAACAATCTTTACCTGAGAGTTTCAAATAGCTTAGCCTTTCCAAAAATCAAATATCTTTTTCTGGAATTTCAAAATAACTTGCTTTTCCCAAAACAATTCAAAAACAAATTTTTGGTAGTAATCCGTCACTTAGCAACTCGAAAATGACACTGATGATGTGGCCATCATCATCAGAGTTATTTCCTAGCTATCGAAGTGTGTTCTATACTATATCACTTCAAAACTCAAATTTTAAACACTTTCATTTTGAAATCTTTTTCAAAATATCATTCACGATACTTGTAAACAATTTAAAATCTCCCAGGATTTTAAAATTCACATATATTTAATCCAATTCCATTAACAAACACTTCTCCAACTTTTAATTCCAATTCTGATTCTAAATTCATATTTACTTCATCTTATTTCATATATTATATTCATATGAATTCTGATTGGTTATTTACATAACCATTCCAATTTATAATCTCATTCGATTATAACCACAACCAATATATCCTATACATATTATAATAATTCCAATATAAATTCTTTATATCAGAATATAATTTGGGTAAAATTATTCCATTTACCCTCTTTTCAAAACATACTGTGTCGGTTCATCGTATTCGAGTGTTTAGAAACTCCTACCGATACAGTGGATCAAATGATCGATCAGAACCCATAAACAACTCAACCAATAAATCTCTACAATATAAAACCATTTTTATATCAAATAACAAATACATTCACTCGTATATATACACTCAACTCAATCTAGGGTATTACTAACCCCATCTCTACTGAGTCACGCCACAGAGCCAAGGTAATCACTTAACCTTCAGCTCCGATACCACAGAAACGAACTGGGATTTTCGACTCCGAAAATCAACACACAACTGCCATGTTGACTATTCGAACATCGGAAATACCTGATCATTAATAGAAAGAAGTTAGAGGGTGATAATAGATAAGATAGATAATTAGAATAGAAGAAGAAGAAGATCACCACAGAACAGAATCAGAGTAATACGAATCTCACAGCGGAACGAATAAAATATATTATAACATAACTTTGAAATAAAACAGTATATATATATATACACAATAACATTATCAGAGTACGACACTTACACACAGCGGAAATTACAATAGCTATATAATCCTGAAGCCTCCTGCTTCAAGCTTTTCCAAGTTTATCTGTAAAGACCTGAACTACTTGACTGCCCAAACAAATTTGGGCACCCAAGAGTTTAGGGAAAATAAAACAAAATAAACTCTGGGTCAGTCATAGGACTGGTGTGAGTAAACTCAAATCATTTGGTTTAACTTTCCAAAATCCTTTTCAAAAGAAAGGATAATCGTAAACCGATCCATACATAAACACGGATGGTTTTTACCTTACGATAACCCAAAACAGTTTTTGGAAAACAATATTTCTCTGATATTATAATAGTGTCTAATCACAAGTAATTAACAATCTAGCAGAACGCTTGCATCTCACGTTCCACATATATAGTATACAAACAAAACCGCAGGAACTTATTGGAGATTGGATTCCAACTATGACAAGGTACGGGACCACCTGCCGATAGTGTATCTCTAGAGGCGAATACACTGGGTTCAACAAGAACGTCTTGCAATCCGGCCCACATATGACAGACCACTCATTTCGCTTGAGTGTATCGAATGTATGTCACCAACGGTTGGGAGCTACCCACCGTTTCCCGAAAAGGGACAGCATCGAAATAGATAAAAGAACGAAATGGATTTTCTCTAGATAGGTGATATACACCCTAATGGGAGCGACCCAACTAGCCATGCTGCCTGCTCGATTTCTGTCATTTCCCAGTTGATGAGGCTTGAGGTCATAACGTATCTCTTGGAACGTCTGACCACCTTCGCTTTGAATGCCACATCGTCATACCCGCCAAATCACAAATTGATTTCCCCAAAAATACCACGGGTATAAAGCTAAGAGAAACGAATTTCTCCACCACCAAACGTAAGTACGTTTGAAGAGATCAACTTACGCGATCCATTAGATATACTTTGTCAGACATTCATCCATTCACATTGTCTTGGAACTGGACAAACTGAAGGCACTATTCTGCAAACATGATAGTCCTTGCATAACTCCATCTTCAATTATTTTCATCATATTTGATCGCAACGCTAATGCCCATACAGAGTGGTTTTCAGATAATGAATCTGATCCCGGTCACTCTGTATTGATGAAGGGAAAATGGTCATAAACTTCGATAGTCGGTGAGTTAACTATCAAAGAAAAATAGATGTACAACCAACGATCTTATTTCCAGATAGAAATTTGATCCATCAATCATCAATCAACACTTATCTCTTTAGATTAAATTGTCATTAATTTATTCATTTACCCATTTCTATATATTTGTAAATTCTTATTTTCTAAATTTAGAAAATATACTTTATTAATCATTTGAAAACATTTCCATATTTACTCCCATTTCTTGTTTTCCATATTAGAAAACATTTCTGATTCTTTTATTTGGAAAACATTTCCAAAACCCATTTATTGGATTTAACAGATGTTTATATAAAACATCGCTAAGCCAATTCAAACCATTACCCTCATTAACTAAATTCACTTAACCAATCTTCACTATCGAACCTTACCCATCCCTTAGTTAAAAACGAAGTCAATTAAGTTGGGGTATAATTACCTCTCAGACCTTAACTGAACAACATTTCTATCCTTGAAATAGACAAAATTTATCTTTCAAATCTTTAACAAACTTCCTTATGAAACTTTCAGATTTTATTTACGAATTCACTTCTTTTACACAAATCATTTGATTATAACAATAGTGTTCAAATCCCTATATTCTGAAATATCTAACTTCAAAATATAACCTTTATTCCTTAATAACTAAATAGACAATTTATAAAGAAATCATTAAATCTTGATTAAAAACGGAAAGTGTACTTTCTCGAATTCGATATAATCGAATTCCAACGTATAACTCTCTTTCAGAAAATCTCTATTCGATAACTCCTTTTCAAATAAACTATATTTGATAACTCTTTCTTCGAATAACTATATTCGATAACTCTTTCTTCAAATAACTATATTCAATAACTCTTTCTTCGAATGATTTACATTCGATTAACTCTCTTCAAATGATTTACATTCGATTAATCTCCTTTCGAATAAACTATATTCGATTAACTCCCTTTTCTATTCGAATAAACTATTTCGAATAACTCCTTTAATTCTATTCGAATAAACTATTTCGAATAACTCCTTTGGATTAGCTCATTTGGATTAACTCGGTTTGATTAACTCAACACGATTAACTCAACTTGATTAACTTACTTGATTAACTCAACCTATTTAACTCTTATCGAATAACTAATATTCGATTAACTTATATTCAAATAACTATGTCTGTTTTAACTTTATTTTGAATGGCTAATATTCGATTTAACTCTATTCGCTTGACTCTAGATCGCAGCGATCACAAAGGTTACGCCTGATTCCCTCAGGAAACATCCGACTGCTGTAGGCTATCTGCAGCCCTGCAAATTACGCTAGCAGTCGTATGAAATGACAACTCATCCTGAATAACTATGTTTGACTAACTCTATCTCAAATAACTATATTCGATCAACTCTAATTGAATAACTAATATTCAATTGATCCTGATTCGATTAACCATGTTCAATGTACTCTATCTGGTTAACTCTTACTGGTTAGCTCTATCTAATTAACTCTAATTGGTTAACTCTAACTGATTAACTCTAATCAATTACTCTAATTCGATTAACTCTAATTCAATTAACTCTAATTGATTACTTTAATTCGATTAACTCTAATCGATTACTCTTATTCGATTAACTCTAACCGATTAACTCTTAATCGACTAACTCTTCGTCCATATTCAGTTTCAAATATCGATGTTGAAATCGATTCTTACTTCTCTATATAAGTCCTGACTTACACATCCTATTTATCCAATGATAAACATTTTATTTAATTTATAATACCTTATTTATAAATTTATCTTCTTACTTTATCTGTTAAAATAGATTTCTCCTAAATGTTCACTTTGAATTCATATTCTGTTATACCCGTGTGCGAAGCACGGGTCTAAACCTTCCTAGTGTAAAATTCTCTTTTTATACAATCTATTCATTTTTCAAGTATTTCTTTTTATAGTCTATTTATTTTCGAAATAAATATTTTCTTTATAATTCTATTTATTTTCCTAAATAAATATTTCTTTATGATTCTATTTATTTTCTAAATAAATATTTCTATTAATAATCTATTTGTAAATGTTTTAAAAATATTCCCATTTCAATTCCATTTGTAAATGTTTTACAAATACTTCCTTTTTTATTTGTTTTCACAAATATTTCCTCTTTGTATTTTATCACATTTATTTCCCTAAATAAATATTTCTTTTTATAAATATCATATTTAAAAATGATTCTTTTTATAACATCTTTTGATTTTATAAATATTTCTTTTTCAATATAACATTGAAAATTTCCTTTTTAACATTCCAGTATTCCTTATGGTATTTAATGTACCATATAACAATGATCGGTATCGTTCAAACACACAAAATCAACAACATATTTCATATCACATCATATAACACAATATATGAAAAAATAGTAAAATAAATGTTGAGGAACCCAGTTGGGTCCCTCCGACCTGTTTCCCTGCATCCACAGTTGTTAATCAACATAAATAACATGAATATGAAATATTCGTGATAAACAGAATCAATATTCGATTACCGACTTATAAATATCGTTATTTATATTTTCAACCAATTAACTAGCAGTTCAACCAAACGGTCAACACACAGTAAACAACCATCATTTACCAGTTATAAAAATACATTATAAAAATATAACTGAGAAGAGTTAGTGAGTTTTACTCACATTGGACGGTTATCGTTAAATAACGATAATTGGTCATTGATTTGATTCAGGCGTTTAATCTCACTATAAATCCAAATGAGCTCCAATTCCCTCCCCGTCAGTTTCATTGCGTAGGCGCCATCCGTACGACCATAAAGGATCCAATAGTTCGAAATTCTGATATCACATGACCAAGATATTGAATTTACAAGTTTATATAACTAATTAAATAGCTTTAATTCAATTTTATTGAATACGGGCCTCACCATTTCAACCCGGCCCAATTATCAAACCCACCCGCCTAATCCTTCTTCCCAACGCCTATGTCTGCTCCAACTCACAACCGAAAACCATTGCCGCTACTTCGATCCCTTCTACTTCCCTTAATCCTTCACGAATTCGAAAATGGTCTTCACCATTTGACTCCTCTTCTCGGCCTCTACCATCTCATCCCTGATTTACACAACCCACAATACCCATCTGAAATGTGTGGCACAGTAATTTCTATTGAGCCTCAAATATCGATCGACACAAACATTCACCAATCCTACCCAAATTACTACTGCAACTACCATTTTTCACCACAAACACTACTACGAACCCGAACTCACGAATTGATACATAAATCACCAAAAATCCTGAGCCCTAGTTCACTGCATCGATTTCGAGCATCAGGAAAACGAAACCGCACTCATCAAAATGAGTATAGAATTGAAGAGGATGATTTCAAAAAGTTGAACATATACATGTTTGAAGATTTATAGGAATTTATTTTGATTTCCAAAAAAATTCAAAGAAGAAAAATTCTCTTTGAAGTGGCGGTGTGGAATTTGTTTGGTTGTTGACCAAGAAGAAATAGTTTTTAGGGTTAGGTAGTAAGAGTGGGTATTTATAGTGCATTTATATTTTTTTTATTGAATATTTTTTTTATTTTAAGCAATCGTTGTTTGTATTCATCCTCTAAAATTCCTGTAATCGCATACGATACCCAAAAATCACGAAACTGGACATGCACCTTAAGTCTGACATTACGGACCCAACGAAACTGGTTTCATCGAATTCTGACTCAGTTTGCTTACACAACGTATTTTTAACCATCAAAATACTGACTGTTTTTCACATTAAAAATCTGTACGGCCACACAGTGACTTCAAAAATCACGAAAATTGAAATCGAACAACAATTTAATATTGCAGATCCAACAAAATTAGTTTCGTCGAAAACGGAGGTCGTTTGTAAAACTGACTATTTTTAAAGCTCTAAATAACCTATTTAAATATATAAATGTAATTAAAAATAATTAAATTAAATATTTATAAATAAGTATTATCGTGTATATTCATAATAGAATATCATACAGCTCCGCTGGGATTTACAACTCGATATTCAAATCCCCGGTTGAATCGATATTCAAATTTATATTGGAATTCCTTATATATATATATCGTTATAAATTATAAAGGAATTCCATAGCGACTTTTTTCTAAAAATTTATTTGGACATAAATCAAAATCTACACGATGAAATCCTGATTTTTCTCATCCATTAGAAAGATATACTTCACCGGCTCCTAACGTTTCTTGTTTCACAAAAATCCGATTTAAAATGGACCTTGTATATTCAGTTGAAGTTCAAGTTGCCAAATTACGAACTGCCGCGCCATTTCGAGCTCGATTATAATTATAATATAAATTATACTTTCAACTGTCGTTTGAATAATATATTCATTATTCGAACTCAATTCCAAACTGAATTATATATATTTTGAATTGTCCAGTTCACATTATATTGTCAATTCACTATTTCCGACTATTTCGAAATAACAAATATATTATTCTATTATTTAAATTAATTAAATATTCACTATTATTTAATTAAACAACGATTAAATTCTCCAAATCACTATTTATATAATTAAACAAATAAATTATTATATTGCTGAAAATGCGGGACATTACAACGGCCAAAACCTTTCTGTCGAAACCTTGTTTACACATCCAAAAAGGGCTTGTGTTCAGTCCACAGTAGCTATCCACATACATCATGAGGGCATGCTCCTCTAAGTATTCACAGGAACACCGGAAGCCTACGTCTGGAAGCTTATGACCGGGGGCATACAACCGGATGCTCAAATACTATCCGAACAGCTACAACAACATCAAACTCATATTTATCTCAAAGTGGTCCCCGACCAACCAGAACCTACATAACATAAGCTTTAATCAACACCACAAATCGGTCGGAAGCTACAACATCTGAGACGAAGGGGAAAAGCGGCTGACAAGAGGCTCCTGCAGGCCCAACGACATAACAAGAAGAAAGGGCCCCGACTTCTCTATAAATAAGACCCCAGGGTTCACATTTGAGGGGGGCTTTTCTCTCTTTCCACTTTCCTCTGTCATCTCTTAGAGAGTAAACCCTAGTTTGTAAATCAATTTGGGGATTTCTTACGTAACATCCTCTATGAAAAAAACATCAAAGCCCTTAAAGTGGATGTAGGTTCAAGTCGAACTGAACCACTATAAATTGTGTGTTCTTACTTTTTCCGCATACGTTGTTTGTTCTTCAATGTATTTCTGTAGGTATTCTGCTATGATGTTGCATCGCCGGAATGTCCTCGCACAAGCCGTGAGGTTATTGACGACCTGACGCTTTCCTCACGAGAAAAACCTTTCCTCATCGACTTCCCTTCAAGTCTAAAATCACCGATTAACTTTCCACAAACTTCCTACCCTGTAGCCAGCCTAGAAGCTTCTTCAACAAGCTGTCTAGCTTCCTCGCTTGTATTGTGCTTAGGAAATCCCTATCCCAGGGTAACTGTTGGTCCTCGAGTTGCAGAAGCGAGATACTCACTCCTTGAGGTATGAGAAATTAACCTTCGAAATCAAGACCTTGATATCTAGGTCTTGGTGAACTAACCCAAGCTCGTGGGAGCTGTATAATCCCGTTTTCCCCTTAGGTCCACTTCCCTGGACCTATTTCCGGTGTTGACCAAAAACATCGTTAACAGTTTTATTTTTTATTTTTGGAATATCTTTTGATATGCTTATGGATATTGGTATAAAACAATGTTTCATTATCACATTTCTTTATTTTGTGTTTTTTTTTAAATATTAGTACAAAAATTATTTTATGTTAGTCCAATTTTTTTATTTATACTCTTAAATTTATTAATTACTAACAAAGCCGATAATTATCTGATATCCGTCCGTATCTGAAAATTAAGCAGATACGGGTATCCGATATACAAAAATTAAACTGATATCTAATATCCGAAAATAATTTCGAATACAGATACATATATGGCACTATCTGTATTCGAGAGCATCGACTGACAGCCCTACCAATAATGTATGAGACAACACATTAGATAGATTTGAACAAATTCAACAGTTAATGGTGGTTTTGCGGTTTGGTCCGAGTGCCACGTTCATTCTTTGTAACCTTTAGATATTTCTTTGTAGTGAAACTTAATTGTCATAACTTTGTAAGCTTTAGATATTTCTTTGAAGTGAAACTTAATTGTCATAACAATCTTTGTTGAATTTATTATGAACTATTTAGTATGTTAGATGTTTTCTTCTTAACCCAACAAAGTGTTAGCTTGAAGTTTAGTTCCATGTTTGTTATGGCTATAAATTTGTGTAGTTGAATAAAATAATATGTGATGATGCTGTAAGATGTTGAATGTCGTACGGTTTAGCTAAATTTGTAACAGTTATAACTATTAGGAAATTTTGGAACTATATATGTGCACAGTGACACCTAACGATTATAACCATTGAAAATTTTCAAATTTCTAACATTTATAACTGTTGGAAGTGCTGAATTTCCCAATGGTTATGACTGTTTGAAGAACACATTTCTCCAATGGTTATAACTGTTGGAAGAACAAATTTTCCCAATGGTTATAACTGTTGGAAGTGCAGAGTGTTTAAACGGTTATAACCTTTAGTAAATCCATTGCAAAATTTATCGCGTATCTTCTACCAATAGTTCTAACCATTGGGAATTTGATTTATAACAGTTATAACCATTACAAAATGATATTTCTGGTGTTGTGTTGCAAATTCGGAAAATCTCCAAGTATAACTGGGCCACTGCTATAATATAATCTCATAGTGGGTGTACATCCTGAGATATCAGCGAGCATGCCATAGGATGTGAATAATCGCAGTCTTCAACCACCGTCTTCAATTATTATGCTCCATTTCATCGTACGATTATTCAAAATGGATTTCGAATAGAATCCAGACCCGATCTTTTCGAAATAACCAGCATAGTTTTAAAAATAATTATGGATTATATCAGGTCCTAAACAAGTCCCCTTTCACTTAAAATTTGGTTTATTAAACATTCTCTTTAAAACCATTCTTAGTTTCTTACCTTTTAACAAAACTCATATCTAAAAATCTTTATCCCAAACTTCATTCCATAATCGAAACTTGACCATGGTTTCCTTTTTTAAATCCTTATTTTAATCTAAATCCTTCCTTTTAAGATTTACAACCCTTTCTTTTTAAAATTCAAATTTTTTAAAAACCGAAGTGATTAAGACTTGTAAGTGTTAATGGTTTACCTCACGACTTTACTTATCTTAATCTAATGTTTCCAAAACCTTCATGATTATAATTACTTAATTCCAAGACCAATCTATATCAAATATATGACTTATGTAGAAATTTGGATTAACTTATATCTAATACCAATTCTCACAATCAACAAATACTATAAGAGGAATATCGGTATAAACCTTTTAAATTCCTTGAATAGTATGAGTTCAACTCCGCATTGAATATCAAATATATGAACATTATTTCTATCCAAACCTATTTTATTTAAATTTGAAAATATTTAAGTTTCTCAAAAAATTAAATCAAAACCATGTGGTATAAAATATGTTAGCCTGCCTTGTGGCAAGGTCATCCATGATTTGGATAATCACGATTGCAAGCCCTAGATATGAAGAATCATGCCCACACAAGGAACATGCCATGGGTCAGATCGAGCTCAAAATGACTCAAATGGTTTCTTTTAAAAAGGATGCGGAATATGGATCTTAAGGCAAGACTAACACTAGAGGGAGGGTGAATAGTGTTTTCAAATAATCTAATAATATCTAAAACTTATATGATCTACTATCTGAATTATACACAACAGAGATGATTACTGACACAAAATCAATTACAATCACAGAAATAAACAAATATAAAATGTAGTAAAAGGAAAGAACACACCAGATTTTATACAGGTTCTGAATAATCCTATGTCCAGTCCCATGCAACGCTGGATTGCACAAAGTTTTATTACTATATCACTATCCAAGTACAATCCCCTTGATTTCCCGACAACAAGGTTAACACCTCTCAAAACACCCTTGATCAAGTACAATTCCCTTGATTTCACGGATACAAGTTTAACACCGCTCCCTTTCCAGGATTTCGAGGCTACAAGGAACACACCTTTTGCCAAAGACTTTCCCAACAAATTACAACATCCCTATAACTCTTCAATAGTACTTCAGTTTAGAGAAAAATGAGTAGAGAGTGAGAAAAGAAGAAGTTTGATGTAATTAGAGTAGAAATCGGCAAAGTAGAAGTGTAGAAATCAATAAAATATGAAATAATAATGGTGAAGAAGGGTGAAGACGGAGAAGAAGAATGGTCAAATAATTCGAATTCAACCCCTATTTATAAGATTTGAAAGGTTGCAATGCTTCTGGAATGTTACAATTGGTGAAAAGACACTTCCTTTCAGATCCAAATTTGTGACAAATGTATGTCAACACATACATATATGTATGTCGACATATATGTACTAGAAATTTGAATTTTTAATATTTTCAAGTGTTTTAACTATATATATAATTCTGGAAATTCTTGAATTAAAACATAGTGATATAAATGATATTAAAAAGTATAAAATCAATATGAAAACATAAATATATATTATATAAATATATTTATAAAGTTATAAGATTTAAAACAATATAAAAGTGTGTATAAAAATGAAATTATATATATATAAACTTATGATCTTTAAAACTTATATATGAGATCAAATCTAAAAAACAATTTGAAGATAGAATTTTGAATTTTGAAAAACAAAATTTGGAAATCAGAATTTGAATTTAAACCTAGAGTGTTATTTTGAGTCTTACATAAATCTAGACTCAATAACTATAATTTCTTGAACTCTTGATATCTTGATAACTCATGAGTCTTGAATCTCTAGAATCTCTAATACTGTACAGTTTTTTGTATTAAGTCTTGTGCTTAAATCTTACAAATATATATATATATATATATATATATGTATGTATGTATATATTCTAGATAGAAATGTTAGTATATATTTTATAATCAATGATAATTGAAATAAGGTTGTTGTCATCAAATCTCCATTCTCTGACATTTTTCACTATAAGTTGAACAGAAGGGAGCTCGGATCGGATCGTCCTAGACTCGAATAACGTCGGATTGAACGACTCGATCCAACCACCAGTTTGATCCTACAAATGCAGATTTGCCCACGTTCTCCACTATTGCTTATAGAACCGGACCTCCTGCCACGTGCCTCATGACCTGATCCAACTTGGTCACAACTACTGAGCAGCCATTACACTAACCGCTCCCACTATGTCCTATATATCAGACCGAATGCTACCTATATGAAAATGTTCCCGCTCGTTTTCCTTAGCCTGGTCCAATAAATACCCGATCTGAAGGCCTGGAGGACTTTTTGACACTATAATTCTTGGAGCTCCATATACCATCCACCATTGATTCTCAATCGAATTCATACCAGCAATATTCCAGTAAACTTCCATATTTTCGAGAGTGCTTAAATTGTAACTTGAGTGTTGAAAGATTGAAGTGTTTTAATTGTAATTCTTTATTGAATTACAAAGTGGATATAGGCTAGTTAACGTCGAACCACTATAAATCTTGTGTGTTTGTTATTTTCTTCATTTTAATTTTAGTATTTCTTCACTTTTTCTCCATGAATTCTTTTCTTTGGGTGTTAGAACCATTTTTTGGTCTAACATTTTGGTGCTTTCACTGAGAATTCGATATTCCCAGCCTTGTTTGAATTATTAGTCTACTATTCGGATCACCAAGTCCGGAGAAATAGTCCATCTTCTCGTTGTTTTTGGTAACTTTATACTTCAATCATTATGGTTTCAACAAGAGACATAGGTTATCAAGCCTCTCGCGGAGCGTCTATTAGCAATGCGCAGCATGCTAGCAATTAGCTAGTACCATCACAAGGCATGGGAACGGGTGATGTGATGTCCCCAAACCCCCGTGCCATGGAAGCAAGTATAATCAATGGAATATAACACATAAATAATAACAGCAGAACAGAAATAACTCATTACACCAGATAATGTACATCAAAATACAATGGAAATAATATAATCATCAGAGTTACACAACATAACAAGATCATACTTAGTACAGAATACAATTTCAGCTTAATATAAAATGCCTATAGAGGAATCAAACATAATATACATAATGATATCTAAACAACATAATAGAAATGATAGAATCCATCTTTAGCTCCATAGCTATCCAGAATGAGCCTGCTAAAACCTGAATACAAGGCTGCCCGTGTAGAAAATAGGGGCACCCGAGTTTGCAAAGTGAAACAAACTACGAGTCAGTCGTGGGACTGGTATGAGAAATTTTACTTAACCTATTTAATAATAAGGTCAATTACAGGACCATGCCGCTAACGTGGAATGGTTTACTCCATTGGATTGCCAGTGCATGAAATAAAGTATATTATTTAAACAACGCAATGCTTTATAGAAAAAAGAATCCATTATAAGACTCAAGTCCCATCACACAATGCAACGCAAACTGGAGGATAGAGTTTTACCTTGTAATGGTCAAAACATGTTTGATACATATAAAATCATTTGATATTATTACTAGTGCATATATGTTTCAAAAACAATTCCAATCATAATGTATCAATCATACACGGCATGAGTGTCCCATGCCACTATGCTGCCATATATAGGTTTACAATCAAAACAGCACAATGTCCTATTGGAAGTTGGATTTCCATCATAAACCAAGGCAAGGGACTGTCCTTACTGAATTCGAGACTGTCTAGCCCGAGCCTCAGGATTCAGCCGCAACTGCACCAGGATCGTCAGGGCCGGTCCACCTAAGTGGATTAGTAATCCTTAAACAAAAGCCTTGATCAATGCATCTCAGCATGCCACACTGACAATTCACACCATGCAATTGATGTCTATCGATATATAACCTCTAAGCTCGTATGTTTCAGAGAAGGGTGTTAAGCAAGAGAATAAATTCTACGCCACCAAACAGATATATATTTAATAGAAATCAATCAACACAGAATAAAATCCAATGTCAAACACACACCCATTTACAAGTTCGTTTTGGGTCTGAACGAAACCGGAGGCACCTTATTCCTCGTCCCATATGTCCAATACAAGAAAGAGGCCCTCGCACATCCGAACAATCAACAAATTCGTCCGGACAACTACCACTGTAACCCATTCGAGGCAGCAACTCCAATCAAAGGCATCAGTAGTCATCCATTGTCACGGGTGATGTGATGTCCCCAAACCTTCATGCCACGGAAGCAAGGATAATTAGTGGAATATAACACATAAACAATAATAGTAGAACAGAAATAACTCATTACACCAGATAATGTACACCAAAATACATTGGAAATAATATAATCATCAGAGTTACAAAACATAACAGGATCATACTTGGTACAGAATACAGTTTCAGCTTAATATAAAATGTCTGCAGCGGAATCAAACATAATATACATAATGATATCTGAACAGCATAATAAAAATGATAGAATCCATCTTAAGCTCCATAGCTATCCAGAATGAGCCTGCTAAAACCTGAATATAAGGCTGCCCGTGTAGAAAATAGGGGCACCCGAGTTTGCAAAGTGAAACAAACTACGAGTCAGTCATGGGACTGGTATGAGAAATCTTACTTAACCTATTTAATAATAAGGTCAATCACAAGACCACGCCGCTAACGCAGAACGGGTTTACTCCATTGCCAATGCATGAAATAAAGTAAATTATTTAAACACGCAATACTTTTTAGAAAAACGAAGCCATTATAAGACTCAAGTCCCATCACACAATGCAACGCAAACCGGAGGATAGAATTTTACCTTATAATGGTCAAAATATGCTTGATACGTATAAAACGAAATCATTTGATATTATTACTAGTGCATATATGTTTCAAAAACAATTCCAATCATAACGTATCAATCATAGACGACATGAGCGTCCCGTGCCACTTTGCCTCCATATATAGGTTTACAATCAAAACCGCATAATGTCGTATTAGAAATTGGATTTCCATCATGAACCAAGGCAAGGAATCGTCCTTACCGAATTCGAGACTGTCTAGCCCGAGCCTCAGGATTCAGCCGCACCTGCACCTGGATCGTTAGGGCCGGTCCACCTAAGTGGATTAATAATCCCTGAACAATGCGTTTCCCCGCCCTATGGGGCGTAAGTTTGGCCGGTATGTCGACCATATCATCCATCAGCCCCGTAGTGACCGATATATCCAATGCGCCTCGCTTTCCATCATCCACATAAGTAAAAATGTCTGCGCTCCATACCATGACACCACTCCCAGCCCGAAGGAAACGCATGTTCTCCCTGAAGTACTCTCCCGTTTCTGGTTCATACCGGGGTGTGAGGCTCGCGAATTAATGTTATACACAAAGCATGCTATTTAAAGCCATGCTTTGATCATCAACCACAATGCCCTGCTTTTCAACAAAAGCCTTGCTCACTACATCTCAGCATGCCAAACTAACAATTCACGCCATGCGACTGATGTCAATCGATATATAACCTCTAAGCTCGTATGTCTCAGAGAAGGGTGTTAAGCAAGAGAATAAATTCTCCGCCACCAAACAGATATGTATATATATATTTAATAGAAATCAATCAACACAGAATAAAATCCAATGTCAGGCATACATCCATTTACAAGTTCGTTTCTTGGTCTAAACGAAACCGGAGGCACCTTATTCATCGTTCCATATGCCTAATATAGGAGAGAGGCCCTCGCACATCCGAACAATCAACAAATACGTCCGGACAACTACACCGTAACCCTTTCAAGGCAGCAACTCCAATCAAAGGCACCAGTAGCCATCCATACGATGTGAAGATTATCGGTCTTGCACTGTCTTCATATCTTCGACTTTTAATCGTCGATCAATTATTTGAAATGAGAATTAACTCGGCCTTTTAAAATAATTCACGTATACACAGAATTCAAATCAATTCTTTCTAGGGTTAAATTATTTGACATTCACGTTTTCAATTCAATATAACAATTCATGTCAAATACATCTAACCATCAGAATATCCAATAAACCAAGTAAAATCGGTTTATTTTCATTCCATATCATTTATAATATTTTACAACGATTTTTCGCTATTTTTATTTGTATAAAAATAGCTCATTTTAGTTAAATGACGCTTCAGGTCATTACGCGACCTTGACACTGTTTTTCTTTAGATTTGATTTACACGTTTATCAAAATCTAACCGTTGGATCTTAACAAATTTTATATCGTTGGAAAGATCTTTCCAAAGCGAATCCAACGGTTCCAATTTTGGGAAAACCCGACGGTCGGATCTCCTGGTATAATCGTTTAAAATTACGATTCCAAAACGCGAACTGCAGCTGTGCGATTCGTTTTATTTTAATTTGTATTTATATATATAAAAATATAATTCATTCGACGATTTCCAAACCGTTTTCACTTCAAAAATTTGGCTAACGCCTTTAAATTTCGAAAAACTTCGTCATAACCTCCTTTATACAGAGAGGGGTTTGGAAATTTATTGGGCCGTATTAGGCATCCAATAAATCCAAAGTAAGCATACACAATTTTTAGTGACCAATCTAAGCCCAAGGGAGAGTGTAAAAATCATTTCTCAAGAGAATAAATTATCGTCACTTTGTCCAGTATTGGAAAATAAATAATCCATGTGTCGTATCTAATAACTAGAGAGACGTGATTATTGTCAACTCCAAACCTGTGTGGGGTTTTTATTTAATCTGGCAATTTACCGTTATATTTTATTTAGTCCATATCAGTCATCAGTTCAGCCTGAAATGTAGTCATTGCCATACAAGCCTCTCGCTTGTATGGTAATCTCAACCTCATCACATAAGCTCAAAATGGTTATATGGAATATGATAGAGTATGCTATCTTTACGAAGTATGCCATGTAGCGTAGTCCAAAATTAATTGTTACTATCTTATGGCGTTGTTTATAATCTCACACAGAATGACCAGCACACCGCATCCAATGGCATTCACATGAGTTTATATAATAAATAAAATTGCGCAGCCAACTCATTAAGGTTTACCTATTTGTCGGGCACACAAATAAATTCTTTACTCAACACCAAATCCGTTTACCTATTTAGCATGTGTATATATATGCATATCTAAGCTAAAATAATATTTTTAGCGAACAATTGATTATTTCCATATATGACTATTTTTAACACTTCATATACATGTTAAAAATAATATTTCTAATTAACGAACATTTATTTCAACCCGTGGTTATTTTTAACACTTCATACATGTGATAAAAATAATATTTTTAACTAATAAAAATATATTTCAACACCTGGCCATTTTTATCACTTCACATACATGTCAAAAATAATATTATTGGCGAACAAGAATATATTTCAACACCCGGTCATTTTTATTACTTCACATACATGTTAAAAATAACATTTTTGGCGAACAAAAATATATTTCAACTCATGACTTTTTTTATTACTTCACATACATGTTAAAAATAATATTTTTGGCGAATAGAAATATATTTCAACTCATGACTATTTTTAACACTTCATATACATGTTAAAAATAATATTTTTATCGTTCAAACAATTCATTTCAAACATGAATATTTTTAGCACTTCATATACACAATAAAAATGTGATTTTTATTGTTCGAACAATTTATTTCAAACATGAATATTTTATATACTTCATATACACAATAAAAATGTGATTTTTATTGTTCAAACAATTTATTTCAAACATGAATATTTTATATACTTCATATACACAATAAAAATGTGATTTTTATTGTTCAAACAATTTATTTCAAACATAACAACAATTTCATATGATTCATTTCAGAAAATTTTGGCATTACAACGGCAGGGTATTTAGCATCGGCACCGTGTCCAGCATAGCTCATCTGCTATCCTATGCCTTGCAGCATTACAATAATTTCATTTCCATAATTTCCACAATACCATTCATTTTCACAACACAATGCATATACCATAATACACAACCAATTTTGTTGCAACCACAATCAACCATTCACAATCATAATCCAAATAATTTATATCGTCCATGGTCCATGGACGAGGGGAGTATACATATACATATACATACATATATATATATATATAAGTATATTTATTTCCATTTTAATTTCATTCAACACATATATGATTTATACAACGTATTTATAATTTATACACTGCTTTTACAATTTATACAACGCTCATATATGAGATATACAACTCGTATATAATTTATACATCGCTTATATAATTTATACATTGCTTTTCCATTCCAATTTGAATTTAGAAATCTCACCTTGGGTTTCACTCCTAAAATTGTAGAGAGCTCCAAATGCGTTCTAGTCTCTTCTAGAATGTAGTGTACCATGTCACGGTCACAATGTCTCTCGTTTCACTGGATTTCAACAACATACAAAAAGATATGATTTTTATAAATAAATCTGATTTTGCAACGCTTTAAAGTGTTGAAACCATTTAAATAAATCAAACCCGTAACCTCGGCTTATCCTTCAAAACTAGGTTTTAATTTCTCTTCCAATTCGTTTAGTATGAAGCCGATCAGGTTGCACCACGTCATAGAGCTACGGAAGGGCTTCCCGGTGCTAGGCACGACGTTGAACTCATACGTGGAAGGAGGCGGCAACTCAACCGCGAACGACGGGAGTTTGGAGAGGTGATTCGAACGAAATACTGAACGATGGGAGACGAGACCTGTTTGGATTTGAAGAGGGGAAATCCTCTACAAATTTCCCAAAAGAATCGTGCGATTTTATTGAGAGGATCGGAAGTTTTTGGGGAAGGACGGATTGACTCCTTCTGTAGTTCGATATTGATTGGAGGCAACGCGATAGATTATGATGAGGGTTTAGAGGAATTATCCCATTGGTTTATATATATTTTTTAATTTTTAATTCTTTTAATTCCATAAATATTCGTTTCTCCATACGAACTCCAAATCAAACCCGACGACCGTCTCCTCTAGCTAACTATCCCCATTCCGGACATAATGGTATATGTTTCATAAGCTCATTCGAATGTTTCAGTCAGTTTTTCTTCAAATTAAAATATATAACATTCAAGATTGAATTTGGATGTATATTTAAATTACCGGTGCCACATACTGATTCCAAAAATTTCCAAAAAATAAATCTAGCTATGTTTGGACGATACGATCCCAACAAAATTAATTTCTTTGAATTTGGAGGCCTTTTGAAAAATTGACTTTTTCTGGTCGATCCAATTTAAACTGAAATTACCAAACACATTTTAATTTACCACGCTCACATATTAATTCAAAAAATTATGGAATTTGAAATCTAGCAATAAATTGACATTTCGGATCCAACCAAAGTGATTTCGTCGAAAACGGAGGTCGTTTGCGAAATGTCTATTTTTAAGGGCTTTATTATTATTTAGAAATCAAAATTTTAAATTCTGACGTATTTTCTGCCAAATTTACTCGAAATAAAATTTTTGAATTGGTTCTGATTTTCTGGGTCGTTACAGGTGAACCCGGCTCGAGTCGTCCTGGATCGAGCTCAATCTGATCAGAGCCCCTGGCTTGATTCGATCCCCTCACTCGAGCTGAGCCCATAGTAGAGGTCGCTGCTCCAAATCCCGATCAATCCCCATTTTCAGCATTCGTTACGCGAGATGATTTCACATGCTTTTTCAGCAAGCTAGAAAAGACTATTATTGCCTTGGATGCATAAAGGCGAGATAATGTCGCATTGAGAAATGATGTGGATACCATGGTTAGACAGTGGGAAGAATTACGAATGCAGAGGACACCATCCCCGTCACTTCGTCGAATGGTAGGTGACTCATCCTCATCTATGGAAGATGAGTGACGACCGCGTCAGAGGATACCTTATGAGAGGCAAAAAAACCTTTGTCAACTCCGATTCAGTTCGCTACCTTCCCAAGAAGATGCAACGGCCTGGCTTGGCTCTAATGATCCTAGTTTGGATGAACCTGTTTTAAGGCCAACCCGATCTCATGCTCTCTCTAGGGAACAAGGAACAAGGCACTTCTAGAGCATCTTGTGCTCCCGTATCTCCTCCCACTTGTCCTGTGATTGACTGGGATAGTAGAGGGCAGGAAAGTACTGTCCAAGTGGCAACTCTGGCGGCATTTCCTTTAACAAGAACAGGGATAGTTCGACGAGCCAAAAGTGTCAAACCAAAACATGCGATGACCATTGCAGAGGTAGAAGCGATGACAAAGCAGATAATGTGTAACAGCGGAGGCTACACTAACAATGGTTGGGGCATATGTTGTTGTCATACTCCCTTTACCAATGATATCTTAGAGGCTCAATTCTCAAGGCAACTAAATTTTCCCTTTATAAGTCATTAGTCAGGAAGGACGGACGTGCAACAACATTTAATGCGCTATTCATGGAACATGAATGTGGCGGCGGCTCCTAATGCCATTATGTGCAATGTCTTCCCGATATATCTTAAGAGGGTAGCGATGATGCAGTTTACTAGACTTCCTCCCCGGCGATTCCTAACTTCAAAAACTTAAGTAAGAAGTTCTTGACTCAATTCCAATTACACGTTTAAAAGTCTAAGCATGCGCTGGAGCTTTCTGCAGTTAAGCAGGCTCCTAGAGAGACTTTGAGAGGGTACCTTGACCGCTTCAGCATGGCTGTCACCGAAGTAACCCGAATCCAAAAGCTATTCTGATGCAATTGCCGATGGCGTGGACAAGGATATAGTGTTTGTTAGATATCTGGTTGGAAAACCTCCTATGACAATAGAGCTATTTTATGAAAAAGCGAATTTGCGCCCACGGCAGAAGGATGTATATTTGGAACGAAAAAGAAGGTCTAGCAATGTCATCAAGGAAGAGATTCAGAGTAATATTATAGTAGTCAGGCGATAACTCTAGAAAGGTGTATTCTCTAGAATAAGAAGAATGATTGCCAAGGGAAGAATGGAAACAAGGGGAATCAAAACCAGAAGGGGAACCCTAAGAAACGACCCTGATTGCAATCATTTGAGAGTTAAGCACCACTTTAGAGAATATATATCCTGACAAGTGCAATGTTATGTAGTACAAGAAACCGCCTCCGCGAGATTTGACGGAGAAAGAACGTGAAACTAGAAAATATTGTTGGTTTCATGAGATGTCTGGGCATTCTACGAATGAATGTCCTAAGAGATGTGGTTGATAAATTGTTGAGAGGGAAAGCTTGATGAGTATAAGGCAGCCCCAAGGGACAAAAGGAAAGCAGCTCTAACCCTAAATCAAGATCAAGGGGCTACCAGAGCTACTGCCCAGTAGAATGGAAAGGGGGTTATCATCAATACGGTCGTCAGAGGACCTCATCCGGTAGTATTTAGTGCAAGGACAATGAATCGTCGTGTGAACGCATCAAAGCAAATAGAAGTCGGGGAGTGTAGTAACCCCGAAGACGGTATTTCGATCAAGCAGTAGAAGATGATGAAGGATGACATCGTCTTCCACTATGCAGCTAAAGCGCTCAGCGGTTCTGTAGTAGTGGAGATGCAAAAATGTGTAGCGAGGATAAAGCCGGGATATAGAGGAAGTGCAAAAAGGTTCATTAGATGTAAAAATATATATATTTAAAAATAATTAATTATATTTCTCACATTATTTGTGTAGAATAAATGAATATTAATTAATATTATACTTTAATATCATGGTTATGCACACCATATTTGATGGTAATTGTAGATTTCTACCTTATATTGGTCACTTAGTGCTTAAAATTAGTTACTTTAACTAACTTTTTAATTTCTTTTTAAAAAAATAGTCAAACCATCATTTATGTACTATTAGTGCTAAAGCCAATGCTAAATAGCCTTGATTTAGCTGGCGCAATGGAAAATAGCTTGGCTTAAAGTGGATCTACTATTCACTGGCACTAAACTGAAATAGCGTAGAGGTCAGAGAGTGCTACCAAATATAGCAGGGATACTACGAGGATTTAGATGGGCTTTAACTGCATAGATATTCCATGATAGAGAAAGTTCAGAGATAGAAACCCCAAGCGTTGATCCGTTAGTGATATCAGCCATTATTGGCCCTGCAACAGTGCGGATAGATCATGTTGATTGTGGGAGTTCCATCAATATCTTGTTTAAGAAAGCTTTCGACCAGATGAAGTTGGAGTCGAGAGATTTGAAGCCATGTATAGGACATATACATCGTTTCAATAGCTAAACTATTGATCCAATAGGTTTACTAGAATTATCTGTTGACCTAGGTGAGGGAGATCGTCAGAGAGTATGAATCCTTCCGTTCCTTGTAATGGACATCAATTCTCCTTACAATTACTTCCTATATCGACCGACACTACTAGAGTTCAAGGCCTTTATAGCCCCTTGTTGTTTACTCTTGAAATTCCCAACTGATGTTGGAATAGGAATGGTCAGGGGTGATCAAGTTATATGAAGAGCGTGCTATTTGGTGGAATGGAAAGAGGTCCGCAATGGAGAAGGAGAAGAACTGCAAGAAGGCACCTCCTTACCAAGGAGGCAGAAGCATAGCAAATATGGGTATGTCCTAACCAGGGTTGCCTAATCATCAATTTGAAGACATTGATCCTAGAGAAGATGAAGAATTGGGATGTAGATGGGCAGCACCTAACGAAGAAACAATATAAGTTCTGATAAATGACAACGAACTGACTAAGGTCCTAAAGATTGGATCCTATTTAGATTCTTTCCGGGCGAAGGAGTTGATTGATTTTCTCAAAGTAAATCTGGATGTGTTTGCTTGTCCTATTCCAATACATGTGGGATATCTCCATCCATTATGAGCCACTCATTGAGAATAGATCCAAAGTATGTTCCATTTAAGAAAAACAGACGCATGCTCGGCCTGGAGAGGTCTACAGCTTTAAAGGAGCAAGTTGAGTAGCCAAAGGGAAATAGATTCATTCGTGACGCGACATAACCAGAGTGGATATTGAATCCAGTACTTGTGAAGAAAGCTAAGTGGCATACGTGCATCGACTTCTTAGATCTAAACAAGGCATGCATGAAGTATAAATTTCCACTCCTAAGAGTCAATCAACTGGAAGATTCGACGATGGGACACGAACTCCTCTCATTTATGGATGTGTACTCTGGATACAACCAAATTCTGATGCATGCTAAGGATTAGGAGGATGCTAGTTTTATCACGGACCTTGGTTTGTGTTGTTACGTGGTGACGCCTTTCGGTATGAAGCATGTTGGAGCAACGTATAAACAGTTGGTTAACCGTATGTTCCATAATCAAATCGGGAGATCGATGGAGGTATATGAAGATGACATGCTCGTGAAGTCGAAGCAGTCAGCCAATCATGTTAGAGACCTGGCAGAAATGTCCAATATCCTTTGACATTACGAAATGAAACTAATCTTTTGAAATGCACTTTCGGCGTCGCTTCAGGGAAGTTTTTGTATTTCATGGTATGTTCGTGTGGGATTGAGATCAATCCAGCTAAGATTGCAGCAATCAGAAACACCTAAGAACCTCGAAATATTAAGGATATATAGAGCTTGGCTAGAAATTTAGCAGCTTTGAGCAGGTTTATCTCTAGAGCTGCCGACAAATGCATTCTGTTCTTTAAATTAATAAAACGAAGGAAGCGCAATTTTGAGTGGACTCCAGATTGTGTCCAGGCTTTCCAGAACCTGTTAAGCCACTTAAAGAGACCCATGATACTACCCAAGCATGTATATCATCAGGATTTCTTTGTATTCTTGGATGTATCATTACGTGCCATCAGTTCAACGCTTGCCCATGAGGAAGACAGGGTCCAGAGACCAGTCTATTATGTGAGCAAGAAGTTGGAGGGGGGAAGGCGGAACGCAACTATCCAAAGATTGAAAATCTCACCCATAGCTTAGTGATTGCTTCAAGGAAACTCTGTCATTATTTCCAAGCTCACCCAATCATGATATATACCGACCAGCTGCTACTATAGGTCCTTCAGTGACCTGTGGCATCTGTTAGGTTACTTAAGTGGAACATTGGCTTGAGTCAGATCGACCTCTTCCCAGAAAATAAATCGAAGGGAAAGCATTGGCTGATTTCATAGTCCAATTCACGACTCCAGAGGAAGATACCATGGATGATGATTCAAGCCCACCTAGGACTAGTCCGGAATTGAGCATTTGAAAATTGCATACAAACAGTGTTCACAATGATCAAAGGTCTGACACCGGGGTTGTATTTGGTAACTCCTGAGGGGTGATCGATCTATTATGCCTTAAGGCTGATTTTTCCATTACAAACAACGATTTCGAGTTTGAGGCCCTGATTGTTGGGCTAAAACCTGCGAAGGAATTAGGAGTAGTTGCATTAGATATTTTCTAAGACTCTCAAATTGTTGTGTTTCAGGTTCGGAAAGATTATCAGACGAAGGGACCATGGCTCGCTGCTTACCTGGCATGAGTATAGGAACTATTGGATGGCTTTGAGTACCATAGCATTTCCCATATCCCGCGGAAGGAAAATCGGAAAGCAAACCGATTAGCTAAGATGGCCAGCTCTGACAGCCCAGAGGAAACAGAAATGGTTCCAATTGAAGTCCTGAATGCTCCGAGCCTGATCAAATGGAAGTTGATCCAACATTGGAAGCTGAACCTGAAATATAGTCATGGATGACCTATGTAAATAATTTTCTACAGCGTAGAACGCTTCCATAAAGGAAAAAAGAAAAGCGTGCCATTGTCCGTAAAGTTCAAGATATATCATGCAGCATGGCACGCTTTACAGAAGAGGATTTTCTATGCCTTTACTCTGGTGGATCGCTAATGATGACGTTAAGCGCGTTTTGCGAGAAGTGCACGAAGGTGATCGCAACGACCACACCAGAGGGTAGATCTTAGCAAAGAAGATATTACGATATGGCTATTTTTGGCCTACCTTAAATCAAGATGCAGCTAATTATTCACGTCGCTGCGAAAAATGCCAAAGGTTCACCCGGATGGAGAGTCTTTGGCCATTTGCAATACGGGGAGTAGACATTATCGGGAGTCTTCTGATATCCAAGGGTGGAGTGAAGTATGCAATAGTGGCGGTAGACTACTTTACGAAGTGGGCTGAAGAAGAACCATTAACCACCATCACGACCAAGCAGGTGATCAACTTCATTGTCAGAAATATCATCTGTCGGTTTGGGCTAGCTCGCACTATCATCACTGACAATGGGACCCAATTCAATAGCTCGAAGTTCAAAGATTTTTGTCGACAACATCACATCGAGAAGAGATACACAACAGTTGCACACCCGAAATCGAATGGACAAGTAGAAGTCGTAAACAAAATCATCGAAACCATTCTAAAGAAATGGCTGGAACAAGAAAAGGCCAAGTAGGTTGATGAATTTCCTTTAGATCTTTGGGTGTATCAAACTACCCATAATCAACAACTAGCCATACTCCCTTTGCACTCTCATATGGCTCATAGGAAGTTATCCCTATAAAGCTTGAAGTCCCTTCTCACAAAATGACGTAGTACGATCCTTTGACTAATAATGCTTTTTCCTGGAGTTGTTCGATATGATTGATGAGAAGAGACAGGAAGCGGACTTGCGTGCTTCAAAGCATAGACATCGGGTTACCCGATATAACAACTAAAGAGTACAATCTAAGACCTTTGAGCCTGGCGGCCTGGCTCTAAATCGTGTCTTTCTGACCCCCGTTTTCATGGAGCTGAAGTGGAAATGACCGTACGTCATTCATCGGAAGCTTGATAATGGAGCTTTCAAGCTAACGAACATTGACGGGATCGTCTTCCGAGACCGTGGAATGTTGAGCATCTGCAACCCTATTTAATTTAAGCTTTTCTTTCGCCTTGGATTATGTAATGAGGTAGGATTTTCCTGAAATTACTATTCATAAGTAGAAGGTTTTACATGCTCTGTAATTGTTTGTGTTGATTTAATCAAGTTTTATAATCTGATTGGCTTGTAACAAATGTCGATGAAGGGAGTGGTTATTTTCTAAACGACGTTCACTTGGTAGTGCCTTGATAATTTATCTAGATCATGTGATTAATCATACTTGGGTTGACCAAGATCAAGCTAGACATCGACGCTCATCATAGGATCCCTTACTTTGTGAACCAAAGTGAGGAGACGACGTTTAAATGACATATAGAACTCTTCCCAACCTTGATGGAACGAGGACAGATAACAGGGATGGAACTCGATCATCCCTAAAGGCAACATTTCCTCTTGACTGGGGACAAAAGGATATTTCCTGGACAAGTATAAACCGACCACTTGTCCAATTACTTCCGTTCCTCGGAGCTTGGAACGGAGAATTGAGTAAATACGAGTTCGATATCAATACTTGAATCGGCAAGTCCCACTTTAGGACTTATAGTGTAGATTGGATGTCGAAGCGAAAGACATGACTGTTCACACAAGCAACCCTAGCTCTCTTGAATTGAGCGTGAGTATAAAACCAGGGTAGGCGTGAAATGGTGCACCCCGACTTGAGACCCCATAACTCTAACCTGAATTCATAATGAGAGAGTATAAAACACTTGGATCGAATGTCCAAGGGACTTGGATCTTACCCCATAGATGGCTTAGGGACATGAGCGTAGATTGAGCCTGAAATCTCCACTGATGTTGGGGGTAATGGCATGATCTTATAAATTAACCTCAAATTTTCCATGGACTTAGCTTATAATTCAAGGTTAATTAGGGGCGTTTACACTATACCTCCAAGTACTTGATAGTTATGTGATTACATGCCTAAAAATTAAATCGTAAATACATTGAATGGAAAGCGAATAATAGATACAAACTACTATTTCATTTAATTAAAATTTGTACAAAACGATAACTGCATTACCAATCATTTTCTTTGTACAGAATGAAACAACAAAAGGCAAAGGCCGCACTCGCAACAACCACAACATGCAAGTGGAAAACTAAAAGAAATAGATATGAAACATCTAAAACTTAGAAGTCTTGTTCTTCTTGAGCTCCGTAAGCTTCCTTTTCTCCTTCTTCCCCGTCTAGGTAAGTATATGTTTCTTCTTATATTTCTTCCTAGAGGATTCTTCAGGTTCAGGAGTAGGCTTGGATCTTGAATCCTGGAATGAGGGAGATCACCGGAGGCTTCGGTGATGGAAGGGAGGACCACATTTAGGGGACCTGTGAGAAGAGGCGCGGAAAAGGACTCAATTTTTAGTTGTAAAAGCTCGCCTCCTTTCTCGCTTTTATATTAGGAAGTGTCAACTCCTCGGTCTTACTGGACTCCCCAACGTAGTTGACATCCTCATTACCATCTTTTCTGTCAAGATTTTTCAGCATGGCTATCATCTCTCCCTATTTCGGAGCATCATCACCAGGAGGCACCAAAAGCTCATAAGAAGGATTTATCTCCTACTCCTTACCAACATCATCCGGATTTGTACCTAAAGCAAGGAGAGCAATGGTAATCAGCTCCGGAGAAATAACAGGCCTCTCAATTGGAAGCCTCATAGTAGGACAACACACCAAGATAGCTTTAGAAAACTATGTAAAGAATGCAGAAACACATTCGACCGACTAGTCCCCATGAGTGGCGGGAGTTTAGGCTTCAGTAACGGGGGAGAGGATTGTGTGTATGATAACTCATGGATGTTCAGGATCATATCCCTTTACCTCCCCGGCCCTGGGAAGTACAAAGGAAGAGCTAGAGCAACCTCCAATGACATCTTTTCCTTTGGCTGACGCTTTGTGGCCTCTTCAGCTTCCTTCAACAGCCTCCTTCCTTCTGTCAGACGCTCAGGTTCGTCACCTCTTAAGAATGTTTTTATCAACCTTCTTTATCTACCATCTGGACTAGTAATTCGCCCTTCTCGCATCACAAGCTCTCCATATGCATCAACTGGCATCGTGGGATAGTCCTGCACCCAGGATATGCCATAGGTTCGAAGGACTTGTGCAAGGAAAGACATTGTAAGATGTGCCACGTCATCTAGACCTCCTTTGGCTTCAGCAAGCTGCTTTTCCATCACAACCTTGTCATCCTCGAACCGTGCCATAGAATTGGAAGCAGACTGAAGGGCGGTGTTTGCATTTTCCTCATCTTTTTCTTGCTCTATCCTCATCTCCAACCAGCTTGGCTTTTAGATTAGCAACCGCCTTATCAAGTTCAGTATTTTCATGCTAGAGGCGAGTGCAAGGTAGTTCCAAATCAATATTTTCAACCGTGACATTGTGGCACTGTTCTTTTAAAGCTGTTTGTTCTTTGCTGTTGATATCAAGCTCTTAGCTAGCAACTCATTATGTTCCTTCTTATACTTTGCGATGTCGCATTATGCAATTGCATACACGTCTTGGACTTCTTCACAATCCTTCTCAACAGCCTGTCTGGCTAAGGCATCACACTCACATACCTTTTTTTGGTTATTCAAATCTAGTTGAAGATCATGTATGATCTCAGACAGCTTCCAGGCATACTTGCAGGTTTCTAGATATTATCGATCAATGAAGTCTATCTGATCCTTGACACTATCGGACCAGTTTGCAGGGATAGGTTGGATATTTGGCACAAAATGCATATTCCTAAAGTGATGTTTAGTGAATTTCTCTTTTAATATTTTTGTCCTTTCGGAAGTGGAAGTGTCAACGACAATAGGCTTTGATGTGGAGGTATTAGTGGTTTTGCGCTTGGAAGGAATGAAAGCAACATTGTCCTTATCCTTGGGTTTGTCCTTAAGGTTGGAGAATGCTTCCTGGGTTATCTCTCTTTGGGATATGACTCTTTTGGAGGAATAGGGGCTTTAGCTATATGTTTGTCCCCTTCACGGTGGCCTTGGTAAATCTTATGTTTGTCAGAATCTGAGAAAACTGGGAATTGGGAGCATAAGGATTGATAATGCCTTTGTTAATAATGTCTTCTGTAATCTCTCTCGCAGTCATCTCTATAAACTTGCTCAACGTCGGAATAAGACTTAGGGAGACTTCTGCGGAGCTTCCTAGTGTTGTAACTTCGATGAGACATTGTCCTTGGAATTTAACACAAGCCAATACTAGAATCAGAAAGTGATATATAGAATCATATAGCAATATAATATACAAGTGTTGTGACATGCAATGTCTGTGTCGTGTGTGTTCTAAGTGATCACCTCGACGGACCGAAGCCCGGAGTTTAGCTAGTAGGCGTTATCTTCCCCATCTTGGTGGGCGTGTTTTCTTCCCCGAAAGAGGAAAAGAAAGAACTAGAGCCGATATCTTGAGAATAATATATAGTTTCTGGCTGAGGAAGATCACCTAAGCCTTTAAATGAAACTGGTTTCTCTTTATGAGGGTCGTAGGCGGGTGATTAGCAGGAGGAGGAGTCTTGGGAGAAGACTGTTTCTCTACAATAGATGTATCTTTCGGAGAAAGACCCTTTGGCTCCTCCTCAGTCATTTTCTCAAAAGCTCCTTTGTGAAAATGTTTATCGGAGAGGGACTCTTGGGTACTTCACTAGTTTTTTTCTCATGATATTTCTCTCCCTCTCCCTATTGGGGTTCTTGACTGGAACTGGCGAGATCGTTACTCTTCGAGGCCTCCCCAGCCTCATATGACATTGTTGCCTATCCCCCGACGGTGGGCAAGCTTCCAGTTCCCACTGACGCTGGAGGTATCTGAGCTAGGGACACATATACAGGAGCATGACCTCCGACCTATTCCGACACTTCGCTGTGGACTTAGAAAATGATAATGATGAAGAAACTCATCCACTAAGAAGCTTCTAACACTTAGCAAAGCTGGTTGAGCATTCAATAGAGCAGTCATACGATCTTGGTACACTTGGCCTTGCTTTTTTCGGATTTGGAACTGAAAACGAAAAAGAAAAGTTAAAAAGCCTGTAAGCAAGGTTAAAGTAAGGGATCTAAGGCTTGGAATTTACTAGACTGAAGCCATCTCCTGACACACCCAGCTTGGTGTTGAATGTAGAACCATTTGGGTCTTATATAACCCACGTTACTAAATCCTTCAGTGATGATCTTCCTTTTGGGTGCAGATTTGAAATAGAGGAAGGAGGGAGCCCAACTTTTCTATGCTTGAAGTTATAGAAAAATATTATGTCCTCGTAGGTAGGATCCATGCCTACGACTTCCCTATATGCTATATATATACAAGATGTACGAGTATGAATATGCAGTTAGATGAAGCTTCATAGGAGGAATTTTCAATTGTCTGAAAAATCTGGCGACGAAAGGGTGAAATAAAGGAATGCTCCTGATTGAGCACATATGTCGGCTTATCGCCATATATCCCTCTGGAGGATTATGACATCTATCTAAAATTTTAGAAACTCGAATTTCATCCCAAGATATTCCATGCTTTAAACATAACCATCAAAGTCATGACTCATAAGTGTGGATACCCAAGAGTCATGGGGCGTTTCCAGAAAAATTGCAATGCTAAGTATGTCGAGATCTCTATCATCTCCTACTCCTCTTACCTCCTCATCCATAGAAACTCCTTCGGAGGATTCTATCTCCTCGTAGATGTTGACTTCAAATTCTGGATCAGTACTGCCGGAGTTAGAATCCAATGGAAGAATGTTAGGGTTGGTTGATATCTTTGGAGCTTCTCCTTTCTAAGACTCAGAATATATTGTTGGATATCTTCTAGACATGCTTGTTGTACTAACCAAGAAACATTGGTTATTAGAGTCAAGTAACGTGTTCCCCCTCCCCCGTGTGTGTATGTGTGTGCGCTAGTGTGTGCGCGCTAGTGTATGTAGTGCAAGTGTGATAACTTACATAAAGGAAAGAAGTCATAAAAGCATGCAATTGTTTGATATTCGTCGTAGTATCACAAAAAGTTATGTCCTTATGACTAGGATTTCTAAATAATTATGGTATGCAACTTAAGTCCGAATTCGGAAAGGCATTATCCTAACTTTCCACGAGAATATGTGTTATGTTGGCTTTAATCAGTCTGCATATTATGGATTGAACTTGTTGTATTCTCATGCTTGTCAATCTGGATACTTGTATGTTATGTGAAAATCATGTTGATTGCTTGAAATGCTTATGTGCAAAGGGAAAATAGTTCGGATTAAAGCCCCCAGTTTGAGCATCTCGGATCGGATGGATTCCAAACAAGGTAGTTCATCTCTCACTATTGAAAAAATAATTAGTTTGAAGAAGCTCGGCTTGAAAAGCGCTACGGCTCAAATGCCTCAAGTCGAGTAGCCCCAGATCGAGTTGATCCGGGCCGAGAATTTTTGACCCAAGCCCCTTCTGTATCCTTCGATCCCCTTTCCACATCTTCTCCAGAACTGCACCGAACTAAAAGCACCAATTGGATCGAAAACCCCCTCTAATCTAAGTCTCCCTCTCCATCCTTCTTCTTCTCAACTTGTCTCATAGTGTTTTTACAGCCTACGTACATGGCATTCCATCCCACTCCATCGTCCAAACACCACCACGACAAGGTCAAGACCATTGTCTGTGGCGATTCCGATACGCAATGGAGTGACGACGAACTCCAGCATTCATTCTGATTACCTAGCCATAAATCAGACCCAAACTCCAACACAAATCGAAGTGAATCCTTCGAATTTAAGGTCGAAAACACGTGAATTCCTAGGTAACGAGGCAATTTATATGAATTAAACGATTTTATTACCTACCTATGAATTGAATTCGAGAATTGAGATGGATTTGAGGTGTGTGGAAGGATATGGTTTGCAATCTCGAAATAATTTGGTAATGAAAAATAAAGTAAACGATAAGGAGTCGGGTAAGATAATTTATATGTTGCTCGAATGAGAGCACTCATACTCCCTGAAAAGGCGGGTCGACTATGTTCTTTAAGGCAGATATGGAGGGGTATGAGGACTAATCAGATCATGTAGTCACCTGATCGAATTATTCAATCCGGAGCACTATATATTTTTTCAATCCGAGCAGAGGAAAGTTGAAAACTAAGAAAATTGAAAGGAAACAAGAGACTTCCTCAATAATTATTTCGTACTTTTGATGGTGAGACACCTCCATTGACTTAATTAAATTCCAATAATCAGAAAAAGTAGTCTAGAACGACTTGTATGCGTGTGATCATATACGAGAACCAAGAAATTAACATGTATCAAATGAGTAACTCTAACCTTTTTATTCGACAAGGGTTGAAGAATTTACCTTTAAATCTATCCTTACTCCAATTGAAAATCTTGAATTGCCGATAGGGTGTAAAATATGTACAAATGTCTGACGTCTGCTCGTGTCCGTGATCGAAATGCATCCGTCCAAGTCCATCCGATTTTCCTTTAGGACACGAGTTAGATCAACAAAATTTGTATGAGAAAAAATCACGTCCGGTTCGGACTCGTCCGAATTTGTCCGAATTCCTTGTAATTTGGATTATAGTTGAGAGAAAATCTAGTAAAATGTCCAAAATGTGATATAAGTAGCTATGTCTGACCGAGTCTGATCGTGTCCATGTCCGAAAAACATATGTCCATGTCCGACCGATTTTATTTAGGACAACGAAATTTGTCCAAGAAAAAATTTGGTCTGGTCCGTGTTCCGTTCGATTTTTTAAGGACAGAAACTGAACACACCTCTGTCCGGTCCGGTCCGGCCGATTTACACCCCTAATTGCCGATTACAGCAAAGACAATCATGAGCGTAGTCTTCTATTTATACATGACACAAGGAATTAAGAGTCATGGCTCCATAGAAGGAAATGACTATTTGACTATTACTTATTCAGGAATGGACAACATGGCAAGTTCAAAGCTCATCTCATCTACGACAAGACATACTTTGGGGGGAAAATGTCAGCCTACCTTGTAGCAAGGCCGTCCAAGATTCGAATAATCATGATTGCAAGCCCTGGATATCAACAATCATGCCTACACAAAGAATAGGCCACAGGTCGGATCGAGCTCACAGCGACTCAAATGGTGTTTTGCACAACAAGTTGAATAGAAGGGGAGTTTGATCGGATCATACCCAGATCCAATAACGTTGGATCGAACGACTCAATCCGACCATTAGTTCGATCCCACAAATGCAGATTTGCCCACATTCTCCACTACCGCATATAGAACTGTACCTCTTGCCATGTGTCCCATGACCCAATCCCACCTGGCCACAACTGCTGAGCAACGATTACATTAACCGATCCAACTATGTCCTAGATATCCGGATTGAATGCCACCTATATGAAGCATTCCCGCTCGTTTTCCCTAGCCCGGTCCTATAAGTACCCGATCCGAAGGCCCGGAGCAGGACATTTTGACACTCTAATTCTTAGAACTCCATATACCATCTATCATTCTCGATCCAAGTTCACACCGGAAATATTCGAGTAAACTTCCATGTTTTCGAGAGTATTTAGACTGCAACTTGAGTGTTGAAAGATTCCAAGTGTTGTAATTGTAATTCTTTATTAAATAGAAGAATTATGAAGTGGACGTAGGCTCATTAACACCGAGCCACTATAAATCTTGTGTGTTTGTTATTTTCTTCATTTAAATTTTTGTATTTCTTCACTTTTTCTCCAAGAATTCTCTTCTTTGGGTGTTAGAACCTTTTTTTGGTCTTACAAGATATAAGACCTGGATAGAAATTTTATCAACTTATATCTAATATCAATTCCCATATTCAACTGATAATATAAGCGGAATAACAATAAACCTACCTTTTATATTCCTCAAATAGTATAAGTTCCCTTTACGGTATTAATATCAAATAAGATTATTTCCAACCATATCAAAATAAATTTATAATTGGAAATCTTTAATTCAGAGTAAACTAAGTATACTCAAACCAAATTTATTTAAATACTTTTAAACTTCAAAACTCTTTTTAAATCATTTAAAAAATGACTAAATAAGCTTTGAATAATATTGGGTAAGTTTAAAACTTCAAAACAAACTATTCTTTAGAAAAGCATTAGAAAAGCGTTGCAGATAAAATAGTTTGATAAAAGTAACCTTTAAGTTATCCAAGATTTAATATTTTTAATTCAAATCACTTCTAAATAATTTATTACGATTTATCAAAAATATTCTATATTTTTAACACTTTTTATTAATATGTTTTTATCAGTTTCCAATTATGGTCACCGAACTGTAAAACCACGATTTTATTTGAAAATAGATTTGGACATAACTTGAAAATTATACATTGAAATTCAAAAAACTTTTTCTGTTTGAAAACCATTATTATTAGAAAGCGAACATTTTACGTTTTAAGCAAATCCAATTTAAATTGCAATAGTTATAAACGTTTAAAAATTTTGGTCGAAATTTTCTAACTAACATAGTGCGGCTAGTCCTATTCAGACCATATTATGACTTCAAATAAAAATTCATCTGATTCCCTACTAGTATGATTATAGACCCTATATAAATATGTATAAATTCATTTGAAACAATATTTTTCCAAAATTCCACTTTATATTCAATTTCAAATTAAATTGAATATTATAATATTATTATAGTAATAAAATAATATATTTTTTCAAAATCAATCCTTTACCAAACTCAATATTATACAAGACCATTGGAATAATCTATTTGAGTTTGAACCATTGTTTATATGTCAAATTCAAATTCAGTTTTCGAATTCGTTATTCAAAATCAATTTCAAAATTGAACTAAACATTTATAGTAAAAAAGATTTCAAATACGTTTCCATTTATACAAAAGTTATTCGCATATACTTTAATTTCATTTCCAAATTATTTCGGATATCAAATTCCAAACTCCACTTTTGGGCATTATTTCCGTATTAATATAATATAAAACCCGTTTCCCTTTTCAACTGAGAAGGGACTTAACTAATCACCTATATAATTCCGTAATTAAGGTTTGATCGGTGTGTGATGATATACAACCAATAATAACAAATGTATAAACATCCATAACAATACTCAATAATATCATCAATGCATGTTATCATCTACGTGCAAGCGTTACGGTAATCAGCGCTTATCATGTATAAGTGTCACTGTCTACACAACCATTTATCCTGCATCAACTACATACAATTATTACTATAATTAACCGTATATAAATATAAGTGTTAAGAGTTTCTCACCAGCATTTCCGCTTCTTAAATCGTTATGGTTGGATACCCTAGCTAACAGCGAATGCTCCGACGGACAGTATTTCCTCGAACTGGCTTCTTTGGAAAAATTTATACAATTATTATAAATACGAGTACTTTGGCACATGCGATGCATGTGCGTAGGATGGATTAGTACTAGAAAACTCCCTTTGTGAAGTTTTGCTTTGGGCTACACCACTTTGATTTATTCATATATGGGAGTTGATTTTGATATTTCTTCTCCCTCTCTATGGTTTCGCCTATGCTATCATCTTATACAGTAAAAATTTATTCTCAATGTAAATGATCAAAATTTAAAGAAAATAAAAAAATAACAAAAGCCAATGAGTAAATATACTACAGTTCCCTATTACATATATTCTCTCCACGGACTTACTGCCATCCTTGCCTTCTTCATCGAAGTAATTAAATTTCCTGTCAAATTAGTATATCTATGAGTTTGAGAACATGAAATAGTATAATGCTACAAATTTAACCTACTACAAAAATATACGTTTATATATATATATATATATATATATATATATATATATATATATATATATTAGCATAAATTTGCAAAGGTACATTGAATATTACTGCTTGAAGTTCTAATATATTGGCATGCTACAAAGAATAATGCAGTGTTATAGTAGATCCAACCTAGCGACCAGTAGTAGACATAATTTATCACAGGTACAATGGAGGTTGGCATTTCTTTCCCTTTGGATTTGATATAAATAGGCATCCTGGACAATTCTCCAGGCTTAACTAGAGCAAAAGAAAAGCTTTGTTGGGTAGATGGTTAGAATATTTGATCTCCTCTATCAAGAAAAAAGTGACAACAAATGGCATCACATTTTGGGGGTAATCTTCAATGGAATGGAAGGAAAATATTACTGGACATTGCTGATGCTTCGTGAGCGATCGATTAGACCTGAAAATGAGGCTATTGTTGCTGTTCAATCAGCAGGTTGTCAGAAGGCATGGATATCTCGCCTCACTTTAAAGCAAAAGTTATAAAACTGTAATGCTTTGGTGTAGCTGCAGGTTTCCTAAATGTTAATGCATTTAATTACATGTTATATATTGATAATAATGTAAGTTGTTGGTGTCTATATCTGTTTCTCTATATGCAAACATCGATTGATTTTATAATTTCCGTGTCATGCAGATATAACGCATTGTCAACTTTGCATTGTACTTGAAAAGATGGAGATTCTGCTGGACATGTATGTAACATGTATTGAGGTCAGACAAATTCATATTTAGATTAAGTTGTTGAGTTAGCAAATCATATATCGCACTTGAATGTTATCACATGATATACTCCCATATAAGTAAAGACTATCTAAAAGAAAATTTTTGATACATTCCGTTACTTTGTTACTAATCACAAGTTTCCATCATCTTCATATGCAAATTTAAACACAACTTCTAACCTGTTGATACCAAACTTTGAAGCATGCGCTATGTCATCCATATGTAGCCCACCTTATCCACCCGACAAGCATAGGAGGAATATGGCTTAAAGAGCATATTCGGTGTATGGTTGAAAACTGATTCCCCAGATGTGAAGCACAGGTGATCCAAGATTGTTGCATCCAAAGACTATCAGCAAACACAGGACTTATAACTACCATCTGCTTCCCACAGTCATAGTAGGGTACACATGATGTAGAAGAACAGTAATAGCATAAGGCAAGTCATTAGATGGGAGTCTGTTAAGCACGTCAAGGTACTGGAATCAAGTGTATAAACTGCAGATTTCATAAGGTGTGTATATCACGAAGATGCCAATGAAAGCTGTACTAAAATAATTTACTGCTTTATCTCAACCATGATACATGATACTGTACATCACATTATTGCTCAGATAAAATTTACAGTAGTGTAATTGCTTATCTTTGCATCTTCTAGCAGATTATAAAAAAGTGCTCTGACACAATTCGAATAGAATTTACATAATACCAAGAACTCCATCAATCATCCTGTAATATTTTCCATATCATGCTCTCTAATCATAAACCAAAACCAACAGGAAATCTTGAACATCATCAGCAACCAAATCTTAAAGCCAGATCAAGCCCATTGTTAAATACTTGATGGAAGGATTTGGTTATTCCCTGACATTCCCTGATACTTTATATAGCTTGAGCGGTTTACAGGAAATCAATTTTCAGACCAATTAACCAAAATCGATTTTGATGTCATAAGCAAGCCCAATTTGAAACTCAGAATTTAATAAGCCTCACAAATTTTAATTCATTAATCCAAAATAGAACTCAGATTGCGTCTTTGCCCACCAGATCTAAACTTTATAACCTTACCTTATCACTGAAGAGCCCCACTGATTCAACAAGTCAAAGTAGAAAAACTGCCACAAACTATCTACCGAGCAGTGGAAAGTTTGGTGAAGAAGGACTGGCGCTTGTTATCCAATGGATCTGCCGACGCTGATGCGTATCGTAGTCCGTACAAGATCTACGAGATGGTTTCAGGATTTAATTTGATTTGGGGCATGAAAACCTAAGCGGTTTTCAGTTTGATTAGAGTTCCGGTCGGGTATGGGAACGATAAGGGATAATCGGCGAAATTTGAGTGAGGGAGTTTATCGTGTTGCATGGCTTGAAACCATAGAGGTTTCGATTGATATGGTTTTAAGATGTGGTAGGAAGATGGGACTTGTAGCGTCGACGATGGCTGATCAGTATAGAAACAATTTTTCATTGAAATTTGGCTTAAAAAAGCAAATCGATTTAGTTTTCTTCCCGCTCTCCATTGGAGAGAGAGAGAGAGGAAGAAAACTTTTGATATATATATATATATATATATATATATAACCACATAGAAGTGATACCATGCTAAACATTGAAATTATTATTTATAGCCTTTTCTAAATTGGTGATTCTTTACACCCATAAGCGGTATTGCATGGAAAATTCACATGCCCAAAACTTGATCATTAAACAAATCATCAAATCTGTTCAAAATTGTTTCATAATTTGTAAAATTTAGCTGTAGGTTATTTTCCATTAACATAATACTATTAGAAACAACTTCAACTACAAAAAAAGTAATGAGTACACGTCAGGATCATATTAAATAAGGGGAAAAAAAATCAGTCAGGTACGAACTTAAGAAAATGCAAAAGCAAACTAATGAAGTAGATAAATGGATAGTCATATGGTCTTTGAACAGGTTTCACTCGTTCTTTTCCAACTTTCTTGTACTCTCTAAAAGGAAACTGCTTTTGCCTCAAGTTCAGCTTTAGCTGCCCATATTGCCTCATTCCAGATTGTTTCAACGCATCCTTTAACAGATGCGTAAGGTGGTGCACATGTTAGCACCTGTGTCAACTCTATGCTTAAGTTGAAACAAATTATATAATTCTCTTCTGAATAGCAATAGTTGCTTTTGTTGGCTCTTATAAAAGTCGGTCTGTAGGATGCAATGTCTGTGCTTCAACAAACAGAAGTTTTTAAACTTTTGCCCACCCTCAGCTCAATCATTTGCCCTACCTCACAACAAACTGATCATAAAAGCTGTGTTTTTGTCTCCTTTTATTTTGGCCCAATGTGAAGGTAGATGCTGGGTCCGCCACTGCGTTGCTGACGGTTGGTGCTATTTAAAACTAATTTTGCCTTTAGTGTAATAGCAGCAATGATAGTAACTGCATTTTCTTGCACTGGGAAACAATTGTTATACGTAGACAATTTTTTTTCTCTTAGTATTAAATCACAGTTGAACCATGAAGATGCATTGAATTCATGAAAAAAAAGTTAGCATATGACACCTCAAAACAACATAAAGTCGGTATATAGGAGCGGAGCGGACAACTTGCATGTATTGCAAAGTGGTGAAGATATAATTGCAAGCAACTCATGGGCCACATTTTAAAAAAGTGTAATATATAAACAAAAAAAATTAAATGCCAAAAAATAGAAAACCAAGGCCGAACAGTAAGCATAACGAATTTTAATGAAATACAATATATGTAACATGGGGGTGATATGTTATATAACTGATTAAAATATAATAACTGAAAACATTCAATTAAATGAAAATGTATCAAAATCATACTATAAATTTTATGAAGCTAAATACATTGCAATCAAAAATGTTATATAAGCTATTATATTGAAATGTCTAATAATGGTAATAAGAACAATGTTCAACTCAACTAACTATGAATCAAACAGTCAGATTATTGGAATTGGAAGGTTAGTTCCACATATATAAGTTGTTATGTATGTTGTCAAGCTCCAGTTTAAATAGACCAACAGTATTTTGACAACAAGTTTTCTTTTTTTACTTGTATAAAAAAACGGTAGTAGTCCATCAGATCCCTTTCCAAAGTAAAAGAAGTAATTTGAGCTTCGATTGTGTTGCGTCAACTAAATTTGTTTTCCTCTTTGGGTGGAGCAAAAGATCCACTAAGTTATTTCAACATAAAATGTGGAAACAGACATGCAATCTTATGATAGAAAATAGTTCAAACAAAAATTAGTCCATATGGTGCAATAAATTTTCACAGAGGAAATGTAAGAATGTTAACATATGAGATACAAGCGACATCAAAACAAACCAGATGGACTTCCACAATACATCATTTAGTATTAACAGTTGGGCCTATTTATTAGCCCATTATCTATTCTTTTTGTATATATATCTGTAAATAGCGTTACTCTCTGTTCATTTTACAATTTCTGTACATTTCATTAAAGCTAGCAATAAAAGATTTATCATAATTCCTTACATGGTACCAGAGCAGTACAACGCCTAACGGCATTTCTGAAAGATTTTTCTTTTTCCTGCATTAAAGAGAGAGGTGATTTGATTATCTTCTCAGAGTATTATCATCACCGGAGATCGACCTCCCTGATCAAGTGTAGTTCCTGTTCTCACCTAAAACTGTGTCGTGCCAAGGCTGGAATCAAGATCCCACCGGCTGCAGCAGTTTCTTTGCCATCTGAGATTGGCTATCTTCTCACCGTGCAATATTTTGGTTCTTGCATCTTAAAAGGCGCAAGAACCGATATTGTATCCGTTTCCTGACCATTTTAGAACAGGCTGCCACCACTCAAGGCAGTGGACTCGCCATACACTTTCCTTATACCATCATTTCCTGTATCCCAATCACTTTTCTTGAAAGATGACTGGTAGCAATCAAGATTTGTCCTCAGCAACATCAAGAATTGGTCCTACAGAGCCAACCCTCTCCTTGTATACCCTTATAAAAGCAAAAACCCAAGTGATAACCATCCCTCTCGATGAGGACAATTATTTGTTATGGAAATTCCAAGTTGAAACAGCCTTGAAATGTCATGACCTTCAAGATTATGTCATTGGAACTAAGATGATACCATCTGCAATGATCACAGACAAAGATGGAAATCTCATTAGTAACCCAACACACATTCATCATCGTAAACAAGACAATTTACTATCATCTTGGCTCATGTCATCAATTAGTGCAAACTTGTTATCCCAAGTTATTGGATGTAACTCATCACATGAGATTTGGTCCACGATACATCAGATATTCAATTCTCAATCATCGGCAAGGATAATGCATTATAGGAGAGAATTACAAAATTCAAGAAATGAAGACATGAGCATGAGAGAATACATTTCTAAGGTAAAGACTCTCTGTGACAAGCTTAATTTTGTTGGACATAAAATATCTGAAAGTGAGCAAGTTCTTACGCTAACAAATGGACTGGATGAAGAGTACGAATCCCTAGTAACTAACCTGGCTACTCAACCAAATTTACCTGACATCCAGTCTGTTTACTCAGCCTTATTGGCTCATGAAGGTCGCATAGAACAAAGAAAAGCAATGCAAAATAAGTATAGCATTAACTTTGCTACAAATGCAAGTAATATAAATCAATCAAGAAACACACCTTGGTTTAGCAGAGGTAGCACCCAAGGACAAAGAGGAAATCCAAACGCAAGAGGACGAGGAAGAGGCCGATCCAACAACACATATAGAATAAAATGTCAGATATGTGATAAACCAGGGCATGCTGCAAACAGATGTTACTTCAGATTTAATGCAGTCATGAATAATGCACAGAAAAATCAATCAAATCAAAGAGGGCCAAATGTTAATATGGCTCAATCCATTAACCAAGGCAGACTCAATACAGAACATGTTGCTAGACAAGGTACAAGTAGTGATGATTCAATTAAAGCTGATGATATCAATGTTGAGGATTGGTTTCCAGACTCTGGAGCGACCAACCACATCACAAATAATCTTCAGAATTTAAATCTTGGAAACAAAAGCTACTCAGGTATGCAAGTTATTCACACTAGTAACGGTGAAACTATGAATATATCTCATATTGGGACAGGTTGCGTTAATGGAAAAAGGCTATTTCTCAACAATTTACTCAGAGTTCCTAATGTCAAAAAATATCTGATTAGTGTGTCCCAATTTGCCAATGAAAACAAGGTGTATTTTGGGTTTCACCCAAATTATTGTCTAGTTAGAGACTCTCTAAATAAAGACATATTATTACAGGGTAGTTTAGACAAAGGGCTATACAAATTCAGCAACATATCATCAGGAAAAGGAACTGATAATAATATATGGTGATGTAATGCAAACATTCATTTTAGTAGTGATGATAGTACTGATAATTATGGCTGTAGCAACAATAATTGCATCAGAAATGACTTAGATATATGGCATTGTAAACTAGGGCATTGTAAGGAAGATATTAAGAGATAATAAAATTGCTTATAAAAACTCACCTACGTCTGAAATTTGCATGCATTGTCAACTCGGCATTAGTCATAAATTGCCATTTAACAGATTTGAAACTGTTTACACTAGACCTCTTGAGTTAGTGACAGTGGACCTATGGGGTCCCACACCATTGAACTCCAGACAAGGTTACAGGTATTATCTCTCAATTGTTGATGCGTATACAAGATATACTTGAATTTTCTTTCTCACAGCCAAATCAAAAACACATGATGTGTTGCTGCAGTTTATTGATTTCATAGAAAATCAAGTAAACCACAACATTAAAATAGTACAAACAGATGGGGCAGTGAGTTTTATCCACTCAAAAATTTATTCAAAAGAAAAGGAATTAACCATAGGACTACCTGCCCTTACACATCTGAACAAAATGGCATTGTAGAAAGAAAACATAGGCATATAGTCGAAACAGGCCTGACTCTATTATCAATGGCATCTATGCCTATGGTATACTGGTATGAGGCATTTAACACAGGTGTATACTTGATCAATAGAATGCCAACTAAAAGGTTATAACATAAATGTCCTCATGAACTCATATTTGGTTTTAAACTAGACTACAATACTCTGAGAACATTTGGATGTCTGTGTTTTCCGTGCCTTAGACTGTATAACAAACACAAACTTTCCTTAAGATCCACCCCATGTACCTTTTTTGGTTACGCTAGTAATCAAAAAGGGTACAAGTGTATGGATAATAATGGGAAAGTTATTATATCTGGACATGTTGTTTTTAATGAGAATGTTTTTCCTTTTGCAGAAAGGAAAAGAAAAAACAAGAAGGAACATGAACAGTCCAGAATTAGTGTAGACAGCATACCAACACTGACAGAATGGACAACACAAACACATGTAGATGAGCCACCACATCAAACCACAACTACTCCAACTATATCTAGTACAAGGTCTGGATATAGCTCAAGTGAGCCCATGAGTGATGATGACGATCAATCACAGCAGTGCAACAGAGGTGATGGAGACAACTTAAATCAAAGCAGTGATAATCACACATCAGATAACAACAGTGATGAAAATCAAATGCAGCAACCACAAAATCAGCATCATATGACCACTAGAGCTAAATGTGGGATATTTAAACCTAAGATATACAGTGCATCCATCAACAATGGTGATCATATAAGTGAACCAGTGACTTATGAGCAAGCAGTTAAAGACAAACAGTGGTGCAATGCTATGAATGAAGAATATAATGCATTGATAAAGAATAAGACGTGGAGCTTGGTTATGGCACCCAAAGATAAAAACATTGTGGGGTGCAAATGGACATACAAGTTAAAGAAAGATGCTAATGGAAAAATAACAAAGTAAAAGGCCAGATTAGTTGCAGGGGTTTTTTCACAACAATACGGATTCAATTTTAATGAGACATTTTCTCCTGTAGTAAAGCCAGCCACTATTTGAATCATTTTAACCCTAGCACTAAGCAATGGATGGAAAATAAGACAGCTAGATGTATGCAATGCATTTTTGAATGGAGACTTGCATGAAAACGTATACATGGAGCAGCCAAAAGGGTACTTAGTCAAAGGCAAGGAAGATCATGTATGCAAGCTGCATAAAGCCATATATGGCTTAAAGCAAGCTTCCAGAGCTTGGTATGTGAAGTTGAAAGAAACACTTTCAACTCTTGGATACAAAGCAACCAAATTGGATAATTCATTATACACTAAAATTAGCAATCAGACTACAATGTACATTTTGGTGTATATGGATGATATTCTGATCACAGGGAATGACATTTCAGAGATCAACAAAGTGATAAATCATTTGGATCAAACATTTTCTATCAAGGACATAGGTGACATGAACTATTTCTTAGGAATACATGTCCAGAGAAAATCAGATACAGAATTGTTTTTTTCACAAAAGAAGTATATATCAGAAATACTGGTTAGGGCAAACATGGACAAGGCAAGATCGCTACCCACACCTATGACTAGCAATCTACGACTATCCAAATGTACCGGTGACGCTATCAGCAACACAAAGCAGTATTGAAGTACAGTAGGAGCCCTACAGTATCTAACCATTACCAGACCAGAAATCAGTTTCAGTGTAAAAAAAGGTTTGCCAATTCATGGCAAACCCGTTAAGCAATCATTGGAGTGCAGTAAAGAGGATACTTCGTTACTTGCAAGGCACTCAGGAATATGGACTGGTAATTAAAGCTAGTAAAAACATAAACTTGAATAATTACAGTGATGCAGATTGGGCAAATGACCCAGACGATCGAAAATCGACCTCTGGGTACTGTGTATTCATGGGACCGAACGCAATCTCTTGGTGTACAAAGAAGCAGTCAACCATATCCAGGTCGAGCACAGAGGCGGAATATCGTGCCATTGCATTAGCCACGGCTAAGATTATTTGGGTTGAAGCTCTAATCAATGAACTAGGGTTAGGTTTCACTATAAAAACCAACGCTCTGGTGTGACAATCGTAGCACAGTATCACTATCCATCAGCCCAATACAGCATTCGAGAACGAAGCATATGGAGATTGACCTCCACTTCATCAGAGAAAGGACTGGATCAGGGAAATTAGTTGTGAATCATATTCCAGCATTCTACCAAAAGGCAGATGTCTTGATTAAAGCTTTATCGAGGAGCAACTTTGAGAGATTACGAAGAGAATTAGGAGTTTTAGATGGCGGCTCAAATGAATAAGATGAGAAACCCTAGTTTGTTTCGAGAGAATTGGGGTTTTCAGATGGCGACCCGCGGCTCAAATGAATAAGAGGAGTTACCCTAGTTTGTTTTGCGGGGGGCTGTTAACATATGAGATACAAGCGACATCAAAACAAACCTGATGGACTTCCACCATACATCATTTAGTATTAACAGTTGGGCCTATTTATTAGCCCATTATCTATTCTTTTTGTATATATCAGTACATAGCATTGCTCTCTGTAATGAATTCATTTTACAATTTCTGTACATTTCATCAAAGCTAGCAATAAAAGATTTATCACAATTCCTTACAAAGAAATTTTGATAATATTTAAGCTAAAATAATTATGATAGAAAAGTACTAAAATTCGATGGAAATAGTGGGCTAACCTATTGGATTTAGCCATTAAGCATATCAGTATATCTTATATGAAGTCATATCCATGTGGAACTATGCACAAGCATATTCGTTCTCAGTTTTTTTTAAAAGTAAACGGAAGTCATATAAAATGTTGTAGATCCATACATTATTCATTGTGTATTATTACGAAGTCATAGAGCAACTTGTAGATGTATAAATTTATGAAGTTTATGTCTAGTAAAAAAAGAAGGTCCGTAATTTATGGAGATTTTTTTTAAAGCGGGTATAGCTTCTAAAAATGGTAAAGAGAGGGAGTACCTAATTAGGATGGATCATCATCAAGCTATATTATCAGAAGCTCATGTAGATAATAGGATACCCAATGCGCAAACCATAAAACAGTAAATGAAAATAAATACTCACAAAAATATCAATTTTGCGTGGACGGTTGAAAAATCTTCTTAATTAACTGTGAGGGGTGCTATGAAATAAAATGAATTCGGAAAGAACTGAGATGATAGTAAAATCCATCCACAAATGATTCTTGCGTATAAAACACTTCATGATTCACAACAATCTCCATTCACTGCAACGACATGAAGCAGCCAGTTAACACCACATAGAAATGAAATTGAAATAAACTAAAATATGCATTCAAGTATTGTTTCATGCTTCTATGCCATGGCCATATTTGTACAAAAATAATATAGCTATAAGAGCAGTCCCAACGCGGTGAGTCATTGGGGGTCAAATCATGCTCGGTTGACCCCCAACTCACCCCAACGGAACTAAGATTTTTTATTTTAAAAAAATAATTATATTTGTTAGCTGGCTTTCTAAAAGCCGGCTAAGAAATGTCCAAATTTTTTTTTGGCCCCAGCTCACGGCTGGGGCCCAACAGAAGTAAAAAAAAAAAAAGAAAAAAAATATATAGTCGGTTTGTTTAAAGTCGGCTATGCTTAGCCGGCTCTAAATAAGCCGGCTATGCCCGGGTTGTTGTGGAAACTATTTGGTTGCTTCAACAACCATTTGGTTGTTGAAGCAACCCTGACAAGGGGTTTGACCCCCCTGTTGGGGGTCGGTTGAAGAGCAACCGACCCCGTGTTGGGGTTGCCCTAACTGTACAAAAAGGTTAATATATACTCAACTGTCTTTGTAGTAGCTGTCATGACTGTTTACGCCATAGTTTTTTGTGAGTGTCCGCAGTCAGTGTTTTTAGGTGATGAGTATTTTGGCCTCACACAAAAAGGTGTCAGCCGAGTTTCTTAGTCCAGAAGTGGAAAGGTTTAATAGTAGTTGTAAACAAACTCACTGATCCATTAAATATGGGTGGTACTTCTCCTACAAATTCTTTTGCAACCACAACTCTTTTATAATGTGCCATATTTATCCTTAAAAACCTAAAATATGTCATATCAAATTTGAAGGAGACAATGAAATTTGTATAAAAATGAAAAATAACCATGTTGAATATGTGACCGTTCGACTTGGTTCCATTATCCTAACTTACTGAACCAAATTATACATATCAACATGGTAATTTGTCATGTGTTTATCCTGTTAATAGGCTTTACTTGGCATCTAACGTTTGAATGAAAGTAGGTGACGCTGTTAAGAAGTAGACCCTTTTCATTGAAGCATTTATGAAAAATATCAACTCACTTAGCATCCTTCACCCTGCAACTTATCAGTCTCAAAGCGTAGATTTCAATAACATTCAAAGCACTCCATTAGCCAGTACCGAACTTGTAGAGAACCTCTATAGTAGGCAGTCTGATTAATCCATCCCTAGAAATCAAGTTTTCATTGTCATAAAGTATGCAGCAGAAAGTTTATAAACAAAAAATTATATAAAGGTGCTCACATCGATAAGAATTGTTGACATGCAGGTGTTGAAACGTTTGTCGGCTTAATAAATGATAGCCCTCCTTTTGTTATTCTCTGGACATCCTTCTTCGTGCTTAATGCTCTTTGTCTCATTTACCACTCATCGTAATACAATTAATCTGCAATGAATATCAACCTAGTGAAAGCATTATTAATTCAGTTAGAACTGAACAACAATACCAATCTCAGTTTTGGATTGAATTGTAAGTACGTAGATTTTTAGTGAAATATAGAAACGTAATTAAAACATACTGAAAGGATGTACTAAAGCTAAAACCAAAATGCTTAAATCTTTTAAGAATGTCCTTTTACGTATCTATTTTATACATTGTACGAGTATGAACACACCAACTAATAGTAACATGCTTAAAATTTGTACTACTATTTCATGGATGCTTGGTTATATACCATGTACGTCTTACATTTTGATATGTTGGAATGTTTCTGCCTCTTTCCTGCCTAAAGACCTACTTTGATGCGAGCAGTATCTGATATGGGTAGAAAAGAAGTTGGCTTCTAAATTTATCAACAACACTGGCAACTCATGTAACAACATTTAAATTACACTCAAGTGAAAAGAAACGGAAAAAAGTAAGAGATGTCGATATGTACTTTGAAAATCGTAACAATCTAATGTATGTAAGACTAAATAGTTATTAATCCTATAAGAAGGAATATTTTTTTACCAATCATCTCTTTCCCGTTCAGCAACAATATTTTTTTACTGCAAATCAAGCATGTTATAATTATTAATTTATTTCTTGGACAACAAACATTAGGAAAAAAAATCGATTTTTGAGTGCATAATCATATATGAGATAGCATCGAGATGTGCTTAAACATCTGTGATATCAATCTCAAATCCTAAAACCGTATGTGATATCATGTATTAGAGTATGAATAGACAATATTCCAAATCTGGGATTTGAAACCTGGCATAATTCTGGTATAAGACACTAGGCGTGATTCATATTTGCAACAAAAGGAGTAAATGGATACAGATGATTCATATTTAAGTAAGCTGCTTATAATTCTCATATGATTCAGAGGTGAAACACGTTTGAATGATTAACATAATACCTATCATGTTTCCACTACTATAAAATCCATTTTGGAATTTGACTTTACTAAATCTACTTCTAAAATCGAAGCCTTACGTACATCTAAAAACTAAGAAATCAATGACATAGTGCACACAGATGCTTTACAGAATAAAAATAGTATGTAAATAGCCTACGCTTGTAGTAATACATCTAAAAATCGATACTAAAGTTGAAGAATAGCAGAAATATGTACAGATATTTAGCCGTGAAAGCATTCATAAAATGAACTCATATTTTGCAATAGCAAGAACAATTTGTCAATGTAAGTATTCATCTCAATGTAAGCTCATTGGATAAAAATAATGGACAACTATGTATAAGTAAAACAACCAATTCAAGGTAGTCGATGAATGTAACTGACAAAATCAAATGAAACTTATGGTTTATATCAATATAAATGGTAGATGATTTATGAAATTTGGAATCTTTCGGCAATATAAGCAGGAGCACAAAACAAGGCATAGTTATGTCTGTAATATTAAAATGTGATAGAATAGGAATGACGAAAACGAATCAAATTTTGAACATAACTTTGCAAATAGAAAAATAAAAAATTGAATTCGAGTGTAACAGACTGATAATAAAACCCTAGAAAACAAATTGGTAAATTATTAATGTAAATTTGAGATCTTAAATTGGGAAGCAACTTACGTTTCTGTTGCAAATTCATCGAATTCTTCCGCCATAAATCTCGTGGCAATCTGATTCTTAAGCCACTTGATAATGGTTCAATATTCATCTCAATAATGTCTCATCGTGATGTAGGCTTCAACGGACTTTAAATTAAATTATGCAGGCTTTTGACCTAATTTCAGATTTGAACCCAAAGGCAGATGATTTTTAGATTTAAAAGAGAAAGAATAGGATAAGGAATCAAGGATCTCATTTCTAGAAGATAATGGATGAGTGGTTACTTAAGAGAATTGAGAGGCTCCTGAGTAAATTGTGGGATGATGGTTGCAGTGGTTAAGTGGCGAAACAAATTGACAAAACCACCCACCAAACATGTTATTCCAAACATTAGAGATGGACAATTTTGGCATTCCAAAAAAGCTTCACCACACATTAAATATTTGCATTATTTGTAAGGATACGTAATATATACAAGTAGGAGGAAGGGGTTGGTGGCTGATTTGGAGGTGGAGGGACGAGGGAGGTACAGACGTAGGTATTGGGGCCTAGACATGGGGTAATTAGGGGCCCGGGTTGGAGGCGTGGCCCACGGCATGGGGTAGGGGAGGCTAGGCCATGGGGGGAGGTTAGAAGGTGGTGGTGGCTTGGGAGGGTGGTGGAGGGTCAGTGGAGGCCGTGTAGGGCGGAAGGTTGGCTGAGGTGAGAGAAAGGAGGGGAAAAATGGGGAAAAGGGGGGAGAAGGAAGAGGGAAGAGAGCTTAGAAATGGAGAAGGAGAGGAAGAAGTGGGGTGGAATGAAATGGGGGGGGGGGGCACGTATATAGACTTAGGTGAGGGGTAGAAATGGAAACATACAAGGGGATACATATCCTAATGGTTAATGCATGCATGCCACTTCAAAATCACCATTAGAAAACCATGTGCTTAGACATGATTTCAGTTTGTAACACTTTAGTAATACATCCAAAGCATTGCAAAAATTGAAGCACTCTAAGTATGTTATAAAATACTAATTCTTGATTACTGTTTATCTATTTAACAATCGACAATTTACGTTATCAAAACACGAAGGTATTCATGAACAAATTTAGTAATTAAAAATATTTATTTTACTTTATTATCCATATATTTATATTTAGAAACGATCATGTTTAAAATAGTTTTTATAAATACGTACTGGTAGAACTCGTTGTAACAAAAGCTGATAAATTCTCACTAATACTTTATCGTTATATTCTGACAAAATTAAATATCTATTTTATTACTTAAACATATTTATATTAAACAAATTCGTATTTAAACCAAATCAAATTCGTTTTATATTCATAAATTCTAGTTTTATATTGATCCAAATTATGGATCGTTATAAGGCCTGTTGTTTTCTTATTAACCAGGCTGATCATACTTGGTGTTATCCAGTAAGGGATAGTGTCGGTTCTGAGTAGTTGTGATGCAATGTGTTGTAGTTTCCCATATATTTGATCTAGAGGTGTACGGGGTCGACAGGTAGACTCTTACCCTTTCATAGTTAGAATCCATTCTCCAGTATGAACCTTCGGACTATATTGTATACTATTAGACCGGAATGTGAGAAGCAAAGCATTCCAGCTATTTTTATATATTTATTTGTGGATTCTTGACATTATTGTAATATCACTGGTTTGTGATAAAAAAAAGGTTATCGTAAGGTAAAATCCTATCTTTGTTTATGTGTGGCGTGGTCGTTCGGGATACCTTTGATATCAAATATTTATAGGTAAAAGAATAAATTACTTATGTTTGAATTTTCTCCTACTGGTTTACAAGACTGATCACAGCGTTATTTTATTATGACACTTGGGTCGGATAGAGTATATTTTTAGGTTATATTAGATTTAGTTTGCTATGAAGCTTCAAGCGAGGAGATGAGGGGCCAAAACATGTTCTTGCATGTTTCTTTATTGTTCTGTTGTGTCTATTCTTTGCATTCATTAGTAATTGTAAAACCAGGTTATTATAACTATCCAGACTGATTTATAAATTAATCATATATGTATGTATCAAATTTACAGTTTTGGTTCTCGAAAGATTATTATTATATTATAATTTTTTCATTCCACTATGAGATTATGTACCATATCTTCTTCCTTTTATCTAAATGAACTAACTTTTGAAGGGCTAAATGATCGACACAGAAATATCAAGGATGTATTAAGAGCCATTTTTAGTGGTAGGAAAGGTTGTCCAATTCTCTTGGTATCAGAACTTATTGAGCTTACAACTAGGCTTTGATGGAGATTACTTATTTCAGATAGGGTAAGTGAGATCCTAGGACGAGTCTGAGAGTATTATACAAGCGAGTACATATTTGTTAGAGATATAGAAAAGAACTTATGTCAATTGACCTATTAAGTTTGAATTTTTGATTTCTGGTCGATATACTAGACGTCATGGTATCGACATGGATTCATATGTGAAATGATATATATAAATGCGAAATCTATATAAGTGTAATATGAAAATTTGATTTAGAATAGAAATAATATTTAAGCAAGTTGAGAATGAAAGAATTTAAGCCCAAAGTTGAAAAAAATGGTTTTCCAGAAAGTTTTGAAAGAAATAGTTGCATTTTTGATATAACTATAAATGAATTTCAAAAGCACTGAACTTACTATGACTGCTAGAAAATAATTCTGATGATAACTACAGCACCATCAACATTTTTTTTTCGAATTTCTAAGTAGGAGACTGCTGTTATGTAAATTTATTTGGAATTCTTCAGATTAAACAAAAATTTAGTTTTTGAAATTTCAAAAATATGATTAACATATAAAAGGATATATATATATCAATATTATTATTCTTATTTCAGAATGTTTTGAAATACCGGGAGTGGATTTTGAAGTTTTCAATTTAGTGTTATAGATGCATGTAACGTGGATATTAAAGTATGTTAATTTTGCATTGTATTTTGAGTATGTTGTTTGGTAAATTCATATTATTCAAGTAAAATGGAAGTTTCTGATGATGTTGAACAGTAAGAACTATCAAGTCAAATTGGGAACTTATATTAGTATTGTGAAACTTAAGAAATTAGGTTAGAACTTTTAAATTTGAAAAGTTATGGTATATCTATATGCTTAGCTTTTGTTAACTGTCTTACTCTTATTATATTTTTTTGTCTTGAAATTTCGAGAGCGAAACGCTTTCAAAGGAGGGTGCAATAATTTGTTATCTTTGAATTTAAATATTTAATTTATTTAGGTATTTGAATTTAAATATAGTATGATATATTTTTAAAATAAATTCTCTAGGTAATGTGTTTTTAATTTAATTTGTAAGATTTTCCATAATTTTTAATTAGGAAAATAATTAAATTTCGGATAATGCATTTCATGGATTAAATCGTTATTTCTAAAACTACACAAATTAAGTTAACTTGTGTATTTTATTGTTGTTTTGTGATCGTGTCAAATTATTTTGCATAATCGTGCTTTAGTTCCCGTTTGCGACTTTTATGCAGCCACATTATTTGTGAGCCACTACAACAAATATGCCTTTTTATATCGTTTAAAAGACGCTATAATTTTTTTTTATAGCAATTCTATACACCCTATAAATCTACATGTTGTGAAAAGTCTAGTAGATACTATAGCATGTAATATTTGCAGTGGAAACCATTCTTTTGTTTCCATCTTAAACAGGGTCATATTGGTACAACTGCTTTTCTGTAGCATTTTAAAACATGTTATAGAACTTTTATGACGTCAATTGATTGCTACAATATGTTGACGTGTCATATTATTATAGCATCTCAACGAGCTATGTATCAAGCTTGTATAACGCATTGAAACGCTATAGAAAATATTTTACTATCTATTGTAGCACCGTTTTGTTGGTAAGAAAATTGTTTACTTCTTGTAAAATATTTTGTATAGCACTAGGATAATGCTATAGTATAACAATGCTGTAACAGTTTTTCTTTTCATTGCATATTTAGGATGTTGTAAAAAAGTTTCTATTGTACATTTTTGCTACCATAACATTCAAAGCTTGTAATTTTAAATTCTAATAATATATTATAACAATTCAAAAAACTACATTTATCACATTAGTACAAGTACACAAATGGACTCATAAGGCAGATCACAAAATATATATATCTATAATATTTCATACATAGAGAATTAAACATAAATATCTATGATAAAATTAACAATACATACGACTGTAGAAAACAAAAACGAATATATACTAAAAAAAAATCATCAATGTCGAAAAGCATGACCGATTTGAAGGAGAAAGAGTGACATCATGTATCAATCTCAAAAGGATCATACAACACCTGTCAAAAAAAGCAAAAATATAAGTATGTTAGTTAGTATATACAAACATGTACAGGTACAAAAGATGCATCGGTCAAAGACAAAAGTAAATTAGTGCATGTCGATTTCAAGCATCCATGGCTCGTTGTGTCAAACAGCCAAGCTCGCGAGCTGTGTCAAATGACAAGCATGCCAATGCTTGTTGTTTGACACAGCGAGCCAGCCTGGCCTGCTGTTTGAAACAGCGAGCCAGGGCTTGCTGTTTCAAGTAGCAAACCAGGTGCCAATGCTCGTTGTGTCAAATAGCAAGCCTGCCAATGCTAACTGTTTGACGTAGCAAGCCTAGATGGCTTGCTGTTTCAAATAGAAAGTCGTGCCTTTGCTATTAATATACAAATATGTCCAAAGGTACAGATTACTATATACATTTTGTGGAGAATATTTTATATTTTTTGGTGATCCATTTGTGTTTGTTTAACGAGGCACAAATTAATAAAGACATCCAAATTTTTGTTCTCTACTCCAAGTGGCCATTAATCTTTAATTCGGAATCACTTATTCTACAATTCAACCTCTTTTAGTTGTATGTTCAAAGTCGTTCATACAATCCCATTTATCTTAAAATTTTCCATTGATAAAAAAATGTTCGGCAGTAGTAATTTCACTGGAATTACTACAAATATATAACGCAAATCTCTGTAAAATCTTAAGTGGAATTGTTGGAATTACTACAAATATATAATGCATATTAACAAATTCAAAAATGCTAACCCACTATTCTTGATTAGTGACAAACACCAACATTATTTACATTTGTATACCGACCTCTAATACTAAAAACAGTTAATAATTGGTTTCTTAATTTAAAATACAAGTTGGAGCAAAGAATATTGAATTGCACAGCTAAAATTCACTTGTATATTAAAGATCCAAAAATATATATTTATTCAATCTAAAACTATCAATAAATAAACTTATCCCCTAACCAACTGGGCTTGCTGTTTAACACGGTGAGCTAGCCTGGTTTGTTGTTTGAAACAACGAGCCAGGGCTTGCTATTTCGAATAGCGAGCTAGGTGCCAATGCTGATTATGTCAAACAACAAGCCTGCCAATGCTTGAGATTTGACATAGAAAGTCTGTTTGGCTTGTGTTTGAAGCAAAAAGCAAGTTTGGCAAGCAAGATCGGGCTTACTGAAACAGCAAGCTTGGGCATTTGCTACAAATATACAAATATGTCCTTTACAATATACTTGATAAAGAATTTTATAGGTGTAAAATGTAGAGGGGCTATGCAACAATCCTTCTATCTAGATGGGCCAATGACAGAAGTTTCAAAACAAGGGATACAGACAACACAAATGATTCAAGATTGGAAGTTCTCACCTAATGCTGATAGACTACCAAACAAAAAGGTCTAGAAGGTTTCCCAGATCAGATTTTATGCTGACTTGAAAGTATAAACATAATACAAAAATGTCAAATTAAATTGAATTCTAATAGCGACACTACAAATTTGGTTGAATGGAACCATGTTTGAAAATTAAAAGATGTAAAAGGCTATATTCGATCAAATCAGCACATGAAACAATATTTTTTTTGCACCATTTGTTGTACACTCTGGTTTTCGATTGAATTAAAAGATGCAAAAGCTATTATTGCAATGATATTACTACTTTTTTTTAACTTACCAAATCTTATATAAAGAGACGAAATAACATCAAATGAAAAATATGTAGGGAATGGAATATATAAGCACATGACATAATAGCTATGTTGTTGCATAATAAGAGTGATATTATATTGTTGTCAATTAAAACCTGAAATAATAGTCAATTAGAAAAGTATTTCTTAGCCCAACCTGAACGCCTGCTTCTACTTTGTAACCAAAAGATGTGTTATTTCAATGCAAAAAGGAAATTAAAATTATAAGTCATAACATAATTTAGCAATTGTGCAATGGTAGAGTCAACCCTTTCCAATTCTTTAGATGTTTTTGAAACATAAGGTCTATGCAAGCAATCTTCTTTCCTTCATCATCTGATCATTTTCCTCATCCGATCCATTTATCTCAAACAGCTCTCCCGCAATGAGAATTTTTTGAGGCTAAAAAACTTTAGTACCTTGTTTATGGCATTGAGAATCTATAATAAGTAAAAAAAAAAAAAAAAAAGTAGCAATGTTTGTTTCTTACATTGTTTCATAGTCTTTGCCTAAATCTACTTGAATAAATAACATATTGGATTAGATGATAATTTAAAAAAATGTTGGTGAACGGTTAGATGAATAAATTTGATGTAAATTTTAATAATATTTTTCATAATACTGATTTTTTTTTGTTTGAACCCTGAACCGTCGAAAACTATATAGTAAAGAAATTATCGATATGCTAGGATAAATTTCTACGCCCAAAATTTCATAATACCAGGATAATTTTCCCAAAATCAAGATTAAAATTTAACATGCACAAAATTGTAAGTCTTTTCATTAATGTAGAAGACGTATACCAATACAGAGTAATGCATGGGTCATATTCACACTAATATGAGTATGAAAGCCAAAAATGTAAGATTGGATATCAATTTTGAAACATTACATAATATTACTATGCGTTCTCATAAATATAACTTGAAATAATAATATATTTTAAACTCCAGGTATGCTACTTCTGGGGTAAGGCCCCATATCAGTAAAAATGATATTAAACAAAGTTATTGTAGTGAGCAAAATTGTACATATGTATTTTTCCACACCATAAATGCAACTCTTATAGCTTACATATGGACACAAATTGAAACACTATTGTTAAGAAATAATACATTAAAAATAGACTATATACCTTAGTGTAAGTGTTTGTAATCTACCAAATATCCTAATTAGACATGTATTGCAGTCTCTTAATTTGTACTATTTTTATAGAATGATGGCTTGTCACTGCCGTGTATTTCTAGTTGGAAAAATGTTTAATATTTGTATTGATATTAGTGAATGTAATCTCATTAGTCTACTTAGCGCATAGTAAATAAAGAAGATAGAAGGCATGTGTGCACATATATGAGCTATTATAAAACGTTCAAATTGCACTATTAAGTCGGTCCTATACATAATCAAAGTTTACGTGCAAAGCGGGCGACTAACATATGAAATGACATTATATTAATTATTCATTTATGAAGTTCCAGTAAACTATCATCTATTGAAAAATCTTTGATATACCACCAAATAGCTCAAAAATAAATGCTCATATCTTCTAATCTAACATATGAAAATTTATATTCGTGCCGGTGCTTTTGACAAATATTTACTAGAAAAAGCACCTAGAAACATACTTACGCAACACTCCAACTTTCAGGGCCAAGAACACGCAAGAATGTGAATAGATTCATTGTTCCAACTCTAACCTAAGACAACGTTTTAGTATACTTAGAAGAGATGTAAATTAGGTGTTTATTTTTTCCAAAAATGACAACATTTTCACTACAACGAACTTCTAACAAATGTGTGCATAAATCGTAAAATTGGCCACTGAACTTCCTTAGGTGTACAAGATTCTATAAAATTGACCACATTCAATCAATCAGGACCTCATAAATGTATTCAAGCGAATAAATCTATATATGCATAAACTAAAGGACGACTAGCTTTATAGGCAAGTAAAAAAATTACATATTATATGCAACATAGTTCATTTTGAATATATAGGTGAGTAAGGATGAAAAAAAATCATAAAATAGACGTTCGTCGGTGGGTTTGGATTACGGATTACTCATCTTGACGATGATAAACAACGGATAGAGCAGAACTAAGAATGAATAAATAAAATAGAACAAATAGCAGGTTTGATGTATAAACTAAAAGTGTAGTAAGTAGAAACTAGAAGCTCTTCAAAACATGTGAGCTTGCTAACATTCAGCTTGTCGGATTATTTTATATCGTAGATGTTTAAAAGTTCTTGGTTTTACATAAAAATCTTGTTAGAATTATTGTAAAAACACAATTGTATTACAAATAAACAACAACAATCAATATTATTCTATTATGCCACAATTGTCGCGTCAAACTGTGTTTACAATAATCACAGAAAGCATAATCGTTTGTGCAATAGATTAAAGATATACAGAATGTATTCTCTTTCCAGTAATGTCCAAGTCCAAAAAATATTCTGTTTCCTTGAAACAATATAGCCGTCGTATGCACTAGCTGACGTTGTTGCAATTTGTTTCCCAGGATAAAATGGACCAACTCCACAGCGCAGTTCTAGCAAACAGAGTTCTGACGAACTGAAGTAGATTATAGAAACTAGATCAGAGAATTACTTTGAAGAAGAAGAAGAAATAATGCAAGTAGAAAAAGTTATGCTGTCTTGTTTTGGGCGATGTATATATATGGGCAGGAGGATGTGCCTATTCATATGCATCAGTAACCGACAGAATTGGAAAGGTTGCGACCCTTTAACCACCCGGTGATTAATATGTGTGCGTTGAGAATTCAAATGGTTGTACTTATTTAGCTAACAAACATTCCTTTTGAATTCTGGACTGAACGGACACACATTTAAAATTCTGAGAAAAAATTATTCTCATGTCAGTGCACTAGCTCAATCAGAAACCGTCGACCCTATTCAATCAACAGACCCCAAGAGCCCCAAGGACCAAGGCCCTATCTTTGACATTTTTAATGTATTATTATGTCATGGCCAATCCCACATTCTCATATAATCCCTCTCCTTTCTATTTTGCATAAGCCTATTGGCTTCTAATATTAGGAGAGATTGTGTTAATATTTCCATGACGTGGGACTTAAATGTTGCTATCTTTTATTCTTCCCAATTTCCTCTTTCTTTGCTCATTCATTTCCAACAATCCCCCACATGAATGAGCAGTCGATCTTAGTTTCATGAACCATTTATCACATCGGTTAAAGTAGCACATGGGCCTTGAACTTTCCTAGTGATTACCTATTTGAATCACAGGCGAATCAGTAGACATAGATTGTCCTTGAACTGTAAGCCTTTTGTGTAATTCCAAACTAGATAACACACGATAAATGTTTCTTATAACCCTTCGTTCTCTGTATGTGTTCGTTTTTGCCTTGAACACCTGTCTGGTCTCATAAGTGCTTTAGAGAATTTGGCCTCATAATTCTCTTTGAAACGGCGCCTTCGACTTACGTAGGTGATTCTATAAAGAGTATTCTCTAATTCCTCAAATACAGACATCATTAAAAGTACAAATACTTATCCTTATTCAACATATAATGCACTGAATTATCATTGGAATGGTTTGTCTATAACAGTGCCATCAAGTTTCTCTTAAACTTCGTTGCCCCTTTGAACCTAGATCTTGGGATCTCCAATCAACTAAGTAGGGTTTTCATTTTAGAAAAACCTTTAGTCTATAGGCCTTAGACCCATTCTCATCAATAAGGTTTGAACTTTCTCTCTTGGCAAGCGTTTTGTAAGTGGATCCGCTAAGTTATCTTTAAATCGAATGTAATCTATTATGATAACCTATGTTAGAGAAAAGTTGTCTTATCTTTTTATGTCTACGACAAATATGCCTAGATTTACCATTGTATAGTGTATTATTAGCTCTTCCAATAGCTGAATGACTATCACAATGTATACATGTTGGAGGCATATGTTTGCTCGAATTAGGAATGTCTTCTAAGAAGATTCAAATCCATTCTGCTTATTATGCAGTCGTATCCAGTGCAATTAACTCCAATTCCATCGTAGATCTAGTGATACAAGTCTGTTTGGATGATTTCCATAAAATTGCTCCATTTCCTAATGTGAACATATTTCCACATTTAGACTTTGTATCATGTAATCTAGTGATCCAATTTGCATCACTGTATCCTTCCACTATTGAAGGATATTTTATATAGTATAGACCATAGCTCTGCGTATACTTTAGATATCCTAGAGCTTTGATTACCGCTTTCCAATGATGCTTATCAGAATTGCTAGTAAATCTACTTAGTTTGCTTACAGCATATGCGGTATTAGGTCTAGTACAGTTCATAACATATATGATACTTCCAAGTATATGAGAGTATTCTAACTGGTAGATACCATCACCGGTGCTCTTTATCCAATTTTGGTTCATATCTTCTGGTGATTTTGCAATAGTTATATTACATTGCTTGAGTTTTTTCAAGTATTTTGGTGATGTAATGCGATTGGGATAATGCATTTCCCTGTGGTGTTCTTAGAATTTTTTACACTCAATATCACATCAGCCAGTCCTAGGTCTTTCATATCCAATCTAGAGGACGACATATCGTTTATAGATGTTATTATGGCCTTGTTATTGTCTAGGAGCAACATGTCATCAACATAGAGACAAACAATGACATATCCAATATGTGTGTGTTTTATGTGTACACATTTGTCCGATTCATTTATCGTGAATCCATTTGATAACATAGTTTTATCAAACTTCTCATGCCATTGTTTTGGAGCTTGCTTATGACCATAAAGTGTTTTTACCAGTTTGCAAACTTTATTCTCATTTTTTGAGCTCAGAAGTCCTTCAGGTTGTTTCATATAGATTTCTTCCTCTAATTCACCATTCACAGGTGCAGTTTTAACATCCATTTGATGTATTTCTAAGTCATGTATGGATGCAATTGCAATAAGCATTCTTATTGACGTTATCCTTGTTTCTAAGGAGATATACATGACAATATCTAGTACATTCATCAATGAATGTAATAAAGTACATTTTTCCACCTCTAGTTTGACACATTTTCAAACCGCATACATTAGTATGTATTAAGTCTAGAGGTTTGGTTTCTCGTTCAACATGATGAAACGAGGTTCTTATCAATTTTGCTTCTGCACAAACCTGATATTTATAGTTTGGATTTTTTATTGCATTTTGGTATAAATTCTAGATTAACCAATTTTCGCAATGTATCAAAGTTTACGCGCTCTAATCTAGAATGTCATATGTTAGAAGATTCAGCAATATAAGCAGAAGATTCTCTTTTATTTATATCAGTGCGTGGTACAATAGTGGTTACATTTGCTTTAAACAAACCATCACATGCATATACTCTTCCAACATACACTCCATTCTTGGAAAGTACAAATTTATCAACTTCAAAGATTAATTTGAAACCATGCTTGCTTAGTGATGATCCTGAAATCAGGTTCTTTTGAATTTCTGGAACATGGAGAACATCATTAGTTCCTTTCCAGAAGTCAGTTTCAACACAACTTTTCCTTTGCCTTCCACCTTTGAAGTAGATGAATGGCCAATAAAAGTTTGTACATCAGCATTTGTACTTGTCTTTTGAACCATCAGGTTTGAATATCTTTTTTTTTAATATCCATTTATTACCTAAGGTCTTACATCCTTGAGGTAAATAAACCAATTCCCATGTATGATCGGACATAATGGATTGAATCTTATTGTTAATCGGCTCTTTCAATGAGGGGCATCGCTGGAAGACACACCTTGTTTGTATGTCAATGGATCATCTTCTAACATAAAGGTATAGAAGTTCGGTCCAAAGGTTTTTTAAGGTCCTTGACCTTTTACTTTTTCTTGGTTCCTCCATTTGCTACTCAGCACTACTTTGCTGAGTTTTATTTTGTTCAATATTCTCAAAATAATAAGGAACTCCATCTTCCCTTAGTCTCTTTGTTTCAAGGGAATATATATTCGAAAAATCTAGCGTTTCTCGACTCAATGATGGTATTTTTATGAATATCATCAATTTCAGATTTGTGTACCAAAAATGGGTATACAGCACTGTTTAGTGCATATCTAATGAATTCACAATCAATTGTTTTTTTGGCCCAATTTTGACCTTCTTTGGTTTTGGTACCTCTACTTTTGAAAGACACCCCCACACTTTTAAGTATTTATAGGATGGTGGTTGGTTTTTCCAAAGTTCATGAGGAGACTTAGAAGTTTTCTTTCGGGGTATTTTATTTAAAATATGATTTCCTGAAAGAATAGCTTATCCCAAAAAGTTATCTGGCAACCCAAAAACTAACAATAAAGCATACATTTGAGAGCCCCAATTTGGCATCAATAAAATATTGTGTCAATGACTCCAAGTGTCCCAAGGCTAGGCCCAATTTGACATCAATATAATATTGTGTCTTGGCTTAGCAACATCTGTTTACAAGCCCCCTTCTTCTTTATTTATATAAGCAGGTTAAGAAGTGGGTACTCGTATTTCATAATGTGGGACTTTTATTTTCTTTCCTCTTTCCATTTTGCTTTTCATTTTCTTATTGAGTTGATTCTCAATTACCGTTTTGTATTGTTTAAACACATCAAATGCTAACATTACCCCCAAAAATATTTGCAAGCTACGTGGCAATATTGAAAAGTCAAACCCTGGAAAGCAATCCAAAAAAGCAATTTCATAATATAATTCATACCATTCACACTGAGATTTGAATATGCTGAACATGTCATGCGTTACTAGCCAAAATGATTTATTAAATAGATTTTAAAGCATAAATCATTTTGAATATGAAGAGTCAGATGTCAGCTAGCAACATAAGAATTTCATATTTAATTCACACATGTTTCGAATTTCAGAAGAAGAAAAGTCTGATAATGTATATGTGTGACCTTTAAACAATGATGTGTTTGAATATAAATGAATCATTTTATATTTGAAGATGTTTACAACCACTGATTTGAAGAGAAAAAAAATTGAGTTAGTACAGATCCGAACAAATTCAACGTATCTTAAGATTCAAATGTTTCAATATTTCACGTCTTAAATAAAAACAAAGATTTCTCAATAGAATTAATCATGAGTGGTTCTGATACCACTTGTTGTAAATACAATGGTTTTTAGATCTGAACATGAAACTCAGGCTGATTTAATCTAGAAACAGATACACGAAAATAACTAAATCAACAGCAAAGTGTACCTGAGTCTATAGCAAATCTATAAAGAGAATTTATGGTTATAATCTTACAAATTAGCGTACGTACAAACAAGTAAAATATTGTTTCAAGATTGTCAGAATTATTGTAAAAACACAATTGTATTATTTCACACAGACAACAACAACAATCAATATTATTATATTATGCCACAATTGTCGCGTCAAACTGTGTTTACAATAGTCACAGAAGGCGTAACCGTTTGTGCAATATATTAAAAATATACAAAAAGTATTCTCTTTCCAGTAATGTCCAAGTCCAGAAAATATTCTGTTTCCTTGAAATAATATTGCCGTCGTATGCACTAGCCGACATTGTTGCAATTTGTTTCCCAGGATAAAATGGACCAACTCCACATCGTAGTACCAACAAACGGAGTTCTGACGAACTGAAGTAGATTATAGAAACTAGATCAGAGAATTAATTTGAAGAAGAAGAAGAAATAATGCAAGTAAAAAAATATATTTATGTCTTGTTTTGGGTAATGTATATATATGGCCAGAAGGATGTGCCTATTCGTATGCATCGGTAACCGACGGAATTAGAAAGGTTGCGACCCTTTAACCACCCGGTTATTAATATGTGTACGTTGGGAATTCAAATGGCTGTACTTATTCAGCTAACAGACATTCTTTTCAAATTTTGGACTGAACGGACACACCTTTAAAATTCTGAGAAAAATTATTCTCATGTTAGTGCACTAGCCCAATCAGCAGTCGTCGACCATATTCAATCAAGAGACCCAAAGAGCCCCATAGCCCAAGGCCCTATCTTTGACATTTTTAATGTATTATTATGTCATGGCCAAGCCCACATCCTCATATAATCCCTCTCCTTTCTATTTTACATAAGCTTATTGGCTACTAATATATTAGGCGAGATTGTGTTAATATTTCCATGATGTGGAACTCAAATGTTGCTATCTTTTCTTCTTCCTAGTTTTCTCTTTCTTTGCTCATTCATTTCCAACAATCTAACTCAGACAAAAACAGAAATAAACATTAACTCATGCTACCCTTCATTGTCTATGCAACATTCAGATAAGCTACAACGGGTTACCAAAAAGAAGCGAACAAAGATACCATTTGTTCCTTTACATTACAATCATTTGGTTGGTTATCATCGTGGTTGAAAAGGAGAATGGAAACGGGATAGCCTATTTGCTTATTGTAATGAAAATAAAACAGTTCTACTAAAATTGCATATGAAAACCAGTGTATTAGGCGATGGAAATTTCCAAAAATGCTAGCACGTTAAAAAAGAAGAGAGAATATGAGTTAGAACAGCCAGTGCCACTTAATTCTTCACGACATTACATCTCTCTTTCTATAACTCTAAACATCGATAAGAGACTAGTAAATGAGGGGATTCTTTCTCGAGTTGGTAAATATACTTACATATAAGAAAGGATCATGCCATAAGCATATATCATATTAGTTTTGTTTATTATTATTATTATTTTTGAATTTGTTCAGGGGGGAAATTGACCGGAGCCGTAAAAAACCCCTAGTGCACCTAGCCTAGTCCGCGGATACCACATGAGTGGCTTGTAGTGTATGCACATGGTAAACCCTTTTAGCATGTCATTCCGAGTTTCGAACTCATATCGTTGTAACTTCGACACAAGTCGTTGTTACCTCGACGTCGTTGTTACCTCGACATAAGCATATATCATATTGGTTTTCTATATGTTTCCTTATTAAAATAGGAGAATAAGTTTTTATATGTCAGAAAATTCCTTGACCTATTGAGAACTCATATACCATGAAAATTAAAGTGTTTCAAAGATGCTAATGTTCAAGTGTTATGACATTTACTGAAAAGTTCAAAATTATGCTATTCACAAATGCACAACTAATAATTTTCATACAAATTCTTCATAGAAAATTCAATGAAATGTTCAATGATTAGCTATAAGGTCTAGTTCCTATTTTGAGCAACTATTCTCAAACCGAGCCTTACTTGTTTCATCTTGAAATTGCCTTTTACTCAAAAAATAACATTGATAAAATGATGTTTACTTGAGATTCTAACCTTAGAAAGTATAAAACGTTCTAGATGTCTTATTCACAGTCTTATTCAGTTCAAAATTACTTCTGACGTCCCATCAAAAAAATGTAAAATAGTAAAGATCGAATTTGACTTAGATTTAAAGTAATATCGTGATATATAAACAAAAACTTACTCTAGCTATGAGAAATGCAAGAAACAATTTTGACCTAAATTAAAAAAAATCCTGTTGATATCTTCCATTGATTTGAAGAAGAAGTAGGCAATTAGAAAGCACAACTATAAAGGACTACGATTTACTTGTCAAAACTAGTTATAATCGATGATTATTATCGTTGTTAGTGAATCTAAGAGAAGTAAACTGAATTATTTTTAGGGTTATAACTAAGGGGGAAATGAAAACTCATAGACAGAAAGGGACTAAATGAATTGAAAAAGAAGCAGCCTTGAAAATATATCGTTCGCCGGCTTGCTTATTTTGATACGTCACTATGTTACATCGTAGACCGTTACCATAGGTATTTGAGTGAAATTTTGACATGTATAATAACAGCAGCAAGCATTTAAATGTTGTTCCAAGCTGCAATTAATAAGTACTTTTTTTTGTAGTGACTTGAACCATAAAACTTGTACCACATAATGAACTAAATGAAATGTTTAAGATATTTAATCCACTAAACGACATTATTGATTTTTATTTCAAAATTTTAAACAATTGGGTACCACAATATGTAAAGTCAGCAAGAAATAAGTTACAATTTTGGTTCATCTTCTTGTGAGACTTCAAGAGCTTATTTACCTCCTTGGTTGAAATATAAGTGGAAGAGCACCGACTAAAATAAAAGGTTATTGCTTAACTTCAAGAAACACAATTCCAAATATTTATTAAATAAATGAGATAATATCGAAAGGCATACACTACATATGAACTTTACAGTAGTTTATATAATTTCCTTAGATATAACTAACATTCAAAATTTGCTATATTTATGGCATGTATCTCAGCACAACAATTAAAAGTAAGAAATTGACTGAACAAAATCAAGGAAGAACAAAGAAAAGTAATCAAAAGTAAAACAAAATAAAAAGTTTAACCATTAGTGGACTAAAAGAAAGATTAAATAACTTAAATCAGGAAATCAAAAACCAAGACAACTATACATGACTAACATGTCCCATAAGATTACCAAAAAAAAAAAAAATTGAACCGTTTAACATTTTAAATCAAGAAATCAACTAAACAAAATCATGGAATAACAAAGAAAATTAATCAAAAGTAAATCTAAATAAAAAGTTTAATAACTAATGGATAAAAAGGAAGATTAATTAACTTTGATCGGGAAATCAAGAACCAAAACAATTGTCCAAGACTCCTATGTCTTATACGATTATCAAAAAATAAGTAACTTCAAAAATAAAAGATCACTACCTATTACAATTCGTACAAATCAAATCATTAAAAAGGATTAGTGACATGTTATCTCATTATAACAGTTGAAAGCAAGAAATAAAGTGCACAAAATTATGGAATAACAAAGATATTTAATCAAAAGTTAAACAAAATAGAAAGTTTAACAATCAATGGATTAAAAGAAAGGTTAAATGATTTTTCTCAGGAAATTAAAACCAAAACAACTATACATGACTGATATGTCTAATAAGATTACCAAAAAAAAGAAGTAGCTTTAAGAATAAAAAATGACTCTACCTATGGTAATTCATACACATGATACAAATATAAATTGAACTATAGTGACTTTCCATGGTGATGACCTAAAATTTAGTATGAAATTATTAAATGGAATGAATATAATCCTAGCACTCATGATATTTATTTGAAATTTAAATAACTGAGTTTCATAGTAACAGCAGCTAATAAGGTACCATTTATATTCATCTGCTTATGAGACTTCAAGAGTTATGCTTCTATCAATTGATATATAACAGACAGAGCACCGTTCCAAACAAAAGGTCATTTGTTAACTCCATGGGACGCAATTCCAAATGTTCACGCAATGAAACAGAATGTAACAAATATTACATAATATTGTAGTTTATATTATTACATTATATACCATTAACCTTCAAAATTTGTCGGGTATATGGCTTGCTTCTCTTTAAGACATATAAGAAAAAATGAAGTAAACAAATTAAAGGAATAACATAGAAATTTAATCAAAGTAAAACGAAGTATGAAGTTTCACATTAACGGATTAAAAGAAAAAATAAATAACTTTGTTCAGGCAATCAACAACAAAAACAACTATATATGGTTTATGTCTTATAAGATTATAAAAAGTGAGGTAACTTCATATAGAAAAAGTGAATCTACCTATGGCAATACTTACAGAGTAAACAGTTAAAAGGGATCATCATGACATACAGGTAAATCAAAAGAAGAAAAGCTAATACTAAATACGTTAGAAATCTAAGTTACAGTAGTGTAATAGAAAATTATAATTTACTATAAAGAGTATAGAAATAATTAAGATTGATCATAAAAAGAAGTTAATGAGCATTAAAATGGAAAATGTTATTTTGACCACTTTATCAAACATTTTACATGACTCAAATATGACTGAAAATTAAAACCTAAGAGAACAATGACAACAACCTATCAAACTACCTAGTACAACTGAAAATATAAGACCAAAAAAAAACCCATCAAGGTCAATATATACAATCTCATTATTCATATTATTTTCCAAATTAAATAGTCGTTTTTAATAATCTCAAAGTATTTTTCAAAATCTAGTGATTTAAAATGAATAGCCTATAAATAAAGGTCAACGACACCAGAAAACCAAAAATTCTCAAATGAAATAGAAAGAATTAGTTTACCTTTTAGGATCACCAACAAAACGGGAGTAGAAGAGTGAAGTTAGCGTTGAGAGATGAAAGAAGTAATGCGTTTAACAGTGGATGCGAATGAAATTGAAATAATGATGGCGATTGGGTTAGTTCAACAATGAATTTGAAGGGAAGTACGAAATAAATTAGGTGAAATCTTGCTTAGGTTTCCAAAAATATACCTAGATCGTAGTTTGTGAAGTTGAAATCACGCTTTAGCTACCTTGAAGAATCATGCTTCAACTTTCTTAAAAAATCACGAAGTTAAATCAGTCTTATTTGGTGAATCGTTCTTCTGCTATCTTGAAGAATCATGAGGTCAATCGAGGCCGTTGTGGAATCAAGCTTTGGAATCACTCAAAATCAAGCCTTAAGGGAAAGAAGGTTGCGAAGCCTTGAGAAAGAGAGGGTTGTGAATCATGCTTCTCCTTTAAGTTGAAGAGGATTATTCATTGAAGCAAGAGTGAAAAGGTCGATCAAGAATCATGGAAGTGGATGCAAAAAATGAAATTTGGGGGCATAAAAAAGAGTGGCGAGGGGAACACAATTTGACCGCCAGCTTAATTATCCCCTACATCAATAATAGCCTTCAAACAAGTTGTCTTCTAACCTAAACAACTTCTAACTACCTAACTATAGAAAGTCAAGTTTCTATGCAAATCCCCACTTGCTATTTGTTGACCAAATTTTTGGCCAAAGTTGTCCCGACTCAAGGGATCAAAGCCCAACATCAGAAAGCTCACCATCCAGAGTCTGTCGATCCCAATGGTCAGCTCATCACATCAAAAGGCCTCAACAATGCTCGGCCTGGAACTTATCTAGATTAGGCCCGAGTCAAAGTAAAATATATCCCGGATTTATCTCCCGATCAACTGGCGGAGTCATCCTCTCCTTCAAAATAGGATCGATTAGATCTACGTGGAAATATCTTGATGAGTCATCCAGATTCCCGAGAAGCCCGATTCTCAAGGCAATAAAGATGGTCAACACTTTCGGTGCAAGGCGCTACTTTTGATACACCATAGCTCAAGTGCCACGCAAGCCGTGACTCCCGAAGAAACTATTGATCAGCAGTAAAACCGGGCCCTACCACCTACATTTCTTTCACTACACCATAATGGCCATTTGGTAACCCTTTTTTTTTCCAATTGTCAACACTTATTTCTGTTGCCGTGTAATAACCAAAATAAGCGTTGCAATGTTCAAGAAGTGTTACCAAAAATACATTAATTCAATTTTTTTATTGCTAACGCTTATTCGTGTTGGCAAGGCTGATTTGTTGGGGTAAAAAAGTAAACTTGCATCCTTATACCCTATTTTCCTTTTCTTTTGTTTTGGCCAACGCTTTGCTGTATCACGGCCACAAAATCCACTTACCCTATTTCACTTCTCAAATCGAACTGACGGAAAAAGAAAAAAAAATCAAATCGAAATCCGCTTTCTCCAATCGAATCGAATCGAATCGAAATCCGCTTTCTCCAATCGAATCAAAATCCGGTTTCCTCTATCCGCAAATCGAATTCAATTTTAGGGATCTCGTGTTCAACTCAGATTCAGGTAAAATTTTCGATTTTCATGTACTTATTAGGAAAATTCATATTCAACTTGGGATTACAGTAGTGCAGAATCTTGGGATTATAGTATTTAAACATAAGATTGCGAGGATTAGTAGACATTTATTTTGTAGTTATTGAACTTTTACTAATATCTGTTGTACAAATGCCAAAATTTGTTATTTATTTTCTTTAATTCCAAAGATAACAATAGTTGTAGCTATATGTACAACTAATTTTGTGAGTGCTCATGTTCATTCTTTTTTTGTTAGTTTTAACTAATTTTTATTAACTATTCCGTCAGGATATGACCGAAGGTATTCATTATTGACTCTGCTCTTTGTAGATCATTATGCGTATTGTGGTTTTGCTTCACCTTTTAACAATACGATGGCTCTATTTGCTTATGTGAAAAAAGTAAAAGCAGATATCCATATTGATATTCCATAAACTACCTCATGTGTACTAAAAAACTGAGCCTGTGGCTCAGTTTATCTGAGCCATAAGGCTCAGTTTTGCTGAGCCTATGGCTCAGCAAAACTGAGCCTTACGACTCAGTTTTTGCTGAGCCTAAGGCTCAGCAAGACTGAGCCATAAGGCTCAGCAAAAAATATTTGGATATGATTTAGAGATGCAAGTTTTCTATTGATTTGTGTTGAATATAAATATTTGGATATGCTAAAATAAATTGATATACTGAACTGTTTGCTTCAAAGAATAAAGGAGATTGCAGTTGAAATGAAGTGATATCATTCGATTTGTGCTCGCATTCAACTCGCATTCAGGTATAAATTTTATTTTGGTCTTTATTGATTTCATCCGAAATTTGGTTAGATTTGTGTTACTGTCTATGTGAAATAATGGATTGTTAATATATTTTTTTTCTGAGTTTGTTCAGGGAACAACTCGCATTCACATTCTATTTTAGGGATTTTGTTCGATTTGTTCTCGCATTCACTTGCATTCAACTCGCATTCAAGTATAAATTTTGTTCGATTTAGTTATGTTCCTTGTAATGAGAACCATTGTCCGTTGTTAGAGTTTGTGGAAATCGAAGAAACATATATTATCGATTTGAAGAACGATTTTTGTGATACTGTGCCGTTGTTAGAGTTCGGCTAGTGGCAAAAAATAATAAGGGAAGATCATCCAAAAATAGATGTAAAAAACAGTTTCATAGTTATTCGAACATGTTGAGGTTTCTTTTTCATATGCATCCGTTGCTGATTCTAGGTCGTCTTATGAGCCTCGATGTCAAAAAATAAAATAGCCAAAATCAATAAATTTACTGATTACTATTTAATACAAATGCCTAAAGTTACAAGGTCATTCATTCTTGCTATGGAGGTCATTCCTAAAGATGAGTTAACTTAGATAAAGAAATGAGACTAACTGAAAACAGTAAATACATAATTGTATGAAAGCAAGGAACATATGCCAAAAACTAAGACTAAAACTAAAGAAAACAAAACTAGAGAAAGCAAAAAAGAAACCTATTACAGTATTATCGCCAAACTAGCAACTAACCAGTAACTTTTGAAACAAGATGCTAATTGCAAACTCAGTTGCAAAACTGAATTTTAGTTTGCAAACTGAATTTGCAAATCAGTTTTGCAAAACTGAGTTTGCAAACTCAGTTTTGCAAAACTGAATTTGAGTTGGGCAACTCAATTTTGCAAAAATGAGTTGCGGTTTGCAACTCGGTTTTGCAAAACTGAGTTGCGGTTTGCAACTCGGTTTTGCAATTGAGTTGCAAACTCAGTTTTGCAACTGAGTTGCAAACTCAGTTTTGAAAACTGAGTTTGCACCTCAGTTTTGCAAACGCAGAAATCAATATCATCTTTCTAAGAGTTACTGGGGGTTGGCTATAGTTACACGTTATTATTTATTTAAATTTCATCAATATTATATTTTCAAGCAAATTTATAATTCCTAAATCAAGAGCACAAAGGAATTTAGATAGCATTCTGATTTTTTATTTCAATAAAAGATATTTCTATACTTTTCTCATTTTAAGCTTGACGTATTTGTGAAATATTTGAAGTAGTCTGTAAAAAACGAACATTTCTCCTCGTTTTAAGCTTTTCCCTCACTCTTTTCTCTCAACATGGCTTATTTACTGTTTTTGTAACCTTCGTTTTTTCTGAATGTATTTATACTTTTAATGGTAAGCATGCAAGTTTTGCACTTTTATTTGAACTTCAACCATTATATGAATGAGAAAATTGCCTCTCTTTTGTTTCCCATGTATGTTATTTATGGAAATCTCTGTATATGTTTGCAAAATGGGAAATATGTGGTTGTTACCGATAGATGGCAAAAATTCAGCAATTTAATTGCAGGTAGGATTTAGTTGTTATTAGAGTTGGATTTAGTTTTTGCTGGAGCCATATCAGTGTTGCTATGTTTTGGATGACTTGTAATATTTGCATGTTCTTTTAAATGCATCGAATTTTGCCTTCTTTTCTTAACCCTGCATGATTGGCTGTGATGCTCTATTTTGCATGCTTTTGTTGCGCCTCTTTTTATTTCCTTATCATGTATATGTTGAAGGAATGAGAAATGGTTATGATACTTTTAATAGCACCATAAATGTTTAGACAGTACTTTTTAGAAATGGTGAAAGTTTGATAAGGTTACACAGTTTGGGGTTAAGTAGTCTGCGAGGCCATTTTTCCGAAGGAAGCTATTGACTACATAAGTATTGATGGCATTTAGGTGTAGTGATATAAGGCTAAGTACTACTGCATTCATATTACTGAGCCTAAGACCCAGAATTTGGCGCTATACAGAATTACCAGTTGCTTTGCATAAAGAGAGTTGGTCTTAATTTTGTGGTTTCACAAATTCATGCCACAAGCGATATCACTATTCCTAAGGTGTTTTGGCAAGCTGACAAAGAGCTTGGACCCATTTTTCCATAGTTTTGTCATTCCTTTATAAGTTAGATGTGCATTTATAATAATATTGAAATTTACATTGTTGTTTTTATCATTATAATTTCCTTTTAACTGTACTGTTAGCTAACATTTTCATATTTGTCCATTATAGAGTTTCACTTACATGACAAAAGATGTAGAATAATAAAATGAAATTTCTTCCTCATTTTGCAAGGCAGACAACAAAATATTGGCTTTGGGTCATCTCTTTTGACTAATTTATTCGCTTTAAAAATCAAAATGCTATCTTTTGGGAGAATTCAAATCTGAACATTTTGACCAACATCCCTGAACAAACTAAATGCAACTTTTTATTTTTTAGCATCATCAGACTAAACTGAAATACTACTGATATGTCATTTTGATGGTTTTATTTTGACATTAATTTTCTTTTTGCGTTGTCAGATAAGGTGTACTTGCTCTGTATTTCAATATTTGACAAATGGCCAATAAATACCCTTGCTATTTTGGCTTTATTTATTTGATAAAAAAACAATTACTGGTTTAGTATTACTGGCTTTATTCGGCGCAGTTTAACTGCGCCTTAGGCTCAGTAATAGTGAGCTGTTTGGCGCAGTTTAACTGAGCCGTCCGGCTCAGTAATATTGAGTCGTTTGGCGCGGTTTAACTGATTTTCTCCTCACACCAATGTAGTTGATTGATGTTAATATCGTACATTCTTAGTACTCTTGATACAAGTTTCAGGTTTATTAGTCCCATCAGTATCTGAATTTGTTCTTCCTGTGTTAAGTTCCTCTTTCTTATAAGCGTGGTGGATGAATGGTTAAACTTTAAACTACATCATCGTGGTGGATGAATGCTTATTTTGACATCCTGTTGTGGTTTAAACTTTAAACTACATCATCGTGGTGCTCCAAATCTATCAGTTAAACCTATGCTCAGTGGCCGCCGGTCCAGCAAAAGATGCGTAGGTAATCATAAATTGATGTTGTGTTTTGAAATGTATGGCATAAGTCACGAAATACTTGCTCGTGCAGCTCCCAAAACTGACCATCTAGTCCTTTCATTTTATTTCATTTCCTTTTGATATCCAACCCTTGCTCATTAGAGTTTCAGCCTTTCCGATATCCAACCCTTGCTCATTAATATGGATCGATGTGATCAATGGATCAATACAAATCCATAACGGTCTGTACAAAACCATCGTTAAGACAAATTCAATGCAGTTTTTTTTTTAAATCATTGGATTTTTTTTATAGCAAGGGCATTTTTTTATAACAAGTGAATTTTTTTTTATAACAAGTGCAGTTTTTTTTTATAACAAGTGCAGTTTTTTTTTTTAATAACAAGTGCAGTTTTTTTTTAATAACAAGTGCAGTTTTTTTTTTATATAACAAGTGCAGTTGCATTTTTTTTATAACAAGTGCAGTTTTTTTTTTATAACAAGTGCAGTTTTTTTTTTTAATAACAAGTGCAGTTTTTTTTTTAATAACAAGTGCAGTTTTTTTTTTATATAACAAGTGCAGTTTTTTTTAATAACAAATGCAGTTTTTTTTATAACAAGTACAGTTTTTTTTATTATAATAAGTGCAGTTTTTTTTTATATAACAAGTGCAGTTTTTTCTTTGTAGCAACGGGTGGATTTATGTCTAACTCAAGTTCAAGGGAGTGGATTAAAAGTCCATATAGAAATTCTGAAGAATATAAGCAAGGCGTTCGAGACTTCATTAGTTTTGTGAAGAATCACTCATCTTGCGATGTTGAAATTTGCACATGTCCTTGTATTAAGTGCAAGAACTCTAAGAAGCTCTCACTGGAAAGCGTTGAGAAACACTTAATCATTCATGGTATGATTAAAACATATAATAGGTGGTTTTTACATGGAGAGATGAGCAACAATAACACGGGGATGAATCATACAAAAAATATTATTTCAGATCCTCATATCCAAGATCAAATTCAAACCGACCATTGTGTAGAGGGGACTCTTAGAAATCTCGTAGACGATGCTTTTGGAGTGCATAATATGCCACAAGCTAGCGGTGAAGAGGAAGTTCAACATACAAATACAGACAATTATCATTCTTACCTTGGAGAGAAGCACAAAGAATACGTAGACAAAGCAAATGAAAAACTTTATTCTTCTTGCGAAGAGGGGATTACAACGTTAGGTGTAATTGTTGAGCTTCAGAACCTTAAAAAAGAATTTAACTGGTCAGGAAATAGTGTGACTGAGTTGTTGAAGCGATTAAAACGTTGGCTTCCAAAAGAAAATAATTTACCTGACAAGTATCCCACGATGAAGAAAATAATAAAGGATTTGGGAATGGAGGTGAAGCATATACATGCTTGTGTCAATGATAGTATATTATTTTGGAAAGAAAATGTTGATGCGAAAGAATGTCCTGTGTGCCATAAAACAAGGTACAAAACAAAAAAAAACAGTGTTAGGGGAGGTTAAATTAACGAAAGAACCAAGAAAAGTTTTAAGATAATTTCCTATAAGTCCAAGATTAAGTAGATTGTACACTATACCATGGATAGCTCGTAAAATGCAATGGCACAAGAAAGCTACACCATCTTGGAATTCCATGCGACATCCTATAGATTCAGCTGAATGGAGATCAGTCAAAAGTCGGTGGCCAGAATTTGCTATTGAAGGACGCAATGTTTGGCTTGGTATTTCTACGGATGGGTTTAATCCAAATGGTGTTCTCTCCAATAGTTATAGTTGTTGGCCTGTTTATATGATACCTTATAACCTACCCCCTTCGTTGTGTATGAAATCACAATTTCAAATGTTGAGTATTTTAATTCCTGGACCAAGAGCACCAAGTCAGGACATTGATGTATACTTGGAACCTCTTGTCGATGAATTAAAACATCTTTGGGACGAAGGAGCGTCTGTTTTTGACACAGACAAGCAAGAATTTTTCAATATGAAAGCAATATTACTATGGGGAATTCATAATTTACCAGCTTTTGGTAACTTATCTGGTTGTGTGACTCATGGTTATAAAGTGTGTCCTCTCTGTGCTACCGAGGCAGAATCAGAGTACATCGGCAACAAGATCATCTATTCAAAATATAGAAGGTTTTTGAAGAATGATCATCCATATAGAGCATTAAAAACGGATGGTATAGGGATGTTGAATATAAAGAGCCTCCAACTCGGCTAAGAGGCTCGCCTCTTTTAGAAAATCTTGAGCGTATCAAATATATTCGTGGCAAAATACCACCAAGCAAAAAGGGATTGATTTCTGAAGCTTATGATAATGTAGATTGTCTTGTCAATGAGGAAGGAAGGCCGGCATGGTATAAGAAGTCAATTTTGTTTGACTTGGATTATTGGAGCAATCATAAAGTTCGTCATACTATTGATGTGATGCATACTGAAAAAAATGCTGTTGAACATCTCATCAATTTTATGTTTAACAAAGGAAAGCAATCTTCTAAACTTGCATTTGATAAGGATCACAAATTGCAATGTTGTCAAGTTCTTAAAGATGCAAAACTTCCATCATGTCTTGCAACTAAGTTAAACGGTCTTATATGTCTTCAACCACCCGGTTTGCAAATTAAAAAGACATATGATTATCATATTCTCATCCAATACTTGCTTCCTATCATGGTTCAACATGCATATCCAAAGTGTCGTGAGTTAAGACGAGCGCTTTTACAAGTAAGCTTGTACTTCAACATAATATGTTCAAAAGTTCTTGTTCGAGAACATGTGCAAGCGGCTAAAGATATGATTGCTGAAGCATTATGTGTATTGGCACACTATGTTTCAACGGATTTTTTTGATATAAGCATCCATTTGATGGTACATTTAGCAAATCAAGCTCTGCTTTGTGGACCATCGAATTATATATGGATGTATCCATTTGAAAGGTAAATATTGTTTTTGCATTCAAATTATTTTACCTAAGGGTTATGAAATAACTAACTGTAAGTATGCATATTAATTTTTGTGTGCTAGGGCTATGAAAGATTGCAAAAACATACCTAGTAACAAAAGGTATATAGAAGGATCAATTTCTGAAGCATGCCTTGTTTCAGAATCAGTTCGATACGCAATGGAATATATGCCAAATCCACGTGATGGAAATCATAGCTCTAAACAAGCATCCTTTTTAGATGAGAATAGTGATGATATATATGAGCGTTCCATCGTTGAAGGTAAACCGTTAAAATTATCTAGAGTGCAACGATCACAGATTCGACGATGGTTACCATTTAGAATTGATATACTAGAACGAGATGAATAGTACAGGTCATACATTTTCACCTTTTTCAATACGTATCACATTTAGTCAAGAATATATATATATATATATTTATCACAATATTGAATTTGTAGTGCATACCGCTTATCTTTAGAAGACGGTCTTCGTGGTAAAAGGAAAACTATCACAAAAGCAGAAGTAGTAGTCCAATCTGAATTTGTTGATTGGCTATACAATAAGGTGTGCTAAATTTACTTGAGAGCAATATATTTCTTTTTAACTAATGGTATTCTATTAATTTTGTTAATTCTTAACAGTTAGTGGACGAAAAATGCATGAACACAATGTTATGGTTGTATGTCAATGGTCCAAAGTGGGAAGTCAGAACTTTTCTTAAGTATAGAGTGAATGGCTATACATTCTCTCCTCAACATTATGACGATAGCATTTCAACGCAAGATAGTGGTGTCTGTATGGATGCGATCACTACATTTGTTGCAAGTTCAAAAGATTTAAATCCTATGGATGATGATACTACTTGGTATGGTGTTATTAGAGAGATCATGGAAGTTGATTACTATGATTTTCAACATGTGGTATTCTATTGTGATTGGGTGAATGTTGCAGATAAGACAAATGGTTGTAAAGTTTGCCCGGATACAAATTTGTTAATGGTAAACTTAAAGAAGCTCAAGAATACCGATGGAGAATATGATGAGCCTGCTATTCTTGCGTCCGAAGCAAGTCAAGTATTTTACATCATAAATACACATATCAATTCCGACTGGTCAATTGTTCGACGCTCTCCTAAACGCATAATGGATAACATAGATGATTATGAAGTACCAACAACATATCAATCTATTTTGAAAGAACAACCAAATTTAGAACCATTATTGAAATGTATTCAATCGAAATCAACATGTTGATTGAAAATATTTTGCATGTATTTTGCTTGTTTTGATCATGCAATTGTACAATTGATTTGTGTTTTGAAATGTATGATTTTCTTTTATTGATGTCTTTTGAACTATTGCCAGTTTGTTATGTTAATTCATGTCTTGTAAGTATCTTTTACGTGTTATGTTAACTTTACATTTTGTTTGTTTTTTAATGTAGATTTTTCATTAAAATGACAAACAATAGCGCAAATGCAAATTTAAGTACAACACAGACTATTGAACCTCAACCACCCAAAGGTAAAAAATACTTTATAACGGTTGGGGTTGAGGGTGCAGTAGGGGAAGATTCAGCTAAATGGAGTACACGTAGTGGTGAGTTAATTCGTTGTCATATACCCGTTGGCTACAAAGAATGGAGGGCCGTAGATAGCTTCTACAAGGATAAACTATGGGAAGGGCTTTTGGTATTTTCACTCATATCAATTTCATCATCAAGTTTAAATTATGATATATTTGATTGTTTCATGATTTCGTTTATTTTGTTTCTTTTCTCATGATAGGAAGAATTTGACATGGATGTAGACCCTAGCATAGCTCGACCGTTATTAGAGAAACATTTCCCACCGTACTATAGATCAATGAAGTCAACATTAAGAAAAAGTCTTCTTAAAGTTGATAAAACTATGATTCCTAAACGTGTTGCCATTGACAGATGTCCAGATGATATAGATAGAGTGTGGTGGGAAAAGTTCCTTGATATTGAGTATACGAATGAAAAGATGGAGCAATGTAAAAAAAATGCAAAAAACAAAGCGAAAAACCAAATTACTCATACTCTAGGAAGGAAACCTTACCATAGAGTGCACCATGAAATGGTAATAAAATTATCTTTTGTAAATGGTTGTTTGTAGAATGTTATATTAATTATGTGTTGTCAACTTTGATATTTCTTGTAGGTCTTATCCAATCCAGAAGCAAATATTTCACGAACGACGATTTGGAAGGTTGGACATAAAAGAAAATCGGGAGAAGTACTACCATGTGCCGTAGAAACATATGTAGGTTTGCATATATGTTGTTAAGCTCAGTAAATTATTTTAATTGATCATTATTTGCCTGAACTCATGATGTTTTGCCTGAACAATGTTGAGTACATAAAGTTGGGTTTCTACAAATACCAAAAACATATACAGCTTTGCTGAGCCATAGGCTCAGATAGCTGAGCCTTGCCGCTCAGTAAGGCTGAGCCGTAAGGCTCAGCATTTGCTGAGTTTTGGCTCAGCAAAGCTGAGCCGTAAGGCTCAGCAAATGCTGAGCCCACGGCTCATCAAAGCTGACCCACAGGCTGAGCCGTGGCTCAGCATTTGCTGAGCTTTGGCTCAGCAACTGCTGAGCCTTACCGCTCAGCTTTGCTGAGCCACAGGCTCAGCATTTGCTGAGTTTTGGCTCAGCAACTGCTGAGCCTTGCCGCTCAGCTTTGCTGAGCCACAGGCTCAGCATTTGCTGAGTTTTGGCTCAGCAAAACTGAGCCATAAGGCTCAGCAAATGCTGAGCCCACGGCTCAGAAATGCTGATCCCACAGCTCATCAAAGCTGACCCACAGGCTGAGCCGTGGCTCAGCATTTGCTGAGCTTTGGCTCAGCAACTGCTGAGCCTTACCACTCAGCTATGCTGTGCCACAGGCTCAGCAAATGCTGAGCCTGAGGCTCAGCTTTGCTGAGCCTTACCGCTCAGCATTTACTGAGTTTTGGCTCAGCAAATGCTGAGCCTGAGGCTCGGCATTTGTTGAGCCTGAGGCTCAGCTTTTGCTGAGCCTGAGGCTCAGCATTTGCTGAATGCTGAGCCTGAGGCTCAGCAAATGCTGCTGAGCCACCGGCTCAGCAAATGCTGCTCAGCTGTGGCTCAACAAAGCTGAGCCGTAAGGCTCAGCATTTGCTGAGTTTTGGCTCAGCATTTGCTGAGCCAAAACTCAGCAAATGCTGAGCCTTTTGGATCAGCAAATGCTGAGCCTTTTGGCTCAGCAACTGCTGAGCCGAGCCTTACCTAATTTGCAAGAAATTACCTAATGCTGAGCCGAGTCGTAAGGCTCAGCATTTGCTGAGTTTTGACTTTTGTGAATTCGGTATTTTGTGCGAGATGTTTTTCTGTTTTTAACAAGAAACTGAAATTTTCAATTTAATGTGATATTCAATGAATGCAGGCACTTCTAGAGGTAGCGGAAGAAAAGAGAAAATTGGATGGTAGTTCTAGTGGCGCAGTAGATGATCTTGATAACGATCCAATTGCAGAAGTTTTTGGTTCCGACATGAAGAAAAATTATTGTCGAGCAATTAGTTCTACTTCTTCTATAAAACACGTAAAGGTGGCTCGAGCTGTAAAAGCTGTAGCTGATAAAAAACAAGCCGTGGATTTGTCCGTTTGGAAATTGGAGATAGAAAGGCAAGTAGCTACTCAAGTTAATAACGCCATCAATTCAATTACTTCAACTTTTATGAAATTTATACCTAATTTGCAAGAAAAACTTGTTGCAACTCCTTCCACTCCTCGTACAGAAGGTGCTTCTAATTTAAGGGATTCTCCTATAAGTAATAATGTAACCGTTACTCCAAATGTGTCACTTAATGATCTTCATTCATCTACAATGGAAAAGAAATACGTAATGCTATTGTCAAATGATCTAGAGAAGGAGGTAGCAAAAGGTTATCTTGGAACACAAACAGTTTGTCATTTTAGGAAAGTGGTACCGAATATAGAGAAAGTAATTTAGGTTGTTGAAGTTCTTGAACCGGATGCACCAATTTATGATGGTCCTCAAAATGGAATGTACAAGTTATGTGAATTTTCAGATGGAGGCTTTGTTATATGGCCAGAGTTTCGTATTCGTTATTTGTAGAATCTTATTTATGTATTGAATTTAGCAAACTAATTATGTATTATTGAATTTGACATCTTAATTATGTATTGTGTTTGTTTATTGTTAACTGATATTCTATGTCGTTATGTTATGAATGTTATCTATTAGTATGCATTGAGTTTAATATTAGTTTTTGATTCATATTAAATATCGTCTATATTATCATCATGTTGGTTATTAATTGAATATTAATGTTAGAATATGCGAGTTGTTAATACATATTTCTGTTATTATTAAAATTTATATTTGTTGTGAATTAAAATTTTGTAACATGTATAGGCGTTACAAACAAATGTATTGCAACATGTATAAGCGTTGCAAACAAAAATCTTACAACGATTATAAGCGTTGGTAAAGAAAATCTACCAACGCTTATAAGCGTTGCTAAAGAAAATCTCCCAACGCTTATAAGCGTTGCGACTGAAAATATACCAACGCTTATAAGCGTTGGGACAGAAAATCTACCAACGCGTATAAGCGTTGGTACTAATTTGCCACCCCTCCATAGCAACACAAATAAGCGTTGCTGAAATTGTTTGCGACGGTTATACTCGTTGGGAATCACCTGTTTTGGTGTAGTGTTTCCACGGATCGAGCTCCACGTGCCCAGCCTCGAAAAAGTGGCATGCCACGTCTCCTCCAAATTCGACCCACATCTCCTGCCTATGAACACATCCCTCCTCAAAGTGGAAAAGGGGACTTCGGCTTCAAACTTCTTCTTTTTTGAACTCCAAAACCAACAATGGCTATCTCTAAAAATAGCTAAACATTCTTCCTTCCTCTCCACTTTCTACAAAGAGAAAATCGGTTGTACTTGTAATCAAAAAAGCAAATCATTATATATAAAGTGGACGTATGCAATGACTTGATCGAACCACTTTAAAAATCGTGTGTGTGCCCCATGTTTTTACTTGTTTTCAGTACTTTATCTTTGTTTCTCGTGTGTACATATCACACGTTGGGGGTTGATTATCACAAGTGGCCAACTTTTGACGTCAACACTTTGGCGTGCCAGGTAAGGGCACACATGCTTCCAACCTTCATCCGCAACCACCATTTCCCTAGCCTGACATGGCTCAAAAGAGAAAGAAGGACGCTTCATCATTCCATCCTTCACTTGTCGAGGCAGCAAGAGCAGCAGCTGCGAAGGTCAACCATGAGGCCTCCTCCCACGAAGATGAGTCTCGATACCTCACTAAGGACGACATGGATAAAGCCTTGGAAGAATTCAGAAAGCAGATGGCATCTCACGGTGAACTTCTCAAACATCAACAAAAGTTGATGAATAACCTCCTCGCTCGAATGGAAAATTGACCCAACATTGCAGCATCATTTTCTACACCAGGCGAGGATGAGGCTGTAACTGATCTTCGGTCTGCACATATCCAAGCCCCAGAGTGGTCTACACCTTTTCTTCCTCCTGGCCTAACTGACAAACCACTGCCAGGAGTATCACTTCCAAACGACCAGCACGGCAGGAGTCTCTGCTGATTCTCAGGAGACCCGCAATCAAGATCTAGGTCTTTTGGCAAATATGCCTCCACTCCAAGGACCGGATCAACTCCCTGGGTCCACCGAACAACCGTTGGGTCGACCAGAACCAGGAACATTGCCATTTCCATTACAACCTAGCATCTTACCATAGACTCATCTTATGCCGCCCTTCCTTCAACCAAGAGCTGGTGATGGCAACCCTTCGAACCAGCAACATCCCTCTACCAGCCAGTCCAGGGTAGGTCGGAGGGAAACACTACTAAAGACCGTTACGATATCGCCCCGAGCGGGGGCAATGTGGATCTCCGAACATCACATGCTTTGCTAGGTCGATCATTTGTTGCTAGCACAGGCACAATTCAGCCCAATCCACATTCCCTTCGAGCGGGCATGGTCCGACCCGATCTTAGTTTCAACCAAGCTACTTAAGCTGCTTCGGAACCAGGGCCCGAAGCTAGGATACACCCTCACACTCACCTCCACTCAACTCTCTGGGGTATGCCTAATCGACAGCTCCCCTTCCGAGCATGCTTTTGCCCGATTCTAACAGTGGGGTTCTCACTAATGTCCCCAATATAGAACTCAATCCTTGGCATCAACTTCTCGGAGATGGAAGCCAGCTTGCAAGCATCATTAAGTGCTTCACCGGAGGTGTCTCTTATCAGCTTGATATAGATGACATCCATCGTATCCCTTTCACTCGAGAGATCAGGAATGCCCAAAATCCTCCTGACTTCAAGCTTCCGGTCCTAGAGCGCTACAACGGTAGGACCGACCTGACCATTCACCTCACGCAATACATGCGCCACATGGAGGTGCTATCGGCCTCAGCCAATGTCATGGGCAAGTGTTTCCCACTCTTCCTCACAGATATAGCCGACATGTGGTTTCGACAATAAACAACTGAGTTGATCAGCAGCTGGAACATGTTGGTCACCTGCTTCATCGAGTAGTTCAAAGTCCACATCGCTCGACCAAAAGGTGTTATATTCCTTACATCTATCAAACAAAGGTCCTGCGAGACCCTTCAATCCTTCTTAGAACGATTCAATGTGGTTGTCGCATCAGTCGATCGACCTGAACCATCGGTGGTGCTTATGGCCGCCATAGCCGGCGTCTGAAACCAATTAGAATTTTGGGTTTCTTTTGCCAGAGATCCCCTCAAAGACGTCGAAGACTTCTACATTAAAGCCGACCGATTCCTTCGATAGGAAGATGCCAACATCGAGATGGAGAATCTTGAGGTACTCTCCACCAAAGATGGTTCATCCACCACCAATGTTCCGAACGATCCAAAAGGGAAGGGAAAAGCTCCAGAAAAGAACGACCGAAATGTGCAGTCCTGAAGAGAGCCCATATACGACCAGTACACCGAGCTTAACTCCTCCCTCTTAGACATATTCCTTGATTTCTGAGGTACACTACCTTTTCCCAAGCCTCTCAGAAGGGATCCTACCCAAAGCGAATGCAAGTCAGGTAAGCACTGCATGTTCCACGATATGCTCGGTCATAACACCAATGATTGTCGACACTTGCACGATCTCGTTGAAGCTCGGGTCAGACAAGGAGAGCTGCCTGAGTATGTCAAAAATCCAGCAACTTCCACAGCACCTCATCCGCCCTCTACTGCTCCTCCTAATAGATCCCATACTCCTTAGAACGATAGGGATCCGGGCCCAAGAAACGGTGGCATCATAATCAACTAATCTGAAGCAGATCGCCTTTTCCTTTTTAAGTTTTTTAAGCTATTGTTCTTCAACAAAGTGACCTAGTTAGGGTACACATGGGCAGGATAGGATGTAATCTCTAGGCATGCTCTGGATTCAACTCAAGTCAAACTAGTTTTGTAATAACTTAGCATAAATAAGAATTTTTATTCCCTATGCATTACGTGTCTTGCTATAATATGATACGGAAAGATCACAAACTTCCAAGCCGAACACCAAGTGTTCGCAAACCTTTGAGCCCGGAGTGCGCTCACCTTTCAAGCCGAGCTCAACGCTTGCACCTCCAAGCCGAACACCAAGTGTTTACAAACCAAAGCCGAGCTCAACGCTTGCACCTCCAAGCCAAACACCAAGTGTTCGCAAACCAAAGCCGGGCTCGACACTCGTACCTCCAAGCCGAGCACCAAGTGTTCGCAAACCTTTGAGCCGGGAGTGCACTCACCTTCCAAGTCGAGCTCAACGCTCGCACCTCCAAGACGAACACCAAGTATTCGCAAACCAAAGCTGAGCTCAACGCTAGAACCTCCAAGCCGAGCACCAAGTGTTCGCAAACCTTTGAGCCTGGAGTGCACTCACCTTCCAAGTCGAGCTCAACGCTCGCACCTCCAAGCTGATCACCAACTGTTCGCAAACCTTTGAGCCCGGAGTGCTCTCACTTTCCAAGCCGAGCTCAATGCTTGCACCTCCAAGCTGAGCACCAAGTATTCGCAAGCCAAAGTCGAGCTCAACGCTCGCACCACTAAAACAAACATGTTAAATGTTCACCAACCGTCAAGTCGAGCCCGGTTTGTGCTCGTAATCTTCACACTTTGCAAGTACCAGATATTGTAGCAGGATGTGTGGTCGATTAATTTCATATTACCCTCGGCCTTAATACGGTCCTCGATGGTTGTCAGTTTTCTGGCCTTAATACGATGTATCGATCATCGGTTTCCTGGCCTTAATACGAGCATTGAGTTCGTCGGTTTTTTGGCCTTAGTATGGTTCGGTGCAACCATGCTTCTCTTCCTGTTGGACTTAGATACTGCAATTATCCAAAGCATACCTTCCTTCACCAGAAAGATATGCTCCGGGGGGCAAAGTGTTAACCAAATTTTTGGCCAAAGTTGTCGCGACTCAATTGAACAAAGCCTAACATCAGAAGCTCACCATCCAGAGTCGGCTGATCCCAATGGCCAGCTCATCACATCAAAAGGCCTCAACAATGCTCAACCCAAAATTTATCCTGATTATGCTCGGCTCAAAGTAAAATATATCCCAGATTTATCGCCTGATCAACCGGCCAAGTCATCCTCTCCTTCAAAATAAGATCGATCGGATCTACGTGGAAATATCCAGATGAGTCATCCAGATTCCCAAGAAGCTCGATTCTCAAGGCAATAAAGACGGTCAACACTTTCGGCGCAAGGCGCTACTTTTGATGCAGCACGGCTCAAGTGCCAAGCATGTCGTGATTCCCGAAGATACTATTGATCAACAGTAAAACCAGGCCCTACCACCTACCTTTTATTTCCATAGATCGAGTTCCACGTGTCTAGCTCCGAAAAAGTGGCATGTGACATCTCGTCCAAATTCTGCCCACATATCTGCCTATAAATACATCCCTCCTCAAAGTGGAAAAGGGGACTTGTAACAACCCGTATTTTCAATAACCTGTTATAACATAAATCGAGGCAGAATTTAATTCTAAAATCTGAATCAAGGGAAACGGGCTATGCCATTGCGTTCGTCTCGGAAAAATACGCGAAATAGAGTCCGAGTTTTCGAAAATCGGAGTCCGTATGACCCGATTAAGGCCCATTGAAGTTTTCAAGAATTTCCATATTAAAAACCAGATTTAAATTTTAAGTTCAAAAACAAGGATTAGGGCTAACTGGCGCAGGCGGGAAAATTCCCGCCAGGACCCCCATGTCGACAGGCATGTCGACAGGGTCCCCAGGGTGTCGACAGCCCTGTCGACACAGGGTGGCCGGGCAGTTTTGCCTGGCGCACCATTTTTGATTGGGCTTGGTTGTGTGGCTTGGTTCTAGAGAATTCCGAAATCTGATGGACCTAATTCAACCTAGGGTTAATCCTATGGTCTAAATCACTAGCCTAATCTATAAATAAGACCCTAACCTACCCTAAATCACTCATTATTCATTCTAGCAACCAAACTATGTCAAATTGAATTCTCAAATGGCCTCCACCTAAAAACCCTAGCCTCCACCCTCTTCAAAAATCATTCCTATGAAGATTTTGATGTTCATACAAGCTTTTCTAAGTTGTATGAATGATCATTAGCTTGCATACATCATCAAGTTGCAAGCTTTATTTGCTAAGCTAGAGTTTTTGGGATTTTTGTTAATTGGAGCTTTGTTTTGGGTTTTTATATGTTTGCATAAAGGGCTTCTCAATCTTTATTAGTAGATTTGTGTCTTCATAATATTTGTAAGCCCTCTTACCTTCATTTTAGAAACTCTAAAGTTAATATGTGATGAAAGTTGGGATTTATGCATGTTTAATAAGTTATGCATGCTTATGCGAGTTCACTATGCTATGTTATGCATGTTTAATGAGTTATGCATGCTTATGTGAGTTCACTATGCTATGTTACACATGTTTGATAAGTTATGCATGTTTATGCAAGTTCACTATGCTATGATTTGCAAGTTTAACAAGTTATGCATGTTTATGCAAGTTCACTAAGTCATGATTTGCAAGTTCAACAAGTTATGCATGTTTATGCAAGTTCACTAAGCCATGATTTGCAAGTTTATTGAGTTATGCATGTTTATGCAAGTTCACTATGCCATGATTTGCAAGTTTAACAAGTTATGCATGTTTATGCAAGTTCACTATGCTAAGTTATGCAAGTCCAACATGTTATGCATGTTTATTATTATATGTAAGATTTATCATGTATGTTGTGCCAAGTTCCCTCTTTCTATCCTTTATGCGTTATGACGAATATGTAAGTGATAGAATGACATTGGGGGGTTTTTGGGTAAAACTTAAAATACATGAAAATATAAGATTGGGAATTTACCTATTAAGTTAGGTCTACCCCTTGGGAATTTACCTATTAAGTTAGGTCTACCCAAGTATTTGTTAAACTTGTGAGTATGTTTTGAAAATAAAGTGGACATGACACTTAGAAAACATAAGTGTGGCCAACTCGAGGTTGGGTTGAGTTTGTAGCGTAAACCTACCCGGAACCGACCGGCTTAACTAGTTGCTACAAACAATAGGACCCAATGTGAGAAGTTGGTCATGTGTACCTGGGACCCGAGGTTAGACCAAGTTGTGGTGTAAAGCTACCCGGACCCGCCTGGCTTAACTAGTAACCGCAACAAAGTCTAATGTGAGAGGTTAAGGTACAATTAAATTAATGCCTCATGATTAGGGTTAAGTCATGGCCCACTAATACTTAACCAATTTTGGGGATACGAGGGATTAAATGGGGTTAAGTGGTGAACTGTTGGTTACACTTAACTAATTTAATCCATGATTAGTGAGGGGTTAAACCACACTTAACCCTCTTAGAAAACCTTAGCAACGTGTTCTGTTCCAGCAGTAATCCCAGTTTGGTATCATTCACAACCGTAGAGGCTAGGCTAGGGCGGGGCACGATTACTGGACTGATGTAAGCGACCAAAGCGACGGCTGAGTGGTACAGCGGTGCGGGTCCAGGTGGCCTACGGACGTGCACGTAGTCCGGTGTTGGACAAACTCGAGGCACGGGTACCAGTAGGTTTAGACTGTGCATTATTGCTTAGGTGTCTGGGGTTGACACCCGAGGGCTTGATACACCCGAAGGTGGACCCAGCACAGTCTGACTACAACCATATGTGGGCCGTATGGACACCAACACTTGACGTGTTAGGTTTATAGGGAGCCGATCGACTAGACCGTTGGGCTGGACCTTGTTTTAAGGTCACCTCATGCTATTGGGCCAAAGTTTGGGCTGAGGGATCAATGCCTGTTATGTTAGTTTGCTAGTACACTGTGGTGCAAAGCTTAATCTTCTCTATGTGATGACACCTTTATCTATTGCCAGTATGTTCATCTCAGTTTCCATCATGATGTTAACTTTATTAGTTTATAGACTGATCGTAGTAGGGCTTACCAGTCTTTTTGACTGACCTGTTTTCTTTCGCTTCTTTTCTTCCGTTCCCCCCCCCCCCAGGTTCTCAGGGAGGGAACAGTGGTGCTTAGCTTGGATCACTTGCTTGTTTGCTGGATAGCTCATGTATGTCTGGACATTGAGCTCGCTATGGTTTATCATCTTTATTTTGGGGATAGCACTATGTATTTCAGTATTTCTGTTTATGATGTACTAAACATGTTTATTTTGGCAGTTGACTTTATGATGTACTAGACTTGTTTTGAGATGGTTTGAGATATTCCGCTGTTTTATTCTCACTTACTCTATTTTACATATATATTTATGTTCTTGTTCTGCCTTGATATATCATTGTGCATGCTTACCCAGTTCTAACGCCCCCCAGAAGCTAGTGCCCCCGAAAGAGTGACCATAGCGGAGGTGGGGTGTTACAAATTTGGTATCAGAGCATATGGTTTACAAGAAAGAACAAAAAGTTTTTTTTTTTAAAAAAAAAAGACTTTTGAAAAACTATTTTCAAAACAGTATAAAGTATTTTCCAAAGAAAAGTCTAGTATTTTAAAAGGGCTATTCCCCAAAAAGCCATTAGCGTTATCCTTCGTTCCCTTGACCTAATCTTATCTTATCCTTCGTTTCAGTATGGCTGAGGATCTTGCCATCCCGGATGGAGTAAATGTGCCACTCTTGTATAGGAGACTTCTAGAAGCTAGGGCGGCAGCCGGCCCCGCAAACCCTACTCCCACTCCTCCTCCTGTAGTTGAGAATCCTCCCCCTAATGTCCCTCCTCCGGTGGTCCCTCCAGTGGTTAATATTCCTCCTCCCGTTGCTAATGTTCCTCCCCCTCCTGTTGCTGAGGCTCCTCTTCCTCCTCCTCCCCCTCAGCATCCTCGGGTTGAGTTCACGAAGGTTTGTAAAGACTTCAAGGCGATGGGAGGCAAGAATTTCCTAGGCACGGAATCTTTTGTTGAAGCTAGGAATTGGCTGAAAGACACTGAGGACTTGTTTGCTATCTTTGGGATTGATGACGAGAGGAAGATCTTATTGACAGTGTGGCTTTTGAAGGATGAAGCGGCCTATTGGTGGGAGGTCACCAATGGGACGAGGCCCGTTGAGACTTGGGCCGATTTGAGGGCTAGATTTGTGGCCAAGTTTCTATCTTCTTCTGAGGCGAATTTACAGATGGAGAAGTTCATTGCATTAAAGCAAGGTGATATGTCTGTTAAGGAGTATGTGAACAAGTTTAATCAGCTGGCCCGTTTTGGTTTGGATATGGTGAACACTCCTGAGAAGAAGGCTCTTCGATTTGCTAGAGGATTGAATGAGCCGCTGCAGGGTTTGGCGATGTCACATATTCCGCATGGGGCTACTTTTGAGAGTTTGGTCGATATGGCTCTACTTCAGGGAGATGGAAAGAAAGAGGTCAAGTCGAGTGATACTCAAGCAAAGAAGACTGATTCTCAGGGTAAAGGCAATCAAGGTGGTCAAAGCAGTCAGGGGAATCAGAGCAAGAACAAGAAGGGAAACAACAACAAAGGCAAGGGAAAGTGCAATTACTGTGGTGCGCCTGGACACTTTGCTAAGGATTGTAGGAAGAAGAAAAGGAAGCTTAGTGGTGGATGTTTTTCCTGTGGTGAGACTGGACATTTCAGCAAGGAATGCCCAAAGAAGAAAGGACAGGCTGGACCTTCAGGAGGGCAAGTTCATGCTCTCAATACTGCTCCAGTTCCCGATCGAGGTAGTGTTTCTGTTGAGAACCTTGTTTATGTTTCCGATCTTCCAGTTCGTACCTTGTTTGATTCTGGTGCATCACATAGTTTTATTTCATCTGATCTTGTTGATAGTTTGCACCTTAGTACTAGCTTAGTGGATGATCCCGTTTGTGTTTCGAATCCCATTGGGGGTTCTGCTCATCTATCTATGATATGTGAGGATCTGAGGATCTCTATACTCAGTGTAGAGTTCTTGTGTAGTGCGTATGTTCTTGGTTTCAGGGGATACGGATTGATTTTGGGCATGGATTGGCTGTCTAGACATGGAGCCATCCTTGATTGTGAGCATAGGGTTGTGAGGCTTGTGACTCGCCTTGGCAACACCTTAGAGATTTCATGCAATCCGAAGGATCCCGTCATGTTGTGCTATCTTGAATCTCTCGACTCGTCAGAGGAAGCCTTCAGTCTGTAAGGGTGGTCCGAGATTATCCAGATGTTTTTGAAGAAGTTAAGGGGTTGCCCCCTAAACGAGAGATTGATTTTCGCATTTATCTGGTGGATAATGCTAAGCCTGTTTCTTTGCCCGTTCGGCACATGGCTCCGCGTGAGAGACGGGAGCTCAACAAGCAAGTAAAGGAGTTACTTGAGAAGAACTTCATCAGACGAAGTATATCCGAATGGGGAGCGCATGTGGTGTTTGCTACTAAGGCAGATGGTTCTCTTCGACTCTGTGTGGACTATAGAGAATTGAATAAGCTGACTAAGAAGAACAGACACCCGTTACCGAGGATCGATGATCTCTTTGACCAGCTTGTTGGTGCTTCTATTTTCTCTCAGCTTGATCTTGCTACTGGATTTCATCAGCTCAGAGTGGCTGAAGATAGTATAGACAAGACTGCATTCAGAACTCCAGATGGATTCTTTGAATGGCTTGTTATGCCGTTCGGTTTGACGAATGCACCCGCGTATTTTGTGGACTTGATGAGTAGGGTGTTTCGAGAGTTCTTGAACAAGTTTGTCGTGGTCTTTGTGGATGATATTCTGATCTTCTCCAAGGATGAAGAAGAGCACGCGAGACATCTTGTAGAGGTGATGGACACGCTTAGAGCGCATCAGTTAAAGGCCAAGTTCTCCAAGTGTCACTTTTGGAGAAGGGAAGTTAGATTCCTTGGGCATATCGTATCCAAGCAAGGCTTAGCGGTGGATCCCGCTAAGGTGGCTGCAGTTCAGGATTGGAAGACTCCAAGGAATGCAACCGAGGTGAGGAGTTTTCTAGGTCTTGCGGGTTTTTACCGGAAGTTCATCAAGGACTTCGCGAAGATATCCGCTCCTCTTACTAAGTTGACGAAGAAGCACTTAGTTTTTGCTTGGGATATGGACTGTGAGCTTGATTTTCAGAGACTCAAGAGAGCCCTTACCTCAGCACCAGTTCTAGCTTTACCCGATGGTGGTAAGATGTTTACCGTGTACACTGATGCTTATGGCACGGGATTGGGCGCCGTTCTGATGCAAGAGGGCAGAGTTATATGTTTTGGTGGTAGGCAACTTAAGGTGCATGAGAAGAATTATCCCACTCATGATCTAGAGCTGGCAGCGATAGTATATGCACTCAAGGCTTGGCGTCATTATCTTCTGGGAGAGAGATTTGAGCTGTATACTGATCATAAGTCTTTGAAGTATCTCTTTTCGCAGAAGGATCTGAACTTGAGGCAGCAAAGATGGATGGAATTCTTGGCGTCCTATGATTTTGATATAGCCTATACCCCTGGCAAGGGGAATGTTGTAGCGGATGCGTTGAGTAGAAAAAGGTTGACACTAAGTCCTCTATTTGTTGAGATGAAGAATTTAGAGTTCTTGGCAACCTTTGATTTCTCTTTGGCGGTTGAGTCGATGACCGGCTCTTTAGCATCTCTTGAGCTCAGGCCTACCCTTTTGGATCAAGTTGGGGCTTCGCAGAAGGAAGACCCTCGGATAATTGAGATTATGGATAAGCTGATTCGAGGGGAGACATCTAGTCACCTTGCTCGATATTCTATAGATGATAAGGGTTGGCTGAGGAGAGACGGGAGGCTTTGTGTTCCGATGGTAGAAGACTTGGTGAGGAAAGTTCTTGATGAAGCACATCGTTCCAAGTTGACTATACATCCAGGCGGTGATAAGATGTATAAAGATATGAAGCGTATTTTCTTCTGGCCTGGAATGAAGAAGGATGTTGCAGAGTTTGTCTCTAGATGTGTTGTTTGTCAGAGAGTAAAAGCCGAGTCGAAGAAGCCCGGTGGGCTATTGCATCCTCTAGAGGTCCCGCTATGGAAGTGGGAGAGTATTTCTATGGAGTTTATTGATGGGCTTCCAAGGTCAAGGAAAGGGAATACGAGCATTTGGGTCATTGTAGATAGACTTACGAAGAGTGCTCATTTTATTCCAGTAAAGAGCAAAAGGACCGCATCTGGACTAGCATCAGTATATCTTCGTGAGATAGTACGACTACATGGAGTCCCTTCCAGCATAGTCAGTGACCGAGACCCCATCTTTACAAGTCAATTCTGGAATAGCTTGCAAGAGGCTATGGGCACGAGGTTGAACCTGAGTACGGCTTATCACCCACAAACGGACGGCCAAACAGAAAGGGTGAATAGGGTACTTGAGGACTTGTTGAGGCTTTGCATTCTGGATTTTGGTGGTACTTGGGAAGACCATCTTCCTCTTGTTGAGTTTGCATATAATAACAGTTATCAGGCAAGCATAGGGATGGCACCATTTGAAGCTTTATATGGGAGGCCGTGCAAGTCACCTACATGTTGGTGGGAGACTACAGATAAGCTCATACTTGGACCTGACATGATTAGAGATACATCCGAGAAGGTCGAGTTGATTAGAAGACGGATGAAGGCGGCCCAAGACCGACAAAAATCCTATGCTGATAAGCGAAGATCCGATTTGGAGTTTGATGTTGGGGACATGGTTTTCGTAAAGGTTTCTCCTTTGCGGAATGTGGTCCGATTTGGAGCTGTTGGGAAGTTAGCACCGAGATTTGTTGGACCCTTCCCTATCATAGAGAGAATTGGGAAGATGGCTTATAAAGTGCAATTGCCCGAGAAGCTGTCCGGAGTACATAATGTCTTTCATGTCTCGCATCTCCGAAAGTGCCTACATGAGTCCGCTGAGGTGGTTGAACCTAGCATTCTTGAAGACGTGGAAGTAGAGAAAGAGGCAACTTTGAGGAGAGCTCCGATTCGTATCTTGGGGACGGAGACCAAGAAGCTAAGGAATCGAGAGGTCAAGTTGGTGAAGGTTCAATGGGGTGAAGCCGAAGAAGAAGCAACTTGGGAAACCGAGGAGAAGATGCGTGGGCTTTATCCATTCCTTTTTGAGGGTACACTCTCAATCTCTTTCCTTTGTTAGCATATCTTTCTCTTTGCTATCCATGTTTATCTAGTTATCATGTTAATCTTGTCATGAGAACCTTAGGTAGAAACCCTTTGGATGAAACATGTGTTTGGGACATGTTATGTTTGATGGTTGCAGGTGGTTGCAAGTGTTTGCAAGTGGTTACTCGTGGATGCATGATACACATTAGGCACTAGATCGGCTCACACACTCCTCATATTGCATGTGCATGAGTGTTTATGCTTATTCTTGGATGAAATTTGTATGCCATCACATGGATGTTGCATATGGATGTATGATTGAGCACGCATGTAGATATTATACATTATGTTAGGGATTTGCATACATATGGATACATTTCACTAACATATTTTGCATTGATCTTTGCATTAGATAAGTACATAAACACACACTTTTGCATATGTTCATACAGCATTTAGAATCTTTTAAGGACAATGATTGCTCGTGGATGATGCTTTGAGTAGAAGGATGATTGGATGGTAGGATACGTTCTTCCTAACTTGAAGATTTCGGGGACGAAATCCTTTAAGGAGGGGAGAATGTAACAACCCGTATTTTCAAAAACCTGTTATAACATAAATCGAGGCAGAATTTAATTCTAAAATCTGAATCAAGGGAAACGGGCTATGCCATTGCGTTCGTCTCGGAAAAATACGCGAAATAGAGTCCGAGTTTTCGAAAATCGGAGTCCGTATGACCCGATTAAGGCCCATTGAAGTTTTCAAGAATTTCCATATTAAAAACCAGATTTAAATTTTAAGTTCAAAAACAAGGATTAGGGCTAACTGGCGCAGGCGGGAAAATTCCCGCCAGGACCCCCATGTCGACAGGCATGTCGACAGGGTCCCCAGGGTGTCGACAGCCCTGTCGACACAGGGTGGCTGGGCAGTTTTGCCTGGCGCACCATTTTTGATTGGGCTTGGTTGTGTGGCTTGGTTCTAGAGAATTCCGAAATCTGATGGACCTAATTCAACCTAGGGTTAATCCTATGGTCTAAATCACTAGCCTAATCTATAAATAAGACCCTAACCTACCCTAAATCACTCATTATTCATTCTAGCAACCAAACTATGTCAAATTGAATTCTCAAATGGCCTCCACCTAAAAACCCTAGCCTTCACCCTCTTCAAAAATCATTCCTATGAAGATTTTGATGTTCATACAAGCTTTTCTAAGTTGTATGAATGATCATTAGCTTGCATACATCATCAAGTTGCAAGCTTTATTTGCTAAGCTAGAGTTTTTGGGATTTTTGTTAATTGGAGCTTTGTTTTGGGTTTTTATATGCTTGCATAAAGGGCTTCTCAATCTTTATTAGTAGATTTGTGTCTTCATAATATTTGTAAGCCCTCTTACCTTCATTTTAGAAACTCTAAAGTTAATATGTGATGAAAGTTGGGATTTATGCATGTTTAATAAGTTATGCATGCTTATGCGAGTTCACTATGCTATGTTATGCATGTTTAATGAGTTATGCATGCTTATGTGAGTTCACTATGCTATGTTACACATGTTTGATAAGTTATGCATGTTTATGCAAGTTCACTATGCTATGATTTGCAAGTTTAACAAGTTATGCATGTTTATGCAAGTTCACTAAGTCATGATTTGCAAGTTTAACAAGTTATGCATGTTTATGCAAGTTCACTAAGCCATGATTTGCAAGTTTATTGAGTTATGCATGTTTATGCAAATTCACTATGCCATGATTTGCAAGTTTAACAAGTTATGCATGTTTATGCAAGTTCACTATGCTAAGTTATGCAAGTCCAACATGTTATGCATGTTTATTATGATATGTAAGATTTATCATGTATGTTGTGCCAAGTTCCCTCTTTCTATCCTTTATGCATTATGACGAATATGTAAGCGATAGAATGACGTTGGGGGGTTTTTGGGTAAAACTTAAAATACATGAAAATATAAGATTGGGAATTTACCTATTAAGTTAGGTCTACCCCTTGGGAATTTACCTATTAAGTTAGGTCTACCCAAGTATTTGTTAAACTTGTGAGTATGTTTTGAAAATAAAGTGGACATGACACTTAGAAAACATAAGTGTGGCCAACTCGAGGTTGGGTTGAGTTTGTAGCGTAAACCTACCCGGAACCGACCGGCTTAACTAGTTGCTACAAACAATAGGACCCAATGTGAGAAGTTGGTCATGTGTACCTGGGACCCGAGGTTAGACCAAGTTGTGGTGTAAAGCTACCCGGACCCGCCCGGCTTAACTAGTAACCGCAACAAAGTCTAATGTGAGAGGTTAAGGTACAATTAAATTAATGCCTCATGATTAGGGTTAAGTCATGGCCCACTAATACTTAACCAATTTTGGGGATACGAGGGATTAAATGGGGTTAAGTGGTGAACTGTTGGTTACACTTAACTAATTTAATCCATGATTAGTGAGGGGTTAAACCACACTTAACCCTCTTAGAAAACCCTAGCAACGTGGTCTGTTCCAGCAGTAATCCCAGTTTGGTATCATTCACAACCCTAGAGGCTAGGCTAGGGCGGGGCACGATTACTGGACTGATGTAAGCGACCAAAGCGACGGCTCAGTGGTACAGCGGTGTGGGTCCAGGCGGGCTACGGACGTGCACGTAGTCCGGTGTTGGACAAACTCGAGGCACAGGTACCAGTAGGTTTAGACTGTGCATTATTACTTAGGTGTCTGGGGTTGACACCCGAGGGCTTGATACACCCGAAGGTGGACCCAGCACAGTCTGACTACAACCATATGTGGGCCATATGGACACCAACACTTGACGTGTTAGGTTTATAGGGAGCCGATCGACTAGACCGTTGGGCTGGACCTTGTATTAAGGTCACCTCATGCTATTGGGCCAAAGTTTGGGCTGAGGGATCAATGCCTATTATGTTAGTTTGCTAGTACACTGTGGTGCAAAGCTTAATCTTCTCTATGTGATGACACCTTTATCTATTGCCAGTATGTTCATCTCAGTTTCCATCATGATGTTAACTTTATTAGTTTATAGACTGATCGTAGTAGGGCTTACCGGTCTTTTTGACTGACCTGTTTTCTTTCGCTTCTTTTGTTCCGTCCCCCCCCCCCCCAGGTTCTCAGGGAGGGAACAGTGGTGCTTAGCTTGGATTGCTTGCTTGTTTGCTGGATAGCTCATGTATGTCTGGACATTGAGCTCGCTATGGTTTATCATCTTTATTTTGGGGATAGCACTATGTATTTCAGTATTTCTGTTTATGATGTACTAGACATGTTTATTTTGGCAGTTGACTTTATGATGTACTAGACTTGTTTTGAGATGGTTTGAGATATTCCGCTGTTTTATTCTCACTTACTCTGTTTTACATATATACTTATGTTCTTGTTCTGCCTTGATATATCATTGTGCATGCTTACCCAGTTCTAACGCCCCCCAGAAGCTAGTGCCCCCGAAAGAGTGACCCTAGCGGAGGTGGGGTGTTACAGGACTTCGGCTCCGACAACTTCTTTTTGGACTTCTTCTTTTCCGAACTCTAAAACCAACAATGGCTATCTCCAAAAATAGCTAAACATTCTTCCTTTTCTCCACATTCTACAAAAAGAAAATCGGTTGTACTTGTAATAAAAAAAGCAAATCATAGGCAATGACTTGTCGAACCATTATAAAAATCTTTGTGTGCTCCCTATTTTTACTTGTTTTCGGTACTCTATCTCTGTTTCTCGTGTGTACATATCACACGTTGGGGGTTGATTGCCACAAGTGACCAACTTTTGACGTCAACACTATTGATATTACATTTTTCTGGTATTGAGATATCATATTGTTCGAGGAACCCTAAATGATGTCAGAGTAAATGATTATCAACAAGGGTGTTTCTAGTGCATCATAGATTCTTAACGAATATTTATATCATTGTATTAAGCATAAAATATGGATTCTGGAAATGCACTGGAGTTGGAACCTCATATCGAATCGAATGAATCTTTCTTTCCATGTAAATCAACTTTTGCATATAGTTAATAGGACAACCAAATTACAAATTATGTCTTCGTACCAGAAAACTTTCAATTAGCCATAAAATGACCTGGAAGAAACTAAAAGCCAAAGCTAATGTGAAGGGGTGCTAAAAAAAAAAGCAAGCCTTCGTCACAATCAGAGCCATTCCTTCAATACTTGCTTAAAACCCAAAGGGCTTGGTTATCAGAGCAATTATCTTCAAGCACGAAGAAGGAAGCTTGGTATGTCTTTCGAATTACCCGAAGGATATATACCTAAAGCTCGAGTCTCTATCAGATAATTACAACAAGTGGACGTCATATTCAAAAGAAGACAATTGCCTTGGATGGTATCAAAAAGTTGAGATCTCCTACAATGTCTCTTCTTCCACAAATAACCAAAGTTTCCAGTCCCATAAGAATATATATTCTGCCGATATCTAATCATTATCTCTTATTTTCTATAGGAACTCACTTTCATAAATTACTGGAAGCACTCAATAAGAATTTTATCACGGAAACGGTAGAATAACCCACGTTACCCCTTTCGCGAGTAAATGATTCTACAGGAACTACACCATTTGGGGTGTTAACTATATTTTTAGCTAATATTTTAGGCACTGGAAGGAGGGATTGAAATTTAAACCCTTTTAACCTCCCTATTTAGTGAAAAATTCTTTTGAAAAAAGTATAAATGGATCCTAAGTACAAGAAATCTTGGTATGATTCATAAAGGACTACTTATTCCTCAACAAAGGTTTCGTATAAGCCAAAAGGTAGTAACCACGATTTGGGAAGGAATTCTCACAAAATAAGTACATTTCAAAGGTTTGAGTATCAGCCTAAGAAAAAATATCGGACATCCATATGGTCTAACAAAGGAAAAGAAATCATCTTCCCTTCGTGCAATCAACAGTAAAGTAATAAAGAAGGATTAATTATAACATTGGATCAGTCTCTGGAAGAAAGGAAAGTATTTCTCTTTACAACAAAACAGCAACCCGACAAAGATGTTAGGTCAAATAAATCTGAGCATGGGTCTTCTGATCTGATAGTACCTGAGTTAGCCTTTGTGGATGTAAGGATCTGTAACAGCCCACATTTTACGCATCGGACGATCATAAAATATTTTTATTTTATTCCATGAGGGTTGGATCATTCTCATCTTTTGATAGGTTGCTTATGGGGATGTGAGACATGTCCATAATTTTTACCAATTTTGTTTGTGACCATCTTGCCCCTGTCAGTCTTGTACAGGGCATAACTTTTGACTTAGGTCAAATTAGAGGGTGAGACCTGTGCCATTGTAAAGGAATTGATGGTTGCCTTTCCGTAGAGTGGTTACATAAAAGATTTGGCTCAGCGGTTTGGGAGAAATCGTTGTTTTAAGGTTTTTCAGTTGGTTGTCCAAGTTTTGGGAGTCTAATGGGCTGATTTTTGGGAAGGCCCATTGGTGGGTTGATGAATGGGTATAAATAAGGGGTGAGGGATATAGGAAATGGTTTAGTTTCTCATTCTCCTATTTGGTGCCTTATGCTCCTGTTTCCTCTAACACCTTTCCACCATTAGAAATCATAATCCTATGAGGGAAATTAAAGATCTGCACCATTGGAGGCCAGATCTACATCAATTGAGGCAACGATTCATCGGATCAAGGTGTTTGGTGCGAGGTGCTTGCTGTCCGGATTCATACTCTATTGATTTGAGGTTGTTTTGGAGGATCGGTGAGTGATTTACATCTCTCACATGAATGCAATGAAGTATTTGAGTGTTTGTGCATGTTTTTATCATATTTAAGTGTTTTACCTTGGATCTACACCATGTTTAGTCCATGTTCACATGAATCACCTTATGATCTCATCTAGTAAGCTTAAATCATTGATTCTATGTTATTCCATATGATTATGCAAGTTAGATCTTTAGTTTTGTTTATGTGTTCATTCATGATGGTTTTTGGTGTGATTGTGTATGGTTGGGTAAAACTATTGTTTTCATGTTGTTAATGGATTCATATCGTATTTTTGATCATATTTGATGGGTTAGACAAGTTGATTTTGTCAAATCTAATGTTTGGCGAAGTTTTGGTGGGAATCGAAGTGGAATTAGTAAAGTGCAGGTTTTGGGTCGCACGCAAGGGGTCATTCGCAACTGGAATAGTTTCTTGGAGGACAAGACAGAAAAAGGGATCGGTCGCACGAAGAAGAAGCGATCAGGGTCAGTCGTGCAAGTGGAAAAAGCCCGGGGTTTTGGATTTAAGAAGAAGGTGATCGGTCGCTCTTGGTGTCGGGTCGGTCGTGCATTCCTAGATGGTTGTTTAGTTTGAGCGAACTTGGGTGACGGGTCCGAGCGAGCCTATAGGTGAATTAATCCAATCGGTCGGTCATCTACTGGTCGTGCAAGGATGAGCTGGTCATTTGTAACACCCCGAATTTTTAAACGACATTAAAGAGAATAAATTAAATAATAATTAATTTAATGTTCAGAATTAGAGGAAACGGACTGCACCATTGCGTCCTTCTTGAAATTCTGGTAAAGATAGATATTTTGTTTGCGTAAAATGGACACCATATGAAGAAGTTATGAAGATTTTAAGTTTTTAAACGCATAGGAATATTTTATATATACGCATGAGTCAGAGGTGAGTCAATGATGAGTCAGAATCCTATCCAGAAGATTCAAATTCAAAAAATTCTTCTAAGCCGCAAAATTCCAGCTCTAGGGGGTCGACCCCTCTAGAGGGGTGTCGACCTAGGAGTCGACCCCCCTAAATGGGTGTCGATCTAGGGGTCGACCCACTCACAGGGGTGTCGACACCCCTAGGGCAGTGGTGGCACTCGGTTTCATGGGGTCTGGCACCTATATATATGTGTCATATTTCTCATATTCTCTTCATTGGGAGTCATGGAGGCCATATGCTGCTGGAGTGTGAACTGAACCGTTTCTACAACGACATATTCTATAAATCCAATACAGAAATTCTAGATCCGTTCTTCCTAAGTTCTCTAAACCTAACACTGTGAGTTTCTAGATTACTTTTATGTTTAGATAAATAAAAGTATGCTTTTATAGACAATGAATTGGATATGTTGTAAAGTATGATTCTGTGTTAATGTGAAATTCTATCCTATGTCATGACATATTTAATTTTCTAGATCTAATATAATTGTGGTGATTTGATTATGATGTATATATGGATCTTGACTTGTAACAATGTTATGATGGATGTACGTCTATTAATTTGGACAACTATGACATTACTTGGATTAGATCTTTATGTTAATCACCTTTCACCTGTCATATTGTGATACATTGATATATGTTGTAAGCTTAACGTGTGAATCTACCTTTTGATCTAAACATGTTGCTATGTCACCATAATTATGCTAGGTCTAGATAATTGGACACCTAATGTTAAATCTAGATCTCATTATGCTTGCTTAAACATCATAGTGATTGCCACAAGTTAATAGTTTAATGTCCACTTTATTATGATGTTAATCACATGTCCATTCACTTTGTTATTATGCTAGTTTATGTTCATGTTTATGCCAAGACATGTTGAAACTATCGCCCTTGCCATATTCCTTTTTTTTTATTATAGCTAGGCTACTTTATGGGCTAGACGCCGCCAAAATACATACGAATACGTTAGAGAGAAAACGGGGAAAAAGGGATTATAATTGGCATGATTAATGTCATGTTTAATAGGAAATGGACATGTAATTCAAATGGGAAAACATAGAAATAGTTACCTATAATGACATAGGTAGAATTGGATTAATTTGGAATGTTTAGTAATTTACAATTAGGGATTGTAAATTGTACTTATGACACGAGGTTAAGTTACATTAGTGGTGGAAGTCTGCCTGGACCCGACCGGCATGTCCAGCATCCACTAATATTGAACCTATTGTGGGAGGTCTAAGTACGCAAATACGAATCGGGCTAAGACACGAGGTTAGGCCCAACTGTAGAATAAGATTGCCTGGACCTGACCAGCATATCCAGCATCCACACGTTGTAGGCCTAATGTGGGAGGTCTAGCCCATTATAACCATAGTTGGACATGGTAATGAAATGGACTACTTAACCTAATTTAATATGATTATGGACTTTAGTTAGGGTTAAGTAAAAATTGGATGGGTAGTGGTGGGTTAAGTAAATTAGAGGGGGTGGGTAATATGTATATATAGGCCCACGAACTTAATGGTTATGTAATTAAAGACACCTAGTGGTTTACATAACCAGTAAACAATGTAATAGGGTTATGTAATTAAAGACACCTAGTGGTATACATAACTGATAGATAATGTAATGAAGTTATGTAATTAAAGACACCATTTAGGGTAAGCATAACTAGTGTAGGGCTATGTAATTAAAGACACCTAAGCATATACATAGTCAGTGGAAAACCTAGTGGGGGATACAATACAAGGGGGAGAGCTTGTATCATATTACGTAGGACCCATTTCTGTTAGTAACCCGGAATTGGTATCAAGTAAGGACCTCCGTACTAGGCGGAGAAAGGGGCACGCTTACTGATTGATTATAAGAGATCCAAACGAGGCGGATGGTGTGGGCGGCGCAAACCGACCGGGGACATGTGCGTGCATGGGCCGGGCAAAGGGGGCTAAGACGACCGTGATACCAGTAGATATGGTTGTGCACATCATTTGATTGCCACTTTAGGAAGTGATACCTCCTACTGTGGGGCTAGCACAGGATGTCTACAAGTTGGGGAGCTGATCGATTAGGGTAGTGGTTATGGTATACTTGGATGTATGACCTAAGCTTACCAACTCATAGTAGAAGGGATCATCTCATTTCAGTTATACTAGTAATAATGCAGAGTAATCATTAGTGAGGCACATACACCTTAACTTGCTTACCTTGTCACACCTGCCATTTATATAGTGATCTCTCTCTTATCTACTTTATATGCATATCATGTTGCTCTTAATTATCTACTGGCTAAAAGTAACTAGACTCGTCAGACTTTATGTCTGACCCTATTGTTTCTCCTTCTTTCTTCCGTTGCCCCCTTCCCCCCCCCCCTCCTCGGTTCTCTGGGAGGAAACACTCAGACTTAATCAGATTCAGATATCATCTTGCTAGGAGCTACTTCTGAAGTATGGATCAAGTCCTTGTCTCTACTATGGCTTAACTCTTTTTATTGGGGAAATGATGTTTTTTATTTACTTATGTACTCTGATGGTGCAAGACAGAAGTATTTTTATTGTAATTGTTTTTGTGACTTATGAAATTGTGGACCACGGTATTATGACTTATGTTTGAAATAGAAGTTTAAATTTTCCGTTGCTGCCTTATTTATATCTGTCTTGTGATTATTTTGTGTCTGTTTACTTATAGTGCCTCACGAAACATAATGCATTCCCTTAGTGAGTGACATTAACGGATATGGGGTGTTTAACTTGGTGTCATAGCTGAAGGTTACTAGACTAGATAAAAGTGTTTGAAAATTATTTTAAAAAAGAATTTAAAAGGAAAGCATTTTCTAAAAGATATTCTATTTTGAAATACATTCCCCAAAAAGCTATATGTAGTATCCTTCGGTCCTTTATCTAAATTTCTTCCTTTTCCCTTTTTCAGCATGTTTGGTGAACAAAACATCCCTAATATCCTGAGGGCCGTCACAATACCCGGATGGTTCCGTAGGTGTTTGGAGGCCACAACGCCTGCCGAAGGCCAAGAAAACGTCCCCCCCAGCAGCACTAGTTATTCCTCCTCCTCCTCCCCTTCCAAGAGATAACTTTTCCAAGATCTGCAAAGACTTCCGGGCTATGGGAGGAAGGCCATTACATGGGAACGAGACATTCACAGAAGCTCGGAATTGGCTTAAGGAGACTGAGGACTTATTCGTAATCTTTGAAGTGGAGGATCGAAGAAAAATTCAATTAGCTGCTTGGCTGTTAAAGGACGAAGCCTCATTTTGGTGGGAAATCACCCAAGCTGGACGTCCGATGGAAACTTGGGAAGACTTTAGATAGAGGTTCGAAATGAAATTTCTTTCCCAAGCAGAGAGAAGCATATAGATGGAGTGGTTCTTAGCACTTATATAAGGAAATATGACGGTGAAGGAGTATGTGAACAAGTTCAACCAACTGGCAAGGTTCGGGCTAGAGTTTGTAGATACACCGCACAAAAGGGCTTTGCGGTTTGCTAAGGGGATGAATGAACCTCTGCATGGTTTAGCTATGTCCCATGTTCCAATGGGGGCCACCTTTGAAAATCTTGTTGATATGGCCCTAATGCATGAGGAGGACAAGGGAGAAAAGAAGGAAACAAAGACTAAGGGGACACCGCAAAATAAGAAGGTGTGGCCCAAGAAGGGGCAGCAACAGCAGCAACAATAACAGAAGAAAGGGGGAAAAGATGATAAAGGCAAGGATAAGAGGAAATGTCATAACTCTGGAAAGGAGGGCCACCTGAACAAAGATTGTAAGAGAAGGAAGGCCAGTTGCTTTAATTGCGGAGAGGTCAGACACTTCTTTAAAGAGTGCCCGAAGAAACAGGGATCACAGGGACAAAGGCAAAGTGCAGGGACTTTTGGAGGGAAGGTGCATGCTCTCGCGATATGTGCTCCTGAAAGAGGTAGAAAAATTTCTGTAGAAAGTTTAGTTTCTCTTTCAAACTATCCAGTTAAAATACTTTTTGGTTCTGGTGCTTTACACTTGTTTATATCTAGTTCTGTGGTTGAATCTCTGCATTTTATTACTAGTATGGTAGTATATCCCGTAGTTGTTTCAAACCTTATTGGTGGTTCAGCTCATTTATCGATGATTTTTCGGGGTTTGAAAATATCTATGTTAGGCGTCGAGTTTGAATGCGATGCATATTTGCTCGGGTTTATGGGCTATGGGTTGATTCTAGGAATGGATTGGCTTACCACGTATGGGGCCATTCTGGATTGTGAGAGGAGGGTTGTTAGACTCCCGACTTGTCATGGGAAGACCCTCGAAGTTTCTTCTGACCCCCAAGGGACTGTTATGCTTAGCTTCCTAGAGTCTTTAGATACATCCATAGATGATTTGCAATATGTTCCAGTAGTTCGAGATTATCCCGATGTTTTTGATGAGGTACGGGGTTTACCTCCAAGACGTGAGATCGACTTCCGCATATATCTGGTGGACAATGTAAAGCCAGTTGCATTACCAGTGCGCCATATGGCTCTAAGAGAAAGGAGGGAGCTGAGTAAGCAAGTAGGGGAGCTACTTGGAAAAGGGTTTATCAGACGAAACATATCTGAGTGGGGTGCTCTAGTAGTATTCGCAACTAAAGCGGATGGTTCGCTTCGTTTGTGTGTTGAATATAGAGAGTTAAATAAGCTCACCAAGAAGAATAGGCACCCGCTTCCGAGGATTGATGATTTAATTGATAAGCTTGTCGGGGCCTCGGTATTTTCTCAATTAGACGTGGCTACGGGGTTCCACAGCTGAAGGTGGCTGAGGACAGCATAGATAAGACTGCTTTCAGAACTACAGACGGTTTCTTTGAATGGCTACGTATGCCATTTGGGTTGACAAATGCACCCGCCTATTTTGTTGATTTGATGAGTAGGTTGTTTCGGGAGTTCCTAAGAAAATTCATCATTGTCTTCGTTGATGATATTTTGATCTTCTCCAAGAGTGAAGAAAAGCATGCCCAGCATTTGGGAGAAGTTCTGAAAACTCTCCGTGACCATCAGCTAAAAGCAAAGTTCTCCAAATGCCATTTCTGGAGAAAGGAGGTGAGATTCTTGGGGCATGTAGTCTCCAAAGAAGGGATAGCTGTAGATCCCGCTAAAGTGGTTGTAGTACAAGATTGGCAGATTCCTAAAAATGCAACCAAGGTGAGAAGCTTTCTTGGGCTGGCAGGTTATTATAGGAAGTTCATTAAGGACTTCGCGAAGATATCAGCCCCTCTCACCAGGTTGACAAAGAAGAATTTGACATTTTCATCGGATATAGACTGTGATGCTACTTTCTAACGATTAAAAAGGGCTCTGACAACAGCCCCAGTCTTGACTTTGCCCCCATGGGAGTAAAGTGTTTACTGTTTACACTGATGCGTGTGGTACAGGGCTTGGTGCGGTTTTGATGCAAGAAGGGAAAGTAATATATTATGAGGGTAGACAGTTGAGAGTTCATGAGAAGAACTACCCCACACATGATCTAGAGCTAGCCGCCATAGTATTCGCGTTAAAGACGTGGCATTATTATTTACTTGGAGAAAAGTTTGAGTTATACACTGATCATAAATCTCTCAAGTATCTATTCTCACAGAAGGATCTCAACTTAAGGCAACAACTGTGGGTGGAGTTCTTAGCTTCGTATGATTTTGAGATTTCTTATACCCCCGGCAAGGGTAATGTGGTGGCAGACGCACTAAGTAGGCAGAGGGTGACCTTGAGTCCCCTGTTTGTGGAAAGACAGAACTTGGAGTTCATATCAGCTTTTGATTTTAGACCCTCCATCGAGGTTTTGCCTGATTTGTTTGCATCCTTGGAGATAAGACCAACTCTTGTGGATCAGATAGGAATTTCGCAACAAGGTGAACCACAGATTCTAGACATCATGGATAAGCTCAGAAGAGGGGAGACTTCTAGTCACCTCAGTAGGTATGCCATAGATGAAAAGGGGTGGTTGCGACGATATAGAAGGCTTTGTGTTCCTCAAACTAGAAGCTTGATAAAGGCAGTCCTAGAAGAAGCCCACCATTCTAAGATGATCATTCATCCAGGAGGTGACAAGATGTATAGAGATATTAAGAGGGTTTCTTTTGGGCTGGGATGAAGAAGGATGAAACAGCCCATACCTCCGTTCATGCAAGATATTGTCCCCAACTTAACCACCGTATAGGTGTGGGGTTTTGTACCTCAAAAGGCCTCGGCGTTAGTAAGAGATTGACTCTACTATATAAGTACCCGCTTCATACAGGCTTCCACAATGTGGGACTTAGGGGTGTTACATTCACCCCTCCTACAGAGCCCAACGTCCTCGTTGGCTCACAAACACCTCACCCAGGCACTATGGTCCACACAGGAGCCACAATTCCGACTAGGTATTGGCTCTGATACCATTGTAACAGCCCGCACCTCTGTTCACGTAAGATATTGTCCCCAACTTAGCCACCATTTAGGTGTGGGGTTTTGTTCCTCAAAAGGCTTCAGCGTTAGTAAGAGATGGGCTTTACTATATAAGTACCCACTTTACACGGGCTTCCACGATGTGGGACTTACGGGTGTTACAAAGGACGTGGCCAAATTTGTTTCTCAATGTTTGGTCTGCCAGCAAGTCAAAGCTGAGTAAAAGAAGCCCGGTGGATTACTTCATCCATTGGAGGTTCTGCAGTGGAAATGGGAGAGCATCTCTATGGATTTCATAGATGGTTTACCTAGATCGAAGAAAGGTAATACCAGTATTTGGGTAATAGTGGACAGACTCACTAAGTGCACTCACTTCATTCTAGTTAAAAGTAAAAGGACAGCACTATGGTTGGCAGTAATTTATGTTCGTGAGATAGTTCGTCTCCACGGAGTTCCTTCCAGCATCGTGAGCGATCATGACCCCATCTTTATCAGCGAATTTTGGAGGAGCTTGAAAGAAGCATTGGGTACACAGTTGTGTTTGAGCACCGCTTATCATCCTCAGACCAATGGGCAAACAGAGAGGGTGAATAAAATTCTAGAAGATTTTTGAAGGTTGTGTATGTTTGACTTCTGAGGGACGTGGGAAGAGCATCTTCCTTTAGTAGAGTTTGCCTATAATAACAGCTATCAGGGTAGCATCGGTATGGCACCCTTCAAAGCATTGTACGGACAACCCTGTAGATCGCCAACTTGTTGGTGGGAATCTACATAAAGATTATTACTTGGACCAGATATGGTTAGGGAAACATCCGAAAATATTGACCTTATTCGACGGCGGATGAAGACATCTCAAGATAGGCAGAAGTCCTATGCAGACAAGAGAAGAACTGACATCGAATTCGAAGTGGGAGACTTAGTTTTTATCAAAGTATCACCTCTGAGTAATGTGGTTCGCTTCGGATCAGTAGGAAAGTTGGCATCTAGGTTTGTGGGACCATTTACCATAACCGAGAGGATTGACTAAATGGCCTACAGAGTAAAGCTCCCAGGAAATTTATCTTGTGTTCATGACGTTTTCCATGTCTCTCTTCTACGGAATTGCCTGCATGACACCGCGGAAGTTGTTGAGCTGAGCATGTTGGAAGTAGTCAAAGTGGAACGGGAGGCGACAGTCCGACGAGTCCCCACTTGTATTCTTGGGTCAGAGGTTAAGAAGCTGTGCAATAAGGAAATCAAGTTGCTAAAAGTTCAATGGGGAGATAACCCAGAAAATGCGACTTGGGAGACCGAAGACAAGATTCATGCTTCGTACCCTTTTCTTTTCGAGGGTATTTTCTTAGCTCCTTTCCTAAGTTTTATCAGTACTTATTTTTGTCAATAGAATATATCTTATCCATAGTAATTTCGACCTTTAGATAGGAATCCTATGGATGTAAACATGTGTTTGAAACATGTTATGTTTGATGGATGCAAGTGGATGCAAGTGTTTGCTAGTGGTTGCCTGTGGACGCATATACGCACACGTTAGGCACTAAGATCAGCTTAATCACTTTCATATTACATATGGATGTGTGTGCATTTTCTTTTCTTTTATGGACGAAAATGGATCAATTGGCATATGGATGTCGCATTTGGACGAATGGGTGTGCACAAACTTGTATGATACAATATGTTTATTTGCATACATATTGGATTCATGGCACTAACATACGTTGCATTAAGGAGGTCAACTGAATCAGTAGACCGCCTGATCTTCGCATTAATGTAGGGACATATACACACACCTTTGCATATATTCATATAAGCATTATAAATCTTTAGGGACAATGGATGTCAGTGATTGGTGGATGAGTAGATGGATGATGGATGGTAGGATATGCACTCTTCTCAACTTAGAGATTTCGGGGATGAAATCCTTTGAGTAGGGGAGAATGTAACACCTCGAAATTTTAAACGACATTAAAGAGAATAAATTAAATAATAATTAATTTAATGTTTAGAATTAGAGGAACGGACTGCACCATTGTGTCCGTCTCGAAATTCTGGTCAAGACAGACATTTGGTTTATGTAAAACGCACACCGTATGAAGAAGTTATGAAGATTTTAAGTTTGTATACGCATAGGAATATTTTATATATACGCATGAGTCAGAGGTGAGTCAGTGATGAGTCAGAATCCTATCCAGAGGATTCAAATTCGAAAAATTCCTCTGAGCGGAAAAATTCCCGCTCCAGGGGGTCGACCCCTTGGAGGGGTGTCGATCTAGGAGTCGACCCCCTTGAAGGGGTGTCGACCTAGGGGTCAACCCACCCACAGGGGTGTCGACACCCCTAGGGTTGAGGTGGCACTCAGTTTCAGGGGGTCTGGCAGCTATATATATGTGTCATATTTCTCATATTCTCTTCATTGGGAGTCATGGAGGCCATATGTTGCTGGAGTGCGAACTGAACCGTTTCAATAATGACATATTCTACAAATCTGATTCAGGAATTCTAGATCCATTATTTCTAAATTCTCTAAACCTAACGCTGTAAGTTTCTAGATTACTTTTAGGTTTAGATAAATAAAAGTATGCTTTGATAGACAATGAATTAGATATGTTGTAAAGTATGATTCTGTGTTAATGTGAAATTCTATCCTATGTCATGATAGATCTAATTTTCTAGATCTAATATAATTGTTATGATTCGGTTATGATGTATATATGGATCTTGACTTGTAACCATTTTATGATGGATGTACATCTATTAATTTGACAACTATGACATTACTTGGATCAAGATCTTTATGTTAATCACCTTTCACCTTTCATATTGTGATACATTGATATATTTTGTAAACTTGACTTGTGAATCTACCTTTTGATCTAAACATGTTGCTATGTCACCCTAACTATGCTAGATCTAGGTAATTGGACACCTAATGTTAAATCTAGATCTCATTATGCTTGCTAAAACATCATAGTGATTTCCATAAGTTACTAGTTTGATGTTATGCCCATTCACTTTGTTATTATGCCAGTTTATGTTCATGTTTATGCCAAGACATGTTGAAACTATCACTCTTGTCATATTCCTTTTTTTATTATAGCTAGGCTACTTTATAGCCTATATGCCGCCAAAATACGTACGAATACGTCAGAGAGAAAACAGGGAAAAAGGGATTATAATTGGCATGATTTATGCCATGTTTAATAGGAAATGGGACAAGTAATTCAAATAGGGAAAACATAGAAATAGTTACCTATAATGACATAGGTAGATTTGGATTAATTTGGAAGATTTAGTAATTTACAATTAGGAATTGTAATTGTGCTTATGACACGAGGTTAGGTTACATTAGAGGTGGAAGTATGCCCGGACCCGATCGGCATATCCAGCAGCCACTAATGTTGAACCTAATGTGGGAGGTCTAAGTACGCAAATACGAATCGGGCTAAGACACGAGGTTAGGCCCAACTGTGGAATAAGACTGCCCGGACCCGACCAGCATATCCACCATCCACACGTTGTAGGCCTAATGTGGAAGGTCTTGCCCATTATAACCATAATTGGACATGGTAATGAAATGGACTACTTAAACTAATTTAATATGATTATGGACTTAAGTTAGGGTTAAGTAAAAATTGGATGGGCAGCGGTGGGTTAAGTAAATTAGAGGGGGTGGGTAATATGTATATATAGGCCCACGAACTTAACCAACAGGTTTATGTAATTAAAGACACCTAGTTGTACACATAACCAGTAAATAATGTAATTGGGTTATGTAATTAAAGACACCTAGTGGTATACATAACCGACAGATAATGTAATGAAGTTATGTAATTAAAGACACCCTTTAGGGTAAGCATAACTAGTATAGGGATATGTAGTTAAAGACATATAAGGGTATACATAGTCAGTGGAAAACCTAGTTGGGTATACAAGACAAGGGGAGAGCTTGTATCATATTGTGTGGGACTCATTTCAGTCAGTGACCTGGAATTGGTATCAAGTAAGGACCTCCATACTAGGCGGAGAAAGGGGCACGCTTACTGATTGATTAAAAGAGATCCAAACATGGCTGATGGTGTGGGCGGTGCAAACCGACCGGGGACATGTGCGTGCATGCGCTGGGCAGAGGGGGCTAAGACGACCGTGACACTAGTAGATATGGTTGTGCACATCGTGGGATTGCCACTTTAGGAAGTGATACCTCCTACTATGGGGCCATCACAGGATGTCTACAAGGTAGGGAGCCGATCGATTAGGGTAGTGGTTAGGGTATACTTGGATTTATGACCTAAGCCTACCAACTCATAGTAGAATGGATCATCTCATTTTAGTTATACTAGTAATAATGCAGAGTAATCATTAGTGAGGCACATACACCTTAATTTGCTTACCTTGTCACACCTGCCATTTATGTAGTGATCTCTCTCTTATCCACTTTATATGCCTATCGTGTTGCTTTTAATTATCTACTCGCTAAAAGTAACTAGACTTGCCAGACTTTATGTCTGACCCTGTTGTTTCTCCTTCTATCTTTCGTCCCCCCCCCCCCCAAGATTCTCAGGGAGGAAACACTCAGACTTAATCAGATTCAGATATCATCTTGCTAGGAGCTACTTCTGAAGTATGGCTCAAGTCCTTGTCTCTACTATGGCTTAACTCTTTTTACTGGGGAAATGATGCTTTTCATTTACTTATGTACTCTGATGGTGCAAGACAGAAGTATTTTTATTGTAATGGTTTTTGTGACTTACGAAATTGTGGACCACAGTATTATGACTTATGTTTGAAATAAAAATTGAAATTTTCCGCTGCTGCCTTATTTATATCTGTCTTGTAATTATTCTGTGTCTGTTTACCTATAGCGCTTCACGAAACTTAATGCATTCCCTTAGTGAGTGACATTAACGAACGTGGGATGTTTCATTGGTCATCACAGTATCTATGAAGAACAAATTCTAAGAACGAAGGCTTTGTGTATAAAAATTCAGACAAAGGTCGAAGCTTATGACTCGGATAGATAGAGCATATACCCCTTCCATTTTGGATCAAAACATATCTTTGCTTATGAAAGGATTATAGAAAAGGATGACAACCAATTCTTGAATATGAGAAATGCTATTCAAAGTTATTCTAAGGGAACCAAGTTTGAAGAAGATATGATAAAAAATTATCACGCTTTTGGACTAAAATGGCAACCAAGCCTTAAGGAACTTAATTCTTGCCATAAACCTAAAGGAACCCCTAAAATGGATGAAATGTTTAAAGAATGCTTTGTATTCAACTACGGGGTCCACACGATCTTAAAAGGAAAGCAACCATAAGAAATAAGATGAACTGCTATCGAACTCGAAGAAATCGAGAATTAAGCATCCCAAAGGAAATTTAAGTCTAAAATAACAAAGAATTTCAGTCTAACTATTTCTATTAAGAACATATACATACTTATTGTTATCACCAAAATAACCAAGGAGAAATCGAGAGCCAAAGTTAAGGTGCACTACAATAGAAAACACTTTTCGCAACAGGCAATATCTGTTGCAGTTGACCAATTACAAAAGGCCCGCGCCTATTGGTATAGCCGGAGTTGTAAAAAGTCGGTTCTTTCTCGCAATATTTTCTGCCTGTTGCAATAAGATGCTGCAGTATACTTTTTTGCAACTTGCCTTTGTTGTTGCAACAGATCATTTTGCAACAACAAATAATAGTTGTAAACTTATAGTAGGCATTCGGCAAACAAGATACTACAACTGTAATTTCCTGTTGCAAATGACTTTACAGCAACTAACAGTTACAGATGCTACATACAATTCACAAATACACCTGCATTCAATAATTTACTATAATAACAGTAAGATATATTACGAAAATATAAACATACATTCCAAAAGTCATTGACAAAACAATAGATTCACACATAATATAAACATGATCCGTATATAATATTATTTCAAATTACATTCAAAGTTTAACATAGTAACAAATGTGATCCATACATAACATAGACGCATACCGTACCAACAATTCCAAAATATATTCCAACGTAACACTTAAAACTAAAAAAAACATACTACACTAGTTGCAATAGAGAATTCTCTCCACTTCGACGTCATCTTGTAGCGACTTTCTTCTCCGCATCAGCAAGCTTGGGAATCAGCCCCCTCTTCTTGTTCTGGACCTCTTTTATCTTCTTTCTAATCCCAATGACTTCAAGTTCATGGACTGAGTGAAACTTAATTAGTTCATGGACTGAATGAAACTTTAAGTTCTTATATATCAATACATGGTATACTAAATGAAATCAGTACATGTTCTACAAGATATTCTGTTCAACTGCGTAGAGAAGGGCCAAACAAAACGCACCAAAACATAGCAAATATGCACCATAATACAGTAAAACTGCACCAAGATACACTGAAAAATCATTTCTATAAGAGTTTCTATAAGAGCATAAGAAGCTGAAAAATCATTTCACCATTGACATTCAACCCCTTCTACAGCAGATAAGGCACTGACTTTTCCTGTATACAGCCTTTCCCACTATCGACTACAGAAAGACGCCTAAACTTCCCTACAATTGAAAGATTATAATTACTTGTATCTTCATCCAACTATCCTTACGACCAGTTATACCCTCTCGAGTAATTGATTTTATTTAATGACATGAGCTGGTTGCTAACAGATTGGCGTGTAGTGTTAAAGACTTAAAATCGGTACAACTCCTTTTCTTGTAGGCATTGGTGTTAATTACAGGACAACTACCTAATAATGCGACATAACATCAGCAGGCAACTACCTAATCTTAATTAAAACAATACAATATGTTAAGCATCAAAATGGAGATAAAGTAAATATTTGTTTTGCTTTGATGTAAATCCTTGCAAAAAAATTTGTCAATTAGCAGTTAAGATTTTCTATGCAAGAACTTTTACAAACTAAAAACAAAAAACAAAGCAAACCTTGAACCATCTTCTATAGAGCTTCAATAGTCAAAGAATCAGCCAAAACAAACATTGGATTCCTGGTAATAACCTTTGCCACAACCAGCACATCGCTGACACCTGCTTTTGCTTGTAAAAACACATCATCATCTGCCAATCAAAGAGCCAACATCTTACAACCAAACCCAGAAACACAACTTACCATACAATTCCTGAACTTCACAAAGTCTTCACCCACCTCTCCACCTTCACATTCTTTAACCTCATCACTGCGTTTGTACATATGAAAGAAACCCACTTGTTTGGCCCTACCATAAACTTGGATAGATTTAATTTGAAGTCTTTTAATCATAACAATGAAATTAACTATTGAATCAGAGCATAAGAAATTGAAAATTCATCCTTTTATAAGTCAAAATTTACTAGTTGTTATAAGTTAACCTTTAGAACTTGCAAAATCAAATTGCAAAATTTAATATATATATATATATATTCAACTAACAAAATAATAATTATATCAAGCGTAACAATTGCAAAACGAACATTCTTAATGAATCTTAACTTACCTTATTTTTCAAACAATTGGAACTCCCAGTGGTTCGAACTCAGGAAGGAGCGGAGCTGCAGAAGAGGCAGATGAAGCAGAATGGCTACAACAACCGATTCAGCTGAGGAAGGTGAAGATGCAGAGCCGATAGTTTTTAAGCAATTTATTAGGAAACACGGGACTTACAATTTTCCATTTTGTGAGAAAAATTATCGTTGTTTGTCTATAGGAAGGGAGTCACGCCAAATTTGCATCCGACAATCATTTTCCATCCACAAAGAGAACCCTAAACACGATGATGGTGAAGGTGGCGCAGACGGATGATGGTGAAGGCGGCTACATCGAGAAAGAGTTAGACACTAGACCCTATTAGGGATCCGTCTCTGAATCCTAAACACGAAACGACATCCCCTCTTCCAAAAATTTCATGATAGAATAAGATCCATGCTATTAGATTTGGGGAGGATGTTTAACGGTTTCTAATCGGGCATGGTTTGAAGGAATAACGATTGAAGTTTTCATGAGGTAGGTGAGAGGGAGGAGGGTTATTACTTCGAAGTTTAAGTTTGGGAGTGCAAATTTTGGTTTGGAGCCAAAACGAAATTTTGTTTTGGAGAAGTAAAATACCTGCCTTAGTGTATGATGTTCCATGTGGGTTAGTTCAACATAAATTTCTGAATTAGTATTCCAAAGTTACACAGTACTATTAACATATCCAAAAAAACAAAATCTAATATCCGAAATCAGATATGAATACATATATAGTTATTTCCACATCTGATAATTATTCATTAGGTTCTAATTAAGAGTTTAATTAATTTTTCATTTATTTATGGCTATCATTTACTATTTAATATAAGTAAAAAAACGTACGTAAAATTGACATTTTCTACTTAAAATTATTTTTTTAACATTTAATTTTTATATTTTTACTACTAAAATTGATTTGCATTAAATTAAAATTTTCAATTTATGTGATTAGATTTATCACTATAAATATTAAATATTAAATTTAATTACTACAATTTAATCATTATTTATTTAATTACTATTTATTATAAGAAAATTATTATTAATTATTATAATTAGTGTTTAATATTGAATTACTCATAAATTATTAATTACTAATTAAATATTTAATATTTACTAATTTATTATTAAATATTAAATGTTAATTGCTAATTTATTATTATTAATAATTATTTGATAATTCAACTTAAATGTTGTTATTTGAAAGTTATTGCTACCGTTATATATTATTAATTAAATACTATTTTTTAATATTTATTTTTATTAAAAATTATTATTTTAATAAATTATTAATTAATAATTATTAATTGTACTATTTAATGCTGATTTTTATCTTTTAGTTAATATTTAAATAATTAACATCCATTGTAAAAAAAATCACGTATTAATTACTAATTATTATTATTATTTAATAGTAATTATTATTTAAAAATTATTAATTATTTAGTGATGATTAATTGATTAATTTATAATTAATTACTTATAAATAAAGGGGATAATTTCATACTTAAAATCAATCATTATTGTTTAATCGGTTATTTATTATTATATATTTATATTTGATTATCAATATTATTATTATTTAATTACGAATTACTAGAATTTTTTATTACACGCTATTAATAACCATGATAACAAACATTTATATTCGGACCTAATAGCAATTCTGATTTTGTTATAACCAAACAAATTAAGGACTTATCAAACATTTACGTTCTAATTGTTGGCAGAGGTCAGCATTCATGCGTTTAATTTTGAAAAATGTTTAGGAAATATCATGTAAATCAGTATACCAAAGTTGGAGAAAAAATATTTTTTTTAAGTATTTTTTTCGCAACTCGCTTTACCAATTGTAAAAAATTAGAGTTATCGCAATTGGCGAAAATAGTTGCTAATGATTTGTCTATTGCAACTGTCATGGAAGTGTAATTGCAAATAATATGTCTATTGCAACAGTCATGAAAGCGCAGTTGCTAAAAGTATGTTTTTGCAACTGGTAAGAAGGAGCACTTGCGAAAACTATGCTTTTCGCAACGCGAACAAAAGGTCTTTTGTTAAATCTTATCTATTGCAACTGTTACCAATGGTCTGTTGCTAAATATAGTTTACTGCATCTATCATTTGACGCCACTTGCAATAGTTAGTTGCAAAAAGGTATTTTTCTTGTAGTGTCAATAGGTGCTAAAGACCACAAGCCTTCGGCATAGTTAAAAATATCATTTTAATAATTTCTTTCGAAGCCCGGATCACGGAGGAAAAGAGTTGTCTTCCATGAATAATTCCCCTGTCAGTGGAACACAAAGGGCATGATCTTCTAAGAAGTTATCTTATGGTGCATAGAAAGAAGCTAGGCGTGTCTTTCGGCCAGCCCGAAGCAAATATTCTAATACACTTATGACTCCATCAAATAAGTTATCACAAGCAAGTCTCATACGTAAAAAAAGATATTGTTAGAAGCAGATTCAAAAGTTGGGAACTTCTGCAAGTTCCTTTTTCCTACAAATAGACAAAACTCTTAGTTTCAGATAAATACATTTGGAGAGCCTTGCGTCAATACTATACCTACCATGCAGGGGAAAATGGAAGCTACCTCCACTAGGCCTTCATATGCACTTACTTAGAAAAGCTAGGACGAAGCCCATATGGCGAAGGAAGGGTCAACCCGCACCTGTAAATATGACCTTAGGAGCCTAGAATTGGGATCAAATTTCTCGTTCTCAATCTTGTATCTATAAGTTTGAGTCATGAACCCTAATTTCTAAATCATTTTGGAAAAAATGTCTTTAACTTCAAAACTTATCAATAAAGAGATCTATTCATGGAATTGTGGTAACAAAACAACAATTTATTAAATATTATATTATTATCATTTCATTACTTTTTAGGTCTGACATGAAAAACATCCAAAAGACAATAGTTTAATTGAAGAACCTTCTGGAAATCCTAAAGGGCTTTATGAATTAGAATAAGTTAATTATATCTACTTTGAGACTGGAATGTCTGGAACCACATAAGCTTGTAGTTAAACGATGGTTCACTATGATCACCTAAACTAGTTAGACCTCTGAGTCCCTTTTGAGTGTTTCGATAGATCCACATTGACTCGACCAAACCCCTTTTATTGTAAAAAGTGATTTACATGGTAATCTATCATAGGTATGGTAAGAATTCGGAAATCATACAAAAGGGACTAGTGGCTTGACTAAAGGGCATTCCCCAAAACTGATAGGAAACCATCAATGGAATCTAATATGCTAAGGGACAAAGCTTCTTTCAAATAGTCTTTCTAATTCAATCGACCTAAGTCTGATCATTATATGTTATTTTCTACAGGAATTAGCTTCGGAAGTCACCGAAAGCACTCTACAGAAGTTTTATCATGGAAATAGTGACATAACCCTAGCTAATCCTTTTCCAAGAAAAGTATTCTATAAGGAATACACCATTTTGCGGTGTTAACCATACTTTTGGCTGACATTTTTGGCGCTAAAAAGAGGGCTTGAACCTTCGATACCCTTTTACCTCCATACTTAGTAAAAAAATCACACAAAATTATAAGTGGATCCTAAATATAAGAAAGCTCAATATTATTCATGATGGGCTCCTTATTCCTTGAGAAAAGTTTTGTGTAAACTAAAAGTTGTAGCCACGGTTCTAGAAAGAATTGCCACGAAATAGAAAAAACGTTTCCAAAGGGCCGATCATGTGTCCGAGAGAAAATATCGGACACCTCTACAGTCTAATAAAGGAAAAAAATTGAAACCCCTTGGTTCCACTAGTAGAAAAGTAATAAAGAAGGATTAAGGGTAACACTGGATCAATCTCTGAAGGAGAGGAAGGCACTCCTTCTTCCGACATGTTAGCAATCCAACGTGGATAATAGATTAAATGGATCTGAGAAAGGATCTTCTGGTCCATTTGTACCAAAGATAGCCTACGTGGACTTATGGTTTTACAAAGAACTAATTTTAAGAATGAAGGCTTTGGGCATGTTTAATCAAAGAAGGTAAAAAATATAATCTGGGGAGTTGGACTGTAGGCCGCTTTCACATGGGGTCAAAACTTTACTTTTCTTTCGAACAAACCAGGGAGAAAGATAACATCTCATTCTTTTATATGAAAATGGCGATTCAAGCTTACTCGTAAGGAGTAACATTTGAAAAGGAAATAGTAGAGGATTATGAAGCCTGCACTCAAAGACATCAACCAAACACAAGCAACCCTTCGTTGATTTATATCCAATAAAAAGAATTGCAAAGAAATGATATAATCACCAGTGAGACTCTCCCATGTCATACGCTGAAATAAAAGCCTAAAAAGGAAATGGCTAGTGGGTGAGACCTTTAATCATGGCTAACGAACAAAAGAAATTTAAGGAGTGATTCTCTAAAAGAAAAATCGAAGCTTAATTTGCCTACGGAATAAAAGCTAATTACTTTAATGGAAAACATTTACTTGTTAACAAAGGAAGAGCTTGACTATTGGCCTTTAAGGAAAAAGGCATTAAAATACAAAAGGAATGAAAGAGGATCTTATTGTCATTATCACCTGGTGAACGGTCTTAAAACCAATCACTGCGAAGCCCTTAGGACTTCATTTCTATAGGTAAGGGAAATTTAAGGAATATATAAATGATTGCTAATGACTTAATGAGATTTTGAGTTCCATTCTAAACGAGAATCCCTATAAGGGAAATGGATGAAACTAATTACAAAATAATATATTCTACTTGGTTGGAGGTGAAATGCCCTTTCAATTTTGGATTAGCTTAAAAGGTCGTTGACGCAATCAAGGCGCTTCCCGAAAAGGAGGAGGGGTAAGCACACATGGGATGCTCTAGACACTCAATAATTTTTTTGGTATACTATTGTCCTTCCCTAAAGAGGGAGAGGGGTAAGCCTAGGAAAAATGCATCTAGCTCCAAGCCTAGGTATATCCTAGCCACCACATGGAGGAAGGAGGGTAATCCCGAGGGATGCATACGAAAGTGCAAGCCCTTGACGTAGTCAAGGCGCCCTTTGAGGGAGCGTCGAGTAAGTCTGAGGAAAATGTGCCCGTCTCAAAATGAAGCATGTTCTGCCTCTATTCATTTTAGAACATTCCCCACTTCTACTACGGATTAAGCATGTCCTTCCTCTATTTTAAACATGATCATGCTCTACATCTTCTTATGCCAAGTCCCACAGAAAAACCAAAAACTCAAAAGGAGCACCTAAGGCACGCTAAGCCTATGATTTAGAAAAAGACTGAAATAGACGAAGAACCTTCCAAAACCAAAAGCTCTTTTGTATCTATTATTTCCAAAAGAAGATTTTTGGATTTCCATTATTCTATTACCCGAATAAGGGATTCAGGTCTTCTATTAGTTGAAGGTAGCTTTTTTTATATTACTTGTTTCCAAAAGGATATTTTTGGACTTACCCGAATATGGGTTTCAAGTCTTCTAAAAGCCAAAGATGGCTTCATTTATATCTATTATTTCCAGAAAAAAGGTTTCTATATTTCTATACTGAATATGGATTTTGGTCTTCTATAAGCCTAGGGTGGCTTCGTTTATATTGATTACTGCTGAAAGGTTTTGGATTTCCATATTCGAATTTGAGTTTCAGGGCTTCAGTTTGCCGAAGGAGGCTTCGTGTATACTGACTATTGCCAAGGGAATGTTCTAAATTTCTAACCAAATCTAAGTTTCATGTCTTCTATAACCCAAAGGTGGCTTCCTCTATATCTATTATTTCCAAAAAAAGATTTCTGGATTTTATTCTATTACCTAAATAATAATTTTGAGTCTTCCGTAAGCCAAAGGTGGCTACCTCTCTATCTATTTTTTGCAGAAGAAGGTTTCTTGAATCTTATTATATTACCTGAGTAAGGGTCTCAGGTCATTATTAGCCGAAGATGGCTTCGTTTATATTAGTTATTTTCAGGAAAAGGTTCCTAATTAGTACTCTAGCATGGATTTCGGTCAATTATGCTTATTAAGAGAAAAGAAGGTAGGTAAATCAACACACGCGAGACATGCTCAAGTAAATAAGTTGGAAAGCAAATGAAAACTACGATCAAATTTCAAACATATAGTTTATTGACTACATATGAATAAATGACTTGTACACAAACATGCGGTGAAAAAGAAAAGAAATTCATAAACTCTAAAGTTTCTTCATCAAGTTTTGTTACAATGTGGGGTCCGAAAGATGTTTCAAAATAGTTTGTAGCATATTCTTAAGCTTCATCTCTTTATCCCTTATGTTATCAGCCTCATCAACTTAATTAATCTGGATTTTGAGAGCTTGATTAAAACTTTGGTTCATTCTTGTAAGAAGTTAGTTTGCCTTCTCGTATTCGACATTACACTTTTTGAGATGATATATCTCCTTCTTTAGAAGTTTAACTTGATTGACATATTCACAGATACGAAGATTAGCATTGTCTCCCCCTTGGTTTTCATAATATTTCCAAATTTCATGTTTTATGCTTTTAACCTAGTCTTTCATAAAGCCCTCGTCTAAGCCCTTCGAAGGGTTTGATGAATGAGGGAATCTATTGGAGGATTCTTTCTTGAGCCTCGTAGCTCCAGTCGAATCAAAATGAAACATCAGAAGAGAGAATCGGGAACTCAGGTGTGCCATTGTTTAAAATAATTTTTTAGGGCTTGCTAGAGGCCTAACAATCTTCTAATTGAAATTCTAAGTTGCAAACTTTTCAATAAGCATGTCCATTTCTTTGTTGAAATCTATGTAAGGTTGGCTTTTATCAAGTTATTCGTTTCAATGAGGACTATTAGCCAAATTTATGTTTAACATCCCAAAATGATGTACTTCCATTATTGCTTTACAAGTGGAAGGATTAGATTAGGCTCAGATACCGTTTTCATGACAAAGTTCCCGTTGGACGCTTCTGATGACTTTTGAAAGTAGGTCCCTATAGAAAAAAGATACAATGATAAAATTTTAGCAGAACGGGGGATGGAAGACCTTCTAGAAGAAGCTTGAGTTTTTTGTCAAGTTGGATTCACTTGATGTCTTCCTATTGGTTTCAGTGTGGACCTTTCGGTCAGACTACTAGCCCTCAGTGTGGGGAGTTGGGATTCTTAATACTCTTGTGAAAAATTACCATGTAAATCTTTTACATATGGTTTCGGTCACGTTAACCATTATCTTTCGGATTCGTTCGATGTGAAACTTGCAAAGTTATGACATAATGATAAAGCAATAATTAAGAGATTACGATCTTATTGCCTCAAATGCTAGGCAAAAGCTCTTTATTAATAACTTATGTAGTTACACATTTTTTCCACAAATCCATTTAGGATTAGGGTTTACAACTCAAACTTATAGATACAGCACTGAGAATGAGATATTGGATCTCGATTTTGGACACATAGGATCGTATTTGTATGTCCCTTACCTTTAATTTCTTTCACCTTTTCTTATATTTTGCTTTTCCAATTTCAAGCTTTTGAAAAGTTGGTACGCCTTTTGCCATGCCTCTTTTGTATCTGAAGATGAAACCTCATGCCTTAAGAAGGGGGTTGAGGAATTAAAGAATAAAAATGCATCGTTGGTTTATGCTGCCAACGAGACTGATAAGGAGGCTTCCATAGCCACGTATTCTGCTCAAAATCTTCTTGTTGAGAAAGTCACTTCAAAAGAATAAATTATGGAGATGAAAGGAAATTGTCCCCGAATAATTGAAAGAAATAAAACTTTAAAGGAGGGGTGCTTATCTTTGCAAAATCTATTGGAAGAGGAATGCACTTCTTCGAAGAAGTCCTTTGCGAGGAAGGAGTGAAATTTGAAAAAGATTATGCCCTTTCAGAGGTAAAATGGAAAATAGATGCTTTTCTTGACCACTCCTATGACCAAATTCTTGAGGATTCCTTTATGGCTTCATTACCTAAGGTCTATTCTGAAAACTATGAAAAATCCCCAAACCTATGTTTTGATACACTTCCGAAACACATAGCTAAATAGTTTCGATCCTTGACGGGAGAACTTCTTCATGCTGAGACGTTTCCAAACATAAAAGAGGTGGATGCAAAATCCCTCCTTTCCTTTGGAATTCCATCAACTGAGGAGGGCTCCGAAAAGGATTAGACCGAGGAAGGGGAACAACAAGCCTCAACTGCCAGTGGAACCTCTAGACGATTATCTACTTTGCCACCTCCGGGAATCGGCAGTAGAGATTCCCATATGGAGAGGAGGGGCAAGACCCCCCAAAAGATCAATGGGAAAAGAACTCATGACTATCTTTTCTCCTCTTCTTACTCAGGTACCTATGCTTTTCCTTTTGACTTATTATCTTATTTCGGTCATGTTTCTATTGGTTCCATGTATTTATCCTGTGTGCTAACCAATTTGTAAGAAAAGCGGCAGTTGTAAGAAAAACGGCTGATTTCTCGCTTTTGCCTTTCATAGTTGCAACATAAGTGGAATCAATGGTCTTGGCTTTTTTGTTAGATTGGCGTTCCGCCAAAGTTTCGGTATGACTCTTTCAAGCCACCAACATGACATCATAAATTTTATGCTTTATTTGTTGCCTTTGGGACGGAGGTGGGCGATGCTTGAAAGAGGAGCGATACCCAAACTTTCGAAGGCAAAGGCTGTAAAAGGAAAATCAATTGAGAAACAAAACAAGGAAAATTTCTTATTCCCAAAAGAAAACATAATGCCTACCTAAATGATCAACAAAAATGGGTGACAAATTAGAAAATCTATGTTGATCACCCTGTGTTAATAGCAAAAACCCAATGATGAACAACGCATAACTAAAGGAGGTCCCAGAATTTTGTGACCAACATAAGGAATCGAGTGCTTTGTAAGGAGAATGAAGATAAAAAAGGAAGACTATTTTCCTAATGCCACGGAAGCTTTCACCATCTGGTCCATAATGATCTTAGTCTCGGTGATGGGATCCTTTGGTACAACACCTGGAAATAAAATCACAATACTATTGGTTGAGGAAGTGTTGTGTAAAGTATAAATAATGAAAAGTTTCGAAATAACTACCAAGCTTAGTGCAAGTTCCGGAAATGCATGGAGGTGGCATCGGACGAAAAAAAACTAGTGTTCCCAGTACTTGGATTTATCAATGCTTCTTTTGACCAACTATAGCAAAGGGTTAGCTCCATAAATTTGGGGATTCACTTGACCTAGTTTTGCCAAGTGAACCTATTGTTCGAGAGCAGAAGCACTAAATGAAGTATCCCTAAATTCTCAAGAGAGAACCTCCAATCCCAACATATATGTATAAGCGTCGAGGCGACCCAAATTGGAGCTATATTAAAATGATGAAGGAAATCGAGGAGAAACAAAGTAAAGGAATGAAGCCTCCATGCCAGATGTGAATAGCAGTAAAAGGAAAGAACCCCTCTGGAGGTTCGTCGATCGTGTTCTCTGCCCCAAGAGGAATGGAAAAATCTCATAAAATACCAAAATCCTCCAATATTGAGTAAACTTCATCGTGGGAAGAAATAATGAGCGCTTCTCAATAGTAGCAACCCTTAGAGGTGCTTCTTCCAGAACCTGATGGGAAGACTCACTTCTACCAGGTGGCATTGTTTCTGTTATAAGAACACAAAGTGGTAAAAGAATAAGATTATGCAAAGTACGAAAAGGGACATTTTATCCTTATCAACGTCCTAAAAATGTCATAATAGATTACTATGTGCAATTAAAATGATTGAAATGTCACTGTAATAAAAATATCTAGAAAGGCTTTCGGTAAAGGTAAAAGGGTCTTACTCCAAAATTCAATTTGACAATTTTTGATTATCATAATCTATTATTTACAATAGGGACTTCAAATTTAAATCCAATTCTTGAAATAAAATCCAGGGTTGTGAAATTTGATTGAAATCGGGAAAGTCGAACTTCAATCCTAAAAAATTCAATCTATAAACATGATATTTCAAATTATTAAGAAATAACTAGATCAAAGTTCGAAATTAAGCACTTTATTAGTATATGATGCAAATACTTACCATATTCGTAATTAATTTCTGAATCGATTATTAAGAAATCAATTTAAGAACAAAAATCAGAGACTCAGAGTTTTAAAAGAAATATCGAACTCATGGTCAATCTTAAAACTTAAATCCAGAAATTGAATAGGTATATTTACCTCAATCTTTAATCCAGATGAGTTAGAATATTTTAAAAGTTTTTGAAAATTGTAATTCTCATGTATAGTCTCTTTGAATGCAAAAAAGTAAAGATAAAGAAGTGGATGTAACTATTTATAAAGGGAGATAATCAATGACATAGCAATTGGATCAGATCTGAATGGGTTGATCAAAACTCCAAAAGGAGGGAAAGTTGAGTCGTCGCTTGGAAAAGGTGCTAGATGGAGTTGATGACTTGAAAAGTCATGGACTCCCCTTCAATTGCCAAGGAGAGGGGAGGGAGAAATCGTTAGCACCAAAATAACCAAAAAGAAACCGAGAGCCAAAGTTAAGGTGAAGGGGTGCTAAGGCAACAAGCCTTCGAGGCAGTTAGACCCATTCTTTCAATAATTGCTTTTGGAGCTAGAATTGGAGAGGCAAAGAGTTCTCTTCCATGATGAAAGTCCCTATCGATAAAACCCGAATGGCACGATCTTCTAAGAAGTTACCTTAAGGAACATGGAAAGAAGCTAGGTATGTCTTTTGGCTAGCCCGGGGGAAGTACGCTAAAAATCTTACGACCCCGTCGGATGAACTATCAAAAGCAAGCCTTGTACACAAAAGAAGATGGTGCTAGAAGTGACATCAAAAGCTGGGAACTCCTACAAATTCATTTCTTCCATAAATATCCAAAAAAAATAGTTCCAAAGGAATACTTTCGGAGAGCACTTCGTCGATACTATAGCTACCATCCGAAGGGATAACAAAAGGTGCTTCCACTAGTCCTCCCTGAGCACTTCTGTAAAAAAGCCAGGATGAAGCCCATATGATGAAGGATGGGTCAACTCGCACCTATAAATATGAGCCTATGGGTCAAAAACCAGTACTAGATTTCTCATTCCCAATATTATGTCTATAAGTTTGAGTTGTAAAACTTAATTGCTAAATTAATTTGGGGAAAAAGTCTGTAACTTCAAAACTTATGAATAAAGAGATCTATTCATGGAATTGTGTTAATAAAGTGGCCGTTTTTTAGTTATTATACTATCATTATCTTATAACTTCGTAGATCCGACAATGAATGTATCTAAAAGGCAATAGTTCAACCAAAGAACCTTCTGGAAATCTTAAAAGGCAAATAGAATTAGAATAAGTCAATTATATCTACTTTGATATTGGAATGTCCAAAACAACTTAAGCTTGCAGTCAAATTATGGTTCCCTAAGATGACACAAACTAGTTAGAACTCCGAGTCCCTTTTGAAAAATCTGATAGAACCCTTCGTTGGCTCGATCGAAACCCTTTTTTTAAACTAATATACATGGTAATATGTCGCAGGAATGGTAAGAATTAATTCGGAAACCTTACACAAAGGGTAGCTGTACTGAGTGTCTTCCCCGAAACCGCTAAGAAACCATCAACAGAATCTAATATGCCAACAGAAAAGCTTCTTTCAAATATTCTTTCTAACTCCATCCTGCCGACATCTGATCGTTAGATTTTGTTTTCTACTGGAACTACTTTCGAAAATCATTGGCGATACTCTGCATGAGTTTTATCATAGAAACAGTACCATAACTTGTGTTAACCCTTTTGCAAGAAAAGGATTCTATAAGGAATACACCATTTTGGGATGTTAACCAAGGAGGAATTGGATTATTGGCCTACCGACAAGAAACCACCTAAGTATGAAAAGGGCACGGGAAAATCTTATTATCATTGTCATATTTTCAATAGCCATGAAATTAATTAATGTACAACACTCGAAAGAACGATGGCTTACTTTTTAGGAGAAGAAAACTTAATGAATATGTAAGGAGATGTTAAGTGGAAATAATAAATTTGAGCTTCATTTCCAAAATAAGATCTTCTACATGAATTGTAGATAAAAGCCAATCTAAAATAAGAAATTCTACTTGGTTGGAGGTGAAATACCCTTTATTTAAGGATAGCTTTAAAAATTCCTTGATTTAGTCAAGGCGCTTCCCAAAAGGGAGGAGGGGTAATACCGGGTACATGCGTCCGATACTCATTAAATTACTTGGTGTACGAAGGTTCTTCCTTAAAGAGGCAGGGGAAGGCTCAGGGCGATACGCTTGGCTCTAAGCCCTAGGTATATCCTAGGCGCCTCTTGGAGGGAGGAGGGTAAGCTCAGGGGTTGTGACCAACACCATAAGTCCTCGACGTAGTCAAGGTGGTCTCTGAAGGAGGGACGGTAAGACTGGGCACAAGTGCCTCTCCCCGAATGAAGTGCGCAATACCCCTATTCTTTTTTGAAACAACCCTGCCACTACTTTGGCTTAAGGACGTCTAACCTTTGCTCTAAAAATGAATATTCCCTGCCTCTGCTTATGCCTCGTCCCATAGAATGAAAGCTCAAAAGGAACACTTAAAGAACGCCAAACATCTGATTTAAAAAAGCCAAAAATGGGCAAAGAATCTTCCAAAACCAAAATCGCAATTCGCATAAGTACAATTTTTTTAGATTTCTATTATTTTATTACCCGAAAGAAGGCTTCGTTTATGTTAATTATCTTCAGAAGAAGATTTTTGGTTTCTATTACTTTATTACTCGAATCTAGATCAAAGGTGGCTTCATTTACATTAATTATTTCCAGAAGAAGGTTTCTTGATTCCTATGTCCGGATCTGGGTTTTGGGTTTTCTACTAGTCGAAGAAGGCTTCGTTCACGCCAATTGTCTCTAAAAGAAAGATTCTGGATTTCTGTTATTCTAGTGGTTGAAAATGTATTTTGGGTATTATATTAGTCGAAGGAGGCTTAGTTAATAGTTATTTCCAAAAGATTGGTTCTGGGCTTCTATTATCATAATACCTGGATTGGGGGTTCTGGTTCCTCTATGAGCTAAAGGAGGCTTCATTTATATTTATTCCTAGGAAAGGGGTTTTGGACGTTATTAGTTTTATACCTATACTTGGGGATACATCCCCCAAATACGATAAGAAGTTTATTCACTGAAACTTAAGTCCCAGAGACTCTGAAACCAAATACGGTTATGAACCTATTATAGTATTTAAGAGAAAAATGTTGTGTTCTAAAGCTATTAAAATATGCAAATAATTAATTTTCATCATACATAGAGTATTAATCAGGTTCTATGTAAACAAATTATGACACTCAAAACAATATAATAATGGGGATAAAAGCTTTTGATTCTTCTCTGTTGGGTTATTCAACGCAACTAGATCCGAAACACAATTGAGAATAGTGTATAACAACTCTTTGAGCTTGTTTTCTATATATCTTATGACTTTAGTGTTATTAACAGATTCAATCTGGAGCTTAAGGGCATTCTCATAAACTTTATTAGTTTCCAAAAGAAGTTTGTTGGCCCTTTCATATTCGGCTTCCCTCTATGTGACGACCACTATACACTACCATGCTCATAACTAAAAATTTGCGCAAGCACCCGATCGATGTAAAGCGATCGTCAAAAGAATGGAATAGTAAAAGAGAAGAGAAAAGAAAAAGAAAGGAAGGAAACAGAAAAGAACAGAACAGAACATAAAAACAATCACATAATTTGTTGTATATCATATAGTGCGTGAGAAAACATATAATAGTAACAATCACAGATAAAAAAATAGATGAGACAGTTATAACTATATAAAACATATAGCCACAGCATACAATCTCATATAGTTATGCAAAACAATAATTGAGTTTATATAAGAGATAAACAAACTCAATTGATTCACTATCGCAAATAGAAATATATAACACTGTCAAGGCTGCATAGTGTCACACAATGGAATAAACAATAAGGATACAAATATAAATAGGTAAAATGTAGCCTCCTACTACTTCACATATGCAGATCTGAATAACATATATACCATCCACTTGGTCCGCTCATCATCATCGTCAATGAGAACCCAGGGTAATAAGATGAAAATAAGATTTTGGGTAAGACAACGATATGATGTGAGTGATAAACAAATCCCAAAATATAATAAAATTCATAATAATATATATGGCATGGAGCGTATGGAGAATCATACATGTCCTGCCCCTGCATCAACAAAGTTAGAACATAACAATTGATATATGTCATATTGTGATAAACATCATATAAAATGGATGTGATAGATGTCTAAGTACTAAATGATGATAAAAGAGTAAACGACCATAACATCCATCAACCATGCTCACATTCATTCACTCAATGCGTAAAAGCATATAAAATCCAGTGTTTTGGTCACTAAATCCATCGAGGCACTGGCAGGCCCTACTGCATGAGCTCCACCAAGCTATCTCTACGTCCCATAGCATGGACCATAGGTGGTAACCCTACCAGTCCAAACATCAACAGGCTCTGGGTTCCGGGCCGATTAATCCATATTGCAATGGATCTGATCCTTTCTTATGCCACTTGCTCAAAGGTGTACCGAAGTCATGAATAAAATAACCCATTTGCATAAGTTCTCAATAGCATAATTCATCTTGTTGACTGCATAAAAGACTCCTGTCTCAAGTCATCTCAATGTGGGAATTATCCCTGATGGCCATCGTATATCGTAGGATATCATCGTATGTCTATCATCTCTCTCTGAAAGTTAACTCAATACAACCTAACAAATTATTCCGATATATAAAATATAAATTTTAATGATTTTTGCTACTATGGCCTTCCCAACCATGATTTTTTATTCTTTCCATGTAAAATACCCGGAAATCATCTTTTCTGCATCTTGGAGAAAATTATCCATTGCACCAGCCTCGCTTCCCATCTTGGAATCGCTGTCGTCAAATGACAAATCACCATATAGAAGCACTACAACATTGCCTTACGACAAAGCATTAATCGAAGAGCTACCATATAGAAATAACGATCGAGCAAACCATCATATGCTTCTTCTAGAAATCACACCATTGTTTATGTCAAATTGACCAAATTGTCAATAACAATAGTAGTCAATATCGACCGCTGCATAGTAATCGATAATGGTTACCGATCTCATATATTTAACCAAAAATTGGTTAAATTCTCGTCCAAAGAAAACGTTTTGTATTCGTTGCAAAGTCCATCTTATTGTCTAACCCATCCGTCATCTTATAATCGGCCATCGAGCTCCAGTGTCACTCCGTCCTCAAATCCGTCATCAAGCTTTAGTGTCGCTCCATTGTCAAATCCGTCATCAAGTTTTAGTGTCGCTCCATTGTCAAATCCGTCTGTGCGCTCTGAAGCTCCTTCGAAAATTTATCTCATTCGTTCGAGTCTACCACCCCTGTGCATTCAGTCAATATACACTGACATATGCATTTGATCGATAAACAACCCAAACTCTAACAAATAAAATATTTCCTAATGCTAGATTGATTCAGAATGACGTTTTAAGCTAAACTAAGCAAACGATACAACTATGCAACTAATAGTCATCCTAAACTAGCATATAAACATCCATAATAGCAATAATAAATCAAATAGAATCTATTTATAGTAATCAAGGAGAAATAAGTGTTCAAATAACCTAAATCTAGTAGTATGGTCAAAACAGTGAGGAATAGCGCGTATATCGGTAAATGGCGTGCAATAGCACGCAATCTTGTAAAAATGTGGTAATCAAGTTAAATCTGCTTAAATACCTATCTAAACCTTTTATTTATTATTTACTAGGTTCAACTATCCTAAATGTTACGTTTTATAAATAGAAACCATTTAAAATGTCAGTATATCCTATACAAACAAATAGAGTTCAATGAGAGATAATATCACTCACCTCAACTAAATCCACCCGAATCGGCTTTAAAAGTAGAGCTCGACAATATGAGTCTAACGGAAGAAATGGCATCCATTTCCGACCTCACACGCAAATATTACATACAATATAAGCCTGACGATCATTATAATAATTAAATAACTAAATGATAATTAAATTTAGACTTATTACCACTTAATCAGTTTCTTCCTCAATCACCAACACATGCTACATGTCATGTATCTCAAGACCCATAGCCGAGAATTTCAAATCCAAATCTCTCATATTACACTCCATGAGATTCGATTCCGTTTCCACCTTCAAACTTGTCTACATTTACTCTCTGTCTGAATGCTAAAGTGGTATGGATCGAATTATACCTGTAAAACGCGACTGGAAGCAATCCAGTTCGCTTCACCAGTCCGCGAATCCCAGTAGGGCACCGAAGTTCATTCTGGTGGAGCGACTGGCTACACTTTGACATGGTGAATGTGACGACAACGATTATTTTACCCGAAAACCTTTGAATCGATGACGAAGAAAAACCCTAGTGTTATGGTAGGAATATAGACATCCACGAACAGCAATTACACCTCAATTATTGGGTACAGATGTGAATCTATTCCCTATACAAACTCATTGCTTCAGATTTCATGATTTTTAATTAAGTAAATCTCTCGATTTTGATTTATGAAATAAGATAGGAAAGCAATATTTTTTCCTCGATGGAACGGTAACCTAGCGTCTAAGAAGAAATGTAATTCTGGGACATGAAATTCACTGGCTACTGTAGTTGTAAAGGCTATTATTTTATTAATTGCCATTTAAATACTTATTTATGTCTCTAAGGAAATTAACGTGTATTTTATCTCACTTAGATCAAATGATATGTTCAATCACTACAAAACTCGATAGCGTGTAACGATATAGCTTTGATGGTACAAGTATACATTTTTGATGGCACAAGTTTCGTCGTAATCTGAGATTATTACCCGAAACGATAAATTTACGTGTATTTCGAGGCTGTTTTGACCAGCAAAAGGTCCAAGCTTGAAATACAATCTGTAGACGTTTTACATATGTAACAAACCATACTAGGTCAACTAGACTAATCTCGAGCTCTGATTCGATCATATGTGAAAAGTCACATTTGGAACCTTCACTTAATTAATTAATGATCAATATTTAAATATTCGATTGCTAAAATTAGGGTCATTACATTCTTCCCACCTTAAAGTGTTTCATCCCTAAAATACACGAGGATAAAACAACACAACCGAACACTCTTGAGTAAGTGACACTATAAAAGAAATTTTCATTTATCGCTGTCAACAACAACCATTGAAAGCGATCATAACAAAGGAAGTTGACTCGAAATTTGGCATGAAGCCAATATTCTCATTCATAAGTTCAACCACAATCAAAATTGGGATCGATGTAGCTTTGCCAAGCACCTGGGTTGTACATTTATTTTCCAAACAAATAGATGATGGAGAAAAAAATTGACAAGTGCTAATTGGAAGACAATTCAACATAGCATCACGTATTGAATTGCTTTCTAAAGTTTGGAAAATTCACGGAAAACTTGGGCAACACCTCCTTCCTGCGGATTGATCCAGAAGAAGCACAAATTTTCGTATAAGACTCATCCTAACAAAAGAAAATAAAAGCCCAAAAGTGATTCCCCATACATAGGGCATAAAATCATCAAAATGCACCAAATGGTAAGAACCACAAATCCACATCTACTACATACCTCTTTTTAAGCAAGCTTAACATTTAGATGCAAATAAAAGCAAACTAGCATCCAAACAAATCAAATGTTGCTTCCGTGCACCTGGGCATGTACTCAACAAATAGGATTAGACATAATAGCAAAAATAGCAACAAGAGAAATAAGCATGGAAATTAAATAGAATTTATCTAATACAAGAATGTCAAGTCACGTATGGATTTTATTTTGAATGAATAAACAATACAACAATACAATTATCTCGCTTGCACAACAAGCATATAATTATAAACAAACATGCAAACATCATCAATCAATAAGCATAAGCAACACGATAGCAATTATATAAAAATAGCATCCATACCTATCCTAGCATGCGGGATATTAACCTAACAAATATAACACATATATACTAAGTTCAAACCATGTATGACTCAACGTTTTGGTTTCCATTTCAAAAATCAAGAATATTAATCTAGCACCTCTCGTTGACAAATCAGATGTGACTCGAGCGCTATCATACTATTTCCAATTTGTATGGCAATTTATCAATGAAAACCATCTACAATTATTCCGGTATATATTTGGAAGTCTTAAATAGTCATATAAAACTATTCGATCCATCCCATTCAGCTATAGCAAGATGACATCGCATTCATTATAAAATAAATGCGTAATTAACCCCCCCAATGATGCTAGGAACAAATGACACCCGTTTCATATGGAACCAACCACTATGGTCGAGTCTGTATTACTATTACCTTGCCTCGATTTATGAACTTATAACCAGAAATAAATAAAAGTGATATTCAGTAAAAGAATATCACTTTCGAACCGGTACATCTCCAACTCGACACACACGAACAACCATATTTCCTATACGTACCTATAGGAAACTTCATACTCCTAGGAGGCAAAGAACTCCAACCGTTGCAGCTAGCAAAGGTCGAGATACCTCTACGGGAAGAGAAATCCCAGTGATGCGGCATCATCAAGGACTCTAACCCCTTTGCTAATAAATAGTGTCTCCAACTCACCAAAGCAAACTCTATCACCATCGACTTTGAATCAGGAGTCGGCTACTCCTTCTCGCATAGTTTTAGTTTTCAACTAAAATACGATAACCTTTCATTTGAAAAAAAAACCACACTTAAACCATCCACGCAATCATTGAGTCTTATCGTCTCGTCGTTTCCACTCAGAACGGATGTCCGATACACTCAGGGTCAACTCTAACCTCCAATCCATCAGAATTCTTGCAGTATATATATAAACATCCCATTCTAGACGACGTGACCCAAACACTCCACTTCTCTCAGTGAAAAGTGGAACTCTAGCAGATGGTGTTTTATCAACACCTAAAACACCATCAATTCTTGATTTGTGCAACCTTTCCATCCATATGAAAATGAAAATAATATCGAATAGCGCAAGTGCAACTCATCCAAGTGATATCTCGTAACACGATCCAAGAAATCAAGAAAATATGTAGACTCATTGGTTAGCGCGAACGACACAACCAACCAATCAAAATCAGGGCAATGTGTAAAACGTTTTAATCGACATACACCAACTAGCTACCCACAATTGGTAAAATTCCCTTGAGATTCTCAACCGAAATGACATCCATAACTATATTGATACGGAACTCAATTCAAACATGGTGGCAATCCAGTCACCTCATCGAATGTGTCCAAATACTCTCAAGCTACAAGCTCAAGTGACGACTCGTTACTGGAGATCTGTCTCAGCCCGCTATCGTCCAATCATAAACGACTCGCTGCTGAAGATTTATGTCTCATTCCACTATAGCTAAATCGAAGGTGAATCGATACTAAAGAGCATATCCTATCCCACTATTGTCACCAACAACCCCTCACTACCATCCCAACTCTATCCTTTCAGTATGTGAATTACTGGACTTAAAGATTAAGTCTAATTAAGTTCAAGAATCCACAACAAGCAAACAATTTAGCAAACAAGCAACCATGACTCGATGATTTAAGTTATGATGAACCGTGTACACTGCCAAGTATAGACTAGCTGTAACGTAACACTCCCCCACCTCAAAGCCAGAAGTTAATCACTATGGATGCTGCAGTCACACATAGTAATAAGTCCTGGCAACCAAACACGGATGTTACACACATATATAACCTAATTCGGCCCTTAGTGCAGTATGTCACAATCAAGAGAGACAAATAAATTCATAAGTCATAATCCCACTCCATCCATCGAACTATAAGATCAGATGGAACAATGAAATCTCGATGCCAAATTAAAACACGTATGGAAACGCCTTTAATGAAAACATATATCGAGTAGTGACATTGCTTCCTTTCTCTTTGTTCAAGAGAGCACTCAATGAAACTAAAACGACATTTTGTGCATGTCTCCAAAATTGGTCCTGACAAAGCAAGACAAAATTCTGTATTGGGTGCCATCTTAAACATAGCGAGCTTCCTTCATCGACTTGCCCAAGCCATCATTCCCTCAGAATGAAATAATCACCCTCCAAGTCCATTACTTAACCAACCATAAACTCCAGACATAGAAGTGACAAAAGAAAGGTTTAACCTTACTTTGATATCATATTGAATTCATACATACTCTCCAATACAAATACATCATCTAAATCGATAAACTCCTCATCGACTTCTTAGAAGTCGATACAAACCTCTATGAAGTCAATAATATATTAGTATCGAGAAAATCATGGTCGGATACAGAGTTAGTGGCAGATGAACGTTCGCCAATCATCTTCTATTTCTAGGCGGTCAGTGGCATTTGGAAGGTCGGTGTTGGTCCTAGTGGCGTGGCGACGTTGGAGAAAGGGAAGACAATAGTTTTGGGCATAGGGCTCAAGCCCGGTTCGACATAGTCGAACCGGGAAGAGGGCTGATCTGGACAGGATAGCATAGAAGGTAATTAGCTTTGGCTAATTACTGTTTGATTATGTTTAGTATATTATGTTGTAACTCTTATATCTTTTGGATACATTATCAGATTCAGACGTGGTTTTAAATATTGGGCTCGTATTGACAGGCTTGACGCTATGGAGAAACTTTGCACTGATTTTGTTGAGGTGAGTGGTATTATCTCTCATGAAACAACAGTCGTAGCATAGAATATTATTGATGTTTAGGTGTGATTGCTAACTTTAAAATGGAAAATCTAGGATATGGGAACCTAGTTAGTAGTAAAGAAAATGAAACGAGGAGTGATTTAACTAGATTTGACATGGACATCACATTAACCTTTTTGTGTGCTATTATGCATCAATATACGTTAGTTTGGCACTATCGCTAAACTTGGGCCATTTTTACATATATTATACCTTGTTGCTATAGATTGGTCATATATATCATATTAGATGTTCCTGGATGCTTGCATGCTAGTATAGGAAATTGTATGACTATTATTTGCATGCTTATATTGTTTACTTAGTTTAGTCTAAAATGGCATTCGTAGGCAACTTACTACTAGGAAATATTTGTTCATTAGAGTTTGATGTGCTTAACGATTGAATGCACATGTTAGTGTATCTTGATTATACACACAAGGATTGTAGACTTAAACGAGTGAGATATATTCCTGATAGAGCTTTAGAGCACGTAGTTGGACTCGACGACAGAGCACCATTGGAGCTCGACATCCAATATGAAGGCTTGGATGAAGCAAAGAAGTCGAAGGACGGAGTTTGTTCCGGTTCGACTAAGCCGGGATCGACATAGTCGATCCAGAGCCAGATCGACCAAGTTCGGATCGACTATGTTGATTCAGATCAGGGTTTGCCCATTGTCTAAGTATGGATCGACATAATTGATCTGAAATAGGAACAACCAAGTCCCGACCGGCTGTGCTAATTTGAATCCTCAACCGAACGATCGACCGATCTAAGGAAAGGAAATATGATGGTGACCTTAGAGACAGAAGTTCCTCAAGGTTGCATTTCTTCTTAGCGAGTGGCTAGATTTCGTGATGAATGTCAAACGTTTTTCTTGGATGGGTATTTAACCAATTTTGGTTAAATACCTGATCCAGGTAGTCACTACCAATTACTATCGAGTGGTCAATATTGATTGTCATTGCTATTGGCTTTCTGGCCAATTTGACATGGATGATGATGTTATTGCGAGGAGTAAGATATGATGGTTCGTTCGATAGTGGTTTCGAGATGATGACTTTTCGATCAGTGGCTTTGGCTTGAGGCAAGGATGTGGTACTTTTATGCAGCGATGTGACATCCGACGATGATTTTAAGATGGTGATTCTGATGGAGATGAAATTGATGCAATGGATTGCTTTTCTATGAGATGAAAAAAAGATGGCACTTTGTTGTATTGAGATGACTGTCATATGAGGATGGGATGATACGTAGTTGTTACGACTTGAAGGGCAGTTGACGATATCTGGCGGTAATTTTCCAAGGATAGCCCACTTGTCGATCGACTTCAGTAGAGAGTCTTATGAATAGTCTAAGGATGGATTCTACAGCGGATAACGTGTGAAAGGGGTTATTGGTATTCAAAAAATTGGTGCATCTTTGAGGGAGTGGCACAAGTACAGATCAGAGCATGTTGACTTTTTGGACTGATCGGTCCAGACCGCAAAGACTGTTGACGTTTTGGACTGGGTCGGGTTATCCACTAGGCATAATGAATAGTGTGGTAGAGTCAGTTGACGTTTTCGGCCTACCAAGTTCTTTGATTGAATCGGGTGATCGAGGTACCGAGTACAATATTTTTACGCACTGAGTGAGTGAATGTGAGGATGGTTGATGGATATTATGGTTGTTTATTTATTTATCATAATTAGTGCTTAAACATCTATCACACCAGTTTTCATGAGATTTATCACAGTATAGCATATATCGATAGTTATATGCTAACTTGTGAATGTAGGGGCATGGCAGGTATGATTTTTCATACATCTGGGACATGTTTATTATTATGACTTTTATTGTATTTTTAGATTTGTTTATCGCTCACACTAGACTTCAGTCTGACCCAAAATTTTATGTTCCCTCTTATTACTTTGGGTGCTCATCGACGACGCTGATGAGAAAGTCAGGTAGCAGGTCTTTAGGTATTATCTGGAGCAACGCAGATGGATTCACAGGAGGCAACAATATATATATATATATATATATATATATATATATATATATATTATACACAGTGTTCGGTGTTTGTTAGAGACAATGTATTGATTGAGTTTATTTACTTATTATATAAGCTCTTTTATTAATTTGTATAACAATATGAACCTATGTACTCTGATTATATGAGTTGTATAGTTATTACTGTCTCTCCTATTTTATATCTGCGATTTAATTATTATATGTTATCTGATGCGTTGTGAGATATACGACAGACCTTGTGATTGTATTTGTGTTTTGTTCCTTCTTTCTCTTCTCTTCTTTCTTCTTTTCTACTATTTTCCTTATCAACCGCTTTACATCAATCAGGTGCTTGTACAACATAGATTTTGGTTTTGAGCACTGGTGGTGTACAGCGGGCCGTCGCACTAAGTAAATTATATAGAAATAATTATCGTTTACACCTTTTATAACAACATTTCTAATATGACATACGTTAACACACTTACCATCTCCCATGCTTATTGACAGTTTACCTCAGTACTCCATGTTTCCAAGATTAAGAATGTCAATGATGTTGGTCGAGTGGTTTGTTGCCCTTGAGTCTGAGTACCAGTTGTTGTCCTGAATGTTTTCAGCCCTTATAGTTTCACTTTGATTGTTGACTCTATTGTTGTCAGATTTTTGGTCGAGTCGGGCTGTGTTTAGGATACGTTGCCATTTGGGTTTGAACCCTGCTGACTGTTGTCACTTTGATTTGGTACATAATTCGAATTTTATCTGAAATAGTACCTGAGTATATTGTGGCCAATCTTTTCGCAAATTTGACATTTTGGTTTATTATTTGAACTTCATCTACCCCTTCCTCTTCCTCTATTGGGGTATACTTGTGTCAGAATTGAGAAATTCTATGGCTAGAATATTTAATATTCTCTTATTTATCATTCCTCCCTGACTTGAAGGATTGCTCTGTTGTATTGATTTCTTCCTCTGTTGTTTACTGCAAGATTTAGTGAATGGTCGGGTTCATGAGTATTCTTGATGTCTATTCTTGCCTCATGTGCAAGAAGTAAAGCATGAACATCATCTAGTGGTGGTGTTGTCTTTTGTGAGGTTATAACAGCAACCACTACCTCATATTCATTTTTAAGACCATTTACTAGACATGGAAATGGTTCAGTTTCATCGATTTTACTTCCAGCAGCAAAAGCATGTCACAAACGCTCTTGGCTTTTGAAATGTGTTGTCTCATGCTTATATTTTCCTTTGTACGGTTTTGCAGTTGCCTTTTGTAGTGTAGGGCTTTTGCTGCAGATTGAGCATTGAAAGTTCTTTCAACATTGAACCATGTATCATTTTATAGATCTGCATCCTATAAGGAGGCTTGGGCTGATGAAAGAAAAATGCCAAACACTAATTAACCTCTCTTGTCTATGAAATTGAACATGTTCATCATTACTGACTATTCTATTTTATTTACCAATGATGAATTGTGGTGGTGTTGGCAATGTTCCATGAGTGGATCCATCAAGCTTATACCCTTGAATTGCTGTTTTAACAGTGATTAATTGACTTTATGGGCTTTCCACCGTCTTTATCTGCTGCTCAGCGGCATGTGGTGGATTTGTGTTAACCATGATTTAAAGCATGTGGAATTCAAGTGTTCTTATTGATAATTTACCAATATTTATCCTGATTTTATCCATGGATTCAATTGCTTGTCTGGTATTGATTGGTTGGACAGGAAGTACTATGTGGATGCAGCTCTGCTGTGCTCTTAAACCAGCATCACGTGGTAAGTGCTTGGGTGGCTCCATTCCCCCATGCAGTTACAAAACGACACAACACGTGTAACCACACCCTCGCAGGACTAATAAATAAGCAACATGTACGTACAGTTTTACCAACCGACTTGAATCTTAACTCGAGAAAAGAAAAGTAGTACCACCTACCTATCAACAAAACAAAAGAATGGACGACTGCATAGAGAGAACCCAGAGCATGATCGTCCTGACCGAGTTCAAGCCCCATGAAAATAACAACGAAGGAGCTACGGCCAGTAAAGCTAACGAAGCAGCTGTCAATGATAACAACTTCAATGCTGCTTCTAGGAATGAAGATGGTAATGGCAGCAATCATGCAGGGATTCTGGAACAAATTAAGACTAGTTTCCCTTCTCTTTCAGCTCCTGTCTCCTCTCCAGGTTTTTCTTCATGGCTTTTAATCCTTTTGACATGTTATATATTATATCCACTGTTTTAGGCTAAGTCGCTATAAATGCTAACGCATTGCTTTTTTTCTGAATGGGTTTGATTTCAGATTATCCGAGTGCTGTAGGTTCGGAAGAGGCATCGCTTCTTATTCACATTGTACAGGACTAGAACAGAGAAGGCAGCTAATTATGATCATTTTCACATTTGCTTTTCAGAGAATTAAAGATTTATGTTGAATACTCCATGTTTTATTTTGCTTTGATGCCTGGTTACAACTTAATTTATGTATGGATTGATGCGACTGGGATGTGTATAAAAAGTAGCTGATTCTATATTTGTTTGTTTGTTTATATTTACTGAACTGCACCATATCCTTGCTTGCTTTAAGATATAATAAAGTATCCGATAAATTCGTGACTATCACCTATTTTTGAGCTTGTTTTATTCAGTTCTTTATTTTCATTTTTAGGTCTTTCAAAAAATAACCGCAATTATTGAAATTTGCCCTTGTTAAAAATGTGAAATTTTATCTATATACCTTAAAATTAGATAAGGATACAGATACAGTATATGTGGATGTGCATTGATAATTGCTTGTTTGGTTCTTTTAAAACTGTAGTCATTTTCTTGTACATAATTTTAGTACATAAAATGGTTAAGATTTACTTTTTTTATCTTGAAAGCAAGAGTTAGGAAGGTATAAAAGTCAATGTTTGCTGCTTTCACGTTGTTTGCCTTTGTGTATTGTTTTTTTCTATTTTTAATATTGAAAATAATGATTTATGATGAATCGAATATTATTGTCTATTTATTTAGAATTAATAATTGTGAAATATGAATATCCTTCGTGTTAGTAAATATGAATATCTGATATTTAAAATGATTACGGGTATGGATATGCCTAGGGGTGTTACGGTTGCAGCAACCGTCAATTTTACAGCCAATCGCAACTGTTATTAACGGTTAGCAAATTTTATAATCGTTACCGTAACCATCTGACCGTTACCGCAGCCATTACCGTAAATTTATATTGTTACCCATAAATATTTCGAGTTTTAACCTTTTCCATAAGAATTAGTTTGTTTATCTATGAAACAAACCATCTATATGCATGTTTTCTATAAATAAAAACATAAATAATTTATACATATACTATTTCTCTAGCTTAAGTTATTAAAAAAACATATTTTTTTCTAGAAGCACTATAAAAAGTTCTGTGTGGTTGACATGGCTTACCGCAGTTATCAAAAACCACAACTGTTACCGTCACCGTTACCGTAGTTGGCGGTAACCATGTAAACGGTTGATATTGACGGTTGAAAGGTTAACCGTAACAACCCTAGATATGTCACTCAATTCTTATTAAGACATCTGCTGACCTAATTCTATCAACTCACTCTAATTTCATTTTTATCTTTAGTGTATTGTTAAAAGCAAAAAAAAAAAAAAAAAAAAAAAAAAAAAAAAAAATGGTTCCTAACACCTTTACTAAAAAATATCATAAAATTTTATATTACACATTTTTTAATACCAACCATTTTAAAGGCCACAAAAATTAATATTTTCATTTTTTTTCACACGACGAACAACAGCCGATTGACACCGTTCTCTGTGGCGATTAACCACTGAATAGCAGTAGTTAGGTAGTTAATGACTGGAAAGCGACGTTGGTTGACGGTTGATCGCCGTACAAAATATTTTTGTACGGAGGTTGATTGTCATATGAAATAGGCAAATTTATTGGATTGTTAATTTTATTCGTGGTATCAGGAAGCACTTTCTTGAATGTTTTCAATAACACACTATCTTTGAATAAAAATAATATAGATAATGGTAATCCAACTATAAATAACCACACTCTGGCTACAGTCATAAATGGTAAAATAAGTTTGAATTCTTAGAGCATTCCCAACTCAGAATAGGTTCAGAACCAACTAACCCCCAACAGAGGGTCAACACATTTAATGCAGGTTGCTTTGGCAACCTTGAAGGTTACCAAAGCAACCCGGAGTTTGGTTGGAATGTGGTGCTTAGCCGACTTATTTTAAGCCGTGTAAGCTTAACCAACTTAAAATAAATTAATAAAAATTGACTTATTCAAAATTTTCCTTGGCCAACTTATTTTAAGTCGGCTAAGGAAAATGTAAGGATTGCACCACACCTTCACGTGGATTGCAATCCAAGTGAGGGTTGCTAGCCGACTTAAAATAAGTCGGTTAAGACACTCCAAATTTCACCCGTTGAGGGTTGGCCTCGATTAATTGGCCATGAATCGATCATTCCCAGTCATCACGATTGGGAATGCTTTTAGTAAATTGCAAATATCTTTTGTGCACATCATATCGTTATCACTCAAACAAGATTACATTAAAAGCGAATAAGGACAAAGAGATATAGTAATTAAAGACCAATTCTATTTGCATATGACTTTTACTATCAACAGGTTTATTCTTCGTATTTCAGTACGTTTTCTTTTTCATTCTATGAGTCTTCCATTCCCTTTTTTTTCCTCGTTGACTCCTTCATGCAAATCAAATCCAAAACCATCCACCCTACAACCAGGGCCGACCCTGAACATAATGAGGCCCTAGGCCAGAATATAGGGATAAAAGAAGGGAAATTGAACAAAAGCATGGAAAAATGTTGTTACCAGGAATCAAACCACACCTTAAAATATGTCGATAAAAATTTGACTTATTCAAAAGTTATTTTTCGTTAGCCAAATTATTTTAAGTCGGCTAAGGGGAATGTAAGGATTGCACAACACCTTCACGTGGATTGCAATCCAAGTGAGGGTTGCTAGCCGGCTTAAAATAAGTCGGTTAAGACACTCCAACTTTCACCCGTTGATGGTTGGTCTCGATTGATTCGTCATGAATCGATCATTCCCAACCACCACGATTGGGAATGATTTTAGTAATTTGCAAATATCTTTTGTGCACATTATATTGTTATCACTCAAACAAGATTACATTAAAAGTGAATAAGGACAAAGAGATAGTAATTAAAGACCAATTCTATTTGCATCTGACATTTACTATCAACAGGTTTTTTCTTCGTATTTCATTACGTTTTCTTTTTCATTCTATGTGTCTTCCACTCCCTTGTTTATTCCTCATTTATTCCTTCATGCAAATCAAATCCAAAACCATCCGCCCTACAAGCAGGGCCGACCCTAAACACAATGAGGCCCTAGGCCAATATATAAGGATAAAAGAAGGGAAATTGAATAGAAGCATGGAAAAATGTTGTTACCAGGTATCAAACTTGGCACGTCCACGCGGAGGTCCCTCTGCTTTACCATTCATCCACATAAGTTTTGAAACTGTACTCCCATCATACATTATAAATACCAACTATTGATGTTGAGGCCTACCACCACCTACCGCCGCTCAGAGACCCTAGGAGACCGCCTAGTAGGCCTATGCCTAGGGTCGGTCCTGCCTACAATCATCAATCTGTGAGTTATTCCGGAAAATCGAAGTGAGATGTTAGAGATTCAGAGCCTACGTAACCGTTAAAGGCCATTTTCTTGGTTGCATTCACTTTTAGTTCGAAAAAAAATTGTCTACACCAAATACTCATGAGGCAACGTGATTCCTATAGAAATCCGCACAAGGTCAAAATAGGGTTTGTGTAGTTACACGTGCTTGACTAGTATGAGGCTTGTTGAGTCTCCACATTTCTTGATGGCATGAGCGTTCAATGTGCAATTATGCTTCATTTTCAGTAGGTGACTTACAAAGAGGAACAACAAACGAATGAATTGAAGATATCACATTGGACTAAAACAATGTATTCACTACATATGATGCTTTTTCAGTTTTAAACTTTTCTTTTATAGGTTATTTAAGTTAAACTTGTTAAACTTTGATATTCCTGAGTTATGGTAAAATTAAAGGTTCAGTTGTCAAGACTAATAGACCACTAGGATTTCTTCTAACTGTTTTTAGATTTGAATTTAACACTCATGGTAACTCGTCCAAGTTTGGTTTATTTGCTGTGAAAGAAGTGGATAATATGATGATTATAATGAAGATTTCTTTCTAAACGTTAGGTTGACTGATACGAGGAAATACAACTATCAATTTTTGAATTATGGGCGTTTCTTCCATCGATGAATGGGAGTTGGCAGATGAAAGTTGTGAATGGAATAAATAATCATTATGCAATGTAAAACAATGGGAATTAACGATGAATGTTATTTTTTCGCTACAAAACTGACAAAGTAAGATATCAAAACTTGCATTGTGTTAAAATTAAAAATATAGTTAAAAAAAGTCAATTTTACATATTTTAAGAAAAATGATCCAAAAAATTGCACAATCACAAAAAGATCTATAATGTTCTGAAATGAAATCCAATGTATAGGTCATTCACAAATTCAATATTTGATAAGCCAACTTATAGAGATTAACTATCTTGAATGACATAACAGAAAAGTGCAGAAATGTAGGTTTTTTATTGCAATAAAATTCGTTGATTACAATGGTAAACAGTTGTTGTATATATAATAGTGAATTAAAAATCAACAACCATAAAACAAAGTACATGAGCCAAGGCCCTCATAATGTATTATGATGTAATAAGCCCCACTTGTATAAAGCCGATATAATGTAGTGTATATCAGAAGCTTTATTATGCCCTCTCAAATTGATCTAGGGTTTTCCATCGTTCTCTTCTTCGCCACCATTATCACAAACTTTCAAATCTCCTCTCAAGCTCTTGAAATTCTTTGTCAATAGCGGCTTGGTGATGATATCCGTCTTTTGAAAGAAGGCTGGAACATGGTTAGCATCTAAATTTTTTGTCATTGTCTGCTCAATTTCAAAGTACAAATCGATTTCGATGTGCTTTGTGCGTACATGTTGGATTGAGTAGGAAAAAAGAGAGACAATGCTTAGATTATCACACCAAATTATGGGTCTCTTGCTGGATCGAATCTTAATTCATAAGTAAGTGAGTTAACGTACATGAAATTTCTACTGTCGTGCTTGCTACCTATCTGTATTCGGCTTTAGTGCTAGAGTCAAAGATGTTGGCTACTTCCTTGAGAACCATGAAATAGGGCTTGGGTCCATGAAAAGGCAGTATCTAGTGGTGGATCGTTGGTCTCGGATTTAGATACCCATTCAGTGTCACTGTAAGCTTGTATGTGTAGATCTTTAGTGGCTTTTAATGTTAGTCCATGGTCCAGTGTTCCTCTTAAGTATCGTAGAATACGTTTCACATCACACCAGTGTTCTGAAAGTGGAGATTGCATGAACTGGCACAATTTATTGATACTTAAACACAGTTTTGGTCTAGTCACAGAAATGTATTGCAATGCACCTACTATACTTCTATATTCTTTGACATTGTTGATTTGATTTCTCATAATTAAATTATCCATTCCCACATACGTATGTGCATATATACACACACACTGTGTATATATATACACATATCACGGCATAAATCATATGGTATAAGCGTTAGACGGTTAACGCTTATAATTTATCAATCAACAGATTAACCGCAATTCTCCAATCATCAATCAATCATAAGCATTCAGTGACATCATACAACATCCAGTAACAACATAGGGTGTCATTTACACAAGGGTTCATATCGTATTTACACAAAGGTGACATTTTTAACACTTTTAACTGTGTGTCCATGCTTTAAACGCACCAAGGTGACATTGTTAACACTCTAAACCTAAGTTTACACATGTTTAACACCCAAAGAAAACATTTTTAACACTTTAAACTAAGTGTCCATATGTTTAACACACAAAGGAGGTATTTTTAACACTTTAACCTAAGTGTGTACATAGTTAACACACAAAGACAACATTTTTAACACTTTAATCTAAGTGTTCATGCTTTAAACAAATGAAGGTGACATTTTCAACCTTTTAGACTAAGTGTTCTTGCTTTCCATACTTAGTTACAACCAAATCAACTCAAAATCAAACCATTCATCATCACGTCAAACCGAAACATATTTATAAGCAAACATGCACTACTTTAACGCAAAAAGGTGTAGTTTTTCTTCACTATAGTTATTATCAAAGATTAGTGTTCTCATCGAGGGATCCAATCTTTCGTTCTTCAACGCTATAGTTCTTATCTGGTAGCCTTCCGGCATCACGAACTATCTTTCACTCAAGATTTCACTTAAGTTTTCCGATGATCACTAACTTGAAAACAAATTGCAATTAAACATCTTTTTGAGGTTTAAAATGCTAAATCTTTGATATTCAGTGGATTAAAGCCTAGATCTATTAAGTAGAGAAGTATATAACTGGTTGTAGGGTGGAAAGGTTATGTTTTTTTGGCAAAAGAGGGCTCGGCCATGGCAAGTAGCCGCTACACTATAATGTTGTGAATCCTAGTTTTACGAATGTAGATTTGAGTTTATCATACCACACTCCGAAGCTTGCTTCAAACCATATATCGCCATGTGTAGCTTGCAAACAACATGTTCTTCATTAGACTTTTTGTACCCCTCTGATTGTTGCATCTAAACATCTTTTGCGGTTCTCCATTTAAAAGTGCATTGTAAACATCGAGTTGCCTCATGTACCACTATTTGTGTAAAACAATGGTGATGATAACTCTGGTGGTTGTTGGTTTCACAACTGGAGAAAATATTTTGCTGAAATCAAATCCAAATTCTTATGTAAACCCTTTATCAACGAGTCTGGCTTTATGTTTCAATATACTACCAACCATCTTTCTCTTCAATTTATAGGTCAATTTACACCCTATTAAATTCTTTGAGGGGGTGTTGGAACTCAGCTCCACATTTTATTTTTAATTAGAGCATGACGCTCTTCATCCATAGCATTCTTACACTTTTCATTTGTGATAGCTTCATTGTAGTTGATTTGTTATCTATTTTTTAGGGTAATCATATATAACTTGGACTTTAATATGCCTCTTTTGGCCCTGGTCAACATGTGACACACATTTTGGTTGTCTGGCTGGCTCCTGTCTTGACTGCTTGTGTTTGTGGATTCATTATTGTCATTACTGGTTGTTAGTTCATTCATATTTTCTTGAGTTGTTGCATTGTTGTCTGCATGAGTCACATCATTCACAAAGTCAATAGAACTGTAGCAAGATTTGGTGCTTGGTACTGAGTTATTGTCCTAATATGTGCCTTGAATATCATGTGTATCATTGCCCACTGTGTACTTTGATAATTCAGTGGTGGAACCGATAATTTTATAGAACTAATGATTCTTTTAGTAGTTTTGATTCCCTTTTATGCAAAGGGGGAAAATGTTCATGAAGCACTACATGTCTAGAAACATATACTCTTTCACTATCTTTTAAACACTTGTACCCTTTTAGGTTATTCAAATACCCCAAAAGGTACATGGGGTGGATCTCAAACTAAACTTGCGTTTATTATATGGTCTGAGATATGGAAAGCATAGACATTCAAAAGTTTTTAGTTCATGATAGTTTGGTTTGACACCATACGTCATTTCATAAGGGCGTTTATTTTTCAAAACTTTCGTGGGAATGCGATTTGTTAACTGCATTGGTGTTATAAATGTTCAAAATTTCAGTGGTAGAGATGCTTGTGACATTAGTGTTAAAACCGTTTCAATGATATGGAAATGCTTTCTTTCTACTGACACATTTTTTTAGATGTATATGGGAAAGTCATCCTATGCATTATATCCTTCTCATCGAAAAAATTCTTGAGTGGTTTTTATTTTGCACCACCATCAGTTTGCATAGTTTTAACAGTACAGTTTGTTTTTCTGCAAATTTTACAAACTGTAATGTTATATTGCATGCTTCTGATTTGTTTTTGAGGAAATATATCCAAGTGTGTCTTGTAAAAGCATCGACAGAGGATAGATAATACCTGTGACCACAATATGATTTTATTAGAGATGATGGACCCCGCAAATCTGCAGCTACTAATTCAAGTGGCGTACTATAGAGTGTTAGAATCACTGAAAGCCAATTTGTGTTGTTTGCCAATTGGATGGTGCTTGCAAACATATGGTTCAGGTAAACATTCAAAATCAATTTTATTTTCATTCATTATATGTTTAACATCTTTCATGCTAGGGTCCCTACATGCAATGCCAAATGTCAAATACATTGGTAACATTTTGTTTATAGAAGCAATTTCAACATTATTGCACTAATTTCCATTTTCATTGGCATATCTCGACTTTGCATTCTTGAACTTGTACAGTCCCTTATCCAAACTATCTTGTAACAATATATCCTTGTTTACTAAGTCTCTAATAAGATAATATTTTAGGTGAAACTCATAGTATACATTATTATTATTATTAGCAAATTAAGATACACTTACTAAAATTTTCTTTTTTTAAGGTGCTCATAGTAAATTATTAAGGTAGAGTTCCCTCTTAGCTCTAATGTAGTCTCTACCAACATGTGATATACTTATAGTTTCACCATTTTCCATATGAACAGAATGCATACCTGAGTAGTTCTCACTACGCCATAAATGGCCTAATGCAACAAATTTGCAACGTGTTACCAGCTAAAATGTCACGATAGCTATAATATTTTTGTCCTACTATCACGTTATATTTTTGGTGTTACCTTAGCTATAAATATTGTTGCTCTAGCTAAACAAGTATAACACGATGCAATATTTTGTTACAGTGTTGCTATAGTAAACCTTTACATATCCTACGTAGCAATCGCATCAATCTGATATAGTGTAACACTCGCTTCAAGGTATTAGCATAGTATCAATACGATGTTGCAGTAGCTATAGATCCAACGACATACGTTACCAATTCATGTGAATACAACCCAATGGTCTACGTTACCAATATGCATCAACCTGATTTTCATTCACCTTTTGTGCAAAAATTACACAAATGCGGAAGTAATACAAAAAGGAGGATCTAGCTTGTCGATTAATTATCAACCGCCAACTCAATGAAAAATAATCATCAAAAAAGAACAAAAATAGAAGAGGAGAAGAAGACACAAAAATTTAACGTGGTTCGGCTATGCCTACGTTCAAGGACCCAACAACTATTCTTTATTTCACTGAAGAGAGTACAAAAGAGAATACAAGAGAATAAGTACAAAATTATAGGTAGTAGATGGAGAGACTACCCTATAATAACAAATCGAATCATCAATATCTTCAAAGACTTGTATTCAGTCAAAACCCCTAATTGATTGGCAACAGAAACTAGGGTATCCTGAAGATGAGGATAATGGTGGATGCTCTCACACATTCACAATCCACAAATATGAATATATAAATAGGCTTCAGGATGAAAGGTTCCTTGGAGATGAAGAGAATTAATTTTCTGCATGCCTTGAAACCTTTCCAAATACCCATGATTTGATTGCAGCATTAACAGAAATTAAATATCTTGGTTTCCATACATTTCCTCTCTTGCATGATTCTCCAAGCCAATCATTTATCTCTTCATATAAAAAAATCAATGAATATATACTTTCTTGGTTAATAAATCCATTGATTGATTAATTGATTATGTAATCAATTAATTCCCTATCCAAATATCATCTCATATATTTTCACATATAGCACAATTAATTAATTGAATCAATTAGCAAGTTTCTTTCCTTCTTATCAAATATTTGAATCACAAATATTCAACACAACACCTTGATAATATTGCCCAAATAGAGCTTCCAAATCTTTCCCAAGCATAAAAAAGATAGAAAATACCAAAAATTCTTTAGAAAATCCGATGAAGAGATAAACTTGTAGATATAGAAAACTGAGAGACTAATGGAGATTTCAAAGCGCGCCTTCTCTAACCTACATTGAGTGAGGACATACTCAATATTATCTACTTCAACCACCTTCTCAAGAATTTTACTCGACTTCATTAAGTCTACCTTATCAAACTCAACACCAAGCTAAGCAACATTCAAAGCATAAGATGAAGAATCATTATTACAAATATGCTTACCAGTAAGGCCAAATGAACTAAAAGCCCTAAACTGCGACTGAGCTCCACCTAGAGTTTGAATACATGAAATCTTCTCATCAACCATAGTACCATCAGAAATGCCACTTTCTCTCTGAATATGGAAACAATCTGATGACTCCAAACGTGTTTGGGAATTTTTTGTCCCCCTAATATCATCACTTGATCGAGGCTCCACCTTCAATAAAGACCTCTCATCAAATATTGCATGTCTACTAGTCACAATTTCTTAGTTGTTTTGCACCACGACCTATACTTCTTCATTCTTCTCCATAATCTAACAAAATGTTCTTGTTTCCTCTAGGCTTCAAATTATCATGTATCTCATCTTCTAAACAAGCTGAACAACCAAACACTTTAAGGAATGAATAATCAACAGGCTCTCTTTTTCATACTTCTTCTGTGATCTTCATATCTATGGCAATAGAAAGTGTATGGGTGATGAGAAAAACTGCCATAGATATTTCTTTTGCCCAAAATCCTTCTTCTGGACCAGCAGTTAGTCTCAAGCTCATAGCTCTTTCCCATAGTATCCGACACATGATCTCCGCCACTCCAAAAGAATGCGACTTCGTAGAATAAATTCTAAAATACATGCTCTGATGCATAATAGGTAGTGAATTCTTGTGATGCAAATTCACTACTATTGCCAATGCTAAGAACTCTCAACTGCTTTCCTGACTTCTTTTCAACTGAGATCTTCCACTTCCAAAATTGGGCAAATATTTCGTCTTTGGCCTTTAAGAAATAGACCCGACTATACATGAGAAATCATCCACAAACAAGATGAAGAAACTGGCTTCACCTAAAGATGCAATTGGGGTGGGTCCCCACACATAAGAATGAACATACTCTAGAAACTCTGTAGCTCTAGGTCTTCTAACATCAAATATGACATGCTTCTTCTTTCCAAAAGAACAATCTCCGCAAGAGCAAGGCTTTAATTGAGAATTAGCAGCAATTAACCTATGCTTCTTCAATACTTCCAGGCTCTCCTCATCAACAAGACCTAAACGAAGGTTCCATAACTGAGTAGAATCTTAAACACTAGAATTAGTAGAAACTACTGAATCTTCCTAGACTGTCTCTCCATGAAGCATATAAATATCATCAACTTGCACCCCTTTCATTACTACCAAGGAACCCTTCGCCACTCTTAATTATCTCTAATTATTATCGTCATACCAAGTCTACTCAAAGCTCCAAATGACAACAAACTCTTTTGCAGCATCAGAACATGTCGAACATCCGTGATAGTCCTAATAACACCATCATGCATCTTAAACCTTACACTTCCAACGCCCATAACATGACAAGATGTGCCATTCCCCAAGGGAACTGCTCCACCATCAATCTTCTCATAAATGATAAAACAGATCCTATTTGATGTCATATGACAAGAGGCTCCAGAATCAATCACCTAACTTGTAATCTCTAAAGGTGAAATACTAGCTGAAGATAATAATGTATCACTATCACATCTATCTACATCTGATCTAACTACTTCCAAAGTTAAAGCTTTTTCTTTTTTCTCTCTCTTCTTTCTAAGAGTTGAACAATTTCATATGAAATGTCCCTTCTTCTTACAATAATAACAAACATTACTTTTAGAACAGAAGAAGTGGGTCCTATGCATATCTCCTCCAAGGCACTGATGCGTCTTATCTCTTCCTCTAAGTGAATGAAGTTGTTGCTGAAGAATACTGTCATCAGTCTTCACCTTAACCTTCCATGTCCCATAAACCTATCTTCTAATAAATTTGGTGGCTCCATAATTTTCCATATTACTACCAAAAGAATTAGCCACTGGTAACTAATCTAGAACAAGACAGCTAGCTTTGGTACCAAACCATTGTGCAAAATTGCACAAATGCAGAAGCAATACAAAAAGGAGGATCTAGATTGTCGATTAATTATCAACTGCCAACTCAATGAAAAATGATCACCAAAAAGGAACAAAAATAGAAGAGGAGAAGAAGACACAAAGATTTAATGTGGTTCAGCTATGCCTACGTCCATGGATCCAACAACTATTCTTTATTTCATTGAAGAGAGCACAAAAGAGAATACAAGAGAGAAAGTACAAAATTATAGGTAGTAGATGGAGACACTACCCTATAATAACAAATTGAATCATCAATTTCTTCAAAGACTCGTATTCACTCAAAACTCCTAATTGACTAACAACAGAAACTAGTGTATACTAAAGATGAGGATAATGGTGGATGCTCTCACACATTCACAGTCCACAAATATGAAGATATAAATAGGCTTCAGGATGAAAGATTGCTTGAAGATGAAGAGAATGCATGCCTTGAAACTTTTCCAAATATCCATGATTTGATTGCAGCATAAACAGAAAGTAAATATCTTGGTCTCCATATATTTCCTCTCTTGCATGATTCTCCAAGCCAATCATTTATATCTTTATATAATAAAATCAATGAATATATACTTTCCCGATTAATAAATTAAGTGATTAATTAATTGATTATGTAATCAATTAATTTCCTATCCAGATATCCTCTCATATATTTCCGCATATAGCACAATTAATTAATTGAACCAATTAGCAAATTTCTTACCCTCTTATCAAATATTTGAATCACAAATATTCAAGTTCATTGCCTCGGCTCCTTTGCTCCAAATTTTCATTTTCCACCTGAAACATAATTCACCCTATCTGCTTTTGTTTCATTTTCAGTTGAGAAAAAACTTCAATTTAATGGCGGCTCTCCGCTTCGATTTATCATCGCCTTTTTTCTAACGTCTCCACGTCGTCTACTCACCTCAAAACCATCTCCACTCCCTCTTCAATTGGTGAGAGGCATCGCTGGATCTAGGCATATTTTCAACGATGCGGGTCTTGTCGATGCTTCAAGTTACTATTCATATGCTGTCACAAGTTCTGGGCACATTTCTGATTCTGCTCTGTTAGCCTCAGGTAATTTTTTAAGCCTAATTGGGGTTGCTGTGGGCTATGCCCTCGAGGAAGAATGTTGAAAAGCTTTTGTCTGATGTGAACATGGTGCCAGACTCCCCAATCCTTCCCATACCTTCTACAACACTGCTTATATCTTCATGCCAGCCAAGTGTTTGCAATAATGTCGCAATGGACCCTGAACTGCCTACACCAAAACAGCCTAAACGTGGCAAGAAAAGAATCTCATTTCCTGGGTAAATAATCAAAATATTGGATAATATATTTTTTTGTTAGTTATTTTTTTTATTTTTTTTATTAATTTAATTGTATATATTTCTTATCAGCTGATGAAGATTTTGCTAGATGACACAGGTTTTGCACATTTTTCATGCAGCAAAAAGCACTTCACAGAATTACATTTGGAAAGCCCTGAGAATAAGGTGTCTTTAAAGATAAAAAGGCAATGTTCATTGTGTTTTGTATTTCTTTACATTAGCAAGCTGAAAGTTACGCTTATATGTACACATTTACTAAGTGGTTCAAGTCTTTCTTTTATAGAAAACTATTTTCCCTTTTGTATTTTGCATCTTCATACACATACTACTGGACACGAACCTGCACAAATTGTTGAGTGCTCTCATCGTATCGCTGTGATGGTAGCTATGAATGGCAAAGATCGTCATACACATGTTCATTTCAAAGAAAGCCCTGGACCCCCACTGTCGGTTCGCTTCTCGGGTCGCATTCGGCTCGGCATATATTTTTCAGTGTTAGCGTCTGTATAAATTAAAACTGCGTATGTAATGAGTGAACTGAGTGATATAGTTAGGAATATCTGTATATGTGATTGAATATGTTATTAACAGTGAATTATATATGGTTGAGTTAGAAATATGTACTATTGCGAATGTTGAAATAAAATATTTATTAGAATAAAAATACTGCTTGAATATTTAATTCTATGTAGTTGCATTTAATTCTCTCTTTTGTTATATTATATATATTTTAAAAAAATTAATATAAATATCTATAATAACATTTTTGGAATGTTGCTACAAACACCTATGAATGTTGCTATAGACCTAAATAGGGGTCTATTGTAACAATATTTGTTATGTTGACATAGATAGTCAAAATTAGGGCTGTCAATTTCCTACCCGACCCGAAACCCGCACGGAAATTAGCAGGTTAACCCGACCCGTTTAGTTAGCAGGTCATTTTCGGGTCAACCCGAATTTGACTCGTTTATAAACGGGTGGGTTTAGGGTTGACCTGCTAACCCGATTTTGACCCGTCAAACCCGATTATATGTTGTATCTCTTCCATACTATTAGTCTTTTATGTATAGTGTTAGTGTTAATCTTTTATGTATGCAGTAATTAGTATGCTCGTATACATAAGTTGTTATATTTTACTAATATATTCTTATATATTGTTAGTTATATTTTACTTATAACAGCTGTATCTCTTCCATACTAGTAGTCTTTAATTTATGCAGTATGGGAATGTATACTTATGTATAGAAAATGATTTTTGGATATGGTGATTTCATGCTTTATATATGTGTTGTCCGTTGGTGACTTTGCAACTTGTTGCATGTTGGTGATTTGACTCTTTTGTTGCTTATATTAGTAGGCAATATCTATCAATGGGTTAAACGGGTAAATCCGACCCAACACGATCCATTTAGTTAAACGAGTTACGCGGGTCGGGTCGGGTCAACCCGTTTATAAACGGGTCGGGTTAGGGTTGGGAAAATATGACCGGTTTAATAAACGGGTTGACTCGACCCGTTTATAAATCAACCCGAACCCGACTTGACCCGACCCGAACCCAACCCGACACGACTCATTGACAGCCCTAGTCAAAATATTGCCTTTGAGATCTGCAGCAACAGTGAAAATTGCATAACCCGAAAAATATTGCCAAAGAACTATGCCAACATTTTCTGGGCTTGTACCAATAATTTTTTTTCCATTGCATTAGGTCGTTTATGGCGTAGTGTCATATTGCCAAGATTAAATTTTAGAGATTACTTGTTACATGATTTGTTGCACCAAAATCAAGGTACCACTCTTCCAAGTTTATGTCATCTAGCTTGATTGAATCTGTTAGGATTATCTCACATGTTGTTAAGATAGGAATGACAGCTTGAACAAATAGTCCTACATCGCGGAATAAATTGAAGGAATGGAGTACAAATGTGAGTTAGTAGGCACATAACAACAGAAATTCCTTTTGATATAAAGATGTATGTGCCAACTCATACGCATGCACCCTATGCTGAAAGGAAAGGGGCTTTGTTCTGACTATCGTTACATAATAGTGGTATCAGAGCCGAAGGTTACAGACTGGGCCATGCAAGTAAAGCAGAGCTCTCAAAAGATAGTTGTAGAATGCAAGTCAAGGGGGAGACTGTTGGGATTGTCTCACATGTTGTTAAGGTAGGAATGATTGTTTGAATAAATAGTTTCATATCACTAAATGAATTAAAGGAGTAGAATACAAATATGAGTTGGTAGGAACATAACATTAGAGATTTCTTTTGTTACAAGGATGTGTATGCCAACTTATATGTGTGCGTCCAGAGCCGGCCCTGACCCTAGGCCAACCAGGCGGCCGTCTAGGGCCTCGATCCCGGGAGGAGGAGGAGGAAGGGGAAGAGGGGCCTCAACCGTTCAGTAATTTCATAAGTAAAATCAAGACACCAAGTAGTTATGTGAAGAAGTAGCAGCTCAGTGGTAGAGATTTGTAACCTCATACAAAGAATTGTGGGTTCAATGCTTGCCAGGTGCATTGTGCAATTTTTTTCCCTCCTTGGTTTTCCCTTTCCACCAGCTTTTAGGCCACAAATTTTTTTTGTCTTTGGGCCCCAGCCAACTCAGGGCCGGCACTGTGTGCGTCCTATGCTAGTGTTGGGGGAGCTTTGTTCCGGCCGTCGTTTTATAATAGAATCATCAGTGTTCGTGTCCTGCATTCTTGATCTATCTCCAGTGGATCTTTGTTGCCCTAGTTGTGTCATGTAACTTTTGGTCCCCTCTGATTGCTTTGACTTTATTGACTCACATTATAAACAGTATTAAATTAGAAGCAGCATCGATCTACTTGAAACATGGCCAAATTTTTCATAGATTTGGCATTTAACTCTACTATTACTATTATATCTTCCACCCCTGCCTCTTCCTCTCTGTGATGTACTGCCTCTCTGAGGTTGTATCTGTTCTAATTAGAATTGCCTTTTTGTTGACTTTATTTTTGGTTGTAGTAACATACTTAATAGAACATTATAATCGAGGCATCTTCTTTTGTTCGACTCTACCTTCGTGAGCAAGGAGACTCGAATGAACATACTGCAAATCAAGTACAGTTCACCGTGATGCGATAAATGTTACTACTGACTCATATTCATCATCAAATCTACCAATGATGTATAAAACTTATTCACTTTCTGAAATTTTGTGCCCTGTAGTAGCCAACATGTCACATAATGTCTTGATCTTGGTTATATATTCACTCGTTGACATGTCATCCTTCTTTATACCTGCAATTGCCTTTTGCAATGCATTATTCTTGCAGTAGACCGAGAATTAAAGATTTGCTCTATAACATTCGATATTTCATAATAAGTATTGCTTCCAATAATTTGTGATAGTATGCTTGCACTGATAGATGATATTAACCAAGATGCAAGAAGGTTGTCCTATTTTTGATATCTAGTAAATTCTTCATTGCTGATGGGATTGCCATCCTTATCTTCTATCATGACATTTGGCATGACCATTGTCCCTTTGATGAAATTCTGAAGCCCATATCCCCTCAATGATGTCTCCACTTAATACTTCCACAGCATGTAATTGTCTTTGTTAAGTGGGATGGTGATTATGCGGCTCTTTGGTTTGATTAGTGTGCGAGTGAGTTGTGAGGTAGAAGAAAGATCGATTCTTGAGGTGACTGAACTAACGATATCTTTACTGTCGGCCATTGAAAAGGCAGATTGAACAGCCAAGAATGTGAAAAAAGATGCAGAATGAAACTGAGTGGCCAAACTGGTATGAGAGAAAAGTTCTTGGATGGCAAAATCATAAGAAAGTGTGATTCTTGGAAACAGAACTTCGGTCAAGTGAAGACAAATGTGTCAGATGGCTGAAAACTGCAGTCAAAAGGTAGAAAATGACAAGGGTCTGCTGACTCTGTCCTTGGCGATGCAACGAGTGTCAAATAACTGATAAGAACGGTGCAATACAAGGAGGTGGGTATTATTATTCTCCGATGATGAATTTAAAAAACTAAGGGGAGAAACAAATGATAACACCTCTCCCTTGATCAGATGCACGAATTCTCAACTGATCAATGCCATTAGGCAATATGGAGCTCTGACACCACAACAGAAAAAAGCAAAAATGTAAAAGATTGGTTTTGTTGCAATATATTTCGTTAGTTACAATTGTAAACATTTGTTGTATTTATAATAGTGAAGTAATAGTCAGCAACAATGAAAAAAATACATTACCAAGGCCCGCATAATTATAACGATGTAATAAGCCCAGCTTGTATAAACCAGATATAATGCAATGCATATCATAAACTTTGTTAAGACATCGTAATCGAGATGATGGACCAGACACAATCACATTAATTTTAAGGGTTTATACTATTACTGTATGTTTTATGTGAACATTTCCGTATGTTGGATTATGCTTATAAAACAAATTGGTATTGAATGCCATTACCTGTGATTGTTGGTATCAGTATACACAACATACATTCATGTTGTCATTTCCTGCCTTATTTTTAGATGGAATAAAATTATATGTTGGTTTTTCATTGAAATATGCTATGATAACTTGTGAGATAGAATTGTCATATTTTTTTATAACATATAGAGAGCTTAATATGATGAATACTATTGGTCTAGCTTTTCCTGGTTCAGCCCATTTATTTTGCAAACTACACACCAGGAAAAACATTCTGGTGTATGCACAATAGTACTTAAAAATCATTGATAATTTGGCAAAAAATTAATTTCTTAATGATGGAATACTTGGATATATTCAAAACTATCGATGTGTTCACTGGAAATTTACAATAATTGCATATTAACTAGCCAGTTTTCCATCATTATTGAAATATGTTATGAATCTTAGCTAGACCCATGGAAATAATGATTTGTTCATGTATGGACTGATAATTTTATGCATCTTGGGAAATACGTGCCTAATTTATAAAATAGTTTTTATTACTTGTTTCTCAGTTAACATACCATGTTTAATCTCTCATATAACTTATGGTACTTGTCTTATATTTCAGATATGATGTGGCACATTCAGAATTGAATAAACATTTACATATTTGTCAAGAGAATTTTAAGAAAGATCAGGAGAGTATGCATTCCATGTTGGAGCTCTATTATGTTGAATTAAAAGCCTTTTCGAAACAAGTTCGTTAAAAGTGAGTCATGAGTATACCAGAAATGAGTTTTGCTTATTGCAATATGTAGTTTCTATGGTTGTGCTAAAACTCAGAGTTTCAAAGTAAACATGGTAACTTATCTACCTATATCCAATATTAAAGATTGTGAATCCATCATAGGGAGAACCCACAATCTTTAGTGTGTTCATGTGTTAGTTGTTTTAGAAACCTTTACACTTAGTTCACACACATTGGACTAAATTTCATGTTATTGGCATGAGCGACGAAAGGATGCTAGATTGAGACATTTTTTTCATCTGATGATTTGATGCATGAAATGAACAAGATGAATGCGGCTAATTAATTATAGACTTTAAAAAAAAATTAGGAAATTATTTTATCTCAAATTTTCTCTCTAGTTTCTCTATCTAGAAAATAAAAGGCTAAAGATCATTCTTATACAAAAACTAATCTCTGCTAAAGGACCGTAATTCAACTTTTGAGTTGTCTAAAAGCAAATCCATGTCATTACCTTCTGTCCTAAGTAGTGAAAATAATACAAAAAGGAGGTTAGGCTTCAAATTCGTAAACCATCTATTATGCACCAATGGTGCAACAACCAGAAATGGTGAAGAAAGGTAATCAAGAAAGTAGAGTGTTGACGCGCAAAATTGTCGACAACACTCAAGATTCTTAGTTATCTAAGAATTATCGTTTCGCGTGGTAATATAAGTGTGGAAAGCAATAAATCACAAGAGAGATTTATAGTGGTTCGGACTCGCGAGGGACCTACGTCCACTTTGAAAGTGTTGTTAGTATTTTATTAATTAATCAAGAGTTACAAGCATGAGATTGTCACATGACATTCCATTACAATCATTTCTAAGTACTTTGAGGTCACATATGTCATATATGAATATATTGGAAAAAAGACTATTTTGTCCTTCTTCTTCCTCAAAGCATAGATGCCATTAAAGAGGTCTTTTGGAGCTTCACAAGAGATGCCAAATCACTAAAATCCCACCATATTGCAGTGTGAGGTAGTGATGTATTTATAGTGGAGTGGTTAGGTAAGAGTAGGCAGAAGTAGGGACCACACCAGAAATCTCGTACCCCATATGGCCATACCTCATAATCTCGGACCCCGTTGTGTAAGTACCCTGAAACTCGTACCCCCTCAGGAGTACTAATTTCATACCTTGAGGGGTACGAAGAATTCCTGGATGAGTGTGGGGGAGTCGAGACTTGCGATACTCGAGATTTTCTGGACTCCGGACATTATTTGGCAATGTTTGGAGGAGCGATGAGATTCTTGTCGGCATGATCCCTTCTTGGCCCATTTTCTTAGCTCCTTGGCGACACTCCAAGCCTTGGCTTCATGCGATGCGTTGAGTCGAGTGTGTCTTGCATACTTTTGGGAACCGGACCAAAAGGGTGGTTAACATTTTCCCCCCAAAGTTCATCTTGTCTTGACATGATGTGCTTTGTGTTAGTCGAAGTAGTTGTCGAGTCGTCGATTTTTTCTGTAAACTTAAGAAAAATAGGCGTTAATTGTTGAGCTTGCTTATTGTAGAGTTGTAAACGAGTCATTGTCGACTCTTCCTCTTTCTCTTTTTTTTTTGTCGTACCCTGGCTTGGGTACGAATTTTCATACCCTGCTGGGTACGAAATTTGTCCCTGGTGATGTACGATTTTTCGTACCCCGCTGGATACGAAATTTCGCACCCCGTGGAGGTACGATTTTTCGTACCCTGCTGGGATATGAAAAGGCGCACTGGTGGACATGAAAAGACACCCCTTTTATCATAAATAGACCCCCTACTTCTTGTCCTTCTTCTTTTTATTTTGTGACCGCCATTATTTTGCGCTCCTCTTCGAACTTTGTACTTAGAAACACTTGAACGCCAAACAAGGTAGGTCTCGAAGGCCTTGGAGACACAAGCCTTCTTTTTCTTCGAGTTCGGCTGCGCGCTTGGAAGGGATGCCGAGACTTGCCTCGACCGACTTGGATTTGACCGTGCTGGGTCGAAACTCCATTCGAGTTGAGGACAGTGTTGAGCCTCCTGTTAGCGCGGGTCTGGAGCCAAGGAGAAGGAGAAGGACGCAAGTGGGTTTGGAGATGGTATGAGGAGAGGGGAGTCAAAAAGTGAGGGACATCACGATGGCGTGAGAGGAAGACGAGTTTTGGTAGCGGCGGAGGGGAAGTCGTTCCCCCAAATTGAGTACGAATTTCATGCCCAGCGGGACACGAGATTCATACCCTGAAGGTACGAGACTCGCACACAGAGAGGTACGAGTTTCGTACCTCTTGGGGTACGAAACCCGTACTCGATAGGGTACGAGACACGTACCCTATGCGGTATGAGACTTGTACCCCATTGGGTACGTAGCTCGTCCCCAATGAGGTACGAGCTTCTACGCTCTCATCGGGTTATGGAAACTCGTACTTGTCTGGGAGCCTCGGCCTTTGACGCCGTGTTGTCCATCCAAGTTGTAGATTTTCAACTTCTCGTTTCAGGACTCGCACGGTTTTCGAGTTGCTTGCGCACATGTTAACTATCGTGCGGTCGATGACTTGAACTTACACATATGATTAGATAATATATTCGGACTGTGATGGGACTGTTTAACTATTTGAACTTCTTTTGTATGTCTCGTTTTTGTATAACACTGCAAACACATGTTAGTTTGCACCAATACGAGGGGTACATGTTATTCAAATGTGTTGTCTAATGCTAGTGCGTTTAAATATAGCTAGCAATGCAAACAAGATCCATGACCGAAAACACTTCGGGAGCTGAGACTTCCCTGCCGTCATCGCATACATCTAATTCAACTAGCAGTGCTAGTTCGACGGGCAGCGAGCTTGAGACTACCGAAAGATCCACCCCCTCTCACACTACGAGTATGCCAGAGGCATCTGAGCCTGGGGAGGAAACTGAAAGACATCATTCCCCGGTTGTACATGAAGAGGTAGAGAAAGTGGACATCGTCGTGGGAGACGCCTCATTGGCGCAGGATATGTTGGCCGAGGAAGTTATTCTTGAGAATCCGTCGGATTCAGTGCCGTCACGCATGGATGTAGTGGCAGTTAGGAAAATGGCGTTGCGGTTTCATATCCCCGTAGACTATGTTCGCGCACCCAGAGAGGGTTGTAGGGCTCATGCACCACCCGATGGTTTTACTGCTTGGAATAGGCAAGTTTGTATTACTGGGTGCGTGCCCCTGGCTAGTAACTTCATCCGCGACATGCTCTGTTATTTCCGCATCGCGCCGTCGCAGCTGCATCCGAATGCATATGCTTCGCTCTTAGGTACTTATGTTTTGCACCGGGAACATTTGAATTCCGAACCCTACGGAGAGGATATTCGACATTTGTTTCAACTAAAGAGGAGATGATACATCTCAATATTTTCTCGAAGCTTCGCCCAAGACCAAGTTTTTCGTCGAAAAGTGGCCCAAGCCGACTGTATACAAATATGAATGGTTCTTCGCGCGCTGTCCTCCTGGGTTTGTACGGAGGTGGTTGGAAGGAAGTAAGCATTCTTGAAACCCGTTTTCAAAAATATAGTTTGCGGGGTCGATGTCTTATACTCGACTTTATTTTGACATGGCCGGGAATCCTGAGGCGCCTACCGGCATTGAGTATCAACAACGCCTTGAGGCTTTTCAAGCAATTCCGGGTGCGTCACATTCTACCGATACAGTCATAAGTCAGGATCGCCTTCGTCGTGCAGGGCTAATCCCTGGTGATCGGGCTATAATCAGGTCTGCAGTCGCAGGCGGTGCGCCGAAAGAGAAAGCGACGAAAGAAAAAGGAGCTGCTAGTCGTAAGAGGAAGGTACCCACTGGCAGGCCCAAATCGCAAAAGTTGCTAAGTCACAGGGAGACACTGGTGGAGATGAGGCTGGCAGTGAGAAGATAGTGGCCTAGGACGATGGGCTATTGGATGCTCTTGTCCCTCCTCTGACAGGAGAGGCAGGGGAAGAAACATCGGTCAGGCCACAGTCTTCTGCGGCTCCTTCAGAGACCGCCGCTTCACTCGAGGAAGAGGGCCTATTTGATGGTCTTAATAAACTTCCCACAGAATTATCTCCTTGGCTTGGTACGACAAGCATGGAAGAATTGGCTCTAGCTGCAGAGGGGTTCACTCCTTCGGGCGGACCATCATCTGGTCTGCTGAGATAACACTTAGGGCATACACTCATAACACCACATAACATAAAGATTGCTCTTGTGTGCGAAGTATCCGAATTCGAATCGTTTCTTTAGCAGGTGACATGGCAAGAGGGCGCGGAGGACAAAGATATTGGCGCTGAGGTTGCCGATACCCTAAGAACACTCTTCTTGAAGGCTTTAGGAGAGGGTCCAGCTTATATGGGGATACCTCACCTCCACCAGACCGCAGTAGTGAGAATCGTTATAGAGATCGTTCTCAACGATCCCCGACTCCTCCTCCTCCTCATCAAGTATACGGAGCAGAATCCCGACCCGATGTAGTGGACCTGAGGCATTCGTCATCGACAACTCCTCCCCACACAGCGCCTTTGTCTCCCATCCAGGTTTCCAAGGGGCATGAGCCGTCACTTAGCCATTCGAGGCCGAAGGGAGTGACCACAACGAGGAGGCAAGATCCAGAGGTTCCTGAAAGGAGAGAGCTCTTGGTGGAGGAAAGGAAAGCATTACTGAAGCAGAATTTCCCCAACATTATTTCGATGAGTTGATGTTCCTCCCTGATCCCAATCCGCCTCACGCTAGGGAGACCGGGGAGAAATGGATGCATGCTAGGGCTGCGTACCATCAGGCTAACGAGCTTACTAGGTATTGCTTCCATCTCTGGAACTGATTAGGAAGAAGAACTTGGAGCTCATTAATCAGGGGCTGACCATTGATGCCGAGAGGACCACCATTGGTAACTTAAAGGAGGAAATAGGTTGATTTGCTCCTTGCATTGCAAGCACTTCCTAGTTAAAATTTACAGTTTCAAATATTAATTCCTAGTATTGTTGTCGCAGAGGAGATGAAGCACGCATACGAGGTGCTGAAAAAGGAGGCAGCGCACGCCAATTCGACCTTTAAGGATACCGTGGCCTCTCTAACCACTAGGAACATATCCAAAAAAAGGGACAAGGCCGTGCTGGAGAAAGCATGCGCTGAGCTGGAGAAGGACCATGAACGAGTACCTAGCTTCAGAATGACAATGATACTTGTGGGCGGAGAATGCAGAGGTAGTGGAGCTGAGAAGGCAGCTGGAGGCAATGAAGAAGGCGAAGGAGGACGCCGAGGCTAGCAATAGGTATGTGTTGGGCTCGGCGGAGGGATTGAAAGTTGAGCATCTTAGGGAGGTGGAGCAGCTGCGAGAGGAGCTCGAGGATACTGAATTTCGGGTGGAAGAAGCTTTGGCAGAAGATATCCAGAACATGTATGTTAAAGTTCTAAAGTTCCGCGGACTTTCACGGGTTGAGGATTATCCCCGAGAGCTTGCTCGAACGTGGAATAGACTGGTATCCTATGAGGCTTATTTACGTCATGTGGATATGGGAACTTTGGATGAGCGCCAGTTGATAATTGAGCTCCTAACCAGGGAGGAGTGTGAGACGCTAGAGGAAGGGAGGAAGTTGTTGTAGGAGGATTTAGAGAGGGAAAAACTGGAAAGGCTTGCCGTGGAGAAAGGGAAGTTTATTCCCACCGAGAGCGTGGTTATAGCTGAGGCATTCGCAGAGACAAGCTCCTATTGGCCACCAATTCCGGAATCCTCCACTGTCAGTGATCCCATTGCTTCGGTCCAGGTATCGACAGGGTATGTTCCCGAGAACCCGAGATTGGGAATGACTGGGTTTTCGTTAGTAGGCACGATAAGTACACTTCCCATCATCCTTGCACCATCCTTGACCAGAGGTAAACTTTCTCTACCGCGAATCCCCGAAGATGATGTGATTACCGACTTTACGGACTAAACGGTTGTGTTTTTACTGTGCAACCCTTCCTGGCGCTATCGCGACATCGGGCTTTGACCCCATGCTTCCACAAATGGCCGATTCTGAATTAGGACTGCATGGCACACAATTTGGAAAGGGAGGCGGTCATGTGGATATATTTTCGGACATCAGGATAGGGTCTAGCTTCTATGAGGGCCTAATAGAGGAGGGAGAGGTGGTGGATGGCCATAGCGCTCATGTGACGAGTCCGGTAGGCGCCGATATACCGACGATGGGGGCTATGTTTGAGGCCCAAAAGCCTAAAATGGCGCTGAAGTGTGAGGAGAAGGAAGAGAAGAGGAAGTAGGACAAAGCTGCCCTCTTGGAGGCACAGGATGAAGCTCACCGGGATGCCAAGAAGAAAGCCACTTCTATTGCGGAGAAGGAGAAGGCGGATGCTGAAGCGGAGAGAGCAATGATTGCCGAAGAGGCTAGGCAGAAAAAAGCCATTGATGATGCTAAGAAGGAGAGAGCGGCCGCGGAGGCTAGGAGGAAGGCGACCTTGGATGCTAAGTATAAAGCTGCAGAGACCTTTAAGAAGCTTAAGGCCAATGAAGCCGTGATGCTTAAATCCAAGAAACTAGCAGATCGGCGGGCCGCCAAGGAGACGAAGGAGAAGGCGGAGGAAGAAGCCCGGAAAGCTTTGGGAAGCGGTGACGATATGCTGACTCTAGCTTCTAGTGCTTCCCCCAAGCCCATTTGGTATACTATCCCTACCGAGGTTACAGAGATTTCGAGTGGCGAGGGGGAAGGCATAAGGCGCCTCTCGACGTCTCACGAGTCGGTCACCCCTCCAACGGGCAGAGGATTAAGGAGCGTGTACGGAAGAAAGAGGTCCACCACTGGTAGAGAACCGTCAAGTGTAGAATCTTCCAAAAAGAAGAAGGGTAAGAAGTCGTAGTACATGTTACCGTCATTTCGGTTATGTAGAATGGTAATATACGTGAGTACGACCCTCGCTTTTGGTCTTTAAGGGCATAATGTGATTTATATGTACACCCTGCCATTAGAAAAAGAAACATTAGATATATAGTTTATTTCTATTGTGTGTGTGTGGAAAGGAAATATTTAAGAGTAAAATCACATTTATGTTAAGTGTTTGAATGTTTGTCTCATGTTTTCCGGCGTCCCGTACTTGCATAAGCATACTTATTGTTACACTCACAGAAATGTGATCGATGGATCTCGCTCCGGGTGAATTCCCAGTGCCGGGGAGATCATGCACTGGTTCCGTCCGAGGGATCTCCCAAGTTTAGGAGCCTCGAACGTTGGTGGATACCAGGCCAGGACCTTCTGCCTTGGATTGCCTGGATGAAGTCCGAGTAGGTTGAAGGCGGGGACGTTGCGATTCGTCTGATTTTGTGGCTCTCCCGTCGTTCATTTGGATTGAAAGCCCGAGGGCATCGTTTATTCGCATTACAGTGCCTGAATCCAAACTCATGGGTTGGATGGTGGCCAATGGGGCAGCTCTTAAACCCAAGGACTTGAGGGAAAATGATTTAAGGGTTGTTCTCGAGGCAAATTGCGGGACCGAGCTTCGACCAGTACCTGTGAGTTGCCGTGCGAGTAGGTGTCACACCAAGTGGGTTGGTTGGTTGCACCCAAGTTCTAGGACTTGGAGGCGGAATGATTTAACCTCAGTCTCGGTGCGCGGGATCGGGCCAAGATTCGAGTCGGGGGTTATTTATACTCGGTCGCGTCATAGGCTTGGACTCGAGTAGTGGCGCTGGCTCACGTGCTCGGGGTGCCGATCGGTGCCAATAAGGTTTGTCCTCGATGCTAGTCCGAGGTTTGAAAGGCGGCATCGGCTCCCGTGCTCGGGGTGCCGATGCTTTTTTCGAGCATGAGTGTACGTAAGTTAGATGTGATGGTTGGTCAAACATGTAGCAAAAGAAGTAAACATAGTGAGGACACAGGAAACTGAACATCGTTTCTACTAATAACTTTGGCAGTAACAACCTTTACAATGCCTTGAATTTCAAGAAAACAAAACATCGTTGGAAAGCAAGAAAATTGTATAAAGTAGTGGCGAAGGTGTTTGTTGTTCCATGCCATAGGAAGCTCGGCTCCGTCTACAGTTGCTAGTTTGAAAGTTCCATCTCTAAGCTTGGGTTTATGACGTACGGACCCTCCCAGTGGGGGCTGAGCCCAGTTGGTGGGGGAAAGACCTGTTTCAAAACAAGGTCGTCGATGTTGAGGTCCTTATGGACAACTCTAGAGTTATAGTATCGGGCTACTCGTTGTTGTTGGGAAGCAGCCCTGAGCTCAACTTCGTTCCTCTTTTCTTCGAGTAAATTGAACGATCCGAGAAGTATGTCTTGATTGGTCTTTGGATCATAGTAGGTAACCCGGTTAGACTGAAGCTTTAGCTCAATGGGGATGACTACCTCGGATCCATAGGCAAGGACAAAGGGAGTGTGTCTGGTTGTCGACTTGTGGGTGGTCTGGTACGCCTATAGGGCCAGAGGGAGCTCGTCTTCCCGCAAGCAGCCGGCTTTCTCCAAACACTTTTTGATGATGGATTTAGTTACTTTGTTGACAGCCTCGACTTGCCTATTGGCTTGAGGGTGAGCCACCGCTAAGAATCTTTTTTCGATGTTGTGCCACTGACAAAAAGCTTTGAATTCCATGCTCTCAAATTGGGTCCGCTGTTAGAGACGATGGCTTGGGGAAACCCGTAGCGGGTGATGATATTGCGGGCGGCAAAGTTGATTACTTTCTTGGTAGTGATTGTGGCGAGAGCTTCGGCTTCTGCACATTTGGTGAAGTAATTGATTGCGAGGAGGGCGTAGCGTGTCCCGCCTCTGGCCATTGGGAGAGTCCCGATAATGTCAATTCCCTACATAGCAAATGTCCAAGGACTGACCATTTGCGTTAACTTGGTAGGCGGGGCTCTCGGAATCTTTGAGAAGCGTTGGCATTTGTCACACTTGCGGGCATAGCCGGTGGCATCTTGATTGAGCGTGGGCCAAAAATAGCCTTGCCTGATAACCTTTTTGGCTAAGGTTTACCCCCTGGTGTGACCGCCACACTCGTCTTCATGTATGTCTATTAGCATTTGGTTAGCGTCGTCATGGGCGACATATCAAAGTAACGGGACGGAGAAACCTCTACGGTAGAGTACTCCATTCAAAATGATGTAGCGTGGTGATTGGCGAGTGAGCGCTCGTCTTTCCTTATAATGTCCCGGGGGGGTTCCATGTTGCAAATAATTCTTGATCGGTGTCATCCAAGACTCAGGCTCGGCTTCGGTGTTCATTATCAAATCATTTTTCACTTGGCTGATGCTTGGTGAGTTGAGCACTTCGACTGGAGCGATCTCCATGAGCTACATATCGTCAAAGCTTTCTATTTTGGCTAAATAATCGGCCTTTTCATTTTGTTCTTGGGCAACATGTGTAATGACGAAATGATCGAAGTGGGTGAGAAACTCCCACACCTGCGTAAGATAGGGTGCAAGTCGTGCCCCTTTGGATTAGTATTCCCTCTGTACCTGGCATACGACGAGCTATGAGTCAGAGAAGATCTGGATGGCCTTTAAGTTAAGTTTGAGTACTATTCTGAGTCCAGCTATTAAGGCCTCGTATTCTTCGTCGTTGTTGGTAGTGGGAAAGTTGAGCTTCAAAGCGTCGCATATTGAGCGCTCCTCTGGGGTGACGAGCAGGACTCATTCTCCAGAGCATTTGCTATTGGAAGACCCATCTACAAACAATTTCCATTGAAGATTGGGATCTTTGATGTCTTCTGAAGGAGGCTCCTTAGGAGTTGCGAACTCCACTATGAAATCGGCAAGAGCTTGTCCGAGGATGGCTCATTAAGGGATGAAGGTTATTTCAAACTGGCTTAGCTCTATATTCTATTTAAGGAGTCGTCCAGATGCTTTGGGTCGTTGAAGGGTCTGTCATAGTGGCTGCAGTGTAGACTTTTATGGGGTGAGACTGAAAGTACGGTCGCAACTTCCGAGAGGATATTAATAACCAGTAAGCCAGTTTCTCAAGATTTGGGTAGTTCATTTCGACCCCCATCAACCTTTTGTTGATGTAGTAAATGGGTCGTTGGACACGGTCTTCAATACATACCAGTGCCGAGCTGATTGCCTGCATGGAAACGGCGAAATAAACAAATAAGTCCTCATGGTTCACTGGTTTGGATAAGATAGGTGGTCACTCTAAGTGATTCAGAAGGTCCTCAAATGCGACGACGCATTACGGTCCATTCGTAGTTGCGCTTCCCTTTCCGAAGTAAATCGAAGAAGGGGATGCATTTGTCAGTACCTTTTGAGATGAACGGACTTAAAGAGGCGACCTTCCCATTTAAACTTTGAACGTCTTTAATGTTCCGAGGGACTTGAATATCCTGGGTAGCTTGGATCTTGTCAGGATTGGCTTCGATGCCTCGGGAATTGACGATGAAACCCATAAATTTCCCTAATGCGACTCCAAAGGAGCATTTTTTGGGTTGAGTTTCATGTCGTATCGTCGGAGGACATCGAACATTTTGGAGAGGTCTTGGACGTGGTCGCTGGATAATTTAGATTTTACCAGCATATCATCCACGTATTCCTCTATGGGTTTTTTGATCTGATTCTTGAAGAGGCGATTAACCATTCGTTGATAAGTGGCTCCGGCATTCTTAAGACCGAATGAGATGACGCGGTAGCAATAGAGCCCGATATCGATTATGAAAGATGTGTGATCCTGGTCAGGTAGGCACATTAGGATTTGGTTGTAGCCCAAGTAAGCATCCATAAAGGACAAGAGATGGTATCCAGCAGTTGAATCGATGAGCCGATCGATTTTTGGAAGTGGGAAGCTGTCTTTGGGACATGCCTTGTTCAAGTTAGAGAAGTCGACACACGTTCGCCACTTGCCATTTTCTTTTTTGACAAGGACTGGGTTGGAGACTCCTTCAGGGTAATCGGCCTCGCGAATGAAGTTATTATTGAGTAGCTGATCTACCTCTTCGCTAAGCGCGTTGGATCTTTTTGGTTCTAAGAAACAACGCTTCGTTTTGACCGGAGGTAGAGTTGGATCAAGAGTTAGCTGGTGGCGAGAAACTGCAGGGTTGATACCTTTCATGTCCGAGTGAGTCCAAGAAAAACATCTAAGTTGGCTCTCAAGAAATCCACCAGATCGTCTTTTATTGCGGGGTGGAATTGCGATCCAATTTTCAAGAATTTTGACGGGTCATTAGGGTTGACTGAAACATCCACGTTAGGTTCAATCGGAGTATCCCTCTCATAGTTGGGATCTTCGATCGTCGGAAAGGCGGCAATGGCGTTAGAGCCAGGACTCAGACGCTTTTAATTGCTATGCGGAGATGTTCTTAGCGCAAGAGGGAAGAGGCACCGTCTTGTCCTTGTCCTTGTTGCGTGCGTTTTTCCATTTAGTGGCGTAACAATCTCGAGCGTTTGCTTGGTCTCCTTTAATCATACCAATTCCATTTTCTGTTGAGAACTTCATTAAGAGGGACCATAGTGATACGCAAACTCGGAATTCCGTAAGGGATGACACAAGAAGACGTTGTATGGAGAGATAATGTCGATAACCACGAAAATGAGGATTCAGACCCAGCTCTTATCCCCGTTCCCATGTTCAACAGGCAGATTGATAGCGCCCACTAGGTGGCTGAAAGATCCGTTGAAGCCATGGATCGTGGCATGGCAAGGTTTCAAGTCTTTGGTTTCGAGCTTCATCTGATCATAGACAGCTTTGAAATTGATGTTGACAGAACTTTCTGAGTCGATCAGCACTCTCCGGACAGATGTGACACTGATCTGGGCCATGATTACGAGAGGGTCTATAGTTGGGATTTCGATTCCAGTAGATTCCCTTTCGCGAAAGATGATGCTGTCCAATATTGTTTTCTGAAGTTTGGCAAGTACGTACTCCTCAAGAGTGGAGCATGCTTCATAGGTGGCGTGCTTTATAGAACTCATGTACTCTTCCATCTTTCAGAAGCTTTCGTGCATGGGGTAAGGCCCGCCACAAATAGTGTTAATCACAATGCCCCGCCTTTGGTTTGAAGGATCGGGATCCTCTTTGGGAGGTGCTGGAGGTGCAGAAGAACCTGAGGCTGCTTTAGGGAGAAAAGGGCTTCGACATAGTGTTTGAGGCGCTTTTCACGGATAAGCTTTTCGCTTGCGCCCTTGAGTTAGTGACATACATTGGTATTGTGCCCATATACGTCGACAATATTTGACGGAGTTCTTTTCGCGATCCGTGGACTCCCTTGCATAGGGTTTCTTATACTCGTGTGTATTGCAAGTTGCTAGGTGTATTCTTTTTAAGGCTTCATTCAACGAGGTATAGGTCTTGTAAGCTTGGAAGCGGCCAAGCCTCTTGGGATCTGTCGGAGCTTGGTTGCTGCTGCGGTTTCCCAGCCTGCCGCTATTGGGTTTCGATTTGTGGCGACTTGCCCCCTTGTCTTTTCCGAAGGGTTCTCCAACCTGTTCCCCTTTGATGCGGTCGTCGACTGTGTCGACTTGTGGGTTGTTGGGATGGTTGGTTTGGGAACCCTGGTTACGTCTCTTTTCTTCCTGACACAAGAACTGTCCCACGTTTTCATAGAAAGCATCGAGACTCTTAGGTTGCTTTCTATCGATCCAAGCCCCAAACTCAGAAGTTGGAAGGACCACTTTTGGAAGTTGGAAAAGCACGGTACACGGTTCCGGATCGTCGACTTCGGCGAGGGCGGTGTTAAACGGTGAAAGATAGCTTTTAAGCGACACAGCGGGTCCTTGGTAAAGGTTAGACATAGCAAGAGCGTTTTTTGGTGTCGGGACATGCATCCGGAACTGCTTAACCAATTCTGCGGCTAGCTGGCCAAAGTTATTGATAGAATGGAGTGAAAGGCGAGAGAACCAAAATAGAGCGGTGCCTGACAAGAAAACCGGAAAGACCTTGCATTTGACTGGGTCGGTACCCGACTAGAATCCATCTGCCATTCATAACGGTTTAAGAAAGCGCAAGGGTCAATTGTTCTGTCATAAAGTGTCATCTGTGGCATGTTAAAGCGTCGAGGTCGTTCGGCTTCAAGCACGATCCGAGTGAAGGGATTGTTCCTAAGGTTGGTTTCCTATGATTCATTGGCGTTCCCTCGCATCTCTCTTATAATCCTTCGCACCATGTCGGGAAGGAAAGCTGGGTGCGTGTCTTCCGGTGGAATCCATTGGTTTCGACGAACTTCCGGAGTCCTGTCCCGTGGTCGCTTCCTTTGATGCACATCCGGGTCATCCTCCTTCGTATCGTCAATGTCGATAGGTTGGTTTTGGTATGGATGGTGAGGCTGAGCCGGTTGTCATGCATCCTAATCAAGAAGAACTTGATCATGCGGGGCCACTGGAAGAGTGGTCACTTGATTCTGAGCTACGACAGTTGGGTTTTGTCGAGGAGGGGGCTGGTTGCTCAGAGCCAGTTCGTCATTGATAATCAGTCGGAAGTGGTCGCGATACTGTGCCCCCTCGATATAAGTGACGGTAGTTCGGTCGCCATTCCCATTGTCGTTGTCGTGGTCGTTGCCATTGCCATTGACATGGGCATTGGAATGAGCGGTGACATTGTTGATGAGGCTAAACCTTCTTCTTTGATGCGGGCCCCTTGACTCAGAAGAGGAGATTCCGAGATAGTACGTCGCGGTCGGGTGTTGTTCTGAGTGAGCTAAAGTCGAGCGACGATGCGCTGACTATCCTGGGGTTGGCACATAAGGTCGATATTGTTTCTTAACGCTTGATTAAGTTTGAGAGCTGTACTTTCGAATTTCTCGTTAAGAGCGCGGATTTGCGCTTGTGTTACGGAAGCTTCGCGGTCTGCCTGAGGAAGGATTTCAGTTGTGGCCCTAAGGTTACGAAATTTGTACCCTGAAACTCATACCTGTTGGGGTACGAAATTCGTACCCTTAGGGGTACGAAGAATCCCTGGATGAGTGTGGGGGAGTCGAGACTTGCGATACTCAAGATTTTCTCGACTCAATGCATTATCTGGCGATGTTTGGAGGAGCGGTGAGGTTCTTGTCGGCGTGATCCCTTTTCGGCCCATTTCCTTAGCTCCTTGGCGACACTCCGAGCTTTGGCCTCACGCGATGCGTTGAGTCGAGCATGTCTTGCGTACTTTTGGGAACCGGACCAAAAGCCCGGTTAACATAGAGTGAGACCAAAAGTGTATATCATAAGTTGCAAGAGTGAATTATTGGGCTTAGAATACAATCATAATGGAAAGGAGGTGGAGTATCACATCAGTAAAGAAAAGTTGGAGTCAAATACAAAGAAGGCAAGTCAGCTTGGCTGCAACTCAACAGTGCATGGTGCACACATGTAAACTGGTATGTCTGATGGTATCTGCAGTTACAAAGTGGTAGGAGTAGCAACCATATAATCAAGCTAAAGGAAATAAAATAAATATTTGTACAAGTGGGTAATGTAATGGGTATTACAAATGGCCATTAGCTGGTGCAAAATTTGAAAAGTTGTTAGAGTGTGGTCCCAAGTTTTTTACCTATAGAAATGATTACTTTTGCTTTTTCAAGAATGAGGTGGCAATGCACCTATATATACGTGTAAACATGCATTTGAAAAGGAATGATAGAAAAATTGCATCAAATCTTCTTCTTTTTATATTATTTCTCATGTAACAGTTCATCTTATTCCTCATCCCCTTCTCTTTACCGTTCTCCTTTGTTTAAACACCCAACATGCCAAAATATCATTGAAAAAAAATCCTATTGACTCCTCACAATTGGTATAAGATTCATCGATCCAGCAAGTCGAAGACAAAGATCTAGATCATCAAAAATCAAATGAGGAGCAACTGGTTTCAGCTCTTTTCCAAGCCTTGGGATCAGGGAAACCACACCAAGATCAAGTAGACAATGATTTTAACTCTAAACTTGTAAGTGTTAATCTAATTTCAATGTCACGATGTTAGATATGTCCGAAATTAAGAAATGTGTATCCATCATGGTGTCAAAATTGGAAACTCTCACCACTCATTCCTCTGACCAAAATAAATTCCCCACCACACAAGATCCACTCACTCAACCATCAGACCTTCCTCCCACACTGTCACGCCAAAATAATCCAAACAACAGTCAAACCCCTCAATATCAACCCACTTTCATCAACCAAAGACCACCTGTCCTTCAAAGACCATCAAACTCCTTACCACAAAATGACTCCAAAATTCTTGCATCCCCAAAAACATGTCAATACAGGACACTAAAACTGGACTTGCCAACATTACTGGTGATACAAATGTTTTACCATGGTTGCAGCAAGTGGAACAGATTCTTACTTATCATGAAGCACCAAATAGTGACTGGGTGCAAGTTAGTGCATTTTATCTTAGAGAAGATGCACTACAGTGGTATAATTCGTACACTATATATATATATATATCATTACAAATCGTGGCCTGTTTTTCATGATGAAATTAAATCCGAATTTGGACCCCTAGAATTATCAAAACCTTTTGATGTCGTTGACCTAAAGCTAACAACCACTGTCAAAGCATGCTTAAGCCAAGTTGAACAACTCTCTAGCCTCTTAGATAGACTACAATCCACATAATATATTGTTGATAAATTCATTGGGGGGCTGAGAGAAGAAATCTGATATGAAGTTTCAGCAGCTAAGCCGTTTTTTTTCGAGATGCTGTGACACTTGCTAAAACTTTTGAAGAGAAATAATTTTTTCAAAGGAAATACTCTAAACCACCACCTACATATAATACCTCCCTACCAGTTTCCACTCACTCATAGCTTAGCCAAAGATGTACCACTGAACCCTCACCACTCAATAAACTTATACCAAATGAGTTGATAACTAGATGAGACAACAAACTGTGTTACACTTATGATAAAAAGTGGTGCCTAGGACAAAAACGAAAGAACAAAAAGGATTATATACTTGAAGGATTTCTGGATAATACCTCACTTGCTGAGGAAGAAAACGAATCATATGATGAAATATATCGAGCCAGCATTAAACTAAAGAGGCATCATTAGCAATATTCCTCCAAGCATTGTCTGGAATACCGGCTATGCACACATTTATAGTAAAATGAACACTCAATGGCCATAAAATACACATTTTAGTTGATTTTGGGTTAACTCACAATTTTATAAACGATAAACTGGCAAAACAGCTAAACTTAACCATTAACAGCTCACAAGAATTTCAAATGCTAGTAGCTAATGGTGAATTTGTACAAAATCAGAGTGCTTGCAGCAATATTCCATTAGAGTGTCAGAGAATTCAAATGCCAATAAGACTTATTGTTGTTTCCATCATAAGATTGTCAAGTGGTGCTTGGAGTTCAATAGATTACATAATTAGATGATATTACCTTCAACTTCAGAAATTTGCAACTCATATTCAACCATAATGGAAAGGACGTCTTACGGAAAGGCCTAACACCCAACAACTCTAAAATAGTGACTGAAAAGGAAATCAATAAAGTTCTACACTCTCATGCCCTCAGATTGATGCAATACATTCAATCCTCATCTACATCCCACTGTTCCATCACAGACCAAAATTACCAACCAACACTATCATATTCCATTGTAGAAATAATTAGCTAATTTCCTACTGTTTCCACAAAACCACATTCACTACATCCTCATAGACCCATTGACCATAAAATTCAACTTCTACCCACATCCAAACCAGTTTGCTTGAAGCCTTACAAGCATTCATATAACCTCAAAAATGACATTGAGAAACTTGTAAATGAAATGTTACAAGAAGGAGTCATCAGACATAGTCGCAACTCTTACTTGTCCCTAGTAGTAATGGTTAAGAAATATGATGGCAGTTGGAGGATGTGTAGCGACCCAGACTTCCCGACTGGCGTAAACCGAACAAGAAGGCAGACTGCTTTGAGAACAGACTCATCAGAATACAAAAATGAGAACATTTCATCGCTATTACAACAACTTACATCAGAGTACAAGATATCAGAGTACAAATAAATAATTTATAGCGGAAAAATATCAGAGATTTAAATAACATTTAAATACATAAACATAATGTGCAACAGAAAACATCAACTACCACAATATTATTACTTATAATGGCCAAACATGCTTGATACGCGAAAATTTTATTATTACTATAAGTAAAGAAATCAACTTTAAATATAAATGTATCAATCATAGACGACATAGTACCCTATGTCGCCATATAGGTTTACAACTAAAACTGCAAAACTCGTATTTGGAAGTTGGATTTCCATCATGATGGCTATTGATTCGAAAGATCGATCACGTAGTGTAATACTCAATGTCTTACGTCTAGGTCATTGGAAAACACCGTAATACATATCCGCACTATATCCAGAAAACAAGTATCATTGCGGATGAAGTCCAGGTCATTGGAAAACACTGCTTACTCTATCCTTCTGGAAATCAGGTATAAGCCCTATTCCTACTAGGTGTGGAGCGACCACACCCAACATCATCTCGGTCGACCGAATCCGTGACAACCCTAAAAGTTGTCAAATCTCAGCCCGAAGGTTGCTCATCCTCATCTCGAAAGTATACTGATCTAACCACCAGTTTACCATCATTCCAGGGGTGTGAGACTCGCGAATTAATGCTACACAAAGCTGTGCTATATTAAATCTATGCTTTAATCATCATCCACAAAGCTATGCTTTTCAACAAAAGCTTGGATCACTACAACTTAGCATGCCACATTGTCAATGCATACCAAACCATTGATTTACGCCAGTATATAACCTCTAAGTTCGTACGTCTCAGAGAAAGGTGTTAAGCAAGAGAATCAATTCTCCGCCACCAAACAGATATATATTTAGCAGAGATCAACGAATACAGCGCAAAATACAATGTCAGTCATACAATCCATTTCCTAGTCCATTCTGGGTCTGAACGAAACCGGAGGCATCTTATTCCTCGTCCCATGTGTCCAATATAGGAGAGAGGTCCTCGCACATCCGAAAAATCAACAAGTACGTCCGGGCAACTACCACTATAACCCCTTCATGGGAGCTACCTGTAACACCCCACCTCCACTAGGATCACTCCTTAGAATGTACTAGCTTTGGAGGGGCGCTATTGTGGTGGTAAACATGCACAGAGATATCGCAAGACAGAATATATGAAAATAAATATAAGTAAAGCAGCGGTAGCAGATAAAAACCCATCATCATCATTCCAGAAAACCGACATAGTCAAGTGCATAATATCAAAATGTCATGATCCAAAATACAACATAAGTCTAGATACGTGATAACAAAATACATGGTAAAACATCAGTACTAATCCCCAGAAATAAAAGATAAGCCCCAGCTAGCTCAGATCCATACATGAGCTATCCAACAAGCAAGCCAAAGATCCACTAAGAAGATGTAGCCCCTCCCTGAGAACCTGTGTGGGGGGGGGGGAAACGGAAGAAAAGAAGCGAAAGAAAACGGGTCAGTCAAAAAGACTGGTAAGCCCTACTACGATCAATCTATAAACTAATAAAGTTAACAGCATGATGGAAACTGAGATGAACATACTGGAAATAGATAAAGGTGACATCACATAGATGAGATCAAACTTTGCACCACAGTGTACTAGCAAACCCACAAAACAGATCTTGATCCCTTAGCCCAAACTTTGGCCCAATAACTTGAAGTGACCTTAGTATAAGGTCCAGCCCAACGGTCTAGTCGATCGGCTCCCTATAAACCTAACACGTCAAGTGTTGGTGTCCATACGGCCCCCATGGATGTAGTCAGACTGTGCTGGGTCCACCTTCGGGTGTATCAAGCCCTAAGGTGTCAACCCCAGACACCTAAGCAATAATGCACAGTCTAAGCCTACTGGTACCCGTGCCTCGAGTTTGTCCAACATCGGACTACGTGCACGTCCGTAGCCCGCCGGACCCGCACCGCTGTACCACTCAGCCGTCGCTTTGGTCGCTTACATCAGTCTAGTAATCGTGCCCCGCCCTAGCCTAGCCTCTAGGGTTGTGAATGATACCAAACTGGGATTACTGCTGGAACAGACCACGTTGCTAGGGTTTCTAAGAGGGTTAAGTGTGGTTTTTACCCCTCACTAATCCTGGATTAAATTAGTTAAGTGTAACCACTTAACCCCATCTAATCCTCGCATCCCCATTATTGGTTAAGTATTAGTGGGCCATGACTTAACCCTAATCATGAGGCATTAATTACTTAACGCACCCAACCTCTCACATTAGACATCCGTGGTTACCTGGGAAGATTTACACCACGTCTAGGTCTAACCTCGGGTCTTATGGTGCAACATGACCAACTACCCACATTAGACCCCACGTTGTGGTTACCTGGGAAGATTTACACCACAACTAGGTCTAACCTCGAGTTGGCCATATCATGTTATCTAATGTCATGTCCACTTTTAAACACATTTACAAGTTAACATATACTTGGGTAGACCTAACTTAATAGGTAAATTCCCAAGGGGTAGACCTAACTTAATAGGTAAATTCCCAATCTTTTAGTTTCATGTATTTTTAAGTTTACCCAAACCCTCCCAACGTCATTTTCTCGCTTACATGTTCGTCATAACGCATAAGGGTATAAAAGGTAACTTAGCATAACATACATGATGAACTTCACATATCATAATAAACATGCATACATGTTAAACTTGCAAATCATGTCATAGTGAACTAGCATAAACATGCATAGCTTATTAAATATGCATAACATGGTAAGGTGAACTTGCATAATCATGCATAACCCATTAAACTTGCATAACATGGTAAGGTGAACTTGCATAAATATGCATAACCCATAAAACATGTACAACATGATAAGGTGAACTTGCATAAGCATGCATAATCCATTAAACATGTAGAACATGGCATAGTAAACTCACATATGCATGCATAACTTGTAAAACATGGTATAGTGAGTTCGCATAAGCATGCATAACTTATGAGACATATAAAACATGACATAGTGAGTCCGCATAAGCATGCATAACTTATGAATCATATAAAACATGGCCTAGTGAGTTCGCATAAGCATGCATAATCAACTAAACTCACATAAATCTCAACTTTCACCACATATTAACTTTAGAGTTTGTAAAGTGAAGGTAAGAGGGCTTACAAATATGAACAAGTCACAAATCCACCAAATAAGATGAAGAAGCCCTTTAAAAACCCAAAACAAAGCTTCAAATAAGAAAACCCTTTTGCAAAAATCCCAAAACACAAACTTTAGCAAATCAAACTTGCAACTTAATGAAGTATGCAAGTTATTAAGCATTCATACAACATAGAAAAGGTTGTATGATCATCATATCTTCATAGGATTAAACTTTGAGGAAGGTGGAGGCTAGGTTTTAGGTGGAGGCCATTTGAGGATTCAAATTGACATAGTTTAGTTGCTAGATTGATTAATGAGGCTTTAGGGTAGGATTAGGGGTATATTTATAGAAGATTAGAGTGTTTTTAGCCCTAGGATTAACCCTAGATTAGTTTAGGCCCGTCAGATCTCGGAACTCTCTAGAACCAAGCCACAAGACCCAACCCAAATCAGAAATGGTGCACCAGGCTAACTGCCCGGGCACCCCCTGTCGACAGGGCTGTCGACACCCTGGGGCCCTGTCGACATGCCTGTCGACATGGGGCCCCTGGCGGGAATTTTCCCGCTTAACCCCGATTAGCCCTAATCCTTGTTTTTAATTTGAAATTTAAATCTGTTTTTAGCATAGAAATTTCTGAAAACTTCAATGGGCCTTAACCGGGTCATACAGACTCCGATTTTCGAAAACTCGGACTCTATTTCGCGTATTTTTCCGAGACGAACGCAATGGCATAGCCCGTTTCCCCTGATTCTGATTTTTGAATTAAATTCTGCCTCGATTTATGTTATAACAGTTTATTGAAAATACGGGTTGTTATATTCTCCCCTCCTTAAAGGATTTCGTCCCCGAAATCTTCAAGTTAGGAAGAACATATCCTACCATCCAACATCCATCTACTCAAAACATCATCCACGAGCAATCATTGTCCTTAAAGGATTCTAAATGTCGTATGAACATATGCAGAAGTGTGTATATATGTACCTATCTAATGCAAAGATCAATGCAAAATATGTTAGTGAAATGCATCCATATGTATGCAAATCCCTAACATAATGTATAATATCTACATGCGTGCTCAATCATACATCCATATGCAACATCCATGTGATTGCATACAAATTTCATCCAAGAATAAGCATAAACACCCATGCACATGCAATATGAGGAGTGTGTGAGCCGATCTAGTGCCTAATGTGTATCATGCATCCACGAGTAACCACTTGCAAACACTTGCAACCACTCGCAACCATCAAACATAACATGTTTCAAACACATGTTTCATCCAAAGGGTTTCTACCTAAGGTTCTCATGATAAGATAGACACGATGAACTAGATAAACATGGATAACAAAGAGAAAGATATGCTAAACAAAGAAAAGAGATTGAGAGTGTACCCTCGAAAAGGAATGGGTAAAGCCCACGCATCTTCTCCTCGGTTTCCCAAGTTGCGTCCTCTTCGGCTTCACCCCATTGAACTTTCACCAATCTGACCTCACGATTCCTTAGCTTCTTGGTCTCTGTCCCCAAGATACGAATCGGAGCTTTCCTTAAAGTTGCTTCTTTCTCTACTTCCACGTCTTCAAGAATGCTAGGTTCAACCACCTCAGCGGACTCATGCAAGCACTTTCGGAGATGCGAGACATGAAAGACATTATGCACTCCGGACAACTTCTCGGGCAATTGCACTTTATAAGCCATCTTCCCAATTCTCTCTATGATAGGGAAGGGTCCAACAAATCTCGGTGCTAGCTTCCCAACAGCTCCAAATCGGACCACATTCCGCAAAGGAGAAACCTTTACGAAAACCTTGTCCCCAACCTCAAACTCCAAATCGGATCTCCGCTTATCAGCATAGGATTTCTGCCGGTCTTGGGCCGCTTTCATCCGTCTTCTAATCAACTCGACCTTCTCGGATGTATCCCTAATCATGTCGGGTCCAAGTATAAGCTTATCCGTGGACTCCCACCAACATGTAGGTGACTTACACGGCCTCCCATACAAAGCTTCAAATGGTGCCATCCCTATGCTCGCCTGATAACTGTTGTTATATGCAAACTCAACAAGAGGAAGATGGTCTTCCCAAGCACCACCAAAATCCAGAATGCAAAGCCTCAACAAGTCCTCAAGTACCCTATTCACCCTTTCTGTTTGGCCGTCTGTTTGTGGGTGATAGGCCGTACTCAGGTTCAACCTTGTGCCCATAGCCTCCTGCAAACTGTTCCAGAACTGACTAGTAAAGATGGGGTCTCGGTCACTGACTATGCTGGAAGGGACTCCATGTAGTCGCACTATCTCACGAAGGTATACTGATGCTAGTCCGGATGCGGTCCTTTTGCTCTTCACTGGGATAAAATGAGCACTCTTCGTGAGCCTATCCACAATGACCCATATGCTCGTATTCCCCTTCCTGGACCTTGGAAGCCCATCAATAAAGTCCATAGAAATGCTCTCCCACTTCCATAGCGGGACCTCTAGCGGATGTAATAGCCCACCGGGCTTCTTTGACTCAGCTTTTACTCTCTGACAAATAACACATCTCGAGACAAACTCCGCCACCTCCTTCTTCATTCCAGGCCAGAAGAAAACACGCTTCATGTCCTTATACATCTTATCACCACCTGGATGTATAGTCATCTTGGAGCGATGTGCTTCCTCAAGAACTTTCCTCACCAAGTCTTCTACCATCGGAACACAAAGCCTTCCGTCTCTCCTCAGCCAACCCTTATCGTCTATAGAATATCGAGCAAGGTGACTAGATGTCTCCCCTCGAACCAGCTTATCCATGATCTCAATTATCTGAGGGTCTTCCTTTTGCGAAGCCCCAACTTGATCTAGAAGGGTAGGCCTGAGCTCTAAAGATGCCAAGGAACCGGTCACCGACTCCATTGCCAAAGAGAAATCAAAGGTCGCCAAGAACTCTAAATTCTTCATCTCAACAAATAGAGGACTTAGTGTCAACCTTTTCCTACTCAACGCATCCGCTACAACATTCCCCTTGCCAGGGGTATAGGATATCTCAAAATCATAGGAAGCCAAAAATTCCATCCATCTCTGCTGTCTTAAGTTCAGATCTTTCTGCAAAAAGAGATACTTCAAAGACTTATGATCAGTATATAGCTCAAATCTCTCTCCCAGAAGATAATGACGCCAAGCCTTGAGTGCATATACAATCGCTGCCAGCTCTAGATCATGAGTAGGATAATTCCTCTCATGCACCTTAAGTTGCCTCCCACCAAAACATATAACTCTGCCCTCTTGCATCAGAACGGCGCCCAATCCCGTGCCACAAGCATCAGTGTACACGGTAAATATCTTGCCACCATCGGGTAAGGCTAGAACTGGTGCTGAGGTGAGGGCTCTCTTGAGCCTTTGAAAAGCAAGCTCACAATCCATATCCCAAGCAAAAACTAAGTTCTTCTTCGTCAACTTAGTAAGAGGAGCGGATATCTTCGCGAAGTCCTTGATGAACTTCCGGTAAAAACCCGCAAGACCCAGAAAGCTTCTCACCTCGGTTGCACTCCTTGGAGTCTTCCAATCCTGAACTGCAACCACCTTAGCGGGATCCACCGCCAAGCCTTGCTTGGATACGATATGCCCAAGAAATCTGACTTCCCTTCTCCAAAAGTGGCACTTGGAGAACTTGGCTTTTAACTGGTGTGCCCTGAGTGTGTCCATCACCTCTACTAGGTGCCTCGCATGCTCTTCCTCATCCTTGGAGAAGACCAGAATATCATCCACAAAGACCACGACAAACTTATTCAAGAACTCCCGAAACACCCTACTCATCAAATCCACAAAATACGCGGGTGCATTCGTCAAACCGAACGGCATAACAAGCCATTCAAAGAATCCGTCTGGAGTTCTGAATGCAGTCTTGTCTATACTGTCTTCAGCCACTCTGAGCTGATGGAAACCCGTAGCAAGGTCAAGCTGAGAGAAAACAGAAGCACCAACAAGCTGATCAAAGAGATCATCGATCCTTGGTAACGGGTGTCGGTTCTTCTTAGTCAGCTTATTCAATTCTCTATAATCCACACAGAGTCGAAGAGAGCCATCTGCCTTAGTTGCAAACACCACAGGCGCTCCCCATTCGGATATACTCCTTCTGATGAAGTTCTTCTCAAGCAATTCTTTCACTTGCTTGCTCAGCTCCCGTCTCTCACGCGGAGCCATATGCCGAACGGGCAAAGAAACAGGCTTAGCATTATCTACCAGATAGATGCGAAAGTCAATCTCTCGTTTAGGGGGCAACCCCTTAACTTCTTCAAAAACATCTGGATAATCCCGGACCACCCTTACAGACTGAAGGGCCTCCTCTGATGAGTCGAGAGATTCTAGATAGCATAACATGACGGGATTCTTCGGATTGCATGAAATCTCTAAGGTGTTGCCCAGGCGAGTCACAAGCCTTACAACCCTATGCTCACAATCCAGAATGGCTCCATATCTAGACAGCCAATCCATGCCCAAGATCAATCCGTATCCCCTAAAACCTAGAACATACGCACTACACAAGAACTCTACGCTGAGTATAGAGATCCTCAGATCCTCACATATCATAGATAGATGAGCAGAACCCACAATGGGATTCGAAACACAAACGGGATCATCCACTAAGCTAGTACTAAGGTGCAAGCTATCAACAAGATCAGATGAAATAAAGCTATGTGATGCACCGGAATCAAACAGGGTACGTACTGGAAGATCAGAGATATAAACAAGGTTCTCAACAGAAACACTACCTCGCTCGGGAACTGAAGCGGCATTGAGAGCATGAACTTGCCCTCCTGAAGATCCAGCCTGTCCTTTCTTCTTTGGGCATTCTTTGCTGAAGTGCCCAGTCTCCCCACAAGAAAAGCATCCACCACTAAGCTTCCTTTTCTTCTTCCTGCAATCCTTAGCAAAGTGCCCAGCTATGCCACAGTAATTGCACTTTCCCTTGCCTTTGTTGTTGTTGTTCCCCTTCTTGTTCTTGCCCTGATTCCCCTGGCTGCTTTGACCACCTTGATTGCCTTTGCCTTGAGAATCGGTCTTCTTTACTTGAGTATCACTCGTCTTGACTTCTTTCTTCCCATCTCCCTGAAGCAGAGCCATATTTACCAAACTCTCAAAAGTAGCTCCATGCGGAATATGTGACATCGCCAAGCCCTGTAGCGGCTCATTCAACCCTCTGGCAAATCGAAGAGCCTTCTTCTCCGGGGTGTTTACTATATCCAAACCAAAACGGGCCAGCTGATTAAACTTGTTCACATACTCCTTGACAGACATATCACCTTGCTTTAATGCAATGAACTTCTCCATTTGAAAATTCGCCTCAGCTGAAGATAGAAACTTGGTCACAAATCTAGCCCTCAAATCGGCCCAAGTCTCAACGGGCCTCGTCCCATTGGTGACCTCCCACCAATAGGCCGCCTCATCCTTCAAAAGCCATACTGTCAATAGGATTTTCCTCTCGTCATCAATCCCAAAGATAGCAAACAAGTCCTCCGTGTCTTTCAGCCAATTCCTAGCTTCAACAAAAGATTCCGTGCCTAGGAAATTCTTGCCCCCCATTGCCCTGAAGTCTTTACAAACCTTCGTAAACTCAATCTGAGGATGCTGAGGGGGAGGAGGAGGAAGAGGAGCCTCAGCAACGGGAGGGGGAGGAACATTAGCAACGGGAGGGGGAATATTAACTGCTGGAGGAGGGGGAGCAGGAACCACCGGAGGAGGGATATTAGGGATAGGATTCTCAACTACAGGAGGAGGAGTGGGAGTAGGGTTGGCGGGACCAGCTGCCGCCCTAGCTTCTAGAAGTCTCCTATACCAGAGTGGTACGTTCACTCCATCTGGGATGTCAAGATTCTCAGCCATACTGAAACGAAAGATAAGATAAGATTAGGTCAAGGGAACGAAGGATAACGCTGATGGCTTTTGGGGATTAGCCTTAAAATAATCTAGACTTTATTTCGGAAAATACTTAGTAGGTTTTTGAAAATAGTTTTTCAAAAGGGGTTTTTTTTTTCAAAAGTTTTGTTCAATCTTGTTAACCTTGTGCTCTGATACCAAATGTAACACCCCACCTCCACTAGGATCACTCCTTAGAATGTACTAGCTTTGGAGGGGCGCTATTGTGGTGGTAAACATGCACAGAGATATCGCAAGACAGAATATATGAAAATAAATATAAGTAAAGCAGCGGTAGCAGATAAAAACCCATCATCATCATTCCAGAAAACCGACATAGTCAAGTACATAATATCAAAATGTCATGATCCAAAATACAACATAAGTCTAGATACGTGATAACAAAATACATGGTAAAACATCAGTACTAATCCCCAGAAATAAAAGATAAGCCCCAGCTAGCTCAGATCCATACATGAGCTATCCAACAAGCAAGCCAAAGATCCACTAAGCAGATGTAGCCCCTCCCTGAGAACCTGTGGGGGGGGGGGGGGAAACGGAAGAAAAGAAGCGAAAGAAAACGGGTCATTCAAAAAGACTGGTAAGCCCTACTACAATCAATCTATAAACTAATAAAGTTAACAGCATGATGGAAACTGAGATGAACATACTGGAAATAGATAAAGGTGACATCACATAGATGAGATCAAACTTTGCACCACAGTGTACTAGCAAACCCACAAAACAGATCTTGATCCCTTAGCCCAAACTTTGGCCCAATAACTTGAAGTGACCTTAGTATAAGGTCCAGCCCAACGGTCTAGTCGATCGGCTCCCTATAAACCTAACACGTCAAGTGTTGGTGTCCATACGGCCCCCATGGATGTAGTCAGACTGTGCTGGGTCCACCTTCGGGTGTATCAAGCCCTAAGGTGTCAACCCCAGACACCTAAGCAATAATGCACAGTCTAAGCCTACTGGTACCCGTGCCTCGAGTTTGTCCAACATCGGACTACGTGCACGTCCGTAGCCCGCCGGACCCGCACCGCTGTACCACTCAGCCGTCGCTTTGGTCGCTTACATCAGTCCAGTAATCGTGCCCCGCCCTAGCCTAGCCTCTAGGGTTGTGAATGATACCAAACTGGGATTACTGCTGGAACAGACCACGTTGCTAGGGTTTCTAAGAGGGTTAAGTGTGGTTTTTACCCCTCACTAATCCTGGATTAAATTAGTTAAGTGTAACCACTTAACCCCATCTAATCCTCGCATCCCCATTATTGGTTAAGTATTAGTGGGCCATGACTTAACCCTAATCATGAGGCATTAATTACTTAACGCACCCAACCTCTCACATTAGACATCCGTGGTTACCTGGGAAGATTTACACCACGTCTAGGTCTAACCTCGGGTCTTATGGTGCAACATGACCAACTACCCACATTAGACCCCACGTTGTGGTTACCTGGGAAGATTTACACCACAACTAGGTCTAACCTCGAGTTGGCCATATCATGTTATCTAATGTCATGTCCACTTTTAAACACATTTACAAGTTAACATATACTTGGGTAGACCTAACTTAATAGGTAAATTCCCAAGGGGTAGACCTAACTTAATAGGTAAATTCCCAATCTTTTAGTTTCATGTATTTTTAAGTTTACCCAAACCCTCCCAACGTCATTTTCTCGCTTACATGTTCGTCATAACGCATAAGGGTATAAAAGGTAACTTAGCATAACATACATGATGAACTTCACATATCATAATAAACATGCATACATGTTAAACTTGCAAATCATGTCATAGTGAACTAGCATAAACATGCATAGCTTATTAAATATGCATAACATGGTAAGGTGAACTTGCATAATCATGCATAACCCATTAAACTTGCATAACATGGTAAGGTGAACTTGCATAAATATGCATAACCCATAAAACATGTACAACATGATAAGGTGAACTTGCATAAGCATGCATAATCCATTAAACATGTAGAACATGGCATAGTAAACTCACATATGCATGCATAACTTGTAAAACATGGTATAGTGAGTTCGCATAAGCATGCATAACTTATGAGACATATAAAACATGACATAGTGAGTCCGCATAAGCATGCATAACTTATGAATCATATAAAACATGGCCTAGTGAGTTCGCATAAGCATGCATAATCAACTAAACTCACATAAATCTCAACTTTCACCACATATTAACTTTAGAGTTTGTAAAGTGAAGGTAAGAGGGCTTACAAATATGAACAAGTCACAAATCCACCAAATAAGATGAAGAAGCCCTTTAAAAACCCAAAACAAAGCTTCAAATAAGAAAACCCTTTTGCAAAAATCCCAAAACACAAACTTTAGCAAATCAAACTTGCAACTTAATGAAGTATGCAAGTTATTAAGCATTCATACAACATAGAAAAGGTTGTATGATCATCATATCTTCATAGGATTAAACTTTGAGGAAGGTGGAGGCTAGGTTTTAGGTGGAGGCCATTTGAGGATTCAAATTGACATAGTTTAGTTGCTAGATTGATTAATGAGGCTTTAGGGTAGGATTAGGGGTATATTTATAGAAGATTAGAGTGTTTTTAGCCCTAGGATTAACCCTAGATTAGTTTAGGCCCGTCAGATCTCGGAACTCTCTAGAACCAAGCCACAAGACCCAACCCAAATCAGAAATGGTGCACCAGGCTAACTGCCCGGGCACCCCCTGTCGACAGGGCTGTCGACACCCTGGGGCCCTGTCGACATGCCTGTCGACATGGGGCCCCTGGCGGGAATTTTCCCGCTTAACCCCGATTAGCCCTAATCCTTGTTTTTAATTTGAAATTTAAATCTGTTTTTAGCATAGAAATTTCTGAAAACTTCAATGGGCCTTAACCGGGTCATACAGACTCCGATTTTCGAAAACTCGGACTCTATTTCGCGTATTTTTCCGAGACGAACGCAATGGCATAGCCCGTTTCCCCTGATTCTGATTTTTGAATTAAATTCTGCCTCGATTTATGTTATAACAGTTTATTGAAAATACGGGTTGTTATATTCTCCCCTCCTTAAAGGATTTCGTCCCCGAAATCTTCAAGTTAGGAAGAACATATCCTACCATCCAACATCCATCTACTCAAAACATCATCCACGAGCAATCATTGTCCTTAAAGGATTCTAAATGTCGTATGAACATATGCAGAAGTGTGTATATATGTACCTATCTAATGCAAAGATCAATGCAAAATATGTTAGTGAAATGCATCCATATGTATGCAAATCCCTAACATAATGTATAATATCTACATGCGTGCTCAATCATACATCCATATGCAACATCCATGTGATTGCATACAAATTTCATCCAAGAATAAGCATAAACACCCATGCACATGCAATATGAGGAGTGTGTGAGCCGATCTAGTGCCTAATGTGTATCATGCATCCACGAGTAACCACTTGCAAACACTTGCAACCACTCGCAACCATCAAACATAACATGTTTCAAACACATGTTTCATCCAAAGGGTTTCTACCTAAGGTTCTCATGATAAGATAGACACGATGAACTAGATAAACATGGATAACAAAGAGAAAGATATGCTAAACAAAGAAAAGAGATTGAGAGTGTACCCTCGAAAAGGAATGGGTAAAGCCCACGCATCTTCTCCTCGGTTTCCCAAGTTGCGTCCTCTTCGGCTTCACCCCATTGAACTTTCACCAATCTGACCTCACGATTCCTTAGCTTCTTGGTCTCTGTCCCCAAGATACGAATCGGAGCTTTCCTTAAAGTTGCTTCTTTCTCTACTTCCACGTCTTCAAGAATGCTAGGTTCAACCACCTCAGCGGACTCATGCAAGCACTTTCGGAGATGCGAGACATGAAAGACATTATGCACTCCGGACAACTTCTCGGGCAATTGCACTTTATAAGCCATCTTCCCAATTCTCTCTATGATAGGGAAGGGTCCAACAAATCTCGGTGCTAGCTTCCCAACAGCTCCAAATCGGACCACATTCCGCAAAGGAGAAACCTTTACGAAAACCTTGTCCCCAACCTCAAACTCCAAATCGGATCTCCGCTTATCAGCATAGGATTTCTGCCGGTCTTGGGCCGCTTTCATCCGTCTTCTAATCAACTCGACCTTCTCGGATGTATCCCTAATCATGTCGGGTCCAAGTATAAGCTTATCCGTGGACTCCCACCAACATGTAGGTGACTTACACGGCCTCCCATACAAAGCTTCAAATGGTGCCATCCCTATGCTCGCCTGATAACTGTTGTTATATGCAAACTCAACAAGAGGAAGATGGTCTTCCCAAGCACCACCAAAATCCAGAATGCAAAGCCTCAACAAGTCCTCAAGTACCCTATTCACCCTTTCTGTTTGGCCGTCTGTTTGTGGGTGATAGGCCGTACTCAGGTTCAACCTTGTGCCCATAGCCTCCTGCAAACTGTTCCAGAACTGACTAGTAAAGATGGGGTCTCGGTCACTGACTATGCTGGAAGGGACTCCATGTAGTCGCACTATCTCACGAAGGTATACTGATGCTAGTCCGGATGCGGTCCTTTTGCTCTTCACTGGGATAAAATGAGCACTCTTCGTGAGCCTATCCACAATGACCCATATGCTCGTATTCCCCTTCCTGGACCTTGGAAGCCCATCAATAAAGTCCATAGAAATGCTCTCCCACTTCCATAGCGGGACCTCTAGCGGATGTAATAGCCCACCGGGCTTCTTTGACTCAGCTTTTACTCTCTGACAAATAACACATCTCGAGACAAACTCCGCCACCTCCTTCTTCATTCCAGGCCAGAAGAAAACACGCTTCATGTCCTTATACATCTTATCACCACCTGGATGTATAGTCATCTTGGAGCGATGTGCTTCCTCAAGAACTTTCCTCACCAAGTCTTCTACCATCGGAACACAAAGCCTTCCGTCTCTCCTCAGCCAACCCTTATCGTCTATAGAATATCGAGCAAGGTGACTAGATGTCTCCCCTCGAACCAGCTTATCCATGATCTCAATTATCTGAGGGTCTTCCTTTTGCGAAGCCCCAACTTGATCTAGAAGGGTAGGCCTGAGCTCTAAAGATGCCAAGGAACCGGTCACCGACTCCATTGCCAAAGAGAAATCAAAGGTCGCCAAGAACTCTAAATTCTTCATCTCAACAAATAGAGGACTTAGTGTCAACCTTTTCCTACTCAACGCATCCGCTACAACATTCCCCTTGCCAGGGGTATAGGATATCTCAAAATCATAGGAAGCCAAAAATTCCATCCATCTCTGCTGTCTTAAGTTCAGATCTTTCTGCAAAAAGAGATACTTCAAAGACTTATGATCAGTATATAGCTCAAATCTCTCTCCCAGAAGATAATGACGCCAAGCCTTGAGTGCATATACAATCGCTGCCAGCTCTAGATCATGAGTAGGATAATTCCTCTCATGCACCTTAAGTTGCCTCCCACCAAAACATATAACTCTGCCCTCTTGCATCAGAACGGCGCCCAATCCCGTGCCACAAGCATCAGTGTACACGGTAAATATCTTGCCACCATCGGGTAAGGCTAGAACTGGTGCTGAGGTGAGGGCTCTCTTGAGCCTTTGAAAAGCAAGCTCACAATCCATATCCCAAGCAAAAACTAAGTTCTTCTTCGTCAACTTAGTAAGAGGAGCGGATATCTTCGCGAAGTCCTTGATGAACTTCCGGTAAAAACCCGCAAGACCCAGAAAGCTTCTCACCTCGGTTGCACTCCTTGGAGTCTTCCAATCCTGAACTGCAACCACCTTAGCGGGATCCACCGCCAAGCCTTGCTTGGATACGATATGCCCAAGAAATCTGACTTCCCTTCTCCAAAAGTGGCACTTGGAGAACTTGGCTTTTAACTGGTGTGCCCTGAGTGTGTCCATCACCTCTACTAGGTGCCTCGCATGCTCTTCCTCATCCTTGGAGAAGACCAGAATATCATCCACAAAGACCACGACAAACTTATTCAAGAACTCCCGAAACACCCTACTCATCAAATCCACAAAATACGCGGGTGCATTCGTCAAACCGAACGGCATAACAAGCCATTCAAAGAATCCGTCTGGAGTTCTGAATGCAGTCTTGTCTATACTGTCTTCAGCCACTCTGAGCTGATGGAAACCCGTAGCAAGGTCAAGCTGAGAGAAAACAGAAGCACCAACAAGCTGATCAAAGAGATCATCGATCCTTGGTAACGGGTGTCGGTTCTTCTTAGTCAGCTTATTCAATTCTCTATAATCCACACAGAGTCGAAGAGAGCCATCTGCCTTAGTTGCAAACACCACAGGCGCTCCCCATTCGGATATACTCCTTCTGATGAAGTTCTTCTCAAGCAATTCTTTCACTTGCTTGCTCAGCTCCCGTCTCTCACGCGGAGCCATATGCCGAACGGGCAAAGAAACAGGCTTAGCATTATCTACCAGATAGATGCGAAAGTCAATCTCTCGTTTAGGGGGCAACCCCTTAACTTCTTCAAAAACATCTGGATAATCCCGGACCACCCTTACAGACTGAAGGGCCTCCTCTGATGAGTCGAGAGATTCTAGATAGCATAACATGACGGGATTCTTCGGATTGCATGAAATCTCTAAGGTGTTGCCCAGGCGAGTCACAAGCCTTACAACCCTATGCTCACAATCCAGAATGGCTCCATATCTAGACAGCCAATCCATGCCCAAGATCAATCCGTATCCCCTAAAACCTAGAACATACGCACTACACAAGAACTCTACGCTGAGTATAGAGATCCTCAGATCCTCACATATCATAGATAGATGAGCAGAACCCACAATGGGATTCGAAACACAAACGGGATCATCCACTAAGCTAGTACTAAGGTGCAAGCTATCAACAAGATCAGATGAAATAAAGCTATGTGATGCACCGGAATCAAACAGGGTACGTACTGGAAGATCAGAGATATAAACAAGGTTCTCAACAGAAACACTACCTCGCTCGGGAACTGAAGCGGCATTGAGAGCATGAACTTGCCCTCCTGAAGATCCAGCCTGTCCTTTCTTCTTTGGGCATTCTTTGCTGAAGTGCCCAGTCTCCCCACAAGAAAAGCATCCACCACTAAGCTTCCTTTTCTTCTTCCTGCAATCCTTAGCAAAGTGCCCAGCTATGCCACAGTAATTGCACTTTCCCTTGCCTTTGTTGTTGTTGTTCCCCTTCTTGTTCTTGCCCTGATTCCCCTGGCTGCTTTGACCACCTTGATTGCCTTTGCCTTGAGAATCGGTCTTCTTTACTTGAGTATCACTCGTCTTGACTTCTTTCTTCCCATCTCCCTGAAGCAGAGCCATATTTACCAAACTCTCAAAAGTAGCTCCATGCGGAATATGTGACATCGCCAAGCCCTGTAGCGGCTCATTCAACCCTCTGGCAAATCGAAGAGCCTTCTTCTCCGGGGTGTTTACTATATCCAAACCAAAACGGGCCAGCTGATTAAACTTGTTCACATACTCCTTGACAGACATATCACCTTGCTTTAATGCAATGAACTTCTCCATTTGAAAATTCGCCTCAGCTGAAGATAGAAACTTGGTCACAAATCTAGCCCTCAAATCGGCCCAAGTCTCAACGGGCCTCGTCCCATTGGTGACCTCCCACCAATAGGCCGCCTCATCCTTCAAAAGCCATACTGTCAATAGGATTTTCCTCTCGTCATCAATCCCAAAGATAGCAAACAAGTCCTCCGTGTCTTTCAGCCAATTCCTAGCTTCAACAAAAGATTCCGTGCCTAGGAAATTCTTGCCCCCCATTGCCCTGAAGTCTTTACAAACCTTCGTAAACTCAATCTGAGGATGCTGAGGGGGAGGAGGAGGAAGAGGAGCCTCAGCAACGGGAGGGGGAGGAACATTAGCAACGGGAGGGGGAATATTAACTGCTGGAGGAGGGGGAGCAGGAACCACCGGAGGAGGGATATTAGGGATAGGATTCTCAACTACAGGAGGAGGAGTGGGAGTAGGGTTGGCGGGACCAGCTGCCGCCCTAGCTTCTAGAAGTCTCCTATACCAGAGTGGTACGTTCACTCCATCTGGGATGTCAAGATTCTCAGCCATACTGAAACGAAAGATAAGATAAGATTAGGTCAAGGGAACGAAGGATAACGCTGATGGCTTTTGGGGATTAGCCTTAAAATAATCTAGACTTTATTTCGGAAAATACTTAGTAGGTTTTTGAAAATAGTTTTTCAAAAGGGGTTTTTTTTTTCAAAAGTTTTGTTCAATCTTGTTAACCTTGTGCTCTGATACCAAATGTAACACCCCACCTCCACTAGGATCACTCCTTAGAATGTACTAGCTTTGGAGGGGCGCTATTGTGGTGGTAAACATGCACAGAGATATCGCAAGACAGAATATATGAAAATAAATATAAGTAAAGCAGCGGTAGCAGATAAAAACCCATCATCATCATTCCAGAAAACCGACATAGTCAAGTACATAATATCAAAATGTCATGATCCAAAATACAACATAAGTCTAGATACGTGATAACAAAATACATGGTAAAACATCAGTACTAATCCCCAGAAATAAAAGATAAGCCCCAGCTAGCTCAGATCCATACATGAGCTATCCAACAAGCAAGCCAAAGATCCACTAAGCAGATGTAGCCCCTCCCTGAGAACCTGTGGGGGGGGGGGGGGAAACGGAAGAAAAGAAGCGAAAGAAAACGGGTCATTCAAAAAGACTGGTAAGCCCTACTACAATCAATCTATAAACTAATAAAGTTAACAGCATGATGGAAACTGAGATGAACATACTGGAAATAGATAAAGGTGACATCACATAGATGAGATCAAACTTTGCACCACAGTGTACTAGCAAACCCACAAAACAGATCTTGATCCCTTAGCCCAAACTTTGGCCCAATAACTTGAAGTGACCTTAGTATAAGGTCCAGCCCAACGGTCTAGTCGATCGGCTCCCTATAAACCTAACACGTCAAGTGTTGGTGTCCATACGGCCCCCATGGATGTAGTCAGACTGTGCTGGGTCCACCTTCGGGTGTATCAAGCCCTAAGGTGTCAACCCCAGACACCTAAGCAATAATGCACAGTCTAAGCCTACTGGTACCCGTGCCTCGAGTTTGTCCAACATCGGACTACGTGCACGTCCGTAGCCCGCCGGACCCGCACCGCTGTACCACTCAGCCGTCGCTTTGGTCGCTTACATCAGTCCAGTAATCGTGCCCCGCCCTAGCCTAGCCTCTAGGGTTGTGTATGATACCAAACTGGGATTACTGCTGGAACAGACCACGTTGCTAGGGTTTCTAAGAGGGTTAAGTGTGGTTTTAACCCCTCACTAATCCTGGATTAAATTAGTTAAGTGTAACCACTTAACCCCATCTAATCCTCGCATCCCCATTATTGGTTAAGTATTAGTGGGCCATGACTTAACCCTAATCATGAGGCATTAATTACTTAACGCACCCAACCTCTCACATTAGACATCCGTGGTTACCTGGGAAGATTTACACCACGTCTAGGTCTAAGCATGCATAATCATGACATAGTGAGTCCGCATAAGCATGCATAACTTATGAATCATATAAAACATGGCCTAGTGAGTTCGCATAAGCATGCATAATCAACTAAACTCACATAAATCTCAACTTTCACCACATATTAACTTTAGAGTTTGTAAAGTGAAGGTAAGAGGACTTACAAATATAAACAAGTCACAAATCCACCAAACAAGATGAAGAAGCCCTTTAAAAACCCAAAACAAAGCTTCAAATAAGAAAACCCTTTTGCAAAAATCCCAAAACACAAACTTTAGCAAATCAAACTTGCAACTTAATGAAGTATGCAAGTTATTAAGCATTCATACAACATAGAAAAGGTTGTATGATCATCATATCTTCATAGGATTAAACTTTGAGGAAGGTGGAGGCTAGGTTTTAGGTGGAGGCCATTTGAGGATTCAAATTGACATAGTTTAGTTGCTAGATTGATTAATGAGGCTTTAGGGTAGGATTAGGGGTATATTTATAGAAGATTAGAGTGTTTTTAGCCCTAGGATTAACCCTAGATTAGTTTAGGCCCGTCAGATCTCGGAACTCTCTAGAACCAAGCCACAAGACCCAACCCAAATCAGAAATGGTGCACCAGGCTAACTGCCCGGGCACCCCCTGTCGACAGGGCTGTCGACACCATGGGGCCCTGTCGACATGCCTGTCGACATGGGGCCCCTGGCGGGAATTTTCCCGCCTAACCCCGATTAGCCCTAATCCTTGTTTTTAATTTGAAATTTAAATCTGTTTTTAGCATAGAAATTTCTGAAAACTTCAATGGGCCTTAACCGGGTCATACAGACTCCGATTTTCGAAAACTCGGACTCTATTTCGCGTATTTTTCCGAGACGAACGCAATGGCATAGCCCGTTTCTCCTGATTCTGATTTTTGAATTAAATTCTGCCTCTATTTATGTTATAACAGTTTATTGAAAATACGGGTTGTTATACTACCCAAATCTAGGGCATCAGTAGCAATCCATTCGATGTGAAGATCACCGGTCTTCAACCACCCCCTTCAATATCTTCGACTTTTAATCGTTGCATCACTTATTCAGAATGGGTTAAACCTGGTCTTTCTGAATAACTTGCGTATCTTATAATCAAGTGCTATTAAAACATTTCATATGCCTCATTCCAATCCAGAATATTCTTTTATTCAAATATTCTTTACATTGGGAATTATTCCCATAAATCTTATCAAAGATTTAATTCATTTAAACCTCTTGTTTAAATCTTCACTTGGAAACCATTTCAAAAGATTTTGTATTATCTTTTCACAACCTTAAACCAAATTAAGATTTATCAAACTAGTCGGGATTATCGAGCCATACTGAAGTAATCATTTATTTTATTTTATTTTTCCAATTCCAACCTATTCATCCCATGGAGCAAAACTCGTAGTACTCCATATCTAACACCCACTATGTTATTAAAAAATTCAATTACCATTCAAGTTTTAAATCTAATTAAAGATTTAACTATCGCATTGAGTAAAACCGGCGGTACTCCATTCTCGAATACTTCTTGAATTATGTAGATTTAATTACCTCATTCACATTCCAATCTAATTAAAGATTTAATAAAACTACATCTTAGTTTTAATCTTCAAAAATCATTATTTAATGATTATTCAACTTAGGAAATAAATCCTGTCTTTACTTGGGTCAAAGAACCAATGTCATTTAAAACACAGTATACGGTAAACCCAAAATCATCTTCCATTAAAATGGGACCTTCACAGAAATCAGATCAGTCGTAATCAATATGAACTTCCATATCAGACTAATAATATAAATGGAATAATGGCAAAGCTTTTTAAGTTCCATATATAGTAACAGTCTTCCTTCATAGAAGCTCATCTCAATTATTACCGAATCAAATTCCATTCAACGCCAATTTAATATATTAAACTGGAAAACTTTACTTTGGAAATTTTCCATTAAATCTTAATAAAAAGATTTATAAATTCCAAATCATATCTTCACCGTTAATTGGGTTAAAGAACAAATGTTATTTAAAACATCATTCACAATAAATCCAAAATCCAATTTCAATTCAATTCCAATTAAATTAATTAACTGGTAAACTTCACTAGATCTTAATTAAAAGATTTATTCTTTTCTCAACTGGGTTTAAGAACAGTGTTATTGAAGAAAACATTCACGACAAACCCAAAATCCAATTTGATAATAAATACAAGGCTCTTAATACAAATCATATCGGCTTATATTCAATATCAAATTCTGAAATTAACAGATATCGTATTGGGAATAACGACATCTATATCTTTCAAATTCCTCAAAAATATCCGTATGATCACGGAATCCAATATCGAAATATTCCGAAGATTATTTCCATTCAAATCCATTCCAATTTATATATATTGTAAAATTCTGTTTATCTCAAAACCATTTCAATTTCTTTACTCAAGTTGGTAAACAATTTATTCTGATAAAAATATCTTTTATCTTTACAAACGCGGAATATTTCATCCAAAATATTTCCAAATCATTTATTATGATTTTACATAATTTATTCATATTTTTAATAATTTTATTAAGGCCCTTACAGTCGGTTTCCAATATTGGCCACCGAACTACTTCCAAAGCGACCTTTTCCAAAATTTATTTGGACATGTCTTAAAATCTAACGATTAGATTTCAAATCTCTTATCATCACTCGAAAGCTCATTTCGATACGAACCCAACGGTTCCGGTTTTAGGAGAATTGGACGACTGGATTTCCCGTTACGTCAATTTGAAGTCAGTGGTTGAAACTCGCGAACGGTCACTGTGCGGTGCGTTCTATTCAAGCCATATAAATATATATATATATATATATAATATATATATCATCGATTTCCATTTAAAACATATTTTGTAATTCGTTTATAAATTCATTTTATAACGATTTCGACTTCCTTTTCAATTTTGAATCAAAATTGAATAATCTATATTATTATAATATCAAAAATAATAGTATTTTCAAAATATCTGATTTTGAAATCAAATCTTTTCGATATTCGTTATAAAATGAATAAAATCGATAAACAAATCCATTCGAGTTAAAATGGCGTATATAATTAACTCGACTTCCATATTTCAGTATTTTCATATCCATCTAAAATTGGACATCAAAATCATATTCTGAATCTTCACTGAATATTACTTTTAAAATATTCGTTATTTCTGAACTGGAACCAGACTCAATCAATTACCATATAATTTTATTTATATGGATTCCATACATCGCATGTATTCAAAAATAGTGATAAACAACTATTAAACATTCCATTCACAACCATAGTGCAATTTACAACGGTATAAGCATTAAATGATTAAGTAACACTTAACACAGTCTGTCAATCAATCGGTTGACGCATAATTAAATCCAAAGGAGATGTGAATTAATTATCATCCTCAGACTCGTGTGGGGTTTTCAATCATCAACAAATAATTGGGCAATGTGTAAAATTGTCGTCCTAATACCCAGGTGGGGTTCACATCACAATCCATGTGAATTTATTTATATTTATTTACAGTTCAATAATGATAACATTTAAAACTATAACATCTATTAATCATCAAACAATTATTGCAATCATAGGCAATAAATATATACTCAACTATAAAAATAAATAATTGTACAAAAGGGTTGAGTGAGAGAGTTCTCACTTTTACTTCCACTCCGTTAGTCTTTATTGGAGGATTTCATTTTTAAACTAAATTAAACGAGCGTTTAATTTAGCTTAAAATTCAACTTGCTCCATTTCCGTTCTGGTCAGTTTCATGTTGTAGTGCTCGTTGATACAAGCGCAACGCAACTGAAATCGTCGGATTTCGATCTCGTATAAAAAACATATGGTATTTAATACATTCATTACATATTTAAATAATAATTAAACCAATTACATTCCTTAATCCTTCTCCCTCTTTTGTTCATATATTGGAACCGTCGAAACAAAGCTCGCACCAAAAATCCACTCGCGCACGACTTTCCACACACCCAGACATTGATCCACGACCGCCATGCTGTAGCCCTTCGTCAGCGCCACCACCGCCATGAGTGGCTCGCCGATCGATGCACCTTAGGGCTTAGGAAAACGCCACGAACGGTACCTGTTTGAGGGATGATTTTCTCCACAAAAACTGATCAAAGTCGTATAGAATCGAAGATCTCACTTCGCTTAACATTTTTCGTGTTGTAATTTTCTTGAATTGGTGCTTGGATTTTGCAAAAAATAAAAAGGAAATTACGAACAATATAGGCCTTCTAATGAATGGTGGCGGCTGCATGAATGAGGGATAGAATTAGGGTTTCCGGAAATTTAAGGGGTATATATATTATATTTTATTATTATTTAATTCCAAAAATACTTGTTTATCGATACGAACTCCAAATCACACCCAACGACTGTCGTTCCTAACCAAATACCCTCATTTCCAACACAATGGGACATGTTTCGTAAGCTAATTCGACTGTTTTGATAAGTTTTCATTAAAATTAAAATATAAATTAATATAACGTTACATATTGAATTTGAACGTACATTTTAATTTACCGGAGCCACATACTGACTCAAAAAATTATGAAAATTGAAATTTAGCTATGTTTTGACGAACGGTCCTAACAAAATTAATTTCGTCGAATTTGGAGACCGTTTGAAAAATAGCCTTTTTAACTGGCTTATTAAATTTAAACTGAAATTGAACACGCGTTTAAATTTACTACGATCACATATTAATTTCAATTAGCTTGAAATTTTAATCCTAAAAATAATTTAACGTTCCGGATCCAACAAAAGTGGTTTCGTCGAAAACGGAGGTCGTTTGCAAAATAGCCATTTTTAAGGGCTATATATAATATTAAAATATTAAATAAATTCCATAGCGACTATTTTAAATTTTAATCTTGTCATAACTTACAATTTACAATATGAAATCTCAATTTTTCACAGTCGTTAGAAAAATATAATTAAATAGATTCCAACGTTTCTTGTTTCATCAAATTCTGACTTATATTGAATTATGTATATTCAATTGAAGTTTAAAAACCAAAATTTAAACTACCGCGCCATTTCGAGTTCGTTTTAATTAAATTTTAAATTTATATGTTCTTACTTTGTTTTAAATAAATTTCAAGTCGTTATTTATCAAAATAAATTATTTTAACATTAAAAATACATTAAATTAATTAAAAGTAAAATTTTAAATTGGTTCCAAAATATGGATTGTTACAGGATGTGTGTTGATTATAGGAAATTAAACCAATATACCATCAAAAACAAATTCCATATACACCTTATTGATGATTGTTCGATGAACTGAATGGTACAAAATATTTTACAAAACTTGATTTGACGTCTGGATATCACCAAATAAGAATGCATCAAGATGACATCCATAAAACAGCTTTCAAAACTCATGAGGGCCATTATGAGTTCACATTCATGCCTTTTAGCTTGACTAATGCTCCCTCTACATGTCAAGCTCTCATGAACTCTATATTCAAAAAATATCTCAGAAAGTTTCTTTTGGTCTTCTTTGATGATATATTGGTTTATAGCAAAACTTGGCAAGATCACTTAACTAACGACCCGGATTTTTAGCCATTTAATTTTGAATATTTACAATTGTTTTAAATATGTTATTTGGAATATAAGATAATTTTTTGTATGGAATATATTAATTAAAACATAATTTTAACATATAATTTATAATATAATTTAAAAATGAGCTCGAAATAGTCGCGGTAGTTCATAATTTACGATTTAAACTTTAACTGAATATGCAGAATCCAATACAAGTCGGAATTCAATGAAACAAGAAATGTTAGGATCTATTTGATTATATCTTTCTGAGGAAAGTGAAAAATCGAAATTTCGTCTTATAGATTGTAAGTTATGTCCAAATCAAAATTTCAGAAATTCATCGTGGAGTCGTGTATAAGCCATAACGGTTTATTTAATATAATTAAATATTGGTTTCGAATTTGGACAAGATTTTTGAGACGTAGTTATAATTTAATTTACATAATTTATCTGATATTTTTATTTTGAAAAATAAGCAACTTTTTATTTGAAGTAGTTTACACCATATATTAGCGTTTTTGGGATATCACAGAATAAGTTAACTAGTCTATTTAATTATATTTTTGGGACCGTGGCACATTGCCCGACCTGATGGTATTTTTATTTTTGTCCATAGCAGTTAGTATGTGAACGAAATTGTTTGTAGCAAGGTACGTTAAGCCCTTTAACTTAAAATATAGGAACTTATAACGAAGACAGTTCATATTTAAATATTGTGGCTATGAAATTTAAGCATCCGACAATATCTGACATTATATTAGGAAAAAATTAAGCAATTTTGAAGCTTCCTATTGAAGCCAACCCGTTCCTTTCCGGTGAAGCTAACCCGTTCCTTCTACAGGAAGCCAATCCCTATTTTATATATATCCCCAATTCTCCACCGTGTCTCTTATTTTGTTCTCTATCAGTAAACCACTAAAATCGTCGCTTCTAAATCGAATTAAAAAAAATCAAATACTTAACTGTAAAACTCGAACTCGGATTCATTGAATTTCTGGAAACATGGGCTTTGATCTTGGGTATCATTGATGAGATGCGGTTTCTATTTCCGACGCTGGTTTTTGGAGCTGTAGCTCAACTACAGTAGGTTGGGGGTTACCTCCAGCTCTATGTTTTGGTCATGAACGGAGGAGGTAAAGGCTGGCGAGTTTTCTGGTGTGGTCGATAACGGCGTTCGATCATTACAGGCAGCGGTTTGGTTTATTAATTGATATCGGGTTTACAAGCCTCCGTTGAACGTGCGAGATGACATGGGGAAGCGAGATGGTGATGTATGGAAGGGGGCGTTTGCTTCAGGGAGTTACTGTAGGTGTGAAGCTTGTTTGCCAAGTCGCAGTGGGTGGAAATGGCGTCAAAGTGGACATAGTGAGTTACAGGATACAGTAGTTCGAACAATATGTATATTGGCATGAAGAAGGGTATGGGTTCTCAAACTAAGATAAGGTTCACATTTTTTTCACAATAGTGAAATAAGAGTTTTCATTATTATTTGTTGGGGGTCCTGAGTACAGGCTGAGTAAGAAATGATGAAGTGGGGATGGAGCAGGATGAAGGAGTTTACACGGTCATGGTTTTCGAAGTACTGTAGTGGGAGTGGACGTGAATTTGGTCTTCTGAAAATGGGATTTACGTTGATGAAAGAAACAAAAAAATGAGTTAGTTCCTGGCATGCCTTTCAACGAAAACGAAGGAAGGTTAAGCAAGGAGTTTAAACATTTGGGTGTTTTTTTCTCTTCTGAAGTTGAAAATAAACGTTGGGAGGAAGACTAAAAAGGTCATGGAAAGGATTGTGCAGTGTTGAAAACTGAACGGGAAGGAAGGGGAAATGTTGTTGCTGGCTTTTGGTTCCAATGGGGATAGTACGCGTTTTAAAAGTCTGTGTCGAGTTGGTCAGTGCGGGTTGGCATGTTTCACAGTGGTGAGTGGAGAAAAAACACCAGGAGCAGGTATTTTGAGTTACTCGAAAAAGGAGATGGTTTAAGGAGGGTTAACGCAAATGATGGTAAATGGGGATTTAAAATATAATTAGTAAATTTAAATGATTCTTAAGTTAAAACAAATATTATAATGCAGATATTTTATTTATATGTTAACAGAATTCGACTAAACCAGAAACGTTGGGACCATAATGAGGAAACTTGCATTATGGAACGAATGTTGCTGGGAACTGAGCTACTGGAATTTCATGGTAAAATCAAATGCCTGTTTGATTTTAAAACGAAACAAAGCAGAATCGCCAACTGTAAACCAATGTGAGTAAACTCACTAACACTAACTTGTTTATACTTTTATATAAACGAGTTTTAAATTTAATTATAGTAATTTTATAAATGGTTGATAGTTGATCCATTCTTAGTTCTGTTTACCAGGATATTTCATATTGATGTGAAATTAATATTATTGATGTTGATTAACATCTGTGGATGCTGGGAAACAGGTTAGAGGGATCCAACTGGATTCCTCAACATTTATATTATTGTTTGTTATTTTCTGTGATATATATTGTGATTGATTATGTTGTGTTGAATTACCCTGGCCCTAGAATTTTGGTATTTAAATACCGTAAAATATTTTCAAATATAGAAAATGGAATTTGAGTTTTAAAAAGGAAATTTATTTCCAAAAATAAAAATGTAATTTTGAATAGAGTTGAAGTTAAAAACACGTTGATGGAGAAAACAAGAAGTTGTTTATAAACGTGAGTATAAATTAAGTGAATTATTTATCATTGGATAAATTGAAATATATATTCAAATTTGAATTTATATGAAAAGGTGGAAATCAGTTTTGAAACCAATATTTGAAATGAGATTTGAACTTAGCAAATTATAAAGGAAATTATAAACGAAATTTTTTCAACACAAATGAGATTGGTATGGAAAAATCTGAATAGAAGTTATAAATAGAATTTGGGTTTAATATATTGTATATAAGTAGAAATCAAACTGATTTGATTGTATATAAAAGAAATATATTCACAATTAAAGTGAATAATGGTTTAAAGGAAATATTTTGAAAATGAAATATCTCTAAAGGAAATTTAAATTTGAAATATGAATCCAGATTGGAAATTAAGTGAAAAGGGAAATGGGTAATCGTTTTAATTCAAAAATTGAAATATAAAAAAAGTGTGATAACGTTTGTAGACTGGAATTATTATAAAGGAATTTGGCAATCATTCGGAAAGGAAAAATTCAAAAGTGAATTTGGAATTTGAATTAACCTGAGATGGAAGATAAATTCGAAAGTTTGGAATATAAATCGAATATAGATTATTCGAGAGAAAGTTATTTGTTGGAATTCGATTTATCGAATTTAGGGAAGTAGTTATTTTTACTGTTCGTTTGAATCCTATTTAATTATTTATTTACTTATTTATTGAAACTAATAGGTACAATTTATATTTTTATAAATCAAATATTTGGAAACAACGATTTTAATGCTACCGTTATGATAAATGTTTTGTAAATTTAAGCAGCGATTTTAGCACTGCCGTTATAATAAAGATTTCATAAATCTAAACAGCGATTTTGATGCTACAGTTTTAATTAATGTTTTATAAATCAAATATTTGGAAACAGCAATTATAACCCCACTGTTATAATCAATGTTTTTTCATAAAGGAAGTGGATTCTTAGATTGAATCTGAGAGTTATGTAAGCGATGTTTGTTTGAAGTTGTGAGCTTTGACTATTTCAAAGTTGAGAATGTTGTTCAATTAAGGTCTGAGAGGTAATTATATCCCAACTTGATTGACTTCATGATCGATGGAGGAATGGTTAAGGTTCGATAGTGAAGATTGGCTAGCAATATGGTTAATTAATAAATGATTAATGATTTGAGTTATAGTAACGATGTTTTATAACATCTCGTTAATTTAAAGGATTTCGAAATGTTTTTCCCCAAATAAAATGAGAGGTATTTCTACGCATAAAAATGAATTGGTGAATAAGGAATTAAGAAAAGGAATATGGAAATGTTTTCCGATATTATTAATGTATATTTTCTGAATGTAGAAAATAAGGATGTGTGACTATATAGAAAATGTTTTTTTTCTAGATGAAGAGATATTTTCTCGAATAAATAAATTAGGATATTGGAAATGTTTTTCCGAGAATTAGGAGAGAAAATAGAGCTTCGAAAGGATACGAAAGATGGGAAATAGGAATTGGAAATGATAATATAATAAGGAACTAATTTAAAAAGGGGCCAGTGTTGTTTGATGGTTGATCGTTAGAATTTCCATTTGGAATATAGGATCGTTGATTGAATGGATGTTCCTTTGATAGTTAAATCACCAGCTATCAAAGTTTTAGTTTATTTTATATCTCCGTTGTCGATACAGAGAGACTGAGATCAGATTTATTATCTGAAAATCACTTCGTATAGGCATAAGCGTTATGAATCAACTTATGTTGAAGATGATCGAAGACGGAGTAAAGTGCAAGGGATGTTCTGTTAATCTTAGGTAGAAATTGCCCAAGATGGATTAATAGAATCTTCGGTTTGTCTAGTCCCAGGACAATGTATATGGACAGATCTGATGATGTGGCATTCGAAGTAAACGGTGGAAAGATGTTCTTGAAAGATAATCGTGACCTCAAGCCTCATCAATCGGGAAATGAGAAAATTCGGGCAGGCATCATGGCCAAGTGGGTCATTCCCATTAGGGGTATTATCACCTGATCTAGAGAAATTCCATTTGCTTCTTATTCTATTCGCTGCTGTATGCTTTTGGTAATGGTTGCTGATCACAACTGTTGGTGATAATATGCTCGGTACACTCAAGTTAAATGAGTAGTCATCCATGTGTGGCCGGGTTGCAAGATGTTCTTGTTGAACCCCGGTATATCCCCTCTAGAGTACACTAATCGGAAGGTGGTTCCATACCTTATCATAGTCAGAATCCAATCTCTAATAAGTGACCGGCGGTTTTCGATTTTATATTATATGTAACAACCAGTAAAATCTGGGCGAGTCTAAAATTTTTATATTAGCAATTTAATGAATTTTGAATATTTAAAATGGATTATTTTAAATAATAATTACGAGAAATTTATTTTGAATAGAAATTCGAACGTATATTATATAGATCATCGTTAGAATATAAATATTTATTTATAATTATATAAAAGGAATTGAAAATGGCGCGGTAGTTTGATAATTCGATTTCAAACTTCAACTAAATGTACCGGGTGCAAAATAAACCGGATTTTAACGAAACCAAAAATAATGGAATCTAATTGAGAATATCTTTCCAACGAATCCATAAATTGAAATTTCATAGCGGGAATCAAAAGATATGTCCAGTTGAAATTTCAGAATAGTCGCTATGGAATTCGGGCCATTAAAAATGGTAATTTTGCAAATGACCTCGGTTTTCGACGAAACCACTTTTGTTGGATCTGGGACGTCAAATTATTGCTAGGTTTCAAAATTCGTAATTTTCTGAATCAATATGTGAGCGTGGCGAAGGAAAACACGTTCGACCAGTTTCAGTTGAATTTAATCGACTGGAAAATGGCCATTTTTCAAACGATCTCAGAATATGACGAAATTAGTTTTGTTAGGACCGTATCGTCAATACGAAGCTAGAAATAATTTTTCTGGAATTTTTAGAATCAGTATGTGGCCCCGGTAAATTAAAATGTGCGTTCAAATTCAATATATATTGAATTGTATTTTTATTTCAACCAAAACTAGTCAAAAACAGTCGAATTGGATTGCGATACATATCCCATTGTGTTTGGAATGGGGGTATTTAGCTAGAGGCGACAATCGTCGGGTTTGATTTGGAGTTCGTTAAGACAAGCCATTATTTTTCGAATTGAAGGAAAACAATATATATATATATATAAATATATATTGGACCAATAGGATTTCTATAAACCCTAAGCCCATTTACGTTTTCCCATCTGCCGTTTAAAACGATAAAGGGCGGAAATCACCTCAGCCCTTCTCCCCTCCGATCTCCCTCTCCGAGCACCCATTCCCAAGCTTCCAATGGCAACGTTGATCAGCTCGATGAGCTCAGCACATCCAAGGGTCGTGATCGCGTTTTATGAGGAAATCTGCTCGAATTTTGGTCTCAAAGTGACCACGGTCGAGCTCAATTCTCAAGCGCCAGAGGGGATCGAACTCCACCTCCTCGCAGGCGCAGGCAGACGTCGCTATACCCCTTGACGTGGCGAACTCCGATCTGGTGCTGGCGGCTTGATGGAGGCGTGATTTTGAGCCCTAGAAGTTGAAGACAAGTCGGCTTGAGCTGTTAAACGATATAGTGAGCAGTTTTTCATTAATCCCTTTGCAATTCAACTAGTTTCTTTTTTTATATAATAACAATGATTATTTTCAGATTTATAAAATATAATAACAATGATTATTTTCGGATTTATAAAATATTATAACATGGTTTATTTTCAGATTTTTATATAAATAGCGAATTAAAAATAGGTTTTATAAATATAAAAGCGAGATTTTTATAAATATGTGATTTGTAAATGTATATGTAGCATTTTTTTACTATATATATACGACATTAAAAATATATTATAGAATGGTTTTTAAACTTATTAAATATACTTTGTTTTAAATAAATAAATAGACATCGTTTTAAAAATATAATCATTATGTAGAGAGTAGCGTTTTAAAAATTCGATTTATATATATATATATGAAGTAGAAATAAAAATATGATTTTTATTTATATAACAGAGATATAAAAATGTGATTTTAAATATATAATCATCATAATAAAAATGTGATTTTTACTGTGAACAACGTGAAAAGAGTGGAGTTGGAATGTCGAGTAAATCCAAACCATCGTCCGCTAAAGAATGACGGAGTGGAACCCAAAGGTGAGAACTCCTCACTTTTATTTTAAATTTCTAGTTTAAAATATATACTAGGATGCAGACGGTGCTTAGCAGCACCCGACACCCGTCGTCCACAGACCATGGACGGCTTGTATGCTTGTTTGTTTGATTTTAATGTGAAAAATTGAATGTGTGATGTGTGAATGAAATAAAATATTTTATAGTTAAAAATATAATTTTTAACGTGTATATAAAATGAAATATATATTTATAAACGAATCAGACGATTTGTTTATATACACTAATTTGACTGATATGGAGTTGGACGATAAATTTTACACATCGTCCAACTGCACAAATAAAAATCTGTGTTTGTGGATTTGAAACCCCACACGGGTATTGGGATAAAATACGGCATACACTAATCTCAGTAATTAGTTGTATGTCGATCGATTGATTGACAGGCTGTTATAAGCGTTAGATATCTATATTTGATGCTTATACAGAGTAGTGCACTTTGGATGATTGTTGACTATTTATCGTTGCTATTTATATACATGTGCTGTATGAAATCCATATAGTTAACGCTATATGGTGATTGATTAAGCCTCATTCCAATTTAGAAAATAAAGAATATTATAAAATAAAGGTTTATGTATTGACAGTACTCATCCGTTGAGATTAGTCATGTGTTGAACGAAATATTTTAACAATAAAATTTACATCTTTATCATATATTAAATTAGAAACTAACTGGAAAATAGATAAGATGAGTGGTCTCCTGGATATTGACCTGATGTTGGTTTCGGCCTTCGGGGTTAATATTTAGGGAATCGTTCTCTTACTAATTTACGGTTGGAGTCTGATTTGAAATCAAACGATAGATACCATAATTTTTATAAAATATAATAAATAACAAAAATAGTCGCGTGTTGACAGTACTCATCCGTTGAGATTAGTCATGTATTGAAAGAAATATAGATTCATGTGCCGAATAGAATAAATATTCATTTGTTGAATAGAATAAAAAGCCGTGTTGATTAGAAATGCGCTATTTTGACGCGAACGATATTGATATCGATTATATTCATTTTTAAAATGAATTCGAATTGAATTGAATATAAAATGAAATCGAATTGAACTTAATATAAAATGAATTCGAATTGAACTGAATATAAAATGAATTCGATTTGAACTAAATATAAAATGAATTCGAATTGAACTGAATATAAAATGAATTCGAATTGAACTGAATATAAAATGAATTCGAATTGAACTGAATATAAAATGAATATAAAACGAATTCGAATTGGATTGAATATAAAGTGAATTCGAATTAAATTGAATATAAAGTGAATTCGAATTGAATTGAAAATAAAACGAATTCGAATTGAAATTGAATAGAAATGAATTCGAATTGGAATTGAATAGAATCGAATTTGAATTGAAATCAATTTGAAATGAATTTAAAACGAATTTATATTGGGAAAATTTCAATTTTGATTTGAATCTGAATTTGAGTTGAAATCGTTTTGAAAACGAATTTAAAACGATTTATAAAATTCGTTTTAAATAGCAATCGACAAAGTATATATTATATATAATATACATATATATAATATAATGGCCTGAATAGAACGCGCCGCGCCGCGGCAGTTCGCGAATTTCGACCATTAACTTCGAACGGATATTGCGGGAGATCCGACCGTCGGATTCTCCAGAAATCGGAACCGTTGGGTTCGTATCAAAAAGAGCTTTCCAATGAATATTAGAAATTTGAAATCTAACGGTTGGATTTGGAGATGCGTCCAAATCAAATTTAGAAAAGGTCGCTGTAAGTGCAGTTCGACGACCGTTATTGGAAATCGACTGTACGGGCCTTGATAAAATTATTAAAAATATCTATAATTTGTGTAAAATCAAAATATATGAATTGGAAAGAACAGGGATGAAAATTCTCTATTTGAAAGGATAAAAATATACTTTTATCGAAATGAACTAGTTATGAACTAGAATTAAAATCCAATATTTTTAATTAAATAAATTGGGTTTGAAGTGGTTTAAAAAAAATCAGAATTTGATATTGAATATAAGCCGATACATTTTCTATTCAGAGCCTTGTATTTAATATCAAATGGAATTTTGGGTTTATCGTGAACTGTGTTTTAAATGACATTAGTTCTTAACCCAGTTAAAGATTAAAACTAAGTGGAGTTTTAATGAATCTTTAATTAGATTGAAATGAGAATTGGTAATTTAAATCATCAAATTTTGGAAATGATCGAAAGGGGAGTATCACCAGTTTTGCTCCGAGCGATAGTTAAATCTTTAATTAGATTTGAACGTGAAATGGTAATTAAATTTACCGATAACACCGTGGTGTTAGTTATGGGGTAATAACAGTTTTGCTCCATGGGATGAATAGGTTGGGATTAGGAAATAAAATAAATAATTACTTCGGTGTGGTTCGCTAATCTCGACTAGTTTGGAAAACCATAATTTGGGTTGATATGACATCCAAAGGAAGATTAAAGAATAAATTGTAAAGAATTTATCTTTGATAAAATTAATGGGAACCTTTCCCTAAGAATATGAAATTTAGAAACTAGCTGTAGGTTAGTTAAGAAGAATGGTTTCCTGGGTATTGATCTGATATTGGTTTCGGCCTTCGGGGTTAATATTTGGAGAATTGTTCTCTTACTAATTTACGGTTAGTGACTGACGAATTGGAATGAAGCGTATGTTGTGTTTTATAGCACTTGATTATAAGGTACGCGAGTTATTCAGAAAGGCCTGGTATAACCCATTCTGAATAACTGATTCGACGATGAGTCGAAGAGATGGAAGACGGTGCAAGACCGATGATCTTCACATCGAATGGATGGGTGCTACTAATGCTCACGATGGGAGTAACTACCTTGAAGGGGGCTGAAGCGGTAGCCGTCCGGACGTACTTGTTGATTGTACGGATATGCGAGGAAAGTGCCTCCGGTTTCGTTCAGACCTAGAACGGACTTGTAAATGGATGGTGTGTCTGACATTGTATTCCTTTATATTGTATTCGTTGATCTCTGCTAAATATATATCTGTTTGGCGGCGGAGAATTTATTCTCTTGCTTAACGCCCTTCTCTGAGACATACGAGCTCAGAGGTTATATATTGGCAGAAATCAGTGGTACGATATGGATTGATAGTGTGGCTTGCTGAGATGCAGTGATCCAGACTTTTGTTGAAAAGCAAAGTTTGGTGGATGATGATCAAAACGCAGCTTTAATATAGCACGGCTTTGTGTATAGCGTTGATTCGCGAGCCTCACACCCCGGTATGGTGGTAAACTGATGGTTTGATCAGTATGCTTTTTAGAAGATAGGCACCTTCGTGGTGTCGTGGATTCGGTCGACCGAGATTGAGCTTAGTGCTCAGAGGGATAGAGTAAGTGGTGTTTTCTCTCGCCGAGATGTAAGCCGCAGTGATACTCGATTTCCCAAAAGTGCGGATGTGCATTACGGTGTTTTCTCTAGCTGAGACGTAAGCCGTTATAGATGGCACTACGCGATCGATCTTTCGAATCAGGAGCCACCATGATGGAAATCCGATTTCCAAATATGACATTTTGCGGTTTTGATTGTAGAGCCTAGTATTAGCGACATGATATATGGTACCCATGTCGTCTATGATCACTACAACATTCAAGACTTTTAATAGCGCTTCAAAAATGCTATAAAAAGAAATAATGACGTTTTTCATGATGCTGTATATCGACATGCAGTTAAAAGTCAGGGTCCTACCATAGCATAATTGAAACGCCGTCAAAAGGTAGGTTTAATAGCGTTTGCATTGTGCCATTAAAACTTTTTATAGCGTTTTTTCAATTGAGGTAAAAAAATTCATGGCGCTTATTCAATGCTATGAGCGCTCCCCTATAGCATTTTGGCCAATGCTGTCAATACTTTTTTGGCATTTCCAACCCATTTTAGATAGCATAATGAAAACTCTATGAAACGCTAAAAAATTTCATGGTATTTAATAAACGCTATTGTTGGTTTCCTACAGCATAAGAAAACAGCTATATATATTTTTTGAACATTTGCTCCAGCTATTTTCCTATATCCTCACTTGAAGTTTATAACACCTTTTTTACATATCAGAACATTAAATAATAAAATATATCGGCTCAATTCATGAACAATTCCATCGGCTCGAACAATAGTAAAATGAAACTTTTGATTATCAAAGCATATCATATATAACATGTAATCAAAATTACAACAAATTCAATATTTCATAGTCAATATTTTCTAACATACACGATAATAGTGTCATTTGGACTATGTACAAGAAAATAGCAGAATATTACGATCATAAAATGTCCATATCTATCGTCTTTAGATATCCAACATCCTACAAGAAAAAAAAGAGCATTAGAGTATGTGGACGAAGACAGACATGAAAAGAAATAAAACAAACATATTAAACATATTGACAAGCTTACTGTCGCTACACACTCTGCATAATCTTATGTCAAATATATAACGCTATCACAGTCAAGGATTTCTTACATTAGTGCTTATTCCAAATTTATACTCAAATTAGAATAAGTATGTGTTAAGCTCATATATCTATCGATCATGTTTTACAGTTTAATTAATTGTTATGAAATTAATTATTATAAAATTTAGTTAACTTTTGTATACTTATTAGTTATTATAAAACTAAATTAACTTAATTAATTTTTATAGACTTATTTAATTATTATAAAATTTAGTTGACCTGGTTAATTTCTGTAAGATTTAATTAATTCTACAAATAGTATTTTACTTCTATATAGATTAATTTTTATAAAATTTATTTACCTTACTTAAATTTTTATAAAACTTAGTTAAATTATATAAAGATAATTAATTAGTATAAATTTAGTTAATTTTTTAAAATTCATTTACATTAGTTAGTCTTTTATAAATTTAGTTAAATTATACAGAAAAAATTAATTTGTATGAACTTGATTAATTTTTATAAAATTTAGTCAAGTTAGTTAAATTTTTATAAAATTTAGTTAAATTTCACAAAATTTAGTTAAATTTTGTAAAAATTAGTTAATTTTACTAATTTAGTTAAAATTTTACAAATCCAAGCTAATCTTTATAAATCCAAGTTAATTTTTCATTAAATTCAATTAAACTTCATTAAACTTACCTAGTTTAGTTAAAATTTTATAAAAAATAGTTAATTTCTATAAAACTATGTAACTTAATATATTAATGCTTATTTAGTTTATATAAAACTTTGTTAATTTTTATGAGTAATTTAATTTTTATTAACTTTTATAAAATCTAGTTAATCTCCATAAAACTTGGTTAATTCTCACAAGCCTTGTTAATTTGTAATACATTGTTACCTTGATCAGTTTTTATATAATTTTTATAAACTTAATTTTTGTATAACCTAGCTAATTAATATAAACTTAGTTAAATTATATAAACTTAGTTAACATGGTTATTTTTACTAGGTTAACCTAATTATTATTTATAATAAAATTTAGCTTTAAAAACTCAGTTATTTTCAAAATCCTAATTAATCCTTATGAAATTTATTTTATATTGTCAATTTTTTGGTTCTCACAAACATCAAACTAGTACAATCATGAAACACAATTTCAGATACCCTGTAGACAGCAGATGTAACTACGTTCAATTTAAAAAATTTATATACTAAATATTGAACATACTTATGAAAGTTTGCATCTTTACCTTCAAATATTTTTCCTTTCTTGCGAGCTTTCTTAGCAACTGCAGCAGCCCTTTCGTAACCAATTTTCTATGGCCACAGGAACAATATGATTCAACATAAAATTGTGCTGCAGATGAAAAGAGCAAATATAATGTTACAAAATCTCAAGCAATATGTAAGTACGATGATGTAACCAACATCAAAGACAATAGTAAAAGCAATATTATAACAAGGTAGGAGATAGAATCATGTTAAATTATTCATATCTCATACAACAATAATAACTTGAATAGCATAAGAAATACGATATGACCCAAGTGGAAAGTTTCTTCAAGGTTTTATCCAAATATCATACAATGTTTCAGTTGCATGTCTCCATCGAAGAAGGCATGAGAATCTGTAGCTAGTTATTATACATTGCATCTATCTACATTTAGACAAAATATTATGCCACTAAAGAATGGAACCAAACATCAACCATATAAGAAATAACGTGATAAAACCACAAATTTTAATGTATGCTAATTATCTGAAAATATTGTAAGCGAAACATATGAATCTTACCTACTATATTTGGATCAATACTTAGAGTTATACTCTGCTGCAGACAACTGTATCAATTGATACAGTCTTCTTGTTTATTGAATTATATACTAGATGCCAAATTAACATATATAACAATAGGTCAGGATATTTTTTGCCACTAGCACATATGTCAAAGATTAAGGTCTATTGTACGAAAACTTCAGTAAAGCCCTTTGCATATAATAATTGGTCTGCCAGCTTATGATTATCATGCCACTTCATCATCACATATATAATAATACTTTCTCCTTTTTCCTTTGAAATCGCTACACTGAGTTACATTTTTCAAACTGAGTTGCATTTGCACTTCAGTTTAATTGCAATTTTCAACTTAGATGCAAACTCAGTTGCATTAGCACAAAAGTCTGCAGCTGAGCTGCTAACTGCAATTCAAAACTGAGTTGCAGTTTAACTAAGCCAAACTAGTAAAGAGACATTGGTTTTCATATGGTTATGCGTTCTCATATGAAATATTATGCCAACATTCTCATTGATCATACAGTGACACGAAAGCCATTGTTAGAAAATAATGTAGCCGATCACTACTATAGGAAAAGACAAGTAACAATTTAATTAGATACAATGAGCAATTTCATATTATGACCAAATTTTCAACATAATAATCTGGAAAAAAAATCATAATAATATACAAGTGTACATGTATTATTTTGGGACAGTGATTACCCATTTAGTGCTCGTTCGACATCCATGACATTCGATGTTCGAAAGAGAACTCGTTGCTTGAAGCCTAAATCCTCACCCACCACCTTCCTAGCCATCGCATTGCACCTGCATCCAAGTCATAATTAATGAAAACCACAAAAAAAAGAACACTATTTTTTGTTATAAGCAATACAGCGCGGGTTAAGTACACATACTTGCAAAAGAGGTTTAGAAAAGAACCATTACCACATCTTGATTTTGTGAAATTGTTAGGCTGCATGACATGAAAAGATGTTACCTGAGAGGAAGCATTTGCTTGACACATGGGAGCTTGAACATGGTGTGAACAAGGCTGAAAAGGGTGCACAACATGTGCACCACCAAGGACGGAGCTTGGAGATGAAACTAGGGCAGCCAAGGTTGAAGCATGAGCATGTCAAAGTTTCCCGAGGTCCTGATCATTTGAAAATAGGGAAGGTTGCACGGTTGAATGAGATACAGGATTTGCTAGAAGGCCTTGGGCATGAAGGGCTGGAACAAATGACATAACTGAATCATGCGGATGTAAAATTTTAATTACATCCTCATGACATAACTGAATCTGTCGTATCATAAAATTTTACTTTCATAAAATAATCAAGCAACTAAATACAGAAAGAAAAAAAAAAAAAAAAAAAACTTGCATCTCAAGGTATTGGTATCCATATACCATGAAGAAGAACAAATACATGGTAAAAAATCTGCATCATGTAAAAATATAAATGACATAATCCAAATATACATTACTTACAAAACTTAAAATGGTATATATATATTTTATATCAAACATTTTCTGAATTTTCAAGAAAATTAAGTCAAGAATTATTATTTTTCAAGTTTAAAAGTTTGGGAAGTTAAATTTTATTTTCCCCTGTTTTAGATGGTAAAAAAGCAAATCTCGTTTAATGGTTATCCAGAACATTACGTTTTTCATTTACATACAACTAAATATAGAAAATTATTAAACTACACCTCAAATTTTAGCAGTTATAATATGATTAAAATTCATTATGCATTAAATGTGATGATGATGTATGAGAACCATCATACCTAAAATGAATACTTCATGGAAATTTTGGTCCATGCAACGGTAATGTAGTCAATATGTATGTGCGCAGTTAACATTTAAATGATGTCTTGACTTGCAATTAAAAATGGTTTTTTTTTTCTTTTTTCTTTTTGTAGTGTGCCTTCAGCTAGAAAATTTGAAGATGCAATTAACAGAATAGGATTTTGTTCACGTCCTTTTTAGGGATGTGAACAAAACACTTCACCCTGATTGGTGAAAATCAGAGGGACCCATATGGACCCCCCTGATTTCCACCAATGGGGACCGAGTGTTTTGTTCACATCCCTTAAAAGATGTGAACAAAATCGCACTCGCAATTAACATAGAAGAAAGCTTGAATAATCACAGCTCATTGGTCATAACTAATACTCACTAATTAGGCATAAAACATTATAAAGTCAAGTCATATAACATGACTACAAATAAAATGTCAAGAATTAATTATGAATTGCCTGGCACTTCTATCCTTGTTTGGCTTTGTTTCATCATCAATCCTCCTCCCAAAAGGTCCAAATAGAGCCACAATTTACAGTTCAAGTTGAAACCTGAAGAAAATGTCTTGTTTAAAGAAATTAAATGAGATGTAGTGCTTGCGTTTGCAGCAAGAGAAAGAAGAGGATTAATGGAAAGAACAAGGGGATGGTGTTTAATACTTTGTTTTTAATGACTAGTAATAGGGAGTTTATTGATATAATTGCAATTTGGTTTTGAAGACAAGTCACACAGTAAAAGCAAATTAATTGAATTAGGGGATGGCAGTAAATAATCTGTTACATAAATTCCATTTTAAGTGTGGAAAACAAAATCTGGATGGGTTGATTGAAAGTAACAGCAATGTGGAAATCAATTGATTCTAGCGGAAAGTTTATATTGTACAAAGAAAGTGAAAAAACATGATTAGTTAAAGAGAGCATTTTCTGAATCATAAATTAAAATGATGATAACAATGTTTATACTGTACAAAGTGAAGTAAGAAGATAATCAAATAAAAGAACATGGACATAAATAAAACATTTTCTTCCCAAAATTAATGTCATTATTTATTGGATGTTGACTTTTTCAGCCAGGATTCATGATCTAATGTAAATTTTAATTTGTTTGCACTTTTCTTCATACTTTAAAAATAATTGTCTCCATACAAATTATGTGCATTCTCTCTATTTTACAAATAAGTAAATAAATAAATATGATTGTAATTAGTCTTCAAAAAATTATATACAGACATTAAAACAAAAGCAGTTGAATAGACTAAAATAAAGTTGTGGTGTGAAGGCTTTGATTCTTGTCTAACATAAGCCTATATCTCAATAGAAACACCATTTGAAGCAGAGTTGATCGGTTCTGCATTGACTGCAGGAAGAAGAGGAAGCTCCTTTGATTTTTTTTTTTTAACCACCAAGACTCTCAACAGATTCCTAGGCAAACAAGGCTTATTTCTTTAATTCTATGTAATATTTCACTCAATATTGCCAAGAAAGGTGATATCCCAATGCCTCCAGCTACTAGAATAATGTTTTCATACCTCATAGAATCATTTTAGTGTCTAGGGCGTTCTTGCAATATAAATAGATAACTTTAACAATAGAATGTTATATATTTGTCTTGCATCAAATGATATGGAGATTCATGCATATATAGTCCTTCAACATAAGCAATTATCTTCCTTCCAGTTTGCAATATCTGTTTTTTACTACTCAGGTATTGGAAATGACATTTCTGAGATTTTTGGTCCACCAACCAAGTACTTCAATAAGAACTGATATGTTGTGGTTGCCACCTAGAGGACTTGAAGATACACAAAATGGATCCCACTACGGCCAAGATAACTCTAGAATTTGGAGAAAGATAAAACTAGAAGCATTGAATCTAAAATCTGCAGTTGATTGATAAAGATTATACTAAGTTTTTTCTTTCTGCTACTTATGTTCCATGACTTTTGAGACTCAAAAATCGCATTGGGTTTGCTAATAAACTATTAACATTAATAGTTTATGTTCCTAGGAGCATGTAAGTTGTACAAAATATGTATTCCTACACGTGTAATCCATGTGCTTGTAATTCTATAGTAAAACAGCCATCTATGATATTACTTATAATTACGCCATCGCATTTTATTATACAAAATGAGGAGAACAATCATTAGAAAAATACATAAGCAATTTTAATCCAAAACAAATGGTTAATTTTGGAAGTCTAACTGGATTCACCACACTGAAGTTTTTCCAATATGGTTCTGATTATGATATATGAGGCCTAGATGTCTGAGATCAGAAATAACACACTCGAAAGCTTTGCTAGAATCAGTTCCATTGTTACACATGGTCAACAAACTACTGAAATTACATCCACTTCATTTCGTGATTGACAAAATCTCAAAAAATGTTCGAAATCAATTAACGAGGTGCTACAGAACAGAGCTAAAGCAAAAGTTTCCATGAAAAGAAATGCATAGAAGTGACCAAAAAAACAACTGAAATGACCAAAGATGTGAAGAAACTTAAGTGACCAAAATCAAAGCGCATCCCCCGGGGTACTATCGTGTATCTAAATTAAGATGTTTTCTATAATGCACTGAAGCGACTTTATCGTTGCTTCAGGCTTAAGTTGAAGTGAAGAAAATGTAGTGAAGTTGATTGACACTGCACATATATTAAATGTTTATATGTTTTCTTTCCTCAAATTTCAAACTAGCTTCTTCTTATTTAACTGTTTGCCTTATTTTTTTGTTGTGCCATTGATGGTAAATAGAGTGTAGGCATCATTTTCTTTTAATAATAACATATGTTGGCATTATGGAATTGAATTATGAAAATGTCGAAGTAATCGAATTTGCACTCCCATGTCAATATTATGACATACTTCAACATTATTATATTAGTACTACTACTAATTACTATTGACATACCTTTGTGCATTTTGTCTATGCCCACTCATCTGCACTTCTGCACTTCATATTATATGCTTTCCTTGATGCATGTCTGTCACCAACTTTTACACTTTGACTCTGAGACATCTCTTGGTTGCAGCATGCTTTGCCCTAGGCTCTAGCAACATTTCCCTCAATTCATTATTGCTAGTGGCTTACACACCAATACTGTTATGCACTTCTACCTTGATGCAAATCCTTTCCTGCCTGCTCACACTGCAGCCTAAGTTCATGGGGCATGGATAATTTATGTCATTCTCTTCACCCAAGTTCTCCCATTGTTGCATCTTCAAACTATCTGCTCTACCAAAAATTTTCAGTCATACGTTTGTGTTGGTCTCTTGTTTGATTTGACCTTAGCTTTACTCAAATATTTATAAATGTGGCTTCAGTTCTGTCATCAGAATTTCTGAATGCACCTCTACTTTTTCAGCAAATTCTGCTTCATGCCTCAATTTTAAACTCAACTACACTTAACTCTATATCATTTTGTATTATAACTTTCCCATTCAGCTTCACAATCAAGTCTGGTTTATTCTGAGCCGGTGCAGTCAGCAATATTAATTGTAACATGTAAATTAAAATTCTAAGGTTGCACAAATACTGAAGCAAACATCACTTCATCACTTCAGTTGCTTCCATTCAAGAAATTCAATAGATTATGCTGAGCTAATCACACTGCAATCCAACATTACAGTTTAGTCATCACTTCATTTGTTGACTATTTCTAACCTTAGCATTGCACTATCAACCATTCAACCATACATTTCCTCTTGGAGGACGAAAACTTGCCTAATCAAAAAATAGTTTGCTTTTGTTTCATGTACACTCATATTAATGTCTCTTGTAATAATAAAAGACATGTGGCCATCATAACCTCACAATATTAACAAATGTGGAATAGAATTCACAATCGGATCATTTAAACATAAGCATAATGGGGAAACGACTATAATGCAACATACATGTTATTCTCGTTATAGTGAAAAAAATTGAGTTAATGACTACAATGCTTATAACAGTGCCTTCAAATTCCAAGACTCATGTAAGATCCCCAACGAGAAATATAAGTTTATATACATTTAAGAATAATATCATCCATTCACTAGTCTCTATATATAAATAGTCTAATGTGGTGCATTCTACAATTCACTTATCGAAGTTAAATCTGAGCTTTATTCTAGTACTTTTAAATACATGGTAGTGATTGTTTGAAATAATGATGGTTACATTTTTTTTACTATCATGGATCTAATTTTTTCGCATCTGTATAAATTTTGTTGTATGCATCTCTTTTATTTGACAAGTGGCTGTTGTTTTAGTGGTTTGTTCATTTATTAGCCAAACCGTATAACAAATACCAATTACTATTAGTTTAGTAAATTAACTAGTTAAAAAACAATGATATTTCAAATACCATATATACATATATATATATATATATATATATATATATATATATATATATATATATATATATCAGAAAAGAAATTGAACAACAATTTTCTAATTATTTGTGTAATATTACATGTAATCTAGCTTGGATATTAGCATGCAATTCCTATGTGGTACCAATTAAGCTTTTTTTTGTGATTTTAAGGTGTCATGTTTGATTATTATTGTATACATATGTGTTTAGAATTTGAAAGAAAATACTTCTTATGGTGAACATTATTAAAAATATATGTTGTAAGCAGAAAATTTTTACGAGAGCAAGTTAAACTATACAACAATTATGAAAATATTTAGATTGCAAAAAAAAAAGTAAAACTTAAATTTCTAGACCTATTGGCAACTTCCTTTGATTTCATGTAATACGTTTCAATCAAAAGACATGTTCTTCCCTTTTTATTTCGAACACCCCATTAGAAAACTATGTCTTCAAGATTTCAAAAGGATTGAGGATTGTCACGAAAGATAGCATAAAACTGGCCGAGCAAAAGTAATATGTAATTTTATGATAGATATATTAATAAATGTAGTGTACCCTATGCTTAGTAATCTGAAACATACGTTGTAGGTAATTATTAGTAATCTCAGAGCAACAAAACTTTAGTCTTATTTGCAAATTAGGATTTTTCATAATAACCCAAACAATACTAAGAAAGTATCTTTCCTACCCGTACAAAAACAACAAAACGTAAACGAGAACTCCTTCTGTAGAAAAAAACTTGAATAATAAATCGAAGAATATTTAGAACTGTCCCTTCTTTTGTATGCCAATGATAATCCGAATCCCTTGGAGAGGAATTTTGGTCAGATAAATATATGGGAATTTGCAAGAAAATAGAGGGGAAACAATTAAGAAGTACCTGATATTATAAATCATTTTCAGCAGCATGCTTGATCGAGAAGACGTGCCCTTCAGAAGAAAAGGTAACGATGAGTAGATTGTAGCCTAATTTAATACTATAGGATTTAGTCAGCTACTTTGAATTAGGGTTTGATTAAGCGGCATTGGTAGATAATTGGGTTTTATTGTTTTTCTGTAAAGAGGCAAGAAGAGAGGAAAAGAGAGAAAAATGAGAGCGAAAATAAAGCATTTCGATTGTTTGCCGCCTAAAAATAAGAAAGCCGCCTTAATATTTTGCACTCACAGATTTACCACCTTCGCACGGCGTTTCCAGTTCATATTTATATAAAATTCAAGGGTATAACGGCACATAGGTAAAAAACGCTGTATAGTACTGCCGAGAAAAGCCTATTTTCTTGTAGTGGATTGATATATTTATATTTGAAGTTGTTTTCTTCATTTATAGTAATAATATAAGATGAAATTTCACGTATCAAGCATATTTGGCTATTATAAGGGAAAAACTCTATCCTCCGACTTGTGTTGCTTTGTGTGATGGGATCTGGGTCTTATAATAGCTTCACTGTTCTTTATTTAGCATTGCGCTGTTTGTTTTATGCACTGGTATTCTTGGAAGAAAACCCGTTCCGTGTTATACGGCGTGGTCCCTTGATTTACATAACTTTAAAAACAAAGATTAATAATTGTTTTAGTTCTCACACCAGTCACATGACTGACCTGGAGTTTATTGTTTTAACCTAAACTCTGGGTGCCCCAATTTCCACACGGGGTTTTGCAGATTTATATTCACAGGATCCTGATTTACAGCTGGAACGATGCTCGGAAAGCTCTGTATCCGTGTATTACTTTCAGTTGTGTTTTATATTGTTATTTTCGCTGCGATGTATTTAAATGTAATTTAAATCTCTGATATTTTCTGTGTAATATTAATTCATACTCTGTATATTCTTGTATTCTGATGGAATTGTTGTAATATACAATGAAATGTCCTTCCGTCTGCGTTCTGATTTGTCTTGTTCTCAAGGTAATCCGGGCATTCCTTCACGGGGAAGTTACGGGCTATCACAGTTGATATCAGAGCTTTGGTTTACAGAGCTCGAGAACAAGACACATTAGAACCAAACGAAAGAATTCATCAGATATTGGATTAGTAATATCCAATTAGAACGACTCGTTAGAGATAGGATCACACTACAAGAAAATAGGCTATTTATAACACTGGGCATAGCGTTTGCCCTTGTGAGTACAAATAAGCCCGTTTGGATTGAAAAACTTTAAAACGCGGAACGCTATACATTTCCCAAGAAGATTAATATTAAATTCCCGTTAAACGCTATACCTCTCACTACGACCAATACTGAACACGATACATTCGCGGGTTCTTTTCATTTCTTTTTCGTTTGCCTCCCAAATTCACTTCACACCATTCTTTCTCGTCTTCCTCTTTCAGGCATCGTAAATTCTAGTAATTCTTACAAGGAAATAGTACCCATCACAAATTGTATGCCCTAGCTTCCTCAACTTCATTCGTTCGCAACTTCTCAGATCTATATGGGTGAAACCCTAGTTTTGTTCTCTGCGATTTTAGGTAATAATTTAGTTTACTTCATCTTTATGAACTGTTCTAAGCTTGAATTCCTTTTGCTTAAGCCTTTTGACTTCAACATCCACGCGACTTCTATTCATATTTTATTTTTCTAATCTATTGACAAAAAAAATTGCTTCTTAAGTTGGTTATTAACTTTAAACCCGCTGTTGCTAAATCATTATGCTGAGAAGATATGAAATTGAGTTGTGTATTTTAACTAATGACATTTTAAACCCATAAAACATAACTTTTTTGGGGGAAGGGGGTGGAAATGGGGGAGGGGAGGGAGGGTTGTGCATAAATTGAGTTGAGTATTTTCTTTAATTTTCATGAATTAATTCTTCATACGTCCATAGCACTAGCTGATCAACAAAGGCTGATTTTTGCAGGAAAGCAGCTTGAAGACGGGGGAACACTAGTTGATTACAACATCCTGAAAGTGCCTACTTTGCATTTGGTGCTGAGGTTAAGAGATAGACTTATTGAGCTTTCTACGATGGCACTTGCCAGGAAGTACAATCAGGATAAGACAATTTGCCACAAGTAGGTTTTTTTTCTGCTTCCTACTTTCTGGGCAGTTTCCTGTCTTCTATTTGATTTGATTTATTGTGTTCGTGATTTATATGGAACTGTGAATATTATTTTCTAGGCATTATTTATGACTTAGAAACGAGCATAGGTCCTAAATTAACCCTACTTCTTAAACTTTATTGTCTGCCTTTTTAGTTGCAGTCTGTTTTCATGGGTAGAACCTGTTTTGTAATTCAGTATATCTTTTTAGTCACATTTTTTTTTAGATCTTATAAGGTTAATTGCATTTTATGTCCAAGCTTGTTTGTATTGGCTGGAAAATGTTTGTCTATTGGTTTATGTGCCTTTTACCTTCTAAGACAAGATTTTAGCATATTGAATTGGCTGTATAATGTTCCTTATGGTATTTTAGCCTTTGACTTTTCGAATCTAAGTAAGTGATGTGTATGCATGAAATATTGATTGACATCCTTTGTTGTAGGTCCTTTTACGGTTCACCCTTTCTTATATAAATCCAAGCAGTAGAAGAGTTTATTGGCGGAAGTGATGCATCAATTAGATGTATGAATTCTTTATCGATTTCAACATTTTGAGGTATATTTTTTCTTATCTGCCAGGGACATTAATTGTTTAGTTTATGAACTGTGTCACAGCAACCTATGGTGTTCTTTGGTTTATTTTGTGGGAAATTTGATTTTTTGCGATAATAGCTTAATTGCCCATTCTACTTTTCCGTAATTTTTCTTAAGGCTGATATATTAAAACTTGCTCTGTGAAAATAGCATAGCAAGTAATTGTGGTACTGATGAATCAATCAGATGTATGAAATCTCATGATTTCAATACCTTGAGGCAATTTATCTTTCTGATCTGCAAACCCAAAATGTTACATTTTTTTAGTATTCTTATGCTATGCGAAGCAATAAGTAAAGGATAAGTCTGATAAATTAGAGAATGGAACTGCAATCTGCATATAAAATGTGTTAATTGAATACTTTATCAACTTGAATTTTCATATTTTTTTCGTAGTAGATTAAAAAAAATCTTCATACGTCACCATTATTTTCATGAACTAGTTCTTCATAAATTGGTTTGGATATGAAAAGATTGAGGTGTTGAAAAGGTTAGGGCGTTTAAAGTAGGGAACATGAGGATAGGTGGGGGATGAAGACGAGTTCGAGTAGAGGGGAGGTAATGGAAGTGGATGGGAGTCGGAAGAATAAGAGTAGGTTTAATCGGAGAGATGACAGGCTGTGGATTGGATTGATGATAGGTTGTAACTCTTGATTATTCATTTCAGCTAAATGATTTATACACAGGGTTGAACAATCTTAAACCCAAACGGTTGTATATTTTCATACAATTAATCGGTTTCTATTATTTCACACTGTACATTATGTTTGAGTAACTCTTTTATGTTTATTTATGTTATCTCAGAGTTAAATTGTTAACCTGTTTTTGACATAAAAAACTTATTTTAAAATAGTATTAAAGCAAGTTTTTGGTTTCACACTTAGTTTATATTGAACCCTTGTATGTAATAACAATGTTATTACGAATGATAATTTTATTTTATTCCAATTTGTCGAATGTGGGGTCAAACCATAATCAGTTGTCCTAAGGGCGAGACTTATGCTAACTCCCCTTCATGTTCACTTGAAAATTTGTTGAGGTAGCACGTTGTAACAATTTTTTGTTTGATACATAACTCAAATCAAATACTTTGTGAAACCCACAAGGTGGATATGAAAAGTCCTTTTATGGTTATCAAACTGTATAGTTTAAGTCCGCTTCCTAGGATTGTTAGAAATTTAGTATAATACCAGTAGAAACTAACATTATAGATGAGCTGGATTTAGCTATATAGCAACTTATTCTATGCATAGTTGCTCCTGGTACAAGTAGCATCTTTCTATCAGAACCTCCTATATTTAAATTGTCCTCCTATATGTGCAGCTATGGTTGATTGATTTGTCGTTTGCAACAAGCTCAAATTTAGCAGTTTGCATAGCGATACGTCGACATCTAGTTTGGCAACAACACCATGAAATAGGCAACCATTTGAGCGTCGTGATACTGGTATAAAAGTACCATGAAAGTTACAAATTTTGATTGTGCTAAAACCTTTTGTCACTCAAATCAATAGAACTCCTTTCATGTGTTTTTTGTTTGCTTACTGTTGTATGTTTTTTTAATTATATAGCAGGACCTGTGAGACGACCCGAAATCCCGTTTTCACGGAAACAGGGTTATCTTTGGAATATAACACAGAAACAGATAATTGCAGAACAGAATTAAATAAATACACCAGATAATGAACAATAGAATATACTAGATAAAAGTAATCATCAGAGTTACACAGTATACAGGATCTTACTTAGTACAAATACAGTTCAGCTATACATAAATGTCTACAGCGGAAATAAACAAAATATGTACAATAGGAGCTGAACAGCATAAAAAGAAATAAATGATAGAATCCATCTTCAGCTCCAGCTATCCAGAAAGAACCAGCTAAACCTGAATACAAGACTGCCCGTGTAGAAAAAGGGGCACCCGAGTTTGAGAGTGAAACAAACTACGAGTCAGTCATGGGACTGGTATGAGAAATCCACTCAACACATATATAATTGGCTAATCACAGGACCACGCCACTTTCGTGGAACGGGTTTACTCCATTGGATTTCCAGTGCTTTAAAACAAATCATTCTTTTAAACATCGCTATGCTTTTTATAAAAATGAAGCCGTTATAAGACTCAGTTCCCATCACACAATGCAACGCAAACCGCAGGATAGAGTTTTACCTTATAATGGCCAAAATATGATTGATACGAATAAAACAAAGGCATTTGATATTATTGCTAGTGTTAATATGTTTTGAAAACAATTTCAAATCATAACTATCAATCATAGACGGCATTAATGTCCCATACCACTATGTCGCCATATATAGGTATACAATCAAAACCGCACGATGTCGTATTTGGAAATTGGATTTCCGTCATGAACTAAGGCAAAAGATAGTCCTTACCGAATTCGAGACGCTCTAGCCCGCCCCTCAGGACCCAGACTCAGGTGGGCCCTTGGATCGTCAGGGCCGGTCCACCGATGTGGATTAAAATTCCTGAACCTGCGTTTCCCCACCCTTTGGGGTGTAGACGAGCCAACGAATGACTCCATCGGACCCGGATCGTCCGATCAAACCGAGGCGCCTCGCAACAGCAACAACCACATAGGTGAAAAATATATAAATGTCAGGGCTGGTAGGTCACTGACACCACCCTAGCTAGAAAGAAACGCAGGCCCTCCCTGATGTCCTCTCCCGTTTTAGGTTCATACCGGGGTGTGAGGCTCGCGAATTCACGTTATACACAAAGCTACGCCACACAGGCGGTGCTTTGATCATCACCACAAGACTTTGCTTTTCAACAGAAGCCCTGATCACTGCATCTTAGCATGCCACACAGGCAATTCATGCCATGCGACTAATGTCCATCGATATACAACCTCTGAGCTCGTGCGTCTCAGAGAAGGGCGTTAAGCAAAAGAATAAATTCTCCGCCGCCAAACAGATGTATAATTAACAGAAATCAATCAGCACAGAATAAACTCCAATGTCAGACACACAGTCCATTTACAAGTCCGTTCTGGGTCTGAACGAAACCGGAGGCACTAAATACCTCGCAAACCCATCGATCACCACGTACGTCTGGACGATCACCACTCATTATCCATATTTCGGGATGCCTCCCAATCAGGACCTCGGTTACCATCCAAACGAGGTGAAGATCTCCGGTCTTCGACCGTCGTCTTCATCTTCGAATTTCGATCGTCGGTCAATTATTTGAAATGAGAATTAACTCGGCCTTTTCAAATAATTCACGTATATTTAGAATTTCAAATCAATTTATTTCAATGGTTAAATTATTCGACAACACCAATTGTGTTCTTTAATGTAATTTTCACACCAAACACATTCAACCATCAAAAGCCACATAAATCAAGCAAATTCAGTTTATTTCCATTCCATATCGTTTATGATATTTTATAATGATTTATCGCTATTTTTATTTATTTTAAAATAGCCTATTTATTCAAAACGACGCTTCGGGCAATAAGGCGGCCGTGGCGCTGTTTTTCCTCAGATTTGATTTACACATATCTGAAAATCTAACCGTTGGATCTTCGCAAAATTTACATCATTAGAGAGGTCTTTTCAAAACGAATCCAACGGTTCCAGTTTCAGGAAAATCCGACGGTTGGATCTCCCGGTACAATCGTTTGAATTTTCGATTTCAAAATACGAACTGCAGCGTCGTTATTCGATTAAATATATAATTATATATATATATATAAATATAATCGCTTCTGGCGCTGTTTTTCATCAGATTTGATTTAAACATTCCAGACAATCCAACCGTTGGATTTTTGCAAGGTTGGTGCCGTTGGGAAGATATTTCCAAGGCGAACCCGACGGTTGAGGTTTCGGGAAAATCCAATGGTCGGATTTCCCGTACTAGTTGTTTGAAATCATGGTTTCAAAATACGAACTGCACGGCTTCGTTTCGTTTTAATTTTATTTATATTTATATATTTATATAAATATAGTTCATTCAATGATTTCCATATCGTTTTCACTTCAAATATTTTTCTAACACCTTAAAATTTTGGAAAATTTCGCCATAACCTCCCCTGCACTGGGAGCATCGGGAAATCGCAAATAGCTTTCCCGGTCCTTCTAATCTCAAAAAGAAAAAGAAAAAGCCAAGCGCCTAGCCAACAGGCTCATAAAATCATCACCCAAACAAAACAGTAAATGTGTACCTATTTGTCGGGCACAAAATTTTATTCCTCTTCTCTAGCCCCTTCGCTATAACCTGTTCAATGAATATGCATGTACATATATATACAGTTCTTATCATTTATCATTTTCTATTCAAATTCATATTTGATTTCTATTTGGTTTAAAAACACCATTCATTCTAATGTTACATAAATAGGCGCAAATCATTTCATTAGCTAATTAATGAATATTTCAACTCATATATGTTTATTTTGAACAAGTGGCTATTTTTAACACTTCACATTTCAACGATTTATGCATACAATAAAAATGTGATTTTTTTTTGTAAAACAATTCATTTCAAAACACTATCTTTCTATATAGTTCATATAGGTGATAAAAATAGGATTTTTATCATCAAACAATTTATTTCAAAATATGAATACCATTCAACACATGAATTTCTAATCAACGAATGAATATCAATTCAACACATGAATGTTTTCTATAGTTTTTATATATAGATAAAAATATGATTTTTATTATCAAACAATTTATTTCAAAATATGAATACCATTCAACACATGAATTTCTAATCAACGAATGAATATCAATTCAACACATGAATGTTTTCTATAGTTTCTATATATAGATAAAAATGTGATTTTTATTATCAAACGATTTATTTCAAAATATGAATACCATTCAACACATGAATTTCTAATCAACGAATGAATATCAATTCAACACATGAATGTTTTCTATAGTTTCTATATATAGATAAAAATGTGATTTTTATTATCAAACGATTTATTTCAAAATATGAATACCATTCAACACATGAATTTCTAATCAACGAATGAATATCAATTCAACACATGAATGTTTTCTATTCAATGAATAAATATAGTTTAAGCATATGAAAATAATTCAAACACACGAATATTATTCAAAATTTCGGCAGCATAACGGCAGGGTAGTTAAACCGGGACCGTCCCTAGTACGGCTCCTCGCTCTACCTTAAAACCTCGCGGTTTTTGACAATGGGGATCATGCATCTAGTTCGCACGCAGGCGGCATGTATATATTTATTTCATTTCCACAAACTAGTCCTATGTGGTTTCAACCAAATATTTCTCACCCACAAATGGGTATTTTTCAACCACAATCAACCAATATCAATCACAAACAATCCCAAGCAATCATTCGCCATCAATCAATTTTCACAACAATTTCAACCAATAAATATCGTCCATGGTTTGTGGACGAGAGGCGTATATATATATATATATATATATATATATATATATATATATATATAGCAATTCACTTTCATTTCACACATATATATATATAATTTTAAATCAGAAATCTCACCAATAGCTATTTCAATCCCACGACTCTTCTTTGCATAAAATCTTCGCCAATCTCTCTTTTTGTCGCTTTGTTGCCCGTATTCTCTACATATGTAAAAATCGAATTTTTACTATGTTATTCAATATATAAAGATCATATTTTAAAAACAAAGATTATATTTTTAATATTCCTATGATGTAAAAATTATATTTTTATTGCTTTAAAAATATAAGAATCATATCTTACTTCTTTTACTTAATAAAAATTCCGCCTTTTCTATTTTAAAAATATGATCTTTTCTATTCAAAAAAAAATGTGATCTTTTTCTATTTAAAGTTTAAATCTTTTCCTTTTAAAGTTTAAATCTTTTCCTTTATAAAGTTTAAATCTTTTCTATTTTAAAGCTTAAATCTTTTCCGGTATAAAGTTTAAATCTTTTCTATTTTAAAGCTCAAACCTTTTCTATTTTGAAGCTCAAACCTTTTTCCTTTTAAAGTTTAAACCTTTTCCTATTTAAAATTCAAATCTTTTTCTATTTCAAGTTTAAATTAAAAATCAGTTTTTAAATCTGTTAAAAATCAGTTTTTAACTTCTTTTAAAAAAAATCAGTTTTTAAATCTGTTTAAAATCAGTTTTTAACTTCTTTTAAAAAAAATCAGTTTTTAAATCTGTTTAAAATCAGTTTTTAACTTCTTTTTAAAAAAAATCAGTTTTTAACTTCTTTTAAAAAAAATCAGTTTTTAAATCTGTTTAAAATCAGTTTTTAACTTCTTTTAAAAAAAAATCAGTTTTTAAATCTGTTTAAAATCAGTTTTTATAACCATTTTCCAAATTCAGTTTTAAATTCTTTTTCAAATTCAGTTTTAAATTCTTTTTCAAATTCAGTTTTAAATTCTTTTTCAAATTCAGTTTTAAATTCTTTTTCAAATTCAGTTTTAAATTTTTTTTCAAATTCAGTTTTAAATTCTGTTTATATAAAATAAAAATAAAATAAAAAAAATACTTACAGAGAGGGGGGGTTTCCGCAGTTCGTCGGAGGGGAGGCGGAGTCTGGCTTCGAGGCGGCGGCTCGGGGTTCGCCGGTGGTGGCAGGAGGTCGTCAGACTGGGAGGGGGGCTGCTCGATTCGCTCGCGATGGCTTCGAGGGGGGGGGGCTCGTAGGTCCTGCGAAGCGGAGGAGGGAGAGTGAAGCGGTGGGCTTGGAGGAGGAACAGGCGGTCGCGAGCGGTGGCGTCGATCGATAGTTTTAGGTTTTTTTTTTTTTTTGTTTAATGAATCGGGGGGGGGGGGGGCAGAACGGGAGATAAAGGAGGGAAATTAAAATTATTTTTATTATTTAATTATTTAATTATTTATATTTTGCAAAAAGGTTGACTTTTACATACGACCTCGAAATGAGGCCTACCGCCTGTCGCCCATAGCGTTTTACCCCCATTCCGAAGACAATGGGATATGTCTCATAAGCTGATTTGATCGTTACAATCAGTTCCCGTTGAATTTACATTTAAATCACTATATTGAATTTTAAACGTACATTTCAAATTACCGGGGTCACATACTAACTAGAAAAATTCCAGAAAAATATTTTCTAGCTTCGTATCGACGATACGGTCCTAACAAAACTAGTTTCGTCGAATTCTGAGACCGTTTGAAAAATGGCCAATTTCCAGTCGATTAAAATCAACAAAAACTGGTCAAACGCGTTTTCCTTTGCCACGCTCACATATTGATTCGAAAAATTATGAAATTTGAAACCTAACAATAACTTGACCCTGCGGATCCAACAAAAGTGGTTTCGTCGAAATCCGAGGTCATTTGCAAAATGTCCATTTTTAAGGACCTGAATTCCATAACGACTATTCAGTATTTTCAATTGGACATATCTTTTGATTCCCGCTATCAAATTTCGATTGGTCAGATTCGTTGGAAAGATATCATCAATTAGATCCTAATGTTTTTGGTTTCACTAAAATCCGGATTGTTTTGCATCCGGTATGTTCAATTGAAGTTTGAAATCGAAATATCGAACTACCGCGCTATTTTCAATCCTATATATAATTATAATTAATTATATTCGTTTTCAAATGTCGATTCAAACTCAGTTTTCATAGCCATTATTTAAAATATTTATGCTAAATATTTAAAATCCATTATTTTAGCCAATTTAAAATTTTTAAATTGGTTCAGATTTTCTGGGTCGTTACAATCTCCCCCACTTAAAACTTTTCGTCCCCGAAAAGGAATAAAGTCGAAAGTGGTTTGATAAATCTACAATCACACAACACAACAACCAATCCAATTGTTTTTAACCTTTCAAAAATATACTAATCAAATCCTATGCCCCTTAAAAATCATTCAGACTATATAATTAAAAGTGCACATCTATGAAAAGAAGATAACAATAGAGTAGAGAATTGAATTGTAATGCAAAGTAGGTTAAATGTACCTTGCACCAGAGTCATTCAGAGATATCTACTCGGCATCTAGGATAAGCTTTCTGAATGCTCTCCTCAGTTTCCCAAGTACAATCTCGCGGATCTCCACTCCATTGCACTTTGACTAAGCGAACCTTCTTGTTCCTCAGCTCTTTGGATTCTTTGCCGATAATCTTTAGCGGCTCGCGCCTCACGGCTAATTCTGGAGTAATTTCAATGTCCTGTTGAGCTGCTTCTTCCACGATCAAGTCTGGATCATGAACGTGCTTTCGAAGTTGAGATATATGAAATACATCATGCACTCCAGGCAACCAGTCTGGCAATTTAACTTTATATGCGAGAGTCCCAATCCGTTCCAGAATGGGAAACGGACCGATGAATTTGGGTGCCAACTTTCCAGTTTTACCGAACCGGATAACTCCTCTCATCGGCGATACTTTCAAATATACATAGTCGCCAACTTCAAAGGATATATCTCTTCTTCTTTTATCGGCATAGCTCTTTTGTCGGCTTTGAGCGGCGAGTAATCGCTTCTTAATAAAATCGACTTTGTCGGCAGCTTCTCGAATCATATCGGGACCCAACACAAGTCTATTTCCAGGCTCGACCCAACAAGCAGGAGAACGGCACGGTCTACCATACAATGCTTCGAATGGCGACATTGTCAGACTCGCCTGGTAGCTGTTGTTATAAGAGAATTCAGCTAAATGCAGATGGTCTTCCCATGATCCACCGAAATCTAGAACACAAGCCCGCAATAGATCTTCTAAAATGCGATTCACCCTCTCAGTCTGACCGTCTGTCTGAGGATGATAAGCAGTGCTCAAGTTCAACTTCGTTCCTAGCTCGACTTGAAATGCTTCCCAGAAATTGCTAGTGAATATTGTATCTCTATCACTGACTATACTGAGCGGCACTCCATGTAGTTTAACTATTTCCCTGAAGTATATCTACGCCAGACTCTGAGCAGTTCTGTTTGATCTGACAGGTATAAAATGGGCGGTCTTCGTGAAGCGATCTACGATCACCCAAATACTGTCATTTCCTTTCCTGGTTCTGGGCAAACCATCAATGAAATCCATAGAAATATGTTCCCACTTCCAACCAGGAACTTCTAGCGGTTGTAATAATCCAGCCAATTTCTGTTGATCACTTTTGACTAGCTGGCAAGTAGGGCATCGGCTAACATATAAAGAAATGTCCCTTTTCATCGACTTCCACCAGAAAGTGCGTTTGATGTCATTATACATTTTGCTTACTCCCGGGTGGATACTGAGTTTGGACTTGTGGCATTCATCCAGTACTTCTTTTCGAAGTTCAGGAATGTTAGGGACACAGATTCGACCTTTGAGCCTTAAAATCCCATCATTGTCTACTTGAAAACTCGAGGGTTCACCTTGTTGAATTATCCCTCTGATCTTCTGAATGAAGTGATCATCCTCCTGAAGAGCAGATATCTTATCTAGCAATGAAGTCGTGATAATAAAACTGGCGATCATTTCATTCTTTCTGCTTAATGCATCGGCCACAACATTGGCTTTTCCTGGAGTATATATAATTTCAAAGTCATATGCTGCAAGAAACTCCAGCCAACGCTGCTGCCTCAAATTCAGGTCTTTCTGAGTGAATAGATACTTTAATGACTGATGATCTGTAAATAGTTCAAATCTCTCGCCCAGAAGATAGTGTCTCCAGATTTTCAAAGAGTATATGATAGCCAATAACTCAAGATCATGAGTTACATAGTTTTTCTCTTGCGGTTTCAGTTGACAGCTAGCATAAGCAATTACTTGGCCTCTTTGCATTAACACTGCGCCAAGGCCTTCTCTAGAAGCATCAGTCCAGACTTTTAAATCCTGGTTGCCATCGATGATGGTTAACACTGGAGCAGTTGTTAGTCTTAACTTTAGCTCTTCGAAAGCCTCCTCACTTTCTTGAGTCCATTTGAATTTAGAATGCTTCTTTGTAAGCTTCGTTAAATGACCAGATATCTTCGAAAAGCTTTTAACGAACTTCCGGTAATAGCTAGCCAATCCGAGAAAACTGCGGACTTCAGTGGGAGTACTAGGCTGTTTCCAGTTCTGAATAGCCGTGATTTTACTTGGATCAACAGCGATTCCTTCTTTCGATACAACATGGCCCAGAAATTTCACTTCATCCTGTCAGAATATACATTTGGAAAACTTTGCTTTCAATACATTCCTTCTCAGAATTTCTAGAACTTGTTTCAGATGCTTTTCATGTTCGGCCTTTGATTTAGAGAAGATTAGAATATCATCAATAAAAACCAGAACAAATTTATTCAGTACTCCCCTAAATACTCTGTTCATTAGATCGACGAAGTAAGCGGGAGCGTTACATAAGCCGAACGACATTACTAACCACTCGTAGAATAAGTCGGGGCCTCTGAACGCTGTCATTGGAACACACTCTTCGGCAATTCGAAGTTGATGGAAGCCTGTAGCTAGGTCCATTCGTGAGAATACCTGTGCTCCATTTAATCGATCTAACAAATCATCAATCCGCGGCAATGGATATTTGTTCTTTATTGTCTGTTTGTTCAGATCTCGATAATCCACGCATAGCCGTAGAGTACCATCAGATTTTGGGACAAATACCACTGCTGCACCCCAATCAGAGAAACTAGGCCTGATCAGACCTTTCCATACCAGCTGTCGTGTTTGATTGTCTAATTCCTCCTTCTCTTTCAAGGACATTCTTCGAATAGCGTGAACTACCGGCCTTGCATTGGGAATTAAAGCAATCTTGAAATCTATTTCTCTCTGCGGAGGTAAGCGAACAATTTCTTCGAACACGTCCGCATAGTTCTTGAAGACAGGAATATCTTTGATGAGGTCAGGAGTATTCTCAGTGATTTCAGGGATATTTTCTATTTGGGCTAGAGAAACATTCAAAGCTGCCCAGAAGTCTTTTCTATTAGCATTCTGACCTTTACACGGTATGGTTATATAACTCCCGGATTTAATCTTAGCTTTAACAACTCTCTCGGCGCATCTAACCTCTGCTTCATATTTGGTTAACCAATCCAATCCCAAAATAAGATCGAATTCATAAAAATTCATGACGACAGAGATAATAGGGAATTTATAGCAAGAAAAAGAGACGGGTACTGCACAAACCCAACTGAGATCGATGGAACCTCCAACTGGATTTCGGACAGTCATTGGCTCTTTGAGTTTCTTCAAATTCAAATCCAACTTCTTGACTGCACTCTTTGCAATAAAGCTTCTTGACGCGCCTATGTCAAACAGTACTTTAACTGGAATGTTCTTGACATTGAGCGTGCCTTATAAAACATCAGACCTTTCTTGAGCAGACGGGGAGGCAGGTACTTCTACCACTTCATTCACTTGTACTGCTCCAGATTTCTGAGATAGCGGGCAGTTTTTCGCGATATGCCCAGCCTGATGGCACTTATGGCATCCTCTGCCTTCAGGAACCTTCTTACTGGGTTCTAATCCTCTCTTTCTTCGTTTGTTCCAAGATTTGCAACTTATCGCCAAATGTCCTTTTCTATTGCAGCTTGAGCACGTGGCGGTTGTTATTTGTTCGTTCCCAGATTCAGCCCTTTTTCTCTTGGCACTGAGCTTCTTATTGACCTCAGACCTTGTACTGGCTTCAGGAATATCAGCTTCTGACTTTGCTATGTCACTAGAACTGACTTCTTCTTCGTCGCATAACATTCCTTTCTTATGGAGATCTTCATACTGATAGGCCATATATATCATTTCAGAAAAAGGAAGCTTCACATGCCCCAATACTTTATTCTGGTATTTCCTTTGAAGTCCGTGAATAAATCTCAGATTTTTCCTCTTCGGATTTTCAATTAGATGAGGGGCAAAGTGAGAAAGTTCATTGAATTTCTTATGATATTCGGGAATTGTCATGTCTCCTTGTATTAGATAAGAAAATTCATCACTTAATCTCTCGGTTGCTTCGGGAGGAGTAAATCTTTCTAGGAAAATCACTTTGAATCTGTCCCAGGTGATATCACCATCTGGATTATCTTTGATGATTGTTTCCCACCAGATTAAAGCTTCTTCTTTAAGTGCCCAAGATGCTACTAACCGTTTCTGGTCATCTCTCAGCTGGATATGCTCAAAGATTCTTTCGGCAGAGCTCACCCAAGCTTGAGTTTGAATAATAGATTCATTGCCCGAGAATTGCGCTCCGTTCAGATTTCGATATTTCTTTAATAGAGCCTCTAGATCGGGTTCTGTATTCCTTCTGTTTCTGGCACTCATTTTTCTAGTACTTCTGCAAATGGCAGATCAAGTGTCAGGTCACAGAAAAGATATTTTAAAATATAGAGACAAATACTTGAAGTGTAAATGTGTCTATCGAGGTGTAATTTCATTCTGCTTTACTCATACTAGGATATTACTGATCCTATCTGTAAAGAGTTACCCGTCCTAGAACACTACTGGTTCTATTTCTGACGAGTTCGTTCAAATGTTATATTCCAGAACTAAGCTTAACCAAAGCTCTGATACCACGTTGAGACGAACCGAAATCCCGTTTTCACGGAAACAGGGTTATCTTTGGAATATAACACAGAAACAGATAATTGCAGAACAGAATTAAATAAGAACACCAGATAATGAACAATAGAATATACTGGATAAAAGTAATCATCAGAGTTACACAGTATACAGGATCTTACTTAGTACAAATACAGTTCAGCTATACATAAATGTCTACAGCGGAAATAAACAAAATATGTACAATAGGAGCTGAACAGCATAAAAAGAAATAAATGATAGAATCCATCTTCAGCTCCAGCTATCCAGAAAGAACCAACTAAACCTGAATACAAGGCTGCCCATGTAGAAAAAGGGGCACCCGAGTTTGAGAGTGAAACAAACTACGAGTCAGTCATGGGACTGGTATGAGAAATCCACTCAACACATATATAATTGGCCAATCACAGGACCACGCCACTTTCGTGGAACGGGTTTACTCCATTGGATTGCCAGTGCTTTAAAACAAATCTTTCTTTTAAACATCGCTATGCTTTTTATAAAAATGAAGCCGTTATAAGACTCAGTTCCCATCACACAATGCAACGCAAACCACAGGATAGAGTTTTACCTTATAATGGCCAAAATATGATTGATACGAATAAAACAAAGGCATTTGATATTATTGCTAGTGTTAATATGTTTTGAAAACAATTTCAAATCATAACTATCAATCATAGACGGCATTAATGCCCCATACCACTATGTCGCCATATATAGGTATACAATCAAAACCGCACGATGTCGTATTTGGAAATTGGATTTCCGTCATGAACCAAGGCAAAAGATAGTCCTTACCGAATTCGAGACGCTCTAGCCCGCCTCTCAGGACCCAGACTCAGGTGGGCCCTTGGATCGTCAGGGCCGGTCCATCGATGTGGATTAAAATTCCTGAACCTGCGTTTTCCCACCCTTTGGGGTGTAGACGAGCCAACGAATGACTCCATCGGACCCGGATCGTCCGATCAAACCGAGGCGCCTCGCAACAGCAACAACCACATAGGTGAAAAGTATATAAATGTCAGGGCTGGTAGGTCACTGACACCACCCTAGCTAGAAAGAAACGCAGGCCCTCCCTGATGTCCTCTCCCGTTTTAGGTTCATACCGGGGTGTGAGGCTCGCGAATTCACGTTATACACAAAGCTACGCCACACAGGCGGTGCTTTGATCATCACCACAAGACTTTGCTTTTCAACAGAAGCCCTGATCACTGCATCTTAGCATGCCACACAGGCAATTCATGCCATGCGACTGATGTCCATCGATATACAACCTCTGAGCTCGTGCGTCTCAGAGAAGGGCGTTAAGCAAAAGAATAAATTCTCCGCCGCCAAACAGATGTATAATTAACAGAAATCAATCAACACAGAATAAACTCCAATGTCAGACACACAGTCCATTTACAAGTCCGTTCTAGGTCTGAACGAAACCGGAGGCACTAAATACCTCGCAAACCCATCGATCACCACGTACGTCTGGACGATCACCACTCATTATCCATATTTCGGGATGCCTCCCAATCAGGACCTCGGTTACCATCCAAACGAGGTGAAGATCTCCGGTGTTCGACCGTCGTCTTCATCTTCGAATTACGATCGTCGGTCAATTATTTGAAATGAGAATTAACTCGGCCTTTTCAAATAATTCACGTATATTTAGAATTTCAAATCAATTTATTTCAATGGTTAAATTATTCGACAACACCAATTGTGTTCTTTAATGTAATTTTCACACCAAACACATTCAACCATCAAAAGCCACATAAATCAAGCAAATTCAGTTTATTTCCATTCCATATCGTTTATGATATTTTATAATGATTTATCGCTATTTTTATTTATTTTAAAATAGCCTATTTATTCAAAACGACGCTTCGGGCAATAAGGCAGCCGTGGCGCTGTTTTTCTTCAGATTTGATTTACACATATCTGAAAATCTAACCGTTGGATCTTCGCAAAATTTACATCATTAGAGAGGTCTTTTCAAAACGAATCCAACGGTTCCAGTTTCGGGAAAATCCGACGGTTGGATCTCCCGGTACAATCGTTTGAATTTTCGATTTCAAAATACGAACTGCAGCGTCGTTATTCGATTAAATATATAATTATATTTATATATATATAAATATAATCGCTTCTGGCGCTGTTTTTCATCAGATTTGATTTAAACATTCCAGACAATCCAACCGTTGGATTTTTGCAAGGTTGGTGCCGTTGGGAAGATATTTCCAAGGCGAACCCGACGGTTGAGGTTTCGGGAAAATCCAATGGTCGGATTTCCCGTACTAGTTGTTTGAAATCATGGTTTCAAAATACGAACTGCACGGCTTCGTTTCGTTTTAATTTTATTTATATTTATATATTTATATAAATATAGTTCATTCAATGATTTCCATATCGTTTTCACTTCAAATATTTTTCTAACACCTTAAAATTTTGGAAAATTTCGCCATAACCTCCCCTGCACCTGGAGCATCGGGAAATCGCAAATAGCTTTCCCGGTCCTTCTAATCTCAAAAAGAAAAAGAAAAAGCCAAGCGGCTAGCCAACAGGCTCATAAAATCATCACCCAAACAAAACAGTAAATGTGTACCTATTTGTCGAGCACAAAATTTTATTCCTCTTCTCTAGCCCCTTCGCTATAACCTGTTCAATGAATATGCATGTACATATATATACAGTTCTTATCATTTATCATTTTCTATTCAACTTCATATTTGATTTCTATTTGGTTTAAAAACACCATTCATTCTAATGTTACATAAATAGGCGCAAATCATTTCATTAGCTAATTAATGAATATTTCAACTCATATATGTTTATTTTGAACAAGTGGCTATTTTTAACACTTCACATTTCAACGATTTATGCATACAATAAAAATGTGATTTTTTTTTGTAAAACAATTCATTTCAAAACACTATCTTTCTATATAGTTCATATAGGTGATAAAAATAGGATTTTTATCATCAAACAATTTATTTCAAAATATGAATACCATTCAACACATGAATTTCTAATCAACGAATGAATATCAATTCAACACATGAATGTTTTCTATAGTTTTTATATATAGATAAAAATATGATTTTTATTATCAAACAATTTATTTCAAAATATGAATACCATTCAACACATGAATTTCTAATCAACGAATGAATATCAATTCAACACATGAATGTTTTCTATAGTTTCTATATATAGATAAAAATGTGATTTTTATTATCAAACGACTTATTTCAAAATATGAATACCATTCAACACATGAATTTCTAATCAACGAATGAATATCAATTCAACACATGAATGTTTTCTATAGTTTCTATATATAGATAAAAATGTGATTTTTATTATCAAACGATTTATTTCAAAATATGAATACCATTCAACACATGAATTTCTAATCAACGAATGAATATCAATTCAACACATGAATGTTTTCTATTCAATGAATAAATATAGTTTAAGCATATGAAAATAATTCAAACACACGAATATTATTCAAAATTTCGGCAGCATAACGGCAGGGTAGTTAAACCGGGACCGTCCCTAGTACGGCTCCTCGCTCTACCTTAAAACCTCGCGGTTTTTGACAATGGGGATCATGCATCTAGTTCGCACGCAGGCGGCATGTATATATTTATTTCATTTCCACAAACTAGTCCTATGTGGTTTCAACCAAATATTTCTCACCCACAAATGGGTATTTTTCAACCACAATCAACCAATATCAATCACAAACAATCCCAAGCAATCATTCGCCATCAATCAATTTTCACAACAATTTCAACCAATAAATATCGTCCATGGTTTGTGGACGAGAGGCGTATATATATATATATATATATATATATATATATATATATATATATAGCAATTCACTTTCATTTCACACATATATATATAATTTTAAATCAGAAATCTCACCAATAGCTATTTCAATCCCACGACTCTTCTTTGCATAAAATCTTCGCCAATCTCTCTTTTTGTCGCTTTGTTGCCCGTATTCTCTACATATGTAAAAATCGAATTTTTACTATGTTATTCAATATATAAAGATCATATTTTAAAAACAAAGATTATATTTTTAATATTCCTATGATGTAAAAATTATATTTTTATTGCTTTAAAAATATAAGAATCATATCTTACTTCTTTTACTTAATAAAAATTCCGCCTTTTCTATTTTAAAAATATGATCTTTTCTATTCAAAAAAAAAAAAGTGATCTTTTTCTATTTAAAGTTTAAATCTTTTCCTTTTAAAGTTTAAATCTTTTCCTTTATAAAGTTTAAATCTTTTCTATTTTAAAGCTTAAATCTTTTCCTTTATAAAGTTTAAATCTTTTCTATTTTAAAGCTCAAACCTTTTCTATTTTGAAGCTCAAACCTTTTTCCTTTTAAAGTTTAAACCTTTTCCTATTTAAAATTCAAATCTTTTTCTATTTCAAGTTTAAATTAAAAATCAGTTTTTAAATCTGTTAAAAATCAGTTTTTAACTTCTTTTAAAAAAAAACAGTTTTTAAATCTGTTTAAAATCAGTTTTTAACTTCTTTTAAAAAAAAATCAGTTTTTAAATCTGTTTAAAATCAGTTTTTAACTTCTTTTTAAAAAAAATAGTTTTTAACTTCTTTTAAAAAAAATCAGTTTTTAAATCTGTTTAAAATCAGTTTTTATAACCCTTTTTCAAATTCAGTTTTAAATTCTTTTTCAAATTCAGTTTTAAATTCTTTTTCAAATTTAGTTTTAAATTCTTTTTCAAATTCAGTTTTAAATTCTTTTTCAAATTCAGTTTTAAATTCTTTTTCAAATTCAGTTTTAAATTCTTTTTCAAATTCAGTTTTAAATTCTGTTTATATAAAATAAAAATAAAATAAAAAAATAAAAAAAATACTTACAGAGAGGGGGAGGGTTTCCGCAGTTCGTCGGAGGGGAGGCGGAGTCTGGCTTCGAGGCGGCGGCTCGGGGTTCGCCGATGGTGGCAGGAGGTCGTCAGACTGGGAGGGGGGCTGCTCGATTCGCTCGCGATGGCTTCGAGGGGGGGCTCGTAGGTCCTGCGAAGCGGAGGAGGGAGAGTGAAGCGGTGGGCTTGGAGGAGGAACAGGCGGTCGCGGGCGGTGGCGTCGATCGATAGTTTTAGGGTTTTTTTTATTTCTGTTTAATGAATCGGGGGGGGGGGGGGGCAGAACGGGAGATAAAGGAGGGAAATTAAAATTATTTTTATTATTTTATTATTTAATTATTTATATTTTGCAAAAAGGTTGACTTTTACATACGACCTCGAAACGAGGCCTACCGCCTATCGCCCATAGCGTTTTACCCCCATTCCGAACACAATGGGATATGTATCGTAAGCTGATTTGATCGTTACAATCAGTTCCCGTTGAATTTACATTTAAATCACTATATTGAATTTTAAACGTACATTTCAAATTACCGGGGTCACATACTAACTAGAAAAATTCCAGAAAAATATTTTCTAGCTTCGTATCGACGATACGGTCCTAACAAAACTAGTTTCGTCGAATTCTGAGACCGTTTGAAAAATGGCCAATTTCCAGTCGATTAAAATCAACAGAAACTGGTCAAACGCGTTTTCCTTTGCCACGCTCACATATTGATTCGAAAAATTATGAAATTTGAAACCTAACAATAACTTGACCCTGCGGATCCAACAAAAGTGGTTTCGTCGAAATCCGAGGTCATTTGCAAAATGTCCATTTTTAAGGGCCTGAATTCCATAGCGACTATTCAGTATTTTCAATTGGACATATCTTTTGATTCCCGCTATCAAATTTCGATTGGTCAGATTCGTTGGAAAGATATCATCAATTAGATCCTAATGTTTTTGGTTTCACTAAAATCCGGATTGTTTTGCATCCGGTATGTTCAATTGAAGTTTGAAATCGAATTATCGAACTACCGCGCTATTTTCAATCCTATATATAATTATAATTAATTATATTCGTTTTCAAATGTCGATTCAAATTCAGTTTTCATCGCCATTATTTAAAATATTTATGCTAAATATTTAAAATCCATTATTTTAGCCAATTTAAAAATTTTAAATTGGTTCAGATTTTCTGGGTCGTTACAACCTGCATATTTGAAAATTAATAATCTATTATTTTTCTTAAGTATCTTTAACATGATAGCGGTGATATATTGGCTATTGGATTATTTTTTCCTTCCATTTCTTGACATCTGTTGGCTTACGTTTTATTGCATATGCTAATTGCGTAAAATGGTTAGATATGTCAACTTTTAGACTGTACATAAGTTTGAATTTTAATCTCTTGATTATTCTTAATAGGTTTTAACATAAGTTATCATTAACATAAAATCCATGAGAAAACATGCTTTAAAGCTTGCCCAAGCTTTAGTATTTTGTTTCATCCTGAACAGTTTAAGAATAGGCGTAATATTACATCAAAGATTTTTGTTGAAACTATTTTAAAGAAACATAGCTTTTGAAGTATTGTTTTAGGACAAAACATTCCATGGAGCTTCCCACTGCTTATGTTTTCTTAGAAAGTGGGCCCTGGTTTTGCTTGTGTAACACCGTTGTGCTGAAAACTGCTAAATAGACAGCAAAATTCCATGTATATAACAAAGCTTTAGGACAGAGAATCAAACATATAACCTTAACATTTTGTAGATAACAAATTTTTGGATTTAACTTAGAGTACAATTTTTGGTACTCAAATGCCAAACTTTGAGCCCATGATTTCAGCTGTATATGAATTATTTGAATTCAGGGCATATTTCTCTATAGGGACAATGTTGTTGTGTTGGGTCTCAGACCTGACTTTACGTAGAATGCTACATAATGAGTTTGTTAAAAAAAAGGAGTTTCTATGAAACATGTCTTTGGAAATGCTTTCATAAAGTAAGTTAACCTGGGTCCTAAGGTCGTGTCATTGGAAATGCTTTCAAAAAGGGAGTCAACCTAGGTCCTTAGGTGCACATCTAATGTAATGTTCAGGTCATATTATATTTTTTGCTATGTAACATTGCTTAAATTGTCATTAGTTAGATTATAGATAGATGAAAGTCATTTTAAGAAGATTATAAGCTTCATTAATTCAGGCGTTGAAAATGGAGCAACCCTTGAAGCATGAGCGGAGAGATAAGGAAACAAAGGTTGCTGCCTCCAACCAACCATCGTCTTAAATGTGCAGGTATACAATATGCATGCGCTAATCTTATATTCATAGTGAATGTGTATTTGCATTGTTTTGATCATTTGTGAAATGCTAAATTAATGGTGTTGGTCAATTGATATACTTGACAGCTTTCAAGCATATTTAAATATTGAAACCTGAAATACCGTCAATTAGCTGAACAAGTTACTCCTTACCTATAGTAGGAAAAGAATTCAGAGTATATAAACAAAGGAAATAAAGGAATGATTTGGAGCTCATGCTAGGGAAAGAATGACAATATTTTTTTCCATTTATTTTCACCAATTCTTCTTGGTGGTAAATGTATGCAAATTGATATATTGAAAATGTATACTAGGCGGACAAAATTGAATAATTCAAGCTATAGATGGTAAAATTTGAAAATTTCTCTGTTTCATGTACCTCAATTCATTTTGACTGTTTTATTTGTTGGCTAGTTATCCATATCATGAATTGTTGCTTATTTTGCAATAAACTTAGATTAGTGAGAATCTATCTATCTAGCCAGCGAAATAAATTTTTATCAAAATCGCTCGCTTTATTGCTATTTTTTTTTCCTGAATCAGCTTGTAATAAATGCACCTTTCATAACTATGGTCAAATAGATCTTCATTCTGACTCTTTACTATGGAAAGAAACTATAGTTTTTTCAAAACTTATAATTTCATGTGACATTTTTGGAGGATTTTTTTTCATAGTTATTATTTCTAAAAAAAGAAAATTATAATTTTCTTGTTAAACTAGAAGTGAGAGGATATAAATACCCTTCTTATAAAATACTATCGATTGACTATTTGATTGTTTATAACAGATAATTTTGAATATTTTTGCAAAGGAAGTTCAAAATATTTTCTATTCCTCTTTGCTATTTTTGCAAAGAAATAATATTCAAAGAACAAATTATGATATATAATGTCAAAAACACTTCTTTTCCTATTTTTATTTTATATTTGACTTAATACATAAACCTGCCAAAGTTTGGGAAATCATATCCTAAAAAAGGTATTGCATTGATACGACCAAATATGATTATTAAAGATGCTGACAAATAAGATATAGTTTTCACACCTAGTTTATTAAATTCATATAGTTGTTTGCAACATTAAATTTTGATGGTTGTACTGTTGAAATGCTAACTGTTATGTGGAGTTACTTATTTGGATGCTAACTGTTATTTCGATGGTTCTATCTATTCTAATATTTGTTGCTTATACTTTCATAACCTTCAAGGCCATTTTATTTAAATAAAACAAAAGAAACAAGGTCAAATGATGTTGTCATCAATGCAATGAAGTGACTAGTAAAATGTGGCGATTGCAGAACTAAGAAAGGCAATATTTATGTCTTGGTGTTTCTTAGTGCTAGACGTCAAAAGTTCTCTCATGGTTCTTTATATTGTAGATTGTATATACTTCAGTACGAAAATTTATTACCCATAATTTCTTCTAAAATTCTAATTAAAAGGAAACAGTTGAATGAAGCCCACTCTGACAAAGCCCTACAGAGGCACACTCTCAAGAACCGCGAGACTGACACAGGTACTAAGCGAAATGCGATGCAAAGATAGGCAAGTCCAGGTAGAAATTTTACAAGGCACCAGGTTAAGCATGTTTACAATTTTGTTCTCTTTATTGACAATGAATACCCTTTTATCTTTTCATAATTTTTTTCACTTTTTCTTTGAAATATGGGCCGGTGAAAAAATGATAAGTACAATTTGTTTATGCCTGATTACATGTAATAAATATCAACAGTTCATTCTATATTCATTTAACAATTATTACCGACTGGTAATTTTTAGCTTTGTTGAAAGTGCTGCAAACCAATTGGTTTTGTGAACAAACTATGTAACTCTCTAAACTATAAAATGCCAACATAGCCATGTACGTGAACATAGTATATAGTATTTTGGATGGAGTGGTGCACGTATGGCGGTTAAGCACATACGAATTAGTTGAACTAGTTGAATTAGTTGACCTGGCTCTGATACCACTGTTGGCATTTTATAGTTTAGAGAGCTACATAGTTTGTTCACAAAACCAATTGGTTGATGTGAACTGTAGCTTCTTAGTATATATCCAGGATTTTAGTTGAACATTTCCCGATGTGGGACTTATATTTTCATCAAGCTTTTACATAATGATGATTTTTCTTCCATTTCACGTTAATGTGTTGCACCTTGCTTCTAAAGTAACATTTCCAAGGAATCACATATGTATAAAATTAAGCACTTAATAATTTAAATTCAAGCTTGGAGGATTGTTTGTGTTCTTTATTTTATTTTTAAACACATCAATCAGTTGAATACGTTAACGTAATTAGTTTTTGGACGTAGACAGTATTTTTGTGTTTTTTATTCTATTATGTTCTTTATCAAGGTGTGTTTTGTATTGTCATAGACTCATAAACATTTATAATATTTTATTATAATACATCTTCAGAGTGAACATGCATATTTTTTCAGAAATTTTGTATTTCTAAAGCCTTCGATGGAGTTTAACTAATATTATAGTTGAAGACTGATTCTCGCATGAATGCTACATGCGCACGCACGTATACACAGAAGGTGGTAACAGTAAAGTACCCGCACACGGCGAACCTTCATTTTCTCTGCTTTAGAAAGAACAAGTCCCAAACAAAGAAGTATGATCCCCCCTGATCAATCTGTGGGTAAGTTTTATTCCAAGTAAAACTGTGTTTTTTTAGCATTTTTGCAGGCACTATATTAGTATTACATGTCCGGAAAATAACTCACCCTGAACAAAATGCTTAAACTGCTATAGAGTGTGAGAAACAGAGAGCTTAATTTCTTATGTGGGCTTTATCCTGGTGCAATCAGAATCCATTCAATTTGTGCGGTACTCAAGTGTATGTACCTCTGGTTATAAAAACACAGCACAGAATATGTACTAATCAACAGAATATGAGACCCCTAAAATGAGGCATTAGGCCACTACTTATGTGGTGTTGGGCTGGGATTGGGCCTGGTAAGTTGTAAATATGTGAAAATGGTAGTGATCTCCCATGCAGTTGAATTGTGGATGTTCAGTGATTTAATACACAAGATTTTGAATTGGATGATTAGGTGTTATACTTGTACATTAAAGGCAGCATTCACTAACATTTGATGTAGTTCTGTGATTTCTCCATATTCAGTTACAAGTCAAATTTGCCTACTTTCTTTAGCTTTGTTTTGGTAGGAGATACTTGTTGGACCTACAAGATATAATGCATTTGAAATTTACGTAGTGACTACGTGGCCAAGCTTCCTGGTATATGCTTCTTTTTATTTTATTTTCAGTTCATTACAGTGTACTTATGTACTAGTTACTTAATATTTATGGTTGTAGATTTTTGTTGAAAGAATATGATTTATAATTATATATTTTATCAATTTGCATGATCATAAGCAAAGAACCAAAATTTACTCTTCTTCCTTCAATCTGTTTGTTTATCTTATTAGCTTTGAATTTGACCTTTTGATTTAAAATATTTATGTTGCATTATCTATTTTTTGGATTTTGAATTGGATGGATAGGCGTTATCCCAAAAATTTAAAATAGGCAAGGCTGATTTATTCATGAACTTCACAGAATCAAAACATTTGTGCTTGGTTGTTTCTTTGAAATTTACTGTGCAAAGTGGTTTTTTTTTTTTTTTTTGTGTCCTCTACAAATGCTCAAGCTTTATTTTGTTCAATACTGGGTATATACATTCTCTCTTTCCTATTTTCAATGTTATATTTGTATACCAAATAGACGAATCATGTAGCTTACGAATGCAGACTTTTGTCATGTGGCTAGACTTTGTAACTTACTTGCATCACCATGATCATGAGGACAAGCTTCCTTAGTATCGTGTCAAGGTGAAAAGATCATAATTTTGACTTAAACATACCCATTACTTGATATTTTTTTTCTATCAATGCAACTTAATACACCGCTGCTTGTTGATGATAATAGGAATGGAGTTATCTAAGAGGAGGGTTAACAACACTGGTTCAAGATAATGGATCGATCAATAACCTCCATCATGATATTGGGACTCATGTCATTCATTATCTATTTCCTCAAATGCCTCACTATCGTCTTGTGGAAGTAGTAAGCATCATTCATTTCTAGGTTGCTTAATTTTATTTCTGTTTTCCAATGCTAATATTAATACTACTTGAACTTTCTTTTGGTCATTAGACTAAAGCAGCTAAGCCTGTGTTAAGAAAACACTACAAAGAGCCTGAAAAATCTGTGCAATTGCCAATCCATCTAATTGGCGTGTTAGCAAGAAGCTTGAGAGTCAGATCATTTTGTTAGTGATGTTGGTGATGCTGGTCATGCTGAAGGAGGAGAGATGGGGCTTTGTTACTTAGGATGTTTGGATCTGGTTATGCATTGCCATTCTCGTGCATGGAAGCTGCATGGTTCAACAGTTGTGTGAAAAGGTTGGTGGTAATTAGTTATTTGTGTGTAGGTATTGATGGTGATGTGCTCATAAGCACATGGGTGGGTTTGTTTTTATAAACAATGCAGTAGTTTTTCAACAGTAATTGGAATAACACAAATTTGGATTGGATTTGTGTAATAAACGTCCATTCAATTAAGTCTATATAGATATTTTACTATGTTACTAAGATTTCTTTATCCCTAATCCTTGCAATAGGCATTGGGAGGCAAAAGGCATTGAAGCTTATCACTTAGCATGGTTCCATAGAATATGTACTAGGGAAAATTAACAGAGAGGTTTGTTACATTGTTAAATAACAGGGCAACACAATCTCAATTTTCTTAAACTTTAATTGTTCTATACACCTTTTGCATTTATACCACTACAGATATTATCCGATATATTGTCTTTTGTTGAATTGCTATATGCTTGGGCTTTGTAGTTGGGTGATCTATTTATTTTTCTCGGAACAGACTAGATAGCCATGTTCTTTTTTGACGTCCTTGTCATCAGATGAGCCTTGATCCTCTGGTATTTGGAACTATGATGTATGATAAGCAATTACCATCTAAGTTTTTATTCTTGGAAACAGCCACATAAAGTGTGAATTAGGTTTATATCATGATATTATATCACAACTGCCTGATGTGAATTATCATATCAAGAGTATATTTCATTAGCAATTGAAACTCCAATTAATTCACTATAAATTTTTCATACTAAAGTTTACACTGTTTCCTTTATACTTAGTTTGTATGTTTGCTAAAATCATATTTTCCTCTCCTTTGATCATTTTTGTACAAGTAGGTACATAGTACTTGAGGATTGGTCATATGTGAATGTTCGACACTGGTTTAAAAATCCTGTCATCTCTAGTGACATTGAAGAGCTCAAGTGGACTTCTCCGGATTGAGAGGTATATATTACTACTACATGATAAGATACAGGACTATACAGTGTAAGTCCATGGTCATTAAAAGATGCAACAATTGCACATTTTCAGGGGCACATGAAATTTTTGGTCGATGAAAATAGTTTCAACAGAGATTGAATAATCAAGGTAAGATCATTTGCTGTAACAGAGATCGAACATCAAAGTTGATGATTTATCAATAATAATTTATAATTACATTTATTTCTTTATCTAGCAGTAATGATAAATTATTTATGAACAACACAGGATTTTTGGAGCTTGGCTTCTTTTGCTTTGTCAATGTTCGACATAACGATTACTAACGGCTTGTTTGTTTATTTGCATTAACAAGACCACTGTGTTGATGTTATAGAGAAATTATCAAAAGAAAAGAAAGATTAAATCTATCGTTTTTCTGTTTTGTAAGTAATTTATTGAAGCAATGTATGACGTATTATGTGTAGACATGGAAAAGTTGATAAAACAGTATGTATGAAATACGAAGTTGTTTGAATGATGTATGAAATATTATACAGTAATTTATATATTTGTTATATTTATATACAATTAACAAAAATATTTAAATGTGTGTGTGTGTGTATATATATATATATATACATACATACATACATATATATATATATATATGAAAAAAGCTGAAATGCAGAAAATAGTTTATAAATTAATAATATTAACAATAGCATTTTACAAACGCTACAGAAACACACACAAACGCTATAAAATATACAAATAAAACGCTATAGAAATATACACAAACGCTATTGAAAGTCATTATCATATGTTATATTATATAGCGTTTTTGTATGATAACAAATAAAACGCTATGTAAAATTAATTTTTCATAGCGTTTTTCTTTATGCTATGTAAAGTAAAAGGTCTAACATAGCATGTCGTTACATGGCGTTCTCTGAAACGCTATGTTAGGATATAATAGCGTTTTTAAAACGCTATGAAAGCCCTATTTTGTTGTAGTGTCAGTAGTATCCTAGAACGAGTGTGAAGAGTATATTTTTCAAATGAAAACAATTTTGTTTTGAAATTTAAATCATTTTACACGTATTTGAATAATTTATTTATATTGATTTGGACAATCCAGTATATAAATGTTTTGCATATACGCGTCATGAACGTATATTCGAAATTTTAATATACTAGATAGATATAAAATCACACTCTAGTCGCCCGAAGATGATTCTACTGATGACTATATAGCATCAGTAGTGTGTGTACGAGTTTCGAAGATGTGATTTTCTATATATTTCCATTAGACTGGTGTGAGAACCAAAACTTATATAGATAGATTTATTGTTGTGATTTGGCATCAAAAACATGATTTTCTGTATATATATCAAAAATTATGAATTTGAAACGTTAATCCACTAATTGATTGATGTTTGTATTGGTTGTTTATTTATTTGATAATTTTGAACCATTTAGCCTAATTGTATCAAATATTGAATTGTATCGAAAATTATTTGCAATTGCATGCATGTACATATATATGTGTGAACATGTCATAGTAAGGAGGCTAGAGCAGAAGAATAAAAAAAATTTGCCCGACAAATAGGCACATGTTTACCATAATTTACTGTTTTGTTTGGGTGATGATGATTTTATGAGCCGATTGGTTAGCCGCTTGGCTTTTTCTTTTTCTTTTTGAGATCAGAAGGCCTGTATGGCAATTTCGGGATTTTCCCGGTGCTCCCGGTACAGGGGAGGTTATGGCGAAATTTTTCGGAAATTTAGGGTGTTAGCCAAATTTTTGAAAAATTTGAAATGTTCTTAGAAACCGAAAAGTTGAAGAATTTAAGCCGTAGCGAAAATAATGAAAGTTGAGTTGGTTTTTAAAACAACTTTCGGCTTCGTTACTTTTTGGGGACGAAAAGTTTTAAGTGGGGGAGATTGTAACAACCCGTAAAATCTGGGCCAGTTTAAATTTTTTATTTTAGCAATTTAATGAATTTTGAATATTTAAAATGGATTATTTTAAATAATAATGACGAGAAATTTATTTTGAATAGAAATTCGAACGTATATTATATAGATCGTCGTTAGAATATAAATATTTATTTATAATTATATAAAAGGAATTGAAAATGGCGCGGTTGTTCGATAATTCGATTTCAAACTTCAATTGAATGTACCGGGTGCAAAATAAACCGGATTTTAACGAAACCAAAAATAATGGAATCTAATTGAGAATATCTTTCCAATGAATCTAGAAATTGAAATTTCATAGCGGGAATCAAAAGATATGTCCAGTTGAAATTTCAGAATAGTCGCTATGGAATTCGGGCCATTAAAAATGGTAATTTTGCAAACGACCTCGGTTTTCGACGAAACCACTTTTGTTGGATCTGGGACGTCAAATTATTGCTAGGTTTCAAAATTCGTAATTTTCTGAATCAATATGTGAGCGTGGCGAAGGAAAACGCGTTCGACTAGTTTTAGTTGAATTTAATCGACTGGAAAATGGCCATTTTTCAAACGATCTCAAAATATGACGAAATTAGTTTTGTTAGGACCGTGTCGTCAATACGAAGCTAGAAATAATTTTTCTGGAATTTTTAGAATCAGTATGTGGCCCCGGTAAATTAAAATGTGCGTTCAAATTCAATATATATTGAATTGTATTTTTATTTCAACGAAAACTAGTCAAAAATAGTCGAATTGGATTGCGATACATATCCCATTGTGTTCGAAATGGGGGTGTTTAGCTAGAGGCGACAATCGTCGGGTTTGATTTGGAGTTCGTTAAGATAAGCCATTATTTTTCGAATTGAAGGAAAACAATATATATATATATATATATATATATATATATATATATATATTGGACCAATAGGATTTCTATAAACCCTAAGCCCATTTACATTTTCCCAGCCGTCGTTTAAAAAGATAAAGGGCGGAAATCGCCTCAGCCCTTCTCCCCTCCGATCTCCCTCTCCGAGCACCCATTCCCAAGCTTCCAATGGCAACGTTGATCAGCTCGATGAGCTCAGCACATCCAACGGTCGTGATCGCGTTTTATGAGGAAATCTGCTCGAATTTTGGTCTCAAAGTGACCACGGTCGAGCTCAATTCTCGAGCGCCAGAGGGGATCGAACTCCACCTCCTCGCAGGTGCAGGCAGGCGTCGTAATACCCCTTGACGTGGCGAACTCCGATCTGGTGCTGGCGGCTTGATGGAGGCGTGATTTTGAGCCCTAGAAGTTGAAGACAAGTCGGCCTGAGCTGTTAAACAATACAGTGAGCAGTTTTTTATTAATCCCTTTGCAATTTAAGTAATTTCTTTTTTTTATTTAATAACAATAATTATTTTCAGATTTATAAAATATAATAACAATGATTATTTTCAGATTTATAAAATATTATAACATGGTTTATTTTCAGATTTTTATATAAATAGCGAATTAAAAATAGGTTTTATAAATATAAAAGCGAGATTTTTATAAATATGTGATTTGTAAATGTATATGTAGCATTTTTTTACTATATATATACGACATTAAAAATATATTATAGAATGGTTTTTAAACTTGTTAAATATACTTTGTTTTAAATAAATAAATAAATAAATAGACATCGTTTTAAAAATATAATCTTTATGTAGAGAGTAGCGTTTTAAAAATTCGATTTATATATATATGAAGTAGAAATAAAAATATGATTTTTATTTATATAATAGAGATAAAAATGTGATTTTAAATATATAATCATCATAATAAAAATGTGATTTTTACTGTGAACAGCGTGAAAAGGTTGGAGTTGGAATGTCGAGTAAATCCAAACCATCATCCGCTAAAGAATGACGGAGTGGAACCCAAAGGTGAGAACTCCTCACTTTTATTTTAAATTTCTAGTTTAAAATATATACTAGGATGCAGACGGTGCTTAGCAGCACCCGACACCCGTCGTCCACAGACCATGGACGGCTTGTATGCTTGTTTATTTGATTTTGATGTGAAAAATTGAATGTGTGATGTGTGAATGAAATAAAATATTTTATAGTTAAAAATATAATTTTTAACGTGTATATAAAATGAAATATATATTTATAAACGAATCGGACGATTTTTTTATATACACTGATTTGACTGATATGGATTGGGACGATAAATTTTACACATCGCCCAACTACACAAATAAAAATCTGTGTTTGTGGATTTGAAACCCCACACAGGTATTGGGATAAAATACGGCATACACTAATCCTAGTAATTAGTTGTATGTCGATCGATTGATTGACAGGCTGTTATAAGCGTTAGATATCTATATTTGATGCTTATACAGAGTAGTGCACTTTGGATGATTGTTGACTATTTATCGTTGCTATTTATATACATGTGTTGTATGAAATCCATATAGTTAACGCTATATGGTGATTGATTGAGCCTCATTCCAATTTAGAAAATAAAGAATATTATAAAATAAAGGTTCATGTGTTGACAGTACTCATCCGTTGAGATTAGTCATGTGTAGAACGAAATATTTTAACAATAAAATTTACATCTTTATCATATATTAAATTAGAAACTAACTGGAAAATAGATAAGATGAGTGGTCTCCTGGATATTGGTCTGATGTTGGTTTCGGCCTTCGGGGTTAATATTTAGGGAATTGTTCCCTTACTAATTTACGGTTGGAGTCTGATTTGAAATCAAACGATAGATACCATAATTTTTATAAAACATAATAAATAACAAAAATAGTCGCGTGTTGACAATACTCATCCATTGAGATTAGTCATGTATTGAAAGAAATATAGATTCATGTGCTGAATAGAATAAATATTCATGTGTTGAATAAAATAATGAAGTTATTGAAAAATATAAAGCCGTGTTGATTAGAAATGCGCTATTTTGACGCGAACGATATTGATATCGATTATATTTGTTTTTAAAATGAATTCGAATTGAATTGAATATAAAATGAATTCGAATTGAATTGAATATAAAATGAATTCGAATTAAACTAAATATAAAATGAATTCGAATTGAACTGAATATAAAATGAATTCGAATTGAACTGAATATAAAATGAATTCGAATTGATGAATTCGAATTGAACCGAATATAAAATGAATTCGAATTGAACTGAATATAAAATGAATTCGAATTGAACTGAATATAAAATGAATTCCAATTGAACTGAATATAAAATGAATTCGAATTGAATTGAATATAAAACGAATTCAAATTGAATTGAATACAAAACGAATTCGAATTGAATTGAATATAAAGTGAATTCGAATTGAATTGAATATAAAGTGAATTCGAATTGAATTCAAAATAAATCGAATTCGAATTGAAATTGAATAGAAATGAATTCGAATTGGAATTGAATAGAATCGAATTTGAATTGAAATCAATTTGAAATGAATTTAAAACGAATTTATATTGGAAAAAAAATCAATTTTGATTTGAATCTGATTTTGAGTTGAAATCGTTTTGAAAACGAATTTAAAACGATTTATAAAATTCGTATTAAATAGCAATCAACGAAGTATATATTACATATAATATATATATATATATATATATATATATATATATATATATATAATATAATGGCCTGAATAGAACGCGCCGCGCCGCGGCAGTTCGCGAATTTCGACCATTAACTTCGAATGGATATTGCGGGAGATCCGACCGTCGGATTCTCCTGAAATCGGAACCGTTGGGTTTGTATCGAAAAGAGATTTCCAATGAATATTAGAAATTTGAAATCTAACGGTTGGATTTGGAGATGCGTCCAAATCAAATTTAGAAAAGGTCGCTGTAAGTGCAGTTCGACGACCGTTATTGGAAATCGACTGTACGGGCCTTGATAAAATTATTAAAAATATCTATAATTTGTGTAAAATCAAAATATATGAATTGGAAAGAACTGGGATGAAAAATTCCCTATTTGAAAGGATAAAAATATATTTTTATCAAAATGAACTAGTTATGAACCAGAATTAAAATCCAATATTTTTAATTAAATAAATTGGATTTGAAGTGGTTTTAAAAAAAAACAGAATTTGATATTGAATATAAGCCGATACATTTTCTATTCAGAGCCCTGTATTTAATATCAAATGGAATTTTGGGTTTATCGTGAACTGTGTTTTAAATGACATTAGTTCTTTAACCCAGTTAAAGATTAAAACTAAGTGGAGTTTTAATGAATCTTTAATTAGATTGAAATGAGAATTGGTAATTTAAATCATCAAAATTTGGAAATGATCAAAAGGGGAGTATCACCAGTTTTGCTCCGAGCGATAGTTATATCTTTAATTAGATTTGAACGTGAAATGGTAATTAAATTTACCGATAACACCGTGGTGTTAGTTATGGGGTAATAACAGTTTTGCTCCATGGGATGAATAGGTTGGGATTGGGAAATAAAATAAATAATTACTTCGGTGTGGTTCGCTAATCTCGACTAGTTTGGAAAACCATAATTTGGGTTGATATGACATCCAAAGGAATATTAAAGAATAAATTGTAAAGAATTTATCTTTGATAAAATTAATGGGAACCTTTCCCTAAGAATATGAAATTTAGAAACTAGCTGTAGGTTAGTTAAGAAGAATGGTTTCCTGGGTATTGATCTGATGTTGGTTTCGGCCTTCGGGGTTAATATTTGGGGAATTGTTCTCTTACTAATTTACGGTTAGTGACTGATGAATTGGAATGAGGCGTATTTTGTGTTTTATAGCACTTGATTATAAGGTACGCGAGTTATTCAGAAAGGCCGGGTGTAACCCATTCTGAATAACTGATTCGACGATGAGTCGAAGAGATGGAAGGCGGTGCAAGATCGATGATCTTCACATCGAATGGATGGGTGCTACTGATGCTCACGATGGGAGTAGCTACCTTGAAGGGGGCTGAAGTGGTAGCCGTCCGGACGTACTTGTTGATTGTACGGATATGCGAGGAAAGTGCCTCCGGTTTCGTTCAGACCAAGAACGGACTTGTAAATGGATGGTGTGTCTGACATTGTATTCCTTTATATTGTATTCATTGATCTCTGCTAAATATATATCTATTTGGCGGCGGAGAATTTATTCTCTTGCTTAACGCCCTTCTCTGAGACATACGAGCTCAGAGGTTATATATTGGCAGAAATCAGTGGTACGATATGGATTGATGGTGTGGCATGCTGAGATGCAGTGATCCAAACTTTTGTTGAAAAGCAAAGTTTGGTGGATGATGATCAAAGCGCAGCTTTAATATAGCACGGCTTTGTGTATAGCGTTGATTCGCGAGCCTCACACCCCGGTATGGTGGTAAACTGATGGTTTGATCAGTATGCTTTTTAGAGGATGGACACCTTCGTGGTGTCGTGGATTCGGTCGGCCGAGATTGAGCTTAGTGCTCAAAGGGATAGAGTAAGCGGTGTTTTCTCTCGCCGAGACGAAAGCCGCAGTGATACTCGATTTCCCAAAAGTGCGGATGTGCATTACGATGTTTTCTCTAGCTGAGACGTAAGCCGTTGTAGATGGCACTACGCGATCGATCTTTCGAATCAGGAGCCACCATGATGGAAATCCGATTTCCAAATATTAAATTTTGCGGTTTTGATTGTAGAGCCTAGTATTGGCAACATGATATATGGTACCCATGCCATCTATGATTGATATATTTATATTTGAAGTTGTTTTCTTCATTTATAGTAATAATATAAGATGAAATTTCGCGTATCAAGCATATTTGGCTATTATAAGGGAAAACCCTATCCTCCGGCTTGCGTTGCATTGTGTGATGGGATCTGGGTCTTATAATAGCTTCATTGTTCTTTATTTAGCATTGCGCTATTTGTTTTATGCACTGGTATTCTTGGGAGGAAACCAGTTCCGTGTTATACGGCTTGGTCCCTTGATTTACCTAACTTTAAAAACAAAGATGAATAAATGTTTTAATTCTCACACCAGTCACATGACTGACCTGGAGTTTATTGTTTTAACCTAAACTCTGGGTGCCCCTATTTCCACACGGCCAACTAGTAGTTTTGGTTTTGCAGATTTATATTCACAGGATCCTGATTTACAGCTGGAACGATGCTCAGAAAGCTCTGTATCCGTGTATTACTTTCAGTTGTGTTTTATATTGCTATTTCCGCTGCGATGTATTTAAATGTAATTTAAATCTCTAATATTTTCTGTGTAATATTAATTCATACTCTGTATATTCTTGTATTCTGATGGAATTGTTGTTATATACAATGAAATGTTCTTCCGTCTGCGTTCTGATTTGTCTTGTTCTCAAGGTAATCCGGGCTTTCGTTCACGGGGAAGTTACGGGCTATCACATTATATATGGAGCGTGAGATGCAAGCGTTCTGCTAGATTTTATTTATTTGATGTAGACACTGGTATAATATCACTGGATTTGATATCAAAAATAGTTTTGGTTATCGTAAGATTAAAACCATCCGTGTTTATGTGTGGATCGGTCTTACGATTATCATTTCTTTCGAAAGGATTTGAAAGTTAAACAAATGGTTGGAGTTTACTCACACCAGTCTCATGACTGACCCAGAGTTTATTTTGTTTGTCTTACCTAAACTCTTGGGTGCCCAAATTTGTACGGGCATCTAGTAGTCGAGATTTTCTAGATTCACTTGGAGAAGTTTGAAGCAGGAGGGTTCACCAGTTAGCTATAGACTATCATATTTTCCGATGTGTATTATGTTTGTATATGGAAACAAGTGTTTATAACTGTTCCAAGAATAGCCGTTGTGCTCTTATGATGGTATGTATATACAAAACAGATTTGTATTTCAAAAGTATGTTATAAATTATATTTTATTCGTTTTGCTGTGAGATTTTTGTTCATCGTTTTTCTTCTATTCTAACATTTCTTTCTTTCTATTTCTCATCCTCTGACTTTTTTCTACTAATGATTCGTATTTCTGTGCAATTTGGGTTGGATGTGTGGTGTTATTAGTCGACTCAAAGGGTACGGAAATTCGGGCCATTACATATAAACATAAATTTTGCCTAACGGTGAACTGATATCTTAAAAACTGCATTTCAGATCATTTGCTACCAACTACTTAATCACTACCATCTATTGATTAAAAATATCACATCAACGTAGAATTTCAATTCAACGTTCAATATAGAATCATCCATCAACATTCAGTCAGAATATAATGTCATTACAGGTAAATACTTCATATTTGAATAATATGGGAAAATAAACAAGAAACAAATTATTTTGAGGAATCCGGTCGGATCTCTCCAACCTATTCTTCCCTGCATCACAGATCATGATAATATTCAATAATAATCAGAAAGGAATATTTAAATCCAATCACCCAATACAATATATTATAGATATCGACACCCATTTAACAAGCAATAAGCAACCAAGACATTCATTCATCCAATTATTATCATTAGCGATGAATTATGTATTTATATATGAATTTAACACATCATAAAATTACAGAAATATGTGAGAGCTAACTCACCTTTATTTTCGACTGACGGTTTCAGCATTGTTCATTTAATTTTAAATGCTTGTTTAAAATTAAATGAAGTTCCAAATAGCTTTAATCCTTTCTGAACTTGTCCAAAAGTGTAGTATTCTTTCAGTACGATTCCAACGAATCCGATTTCGTGTGATTTTGACAACATATGGATTATCGTTATCATAAATTTTTAGTTCTAAACAACATAGTTTGAATATTTACCGTTTATAATCCTGTCATTAACCGTTAATACTTACCGTTTAATATGATTTATTGTGAATTAGCTGCTCAAGCCATCGTTAAAACTGCAACTGTCTCCTTCCTTCTTCCTGTTTCTTAAAAACACGGTCACCTCCGAAGAACATATACATGGACGACCTTCCCTTCCCGGTAGGGCTGCACAAAGTATGGGTTGGGTCGGGTTAGACCAAATACTTTATCCGACCCGCATAGGTATGGGTTTAAGGTAGCTCAACCCGTACCCGACCCTATATGAGGTTGGATATGGGTTGGGTTGAAGTATGGGTTGGGTCGGGTTAAGTAAGGTTGGGTTGGGTCACTTGAATATAATAAAAAATGAGAATATGAGGGATTTTTTCTAAAAATTATATCAAAATATTCAGCATAATATATCAGATTTTAGCTAGCATAATGCATTTAAAACAACCGATTCATTACAAGACATATAATTAAAATTTCAATGTAAAACACATCATATGAAATTAATTTACTACATAGTTGAGCAAGTGTTTCATTTTAAAATACATTAAAATGCTCTTTAAAATATATTTATCAAATTCTATCTAGTTTGGATTGACATGAAATATTTTTTTGTACATTTATTAAAGAATACATAAACATTATTCTAGGATTATACTATTCTAATTTTAATTGGATGGATATTAAATTAGTTTTTTTAAAATAGGTTTGGGTTGGGTTAAAATGAGGTTGGGTTGAACAAAATGTCAAACCCGACCCGCATATAGTATGGGTTACAGATTGTAACCCATATCCGACCCGAACTAGGATGGGTTGGGTTGGGTTTATGTGGGTTGGGTCGGGTTGGTGGGTTGGGTCGGGTTGGATATGGGTTGTGTGCAGCCCTACTTCCCGGCATCACAGTAGTGAACATATGAATCCTTTATTTATTATTATTTATTTTAAACTTAAGGCCCAAGGCCCACAATAATTACTTTAACAGCCCGTCTCTTTCTTTTTTGCTCACACCGCACGCTCCTTCTTCCCCATCAAATTCAAACAGGAACCGCACTTTTCCTCCCACCAACGTCCTCAATGCAACGCCACTCTAGGCTATCAAAGCTCACTGCCTATACATCGTTGACCTCACCGGAGTTCGGCTCCTCAGTGCCACGCCCGGAACAGCCTCTCTACCACCCTCGCCAGGGTCCAACTCAAACACTTCATCTCTTCCCGAAGGTCATCGTGCTGATAGCTCGATATCCCCTCCCCTTAACCGTGTCAGAAACTCCCTGCCTAGACCTCCTTCGCCATGAATAGCGCCAATCCACACCCGTGCCTTCCCTTCCATGAACATGCGCCGCTTCTATAGTTTTCTCCTAGAGTAATGACGTCCTCCACCATTTGTCCTACATCATTTCTTTTTGGGTCCCTTCCAAACTCTTCTATTCATTATTACAAAACACATATGCAACCTCTTGAACAGTCTGTCGAAGTATATATTCTTCTCAAAAACAAAGATCACGCTCAGCACTATCCTCCTGTTCCAAAAATCCTCCTGTTCGAAAACGAATCATGATGCTAACCGCCAATGACATCATCAGCGACTGCTTCCCTTTCTGCCGACCCGTACACGCCTTTGTGACTTCAACTCAATCATTCTCTTTTGCTTGCATTTTATGATCCCTTCTTGTATGACCCATGTTTCATCCAAAAATACCTGATGTTTCCCCTTCACTGTCGTGTTTCTGAACCATGCACAAACCATCATGCAACTCAACGCATGCTGCACCTCCCCTCATCCACCTAGAGTTCATCAGAGCTCACCGACGCGCCCCACTGGCCTATGCTCATGCCTCAAATTTTGTACGACGTAGTGCCGCAGTTCACTCGTGATTACCCACGAAATGCCCTAGTTTTCGAGCTCATTTCCATCATCACACATTCCCAAACCAGATCACAACCTTTCAGCCTATAGATCTCATCAAGGTAAAGAAGATTATAGTTGGAAGTATTCGAATTAGAGTGATGGATTGAGAGATATCCGGGGGAGGAAAGAGAGACGTTTCAACCATTCGTTTTCTTGAGTATATTTCTGGGTTTTCGAAAATATGGGTAAACGAAAGTGTATTTGACGGGGAGAGTGGCTTTCATGTAATAGTAGATGTGTTGGGATAAGGACAGACATGATAATATAACTTTTCTTTTCCATTTAATTTTGCCAACCGCAAATGTTGCAGATGGTATACATGTGGTTCCGAATGATTTTTTTCGTATAGATAATAGTTAGATTTTTCTTTATTTTGGTGGAGAAGATTTATAAAGTGGCCACATTTAATTAGGAAGGGAGAAGCAATGTCGTTTTCATTCAGTAAAATAGGTTAGGCTTACTTATTCAGAGGTTAGGCCTTTGGAAGTAGGTTGTCATGAATAACAAAGGATTAAATGCGAGAAGAAAGGCACGTGTTGTGTCCAATGTGTAGGTATGTGTATTCAACGTAATCCAGTACGGGGTTGAATTCAATCGGCTGTAATAAATTGAGGAGACCCAAGATTTTTATTTTGAGATGACCAGTGATTTTTTTATGAAGATGACCGAAGATATTTTACGTAAACGGATAACGTTTTTTATAACGTATAACGCTCTGCGTATATAATTTGCACGAGCGTACACGAGCTTCGATTGTAACGAATTCGAAAACAGACAAACAGAATTCTATATGGTTTGAGATTACAAATTTAACTTGATTTTAAATTCTAAGTATAAACGATATTGAATAAAATAAAATTCCTTCATTTTTATAAAATAAATCGTTATATTCTATAACTGAATTTCATAGCGACTATCTGAAATTTTGATTTGGAAATAAAACAAAATCTACAATATGAAAACTCGATTTTTCTGCTTCGTTTGAAAATTATTATCCAATAGGTTTGGATGTTTCATGTTTCCAAGAAATCTGACTTAAATTGGATCATGTACAATCAATTGAAGTTTAAAACGTTATATTACGAACTACCGCGATGCTCAGCTCGTTTTATAATTAAAATTATAAACCATATGTTCAGACATAGTTAAATAAACGAATCATTAATAAAATTAAATATAAACTTAAGTAAATCCTCTTATATTGCCAAATCATGCAATATTGCAAATTTAGCCAATTTCGACTGTTTCGAAACTAAATTATTATTTTATTATTTAAACAAATAAAATATTCTAAATTATTAAATTCAAACCATTTAAAAATCCAAATCAACATTTAAAATAAATATTAAATATTAAATTAAACGGTTAAAAATCTGGGTCGTTACATACATACTATAATAATCTGTACAGTCTTACAGTAATAGAACAGGTTATCGTCTGTTGTAGGAAGATGTTTATTTAACCTGAAGATGTTTATTTATGTGCAAACTATAATAATTAAGTCATATTTTTTTAAGTTGTTTATTTATTTAATTTGATTTATTTCTGTTCATATAGTCATATTACTCATGACTTGTATATCAATGTTAATTTATATTTTATTAATGCACTATGAAATATGATAACCTGCTTACAACAGTGCATGCTCTTTGATTTAATTACTTGCTCAGTTCACGTTCTTATTGTTATACAGGTTGTGAAAGGGGGCAGTCCAGTATGGATAAAGAAGATGCATCACACATATCTTTAAAGGCTATGTTTGTCATATGTCTTCCTGTTTCTATTTTGAAACATATTTTGCTATGTGTTATTTGTTTTAGTTTTAGATGTAGATCTAAGATTTAACACTTCATCTTTATGTTATTTATTTCATTTTCTATCTTATTTGATGTAGTTTTTGTTGTAGCCGATAAAAAATTTGTTATATGCAATGCACTCTGTCTGTTGATGCGGTTTGTTTATACTTGAAGCAATTTGTTGTTGTAATAGAATAATGAGTTTTTTTTAAATGGATTAAACGGGCCGATCCTGTTATGAAATGAGTTGGGTCATATTTTACTTTTAATAAATAACTCAGGGAAATAGCATTAAGGACAAAATTTTAGAAAAATTTAGGCATATAAGAACAAGAGGCCAAAAGTTCAGCCATAATGACACTTTTTAGTGTAAAATAAAAAATGATGTGAATCTTTAAATTACTTGATTTACACTAAAAAGTGTCCTTATACTAAATTTTTGATCTCTAAAATTCCCTAAATTAAATGGGTGAGTTAATTTTAATCCACCTCATTTTGATTCGACCCGACCTATTTGACGCAGGGCTGACAATGGATACCCGAAAAATCCGATATCCGTCCGCATCCGTATCTGAAAAACGAATAAATATCTGATATCCGAAAAAACGGATGCAGATATGGATACATAGATATCCACATCCGAAAATTATTCATCCAATTTTTTTGAACATTATACTCAAAATTATATGTATTTTAGTACAATTAATCATATTTATTTATTGCTTTACTAAGTCGAAAGTTTAAATTATATGCACCAAATGCATATTAGCTACTCAAATTTATTTAATTTCATCATATTTGTTTATTTTTAACAATTCAGTGATCAATGTATTTGATAAACATTTTAAATAAGAATTTTTCATGTATATTTCTTGATTTATCGATCGTTGACGGATAGGATAATTATCCGATATCCGTTCGTATCCTCGGATACGGATATCCGATATCCGAAAATGATTTCGGATACGGATATAGCACTGTCTGTATCCGAAAGTATCCGTTGACAACATTAATTTGACAGTTATCGCACATATAGAGAGCCTTACGGAGCTATATCATTCCTTATTGCTTTAATCAAAGCAAGAAACGACACGTGCCAGTAACAATATTAGTTCATCTCGCGATCGTTCTCCCTCCCTCTCTCAAAGTAAAATTAGAAATCATTGCTTTCGAGAAAATGGAAGACCTCGCTTTTTAAATTTTGGCAAGAGCCTTTTAGGGCCATGATCGAGCCTAATCGACAATATCGATAAGAGCTCACCGACTCTGTCGAATAAATCTGATTGGTGGTGTTGATTTGTGCTCTACTTGTAAGGGTATCGACTTTGTTGATCTTCGGTTATTGACTTTGTCGACTTACAATTATCGACTTAGTTAATTTGCGGCTAATCGACTGTATCAGTTGACTGATTATTGGCTTAATCAACTCTATCGATCAGTTGCTTATCGACAATATCAGTATGCATATTCTTAGCTTCATCAAACTCCTGCTTTTTCAGTTTTGTCGAATTAGGGTTAATCGACGTTGTCAACTTGAAAAGTGTCGACATCGTCGATATAGAGTTAATTGGCCTTATCCACTTGAAGCATGTTAATACCGTTGGAACTAAGTTAATCGATCTTCGACACCAGGATATTCAACTTGGTTGTTTTATGGCTTGTTGACTATGTCAATCTACTAAATTGACCTTGTCAGTGGTAGCTTATTGACATAGTCGAGTAGGCATTATGGATACGTGGTCACCATTGAAACTTATTAACTCTGACGGTAAGATTTCATCGACTTATTGGATCCAGATCTTATTGACATTGTTAATAGTTTACCAATGTTGCTTATGTCTTATCGATTATATCGACATTAATCTCATTGATAATGGCATGTTGACGCATACCGTTTCTACTGAGTCCCGGTTTTTTGACTGAGCTGGGGCTTGTCGACCTGATGTTATCGCTGCCAAGGGACTGCTGCTTGTCGACATCAAATTTTCAAAGCTTATAGCAACCAGAGCTGATTGACATTATCAATACGAGTGCCACACCGGTAAGGTGTGAAATAGACGAAAGCCTTGATCCAGTGAGATAAGGTATGGGACTTAAAAATAAACATCACTCTTCCATTACCAAGTGCGAAATTCATATCTTCTCATTCCTTAACATGACTGAGCTTCTGAATACTTCGGACGATTCATTCAGTAATTACAAATCTAATGACTTTTATTTTGGAATTACTAACCCTCGTTACTAGACTTAGAAATAGTAATATCTAAATTCCTTAATTCGCGAACCTGAAAATCATCAAACATCTTAAATCTGCAAGTTTTAAGTTCGATAATAGCATTGTTACCTCTAGTATGATGTTAGTTTCAACTTTGCGGATTTCAGATCTGTCTTTCAAAGTTAATAATTTGAGGTTTACTAGTTAATTAAAATTCAAACTTGATGAATTGAAAACTGCTATCTGCACCTGATTGCAAGACCATCAATTTTCAACTAAATATAGTTAGAAAGCTGCTTCAGATGTTAAATCCTTTTATGAAACATGTTTACAAACCAAAAATATGTTATACCTGTCATGTTAGTAAATTAGTGGAGTAGCAGATGACTGAATGAACCAGGATTATCTTTGAAGCACGTCGATCAAACGTTGTCTTTAAGAAGTTGATCGCCCCCACTACAAAGTAGATTGCTGAAGGGTTTGACGGCGGCACTTCTCCAGGATACAACAAAGATTAGTTTTCGCAGTTAGCAATGGACTGCAAAAACGTAGAGTAGTCTATTTCTGAAGAGCAGAGAAGGGAAGAGAGCGAAAGAAAAAGTGAAGTGTTTGGGCGTAGAAGCAGGTTTAAATAGAGGCTGAGAAGGCATTTCGAAGGGACATAACGTTTTGAATGGGTGCATCTTTTAAAAATCAAAAAATCACGACAGTTGGCCAACAGTCGAACCCGATTCGTTTTAATCACGTATGCGCCACGTGCCCCAAGTGTCATCTTTGACCTTTTAATATGATCTTATATACATAGGCCCAAGCCCATATGTGCACATCCTTTAGCCCAATTCTTTTCATTTCACAATCTTATAACAACAACTCTTAATATATAAGTAGGAGTTGTTTATGATATTTGCCAATGTGGGACAAATAATATTTCAATCTTCCCAATAATCCCCCACTAGATTGTAATATTATACTTATGCATCCACGAAAGTACCTTTCAGTTTAAACTTTCGTGTTAGTTTAAATATCTAAACCTTAACAGAATTTTTGGTGGCCAATAGCTTAAACCAAAATCCTGTTTGTTAGAGGCAAGATATTTAATCACATAAGTATGTTTTTCTTCTAGAAATATCTTATGATCCTAATTGATCTTCAACATCCTCCTGGTATTCGTGAACATTTATAAAATTAACTTCTAATCTTATTGAAACTTTGTTTCTTATGTTCATATAGATATCAGTTCTAATCCGTCCTTGTTACTGTGGACAAACAGATATCTCTTAACGTAACATATAAACATTTAATAATCAATGTTTATCAATTACCTAACTGCAACTTGTTATTACCCTTTAAACCTTAGGCTAAGCGACATAAGGTTGGGTTCCTATTGCAGGTAATCAGAAAGGTTTTAGACCCATCCCCAACTAGTTGTTTTAATCATTTCTCTAGGTAATCCTTTAGTTAATGGGTCTGCCAAGTTTTTCTTGGACCTAACATATATTATGGTAATAACTCCATTCATAATTAATTCCCTGACATATGCATGTCTCAAGCTTATATGTCTAGACTTTCCATTATAAATTTTATTATAGGCTCTAGACATAGTAGCTTCACTGTCACAATATACAGAAATGGCTGATGATGGTTGTGGCCACAACTCTATTTCCGTTAACAGATTCCTTAGCCATTCTGCTTCCGAAGCCAACGCATCCAAAGCAATAAATTCCGATTCCATTGTAGAATGTGTGATAACAGTTTGTTTCTTGGAAGCCCATGATATAGCACCGCCTCCAAGAGTGAAAATTCATCCAGTGGTTCCTTTATTATCATTTTCAGGGGTTGCACCACTTGTATCTGAATATCCTTCTAGAACTGCTGGAAATTTTCCATAGTGGAGTCCTAACTTAATTGTTCTTTTAAGATAACCTGGGACCCTACCTATTGCTTTCAAATGCACAATTCCAGGTTTATTTGTGTACCTTGATAACTTACACACGGCATAAGAAATATCAGGACGTGTGCAATGCATGACATACATGAGACTTCCAATGACACTTGCGTATTCTAGTTGAGCAATAGCTCTTTCTGAGTTTTCAAATATTTTAACAGAACAGTCATAGGGGTTACTTGCTTCTTTAATATTTAAATGTTTATACTTGAAAAATAAATTTTCAATGTAATGAGATTGGCATAATGCATAACCCCCATCGTATTTCTTTACTTTAATGCCTAGAATAGTGTCAACTTCGTTTAAATCTTTCATCTTGAAACACGAAGTTAAATATTTCTTCGTCTCATTTATGCCTTCCATATTAGTTCCAAATATAAGCATATCATCCACATATAGACAAATTATGACACCATAACGTTCTGTGAATTTTGAATAAATGCACTTGTCAGCATTGTTATGCTTGAAGCCATTCGACAAAATTACAGAATCAAATTTCTCATGTCATTGTTTTGGTGCTTGCTTTAGCTCATATAAAGACTTAATTAATTTACAGACTTTATTTTCATTTCCATTCATGACAAAACCTTCAGGTTGTTCCATGTATACTTCCTCATCTAAATCACCATTAAGAAAAGCGGTCTTGACATCCATTTGATGCACATGTAGCCCATGAATAGATGCAAGGGCAAAAAGTGTTCTTATTGATGCCAATCTAGCAACTGGAGCATATGTATCGAAATAATCTATGCCTTCTTTTTGTTTGAAACCTTTGGCTACTAGCCTTGCTTTGAAAGTTTGAATGGACCCATCAATATTATATTTTCTTCGAAATTCCCACTTACAACCAATTGGTTTAGATCCAGGAGGCAAATCCGCTAGAACCCAAGTATTGTTAGCAATAATTGAGTTCATTTCATCTTGTATTGCTTCCTTCCAGAAAGCAACATCTCTCGAGGTCATTGCTTCCTTAAAAGTTTTAGGATCCTCTTCATTATTCAAAATGTAAACTGTATCATTTACAATTTCAGTTCTATTTCCATTTACAAGATGAATCACATCATCAGGTGCTACAAAATCAGGATCTAATCCTTTGCTTTTCCTTGTTCTTTTGCTTCTTCTTGGTTCTTTATGTATGTCCGTATTCTTTCTTTTATCAGAAGAAGTATTCATGTTATTTTCTTTTTCATCATCATTGATAACTTGTGTAGGATATGAAATATGTGTGGAATCACACATAAATTTATTTTCAATGAATTCGACATCTCTTGATTCCACGATCACATTAGATTTGAGATCTAATAATCTATATGCTTTTCAATGTTCAGCATATCCTACAAATACACTTTTCAGAGCCCTTGGTCCAAGATTAACTATTTTTGGATCTATGATTCGATAAAAGGCTAAACTTCCCCAAACTTTAAGATATTTCAAGCTCGGTTGCCTGCCTTTCCATAATTCATACGGAGAAAACTTTGTCTTCTTTGATGGTATTCTATTATGTAAATGACATGCTGTCAGAAGTGCTTCTCCCCATAAATTTATATTTTGTTTAGCATTCAAAATCATGGCATTAGTCATTTCCACTAATGTTCTATTTTTTCTTTCTGCCAAACCATTCTGTTGTCGGGTATAAGTTGTTGTAGATTGGTGGATTATGCCATTTTCTTCACAAAATGATGAGAATTCATTTGAAAAATATTCTCCATCTCTGTCTGTTTGCAACACCTTTATTTTCTTTTCCTTCTGATTTTCAACACTAATTTTGAAACGTTTAAACATTTCAAATGCTTGATCTTTTGATCTCATCAAATAAACATGTGTGTATCTAGAGTAATCATCTATAAATGTGATGAAATATCGATTGCCCCCTCTAGTCAACACACCATTTAATTCACATATATCTGAATGAATTAGTTCGAGTAGTTGAGTGTTTCTTTCAGATTTTGGAAATGGTTTTTTACACATCTTTGCTTCGATGCAAATCTCGCACTTAGATTGTTTTATAAGATCACAGGAAATCAACCCTTCCTTAGACATATATTGCAAAGATTTAAAATTTAAGTGAGCCAATCTATTATGCCATAAATGAAATGAATCAACAATATAAGCAAAATCGTTCATTTTATTGATACTGAGTTTATACATTCCATTACAAGCATAGTCTTTTCCAACAAACTTCCCTCCTTTAGACATAATTAGACTGTTACCATCAAGAACGCATTTAACACCCTTATTACAAAGAAGATATGCAGAAACTAAGTTCTTTCTAACATCCGGAGCATGCAAGACATTCTGGAGAATTAGTTTCTTTCCCGAAGTGAACTCCAATTCAACTGTCCCTTTTCCGACAACAACGGATGTATTGTTGTTTCCCATAATCACCTTGTTGTCATCAGAAACCTTTTCGTAGAACTTAAACATGGACTGGTTATTACAGACATGAATAGTGGCACCAGAATCATACCACCAATCCATATCTTTTGAAGTATCAGCCATGTTTAACTCCATTGTCGTGTCAGTATCCAACTTGGTTATCATTGCAATGATTTCAGATTCATTCTGTTCAACCATGTTGGCGGAGTTTGCGTTCTTTTTTCCTTTTTGCTCAGTTTTCTGTCTTTTGTAAAACCTGCAATCACGTTTAAAATGTCCTGGTTTTCCACAGAAATAGCAGTCTCCCTTCCCTTTGGCTTTGTTTTAATGGTTGTTTCCGCCGTCTCTTTCTTTTTCCAGATTCCTTATGCCCCTTATCATTATCAACAATATTCACATCAGATTCAAAAACTTTCTTCTCACGAAGTGAACGCATTTAACACCCTTATTACAAAGAAGATATGCAGAAACTAAGTTCTTTCTAACATCCGGAACATGCAAGACATTCTGGAGAATTAGTTTCTTTCCCGAAGTGAACTCCAATTCAACTGTCCCTTTTCCGACAACAACGGATGTATTGTAGTTTCCCATAATCACCTTGTTGTCATCAGAAACCTTTTCGTAGAACTTAAACATGAACTGGTTATTACAGACATGAATAGTGGCACCAGAATCATACCACCAATCCATATCTTTTGAAGTATCAGCCATGTTTAACTCCATTGTCGTGTCAGTATCCAACTTGGTTATCATTGCAATGATTTCAGATTCATTTTGTTCAACCATGTTGGCGGAGTTTGCGTTCTTTTTTCCTTTTTGCTCGGTTTTCTGTCTTTTGTAAAACCTGCAATCACGTTTAAAATGTCCTGGTTTTCCACAAAAATAGCTGTCTCCCTTCTCTTTGGCTTTGTTTTGATGGTTGTTTCCCCTGTCTCTCTTTCTTTTTCCAGATTCTTTATGCCCCTTGTCATTATCAACAATATTCACATCAGATTCAAAAACTTTCTTCTCACGAATTCTAGTTTCCTCTTCGATACGAAGATGTTTCTGAATCTACTCCATTGAGAAGTCTTCTGACGAGTGCATAAGTTTCTTTCTGTAATCACTCCAACTTTGCGGGAGTTTAGCCATGACAGCCCCAACCTGTAATGCTTTAGGGATGCTTATTTTGACATCCTTTAGTTTGTTGAAAATAACTTGTAGTTCGTGTACTTGATCAAGAACAGAAGCATTGTCAAGCATTTTATATTCAAAAAATTCGGAAATCAGAAACTTATCTGCTCCTTGCTTTGCGTTGTTGTACTTTGATTCAAGAGTTGCCCAGATTTCCCTTGGTGACTTGAGATAGAAGTAAAATGATCATATAGGCGATCTGATAATGTATTGAGTATGTGCCCTCTACAAACCCCTTCATCTTCCCCTCATTTTCTGCGTTTCTCAATCAGTTCTTGGTTGTCTTTGTCGGTAGGCGGAGGTATTGGTTGCAGTTTTGGATCAAGGACGTATGCAATTTTGAGGGTAGTAAGCAAGAACATTATCTTATCTTACCACCGCGTATAGTTGGTGCCATTGAAGCGATCAAGTTTTGTAAATTCCTGATTCATGATTTTGTATGTCGACTCAGATGCCTTCGTTGTCGCCATTATTAACTTCTTAAAATTGTTAGTAAATTAGTGGAGTAGCAGATGACTGAGTGAACCAGGATTATCTTTGAGGCACGTCGATCAGACGCTGTCTTTAAGAAGTTGATCGCCCCCACTACAAAGTAAATTGCTGAAGGGTTTGACGGTGGCACTTCTTAAGGATACAACAAAGATTAGTTTTCGCAATTAGCAATGGACTGCAGAAACGTGGAGTAGTCTATTTCTGAAGAGCAGAGAAGGGAAGAGAGCGAAACAATAAGCGAAGTGTTTGGGCGTAGAAGCAGGTTTAAATAGAGGCTGAGAAGGCATTTCGAAGGGACATTACGTTTTGAATGGATGCATCTGTTAAAAATCAAAAAATCACACCAGTTGGCCAACAGTCGAACAAGATTAGTTTTAATCACGTACGCGCCACAAGTGCCCAAGTGCCATCTTTGACCTTTTAATATGATCTTATATATATAGGCCCAAGCTCATATGTGCACATCCTTTAGTCCAATTCTTTTCGTTTCACAATCTTAAAACAAGAACTCTTAATACATAAGTGGGAGTTGTTTATGATATTTGCCAATGTGGGACAAATAATATTTCAATCTTCCCAATAATTAAGTGCTTCATATATGAATACTCTGAATAACAGTTCAATGCTTTTGAGATTAATTATTATCTAGGTACGTGTGCACGGCTCTTAATGATTTTGATTTCAGGTAAATACAAGATCTTAAGATATGTATAAATATAGTTTGCTTCTTTAATATCCGGTTTGGCATGCAAATTAGCTCTCTAAATATTTGCTTTAGAAAATAATGATCCTTACCTCTACATTAACCAGAGTAGTATGCATATTTATTTTAGTTTTGAAGAAATTATGACTCTCAAGCTTTTACATCATCACATGGAAATATTAGCCATCAATTACTGTAAGCTAATGATATATATACCATGCACATAAGAATTGAACTTTTTAGATATTTAAATGAATATTTATCATCCAGCATTTTTAGTTCACACATAGGTAGATTGAGACATGGGATCTTAAAATGCACACCAGGAAACCACATTCAAGTGTAATAATTTTAAATCGGCCTTATAAGTGTAATCCAGTATCACAATCCTTTTATGTCAGAATAATTTCAGTTTGGTATCAATTAGAAGTCCCCTATTTTTAATTTGAATATCTCTGCTTTTATGCACAAAAATTTCTGATCTATTTCATTTTACATATGTGAATTTATACTATGTATACCAATTTCAGGCATCCAAAACATATATACGTTATAAGTCTAGCTTATTTGGGTACACATATATAATTATAGTCCTGAGTACAAAGGCATCACAGGCGTGCATAAATGATTGGGCATCAACGGTATAAAGTTGAAATGCATTCAAAAATACCAAGCACATATTAATGTTAGTCTTAAAGTTACATATGCAATCTAAGTAACCAAAGTAAACAAGTCTATGCTTTTGGCTACCAGTTTATAGTAACGAATAACCATAACAATGTAGAAGCTTTGATTGGGCATCAGTGCTATAAAGTTGAAATGCATTCAAAAATACCAAGCACGTATCGGTGTTAGTCTTAAAGTTGTATATGTAACCTAAGTAACCTAAGTAAACAAGTTTATGCTTTTGGCTACCCGTTTAAAGTAATGAATAACCATAAAAATGTAGAAGCTTTGCTTTGGATGGATGGATAGCTATGAGTGTGCATTCTGATTTTAATATGTATATGAACAGGCAGCCTTGTGCAAATTCAAAAATCGGAACCTTTTCTAATATATGTTTATTTCCAAAACTAAGGGTGCGTTCTTAACGAAAGTGAGCGTGGCATTTGAGCCTGCCATTTGAGCGTAGTACTGTAGCGAAGGGGAATTGTGTTTTTAGCTACGAACGGGGTATTTGAGCGTGATATTTTTAAAATAAGATTTAAATAGAGATGGTTTGGCAAATTCAAATACAAATACAAATACAGTTTCTAATACAGATACAAGTACAGTTACAAATACAAACACAAATTAGTGCAGACCCGCAACAACCAACCGATCTCTAATGGTATCTCGAACTAATGACATTTCTCGGGATCCTTCTGCTTGAACACGTTCCGTGCCTCTATTCGTCGTATTTCTCATACTATAATATTCCGTCAAGTAATTATCGGGTATTCGTTCAGGATCATCATCAAAAGCCATAAAATCTGGGTCACCACTATTGTATTTGCGTATGAAGTTGTGTAAGGTCATTGTAGACACCACAACTTTCACTTGAGTTTGAAACCGATATGTAGGCATCTTGTTGAGAATGGTAAATTTTTTCTTCCAAATGCCAAATGTTCATTCTACGGCCATCCGTAAACTCGAATGGTAGTAATTAAACACTTCATTGGCCGACTTTGGTTGATTCATTGTATCACGGAAATGCGGAATATGATATCTCATATTTCGATATGGCGGTAAATATTCAGTCTGTAGTGGATAGCCCGAATCAACTAAATAATACTGTCCAGCTGGAGGGTAAGGAAATTTATAGTTTTTATCGTTTGTAACAGCATTAAAAATTCTGCTATCATGTGCAGTCCTTTCCCAACCAGCCATAACATACGTAAACTGTAAATCGAAATCACAAACCGCTAATATATTTTGAGTTGCAAACCCTTTTCTTCCAATATAAGGGATAATTTGATCAGCGGGTAAATGTGCAGATACGTGGGTACCGTCTATAGCGCCAATACAGTTTTTGAAATACGGGTAATACCGGGTGGATGTTCTGATGTGATGTGGAACAGTATTAAATTGTTGTTCTGCTGGCTTTATTACATCAGCATCGAGTAATTGAAAAGCGTTTAGGACATCATGAAAACAAACGGAAATTGTGCTACCTGATCGTTGAAATCTTTCTTGTAGTTGTCTATTTGAAAGCTCAGCAGCCATTGTATAAATGAATATTCCAACCATTTCGACGACACAGATTTCTGGTCTGGAAGCGAGACCATGATGTTGCAGTTTCTCACATAATGCGTAGAAACAAAGCCTTTTCATCCGAAAATTATTTTGACAACGGCTTTGATAGTCATTCAAAATTTCGTTGATCCAAGATAAGCCAGTGAACTCCGAAGTATTAATCCGCGTCATATGATTTCTCCTTTCATTCTGAACCAGATAAACCCCGTAGAGCTCCATCAAATCGTCGTTCTCGGAGGATGAATCGGAGTTTGACATTAGTCGAATAAGTAGAAAGAGTTGAAGAAGTAGTATTGTGTAAGATGTTAAGATAGAGGGGGTAATATATAGGGAGGAAGAGAAGTTGAAAAAAAAGCCGTTGGCGTCCGACGCCAACGGCTTGATTTTCAACATCCAGCGATCGTTCCATTTGAAAGTGGAAAAAAGTGCTCGCGTCCGATGCGTCGGACGCGAACATAAAGTTGAACGTGCCAAAACTTTGCTGCGAACGCACCCTAAGTCAATTTGAGTACATTGTGCAGGAGCAAGGCTGGTCCAAGGGGGAGTCGAGAGGGACTCCTGCCTAGGGCACCACCACGGACAACTGCTTGGAGGGGCAACAAAATTTTATAGTTGCTGCTATATATATTTGAGTCAGTTAGGAGAAATTGTAAAAGCTGTTATATATTTTGTAAAATATGTATGTGCCTATGCTAGCACAGGTTCCAAATTTGTAAAATATGAACTGTTGTATATCAATCTTTCAACAAAGCTGTAGTCAATATGGATATTAGTGTATCGCCCTGTCTCGACATGATTTTGCCATAGCATAAGTGTTATTCTGGACGTACGCAAATTCTTAGTCATAGCCAACTTTTTACACAGCTCTAGTAAGAACCACATAATAAGGGTCCGTTAGGCACCCATAAAGGAGGTAAAAAGTAACGGACGCGTACGTTATTTAATGGGTATAATACACCGTTTCCCCAATAAACCAAAATCGGTCCGTTGGGGTTGGACGCATCAGATTAATTAATTATTTAATTTAATTAAGTCGGTCCATTTAGCTTAATTATTTAATTTAATTAATTAATCTAAGTTTTTATAAATTTTAAAAATTAATAACTTGTGCAAATGTGATCCGTTTGAAACGCGATTTTTTGCGTTGCGATCGTATCGAATGTGCTCTACGTAATGATGTTGGTTTGAACTGAATTGGAGCAACTTATAATTTTTCAATTTACTTATTTAGTTATTTATTTGTGTAAATTATTGATACATATTATTTATCAAACACAAATGATAAATTAATTATCCATTAATTAATTAAATTACAAAATAAAATAAAATGATTCGTTTAAATGGTGCGTTCAAATAGTCCACTTAACGCGCCAAACGCATTCTCTGCTAACTATAATTCTCGGTTAAGATTCTCCGCTTCCGCTTGTGTCAAACACAACCTAATTTAACATCATTGTATATCTCAAGTGAATATTATTCTGATGCACCTGATAACCAGGCAACACCACAGGAAGCAATACAAGCAGAGACTGCAAGCTGATAAAAATGTGGTGTATTTCTTTTATTTTGCTTTCTGCTGTTTCTGTTGGAAGTATATTTCCTTATTTTGCTTTTGTTATTTCTGTTAACAGCTTTTACTACAAATTAGTTATAGGAAATGGTCCCTAAAGTGCCACATAAGCAAGGTTGTTAGAAAGAGGATTATATATGCATGTACAAAACGTTTGAGAAAGTATGAGTAATTTACAAAAAAGTTAAAATCTTCGTCTTTCCTCTCTTCCTTCTCTAATTCACTTATTTCCTCTCTAATATCCAAGTCTCAGTAGCATCATATCATTTTGCCGCTTTCACCACTTGATCTCTCCTCTCCTCCTCTCAAAATATCCAAACCAGCACTATCATTATGACCAAACTAGATGAAGCCATTCACCAACTCATCCAACACCACGATGCCATCGCCACTCCGCAAGAAAACCAAAAAAACAGCAGCTTCATGCTCGAAACCCAACACGCCGACATCATTGACATCAAAGTAACTCTACAATCTCACTAGGGGTGTCAAATGGGTTGGGTTGGGTCTAAATGGGTTGGGTCGAGTTTTGACCCAACCCATTTATGACCCATTCTCTTTGACCCATTTATTACCCAATCCGTTTGTAACCCAACCCACTAATAAGTGGGTTACCCATTTAACCCAGGTATCTAAAGTTGATTTAGCAAATAAAAACAAATGCTAAAATTTTAAAGTTAAAAAGGTCAAAATTACCCTTCATTCTGAAAAAAAGTGAAAAAAATAAATAAATTTCAAAAAATCCAGAAAATTACGAAATGAAAAGTAAAAAAAAAAATTCGAAAATTACGATTTTTAAAGCTAAATATGTTAAAATTACGATAATGCCCTTCATGTTGAAAAAAGTGAAAAAAATAAATAAAAATTAAAAAATCCAGAAAATTACGAAATGAAAAGTAAAAAAGGAATTATTCGAAAATTACGATTTTTAAAGCTAAATATGCCAAAATTACGAAAATGCCCTTCATGTTGAAAAAGTGCAAAAAACAAATAAATTTTAGAAAATCCAGAAAATTACGAAATGAAAAGTAAAAAAAGAATTATTCGAAAATTACGATTTTTAAAGCTAAATATTTCAAAATTACGAAAATGCCCTTCATGTTGAAAAAAGTGAAAAAACAAATAAATTTTAAAAAATCCGGAAAATTACGAAATGAAAAATAAAAAAAGAATTATTCGAAAATTACGATTTTTAAAGCTAAATATGTCAAAATTACGAAAATGCCCTTCATGTTGAAAAAAGTGAAAAGAGTAAATAAAATTTAAAAAATCCAGAAAATTACGAAATGAAAAGTAATAAAAGAATTATTCGAAAATTACGATTTTTAAAGCTAAATATGTCAAAATTACGAAAATGCACTTCATGTTGAAAAAAGTGAAAAAAACAAATAAATTTTAAAAAATCCAGAAAATTACGAAATGAAAAGTAAAAAAAGAATTACTTGAAAATTATGATTTTTAAAGCTAAATATGTCAAAATTACGAAAATGCCCTTCATGCTGATAAAAGTGAAAAAATAAATAAATTTCAAAAAATCCAAAAAATTTATTATTTTGAAAATCATTATTTTAAAATATCTTTTTTTACTTTTCATTTTGTAATTTTCTGAAATTTTTTCATTTTTTTCACTTTTTCTAAAATGAAGGGAATTTTCGAAATTTTAGCATTTTTAGCTTTAAAAATCGTTATTTTAAAATAATTCTTTTTTTACTTTTCATTTTGTAATTTTCTGGATTTTCTGAAATTTTTTCATTTTTTTTTCACTTTTTCCAAAATGAAGGGTATTTTCGCAATTTTAGCATTTTTAGCTTTAAAAATCGTTATTTTAAAATAATTCTTTTTTTTACTTTTCATTTCGTAATTTTTTGGATTTTCTGAATTTTTTTCACTTTTTCCAATATTAAGGGCATTTTCGTAATTTTGGTCCTTTTAGCTTTAAAAATCGTTATTTTAAATTAATTCTTTTTTAACTTTTCATTTCGTAATTTTCTGGATTTTTTCATTTTTTTCAATATGAAGGGCATTTTCGTAATTTTGGTCCTTCTAGCTTTAAAAATCGTTATTTTAAAATAATTCTTTTTTAACCTTTCATTTTGTAATTTTCTTGAATTTTTTAAAATTTTCCAAAATAAAGGGTAGTTTTGTAATTTTGACATTTTTAAATTTTAAATTTTAAGTTTTTATAAATGTGTGATTTTAATTTTAGATTTTAAGTTTTTTATAAATGGATATAATGGGTTACCCATTTATGACCCTTTTAAAAATGGGTCAACCCAACCCATTACCCATTTAATAAAATTCATAAATGGGTTAACCCAACCCATTTGTGGATAGGGTAAATGGGTTGGGTAAACGGGTTGGGTCATATTTTGACACCCCTAAATCTCACCAAGTTCATAGCCGTTCTCACTCACAAATTTGATACCCAACCACTCCCCTCTCTAAACAATCAAGCATCTATGGCATATAACCCAACTTATAATCATCGACAACCCCCACTACTAACATCCCCCCACTAGCCGAACCCCAAAATAACATTATCATCATTCGATGGTTCCAATCCCCACGACTGGATATTTGAAGCTAATCGTTACTTTACGTATTACTCCACACACCAGAAGATCAACGCGTTGAACTTGCAAGTTTTCATATGCACGGCCAAGCGCTAACGTGGTTTTAATGCATGCACCAGAATAAACAACTCTCTTCTTGGATGACTTTGTCCAAGGCAATCTAATAACGTTTCGGTCCACCTACTTTCTTAAACCCGCAAGTTACTCTTTTCAGACTTAAGAAATTAACCTCCGTCGATCACAGCTAATCTAATTTTGAAACACTTTGTAACCGCACTACTACCTTACTACCCAAATCCATCCTCCAATGTTTTGTCTCCGGCCTTAAAACCCACATCCAAAACGAACTACGTCTTCTCAAACCCACCACTATTATCGATATTATTAAGTGAGCCAAACTAATAGAACGAAAACACAATGATCAAACTAGATTTCAAACAGCAAAAAATAACTCACATGTTGGAGTAAATTAAAACTGCATTAAATATTGCATTAAATTATGTTTCCTGTTTTCATATATCGGTTTTATTTGGTATTGTTTTAATGTAATTTTATCTAGAATTTTCTTAAGCATGTATAAATAAAGCATGCATCTTTTGTAATTTGTCAATTAAGCAATTAAAGAGAAAAAGGAATAAAATATTGCCTTCATCAAAACTTTTTATCTCTTCCTCTCAAATTATTTTTCTTCAATATAGGAATAAAATATTGCCTTCATCAAAACTTTTCATCTCTTCCTCTCAAATTATTTTTCTTCAATTGGTATCGGAGCCTGGTTGAGACTATGGCTTTTCTATTCTCCTCACCGTTTGTCCTCACAAAAGAAAATTTCGAAGAGTGGAGTAATAAAAAGAAAGAAGAATTGATCTCCAAAGGGCTTTGGGAGATCGTTGAAAGTGGCTAAGAATGGCCAAAAAATGTTAAAAACATGACGGAGAAAGAGAGTAAAGCATTTGTAAGCTTGAGACGGAAAGATCTTCAAGCTCGGATTTTGATGAGTGAGAACGTTGATAGAGAAGCTTTCGACCATATTCTTGGAGAAAAATTCGCAAAAGATTCATGGAATTTATTGAAAGAGGTGTATGCAATGGATAACACAAAAGTCGAAGAAGAGGAAGAAGAGGATGAAAGAAAAGAAGCTGAAAATGAAGTAATCAAAGCTAAAAAGGCAGATGAAAAAGTAAAAGAAAAGGAGAAGGTGGAGAGAGAAAACACGTTAAAAAAGGAGGAAGAAGAGAAAACTTCTAAAGAGGAAGAACCAGAGGAAAAGTCAGAGCTTGAGGACAATGAGCCTGCGGATGAGACACACAAGAAGAAGGTGGAAGCTAAGAATGCAATGGAAAACTATGCTTACAATATGAGAAACACGATCAAAGCTACAATACAGTGGTTGGATGACAACCAACTGGAGGAAGCAAAAGAAATGAAGGATAAAAATGAAGAAAATGGGGATGAAGGCAGAGAGGCAGAGGAGATGAAAGGAACGGAGAAGAAAGGAAATCAAGAAGAAGATGCAGAGAATGATGCAAAAGAGAAGAGAGAAGGGAAAGAAAAGAAGGATAAGCACAAAAAGGATGAACATGAAGAAGTGAAGGACGAAGAAGAAAAGAAAGGTAAAAGTAAAAGAGATGAAAATGAAGAAGACGATGTTAAGGAGAAGAAAGAGAAGAATAGAGCGAAAGACAAGGACAAGAACGAAGAGAAGAGTGAAAAAGAGGAAGTAAAAAAGAAAAAAGAAGAGAAAGTTAAGGATAAAGAACTAAATGACAGAGGTGTTGTTAATAAGGAAGATGTTAGTGTCCTACAAGTTAATGAAAGTCACTTTTCTAATACAAGGTTTGATCAATGCTCAATTTCTCAGTTGTCACTAAAAGGAATTAAAGTTGAGAAGATGACTAAAGTGCAAGAAGCAACTATGCCTCTCATTCTGAAAGGAAAAGACGTTCTTGCAAAGGCATGTACAGTCATAATTGAAGAGCGTTGTGGAGATTTGAAGCATAAGCATATTTGGAAAGAAATTGAATGGGTTAATGTTTGCAAAAGAGAATTCTTAAAAGAATTCAAAGATATCATATCTGACTCATTCAAAATTCATTGCACGGGAACAAGATGGAAGATAAAGCATATACTTTTTGGAGTATTTTATGGCAGTAAAGAAAGACAAAATGAAAGGAGTTCAACAAAAATTTGTGTAATCGAATGGAATACCGTGACAATGACAAAGAACCAGAAAAGAAAAAAGAAAGCTTGCATTATTACTTTGTTCCTACCAAAGCACGTGAGGTATAAAAGAATCAAAAATTTTAAAACAAGTGAGCAGCTGATATTTTGACAAAGGAGCTTAGCGCAGGAGAAATGCAGAAAGATTGGAGTAAGGAGCAAGTTTTAATTTAGGGGAGAGATTGTTGGAGTAAATTAAAACTGCATTAAATAATGTTTCCTGTTTTCATATATCGGTTTTATTTGGTATTGTTTTAATGTAATTTTATCTAGAATTTTCTTAAGCATGTATAAATAAAGCATGCATCTTTTGTAATTTGTCAATTAAGCAATTAAAGAGAAAAAGGAATAAAATATTGCCTTCATCAAAACTTTTTATCTCTTCCTCTCAAATTATTTTTCTTCAATATAGGAATAAAATATTGCCTTCATCAAAACTTTTTATCTCTTCCTCTCAAATTATTTTTCTTCATCACATTACTAGAGACCCATCAACAATCCACCATCCAATCAATCCTTTCCTCAAACACCGCATATTCAAACCCTTAAACCATTCATTTCTACCGAACAACTCTCTTTTACTGAGATGAACGCCCGCAAGCAGCAGAGATTATGCTTTAACTGCGTTAAAAAAATATCATTTCGCTCCTCGCTATAAACCCACCCACATTATGCAACAAGAAGAAACCCCACCCGAGAATGAACCTGAACCAGCCCCAGGTTCCGAACCCAATACAACTGACCAAAACATTATCGACCGAAGCCCTAACACCACCCAAGAAATCTCCTTCCATGCTCTAATTGGTTCAACCTACCCGCGTTCAATACGCCTTCCCGCTAACATAAATGGCAACTCCATCTCCATCCGTGTTGACATTGGCTCCACCCACAACTATATCCATCCAAAAAGACACGATTCCTCAGCTTAGAAGTAAATAAACCAAATCCCTTCGTTGTCACCGTTGGTAACAGAGAGAAATTAAGGAGCGCGATAGTTGCTTGGGAGTCAACGTGGAGATACAAGGGTATCAATTCGACATAGACTTTTATCTCTTAGAAATAGTTGGATCTAATGCCGTTTGTGGTAGGCAAATTCTATTCGAACCCGGAGAATTGCTAAGTAGCCCCCCGTTTTTATTAAAAAAAATCATGGATGAAACTGCCCTTTTAAGCTTTTTTTTTTGTTTGAATTTCCAGCTTATCTCGTAGTGGCTCTACGTGGTTTGTAAGGAAACCACGTAGGAGCACTACGTGGTACGCTGAATAACTATGTAGTGGCTCTGCGAGGTTCTTTAGCGTACCACGCAGTGCTTCTACATGGTTTCCTTACAAACCTCGTAGAGTCACTACAAAGAGGGGCATTTTTGGGGTTTTCTAATTAAACGAGGGCTACTCAGTAGAATGACGGATTTCTTCATTTCTGCTGAATTGTGGAGGGCTATTAAGCAATTCCTCGCGTTCGAATTGAATTTTCCTTTGTGGTATTCAATGACTAAAAATATTAGTCCCAATAACTGTGGGTCATAGAAAACTAACAATGGCATACGCTTTTAATAATAAAGTTACTTGTCTAACTGGGCTGGGCCCAACTGCTCACCCAACACTAATTTTGGTTCATCAGCTGCGCTGTTTGGATATAACCTCTGCAATTTCATATTACCTCTATCTATAGTTCCAACTCACTTTCCCTTCAAACGACTTCCAACAAATATCTCACAACGATCCATAACTCCAAAACCTTTTGTTATCCTACGATCATATTTTCAAAAAAACAATAGAACTTCCACCCAATTTAAACCTTAACCACCACATAAATCTCGTCCCTAATTCTCAACCAATCAACACCAAACCTTATCGATGCCCATATAAAATAATGAGATTGAACGTCTAGTTCAAGCGATGCTTCATTCCAAACTCATCCAACCATCATGTAGTCCTTACTCCTCACTCGTTCTTTTGGTTAAAAAGATAAACGAGTCGTGGTGATTTTGCGTTTATTATAGAGCGCTTAACACCATCACCATCAAAGATCGTCTTCCTTTCCCAACGTTCGATGAACTTTATGGTGCAATTTTTTTTCTCAAAGCTAGATCTTAGAAGCGGCTATTTTCAAATCCGAGTACATCCACTAGATATTCCCAAAAAAACGTTTTTGTACTCATGATGAACACTACGAATTTTTGGTAATGCCGTTTGGATTGTCCAACACTGCATTCACTTTCCAAGCTATGATGAATAATATATTTTGATCCATTTATGAAAATTTGTGATTGTATTTTTTTTATGACATCCTCATTTATAGTCCATCTTGGATTTCCTACTTAGACCACCCCTACAAAACTACAACCATTCTCGACCAACATCAATTTTTCGCCAACATCGCAAAATGTAGCTTTGGATTAATAGAACTTTTATCTAGATCATATTATTTCTAGTAAAGGCTTACAAGTGGATCCATCAAAAATTGATGCTATTCTTCACTAGCCAACACCAAGATCGGTAACATACATTCATGGATTCTTGGGCCTCAACTGGGAATTACGAGCGATTTATTAAACAATATGCTTTAATTGCAATCTCTTTAACTAATTTATTAAAAACATAAGGGTTCAATTGGAATTCGCGGGTCAAAAAGCTTTCGACCATCTTAAATGGGTCGTTACCTATACACCTATTTTATCACTACCAGACTTGTCCAAGCCCTTCATTCTCACGACTGGCGCTTCCTCCACCACCATCGGAGCTGCGCTCTCCCAATCTAACGACTCGATTGCTTACTTTAGCCTCAAACTTCCACATCACCTTCAGAAAGCTTCCACTTATTCCAGATAGATGTTCACCATCATCTTCTCCATCAAAAAAGTGGTGTCACTACTTGCTCGACCAATTATTTCAAATCTTCACCGATCACCAAAGTCTTCGGGATCTTGCATCCCAGTCCATCCAGACAACAGAGCAACAAAATTTGTTAACAAAGTTATTGGGATTCGATTTCACGATTCATTATCGTCCAGGCAAACAAAATACAGTCGACGATAGACTATCTCGATTCACCAAAGTGGCTACGATGCATGCAATTTCGGGACCTACATTTCCGCTACTCGTAGATAACATCGAAGCCCTTCGCGTCAACTCCAACCCCAATCTTTGATCAAACAGTCGAGAGAAGTCCACAGTTTTGTTAAACAATGCACAATTTGTCTACAAAGCAAACCCGGCAACACCCCGTACATAGGATTACTGCAGCCACTGCCAATCCGCGACCAAATTTAGGGAGATATCGCAATGGACTTCATCACACACCGTCCACCTTCAGCGAAAAAACATTGATTTGGGTGATCGTCGACCGACTTTTGAAATATGCCCACTTTTGTACAATACCCACCTCCATTTTAGCCACCCAACTAACCTTCCATTTCCCTCAAGAATACATCCAGTTACATGGATTTCCACATTCCATCGTCTCAGACTGTGACCTTTTATTCACTAGCCAATTTTGGAAGGAATTATTTCGTCTTCATGGAATTAATCTTCGAATGCATATCGCATATCATCCACGAACCGATCGCCAATCAAAAGTTGTAAATATATGCATTGAGACATACTTGCGTGCAATTGTAGGCAACATTCCTACAGAATGGGCTACGTGCCTCCCTTTGGAAGAATTGTGGTATAACACCATCAGACCCACTTCTCTTGGCTTCTCACCCTATTAAGCAGTCTACGGACGACTCCCACTAATAATTTCTAACTATATCCCACACGCTACTAGTATACATGAACTTAAAGGCTGGGCCACTTCGAGAGAACAATTCCTTTAAGCCATTAAAACAAATCTACAAAAAGCCCAACACCTCGTGATAAATCTTGCCAATCAACATCGTAGCGACAAAGAATTTGTGGTTGGCACATGGGTATTCTCAAACTCCGGCCATATCGACAAACAACAATATGCATAAACCACCACAAACTCTCAAAAAAGTATTACAGACCCTTCCAAATCACTAAGGGTATTGGACCTGTAGCATATAAGCTCCTTCTTACTTCAGATTCCCATATCCTTCCACTTTTCCATATTTCTCTCCTTAAACTATATTCAAACCATACCACAGTTCCACCACAACCACTTCAACAGAATTATATTTCCCGCTACCTTGAAGATAAGGTCGATCTTAAATGGGTGAGCATTTATCCACCTGATAACCCAACAACACTGCAGGAAACTAGTACAAGGCCTAAAAGAACATTGCATTCACCTTGAAGATTGTTGGACTAAAGACAATACAAGTAGAGACTGCAAGTTGATAGAAACGTGTTGTATTTCTTTTATTTTTCTTTCTATTGTTTCTGTTAGCAATATATTTCCTTATTTTGCTTTTGTTATTCCTATTAGCAACTTTTACTGCGAATTAGTCATAAGAAATGGTCCCTGGAGTGTCACATATGCAAGGTTGTCAGAAAGAGGATTATATATATATGTACAAACCATTTAAGAAAGTATGGGTAATTTCAAAAGAATTTTTCCTCCCTGTCTCTCTTCCTTCTTCTCAAATGTCTGAATCCCAGTAGCATAATATCATATTCCTACTAATTTTTCGAATTTGTGTGAATGATAGGAAAAGATGTGAGATAGCAAATAATAAGCCAAATCTAATCGCCCCAATTTCTCATGTGTGCCAAGTGGTTTATAAAGAAATTATTTCTTAAAACACAAGCTTGATCTATAAATTCTTATTTTTGTATTATCCAAAATATATTAATAATTAAGTATAATTCCATATTTCTCTTAACAAGTACTAGTATATAAAAAGGAATTCTTGTGAAAAAGCGTACTCTCAGGTATAGAGGTTACTAGTTCATAAATCATTACTCATCATGCTCATAAATAAGATACTTATTTTCAGTAGAATCTAACAAATAACAGTTTCCCATATTTCAAAAATATGATAATATAATTGATATTTACACTAAAAATTGCCTCTTCCAATAATTCTTTCATAAATATCTTCCAAAATAATTTCTCGTCACTTATATATGTGTATGCACATATGTAAACATATATGTATGTGTGTGTGTGTGTGTGTATATATATATATGTGTGTGTGTGTATGTGTGTGTGTGTTTGTGTGTGTGTATCCATTTTGGAAAGAAATTACGAACCCTCTATAAAATTCAAAGGGATTATTTTTGAAACCACTTGGTATGTCATTGCTAAGAGCAAGAGGCATATTCAATTCAGAGCCGCCATTTCATAAGCCGTGATTACAAGGATACATGTGTCAAGAAATTTGAAATGACCACCACAGAGGCTCCAGTACGGCTCGACGAACGAATGGGAAACCCTTAAACTAGATGCTTGGGGAAAGAAATTAGAGTGAGAGAAAAGAAAGAAAGAAGGTTTAGAATAGAAGAAAGAAGAAGACAATAATGAAATCATAGTAGATAGAACCTCACAACAGAATGAGAAAACATAATATAACAAAACTCTATCCCTAGAAGAGTAATATATATATATATATATATATATATATATGTGTGTGTGTGTGTGTGTGTGTGTGTGTGTGTGTGTGTGCGTGCGCGTGCGCGCACGCGTTTACAATATACAACATACATAATCGGAGTACATCGTATAAATCAGCATGGGCAGTAATAATAACATATCCTCACATATGTTGATACATACAACACATACCACAACGGAAATACAACATCAATCATCGTTGCACAACGAGAAAGTAGATAATAACATAAATATGAGTAAAGTATCGACTTGATCTCCTCTTCTAAGCTCCAAGCAACTCTAAAGCTACTATGAAAATATACTCGGTCTGACCCGAGAATTAAGGAAAAAACGTATGGATCAATCTGGATTACATGAGTGAGGTAACTCAAATCACAAACATATTGCTTAACTTTAGAAAATCTTCTGAAAAAATGGAACTCTTGTAAGACACGACTACATATAAACATGACACATGTTTAACCATATGATAACCAAATCATTCATATCAAATCAAATGATATTATTATAATGTCTATCTTGAGATAAAATCCAGTTAAGAAAATAAAATCATATGCGATATCATAGAATTCTGCAGCCTATATGGCTATAAAATAGAAACTAGTTGGTTTGTATAGTGGAGAATGGACTCCATACAATTGGCAAGGTAAGGGACTACCTTCCTTACAGTACACTTCTAGAAGAATGTATAGAGGACTACCCATACTTACTGGTTTTCTGATGTCTGCTCCAAGCAAGACTGGTCCGCCTACATAGATCTGAAGGTGGTGCGTCATCTCAAATATGACATCACTCCGGTTTTCCGACCCAGTCCGAACGCGCTCAACATCATCATACTCGACATATAGAGAGTATTATATCTAGAAGGGTGATGAACACATCCTAATGGGCATGACTAACATAGCCAAATGACAGGCCATGTTTCGCCATTTCTAGGCGATGAGCTCAGAGGTAGCATATACCTTTCATTTCACAGCGCATATCATCTTTTAATGATACGTTGCCATTCCTCAAACACCAATTGACATTCATAAAAGCACAACCTTTGAGCTCACACATCTCTAAGAAGGGTGTTGAGCTGAAAGAAGTTGCCTTCTCTGCCACCAAACAGATGATCGTTTATAGAAATTGATATACATGGTCTAAGAAATGCAACGACATCCATCCATCCATATAAGTTATCTTGGAACAACACAAACCAAAGGACATCTTTTACCACATCCTTTCGGGAATCATCCCTAGGATTAGTAACAAAAAAATCTATCACATGTAGATCTCCATAGCGTGCGAACCACCGCTACATATATAATATATACATATATAACCCTGGTAGCTGGCCAGGACATCAGCAAGCAATCCTTTTCATTCTGAAGGCCCCGCCTTCACATCATAGTCATAAGCGTAGTCATAGTCATTGGGACACCTTTATGTAAGTTATGAATGTAAAACCAATTTGAATGGTTTCAGATCCATTTCGATTTCGATTCCTCGTACCAACGCATTATAATTTATAAAGGGAATTTAGGTGATGGTTGGTTCTTTAACCATCAACCATGTTTAAACATTCAAGCATATTAGCAGCATAAGCCCTTTTAATAAAATCATTAATTAAAATCATTTCAAAGATTCTTTAAAATCGATTTTATACGCATGTTTCATCAAAATAAGAATGTTACCATAAGAATTCGATACCGAAACCAAAGTAAGGTGAAGAGGCATTGCAATAAAGCCAACACTGAAATAGAAGTTTGGGGAGAGATCGATTGATACCAAATAAAGAAGAGACAGTGAAGCCAGCACCAACAATTGGAGGAAATACAAGCGAAACCGACACTAAGAGCTTGGAAGCAATAACAAGGGAACCAATACCAAAATAGCAGATCGATACCAAGGATTTAAAGGAGGATAGCCCCAAAACAATGGCTTTATATGTTATCAGCACCAACATAAGGGAGAAAATAGGTTGGTGCATATGCAAAAAAATATGGCAATAAAGGCACATTGCCGACACCAACATGCAGTGAACAGTTAGCTTGGTGTTGGCACCGAGGAATGAAGGCAAACGCATAGAGCCGATACCAAGAGAAGAGGGCTTCAAGCATGAAGACGATACCGAAAGCTAATCCATTAAATAGAAAGATGAATCCAAATTCTAAAAACGGGTATCATTGGAGGCAATACCAAGCACAAGAAACAGGAAGCACAAAACCAGAATCAAAATCTAATGAAACTGAATTCACTGAGGGAAAGAACAGATCCAGAAACAGATAAGATGAAAAAAAAGAGCACGCTATTGACACCAACAAGCTTGGTGTTGATATCATTCTCCAAAGGCGGGACCAAAGGTGCAAAGAGAAAAGCATATGAGCGACACTCATAAGCACCAGCGGCACATGATCGAAGCTGATACCGAAGCCAAAGACCATTGAGATGAGCCGACACCAAGTGGTTGGTGCGAAAGAAATATTTCCCAACCAGATGCTACAAAATCGGTCCAAATCCTCTACAAATAAGACCCCAAGGGTCACAATTTCGAGGACTTTTTTCCATTCCAAAATCTTTTACGCAATTCTTAGTCAAAACCCTAATTTAGAAATCGAATTGGGGATTTTCTCATCAATTGTAATACATTCATGAAAAATAAAGAAGGGAAATCGAGATCATACTTATTCTCGATTCTATAACCATATTGTGATCAAATTGGTTTAACATGGAGTTATCAACTAATCTCATATAAAAAAGATTCAATCGCAAGCATATCGGAAGGAGAATCATCGAACAGAATCAATGATTCTTCCCTCATGATTCACACTTGTGACTTAAAATTTTTGAGTATGTTTAACATATCATAACATTCAAATGACTTATTGTAGCCTTATAACTTAATAACTAAAACAATTAAGGCATATTGTGGGCTGGATCGATATGGAAGTATCACCTTTTGTTATGAAGGGCTATGAAACATCATCAAATGTGAACGTTGTGATATGTTAGCCTGTATCCTCTTAACACAATGTTCATTATTTTATCTTGAATCTAGGGTACACCTTTGTATCAAAGTTTCTTGTGCATATGAAATGGTCATAACATGGATACCCTCGAACCTTAATACAGGTACTTAGAATGTCATCACCAATATAACCTTGCTTTACTTACAAATGCACTGTTGATACACTCGAACGAGCGTAGCACTCACATTCAAGGGGAATCATCGATATTCTTGGAGATAATTAAATATTGATTAAATCAGAGGGCATCGTGTTTACACTCAGCATATCTTAAGTCGACCTACCTATTAAAGTCGTCCTCTAGATTTATCATCCTCTAATTTCATTACATATGTTCTATCAGTTCTCGATTTGGTGTCAGAGATCTTTTTCATTGACATTTTGGTGCTAGAAGGAGGGCTTGAACCTCTGCATTCTTGTCTTATTATGGATTGATTTGTGAATGTTTGCTTAAAGGTAGGATAAGATGAGATCAAAAGGATTAAGTAGAATTAATGATGAAAAAGCTCACATGACCACTTTCAAAGAAAATATAGCCCCATCATTCAACCCAAACACTGCTAAAGTAGGTGGACCCTCTATTCTAGCACAACCTCCAAACTCGAATTATATGGATGAGAATGCCATCAAGATAAAGGCTTTAGAACAAATGTTTCTTGAAATGCAAAATCTCCTACAAATTACTTGGGCATATAAGTCTTCAAAGAACACCGGACCGGGTCAAAGGAAAGAGGTCGAATCTCCAAGGAGAAACACACCCATCCTTCAATTTGGGAAAAAAAGGAGAAAATCAATTTGACTTCCTCCAAGTAAAAAAGACCCAATCTTTTTAGAAGTAGACCGCTAGGGAAACCAACACAGCAAAAACTAGGAGCAATATGGAAGCTTAACCACTGAATGATACAGTCCCAAAAGATCAAATTATGGTAATTCAAAAGCTTACTCCAAGGATATGGAAAAAAGGCTTTCAAAGACTTGCTTGAAAGCAAAGGACATGAACGGCCCTGATAAGCTCATCGCCATTCATTCGTGATTGATTGAGAATATTCCATTTTGGAAAGAGCTATACATCCATGGATGCAAGGACTTACAAGATTTTCATTTCCGAGTAGATAAATTCATCTGCATGGATGAATTATATTATTTGAAGAGCTTGGATTCCATGGAGAAGAAGGGAAATACGGATTTAATCGAAATCATAAATCTCAAGGCAGGAAATTCGGATTTGATAGAAATTAGGAAAAGCCAAAGTGGGTATATTCTAACACTAATTATATAGGCTTGAATCAACCCATCTCTTTTATATATCATGTTGCGAAGGAGAGAGCCAACATTCCAGTTTCTTTCAAAGCTAAAAATTGCCCAGAACTGTTCAATGAAGGAAAATATTGTGAGTATCATAAGACAAACGGGTATAGAACTGATAGTGCAAAGTGGTCGAGTGTATATTTAATAAGCTTATCTGGGAAGGACACCTAAAAGAGTACTTCTAAGACAAACAACAAACAACTTAGCATTTCGATGGACACCGGAAGATCTCAGCTAATGCGGTAGAGGTCCCAACTGAAGAGGGTCAGCTTAATATCGTCCCTCCAGTAAATCAAATAAATGGAGGACCACATCCAGCCGGGAATGGTCAAGCTGCCCAGAACCGATATTTGAAAGAGGCCCATGAGGGGATATTTTCCATTCAGGAAGAGCCACCGCTTAAGAATTCCCGATTTAACATCAAAGTGTACAACTTGGCGGCGTTGCCAAATGAGATGCAGAAGGGTGTCCATCATCCACTAAATGACCCTTTAATGATCACATCACAGATTGGGCTTTCAATGGTTTCAAAAATTCTTGTTGATACTGGAAGCGTAGTTAATGTGATGTTCAAGCATGCATTTGACCGAATAGGTCTTTTTGAACAGGGGCATAAGCCTAACAATGAACCCATCTTCGGGATCAACAACAAAGGGCCTACTCCGTTTGGGCAAATGAAGCTACTAGTACAGGTTGGATTTCCTCCTCTTTGCTAAACTTTCGAGGCTCGCTTTTTCATCATTGACCAGCCTTCTAACTACAACACATTTTTCTGTCATCCATCTCTTGATGAAGTGGATGCCTTCGTTTGATAAAAGTACCTCATGATGATGTTTCTAACCAAACAAGAATGGGGCACCATTAGGGAAACAATTCAACTCCCATAAACTGTACTTTGCTATTCTCGGCCAATATAAAAGGGAGTAATTTTCTTACTTTGACCCTTCTACAATTTTTTAGCCTTTAGATGACGGATTTCTACATCTGAATTCGAAGCTAAAATGAGAATCAATAAGACTAACTAGTGTGTGAATGATAAGTATAATCAATTGAGAAACAAAAGTAAAAGGGTTGAAGAAGTAAACTCAACCTAAGAAGGTGAAATCATAACAGAGTTAGATTCCCGAGGAGATACGGAAAGAATTAAACCCATAGAGGATTTGGACGAAATATGCGTAGATTCGACCGATTCGACTAATACCATCAAAAATAGGGAAGAGATTGGGAGGATTATTGAGAATATATCTGATTCAGTTTCTGCAACATAGTAAGGATGTATTCGCTTGGATCCATTCAGATATGATAGGGATCAAACCATCTATCATGAGCCATACTTTGAACAACAACCCAGCTGTAACTCCTATCCGACAAAAGAAAAGGCATTATCACAGGGACAGGTCAGGAGCCTTAAATGTGGAAGTAAAAAAATTACTTGCAAAAGGATTCATTAGAGAGGTCTTCTATCCTAATTTGTTATAAGCCAACCCGTTATTAGTAAAAAAAAAAAAAGTCAAATGACAAATGTATAACTTGTGTCGACTACACATATTTGAATAAAGCACGTATATAGGATTGATATCCCCTTTCCCGGATAGATCAGTTAGTTGACGCGACCAGTGGACACAAGTTGTTATCACTCATGGATGCCTACTTAGGATATAACCAAATCCCGATGTTCAAACCAGTTGAATAGCATACAAGCTTCATTACTGATTGGCATACATATTGCTATAAGGTAATGCCCTTTGGATTGAAAAGTGCTGGTGCTACATATCAAATACTGGTTAAAGAATGTTCCACGATCAAAAAGAGAGGAATATGGAGGTGTATGTGGATGACATGCTAGTAAATCAAACGAAGCAGAAAGTCAATTGGAAGATCTAAAAGAAATGTTCAATGTCTTAAGGGAATATCAAATGAAGTTGAATCCATAAAAATGTTCTTTTGGGGTTCAATCTGGAAAATTCCTGGGATATGATATCAGTGAATATGGGACTGAGGCTAGCCCTGACCAAATTAAAGCCATAAGGAATATAAATGAACCCAGGACAAGTAAAGAGGTTATGAGTTTAAATGGGAAAGTAGCAGCCTTGAATAGGTTCATTTCTAAAGCCACTGATAAGTGCATACCTTTCTTTGACATAATTAAGAAAAAGAAGAATTTTTAATGGAGTGAGGAGTGTAGAAAGGCTTTCCAGGAATTAAAAGATTATTTAGGAAAACCTCCAATTTTATCTAGACCCAAAAGTGGAGAAGACTTGTACCTTTACATGGATATTTCAGAGTATGTGGTCATCTTGGTTCTTATTAGGGAAAGAAACAGAATACAACTTCCAATTTATTATGTTAGCAAAAGGTTGAAGGATGAAGAAATCTGATATCCCGTAATAGAAAAGTTGGCCTACTGTTTGATACTTACAGCTTAGAAACTTAAAGGTTACTTTCAAGCACATCCAATTAAAGTTCTAACCAACTTTCCACTCAAACAAGTTTTTAGTAAATCGGAAATATCAGGAAAATTGGTCAAGTTCCAACAGCGAGCAGCAATCAAAGGACAAGCCTAAGCAGACTTTATTAATGAGTGTACAACCTTTGTTAAAGAACAATTGACAAAGGAAAATGATCTTAAGACCAAATGGAAATTATTTGTAGATGGAGCATCAAATGCCCAAGGAGTAGGGGCAGGATATGGGATATACCCCTGACAAGCACCATCTATGCTATGCAATAAAGCTTGGGTGTTCTGCAGCGAACAACGTGGCTAAATATGAATCAATGATAGTAGGGTTGAACCTATCCTTACATTTGAAACTACCCCAAATTAAAATCTTTAGTGATTCACAGCTAATGGCAAATCAGATAAGTAGACTTATCAAACCAAGAATGCCCGATTAGCATTAAACTTGAAGAAAATACTGAAAATGCTTACTTAATTTGAGGGCTTTTCTGTACATCAAATTCTGAAAAGGGGAAATTCTCAAACTGATTCTTTCGCAAAGTTGGCTAGCACTAGAGGAGCTCCCAAACCAACATTATACTAGTAGGATATTAAGAAAAAACCCAACATCGAACAAGAGATATCCATACCCGGAAAATAGTTGCTAGTTTTAACTAGATCTCAAGTCTTGGAAAAAGAAACCAAAAAGGAAAAAGGTATGGATGAAATCGCTATTGAAGAACCCATGCAATCTGAAATGGATTATCATTATGAAAACAGTTGAATGACTCCCATTATGGATTACCTCATAAATGGAACGCTACCCACTAATGAGCAAGAGTTTGGGAGGATTAAGCACCAAGCCCTAACATTTGTTATTATGAACAATACAATCTATAAGAAAGGGTATTCGCACCTCTACCTGAGATTTGTAAGCCTTGAGGATGGGCTCAAGTTATTAAAGGGAACACATAAGAGGTTTTGTGGAGACCATGCCAATGGAATCAAGTTAGCAAAAAAGGTTATGTGACAAGGCTTCTTTTGGACAGAAATGGTTAACTAGGCAATGAAGTATGTTAAGAAATATCAAAAAATGCCAAAGATATTCTAGAATATCTCGATTACCTCCAAGTGACTTAACCACAATCTCAAGCCCATGTCCTTTTGAAGTGTGGGGAATATATTTAATCAGACCCCTACCTGTATCTAAGGGAGGAGCTAATATATAGTGGTAGCAATCGACTACTTCTCAAAATGGCTAGAAGCGGAACCGCTCTCATACATCACGTCTAAAAAGGTGCTAAGATTTATGATAAAAAACATTGTCACTCGGTTTGGAACCCCCCATAAAAACGTATATGACAATGGAACACAATTTGAAAGTGAAGAATTCACATGATTTTGCAATAAAAATGGAATCATAAAGAGTTTCTCTTTCGTGGCACGTCCAAGGGCAAACGGAGCTGTCGAGGCTGCAAACAAAACCATAAAAACAATCTTAAAGAAATGGTGTAACACCCCACGCCCGCTATGGTCACTCTCTAAGGGAATGCCATAACATCGGTGGAGTATTTTGAGTGAATATAGAACAGAGTAATTACAGCAAGACAGATATAAGTAATACTTTGAAAATTTAAAACATCATTTCAATTGCAGCGGAAAATAAAACATGTCTGGTTACATCACAAAACCATAATAGAAGTCAAGTACAAATATCCATCCTGCTAAATAAAAATACATAATCCCAATACATGAACTGATAGCCATAATAGAAAAGGGTAAACTGAGCTCTACATCTAGGGTCCAAGCTCCAAGAGAGTAATAAAAGCAGCCTGATCAAAGCCCACTCGTGCTGGGCCCACTCTGAGAACCTGAGGGTTGGGAAAAAGATAAAAACAACGGGGTCAGACATAAGTCTGAGCGAGTCCTATAACTTTAACAATACAATCATTAAAGTAACCAGAGAAGACATAAACTTGACATACGGTAATGTCTGGGGATGAATGGCTACACTAAGCAGCTTGGTAGACTTAGGATAACTAAGATAACTGTAAAGACGCATTTACCCACCCAAGGATAATTACTACACTACACCACACCAGTCATTTCTACTTAAAGGTTGATCCCTCCCAAGGACTTAGAAAATTTCCCCAGTAGTCTCGTATACCCCTAGCTGACTACATAGGTGTTGTCTGCCCCTATCTCCACTAGGTGTAACCACTACTCCCAAATGATCAGCTCCCTACCGTAGATACCCGTGCCGGCCCCACAATGGGGTGTATCACTCCCCAAAGTGGCAACCCGATACAACAACGGTGCACGGCTTATATCTACACGATGCAACAACGTCTTACCTACCAGCCCGGGTCCACACACGCATATGAAACCCGTTGGACTTGCGTTGCCACCGCTACCCCGTTTGGCCTCTTATAGTCAAGCCCAGTACGCGTGTCCCGTCCTCGACATGGGTCGAGCCCAATAAGATACATATGGGTTACTGGTTGAAATGGGCCCCCACAAGCTACCCACCTAAGCTTGTCCCTTTTTCTAGTGCATCCCACTTAACCCTTTAATCATGTTTAATTACATGTTTCCACTTTGGTTAAGTATTCTAATCGTATTTTCTATTGCCACCCAAGGCAACCACTAGATTTCCACATGCCACCCAAGGCACCCACTTAACCCCTCATGTCCCTCTACATGCTAATATGGTTAAGTGTTTCTTAATTAATTAATTAAGATCATGACCTCATAAAGACCTCTCACATTAGACCGTCTTTTATGACTGCTGGATATGCCGGTTGGTTCCGGGCAGACTTCTGTCATCAAAAGGGTCTAACCTCGTGTCTTTACTTTAATCACGTATTTAATTTATGACTAAGACCTCTCACATTGGGCCAATCATTTGTAGCCGCTGGATGGCCGGTCGGTTCCGGGCAGACTTCCGCTACAAAAGGGTCCAACCTCGTGTCTTAGTTGATTAATTACACCTAATTAATCACCTCCATAATTAATTATCCCTAATTAATTACACATTTTTCATAACATGGGTAGACCTAACTCAATAGGTAAATTCCCATGGGGTAGACCTAACTCAATAGGTAAATTCCCACTTATGTTAATTTATTTTTATGGTATGCTTAATCATACCCAATCATACTTTTATTAACATATTTATTAACCCCATCGTTCCCCACGTAAATCGTTCTCATTTCATGACATAATAAAGGGAAGATCCATCACAAATATCATGGGTTTAACCAAATCTTAGCATATAACTTTGTCATGGGTTAAGAGGATGTCAACTTGCATATATGAGCATATATTAACCCAACTACATTTAACCCAAACTTGCATATTATCATACACATGACTTGCATAACATGTTGCATATGAACTTGCATATTATCATACACATATCTTGCATAACATGTTGAACTTGCATATAAGCATTCTCATAACTTACATAACATGTTAAACATGCATTTAAGCATACACATAACTTGCATAAGCATTCTCATACTTGCATAAGCATGCATAACTTGCATATCATGTTAAACTTGCATTTAAGCATATACATAACTTGCATAAGCATTCTCATACTTGCATAAGCATGCATAACTTGCATATCATGTTAAACTTTGCATTTAAGCATATACATAACTTGCATAAGCATTCTCATACTTGCATAAGCATGCATAACTTGCATATCATGTTAAACTTTGCATTTAAGCATATACATAACTTGCATAAGCATTCTCATACTTGCATAAGCATGCATAACTTGCATAACTCACTTGTTAAACATGTATAAACCCACTTGTTAAGTATGCATAAACCCACTTATTAAACATGCATAAACCCACTTGTTAAATATGCATAAACCCACTTATTAAACATGCATAAACCCACTTGTTAAACATGCATAAACCAACTTATTAAACATGCATAAACCCACTTGTTAAATATGCATAAACTTAGGAAAACATAGAGTAGCATATCATTACAAATGATTCAAACTCACTAATCCGCATTCAAGACCATAAGTCTCATTACCCCTAATCTACTTACTTTAGCAATTGATGTTAAAGTGATAGAAACTCACCAAAACCAAGATTAGCAAACTTATGGAGTAGAACTAGTTGCTAAATATGAAGAAGATGATGATTAGGGGTTGATTAGCTTGCAACTTCCTTCATAAACTAGTGGAGGCTCCTCTTAAGTTTGATTTTGGCGGCATGAGGCCATCATTTCTATTTTTAGTATGGATTAGGCTTGCATTAGGGTGTATTTATAGGATTAGGGTGTGTTTTAGACCATAGGATTAGCCCTAGGTTAGATTAGGTCCGTCAGATTTAGGAAATCTCTAGAACCCAGCCCAGCCCTAGCCAGAAAACCAGTCCTGGTGCACCCAGGCCCTCTGGCTCGACACGCCGTGTCGACTGGCAAGTCGACAGGGCAGTCGACAGCCCAGTCGACAGGCCTGTCGACAGCCCTGTCGACATGGGTATGGCGGGAAGTTTCCCGCCTGGCCCCCGCTGGCTCCAATTTCAAAATCTGTTTTTAACTTGATTTTTCTGCCAACTTCATTGGGCCATAACTGGGCCATACGGACTCCGATTTACAAAATTTCGGACTCTATTTCGCGTATTTTTCCGAGACGAACGCAATAACGCAGCCCGTTTCCCCCAATTCTCATATTTCTGCAATTAGTGAATTTTAGCATTAACTGAAATATGGGGTGTTACATTCTCCCCTCCTTAAAGGATTTCGTCCCCGAAATCTCTAAGCTAAGGAGAATGCATATCCTACCATCCAAACAACCATCTACTCAATCCATCAAACACGGGCATCCATTGTCCTTAAAACAATTTCTAATGATGTATGAGCATATGCAAAGAGTGTGTGTATATGTTCCCTATCTAATGTATGAACATATGCAAACCATGATAGTGCCATGCATCCATTATGTATGCGAGAGAATCCTATCGACACATACAATATCTACATGAGTGCACAATCATTCACCAAAATGCATCATCCATATGATAACACAATCATTATACATCCATAAATATAGTTTCCTACACACAATTTTATGCAATATGCAATATGAAGTGATTGAGCCGATCTAGTGCCTAGAGTGTGTGTATATGCATCCCCGAGCAACCACTAGCAAACACTTGCATCCACTTGCATCCATCAACCATAACATGTCTCAAACACATGTTTCAACCATAGGTTTACCCTATCTAAAGGTCAAACAGTACTAACGAGAGGACATACTAAAGATAAGATAAGTACTAGACAAACGATAAAGGAGAAGTTAAAGACATACCCTTAAAAAGAAATGGGTACAATGAACGCATCATCGCTTCCGTCTCCCAAGTTGCGTCGCTCTCATCTTCTCCCCATTGCACTTTGACTAGTTGAACCTCTCTGTTTCTCAACTTCCTAGTCTCTGACCCAAGGATGCGAGTAGAAGCTCGTCGAATCGTTGCATCACGTTCTACTTCCACTTCTCTAAGCAAGCTTGGCTCTACCACCTCTGCAGTTTCATGTAAGCACGTCCTCAAATGGGACACATGGAATACATCATGTACACCACTAAGTCTGTCGGGCAACTCCACTCTATATGCCATCCGTCCAATCCTTTCCTTAATAGGAAATGGCCCCACGAACCTTGGTGCTAACTTCCCAACAGATCCAAAGCGAACCACATTTCGTAACGGAGACACTTTGACAAAGACCATGTCCCCAACTTCAAACTCAAGATCCGTCCTTCTCTTGTCCGCATAAGATTTTTGCCTATCCTGCGCTGCTTTCATCCTTCTTCGAATCAAGTCAATCTTCTCAGAAGTCTCCCTAATCATATCAGGCCCAAGCAAGATCTTATCCGTAGATTCCCACCAACATGTAGGTGATCGACAAGGCCTTCCATAGAGAGCTTCGAAAGGAGCCATACCAATACTGGACTGAAAGCTGTTATTATATGCGAACTCCACCAATGGAAGATGCTCTTCCCATGTACCTCCAAAATCTAAGATACAAAGCCTCAAAAGGTCTTCTAGAACACGATTCACCCTCTCAGTCTGGCCGTCCGTCTGAGGATGATATGCGGTGCTCAGACACAATTGAGTCCCCACTGCTTCTTGCAAACTTCTCCAGAACTCGCTAGTGAAGATAGGATCTCGATCACTCACTATGCTAGAGGGTACCCCATGCAATCGAACTATCTCACGAAGATATACAGAAGCTAGCCATGGAGCGGTCCTCTTGCTCTTCACAGGTATGAAATGGGCGCTCTTAGTAAGTCTGTCTACCACCACCCAAATTCTCGTATTACCCTTTCTCGATCTGGGTAACCCGTCAATAAAATCCATCGAGACACTATCCCACTTCCATTGCGGAACTTCCAATGGGTGAAGCAACCCACCTGGTTTCTTTTGCTCCGCCTTCACTTGTTGGCACACCAAGCATCGAGCGACATACTCGGCCACATCTTTCTTCATACTGGCCCAGAAGAACACCCTCTTCATGTCCTGGTACATCTTGTCCCCACCGGGATGAATGGTCATCCTAGAACGGTGTGCATCATCAAGAATAACCTTCCTCAAACCCTCGTCTTGCGGTACACAAAGTCTACCGTCTCTACGCAAGCACCCCCTATCGTCCAGGGTGTACCTACTCAAATGGCTGGACGACTCCCCCCTTATGAGCTTCTCCACCAACTCAACCAACTATGGGTCGTCCCTCTGTGCTTCTCCAATCCGCCCCAAAAGAGTAGGTCTAACCTCCAAGGAAGCTATCAAACCGGGTACATAATCAACGGAAGGTCTGAAATCAAACATCGAGATAAATTCCAAGCTTCGTTGTTCCACGAACAATGGACTCAAGGACAACCTTTTTCTGCTCAAGGCGTCCGCCACCACGTTACCCTTGCCAGGGGTATACGCTATCTCGAAATCATAGGATGCTAAGAACTCCATCCACCTTTGCTGTCTCAAATTCAAATCCTTCTGAGAAAACAAGTACTTCAATGATTTGTGGTCAGTGAATAATTCGAATCTCTCACCAAGAAGATAATGGCGCCAAATCTTAAGCGCAAAAACAATAGCGGCCAACTCTAAATCATGGGTAGGGTAATTTTTCTCATGCACTCTCAACTGCCTTCCACCATAGGCTATTACCCTTCCCTCTTGCATTAAGACTGCGCCCAGTCCTGTCCTACAAGCATCGGTATAGACCACAAATGGCTACCTCCCATCCGGCAACACTAAAACTGGAGCAGTGGTTAAAGCTCTCTTTAACCGTCGGAACGCATCATCACAATCTACGTCCCATGCGAAAACAAGATTCTTCTTCGTTAAGCGGGTTAATGGGGCTGATATCTTCGCGAAGTCTTTAATAAACTTCCTATAATAACCCGCCAACCCCAAGAAACTTCTTACTTCGGTAGCATTCTTCGGAACCTTCCAATCCTGAATTGATACTACCTTCGCGGGATCCACAGCTATCCCTTCCTTGGAGACCACGTGCCCCCAATAACCGCACTTCCTTCCTCCAGAAGTGACATTTAGAGAATTTAGCCTTAAGGCTATGTGCTCGAAGAGTCTTCAATACCTCCCCAAGATGTAGGGCATGCTCCTCTTCACTCTTAGAAAATACTAAGATATCATACACAAAGACCACCACGAATTTATTAAGGAACTCCCTGAACACCTTACTCATCAAATCCACAAAGTATGCAGGGGCGTTCGTCAACCCAAATGGCATCACCAGCCACTCATAGAAACCATCCGGAGTCCTAAAGGCAGTCTTGTCTATGCTATCCTCAGCCACCCTCAACTGATGAAACCCCGTGGCTAAGTCCAACTGAGAAAATACTGAAGCGCCAACCAACTGATCGAAAAGATCATCAATCCTCGGCAACGGGTGTCTATTCTTCTTTGTGAGCTTGTTGAGTTCTCTATAGTCTACACAAAGTCTGAGGGACCCATCCGCCTTTGTAGCAAATACTACTGGAGCACCCCACTCCGATATACTCCATCTTATGAACCCCTTCTCAAGCAACTCCCCTACTTGCTTATGGAGTTCCCTCCTCTCACGAGGAGCCATGTGGCGCACTGGTAAAGATACAGGTTTAGCATTATCCACCAGATATATTCGGAAGTCAATCTCCCGCTTCGGGGGTAAGCCCTTCACCTCCTCAAACACATCCGAGTATTCCCGGACCACTCTAACAGATTGCAAACTCTCGACCGAAGCGTCAAGCGATTCAAGATAACTTAGCATAACAGAATCCATGGGATTACAAGAGATCTCGAGAGTGTTGCCCAAGCGGGTCATGAGCCTAACAACTCTCCTTTCGCAATCAAGAACGGCACCATTACTGGATAACCAGTCCATGCCCAAAATCAACCCATAGCCCGTGAAGCCCAACACAAAAGCATCACATCTAAACTCAATGCTAAGTATAGAAATCTTCAAACCCAAACATATCATGGACAAATAAGTGGAGCCCCCAATTGGGTTTGAAACAACCAAGGGATCATCTACCAGACTGGTGTCTAAGTGCAGTGACTCGACTAATGATGATGAGATAAACGAATGCGATGCGCCAGAATCAAACAATGTTCAGACAGGATGATCAAATAGAAAAACCAAACTTTCAACGGAAATAGTTCTACCTCTTTCCTGAATCGGTGGGACCGCGAGAGCCTGTACTTGCCCCCTAGCCTGACCCGGTGCCATAAGAGCTTGCACCTGTCCTCCTGAGGTAGACCCCGTCCTTTGCCCCTTCTTAGGACAGTCTTTCACTAGATGCCCTGCTTCGCCACAGTGGAAGCAGCCAGTCTTCTTCTTCTTGCGACAATCCTTGCTTAGGTGGCCAGGTGTCCCACAATTGAAACACTTCTTCTTCTTGCCCTTGCCACCGTTGCCTTTCCCACCTTTATTTTGCTGTTGTTGCTGAGGTTTCTTTTGATCTCCCTTCTTCTCGGGTGCCTTATTAGCATTGGGACCCTTCTCTTCTTCATGCATGAGTGCCATGTCAACTAGTTTCTCGAAGGTGGCCCCCATAGGGATATGAGTCATAGCCAACCCATGCATTGGTTCATTCAAGCCTTTCACGAACCTCAAAGCCTTCTTCTCCGGTGTATTCACCATGTCTAGGCCAAACCTTGCCAATTGATTAAACTTGTTGACATATTCCTTCACTGAGAGATTTCCTTGCTTTAGGGTCAAGAATCTTTCCATATACAAGTTTTCCTCCGCCCTTGAGAGAAACTTTGCCACAAATCTTTGCCTAAAATCCGCCCAAGAGTCAACGGGGCGTTCTCCATTAGTGACCTCCCACCAGAATGAGGCCTCTCCTTTCATTAACCAAGCAGCTAACTTGACTTTCTTTCCTTCTTCCATCTCAAAGATATCTATCAACTCTTCCACCTCCTTAAGCCAATCTCTAGCCTCCACAAAAGTTTCAGATCCTTGAAAAGGTTTTCCTCCCATAGCTTTAAATTCCTTGCAAGTCTTAGCAAAAGTATCCGTGCGAGGAGGAGGGGGAGGAGGAAGATCGAGTGCTACGGTTGGTGGAGGAACATTTGCTAGACCCGCAGTGGTGGCCCTAGCCTCCATCAATCTCCTATACCATACTGGTATCGTTACACCCTCCGGAAAGTTAAGATCCTCAGCCATGCTGAAACGAAAAAGGAAAGATTCAAAACGGAGAATTCGAAAGATAAAGATATGGCAATCAGGGATTATGCTTTTCTTTCAAAAACTTTTCTCTTTAAAGACATGTTTTTGAAAATATCTCTTCCAAAAATGTTTTTAGAAAAATAGTTTTCTAAAAATTTTATCTGTTCCGGTAACCTTTGCTCTGATACCACGTGTAACACCCCACGCCCGCTATGGTCACTCTCTAAGGGAATGCCATAACATCGGTGGAGTATTTTGAGTGAATATAGAACAGAGTAATTACAGCAAGACAGATATAAGTAATACTTTGAAAATTTAAAACATCATTTCAATTGCAGCGGAAAATAAAACATGTCTGGTTACATCACAAAACCATAATAGAAGTCAAGTACAAATATCCATCCTGCTAAATAAAAATACATAATCCCAATACATGAACTGATAGCCATAATAGAAAAGGGTAAACTGAGCTCTACATCTAGGGTCCAAGCTCCAAGAGAGTAATAAAAGCAGCCTGATCAAAGCCCACTCGTGCTGGGCCCACTCTGAGAACCTGAGGGTTGGGAAAAAGATAAAAACAACGGGGTCAGACATAAGTCTGAGCGAGTCCTATAACTTTAACAATACAATCATTAAAGTAACCAGAGAAGACATAAACTTGACATACGGTAATGTCTGGGGATGAATGGCTACACTAAGCAGCTTGGTAGACTTAGGATAACTAAGATAACTGTAAAGACGCATTTACCCACCCAAGGATAATTACTACACTGCACCACACCAGTCATTTCTACTTAAAGGTTGATCCCTCCCAAGGACTTAGAAAATTTCCCCAGTAGTCTCGTATACCCCTAGCTGACTACATAGGTGCCGTCTGCCCCTATCTCCACTAGGTGTAACCACTACTCCCAAATGATCGGCTTCCTACCGTAGATACCCGTGCCGGCCCCACAATGGGGTGTATCACTCCCCAAAGTGGCAACCCGATACAACAACGGTGCACGGCTTATATCTACACGATGCAACAACGTCTTACCTACCAGCCCGGGTCCACACACGCATATGAAACCCGTTGGACTTGCGTTGCCACCGCTACCCCGTTTGGCCTCTTATAGTCAAGCCCAGTACGCGTGTCCCGTCCTCGACATGGGTCGAGCCCAATAAGATACATATGGGTTACTGGTTGAAATGGGCCCCCACAAGCTACCCACCTAAGCTTGTCCCTTTTTCTAGTGCATCCCACTTAACCCTTTAATCATGTTTAATTACATGTTTCCACTTTGGTTAAGTATTCTAATCGTATTTTCTATTGCCACCCAAGGCAACCACTAGATTTCCACATGCCACCCAAGGCACCCACTTAACCCCTCATGTCCCTCTACATGCTAATATGGTTAAGTGTTTCTTAATTAATTAAGATCATGACCTCATAAAGACCTCTCACATTAGACCGTCTTTTATGACTGCTGGATATGCCGGTTGGTTCCAGGCAGACTTCTGTCATCAAAAGGGTCTAACCTCGTGTCTTTACTTTAATCACGTATTTAATTTATGACTAAGACCTCTCACATTGGGCCAATCATTTGTAGCCGCTGGATGGCCGGTCGGTTCCGGGCAGACTTCCGCTACAAAAGGGTCCAACCTCGTGTCTTAGTTGATTAATTACACCTAATTAATCACCTCCATAATTAATTATCCCTAATTAATTACACATTTTTCATAACATGGGTAGACCTAACTCAATAGGTAAATTCCCATGGGGTAGACCTAACTCAATAGGTAAATTCCCACTTATGTTAATTTATTTTTATGGTATGCTTAATCATACCCAATCATACTTTTATTAACATATTTATTAACCCCATCGTTCCCCACGTAAATCGTTCTCATTTCATGACATAATAAAGGGAAGATCCATCACAAATATCATGGGTTTAACCAAATCTTAGCATATAACTTTGTCATGGGTTAAGAGGATGTCAACTTGCATATATGAGCATATATTAACCCAACTACATTTAACCCAAACTTGCATATTATCATACACATGACTTGCATAACATGTTGCATATGAACTTGCATATTATCATACACATATCTTGCATAACATGTTGAACTTGCATATAAGCATTCTCATAACTTACATAACATGTTAAACATGCATTTAAGCATACACATAACTTGCATAAGCATTCTCATACTTGCATAAGCATGCATAACTTGCATATCATGTTAAACTTGCATTTAAGCATATACATAACTTGCATAAGCATTCTCATACTTGCATAAGCATGCATAACTTGCATATCATGTTAAACTTTGCATTTAAGCATATACATAACTTGCATAAGCATTCTCATACTTGCATAAGCATGCATAACTTGCATATCATGTTAAACTTTGCATTTAAGCATATACATAACTTGCATAAGCATTCTCATACTTGCATAAGCATGCATAACTTGCATAACTCACTTGTTAAACATGTATAAACCCACTTGTTAAGTATGCATAAACCCACTTATTAAACATGCATAAACCCACTTGTTAAATATGCATACCCACTTATTAAACATGCATAAACCCACTTGTTAAACATGCATAAACCAACTTATTAAACATGCATAAACCCACTTGTTAAATATGCATAAACTTAGGAAAACATAGAGTAGCATATCATTACAAATGATTCAAACTCACTAATCCGCATTCAAGACCATAAGTCTCATTACCCCTAATCTACTTACTTTAGCAATTGATGTTAAAGTGATAGAAACTCACCAAAACCAAGATTAGCAAACTTATGGAGTAGAACTAGTTGCTAAATATGAAGAAGATGATGATTAGGGGTTGATTAGCTTGCAACTTCCTTCATAAACTAGTGGAGGCTCCTCTTAAGTTTGATTTTGGCGGCATGAGGCCATCATTTCTATTTTTAGTATGGATTAGGCTTGCATTAGGGTGTATTTATAGGATTAGGGTGTGTTTTAGACCATAGGATTAGCCCTAGGTTAGATTAGGTCCGTCAGATTTAGGAAATCTCTAGAACCCAGCCCAGCCCTAGCCAGAAAACCAGTCCTGGTGCACCCAGGCCCTCTGGCTCGACACGCCGTGTCGACAGGCAAGTCGACAGGGCAGTCGACTCCCCAGTCGACAGGCCTGTCGACAGCCCTGTCGACATGGGTAGGGCGGGAAGTTTCCCGCCTGGCCCCCGCTGGCTCCAATTTCAAAATCTGGTTTTGCATTTCTAAATCTGTTTTTAACTTGATTTTTCTGCCAACTTCATTGGGCCATAACTGGGCCATACGGACTCCGATTTACAAAATTTCGGACTCTATTTCGCGTATTTTTCCGAGACGAACGCAATGACGCAGCCCGTTTCCCCCAATTCTCATATTTGAGATTATTTATTCTGCAATTAGTGTATTTTAGCATTAACTGAAATACGGGGTGTTACAAATGGCTAAATCAAGCTAAGGGAAATTGGGCAGATGAGTTTCCATTAGTACTTTGGGTATATAGAACTTCTGCTAAATAAGCAACGGGACACCCCATATTCTCTAACATACGGATGTGAGGCTATGCTTCCAATCGAAGTTGAAATTACCTCGCACAGAAGAATAGCTTATGCATTCGATCCAAATCAAGAGTTGAAAAACGAATCCTAAGACCTAATACAAGGGTTAAGGGAGGAAGCTACTATTAGAACAACTGAATATCAAAGAAGAATCACAAATTATTTCAACTCGAGAGTAAGAATGGGAACATTCTAAAAGGGAGATTAAGTCTTACGAAGGTTAATGGAAAATACTAAGAATCCGACAAATGGACCCCTTGGTCAAAACTGGGAAGGACCCTTAATCGTTCATCAGGAACCCATGCCCAAAACATATCGATTCTACAAACCAAATGGTGATCTAGTATCTAGAATATGGAATCTAGAACATCTGAGACCATACTTTTCAATAGTAAATGGATAAAAGAAGGTCTTCTTAAGAATGTCCACATGGTCGGGGGAATAGAAACTCCTTAAAAATTTGGAACCAACCAAAATGGGTAAAGTTACACACGATGGTAAAGATAACCTTGTCTGTGCCAAGATGTCCAGGACAAGGCACCTCCTGGAGGGAGGTTGTGTGTAAGCCATTAGCCGTGTCCAAACCAGAAAGGACCAGGTAAATGCATAAAAATAGTAAGCCTTTGTTTGCGCCATCAATGGCCAGGTCAGAGCATCTAAACATTTAAAGCATGCCCTGCCTCTGCTCTAAAGATGAGCACGCCCTGCCTCTGCTTCGATTACGCACGTCCTGCCTCTGCTCTAGAGATGAGGACGCCCTACCTCTGCTTATGTCTTTGTCTCGTAGAAGGGAACGAAAGCTCAAAGAGAGCACTTTAAGCATGCTCTGCCTCTGCTCTAAAGATGAGCACGTCCTACCTTTGCTTCGAATAAGCACGTCATGCCTCTGCTCTAGAGATGAGCACGCCTTACCTCTGTTTATGTCTTCGTCCCGCAAAAGGGAACAAAAGTTCAAAGGGAGACTCTGAGCATGCAGTTACCTCTGCTTACATCTCATCCCGTAGAAGGGAAAAAAAGCTTGATAGGAGCACTGTAAGCATGCATTTGCCTATGCTTACGCCTCATCCCGCATAAGGGAACTAAAGCTCAAAGGGAGCGCTTAAAGAACGTCCTACCTCTGCTTTAAACACTAAGCCTGAAATAGGCACTAAAACTTAAATACATGAATCTGGGTTTCAGGACTTCTATTTATTATTGCTAGAGGTGGATTTCTGGTCTTTTATTATAAATACCTGAATCTGGGTTTCGGGTCTTCTATTTGTTATTACCAAAAGTGTATTTCTGGTCTTCAATTATTAATACTCAAATATGGGTTTCAGGACTTCTATCTATTATTGCCAGAGGTGGATTTTTGGTCTTCTATTATTAATCTCTGAATCTAGGTTTTGATTCTTCTATTAGTAATACCCAAATCTGGGTTTCGGGTCTTCTATTTATTATTGCCAAAGGTAGATTCTGGTCAACTATTATTAATACTCGAATCAGGTTTTCGGGACTTCTATTATTGCCAGAAGTGGATTTATGGTATTCTATTATTAATACCCAAATCTGGGTATCGGGTCATCTATCTATTATCACCAGAAGTGAATTTCTGGTCTTCTATTCACTACAACAAAATATGATATTTATAACGCTTTTTAATAACATATTTTTCTGGACTGTTATTAATTACACTTAATTCTTTCTTTAGCCTTTAATTTTTTTGGTAATAAGAGTCTAACGCGGTGTAACGCTGGCTTCTATTCAAGGCCACTTCACAAATAATTATTCATCTCCCTGCAAACCCTTCCTCCATAGCCACATCTCACAAATTATCTAACAATTGCCGAAAACGTGGTCCATCTCCAATCTCCTTACGGTCTCCCTCCAAAACTCCTTCCATCTCCGATTTCGGTCGAAGCTTCGGCGGCGCTTTTCTAGTATTCGATTTGGATTTTGGTAAGCATTCCCTATTATTTGTTTGTGTATGTTGTAGATCTGTATTTACGATTATGGAATCAATTTGGATTTATGATTTTAGGGTTGCGATCTGAATTCACGATTATCTGATTCAGTTTACAATTTTCAATTTGCAATCTGATTCAATTTATAATCTTCCACATTATTATTACCTTTCCCTCAAAGAAAATATGGTTGACATTTACCGATTTATCATTAACTTCCTACTGCAATTTTATGTAGGTCATTGTTACTGATACTGCAAAACCCAGTTGTTCTTACAAAGTCATGATGCAAATAAACATTATGAATCATTATTTAAATCTAATATTTTACTTCTAAACAATGGTATCACAGATATCCACATCTAGGAGTTGAACCGACGGAAATGCAAATCTAACATAATAATTTGATATCAAAGTCAACCAAACCTTTGTAGATCATTCACTGCTGTGGGCTTCAAGCTATCATTGTATGTATGTATATGCATCTATAATATATTTGTATGTGTATATCTAACATGATATATTTGTATGTATATAATTTAACTCATATATGTATCAACGTCATAAATATACATATTTACACTCATATTTCGTTAAGCTGCCATTCATTACTATAGAAATATGCTATATGTATTGTTTACTTTGAAAATATGCTATATCTATAGTTTACTTTGATAATATGCTACATATATTTTATTGGTCGATTTTTGGAATCTACTACTCCGATCGTGTCGGCACATTAGATGGTGAGATTGAGTTAGAAGGAGTTGAAGATGTTAAGTTATTTTGCGTCTAATACGTGAGTTTTCATGCGTGGAGGTTGTAAAGTTTGAGAAATGTGAAGTTGATTTTTTTTCTATAAAGTTAGTTCGTTTGTTATTTTACTTGTTGAGTTTGGGAATGCAGTAGAAGGCTAAAGAAGTAGCAAATTGGAAAATCTTTGGGCTTCGTTGTTTCATTTGAATACAATTATTGGTTTATTTGAATATAGGTGAGGGTAAGAAGAGGGAGAGGATCAGAGAATGCACAACCAAGCACATTTTATTATCTTTGAGATCTATGGGAGTTTTATAATGAGTGGAGCGCTTTTGGAAATGGTGTCCCTTTAATATTGGATGGTGAAGATGAAGTTGCTTAGTGTTATGTGCCATATTTGTCAGGGATTCAATTGTTTGTGGATGCTTAGGCATTCTCTAAAATCAAATGTATGTGCATTTATTTTAAATAAATAGTTAACTAGAATGTTGGTATTGGAACTTGATTTTAGTTTCATCGCATGGACTTTGGTTTAGTTTTGACCATCTAGCGTGTTAGATAAAGGTTTGTGATTGAGTTAGCGTTTTTCCCCATGCTATGCCCTTTATAATCGTTTTATAGATGGTTAATATGCCTTCTATGTTTGATTAAGTTTAATCTGTTCATGGTTGTCTCAGTATGCTTGATGGACCAAGGTTGAGTTATGCAAAGTAACCATTGGGTAACATGCGTATTGTGATTCCTTTTGAAACATATTTACAGTTTATGTACGAAAACAAACAAACAAATTTATTCTTGTAGTTCTTTAGGTTTCCTTATTGAATTACCATTATGCGTTGAATCAACATAAGAATGAAGCTCTGAATTGAGGTTGATTGATAGAATACAAAACAAATGTGTAGCGTATTAAGCCTAAAGGAGTAGATGTTTACAAAGTCAATCCAAGCAAGGTCATAGGTGGCTGGACTTTTTTCTTGTACAAAATAAAACACATCCAAAATGCATATATGTGGTTTGTTTATTATCTCATGTACATTGAGTTTATGCTCACCGGTGGTTACCAAGCTAATTCTGGCTACTGATTTATTTCTAATTATTAGCATTTGAGGCAATAGTTATCGTGATTTTGTTATTTGTTTCTAACACTGTTGAAACTGTAAATGGATATTGGAACAGTAGTTGATATTGTGCTTGTTAGGATTATGTGTTTCATAAAATTTGTATGGCAAAACCTGGCACAGATGTTAATGTTTCACCTGTTAAAAAAAAATTACATTAACTTGCAATGTAATTTAATCTTAGCATAATAGTGTTCAGCAAAAATATTGAAGATAAGCAATGGGTTGTCTTGAAACTCAAACTTGTTATCAAAACTTCAAATCTAATGAATAAAATGCATCTGATGCCACTAACCCAAACACACTTGGTCTGACCACAGTTCACTGAGCTTATGTTTCTAATTTTGTTTTGTTTGCATTTTTGTCAAAATTAAATATCATTGCTGCCATGCCGACATAAAAATATAATAGGTATAACTACTTTATAATGTTGTAGGGTACTATATAACTTGCTGAATTACAAATGCAGGGTTTCAAGGTGACTAAACCAAGCATGTGGAGACCTGCACTGAATGGGAAAGCAGTTTCAACAAACCGGAATCATGCCAGTGTTGGACAGTTCATGTCAACGCATCAAAGCGTTGGTGTTCAACTTGCGCATCTCAGTCGCGATGCCTTAGCAGTTGTCCATATATGTCTTGAAATCCAAGTTCGATAACTTTGCGAATTTTGGATTTGTAATAATGCATGCATATCTGTAAAATTTAGGGTGCAGCAAGGCATATTACCAAACAAAAAAAGAATGTGGAAGTGGAATCTGTGGGTGCAGCGGGAAATTCTGGATCAAATCAAGGAGCGGTGAAAAAATATTTCCGTCTTGAGGTGACATCAATTGCATTATATATAATTAATATTTCTTCATATATTTCCAAATACATCTAATGTATTATATGCTCTATGAATGTGCATTTTAGATTATCAAGATGATGTGGTCGGTGGACTTATCATACTGAGACCACAATAGTCAACCTTTTTTTAATGCAGAGAGGTGCATATATAGTCATACATTATGCTTATGGTTCTGTTTTTAACATCTGTCAATTTTAAAATACACATTCCTCCCTTTCTGAAACTAGTTTTAAAATGACAGCATGTTTGTATGTTTTAACATACTTTTAGAAAAAAAATGCAGATGGTTGATTTTATCAAAAAGAGAAAAAAGGTCGTTTTGATAATTGAATCTCCACATGTTCACAATCGCTAGGTAACTTCTGTTACTATGCATATACTCAGTTTTGTTTAAATAATTTTCTTACCATTTGAAATTCCGAGTAAAAATAAATGGAAATTTGTTCAAATTTGTTTTTAGTTTCCTAATAAGACGCATAATGCTAACGAACCAAAACTCAATCAGTGGAGTGAAAACATGGTTATGTGCCAGTGTTGAATATATTGTTCCATTTATAAGGACAAATTTTGTGGTTAAGTATAAATATATTGTTCCATTTATAACTCCAAAACCGTCTGCCTTCCATAAAAGATATCAATTTTTATCATATGAAAATAACTAATGTATAAACTCTAATGAGCAGTTGAATTGAAGAACCAGCATTAATCACATTTAAAAAGGTCTAAGTCTAACTTACGTGAATAGGGAAAGTTAAGAGCCAAAACTTTATTCATCACGTTTCTACTGCACTTCTTCCTTTTACGTGCCATTAAATGCTATAAGAGATAAGCCCAATTCGAACGGTAGGTCAGCTGACCTGTGCATTCAATTATTGGATCCAGCGTGGAGCCGAGAAGGATGATGTTCAGCTGGCTACATCAGTTGCCTATCTTTTATCACCCACGATACATTTTCTTTTAAATCAAATAGGTATTAGTTTTCCAAGAATGGATAAAGGAGGAGGGAGAAAGAGGGATAATATTAATGGTTACATTCAATTTCAGGTTATAGAAGAGGCTGAGTTGGACTGTCAAACAAAGATATGCAGTAAAGATTGATGCTAACATAATTTTTTCGTGCACGTGCTCTGTGTTGGCTGATGAGGTGTTGGGATTTAGTTAGACAGGCATACGCAGGCGGTATTTTGTGGAGCACGCAGGAATGAGGTATAAAATGAATCACAATTATCGAACATTTAATTTATATAATCTGGGTACATTGAACTTCCTCCAACCGAGGTAACAAACATCCGAATAGCCTTTTTTCCCCTAACTAATTACACATGCTTTTGTTATCCAGTATTTTTTTAGATATTTCCAAAACCATAGTTACTGTAATTGAAAGTATTTATTTTTGTTCCAAATGATATTGAGCCGTGTATCATTGTTAGACAACAAATGCATTATAACTTCTGCCATAATTTGGTGCACTTCATGTATTCAGCCCAAGGCCACTGGATTTATTTAAAGTTACATGTATGAGGCATGTATAACATCTGCCCCCAACGATCACCTTAAAAAAAGAGTAAGGAAAGTTAAGATGTTATAACATATTATACATCATTATATCTTTTTGTCATTACATTAATTTTTGGTTAACCAAAAAAAAAAAAAAAGAATTGACATAATGGATTTACCATTATTTCAGATAAAATTAAACTGAGATGCAATGCCCACTTAAGTTTAAAGTATAGGAATAATTATACAAAACATGTTCAATATTATGGTAAATGAATGGAAAGAGAGCTCATAAATTGTGAATGCTTGGTGAATCATTGAAGATAAATGGGTAGTACCATTGGGTCTTGCTATTTCTATGCTACCAATCCCTCGCCTTTCCTAGTTTTACAATCCTTGATGTTGGCCAAAGAAGCCATTGCTGTTGTTTCTAGTGATGAAGTAATTTACTTGGAAAAGAGGTTTCTATTTATAGAGGATTGCTGACAATGATATTGAGGTACCTGTTCCGTGAAGTTGCTTCTGATTCTATATGAAGGTATACTCTAATTATTAAATTTCATAATTTAGCCGAGTAATCCCTACGTTCAGCTTTGTGTGAATAGAGTTAGTTTATGGCATTTGTTTTGGTTTATTAATGACGGGCTGCTCTCATTTGGCATATGAACACTTGAATGATAGTTTAATAGAGCTTCATTATGTTGTTACATTAACAAAAAATTCATGCATCAAGACAAATTTTTCACGCTCATTTTTTGTTTTTCGCAGGCTTATATTGAAAACCTTCATCATGATTATCCATTATGGCTTTCTTCTGCACAAGCATAAATTCATATATGCCTTTTTCTTTGATTTGAACTATGAAAATTTTCAATTATATTATTCTCCTTATCATTTAGTTTAGAAACACACTGGTTTATACGAGATCTTCTTAAGATCAATTTTTTGGAACACATTACACAAATTTCAAGTACTCATCATTGTCTAGTGTCAATAAATGGCCTCTGTATCCAAGATCACATGACACTCATCTTATAGGCTCAGATCGTACAATTTTTACATAATCGTATAATTGATTAAAAATTAGCTTTTACAGTTGAACTCGTGTATGTTCCAAACTAAAGTACATGTTGACTGTGAACAACTTAAATCATGTTTTTCCACTGAATGGGCCTTTTTCAGTTGCAGTTTAAACTATAATGGAGAATTTTAAACCTTTTGTTAAGTATAATTGGCGAAGGCATGCCATTATAATCCCACACCAAATAAACCATTACATTAACATGCTAATGCAAAACTAATTTGAACCACTTCAATATAGGCCGATTCATAAAAGAGCGTTGAAATTCGGCTTAACTGGTCCTACGGAAAGCCAACAATTTTGGTATTTCTTTGTTTACTTGTATTTGAACGATTTTATTTCAAAAATCTGAATATTTTAGTTTAACATTTGCTATAACACGTTTGATTATGGATTTTTATTATTCACTAAGATGTTGATATGACAGTTACTTTACAATATGGTTTTGAGAACAGTATTCAAAATCGAAAAGTTCAGGCTTTCAATTAAAACAAGGTTTAAATCATAAGTCGAAGATTCAAAGGTTCCATGTTTGGCTTTTTTTCTTTCTAAAACTTGAGTACTTAAGTGCTTGTGCATAGTTGTAATACAATTCTTAAGCAATACACAACTCATATGTCTGGTGACTCAAATTGTGCTACCTGAAATTTACACATTTAATCTAGAAGTTACAATTACACCCACCAAATTGAACCTGAACCAAATTGGTCGATTTTAGTTCTAGGCATGCTGATTTTTTTTTGTCAGACCTGTACATTTTAAAAGCTAGACCCGGTCAGACTCGGCCATCGGTTCAATTTGGGTTGGGTTCAATTTGGATCGGATTCAATTGGATAGTAACACCAACATTGCATATATTTTAAATTTCTTGGTTGGGTATTTCCAGTTGGGTTTGTTTTGGCCGTGTCTTTATGATATTTTCTGTCATTTACAACCAACACCATACCTTTTGGGTTTGAGTCTTCTTAGGTTGATTTGGTTTGGATTTGTGGTCCTTGGTTTGAGTCTTCTTAGGTCCGTACTATTGTGATCTTATGGGTCAAAACCAGAGCGTCTAACCTATGAAACAGTAGTGCGGACATAGTTCAAGATTTATACACTATATGAAATTGATTTTGATGGCAGGGTTGCTTCGAATATGAATTATATTTAGTTATGTGGGATCTAAAATTTACCCCTCGTATGGCTATAAACTATAATAACTTTATTTTTATTGGAAAATTTTAGACCAGAAAAAAGAGTAATAAACCTTATATACTTTGATATGCATGGAAAGTGGGAAAAAGTTAGGATCCATATGTTGCAGTAGTTATGTTTCTGGTTATTTTTTATTTTTGCCATTAGTCTGTCTAAACAAAATTATATCATTGTTGTCTTGGCCATGAGTGGTTAGTGGTAGTTAGTTAACTCCAATTTTTTTTTTTTAACCATTAGGTAACAGCTAATCTTAGCACATGTCGCTTTTTGATTAAAAAAACCACAAACTAGATTTTTTTCCAATGTCAGCTATCTTTAAATTTATGGAGCAAAATTTCAAAAAATTTAAAATAGTCCAACATTGAAATTACCAGATTTATTCATGAGTATCACATGTCATATGTGGAAAATCAGCATTATGTTATTTATTCCAAACAGAAATGGCAAATAACTATAATAAATAGTCTACTATTATTTTACTGCAACTTTAAATACTACTTTCTCTTTTATGATAACACTCGTAGTGATCTGATATTTCGTCTGTTATATAAAGGAACTAGAGTCGGGTAAACCAGTAAATTTCCTGGAAAGTTTCATAGCTTGGCATTTTAGAAGAGAAAAGCAGACAAAAAGGGAAAATCAAAATGTGCCTCTGTATCAACTTGTCAGTTTATCGTCAACGTCTCATGAGAGGTACATGTGAGTTATTTTATACTTCATTTATTTTCCCTCAAGAAAATAAAGCAAACTATCGGAACTTGTTCAATCTATTGATACACTAAGTTCCCAGAATCATTTAACCTCTAGAGCATATAATTCTTTTAGCTATGATAGTTTTACATATACCCTTATTTATAAAGTCACTTGTGCAATTCATACCTGTAACATATATAATCCGTCTTTCTTAATAGTTATCTTATAGGATAAAGTTTTCTTTCGTTTTTTTAGCATTTAACATAATTTGAGTATATTTTTGTATCCATACTTTCATATTAAATCCAACCTTTTTTCTATTGGGCAAGTAATATAGGAAGGTATTTAGTTATCCCAGCTTTTGGAATAAAACAAAGTAAGCATTTATGATCCATGCTACCGTTTAAAGTGAGGATATGCAACCTAATGTTTTTGTATATTATTATTTAAAATAATCATATATTTTTTACTTGCGCAACTGTAAAAACAAGTAATGGCTGCTGGTCTGGTCCTCATTAAATGTGGGCACTACAAATGGCTTTCCAAATAGGTATGAAATCATACAATTTTGAATTAAAAAAATAATAAATACATACACTTATTTATCTAAATCATCAATATTTTAGTTGCATGCAAAAAATCAAACTCACCATCGCACAAATATATCATCCTATAACTTCATCTTCTTTCTTGAATTCGCAACATTTGTTCAAAGTTGGAGAATGCTAGTGTGTCTATAATATCGTTACATGATAGTTTGATATAAGGCTAACATGGATATGTACAGTATATATATGTGTATGTGTGTGTGTTTGTGTGTATATAGGCATTGTTTGAACATGCGCTCCACCCCTGGCGTCTGTTCAGCCAACGCCTCTTCCGATTACGTTTTTGTAACAAAAAACGCAAAATTTTGGATCAATCAAAATTTCTGCACTTTGTTGGAGGCTAACTTCAGTGCATATATTACAAATATGTAATAATAAAGCATTGTTGGAGGTGCTCTAAGAATCTTTTTTGGTTTAATAAATTATCACAAAGAAAGTTGGTGAAAAATATGATAGATGTTTTGGAAACAACTAGTTCTTAAAAGATCTTTCAATGAATCTAAAGAGTTGCAGCTTTTGCTGCTTTCCATGACTAGTTCACCCTAATAATGCAACTTGATTTATCTATTTCTCTTCTTCAAAAAGTCTAAAGAGCGTAGTTGCAAACTATTGTAAATAAGATACGATCACATCCATTTAAAAACTTATGGGTATAATTTATAGGTACAATCCAAAATATGTCTACCTGACTAATCATTTTTGTTTTACTTTTTTGATGTTATCCTCTGTGTTTACTTATTGCTATTAAATTGTTTTTGGGCTATACCGCTGTAAATAGCACACAACCTTTTTTGATTGTATATCTATAGTAAATTAAACAAGCTTTTAAAATGACAAATACTTTAAGTCAGAAAATTCACAAGATAATGAAAAGCATCTATAGTAACTTAAATAAGCTTTTAAAATGACAATTACTTTAAGTTATTATATTGTTTTGGCAAGGAAAAAAAATGTTAAATTTCAAAATATTTTTCATGTCTTTTTGTCAATTTAGGAATGCTATAATCCACACCATGAATTTCTAGGAATAATAGCAGCTGCTACTGTAACATTTTATGCAATCAGCTTTTCAGAGATTAGGGAGGTAATTACACAAAACTACACAACACATCTAGTTATCTATTGTGAGTTTGATTTATCCAAAGAATTACATACAAAATTCCATTTAGATAATCGTTCTGTTGAGTACATAAAAAGTTTTTTCCTTACATGTTACCTAAGATCTTGCTCATATTCATGGCAGATAACTATTTTGAATTTTTATATTTGCGGGTGCTAAATATTTTTCATGAGGAAATAGGACATGAATTTGGTGATGGTGTTTTGTCTAGCAGGTTTGGGCTGTTTTATCTAGCAAGATTGGGTTGTTTTGTCTTGTGTCTTTTGTGTGTTAACTGAACAATTATGAACTATGTTTTGTATTTTGTGTACTCATGTTGATGTCAATGGGAATTGAAAACATATGTATTGAATTAGGTGTACTCATGGATTGAATTTCTTTTGTTAGTTGATACTTTATTTGCTATTAGTATATTTTGTGTGTTCATCTTTAACTTGGTATGAAGATTCATTTTGGTTATTATTATTAAAATGTATAAGCTGTAGAGAGATTTTTACTATAACATGTTAATTTAATAGCGTCTTGTGGAAGTTATCAAAGATATATGTTATAGCAGTAAAACTGTGTTTTGAATAGTCTCAAATTTATTGAGATTTAATGTATAATAGCGGCAAAAACGAGCTATTGTATTGACGTAGCATAGCGGCAAAAATGAGCTATTGTATTGACGTAGTATAGCGGCAATACTGTGTTATAAATATTTTGGCTTAGAATGAAATTTTGATGTATTATAGCGGTTAAAATGAGCTACTGTAATAAAGTAACATAGCGGCACATAACCGCTATTAAACAGGATCTTTAATAATGGCATACAAAGCATTATAAATGTTTAGCAGTTTTTTATAACATGTTCATATACAGCAGTTATGAAATCGCTATCTTTCTTATTCATAGCGGCTATGGGCCGCTATAAAATAGCAGTTCTGTTGTAGTGATTAATACCCGAATCTGGGTTTCGAGTCTTCTTCTATTATTGCCAGTAGTGGATTTTTGGTCTTCTATTGCTTTTACCCAAATCCGGGTTTCGGGTCTTCTATCTATTGTCACCAGAAGTGGATTTCTGGCCTTCAATTAATACCAGAATATGAGTTTTGGGTCTTCTTTTATTATTGCCAGAACTGGATTTCTGGTCTTCTATTATTAATATCTGAATCCGGGTTTCGGTCTTCTATCTATTATCGCCAAAGGTGGATTTCTGGTCTTCTATTATACATACATGAATCTGGGTTTCGTGATTTCTATTATTTCATAGAAGTGGATTTCTAGTCTTCTATTATAAATACTTGAATTTGGGTTTCGGGTCTCCTATTTTGCATTACTAGATGTGGATGTCTGGTCTTCTTTTACAAATGCCCGAATATGGGTTTCAAAACTTCTATCTATGCCTCCAGAAGAGGACTTTTGGATTTTTATACCCAAATATGGGTCCCAAGACTATAATTCTTATTTCCTAGAAAATAGGTTTCTAGAATTCTGTTACACAAATCAAGTCAAAGCTTTGGGCCTTATCCCCATATTTCCAGATGAAAATTCTAAACTTATAATGCTTTCAGAAATGGATTCTTATATTTGCATTATTCAAACATATGAGTCCGAGTTATAGATTTTCTATTCTCATTTCCAGAATAGGATTTCTTGACTTCCATTATCATGCCTAAATATGGGATTCTGGCATACTATTTTATTTACGAAAGAGGATTTTTACATCAATACTGAGGTTGGTATCATGGGTCTTCTATTATGAAACAAGATTATGATTTCGCACACCTCAAATAGGACGATTTTCTAAACTTATGATATGAAAAGTTATTGTTCATTATTTTGGCAAAGTATAAAGTACGATTGGTCATATTATTCTATCATAGGTTTCATCTATTATTTGGTTTTGATCTGGATAATGCCTAAAATAATATGAGCAAATCATTATATATATCCTACTATATGAAAAGGACTAACGCAAGAAGTGTTAATTGTTGTATTTTATGGCGGAAAACACAGAAGAAATTCTGAATGAAGATATTCAACATCAAGATAAAAGTCGTGCGCAACACAATGTATATGAAAGCCATAAGTTTATTCACAAGAACATGTCATAAAATGGCTACATTTAGAAGATGGATAACAATGTAATGTTTATACAAAATTCTAATGCTTCCATGATCAAGTCCTCGGAGACATAAGTACAAGTTATTCGAATGAGTCGCGAGGAGTATTTATACGCTGGAAGAAGCAAATGTCTAAAGCACTAACTTGAAAATTCGTGAATACCCCTTCACAAGGGGAGGCTAAATTTTACCATAAGAACTCGATACCAAAACCAAAGCAAAGTGAAGGGGCATTGTAGTAAAGATGACACTGAAATAGAAGCTTGGGAAGAGACTGATCGATACCAAAGCAAAGAAGAGACAGTGAAGCCGGCACCGAGAAATGGAGCCAGTATAAGCGAAACTGACACAAAGAACTTGGAAGCAATAACAGGGGAACCGATACCGAAATGACATACTGATACCAAGGAATCAGAGGAGGATAGCACCAAAACAATGACTTTATATGCTATCGGCACCAACATAAGGGAGCAACAACTTGGTGCTGATACAAAGAAAAGATGGCAACAAAGGTACGTTGCCGACACCAACATACAGTGAGCAGTTAGCTTGGTGTCGACACCAAGGAATGAAGGCAAACACATAGAGGAGATACCAAGAGAAAAGGGGTTGAAGCATGAAGACAATACTGAAAGCTAGTGCATTGAATAGAAAGACGAAACCAAATTCTAAAAACCGGTATCATTAGAGGCAGTACCATGCATAAGAAGCAGGAAGCACAAAACTGGAATCAAATTCCAATGAAACCAAAACTAAATTAATGGAGGGAAAGCACAGAGCCATAAATAGATAAGATGAGAACAAGAGCATGCTATCGATATCAACAAGCTTGGTGTCGATACCATTGCCCAAAGGTGGCACCAAAGGTGCAAATGGAAAAGCATATGAGTGACACTCATAAGCACCAACGGTACAGGATCGAAGCTGCCACCGAAGCCAAAGACCATTGAGAAGAGACGACACCAAGTGGTTGGTCCGAAAGAAGGATTTCCCACCCGGATGCTACAAAAAAGGGGGGTTACAAATCCTCTATAAATAAGGGCCCAGAGGTCACGTTTTGGGGGACTTTTTTCATTCCAAAATCTTGTACTCAATTCTTAGAGTCAAAACCCTAATTTAGAAATCAAATTGGGGAATTTCTCACCAATTGTAGTACACTCATGGTAAATTAGAATGGGGAAATCGAGATCATACTTATTCTCGATCCTGTAATCATATTACGACTAAATTAGTTAAAAGGGAATTATCAACTAATCTCATATATGAAAGATTCAAGTGCAAGCACATCGAAAGGAGAATCATGGAGAAAAATCAATGATTTTTCCCTAATGATTCACACTTGTGCCTTAATCTTTCTGAATATGTCTAACATATCATGACATTCAAATGACTTATTGTAGCCTTATAACTCGATAACTAACACAACCAAGGCCTTTTGTGGGCTGGATCGATGTGGAAGTATCACCTTTTGTTATTAAAGGCTATGAAACATCATCAAATGTGAACGTTGTGATATCTTAGCTTATTTCCTCTTAACACAATGTTTATTATTTTATCTTGAATCTAGGGCACACCTTTGTATCAAGGTTTCCTGTGCATATGAAATAGTCATAGTACGGATACCCTCAAACCTTAACACAGGTACTTAGAACATCATCCCCGGTATAACCATGCTTTACTTACAAATGCACGACTGATACACTTGAAAGAGCATAGCACTTGCATTCAAAGGGAAGCATTGATATTTTAGGTGACAATCAAAGCTCGATTAATTAAAAGGGTATTGTGCTTATGCTCAACATATCTTAAGCCGACCTGACTACTAAAGGCGTCCTCTAGATTGATCATCCTCTACTTCCATTACATATTCTCTGTCAGTTCTCGATTGGGTGTTGACGATTTTTATCGTTTAACAAAGCATATTCGCAATTCTCTTCTTTTTTTATTTGAAAAACATATCCATAGACCTATTTCAATAGAATAACCATATTCACAAATCATAGTTTTCATGAAACCATATTTATACTTAACGCAAAGGTATAAGTATAGTCATAAATGATAGGTGAGTCAAAACAATGTTATGGTATACACTGTCTTTATAAAACCCAAAACTACTGCTATAGGGTACAAACAAAGGAATAAAATGGGTTTAGTAACAATGATCATGCTCAATACCAACCTTTAAATTCCACTTATACTATTCGTCGAATAACAGTAATAACATCTTCCAAACTCATACGATAGTACAAGTTTTGTATTCGGAATTCATTACGAATCAAATAAGAATATTGTAAATATTCTCTTTTAAAAATGTTATGTCTTGATAGTTTAAATCTTTATATCAATCTTATAAACCTTATCTGATTATAAAGCAAATAGTTTAGAACTTGGCTTATAAAACCATTTCGTTTAGAAGCTTCATTTCAATACTTTGAACTTTAATAAAATCCTATCTCAAGTTACGACATCTGTTACTACCAGATTTCGAAACTGAAACCAAATAAAGGTGAAGGGGTATTGGAGTACAATTACCACCAGGAGAAGGCCTTAGAAGCATATGATCGACACCAAATCACCAAAATAATCGATACCGGAAGCTAAGAAAGGAGGAAGTTCAGACCATGTTCTATCGGTAACAACATGGGTGGGGGAAGCTTGGTATGGATACACGAAGGATGGTGGTAAGGCAGTGTCGGAGTCAACAAACAGCAAGCAAATCAAAGGCGTTTACGACACCAACACCAAAAGAAATCAACCTGAATCTAACTCTAGAACCATAAATATCGATACCAAAACTCAGAGCCATAAAAAGGAAAGTACGAGACCAATTTGGGTTCGAATAAAAAGCCATTGATACCAATGCACTTGATATCGATACCGCTACCAAAGGCAACATCAAGGTCGCAGGGAAAGAAATGAGAATCGTTATTTAGAAGACATTGCAAATGATTGCTATCCATGCTAATATACATAGCACTGATACCACAGATAATATTCATAAGCTACTAAAGCAAGTCAGAGCTTAGGATTTGCTACCGGCGTAAAGGCATATTATGGAAACCGAAAGTGATAAAGGAAAATATCCATACCAATTTTCTTGGTATCAACACATTACATGGAGGTGGCACCAACTTTATGAGCAATGTAGAGCTGATAGCAACACTAAGAATAGAAAAAAGGCCGTAACCGGCACCGAAAGCCACTAATACGGGTGATACCGACACCAAATAGCATTACCGAAGCAAGAAGCATTCAAAACCAGGCTTCTACTGACAACAATAAAAAGGGGTTCCAATTTGCCTATAAATAAAATCCCAGCAGTCTTATTTTGGGGGACTTTTCTCATTTTAAAATCTTGTAATCATTTCTTAGAGGGTAAACCCTAATGTATAAGTCAATTTGAGGCTTTTACTTAGAGATATCTATGTACTCAACAAAGTGATCAATAAACAGAGATTCAATGCTATTTGCTTATTTTTCTTATTCCCTTACTACAAACTCACTACAAGAGACGTCTACAAAAACATAATTACAAAATAACCTTCCTCAAGTCGTTTAGCTTCCTAACTTGATTTGCGCTTAGGGTACCCTTATCCCAAGGAAACTATTGGTACTTGAGTCTCGTAAGCATGATGCTCACCTCTTAGAAGGAAGAGTAACTAGTCTTTAGGCTTTAGACCTTGATATCTAGGAAATAATAAATTAACTCAAGCTTGTAGGAACCAAATAATCCCCAGGTTCCCCTAGGTCCATACCCTTATTAACTCGTTTTGGTGTTGACAAAAAAATATCATTAAACGTTTTGGCACTAGAAGGAGGGCTTGAACCTCCGACCTTGTGGTTAGTAGCCACATCTCTAGTTATTCGATCCCAGTTGGACTAAGCTTTGAAGAAGCAAGACCATAGGAAAAGAGTCTCCACAAGGACCTTCTGAATCTCAAATGGCTACGTCAAGCTTCAATGATCCCAGAATCATGGGAAAACAAAGGTTTAGATTAGAAGCCCTACGAGTCAAGAACAAGGATACAAAAGTAGAACCTTATGACCCCGATCATTGGAGCATTAACCCTTTCCACATAGGATCAACTCCCATCTTTCCGCTAAGAAATTTTACATCAAAGGAATATAACCTATTCACTCACATAAAGGAAGCCATCCAGGTATAGGCCACCGAACTATATTTGAGCAAAAAATAGTGGAGGATGTCAATCGCTTTACCTCAAAACGAACTAAGAAGGTGACACCTTACTTTCAAGACACAGTGAAAAGAAGGCTTGAAGATGAAAAGGAACCAATAAAATTAAGTAACAAAAAGGCTAAGTTCCAACGTCGAAAGGGAGTCTTTGAGTCAAGATTACACAAAGAATGCAAACTTATTGCATTTACTGAAAATATCTACTTCCTAACCAGGCATGAAGTCAAATAAAGAATGAAGTCAAATTCGAAGGGCCCTGCTACTATTATCATGTGATGGATGGACATGAAGTCAGTAACTTTAGAGTCCTTGAAGGGATGATCATTAAATTTTCAGTCAAGGCTAACTATATAGATATGTAAAGAAGACTTAATCAACTATGACAAAGGATTTCTTGAAGAAAGAATGTCTACATGGACAGGAGTATAAAACTCCTTAAAACTTGGAACCACTTGAAGCAGGTGAAGCTACCTAGGATGGTAGAAAACCCTTGTTACCGCCAAGATGGCCAGGGCTTCGAAGTAGGGGGGAGGGAGGGGTGGTTTGTAAGCCTTTTGCCGCATACAATTCAGAAAGGGCTTGGTTAAAACATCAAAAATGTAAGCCTTCGTCCCCGAGGCGGAGCAACTCAAACCCTTACTCTCACCTACGATGGCCTGGGTAAGGCACCCCTTAGAGGGGTTGAGTGTAAGTCTTTATCCACGTCCAAATTAGACAGGACCACGATAAAGTATCGAAAACCCTTATCCGCGCCTACGATGGCCAGGTTAATGTACCCTTTGGAGGGGGTGATGTGTAAGCCTCTATCACCGACTATGACAGCCAGGGTAGAGCATTAAAAGAATAAAACTTTTTCCATGCTACGATGGCCAGGTCAAAGCATCTAATCGCTTACCAACGCCTGCGATGGCTAGGGTAAGGTGCCTCCTTGAGGGAGGTCGGATAAGTCCTTGGGCCCTTCTTAAGAATAAGCTAGCCAAGCGCACTGGACACACAAACCCAGATAGTGGCTAACAAAGCACGTACATCATTTGCTTTAACAATTAAGAGCCCAGAGAGTGGCTCAATAAGCACGTACATCCTCTACTTACATCTAATCTCGCAAAGGGGAACAAAGCCCTAGAGGAGCTCTCTAAGCTTGCAGTCACCTCTACTTACATCAATATCCCGTGGAAAGGAACAAAAACTCGAAAGTAGAGCACTTAAAGCACGTACAACCTCCGCTTTAAAAAATAAGCCTGGGATTGGCATTAACAACAACAATTACCCAAATTTGATTTATGGTTCGAACTTCTATTAATTGCCAGAAGTGGATTTCTGGTCTTCTATCAAATACCGGAATCTTGGATTGGTTTGGGAGTTCCATTAATTACCAGATGTGGGTATCTAGTCTTTTGAAAAATACGTGAATCTAGGTATGATTCGTGACTTCTATTAATTGGAAAAGTGGATTTCTGGTCTTGTAACACCCCACCTCCATTAATGTCACTCACAAAGGGAATGCATTAACTTCAGTGAAGCGTTATAGGTAAAAGATGCATATAAATTACAAGACAGACAAATAAAGCAGCGGAAAAGAATAAAAACTTTACTTCATTGATAAAACAACAGCTTGGTAAAACAGCTTGTACAAAGATTGTTTTCTAACACCAAAACACCAATACCCAGTACAACAAAGTAGCTGTCTTGTTTAACAAAATAAAGAAGCATAAAATGACAATGATATTCCCAATAAAGCATGAGCCAGCCATAGCAGTGGAAAAGAGAGTCCAAAGCAATACATCGACTATCTTCGAGCTTGGAAAGAGAAACTGTCCAAACTAAGCTGAGCTATTCCCTCCCTGACTACCTTGGGGAGGGGGGAACGGAAGAAGAGAGGCGAAACAAAACTAGGTCAGACATAAGTCTGGTAAGTCCAGTGATTTTCTTCATTTTATTGACGCCGAAATAAGAAGCCTGAGAACAGCGGGAACATCTGAGAACCCTGAAAAGTTTCTTTTTCAGGATAGCCCGCCCCCGCTCTGTTGCGTGATTTCTTAAAAAATCACCTATTTTTAACATCTCGTCTACAGTCATAGGCGGTCTCTGGCTTTCAAGGAAACGTTTTTTTCTCTCCCTCTCCTTTACCCATTGATCTATAGGAAAGCTATGTAAACAGGTAATAGTAATATGAATAAACTGAATCTAAGACAACACCGTGATAATAGGGATAACAAGATAACATAAGATTAGCATAAGATATGATAAGGCAAGATAAGCAGAATGCACTTCGGTTCTTTCTCTAATTTCCTATTTTCTCTGCACCAACTAACCAGTATCCTAACTAGTGTCTTTTATAGAATGATTTGTATCCCCTACTAGTGTCCTAACTAATATCCTGTGAAAAAGGATCTGTATCCCTTACTAGTATCCCAACTAGTATCATGTGTTATATAATAAGGTGATCCCAACCCCGTAATTGTTGTAGCCTTCAGGTGTACATCGAGTATGAGGATTTTACCTCAATTAGCCTAATTGCCATGAAGATGTTAGATGTACCCTTACTATTCTATCAATCGGCTCCCTGCTTGTATTAATTTTCCTTGTATTTGTGTCAATCGGCCCTCTCCTGTGTGTAGACACCCTGTGCTGGTCCCACCATAAGGTGTATCAATCCCTATGATAGCAACCCGACACGATTCAAGATGCACAGTGTATACTACTGATGCCCAGTGCCTGCTTTTCCACTTCGGAGCATGTGCACGTGCACAGTCCGTCGGAACTACACTACTACACCCCCTGCTACTATTTTGACTGCTTATAATCAGCCCAGTAATCGTGCCCCACCCTGCCCAGTTCAGGGTACCATGATACATCTATGTGGGTTAGTGCTGAAATAGGTCCCCGTTACTAGGGTTTCCTACTGGTTAAGTTTATGGGCCTATATATACAAGTATTACACACCTACACGAGATGTACTTAACCCTCCCACCAATTCAAGCATGTTTATTTAATGGTTAAGTTTGTGGGCTTATATATACTAATATTACCAACCTACACGAGATGTACTTAACCCTCCCACTGATCGAGTCAATACATATTATTGGTTAAGCCCTTAACCCTATCCGCTTCGTTCATGTAATATTGGTTAAGTGTTGTCCATTCATGTTAACTTAACCCACCCACACATCATGTTGTATTGGTTAAATGTTTTCTATTAACTTAACCCCACTCGTTAATCATGTTATATTGGTTAAGTGTTTCCCTCTTGTGTTACTTAACCCCATCATACATCATGTTATATATATTGGTTAAGTGTTGCCTTCTTGTGTTACTTAACCGCACCATACATCATGTTATATATATTGGTTAAGTGTTGCCTTCTGGTGTTACTTAACCTTACCATACATCATGTTATATCAGTTAAGTGCTGCCTTCTTGTGTTACTTAACCCCATCATACATCATGTTATATATTGGTTAAGTGTTTCCTTAGTTAACTTAACCCTACCATTTGTTTAATTAACATGTTGTACTGGTTAAGTATTGCCTAAGTTAACTGAACCCTACCATTTGTTTAATTAACATGTCCTATTCATTAGCATTAATTGATTTATTAATGCACCAACCTCTCACATTAGATAAGTGTTGTTACGGTTACTGGATGTGCAAGGTGGTTCCGGGAAGTTTTACACCACAACTCAATCTAACCTCAGGTTTTTCTTGGGCATGATGCCTCTCACATTAGATAGGTGTTGTTGCAGTTACTGGATGTGCCGGGCGGTTCCGGGCAGTTTTACACTGCAACTCAATCTAACCTCGGGTTAGGCATGCTTATCTTTTAGCATGTTTACCATACATGTCCAAATCCAGATTTTATATGCTAATCATCCCAAATTCACAAAACTAGTCATGTTCCAATTCTCAAGTTATACCCCAACAAAGCTAATTGCAAGTTATGCCCCACAAATTCAAATTCAAGTTATTACTCAAAATAGGTTACACCCAATCTTCCCAAATTTGCAATAATAGTCATGCCCAAAATCACAATATACATTATGCTTGGCATCCCAACCAATAGTTATGCCCAATCTAGATTAATATCCTAATTTACAGTCTACGCCCAATCTAGATTTAATATTTAAATTTTACCCCAAGTTCACAACAATAACAATTATGCCCAAAACTTGATTTATATGCCAACTAACCCAAACTTGCAGTTATAATGATAATAATGTCCCAATACAAGTTATACCCAAATCTCAATTACAAGTTATGCCCAAATCTCAATTACAAGTTACGCCTAATAGTACGTAAAATAGATTAGGCCCAATTCCCTCGTATTCCAATCATATATATAACAAGATTTCGTCTAGGTTTGAGACAATCTAGATCCATAGTAAAAGGGGAAGAAGAGGAACATAAAAGATTAGGCATAAATTGCAATACGACGCTAGATTTGATAATAGCAATATCAGGAACATAAAAGAAGTATAGATCTGAATAAAATTACATTGCAGGCATAAGTTTAATAGATTAAATTTGAATAACATCGCAGGCACAAATCTGATAAAATAGATTTGAATAACATCGCTGGTACAAATCTGATAAAATAGATTTGTATAACATCGCGGGCACAAATGTGATAACATAGATTTGAATAACATCGTAGGCACAAATCTGATAAAATAGATTTGAATAACATCGCAGGCACAAATCTGATAACATAGATTTGAATAACATCGCAGGCACAAATCTGATAAAATAGATTAGATAAATCTGAAAGGATTATCTCATAATCAGGTACAACTTCGATTCAGGTTATTACATGCCAAGAATTTCAATTAGAAATTCACATTTGAAAGTAACTTGAACTTACTGTGCTTAGATTAGGAGAAAATAGGTGTGTAGATGTTAATTCATCTCCAAGGTTGATTGTTGATGAAGATCTTCTAATATGATTTAGTTTGTTAGAGGCGGCGGCTAAAAGGATTGAGAGTTCAGCAACATAGAGACGTCAGAAGGAATTGTTATGAATTAGGTTAGGTTTAGGCACTAATTTATAGGTGTAGAGAATGTTTTAGAGCCTTCAGATCAGTCAAGGAGTCATCAGAATTGTCCATAGAAGAAAAATACGTCACACAACGAATCAGGGAGTAACACATCAGCCAAAACACGTCGGTCCAAAAATTTCGTCCAGATCTGAAAAAGAGGTCGACACCCAATAGGGGGGTCGACACCTATGTCGACTCCCCTATAGGGGGGTCGACTCTTATGTCGAATCCCCTTAAGGGGGGTCGACTAAGGGGGGTCGACACCTGTTGAGTGGGAATTTTCCCGCTTACTTCACTTTGGCTAATTGCGAGTTTTAGACCTATTTTGAACCTTCTGGACTTATAATATTCATATATAATCTTCCAAGTGTGTATACAAACTTCTTAGGCTTATAACTTCTTCATACAGAGTCCGATTTACGCAAACTCAGACTCTATCTCAAGCAGAATTCTGAGACGAACGCAATGGCGCAACCCGTTTCCCTTAATTATTCTTTTAAAGATTAATTATTCTTTAATTATCTCTTATGTCCTATTTTAAAATTATGGGTTGTTACATTCACCCCTCCATAAAGGATTTCATCCCCGAAATCTCGAAGTCAAGAAGAATGTTTATCCTACCATCCAACATCCATCTACTCAACCATTTAATCACAGGCATCCATTGTCCTTATAAGGTCTCTAATGCTTTTTATGAACATATGCATAGTGTGTGTATATGTCCTTACTCTAATGTAAAATCAGGCGGTCTACTGACTCAGTCGACCTCCTTAATGCAATTCATGATAGTGCCATGTGTCCATTATGTATGCAAAAGAATCCTAATGATACATATCATTTTTACATGCATGCACAATCATTCATTCAAATTCAACATCCATATGATAACACATCAAGTTTCAATCCATATATATAAAAATTCACTCATGCATATGCAATATGGAAGTGACGGAGCCGATCTAGTGTCTAATGTGTGTATATGCATCTACGAGCAACCACTAGCAAACACTTACATCCACTTGCATCCATCAATCATAACATGTTTCAAACACATGTTTACATATATTGGCTTCTTCCTAAGGATCGAAGATATGACCTAGAGGATATACCTAAAAAGATAGAAACAAGTATGCATAAAATTCCTAGAAAAAGAGATCAAGGATATACCCGCAAGAAAAAGGGTGTGACGCGCGTGTCTTATCTTCAGTCTCCCACGTTGCGTCTTCTTGAGCTTCACTCCATTGTACCTTAACTAATTTAACTTCACGATTTCGAAGCTTCTTGACCTCCATTTCCAAAACTCACAAGTAAAGATAGGATCCCGATCACTTACTATGCTAGAGGGTATCCCATGTAGTCGAACTATATTTCCAAGATAAACAGATGTTAACCATGATATCAAGTGTATATACTAAGGTGATTAGAGGTCTCTTATCTACTTAACTTATCCATTGCGTCAGCTATCTGAGAGTCTTTTCTTTGTGAAGTCCCTATTTAATTCAAAAGCGTAGGTCTTACTCCTAGCGATGCCAACTACTAACTTAACCGAAGGTTTTAAAATCAAAGTTTGATATGTATTATGAACTTTTCCTTTTTATATCAAAATGGCGCCTAGCCCCATGCCGCATGCGTCCGTGTATACCGTAAACCTTTTACTACCGTAAGGTAAATGTAAAAACTAGGTTGTAAGAGCCCTCTTCGATTGCTGGAAAGCGACATCACAACCAATATCCCGAGCAAAGGTTAGATTCTTCTTCGTCAATCTTGTAAGTGGGGCTAATACCTTCGCAAAGTCCTCAAAGAACTTCCTATATTAGCCTGCTAGTCCAAGTAAGCTTCTTACTTCTGTTGTATTCCTTGGGACCTTCCAGTCTTGCATCGCAACTACTTTTTGGGGATCTACTGCTATCCCTTCTTTGGATGCCACATGTCCTAGAGACCTTACTTCTTCTCTCCAAAAATGGCATTTTTAGAGAACTTCGCCTTAAGTTGATGCGCTTGGAGGGTATCCGAGACTTCCCTTAGATGCAAAGCATGTTCTTCCTCATTCCAAAATATCATCTATGCACAAGCGAAGTGAACCATCCGCCTTTGTAACGAAACGATTGGAGCACCCCAATCAGAAATACTTCGCCCTATGAACCCTTTTTCAAGTAACTCTTATACTTGTTTACTGAGCCCTTCCTTTCCCTTGGATTCATGTGTCGTAAAGGTAATGCAACTGGCTTTGCATTGCCAACTAGATATATGCGAAAGTCTATCTTGCGTTTTAGGGGACAAACCCCTAACCTAATAAAAACATATGCGTACTCATGGACTACTTCAACAGATCGCAAATCGTCGATAGATGCATCAAGTGATTCTAGGTGGCTAAGACAAACTAATCCCTTAGGATCGCACGAAATCTCGAGGGTATTCCCGAGGCAAGTCAAAAGTCTAACTACCCTCCTTTCACAATTACTAGCTAACCAATCCATGCCTAGAATCAACCCATAGCCCATGAAGTCAAAAACATAAAAATTACACTTAGACTCAATACTTTATATATCTATTCTCAAATCCTTACAAACCAAAGATAAATGAGCCGAACCACCAGTTGGATTTGAGACAATAATGGGATATTCTATCATACAAGAATTAAGGTATAGAGACTCAACTATGGAAGCAGATATAAACGAATGTGAAGCGCTAAAATCAAAAGAGTATTAATAGGATGATCAAAAGAAAACTAAACTTTTTCAACAGAAACTTTGCTACCTCTTTCTCAGGTACGTTGGTGGTGAGAGCATGCACTTGCCCTCCTGAAAATCCTGTCCTTTGTTCTTGCCCTTGTCCTTAATTATATTACCGTTATACCATAATAACGACACTTCCTCTTGTCTTATATTTTTCTATTCTTTCCTCCTTTGTGAACCAAGTCCTTATCCATGAGTTTCTCATCCTTAGGTTGTGCTCCTTAGCCAAGCTCCCTCATTCTCCTCTTTTCCATCCTTGTGTGTCATGTTGACAAGTCTCTTGAAAGCTGCTTCCATCGCACGGAAAACCCTATAAAGCTTGAAAGAAAATTAACCTAGGTGAAACTACTGCGGCTATATGGAAGTTGGGCACTTCTTCGCCCTTTGACAGGTGTCGTAGTCTCATCAAGCCTACGGAACCATGCCGCGATGAGGTCACCTCACAGAAAGCTAGGAGCCCCGGAGACTCAATAAAGAAGGAAAACAAGGATTAAAATAGAAGATCAAAAGATAGTGCATATGGCTTTGGGGAATATGCCATTAAAACAAAACTTTTCTTTAGAAAATGCTTCTTTTAAAACCGTCTTGAAAATATTTTTTTTTTCAAATCTTTAATATGATCTAGTAACCTTCAGCTCTGATACCACGTGTAACACCCCACCTCCACTAATGTCACTCAAAAAGGGAATGCATTAACTTCAATGAAGCGTTAAAGGTAAAAGATGCAGATAAATTACAAGACAGACGAATAAAGCAGCGGAAAAGAATAAAAACTTTATTTCATCTATAAAATAGCAGCTTGGTAAAACAGTTTGTACAAAGATTGTTTTCTAACACCAAAACACTAATACCTAGTACAACAAAGTATCTGTCTTGTTTAATAAAATAAAGAAGCATAAAATGACAATGATATTCCCCAATAAAGCATGAGCCAACCATAGCAGTGGAAAAGAGAGTCCAAAGCAATATGTCGACTATCTTCGAGCTTGAAAAGAGAAACTGTGCAAACTAAGCTGAGCTATCCCCTCCCTGACTACCTGTGGGGGGAACAGAAGAAGAGAGGCGAAACAAAACTAAGTCATACATAAGTCTGGTAAGTCCAGTGATTTTCAGTATGTAAACAGGTAATAGTAACATGAATAAACCGAATCTAAGACAACACCTTGATAATAGGGATAACAAGATAACATAAGATTAGCATAAGACATGATAAGGAAAGATAAGCAGAATGCGCTTCGGTTCTTTCTCTGATTTGCTATTTTCTCAGCACCAACTAACAGTATCCTAACTAGTGTCTTTTATAGAATGATCTGTATCCCCTACTAGTGTCCCAACTAGTATCCTATGAAAAAGGATCTATATCCCCTACTAGTGTCCCAACTAGTATCTTGTGTTATATAATAAGGTGATCCCAACCCCGCAATTGTGGTAGCCTTTAGTGTACATCTGGTATGAGGATTTTACCTCAATCGGCCTAATTTCCATGAAGATGTTAGATGTACCCTTACTATTCTATCGATCGGCTCCCTACTTGTATTAATTTTCCTTGTGTCTATGTCAGTCGGCCCTCTCTTGCGTGTAGACACACTGTGCTGGTCCCACTATAAGGTGTACCAATCCCTATGATAGCAACCCAACACGATTCAAGATGCCCAGTGCATACTACTGATGCCCAGTGCCTGCTTTTCCACTCCAGAACATGTGCACGCCCATACTCCGTCGGAACTACACTGCTGCACCCCCTGCCGCTATTTTGACCACTTATAATCTGCCCAGTAATCGTGCCCTACCCTACTTAGTTCAGGGTACCATGATACATCTATGTGGGTTACTGCTGAAATGTGTCCCCGTTACCAGGGTTTCCTACTGGTTAAGTTTGTGGGCCTATATATACTAATATTACCCATCTACACGAGATGTACTTAACCCTACCATTGATTCAAGCATGTTTATTTAGTGGTTAAGTTTGTGGGCCTATATATACTAGTATTACCCACCTACACGAGATGTACTTAACCCTCCCACTTATCGAGTCAATACGTATTATTGGTTAAGTTTGACTTAGCCATATCCGCTTCGTTCATGTAATATTAGTTAAGTGTTGTCCATTGATGTTAACTTAACCCACCCACACATCATGTTGTATTGGTTAAGTGTTTTCTATTAACTTAGCCTCACTCATTCATCATGTTACATTGGTTAAGTGTTTCCCTCTTGTGTTACTTAACCCTATCATACATCATGTTTTATATATTAGTTAAGTGTTGCCTTCTTGTGTTACTTAACCGCACCATACATCATGTTATATATATTGGTTGAGTTTTTCCTTCTTGTGTTACTTAACCCTACCATACATCATGTTATATCGGTTAAGTGTTGCCTTCTTGTGTTACTTAACCCCACCATACATACTGTTATATGTTGGTTAAGTGTTGCCTTAGTTAATTTAACCCTACCATTTGTTTAATTAACATGTTGTGCTGGTTAAGTATTGCTTTAGTTAACTTAACCCTACCATTTGTTTAATTAACATGTCCTGTTCATTAGCATTGATTGATTTATTAATGCACCAACCTCTCACATTAGATCTGTGTTGTTGCGGTTACTGGATGTGTCGGGCGGTTCAGGGCAGTTTTACACCACAACTCAATCTAACCTCGGGTTTTTCTTGGGCATGATGCACTAACCTCTCACATTAGATAGGTGTTGTTGCGGTTACTTGATGTGCCGGGCGGTTCCGGGCAGTTTTACACCGCAACTCAATCTAACCTCGGGTTATGCATGTTTATCTTTTAGCATATTTACCATACATGTCCAAATCTATATTTTATATGCTAATCATCCTAAATTCACAAAACTAGTCATGTTCCAATTCTCAAGTTCTACCCCGACAAAGCTAATTGCAAGTTATGCCCCACAAATTCAAATTCAAGTTATTACTCAAAATAGGTTACACCCAATCTTCCCAAATTTGCAATCATAGTCATGCCCAAAATCACAATATACATTATGCTTTATGTCCCAACCAATAATTATGCCCAATCTAGATTAATATCCCAATTTATAGTTTACGCCCAATCAAGATTTAATATTTCAATTTTACCCCAAGTTCGCAACAGTAATTATGCCCAAAACTTGATTTATATGCCAACTAACCCAAACTTGCAGTTATAATGATAATAATGTCCCAATACAAGTTATACCCAAATCTCAATTATAAGTTATGCCCAAATCTCAATTACAAGTTACGCCCAATAGTACATAATATAGATTAGGCCCAATTCCCCCGTATTCCAGTCGTATATATAACAAGATTTCGTCTAGGTTTGAGACAACCTGGACCCATAATAAAAGGGGATGAAGAGGAACATAAAAGATTAGGCATAAATAACTATACGACGCTAGATTTGATAATAGCAATATCAGGAACATAAAAGAAGTATAGATCTGAATAAAATTACATCGCAGGCATAAACTTGATAGATTAGGTTTGAATAACATCGTAGGCACAAATCTGATAAAATAGATTTGAATAACATCGCAAGTACAAATCTGATAAAATAGATTTGATTTACATCACGTGCACAAATTTGATAAAATAGATTTGAGTAACATCACAGGCACAAATCTGATAAAATAGATTTGAATAACATCGCAGGCACAAATCTGATAAAATAGATTTGAATCACATCGCAGGCACAAATCTGATAAAATAGGTTTGATAAATCTGAAAGGATTATCTCATAATCAGGTATAGCTTGGATTCAGGTTATTACATGCCAAGAATTTCAATTAAAAATTCACATCTGAAAGTAACTTGAACTTACTGTGCTTAGATTAGGAGAAAATAAGTGTGCAGATATTGATTCATCTCCAAGGTTGATTGTTGATGAAGATCTTCGAATGTGATTTAGCTTTTTAGAGGCGGCGGCTAAGAGGATTGAGAGTTCAGCAGCATATAGGCGTCAGAAGGAATTGTTATGAATTAGTTTAGGTCTAGGCACTAATTTATAGGTGTAGAGAGAGTTTTAGAGCCTTCATATTAGTTTCGGAGTCATTAGAATCGTCCATAGCAGAAAAATACGTCACATAGCGAATCAGGGAGCGACACATCCGCCAAAACACGTCGGTCCAAAAATTTCGTCCAGATCTGAAAAAGGGGTCGACACCCTATAGGGAGGTCGACACCTATGTCGACTCCCCTTAAGGGGGTCAACACCTATGTCGACTACCCCTGGGGGGGTCGACACCTGTTGAGCGGGAATTTTCCTTCTCACTTCCCTTTGGCTGATTTCGAATTTTAGACCTGTTTTGAACCTTCTGGACTTATAATATTCATATATAATCTTCCTAATGCGTATACAAACTTCATAGACTTATAATTTCTTCATACTGAGTCCAATTTACGCAAACTCGGACTCTGTCTCAAGAAAAATTCCGAGACGAACGCAATGGCACAACCCGTTTCTCTTAATTCTTCTTTTAAAGATTAATCATTCTTTAGTTATCTTTTATGTCCCTTTTTAAAATTACGGGGTGTTACAGGTCTTCTGTCCAATACCCAAATCTCGGTTTGCTTTGGGACTTCTATTAAATACCAGAAGTGGGTATCTGGTCTTTTATCAAATACCTGAAACGGGGTTTGGTTCGGAACTTCTATCACTTACTAGAAATGTATTTCTGTAATTCCGTTAAATAGCTAAATTTGGGGTTGGTTCGGGACTTCTATTATCGCTAGAAATGGATTTATGGTCCTCTATCACGAATGACTGAGTATGAGCAACATAATTTCTATCTAAACTTCCAAGGAAAGGTATATGGATCCATATCTTAATGCCCCAATCTTGGTCCCAAGACTATAACTTTCGTTTTCGAGAAAGGATCTGAAAAAACAATACTCGAGTTGGTTTCTTAGGTCTTCTATCCTAAAACCTTCAAACGAAGGGTTAAGGTTTCACACATCTCATACAGAGAGATTCTCTATGCCTTTATCATGAGAAAACTTCTATTCAATTTTCTGATAAAATAAGAAACAGAAATAGTTGCATTAATCTATCACAAAGGCTTAACTACATCTTAGTTACAACCTAAACATAGGTGCATATACACTGAGGAAATTATTACTTACATCTTACTGCTGGCAAAAGACTAATACCTAATATTGTGTGTTGAGTCTTATGCAAAACAATGCAGAAAGAGTCCCCAAAGAAGGATATTCAAAACACAAACAAAGATTACAGATCAGGTGATATTTACATAGTCTATAAAATTACCTTACAGATTCATCTATAGACATTTCATTAGTTGTCAAAATAAAAAAAAGTTAGAGATTAGTACGAGCATAACATCAAGTATATTACATTTCCCTATTTTATCATCCTTACACCTTGCCGGGTAATAAGTCCGGTGTCATCTTGATTCACCTGCACCACCTAGCAATAATCAACTCGCTAAATCCTTGAGTAGGGTTTACCAAGTGAAGAAATACTTCAAAAACTAAGTTTTTTGATCGGGATATGGATTCTTTAAGGTGAACTCCCAAGATTTACAACATGCTTTAGTATCCTCCAATTCAATCTCTAATTCGCTAATTCATTGAAGTAGTCTACTTATCTCTTCATTAGAATTGGTTGAAGGATTAACCATTAGCCTCCATTTTAACTCAAGAATAGTTTCGTCTTTTTCTCTCAATCGGCCTTGCAAAACGAATATTTGCTCATTCAAAATCTTGATGATCACCAAAACGCCTGTTCCCGACCCTTGGAGGGAGCCTCTCTGAAAATATTCTTTTCCTCTACAATTTCTATTGACTCTTCCCTGGGTTGGGAAGATGGAGTTTTGAATTGATTCCCCTATTTACAAGCAAGGAAAAGCACAATTATTCACAAATTCTACTTTGAAAGAATGATATTGGTAAATTGTACTTTTCGTTAGCAAAAAGGTTCACTACAATAACTCTTAAACTTATATAGACAAGCTTTGAATAATCTTAACAATACACACACATTAAGTGCTATGAAGAATGACCCTATTGGTCGAAAGCACATACTTCTTATGATTAACTCCACAAGTTGGGTTCTAAGTCTCTCTTGAGATTACTTCCCGATCATCACCTAGAAAATATACGGGAAGTAATACTTCATACAAATGCATCGAAGGTTACATAATAAAGGATCCCCTCCGAGTTCGGATGTTGTTCGAGAAACAATTTGCGATGAATTTTCCCTCATTAGCATAGAAAATGAGCATCTTTTGCAAATACATCTTCTAGTAGAGTGAAATTCTGCCATGACATGAGATGAACTATGAAACCATTGATATAAAAGGTCATCGTCAGAAGCGTTATAATCTTTTCAACAACTTCACATATTCAAAACAAGGTTAAGTTACTTTCTGTTGTTTATTATCTAACCATGCCTTATATTATGGAACAATGTTCTCTCCTGTCTATATGTATTATAGTAGATCAATTACCCTAATCTGAAAAGGAGGAAGACTCTTTTAAAATAAAGGATATGCCTAAGAAATAGAGGCTTTAGTTTGAGTAGGATACTTTTCTCCTTTTCGTCCTTGATCAGAGGGACCTCTATCTTTGGAAAAGTTTCAGCTGAATCCTGGTTAGAAGAAGCATTCAAAGGACCAAGACTTTCCTTTTTGAAAACATAAGCACCACTAATGGAATGAGGTGGGATGTCATTCCATCCTCTTAGATTATCACGATGTTCTTTGTTTATGGAGCTATGATCGTAATCATCATCATCCCACTCATCATCAACAATAACAATTTCGTCTTCTCCCACACATGGGTCAACATCATCCAGAAAATCCTCGATATATAGAAAGTCTTCAACCTTCGTTGTACCTTCCTCAGGAACAATAGTCGCTTGCTTGAGTTTTTCAATTTTGTGCATCACTCCGCCCACAATAGAAGGATCAATAAAAGGAAATTCAAGTTTTGGATATTTTTGAAAATTGTCAAAATATGCCAACAAAAGAGCATGTTCAAAAGTTTTCAGCATTGCCTTCAGAAAATAAGATTTCAGAAATGAAGAATTCTATCTTTGGCTTTATAAATTATGTGCTTGGCATTGGAAAATGCATTCCGAGCCTTGGAAAGCTGGTGTCTTTCTCCTTCAAACTTTTAGCGTGGTTCACTACCATTTTGGCCTTCTCGTCTTCAAACTCCTGTTCAGAAAACTCAAGAGCCAGTACTTGATCCTTCAAAAGGTGGTTAGATTTCCTTTCGTCTCCGAGCTCTGACTCATCCCTCTCAAGAGATGTCTTTAGTTCTGCATGTTCATTCTTATGTTCCTCCGTTAGAGATTTAATTTTGGATTCGAAGACAGCCATCTCTTCTTTAAGTTTCGTGACCTCAGAAGAAGGCAAAGCAATCATTTCCTAAGAGAAGAACCATTTCTTAATTACATGGAGAAAAGAAAATAGAATCAATGTTCTTGAAAGAAGCAAAAGACCAAAGAAATCAAACGAAATAGGAATGTACCAAAAGCTATTGTTTGACAAGAGATCGTCACAAATTCATTAAGTCTAAAGACGAGGTTGGCAATGAAATGTCGACAATATCTTCAGTAGGAAGAGCAAGCCTTATAATTTTGTTAGAATTCGAAGAAGGTCAAGAGGAACTGATATGTTTGGGAGAAGAGTGCGCTTTTAACTCTTGTTCCACCAAGTTTAAGGATCTGGGGGAATAAGGTATTCAAATATAGTTAATAAAATCACCGCCTGAAGTTGTTGTTTGTGAGGAATCAACAACTGGGGTAACACAAGTAGAAGAGGTAGCATGATCAGGAGTGTGATGCTCGGAAAATTAAACAACAACTTCTTCAGAAGAGGAAAGAAAAATTGAAGTTTCATCCTTTTGACTTTTAGAAGATGGCTCATCAGTAAAGGTAACAAGACTTCTTTTTATCGTGGCTCTAGATCGGGCCAGGGCATCCATGGTGGCTTTCCTTTTAATAGCTTGAGTAGCCGATCAAAGTAAATCACATCAAGAAAAGTGGTGTCATGTAGATTAAATATGAAATAAGATTTAAAAAATAAATTGAAATACCGTCCTTACTTGAGGTTCCAGGAAAAATAGCGGTTAAGGATGTAAATACGTTGGAACCCAAGGACACATGCCTAGTACCATGAAAATGAAGGGGTGGTCCCCCCCAAAATCTTTTAACCTGAGGGAAGAAAATCATACTTTCAGAGGTTATCCAAGGTCAACAAGAGGGATCGCCTTCCCAATTTCTCAGAAACCCTATAAATCACATCAATAACCTGAGTTTCCTCGGTACTTAAGCATTTCCTCGTGGGAGCATTGGCTAAAAGGAAATAAAGATTAAATAAAGCATAAAAATGGCGCATTATATATAGAAGAATAAAACTCACCATAAACAACAAAGGTGCCTGAGATACCATGAGGACATCTGATATAGAAAAATTGTGTCTCCCAATCATGGAATTGGTTGACATTATCACCAATCGGTTTTTTCGAAGGGTTCTCATGAAGGATAGGTGGGCTTATTCCTTTAACTTCTAATAGTTGCAACAAATTGTGAAGAAGGTGAGCCCCGAGGGAAGATTGTCCCGACTCAAACGCTAAAAGTTCGAGGCATATGAGACTTTTGTATGTATTTGGAGTTAGTTGAATAGGAGCTAATATTAAATATCGCAAGAATCTTGAAATGAAATATGGGAATGGAAAGAAACCGCCATGCCAGATGTGGATGGCTGAATATGCAAAGAACCCTTCGGGTGGATTCACAATGGTATCTTTTTCAGCGGTAGGGATAGTGCCAACTCCAGTCATACCAAAGCTCTCGAGAATAGCTTTCACTTCATCCTGAGTTCGAATGAGAGAATGTTTGAGATGCCTTCCTTCATTGGTTCAAGAGTAAAAGAACTGTCTTGGTTCGATACTCCAACACTTTGCTTCTAAGACATGACGCTGCCAGGTGATATTCTTCCATGAAACATATTATCACAATAACTTAATATAAATAAATATGAATTGTTTGCAAGATTAAGACTCTTTGTAAAACTCATTGACACTAGCTATACAATACTTCTATAAAAGTTAGAACACATGATGAGTCATTAGAATCAGATTCTTAACAAGATTCATTTTAGCCATGCATTGTATAAATGCTAAAGATGGTTAAGTACATGGTTTCATTCATATTGATTAATACGACACCAAAATCAAATATATTGAAAAACTTTGATATTGGCGGATCCAAGATGAAAATAGCCCGAATTCTTGGTATCGATCTAGTCAAAACTAGATGTTTTAGTATCGACATCATAAACTTAGCCGACATTAATAAAATTTCATTTTTATAATAAGAGTTAAAGCCCATAAAATATGAATTTTACATTTAAAACCTCTAAAAACATGTCAGGGGGTAAAAGATAAATCAATGATATCCTCCATTAATGCCCATTTGAGCTGCATACTGTTATTCGAATCCATTCTAATAGAAATCAAAAGTTGTTGAATCTCGATCGATTTCATAATCAAGTTAGAGAAACGATTTTTAAACCTTAATATAAATCGGTTAAATACTCACAGAAAAGTGATTGAATTTGTAATTCTGGAAAGCTTGAAAATTATCGAAGAATAGCGATCTTGTGTGAAAATGATTTTTTGCAGGTAAAGAAATAAAAGGGAAGAGGAAGAACTTTTATAGTAAAAGCACTTCTTAATGCTAACCACAAGAGCAGCTACGACTTAGAGGTCCAGATCAATTCCATAGTATCAAAAGATGGGAAATCCCGTACTTTCAAGATAGTATAATGTAAAGACCATAGTTTTGACTTGAAAAGTCGGAAATACCCTTAATAGGGGAAAATATTACTACTAGATTTCGACACCAAAACCAACTAAAGGTGAAGGGGTATCGAAGTACAACTATCAGTAGGATAAGACCTCAGAAGCATATGATCGGCACCAAAGCACCAAAGATAACCGATACTAGAAGCTAAGAAAGGAGAAAGTTCAAACAATATGCTATAAGTACCGACATGGGTGGTAAAAGCTTGGTATCGATATAGGAAGGATAGCGGCAAGGCAGTGCCAAAGTCAACAAACAACAACCAATCAAAAGTGGTTACATCACCGACACCAAAAGCAATCAACCTAATTATAACTCTGGAAACATAAAGATCGATATCGAAACTCAAAGCCATGAAAGGGAAAGTACGAGACCAACTTGGGTTATAAAAAGCTATCGATACCAATGCATTTGATATCGATATCGCTACCAAAGGCAGCATCAAGGTCGCAAGGAAAGAAATGAAAATCAGTATTTAGAAGACGTTGTATAAGAATGCTATCCATGCTAATATACTTAGCATCGATACCACAGATAATATTCAGAAGCTACTAATGAAAGTTAGAGCCTAGGATTTGCTACCTGCATAGAGGCATATTATCGACACCGAAAGCGGCGAAGGAAGCTATCCATACAAATTTACTTGGTATCGGTGCATTACATGGAGGCGACACCAACTTCATGAGCAATGCAGAGCTGATGGCAACACTTAGAATAAAAAAGAACGCCGAAACTGGCACCAAAAGCCACTAATGCGGGTCAATACCAAAACCAAGTAGCACTGCCAAAGCCAGAAGCATGCAAAATCGGGGTTCTACTGGCTGCAACCGAAAGGGGGTCCAATTTGCTTACAAATAAGACCCCATGGGTCTCATTTTGGGGGATTTTTCTTATTCTCAAATCTTGTAGCCATTTCTTAAAGATTAAACCCTAATTTGTAAATCAATTTGGGGCTTTTACTTAGAGATATCCATGTACTCAACAAAGTGATCAATAAAGAGAGATTCAAGACTATTTGCTTATTTTTCTTATTCGCTTATTACAAATTCATGACAAAAGTCATCTACAAAAGCATAATTACCAAAATAACCTTCCTCAAGTCGTTTAGCTTCCTAACTTGATTTGCGCTTAGGGAACCCTTATCCCAAGGTAACTGTTGGTCCTTGAGTCCCATAACATGGTATTCACCTCTTAGAAGGAAGTATAATTAATCTTCGGGCTTAAGACTTTGATACCTTGGAAAATGTGAACTAACTCAAGCATGTAGGAACTAAATAATCCCTTGGTCCCTAAGTCCATACTTTTGTTCACTTATTTCGATGTTGACGAAATATATTGTTAAAAAATCCATTTGTAAATCATTTTACAAGTTTAGTACTACATTTCGTAATCTCATTTCAAACAGTTGTAGATCAATTATAAAACTTGTTAATTTATTTAAATTTATTTTAATTTCATTAATAGCTTTATAAAACTTAATCTTAAAATTTAGGTAACTTTCAACACTTGAAAACGTTATTTATAAAACTTGTTTATAAAACTGGAATTCATTATAAAAAATCATTTATAAAATATGATTATCAATGTCGGTTCATTTATAAACCTTCTTTTTATGAAATCTTATGTAAAATCAATTCAAAATCTTGCTTTAGTTATAAAATAGTTTATGACTTAAAAACTTGGTAAATTTTGCTTACGACAAATAGCCATATTCAAAATGCTAAATTTAGACCATCTAGCAACAATAACTTAACCAATACTACTTACTGATTAATAACATAGCAATGTTTAGTTTAATTTAGTAAATATAATTGATTTTAGTGAGACTTAGGATAGAAAATTCAAAGGTGTATAAAATAAAAGGGAATAACATTAAAAAAATTGAGGAATCCCGTTGGATTCGTCCAACCTGTCCCCCGCTTCATAGCTCATTAGATAATAAAATTTAATTCATATAAGATGAATCTTCCTCTTAAAAGTACGTAATGTTAAAGGTCATCTGTTGACAAATAACAATATATAAACACAACCAAGCAATAAATCATCCAATATAATATATCACGCAAGTAAATAGTAATTGAACAACGGATATTTATTATATGATATAACTGTATCTCAGAAAGTGTGAGAGTTAGCTCACCATCCATCAATCAACTTGTTTACGTCATTTTATCTAATTTCAAACAGACATTTGAAATCAAATAAATATCCAGATTGCTCTAAATTAGACCAGTCCAACTCGTATGCCTGTAACCTGTTTTACACAGATCTGGCCTCGTATGATAGAGTTATACATGTTATAATATTTTACATGAATTAAAATAAATTATTAATTCACTAATGACGACCAATAGCCTTTAATCATCTCATTGGCCTAATTGAATCACGGTCCCATCATTCGTTTCCACGTTCGAACGAACTTGTATACTTTTCCTCCTTAAATCACTTCACTATCCTCCTATGAACTAACAGACGCTCCCCCCATCCCACATGACCTCTTCCATCCTCCAGCGACCCTCCGCCGGAAGCCATGACCGCAATAGTTCTGTCAATCGTCGGGAAAGTCTAGATGAACGAAATCAGTAATCATTGAATTCTGGCATCCTACGACCACCATACGACCTTCGACCACCATGGATTGAAAGATCTCCTCCTTCCTCTCCTCTTTCCTTCAAGGGCCATCATCAGATATTTCACCAATGGCGATCTACAACCCAATGTGCGATACATGTTAGCTTGTGATTTTTGTCGATTTTCGGCCAACTCATGATTTTTGTTGATTTTCGGCCAACTCAGGTGTCTGATCGACGAACGACTAACTTGGATTAGTATGTGTCGGCGATACGAACAATTTTCATGTTTGGAGTTTAGTTAAGTGTCGATGGATTGAATCATGCATTTTCAGCCATTAAAGACTTGTGATGGTTAGGGTTTAGCAAATGGAGGAGTTAGCTTCTTTTCAAAGCCTCCTCCAAAAACACTATTTATCGAGTCTGAAAAGTTTATAACTCGATACAAAACGTGCTAACTGCCATTTATTGCTAATAATTCACATTTTTAACACACTGGAACTTGTAAAGAAAGTTAATTCGATCGTATGCAAAATCTACCTTTTGAAATCATATTATAATTTATCGATATGCTTTTATATCGCATACGATCGCGCAATAAGTCTGATCGACATGCAATTTGGAATCTTACCATAATTAACCATTCTAGATCTGATAAAATTAGTTTTATCGAATTTCGAGATTGTTTGCATAATAGCTATTTTCACATTTATGAAATCGAGTAAATATAAATCGATTTCCAAACACTCCAATTCAATTAATAATAATTTCTTATTATCGTTCTAATTCAAATAGAATTATAATTCAAATTCAAATTAATTGAATTTCATATTAAAGCTTAAGATTCATAATTTTAAGTTCATTCTATAATTAAATTCTGTAATAAATTTAATTCAAGTCGTTAAATTTTGATTTCATTCACTTTAGTATTTAAATTCTTTGAATATTCAAGTAGCAAAATTTCGAGTTGTTTCAGTCTACCTCATTAAAAAGAATTTCATCCTCGAAATCAAACCCAAGAAGAGTGCCACAAAGCATAAAATATTCTTCAAAAATATTTTGAAATCATATGTGCATAAACAACACAACAACACAAATGTAATGTAATGTCACGTGCAACCATAACCAACAATCAACACATAATATCGTATTGCGTCATGTTCAATAATAATCAGAACTCATGATTAATTCAAGTTCTAGACCTCATAATCGTACAAGGACGATAAATAATCTATTATGCGTTACCTTACGCTCAACGGTCTGAGGTTATTATTTAGCCGATCATTCATGCTAGCTCAAATAATTCAAAAATTCAAATCCCAAGTTCATTTCACTCTAATATATCTAGCATGTATATTTATTCATGAAATTCATATTATATATATTCCAAAAATCTTCAGTTTCATCAATTTAATTAATACTAGCTTTGGTTATAAAGTATAAAGTACTAAACCATAATTTTTTAAAATTTTTATTTTGACATAAATCAAAATCTACAAAATGATATTTAAGTTTTTCTCTTTCATTTGAAAACTATAATCCAGTGGAACCAAACGATTCTTGTTTCAAATAATTTTGACTCAGGATTCTACATATATATTTAATCGAAAAATTACAAATTGGCACGTCGCATTGAGCTCGTTGTAATTTAAAATTGATTATTTTTTTTCAATCTTTGTTAATTTCATAAATTCTAAATTTAGTTTTATTATGTTTACATATAAACTAAGCTAACTATTCAAATTCAACTCGGAAATCTCGACTTTCCAAGTCATCAAATATTCCATTTTATTTTCATTCTTGATTAAATTCATTATTAAATAACCCATTTATTTTAATTCTTCATTTAGTTTAATTCTTACTCAACATACTTATGAAAATGATATGGTTGCCCTATCCAATTAAAGTAGCCTATACCCGTAAATGATCGTTCATACCTACAAATCAATCAACATTAGCAAACGCTCTAAAGTGGATGCACAAGACTAATCAACCAATAAATGATAATAATCACATATCATCATTTCCTATCAAACTAGTCATCCACAAAACTATTTTTAATTTGAAATTTTCCTTTAAATTTAAAATATGTGAACTGAGTGAAATTATTTCATATACCAATTTTATGAAAACGGTATCTCGTTAAATGACCGGTACAAGGGCTCTGGAATTCTTATCAAAACTAGGGTTAGTCGTTGGACTCAAGTCCATGATTCATACTAAACAAAACAACCAACTCAATATAAAATTTTATATTCAATAACAAGTATGCTCTCATATATACACATACTCAAAAAACTCAATATAGAGTATTACTAACTCTATCACTACTGAGTTATCTCTTATTAGATTTTGTTCTTCGATAAAAAAAAGCTCTAGTACCATGCGAAACGACCTGCTCAAAGGCTCCAATACGGCTCGCCGACCGAACGGGACCCCTAAGCTGGACGCTTGGAGAAAGACATTAGAGAGTGAGAAAAGAAAGAAATAAGGTTTAGAATAGAAGAAAGAAGAAGAGAATGACAAAATCAGAGTAGATATAGAATCTCATACCAGAGTGAGAAAATATAATATAACAAAACTCTTTCCCAATAAATATATATATGCCTATACATACATACATCATATATAATCAGAGTACAACAGATATATCAACATGGACCGTAATGATAAACAACCCCAATAAATACTGATACATACACAACATAAGGCACAACTGAAATACAATATCAATCATCAAAGCACATCGAAAAAGTAGATAATGACATAAATAAAAGAATACTTTTCGACTCGAGCTCCTCTCCTTAGCTTCAAGCAACTCCAAATTTGATCTAAAAATATAATCGGAATGACTCAAGCACTAAGGGAAAACAAACATCTGGACCATCTGAAATACCATAGTTAGGTAACTCACATCACAAACAACTTGCTTAGATTTAGAAAATATTTTGAAAGAAAGGAACTCTCGTGAGATACGACTACACATAAACATGACAAATGTTAACCTTACGATAACCAAATCATATATATCAAATCAAGTGATATACTATGATGTTTATCTTGAGATAAAACCCAGTAAACTGCATGAAATCATATGTGAATCACTGGATTACACACCTCTATGGGACTATACAATAAAACTAATTGGTTTGAATAGTGGAGAATGGATTCTAAACAAAGGACATGGTAAAGGACTACCTTCTATACAAATACTCCTCTAGAGGAATGTACACAGGGCTACCCATAATTACTAGTATCTCCCTCCGCTCCAGGTAGGAGTGGTCTGACTACACAGACCCAAAGGTGGTGCACCATCTCATATACTTCACCACCCCGGCCTTTCGACCTAATACGAGTGCGCTCAACATCATCATTCTCGACATATAGAGAATACTATATTTAGAATGGTGATGAACATATCCTAATGGGCACCAGTTTTGAAAATGGTTCGGATCTTTTTTGAGGCCGTTAATGGAGATAGAGGGTTTTCCCCATTTTTTCACTTCACTGCTTTCTCTCTCTCATTCACCTTTCCCCTCCTTTCTAAACGATTCACCTATACTTTTACCCTTTTCCTCATCTCCTCCTCTTTCGCCTACATGGCCTCAACTTAGATTCCCATTTTTATCGTACAGATCTAACCCCTTTTGCTGCAATTTCCTCGATATTTCCAATCCACTCCTTAGCTACTTTCATTTTCCCTAACACGCTCCAACCTACCCTTCACTTCCTGTGCATGGCTGCCACCTCTTTTATATCACTTGCTTACTGTCTTGCCTCTGCAGTTGTATTCAAGAACATCCAACCGAATGATTCCTATAATGTGCTATGCTAGGAATCCTAACGATCTAGAGCTATACATTGCTTGGTGTCTACTGTCCAGTGTTAGTCTGACTTTGTCATGAGGATAGGGTTGGTTTTGGTGCTTGCTGGGTCATCTATTTTAGTTTCGAGAGTTGGAAGGTTTTTGTCTTGGCGGTCGTTTCGGCTTGTAAGGGTAGTGGAGGTTTTGGACCCTATGTGGAGCTTCCATAGCAAGCAGTAACTTCCTACTCTGCTTTTGTTTTGCTTCGCACCTTGTTGGTCATGATGGCGCAAATGTGGGGTCTGATAGTCAATGTTTGTTTGGGATGTTGTCTTGTCGGTTCTGAAATAAGGGTTATGTAGTATTGTTTTGGGTTGATGCTATGTAGCCTAAGGAGCCTGTGGGTTGATTTCCTTTGAAGTTTGGAGTTTTGTAATGGAGATGTGATGCTGGCTTTGGGAGGTGTAAGGTTTGCTAAATTTCCAACTGTCTCGGCATACATGGTGAATCCTAGGTTCTCGAATTTGCTCGGTTTGGTTGGTGGTCCTGTGCACGTACCTTTCTGGCTGGCGTTTTCTAGTGATGGCCCTGGCCTTTGTCCTGGTCACTCTACTTGTCATACTATTTTACGTGTGTTATATGCTAGATGTTATTTTGTAGGGATGTCTTGTCTCTACCTAGCACTGTTAGTCTTGTGATGGAGCTACTATTGTCCATGTCTTTTTCCTGTGGATATGTTCTTGGTAAGAGTGGATTTTCATTTCCGGGCGATGAGGCCAGAGGTGGCGTATACCTATCATATCATAGCATATACCATCTTTGGATGCCACACTTCCATTCCGTCAATCACTAATTGATGTCCACAAAAGCACAACCTCTATACTCATACGTCTCATAGAAGGGTGTCAAGTTAAGAGAAGTTGCCTTCTCCACCACTAAACAGATGCGTATTTGTAGAAATCAATGTACATGATCTAAGAAATGCAATGTCAGACATCCATCCATACAAGTTGTCCAGGAATAAGACAAACGGACGGAAATCTTTTACCACATCCTGTCGGGAATCGCCCCTAAGATTAGTAACAAGTAAATCTCGCACATGTGGATCTCTAAAACATAAGAACCACTGCTACAAATATAGTATATATAACCATGGTAGCTAGCCAGTACAACAAGAAGTAGTCCTTTTCAATTTTGAAAGCCTGCGCCTTCACGTCATAGCCATAAGCATAGTCATAGTCTTTAGGATACCTATATGAAATTTTGGAATTCCAAGCCAATTAAAAATAGTTTCGAACCCATTCTGATCCCGGTTCCTCAAACCAACATGTTATAATACAAAAAGGAAACTTAGGTGGCGGTCAGTTCTTTAACCATGTTTGATTAAATCATTCATTAAAATCATTTCATCAAATGCTTATTTCGTCAAAAAATTATATTCACAAATCTTTTCATTTTCTACTTGGAAATCATATCCATACACTTATCTCAATAGAATAAGTGTATTCATAAATTATAGTTTTCATACTTGGGAAACAAATCTATACTCAACCCAAAGGTATAAGTATAGTCATAATTAGTTGGTTGGTTAATAAAATGTCATGGTATACATCATTTCTTATAAAACACAAAACTTTTGGTATTGAGTACAAACAAAGGAACATAATGAGTTTAGTTACAATGATCATACTCAATACTAACCTCCAAATTCCACTTATATTGTTTGTCGGATAATAGTGATAACACCTTCCAAATTCATACGGTAATACAAATTTCGTATTTGGAATTCATTACAAGTCAAATAAGAATAGTGCAAATATTCTTTTTTAATTCTTATTTAAAACATGTTAAGTCTTGGGAACTAAAATTCTACTTCAGTCTTATAAAACCATATTTGATTATTAATCAAATCGTTTAGAACTCAGCTTATAAAACCATTTCGTTTAGAAGCTCCATTTCGATACTTTGAACTTTAATAAAATTCTATCTTAAGTTATGAAATCCATTTGTAAATCATTTTACAAGTTCAATAGTTCATTTTGTAATCTTATTTCAAAACAATTATAAACCTATTATAAAACTTGTTCTTTATATAAATCTTTATTTATTGCTTCATAAAACTTAATCCTAAAATTTAGTTAAGTTTCAACAGTTGAAATCATTATTTACAAAACTTATTTATAAAACAGGAATTCATTATAAAACTCGATTATAAATAGCGGTTCAATTATAAAACTTCTTTTTATGGAATCCTATATAAAATAAATTCAAAATCTTGCTTTAGTTATAAAACAATTTGTAGCTTTAAAACTTGGTGAATTTCTTCTTACAATAAATAATCATATTTAAAATGCTGAATTTAGGCCATCTACCTCTAATAAATTAACCAATATTTTTTATTAATTAATAACTTAATAATGTTGAATTTAATTCAACAAACATCATTGAATTTAGTGATACTTAGGTTATATAGCTCATTGGTTTATCAAACGAAAGCGAATCACATTAAAAATATTGGGGAATCATGTTGGATCCCTCCAACCTGTCCTCCTACATCACAGCTTATATATCAACACATATATGCATGATATTAGATAATAAAAACTAATTCATAGAAGATGAATCTTCTGCTTAAAATCATGTAGTGTCAAAAGTCATCCATAGGAATATATAACCAAAACCAACCAACTAAGCAATAAATCACCCAATCATTCTGTCCAATATTTCACATAAATAAAAAACAATTAAACAATGGATATTTATTACATGATATAATAGTATTTCAGAAAGTGTGAAAGTTAACTCACCATCCACAAATCAATGTTTTTATATTGTTTTATATAATTTTAAACAGGCATTTGAAATAAAATAAAAATCCAGATAGCTCCAAATCAGGCTAATCCAACTCGAATGTGTAGGATTCGCGAACACGAACCCAACTAGTTTCATGCAAATCTAACCTCGTATGAAAGAGTTGTACATGTTACACTTTTTACATGAATTAAAATTAATTATAAATTCACTAATAATTTACAGCAAAAATGTCGTAACACCCATAGATTCTTTATTACTAGAGAATAACGTTTTGCATAAGGAAAATAAAGTGCAGAAAACAGTAAGTGACACAGAGATTTATAGTGATTCGGTCCATGAGGGACCTATGTCCACTTTGAAGGAGGTTGTTGATATTTATTAACAAATAAGAGTTATAGGCATTGAATTTCATCATGGCATTCGTTTACAAGTAGTTCTATGTATTTTGGAGTCATATTGGTCATATGCCAAGTGTTGGAAAAAAGTTATGTATGCTTCTTTTTCCTCAAGAGCTATGTTGCCATTAACGAAGTCCTAGAAGCTTGGAGAGGTATCAAATCAACCCAAATCCAACAGTTGTGAAGAATGAGCAAGGGGATATTTATAGGCAGTGGGTTACGTGGAAGTATGTGAGATTCAGGGACCACACACTAGAAAATTGCATCTCAGGAGCGCTAGCATCAGAAAATTACATCCCTTCCCGACTTAAAGCAATAAATCACATCCCTTGGGTAGGATGCGACTTGTTAAGCTTAGGGGAGGATACATCACGTTCGATGGGTGCGATGACATCACATTCGATGGATGCGATAACATCACATTCGATGGATGCGACGGAATCGAACCCTGGGGATGCAATGGAATCGCACCCTGAGAGATGAGACGATATCGTATCCTAAGGGGTGCGACATAATGGGAGGCAGTGCGCTTGCCATTGGAGTGAGGCGAGGGAGTGGGATGCGATGTGAGGCAAGGAAATATAGAGGGATGGGATATTTTACATTTTGAGGTGTTGTGAGGCCAACGCTCATCCGAATCCTTCTGGGCTTGAAATCTTAGTGCTATGGTGACACTTTGGGCTTTGGTGCCACGTGATGGGGTGAGACGAGCGGGCCTATTGTACTTTTGTGAACCATGATAAAATATTAGTTGACACTTACCCCTCAGAGTACGTCTTGTCTCGACATGATGTGGTTTGAGTTGAAAAGGTTCATCTGAAAAATGGAAAGATCTTCAAGCTACTGAGTACTTAGTTGTGAACGTTCTATTGAGTGTGTCGAGAAAATCGATCCACTGATAGCTTCGCTGCGTGCCTAATTTCTTTTAACTCGTTAAATTAAAAGTTAGTCATGGACTCCCGATTACGTCATAACGTAAACGAGTCATTATCGACATAATGTCGCATGTACGCTCATACAATTTCACGTGATTTTGCTGGTACGATCAGAGTATTGGAAATGAAGTATGAGCGGTAGATGTGTTGTTGGTTTACGGTTACACAAGTTGGATTTCGAGAATCGACATCGAATCGTGGATTCGATCGCTTGTCGTACATTCTTGAGTCCTTTAGACCTATGAGCGTACTATTAGTTAGTGAATCAGATCGGTGTCGATTGTCGCGACGTCGAAAACAAGTGTGTGTGGTCGTAGATGGAATCGTGAGTCGGAAACTTCTCAAAGTTTGGAGATTTTGTTCTCATTCATCCTTTTTTTTGTAATCGTATGTATATATACGCAAATATGTGTCTGTATAAACATATGGAACATAAAATGTATATACGCAATATGCATACACGTATGTATGCATATATAATATTTATTATTGTGCATATGTATTACATTTTATTCTTAAAAGGGAAACTCCGCTCCCCTGATGAGGGACATGAAATCTTGCATCTATGAGAGATGTGATATCTCATGTCCTAGAGGGGGATGTAAACCGCTTCAACGGGCCAGACTCGTTTTCCCTACCTCCCCTTATATAAACCGAACTCCAATCCTTCCTCCCACTTTTTCTCTACCCACATATCACATCCCTGGAAGACAAGTTTCAAAACAATAAGAAGAAGCCCAAGCTTGAATTATTGACATAGGTGGGGCATGAATTAGGTTTTGATGTGGATCGAGATCGAGCCTTGAGGACATTGGATCTGAGCTGTTGAGCTCGAGATTCTAGGACTAAAGTGGTTCAATTTCTATCTTAATGGCAATGGAGAATTGTGAAGGAGAGGGAGAGGAAGATATAAGGAGTGTAGGAGAAGAATAATAGGGAGAGGGAGGCGCGTCACATCCCTGGGACGCTAGCCATCGCATCGGGGTGATGCAATTTCTCACATCGGGCTGATGCCAGTCATCACATCGAGGCGATGCGATTTTCTCGCATCGAACTAATGCGAGATCTTGCATGGCAAGTGATGCGAGACTTCACACTGGATTGATATGAGATATCGCATCACGAGTGATGCGATATGTCATCTCCCAATAATGCGATATTTCGCATCCCAGTGGTGCGTTATGTCATGTCCCAATGATGCGATATGTCGCATCCCAGTGATGTTATGCATTCTGGACTGAAGGACAGTGAGCAAAGGGGTGCGAGATTTCATGGAGAAGAGGGGGATGCGATATTCTTGGGCCATAGAGGGATACAAAATTCCTTTGTCTTAGGGATGCAATTTTCGTATCCCTGAGACTTTGGCGATTTCTTGTCTTTTTGGCTTTGAGTGTGTCCAACTATTCTCAATGAAAAGTTCGAATCCCAGGTGCTCCAGCCATTGACTCATTATGTTTTCACGATGTCTCGTAGCTAGATGGGATTAAGCTTTTCATATAGGACTTAGAGTATAAAACTCGGACTATCGACCTAAGACAGAACCGTCGAACTCCAGATTCGTTTTCCAGTTCCAATCACGATGTTGCCACGAATCGTTGTGAGTCCAACGGTATCGGTCGACGGCGATGGTGGTTATGGTTTAAAACTAGTGATCGCCGTCGCGTCCCAAATACATTTATTTTAATTGTATTAGCATTGCACTTCACTAAACATACTTGTTAGTTTACACCAACACAAGGGGTACATGGTTTCAATGTGACGTCTAAGGCATCTATATTAAGAGTATAGCTAGAAATGGAAACTCGATCATTCAAGAAACAACATAGTTTGGAAACTGTAGCTTCCCTAAACTCTTCATCCCAGTCCATGTCAGCTACCAATACTAATGTGGGGGGAAGCAAGCTTGAGGCTTCTTCGGAGGCTACCCTTTCTGCATTCATAAGCTCGCTGAAGGAGCCCGACCAGGGTTTGCAACCGAAAGACTTGCAAGAAACGGCCGAGCACCCGACTGAATCGTCGATGCCGGAAGGAATTGCTGTTACTGAGGGTAATCTCGAGGAAGAGGAACATGTAGATATCATGGAAGGAGGTGCCAGCGAAGCTCCGGATGATGCTATCATAGTTGACAACCCCCTGGATTTGGGGCCTTCGAGTTTGGATGAAGGTGCGTTAAGGCGCATTTGTACAAGATTCAACATGCCTTAGGCTAATGTTTGCACTCCCCAAAAAGAGGACAGTACGCACACTCCTCTAGAAGGGTACATTGCTTGGAACAAGAACATGTGCTTTTTGGGTGCATGCCCCCGTCATGTAGGTTTGTCCGAGATAAGCTATGTTATTTTTGTTTAGCGCCAACACAGTTACATTCGAATAGGTATACCTTCCTCCTCGGCACCTACCATTTATTCAAAGAGTAACTGCACATAGAATCCATCGGAGAGGACATCTAGTCCTTATTTCAGATTAAAAGGAGAGTTAATAGCGCGCCTTACCTATATTACCTAGAGGCAATACATAGCACCTGATTCATTAAGGGGTCGTGGAGCAGACTTGGTATATCCAAGCATGAATAGTTCTTCGTCCGTTGTCCTCCTAGATTTGCGAGATGTTGGTTGGAAGTAAGTTAATGTCTTTTATTGCTTCGGGTTTCAAGTTAGTTGAATCGTGGGCTCCGAGTTAAGTTTGAATTTTCTTGTAACAAGAATCCCCCCGACACCTAAGGGCACAGCATACCAGGGGCGTCTTGCACAACTGAGGGCCATTCCGATCTCAATTCGCTCTACAAAGAACATTCTAGATGAAGAGGATATTCACTGGAAGGGCTTACTTCCTACTAAATGGATAATATTCCGGTCAGCTGCTATGGAAAAGGGAAGGCTGAATCTGAAGGGGAAGGGAGTTCTTCAGGCCACAAAATGAAAGTGCCCCATGCCGTGTCTAAACGATGTAAAGCCGAGAAGACTTGGGAGGAACTAGTGGGTGCGACACTGATTATGTGGAGATAAGTACTGGAGAAGAGGGTCTACTGGCTACCCATGTACCATCTACGACTGCTGGGATAGGGACAGAATTGTCGGCTATGCCGGTTTCCCTTGTTACCACCTCTGAGACCACCGCATCGCTGGAGAGATTGGATCAATTTTAGGATTGGATATGGTCCTAATCGATATCCCTCCGTCTTGGCCCAGCGAGATAAGTTCCGGAAGTCTAACTCTTACACTTGGGGAGATAATCCTTCCAAGAGAACCTCAATATGGTCTGTGGAGAACGCAATTAGGGCACACACGCATAAACATTACATAACACAACACTTTTTTTATGTATATAGGAGGAAAGTGCATGCAAGGATACTGGACGAGCTGAAGTGAATACCGGACAACAGTACAATCCCACGCATGGACACTGACTTGGTATGGAGGAAAGTGTACGCTGCTTATCGTCAATGCAAGGAATTCAACAAATATTCAGGCGCCTCTTGGAGTTGATCCTCCAAACGAACGTGAAGATTCAAAATCCGGAGTAAACGATCAAGGATGAGCAGCTGAATGTCTGAGAACGGGACGAAGAACTAAGTAAGACAAGCCTTCGGGTTGCAACTATTTCTGCGTATCCAAGTAACACTGTCAAAGTGCTAACTCTTTGTTGTTGATATTGGTGAGTGGAAGGAGAAGTACACAAAGTTGAAGAAGGAGGCACAGGCCGCCGATACATCATTCAAAAATACCATAGTTTTGGTGATGATGGACAATGCAACTTGTAACACCCTGAATTTGTACCAGCACTAAAAGAGGATAAATTAAATAACAATTAATTTAATATCCGGAATTAGGAGAAACGGACTACACCATTGCATCTGTTTCGAAATTCTGGTCAAGATAGACATTTGGTTTGCGTAAAACAAACACCATATGAAGGAGTTATGAGAGTTTTAAGTTTGTATACACGTAGAAAATATATATATATATACGCATGAGTCAGAATTTTATCTAGAAAGATTGAAATTCAAAAAATTCGTTAGAGCGGTAAGATTCCCACTCTAGGGCATCGACCCCCCTAGAGGGGTGTCGGCCCACCCACACGGGTGTCGACACACCTAGGGCTGACGTGGAACTCGGTTTCAGGGGGTTTGGCAGTTATATATGTGTGTCCTATTATTCTATTTTCTTCATTGGAAATCATGGAGGCCATATGCTGCTGGAGTGCGAAGTGAATCGTTTTCTACAACAACAAACTTTGCAAATCAAATTCAGAAATTCAAGATCTGTTCTGTCTCAATTCTCTAAACTTAAAGTTGTGAGTTTCTAGTTGTTTTTAGGTTTAGATAAATAAAAGTAAATTGTGAAATACTGTAAATTGGATATGTTGTAAAGCATGATTCTGTGCTAGTATTAAATCCTATACTATGTCATGATAGATCTATTTCCCTAGATCTAATATAATTGTGGTTATTCTATTATGTTGTCTATATGGATCTTGACTTGTAACTATATTGTGGTGAATGTACATCTATTAAACTGGACAGTTGTAACATTGGCTGGATCTAGTTCTTTATGTAAATCCCCTTTTCACTTGTCATATTGTGATCAATTTAGATATGTTGTAGACTGGACATGTGAATCCACCTTTAGATCTTAACATGTTACTATGTCACCCTAATTATGCTAGATCTAAATAGTTGGACACCTGAAGTGCTAATTTAGATCTCATTATGCTTGCTTTGACATCGTAGTAATTACCACAAGTTATCAGTTTATGTCCACCATGTGATGATGTTAATTACATATCCATTCACCTTGTTATCATGCTAGTTTATGCCAAGATATGTTGAAACTATCACCTTTGTCATATTCCTTTTTCATTGTTATGGCTAGACTGCTTTATAGCCTAGATGCCGCCAAAATACATGTGAATACGTTAGTTAGGAAACGGGGAAAAGGGATTTATAATTGGCATAATTTATGTAATATTTATATAAATTGGACATTTAATTCAAATGTGGAAACACAGAAATAATCACCTATAATGACATAGGTAGATTTGGATAAAAATGGAATATTTAGTAGTTACAATTAGGAAATGTAATTGCACTAATGACACGAGGCTAGGTTGCATTAGTGGCGGAAGTCTGACCGGACCTGACCGGCATATCCAGCAGCCACTAATATTAAACCTAATGTGAGAGGTCTAAGTGCGCAAATATGAATCGGGCTAAGACACGAGGTTAGACCCAACTATGGAATAAGACTGCCCGGACCCGACCGACATATCCAGCATCCACACATCGTAGGCCTAATGTTGGAGGTCTAGCCCCTTATAACCATAATTGGACATGGTATTGAATTGGTTAATCCATTAGGATTATATGGTTATGAACTTAAGTTAGGGTTAAGTAAAATTGGATGGGTAGTGGGTGGGTTAAGTAAACTAGAGGGGGTGGGTAATATTTACATATAGGCCCACGAACTTAACCCAATAAGGTTATGTAATTAAAGAAACCTAGTGGTATACATAACCGGTGGAAAAATATAATAAATTTATGTAATTAGAGACACCCTTTTAGGGTAAGCATAACTGACATAGGGCTATGTAATTAAAGACACCTAAGGGTATACATAGTCAGTGAAAAACCTAGTAGGGATACAAGACAAAGGGGGGAGCTTGTATCATATTTTGTGGGACCCATTTCAGTTAGTAACCTGAAGTTGGTATCAAATAAAGAACTCCGTACTAGGCGGAGAAGGGGCACGCTTACTGATTGATTATAAGAGATCCAAACGAGATGAATGGTGCGGGCGGCGCAAACAGATCGGGCCACGTGCATGCATGAGCCGGGCAGAAGGGAATAAAATGACTGTGACACTAGTAGGTATGGTTGTGCACACCTTAATGGTTGCCACTTTAGGAAGTGTTACCTCCTACTGTGGGGCCAGCACAAGATATCTACGGGGTAGGGAGCCGATTGATTAAGATAGTGGTTAGGATACACTCAGACGTATGCTCTAAATCTACCAACTTATATTGGAAGGGATCATCTCATTTTAATTATACTAGTAATAGTGCAGAGTAATCATTAGTGAGGCACATACACCTTATCTTGCTTACCTTGTCACACCTGGCATTTATGTAGTGATCTCTCTTTTATCCACTTTATATGCCTATTATGTTACTTTTATTTATTTACTGGCTAAAAGTAACTAGACTCTCCAAACTTTATGTCTGACCCTTTTGTTTCTCCTTCTTTCTTCCATTCCCTCCCCCCGGTTCTCAGAGAGGAAACACTCAGGCTTAGTTAGGGCTCAAATATCATCTTGCTAGGGGCTACTTCAAAATTATAGCTCAACTTCTTGTCTCTACTGTGGCTTAACTCTTTTAATAAGGGAATTATGTTTTTCATATTCTTATGTACTCTGATGATGCAAGACAGAAGTTGTTTTATTGTAATGGTTTTTGTGACTTATGGTATTATGGACCACGACATTATGATTTATGTTTGAAATAAAAAATTTAAATTTCCGCTGCTACCTTATTTATATATGTCTTGTAATAATTTTGTGTCTGTTTACCTATAATGCTTCACGAAACTTAATGCATTCCCTTAGTGAGTGACATTAACGGACGTGGGGTGTCACACTTGGTATCAGAACTGAAGGTTACCAGATTAGATAAAAAAATTTGGAAATTATTTTCTAAAAGGTTTTAAAAGAAAGTATTTTCAAAAGAAAAGTCTGTTTTGAAAAACATTCCCCCAAAATCCATATGTAATATCCTTCGGTCCTTTATCTAATTTTTTTCCTTTTCCCTTTTTCAGCATGTCATGGGAACAAAACATCCCTAATATCCTAGAGGGCGTCACAATACCCGTATGGTTCCGTAGGTATTTGGAGGCCACGGCTCCGGTCGAAGGCCAAAGAGACGTTCCTCCCCTAGTTGCACTAGTCATTCCTCCTCCTCCCCCTCCTAGAGCTGACAAGTTTGCCAAGATCTACAAAGACTTCCGGGCTATGGGAGGAAGACCATTCCATGGGAACGAGACATTCATAGAAGCTCAGAATTGGCTTAAGGAGACCGAGGACTTATTCATAATCTTTGAAGTGAAGGACCGAAGAAAGATTCAGTTAGTTGCTTGGATGTTAAAGGACGAAGCCTCATTTTGTTGGGAAATCACCCAAGCTGGACGTCTGGTGGAAACTTGGGAAGATTTTAGATAGAGGTTCAAAATGAAATTTCTTTCCCAAGCTGAGAGAAGCATACAGATGGAGAGGTTCTTAGCACTTAAACAAGGAAATTTGATGGTAAAGGAGTATGTGAACAAGTTCAACCAGCTGGTAAGGTTTGTGTTAGAGTTGGTAGATACACCGCGCAAAAGGGCTTTGCGATTTGCTAAAGGGCTGAATGATCCTGTAACAACCCGGAAAATCTGGGCCAGTTTGAAATTTTTATTTTGGCAATTTTAGCGAATTTTGAATATTTAAAATAGATTATTTTAAATAATATCGACGTAAAATTTATTTTGAATATAATTCGAACGTATATATTATACGCGTCGTCGTTAGAATATAAATAATTATATATAATTATAAATAGGAATTGAAAATGGCGCGGTAGTTCGAAAATTCGATTTCTAATTTCAAATGAATATACAGAATTCAATATAAGTCAGAATTGAACGAAACAAGAAATATTTGAATCTGTATAACTATATCTTTGTAACGAAGTTAACAAACTGAGATTTCATTTTAGAAATGATAAGATATGTCCAGTTTAAAATTAGAAATAGTCGCTGTGGAATTTATATATATTTTTATATATATAAGGCCCTTAAAAATAGCAATTTTGCAAACGACCTCGGATTTCGACGAAACCAGTTTTGTTGGGTCCGTGATGTTAAGTTATTGCTAGATTCCAAATTTCATAATTTTTCGAATCAATATGTGAGCGTGGCAAAGGAAAACGCGTTTGACCAGTTTCAGTTGATTTTAATCGACTGGAAAATGGCCATTTTTCAGACGGTCTCAGAATTCGACGAAACTAGTTTTGTTAGGACCGTATCGTCAATACGAAGCTAGAAAATATTTTTCTGGAATTTTTCTAGTTAGTATGTGACCCCGGTAATTTGAAATGTGCGTTTAAAATTCAATATAGTGATTTAAATATAAATTTAATGGAAACTGATTCAAATAGTCGAACCAGTCTACGATACATATCCCATTGTGTTCGGAATGGGGGTGAAACGCTATGGGCGACAGGCGGTGGGCCTCGTTTCGAGTTCGGTAGTAAAAGTCAACTTTTAACAAATTAAAATAAAAAAAAAAAAAAAAAATTTATTTAATCCTCTCCTCACCCCTTTAATAACTCTGGCCCCCCCCGTTCAAATCAACAAATTATTCTGAAAGAAAAAAAAAAAAAAAAAAAATTCCCGAATCGAGACAATCGGAGGGGCGCCTTACTTCGCCGCGTCGCCTGTCGAATGGCCACCACCCGTCGGAGTTGCTCCACCGCACGCAACCTCGAATACCGCTCCCTCTCTCCCTTCGAGAACCCTGCTCCTCCCCTACGGCCAACGCCGCCATCGTCTGGCCCAACTCCAGCCGTCGAGACCCCTTCCGCCACCATCGACATCCCTTGTCGCCGACCCTAGTTCGACTCCGACCCCCCCCCCCTTCAGCACCTCCCTGTAAGTTTTCCTTTTAAAACTGTTTTTTTTTTTGTTATTTTAATAATTTAAAAACTGTGATTTTAATTAGATTTTTAAAACTGATTTTATAAGCATTTTTAAACTGTTTTTAAAAGCATTTTAAAAACTGATTTATAAAAATATAAAAACTGAAATTTTTAGAAAAGAAAGAAAACTGAACTGATTTTAATTAAAAGGTTAAAACAGTTTTTTTTCTAAATGTTTAAAACTGATTCTTTATTTTAAAAAGGTTTTAAAAGATTTAAATTTTTAAAAGGTAAAAGATTTAAACTTTGAAAAGTAAAAGAAAAGATTAGATCTTTGAAATGGAAAAGGCGGAATCTATATAAATAAAAATTCGATTTTTATCTATTGAACTTTAAAATAAAAATTCGATTTTTATATATTGAACTTTGAAATAAAGATTCGATTTTTATATATTGAACTTATAAATAAAAATTCGATTTTTATCTATTGAACTTTAAAATAAAGATTCGATTTTTATATATTGAACTTATAAATAAAAATTCGATTTTTATCTATTGAACTTTAAAATAAAAATTCGATTTTTATCTATTGAACTTTAAAATAAAAATTCGATTTTTATATATTGAACTTTGAAATAAAGATTCGATTTTTATATATTGAACTTATAAATAAAAATTCGATTTTTATCTATTGAACTTTAAAATAAAAATTCGATTTTTATCTATTGAACTTTAAAATAAAAATTCGATTTTTATATATTGAACTTTGAAATAAAAATTCGATTTTTATATATTGAACTTTGAACTAAAAATTCGATTTTTATATATTGAACTTCGAAGTAAAAACTCGATTTTTACATATGTAGTGACTACGGGCAATGAAGATGACGAAGAGGCGATAACGACGAAGACTTCTGCAAATGAAGAGCCGTGGAGCTAGGATAGCTATAAGTGAGAATTTCTCACCTTTCAAATTTCTTTTCTAGTTTTATATATATACTAGGATGCAGACGGTGCTTAGTAGCACCCGACACAATCGTCCACAGACCATGGACTTGTTTGTTTGACTGTTTGGTGATTGATTGCGATATTGGTTTGAATGTGGTTTGTGGTGTGAAAAATCGAATCGATAAATTGGTTAGGATTAGACGTGCGCCGTTATAAGGCGTAGGAGTAAGGCTAGGTTAGACCCTTACTCCAAATTTTGTGGTTTGCAAAATGAAATTGATTTGATTGATGTGTGAATGGCGTGGGCCTTCATTAGACCGGGGATAAGGCTAGGCCTTGTCCCGTTTCTAGTATCGTGCCGTTATGCCGCCGAAATTTTCTAAAATATGTTAGAAAATAAAAATATCATTTTATTGTGTAAATGAATAATAGAAATTCATATGATAGAATAAAATGTTTTATCGTTAAAAATATAATTTTTTAACGTGAATATGAATATAGTGAAAGTGAATAAAATAAATATTCATTTACAAACCAGATGGTTTGTTTATGTACACTTATTTGAATGACATTGATTGGGTCGATAAATTTTACACATCGCCCAACTGCACGAATAAAATAGTTGTTTGATTGTTTGAAACCCCACACGGGTGTTAGGATGAAATTTGAAGTTCACTCATCCTGATTGATTAAATATGTCGATCGATTGATTGACATGCTGTTATAAGCGTTAGATATCTTTATTTGATGCTTATACAGTGTAGTGCACTTTGGTTGATGGTTGATTATTTTTCAATGCTATTATATACATGTGTTGTATGAAAATCCATATAATTAATTTTATATGGTAATCGATTGGGCCTCATTCCAGTTTAGAAATAGAAATATTTGAAATAGAAATATTTGAAATAGAATATTTGAAAATAGAAATTTATGAAGCCGTATTGATTAGATTGACGCCATTTTGACGTGAACGATATTTATATCGATTTTAAAAACGATTTCGAAATGAATTAAATTGAAAACGATTTCGAAATGAATTGAATTGAAAACGAATTCAAAATGAATTGAAAACGATTTCGAAATGAATTGAATTGAAAACGATTTCGAAATGAATTGAATTGAAAACGAATTCAAATGGAATAGAAAGCAAATTGAAATGAATTCAAATTGAATTGAAATTCGAATTGAATAGAAATGAATTTTTAAACGAATTTATAAAGAAGAATTCAATTTTGCTTTGAATTGAAATAGAAGTTGAAATAGAATTTGAAACGAATTTAAAACTATTTATATAATTCGTTTTAAATAGAAATCGACGAAATATATATTATATATATTATATATATAATATAATGGCCTGAATAGAACGGGCCGCGCCGCGGCAGTTCGAGAATTTCGACCATTTATTTCAAACGGACATTGCGGGAGATCCGACCGTCGGATTCTCCTAAAACCGGAACCGTTGGGTTCGTATCGAAAAGAGCTTTCTAACGAATATTAGAAATTTGAAATCTAACGGTTGGATTTGGAATTATGTCCAAATCAAATTCGAAAAAGGTCGCTGTAAGTGCAGTTCGATGGCCATTGATGGAAATCGACTGTACGGGCCTTGATAAAATTATTAAAAATAGTAATAATTTGTGTAAAATCATAAGAAATGATTTGTGAAGAATTGGGATGAAAAACTCCATATTTGAAAAGATAAAAATAGATTTTTATCGAAATGAACTAGTTTTGAACTAGAATTATAATTCTATTTATTTTTAAATAAATAATTTGAATTCGAAAAGGGTTTTAAAAGTAACAAAAATTCCAATGATTGCATTGGAGTGGATTTGAATCGAAATTGTCTTCGGAATATTTCGATGTTGGAATTCGTGATTATACAGGTGTTGTTATGGAAATTTGAAAGATATATATGTATATCGTTATTTCCAATACGACATTTGTTAGTCGTAGAATTCGATATTGAATATAAGCCGATATATTTTCTATTCAGAGCCTTGTATTGAATATCGAATGTGATTTGGGTTTGTCGTGAATGGTGTCTTCACTAACACTGTTCTTGAACCCAGTTGAGAAAAGATTAAATCTTTTATTTAGATTTAATGAAGTGTACCAATTAAATGATATTTAATTGGAATTGAATTGATATTGATTTTTGGGTTTATCGTGAACAGTGTTTTAAATAACACTCGTTCTTTAACCCGATAATTAATGGAATGATTTTTGGGTTTATCGTGAACAGTGTTTTTAAATAACACTCGTTCTTTAACCCGATAATTAATGGAATGTGACTTTGGGTTTATCGCGAACCGTGTTTTTAGATGACACTGATTCTTTAACCCAGTCACAGATTAAAACTAAGTGGAGTTTTAATGAATCTTTAATTAGATTGAAAAGATCGAGAATGGAGTATCACCAGTTTTGCTCCAGGCAATAGTTAAATCTTTAATTAGATTTGAATGTGAAATTTAGAAACTAACTGGCGGTTAGCCAAGCAGAATGGTTTTCTGGATATTGATCTGATGTTGGTTTCGGCCTTCGGGGTTAATATTTGGGGAATTATTCTCTTGATTAATTTACGGTTAGTGACTAATGAATTGGAATGAGGCGTATGTTGTGTTTGTGTAACACTTATTTAAAATATACGCGAGTTATTCGGAAAGACCGGGTTTATCCCATTCTGAATAACTGATACGACGATAAGTCGAAGATGAAGACGATGGTCGAAGACCGGAGGTCTTCACGTCGTTTGGGTGATAACTGATGATCTTGATTGGGCTGTACACCCAAGAAGATGGAAACAGTTAGTGATCGTCCAGACGTACTTGGAGATCGATGGATATGCGGGGTACTAGGTGCCTCCGGTTTCGTTCAGACCCAGAACGGACTTGTAAATGGACTGTGTGTCTGACATCGGATTTCATTCTGTGTGACTGATATCGGTTGCATAGGATGGTTTGCCTGTGTGGCATGCTAAGATGCAAATGATCAAGGCTTCTGTTGAAAAGCAAAGTCTTGTGGTGATGATCAAAGCACGGCCTTTGTGGCGTAGCTTTGTGTAACGTTTACCTCGCGTGTTTCACACCAGGTATGAACCAAAAACGGGAGACGGACCTCAGGGAGGGCATGCGTTTCTTCCTAGTTAGAAGTGGCGTCAGTGGTTTTACACGCCCTGACGAGTTTGACTTATGTGGTTGTTGCTGTTGCGAGGCGCCTCGGATTGATCGGTCGTTCTCGAACCGATGGAGTCATTTAGTTGGCTCGTTTACGCCCCATAGGGCGGAGAAACGCATGTTCAGGCATTTTAATCCACTCCGTGTGGACCGGCCCTGACGATCCAAGGGTCACTCGAGCTCTGATCCTGAGACTCGGACTAGGCAGTCTCGAATCGGTTGAGGACTATCTTTTGCCTCGGTTCATAGATGGAAATCCAATTTCCAAATACGTGACTTTGCGGTTTTATTTGTTAACCTATATATGGCGACATGATATATGGTACCCATGCCGCCTATGATTGATACTTATGATTTGAAGTTGTTTTATACACTATGCACTTATTATAGTATCAAATGATTTGTTTTAAACGTATCAAGCATTCTTTGGCTGTTATAAGGGAAAACCCTATCCCCCGGCTTGCGTTTGCATTGTGTGATAGGACATGGGTCTTATAACAGCTTCATTTTTCTCTATTTAGCATTGCGCTGTTTGTTTTATGCACTGGTATTCTTGGGAGGAAACCCGTTCCGTGTTATACGGCGTGGTCCCTTGATTTACCTAGCTTTAAAAATAAAGATTAACTGTTTTAGTTCTCACACCAGTCACATGACTGACCTGGAGTTTATTGTTTTAACCTAAACTCTGGGTGCCCCTATTTTGACACGGGCAGCTAGTAGTTTTGGTTTGCAGATTTATATTCACAGGAACCTGGTTTACAGCTGGAACGATATCCGGAAAGCTTTGTATCCGTATATCTCATTCTAGTTGTGTATTGTATTATTTTCCGCTGCTATGTATTTAAATGTAATTTAAATCTCTGATATTTCTGTGTAATATTCATTTATACTCTGTATATTCTTGTAATCTGATGCATTGTTTTTAATTAACAATGAAATGTTCTTCTGTATGCGTTCTGCTGTGTCCTGTTCTCAAACGATAGGGCGTTTCGAACGGCCTGGATCGGTTTAGCGACTGGTTCGGACCGAGCGAGATTCTTTGCCGTCACAGTTGGTATCAGAGCTTTGGTTTACAAAGCAGAGAACAAGGCACATTAGAACCATACGAAAGAATTCATCAGATACTGGATTAGCAATATCCAACGGGAATGACTCGTTAGAGATAGGATCAGTAGTATCCTAGAACGAGTGTGAAGAGTATGTTTTTAAAATGAAAACAAACTTTTGTTTTGAAAATCTAAATCAATTATTCGTATTTGATTATCCATTTATATTGATGTGGACAATCCAGTATATATAGATTTTGCGTATACGTCTGATCCGCGTGTATTCGAAATTTTAATATATTGGATAGATATAGCATCACACTCTAGTCGCCCGAAGATGGTACTGATGATTGTCATGACATCATCAGTATTTATGTTCGTGTCTCGAAGGTGTGATTTTCTATATATTTCCATTAGGCTGGTGTGAGAACCCAAAACTTATATATAGCTAGAATTCATCGTTGTGATTTGGCATCAAAAACATGATTTTTGTATATATATCAAATTATGAATTTGAAACGTTAAATTCACTAATTGATTGATGTTTGTGTTGTTTGTTAAATTGTTTGATAATTTTTAACCAATTAGCCTGATTGAATCATATATTGACTTATATTGAAAATTGGTCGCATCTGCTTGCATATACATGTATATCATTGAACAGGTCATAGCAAGGAGGCTAGAGCAGAGAATAAAATTTGTTTGCCCGACAAATAGGTACATGTTTATTACATAATTTCCTATTTTGTTTGGGTGATGATGATTTTGTGAGCCTATTGGCTAGCCGCTTGGCTTTTTCTTTTTCTTTTTGAGATCTGAAGGACCGGGGAAGCTATTTGAAATTCCCCGATGCTCCCATTGCAGGGGAGGTTATGGCGAAATTTTTCGAAAATTTAGGGTGTTAGCCAAATTTTTGAAATTTTGAAAATTCTCAGAAACTAAAGAGTTGGAGAATGGAAGCCAAATTGAAAATGGAATTGATTAATCAAACCACTTTCGACTTTGTTCCTTTTCGGGGACGAAAAGTTTTAAGTGGGGGAGATTGTAACAACCCGGAAAATCTGGGCCAGTTTGAAATTTTTATTTTGGCAATTTTAGCGAATTTTGAATATTTAAAATAGATTATTTTAAATAATATCGACGTAAAATTTATTTTGAATATAATTCGAACGTATATATTATACGCGTCGTCGTTAGAATATAAATAATTATATATAATTATAAATAGGAATTGAAAATGGCGCGGTAGTTCGAAAATTCGATTTCTAATTTCAAATGAATATACAGAATTCAATATAAGTCAGAATTGAACGAAACAAGAAATATTTGAATCTGTATAACTATATCTTTGTAACGAAGTTAACAAACTGAGATTTCATTTTAGAAATGATAAGATATGTCCAGTTTAAAATTAGAAATAGTCGCTGTGGAATTTATATATATTTTTATATATATAAGGCCCTTAAAAATAGCAATTTTGCAAACGACCTCGGATTTCGACGAAACCAGTTTTGTTGGGTCCGTGATGTTAAGTTATTGCTAGATTCCAAATTTCATAATTTTTCGAATCAATATGTGAGCGTGGCAAAGGAAAACGCGTTTGACCAGTTTCAGTTGATTTTAATCGACTGGAAAATGGCCATTTTTCAGACGGTCTCAGAATTCGACGAAACTAGTTTTGTTAGGACCGTATCGTCAATACGAAGCTAGAAAATATTTTTCTGGAATTTTTCTAGTTAGTATGTGACCCCGGTAATTTGAAATGTGCGTTTAAAATTCAATATAGTGATTTAAATATAAATTTAATGGAAACTGATTCAAATAGTCGAACCAGTCTACGATACATATCCCATTGTGTTCGGAATGGGGGTGAAACGCTATGGGCGACAGGCGGTGGGCCTCGTTTCGAGTTCGGTAGTAAAAGTCAACTTTTAACAAATTAAAATAAAAAAAAAAAAAAAAAATTTATTTAATCCTCTCCTCACCCCTTTAATAACTCTGGCCCCCCCGTTCAAATCAACAAATTATTCTGAAAGAAAAAAAAAAAAAAAAAAATTCCCGAATCGAGACAATCGGAGGGGCGCCTTACTTCGCCGCGTCGCCTGTCGAATGGCCACCACCCGTCGGAGTTGCTCCACCGCACGCAACCTCGAATACCGCTCCCTCTCTCCCTTCGAGAACCCTGCTCCTCCCCTACGGCCAACGTCGCCATCGTCTGGCCCAACTCCAGCCGTCGAGACCCCTTCCGCCACCATCGACATCCCTTGTCGCCGACCCTAGTTCGACTCCGACCCCCCCCCCCTTCAGCACCTCCCTGTAAGTTTTCCTTTTAAAACTGTTTTTTTTTTGTTATTTTAATAATTTAAAAACTGTGATTTTAATTAGATTTTTAAAACTGATTTTATAAGCATTTTTAAACTGTTTTTAAAAGCATTTTAAAAACTGATTTATAAAAATATAAAAACTGAAATTTTTAGAAAAGAAAGAAAACTGAACTGATTTTAATTAAAAGGTTAAAACAGTTTTTTTTTCTAAATGTTTAAAACTGATTCTTTATTTTAAAAAGGTTTTAAAAGATTTAAATTTTTTAAAGGTAAAAGATTTAAACTTTGAAAAGTAAAAGAAAAGATTAGATCTTTGAAATGGAAAAGGCGGAATCTATATAAATAAAAATTCGATTTTTATCTATTGAACTTTAAAATAAAAATTCGATTTTTATATATTGAACTTTGAAATAAAGATTCGATTTTTATATATTGAACTTATAAATAAAAATTCGATTTTTATCTATTGAACTTTAAAATAAAGATTCGATTTTTATATATTGAACTTATAAATAAAAATTCGATTTTTATCTATTGAACTTTAAAATAAAAATTCGATTTTTATCTATTGAACTTTAAAATAAAAATTCGATTTTTATATATTGAACTTTGAAATAAAGATTCGATTTTTATATATTGAACTTATAAATAAAAATTCGATTTTTATCTATTGAACTTTAAAATAAAAATTCGATTTTTATCTATTGAACTTTAAAATAAAAATTCGATTTTTATATATTGAACTTTGAAATAAAAATTCGATTTTTATATATTGAACTTTGAACTAAAAATTCGATTTTTATATATTGAACTTCGAAGTAAAAACTCGATTTTTACATATGTAGTGACTACGGGCAATGAAGATGACGAAGAGGCGATAACGACGAAGACTTCTGCAAATGAAGAGCCGTGGAGCTAGGATAGCTATAAGTGAGAATTTCTCACCTTTCAAATTTCTTTTCTAGTTTTATATATATACTAGGATGCAGACGGTGCTTAGTAGCACCCGACACAATCGTCCACAGACCATGGACTTGTTTGTTTGACTGTTTGGTGATTGATTGCGATATTGGTTTGAATGTGGTTTGTGGTGTGAAAAATCGAATCGATAAATTGGTTAGGATTAGACGTGCGCCGTTATAAGGCGTAGGAGTAAGGCTAGGTTAGACCCTTACTCCAAATTTTGTGGTTTGCAAAATGAAATTGATTTGATTGATGTGTGAATGGCGTGGGCCTTCATTAGACCGGGGATAAGGCTAGGCCTTGTCCCGTTTCTAGTATCGTGCCGTTATGCCGCCGAAATTTTCTAAAATATGTTAGAAAATAAAAATATCATTTTATTGTGTAAATGAATAATAGAAATTCATATGATAGAATAAAATGTTTTATCGTTAAAAATATAATTTTTTAACGTGAATATGAATATAGTGAAAGTGAATAAAATAAATATTCATTTACAAACCAGATGGTTTGTTTATGTACACTTATTTGAATGACATTGATTGGGTCGATAAATTTTACACATCGCCCAACTGCACGAATAAAATAGTTGTTTGATTGTTTGAAACCCCACACGGGTGTTAGGATGAAATTTGAAGTTCACTCATCCTGATTGATTAAATATGTCGATCGATTGATTGACATGCTGTTATAAGCGTTAGATATCTTTATTTGATGCTTATACAGTGTAGTGCACTTTGGTTGATGGTTGATTATTTTTCAATGCTATTATATACATGTGTTGTATGAAAATCCATATAATTAATTTTATATGGTAATCGATTGGGCCTCATTCCAGTTTAGAAATAGAAATATTTGAAATAGAAATATTTGAAATAGAATATTTGAAAATAGAAATTTATGAAGCCGTATTGATTAGATTGACGCCATTTTGACGTGAACGATATTTATATCGATTTTAAAAACGATTTCGAAATGAATTAAATTGAAAACGATTTCGAAATGAATTGAATTGAAAACGAATTCAAAATGAATTGAAAACGATTTCGAAATGAATTGAATTGAAAACGATTTCGAAATGAATTGAATTGAAAACGAATTCAAATGGAATAGAAAGCAAATTGAAATGAATTCAAATTGAATTGAAATTCGAATTGAATAGAAATGAATTTTTAAACGAATTTATAAAGAAGAATTCAATTTTGCTTTGAATTGAAATAGAAGTTGAAATAGAATTTGAAACGAATTTAAAACTATTTATATAATTCGTTTTAAATAGAAATCGACGAAATATATATTATATATATAATATAATGGCCTGAATAGAACGCGCCGCGCCGCGGCAGTTCGAGAATTTCGACCATTTATTTCAAACGGACATTGCGGGAGATCCGACCGTCGGATTCTCCTAAAACCGGAACCGTTGGGTTCGTATCGAAAAGAGCTTTCTAACGAATATTAGAAATTTGAAATCTAACGGTTGGATTTGGAATTATGTCCAAATCAAATTCGAAAAAGGTCGCTGTAAGTGCAGTTCGATGGCCATTGATGGAAATCGACTGTACGGGCCTTGATAAAATTATTAAAAATAGTAATAATTTGTGTAAAATCATAAGAAATGATTTGTGAAGAATTGGGATGAAAAACTCCATATTTGAAAAGATAAAAATAGATTTTTATCGAAATGAACTAGTTTTGAACTAGAATTATAATTCTATTTATTTTTAAATAAATAATTTGAATTCGAAAAGGGTTTTAAAAGTAACAAAAATTCCAATGATTGCATTGGAGTGGATTTGAATCGAAATTGTCTTCGGAATATTTCGATGTTGGAATTCGTGATTATACAGGTGTTGTTATGAAAATTTGAAAGATATATATGTATATCGTTATTTCCAATACGACATTTGTTAGTCGTAGAATTCGATATTGAATATAAGCCGATATATTTTCTATTCAGAGCCTTGTATTGAATATCGAATGTGATTTGGGTTTGTCGTGAATGGTGTCTTCACTAACACTGTTCTTGAACCCAGTTGAGAAAAGATTAAATCTTTTATTTAGATTTAATGAAGTGTACCAATTAAATGATATTTAATTGGAATTGAATTGATATTGATTTTTGGGTTTATCGTGAACAGTGTTTTAAATAACACTCGTTCTTTAACCCGATAATTAATGGAATGATTTTTGGGTTTATCGTGAACAGTGTTTTTAAATAACACTCGTTCTTTAACCCGATAATTAATGGAATGTGACTTTGGGTTTATCGCGAACCGTGTTTTTAGATGACACTGATTCTTTAACCCAGTCACAGATTAAAACTAAGTGGAGTTTTAATGAATCTTTAATTAGATTGAAAAGATCGAGAATGGAGTATCACCAGTTTTGCTCCAGGCAATAGTTAAATCTTTAATTAGATTTGAATGTGAAATTTAGAAACTAACTGGCGGTTAGCCAAGCAGAATGGTTTTCTGGATATTGATCTGATGTTGGTTTCGGCCTTCGGGGTTAATATTTGGGGAATTATTCTCTTGATTAATTTACGGTTAGTGACTAATGAATTGGAATGAGGCGTATGTTGTGTTTGTGTAACACTTATTTAAAATATACGCGAGTTATTCGGAAAGACCGGGTTTATCCCATTCTGAATAACTGATACGACGATAAGTCGAAGATGAAGACGATGGTCGAAGACCGGAGGTCTTCACGTCGTTTGGGTGATAACTGATGATCTTGATTGGGCTGTACACCCAAGAAGATGGAAACAGTTAGTGATCGTCCAGACGTACTTGGAGATCGATGGATATGCGGGGTACTAGGTGCCTCCGGTTTCGTTCAGACCCAGAACGGACTTGTAAATGGACTGTGTGTCTGACATCGGATTTCATTCTGTGTGACTGATATCGGTTGCATAGGATGGTTTGCCTGTGTGGCATGCTAAGATGCAAATGATCAAGGCTTCTGTTGAAAAGCAAAGTCTTGTGGTGATGATCAAAGCACGGCCTTTGTGGCGTAGCTTTGTGTAACGTTTACCTCGCGTGTTTCACACCAGGTATGAACCAAAAACGGGAGACGGACCTCAGGGAGGGCATGCGTTTCTTCCTAGTTAGAAGTGGCGTCAGTGGTTTTACACGCCCTGACGAGTTTGACTTATGTGGTTGTTGCTGTTGCGAGGCGCCTCGGATTGATCGGTCGTTCTCGAACCGATGGAGTCATTTAGTTGGCTCGTTTACGCCCCATAGGGCGGAGAAACGCATGTTCAGGCATTTTAATCCACTCCGTGTGGACCGGCCCTGACGATCCAAGGGTCACTCGAGCTCTGATCCTGAGACTCGGACTAGGCAGTCTCGAATCGGTTGAGGACTATCTTTTGCCTCGGTTCATAGATGGAAATCCAATTTCCAAATACGTGACTTTGCGGTTTTATTTGTAAACCTATATATGGCGACATGATATATGGTACCCATGCCGCCTATGATTGATACTTATGATTTGAAGTTGTTTTATACACTATGCACTTATTATAGTATCAAATGATTTGTTTTAAACGTATCAAGCATTCTTTGGCTGTTATAAGGGAAAACCCTATCCCCCGGCTTGCGTTTGCATTGTGTGATAGGACATGGGTCTTATAACAGCTTCATTTTTCTCTATTTAGCATTGCGCTGTTTGTTTTATGCACTGGTATTCTTGGGAGGAAACCCGTTCCGTGTTATACGGCGTGGTCCCTTGATTTACCTAGCTTTAAAAATAAAGATTAACTGTTTTAGTTCTCACACCAGTCACATGACTGACCTGGAGTTTATTGTTTTAACCTAAACTCTGGGTGCCCCTATTTTGACACGGGCAGCTAGTAGTTTTGGTTTGCAGATTTATATTCACAGGAACCTGGTTTACAGCTGGAACGATATCCGGAAAGCTTTGTATCCGTATATCTCATTCTAGTTGTGTATTGTATTATTTTCCGCTGCTATGTATTTAAATGTAATTTAAATCTCTGATATTTCTGTGTAATATTCATTTATACTCTGTATATTCTTGTAATCTGATGCATTGTTTTTAATTAACAATGAAATGTTCTTCTGTATGCGTTCTGCTGTGTCCTGTTCTCAAACGATAGGGCGTTTCGAACGGCCTGGATCGGTTTAGCGACTGGTTCGGACCGAGCGAGATTCTTTGCCGTCACAGATCCTCTGGATGGTTTAGCCATGTCCCATATTCCAATGGGGGCCACCTTTGAAAAGCTTGTTGATATGGCCCTAATGCATGAGGAGGACCAGGGAGAAAAGAAGGAAACAAAAGCTGAGGGGACATCGCAGAATAAGAAGGTGTGGCCCAAGAAGGGGCAGCAACAACAACAAAAGACTGGAGGAAATGATGATAAAGGCAAGGATAAGAGAAAATGTCACAATTGTGGAAAGGAGGGTCACTTGATCAAAGATTGTAAGAGAAGGAAGGCCAATTGCTTTAATTGCGGAGGGGTCGGACACTTCTCTAAAGAGTGCCCGAAGAAACAGGGATCGCAGGGACAAGGTCAAAGCGCATGGAGTTTGGAGGGCAAGTGCATGCTCTCGTGATCAGTGCTCCTGAAAGAGGTAGAAAAATTTCTATAGAAAGTTTAGTTTCTCTTTGAAACCATCCAGATAGAACACTTTTTGATTCTGGTGCTTCACACTCGTTTGTATCTAGTTCTATGGTTGAATCTCTGCACTTAATTACTAGTATGGTAGTAGATCCCGTAGTTGTTTCAAACCCCATTGGTGGTTCGGCTCATTTATCGACGATTTTTCGGGGATTGAAAATATCTGTGTTAGGCATCGAGTTTGAATGCAATGCGTATGTGCTCGGGTTTATGGGCTACGGGTTGATTCTAGGACTGCATTGGCTTACCACATATAGGGCCATTTTGGATTGTGAGAGGAGGGTTGTTAGACTCCTGACTTGTCATGGGAAGACCCTCGAAGTTTCTTGTGACCCCCTAGGGCCTGTTATGCTTAGCTTCATAGAGTCTCTATATGCGTCCATAGATGATTTGCAATCTGTTCTAGTTGTTCGAGATTATTCCAATGTTTTTGATGAGATACGGGGTTTACCTCCAAGGCGCGAGATTGACTTCCGCATATATCTGGTAGACAATGCAAAGCCAGTTGCATTACCAGTGCGCCACATGGCTCCAAGGGAAAGGAGGGAGCTAAGTAAGCAAGTAAGGGAGCTACTTGAGAAAGGGTTTATCATACGAAGCATATCTAAATGGGGTGCTCCAGTAGTATTCGCAACTAAAGCGGATGGTTAACTTCGTTTGTGTGTTGACTATAGAGAATTACATAAGCTCACCAAAAAGAATAGGCACCCACTTTCAAGGATTGACGATTTATTTGATCACCTTGTTGGTGCCTCGTTATTTTCTTAGTTGGACTTGGCTACGCGGTTCCATCAGTTGAGGGTGGCTGAGGACAGCATAGATAAGATTGCTTTCAGAACTCCGCACGGTTTCTTTGAATGGCTAGTGATGCCTTTTGGGTTGACGAATGAACCCGCCTATTTTGTCGATCTGATGAGTAGGGTGTTTTGGGAGTTCCTAAACAAATTTTTCGTAGTGTTTGTTGATGATATTTAGATCTTCTCCAAAAGCAAGGAAGAGCATCCCCAACATTTGAGAGATGTTCTAAAAACTCTCCGTGACCATCAGCTTAAGGTAAAGTTCTCCAAATGCCATTTTCGAAGAAAAGAGGTGAGATTCCTAGGACATGTAGTCTCCAAAGAAGGGATAGTTGTAGATCCCGCCAAGGTGGTTGTAGTACAAGATTGGCAGATTCCTAAAAATGCAACTGAGGTGAGAAGCTTTCTTGGGCTGGCAGGTTACTATAGGAAGTTCATTAAGGACTTCGCGAAAATATCAGCCCCTCTCACAGGCTGACAAAGAAGAATTTGACATTTTCATAGGACATAGAATGTGGTGTTGCTTTCCAATGACCAAAGAGGGCTCTGACAACAGCCCTAGTTTTGACCTTGCCTGATGGAAGTAAAGTGTTTACTGTTTACATTGATGCGTGCGGTACAGGGATTGGTACAGTTTTGATGCAAGAAGGGAAAGTAATATGTTATGGGGTTAGACAGTTGATAGTTCATAAGAAGAACTACCCCACCCATGATCTAGAGCTAGCTGTCATAGTATTCGTGTTAAAGACATGGAATCATTATTTACTTGGAGAGAAGTTCGAGTTATACACCAATCATAAATCTGTCAAGTATCAATTCTCATAGAAGGATCTCAACTTAAGGCAATAATGGGGGATGGAGTTCTTAGCTTCATATGATTTTGAGATTGCTTATGCTCTTGGCAAGGGTAATGTGGTGGCAGACGCACTAATTTGTCCGAGGGTGGCCCTGAGTCCTCTGTTTGTGGAAAGAAAGAACTTGGAGTTCATATAAGCTTTTTGTTTTAGACCCTAAATCGAGATTTTGCCTGATTTGTTTGCATCCTTGGAGATATAACCGACTCTTATGGATCAGATAGAAGCTTCGCAACAAGGTGACCCACAGATTCTAGACATCATGGATAAGCTCAGAAGAGGGGAGACTTCTAGTCACCTCAGTAGGTATGCCATAGAAGAAAAGGGGTGGTTGCGACGAGATGGAAGGCTTTGTGTTCCTCAAACTGGAAGCTTGATAAAGGCAGTCCTGGAAGAAGCCCACCATTCTAAGATGGCCATTCATCCAGGCCGTGATAAGATGTACGAGGACATGAAGAGGGTTTTCTTTTGGGCTGGGATGAAGAAAGATGTGGCCGAATTTGTTTCTCAATGTTTAGTTTGCCATGCAAGTCAAAGCTGAGTAAAAGAAGCCCGGTGGATTACTTCATCCGTTGGAGGTTCCGCAGTGGAAATGAGAAAGCGTCTCTATGTGTTTCATAGATGGTTTGCCTAGATCGAAGAAAGGTAACACCAGTATTTGGGTGGTAGTGGATAGACTCACTAAGAGCGCTCACTTTATTCCAGTTAAGAGTAAGAGGATGGCATCATGGTTAGCATCAATTTATGTTCGTGAGACAGTTCGTCTTCATGGAGTACCTTCCAGCATCGTGAGCGATCGTGACCCCATCTTTACCAGCGAATTTTGGAGGAGTTTGCAAGATGCATTAGGTACACAGTTGTGTTTGGGCACCGCTCATCATCCTCGGACCAATGGACAGACGGAGAGGGTGAACAGAATTCTTGAAGATCTTTTAAGGCCGTTTATCCTAGACTTCGGAGGGACTTGGGAAGAGCATCTTCCTTTACTAGAGTTTGCCTATAATAACAGTTATCAAGCTAGCATTGGCACGGAACCCTTCGAAGCATTGTACGGACGACCCTGTAGATCACCAACTTGTTGGTGGGAATCTACAAAAAGATTATTACTTGGACCAGATATGGTTTGGGAAACGACCTAAAAGATTGACCTTATTCGGCGGTGGATGAAGACAGCTCAAGATTGGAAGAAGTCCTATGCAGACAAGAGAAGGACTGACATCGAATTCGAAGTGCGAGACTTGGTTTTTATCAAAGTATTGCCTTTAAGGAATGTGGTTCGTTTCGGATCAGTAGGGAAGTTGGCACCTAGGTTTGTGGGACCATTTCCCATAATCGAGAGGATTGGCCAAATGGCCTACCGAGTAAAGCTCCCAAAAAATCTATCCGGTTTTCAAGACGTTTTCCACGTCTCTCATCTACGGACGTGCCTGCATGACACCGCAAAAGTTGTTGAGCCAAGTATGTTGGAAGAAGTCGAAGTGGAACGGGAGGAGACTGTCAGACAAGTCCCTACCCGTGTTCTTGGGTCAGAAGTTAAGAAGCTGCGCAATAAGGAGATCAAGTTGCTAAAGATTCAATGGGGAGATAACCCAGAAGATGCGACTTAGGAGATCTAAGACAAGACTCGTGCTTCGTACCCTTTTCTTTTCGAGGGTATGTTCTTAACTCCTTTTCCTAAGTTTTATCAGTGCTTATTTTTGTTAATAGAATATATCTTATCCATAGTATTTTCGACCTTTAGATAGGAATCGTATGGATGTAAATATGTGTTTGAAACATGTTATGATTGATTGATGCAAGTGGATGCAAGTGTTTGCTAGTGGTTACCTGTGGACGCATACACACACATTAGGCATTAAGATCGGCTCAGTCACTCTCATACTGCATATGGATGTGTGTGCATTTTCTTTTCTTTTATGGATGGAAATGGACGAGTTAGCATATGGATGTTGCATTTGGACAAATGAATGTGCACACATATAAAACTTATATGATACAATAGGTTTATTTGCATGCATATTGGATTTATGGAACTAACATACATTGCATTAAGGAGGTCAACCGAATCAGTAGACCGCCTGATCTTCGCATTAGTGTTGGGACATATACACACACCTTCGCATATATTCATATAAGCATTAGAAATATTTAAGGACAATGGATGCCAATGGTGGTGGATGAGTAGATGGATGATGGATGGTAGGATATGCATTCTTTACAACTTAGAGATTTCGGGACGAAATCCTTTGAGCAGGGGACAATTTAACACCTCGAATTTATACCAACACTTAAAGAGGATAAATTAAATAATAATCAATTTAATATTCTAAATTAGGAGAAACAGACTGCACCATTGCGTCCGTCTCGAAATTCTTGTCAACATAGATATTTGGTTTGCGTGAAACGGACATCGTATGAAAGAGTTATGAGGGTTTTAAGTTTGTATACGTGCAGAAAAATTATATATATATGCATGAGTCAGAATTTTATCCAGAAAGATTGAAATTCGAAAATTTCGTCAGAGCGGCAAAATTCCATCTCTAGGGGGTCGACCCCCCTAGAGGGGTGTCGACCTATGGGTCGACCCACCCACACGGGTGTCGACACCCCTAGGGCTGACGTGGCACTCGGTTTCAGGGGGTCTGGTAGCTATATATATGTGTGCCCTATTCTCCTATTTTCTTCATTGGAAATCATGGAGGCCATATGCTGCCGGAGTGCAAACTGAACCCTTTTCTACAACAACAAACTTTGCAAATCAAATTCAGAAATTCCAGATCTGTTCTTTCTCAATTCTCTAAACCTAAAGCTGTGAGTTTCTAGTTGTTTTTAGGTTTAGATAAATACAAGTAAATTGTGAAATACTGTAAATTGGATATGTTGTAAAGCATGATTCTGTGCTAGTATTAAATCCTATACTATGTCATGATAGATCTATTTCCCTAGATCTAATATAATTGTGGTTATTCTATTATGTTGTCTATGTGGATCTTGACTTGTAACTATATTGTGGTGAATGTACATCTATTAAACTGGACAGTTGTAACATTGGCTGGATCTAGTTCTTTATGTAAATCCCCTTTTCACTTGTCATATCGTGATCAATTTTGATATGTTGTAGACTGGACATGTGAATCCACCTTTAGATCTTAACATGTTACTATGTCACCCTAAATATGCTAGATCTAAATAGTTGGACACCTGAAGTGCTAATTTAGATCTCATTATGCTTGCTTTGACATCGTAGTAATTACCACAGTTATCAGTTTATGTCCACCTTGTGATGATGTTAATTACATATCCATTCACCTTGTTATCATGCTAGTTTATGCCAAGATATGTTGAAACTATCACCTTTGTCATATTCCTTTTTCATTGTTATGGCTAGACTGCTTTATAGCTTAGATGCCGCCAAAATACATGTGAATACGTTAGTTAGGAAACGGGGAAAAGGGATTTATAATTGGCATAATTGATATAATATTTATATAAATTGGACATTTAATTCAAATGTGGAAACACAGAAATAATCACCTATAATGACATAGGTAGATTTGGATAAAAATGGAATATTTAGTAATTATAATTAGGAACTGTAATTGCACTAATGACACGAGGCTAGGTTGCATTAGTGGCGGAAGTCTGCCCAGACCCGACAGGCATATCCAGCAGCCACTAATGCTGAACCTAATGTGAGAGGTCTAAGTGCGCAAATACGAATCAGGCTAAGACACGAGGTTAGGCCCAACTGTGGAATAAGACTGCCCGGACCTGACCGGCATTTCCAGCATCCAACGTCGTAGGCCTAATGTGGGAGGTCTATCCAATTATAACCATAATTGGACATGGTATTGAATTGGACTACTTAACCTAATTTAATCCATGAAGATTGTATGATTGTAAACTTAAGTTAGGGTTAAGTAAAATTGGATGGGTAGTTGTTGGGTTAAGTAAATTAGAGGGGCTGGGCAATATTTACATATAGGCCCACGAAATTAACCCAATAAGGTTATGTAATTAACGACACCTAGTGGTATACACAACCGGTGGAAAAATATAATGAAGTTATGTAATTAAAGACACCCTTTTAGGGTAAGCATAACTGACATAGGGCTATGTAATTAAAGACACCTAAGGGTATATATAGTCGCTGAAAAACCTAGTGGGAATACAAGACAAAGGGGAGAGCTTGTATCATATTGTGTGGGACCCATTTCAGTCAGTAACCTGGAGTTGGTATCAAATAAAGAACTCTGTACTAGGCGGAGAAGGGGCATGCTTACTGATTGATTATAAGAGATCCAAACGGGACAGATGGTATGGCGATGCAAACCGATCCGGCCATGTGCGTGCATGAGCCGGGCAGAAGGGGATAAGACGACCGTGACACCAGTAGGTATGGTTGTGCACACCTTAATGGTTACCTCTTTAGGAAGTGATACCTCCTACTGTCGGGCCAGCACAGGATATCTACGGGGTAGGGAGCCGATCGATTTAGGTAGTGGTTAGGGTACACTCAGACGTATGCCCTAAGTCTACCAACTTATAGTGGAAGGGATCATCTCATTTTAGTTATACTGGTAATTGTGCAGAGTAATCATTAGTGAGGCACATACACCTTATCTTGCTTACCTTGTCACACCTTCCATTTATGTAGTGATCTCTCTTTTATCAACTTTATATGCCTATCATGTTACTTTTATTTATTTACTAGCTAAAAGTAACTAGACTCGCCATACTTTATGCCTGACCCTTTTGTTTCTCCTTCTTTCTTCCGTTCCCCACCCCCCAGGTTCTCAGGGAGGAAACACTCGGTCTTAGTCAGGACTCAGATATCATCTTTCTAGGAGGTACTTCTAAAGTATGGCTTAAGTTCTTATCTCTACTATGGATTAACTCTTTTAATTGGGGAATTATGTTTTTCATATTCTTATGTACTTTGATGATGCAAGAAAGAAGTTGTTTTATTGTAATGGTTTTTGTGACTTTTGGTATTATGGACCACGACATTATGATTTATGTTTGAAATAAAAATTTAAAATTTCCGCTTCTATCTTATTTATATCTTTCTTGTAATTATTCTGTGTCTATTTACCTATAACGCTTCACGAAACTTAATGCATTCCCTTAGTGAGTGATATTAACGGCGTGGGGTGTCACACTACTCCCAAAAGAGAGAATCAAGAGCTGATAGAGGAGAATAATCGCTTGTTTAAGGAGAATGAAAAAGTGCACCAGCTCAAAATGGACAACGAAGCCTTGGTAAAGGAGAACCAAAGGCTTAAAGCTGAAAACACAGAGGCCCAAAGGCTTATGAATGAGAATGTCGAGCTAAAAGTCTCCTAGAAGAGGCTGAGAAAGATAAGAAGAAAGCCGAGGCTACTATTAAAGAGGTGTTGAACCAGTTGGATAAGATAAGAGTAGAGCATCAAAAGGAGGTAGAGGATCTTAGGAATGCGGTTGGGGATGTCGAGGTTCAGGTAGAGTTGGATCTGGAACCGTATGTCCGGGGAATGTATGTTAAAGAGCTCAAGTATTGCGGAATCTCATAGGTTGATGACTATCCTCGGGCACTGGCCAAGGTTTGCGATAGGCTGCTGGAGTTTGAGGCTGACCCGTGGTAAGTGGAGGAAGTGTATAAAATTGAGTTCATGTTCTTACACTTGGATGAGAAAAAACATTTGGTGCTGCAAGAGGGAAGACAATATTTGAGAGAGGATGCCCAGAGGTAAAGGAAGGCGAAGCTTACTGCTGCGAAGGGGAAGATGGTGTCCACTGATAGTTTGGTAGTGACTCATGGGTTTATTGAAGGTAGTTCTCAGCAGCAGCAAGCTACGCCTTTTATCTCTGCAAGTGGTCCACAGGTCCTAGCCCCCGCCGAAACTAAGTATAATCCCAATCAACCGGGGTTGGGACCGTGAAGCTTTCTTTCTCCACTAGGTGGATGGACTGTGCCTGCCAAAACTGCATCACATTTGTTAGTAGGTAAAGTCGTATTCTCACGAATGCTTAGAAATAAGGTAACATGGAGGTGACATAGACTAATTAGCCTTTCTCTTCCCTGTGTAGGATACTCCGGAGCATAAGTGAGAATGGACTTTGAAACAACACAACCCATACATCCGGAACAGAAATGTAAAGTTTGGGAGAGCGGCCGGGAGAGGGAGGTGGTCCGGCGTACACATTTACCTAAGCCGACATTGCATTCTTTAAGGAAATACCTGAAGGAGATGGGAAAGAGGTGGATGTGACCAAGTAGTTCGAGGTGAGTGAGCACACAATGCATGATCTGGTCGAGGAGAGGAAGGATTGGTGTTTGCTAAGTCCGAGGAGGTAGAGGAGAAGAGCCTGGCTGACAAGCTAGCCTAGCAAACAACATTGGTAGAGGCCAGAAAGAAGTTTGAGTTGGAGGCCGTGGCTAAAGTGGCGGAGGATCCGAAGAAGTAGGCTGACATCGAGGCCACCAAGAAGAGGTATAATGACACTTGGTAGAAGTCACAGGAGGCTAAGGCCAAAAAGCTAAAGGTTGGTAAGGTGGCACAACAGAAGGCAGCTACAAAGGCCGGTCAAAAATAAGAGAGGGCACACATGCAAAACTTGCGCTCTCCAGCGTGGCCACCCGAAAACCTCTAAGATCGATCCTGTCCGGAGATGAGAAAATCACATGCATTACAAGTGGCGATGACGAAGTGGAAGAGATTCTGTTGGCATCCCTCAGATTATCTTCTCTGGCCATGGAAAAGGAGGAAGAAACTCTAGGAAATAGAAGAGAAGGGGAGACGACCCATCAAGTGGAGACTCAAGCTGGAATAAGAAGAAGAAGGAGAAAGAGGAAAAGGAAGAGGGCGAACCACCCAAATGATCATTATAGAACGCTTTTGGTTATGTAGGCCGATAATATACGCGAGTACGACCCTTGCTTTAGGAGGCATGGCGTAGTTTTCATGTACACCATGTTGTTATAAAGAAAGATAAATAAAGGTAGTCTGCTTTTGGTTGTGAATGAAAGTATTAGTTGACTTTTCTTACATAACAATTTGTATTACGCGTTCAAATATTCGTCCATGCTTTCCAGTTTCTGTTCTTTGCAAACATACTTGTTGTTACACTTAAGCGAACGTAATCTAAGGCTTTGCTCTTGAGATTCGCAAGTCATGCGAAGATGGTATATGTCGACTCCGCTCCCGGAATTTCTTTTGGTTGGGAGTTCCGAGTCATGTGGAGTTTAGCTTTGGTGCCTTCTCTCTCGGGACCTCCCTGAGGTCGTTGAAACTGAGTTGTGAGAAGGCATAGAAGTCGTTGACTCGTCCTTTAGACTCTCGCGCCATTTTGTTTGGGTTAAAGTTTGAAGGCGTCATTAATTCTCCAACTGTTGCCCAGATCCGTACCCTTTGAGTTGGATGGAACCAAAGAAGCAGTCGATGTCACACTCGTCCGGTTGATGGGTTGTCCCCAAGTCCAGAGACTTAGGAAATGATGGAAAATTAAAGTGAATGAGCATCCCAAGTTGTTTATACTCGTCTTCATCATTGGTTCGAGGCTCGACTCAAAATTATTTATACTGGGCCTAGTCGTTGGTTCAAGACTCGAGTCGAGGGATCGGTTCCCTGCTTCGAGGTGCCAATCCAGTGTTTTGTGCCCATGTATGCAATTTGGTTGTAATAGTTGCTCAAACATACTGCGTAGAAAATAAACAAACTAAGAACATAGACATCTCAAACTATCTTTACTGATAATTTTGGCTGCTTTGGCCTTCCCTTTACAATGCCTTGAATTTGAATAAAACAAAAACATTGTCAGAAAGCGGTAAACCTGTACACTAAGCTATGTGAATTAGCAGTGGAGATGTTCACTATTCCATGTTCTTGGGAGTTCGGCGCCATTAACGGTCGTTAGCTTGAAGGTTCCGTCTCTGAGCCTCCATTGAATGGCGTATGGACCTTCTCAGCGAGACTAATACCAGTTAGTGTGGGAAAGATCTGCTTCAGGACAAGGTCACCGATGTCGAAGTTCTTGGGAAGGACTTTAGAGTTGAAGTATTGGGCGACTCTTTGGCACTGAGTGGTAGCTTTGAGTTTGGCTTTGTCTCTTTTCTCTTCGATTAAGTCAAGTGACTCCAAGAGTAGATCTCTGTTGGTATTCGAATCATAGTAAGTGATTCAATGAGATTAGAGTTGAAGCTCAATGGGAATGACAGCTTCAGAGCTATAGGAGATAGCGAAAGGAGTGTGGCTGGTCGTTGACTTATGGGTGGTCCAGCAGACACATAGGGCCAGAGGGAGCTCATCTACCCATAAACCTCGGGATTTTTCCAGATGCTTCTTGATGATGGATTTGATCACTTTGTTAACAGCCTCGACTTTCCCATTGCCTTGAGGATGAGCTACTGCCGAGAATCTCTTCTCAATGTTGTGTGACCGATAGAAGGTCTTGAACTCAACGCTCTCGAATAGGGTCCCGTTTCCGGAAATGATAGCTTAGAGGACTCATATGTGGTGATGATATTGCAGATGACAAAGTTGATTACCTTCCTAGTTGTAATTGTAGTGAGGGCTTCAGCTTCTGCCCACTTGGTGAAGTAATCAACTGCGATGATAACATAGCGTGCCCCACCTCTGGCCATTGAAAGAGTTCCAATGATGTATATTCCCCACATGGCGAATGACCAAGGACTTACCATTTGTGTTAGCTCGTTTGGTAGGTCTCTTGGAATCTTAGAAAACCTATGGCATTTTTTGCACTTGTAGGCATAGTCCGCGACATCTTGGTCGAGTGTAGGCCTGAAGTAACCATATATGAGAATCTTCCTTGCCGGAGCTTGCCCCTTGTGTGGTCACCGCACTCAGCTTCATGCACGTCCAGTAGCACACGGTCGGCGTCGTTGTGGGCTATACACCGGAGTAATGGAACAGAGAATCCTTTTTGGTAGAGCACTCCATCTTGAATTATGTAGCGAGATGATTTGCGAGTAAGTGCTCATCTTTACTTGTAGCGCTCAGGGAGGATTATGTGTTGTAAGCAGTTCTTATCGGTGTCATCCAATACTCGGGCTCGGGCTCAACATTTGTCGTTGTTATCGAATTAATTCACATCACTCCGATGCTCGGAGAGTCGAGTACTTTGACTCTAACCCCAAGAGTTGCGCATCCCCAGATCTTGCCAGCTTGGCTAAAGAATCAACTTTCTCATTTTATACTTGAGAGATGTGCATAATGATGTATTGGTCAAAGTTGGTGAGTGGTTCACGGACCCGAGCGAGGTAGGGAGCGAGTCATACCCCCTTGGATTGATATTCTCCCTGCACCTAGCATACAATGAGTTATGAGTCGGGGTAAATCTGGAGAGCCTTGATATTCAATTCGATTACGATTCGAAGTCCAACAATCATGGCTTGGTATTTCGTTCTTGGTGGCGTGGAAGTCCAGCTTCAAAGCATGACAGATCGAGCGTTCCTTAGGAGTAACGAGCATGACTCTAGCGCTGAAACACTGACTGTTTGTTGACCCATCCACGAATAGCTTCCATTGAATGTTCAGAGGCTCGCTGTCTTCCGTAGGAGGTTCTTCAGGAGGGGTGAATTCTGCTATGAAGTCCGCAATGGCTTGTCCGCATATGGCTCGGCCAGGAATGAATGTAATCTCGAATTGGCTCAGTTCTATGTTCCATATCAAAAGTCGCCAATACACCTTAGGTCATTGCAGGACCTGTCGTAGCGGCTGGTCAGGTTCACTTTAATTGGATAGGACTGAAAGTAGGGCCTTTACTTCCAGGAAGAGATCAATAGGCAGTAGACGAGAACTTGAGCTTTGGATAATTCTTTTTGCCCATGTTGATCTCTTGTTGATGTAATAAACGGGCCGCTAAACACGATCTTCGATGCGCACAAACGCCGAGCTAATTGCTTATAAAGAAACAACCAAATAGAGATATAAGTCTTCGTGATCTGCGGGTTTAGACAAGATAGGTGGTCGCTCTAAGTGATTCAAGAGGTCTTGAAATGCGTGAATGCACTTCAGTGTCTATGTGAAGTTGCGCTTCCCTTTTCTGGGCAAGTCAAAAAAGCCAATGCATTTGTCAATTTCTTTAGAGATGAATCGACTTAGGCGGCTACTTTCCCATTTAAGCTTTGAACATCCTTGATTTCCCATGGGGTTTGGATGTCTAGGATAGCCTGAATTTTCTCTGGATTATCTTTGATGCCCCGTGAATTGACAATGAAACCCAGGAATTTTCCCGATGCAAATCCAAAAGAGCATTTGAAGGGATTTAGTTTCATGCCATATTTATAGAGGGCACCAAACGTTTCAACGAGGTCATTGATGGCGTCGCTCAATACCCTCATTTTCACAAGCATATTTTCCATGTAAACCTTAATGAAATCCCCGATCTAGTCCTTGAACATGCGTTTGTCCAGTCGCTGATGAATGGTTCCATCATTCTTGAGACCAAAACGCATGATGACATAGTAGTAGAGCCCTAGGCCGGTTATGAAAGAAGTATAGTTCTAACCTGGAAGGTACATTGGAATCTTAATGTAGCCTGAGTACGTATCCATAAAGGAGAGGAGCTGGTAGCCGACGGTTGAATCAACAGGCTGGTCGATCTTTGGAAATGGAAAGTTGTCCTTTGGGTAGACTTTGTTCAAGTCTGAGTAGTCGACACACATTTGCCACTTGCCATTCGTTTTCTTGACCAAAATTGGGTTGAGACCCATTCGGGGTAGAGGGCGTCGAGGATGAAGCTATTATCAAGTAGTCTACCAACCTCCTCTTTGAATGTAGTCAATCTTTCGGTTCCAAAGATCCGACGCTTTTGTTTGATTGGTAATTCTTTAGGTCGATACTGAGCATATGGCGAGCGATTCGTGGGTCGATGTCGCACATCTCCAAGTTGATCCAAGCAAATACGTCGAGTTTTACCCTTAAGAAGTCCACGAGCTCTACCTTTATTGTGGGGGTGGAGTTGCGATCCAACTTTCAAGAGCTTTTTGGGTTGTCGTGGTTGATCAAAACACCCACCTTTAGTTCTACTAGGGTAGCCCTCTCAAAGTAGGGCTCTTCGTCCTCTCTTGGATCGATTGTCAGAAAGATGGCAGTATCGTTTGAGCCAAGACCCAAACATCTTTGATTGCTATGCGAAGGAGGTTTTGGCGCAGGAAGGTAGAGGCGGTGTCTTGCCTTTCACCTTGTTGACGACATCCTTCCATTCGATGAGAAAGAAGACTCTCATAGTCCCTTGCTCGCCCTTGATTGTGCCGATCCTGTTCTCTGTCGTAAATTTCATAAGAAGGGACCATGGTGACATACATGCTAGTAATTTTGCCAGGAAAGGACTACCAAAGAAGACGTTGTAAGGAGAGATGACGTCAATGACCACAAAGGTGAGGATTCGAACCTGTCTCTGATCCTTGTCTCCGAGTTCAACTAATAAGTCAACCATGCCCATGGGTTTTTTGGAAGAACCGTTGAAGCCATGGATCATGGCGTGGCAAGGCTTCAAGTCTTTGGCCTCTAGTCTTATCTGATTGTAGGTCGACTTGAAGATAATGTTGATCAAGCTTCCTGACTCGATGAGGATCCTTCGAACAAAAGCAAGGGCTATCTGAGCGGAGATAACGAGAGGGTATATGGTTAGGATCTCAATTTTCGTAGACTCTCCCTTTCTCTCTCACAGAAGATGATATCATCCCCCATTGTCTTACGAAGCTTGGTGGGACATATTCATCTAGTGAAGAGAACACTTTGTAGTCGGCATGCTTAATGGAGTTGGCATAATTCTCCATCTTTCGGATGCTTTCATGTGTGGGGCAAGGCCCACTGCAAATAGTCTTGATCACAATGCCATGTGTTCTTTTATTGGAGGGCCCTGAGGCCGCATTAGCTGGAAGGAGATGGGGTATTGAAGGGCCAGCGGCTACTTCGGGCGGAGCAAGCTTATGAACGTACAGTTCCAGATGTTTCTCACGGACGAGTATCTTCATTGCAACCCTGAGGTGGCTACATTCGTTGGTGTTGTGTCCAAACATATCATTGAATCTACAATATTTGCCAAAGTTTTTCTCTGCGTCGGTAGATTCCCTAATGTAGAGCTTCTTGTACTGTAGAGTGTTACAGTCTCTAAGTAGATGGCCCCCAACTCTCGGTTGAGTGGAGTGTAGTTCCTGTACTTAAGGTAGTGACCATGTTTCTTGGGATCTCCAAGAGCTTGATTGTTATTGTGACCGCTAAGTTTCCCACCGTTTGGCTTTGGCTTGTACGGGGCCGCCCCTTACCCTTTTCGAAAGATTCTCCAACTTGCTTTCCTTTGACACTATTAATGACCATGCCAACATGTGGGTTATTGGGGTGGCCACCTTGAGTAGCTTGGTTGCGTCGTGCCTCCTTTCGACACAGGGATTGTATGGTCTTGTCGTAGAAAGCTTCCAACGTCTTGGGTGGCTTTCTGTCTATCCAGGCTCCAAATATGGAACTAGGAAGGATGCCTTTGGCAAACTGGATAAGGACTTTGCGCAGTTCCAGATCATCAACCTCAGGGAGGAAAGTGTTTAAACGCTCCAGGTAGCTTTTGAGGGTTTCTATCCAGCCCTGGTAGAGGTTGGAGAGAGTGTGAGTATTCTTCGGCGTAGGCACATGCATTCTGAATTGTTTGACCATTTCAGTAGCTAGTTGGTCAAAGGTGGAGATGGAGTTGGCTGGGAGATGGGTGAACCAAAGAAAAGCTATGCCCTGTAAGAAAATTGAAAAGCATTTTCACTTGACTGCATCAGTGGCTCGTCTGGAGTTCATGTGCCACTCGTAGCGGTTCAGAGAGCCATAAGGGTCGGTCTTTCCTCCGTAGAGTGCGAGTTGTGGCACGATAAAGCGTCGAAGCCACTCGGCTTTGTGCATAGCCCCAGTAAAGGGATTGCGTCTCATGTTGATTTCCAACATGTCGTTGACGTTCCCTCGCATATCTCGCATGATCCTTCGGATCATGTCGGGGAGATAAGCAGGTTGAACGTCAGCAAGTGGAATCCAGCAGTCTTGGTTCACCTTAGGGGTCCTGTGTGACGACCGCCCATAACCCTTGCACTAAACAAGAGGAATGATGCGCTGAAAGATGTGCTAGGCAGTTCTGGACGATCACCATAGGTAGGTAAACACAATCGATATCTATCTTAGAACTCACAGCACAAGGATAAAATATAGTAGAAAATAAACAACTGGTAATAGTAGTGAAACATCATATAACAAAAATTTTAAACTTTCACAACACCCTGAAAGATTATCCAAACATTATAGGAAATATCAAAGTCTATACATAAAGCCTCACTACAACACTCATAAAGTTACTCAAATAGCGGAAATAGAAATAGTAGATAGTAATAAAACAGGTATGAAAGCCTCCAGCTTGCCTCTGAACTGCACCTGTCCTCAATAATCACCTGTTACCTACCACCAAATCTGTCCATCCACAACCGGATGAACAATCCAAGGTAATAAGAGGGAAGCATAAAACCTTGAGTCAGACAACGACCTTAGTGAGCAATAAAACAACTAACAAACATCAACAATAAAGTTTATGAGAATGAATAGATAAACATACTAATCTACCCACAACACCAGAGAAGAACTCAACCCTATCTTCCCCACATTGGACAGAAATAACCTTTACATTAAACAATTAAACCATTCATCCATGGAAACTAGAACACTCATTCAATCATGGTAATGCACTCATGACATCCAAATTATTTATCTCATGTAAACCATCTTAATCGAATTCAACATCCCTCAAGCACATTCCCCATAGGCCTAAACCAATATCAGACATGCACCTAAGGAACATCTCCTTCGACGTTGGACAATGTACATAAGACGGTACAAACAGAGAATCCAAACAATCAAACATCCACGACTAACTCTGGATATCACTGCCGACCCTGCTTTGAAACCATCGTTAATCGTATGACGACCAACCTTTCCATATGTCAAGGGCTAATGGTAATCCTAGTTCCAGCATAAACTCCATAACGCCTTCAACGATACGTATGTATGTCCAACCTTGACAACTAGGTCTTTCAACAATACCTAGGGTACTCGACCTACAACCGGTCATTTAGGTGCCCTTATCGTACCCCTGCTTTGAGCCTGCTAGAACTTATGACAATGATAATCTCTCGGCCTTCTCATCTCTAGTCATCGAACCGCGACGACTTTTCATAGCCCAAGCAACCTTCTCGAGCAACCATTATCCACCGACTCACAACCTTTGAGTTGTCTCCTCATTCGCTATTATACACTAATCAACGGACACTATTCAACACTTCAAACCTCCCTACTTGAATTTACTTTGAAGTCAGACCATCACCAAGCCAAATTACATCACTGCGCTACGGCTAGGGTTCGGGGGGGTGCCCCCGATTTTTTTTCAAGCTCTTTTCTTCAAATCTGAGTCGTACCCAAAAAATATAATTTTTCAAAAAATAACCTTGTGCGACCGACCCCCTGGTGCTTGACCACTCATTGGTGTGACCGACCGGACCCTGGTTCTGATACTCGACCCGTACACAAGCTACATGATCGACACGGCCTTTGTTCGACGCAACCATGCTCATCCCCAGACCGCTCGACCGTACCCTGCTTGACCGTACCCTGCTCGACCCCAGGGCTGCTCGACCCACACATGCTCGACCAACCTGGTTCTGCTCGACCCCTCTGGCCTGCTCGACCCGACCCAACTTCTCACGTACGACCGACCCAAGTCCTGTCTTGTTCTCAAGACATACACCATGGTGCGATCGACCTACCCACCATGAATGACCCAAAACCTGCACCACCCCAATGCTACTCCAATTTCGGCCAAAACTTCTCCAATCGATACAGTCGACGAAATATACGCATTCAATTCATTCAACACAATCATAAGATGTTAAGAAGTCACTTAAAACATGAATATGACGATTATCACTAAAATTATGCAAATCACTCCAAAATCATGATAAACGAACATATGAACTAGATTGTGGATCGAACTTGCATAATCATATGAGATGGCATAGTAATTATCGGTTTAAATTTAATAAATTTGATTCTAAGGTGATTCATATGAAAATGGACTTATCAAGGTGTAGATATATGGTAAAACACTTGAATTTGATGAAAAACATGTCAAACATTCATATACTTCATTGAATCCATGTGAGAGATGTAAATCACTCACCGATTCTCAAAATCAAGCTAAAATCAATGTATGAAGATTCTGGAGAGAAAGCAACTCGACAAAACACCTTGATCCTATGAATTATCACTTCAAACGATGTAGATCTAGCCTCAAATGGTGCAGATCTTCGATTTGCTTCCTTAGATTTTGATTTTTAATGGTGGAAAGCTATTAGAGGAAGGAGGAACATAGGCCACCAAATGAAAGAATAGAAAAACTAAATCCTTTCCCATATCTCTCACCCTCTATTTATAGCTTTCCACCAGCCCACTAATGGACCTCTACAAATCAACACATTAAGGCTTCACAAACCTAAACAGCCAACTGAAAATCCTTAAAACAACGATTCGTCCCAAACCGCTGAGCCAAATCTTTAATGTAACTAATCTACGGAAAGGCAATCATCATTTCCTTTCCAATGGCATAGGTGACATGAGTCAAAAGTTATGCCTTATACAAGACTGACAGGGGAAAAATGATCACAAACAAAATTGTAAAAATTATGGACATGTCTGACATCTCCATAAGAAACATATTAACATATGAGAATGATCCAACCCATAGGGAATAAAATAAAAATATTTTACGATCATCCAATACGTAAAATGCAAGCTGTTACATCTTGGGTCGTGGACGTCTTCTGGGATGGACATCGGGGTCATCCTCATCCATATTTCCGGCATTGTTCGCATGATTATGATGTCATTAATGAGACTGAGCCAGTTAATGTAGGTTATGATTAGGCCGAACTTGGGCCTATTGAGTTGCTAGAACTGTAGGCCCTAAGTTCAAAGCAGCGACAGTTGGGTTATGTCGAGCATGTGGTCAGTTACTTGGACCTAGTTCATTATTGATATCCAATTAGGAATGGTGGCGTTGACGCATTCCCTCGTTGAAAGTTACGGTAGTGCCATTACCGTTGTCGTTGCCGTTGACATGGCCATTAGTTTTGGTGAGGGAAGTGGTGTTGAGTGTCATCCTTCTTCTTTGGATCAGACCCAAAGTATCAGAAGAAGAGCTGTGTAAGGCGTTGAGTAGTCAGTGGCCGAGCTTTGCTCTGAGCAAGCTGAAGTTGAGTGACAAGATGTTTACTTTCTTGGAGTTGACACATCAGGTCAATGTTAGTCTTCAATGTATCATTGAGTTCTCGAGATCAATCTTCCAACTTATTATTAAGGGTGTAAAGTTGCACTTGAGTTGTAGGAGCATCGAGGTCCGTAGGAGGAATTAGATCCATGTTGCTCGGGTTCGCCGCTGATTGGGGTTGTTGAGAAACAGTAGTGTCGGCCCCTGCGGAGGTTCCAATCATTGGGGTACTTTAATCGCTTAACCATCGTAGGTGGACTTGAGCGGTAGGTTAGGAAGAAACCTTAGTTGCGCATCGAAGTCGAGTTGGAAGTGCGCGAAAAGAAGACAAGTCTAAGTTCTCAGTGAAAGCGCTAGAATGTTGATGACAAAAAATGTTGTAACACCCAAAGACTCTCTATTACTATATAATAACATTTCGCGTAAGGAAAATAAAGCGTGGAAAGCAATAAGTGACACATATATTAGTAGTGGTTCAGTCCATGAGGGGCCTACGTCCACTTTGAAGGAGTTTGTTGATCTTTGTTCACAAATAATAAATACAAGCATTGAATTTCATCATGGCACTCTTTTACAAGAAGTTCTATGTATTTTGGAGTCATATTGTTCATATGCCAAGTCTTAGGAAAAGTGGTGTATGCTTCTTCTTCCTCAAGAGCTATGGTGTCATTAATGGAGTCCTAGGAGTTTGGAGAAGTGTCAAATGAACCAAAATCTAACCCTTGCAAAGAATGAGTAGGAGGGTATTTATAAGTAATGGGTTAGGTTGGAGTAGGTGAGATTCGGGGACCACAAAGTAGAAAATTGCATCCCAGGAGCGCAGGCATTAGAAATTGCATCCCTCCCCGATCGAAGGCAAGAAATCAGTTCCCTCAGGTGGGATGTGACTTGTTATGCTCAGGGGGAGGATGCACTGAATCCGATGGGTGTGATGACATCGTATCCGATGGATGTGACACTATCACATTCGATGGATGTGATACTATCACATCCGATGGATGCGACGGAATCGAAGCCTAGGGAATGCGATGGTATCACATCTGAAAGGATGCGATGGAATCGTACCCTGAGGGATGCAATGGAATATCATCCCAAGGGGTGCGACATAGAGGGAAGTAGTGCGCTTGACGTTGGAGTTGAGGCAAGGCGAGGGAGACTGATGCGACGCGAGGCGAGACCGAGTGATGCGAGGCAAAACAATATGGGGGGATGCAATATTTTACATTTTGAGGTGTTTTGAGGCCAACGCTCATCCATGTCTTTCTGGGCTTGAAACCTTAGCACTCTAGCGATCATTCGAGCTTTGGTGTCATGCGATGGGGTGAATCAAGCGGGCCTATTGTACTTTTGGCAACTGGACCAAAAGACCGGTTAACACAAATTATGGTCACTTGCCTTTAATCATTTCATTAGCGTTAATTAATTATGATTGCATCGCTCGTTTCCAGGTTCGAATGAACCCGTATACTCTTCCTCCTCAGATTGCTTCATTGCGCCAACTACCAGCCATCAGATGCCACTGTGCCACTCCAAGACCTCTTCTATCCTCCGCTTGAAGCCACAGCTACTGCGGCTCCATCATGCTCCGAGAGAATCGAGATTAACATAAGTAGTTTATCTTCGAATACTGGTGTCCAACAACAACCATACGACCTCCGAACACCGTGGATTGAAAGATCTCCTCCTCTTTCCTTCAAAGACCATTATAAGATAGTTCATCATTGGCGATCTACAACCCAAAATGTAAAATGTTTCAAGTTACGGTTTTTGGCCATTTTCGGCAACCTCCAATGTTCGATCGACGAACGACCAACATGGATGAGTTCGTGTCATCGATACGAACAACTTTCATTATTGGGAGTTTTATTTAATTTTGGGTGGATTGAATCGAGCATTTCAGCCATTAAGTGCTTCTAACGGTTTGGTTTAGCAAATGAAGGAGGTGACTTCTATTTATCATCATCTTTAAAACATTATTCATCGAGTCCGAAAAGTTCCAAACTCGAAACAAGACGTGCTTACCGTCGTTCATTGCTAATAACCCACATTCCAAACACAATGGAACTAGTTTCGAAAGCAAATCGAGTTGCAAGCAAAATCCTTTTTTTTGAAATCATATTATAACCACGCACGAACAAATAATAAGTCTGATCGACACGAAATGTAGAATCTTACAATAATTAACCACTTTAGATCCAATAAAATTATTTTTGTCAAATTCCGAGATTGTTTGCAAAATGGCTACTTTCATGTATTTACAAAATCGAGCAAATATAAATCGATTTTCAAACACTCCAATTCGACCGACAGTAATTTCTTATTATTGTTCTAATTCAATTATAATAATAATTTAACTTCAAATCAATTAAATTTCATATAAAATCTCAAGATTTAGAATTCCAAGTTAATTTAATAATCCAATTCTGTAATAAATTTTATTAAAGTCATTACTTTCTAATTTTATTCACTTTAATATTTAAATTCTTTAAATATTCAAGAATCAAAATTTTGATTTGTTTTAAGTTTCAAAGCGATAAAACGTACCGTTCGATCGTGCATAAATAAACGTGTGTCATTTCTATTAGAATTTGAATTGTATAATTCGAGTTTTAAAGGCTAACTTCCAAATACGATTGATTTTGTTGTCAAGATGAGTCTCATTGTTTTCAAAAGGCATTTTTACATAAATGACGGTAGGAGGTACCAATTGGTTGGAGTTTGCAGGTTTTTCGACCTATTTGTGAATAGAATAATAATAATTCATTATCCACAAGCCCAAATTTTCATTTACCCATTACTATTCACTCATCCTCTGCCTTTCTTTACTATTACATTTAGATAATGGCCACCTCTTCCCTATTAACTTCAAAAATTGATATTTCCTAATCTTCTCATCTAAAATTGTAAAACTGCGTTCGTTGGATTCATGAGAGCGTCTTTCTCCTTATACGAATTTTAGAAAACTCGACATACATCTCATACATGGCCTATGTTGAAAGTGAAATAGGGTTCCACTTTTCTATTGATTTGAATAACGAAACATGGATCTGAGATTTCTATAGTATTTCTAGCGCAAAGGTGCATCTCCACCGTGATTTTTGCTTGGCCCGACCAATTATTGGAAAATGCATCCGTACTCGTTAAGGAGGCATGTCTCCAAGTCATGACTTGATGGGGGGTTCCAAGCTTTATGCGATGGTGTCTAGGAGGAGGAGTTCACGAAGGGGAGTTCAACTCAATCGAAGGATTTTAGTTTCGTGAAGAAATGGAGTGTGAGTTGATGATTAAAGGACACAATGCGTTGGGTTTTAGTGAGTATGTTATGCGTAGATTCAGGGATCTACTTGGGAATAAGATGATCAGGGTGAGGGATTAAGTTAACTAGTATATAATTTAATTACATCGTTTATTTAAATGTCAAACTTTTTGCATACGAGATCAGAATTGGACGTTGATTCTTTCGATGGACTCGTATTAATGAGCTCTACGCTTTAGAGCTATTTGGGCTGATTCGGTTGAGGTGAATGATATTGTCTCCTACTGAACTGTATATGTCCGTATAGTCTAAATTTGACATTTTAAATGATTTCTAATTATAGAACGTAATACTAGGATAGTTGAACCTAGTAAATAATAAATAAAAAGATTAGATCCTACCATGGTAATGACGGGTGATGAAGAATTAGGGTTCGTTTCTGGAGAGGAAAAAAAATAAAAAGATTTAATAGTGATTTAAGTAGATTTAACCTGATTGTCATATTTTTATTTATTTGCATGCTATTATGCGCTATTTTGGTCAAACTATTAAATATACGTTATTAGGACACTTATTTTATTTTGATTGCTAGAGATAGGTTCTATTTGATTTATTATTGCTATTATGGATGTTCTTATGTTAATTTAGGAATTTATATGACTATTGGTTACATGGTTGAATTGTATTCTTAGTTTTTCTTAAAACGTCACTCGTAGGCAAACTATTATTAGGAAATCTCGTTTGTTAGAATTTGGGGTGCTTATCAATCAAACGCACACGTCGCTATGTATTGATTGAGTACACAAGGATGCTAGACTCGAGCGAATGAGATAAATTCACGATGGAGCTTTAGAGCACTTGATGGATTCGTTGACAGAGCAGCATTTGACACAGACGACATATTTGAAAATGGAGCGACACTGAAGCATAATGGTCGATCTAAACACGAAGGTAGGCTTAGAGACGTGTTGGATTTTGCAACGAATGCATCACGTTTTTCCCAGACGCGTATTTGAGAAATTTTGGTCAAATAGTTACCCAAGTAGTCGTTATCGATTGCCATGAAGTAGTCGGTATCAACTACTATTGTATTTTTCGGCCATTTTGGAAAATTTGACGTGGAAGATATTGTGATTTCGAGGAGCAAGAAATGATGGTCCTTTCGATGGCAATTTCAACATAATGCTCTTCGATCAGTACTTCATTACCCGACGATGTTGATTCTAGGACTGGAAGCAAATTAATAGCTTCGACAAAGGATAGTGAAATCCCATAATGCAGAGTGGTGATGATGGATCGAAGCGAAGATATTTGTGAGGGTGGGGAAAGATTGATTGGGTATGACGATAATTTGGTTGTCTATACTTAGTCCTAACCCAAGGAGACTCGAAGTAAGGGTCATAAGAGTAGTTTCGAAGATAGACCTTGCTAGGATGACATGTGCAAAAGGATTATTGATACGTGCAGTTTTAGCTATTACTCGGGAAGAATTGGTAGTGGGTGTGATGTTCATTTGAACCAGATGGGTCCTCCTTGTTTCCTTCGATGGAAATCTTATGGCGTTCTCCTGGACCAAGTGGTTTCTTAACTTGAGTCGTACAAGTTGGTACAATCAAGGTCCTAGCTGACTGAGTGACACATATTCGAGTATTATGGAAACAGAGCATTATCGTATATCAAACGCACCGAGTAAGAGACATTGGGCTCTTATTTTACTACATTAAATTCTTATTTTACTAAGTTCTAGAATAAAGCCTACCTGAGAGGGTTGATAATCTCTCGAAAGTAACTAGCTTTCATAGCCTTAAGCAGTTTCGGTCCAATTAGACATACACAACCTTAGCTTAATATTCCATCAGTGTCCCATGTCCCGAAAGTCACAGATGTAGGCCCATGATAAAAAATCTTTTGAAGGAAATAAAAACCAAAGCATATTACCCTTCCGAGCTGCTTAATTAATGCGGAAGTCATTGCTTTCTAAAATTGTTCATCATAAGCAACTCTAGGGTGTTAACCATTTTTATGGCTAATAATATCCAACAACTTTACTTAATAACATATTATATTACCAATTAAATTACCTATTTTCATAGTACTAATATCATTAGTTTCTTCAGTTGCCAAATTCTTCAGATCACATTCACTAGAAAGTGAATTCAAGATCTTTCTAATTGGTCCTCTTTAATAGTATTATTTCCTATGATATTAATGTAAGAAGTATATCCAAAAATCAAGAATACATATAAAGGACATACTCATTTGGATTCATTTTAAAAGGTTAAAACTTATTAGTTAGCATAGATATCTTAATTTTCTTTATTTTTTTAGTACCCTTGAATGCATCTTGCATTGTTCTCCAAATTTTATATCCAGACTTAAATAGACACTCGACTAAGTTCATTTTTATCTAAGAAGAAGAAAAATATTTTTAGCCTTTGAGTTACTAGGTGCTCGTGTAATTTTTCCTAGTGTACATCATGAATAATTCATTTGTGTTAATCATCACACGCGGTTTGGCCCATCGCCAAGATACTTGAGAACGAAGCCTGCGAGGGGTCGCACAAGTATGTTCGTCGCGACTCATCGTAGTTGCCCAATAATCGCCTTAACTCTTGGATCAGTAGGCCCATTTTCTTATCCCAGAGTTTCACCTCCCAAGCATTGCATCTCCTTAAGAGCTCTACCGACTCATGTTTTCATACCCCCATGTACACATGGATTTTGAATCCTAAGGCTTGAACCTCTTTGAAACGCCTCCAACCCTTATTTTGTATCCCAGCTTGCCCTCACAATTTTGTATCCCAGAACATGCCATCTCTAGGAAACAACTAACTCCGTAACACCCCGCATCCGTTAAGGTCACTCACAAAGGGAATGCCTTAACTTCGATGGAGAATTATAGGTAAAAGATACAGATAAATTACAAGACAGACAAAATTAAAACAGCGGAAAATAGAACTTTACTTTATTGATCAAATAGTTTGTACATCAGTTATTTTCCAATACCAGAATATTTGTCTTACAAAATAAAGAAGCAAAAAATAACATTTATATTCCCCAATGTAGCGTGAGCCATCCATAGCAATGGAAAAGAGAATCCAAGCAAAACTTCGACTAATCTTCAGCTTGGAAAGAAAACCGGGCTAAGTTGTAATATTCCCTCCCTACTAACCTTGGGGGGGAAACGGAAGACAAGAAAGCGAAAGAAAATAGAGTCAGACATAAATTCTAGTAAGTTCAGTAACTTTCAGCATGTGAACAGGTAAAAAAAAGCAACATGGCAAGAATTAACTGAATACAAGACACTACAATGATGATAGGGTTAACAAGATAATGCAAGCTATGCTAAGGCAAGATAAAACTGAATGTACAAATAAAATGGATCTATCGACAAGCTGAATATACTGATAAACTGAATATGCTTCCATACTTTCTCTGCTTCGCGATTACCCTGTTATTCTGGTTTCTATATCTCTGCACCACCTAACTAGTGTCCAACTAGTAATCTGTAAAAACTGATAAAATAATAACGTGATCCCAACCCCGAAGTTGTGGTTGTTTTCAGGTGTACATCTATTATTTATTACCTAGATCTAATCTAGGGTTTTCTATCGAACACTTCCTAGATCCTACCAGGGTTTACGCTACCCAGGGCTACTAGGGTTTATGCTACCTATTGAACATTTCTCGGATTTTAGGGTTTACGCGACCTAGGTCCAACAAGGGATTACGCTACCTATCGAATGACACCCCTAATATAGGACACACTACCCTGAGAGGTATAAGTTCCTAGATTTTCCCCACGTATGTGTCGTGGATCGTTATCGCTGTCTATATGCACATGTCCTCTATATGCGCGACCCGAGTCTCATGGCAGGGCAAATCAAGAAACACGGAACTCGGTCGGGAGCTTTCAGATATCTGCCGATGCAGATGCTAAGGTCTATTTTTCCAGTGGCTATGGTCCCACTTGACCCCTCCCTCAACTAATGAAAGGCACACCTTGAAAAATAAGAACTATACGCAGACCCTCTATGCCCTCACTAACCTATGGCCATCCGCACCCATAACTAGATAGCAAGTATATGGTCTTTTGGAGTTCTCCACCTTTCCGCTGTACGTATCTCGACTGACTCAAGATGGTAGGTAGACGATGAGTTGCTATCACAGGGCTACTGGTCTCGCAGAATCACGCTGGTCCATCCTAGTCTTTAGGTTGCCTTATATTGCAACCAAGGCATACCCTTGGTTCTTCTAACACAGACCTTAACCTCTGTGAGCCCAGGAGAATCATCTGCAGCCTCACAGAGGGATATCAAGAGTACCCTCACGTCCCCTCGAAGCCGCGTGCTTCATAACCCAGTTTTTTGGAGCCTTCTTTAAGATCAGATGGACGTTCGTTCCTTCTCATGTTCTACTAAGGTTTACTACTTAGTTCCCTTAACTAAGGTTTACTACTTAGTTTCCTGAACCGTCGTTTTCTTAACTAAGGTTTACAACTTAGTCCTCTTAACTAAGGTTTACTACTTAGTTCTTTTTCTCGTCAAGTTGGATTGGTTAAGTGTCATTAGTCAAATCAAGTTAACTTAACCCATTCATTTGTCATCCTAAACTGGTTAAGTGTTATCAGTAGTTCATGTTGACTTAACCCTACCACAAATCAAGTTATATTGGTTAAATATTTCTTGTTACTTAACCCCAACCCTTCATCTTGTATTGGTTAAGTGTTCACGTAGTTAACATAACCCTAACATCTGTTTAATTCACATGTTCTAATGGTTAAGTATTGTCCCTTCATGTTTTAACTTAACCTTGTTCATTTGTCACACTATGATGGCTAAGTGTTCTAAGTTTATTAACTCCACCTTCTAGTCTAGTTAACATGTTAAATTGGCTAAGTGTATTTTACTTAACCCCACCTTCTAGTCTAGTTAACATGTTATAACGGTCATTTAACCCCTACAAGTCTTGTTTTTTTAACATGTTAAGTTGGTTAAGTGTTCCTGTGGACTTAACCCTCCCATTCTAGCTTAACTGTTTCTTAGCTTTAAATTATTCATCTAAAGCACCAACCACTCACATTAGATAGATATTGTTGCAGTCACTGGATGTGCCAGTCGGTTCCGGGTAGATTTACACCGCAACTCAGTCTAAGCTCGGGTCCTTTTTGGGCTCAATGCTCTAACCACCCACATTAGAAAGGTATTGTTACGGCTGTTGGATTTGCCGGGCGGTTCCGGGCAGTCTTATACAGTAACTTAATCTAACCTCGGGTTAGGCATATTCATATTTCCTAGATTTACATATTTATCCTTTTTGTCTATATGTAAATTGCTAACAACTCTTTTAAACAAATTTGGCCTATATCATATTCATTTGTCATGCCCACTAACATACCCATATTCTAGGCCCAAATCTTGATTTACTTATCATTTAACCCAACCTGCAGTTGTATGCCAATTTAGATCTAGTATTCCCATTTACATTTCATGTCAAAACTAGATTTGATACTCTAGTTTACAATTTATGCCTAAAGCTTAGGCTACTAGCCAATACTAGATTACATCTTCTATAATTCACGTCAAATTACCCCAATTTTGCATATAATAGTCATGTTATAATACATGCTCTAAATTATGCCAATAATACAGATTTCATGTTATACCAAATTTCCAAGTTTTCAATCACATTCTTGTTAATTTCATGTTCTGCCCAAATCGTATTCCTATCGTTTGTGTAATCGCGATTCAGTCTAGATTATAGGTCAATCTAGTTTCGTAGATAAAAGGGAATAAACAAGAATACCATGAAAAGATAGGCATAAGAATAGGCATAAGATGATAACCCCAAATTCATGAATCACAGATCTAATAGATATACTGAATAAATTGACCAAAACATCGCAGGCATATAGATCTGATAACATTATGAACATGAAAAGGTTTGAATAATAATCTAGGTTCAAGAACATGGATAGACCTATCTTAATAGAAAAATTCCCAAAATCAAGATCCAAGGATAATTAAGAATAGGTCTGAATAGAAAATCAAGCTTGGATCCAATTTCATAGTCATAATCCTAGGCGATAATCTCATAGTCAAGAATCATAGGTGATTAGCCACAATGGTCCTTGTCATAGTCATAGGCAATAGCCTTATGTTCACAGTCATAGGCATAGGCATAGTCTTATTTTTACAGTCATAAACATAGGCATAGTCTTATGTTCACAGTCATAGTCTTAGGCCATTAACAATAGTTTCCAACGTCATAGGCATAGGTACAGTCTTATCGGTAATTAATCACAATAGTTCTTAATTAGATCCAAAGGCATATACAAGCACAAATTCAAATGAGAGAGGATCAGGCATATTCTTATATCCATTTAATTACATGCCACAAACAGATCTAGACGTTCAAATCTAAAAAAGTAACTGACTTACATTGATCGGTTTTTAGAAAAAGATAATCTGATAGCATTGAGATGATTTGCGTGACGTTGCCCGAAGCCGTTGAATTAGCCCTTGCTTCTTTCCTTAAAGCTTTAACTTTATTTGAATCTCTAATATGCAGTTCCTAGCCGTAGTCTTCCAGAATAGTCTTCGTGTTTTATTTTAATTTATGTATTTCAATTATTCCACAGGCAGCATAAGGAGAGAATAAAATGGTGTAAAGAGAATGGGTCTAGGGGGATGTTAATATAGGATTAGGTGGATGAATCTAGACTGAAAACGAGACCAGAAACATCAAAATGAACCCAGACTCAAAACTGGGTTTCAGCACCAGGTCGACCCCCAGGTCGACCATAGGGTCGACCTGGTCCCTGGGAGGTCGACCATAGTGTCGACCACCAGGTCGACCTGGTCCTGGGCGGGAAAATTCCCACCCAGTCTGCGCGGGGGTTTGAATTCGAATTTCGAATTCAACCTGTTTTTCTGTTCTGAAAATCCTTGAAACTTCGGGGGTCATATCTCCCTCATACGGACTCCGTTTCTCGAAAACTCAGACTCATTTCCAAGCAGAATTTCGAGACGAACGCACTGGTGCAACCCATTTCCCTTGATTCTTATTTTAAAATTTAATTATACTTTAATTTGTGAAACTTAATGTTACAGAATTACGGGGTGTTACATTCTCCCCCTCTTAAAAGGATTTCGTCCCCGAAATCTTCAAGTTACGAAGAATGTATCCTACCATCCAATCACCCATCTACTCAACCATTCAATCACAGGCATTCATTGTCCTTAAAAAGATTTCTAATGCTTTCATGGTCATATGCATAGCGTGTGTGTATGTCCTTATCTAATGCAAAATCAGGCGGTCTACTGATTCAGTTGACCTCCTTAATGCGAATTATGTCAGTGCCATGCGTCCAATCATGTATGCAAGCATCCCTAGTTATGTAAATACTACATGTGTGCATAGCCATTCATCCATATGCAATATCCATATGATAACATATCCAGTTAAATCCGTTAAGCAAATACATATATCCGAATGCAATATGAAAGTGACTGAGTCGTTCTAGCGCCTATGGTGTGTATATGCATCCACGAGCAACCATTTGCAACCATCAATCATAACATGTTTCAAATACATGTTTACATCCATTTGCTTCTACCTAAGGATTGATGATACATCCTAGAGGATATACCTTAAAAGCTAGAAAGTATGCATAAAATTCCTAGAAAAAGAGATCAAAGGTGTACCCTTAAGAAAAAGGGTATGATGCGTGTATCTAGTCCACGGTCTTCTAAGTCACATCTTCTTGAGCTTCATTATTCTGTACCTTATCTAATTAATCTTCACGATTGCAAAGCTTCTTGACCTCCATTTCCAAAACTGTCGTTGATCGGATAGCTGGCCTTTCATTGTCAACTGGATACATGCGGAAGTCTATCCGCATTTTAGGGGTAAACTCCTAACCTAATCAAAAACATCTGTGTACTCATGGACTATCCTAACGGATTGCAAATCGTCGATAAATGCATTAAGCGATTCTAGCTAGCTAAGCCTAACTGATTCTTTACACGAAATCTCGAGGGTATTCCCAAGGCAAGTCAAAAGTCTAACTACCCTCCTTTCAGAATTACTAGCCCACCAACCCATGCCTAGAATCAACTCATAGCCCATGGAACCAAAAACATAAGCATTACGCTTAAACTCAACAATTAATATAGTTATTCTCAAATCCTTACAAACCAAAGGTAAACGGACCGAACCACCAATTAGATTTGAGACACTAATGGGATCTTCTACTATACAAGTACTAAGGTGCAGAGACTCAACTATGGAAGTAGATATGAACAAATGTGAAGGGCTAAGATCAAAAGAGTACTAACTGGTTGATCAAAACGAAAAGCTAAACTTTTCCAATAGAGACTTTTACTATCTCTCTCTCAGGTATTCTGGTGGTGGAAGCTTGCACTCTCCCTTCTGAAAATCCTGTCCCTCGTCCTTGCCCTTGTCCTTAATTATATGCCCCATTATATCATGGAAAAGACACTACCTCTCGTCTTAGGTTTTATAATTCCTTCTTTCTCCGTGAGTCAAGTTTATATCCATGAATTTCTCATCCTTGCGTTGAGCTCCCTTGCCTAACTTCCTCATCCTCATCTTTACCATCCCTGTGTAATCATATTGACAAGTTTCTCAAGAACTGCCTCCATCGCACGGAAAACCCTTCAAAGCTTGAAAGAAAACTAGCTGCGGGTGAAACTACTATGGCTATAGATGGAAGTCGGGCACTACTTTGCCCTTCGATAGGTATCGTAGTCTTATCAAGCCTACGGAACCGTGCCGCTATGAGGTTACCTCCCAGAAAGCCAGGAGCCCCGAAGACTCAAGAAAGAAGGGGACAAGAATTCAAACAAAGGATCAGAAGATAGTGCATTTGGCTTTTGGGGAATATGCCTTTAAAACAAAACTTTTCTTTTGAAAATGCTTCTTTAAAAACCATTTTGAATATATATTTTTTTCAAATCTTTAGTCTTATTTGGTAACCTTCAGCCTTGATACCACGCATAACACCACACATCCGTTAAGGTCACTCACAAAGGGAATGCCTTAACTTCGGTGGAGAGTTATAGGTAAAAGATACAGATAAATTACAAGACAGACAAAATTAAAACAGCGGAAAATAGAACTTTACTTTATTGATCAAATAGTTTGTACAACAGTTGATTTCCAATACCATAATATCTGTCTTACAAAATAAAGAAGCAAAAAATAACATTTATATTCCCCAATGTAGCGTGAGCTAGCCATAGCAATGGAAAAGAGAATCCAAGCAAAACTTCGACTAGTCTTCAGCTTGGAAAGAAAACTGGGCTAAGTAGTAATATTCCCTCCCAGCGAACCTGGGGGGAGGGGGGGGAGGGGGGAAACGGAAGACAAGAAAGCGAAAGAAAATAGAGTCAGACATAAAGTCTGGTAAGTTCAGTAACTTTCAGCATGTGAACAGGTAAAAAAAGCAATATGGCATGAATTAACTGAATACAAGACACTGCTATGATGATAGGGTTAACAAGATAACGCAAGTTATGCTAAGGCAAGATAAAACTGAATGTACTGATAAACTGGATCTATCGACAAGCTGAATATACTGATAAACTGAATATGCTTCCATACTTTCTCTGCTTCGCGATTACCCTGTTATTATGGTTTCTATATCTCTGCACCACCTAACTAGTGTCCAAGTAGTAATCTGTATAAAGTGATAAAACAATAACGTGATCCCAACCCCGAAATTGTGGTTGTTTTCAGGTGTACATCTATTATTTATTACCTAGATCTAATCTAGGGTTTTCTATCGAACGCTTCCAAGATCCAACCAGGGTTTACGCTACCCAGGGCTACTGGGGTTTATGCTACCTATTGAACATTTCTCGGATTTTAGGGTTTGCGCGACCTAGGTCCAACTAGGGATTACGCTACCTATCGAACGACGCCCCGAATCTATGACACACTACCCAGAGTGGTATATGTTCCTAGACATTCCCCACGTATGTGTCGTGGATCATTATCGTTGTCTAGATGCACATGTGCTCTATATGTGCGACCCGAATCTCGTGGCAGGGCAAATCAAGAAACACGGAACTCGGTCGGGAGCTTTCAGATATCTGCTGATGCAGATGCTAAGGTCTGTTTTTCCAGTGGCTATGGTCCCACTTGACCCCTCCCTCAACTAATGAAAGGCACACCTTGAAAAATGAGAACTATACGCAGGCCCTCTATGCCCCCACTAACCTATGGCCATCCGCACCCATAACTATATAGCAAGTATATGGTCTTTTGGAGTTCTCCGCCTTTCCGCTGTACGTATCTCGATTGACTCAAGATGGTAGGTAGACGACGAGTTGCTATCACAGGGCTACTGGTCTCACTGAATCATGCTGGTCCATCCTAGTCTTTAGGTTGCCTTATATTGCAACCAAGGCATATCCTTGGTTCTCCTAACGCAGACCTTAACCTCTGTGAGCCCAGGCGGATCATCTGCAGCCTCACATAGGGATACCAAGAGTACCCTCACGTCCCATCGAAGCCGCGTGCTTCGTAACCCAGTTTGTTGGAGCCTTCTTTAAGATCAGATGGACGTTCGCGCCTTCTCATGTTCTACTAAGGTTTACTACTTAGTTCCCTTAACTAAGGTTTACTACTTAGTTTCCTGAACCGTCGTCGTTTTCTTAACTATGGTTTACAACTTAGTCCTCTTAACTAAGGTTTACTACTTAGTTCTTTTTCTCGTCAAGTTGGATTGGTTAAGTGTCATTAGTCAATTCAAGTTAACCTAACCCATTCATTTGTCATGTTAAACTGGTTAAGTGTTATCAGTAGTTCATGTTGACTTAACCCTACCACAAATCAAGTTATATTGGTTAAGTATTTCTTATTACTTAACCCCACCCCTTCATCTTGTATTGGTTAAGTGTTCCCGTAGTTAACTTAACCCTAACATCTGTTTAATTCACATGTTCTAATGGTTAAGTATTGTCCCTTCATGTTTTAACTTAACCTTGTTCATTTGTCACACTATGATGTCTAAGTGTTCCAAGTTTACTTAACTCCACCTTCTAGTCTAGTTAACATGTTAAATTGGCTAAGTGTATTTTACTTAACCCCACCTTCTAGTCTAGTTAACATGTTATAACGGTCATTTAACCCCTACAAGTCTTGTCTTGTTAACATGTTAAGTTGGTTAAGTGTTCCTATGGACTTAACCCTCTCATTCTAGCTTAACTGTTTCTTAGCTTTAAATTATTCATTTAAAGCACCAACCACTCACATTAGACAGATATTATTGCGGTCGCTGGATGTGCCGGTCGGTTCCGGGTAGATTTACACCGCAACTCAGTCTAACCTCGGGTCCTTTTTGGGCTCAATGCTCTAACCACCAACATTAGATAGGTATTGTTACGGTTGCTGGATTTGCCGGGCGGTTCCGGGCAGTCTTATGCCTTAACTCAGTCTAACCTCGGGTTAGGCATATTCATCTTTCCTAGATTTACATATTTATCCTTTTTGTCTATATGTAAATTGCTAACAACTCTTTTAAACAAATTTGGCATATATCATATTCATTTGTCATGCCCACTAACATACCTATATTCTAGGCCCAAATCTTGATTTACTTATCATTTTACCCAACCTACAGTTGTATGCCAATTTAGATCTAGTATTCCCATTTACAGTTCATGTCAAAACTAGATTTGATACTCTAGTTTACAATTTATGCCTAAAGATTAGGTTACTAGCCAATACTAGATTACATCTTCTATAATTCACGTCAAATTACCCCAATTTTGCATATAATAGTCATGTTATAATACATGCTCTAAATTATGCCAATAATACATATTTCATGTTATACCAAATTTCCAAGTTTTCAATCACATTCATGTTAATTTCATGTTCTGCCCAAATCGTATTCCTATCGTTTGTGTAATCGCGATTCAGTCTAGATTATAAGTCAATCGAGATTCGTAGATAATAGGGAATAAAAAAGAATACCATGAAAAGATAGGCATAAGATGATAACCCCAAATTCACGAATCACAGATCTAATCAATATACTGAATAAATTGACTAAAACATCGCAGGCATATAGATCTGATAACATTATGAACATGGAAAGGTTTGAATAATAATCTAGGTTCAAGAACATGGATAGACCTATCTTAATAGAAAAATTCCCAAAATCAAGATCCAAGGATAATTAAGAATAGGTCTGAATAGAAAATCAAGCTTAGATCCAATTTCATAGTCATAATCCTAGGCAATAATCTCATAGTCATGAATCATAGGTGATTAGCCACAATGGTCCTTGTCATAGTCATAGGCAATAGCCTTATGTTCACAGTCATAGGCATAGGTATAGTCTTATGTTTACAGTCATAGGCATAGGCATAGTCTTATGTTCACAGTCATAGTCTTAGGCCATTAACAATAGTTTCCAACGTCATACGCATAGGCATAGGCACATTCTTATCGATAATTAATCACAATAGTTCTTAATTAGATCCAATGGCATATACAAGCACAAATTCAAATGAGAGGATAAGGCATATTCTTATATCCATTTAATTACATGCCACAAACAGATCTAGACGTTCAAATCTAAAAAAGTAATTGACTTACATTGATTGGTTTTTAGGAAAAGATAATCAGATAGCGTTGAGATGATTTGCTATGATTTGCGTGACGTTGCCCGAAGCCGTTGAATTAGCCCTTGCTTCTTTCGTTAAAGCTTTAACTTTATTTGAATCTCCAATATGCAATTCCTAGCCGTAGTCTTCAAGAATAGTCTTCGTGTTTTATTTTTATTTATTTATTTCAATTATTCTAGCGGTAGCATAAGGAGAGAGTAAAATGGTGTAAAGAGAATGGGGCTAGGGGGCTGTTTATATAGGATTAGGCGGACGAATCTAGACTGAAAACGAGACCAGAAACATCAGAATGAACCCAGGCTCAAAACTGGGTTTCAGCACCAGGTCGACCCCCAGGTCGACCATAGGGTCGACCTGGTCCCTGGGAGGTCGACCATAGTGTCGACCCCTAGGTCGACCTGGTCCTGGGCGGGAAAATTCCCGCCCAGTCTGCGCTGGGGTTTGAATTTGAATTCGAGCTGTTTTTCTGTTCTGAAAATCCTTGAAACTTCGGAGGGTCATATCTCCCTCATACGGACTCCGTTTCTCGAAAACTCGGACTCGTTTCCAAGCAGAATTTCGAGACGAACACAATGGAGCAACCCATTTCCCTTGATTCTTATTTTAAAATTTAATTATACTTTAATTTGTGAAACTTAATGTTACAGAATTACGGGGTGTTACAAACTCACTAGATCAGCTTAAGGGGGTTCGAAGTGCGCAATACGGATTGGCAATGCAAAAAACCCTTGGTAAGACCAAGTACCAGGATTGGTTTTCCCATATACGTAAAAGCGAATACGAAGAGGTTCCACTAAGACTTCAGGATTTTGGAGAAGCACAGAGAAAGTATACTCTGAGATACATACCAATCCCGGGAGACAAAAACTATCCTATAAGCCATACTTCTTACCTTCTCCCACCTACTCTACTATCTATAAATACCCTCATACCTGCTGCTTTTTCTAGGCTGGCATTTGGTTGATTTGACATATTATGAATGTTTCCTAGAGCTTAGACACCCTTAAAGCACCTTGGAGCTTTGTGGAAGAAGAAATACCATCTTTCTCAAAGTTTTGAACTCCCATACAACGAAGGACTTTGAAAACATGGACTATTTAAGACTTAGTCACTTCCAATTCCTTTGTAAACATTTGTAATTGATGATGTCCAATATTGTACTACTTCAATAGTAAATAAAATCGGCAAAGTCTTCGAAGTGGACATAGATTCAATCCAAACTGAACCACTATAAATATAGTGTTCATTACTTTTCCGCACATTTTTCTTACGTGAAACTTTATTCTCGTTAGCTCGAGAATTTTTGGGTGTTGCGCCACTTTTGCATGTAAGGATTCTGGTGCTTTCACTGAGAACTTGAAGAGTCGATATTTCACCTTTTTCCAAACAACTTCCATTTCGAACTAGAAGCACTACTTAGGTCCCTTAGACCTACCTCCTACGTTCGCTTACAATGGCTCAAAAAGGAAAGAATATTGTGACTGGAACTTCCATTGTCGCTGACACGGAAACCTCTCCTCGGCTTCAACCTTCGGAACTTCCAACCGACATGGATATCGCAAACTCCTATAATCCTGACGCTCCGATAACCCAAGCTTAATTCTATGAACTTAACAAGAAATTGGAAGAGATGACGAGAGAACTTAACGACCAAATGAAGACAAACATCGAGTTATTACAAACACCAAGAAAATGCTCGAAGCGACATCGCTCACTAGAAGTTAATAGAAACACTCGTCCCTTACCGAATGTCTTAGAAAGCTCTTCTTTCGACACACACCTTGGGAACGGAAGGCAAAGGAGGAGGACTAATGCCAACGAAAATGGCAACGACAACGGTAACCGAACTACCGTCACCTTCAGTGAGGGACGCATCATCGCGATCGTTCCCAGTTTGGTCCTAATAACGAAGAAGGACCTAGTACGCAACTTTTTCGGTGATAGAGCCTTCCTATCGCCACTCAGAACTTGGCACTTTTTCATCCAACAACCAACCAGACCCAAGTTTCGCTCAGCAACCTCAATAGAATCAAGCAGTCGAGGTTGATGACTTACTTGAAGTTGATGCTGTTGTTAATCACCAAATGTGCCTACGGCCCCGAACACCCAAACTAGACCATGACCACTAGAATCCAGCGAAGGTGCAGCCTGTGGTTCTCACCGACATGGTTCCAAAGATTGTGAGAGAAACGCGGTTGCACGCCACTGATGTTTGGGAAACCAATACGCAGAGTAACCCCTTTACTCGGGTTGTGCATGCCCCAGAATGGCCTCGATGTTTCAATATGCTCCAACTAATGGCTTACTCAAGGAAGACTTATCCCTGTAACATCTTGAACCATTACGAGTGGCATATGGACCCTAGTCGCGCAACCGCCGCTGTCAAATGCATGTTCTTTCTTGTTTTCCTTGAAGGATCACTCTGATTTGGTTTTCTTGGACCCCATCGAGATCCATCTCTTCTTTCGACAAGCTTGCTTCCAAGATGGTTAAACAATTCAGGATGCATGTTGCAAGGCTGAAGGACACCCTGATTCTCTCTAATCTCTACCACGGAATGGGGAAAATCTCAAGAGTTACGTGGAATGCTTCAACAACTCCTTGGCAGAAGTCGAAGATCCAAAACCTCACACCGTCTTGGTCCATCTTGCCAAGGGCATTCTGCCGACTCTGAATTCGGAGCTTGGATTGACAAAAAGCAGCCAAAGACCTTGGAAGATTTCTACGATAAGGATAATCAGTTTCTATACCGGAAGAAGCACAGAAACAGAGTGCCTCAGACCAACTATCCCAACAACCCACACCAAAGCACTATCCAGGACAACATTATGGGAAAACATGTCAGGGAATCTTCCGACAAGGTAAACAAGGTGGTCGTAACATTATGGGCTAACATGTCGGGGAATCTTCCAGCAAGTATTGATGATTCCACAATATGTTAGGCCATAATATGAATGATTGCCATCACCTTAAGGATTCCTTTGAGAAGCTAATCCGAGATAAACGTCCAGAGCAGTATGTTCAAAACCCTACTCCCAAAGAAGCAGTCGTTGGTCCTTTAACTCCCGCACCTCATCAACTTCAAGCGGCCCCAAGGTCGTCCAATCCGAGACCTCCTTGTGGGGGTATTGTGATTAACACCATCTGCGGAGAACCCCATCCCGCAAATTAGAGCTTCCGACGTATGGAGTAATACGTTAATTCAATGAAACGCGCTGACTTGGAAGCGTGTTCCACTGCGGACAAATAAGTCTTGGCCAAGCTACAAAAACTATGCATGATGACATAGTTTTCTGTGAGAGAGATGCTCCATAGATAGGCCCGGCCTATGTTCAAAGGGTTCGCATTGAATCAGGGAGCTCTGTTAGTATTATCTTTAAGTAGGCCTATGACCAAATGGAACTTGAGGCCAAAGACTTAATGCCTTGCTAAGCCACCGTCGACGGCTTCTACGGCTCCTCCAACCGGTGGTTGGTTTAGTAAAAATGTCGGTTGAGCTTGGAGATTGGGATCGAAGCAAAGTTCGGATTCCCACCTTCGTGGTTACTGCTGTCTCTTCTCCCTACAATGTCTTCCTCGGTAGTCCTTTACTTGTAGAATTTTGAGTCTGCATGGAAGCACTGTCCCTTCTCATGAAATTTCCGACAGAGAATGGGATCGGAACCGTCAAGGGCGCCCAAGCCACAACTAGAGCCTTTTATAACACAAAATGAAAAGATTCCATTAACAAAGAGAAGAGAAAAGGCATGGACCCAATCCACAGCGCCAAAACCGCTAATGAATAGCTACCACTAGAGTATGGGTCCTGGCTCAGACGCAACCGTCGTCTTTCCGAAAACCTTGAACCAAAGGAAGACGAACAGATCGATTCCAAAAAGGCTACTTCGGTGGATCCAACCATCGTTATTCCAACCAACCTCGCCGACCCGACTCGAGTCTTAAGGATTAGATCATAGATCCATTAATCAATAAAAGAAGAACTTATGGACTTCTTAAGGGCCAACCTCGATGTATTCGCTTGGCCCCATTCGTATATGCATGGCATCAACCTAGGAACTGCTTGCCACATGATTAGTATCGATCTGAAGCATCTTCCAGTTAAGAAAAATCATTGAATCTTAGGACTAAAAAGAACGATGGCATTTAAAGAGCAGGTGGATGGGCTACTTGGCAACAGCTTTATCTACGACGCCCTCTACCCCGAGGGGGTCTCCAACCTTGTCTTGGTCGAAAAGTCAAATGGGAAGTAGCAGACATGTGTTGACTACTCATATTTGAACATAGCATGCCCAAAAATACAGCTTCCCGCTCCTAAAGATCGATCGGTTAGTTGATTCAATTGCTGGCTACTAGCTCCTTCCTTCATGAACACATACGTAGGCTATAATCAAATTCCAATGTACCTTCTAGATTAGAATCACACTTTATTCATCACTGACCTCAGGCTCTATTACTATGTTTTCATGCCCTTCGATTTCAAGAATGTTGGACCCACTATCAGCGATTGGTCAACCCAAGTCTGTGGAGGTTACGTGGATGACATGCTTGTAAAACCAAAGGCGTTGACCGACTACGTCAATGACCTCACATAAATGTTCAATGTCCTCCGCAAATATGGCATGCAGCTCAATCCCTTGAAATGCTCTTTTGGTGTTGCATCGGGAAAATTCTTGGGTTTCATTTTCAATTCGCGAAGGATCGAGGCAAATCTGGGAAAGATCCAGGCTATCCGGAATATTTAGGCCTCTTAGGGAATCAAAGATGTTCAAAGCTTAACAAGAAAGTGGCCGCCCAATATTGATTTATATCAAAAGCAAACTATCAGTGCATTGCTTTTTTGACTTGCTCAGGAAAGGAAAGAGCAACTTTGCATGGACACCGGAGTGCATCACTGCATTCCAAGACCTCTTAAATCACTTATAACGGCCACCTATCCTATCAAAACTCATGGACCACGAAGGATTATTTATTTACTTTGCTGTTTCTATGCAGGAAATTAGTTCAGCGCTAGTGCATGAAGAAGATCGAGTCCAATGGCTCATTTACTATATCAGCAAGAGGTTAACAAGCATATAAAATAACTATCTAAAGCTTGAAAAACTCGCTTACTACCTGTTGATCTCTTCCCGGAAGCTTGGGCCTTACTTCCAGTCTCATTCAATCGGGTCTACACTGATTAGCCGATATGGTAGGTCCTTCAACGACCTGAAGCGTTTAGGCGACTCTTGAAATGGAACATCGAGCTCACTCATTTTGAGCTCTCTTTCATTCTTCATCGAGCCATCCTCGGACAAGCTCTAGCAGACTTCACCGCAGAGTTCACTATTTCCTAAAATCCTCTAAAGGATAGTGAGCCTTCCAACATTCAGTGTGGATGGTTCATCTAACAATCAGTATTCCGACACTGGATTTGTACTTAATACTCCTAAGGAATGCTCGATTTGTTATGCTCTAAAGCTCAACTTCTTTGCCACCAACAACGATGAAGAATACGAAGCCTTGATTGTTGGAATCAAAATTGCAATCAAACTCAACATCAAGGCTATCCAGGTTTATTTTGACTTACATCTCATCGTACGCTTGGTACAAGGCGAATATCAAGCCTAGGGGTGCATGCTTCGCTTCCTACCTTACTCGGGTTCGTGAACAGCTTAACAATTTCGAGTGCTACATCATCATGCACATACCTCAAGAAAAGAACGAGAAGGCTGATTCGTTAGGCAAACTCTAGGGATGTGCAAATCTTGGGACTTGTCTCAGTCGAAGTACTCGACTCTCCTAGTATCGATGAGATGCAGACTAATTCGATATCAACGACGAAGACCAAACCCGAACTCGGGTCTTAGATAACTTCAATCATGAACTACATATAACATGGAATCCTCCCTGAAAATCAAAATGAAAAGAAAGCATGTATCGCCAAATCATCAAGCTATATTATTCAAGATGGCGTGCTCTGCAGAAGAGGAATCTCTGTTCCATTCCTTTGGTGTGTAGTCAACAAAGACGCCGACCATGTACTACTAGATGTGTATGAAGGCGAATGCGGTGACCACACTGAGGGGCCACCTTTGTCAAAGAAGATTCTACAATATGGATATTTTTGGCCAACTCTCGAGTGGGATGCATTACACTACACCCGCAAATGCGACAAGTGTTAGAGGTTCTCAAAGATTCAAAGATCCTCGCCTATCGAGCTTATGCAGATGGTCGGTCCATCATCGTTTGCAATGTGGGGATTCAATTTCATTGGAAACCTTCCAATGTGTACCAACCCACATATTTAACGCTAACATATTTAAATATTTTATTTAAATATATGTCATTAATTGTTAATATCATATGTGTCCAAAAATTCACATTTTGTATACTGATGAATGTGGACTCAAAAACACTTCCATTGAGTACAAAATGTCGTTTACATGATCGAAAACTATAAACATCGATATGTTTAGAGTTTGTGTATTTTGGGACTTTTGTTGGGCTTGAGTTAGCCAACCTAGCCCATTCCATATAACTCCCACAACCTTCTCCCACTTTCTTCACTTCCAACACTTAGAAAAATAGAAAATGGGGAATGGGAAAGCAAAATTAAAATTCCTAAGCTAGGGTTGGCTTCTAGGAATCCAAATCAAGGGGAAAATCAAGGAGGAAACTTGGGTAAGCTTCTCCTTCTTCTCATCTTTTCTTTCTCTCCAATTTCTGAAATTTCATATGACCTAATTCGTAGGAAACTCATTTATATGTGTTTAGATTGAAGATTAGCAAGCTATATTGGAAGAGAGGTTGTTCTGGCTTCCTGTTGGAGCGATTCCTTGCTTCCTACAATAAAAGGTGAGTTCTTCGAGAACTCACATCTATGCCTTAAGCTAAATTCTTGTCGAGTGTGCCTTTAGCACTTATGTGTTCTGTAGGTGCATTTTAGGTTTTTTGTGAGTGAAATTACCAGTTCATGAGTTTTGATTTCATTTCGATGAATTCGAGTATAAATCTTTATGTATGTTTGAGTCTTGTGATATGGAATATTTCGATGATCTTATGAGGCCTTATTACCATCAAGATCAAGTGCATAGCCTCCGTATTTCGTTGAAATGGATCCATCTCCGATTTGGTGAAAAGTTGCCAAAACTGGTCAAAATGCAGTTGACTGGTCAAAAGTTGACCAGTCGACTGGTTTTGCGACCCGAATACTTTTGGGATAAGTTGACCAGTCGATTGGTAAAAAATGGACTAGTCGACTGGTCTTGTTGCTTTTTGGAAGTTGACCGATGGAAACCGGTGTCGAATGCATAGGTTGTTTCGGGCTTACCCCCGGCCGTGTTTTGACCCGTTTGCTCTTTACCTCTAAACTTTCAGTTGCTCTAATCCATGTATTTAGCAGCTGAGAAAGATGGACTTTCGATTAATTCATGATAAACAAATTTATAATTGATAGTCGTGAGATTAAATTTACATTAGTAAAACATGAATCCTTAGCTCGATCGTTACTACACGAGATTTGCCACTTTAAAATTATATAAAAAGGGTTTTAAATTATTAGTAGATACCAAATATTTTATTAAACAGTTTCTAACTCTACTTTATTATATGAAGTTATTTTCCAAATTAGTTTCTAATCTGACTTTATTATATGCAGTTATTTTATAAATTGATTTACAAATCTACTAGTATATATTTGATAAACCTTCTTCTCATTCGTATGAGAAATTTAATTAAACGCCTTAGTAAAAACAAGGACTATGAACCCTTGTGTTTTCTTCGATGGTTAATTCTTAGACTCGTTCGACTGAACACTGTGGAAATGATTGTTTCATATTTCTAGTGGAATATATAACTTGTTCATAAATTCGAATAAAGCAAGTGGTTATGGGACATGAAGCTTGACTCTTATGTTTACTGGCTTGGTGTTGTTTACACTATGCCTGATCAGTTCATTTGATTATACTGATGATCTTTGGATCATCTTGAGGAACTTCGGTTCACTCTTTTATATCGATGATCTTCAGATCATCTTGAGGAACTTTGGTTCATTTGAGTTTTTTCTTTGATACAATGTTATTGATCTAAGTTATCTATTTTATGTAGACTTGATGGGACGTCATTTCTCATGAATTTTCATTTGATGATATCGTATTTTCTATTTCATGTAGACTTGATAGGAGACATCATTTATCATGAATATTCATTTGATGATATTGTATTTTCTATTTCATGTAGACTTGATGGGAGACATCATTTCTCATGAATATTCATTTGATGATATCGTATTTTCTATTTTTGTAGGCTTGATCGGTGACATCATTTCTCATAAGTAGCTATATCTTTAGAGTGCGATATTCTTTTTTAGCATCGAGATTTCTTTGAGATATATTTAGATATTTTTCTGAGCCTTCGCATTCTTCATGTGAACTATGTTGCTTTTACATATATGTCATATTTTGTTTATATCTCTATTTCTAACTCAGTTTATTATGATGAGTGCAACTAAACTATTCTGAGGTATTATTGGTGCATCTCATTACTTTTAGTGGGGACCATTCTTGGCTTTTCCTATCTACATTCGAGTTGTAGTTTTTGGTTTTCTATGCGTACATATTCTTTTGTTTTGTACATGTACCAATTATTTTGTGATATAGTAGATCTTGCATGACCACTTATATTACATCCACCACTTCTGTATTTTTATTCATATTTATGTCTGCCTTATTGATGTGAATATTTATGTCTGACTCTAAATATATTTTTATGTATTTTGCGTTTATTTCGAATTATATATAGCCACTGTGTAGTAGATTTGGACTTCAATTAAATGTGTTGGATTCCCTCATGAGATTTAAAAAGTAAGACCACATTATCCGACATATTTAACACTATTTCAAAGCTAATATACAGATTATCGCTCCTCAACAGCCTTATTCTTCGGGGTAGTTGACACTATTGCTTGAAATGGCCTTTGCTAACGCAGGTATAGAGGTAGGGCGTTACACGATGGTCAGAGGCGACGCCTGGAATGTTATCGTCGTCTTTGATTACTTCACCAAGTGGGTCGAAGTAGATCCCCTTACGACGATCACTACCAAAGAAGTAATCAAATGCGTTGTGCATAACATTATCTGCGGTTTTGGAGTTCCCAAGAATATCATTTCCGAAAATTGGATCCAATTCGAGAGTGTTAAGTTCAAGACCTTCTATCATCGACACCGCATCGAGAAATGATTCTCGATAGTAGCTCATCCTCAAGCCAATAGGCAAGTCGAGACTATCAACAAAGTGATCAAGTCCATCATCAAGAAATGTTTGGAAAGACTGGAGGCTTATGGGTAGACGCGTAGGATCTTTATTAACTCTAGAGGGGGAGTAGAATTTATTCCAATTTTTCATAGAGTAACAAATAGTGGCAACAATGATAATAATCGGTGTAAGTGCAGAAAAGTAAATAACACACAGAAATACCTAGCTTCGGCAAAACTCTTCCTACTGTTGCATTCCCCAAGGTTCTACTAGGTATTAAACAATATCCTACATACAACACTTGTACACACGTGACCCCTCATTATTGTTCTAATCCTACGCTTAAAACCCTACATTGATCTAAATCCTAGCGATCAAACTTTCCCTAACGACAAAACCCTATAGCTAGAATCCCTAGTTTAGAATACTAGAAAGCTTGGATAATAAAAAGATATAAAAACCTAAAACCCTAGTTTTATAATGAACAACATAATAAGAATATAGTCGGCCCCTTTTTTCCTCGACCCGATCACACATTACACGGTCAGCTCTTCCTTCTTTTGCAATGGCCTCTGTACAAGAACTAGGGTTCAAGTATCCTCCAAATCGTGGTTATCTTCCTTAATTGATTTGCTAATAGAAACTATAGTGGCGATTTGCTCATGCTCTTTCACCACGATCTGAATTGCGGAAATACTTCTATTCATGATTGAAACGTCGAAAGTTATTTGTGAGTTCTTTGATTTATCTTCTTCTATGCTTGATTTAGTTGCTTGGGTTTAATACATGCCTGTGATGAAACTCGTCTTATTTATAGGGTTTCGAACCCTTTAATTTCTCATATTCTGGATACTTCTTGTGACTTGAATTTTAAATCTTGCTAAAAGAACTAGGCTTTGATTTCTGGAGATTTCTTTCAATTTAAATATTCCGAGAATAGCACTTGCAATTTTCAGGAAAGTTTTGAAATTTTCAACTTGCCAAATAAAGTGTTTTGAATCTCTTATTCGGTTGACTACTGGAGATTGTGGAACCAGTCTTCCTTCCCAAAAGAAATCTCATACTACGCTTTGACCATAGGCTTTCAGTTTATAAAAATGTGTCTGAACTTTCTTAACTAAAACATACTTTGGAATTGATATGTACCTTGTTTCCTTGCGCCCATAAGTTTGTGTTTTTCTGTTGATTACCACTAATAAAATAGATAATACAATTTGATTTGCCTTGATTAATTTAAAAAGATGCTCTTGTCCCTTAAATATATTTCCTTCGAACTGCAAAACAGTTCGGCCTTGATGCATGCTTTACTAGTAAGAGTAGATTCTATATGATTTGATAGAAAGAAAATTCGAACTGATGCTACAGTTGCTCATTATTTAGACTTGTCACTTAAATATCTATCTTGTCCACAACATGCTTGCTACATTTATCTGTCATGATTCCTTGAACCTTGTTGCATGTTAGTCCTGAAATGTTTAACACGCATGTTGTTCTGGTGCTATGCACTGCCTTGTATATGTGCACTGTATTGCTTCTCTTTGTCGCTGCTATTGTGTATAGAAACTGCAATTGCGACATTCATGCTTTCATTAGCTGGTTATTGACTCTGACTTGTTGCATCAGTTTTGTGTGCCTTGTTTCATTGACCATATGCATTTGTTTGCGATTATGATATAACAACTGATACTAGACTTGATCGTTTGGTGTGCTCTTTACATTGAAATTTGTTGCATTATTGAACTGTTTATTCATTGTGTTGCCACTGCCTTATTGTTGTTTTCACCTGAGTTGTTGAGCTAGTGCTTGGTTGTGCCTCTGCACTGTCCTTGACCATAATGTTGACTGCCATGTATGTGCTTGCTTAGTGCACTTCTGTTGTATCACCATTGTTCCATGCTGCAAATGGACTTTGGTTTATTCACTGTAGTTGGTTGGACTTTCCTTGTTCATGTGCTACCCATGCACTTGCTTTAACTATCTTAAGTTTGCTTGTTCGCCTGAGCTTCACATGTACTTATTACTTTCTGTTGGCTTGGCTAATACACTTGACCCTTGCTTTGTTGCATTACTAGCCCGATTCATTTTGCTTGCTCGCGCTTGCTGTGTTGACTATCTTCATGAATTTACTGGTTGTGAAGGTGCTTGTTCTAGTCTTTGAATTGGACCTACACTCTTGGGATTTACTTGAAATATCTTGAAACCTGAAAATGTTTTCTTCATGAACCTAAAAATAACTATATATTTGTGCATATATATTTTTCTGTTTACATCAGCAGATCACTATATGATTTGTCGCTGCTGGTCAAGATAACAGACCATATCTGTGAGTCGTGGCTGGTCTTGATCAACAGACCACTATAGCTATGTTTATCCTGATTTGCGGGCACTTGTATTCAGTCTACCTTATGGTTTTTATAGTGAATCACTGTTAAAATCACAATTAGTCTAAACTCAAATGAATAAATACATATCAGACCAAGTATAGAAAAACGATGAGAAACACAACTAAAATCCCAGGCAAATAAAACTTAAAAATATATTTATGTTCGCCATATTTAAATCTATTTTTTTTTCAATTTACTGTGTGTATTTCTGTGACAGGTATACAGGTGAATGGATTGGATTTGAAGCAATTGACGACTCAATATATCGGTGTATATCAAAATGTATATGAAATTGTACATGTAAATGAGTGAACTGAGTGATTTAGTGAGGACTTTATATATATCGGTGTGTGTTTGTATAGTATGGATTGTAAAATATGGAGTCAGAGATTTGTACTATTTCAAATATTGAAATAAAATATTTAATCGGATAAGAAATACTGTTTGAATATTCAATTCAGTACAATAACATCAATTCTTGCAATAGTATTCTATTCAATCTAAATATTTGTTTTTGTATGAGATGTAATATAGAATAGTAAAATTACAAACACATTTATATAATAATATATATGTTTCTTATCATCAAACAAAAATCATATTATTATATTCAACAATCTCCCACTTTTGATGATGACAAACATACACTATGATTTTGAATGTGATAAATGTGTTTGACTATGAGATGTAGCACTTCCCCTTTTTGTATGCTCTCCATATAACTGAACTCCCCCTATATAGATGCATATGGGAAGATTTTAAATTCATTTGAATTTCAAATATTAAATATTCTTGATTAATTCACTCATCAGTGAAAATCTTAACATTCTCCCCTTTTTGTTATCATCAAAAGGATAATAGAAATCAAAATCATGATGAACATAGACTAGAAATATAAATTCAAATCAAGAGGGAAAATATATATCGTAAATCTAATTTAATCAAACAAAAATCATAATTTCCATGAAATTAGAAGCAAAATTCACTTTTCAGAATGATGGATTTACGATTGATTTTATAAAATGAGGAGAGTTTTTCAATTTCAAATATAGGATTATGATTTCAGTCAGGAGGAAGTGCTACCTTTAGGTAGTAATTTGTAGTCAACAAAAAGACACACTCAAAGAAACCCATCTCCCTTGTTTGACTCTTTCTTCACCTAAGTATGGGTTTCAGGAGTTAATTTGGTGATTCTGTGGTTTGCTTCTCGGGTTTATTTGATACTTTAGCTGATGGTTTCATCGGCTTTGATGTTCAGATGGTACCTTGAAGCTGTTTGTTCCTTAAGTCTTTTTTGCATTTGCTTGTACATTAGTTTTGTAGTCACTATGGAGCTACATCAGAAGAACTATTGGTATATGTAATTGTTGACACAGTGTTAGTCAGTGGGTTTTTGTTGCGGTATTGGGAGCTCAAAACGTCATTGTTTTGTGTATACTGAAGTTTCTTATCGTCTGAAGCAAATTAGCTTGTGTGCTGATTTGGGGCATAAAGCTAGTTTCCAAAATGTCATTGTTGTCTTGTGTTTTCTGTTTTGTATTGATATATGTGCTCTTGTTTTTGGTGAGGACTTTCAGTTTTGATAGTTGTGTATATTTTGAGTGATTGTATATTTTGTAAATTTCTCGAGTTGAGTAATAAAAATATCCGCGCTTACCATTCAAAAATAAATAAATAGGATTATGATCCCATAATTTTCAAATAAATTTCAAATTTTAAGCAGAAAATAATTTAAGCACTTTCTAACCATGCATAACCGCTAGGACTTGTAAATGGGGTTAGTAGTAACTTAAAATCTTTTATGTATTTTCTAACCATGCATAATCATAAGGAATTTTAAATGAGATTAGAAGAATACTTGACATTTATTTTCTGTTATATGAGTTACATCCATGCATAACCATGTGGATTTTTATATGAGAATGGAACCACATATACAGAGATTAAAGTGATTCACCCATGCGTAACCGTGATGACTTTTAAATGAGAGTGAATACCAAAGATAAAAATGATTTTTATTAATATATCCTTATTTCCAAAAACAAATTTAACTCTGTGCATTATATAAAACCATGCTGAATGATAGAAAGATGGTAGAAAAAGAAGAAGATCGTGAAATCAACACCAATTCAAAGATATTATAAACTTTGTCCAATCATCATGAGAATTTAAATAATATCTTCTATTGTTATGGAATATATTGTAGTCACTACTCATCACACTTTCATAAATCTAAAATAATTTTGACGAATTCCAAAAGGGTTCAATTGGTCAATAATTTCAATTTTTGAATAAATAATCAAAAATGATTTTAAAATTGGAAATATCAATTTCAAGAGGGTTTTAAAATAACTGTGCAAGTTGAAAATCAGTTTCAAAAATCAATCGATATAATGTGAAATTATCTAATACTTCTTAAACTAATTGCTCGTAGACAATTTTAAAAACCACTTGTAATTCATGATTGCCTATGGAAGTCAATGAAATCTAGACACTAATTTTTCAACATATCATGCAGGCATCATACTCACTCAAGCATTTCAATTTCCATTTATCAAAGCAGCAAAATTTTCAGTCTCAAAACAAGATTCACAAGAGAATTTTTCTTCACAACATTTTTATCAAACACAAGAGACAATCGATGATTCAAATTTAAAACAAATCATTTGAAATCACTAGATGAGATTTTTGATTACAGAGATCAAAACGAGTTGAAATCATGAATGATTTGAGATTCAACATATCAATACATATCAAATAATTTCCAAATCAAAATAGCCAAGTCAAGCCAAGCCAAAAACCATGAAATTATCATAACTTATCTAAAAGTGGCTTTCAAGAGTGCTCTGTATTGAGTGCAGATTTTCAGGACATTATAAAGTGAATTAGCATAAACTCAAAACAACGAAGATGTGTGAAATTTCATTAGATTTTTAAAACTTTAAGAATTTCATAATTCCGAGTAATAGTGTGCAAGATATGCTCAGAATACTACAACATAGTCAAAAATTCGAAGATCAGTCTAGAAATTAAACTTCAAATGAATTGCTGTTATTCACAAATTTAAGTTCATAATCTGAAAATCATCAAAATATGAAAGTTGTAGACAATTAAATCTGGTTTCCAAATCATCTTGAATTTTACAATTTGATGTTAGGAAGCCCATGATATGAAAGAAAATATTATGGCAGTATAAATATAAATCAGCATCAAACACAAAAATAAAACACGAGTTTAGAGATATGCATACTTGACTTACCATTATCAATGTGAACCAATGAATCTCTAACTCATCATCATATGGCTACGGACCATTTAAAATGCTTCAATATGATATCGAACAACTTAGAATATATCTTTCTCACAGTTGTTCCTTAGCCGCCTCAATTACATTAATGATTTTAGTATCGAGTGGTCTAACAAAGGTTGTATTACCACTCTTAGCTTTATTTAAATGTATTGGTACCCAAAACCATATATATAACAATCCACTCGCATCCACTAAAGTGTCCTTAGGAACCCATCATTTGATCTTAATTGAATTCATCATGTTATCTTTTGGAATCCAAACTCGTTTAATCAGATTGTTTTTAAACAAGTACTCATCACGTTAATGCACAAAAAATCTTGTGATATTTTCAGAGTTCAAATTCTCAGTTCGATCTTTTCCAGAGCTATTTGCAGGATATTTGAAATCAATTTTATCAAAACTGGGTCCTTTCTTATTCTCACAAAATTGGTTTTTCAACAACATATTCAACAATTTTTCTCTGTTAGAAAATTTATCTAATGTCGATTGAAGTCGTTGAATTTTGGATTTAATATCACTATTTTCTTTCATCAAATTGGAACAAAGATTAATTGCAATCTTTCTCTTTCCAGAATCATTTTTTTCAAAACCATATTTTTATTTTCAAGCATATTAATTTTGGACTCGAACTCAAAAATCTTGGTTTCAAATCTTTTACTCTTTTCAATTTCAAGTTTTTCAAACTCTTGAATTTTTCAATTTCTTTTTCCAAATCTGGATTTATACTAGTAATTTCAGATTCAATATTTTTTTTAATTCACATTTTCATTTTCAAGGATCTTGAAATTCCCTTTTATTTCAATTAATTCTTTTTGAAAAGTCATGCATTTATTGCATTTGAGAAATCCAGTTATCTTGATTTTCAATTTTAAGCTCATTCATGATTGTTTCAGTTTTTAGCAAACTTCCCTTTTCAAAAAATTTATGTTTGAATTTTCAGTCATCTCAAACTCATCCATCTCCTTTTGCAAAGCACAAATTAGCTCATTCTCTTTTTTTTCGAACCATAATTTCTTTTTCAAGCTTTTGAAAATGTTCATTGAGATGAACTAAATCAGTTTCTAAATCCAAACAATTTTTGTAGTTGGAGTTTTCTAATTTAATGTTTCCAAGTTTCAATTCCAAATCATGATTTTTATGGCTCAACTCATTTTCATATTTCAGTTTTTTATTCCTTAGTGTGAGGCTATCAATATATTCAAATAATTTATCATAAAAGAGAACTAAATCTTTAAAAATAAATTCACCTAGCACATCATCTATTGGGTCTCCATCACTACCATCATATGTAGATCCCGTTAGGCATAATTCTGAACAAGAATTGGCCTTTGAGGGTTTTGAGCTCCTGTTGTCTTTTCTTCCGTACTTTTCGTCGAGAACATTCCAGATTTCCTGTGCAGTTAGACAATGAGAGATATAGTTATACTGATCATTATCAATGTAAGAATATAAAATATGTGTAGCACGAGCATTAATCATAAGATCATTCTTGTCTACTATATCACATAAATATCCCAACATCTAGTATTAACAAATTTTAAAAAAGCTCCATTTTTAATTTCCAATTTAAAAAATCTGTTCCATCGAAAATAGTTGGAGGGTTACTGGTAAAATTATCGCTAGATTGACAACTAGGAAAAACTTTATTTGAGAAATCCATGGTTCTAGAGTTATTCTTAATAAAAGATATAGCTACTTTGATACCACTTGTAACGATCGCCCATAAACCCCTGCACTTAACAAGAGGAATATTACACTGAAAGACGTGCCAGACAACTATGGATGATCATCAAGGTAAGATAAACACAATTAGAACCTGTCATATAACTCATAGCACAGAGATAAAGTATAATAAAACATATATAACAGGCATTGTAGTGAAGCATAATTGAGCAGAAACTTAAACTTTCATATCAACTAGAAAGATACATACATCAAACTAGATACAACATCAATTTCGGTACAAATTGCCTCACTATAGGTCACTCAGAGAATCATACAACAACATAATAGCAGAAACAATGACTAGTATGTATAGTAGAAAGTAATACGTAAACCTCTAGATCGTCATCGATCTGCGGCATCGTCCTCACTAAGATCTGCTACCTGCTACTCAGTCTGCCCATCCACAACACAATGGATGAACAGCCCAAGGTAATAAGAGAAAATATAAAACCTTAAGTTAGACAATCGTCTTAATGAGCGACAAAACAGCTATCTAAGATCATCAATAAAGTATATGAGAAATATGTTGATCAATCAACTAATCTACCAACTCAGCAACAGAGAAGAACCCAAACCACCTCCCCCACATCTGACAGTGATAACCTTTACAATAATCAGAAAGAAAACATAGCAGTTATAACAATTAGTTATCTAGTGTAGACCATCCTAATTGAGATTAACATCCCCTGAGCATAACCCTGAAGGCCTAAACCAACATCAGACAAGCACCCACGAGACGTCTCCTTCGATGTCGAACAATCCACACAAGACAATACAAGCAAAGCAATCAACATCCATGACTTTGGCTATCACCACCTATCCGGCTTTGAAACCATCATTAACCGTATGACCATCTCATCATCATGCCATCCATTCAGGGCTAATGGTAACCTTGGTTCTAGCAAAACTCCATATGCCTTTCATCGATAGGTTGCTAGGCTTTTCAGCGCTACCTTGGGTACTCGACCATTCAACCAGTCATTTAGGCGTCCCTATTATACCCCTGCTTTGAGTCCACTAGAACCTACGACAATGATAATTCCTCTGCTTTTATTAACTCTAGTCGTCGTCACTTGCGACTATCCATAAGCTGGAACATCCTTGAGCAGCCGTTATCCACGAACTCGAACATCCTTGAGTCATTTCCACATTCGTTGCATTTCATCGATCAACGAACACTTTGAACATTCCTCATTGAACTCACGTCGAAGCAATGACCATCATCCAACCAATAACAAGCTCTGTTTGGTCGATAGTTAATACATAGCGTTTCACCCTTCTTTACTACAGCGTTCATATTTTGCCATAAGTCACAATCCACAACGTTTCACAAACGCAGCGACCATTCCCGGGTCATTCCACGACCCATCAATCCGCTCCTATGACAACCCATTAATCATAGCGGCCCATTGAAGTGCTGCAAGCCACTATCATTGATCCATTAAATACTGCCTTGACTTACCTAACTCCAAGCGACCCGACCCAACTTGGAAGACCCGACCCAACTTGGACGACCCGACCCAACTTGGACGACCCGACCCAACTTGGAAGATCCGACCCAACTAGGATGACCCGACCCAACTAGGATGACCTGACCCAACTAGGATGACCCGACCCAAGTAGGATGACCCGACCCAATTAGGACGACCCGGCCCAACTAGGATGACTCGACCTAACTTAGACGACCCGACTTTGCCCAGCACTGATCCATCGTGTTGCAACTAGACCGATCCATTAAGTTATGATCCAAGATTGCCATGTCATCAACGACCCAACTTTGGCCAACCCAACTTCAATCTCAAACGACCCGAATGACCTGAATACTTTGACCCATCATTTCTTGCACGAGAAGCCACACGATCCATCATTAATCACAACTGATCCATGCTACGTTCGACCGACCATCAACTCGTGCAACCAATCCATCATAACATCCAATAATTCAAGCAATCATCATATGAACAATAACACAACAAATACCATCATACATTCCTATAGGATTCACAGAATCATGATAAAACAATGAATGGACAAAATAGTGGATCTAAATTTGCATTAACATATGAATTAGCATAAGAATTACCGATTTAAGTTGCTAGATTAGATCCTATGGTGATTTGAATGGAAACATACTTACCATGATGTAGATCTAGGTGAAAACAACTTAAGATGATGAAAAACAAGATCAAAAAACCCATATACTTGATTGAATCCATGTGAGAGAAGCTTATCAATCACTGAATCCACAAATTAGCTTGAAAACGATGATCTACAAATTCAGATAGCGAAAACGGTCTTTGAATCAATCACTTTGATGTGATCTACCTCTCTTCGATGTTGATCTTCAATCTTTTAATCTAGATGCATGAAACAAACGTAGTGGAGATGTATTTGATTAAGCAAGGAGGATCACGAGCTCAACCAAATGAGTGAAATGAAGAAACTAAACTATTCTTCATTCCCCCACCTCCCTATTTATAGCCAACAACCCAAGCCTTAGTGGGCCCCACAAATCAGCGCACTAAAGACTAATTAGCCTAGCCAGAAATTGTGTAACATAAAAATAGCTATTCCTCCCAACCGGTGGACCAAATCTTTAATACGGAATTGGCAACACCATTTCCTTTCCAATGAAAACGATCTCAGCACCTGATTCAATACAGTCAAAAGTTATGCCCTGTACAAAATTTGCAGCAGCAAAATGGTCACAAATAAAATTGATAAAAATTATGGACATGTCTAACATCCCCATAACCAACATATCAAAATGTGAGAATGATCTTACCCTCAGGGAATTAAATAAAAATATTTTATGATCCTCCAATATGTAAAACATTGGTTGTTATATTCTCGCCCCCCCAGGAATTTCACCCCCAAAATCCCAAGCAAACAAAAACAACCAAAACCATTCCGCATGCCTATCATCTATGAGCAACCAATCTATCATCCAAACTAGCATCCATCAAGTCATGCATCCATAGCCTTAACCTAACACGCAGAATTCTAAGAAATAGTACAAGTTATAATGATGTAAGGGTGACACATCATTAATGGGTCATACCAATGAAGATTTATGGATGGATCATCTTCGTACTCTCTTCTATTTCCCACATACAATCATCATGATCCTCACTCCATTGCACCTTGACTAGCTTAAACCGTCTTCCTCCTAAGCTGTTTCGTGACATTCCCTACAACCTGAAGCCACTTACGAGATTTTGTAATAATGGATTCGACTTCTAGGTCTTCATACGATTCCGAAGATACCACCACATTCTAATCGTGCACACACTTCCTCAGAAATGATACATGGAAAACATTGTGCACACTCGATATCTTCTCAGGTAAATCCAATCTATACGCAGGCCTTCCAATTCGCTCAACTATTTGAAACGGTCCAACGAACCTTGGAGCTAACTTTCCTCTACTTCCATACCTAACAACATTCTTCAAAAGAGAAATTTTTACAAAAACCATATCGTCAACGTCGAATTCCAAATCCTTACGACGCTTGTCAACATAACTCTTATGGCGATCTTGGGCTGCCTTCATTCGTTGTCGAACGATCTCAATACAATCCGATGTTTCTCTTATCATCTCAGGACCAAGTATCAACTTATCTCCAGTCTCTAACTAACTTGCCGTAGAATTACATGGTCTTCCATACAATGCCTCGTATGGTGTCATCCCAATGCTCGACTAGTAACTATTGTTGTAGGCAAACTCAACTAGATGTAGATGGTCTTCCCATGATCCCCTAAAATCCAATACACAAGCTCTTAGGAGATCTTCCAAAACTCGGTTAAGTCTCTCGGTTTGACCATCGGTTTAGGGATGATAAGTTGTACTTAAACATAATGCGGTTCCCGAAGTATCTTGCAAGCTTTTCCAAAATCCACTCATGAACAAAGGAGCTCGATCACTCACGATGCTCTTCGATATACTATGGAATCGAACTACCCATTTTATATAAAGCTCAACGAACTTCGATATTGTCCTAGTAGATTTGACCGAAATAAACCTTGCTCTTTTGGTCAAGCGACCCACGATGACCCAAATCCCTTCATTTTCTTCCTTGGTTCTAGGAAATCCATTAGTAAAATCCATCGATATTTGCTCTCATTTCCATGTAGAAACTTCTAATGGATGAAGCAATCCACTCTGCTTTTTCTTTTCAGCTTTCACTAACTGACAGTTCATGCATTTGGAAATGAACTTTCCGACATCTCTCTTCATCCCTTTCCAGTAGTAGGCTCACTTCATTCCCTGATACATCTTATTACCACCAAGATGAATCGTCAATCTCGAGTGATGACATTCCCTCTAAACCTCATCCCTCAATATTAGGAACAACCAGTCGTCCTTTCTTTTGAAACCAACCCTCTCGATCAATATCGAATTCCTTATCCTCTGGTTCTAAATTTTGAAAACCTCTACAAGATTTCAATGACGCTTTTGGCTTTCACCAATCCTTTCGATGCGAGTAGGTCCTTATCGATAAGATTGCCAACATTTCAAGTTCCAACTCACAATGTGGTTTGAAATTATCCTGCCAAGTAATCATGGTGCTTCCATTCTAAAAACATAGCTCCCATTCCTGCATGTCTTCGACTCAAAGCATCTGCAACTGCATTCGCTATACCAGGAGTATAGGCTATACCAAAATCGTATGACACCAAAAACTCTAACCATCGTTGTTGCTGAAGATTAAAATCCTTTTGGGAGAAAATGTATTTCATCGACTTGTGATCCATGAACAACTCGAATCGAACTCCCAATAGGTAATGTATTTACATCTTCAGAGCAAACACAATTGCCGCTAACTCCAAATCATGAGTCAGATAATAACTTTTGTGTGGTTTCAGTTGTCGACATACATATGTCGCAACTCTATCTTTCTACACTAGCACTTCTCCAAGTCCAGTACCACATGCATAGGTATAAACCACCATATCTTCATTACCAATCAGAATTGTCAAAGCAGGAGCACTCGTAAATCTCTCTTTCAGGATTCCAAAAGCTCGCTCACACTTCAAATTTCATGTGAACACTTGATTCTTCTTCATCAATCCTGTTAATGGTGTCGTTGTCTTGGAGAAATCCTGGATAAACCGACGATAATATCCCACATATCTAAGGAAACTCCTCACGTCCGTTGCATTCTTAGGTCTATCCCAGTCCTGGATTGCTGCCACCTTAGCGGGATCCACCGCTGTTCCATTTCCAGAGACAACATGGCCTAAGAACCTCATTTCACTCTTCCAGAAGTGACACTTTGAAAACATAGCTCTCAACTGGTGCTTTCGCAAGATATCCGGAACAACTCGCAAGTGCGTCTTATGTTCTTCCTCATTCAGGCAGTAAACTAGGATATCATCATGAACACAAGCGCAAACTTGTTTAACTGATCTCTAAAAATCCTATTCATAAGATCCACGAAATACGCAGGTGCACTATTCAACCCGAACAGCATCACTAGCCACTCAAAGAATCTGGACGGTGTCTAAAAACTGTCTTCGGAACACTATCCTTCGCCACTCCCACTGGTGAAATCTCGTTGCCAAATCTATTTCAGAAAACACCTTGGCTCGTGAAGCTGATCAAACAAGTCATTTATCCTCGGAAAAGGATACTTGTTTTTCTTGGTCACCTTGTTCAGCTCATGATAATCCACACACAATCTCAAAGATCCACCAGCCTTGGTTGCAAACACAACTGGTGCATCCCATTCAGACTACTCCTCCGAATGAATCCTTTTCCCAAAAGGTCATGAACTTGCAACTCTAACTCTCGCTGTTCTCTAGGTGCCAGTCGCCTAAGACCCATAATGATAGGTCTAGTGCCTTCGATCAGATCGATCGTGAACTCAATCTCGCGATGCGATGACAACTGTTTGACTTCTTCAAAGATATCATCAAACTCACTAGCGATCGGCAGAGATGACAAGTCTTCCCGTGGAATCACAAGCAAATATAAAAAGCTTACAAAGACGACATCTTCGGGCTCCATCGAATCACAACTACTCGCCATTCCACATTCCCGAATGTCACCTCGAGCTTCTCGCAATCCACTTTTGTCGCATACCTCTAGAGCCAGTCCGTACCCAAAATGATCTCAAACCCAGTGAAGTTCAAAACAAAGCAATCACACACAAAAGAGCAACCACGACTCAACAAGACAAGATGACGACAAAGCATACAAAGGTTGGACGAACCTCCAACTGAATTAGTCACAACCAAAGGTCTATCACATATCTCAGGTTCCAAACCCAAGCGATTCACAAGCTCATTGCAAATGAAAGAATGCGTTGCTCCAGTATCAAATAACACTCAAACTGAAATTTCCCCACAGAAAGCGTACCTTGAACAACAACACTCTTCCCTTTCTCCTCTCCCATAGGATCTCTTGAAGAAGACGACACAACCTCCAAAGCATACACCTTCACTGTCTAGTTCCCCTTAGCTGGTTCTAGACAATCCTTCTTGTCATGCCAAGGCTTGTCGCAGTTATAGCACTTCCTCTTGACTTTCGAGTTCTTGCGATCCTTGGAGAAATGGCCCTTCTGCTGGTAGTTGCAGAAAGTTACCTCATTTTTCGGTTCTTCTAGCCATTATTTCCTTTCTGTTGTTGTTGCTCCCTCTTTCCATTACCCTTATTGCTATTATGACCACCCTGCTGTGGTTTCAGAGCCTCTTTGGTCGCAACAACGAAAGCTTCTTCCTTGGGAAACAAACTCTCGTGTCTCAAAGCTTTTTCGACAATCTTTTCATAAGGGTTATCAAGATGATCAACCAATGGCCTCCCAATATATGTATCCAACCTATGACAAACTTCTCATTCTTCAGATAAGGAGAGTCGATATACGAATGAGCATACATGGACAAAGCTTCGAAATCAAGAATATATTCTAGCACCGGTCGACCATTCTACTTCAGCTCAACAAACTTCTTGAACAGAACTGATTTCTGTACGGTAGAGATGAACTTCATCTCTAATTTGACTCGAAACTGATCCCAAGTAATCTCATCCTCAGTAGTCTCTAAAGTGACAGAGTTCCACCAATCCATAGTTCTGCCCCATAACTGCCTCGATGCAAGCTTCCTCTTATTAGTATCATCAATACCCAAATCTCCAAAAATATGAATGCAAGTATCTAGCCACCCTTGAATCTCAATTGTTGGCTCTGTCCCTTTGAATGGCTTTCCACTACCCTCGGTACCTGCACCTGGACCCCAACATCTACTTCGGTTGCTTGTGGAGCAGGTACCCTCATCATGATTGTTGCCATCATAGCCTCGAACATAGCAGGGTAATTTGTTGCGGGTACCCTCCTCATGACCGTTGCCATCATAGCCTCGAACATAGCTGGGTAATTAGGTATACCGCCATCACCCCCTTCAGGAACAATCTCCTCCCTAGTAGTGTGTCCTGACGATCGACGGCTCATTCTAAAAATCTGCAATATAGAATGATTAGTCCCCATATGGGAAAAATTGCAATGGAGTTCAAGCGCTACTATACTATACACTAATATGTAGTATGTATCCATCATAAATCTACAAATATGTCTCTCATACGTTATTACGTCCTTGAATTTTGGCTAAAATCGATAAGCAGAGCTCTGGTGCCAAATGTGACGATCGCCCATAGCTGCCTGGCATGTCTTTCAGCGCAGTATTCCTCTTGTTAAGTGCAGGAGTTATGGGCGATCGTCACACCACTTGTAGGATCTAAATTAAACCTAGAGGGGGTGAATAGTATTTATTCCAATTTTCTGCAGAGTAATAATAATAGCAAAACAGATAATAATCAGAGTATGCGCGGAAATGTAAATAACACACAAAAATGCCCGAGTTCGGCAAAACCCTGCCTACGGCTGCATTCCCCAAGGTTTCTACTATGTAACAAACAATATCCCGCATACAATACTAGTACACTCGCAACCCCTCGCTATTGTTCTAATCCTGCACTCAAAACCCTGCACTGATCTCAATCCCAGAGAACAAATTTTCCCTAACTACAAATTCCTGTTGCTAAAATCCCTAGTCTATAAAACTAGAAAACTTTGATAATAAAAAGATACAAAACCTTAAAACTTAAACCCTATTTTATAATGAACAAGATAATAGGAATATAACTTACCCCTTTTTTCTTTGACCCGATCACATAATACACAGTCGACTCTTCCTTCTTTTGCAATGGCCTCTATAAAAGAACTAGGGTTCTAGTATCCTCTAAATTGTGACTATCTTCCTTAATTGATTTGCAAATAGAAACTATTGCAGTGATTTTCTCGATGCTCTTTCTCCATGATCTGAGTTGCGGAAGTACTTCTATTGATGATCGAAATGTTGAAAGTTATTAATGAGTTCTCGAATTTATCTTCTTCTATGTTTGATTTAGTTGATCGGTTTCGATGCATGCCTGTGATGAAACTGGTTGTATTTATTTGGTTTTTAACCCTTTCATTTCTCTAATTCTGGATACTTCGTATGATTTGAATTTTCAATCTTACTAAAAATAATAGGGTTTGATTTCTAGAGATTTCTTCCAATTTGAATATTATGAGAACTTGCGATTTTCTAGATTTTTATTATTTTTCAACATGCCAAATTAAGTGTTTTGAATCTCTTACTCGGTTGATTACTAGAAATTGTGGAATCATTCTTCCTTTCCAAAAGGGAAAAAAATATATCAAAATATCATACTATGCTTTGACCATCGACTTTGAGTTAATAAAAATATGGCTGAACTTTCTTGACTAAAACATACCTTGGAATTAACATATACCATGTTTCCTTGTGACCCTAAGTTTGTGTTTATCTGTTGATTACCACTAATTAAATAGATAATACAATTCGATTTCCATGACTAGTGTGAACAGATGCTCTAGTCCCTTTATTATATTTCCTTTGAATTGTAAAACAATTCGGCCTTGATGCTACACTTTCTCATTATTTGGATTTGTCGCTTGAATATCTTGTCCACTACTGGCACCATCGCGTCCTTATTTCAAATTGGGTATTTGTCACTTTCTCATAATTTGAATATTTGTCACTTGATGCTACACTGTGCCTGTGTCGCCATGGTGACGAGGCCCAATACCTACCCTACTGTCTCCAGGCACCGCAACCATGACCATGAAACTCCATGCCTACACATTCCACCGCACCTTATTTCGAATCCACCCATCTATGCATTGAATTGGAGTAAGATTCGGGGAGGATGAAGCTCCAATTGCGTATTTTCAAAGTCTTAGGGTTCTCGGGTCTAAGGTACGAAAATAGCAAACAGGAGATAATTATTTTTAGTGACTGGGCTTATATAGGGGGAACGGAGAGTGAATCCCGAAACATGGCAAAAGATTGAAAGTATAAGGATTGGTACCGATCCCAACACATGTTAAAAAAATGAAAAAGTGAAGACAGAAGGGAGGAAGGATGAACAGAAATCCAACTCTTGACGAACTCTAGGATCGGTGAAATTCCTAACTCTTAAATTCGACCATGATCATGCACACACATTTTTGGAAGCAAACTAATCGAAGTCGAATCGACTCGACTCGCTAACTAATTGTTTGCTTGTGATTTTAAACAACTCAAAAGCATATGACAAGTAATCATGTCCCCAATTCGATATCGCTTCGAAAGACTAACTTGCGCGATCATGCGCCCGAAATACAACTCTCCGATTATATTTACTTATAAACTAACCATCGTGTCCAGCAAAATCACATGAAAACATGTGAGCGCGAACGCGATGCCACGTCGATAACATCTTATTTATGTTTCGATGTAAGCGAGAGTCGTAAACTAAAGTTTAATTTCTTTATTCATTAGGAATTAGGCATCTCCTTGAGCAATAGTTAGGAATTTACAGTTTGAGTAATCAAGATTCTCGATGAGTCCGAAACTTTATGCTCACATCAACGAACTTCGATAAAGAAATGTCACAATAAAGGAAATATCGCGACCAATCGCTCAACTCAACTTCGAGATCTTTCCGGCTTTAAAAACTTCTATTATCAACTCAAAGCACATCATATCAAGACAAGACGTACTTCGAGGGGCAAGTGTTAACTGCCTTTTAGCCCGACTACAAAAGCAATTCGAGACCACGCGATTTGACCCACCGCGTGGCCCAACACCCCGAAACGTCGCCAAGATACTTGAGAACGAAGCACGCGAGGGTCGCGTAAGTGTGTTCGTCATGAATCGTCAAAGCTGCCAACTAATCGCCTCAACTTTCGGATCGGTATAAACCCGTTGTCTATTTTTGTATCCTAGAGTTTCACCTCTCAAGCCTTGCATCTTCTCAAATGCTCCAACGACTCCTGTTTTTGTATCCCCGTGTACACAAGGATTTCGAATCCCTAAGCCTCGCACCTATTCGAAACACCTCCACCTCATATATCTTATCCTAGCCTTCCTTTACAATTTTGTATCCCAGGACATCCATCTCCAGGAAACCACTAACTCCATTGATAGGTATAGGGGGATACAAAGAAGGGGGTATAGATTGGCACCGCGAAAACCCCTTTGCAAGGCCAAGTACGGGTATCGGTTTTCCCAGATACGAAAAAGCAGACATGAAGTGATGCCACAAAAACTTAAAGATTTTGGAGCAGCATCGTGAAAGTGCACCGCGAGATACGTACCGATCCCAGGATCAGTACCGATCCTAGGAGACAAAAAATGGCCTGCGGCCACTTCCTGCTTACTCCACCACCTATAAATACCCAAATATCTATTGCATTTTTTGAGGTTGCATTTGGCAGATTTGACATATTATGAAGGTTTTCTAGAGCTTGGGCGTTATTAAAGCGCCTTGGAGAAGAAAAAATACCAACTTTCTCAAGATTTTGAACTTCCGGACAACGAAGGAACTTTGGAAACAAGGACTATTTTGGACTTAGTTGGTACAGTTTCTTTGTAAACACTTGTAACGATGATGCCCAACATTGTACTTCTTCAATAGTGAATAAAATCAGTACAGTCTTCAAAGTGGACGTACGTTCAATCCAAACTGATCCACTATAAACACAGTTTTCATTACTTTTCCAAGCTTTTTCTTTCGTGAAACTTTATTCTCATTAACTCGAGAATCTTTGGGTGTTGCGCCACTTTTATGCATAAACAATCTGGACTCATTCTATTATACTTTGGTAATATTATGAATTTGTAAACCATTAGACTACAAATAAACTTCATCTTACTAGTCTAATTTGCATAATTACTACCATAAAATAGAGTAGGCCTGATAGTATATTATCCTTCTACAAAAGTGTTAAAGATATTATTGCTTGTGTTATTAGTCAGTTATTTTTTTTCTAAAATCAAGTTAAGAAATTACAAATCCAATGCTTTGATACCAAATACGGATGATGGGGATGTCTGGAATAGAATGTGTAACATATCTTAAGGCTATTTAAAAGATGAAGGGGTTAAATTTTATATTTCGGTTATTAGACACTTACTTATGACTTTAAAACTATACCTATTTAAATTGTAAACAAAAGCCAATAATCATAGAATAAGTAATACAAAGTTAAATGCAGAAAATTTAGTAAAACTAGGGATTTTTATACTTGTTCTACATCCACTCCTATATTGTACCGTACGTTTTCACTATCAATGTTTGCTCTCAACAGGTTGCAAGAACACCTTTGCAACCTAGATTTCATAGGCTATAATATGCACCCTCTTGAATTGCAGGCTGCAATAACACCCTTTTGATTTCAAAGGCTACAAGAGCACCTTCTTATATTTTACAAACGACAGTAGAGTATGAGAAATAGTCGTATCTTCAATATGGACCTTTGCGAATTTGGGACAATGATCCTATAGACCTCGATAGCAATATATTTTTGAATTCTTTGAGGGAATCTGATGAATTCAGAGAGAGAATGACATGAATTCAAATAGAAATTTTTTGATATAGTGTAGTTCACAAATTCTTAAAGAATTGGAGCAAAGAGGATGGATTTGCAAAGGAAGTTGAAGAGTATACAATGGATTTCTCTTATAAAAAATATAGATGTGAAAGGTTAAGAGAAAGAAGATAATCTTGACGTAAAAAGTTCCTTTATGGAGCTTCTAAATAATAGTGAAAGGTAAATGTCTCTTGGTGAACGGGAAAAGTCCCTACATTTAAATTTTTAAAACTAAAAAATGGCATATATGTTGACATACACAGAGGGTATATGTCGACATACGATGGAGATATGTCAACATATGGTGCTTCATAAAGAGTAACAACACTAATGACTTGTTGAAGATTTTTCAACTTCGAAGTTCCTCTTATTTGTGGATTTTTTTATTTTGTTGAGGGTAATGATTGATGGTTGATGAATCTCGAGTATAATTGCCATGTAGTCTTAGCAAAATATTCGAAGATTCGTCTCTCCAAATACCTAAGTTATTCCACTATTCTTCTTCGCTTAGTTTTGTGATTCCACGTAGCTTCGATTAAGCTTCGTATTTAGTTTATCTTCTTCCTTTTTTATTTTTGTAAATGTCTCCATAATATGTATGTAGTTTCATTTCTTCCTTGTTTATTTTTGTAAATGACATTGTAATATATATATGTATATGTATATGTATATATATGTATATATATATAAGAACCGCAAAACTTGAAGATATGTTAGTAGCAATATTTTTATGGTTGTTGTCATCAAAATAAATATCTGAGATATTGATAAGACAAAGTACTTGATTACCAAACCTCAATCCTACATGTTACCCTTCTAAACACCATACTAACTAGGTTGTGAGCTTATTTAGCTAACCGTAACGTAAACTAATTATACCACATAAGCTATTGGGTTTTAGTATCATTGTTAGAACTAGGTCGCCCGTACTGAAAGTTAGGGGTGAATTTCAAAGAAAATTACTATGTTGGATCATTACTAAGACTATTAAGCCTAATTATTAAGGACATCTCTTAATTCAATTTAAGTAAAATCATATATTTTAGTTAGTTTGAAAAAAATTGTTTGATTTATTTTCACTTAATATATATGTAAACATGTGTATCATATACATATGCATGCATGTGTGACATGATATTTCGTGCAAGGTATAACATGCCTATATAGATGTTGGGATTAACATCGCAGTGGGAACATTATCTTATCCTATATGTATTGTATGTTATCCGATATATGCATATACTTATAGTTAATATGTATGTGTGTGTAGGCGTCCAAATAATTACATATGTATATCAGTCATATCAATATTTCCTTTTTGACCCTATTTATATTAGCCAATAGAAACCATCGAGTTAGTCGTTTCATATATCCATTAACTACCAGTATGTAACCTTTGGGTTTTCCTAGTGTGCATAAGTAATACACTACCAACATTTAAATAATATTACGTACTTTTGTATCAACGGATACATCGATATCCAGTCTCGGCGCATCTTTACTAGGAATATTTAAAATGTTATATTTGTTTTTTTTTTTTAGCAAAGCCGACCAGTTTTTAAAGTGACCACAAGCACTTTTATTTTAACCAATAATAATTACAAGTAAAACAGGAGGTTGGTGGTTACCAGCCTACTACAATTTCGATTTTTAAGGTGGAACGTCCACCGTTATCATATCTAGGTTACATCAAAGGAGCTAGACACTTTTTTTAGACTACTATAGGCTCCACGCAGGGAGTCACATAGACATCAAACTTAAAAATTCACAAGAAATTACTAAGTTAATTACATGCTTACCAATAAACTAAGAAAAGGAATGGTACGTAAGGTACTTCCAATTGTTCAAATCCGCAATGAATAGTGTAAGATTAATGACATGAGAGGGAGCTACTCCTAGTGACCTTCTAGCCCAACTAGACATACTGTAGCATACAAGATATCTTTTCATCTAGAGAACATTGCTTAAAACTTGCCCATTAAGTTGATCTTGAGCAACGGTTGGCATGGAAGGGAATACGACCAGGAATCGTTAGCTCTGTTGAGAGCAGAGCTTCACCTGTGGACCTAAGCATGGCTATGGAAATGAACCAGGATACCTACACCGACCCAGACAAGAACCAAACTCACACATGACTAGCAATAAAACTATCATCAATATGCGACTTATAATGAAGCATCACCCAGATAGGAAACCATCATCTAGGCTATCTGATACTACAACTTCACAATAATACAGACTTACTCAAACATCAATCTACATCCCAAGGCCAACGACACCAATACTTGAACACCAACAAGACGCAAACCTGAGACAATAGTATTTTGGAAAACTAGTATAGTACCGTCACACACCACCACAAACGATCCAGCAAAACCTAGCTTCTCCACGCCGGCTCACCATGCTAGAGACATCACCTTGTTCCCCCCAACAGACTTGGTTCATAGAGGAGAATATTTGCAGAAATTACCAAATCGGCTCGGTGGTGGAGACGTGAAACAACACCCATGTTTCATCCAAGCACAACACCCAAGTTCCTTAGCGAAGGTAGCTAGACCACCATAGCATAGCAAGTCGAAATACTTCAGAGAGTTACAAAGGCCCAAGGGACGAAACTCACTCGAAAAATCCCCAACCAACACTTTGCTGGCCCTTCCACCTGACAATGGTCAGACATCGCCGGACATATGTTCACAAGGCAATGAATGATGTCGAAATTGCCAAGATACCTAACGATGTGCATAACAGGAAGAAAACCGGAAGGGAAGTCGCGATAACTCAGATGCGTAGGTACTACAAGAAAAATACCTTATTGCAACTAGCTATTTGCAATAGGCGACAAATGGCAGTTGCAGTAAATAATATTTAGCAACAGACCTATTATAGTTGTTGCAATAGATAAGATTTAGCAATAGTCCTTCTCTTTTTGTTGCGAAAAACATATCTTTAGCAACTATGCTTCCCTTCCTGTTGCAGAAACATACTTTTAGCAACTGTGCTTCCATAACAGTTGCAACAAACATGTTATTTGCAACTGTGCTTCCAAGCTAGTTGCGGATAAATATCTTCAGCAATTGTTTTCGCCTCTTGCAATAAATGTATTTTTTTTACAACTGGTAAAGGCAGTTGCAAAAAACATACTAAAAATACAGTTTTTAATTATTAACTTTTAATAATTAATTTTAAATAGTTACCATTAAATGATTAACTACTAGTAATTATATAATAATTAAAATAGTATTAATAATTATTAGTTAATAATAAAATTTAAGTATTGTAAAGTGATATTTATAATTGATAACTAAATAATAATATTTAACAATTAATAGATAATAATAATCAACATTTAAAAAATAATAAAATAAATAATTATTAAATAATAATAAATTAATAATAAAATTAATATTCGAGAATTAAGAAGTACATATCTGCACAACATGTTTGCACAACTTGTCTTTGGTAGAACATATCTGCACAACATGTCTTCGGTAGAATACGACATTTCAATATTAATATTCAAGAATTAAGAAGTAATATTTATTATATACTATCTAACAATAATTAAAATTGATTATTACAATTAATTTTTTTATGAAAACAAAATTGAGAATAGTTCTAAATTATTGATAAAATATTGATATTTCATGAAATTCAAAAAAAAATATTAATAAAAGTAATAAAATATTCAAAATTCAAAAAAAAATAAAGATGTTGGAGAAGCTTCAAAGTCCAAGAATAAAAACATTGCATTTCAAACCATAGTACTCGCTATGGTTTGTTTTTGCTCGATAATATTATAATATTCAAATTTTTTTTATTAATGTATTTGTTGTTTCTTATGTGATCCTTATAAAATTAGCCTGCAATATTCAACAGGAAAAGCGAAGGCGGTCGGTAAAATTGGAATGGCGGGCTAAAATTGGAATGGCGGGCTCCAAAATATTTCATTCCACTCCCTTTATTTGTTTCCGTTTAAACCAACAATTAAAACCCTAAATCGCATTTTTCCAATTATTAGTAATGGCCGCATCTGAAAATTAATTGGTTTCCATTCCTTATTCCCTCTCTCCACCTCATGCCTTCCACCTTCGTTGTCTTTTCCTCAATGCCTCTTCCATCCCCTCCCCTATCATGTGCCACTCTCATCTCTTCGATGGAGAAGAATCTAAGCTCCAGCCTTTCGAATCACGTTTGCTTCGTATCAGGTTTGTGTTTTTACATCCTCGTCCTCCTTAGACCATCACTACTAGAAAACATTCTAATTTCCTACGCAACATTTCCTACGCCTTTCCTACGCCATAAGGCGGGGCGTAGGAATGGCATAAGAAATTGGTGGCCAGAGTTCATGGCGTACGAACGGCGTCAACCTTCTCTTACGTCTTATCTACGCCTAGAAAATGCGTAGAAATCTTCTAATTTCATACGTGAAATTTCCTACGTCTTTTCTACACCATAAGGCGGGGCGTAGTAATGGCGTAGGAATTTTTTTTTTGTCTTTCCTACGCCATAAGGCGCGAGGTAGGAGCAAAGTTCACGGCACGTAGCAGGCAATCAATTTTCTACGCCTTTCCTACGCCATAAGGCCTGGCGTAGGAATTTGATAGGCAGAGCTTGTGAAATTTCCTACGCCTTTCCTACGCCATAACGCGTGGCGTAGGAATGGCGTAGGAATGGCGTAGGAAATTGATAGGCAGAATTCGCCGCGTAGAAAAGACGTCAACCATCTCTTATGTCTTAACTACACCGGCCGAAGGCGTAGAAATCATTTGCACTATTTCTACGTCATTGTAGAAAACATTCTAATTTCATATGCAAAATTTTCTATGCCTTTCCTACGCCATAAGACATGGCGTAGGATTGACGTAAGAGAATGATTGGTAGAGTTTACGATGCAGGAAAGACATCGACCATTTCTTATGTCTTACCTACGCTTGTATAAGGCGTAGAAATCTCTTACGCCATTTCTATGTCATTATAGAAAACATTCTAATTTCATTTGCTAAATTTTCTATGCCATAAGGCGTGGCGTAGGAATGGCATAGGAAATTGATAGGTAAATTTTCCACGTAATTGTAAAAAGAACATTCTAATTTCATATGCAAAATTTTCTACGTCTTTCCTACGCCATAAGGCATGACGTAGGAATGGCGTAGGAAATTGATAAGCAGAGTTTACAATATAGAAAAGACATCAACCATCTCTTATGTCTTGCATACGCCTGTATAAGGCATAAATATCTCTTACGTCATTTCCATATCATTGTAGAAAACGTTCTAATTTCATTCGCAAAATTTCCTACGCCATAAGGCGTGGCGTAGGAATGGCGTAGGAAACTGATACGTAGAATTCACCGCGCATCATATGCGGAATTTTCTATGCCTTTCCAACGCCATAAGGTATGACGTAGGATTGGCGTAGGAAATTGATGAAATTTCCTACGCCTTTCCTACGCCATAAGGCATGGCATAAGATTGGAGTAGGAAATTGATAAGCAGAGTTCACGGTGTAGGAATGACGTAAGAAATTGATAGACAGAGTTCACCGCATAGGAAATTGATTACAGTTATTTTTCCTTTTTGAGTTATGAAGGAAATTTATTATATTTTTTCACTTTTTTCAACATGAAGGGCATTTTTGTAATTTTAACATATTTAGCTTTAAAAATTGTAATTTTCGAATAATTCTTTTTTAACTTTTCATTTCGTGATTTTTTGGATTTTTTAAAATTTATTTATTTTTTTCACTTTTTTCAACATGAAGGGCATTTTCGTAATTTTGGCCTTCTTAACTTTAAAAATTATTTTTTTCGAATAATTATTTTATCACTTTTAATTTCATATAATTTTTTGAATTTTTTTCCACTTTTTCCAATTTGAAGGGTATTTTCGTAATCTTTATACTTTTAGCTTTAGCTAGAAATCGTAATTTTCGAATAATTCTTTTTTTACTTTTCATTTCGTAATTTTCTGGATTTTTTGAAACTTTATTTTTTCCACTTTTTCCAAAATGAAGGGTATTTTCGTAAATTTAGCCTTTTTAACTTTAAAATTTTAGCATTTGTTTTTATTAGCTAAATCAAATTTAGATATCTAAGTGGATTAAATGAGTAACCCACTTATTAGAGGGTTGGATTATAAACGGGTTGGCTAATAAATATTGGGTCAAAGAGAATGGGTCATAAATGGGTTGGGTCAAAACTCGACCCTACACATTTAGACCCAACCCAACCCATTTGACACTCCTATGTGTAACAACCCGAATTTTCGGTTGATTTATTTTAAATATTTAATATGATTTTAAATATTGAGTTGATGTATATATAAATCGATTTTTATATTGAGTTATCGACATCATATTCATGTATTATAATTATTTGGATGGCACATTGAAGAATATTTTATTACTCTATTACATCAGTTCATGCTGTTAATACTTAGTTCATTTTTTAATGTAATCTACGAGCAATGAATCATTTTTTAAGAGGTTGTCACTGGTTGGTCAATCACATTTACATACATAGTACAGAGTTCAATGCAGGTTGGTCAGTCACTGTTTAGGAATGAGAATGTAGATGATGAATCATGTGGAGAAGTTGTAGCTGAAGTCCATGCAGATGCGGACCGTTTGTTCAAAACGATAGGAGAAGCATACGCCACATTGTCTGACCCCTCAAAGGTATAAGCTATTCTTTGTATTTATTTGATTGTATACTATGTACATGGAACGTGAGATGCAAACGTTATGCTAGATTACTATTTATTTGATTTAGACACTATTACAATATCAGAATAATTTTGATATCGAGAAATGTTTTGAACGTTAAATCATTTTGTTTTTAAATCATTTACTCACACCAGTTTCATGACTGACCCGTAGTTTATTTATGTTTCACTTAACTCTTGGGTGTACGGGCAGTCAATTAGTTCAGGATTTTCCAGATATTCTTGGAGGAGCTCGGAAATGGATGCTTCAACGTTAAATATATATGAGTTTATTTCCATTGTATTGCAAATGTATTGTACTCTGATGATATATGTAAGTACAAATACCAGTGGTATTTCAAGTACTGTTATATAATATATTTTGTCCAGTCCCACTGTAAGATTCGTGATACTCTGATTCTATTGTGTTATGTTCTTTTTTTCTTTCCATTCTAACCTTCTTTCTTTCTATTTCTCTCCCTCTAACTTCTTTCTATTAACGATCGATTAATTTCCGGTGTTTAATTGGTCGATATGTGATACAGGATATGTGTTTGATTGGCTTGATTTTCCTGTTTGAAGGTTACCATAATAACAAAAATTCAACTGCATTTTTTTTGACAGTGTGTTAATTATATTATTATCTTACTTTTAGTGCACTAGCTCTGTCCCTTGCAAATTCGATCTATCATTGCTTGGTGATTAAATGATCAAGTAGTTTGAGTACTTGGGTCGATGGGGTGATTGTTTTTCCTGCAAGATTAGGCTGTGGTTGGCTTGGCTGGTCCCTAGTCAGTTGTTTCAACTTGTCAGTTTAGACGGAATTTGCGAACTGGATAGTTTTTTGGATGGTTTTGTGGGTTTTTTGAGTTCTCTAGGTGTTTGGGTTGTCAGCACAATGGTGAAGGGTGGTTTTAATGCTTGTTTCCGCCATGGATATGATCTACAGTTTCTGTTACTAGCTGTAGGTGACGCCTCGGCGCACATTTGCTGGTAATGGTTTACCTTTTGTTCTCTTTGCTGGTTTCAGACTTCAAACTTTTTGGTATGATTATCATGGCAGTGACGACCCCAAAACCCGTACGGACGGTATTAAGGATAATCATTGGAATATAACACATAAACAGTAACACCAGAACAGAAATAAATCATTACACAGATAATGGTCATCAAAATATACTGGATAAATATAATCATCAGAGTTACACAGTACAGGATCATACTTAGCACAAAATACAGTTTCAGTTCAATATAAAATGTTTGCAGCGGATCAAACATAATGTACATGATGATAACTGAAACAGTAAAGAGAAATGATAAAGTCCAGCTCCAACTCCACAACTGTCCAGAATGAGTCTGCTATAACCTGAATACAAGGCTGCCCGAGTAGAAATAAGGGCACCCGAGTTTGCAAAGTGAAACAAACTACGAGTCAGTCGTGGAACTGGTATGAGAAATCTATTTAACTGATTAAACAACAATAACACGACAAATCATAGGACCACGCCACTTTCGCGGAACGGGTTTACTCCAGTGATTGTCACTACACTAAAACAAAGTAAATTCTTTAAATAACGCAATGCTTTTAAAAAGAATGAGGCCGATATAAGACTCAAGTAACGCAAACCGGAGGATAGAATTTTACCTTATATTGGCCAAAATATACTTAATACGTGTAAAGCAAAATCACTTGATATTATTACTAATGCATATATGTTTCAAAGGCAAATTCAATCATAAATATCAATCCTAGGTGGCATAGCTACCATCTACTATGTCGCCATATATATAGAGTACAAATCAAATCCGCACGATGTCGTATTGGGAAATTGGATTTCCATCTATGAACCGAGGCAAGGGGCAAGATCCTCACCGAATTCGAGATGCTCTAGTCCGTGTCTCAGGCTATAGCCGCAACTGCACCTAGGAGCCACAGGGCCGGTCCACACAGAGTGGATTAAAATAAAACCCTGAACAATACGTCTCTCCGCCCTATGAGGCGTAAATGAGCCCACTGACTCTATATCCGAGGCGCCTCGCAACAGCAACAACCACATAGGTGAAAAGAATATAAATGTCGGCCAGTTTAAGCACCGACACCACCTCTAACTAGAAAGAGACGCATGTTCTCCCTGGATCCTTCTCCCGTTTCTGGTTCATACCGTGGTGTGAGGCTCGCGAATCCACGTTATACACAAAGCTGGGCCACGTAGGCCGTGCTTTGATCATCAACCACAAGACTTTGCTTTGCAGCAGAAGCTTTGATCACTACATCTTAACATGCCACACTGGCAGTTCACTCCATGCGACTGATTTCCATCGATATATAACCTCTGAGCTCGTACGTCTCAGAGAAAGGCGTTAAGCAAGAGAATAAATTCTCTGCCGCCAAACAGGTATATATTAACAGAGATCAGTCAACACAGAACAAAATCCAGTGTCAGACACACAGTTCATTTACAAGTCTGTTCTGGGTCTGAACGAAACCGGTGGCACCACTCCTCGCATATCCGTCCAATCAACACACACGTCTAAACGGCTACTACTTCAGTCCCTTCAAGGTAGCTACTCCAATCTGGAACCTCAGTAGCGTCCATCCATCCGATATGAAAATCGTCAGTCTTGAACCGTCTTCACATCTTCGATTTCAAATGTCGATCAATTATTTGAAGTGAGGATTAACTCGGTCTCTTCAAATAATTCACGTATATTAAAAATTTAAATCGATTCTCAAACAGATTTAAATATTTCTTGTTTCGCTGAAATCCGATTTATTTTGCATCTTGTACATTTAGTCAAAGTTTGAATTCAAATTTTCAAACTGCCATGCCATTTCAGGCCTTTAATATTATTTAAAAATGGAATTTTTAAATTTTGACTGAATTTTCTGCTTAAATTAATCAAAATAATTTTTTTTAAACTGGCTCAGATTTTCCGGGTTGTTACAATGGCATTCTTGTATGTTTCATGGCTGTATTCTGAAATGAAAATGCTTTCTCTTTGCCTTATGCAATGTCTCGGGGATGGTGATGGTGTATGCTCTGATGTGATGTGCTTAAAGCACTTAGCTGTTGTGCATCTGCTTTTGCTTAGGTCATGTGCTAGTGGTAGGTCATGTGCTCTGATGTGATGTGCTTAAAGCACTTCAGCATGGAAAATCGAGCTCATCACTTCGCTAGAGATGATGAGGTTTACATGGATTTAAAGATCTCTCGAGCCTCTTTGGATTTCCATTTATAAGTTTTTGAAATGGATTAGTGGATTCAAAGTTATAGGGGAGGGAAGGTTCGAACGACAACTGCCATTCATCGAGGAAAGAGGCGGAAATTTATTTTCGAGAATAATGAATTAGAAATTTCCTGATTGGCTTTTTTATTTTATTTTATTTTATTTATTTATTCCTAAAAAGTGAATTTTCATTTTAACCCCAAATTGAACCCAACGATTTGTCGTCCCTAACTAATTACACCCATTTCAGACACAATGGGATATGTCACGTAAGCCAATACGACTATTTCGAACGGTTTTCATTTAAATTAAAATATAAATATATATATTGAATTTTGAACATACATTTTAATTTACCGAGGCCACATACTGACTTCAAAAATTCCATAAAATTATTTCTAGCTTTGTTTTGACGATACGGTCCTAACAAAACTAATTTTGTCAAATTTGGAGATCGTTTGAAAAATGGCCAATTTCTGGTCGGTCCAATTCAACTAAAATTATCAAAACACGTTTTCTTTTGCCACGCTCGCATATTAATTCCAAAAATTATGTAAATTGGAATCTAGTAATAATGTGACATTCCGGATCCAACAAAAGTGGTTTTGTCGAAAACGGAGGTTGTTTGCAAAATGGCTATTTTTAAGGGCTATATATTATTTAAAACATATATAAATTCCATAGCGACTATTCTGAATTTTAATATGGACATAACTTTCAAGTCTCGTTATAAAATCTAGATTTTTCACATTCGTTAGAAAGATATTATTAAACAGATTCAAATATTTCTGGTTTCACTGAAATCCGATTTATTTTGAATCTTGTACATTCATTTGAAATTTAAAATCGAATTTTCAAACTACCACGCCATTTCAGGCTCGTTATATAATTAAAATAAATTTATTCGTTCTAAATTCGATTTAAATAAACTTTTAATCGATATTATTTAAAATAAACCATTTTAAATATTCAAAATCCATTAAAATAACCAAAATAAATTTTTAAAATTGGTTTTGATTTTCCGGGTTGTTACAAGAAGATCTTAAAATTTGGTAATTATTGTATTTTATTCTTATAACCAAAAAAGTTTTCTTTGTTTGTTTTTTAGGCCCTTGGATTCCAAATACTCATATTCAAACTTTGAATTCCACTGAAAACCCTAACTCAAATATTGCTTTTTGTTTGATGATCAAAAATGACCATTCATATTATGCTCTTTCATTGATCAAGAATCAATATTGATATTTCTCTTGTATTTATTTATAAGGTTTGAAGCGTACTGGCAAAAGTAGTAGGTTAATATGTTTGTTGTGCGCAAATTGATAATTTGGTTAAGGGACCGTTAGGACAAGCCCTTCAAAACGTAGATCTAATACTTGGATACAAGGAGAATTTGTGCTTCGGTTTTAGCACTTTTCAGTTTTTCAAATGATAATTGTATATTTTTAAGTGATTTATTTAAATTGATTGCTTCAATAATTTGTGACTGGTTTAATTACATCTAATCTTGCAAAAATTTTTATTTTAGTTAAATATTCACTAATATAATAATATATTTTGAACTAATATTAGTTTCGTTTCTCCTTTTATTATTTTAATCCATTAATGATTTAGAGCTATAAAAACTAAACATTAAGAGGGGCTAAATAATCGTGGTATATATATGATAAAAATATGTTGTGAATGATTAATATGAATACATTTTTGATAGCATATATCCAGTCTCAGATTTACTTACATGTACAATTCATGGTGTAATTTAATTTAATTTTTTTCCATTACTTCAATTTTTTCTAAAATTATGCTATAATTTTTTCATTAAAATCCGATTTAAAATAAATTACACTAAATAAATTTATTTTTTATATTAAATATTTTAAGGTCGGTTTCCCATCATTATACGATAATACTAGTACGATTTTTAGAATCATTTTTAATAATAAGAATAATTTTTTTTAAAATCTAATGTGTATTTAATTGAAAATAATGAAAATTATAATATTTTGTTTTAATTTAATTAAAATGGAAACCACCATACATTTTTTTTCCCTTCAAAATTTATAAAACTAAAAACGGTCTGTTCATTCAAGTCATCGCGTTCATCCTTATCTTCAACGCAGACCCCCATTCAACCCTAGCCGTCAAACCACTTTCCCAATCCAAACCCCATTCAACCCTAATCAAAACCGCCAATCCAGTTCATACGCACAAATCTCACCCCTCTCCCTGAATTCAATGATTTTGTATCAAGTTCCGATTTGCATCCGCTGTTCCTTACTGCCGCCGGTTGAAGAAGCGAAGTCCGTTAACAAGAACAGCAAGTCTCTTCAATCTTTACCTCTGATTAGGGTCTTGATTCGTCGATCTTTCTGCCTGAGATCCGTAGCCTATTTGTTAAGTTTTACGGTAAGGATATGTTGATTATATGGTGATAAATTTTACTTCCATAAGAATTTTACAGTGATAATTTTTTGTTAAATTCTATTTATTGATTTAGGTGTCAATCTCTCGATCTGCAGATTTGTTGACGTCCGGAAGTAAATTCACGTGGTTAGGAATCAAATTCATGCGGTAAGGAGTCAAATTCAGAGATTTTTTTGTTTGTTTTATGCTTAATTCTTGATCTGTTGATTTATTGTTTAATATTTGTGATGTTCGTATCATGTTTGATCATTTTCACAAATATTGAAAACTTCTACCTCCTCCTCTGCCAAAAAATAACCAGTCACTGAAATGGTCAGTATTACTGTTGATTTATATATACTTATGAAAGGAGTACTGATGTTTTACATAAACACACTGCTGATTTATGGGTGTGCTTAAGGGTGACTGCTGATATGTGCAGTGGCGGATATATACATGTACATGGTGTGTCAACAAGTGACACACCATTATTCTCAAAAAATAAAAACAAAAAACAAGATGAATTAATTTTGTAGTTCTCAAGATTTATAACTGCTTCATATATCCATTTTGTAAGACCTGGATGAATTAATTTAAGTAGTTCTAATCAAGATTTCTTTTATTGTCTCGATTTGTAAGACCTGGATAGCTTATGTTGGTAAATCAGAAATCAGTCTTTAAAGTTAAAGAATGTTTAGATTAGGTGGATAAAGTTTTAACATGATGAGATCAGAAAATGGATAATGAAATTAATATTTTATGACTATTTATGCGAATGCGTTTAGTCCTTTGAAATCCTATTATTACTTTTTCTCCTTTTTGCAGTGATATGAGATTAGAGTTATATAATTCTTATCAAACGCTCCATAAGTGCCATAATATGCTGCTGCTTGGTCAAGGATAAAAATAATCAGTTTTAGCTCTAAAAATGTTGGTCAAAATATATATCACATCCAATGCATTTCTAGTTGTTGCATACCTAAAAGAAACAAATTCCTTAGAAATTTTGGCCTCGTCTAGCGAGTATTGTATATGATCGTTATATTGATATTCGTTTTAACACAAAACGAATATCGATATTCATCTGATACAATATTTGTTGGATTTGTCCTAGTATTGGACAAGTTGCTATCACAATAATGTTTGCATTTCGTAAGTCATTTTAACTCAAATGTTTCACTAAATTTCAGTTGTACTTTCTTTTATTTCTCGTGTACGTGCATTTACGTACGATACGGGAAATAAAGGGAGGTGCTGCCGAAATTTTGTTGAACTTTTGAATTAAAATATTTTGCGAAATGAAAATATTATTGTGATTGCAATGGGAAGTAGGAAGACCGACCTTTAAATATTACATCAAAAATATATATTAATATACCGAAGGCATTAAAGTATGATATAGTAATAGCAATTATAAAGTTTTATTTATAATAGATGTCATAAAATTATAAGTTCTTAATTGTAATAATAATCAACAGTATATTTATCAAAACATGATGTACCAATAAATAAAAATATTTAAAACAATAAAAAATAAGTTGAATTTACAAAAAAATTGTTTAAGTTTATAGAATATTAATATATTCATAGATTATATAAAGTGGAATTAATAATAATAATAAATGCGTTAATATATTGCATGATGTCGTAGCTGAAACAAACAAATTCCTTAGAAATTTTGGCCCCGTCTGGCGAGCATTGTATATGATCGTTATATAGATATTCGTTTTTAACACAAAACGGATATCGATATTCATCTGATACAATATTTGCTGGATTTGTCCTAGTATTGGACAGGTTGCTATCACAATAATATTTGTATTTCGTAAATCATTTTAACTCAAATGTTTCACAAAATTTCAGTTGTACTTTCTTTTATTTCCCGTGTACGTGCATTTACGTACGGTACGGGAAATAAAGGGAGGTGCTGCCGAAATTTTGTTGAATTTTTGAATTAAAATATTTTGCAAAATGAAAATATTATTGTGATTGCAATGGGAAGTAGGATGACCGACCTTTAAATATTACATCAAGAATATATATTAATATACCGAAAGCAATAAAGTACGATATAGTAATAGCAATTATAAAGTTTTATTTATAATAGATGTCGTAATATTATATGTTCTTAATTGTAATAATAGTCAACAATATATTTATCAAAACATGATGTACCAATAAATAAAAATATTTAAAACAATAAAAAAATAAGTTGAATTTACAAAAAAAATTGGCTAAGTTAATAAAATATTAATATATTCGTAGATTATATAAAGTGGAAATAATAATAATAATAAATGTGTTAATATATTACATGATGTCGTAGCTAAAAGAAACAAATTCCTTAGAAATTTTGGCCCCGTCTGGCGAGTATTGTGTATGATCATTATATAGATAATTAAAAAGTATTTAAAACAACAACAAAATTAAGTTGAATTTACAAAAGTTATTTGCTCTATTAAATAAACTGAATACGTACACTAATATATTTATTTTACTTGCACAGTAAAATATGGATTATTTGAAAGATCGAAGCTGGATGTACAAGAATGTAGGAAAACAAGGAGGATCGATACCAGTGCATTTTCGAAATGGGTTGGAAGTATTCATGAAAGTAGCTTCTAATAATAAAACAAACATGACAGAAATACGGTGTCCTTGTATGAAATGTCGTGCTTTAAAATTGCTCGATTATGACACCGTATTGTTACATTTGCTTCAAAAAGGATTTATGGTTGACTATTTAGTATGGAAATTTCATGGCGAAGAGGTGAATAAGCATAATACAACAACTGTTGATGAAGTTGAAACCGAGAACATTGATATGGATTTTAATGAAGTCAGTCCAGAGAATAGAATGACGGAAATGGTACATGATGCTGCTGGTCCGAGTATGTGGGCTAATTCATCCGAAGTAGATAAAGAACTTAATTCTGAGGCTAAATATTTTTTTGATTTGTTAGAAGCATCAAAACGACCACTTTATAAAGGATGTACAATGACGCACTTATCAGTGACATCCAGATTAATTGCTATAAAATCTGAATATAATGCCACAGAAAACTTGATGAATGCAATTCTACGTTTATGTAAAGAAATGCTTCCACCTGACAACGTACTAGCGGAAAATTGGTATACCTTAAAAAAAGAGATGTCCGCATTCGGTTTGCCATATGAAAAGATTGACACATGTCGAAGTGGATGCATGATTTATTGGAAAGAGGATAAAAATCTCAAGAGCTGTAAATTTTGCAATGAGCCTAGATATAGATTGACAAAAAATAGTGGTAAAGGTATACCTTTCACCCGTATGCATTATTTCCCACTTACTCCTAGGTTACAAAGATTATATGTATATCGTGCTACTGCAGAACACATGCGGTGGCATCGTGAACGACGTCAAGAGGAAGGAGTTTTATGTCATCCTTCAGATGGCGAAGCATGGAAACATTTCGATTGAGTATATCCTACTTATGCTCGTGAAGCACGAAATGTTAGACTTGGTTTGTGTACAGATGGTTTCGCACCATTTAGTTCATTTGGCAAACCGTACTCAACTTGGCCAATTATTCTAACACCGTACAATTTGCCTCCTTGGATGTGTATGAAAGATCCATATATGTTCTTAACTATCATTGTTCCTGGACCAAAAAATCCCAAAAATGGGATAGACGTTTATTTGCAACTTTTGATTGATGAGTTGAAAAAACTATGGATTGAAGGAGTTGTTACTTACGATGTGTCAAAGAAATGTTTTTTTAGGATGTTCGCTTCCTTGTTGTGGACAATAAGTGATTTCCCAGCTTATGGGATGCTTTCTGGATGGAGTACCAGTGGGAAACTTGCTTGTCCTATTTGCATGGACTCGACAGAATCATTCCGACTTAAATATGGTGGCAAACAATGTTGGTGGGATCGTCATCGTCGTTTTTTGCATCAGAACGATCGTTTTCGATATGACAAGAAAAACTTCAGAGCAAATACAATTATTACTTTAGGACCACCAGATATTATAGATAGTGAAGATGTGTATGACCTTGTGCAAGATTATCCCAAAATATATGAGATTGGAAAAGAGCCAAAAATTGCTGGTAAAGGGCAACATCATAATTGGTGTAAAAGAAGTATATTTTGGGAGTTACCTTACTGGAGGAATCTTAAACTTCGACACAACTTGGACGTAATGCATAATGAAAAAAATGTGTTTGAGAACTTTTTTAACACAATAATGAATGTGAAAGGAAAAACCAAAGATGATTTGAAGTCAAGACGCGATATTGCGTGTTATGAGTTGGAAACTGAACGTCGTCGAAAACTATTAGAGTGGATCGAAAATTTGAAGTTTCCAGATGGAATTGCTTCTAATATGAAACGATGTGTTGATATGAAGGAACTTCAGTTATCCGGTATGAAGAGTCATGATTGCCATGTATTCCTCGAGACTCTTTTTCCGATAGCGTTTAAGGAGCTATTACCACAGAAGGTATGGTTGCCTATAATGGAACTTAGTTTATTTTACAAAGATTTATGCTCTACCACTCTTAGCAAAAATCATTTGGAAAAGCTAGAGAAAGATATACCGAAGCTATTGTGTAAACTGGAGAAAATATTTCCTCCTGGTGTTTTTAATTGCAATGAACATCTTCCTTTACATTTACCGACTGAAGCATTAATGTGAGGTCCAGTTCAATATGGGTGGATGTATCCATTTGAGAGGTACGTATAATGAAACATAATATCATATTCAATTTTCTAGTTAACACAACAATGATATATTTTGTATCGTACTTCATCAAATTCAGGTACTTGGGCCACTTAAAAAAAAGTGAAACAAAAAGCGCGTGTTGAAGGTTCAATTTGTCAAGCATACATAATCGAAGAAGCATCCACATTTTTCAATTACTATTTTGAAGACCATGTTAAACCACTTTTTACCAGTGATCATCGTAATGATGATATTATGGATGATTCAATGGACATTTCCTTAAATGTCTTCCAGAAACGAGGACGTCCATGTGGTAAATGGAAAGATTGTGGTTTTCAGACGCTTAAGGATTTTTGTTTAGCTAAGTCAACAGTGCTTCTTAATTGTGAAGAACTGTCAAATCTCGTTAGGTACTTAACACAATTATTGTTTATTAATGTCAGTTGTGTTCTAGATTAAATTTTGACATTATTATTAATCGTTTAACAGTAAATTTGAAGAAGAAAATCCAACTGTTGCAGCTAGTAAAGAATTCGAGCATTGGTTCAAGAAATATGTAAGCATATTTTTTCAAAATCTTTTGCTTAATGTTTACTCTATGTTAATTTTTATTTTATACATTCAATAGGTTGATGATAATGGAATAACTGATGTTTGTTACAAAAAGCTTGCATTTGGTCCGATGATGAAATATAGAAAATGCCCAATCATGTACGTGAACGGCTTTAAATTTCATATAGCAGATTTTGGAGCACATAAAACAACCTACAATAGTGGGGTATGTGTTAAAGGAGGAAACGATGATGATGATTTACATGATTATTATGGCGTATTACTCGAAATAATTGAGCTTACTTACTCGGTGGTACCAGAGCTTAAAACATTTCTATTCAAATGTGAGTGGTTTGATAGTAGGAAAGATGTGGGAGTGCGACGCATACATAAGGATTATCCTCTTATTGAGATAAACCACAAGAGAAAATATCAAGGTTATGATCCATTTGTGTTAGCCACACAAGCAACACAAGTTTATTATGTGCCTTATCCCGCTATGAACAATAGTAAGTCGGATTGGTGGGCTGTCGTTAAAACAAAGCCGAGATGGTCATTCAACTCAAACATGATCAGAAATGACGATCAACCTTATCAAAGTGATTTGGATCTCGATGAATTACTTCAAATCACGGAAGGAAACGAGGATGTAGGATCACTTAGCAATGAAATATTTGATGGAGTTGAGTTAAATGAAGATGATGTCGAAGTTGAATATAATGTTGAAGTCGAAGATGATGTAGAAGATGATGTCGAAGTTGATGAAGACGAAGATAATAGTGTAAATAATGAGAGTGATGATGATAATGTAGATTGGTAGCATGTTAAATTGATTTTATTTGTTCATGCACAAATCTATATGAGTATGAATGATGAGATTGATGATAATAATCTAGTTTGTTAGCACATCCAATTGATTTTGTTTGTTTTGTTCTTGTACACATTTATGTGAGTATGAACATGAAGATAGTAAAGATTGATGATAGTTATATGGATTGGAAGCATGTTAAATTGATATGGTTTGTTTTGTTCATGTACAATTATATGATTTTCAATTATTGTCTTGTGGTTTGTTGTACATAATCATCCAATTCATGTTATTTTGTTGTTGAATTGTTCTTTTCACATACACTTTATAATTGTTATTAAGTTTATGTGCTTGCATGTTTTTAGTTGTTCAATTTATGTTTTGTTAATGGTATGTTTTTTTCTTGGTACATAATAATTTTTATAGCTCTACGTATTGAGTTCTTGTAACAGATATGTCTACTCATGATCGTCGTAAGAGTCGTAGTGTGCGTACTACTAGAAGCACACCATATGTCGATCCTCCTTTTGATGATCGATCACCATCATCAGATCAGAGATCACACTCACTAGATCGGGGGGTTCACGATCGGAGGACCATCGTGGATCTCCACTTTCAGACCAGAGGGTCTCATCTCCCATTGATGATCATGTTATCCCTCCATCGACCGGTGGTGCTGTAGGAGCATCGACTCATTTGTCTAGGACAAACTCCAGCAGCTCTGTTTCATTGGTCAGTATTTTCAAGACAGGGAATGGGTAAGTAAGATTAGTACATTATTATGTGCTCACATGTAATTTTTGCAAGTGATATTATTACTTACATTAGATAAGCAACACTTTGAACTGAAAGCAAATTGAATACAAATAACTCGGTTCATATTTAAATGTTATCTGGATGCTTAAAATAATGTTAATCATATAAATGTATTTTTTCCCTTTTATGCATGATGTGTTTGAAAAAAACTTCTTCACTGAGCAAGGTTGATAGTGGAAAGGTTATCGGTTGTGGTAAGGGTAATAAAACAGAGGTACTATTAAACTGGTTATGCATTTATACCACATTTTTGTACTACATATATCCACCAGTTTTTAAATCCAAATTGTATCTCCTTTATCAAATTGAACCATGCATATATCAACCTTTTTACTGCATATTTGTACTGCAAAAGATTTCACAATAAATTGTCGATCATATTACATAAAACTTCCCAATAACAAAATACATTGTGTTGTTGTTATTTGGCAATACCAAAATGCAATCTTTGGCCATTTAACCCTCATGGAACCTATAAAAAAGACTGTTATAGTATGCTACTAACCGAGGATGACAAAACGAAGTACCTACTGTAGTCCTATGTTTATTAGCCATTTACATTTTTTCAAAGCATATTTGTCAAATTTTGACTAGGACTATAAAGTGCACACAGTTAAAATCATCTTCCCTATTTGCGTCTTCAAGCATTGTAATTTTTTAGCTAGTTGATCAATTTATTAGAAATTTCGGCTTTTATTCATTATTCTGCTATTTGAGTTGCAAGCATCCGTAATTTTTATCTTTCATGATTCAGGTAAAATAAACAGGGCGCATGTAAATATATGCATTGTTCTCGCATTTTATGTTTGAAATAATTATTATAAAGACACACTACTGACATCTTTAGATTCGAGTCCATATAAGTACGTGTTCCTGCAAGTTAAATATGTTGCAATTATACGTTCTATCCTTACAATGATTTCTTGATACAAGACTATATGATACCTTGTACATGCTGCTAGGATATTGCAAAGCCTGTATTCATTATTTATAGTGCATTATTAGTGCTAAAACATTTCCCACCGATGCCTCAATTTGTTTATAAACTTTTTAACACTGGTGCTGATATGAAATAACATTTTAACAAGGGAAGCTATGAGACGGTGAATGAAACTGACAGATTTTTATGCTTTCCACATGGTATAAATTTGTTTATGACCTAGCGACAATGATTTGCTACTTTCAATGTAAATGTAACAACAATGTTAATGTAACAACAATGTTAATGAGTTAATCGGTATTTATTTTTGGATTTATATCAGAAAATGGTAGATATCAGTATTAATGATACTGAAACTTTGATGAATGTTGCCAACGATTGCATGCCATTAATTCGTTCAATGCTTGTTCCACCACAATTATGCAGTTCTTTTAACTTGATTAAAATTTTAAAATGAATGTTATTAACATGGCAAAAACATGTGCAGATATGATTTCAGCTGTAGTGAAACATCTTCGGCCATCCGTGAAGGAATTTTAGCACGGATAAATGATTTTTGGCCCACATTCTCTTCAGTTCCTGATTCAGTTAAGAATGTGATGTTCGATGAGTTTCAGGTAAAATATATTTTGTTTCTTAACTTTTTTTAAATCTTTTTTTTATTATAACGTATTTGAATATAAATACAGAAGCAATTTCGATGGAGAGATGATGTTTCACCTGCATTTGTGCGAAAGTTGTGGAATGCGAAAGGTAGCTTGAAGTATAGGGATTGGGTATCTCACATGAAAGAAACTAAGAAGAAACCCCAGTGTCTCCCTCAAGAGATATTCAATCAATTCTTGACATACTGGGAGCTTTCGGATGTTCGATTACTCTCAGAGGAAAAACTCCGAACGAAGAAGAAAGAATCCAAAACTACATCGTGGTGGTTCGAGATCCACTGCGGATTATCGAAATGATTTGGTGTGTGTTTATTAAATTTATTTAGCATTTGGATTAATCCATAATAAATTTGTCATAACATAGATCTTTTTTTTTTCTTTCAGTTTGATGAGTATCATAGAGAGCCTACCTCGTGGGAGGTGTATGTTAGGACTCATAGGCTCGAGTCAGGGGATAACTCAATTAATGATGGATGGGTTGATAATGCTTCAGCTCAATTTTCGGTATAATTACTCTCTATGGTAGGAAATTTGATATGTATATACATACATACAAGTGCTAAATATGAACTGTACATTACAGGGAAGGTATGAAGCTAGACTAGATGAGTTGCATGATAAAGGCATTGAAATAACATATGATATTGAAGAGGAAGTTTTTAGCGCTCTTAGCTTTGGCACACGAAGGGATAGTAGGCCTAACTACGGCAATGCTCCCAAGGTAACTGTTTTAACTTCATTAACTATCAAAATTTCTCAGATCTTGTTTGTAAGGATCCTCGATCCTCATTCTCATCCTCTGTGCCTGCTTGCTTTCTGCCTTACCGGAATTAGTCAGTCTTTGAATTACTGCAATCTGCAGTCAATAATAGTAAAAATTGAGATTTGTTGGAATTCGACAATTTAATTATAGTGATTTGGCTGAATTCGTGATGTAGGATTTGATTTTAAATTTTGGGTAGGGTTTTCACAATTTTCTAGATTTCTTTGGTTTTAATCGTGTTAATTTAGGGTAGGATGGCTGCTGAGGGAACATGTTTATCAAGTTAAAAAGTGAATCACGAAGAGAAAGAATAATAGTACCACATCAGCAGGTTCACGTTCCTGTTTATGTTTACAATTGAGCAACTGGTAAAACCATTAGTTTAAGAGATCAACCATGTCTTATTGCAATTTAAGTACTAAAATTCCAGTGTGGGCATGTGAAGGTATGACGTAATATGAATAATATAAATAAACAAATATGAATTATATAAATGAAGGTATGACGTACACGATAATACTGTTTGTGCACTTGTTTGTGCATTTGTTTTGTATCGTCTGCATTTGTCTACTTCTAGTTCCTGTTCTTTTAAAAAAAAAATCTCTTCAATTTTTTACAATCTGTTTTTGTTTGGCCTTTACAGCAAAATTTTCTTTTGGAACAATTTGCCAAAACATAACATCTACTCATCCATTAATGAGTACATGAATACAAAACTAAAACTCAGATAACAGTGAATTCAAAATTACATACATCCATTTTGTACTCACACATATAATAGAGCAGAGTTTAGTACACTCGAGACGTACATCATTGAACCCGACTTGGCGTGTGAAGGTATAATTGTTATATGAATGGAGTGCTTTTGGCAAAGCTAATTTAATACCAATATAATACAGTCTGTTGCTTGTATAGGGCCAGGTCAAGAGTCAATTTTGTGTACCTGACAAAACATCTTAGGAATCAACAAAATTGAGTTAACAATAATTACCTCACCCCAGTGCTCCTAAATTGGACTGAGACGCATTCTACATTCTAGTGTCCTTAAAAAGTAAATATTAAATTTGATGAATTTGAAATAATTTTGCACTATGCACAAAAAAAGAGGGAAGAATAAGAACAATGGCCACAACCTTGGACTAAGTTCATTAGCTTCTTATTGAATTATTGGCTAGTGGCTACCCGACAATGTTTTGTTTTGCTTCTTTTGCTGCCTACCTAAAATTATTTCAAAAGAAATTGATTCTTCTGTTTGTTTTATTAGTTGCAAGTTCTATCTGTAAATTGACCATGGTGTAGAGATCAAATAATACTGGATTGTAAGTGCATAGATATCGATCATATGAGAGTGAAAGATTTTCATTTATGATTTAGGTTTGTTTGGCAATTTCATAGTTAAAACTCTTTGTTTTACCCCAAAAAAGTTGATATAACTTTCCTTTTGATGATCAGAACTTTTATTAATTTATGTAAAAATAAATTGTAGTGCTTCAGAGGTAATGCAATTCAGAAACGTTTTGGTAGTGCTTTCAGATTTAGTGTATATCAACCAATTATGTCCCTGCTTGAAACAAAAATTATTTTTATTCATTACCAGACATAGTGCTTTCAGATTTTGCGTGCATTTGCTGACAATATAACTATACAGGTTTGCTCCTGATGAATTGCAAGTAGTACACAATCGGCAGTGGCACTATGCATAATAGCACAGCAATGTTTCCTTAAAAAAAAACATGAAATAGCTTAGGAAAGCAGGGCATGCATTATAATATATGGTGTTCTATTGAGTTTCATTGAGCCTCATTGAAATGCATGGACTATGTAAGCGCATGTAGCATGCTAAGTTTTGGGCTCCCTGCTAGTACGTAAAGCAATTTCCTGACAATTAAATTTAATATTTGGTTATTAAAAGACTTTGGCACGCACTATACTACTGAGTTTTATCACTAAAAGTATTGTGCATGCTATTTTCGGCTCTTTCTTCGCCATCCGCTACCGCGTTTAAATGTAAGTTCCCTTACGATTAAATGTATTTCAAGAGTGTTACTTCGTCGTTCCCTGAGTCAACCTTTTGGCTCTTTTGCTGCTGCTCACTTCCGTCTGTGACCATTTCTTCTATATGCACTGAATAGTTGTCTTGTTGTTCTGTCAAAATGTTAAACTTGCACGACTGTTTTATAGTACTCACTACTTTATGCCAGTATAGTGGTCACCACACTTTAACTATAATGTTGCAGTAGTGTATGGGGTAGTTTGCATCGTATTTTGGCCGTTCTACTCTTCACTAATAGGAAATGTTGCATTGAACCTTGGTTATAAACCCATGGTGATTGTCCGCACCTTGCAGCAGTATGCCTACTGATCCTTCCTTTTGGCTCTTACTTCCTTTACTTTTGTTTTAGTTTTCTGGTGCATGCCTAATTTACATTCCATGCATGAGGTTGATTTGTCGAATAACATGAACTTGTCCGGTTCACTACTGATGGCAAGAGTAAGTTGAGAAATTTGGTAATTGGTAACACAAATATTTCTGGACGGTTGCCAGAATCCATTGGATATCTGGATAATTTAACAAGGTTAGATTTTTCAAAGTGTGGGTTTGAGAAAAATATACCAGCTTCCATTAGAAATCTGAATCAGTTGGTTTATTTAGACCTATCAGATAATAATCTAAGCGACACACTTCCTGCTGCACTGCCATTAAATCTATCAATGTTGAATTTAGCAAATAATTGGCTAACGGGTTCGATACCTTCAAATATTGGAAAGCTTCGAAATCTCATTCAAATTGACATGAGTAATAATTCAATTTCTGGTCAAATTCCGGTTCCTTTGTCCCTTCTGCCTTCATTGCAATTGCTTAAATTAGACGGGAACAAACTATCAGGTCCGCTTCAAAATTTCTCAGGTGTGTCTTCTCAACTGAATTCTCTTTATCTAAACGGTAGTAATCTTCAAGGAAATATTCCTAGATCATTGTTTCGAATATCAAGTCTTAGTACTCTTACACTTGGATCAAACAATTTTAGTGGGATTGTTGAATTAGATTGGCTTACTGACCTCAAGAATCTATCTAGTTTGGATTTGTCATATAACAGTATTTCGGTACAAAATGGAAAAAATCTGGCTTCTGCTTCATATCCTAAATATATAAGCACATTGATATTGGTTTCGTGCAATCTTAGAAAAGTTCCTAGCTTTTTGAAACACCAGGATATGTTGACCAGTTTGATGATCACGTGTGGCTTCATCTTGTTCCGTGAGCATATCTTCTTATCGACCAACCTTATTGTGACTTTGCTACCGTTGTCGTTTTCTGAAGCTGGCCTTTACATTATCAACCAACATAGAAGATTTGTAACATGCCGCCGTCATTTTCATTTGAAGCCTATCCACATGGTCAGCAGTTAATATGTTACCATTGTGTACACAATATTATGGTCGACCAGTGTATAATTCAATATCGGTCCACGTGGCACTACATGTGTTCACGTTCTCTGATTATATACTTCACGTTCTCTGATTATAAAGATCTGGTCCCTTGAAGTTCTTGAATCCAAATCAACCTCTGTGTGCACACCTTTCCAGTGTGGATTCTTCTGGAACACAGTATGTACACTTTGTATGTAGCCTGGATCGCGCTCTGTCACTGAAACAATGTCAAGTGAGGTTGAAGTAGGTGATGTGGATTCATTTTCCACATAGAGGATATAAGTTATGCAACAAGGTTTTTGGTGGAGTGGGACTTTTTTCTTCATCATATGTCTCCTGTTTCTTCTCGCGTTTCCTACATGGCTGCCAAGAATTCTATAGTTTAAGAATATATTACAATGTCAAGACCCGTAGCACATTGTTCCACTAAACAAAAAACGACAATCAATACCATGATAACAGCTAAGCGTCAAATAAACTTTCTTCTGCAGGTACAATAATAAAAACAACACCTAGGTTTGATGGCAAGAACCTTAGAACATCGCATTATAGTTATAAAAAGCTTTTAAATGGATCTATATTTTTACATATGTATGTGACACTCGGGTGAATCACCAAGTAAGAACATCCACCTTAATCTGAATCCACTCTGGCATTTTGCTCATCGCATTTCTTCCTTCTGTGAATGCCACAGTATTTGAAACAATTGCCTTGAAGAAAAGGATCTGCTATGTCCATCAAAAAATCCCCCTCACTTATGTTTGGCAGTGCCTGCAATATGAAATTATGATACAAAGAATATATGTCTAAGTATGTAATTATTATATTTCGGGAGATAAACTACTATGACAAAAGAGTGCATATGTACGCATGCACATGCACACATAATTATGACTGGATTAAACAATGAATTTTACATTCAAATGATATGTAAAGCTCGAATTTCAAACTAAAACTGGATTAAACAATGAATTTTACATTCAAATGATTCATAATTTACTTGTATGTATGCCTTCTGTGCTTGATATTTTGATGTATGTGAAAAATATATTCCTTCACTCTGTGCAAATAGTCTATATTTTCGGAATTTGGTTTTTAAGCTTCTATATCGAAACCTGGCAACAAAAATTTCATATCCAATGCATGAGGTATTTTACTATCCAGATATCCAATGCATGAGGTTGATTTGGCATTATTCTATGTTAAATTACAATTGTTCTATAAGGATGCCAAATCAGATAGGTGCTTTTATCTACATATGCGAAGCTCTTAGTTATTTATGAATTCATTGGTTTATATGAGTGTAAGCTTTCTGTCATACCATTTTAGAAGTCTCCAGTGTAAACAGAAAATAATATGAAGAGATACTGTTGTATACACTGGTACATATGAAAAGTTTCCGGCCAGTTTACTATAAAGATAAGAAATATTGGGACTAAAATGCAAGTTCCACCTCTACCAGAGAATATGGGAGGAGCCACCAATGACAAAGAGAAAACATTAAAAATACATAATATTTGATATGCGGAGATTTACCAAACAATGAAGAAATATTTGTCTCACTGCATATCGGATGTTAGATATTAACAGGAAAAACTAAAAAATACCAATTAGTTTTTGACCTTATAATTTATGTAGGAGCTAGTTAAACTCTTTATTAACCACCATGCTTATACGTCCCCATTAATGCAACTACAGAAAATTATAAGAGTCAAACTCCAGAACTACGAGTGCATATGTTACATTTGTTTTTGTTCTTAACTTAAAAATTACACGAGTCAAACTCCACAACTGCAAGTGAATATATTAAAATTTATCCGTTCTTAACATGAATTCTGGAGAAGCTGAGGCGAACTCAAACTCCACAATAGTGCCTTTTATTCCAAGGTGAACGATTTATAAACTTGTGTACGTATATAATGATGAAATGCAGAGATACAAAGATGCTACCTATAGCATAAGCGAGACTGATGCACAAGAGAGAACTCGGTTGAAGGAAGAACTGAAGCACACTAAAAATGAGTTGCAAGAACTTAAAAAATCTTTTTCGGAGTTCAAAGATCTAGTGTGTCAGCGTTTAAATGAAGATGCAAGCCAAAATCAACCGGAGCAATCTTGAAGTTATTCATTTTATGGTATGCATGTGTTTATCATTTAAACATGTTTGAGTATATTAAGATATCACATTTTTGTTACATACTTTTGTTAAAATAGCAAGTTTCCACTAGTTTCCCTCTACATGTTGTTTTTACATAATTCTGTTATATACCATTTTTGTTGCTCACATTCTCCTTTTTACATACAGGTTTATGCACTATACATGTTTATGTATGTTGAGATATACCCTCTTTAGCTTCTAGTGAGTACTTCCCACTCTTTACTTTGAGCTGCTTCCCCCATTTACAGGTAAAATTATGCTTTTTCATATTATAATTGGCTAAAGAATACAAACTATGCAATTTTCGTAAAATTATGCTTTATCCCAGTTATGAGGTTCTTTTCTATGAGTAATCATTATTATTTTCTTCGTAGCATTAACTTTTACCTCGTCCTATCTTGACATCCATCCCCATCAATTTCAGAATAAAAATTCAAGTTTAGTTTTTGCAACGTTTCCCAAACATCTTTTCTACTTTTTAAGAATACAGTTGATGTAGACATGGACGCTTTTATCTTATTTAGCTTTTTACTGCTCATTTGATCTCCTTCTACAATACCGGGCAGAGTATTAAACATCATGTGAATGAGACTTCTTATAAGATACACACAATCAATGAACTCAATTATGGAAAATATCCATCTTTCTAAGTTTCGTCTTGACTGTTAATTTTACGTTCCCTCTGTTGTTTGATTTTAATGGCTTGCATTTACTGCTGCCTTATTTTATTCCCTTTTTGACTTAACACTTGGTTGTATAAACTGTATTTACTTACCAAGCATATGTTGTATGTTGCATGGTCCAAGTCTGAAAAGGGTATTCCTTTAGAACAACAGTTCAGTCCATATGCATTTATCTCCATGTAGTGCAGCATGTTATTAAAATCAAATTGGCCTGTAAACGTTATGGATTCGTTGTTAGTTTTAGTGATAATTCAGTGCAGTCAACAAGAAATGAGTACTAGTATACTTTATTAAGACATAAGCATTAAACATAATAATATTGTTGATGTTTTATTTGTCTTGGGATCAATCTGAGTGACTTGCTTCTAGCACTTGTATAATTATTGTATGTTCTGAGGCATTAACCATAAAAGTTTAACCGGAGAAAATGATCTTATAATGCGGCTTTTGACAAGGAAACGCAAGAAACTAGAATACATGAATACTTGTATAATTATTGTTTTCCCTTTAGACTATTAAACCTAACAGCACTAGTATTCCTAGATTCCAAAAAAATAACCTATTTTACTTTTGTTTTGAACATGATTACAGTAGGTAACTTTTTAATTATTCTTATCCCTGTTTTTCAATGCTTTAAATAACCTAATTTTCTTTTATTTCGATGCACGTGTTTTTTTGGGTTATTAGAACTTACATGCATGTTTTATTTCTTTGTGCAGGTTCTTGCTGGTGCATGATTTAGATTCAGCAATTTAGAAGGCCATTTTAACTTTGATTTTTATATTTAATCCACTTTCAAATGCAGTGTCATATTGATAAAATTGCTGCGTTATATTGGTATCCAGATTCGGTGTTATTTTGATATGATTTACAGTATTATATCAGCATTATTTGATGCAGTTTTATCACAGTTTGATGTTTCAAAGCTGTATTCATGCACTTTCAGTGTTATGTTGATGTTATTTTAATGATATTTGCTGGAATTTTTATGTAGATGCATTTCGAGTGTTATATTGATATTATTTGATGCACTATCATACAGTTTCAGTGCTGTATTGATGTCATATACTGTTATATAACCATATCTAAATGCAATTTCAGTGTTAAATGGGTTTCAGTGCTGTATTGCTGTGCTGTATTTGATGCACTATCATGTAGTTTCAGTGCTGTATTGATGCACTATCATACACTATCATGCAGTTTCAGACTTTTAGTTTTATATTTCATTTATACTGCATGCGTGCATGCTTTATTGTTATTTGTAGTGATGTGTTAAATGGGTTGACCCTAGAAACTAGTGGGTTGGGTTAGTTTGTTAGTTAATAAACATGATAAATGGGTTAGAGTCATAAAGAGGATCAAGATTTATGCTGGATTAAAATATGAGCTGTAATAATATAGCAGAAAATATTTAATATGGCGTAGGAAAGGCGTAGGACATAGGAGTAGGACAGGCGTAGGAAATTTTTTAATTGTATTTATTGAAGTTGGGTATGTATGACGTAACTAATGAGTAGGAAATATATGTCGTAACACCGGCGTAGATAATTTTCGGGTGAAGCAATGGCGTAGGAAGTAGGTGGCCGCCGAAGGAAATACGGCGTGGGTAAGGCGAAAGAAATACGGAGTAGGTAAGGCGTGGAAAAAATTTGGCGTAGGAAAGACGTAGGAATTAGGCGTAGAAAAGGCATAGGAAAATTTTTAATTGTATTTATTGAAGTTGAGTATGTATGGCGTGCCTAACGAGTAGGAAATATTTGCCGTAACACCGGCATAGGAACATTTCTGATGTAGTAATGGCGTAGGGAATGGCTGGCCGTGGGAAGAAATATGGCGTAGGTAAGGCGTAGAAAATCTGGCGTAGGTAAGACGTAGGAGAAAATAAGGCGTAGGGAAGACGTCGACAACCGCACTACGCATGGAGTCGGAACGACGTAGGAAATATTTTTGCCACGCTTGAATTTTTGACGCTATATACGGCGTCGGTAAGGCGTAGGAAATTGTAATTTCCTACGCCATTCCTACGCCAAATAGGCGTAGGAAAATCAGAAAATTCTTGTAGTGCATAAACAACAATCCGTTCTGTTCACTTCTTCTCTTTAATACAAACAAGCCACAACGCAACCAGCAATACAAAACTAGCCACAACCAGCCACAAACCACTTTAAAAATATATTATATAATACAAACAGTACAAAACAGTAAACACCCCTTCCATCCAATATTACCCCTTTTCACCGCAGCAAACAACGTTTCCATGCTTTTTTATTATTAAAAGTTTATAACAGCAAAGTCTTTGCCGTTATAAATTTATAACGGCAAAGACTTTGCCGTTATAAATTAAAACGGCAAAGACTTCGTCGTTATAACCTCCAACCTTTATTCGGTCAACCAGCCACGAACTCATACGAAACTAGCCACGGGTGACTGAATAAACCATACCTGGTTGGTAACTGAACAAGCCATTGTTGGTTGTGCTCTTACTATATGAAGCATTCAACCTCGAGTTATGGATTTTGTCATCGGATGATTTGTCTGTATTTTCACTGTGGTTGTTCTTTTTTACAGAAAGTCGTTTATATTTCTTCTATGAAGTGGTTCTTTCACGATCTGATATAGTTACATCAACATCCTGATTTTTGTTGTTTGAGTTTTGTTTCATTCTAACAGGACCTGGTTTCTTATTCTTCTCATTAAGGTTTTTATCATCTCTGATTTGCCTATATTTCTCATTAATGTAAATCGGTGATATAAGTACTGAAAATAATGAATGATTACTCCTTTAAAGCACATTAATGCATTATCTACAAAAATTATTTAACACCAAAAAGTCTATATTTAACGTTGGTTGTGTATGGGATGGAGACGAAGGCATTGATGGAAGATTTCATCTTCAGTTCCTGATTATTTTTCTTTCTTTCGATTCACTGTTGTTGGAGGAAGTCTTCTTCTATGTGATTTTTTTTCCCCTATGAATGTTTGTTTTGCTAATTTTGTCAGCTCTTGTTTTTGGGGACTGAGAACTATGTGAAGGGGTCATGTTCAATGAATGTTTTCTTTTGTTACATTTCTGGAAGTACGTAGCTTTTTCTTGGCGGCTAAAATAATAACGTTACCTTCATCGAATCCAACGTGATCGTATTTCATTCATTAGACAGTAGTCAAAGCTTTAACATGAAATTTAAAATGGATTGACATAAAACTGTGAATTTTTTAGAACATAAAAATAAATTATGAGAAGCGTAAACCAAAACTCTTTTGAGGCACCTGATTATTGCAATCCAGTACTGACAAGTGATAATTCTTGAAATCATATATTGTTGAAAACCAGTTCCTTACTGTTACTTTTTCAATATATTACAGTACAGGTTCACTAAATAGGTCCACTATCTTGGCCATTTCAATTTCATGAAATTGGGATGCTTAACTTAAATGGAGGTAATCTTTGTTGTACATGGAGGGACGACGCTTCTGCATGGGGCTGTTCATGCTTCCGTTGACCACTAAAGTTTGCAAGGTCATGTGTGCTTCCGTCCTTCTACTAGCTGATTCTAAATGCAGGTACTTTTTTATTTCCTTTTATACAGTATTTTGACTCGTTCTTTCTATTAAGTGGCCAGATTTTCCTTGCATGTGGTACAAATGAATGGTTTAAGCTTGTCACTAGTAAAACATGTGTGATCATCATTGCTTTAGCAAAGTAAATTGCCGCTTGTATTTGTGATTTGTTTCAATATATAAGTTCACTTATAGAGTGCATTATACATTTTCCCCTCAGAACTACAAGTGTTGTAGATTGAATTAACTATTTTAATTCATTGCACAATTCATCAAAGTAGAAGTTTAATTAACGCTAATCATATGACTTTCTTTTCTTTAACCGCTTGCTGCATACAAATACATGATTATATTGAATTTTTATCGGCACATCATTCAATGAGAAAGAACATCTTAGTCATAGCTTGGTAGCTACTTAGAAAACCACACCTTGCTACCCTTTGGATTTTTATTGTTTTCAAACCACATAATTGTAGTTCCATGAACTTGTATAGTAAATCAAAGTGATTCCCATTCATGTTCACAGTATGAGATAACTTGGAAACAGGGGTGTGCGAGCCGGTTGATAAGGGAACAAACAGAGAAGTGCTCATCAAGTTTGCTGGGTGGCTTTCCGAAGAAAGAAAGCTTAGGTGCTCCAATGTTAATAAAGTTGATGGTTAGATGTATTTATGTCATATTACTACGTAATATGCAAGGTTTGATATAAAAGTGGTGTTGTATGAGTTGTCGAATAAAATTATCTTACAATTAATTAGTTAAATAAATGGTCAGTTGTGCATATAAATAATTCATTGTAATCTATTTTTAATTGAAAGATCTCTTTTCTTAAAATGAATGTTGTGTAACTATTATATATTTTGTGTGATTCCTTATCTATTTATTTACCCTTTTTGTTTTTTGTGAATGTTAAAATTGTGATTTCAACAAATTTATGTAAGACTATTTTGCAACTGTCATTTGTTGTTGCAAAAGAATCAATTGCAACAGGAAAGGACTCTTGCATAAAAGTATACCGCAACATTATATTGTAACAGGTGGAAAATATTGCGAACTTTTTACAACTCCGACTATACCAACAGGTGCAGGCTTGTTGCAATTGGTCTACCGCAACAGATATTGCCTGTTGCAAAAAAGTGTTTTTTGTTGTAGTGAAGGGATGTTTGAATTCAGTTGAATCCGAGAAGGCCACCACGCTACGCTGTGGAGGAATGTTGTGGGATTGGAAATAAGGAAAAAGTTGGAAAGTAGGGTCGGTTAAATCAGGGAGTTCGAAGTGTCGAGGATCAGATCTTGGAAACCAGTTCTGAGATTTTAGGGTTCGTTGTTCTTGTCCACGCATGCTATTTGTTTTCATTGTGCTAGCCTATTCACGATTACAACAACGTAAATACTATCACAAAACATAATATTTATGAATTTTCCATTAAATATAGTTATAATTAAATTAATTAGTATGACTACATCTTATAAAATATATTTAAAAAAGAAGATACCGTAACAACCCGGAATTTCGGAACCAATATAAAATTTTTATTTTAGAAATTTTAATCGATTTTAATAGTTAAAATAATTTATTTTAAATAATAATGATTACAAATTTATTTAAATCGAAGTTAGAACGAAATTTTTTAATTTAATTATAAATGGAGTTAGAAATAGCGCGTTAGTTTGAAATTTTGAATTCGTACTTTGACTGAATGTACAGGATGCAAAATAAATTGGATTTTGGTGATACCAAAAATATTTAAATCTGTTTAAAAATATCTTTCCAACGAATCTGAAAAATTGAAATTTCATAGCGGGAATCAAAAGTTATGCCCAGTTTAAAGTTCAGAATAGTCGCTATAGAATTTATATATATATATATATATATATATATATTAATATTAAAAATAGTCATTTTACAAACGACCTCCGTTTTTTATGAAACCACTTTGGTTGGATCCAGAATGTCAAATTATTGCTAGATTCCAATTTCCATAAATTTTGGAAATAATACGTGAGCGTGACAAAAGAAAACATGTTTTGTCAATTACAGTCAATTTGGATCGACTAGAAAATGACCATTTTTCAAACGATCTCCAAATTCGACGAAATTAGTTTTGTTAGGACTGTATCATCAAAACATAACTAAAAATAATTTTTTTGGAATTTTCGGAGTCAGAATGTGGCCCCGGTAATTTAAAATGTACATTTAAATTAAATATATATTGTTTTATATTTTAATTTTGATGAAAATTGATCATAACAGTTGGGTTACGAAACATGTTCCATTATGTCCGAAACGGGGGTATTTGGCTAGGTGCGACACTCGTTAGGTTCGATCTGGAGTCCGGAACGATACAGGAGTTATATTGAAATTAAATGGAATTAAAATAAAACAAAAATACAGTATAAATACGCAATACCTAACCCTAATACACTACAATACAGATAGCCTCTTCCACTTAGAAACCGACGGCAGAAACGATCGGATTTTCCTTCCTTTCAAACTTGAAATTGGTTCAACAAATTTCAAAACTTCCAATGGATAAAATATTAAGCTCAACAAGATGAATCAACTCAACGGTAATGATCGATCATAGTTTGGTAATGGGCTCGAAATCGGGCCTCAAAGTCGCTGTCTTGCGAGGCGTTTTTGGGGGCCATGGAGTGTGCGAGGTGGTTGACGTGGGGTGCACCGGTGGAGTGGAGGATGGCCATCGTCGTGGACTTGTCGGATCGACGTCAGGAGGTGCCAGGGAGGAGCGGCTGCGAGCCCTAGAGGTTAAAGATGGGTTCTGTGCATACAAACGAAGAAAGGCAGTGCTTATTAAACGTAATTAAAGTGTAATTGGTTTAAATATATTCTAATGAATTAATTATCAAATGGAATAACGATCATAACTTTGTCACACAGACGTAGAATCAGATGATTTCAGATGTATCGGGTTCGTCTCGACCCGATCTACACAACGGTACAGACTAGAGCTTGAACGGAGCATGTTGAAATTCAAACAAAAATCAATGTGAGATTTCTATTTTTAATAATTAATTAAAATTTAATTATTTCTCGCTATTTGAAATCCATGTATGTACGATTATAAAATCAGATCTGTGATGTTTGGAATGGAATTAGTTGATTGTTGATGGTGATGGATTGTGATGCTCATGTTTGTTAGATCTGGATCTACAATAGAAACTCTTTCTTTTATTTGAATATAGAATTATTGTTAGATCTCGATTTGAAATAAAAAATTTATTTTTATTTCAGATCTATGAATAATGATTGGGTTCTATAATATGAGTTTCATCTTTTACTTAGATATACGAAAACATGGTTTTGTCAAAATTTGATTTATAATAAAAATCTCATTTTTATTGATTACATGAAACATGATCTTTGTCAAAAATTTGTTTTCATTTCAATAAAAGAAAGTATAATAAAAAGATTGCATTTTTATTTGTCACTTTGTTTCAATATAATGATTATAATAAAAAGCATTCATTTTTGTTGTCATTTTGTTCAACAAAATAAAAAAAGTAGAATAGGAAGATATGTTTTTATTGTCCTTTAGTTACAATAAAAAAAAGTAGAATTAAAAGATATGTTTTATTTATCATTTAGTTACAATAAAAAGAGTAGAATGAAAAGATAAATTTTTATTGTCATTTAGTTACAATAAAAAGAGTAAAATAGAAAGATATGTTTTTATTGTCAATTTTGGTCGTAATAAAAGATTGGTTGTTAAAGAATATGTTTTTACCATAATTTTGTTACTATAAAAAGACAAGTTATAAAAGTGGAAATCAAATTTGTCACTTTTATCGAATTATAATAGTTGAAACCCAATTTGTCATTTTTGTTAAAATGTAATAGTTGAAACAAAATTGGCCATTTTGTCAAAATATAATAGTTGAAACAAAAATGAGCATTTTTGTCAAATTAGAAGTATTGAAACAAAAGGAACATTTGTGACAAATTAGAATAGTTGAATTTGAAATAAACATTTTTGTCAAAATAATCATTTTTGTCAAACATGTTAGTTGAAATAAAAATAATCATGTTTGTCAAACATGTAAGTTGAAATAAAAATAATCATTTTTTTCAAACATGTTAGTTGAAATAAAAATAATCATTTTTGTCAAACATGTTAATTGGAACAAAATTAACATTTGTGTCAAACATGTTAATTGAAACAAAATTAACATTTGTGTCAAACATGTTAGTTGAAACTAAATTATCATTTGTGTCAAAACATGTTAGTTGAAACAAAATTATCATTTGTGTCAAAACATGTTAGTTGAAATAAAATTAACATTTGTGTCAAAAAGATTAGTTGGAACCAAAAATATTCATTTTTTCAAAAAGACTAGTTGAAACAAAAATATTCTTTTTTGTCATAATAGATTAGTGAAACAAAAATATTCATTTTTGTCAAAATAGATTAGTAAAACAAAAATATTCATTTTTGTCAAAGAAGTTTGATTGAAAACAAAAATATTCATTTTTGAAAAATATGATGGTTGAAAGCAAAACATACGTTAGAATTTGTATGTTAAATAAAGAATCGGTTTTATTGTTAAAACATACGTTGGAATTTGTATGTTAAATAAAGAATCATTTTTATTGTTAAAACATACGTTGGAATTTGTATGTTAAATAAAGAATCATTTTTATTGTTAAAACATACATTAGAATTTGTATGTAAATTAAAATGACGTTTTATTGTTAAATTATACAATAGAATTTGTATGCAAAACAAAGTGACGTTTGTATTGTCAAATTATACATTAGATACATGTAGGAAAATTTTGCGAGTAAAATACATTTTCATTTGGCATTAGGAATATAACAACATGTTTGTTATTTATCATCAACATGTTAGCGGAATTAAAATTGGTTAAATTCATTAACCAATGATTTATTTAGATGAATTGTTGTTGTCAGGAAACCCCACACGGGTATTGGCAGGATATTTGACATACACTAATCCCAATATTTATTTGTATGTCAATCGGTGGATTGATAGGCTGGGATGAGCGTTATTTATTTATTTTAATGCTCACACAGTTGTAAATTTCACTCTGGATGTGAATGGATTGTTTAATGATTATTTATCATTATTGGTGTATACATACGATGTATGAAATCCATATAATCGAAATTATATGGTAAATGATTGAATCGCATTCCAATTTAGAATATCTTTTAAATAAAGAATATTTTAAAATAAAGAACATTGTAATATAAAGAATATCTTTACATAAAGAATCTTTTTATATAAAAGAATATTTTTAAATAATGAATATTTTAAAATAATATTCAACGAAGAATAAAATGATGATTTCTATGTCCGTTTTTGGATGGACACAAAAGATTGATTTTTTTTCGAAAGAACTAGTTAGTAACTAGGATAAATCTTCTAAATTAAGATTTAATGAAGTCTTCTAATTAATTAATATTTAATTGCAATTAAATAAAAGAATTGGAATTTGGGTTGTCGTGGATGGTGTCTTAAATAACACTATTCTTAAACCATGTATGAAAAGAATAAATCTTTAAATTTAGATTATTAGAATTTCCAATTATATTTAGTAATTGGAATAAAATGATATGTTAATTAGGCTTATTGTGAACTGTGTTTTAAACGACCTTTGTTCTTTAGCCCAATTAACAGAAAAAATATGATTTAGAATTTACAAATCTTTTTATTAGGATTTAGAAAGAAATTTTCCAATGTCAAGTTTTTTTTTCAATTTAATATATTAAATTGAAATTGGGTGGCAATTCGATTTGATAATAATCGAGATAGGCTTCTGTAAAAGAAGACTGTTACTATATATGGAATTTAAAAGGCTTTGCCGTTATTCCATTTATATTATCGGTCTAATACGGAAATTTATATCGATTATATATTGATTTGATTTCTATGAAAATTCCACATTTAATGAAAGTTGATTTTGGGTTTATCATGAACGGTGCTTTAAACGACATTGGTTCTATAACCCAGAAAAAGATAAGATTAATTTCTTAAAAATTGAATAATCATAAAGTAATGATTTTGATATTAAAATCAAATTGGAGTTTTAAGGAATCTTTAAAAAGAAGATTAAAGAATAAATTTAAAAGAATTTATCATTGATAAAATTGATGGGAACCTTTCCCTGATAATATGAATATTTTATTAAAAGAATATTCTGAATTGGAATGAGGCTTATGATGTGTCTTTATAGCACTTGATTTTTGATTATAAAATACGCGAGTTATTCGGAAAGACCGGGTTTAACCCATTCTGAATAATTACTATGATGCTTAAAGTCAAAGACATTGAAGACGGTGATTGAAGACCGACAATTTTCACATCGAATGGGCGACTACTGATGCCCTGAACTGGGTCGCTCCTAGGAAAGGGTTAAAGTGGTAGTTGTCCGGACGTACTTGTTGATTTTCCGGATATGCGAAAACCTCTCTTCCGTATTGGACATACGGGACGAGGAATAAGGTGTCTCCGGTTTCGTTCGAACCCAGAATGGACTTGTAAATGGATGTGTGTCTGACATTGGATCATTCCATGTAAATTGATTTCTATTTAATATATATATGTTTGGTGGCGGAGAATTTATTCTCTTGCTTAACACCCTTCTCTAAGACGCATGAGCTCAGAGATTATATATTGATAGTTATTGATCGCATGGCGTGAATTGTCAATGTGGCATGCCAAGATGCAAATGATCGAGGCTTTTATTGAAAAGCAGAGCCTTGTGGATGATGATCAAAGCATAGCCTATTTCGGCATAGCTTTGTATATAACGTTACCTCGCGAGCCTCACACCCCGGTAAGAGTCAGAAACGGGATAAGGGATCCAAGGAGTGCATGCGTTTCTTTCTAGCTAGAAGTGGTATCAGGGTTTTGCAAGCCATGACATTTTACTTATGTGGATATGGAATGAGGCGCCTCATTTATATTGGTCGATTGTGACCAAATTATAGGTTCAATAGGACCAGGAAACGTGTGTTCTGACATAACTAATCCACTAAAGTATTTGTGGACCGGCCTTGAAGGATCTAAGGGCTCGCCAGCATCCGAATCCTGAGACATTGCTAGAGTATCTCAAATCGGTAAGGAGATTTTCCTTAGCCTTGACTCATGATGGAAACCCAATTTCCAATACGACATTACGGTTTTGATTGTAAACCTATATATGGCGACATAGTAGGATGAGGTACTATGCCGTCTAGGATTGATACATTTACTTCGAAGTATTTTAAAACTGATTAGACACTAATAATAATATTAAAACATTAGTTTCTACGTATCAAGCATGTTTGATCATTATAAGGTAAAACTCTATCCTCCGGTTTGCGTTTCATTGTGTGATGGGACTTGAGTCTTATAATGATTTCATTTTTCTAAAAAGCATTGCGTTGTTTTGAATAAAATTTAATTAATTTATGCGTTGGCATTCCAATGGAGTAAACCCGTTCCGCGTTAGCGGCGTGGTCCTGTGATTAGCCGTATTGTTAGATAAGTTAGGAAGATTTATCATACCAGTCCCACGAATGACTCACAGTTTGTTTCACTTTGCAAACTCGGGTGCCCTCTTTTCCAAATGGGCAGTCGAGTAGCTTATTTTGCAGATATATTGAGCAGGATTTTGGATCGAAGCTCAAAGCTATGTCTAGAGCATTGATAGTCTTCCGCTGTGTTAGTTTATATTTCCGCTGTGCAGTGTATTACATTTTTTTTTTGATTTACGCAGTGTATTACATTTATTGTAAATTATCTTCCGTTGTATTATTATATTCAATGTACTCTGATATATTCTGTACTCTGATGTAACATTATTATAATGTTTATAAAAGTCTGCTGTTATTTGTTCTGATGTGTTGTATGCCCAGAGTTAGTGCATTCGAGGATTTCCAACTTTTGGTTTAGACCTGTGTGGTTTATAGTCGGTTCAAAGGGCGGGGATTTTTGGGTCATTATAGTCGGTATATATCAGAGCTTTGGTTAACTCAAATCTTTGGGGTACAACTCGTTAGAACTGAACAAAAGACTCATCAAAGGTAGGATTAGTAATATCCTATAAAAGAATACTCATTAGAGATAGGATCAGTAGTATCCTAGAATGAGAAAAACTCATTAGAGATGGGGTTAGAAATGCCCTAGAATGAGTTGAGAGTAACAAGTTTATAATTAACGTATTTGTGATTATATATATAATTCGATTTTAGAAAATATGATTTTTAAATATATAAAAGTTATATATATTTGAAAAGTTATTCAACTAATGGATTGATGATTGTGTGATTATTAGTTCAACTAATAAAATTATCGAAACCAAAAAAAATTATATATATAAATGAAAGTTGAGGTGATTAGTTAAATAACTTTCAGCTCCGTTCCTTTTCGAGGACGAAAAGATTTTAAGTGAGGGAGATTGCAACAACCCGGAATTTTGGAACTAATTTAAAAAATTTATTTTAGAACTTTTAGTGGATTTTAATAGTTAAAATAATTTATTTTAAATAATAACGATTAAAAATTTGTTTAAAACGAAGTTAGAACAATTTTTTTTAATTTAATGATAAATGGAGTTAGAAATAGCGCGGTAGTTTGAAAATTTGAATTCGAACTTTGATTGAATGTAAAGGATGCAAAATAAATCGGATTTTAGTGAAACCAAAAATATTTAAATCTATTTAAAAATATCTTTCCAACGAATCTGAAAAATTGAAATTTCATAGCGGGAATCAAAAGTTATGCCCGGTTTAAAATTCAGAATAGTCGCTATAGAATTTATTTATTTATTTTAATATTAAAAATTGCCATTTTACAAATGACCTCCGCTTTCGACGAAACTACTTTGGTTGGATCCGGAATGTCAAATGATTCCAATTTTTATAATTTTTGGAATTAATATGTGAGCATGGCAAAAGAAAACGTGTTTTATCAATTTGGATCGACCAGAAAATGGCCATTTTTCAAACGATCTCCAAATTCAACGAAATTAGTTTTGTTAGGACCGTATCGTCAAAACATAATTAGAATTAATTTTTCTGGAATTTTCGGAGTCAGTATGTGGCCTCGGTAATTTAAAATGTACGTTTAAATTAAATATATATTATTTTATATTTTAATTTTGATAAAAACTGATCATAACAGCCGAATTAGGTTACGAAACATGTTCCATTATGTCCGAAATGGGGGTATTTGGCCAGGGTTGACACTCGTTGGGTTCGATCTGGAGTCCGGAACGATGCAGGAGTTATATTGAAATTTATTGGAATTAAAATAAAACAAAAATACGGTATAAATACGCAATACCTAACCCTAATACACTACAATACAGACAGCCGCCTCCACTTAGAAACCGACAGCAGAAATGATCGATCGGATTTTCCTTCCTTTCAAACTTGAAATCTGTTCAACAAATATCAAAACTTCCAATGGATAAAATATTAAGCTCTATAAGATGAATCAACTCAACGGTAATGATTGATCATAGTTTGGTAATGGGCTCGAAATCAGGCCTCAAAGCCGCTGTCTTGCGAGGCGTTTCTGGGGGGCCATGGAGCGTGCGAGGTGGCTGACGTGGGGTGTGCCGGTGGAGTGGAGGATGACCATCGTCGTGGACTTGTCTGATCGACGTCAAGAGGTGCTAGGGAGGAGCGGCTGCGAGCCCTAGAGGTTGAAGATGGGTTATGTGAATACGAACGAAGAAAGGCAGCGCTTATTAAACGTAATTAAAGGGTAATTGGTTTAAAAATATTTTAATTAATTAATTATTTAATTATCAAATGGAATAATGATCATAACTTTGTCATACGGACGCAGAATCAGATGATTTCAGATGCGTCGGGTTCGTCTCGACACGATCTACACAACAGTACAGACTAGAGCTTGAACGGAGAATGTTGAAATTCAAACAAAAATCATTGTAAGATTTCTATTTTTAATAATTAATTAAAATTTGATTATTTCTCGCTATTTGAAATCCATGTATGTACGATTATAAAATTAGATCTGTGATGTTTGGATTGGAATTAGTTGATTGTGATGGATTGTGATGCTCTTGTTTAATAGATCCGGATCTACAATAGAAATTCTTTCTTTTATTTGAATCTAGAATTATTGTTAGATCTCGATTTGAAATAAAAAAATTATTTTTATTTCAGAACTATGAATAATGATTAGGTTTTATAATATGAGTTTCATCTTTTACTTAGATATATGAAAACATGGTTTTGTCAAAATTATATTTACAATAAAAATCTCATTTTTATTGTTACATGAAACATGGTCTTTGTCAAAAAATTATTTTCATTTCAATAAAAGAAATTATAATAAAAAGATTGCATTTTTATTTGTCACTTCGTTTCAATATAAAGATTATAATAAAAAGCTTTCATTTTTGTTGTCACTTTGTTCAACAAAATAAAAAGAGCAGAATAGGAAGATATGTTTTTATTGTCATTTAGTTACAATAAAAAAAAGTAGAATTAAAAGATATATTTTATTTGTCATTTAGTTACAATAAAAAGAGTAGAATGAAAAGATATATTTTTATTGTCATTTGGTTACAATAAAAAGAGTAAAATAGAAAGATATGTTTTTATTGCCAATTTTGGTCGCCATAAAAGATTGGATATTAAAGAATATATTTTTACCGTAATTTTATTACTATAAAAAGACAAGTTATAAAAGTGGAAATCAAATTTGTCACTTTTATCGAATAATGATAGTTGAAACCCAATTTGTCATTTTTGTTAAAATGTAATAGTTGAAACAAAATTTGCCATTTTGTCAAAATATAACAGTTGAAACAAAAATTAGCATTTTTGTCAAATTAGAAGTATTGAAACAAAAGGAACATTTTTGACAAATTAGAATAGTTGAATTAGAAATATACATTTTTGTCAAAATAATCATTTTTGCCAAACATGTTAGTTGAAATAAAAATAATCATTTTTTTCAAACATGTTAATTGAAACAAAATTATCATTTGTGTCAAACATGTTAATTGAAACAAAATTATCATTTGTGTCAAACATGTTAATTGAAACAAAATTATCATTTGTGTCAAACATGTTAGTTGAAACAAAATTATCATTTGTGTCAAAACATGTTAGTTGAAACAAAATTATCATTTGTGTCAAAACATACTAGTTGAAATAAAATTATCATTTGTGTCTAAACATGTTAGTTGAAACAAAATTATCATTTATGTCAAAACATGTTAGTTGAAATAAAATTAACGTTTGAGTCAAAAAGATTAGTTGGAACCAAAATTATTCATTTTTGTCAAAAAGACTAGTTGAAACAAAAATATTCGTTTTTATCAAAATAGATTAGTAGAACAAAAATATTCATTTTTGCCAAAATAGATTAGTGAAATAAAAATATTCATTTTTGTCAGAGAAGTTTGGTTGAAAACAAAAATATTCATTTTTGAAAAATATGATGGTTGAAAACAAAACATACGTTAGAATTTGTATGTTAAATAAAGAATCATTTTTATTGTTAAAACATACGTTGGAATTTGTATGTTAAATAAAGAATCATTTTTATTGTTAAAACATACGTTAGAATTTGTATGTTAAATAAAGAATCATTTTTATTGTTAAAACATACATTAGAATTTATATGTAAATTAAAGTGACATTTTATTGTTAAATTATACAATAGAATTTGTATGCAAATCAAAGTGACGTTTGTATTGTCAAATTATACATTAGATACATATAGGGAAATTTTGCGAGTAAAATACATTTTCATTTGGCATTAGGAATATAATAACATGTTTGTTATTTATCATCAACATGTCAGCGGAAATAAAATTGGTTAAATTCATTAACCAATGATTTATTTAGATGAATTGTTGTTGTCTGGAAACCCCACACAGTTATTGGGATGGTATTTGACATACACTAGTCCCAATATTTAGTTGTATGTCAATCGGTGGATTGACAGACTGCGACAAACGTTATTTATTCATTTTAATGCTCATACAGTTGTAAATTTCACTCTGGATGTGAATGGATTGTTTAATGATTATTTATCATTATTGCCGTATACATACGATGTATGAAATCCATATAACTGAAATTATATGGTAAATGATTGAGTCGCATTCCGATTTAGAATATCTTTTAAATAAAGAATATTTTAAAATAAAGAACATTGTAATATAAAGAATATCTTTACATAAAGAATCTTTTTATATAAAAGAATATTTTTTAATAATGAATATTTTGAAATAATATTCAACGAAGAATAAAATGAGTATTTCTAGGTCCGTTTTTGGATGGACACAAAAGATTAAATAAAATTCGAAAGAACTAGTTATTAACTAGGATAAATCTTTTAAATTAAGATTTAATGAAGTCTTCTAATTATTTAATATTTAATTGGAATTAAATAAAAGAATTGGATTTTGGGTTGTCGTGGATGGTATCTTAAATAACACTGTCCTTTAAACCTGTATGAAAAGAATAAATCTTTTAATTAAGATTATTAGAGTTTCCAATTATATTTGGTAATTGGAATAAAATGATATGTGAATTAGGCTTATTGTGAACTGTGTTTTAAACGACCTTTATCTTTAGCCTAATTAACAGAAAAAATATGATTTAGAATTTATAAATCTTTTTATTAAGATTTAAAAAGAAATTTTCCAAAGTCAAGTTTTTTTTCCCAATTTAATATATTAAATTGGAATTGGGTGGAAATTCGATTTGATAATAATCGAGATAGTCTTCTGTAAAAGAAGACTGTTACTATATATGGAATTTAAAAGGCTTTTCCGTTATTCCATTTATATTATCAGTCTGATACAGAAATTTATATCGATTATATACTGATTTGATTTCTGTGAAAATTCCATATTTAATGGAAGTTGATTTTGGGTTCATCGTGAACTGTGTTTTAAACGACATTGGTTCTTTTACCCAGTTAAAGATAAGATTAATTTCTTAAAAAATGAATAATCATAAAGTAATGATTTTTGATATTAAAATCAAATTGGAGTTTTAAGGAATCTTTAGAAAGAAGATTGAAGAATAAATTTAAAAGAATTTACCTTTGATAAAATTGATGGGAACCTTTCGCTAATAATATTAATATTTTATTAAAAGAATATTCTGAATTGGAATAAGGCGTATGATGTGTCTTTATAGCACTTGATTTTTGATTATAAAATACGTGAGTTATTCGGAAAGACAGGGTTTAACCTATTCGGAATAACTACTACGACGCTTAAAGTCAAAGACATTGAAGAAGGTGATCGAAGACCGGCGATTTTCACATCGAATGGGCGACTACTGATGCCCTGAACCGGGTCGCTCCTAGGAAAGGGTTAAAGTGGTAGTAGTCCAGACGTACTTGTTGATTGTCCGGATATGCGAGAACCTCTCTTCCGTATTGGACATACGTAACGAGGAATAAGGTGTCTCCGGTTTCGTTCAGACCTAGAACGGACTTGTAAATGGATGTGTATCTGACATTGGATTTCATTCCATGTGAATCAATTTCTATTTAATATATACCTGTTTAGTGGTGGAGAATTTATTCTCTTGTTTAACACCCTTCTCTGAGACGCATGAGCTCAGAGGTTATATATTGATAGTTATTGATCGCATGGCATGAATTGTCAATGTGGCATGCCAAGATGCAAATGATCGAGGCTTTTGTTGAAAAGCAGAGCCTTGTGGTTGATGATCAAAGCATAGCCTATTTCGGCATATCTTTGTGTATAACGTTACCTCGCGAGCCTCACACCCCAGTAAGAGTCAGAAACGGAACAAGGGACCCAAGAAGTGCATGCGTTTCTTTTTAGCTAGAAGTGGTATCAAGATTTTGCAAGCCCTGACATTTTACTTATGTTGATGATGGAATGAGGCGCCTTGGTTATATTGGTCGATAGTGACCAAATTATAGGTTCAACAGGACCGGGAAATGTGTGTTCAGACATAACTAATTCACTAAAGTATTTGTCGACTGGCCTTGGAGAATCCAAGGGCTCGCCAGCGTCCAAGTCCTGAGACATTGCTAGAGTGTCTTGAATCGGTAAGGAGATCGTCCCTAGCCTTGACTTATGATGGAAACCCAATTTCCAATACGACATTACGGTTTTGATTGTAAACCTATATATGGCGACATAGTAGGATGGGGTACTATGCCGTCTAGGATTGATACATTTACTTTTAAGTATTTTAAAACTGATTAGACACTAATAATAATACTAAAACATTATTTTCTACGTATCAAGCATGTTTGATTATTATAAGGTAAAACCCTATCCTCCGATTTGCGTTGCATTGTGTGATGGGACTAAGTTTTTATAATGATTTCATTTTTCTAAAAAGCATTGTGTTGTTTTGAATAAAATTTAATTAATTTATGCACTGGCAGTCCAATGGAGTAAACTCGTTCCGCGTTAGCGGCGTGGTCCTACGATTAGCTATATTGTTAGATAAGTTAGGAAAGATTTCTCATACCAGTCCCATTGATCGACGCTAGTCTATGAATTAGAAAAGCGCGACATTTAAATTAAATTCTGCAAAAATACAGGTGTGTAGCATACAGGTCGAACACAGGGAGGTGAATTAAATCAATTATTTATCTAATCTCTTGGGCGAGTTAGACAAAGCTTAGAGGTTGATTTTTTTCGCAAAGCAAAATAAAAACTGAAACTACGAATAAAAGATGCAATTAAATTCACTGCAGATTCGAATCTAATCGGATCTGTAATAAATTCAATGATTAAAATAAAATAGAACACTGGAAATAAAATTGCAGAAAAGAAATCAACAACTGAAAATAAAAACTAGGATTACCGCTGAATCTAATCAGACGGTCAATCACTAGTAAGAAAAATAGAAGCAATAGCAAATTGTGTTCTAGCAAATCTAATTGACTAGACAACACAATTTGCCATGAAAATAAAATGCAGAAACTAAAGAAAAGAAAGCTTTATTAAAACTAAAAGAGAGTACAGAAGAATGAATGATTTTTACAATGGTTACAACACATATTTATAGATGAGAATGAGAAAACCATAATTAGGTCTATGAATAAATGGGCCTCCTCATTCATGAATATCTCTTGCCTTCCTTGACTCAGCTTGATTGGAGAAAATCTGGGCATATCATGGTAAATATTTTCCATATCTCTCAATTCTCCCATGTGGCTAATTGATTGATAAAGATTGCATATAATTAATTCTTCCAAACAAGGATGCTTATTAGACTCCAAAGGCAACAAAGGATAAAATCTTCACAATGGATCTTTTCTTGGCAGCAATTCAATCAGAAATTCTTCTAATTGAAATTGAATGATTTGCATTTAATTCCATGATAAGAATATGGCTATTGCTGAAATGTTAATTGGTGCACATCATAAATACATACACATGAATATGTGTATGTATATATATAACATAACACTAATCCAAATATTCCTCAAAGCAAAGGGCCAGTGTGAACGCGCTCCGTTTCTTTGGCAAAAAGTGAGCTTGACGGGGTTCGAACTCAGGTCTCTCAGCACCAATTCCTATGCCTTTACCAGTGAGCTACTACTTCTTTTGCAATTGAAATGAATTTGATGTGAGGAAGTAGCTCTTTCTTGTAGTTGGCCTTTGATTTGAATTGAAGGAGGCAACGCTTGAAATCTGTAAAAACACATAAAAAATACCCAAAGTATCATTTATTTATTTACAAAAGATAAAGCATAAGAGTCATAAAATAAACAATTTTCAATGTCAATCAAATACCCCCACACTTATCTTTTACTCGTCCTCGAGTAAAAAGAAAATGAAAAACTAACTAGATAGGTCGCACTTTCGTGGGAAACACGATTGCATTGAGCGTATGCAACAAGCCGTTAAACCTCTAGGTGTCCCTAGTAGGACGAGTGGTGTCTCGTGAGGGTTTTCAGCGGATACTACCCACAAAATCCAACTGCAGTATGCTATGGATCTAATGAAACTACATGAATGCAAAAGACTTATGCAATTGAAAGTTGAAACAAAATTGAAAATACGACTTGTTTCAGGAAGTGGTACAACAAATTAAGTTAACAATTTCTAATCAGTTGATTTTATTTTAGATACCTCCACTTGTCACAAATTTTCAATATAAATCAAGTTTTCAAATGTTAAATTCCAGTTTGGCCAGTTAGTTCGGTCGATAACATAGTGTAGCCATGAAATAAATTCTTAGTTTGCTTGGCACAGTTTGCAAAGTGGTACTCTAATTTTCTCATGTATGGCTAGTCAAATCAATAAGGTCAAGAAGTGTTTGGTATCATCGCTTATTATTTATTCTATAAATTTTTTAAGATTTATGATTAAGTACATACACCTAACTAAAAAGACCAAGGTTTACCACCCATGCACTGCCTCGCGGACTAACGGAGAGTGGGTAAAGAGCTTGGCGGATTGTGCAGGCCGACTTTGACTTTGTCAACAACGTGTCGGTAATCCTTAGGTGTCCAATCTCATAAAATGAGACCAAGATATTCCAACGCTGACTTTGTCAACAACGTGTCGGATAGAGCTTGGCGGGTTTGCACACCAACGCTCGATATACAAGCAATGTTGGATACCCTTGGATTACTATTATTATTATTGAATTTATAAGCACAAAAAGAGAGTTACGCGAATTCAACTTAACACAACTTAGTTTTAAAGATTCGAAAAGCCAATATAAGTATTTTAAGTCCTCCACTTATTTAAACAAAGTCTACAATATAGAATAGATTTCATGGCCATCACCTAAGAATCTCCCTATGTACCGGTTACACTATTATCCCTCAAAATTAAACTTTTCATTATATTTCAAATTCGAATTTAGATGAGAGAGAAAAATACTATCAACTGGCTAAAAATTGTAAACTTATTTTGTTGTATCAATTAAAAATGAGTCGTATTTCAAAAAAAATGGCATGTTACTACAGTCTAAAATGCATGATGGTCCTATTTAAATGGATGGAAATGAAAAGAAAGAAAAAAAACGAAAAAAAAACGAAAATGAGTGAAATGCAGACTCCCCCCCACACTAGAACTAAACAGTGCCCACACTGTGAACGTTTCCTAAATTTGAAAGATCATACCCAAAGATGGATTAAATGTAAAATGATTTGTAAAACGAAATGCAATTTAACTATATGTAAGAAAGGATCATATGTACAATGATAAATGTGTTTGCGACGCAAGGATTGCCACCAACTTTTTCCCCCACACTTGGTTCTTGCCATATGAGTCCCATTCCCACTATGCCTAGGCATATTTTCTAACAAGCAAGAGTTCTTGAAAACCATATCATCTTTAAACCTAGATTTATAGTCCAGGAGATAAATATCCAGGGTCGTCCTAACATGAAGTTTTTCAACCAAGCCAGCATTCCAAAGATAGTTCATGTGTTCAACAAATTTGTAAGTGTAATTTTTCAAAAATTTGTGATCGTATATAAATTCAGTGAAATTTGAATTCTGAGTGTTGTTCAAGAGTATGTGATCACCTTTCTCATCATTAATTGACAAGGTATTTTCGACACTGACCATTTCAAGTTCGTTAAAAACCTCAAAAACAAAATTTTCAAATTCAGATTGGTGGCTTGATTCTATTTCATCCTCATTTGCCAACTCATCCTCATACAAACCAAGGAATTCATGTTCGTTAAAATCCTTTTCCAATTTTGAGTTGAAAAATTCAACATTTTTATTCTGTTCAATTTCTAGAATTTCAAGTTTCTCACAGTCTGAAAGAGGAAGATCAAAATCCAAACTTAAACATTTTTTCTGAAAAGAGCTGAAGTCCAAATCATTTGTTGAATTTTGAAAAACTTCATCAAGATGATTATTCTCAATTTCAAAAGTCGTTATTTGAAAATTTTCACCATCCGTAAGGAATTGATTATTTTCTGATTCATCGCTTGTTTGAATTTGATTTTGTTGCTCTTGTTGTTCTTTCAAAGATGTCAATAAACAAAGAAGTTCATCGGCCTTTTTATTTAGTCTTTCTTCCCTCTCTCTAAGAATGTTAAGACGATCGTTGATTTGAGAGCTCTCGTTTTGGATTTCTTGATTCTCAAAATTATAGTCCACATTAATTTCACAATCAATATTATTTCCAATGTGGTAGTTGTTTGAATTTTCAGGAAACTGACAATGATATTGGAAATTATTTTGATCATAGAAATTTTGTTCATAACCAAAACTGTTAAAATTCGAGTGAAAATTGCAATTTTGGTCATTTTCAAGATGTTGATATGGGCTATAATTTTGAAAATTTTGGTTTACAACCCCATATTGATGTGGATCAAAGTTATATTGGGATTCAAAACTATTTTCATGTGGATGTAGCCCATAGTCGAAATTGTTGAAATTTGAATTGAAATCGTCATTTCGATTATTATCATGATTTTGAAATTGTTGGTCAGTTGGAAATTTTTGAAAACTGTTGGCATTGAGCGCATGAAATTTTGGAAAATTTTGCCTCATGAGTTGTAATTCATATTCATACTCTTCAAGAGGACGTCTACTCCGATTATTATCCCACGTTTCTCTCAAGGATTTTTTTGAATCAGACATTTGAATGAAGTCAGCAGAAGACAAAAATTATTCTCACTTCAAAATAATATAAAATACTCAGTTGTGCTCTATTAATTAACTGACTCAATTGGAAGGGGGAAGAGGGTCTTATGGCCGTTCACGTATAGTGTAAAACTAAGGGATACGACCAATGTTTTACGGATAGTATGCAACCTCTTTTGCTAATAGTTCAATAAATTGAACTACTATATATCTGCGATCCAATTATACGAGACAGTCAACTTCACAAAACACCACTTTTAATTATATTATTTTGCAGCGTCTATTTTTATTGTTGAAAACAATGAGAATGAAGATTTCAGTTATGGAAATGTCAGTCCGCACCAAATTAATTCAGAAATTACAGTCACAGAAATATAAATTGCAGAATTAAATTTTTTACATTCAAGCCGCTGCCCCTGCAGAAGATTTTTACAACAATTTCTATATTTTTATTTTGCAGCAGAGCACCTGTAGAGTTAAGAGAATTTTACAGCGGGGTATGGCAGTCCGTCCAGTGCAATTGAGTAGCGTTGGCGATTTGCAAATTTGCTTGGCTTCCGAGTTTTCTTGTTTTTTTTTGCTCGAATTCTTTGCTTTTGGCCTTTGATTTGAATGAGGTTTCCTCTCTTTTTTTTTTAATAAAGAGACGCAAATAAAACAAAATAAAAATATAAACAATTGAAAGGGAGAAAACCTAAAAAGAAAAAAAAAACTAACAAAGGAAAAAAAAAGAAAAAAATATACAAACAAACAAACAAACGAACCTACTCGATTAAGCCTAAAAAAAACGTACTCTTTTTTTTTTTTTTTTTTTAAGAAAAAGAAAAGAAGTAAAATCAAAAGAAAACTACAAACTGATAAAAACCTAGAATAAAAAAATAAAAATAAAACCAAACAAAATAAATAAACTAAACTTAAAATAAAAGCTAAGCCTAACAAAAAAAATAAAAAAGTAGGGAACAAGCACTAACGCACTAAATAAAGAATTGCTCCTGGAAAGTCAATTCTCAATCAAAACGCACGCACCCAAAAATAGGCAACACAATCCAATTCTCGCCTTAATTATGCTCCTCAAACCACATTTTTTTTTTTTTTTGCTATTTGTTTTGGCCCAGTCGAACAGGCCAAAAACAAAATACAGGATATGCGCTCCCAAAATCTCTCAGAAACCAAAAATGGCAGTCCCAAAGTGTGGGGGTGTTTGTGATGGACGAGGGTGACGTGCTGATGTTGGTGGTTGTGAGAAAGGATGGTTTTGGGGAGGTTATGACTTGCTGTATTAGTTTTCGTTGGTGCAAGATATATGGATTTTTATGGGTATGCGTGAAGATGGTTTTGGTTTTGGTCTTGGTGGAAGAGAAGAAGATGTACGGAATGGCAAGAAGATGAGAAGAGATTGCTGTTGTAATTGCAAAAAGAAAAAGAATGGAAAGAAATAAAGAAATAGCAAAAGAGGGTAGTAATCAAATGACAAAGCAGAGAATTAACTACAAGGAAGAAAGAATGGAAAGTTTTCAAATTTTTTTTTTTTATATGAAAGCTATTGAAAGAGAGGTTGTAGAAACTGGGAATGAATTTGAAAAAGGGGAAAGAGTTTGAGAAATTAAATGATGAGTTTTTTTTGTTTTTGTTTTTTTTTTATTGCTTTGAAAGCAGGAAAGGAAAAAGAAATATAAAAGGAAAAATTGAAAGGGGGAAGAAATAAATGAGAAAGAAGAAGATAAAATTAAGGAAATTTGGTAAGTTTTTTTTTTATTTGGTAGATTACGGTATCATACCAAATCTAACCAATCAAGAGTTTTTCTTCTTCTATATATACAAGAAACAAAAAGAAAAGAAATAGAACACTGGAAAGAAATAATTAATTACAAGGCACAAAAGGGGAAAGATTTTAATAGAGTTTTTTTTTAAAATATATGGGAAAGAAGAAATGTAAAGATGGGAAAGAAGACCGAAAAGAGGAAAGAAATAAATGAAAATTAAAGAAATAAAATCAAGGAAACTTGACAAGTAATTTTTTTTTCTTGCTCAGTTCATGAGAGTACCAATGTAATTGATACACCACTTTACTAATCAAGATTTTTTTATATATATACAAGAAAAAAAAAAGAAAAAAAAACTAACACGAATCAGAAATTAAATAAATAATAAAATTTAATTGTTACCTCCCCGGCAACGGCGCCAAAAACTTGATCGACGCTAGTCTATGAATTAGAAAAGCGCGACATTTAATTTAAATTCTGCAAAAATACAGGTGTGTAGCATACAGGTCGAACACAGGGAGGTGAATTAAATCAATTATTTATCTAATCTCTTGGGCGAGTTAGACAAAGCTTAGAGGTTGATTTTTTTCGCAAAGCAAAATATAAACTGAAACTACGAATAAAAGATGCAATTAAATTCACTGCAGATTCGAATCTAATCGGATCTGTAATAAATTCAATGATTAAAATAAAATAGAACACTGGAAATAAAATTGCAGAAAAGAAATCAACAACTGAAAATAAAAACTAGGATTACCGCTGAATCTAATCAGACGGTCAATCACTAGTAAGAAAAATAGAAGCAATAGCAAATTGTGTTCTAGCAAATCTAATTGACTAGACAACACAATTTGCCATGAAAATAAAATGCAGAAACTAAAGAAAAGAAAGCTTTATTAAAACTAAAAGAGAGTACAGAAGAATGAATGATTTTTACAATGGTTACAACACATATTTATAGATGAGAATGAGAAAACCATAATTAGGTCTATGAATAAATGGGCCTCCTCATTCATGAATATCTCTTGCCTTCCTTGACTCAGCTTGATTGGAGAAAATCTGGGCATATCATGGTAAATATTTTCCATATCTCTCAATTCTCCCATGTGGCTAATTGATTGATAAAGATTGCATATAATTAATTCTTCCAAACAAGGATGCTTATTAGACTCCAAAGGCAACAAAGGATAAAATCTTCACAATGGATCTTTTCTTGGCAGCAATTCAATCAGAAATTCTTCTAATTGAAATTGAATGATTTGCATTTAATTCCATGATAAGAATATGGCTATTGCTGAAATGTTAATTGGTGCACATCATAAATACATACACATGAATATGTGTATGTATATATATAACATAACACTAATCCAAATATTCCTCAAAGCAAAGGGCCAGTGTGAACGCGCTCCGTTTCTTTGGCAAAAAGTGAGCTTGACGGGGTTCGAACTCAGGTCTCTCAGCACCAATTCCTATGCCTTTACCAGTGAGCTACTACTTCTTTTGCAATTGAAATGAATTTGATGTGAGGAAGTAGCTCTTTCTTGTAGTTGGCCTTTGATTTGAATTGAAGGAGGCAACGCTTGAAATCTGTAAAAACACATAAAAAATACCCAAAGTATCATTTATTTATTTATAAAAGATAAAGCATAAGAGTCATAAAATAAACACTTTTCAATGTCAATCACCCATGACTGACTTGTAATTTGTTTCACTTTGCAAACTCGGGTGCCCTCTTTTCCACACGGGCAGTCGGGTAGCTTATTTTGCAGATATATTGAGCATGATTTTGGATCGAAGCTCAAAGCTGTGTCCAGAGCATTGATAGTCTTCCACTGTGTTAGTTTATATTTCCGCTGTGCAGTGTATTACATTTACTATAAATTATATTCCGTTGTATTATTATATTCAATCTACTCTGATATATTCTGTACTCTGATGTAATATTATTATAATATTTATAAAAGTCTGCTGTTATTTGTTCTGATGTGTTGTATGCCCAGAGTTAGTACATTCGAGGATTTCCAACTTTTGGATCAGACTTACGCGGTTTATGGTCGGTTCAAAGAGCGGAGATTTTCGGGTCATTACAGAAACATTTTATTTTGAATAAGATTGGTTAACGAGTTAGATATACATATAACACATTACATAATTGTCCTGAGGAAATCCCCCCAACTTTGGTGGTTTTCAACTATTGGCTTTCAATTGATAAAGAATCACGTGCATGCCATTCCTATCCATGTCTTTCCATGATCTATGCTTATAAAAGGATCCATATAGAATTTTATTGTTGCTTTTGTCTTGAATTGACCAAAGCTTTCCACTTATCTTCTTTGTACAAGTTTTATGTTCACCATTGTCAATACTCGACGCTTGCACTGGCTTAGGCTTGTCTTTAGATCTGTTCTTCGCACTCATCCTTCTAACAAACCACCCATCCTTTCTCATCTCCTTGTCATTCTCTCTGTTGTTGGTTGTCAAAGTGTCTATAATTACAAATGATTATTAGGGATTAGAACTGGTTTTAAGTTGAAACTTTTTGGAATTTGATTTAGTCGGCATCCCGCCGTTATTAGGTTCCAATTTATTATACTTGTAGTTTGAATCAAAAAAGCCAAAATAAATTTTCTTTTTGGCAAGACTGATCTGTTTTTATACCGAACCATCCACTTTTCATTACAACAAGTAATAAAAACATGAATATAAAAGTTAGACAGATTGTCAAACTATAAAAAAGGCCTTAATAATTTTCAACAAACTATTTAGCATAAGAAAGAAAATAAAATCAAAAGCCAGTGGTTTGACTAGCGTTTAAAACATGATTACCTACTTTCATCTTCAACTAATTATATGTCAATGTATATTCGAAGCATCTATATTAGAAAACGAGAAGAAAAAATTTCAAAGGCCGTAAAATTTAATGAATGGTGATGCGACGATATTTGCATCTGACCATTATCTATACTATTTTACAAATGTAATATTTATATTATGTGTTTTACCTGATAAAATAATGGATATTCACGCTTTCATCTATGTAATGATTTATGTCGTACGTATATGTACACATACATTTTCTGCACCAAACCAACTTTCTAACTGTCATATTTTTCATTACTTATGCTTTTACAAGAATTATTAAAGACGACTATCTCAAATGGTAAGATTTTCGTATTATACATTTAGGGTGTTTGATCAGGAATTGTGCACGTGGCCTCTTAACAATGTTTTCAATTATTTTAACCAGTTTGAACAAGATGTTTGTCACTTTATGATATTTAATTGTAAAGGGGTTCAAATAAAATTTGATTACTTGAAAATGATTTATTACCGGGATCTTTATATTCGAGCGTAAGGTTGATCCCACCCACGTTAACTCACGGGTGGAAGTTTCAATAATTACAACAAGGGTGTAAGCATCTAGATAGAATCAACCAAATTGGGAATGCCTTTTCATCTAAACTAGAGGAGCCAAGCATTCCTAAGCATGAATTAATTGAGCAAAAAAAAGAAAAAGAAAAAAAAAAAAAAAAAAAAAAAAAAAAAAGGAGACGTAGATAGTCAAAAGAAATGAAGATGTGGCGTGAAAACTGAGGAGGCAAGGAACAATAAACAAGATTGCACGGATATACATCATTCAAAGCAAAAATCAAGATTATTGCAAGTTGCATTGCAACTTGCATCATAAAGAAATCCCATGCTTTTCAAAAGGAAAATTATTAACAAGTGCCGAAGGAACATGTTAAATTTTGTTAAATTACATACATATTTCATTCACTAATTGTTGATCTTTTTAGTTGTATAAGGATAATTTAGATATTTAAAATTATTATTTTTGTCTTTCGATAATAATTTATTGTTCTTAAACATCAGCCTTTGAAACACACATCAACAAAAAAAGAAGAAAATTTATAAAACAAACAAGGTACTGCGTAACTGACTTTAAAGCAATAAAAGACCAAAGACAAGCGTAAGAATATTATATGGAAACTTCATGCAAGTTGCATTTCTTTTACAACGAAGTTGACGTTAGCAGTGGCAAGTTGCACAAGCCTGACAGCTCATTCTGATCATATCAATCTACCCATTTTGGTCTCTTTATTATATTGCAACAGGATACGCGTATACCAGTAGTAACATTTAAAGCTACTCCTCGATTTAAATTTACTCATGCTTAGGTACGGTTCGGGATCCTAAACAGACCGTTTGTCAAACCGACGCGCCCGATGCGTAAGACGTGTTAGTTGAGCAATAGTCAATTTTAAACCGTTTGCCCAACGGTTCGGAATGGAGCCGTTGGGCTTCGACGTGTCGTATCTTAATGACTCCAATTCAAGCCGTTAACGTGCAATTAGATTAAGTAATTAAATTTAATTAACAAAGTTACTTTTTTTTTAAATAAACTTTAAAAATATAATAACATGTGCAAACGACATCCTTTTGAGTTGTGATTTTTCACGTTGCGATCGTATCGGAGTGTTCTACGTAATGAAGTAGGTTTGAACTGAATCGGAGTAATTTATAATTTTCCAATTTATTTATTCATTCGTGTAAATTATCGATACGTATTATTTATTAAAAACAAATAATAAATTGATTAACAATAAATCAATTAAATTATAAACCACAAATTAAAATGATCGCTTGAACCTGCAAACGCATTCACTGCTAACTAAAATACCCCATTGAAATATTCTGCTATAATCCCCAGCTTCCGTTTTACTCAAACACACTCTTTGGCTTCGTCTAAATATTAGGCCTAGTTCACTGTCTTTATTTTTATCAATCCCCGTAGATGATATTTACTGCATTACGTAAGCAAATAAACATGTTTATATGCATTACTTATGCACCAGTTTAGATTAATATCTCTTGTAAAAATCAAAATGTGTATTTCTAGTGATTTTTCCAATAATTGCCCCAAAATTCAACAAATTCATCATAATATTTTTGGTCCAGTCCCAAAAGCGATTCAATCCGATGTACTGTTTTTATAGGAAAAAAAATCATCGTATACTACTGTGTACAGATTGATACTGAATAAGACACTGAAATTAATACAAAACGCTTGAGTTTGTCAAAAACACCCAGTCTGATTTATCTGCACCCTAGTGGTTAATCACTAGTGCACGATTATTGTTTAACATTTTCCTATTGATTTTTATAACCTTGACTACAAGATATCATTGTGTAAATTATGATAAATGTTTAAATATACATTATTCACATTAATGTCGTTCACAAAATAAATTTGGTTAGATACAACCAGTTTTCTCCACGGAAAAAACAGAACCATTGGTATCAGATGCTTCAAACGACAACAACTAGTTTTTTTTTTTTTTTTTTTTTTTTTTTTTTTTTTTTTTCAATTGATATAAACAATCTCTCCCTTCTTCCTCCTTATCTCTCATCCTTCTACACCTTATCTCTCATATCCTTCTTCTCAACAAAATGCTAATATTTTTATCGATCTCGCATAATCAGATATTTATTTACACCATAATATTTTTCTGCAAATTATGTATTTTAATATTTCAACTCAGAGAGTCAAATCGACAAAAGCATTAGCGATCTCCAAAATTTATTCGGCTTCTATTGAAACTTGTTATACCCTCATATACCAAATGCGCTTCTAACAATGGTTTAAACTAAGCTATTGTTGAAAAATTTAACCAAACGGTGCTGGAAATCAATTTAAAAAGACAAAATGATTATTTAGAACCGGTAGATGACATCAAAGTTCAAAACAAATACAAAAACTTTAGGAGATGGTGAAATGGTGTTGGACGGAATCCTAATAGGCAAACTATTTCAGACCGTGATGAGTGGCAAGTGATCATGCAAAGGCATTGTGCACAAATTATTATATTTGAAATCCTTTATTAATTATTATTTTACTAGAAGGGATTTAGACATGATATTCTAAAATGTAAAAAAAAGCACTACTTGATAATTCAGATCTACAACAATAATTGTTCTACGGAACAAATGCAACAAATGCTTTATTGTCTGTTGGAAGATACTAAACCACACGTTCAAATTTGAATTCATCAACAAATGCTTTATTTTATCAAGATCTATCTCAATAGACTCTTGTGCGACAAACTCACAACATTGGTTCATCTTTTGGTATACGTAACGGTTCGAGAAAACATCGTAATGAAACCGACAATAAGACGATTGAAATCGTTAACGTCGTCTAAAACCGACAAATGAAAAAAAAAAAAGTTCTCGTACGCACAGACAGTGCAAGTTTAGCAGGAATTTTCTCAAGCTACACAGATATTGTTGCTCGCGCTGAACGTCTTACAGAAGGAGCAAAATTTAATTTTAACTGAAGCATTATACATTGTTACGCATAATGCAAATTTATTCAATACTATTAACGATGATGATGTGCAAGATTGGTTGTCATATACGACATATCAAGAACATGTTTCTACAAACTACAAATATTTTCCAATCTAAGGTTGCGATGGAAATAAATAGGATTGTAACTTTAACTTTATTTTTGTTGCATTACTTCTGCATTTTACTAGTATATCTATTATTAATGTTCTTTAAATTAGAAATCACAAATTAAAATATTTCGTTTAAATGTTCTGTTTGAAGTCGTGAACGCATACCCTTTTTGATTTTCTAAGTCTACTTAAATACTGCAAATCAACCGTTAGCATTTCATATTGTTCATATAAGACTGGTCAAGAGTAGCAAAAATGATGATCGGAAGCTGAGGTACGATAACAAATAGATAACGCTAAAAGTAGAAAAATGAAAGCCTCAAAAACACATTGTCCAAAAAAGCGGTATTGTTTTTTACGATTCTAATTTTCATGTGTAAATTATGATTGATTGCATGACTAACCCACGGAAATTACGATTCAATGATTCAAATTAAAGAACCGCTACAGCGCTAGCTCAAGCAAATTTGTCATGCTAATCAGACAAATCAAAATCCAAATGCAAATAAAATTAAAAATAAAAAAAAAACAGAAAATTAATTGAAGAAAAAAAAAATTTCTTCCTTACAACGATCTCTGTTTTCATTTTAATTGAATCCAAATGGATAAAAATTTCGTGTTCATCGTGAACATCCAAAATCAAGCATTTCGAATTATACACATTCCACTCCTCGCAACCAACAACAAAAGTAATTAGAAGTTCCTATTACCCAAAAAAAACCTCACATTCCATCATCTTCGACCCCTTTTCAAATCGCAAAACGACTACTCCACCCTGCCTCTTTTAGCGATCTTCTCCACCGTCTGCGCCAAGCTCTGCAGGTTGCACCTCACGATCGTATCAACAAACACACACGTGTCCTCCTTCGAGTTCCCCTCCGGCACATCGACCACGTAGCTCTCCACCACGGCGGTGTCGTCACCGCACTTGTGCAGCGTGGTCACAGATCTGTAATTCGTGAGCCGATGCTCGCCTCCGACGACCCTAAAGCTGAGCACGTGCTCGTCGTCGTCGAAGATCTCGAGCCTCTCCGTGCTGCTGACGGCGGGGATGCCGGAAACGAGGCGGAGCTCGCGGAGGGACCCGACCGCGTTGACGGTTGGGGTGATGACGTGGCACGACTTGACGAAGTGCTTGTACGACTGCGGGTTGTCGAACTGACGGACGACGGCCCACACGGTCTGTAGAGGGGCGGCAATGGTCTGGACCACGGTAGATGAGCACTCGTTTGGGCCAACGGCGTGCGTGTGCAGACTCCTCGCTGATGTGGGGATCTTTGATTGGTTGGTGCTTTTCTGGGTGCAGATTTGGTGCTGTTGGCTGCCGCGGCGGTGATCTGAGGAGATATAGGTCATTTTTTTTATCTCTCTTTCCCTTATTTTATGTGCTTTTTATTGTGAGAGAAAGCTGAGAGAGGGGCTTATATAATAATGAGGTGGAAAGCTGTGGATTTGCCTATGGAGTTTGGGAAGATGCAAGTTGTGTAGGGGTGGTGGGATTTTATTTAATTTTTGCAAATTGCATTTTTGTTTAAAATTTTATGTGGAAGGTTGGCCTTGTTCCAACATTATTTAGCAGGAAAATGGATTTTTCTATTAAACCAAAGTAGTATCAGTGCCACCATTGTAGGGATTTGCTTTTATTAAAAATTTGTTTTGGTTGACTTAAAAATTTTCTGATGGTTAAAACTATCCAGCTGAGCAAATGTACCCATCATTTTTGCCGGTCTTATTATGACGTACTGTAAACTGATTTTTTTTTCTTTTTTATTCTTTCTCATACGGTGTATTTTTTAAATTTTAGTTGTGGTAGAGCCATAAGCAGGGCTAGTTGCAAAAGAAGTGGATTAAACTCGTTCAGGATATCATCTAGATAAAAGGCCATGACGTCCCACCTAAACATGGACATTGGACAGTTCTTCAATTGCACAGACATGATTTTGATATATAACATAACCAGTGCTTGTGTATTATATATGGAATGCTAATAAAGATTAGTTGCAACAATCGGGTCAGTCAACCATGTCATCTTATTAACCATGCGACCATACGCAACCTAGGATGGCCAGCCTTCGATAAATTTTGGGTGCGTTTTATATGAATGCGAATGAGGTATTTGAGCGTGGCACGTTAGCGAACGAAGAATGCGTTTTATATGAATATTTATAACTTGAAATTTTAAATCTTAAAATTTAATATGAAATTTAATTGATTTGAAGTTTAATTATAAGTCTATTTAATTTAGAACGATAACAAGAAATTATTATCGATGCATTTGTGTAACGGCCCGTGTTCTACATATTGGAGGACCATATGATACTTATATTATTTTCATACGAGGTCATATGGTTGCATAGTCATTTCTTACTCTTACTATTTTATAGAATTTTAATGTGACCATTTTACCCATGGTGGATCGTGTTTTAATTATAACTTTTGATTCGTAAGGAATTTAGATTTGAACCACTTTCACTGGGTTCAGATGATTGTTTCTCATTCTACAGAGTGCTCACGTTAAGCAAACTGACTTATCGTTTGACATGAATGACTGAAATATGGTTCAGAGAGGATTAAACAGCTCAAATGGGCCATTAGTGGTTAGGTCCAATCGAGATTTTTTGTGGGGGCGAAATGAGTAGGAGAACATTATCCTATCATATCACAACTTCCAAAATAAGGCCCTACACCCAATAATGGCTTTCCACTTCCTTACCATAATTAGCCAAATAACGATATTAAATGAAGAATAAGTTAAATCAACATCAAACCAAAATTAAATCTGTTGCAATACACGGGAATCCTCGCCAAAACTTCTTCAACTTGGATCTAAGACATTTTGGATGATTAAGGTGTGTAAATAGTATTTTTACTCACTAAATATGGTAGATTAGCATGTAAACACCTTATAAAAGTATGGAAAAAAGCTTATAAATCATTATTAATCATATAATCACATATATGCAAGTTTGGAATGATTTGGATAAGATTTATGAAACTTGAAATTTATGGAAGGATTAGGAATTGTCATATGAACATGGGTTTTGAGTGGTTTACTGTACTTTGTAGATCTAAATGTTGCTGGAGTATGGTATGTATTGACGCCAAAAAATGTTGCCAACACTCAAGATTCTTAATTACTTAAGAATACGGTTTCGCGTAAGGAAAAGTAAGCGCAGAAGAGCAATAAAACAGTAAATGACATTTGAGATTTATAGTGGTTCGGTCCCGTGAGTGGCATACGTCCATTTTGGAAGAGTTGTTGATATTTTATTGACAACAATGATTTACAAACTGCAAGCCCCTTCTAGGCATTTAATTACAAGTATTTTCATGTAATTTGGAGTCATGGTCCTCATATGTGATTGTAAGGAAAAAGTCTATTTTGTCCTTCTTCCTCAAAGCAAAGATGGCATTAGAGGGGTCTCTTGGAGCTCTAGGGAAGATGTCAAATCAGCAATTTTCCAACCCTTGTAACAAATGAGCTTGGGGTTATTTATACTGAAGTGGTTAGGTGGGAGTAGGTTGGATTTAAGGTACACATATCAGAAAATCGCATCCCAGAGCAACACACAACTGAAATTCGCATCACCCCAGGTCGAAAGGAGGAAAATCGCATCCCCATGTGGGATGCGATTCTCGCATCCTAAGTGATGCGGAGATCGTATCCCAAAGGGGTGTGATGCGACTTGGGAAGGTGGGCTCCCTGTCCATGCGTGCACACAACCATCGTATCCCAATGATGCGCTAACATCGCATCAGGAGGGTGCGATGTCATCGCATCAGTAGGATGTGATGATGTCGCAACCCATACTAGAGATTGTGGAATGGATCGTTAAGGCAAAACTAACACTAGAGGGGGTGAATAGTGTTTTTGAGAATTCAAACAAAATTTAAAACTTATATGATCTACTGTATGAATCACACACCACAAAAACAATCACAGACACAAAATCAAACACAAACACAAAAATAAACAGAAATAAAATGCAGAAAAGGAAAGAACATACCAGATTTTATACTGGTTCGGAATTGTTCCTACGTCCAGTCCCACGCAAAGCTGGATTGCGCAGAGTTTTATTACTATATCAATATTTGATTGTACCCCTTGATTTCACAGCTACAAAGTTAACACCACTCGCGTTCCTTGGTTTCATGGCAACAAGGAAAAGACCGATTTTGTTCCTTGATTTCACGGCTACAACGAAAACACCGATTCCCTAACACTTCCCAAACAATTACAATAGCCTTATAACTCTTTGATAACACTTCGATTCAGAGAGTAATGAGTAGAGAGTGAGAAGAGAAGAAGTTTTATATAAATAGATTTGAATTCGACAGAGTATAAGTGTAAAAATCATAAAAATGAGAAAATATAATAGTATAAAGAAAGGAGATGAAGATGGAGAATAAGAATGATGAAAAAAAATTCGAAATCAGCCCCTATTTATAAGATTTGAAAGGTTGCAACGCTTCTGGGACGTTACAAATAGTGAAAAGACACTTCCTTTCGATTTTGAAAAAAATGACAGTTATATGTCGACATAAGCAATAATGTATGTCGACATAACCTAGTTCAAAATTGATTTTTAAGCATTTTTTCAAGTGTTTTGATATATATATATATACATATATATATGTATATATGTATAATATATATAATTCTAGATATTCTTGAATTAAAACATAGTGCTATAATTAAGTATTATAAAGTGGGAAATCATATGAAAACATAAATATAAGATATATGAACATATTTATAAAATTATAGAGTTTAAAACTAGTGGAAAATAGGGAGAAGGGCAAACTTAATAAAAAATTGATGAATAGTATGGAGAGTTTAGAATTTAGCGAGAAGGACAATTGTTAGTGTAAATGGGGAAAGGATAGCGGGGCCCCTGAATTCCACTTTTGGTGCAAATGTGTCATTCTCCCTAATTTTGAAACTTTCCATATTTTTCCCTAATTCTTTTGCAAAGTTTGTCCTTTAAAAGAAAATCCTCTTAAAACTATATAAATATAAAATATATATAATATATAAAACTTAAACTATAAAATTTGATTTTAAAATCAAAAGTAAAGTAAAGAAAGTAAAATAGATTAGATAGAGACTGAAGATAGAATTTGAAAATAGAAATTGAAAAACAGAATTTGAATTTGAACCTGGAGTGTTATTCAGAGTCTTACATAAACTAGACTCTGTTACTATATTTATCTTGAACTCTTGAAATCTTGATTACTTATAAGTCTTGAATCATCTCTGAATTCTGCATCTCTAATATCTTTAAACTGTACAGTCTTCAGTAATAATTTCTGTATATAAATCATGCATATGTGTGTGTGTGTGTGTGTGTGTATATATATATTCTAGAAAAAAGTGTTAGTATATACTTTATAATTAATTAATATTGAAATAAGGTTATGGTCTGTCAATAGGTTGATGCGAAGCTATTTGATCCTTGTGTACAGGGATGTTTAGACCAAGTTAAACTGCTCTTGCCTTCTGATGTTGCGGGAAATGAGGGGTTGTGTGTTAGAAAATGGAAGGAAGTAATGACAGTTATTGATTGGGTAGATATGCAAAACGCTGAGATGGATAATCATGTTGTTTTTTCTCCCTTAGTAGCAAAATCTGTTACATATAAGGACGATGGTGTTGAGTGGCAGGTGGCTGAAGACATTAGTCTTTTTAACAGTTTTAGGTTATTGGAGGTTCATGGAGATGGTGAGGAGAATTCTGCGGATAATGCTGGTTTTGATATAGAGACTATGGATAAGGGGTATAGCTTAATTTCTGGAAATGAGACAGAGCGTTTGGGTTCTGGTTTAGTGAAGTCAATGTCTAATGTGGTCACAAAGGTGGACTTTTCCGATGCTGCAAGGACAAATGGCCGAGAAGAGATGGGAGTGATCAGGTTGGTTTGGCAAACAGTATTAAAGGGAAAGTGGGGTTGGGATGCAGTAATAATGCACGGATCAGTGGTAATCTTCTTGGGGTGGTTATGCCTAATTATGCAGGTGCACTGCTTTCGGGTTATAATTACAGCTTTTATAAGGATAAAGGTAGATAGAGTAATTCTGGTTTGAAGTTTAAGCGTAGACTGTCTGCTAATAAGTGGAATATTATTGGTGGAAGGAATGAAAAAATATTTGTCAGTAATGTATTTTGCAATCGTATGGATAGTGTTGGTAATGTTGTTAGTTTGGAGGAAGAGCGGGGTAGGATTGATGGAGTTTTAGTCAGTTTTGCTGATGACAGGTTGGGAGAGTGGGATAGTGGAGTTTTTTCAGAGCAGTATACTTTGGTTGATGGGAAGTTGCGTGATTCTATCATGGGGTTGAGAAGCTGTAAGATAATGTTTGATAACTTTGGTTGCACTTTGCTATTGGGGAAGATGGGATTGAAAATCTCATCATTGCAGTTGAGACCTTGTTTTCATGTATCTCAACATTGCAGTGAGTTGATTATTCCAGCGATGGATTGTCTTAGTCAGGTTGGAGTCATGGCAGTGGTTGATTTGGTAGAGGATAGTAGTGAGCCGGCTACTTGTTGCGATGTGGGCACTGCATTGACTAGAAAGAATAGACGTCTAAAGGGAACTCCCTGTATTGGATTGGTCCATCGCAGTGCAAGGATAAGAGCTAACGTTTCTTCTTATGATGGTAGGTTCCCGAATTCGAGCGATAGTAGTAGCACATCGAATTCGGGCCGTCTTGTGTTTATGGTAGCGAATATTTACCATTTGCTTTAGGTAGCCTTCCTAGTAGTCAGTTTTTTCAGTTAGCCGAGGATACGGCTTTTAGTTTTTTAGATATTGAGTTAGACGCAGATTTCATTAGAAGTAGAGAATTAGAGAGAGTTTATTCATTTAGATGTTGAGACTAGTTAGCTGGAACATTAGGGGCCTAAATGAGCCTAAAAAGTGCGATAAAATTAGATCATTTTTGAAGATTATCATATTGATATTGCATGGCTGCAGGAAATGAAAATTGATAACCCTGATATTAGTTTTTATGAGGATAGGTGGATCTGACTTTCGTAATTGGGCTTGTCTTCCGGCCATTGGGAGTGTCGGAGGATTGATGATTGGTTGGAGAGACAATCAATTTATGCTTATTCAGGAGATTTCGAAACTGCAGTTCTTGCATATCATATTGGCCTCCCTTATAGACAATAGTATTTTGGGTATATCTAATGTGTATGGGCCTCACACAAAAATAGAGAGGAGAATTTTATGGGATGAATGTACTGTTTTCAGGAATCTTATCCCAAATCATTGGATTGTAGGGGAAGATTTCAATGTCACTAGATTTTGGGTGAGACATCGCCTCGAGAAGGTGATTTCTCTGATATGGAGGTATTCAATGATTTCATTTTAGATAATAATTTGATTGAGAATCCTCTTAATAATAGATCGTTTACATAGTCTGATGTGAGAGATAGTCCATCTTTTGCATTATTAGACAGATTTTTTTATTTGTAATAAGGTAGAGGATAGGTTTTCTATTTGTAGAGTCAAAGGTTTGCCTTTTTTATATTCAGACCATTGTCCCATCATTCTTTCATCGACTCGAATATTTCCATTAGTAACAATTTCAAATTTGAGAAGATGTGGCTGTTAGATTCTAATTTTATTAATTTAGCTACTGTAAAGTGGAACTCTTTATTTATTTTAATAATTTGTATAATGGTAATTCTGCTAAGATTTTTGTTGCGAAGTTAGGTAAATTAAGATTTTTTTCTCAAGCGTTGGAATAAGTATATTTTTGGTTAGAATTAGGAAAAACAAGATCGATTATGTGTGAGATGATAGATATAGACAAGATTAGTGAATCCAGGATTCTTAATTCCAATGAGAGGGATAAATTTTGCAACCTTAGGCATGATCTTAAGTTGATATTGGAAAAAGAATAGGTCATGTGGAAGCAAAGGGCCCGAGTTCAATGGATTAAGGCAAGGGATAATAACACGAAATTTTTCCATAGTGTGGCTAATAAGAGGAGACGTAGTAATTTGATCCATTCTATTTTTGTTAATTATGTGGAATTGTCTGTTCAAAGTGATTTAAATGAGGCATTTACTAAGTATTATAAACATATTTTTGGTTCTAAGATTAAGAGAAGGTTCAATGTTAGTTGGAATGACATTTATCCTTTTGTTGCTTAGATGGATTTGGTAGGTTTAGATAAGCCTTTCTCAGAGCCGGAGATTTGGAAGGCTATTAATGATATGCCTAGTGACAAAGCTTCTGGTCCAGATGGTTTTTCTATTCATTTTTATAAGCAATTTTGGGAGGTTTTGAAATTTGATATTATCAATTTATTTAATGATTTTTATAATAGGAATTTGCGTTTAAGTAGCTTTAACTTTGCTAATGTTATCCTCATTCATAAGAAATTAGGCGCTAATACTTTAAAGGATTTTAGGCCTATATCCTTAATCAATAGTTCGGTTAAAATTATTACCAAAGTCCTAGCGAATATGCTTAGTATCAAGATAAACGATCTAATTGATTATTCCCAAACTGCCTTTATAAAAGGCAGGAACATAGTTAATGGAGTGGCTGTTGTTCTAGAGTATATTAATGTTTGTTGTAAAAATAATTTTTCTTGTGCTATTTTGAAAATTGATTTTGAAAAGGCTTTCGATTTAGTTGACTAGGATTTTATTTGCGAATTATGTTTAGCTTGGGGCTTTTGTGTTAGATGGATCAATTGGATCATGCTTTTGCTTAAATCTAGTTGTTCTAATATTGTAGTCAATGGGGTTATTGGTAAGAAAATTCAATCTAAAAGAGGTCTTAGACAAGGTGATCCCCTGTCGCCTCTTCTGTTTAATCTCGTTGTTGATGTTTTCTCTAAAATTATTAAGAGAGCTGTGAGATTAGGTCTTGGGATTTATTGGTAGTAAGGTTTTTAGAAATGATTTATCAATTCTTCAATTTGCAGATGATACATTATTATTTTCCTCTTACTTACCCAAGCATATTATAGCTCTGAAGTTTATTCTTTATTGTTTTGAGATGCTTTCTAGTCCCAGAATCAATTTTGATAAGAGTTCAATTATGGTTCTTAATGATTTTGACAATGTCGAGAATCAAGTTGCTGACACCTTAAACTGTTCCATTATGAAATTTCCTTTTGATTATTTGGGTATTAAAATTAGACCTTCAAGACTTAAGCATGAAGATTGTCTAGTTATTATAGATAAGATCAATAATAGATTATCTAGGTGGAATAGCAGATTTTTGTCAAGAGATGGTAGATTAGTTCTCGTCAACTCTGTGTTATCTGCTATTCCGACTTATTGGATGGTCCTTCATCGATTTCCTCATTGGTTAGTTGAGAATGTCGAAAGAATTAGGTGTAATTTCCTATGGAGTGGAGATAACATTTGTTGGGGTTATAAATGTTTAGTTAATTGGGAAATTTTCTGTAGATCCAAGAAGGATGGGGGGGGGGGTCTAGGGATCGTCAATTTATATAATTTTAACTCTTCCTTATTAGCCAAATGGTTATGGAAATTTAGGAGCCCTGTAGTGACAGCTACTTGGAAGAAAATAGTTTCTAAATTTTATTATGTTGGAGGCAAAGTTATAGTCGATTCTAGTTATAGTTAGATTAGTAGATTGTCTTATTTTTGGAATTCTACATTGAAATGTTTTGATTTTTTTAATTTAGGCTGTAAGCTGACTGTTCATTCGGGGAATATTACATTTTTTGCCATGATTCTTGATCTCTCGAGTGCCCCTTAAAATAGAATTTCGAGAGCTCTTTGAGAATTATTTCTTTAAAAATTCTTTGATTGTTGATGTTTATAATGATAGTTTAGATCCCCCCGGGATTTTGCTTTTAATAATATTTTAGAAGGGACAGTGTTCAGGCAATTTGCCTTATTGCAAGCTAAGTTATCTTTGTACCATTTGGATAATAATGGTGATAACGTATATTGGGGTCTTGATAAGAGTCTTCAGTATACTTCTAAATCTATGTATAAGTTTCTTAATTTTTCTGGTGTTTCTATGTTTTTATTTAAGTTTCTTTGAAGACTAATTCTCCGCCGAAAGCAAAATTTCTTATGTGGTTGATTATTCATAAGAAACTCAATACAGTTGAGCAATGAAAGAAGAAAAATATTATTTTTGATGTCAAGTGTTGTTTTTGTAGTATCTTGGATGAGAATGTTGATCATTTATTTTTCTCTTGCTCTATTACCAATTATATTTTAAATATGGTTGTTAGAATCTTTGTTTTTAACTGTTCCAATTCCTTTAGTAACTATGATTATTACTGGAATTGTTTTAGATTTGTCTTAGATTTCAAACATAGGTATGTCTTGGATTCTTTAATTACTGATATTAGTTGGTTCATTTGGTTGGAGAGAAATCAGAGATTGATTCATTCTAATTATGTCTCTATAGATAAATTAATCATTAGGATTATTTCTTTTAGTTTGGATTGGATGTCTAACCCTCACTATAAGTTATACGGAGATTCTCAATTTGAGAGATATTTGTTTAAGGTTAGAATTAATTTGAGTTTGTTTATTATATTAAATCAGTATTTTAGTCATAATAGAATTTGAATCTGTTATTGATTTCTGTTTTTTGAGTTTCTTGTGTCTCAGTTTTTCTATGTTTTCTTTCTTTCTCGCATATACATACATACACACACACACACACACATATATATATATATATATATATATATGGATATATAAATATATATATTTCTTAGACACACACACACACACATTCTCTCTCTCTCTCTCATATGTATATATTTGTGATGGTAGCTTATGGTTTGGCTAGTCTCTTTCAGGTCACAAGTTGTTTTTAGCTGATGATCTTATTGGAGAGCTGTGTTTGGTTTGCGGAAGATATATGCTTTGGAGTTTTTTTTCGAGTGCAGTTTTGGAGAGTTTATTTATGATGTTTTGTTCTCTTGTATTTTTTTGTGTTGTTTGGAGTGACTTGTGGTATATGTAGGTGTAGATATACTTCACTATCGGGTGTTGGCCATGCCAGAACTTGATACTGAAGTATGATGTGCGATGGTTTATCCGGAGCTCGTCTATCTACTATTATATACATACATATAGTCACAACTGGTGTAGTTTTTTTGGTTACCTTTCAGTCTTGTAGTCAGTTATTGTAGACTATTTCTCTCTCTCTCTCTCTCTCTCTCTCTCTCTATATATATATATATATATATATATATATATATATATATATATATATATTGTGTGTGTGTGTGCACGCGCGCTCTCTTCTTTGTTGAAGATCACACATTTTTTTTTTCAAAAAACCTTAGGTTATAACATATCATACCTGTAGATAATGATCCTTCTAACACTCCCCCTGTCTATATGTATCCTATAAACTAATTCTCTATATTTTATAATTTCTCCCTCTTCGGCATTATCAAAAAGAAATTCTAAAACTACTCCCTCTAAATCCTACAACTATCTAAATAGTCAAAGTAAAGTACTCCCCCTGAGTCCTAAATCTAGCTAAAGTATTCCTCCTTAATCCTAAATAAATATATATAATCCTTATAGTAACTCCTCCTAAATTTACAATAATCAATACTAATTATATAAACAAGCCAATCCCGTCCAAATAACATAATTATTTACAAACCAAATCAAGCACACCACACCGTATGTTTAATATATACAAGGTTTAAGTCATAGAATCCAAATCCAACAAATTCAAACAAATCAAACATATCAATCATACCAAGCAATTAAATGTTTCTTGGGACTTCTACCCAACTGTCTTCTCCAAAGATTGGATCTTTCTTGATGACCTCCAAATCTTCATCTTCTTTGGTTGGTGGTGCCTTAGCAAGATTATTATCTTCATCTCTGAAAAGAGAGGAGATTAGCCACCGAATTGCATCAAAATGCTTCTCTTGCTAATCAAACATATTTATTTGGCTTAATTCAAGATGGCGCTGGTTTCCTAGAATTATAGAAAGGATATTCTTGAAGGAATTCAACGTTTCTTCAAGATTTTCACGTAGATTATGAATTGGATTTACCATAGATTTGATAATAAATGAATAGAGAAGAAGGAGAATGGAATAATGAATTTTTCTGGAAGAAATAGGCTTGGATAGGGTTTGAAATTCGTTGGATTTTGAATGAATATGAGTTAGTTATTTGATTTTAAAATTTGAAAAGTTTTGAAAATCTGGCAGTTATATGTCGACATATACAATTATGTATGTCGACATATCCTATTAAAATTTTTGCCATAAATAAAAATCCATTCATTACTTCATGAAAAGAAAATACATCCAACTAATTAAGACACACTAAATACGAGATTCGAGAGCAAATATAAGCAAATACATAAAGATAAATTAAACTGGATAGGCTAGTTTTTAGCAGATGATAATAAAGAAGATGAGATTCCAAGCTTTCTTCCTATCTTGACCATGAACTTGGTTATTTTGGAAAAGTTCTTTTTTAGCTTCTTTTGATTGTTGACAATCTTCACTTGATTTTGAACAATCAACTCTTGGGAAATGAGTATAGTGTTAGTTGGACATTCAACACTTTCTAAAGAAGTTTTTTTCTTCTTCGACTTCCATAGGTGCTTGTTCTTGTTGCATTCGAGCTTGTTTGGCTTTGAATGTCTCATATGGTTTGAAAGTGAGAGAAATTTGCATGAGATGTATGTTTGAGGAGTCAAAACACTTTCCTTGGCACAAATTCTTTTCCATGAAGATCAACTCCAAAGTATTTGAAAATGCAAGTGAGATAAACACCATAGTAGAGAGTGTTTTCTCTTGATGACATTGCTATGGGCTTGATTTCTTTAAGATCATGTCGGCCCAATTGATGTTATAGTCACCCATAATAACAAAGAGGAATTTTTGGACTTTGAGAGTTGGATTATTAAAGTTTCCAGAACGAGAAGTGATGGTATGTTGGAGGAGAAGGTTGATAATTCTTGTTTTTGGATGGAAAAAGTGATTTTTGAAATCCATTTGAGCATCGATTTCGAATATGTCGCGATAAGTCTCTAAATCGGTTTCATCGATAGTGAAATCCGAAAAATCCGAGCCTATGCTTCTACGATTTAAGATATTGCCCAAGACTTTGGCATCAAGAACAATTTTGTGCCTTTGACGCTACTCCAAATTTGGTCTTCATTGCCTTTGTAAAATCCGCGATTAAGATTCACATAGAACATCTTGACAAGCTTAGGATAACACACTTCGTCATTATCCCGTGAGTCAATTAGACTCAAGACTTCATTATGTTGAAAGAGAGAGATAATATCAAAAGAAGGAAAGTCTCCAAAGATGGCGAAAGCCCCCGTATTAACTTTAGCATTTGCTACATAGCTAACATATGTTTTGATAGCTTCTTTGTGATTATGAAGATAACCTTTGATGGTATTGGTTAACTTTAAGTTCTGAGATGAGCTTAAGGAAGCCATTGGATTGATAGTTTTAAAGAGAATAGATATGAAGAATATTATTTTGAATTGTGAATGAAAGGTAGAGAGAATAAGTGTATACATAGAATTGAATAGGCACAACTTTTCAGAAGTCAACGACACCTTTTCAGACCTTGGGAGTTGAAGGGAAGTTTGAAAGTTTAAACCTTTGAAATTCAAAATTTAAATTTCAAATTACTGGTCAGATATGTTGACATATAGACATATGTACCTATTTTCAAAGGAAATTAGATTTTTGTGAAATGTGATTTAAATTATCGATTTATATTTCAAGTTAAACAATTTCCTGAAATAATTCTAATCCTAACACACATCAAAAAAAAATGATTATTTTATTTATTATTATATTATTATTTTGAATTTGAAAATTCAAATTTCAAATTTGAACTTCAAATTTCAAGTTTGAATTTTAAATTTTTAATTCAAAATAAAGCAAACAAACAAAGCAACCATCCAACCAAAGAAAATTTAAAAATTAATTAAGGCATACATGGTTTTTAGATCATTTTCTTCAAAATTTTCTGAATTCTGAATTGTCGAAAAGCACTTATTTGAATTTTCGATTTCTGGCTCTTTATCACTTGATGATGAATCTGAATTATTTAACGTTGCTGCGTATGCTTTCTTTCTCTTCCTTGATGAATTGTTATATTCCGTTTATTGAGTTAATTTGTCTGGATATGGACACATTCTCCTTATATGGCCTGCTTTATTGTAGTTATAACATCGATCTCATCATTTCTTCTTGAATTTCCTTGGTTATTATTTTGGAAATAACTTTTCTTTCTATATTTCGGAAATCTTCTAAAATGTCTTGTCATTAGGGTTGTTTCTTCATCGTCTTCACTACTTGAGTCAGAGTCATTTGTTGTTGCTTTAAATGCAATGGATTTCTTCTCAGTTGTCCTGTTTTCCTTTCTTTTCTGTAATTGGACTTCAAAAGACATCAGATTTCCGATTAACTCCTCAATCTTCATTTCACTGACATTATTGGCTTCTTCAATTGCCAAAGTTTTCCGATCCCATTCTGGAGCCAATGAACTCAATATTTTTATGACTTGATCTTCTTCAGAATAAGTTTTTCCAAGTGATGTTAATGAATGCACTATCTCTTGAAATCTGCAATACATATCGGAGATGGACTCAATCTCATTCATTTTGAATAACTCAAATTGATTAACTAATATTGATATCTTAATTTGTTTAACTTTACTAGTTCCTTTATTAGTAATTTGTAAAGTTCTCCAAATTTCATAAGTAGTTTTACATATTGACACTCTATTAAACTCATTCCTATCTAATGAACAAAATAACATATTCATGGCTTTAGAATTGCTTTGTGCAACAGCCTTTTGTTCATTTTTCCATTGTGAAAAAGTAGTTGTGGATTGACAAACTCATTTTGTGTACTATTCCATGTGTGTAATCATACTGATTGTAAATATATTTTCATTCTACATGCCCAATATGATTAATTACTACCATTAAAGAGTGGTGGTCTAACAGTGGACTGGCCCTCTACAAAAGAACTATTATTGCTACTAGTGTTGGTTGCCATTATAACTATTTTTAAAAATCAGATTATGAACTTTTTGAAAGACCTTGCTCTGATACCATTTGTTAGGGATTGTGGAATGGATCGTTAAGGCAAAACTAATATTAGAGGGGGGGGGGGGTGGTGAATAGTAGGGCTGTCAATTTCCTACCCGACCCGAAACCCACACTGAAATTAGCAGGTTAACCCGACCCGTTTAGTTAGCGGGTCATTTTCGGGTCTACCCGAATTTGACCCGTTTGTAAACGGGTGGGTTTAGGGTTGACCCGCTAACCCGATTTTGACCCGCCAAACCCGATTATATATTGTATCTCTTCCATACTATTAGTGTTTTATGTATACTATTAGTGTTAGTCTTTTATGTATGCAGTAATCAGTATGCTTGTATATGTAAGCTGTTATATTTTACCAATTTATTCTTATATGTTGTTAGTTATATTTTACTTATAACAACTATATCTCTTGCATACTGGTAGTCTTTAATTTATGCAATATGGGAATATATACTTATGTATAGAAAATGATTTTTGAATATGGGGATTTCATGCTTTATATATGTGTTGTCTGTTGGTGACTTTGCAACTTGTTGCATGTTGGTGATTATATAACAATGTGCATGTTGGTGATTTGGCTCTTTTGTTGCCTATATTAGTAGCTATCAATGGGTCAAACAGGTAAACCCGACCCAATACGACCCATTTAGTTAAACGGGTTACGCGGGTCGGGTCGGGTCAACCCGTTTATAAATGGGTCGGGTTAGGGTTGGGAAAATATGACCCGTTTAATAAACGGGTTGACCCGACCCGTTTATAAATCAACCCGAACCCGATTTGACCCGACCCGAACCCGACCCGACCCGACCCATTGACAGCCCTAGTGAATAGTGGTTCTAAGAATTTAAACAAAATCCAAAACTTATATGATCTACTATATGAATCACACACTATAGAAACAATCACAGACATAGAATCAAACACAAAAATAAATAGAAATAAAATGCAGAGAAGGAATAACACATCGGATTTTATACTGGTTCCTCCTACGTCCAGTCCCACACAACACTAGATTGCACAAATTTTTATTACTATATCGATATCCAATTACACCCCTTGATTTCACGGCTACAAGGGTAACACCACTCCCGTTCCTTGATTTCATGGCAACAAGGAAAACACTAATTCTGTTCCTTGATTTCATGGCTAAAGGAAACCACCGATTCCCAAACGCTTCCCAAACAATTAAAATAGCCTTATAACTCTTTAATATCACTTCGATTCAGAGAGTAATGAGTAGAGAGGTAGAAGAGAAGAAGTTTTATATAAATAGAATTGAATTCGGCAGAGTATAAGTGTAGAAATCATAAAAATGACAAAATATAATGATGTAAAGAAAGGAGATGAAGATGGGGAAGAAGGATAATAAAAAAATCGAAATCATCCCCTATTTATAGGATTTGAAAGGTTGCATTGCTTCTGGAACGTTACAAATAGGAAAAGTCACTTCCTTTAAATTTTGAAAAAAATGACAGTTATATGTCGACATAGGCAATAATGTATGTCAACATAACCTAGTTCAAAATTGATTTTTTAGCATTTTTTCAAGTGTTTATATATATAATTCTGGAAATTCTTGAATTAAAACACAATGTTATAAATAAGTATTATAAAGTGGGAAATTATATGAAAACATATATATAAGATATATGAACATATTTATAAAATTATAGAGTTTAAAACTATGTAAATATAAAGTATATAAAGTGTATATAATATATAAAACATAAACTATAAAATTTGAGTTTAAAGTCAAAAGTAAAGTAAAGAAAGTAAAATAGAGAATATAGAGATTGAAGATAGAATTTGAAAATAGAAATTGAAAAACAGAATTTGAATTTGAACCTAGAGTGTTATTCAGAGTCTTACATAAACTAGACTCTATTACTATATTTATCTTGAACTCTTGAAATCTTGATTACTCATGAGTCTTGAATCGTCTTTGAATTCTAAATCTCTAATATCTTAAAACTGTATAGTCTTCAGTAATAATTCCTGTATATAAATCATGCATAAGTGTATACATACATACTTACATATACATATATATATATATATTCTAGACAAAAGTGTTAGTATATACTTTATAATCAATTAATATTGAAATAAGGTTGTTGTCATCAAAACTTCATTCTCCAACAACCCAGAGATGCGATGGCATCGCATCAGGAGAATGTGATAATATCACATCCAAGGGATGCGATATTATCGCATCCGATAGGTGCGATGTCATCGCATCGGTAGGATGCGTTGCGAGGATGACGTGATGCAAATAGGATGTCGAGGCGAGTTGTTGTGGATTGAATCGGGGCGAGTTGTTGTGGATGATGTGAGGCGAGTTGTTGCTTAATCATTCCCTGGCTTGAATCTTCAACAGCTTGGACACACTTCGAGCTTTGTTACCGCGCGACTTGTTGAGTCGGGTGGGTCTCGTGTACTTTTGGGAACCGGTCAAAAATATCGGTTAGCATTTGCTTCCCAAAGTACCTCTTACCTTGGCAGGATGTGCTTTGTGTTGAGAAGAAAATTTTGGGGAAGCATGAAGCTTTCTGTTTGTTTTTAGCTCTTCTGAGAGTTTTAGTTCCTGTCTTTTTCATGAAGCTTATACGTTAGTCGTCGACTCTCGTTTACGCTTTAGCGTAAGCGAGAAGTTGTAGATCGGTGTTCGCACTCGCGCTCACATGTTCTTGTATTGTTTTACGCGTTGCGATCTCGTTTTGAAAATAAAAAAACTTGGAGAGAAAACGGGGGAGAGGCACATATGTATGGATATGTATACACGTGTACGTCTCATGTATATGTATCCACACATACACATATTGAAGGTAGAGATACATACGTATGCGCACATTCTTCTTCTTTTTTAAAAAACATCGCATCCTAGTGGGATGCGATGGGTCGCATTCTGGTAGGATGCGATGGGTTGCATCCCAATAGGATGCATGGCAAGGGGAGGTGGGCCAAGGCCCAATACCCCCTTGCCTCTGTATAATCTGACTCCTTCCCTCTCCTTAACACTTTTTGCTCTTGCATCTCCTTGAAACCGCATCCAGCTCTCCTCCCTTAGAAATTCAAAAACCGGCTGAAAAAAATGTGGGTGTTAGATTCTTGGTTGGCGGTGGGAGCCGAGTTCTAAATCGAATTTATGCCTAGAATTGCTGATTCGAGCGTAGAGGCATGAGATTTAGAACTCAGTTTAAGCTTGATTCTAACTTTTAATGGTGGAGGAGTATTTTTGTAAAGGCGGAGAGGAAGAGGCATGACATGGAGAAGAAGTGGGAAGGCGCATAACCTACCCTGTGCCTTGGTGCGATGCGACTTCGCATCACTGCGTGAGGTAGATTTGCATCACCCTTGTGATGCGATTTCGCATCGCTTGTGTGATGCGATTTTGCGTCACCGGTGTGATGCAATTTCACACCACCAGCGTGATGCGATTTCGCATCGCCTGTGTGATGCGACTTCGCATCACTTGCGTGATGTGGCTCTCTCTCATGTCTGTTTGAGGCGATGGGCCTAGCCTTGTATTACAGTTGCGATGCTTCGTGATCAGTTGGGATCAGGACTTTACATATAGGGTTTATAGCATATAACTTGGACTATGGATAATAACTTTGGACTATTTAACTCGTTCCCTGATTCCAATCACGATGTGGTCGCGACTCAACGTGAGTCTAAGGACATTGGTCGAGGACGACGATGGTTACTGTCATTAAGCAGCAGTGTCCGTCAGTGTGTTCCGAGCCTGTTTTAATTATATAAATGCATTATCACTACACTGCACTACACGTTAGCTCACACCAACATGAGGGGCACATGTTTTACATACGATGTTTAATGCAACTATATTGAAGTATAGCTTGCAATGGAGACATGATCCAAAACACAACAACAATTGGAAGCAGAAGCTTTTCAACACTCGCCATCCCGGTCCGGCTCAACTAACAGTACTAGTCATGGGGACAAAAATCTTGAGATCTCTTCAGAGTCAACACCTTCCTAGTCCACAGATCCGCGAAAGCACCTGACCGTGATTCACAACAGACGGCTGGGCGCCCGACTGGTCCGTCGGTGCTGAGAGGTGCTACTGTAGTTGAGGAGAGGTCTGAGAAGGATGTTGTTATTGTGATAACGTAACTGAGGCTCCTGACGTGATGGCAAACGCCGTTATTATTGACAATCCGCCAGATTTGGGATGTTCGAGTGTGAATGAAATTTCCATGAGGCGCATTTGCGCAAGGTTCAGCATACCATGGACCCACGTTCTAGTTCCCGAGGAGGGAGACTGGGAGAACGCTCCGCCTGCAGGATACACTGCAAGGAACAGGCACATGTGCATTGTGGGGTGCGTTCTCCCGACTTACGACTTCATCCGTGACATGCTGAGTTACTTCCGCTTAGCGCCTATATAGCTTCATCCGAATGGATATGCTTTCCATCTCATTACTTGTCGTTTATTCAGAGTACCTGCATGGGAACCCACCAGAGAGGACATCCGATTCTTGTTTCAAATCAAGAGGAGACCTAAGATTGCGCCTTCCCTTTACTTCCTAGAGGCAATACACATTTCCCGGTTAATTGAAAGGTCATGGACCAGGCTTGGGTTATTTAAGTTTGGGTGGTTCTTCGTCCGCTGTCTCTGGGGTTTGCGAGACGATGGCTAGAGGAAGTAAGTACCTATGTTTTCACTAGTTTGGTGTTGGTCGAGTTACGAACTCGGTACTGACCTCTGTTTTCTATAATAGGAATCCTGCCGGTGCCGAATGACGATGAATACCAGGGGCACGTAGCACGTTTGAAAGCTATCCCAAAGGATGATCTCTCTATGGAGAAGATTTTGGATGAGGAGTCCCTTCGTCAGATAGGCCTGCTCCCACGAAACCAGACAATGTCCTATTAAACATCTTTCTTATTAAACCGCTTTCTTATTAAACCTCTTTCTTATTAAACCACTTTCTTTCTAATTAATGCATTTACTACCATTTGCAGTGCATTTCTTCTTAAATTTCATTATGCGTTATTCACACTAACTTCCCTTCTTTATACATTTAATTCTTATGACGTTTCTTTATTGATTGTTTTGCACTGATAGCTCTCTTTCTTTATATTAAGAACTATTTATAACGTTCCCCTTTTTTACGTTAATTTCTCAATTCGTGTATTGTATTCACTTGCACATACATTGCTTTCCTTGGTTCTTTTTATTTAACTGTATGTGCCTTCTTATTTGCATTAATGCGTTATTATCTTTTATTCTATACTTTCCTTTTTTTCCTCTTTAATGTTGTCATGTAATTTCCATTGCATCGCATTCATTCTTCTTTTAAATATTGCATGTAACTTTATTATTATCCATGTGCCATTATTCCTTACTTTTCAAGTATGCATTAATTAATTGCTTTATCTCTATTCTAATTGCATGCCTTCATTTTTGTATATGACCAATTTGCCTCTTAATGCATTCATTTATTGTTGCAGCTTTCATTGTTTAACTTTTCCATATATCTTGCATGCATTAAAACTCTTATTTGTCATGTATATACATTTTTTCTCATTTTCATTGTTTGTATACAATTAAATTTATTAATTCATTTTTTTCCAATGCATATATTTATTTCACTGCATTTATTTCTTACCTTTTTTAATGCATTAAAAATTGTACTAATTTTCTTGCTCTTCAATGTATGAGTTTATTTAAATTATACATTACCATTATTTTTCCTTTATTCATGTTCATGCATATACATATATGTTCTCTTATATATATATATATATATATATATATATATATATATATATATATATATTCTTTATTTCCTTATATGTACATTCTTATCCTTTCAAATTTTGAATTTATATGCGTACATATATTTGTATGTTCAGTTGGCCCTCTCTAAAACAAAGATAAAAGAAAAGTTATGTCGTTGCCGGGATTCAAACCCCCAACCTCTGTGTTACATATCCATTGCCTTAACCAACTGAGCTATGAAGTCTTTTATTAATAAGTTTAGAAACAATGGTAGTCATTGTTCTCCTTCTTTTACCTTATTTTCATGTTTTGCTGCAATGCTTTATTTAAAGGTTTCTCTTTCATCTTAAATCGGTTTACTGCAATCCATAGGTCTAAATAGACTACAAAATCACGACGAACGTAATGACGCTACTCCCATGGCCAAATTCTGGAGGCTCTTCAAAATTTTCATTTTCTTACATGCACTATTTAATTATTTAATTGTTACAAAAATGCGGGGTGTTACATTCTCCCACCCTTAGGAATTTTCGTCCCCGAAATTTGATAAGAGTAAAAATCAGTTAACCCCTCGCATAGAATACATCTATCATGTGTGCATTCAAATTTTTGCAAACATTGTGCACTTGTGCGAAGTGAAATACAACATAATAATGCATGTATGCCTAAGTGGTACCTCTTACGTGTATGCAAATTTTACAAAAATCCTTTTAAAATATGATGCTCACATCCAAAATATACTAGCAGTTCTATATGAATGCAATATTTTGAAAATCAAAATGTTTTTTAATCCAAATTTCCCCACACTCTCACTGGGTAAGAGCGTAGTTCATCCAATTGTTGCATCCAAAATCCTATCAACCAACTTTATTTCTCAAATTTCAGAAAAATCTAATTTTCTATATTCGAATTCTTATGTTACAAAAAGGTGTAAAACGGAAAAAAATTACATCTTTCGTTTTTCTTTTATGTACCTTTTCTATTTGTACTTGGATTTTATGTAACTATTATACAAAAATTCCCTATTTTCCTATCCAAGCACAACCTATATAAGAAAACCTTTTCAACTTATCTTAGAAAAATTTCATTCTTATCCATCTTTTTTTTTATTTTCATTTTTCTTAACCATCATGATTGTTGCTTCATTGAATTTATTGTTTCCTTTTTAGTTATGCCATCTTCCTCTCTTAGCTTATTTAATTTAATCTAACGACCTAAGTTTAGTTTTCAAATAAGTCTTTTAACGAAAACAGGAAACAAACGCTCTACACAGCTACTACTAAGGGCCAAATATCTTAAGACTATGCCACCTATGACAAAAAAAAAATCAAACAATTTATTGTCAAAAGAATAGAGATTTCAAAACATCCTTTACTGAAATCAAAATGCAACATTTTTCATGTTTTACTTTTAACCCTTTCATATAATATATATAAAAACTAGCAAGATATGCATAATCTATTGTATGCACCTTTTTACTGAGATTTAAGACAAAATCTTCACATGAAATCATTGTTTTCCAAAATATACCCCATTTCCGTTTAAAACTCAATATGTATTTTACATATTTAAAACTATAACTTTTAAGATTAAACTTGAAAGCACCATAAACCATTTTCCCGAAACTTCTATAAATTGAAGTTCTTAAAAGTTAACAATGAGGTTAGACTCAAATCGGTTTTCCAATTTTCTAGGCTTTCTTAGACACTTCCACAAGGTCAATTCTCGCAACTATATATATTCCTAATCCATTTTTTTTCTTTTTAACCTTTTCCAATTTATAAGGTTTTACCGCCAAACACACTAACTTAAAATACTAATAACATGGGATTCACCTTCCTTTCATACAAAAAATATATTGTACACTTCCCACCCAAATTTCCTAAGGGTCTCAAATTTCCATATTCATTCTTTTAGTGTACAAAACAAATATTCCATTTCTTACCATATTATACTCTTTCTATTTAGTGGGTTCCTCTTTGGATCCAGGTGTGTGTATATATATATACACACACACACTATATTTATTTATTTTAAAATACAAATACGTTCACTCACTATTTATACAGGAATCCTAAACCTAAGCCCTGATACCAGATGTAACAATCCGAATTCCGATAGACCGATTTTTTTTTCAAAATTCCAATCTATCAAAACTCGGATTGGTTTGCTATGGTATCCTGCAGAAAAGACAGAGACATAAAATATGTCAGAGCTCAGAAAATATCTCACAGCAGAAAAGATAAAATATAATATAATCAAAGTATAGCCTTACCGTATTAATAATACTGCCTAACCAGTATCCAAGACTATCATGTCTCTTCCACAAATCCAACTTGCGAGTATGTTACGAGGAGGGGATCAGAACACAAATTCTGGTGACTGGATTTGAATTATACACTTTGGATAATCCTACATATATCGTTCAATCGTATTTTTCTTATTTATTAGGTTACTTGGGTTAACAGCACTCAAGGCTAACAAACACGTCGTACCCATTTACTCCCCAGTGGATTAACCTAATATAACATAAGATGTAACAACCCGAATTCTGACAGACCGATTTTTTTTCAAAATTCCAATTTATCGAAACCCAGATTGGTTTGCTCTGGTATCCTGCATAAAAGACAGAGAAATAAAATACGTCAGATCTCAGAAAATATCTCACAGCGGAAAGGATAAAATACAATATAATCAAAGTATAGCCTTACCGTGTTAATAATACTTCCTAACCGGTATCCAAGGCTATCATGTCTCTACCACAAATCTAACCTGCGAGTATGTTATGAGGAAGGGGTCAGAACACAAGTTCTGGTGATTGGATTTAAATTATACACTCTGGATAATCCTACATATACCGTTCAATATTATTTTTCTTATTTATTAGGTTACTTAGGTTAACAACACTCAAGGCTTACACACACGTTGTACCCATTTACTCCCCAGTGGATTAACCTAATATAATATATATGTAGCTACCCCCAATATTAAGGTACACCCCATGGTTCCCCACTCGCACGGTCCCCACCGTAATACCATAGAAATGAATGCAGTCCCTCATCCTACACCGGGGTGGTGTACGTATCTCTACATAACAATGTTACGTTCCACATATATCGGTCATTACTATGCTACGTAAGCGTACGGACTGCCTCCGTCTGTCGAATCAGATTTCATACTGGAGTAATGCCCTCAAGTCTACGATACACCACCCAGAGCTGACATGCATGTATTTAGACTGTCCCTGTAGCACCCTACGTCCGTTAGTGTCACTCACAAAGGGAATGCACTAAGTTCCGTGGAGCATTTAGGGTAAATGATGCAGATAAATTACAAGACAGACAGAAAATAAACAGCGGAAAATAAAACTTTGCTTTATTGATAAAATAGTTTGTACAATGATTTCTTTACAATATCAGAGTATCATCTGTCTTACAAAATAAAGAAGCATAAAACAACATTTATATTCCCCAAAGTTTTAGCAAGAGCCAGCCATAGCATCTGGAAAGAGAATCCAAGCAAAACTTCGACAAATCTTCAAGCTGGGAAAGAGTGACAGTCCAACTTAACCTAAGCTATACTGTTCCCTCCTTTACTACCGGGGGGGGGGGGGGGACGGAAGAAAAGAAGACGAAAGAATAACAGAGTCAGACATAAAGCCTTGAGTAAGTTCAGTAACTTCTAGCATATGAACATGGAAAAACAAAATGACATGAATTAACTGAATACAAGATAGCACCATGATGATAGGGTTGGCAAGATTAGACAAGATTAACACAAGATATGTTAAGCTAAGATAAACTGGATATGCTTCAATACTTTCGCCACTTCGCTATTTCCTTTATACTGGTTTCTATACCTCTGCACCATCTAACTAGTGTCCCAACTAGTAACGATAACGTGATCCCAATCCCTGTAGTTTCCGTTGCCTTCAGGCATACGTTTATTATTTATTACCTAGATCTAATCTAGGGTTTTCTATCAAGTTCCTTCTAGATTCAACTAGGGTCTACAATATCTGCTGAACGCTTCTCGGATTCAGGGTTTATGCCACCTAGTCCAACTAGGGATTATGCTACCTGACGAACGATGCCCCCAAGTCTAGGACACACTACCTAGAGTGGTATATGTTCCTATACTTCCCCAGGCATGTATCGCGAATCGTTATCGCTTGTCTAGATGCACATGTCCTGTAATGTGCGGCCCGAGTCCTGTGGCAGGGCAAATCAAGGAATACAGAACTCGGTCGGGAGCTTTCAGATATCTGCCAATGCAGATGCTAAGGTCTGTTTTTATTCCAGTGGCTATGGTCCCACTTGACCCCTCCCTCAACTAATGAAAGGCACATCTTAAAAAATGAGAACTATACGCAGGCCTTCGGTGCCCCACTATCCTATGGCCATCCTCACCCATAACTAGATAGGAAGTATATGGTCTTTTGGAGTTCTCCGCCTTTCCGCTTCACGTATCTCGATTGACTCAAGATGGATGGTAGACGACGAGTTGCTATCACAGGGCTACCGTTTTCTCGCCGAATCACGCCGGTCCATCCTAGTCTTTAGGTTGCCATATATTGCAACCAAGGCATACCCCTGGTTCTTCTAACGCAGACCTTAACCTCTGTGAGCCCAGGAGGATCATCTGCAGCCTCACAGAGGGATACCAAGAGTACCCTCACGTCCCCTCGAAGCCTCGGGCTTCGTAACCCAATTCGTTGGAGCCTTCTTTTTACTCAGACGGACATTCGCTCCTTACCGTGTTATACTAAGAATTACTACTTAGTTCTACTAACTAAGGTTTACCACTTAGTTTCCAGAATCGTTGTTTTCTTAACTAAGGTTTACTACTTAGCTCCTTTTAACTAAGGTTTACTACTTAGTTCTCTTTCCCGTCAATTCGGATTGGTTAAGTGTCATTAGTCAATTCAAGCTAACTTAACCCTCTTCATTTATCCTGTTAAACTGGTTAAGTGTTATCAGTAATTCATGTTGACTTAACCCTACCACAAACCAAGTTATATTGGTTAAGTATTTCTTATTACTTAACCCTACCCATTCATCCTGTATTGGTTAAGTGTTCCTTTTTAACTTAACCTAGCCCGTCTGTTTTAACTAACATGTTATTAATGGTTAAGTATTATCCCTTCATGTTTTAGACTTAGCCTTATTCCTTTATCACAATCTGACGGTTAAGTGTTCAAGTTTACTTAACCCTGCGGTCTAGTCCAGCTAACATATCAAATTGGCTAAGTACATTAAATTTTACTTAACCCCAACCTCTAGTCTAGTTAACATGTTAATTTGGCTAAGTGTATTAACTTTACTTAACCCCACCTTCTAGTCTAGTTAACATGTTAATTTGGCTAAGTGTTTTCTTAGTTACTTAACCCCTACAAATCTTGTCTTGTTACCATGTTAAGTTGGTTAAGTGTTCCTATGGACTTAACCCTCCCATTCTAGCTTAACTGTGTTAAGTGTCTGTATGAACCTAACCCCACCCACCGGTCTGATTATCATGTTGAATTGGTTAAGTGTCTTAGTTAACTTAACCCTATTATTTTTGTTCTAGCTTTAACTAAATAAATTAAAGCCGCGACCACTCACATTAGACAGATACTGTTGCGAATACTGGATGTGCCGGTTGGTTCCGGGTAGGTTTACATCGCAACTTAGTCTAACCTCGGGTTAGGCAAATTCGTGTTTTCTAAGTTCAAAGGGTTTTGATTAATTTTCAAATCAGGTTTTGAAAGTAACCATCCCGTCCGTCGGATCAGTTAGGGATTGCCAGGGAGAGCAGGAAACTTGTATTTTCCAAACCCAAGCCTAGACATTATCCTCTCTGTCACCCTAGAACTTTCTGGTGTGTGTTATTAAAAGAGATGTCATTAATAAACCTTAAATTTGTCTAAATTCACATTTTTCTCATTTAGGACAAATTCTATAAGTAAATTATTCTTAATTTACTTATTTCATAATTTCTCTTTTAATGTTAATGGTCAACATTCATTCTTATGGCCTATTTCCCCCTCTAAATCATATTTATGCCTTTTGGTATGTAAACTATACCAAATTAAGTGTCACTAACCATGATTTTGCTAAACCTGACAAATACTTCCAATTATGGCCAATTTCAAATCTACGCCAATATACTTATCATGCCAAATTAGCTAATCCAATTCTGATTTAACATTCTAATTACAGTTCATGTCAAACTAGACCTATTATTCTAGTTCACCGTTCATGTAAATGCTAGATTTACAAGTCAATACTAGATCAAAATTACACATCCTATAATTCATGTCAAATTTATCCAATTTGCATTTCTATGAACATGCCATAATACATGTTCCCAATTTATGCCAATTTTCAAATTAAAAAGCTATGTTTTAGTAAATTTCATATTTTTCCAAAATCGTATTCCCACCGTTCGTATAATCGTGATTCAACCTAGATTATAGATAAATCTAGATTCGTAGAAAATAAGGAATGAACCAAAATGCTATGAAAGAACGGACATAACAACTGGCATAAGATGACAATTCACAGGCATATAGATTACGACATGAAAAGGGTTGAATAGTATAGATTCAAGAACATGGGTAGACCTAACTTAATAGGTAAATTCCCAAGGTCTAAAACCAAAGAAAACCAAGAATAGACAGAATAGAGACGTAGGTTCAAGAACATGGGTAGACCTAACTTAATAGGTAAATTCCCAAGGTCTAAAACCAAAGAAAACCAAGAATAGACAGAATAGAAAATCAGGTTTAGACCCAATTTCACAGTCACAAAATTTAAGCAACATTTTCCTAGTCCTGAATCATAGGTGTTTAATCACAGTTGTCCTTGTTATGTCATAGGCAATAGTTTATGTTTCCTAATCAAAGGCATAGGCTTGTGTTCATAGTCTAGGAAATAATTCTCATAGTCACAGTCATAGGCAATGTCCATAGTCATAGGCAACGTTCATAGTTATAGGCAATGTTCATAGTTATAGGCAATGCCTAATTGGTCATCGAATCATAACAGTTCTTAATTTAAGTCCAAAGATATAAGCACAGGTTCGAATAGAAAGATTTGGCATATTCTTTTATTCCTTTAATTCATGTCACGAACAGAGAAAACGTTCAAATCTAAAAAGTAACTGACTTACAGAGGTTAGATTAGAATAGAAAGATGGTGTTGCTATGAATCGTGCGACGTTGCTCGAAACCGTTTGAGTTAGCCTTTGATTCTTATCTTGAAGCTTTAATCTTGATTCGAATATCTTCTTGACAAACTTGAGCAGCATAACCTTGTCTTGGATTTTCGTATTATCTTCTTATTTTTATTTATTTATACATTTTCTCAGAGGCAGCAAAAGGATAGAAAAGAATTTGTGAATAGAGAAGGAGACTAAGGTTGTTTATATAGGATTAGGCGGACGAACCTAGGCAGAAAACGTGACCAAATACGTCAGAACGAACCAGGTTCTGAAAGCTGGAAAAAGCAGGGAGGTCGACCCCCAGGTCGACTACCCAGTCGACCTGGGTGCCTTGGGCGGGAAAATTCCCGTCCAGCCCAATCTGGGTCCGATTTTGAATTTGAATTCGCTTTTCTGAACTATTTCTCCTTGTTTGAAATTTAAACTGAATTCTGAAACTTCCGGAGGTCATATCTCCTTCATACGGACTCCGATTCTCGCAAACTCGGACTCGTTTTCATGCAAAATTCCGAGACGAACGCAATGGCGTAGCCCGTTTCCCTTGATTTTGATTTTAAATTTAATTCTTCCTTGATTTGTGAATCTTAGTGTTACAGAATTACGGGTGTTACATTCTCCCCCACTTAAAAGGATTTCGTCCCCGAAATCTTCAAGTTAGGAAGAATGTGTCCTACCATCCAATCACCCATCTACTCAACTATTCAGTCACAGGCATTCATTATCCTTAAAAGATTTATAATGCTTTCATGTTCATATGCATAGTGTGTGTATATGTCTTTATCTAATGCAAAATCAGGCGGTCTACTGATTCAGTTGACCTCCTTAATGCGAATCATGTCAGTGCCATGCGTCCAATCATGTATGCAAGCATCCTTAGTTATGTAAATACTACATGCGTGCACAGCCATTCATCCATATGCAACAGCCATATGATAACACATCAAGTTCAACTTACAAACAAATACATATCTGTAAATGCAATATGAAAGCATCCGAACTGATCTAGTGCCTAATACGTATGTATATGCATCCACGAGCAACCATTAGCAACCACTTGCAACCACCAACCATAACATGTTTCAAACACATGTTTACATTCATTGGCTTCTACCTAAAGATCGAAGATACAACCTAGAGGATATACTTTGGAAAGAGAGAAACAATTGAGCGTAAAGCTCCTACAAATGAAATCAAGGATGCACCGTTAAGGAAAAGGGTATGATGCTAGTATCTAGCCTTCTTGAGCTTTACTCCACTGTATCTTAACTAATTTAACTTCACGATTGTGAAGTTTCTGACCTCCATTTCCAAAATAAACAGGTGTTAACTATGATACCAAGTGTACATACCAAGATGGTTTGAGGTCTCTCCTCTTAGCTTATCCATCACGCCATAACTATGAGGATCAAAAGGTCACTACGTACTTTTTAGAGTGCCTGCCACAACTATTCATCCCTCATGCAAACCATCCTAGTCGAACTCGACATTCCTCAAGTACAAGCCCCAAAGGCCTAAACCAATATCAGACAAGCACCCAAGGAATATCTCCTCCGAATTTAGACGACCCACGTGAGATGATATAAGCAAACTCGATAGCTATTCTCAAATCCCTACTAACCAAAAATAAACTGGTTGGACCACCAATTGGATTTGAGACTCTAGTGGGATCTTAATACTATACAAGTACTATGGTGTAGAGACTTAACTATGGAAGTGGATATGAACAAATGCGAAGCGCTAAAACAAACAGCAAAACTAGATTCTTCCAATAGGACTTCACTACCTTTCCCCTAGGTATGCTTGGTGGTGAAAGTATGTACTTGCCTTTCTGAAAATATTGTTCCTCGTTCTTTCCCTTGTCCTTAATTATACGCCCTATCATACCCTAGTAAAGATACCTCCTCTTGTCTTAGGTTTTATAATTCCTTCCTCCTTCGTGAGCTAAATCAACATCCATGAATTCCTCATCCTAGGGTTGTGCTCCCTAGCCAAACTCCTCATCCCCTTCCGTGTGTAACCATGTTGACAAATCTCTTGAAAGCTGCCTCCATCGTACGGGAAACCCTATAAGCTTGAAAGAAAACTGGCCGTAGGTGAAACAACTACGACTATGGATGGAAGCCAGGCACGAATGCGTCCATCGATGAGGTTACTTCCCAGAAAGCCAGGAGCCCCAGAGACTCAAGAAAGAAGGAGACAAGAATTCAAACAGAGGAAGAGAAGATAATGCGTATGGCTTTGGGGAATATGCCTTTAAAACAAATCTTTTCTTTTAAAAATGCTTCTTTTAAAACCGTTTTTGAAAATAAATTTTCAAATCCTTTATCTGATCCGGTAACCTTCAGCTCTGATACCACGTGTAACACCCCACGTCCGTTAGTGTCACTCACAAAGGGAATGCGCTAAGTTCTGTGGAGCATTTAGGGTAAAAGATACAGATAAATTACAAGACAGACAGAAATTAAACAGCGGAAAATAAAACTTTGCTTTATTGATAAAATAGTTTGTACAATGATTTCTTTACAATATCAGAGTATCATCTGTCTTACAAAATAAAGAAGCATAAAACAACATTTATATTCCCCAAATTTTTAGCAAGAGCCAGCCATAGCATCTGGAAAGGGAATCCAAGCAAAACTTCGACAAATCTTCAAGCTGGGAAAGAGTGACAGTCCAACTTAACCTGAGCTATATTGTTCCCTCCTTTACTACCTTGGGGGGGGGGGGGGAGGGACGGAAGAAAAGAAGACGAAAGAATAACAGAGTCAGACATAAAGCCTTGAGTAAGTTCAGCAACTTCTAGCATATGAACATGGAAAAACAAAACGACATGAATTAACTGAATACAAGATAACACCATGATGATAGGGTTGGCAAGATTAGACAAGATTAACACAAGATATGCTAAGCTAAGATAAACTGGATATGCTTCAATACTTTTGCCACTTCGCTATTTCCTTTATACTGGTTTCTATACCTCTGCACCATCTAACTAGCATCCCAACTAGTAACGATAACGTAATCCCAATCCCTGTAGTTTCCGTTGCCTTCAGGCATACGTTTATTATTTATTACCTAGATCTAATCTAGGGTTTTCTATCAAGTGCCTTCTAGATTCAACTAGAGTCTACAATATCTGCTGAAAGCTTCTCGGATTAAGGGTTTATGCCACCTAGTCCAACTAGGGATTATGCTACCTGACGAACGATGCCCCCAAGTCTAGGACACACTACCTAGAGAGGTATATGTTCCTATACTTCCCCACGCATGTATCGCGAATCGTTATCGCTTGTCTAGATGCACATGTCCTGTAATGTGCGGCCCGAGTCCTGTGGCAGGGCAAATCAAGGAATACAGAACTCGGTCGGGAGCTTTCAGATATCTGCCGATGCAGATGCTAAGGTCTGTTTTTATTCCAGTGGCTATGGTCCCACTTGACCCCTTCCTCAACTAATGAAAGGCACATCTTGAAAAATGAGAACTATACGCAGGCCCCCGGTGCCCCCACTATCCTATGGCCATCCTCACCCATAACTAGATAGCAAGTATATGGTCTTTTGGAGTTCTCCGCCTTTCTGCTTCACGTATCTCGATTGACTCAAGATGGATGGTAGGCGACGAGTTGCTATCACAGGGCCACCGTTTTCTCGCCGAATCACGCCGGTCCATCCTAGTCTTTAGGTTGCCATATATTGCAACCAAGGCATACCCCTGGTTCTTCTAACGCAGACCTTAACCTCTGTGAGCCCAGGAGGATCATCTGCAGCCTCACAGAGGGATACCAAGAGTACCCTCACGTCCCCTCGAAGCCTCGGGCTTCGTAACCCAATTCGTTGGAGCCTTCTTTTTACTCAGACGGACATTCGCTCCTTCCCGTGTTATACTAAGAATTACTACTTAGTTCTACTAACTAAGGTTTACCACTTAGTTTCTAGAATCATGGTTTTCTTAACTATGGTTTACTACTTATCTCCTTTTAACTAAGGTTTACTACTTAGTTCTATTTCCCGTCAATTCGGATTGGTTAAGTGTCATTAGTCAATTCAAGCTAACTTAACCCTCTTCATTTATCCTGTTAAACTGGTTAAGTGTTATCAGTAATTCATGTTGACTTAACCCTACCACAAACCAAGTTATATTGGTTAAGTATTTCTTATTACTTAACCCTACCCATTCATCCTGTATTGGTTAAGTGTTCCTTTTTAACTTAACCTTGCCCGTCTGTTTTAACTAACATGTTATTAATGGTTAAGCATTATCCCTTCATAGTTTTAGACTTAGCCCTATTCCTTTATCACAATCTGACGGTTAAGTGTTCAAGTTTACTTAACCATGCGGTCTAGTCTAGCTAACATATCAAATTGGCTAAGTATATTAAATTTTACTTAACCCCAACCTCTAGTCTAGTTAACATGTTAATTTGGCTAAGTGTATTAACTTTACTTAACCCCACCTTCTAGTCTAGTTAACATGTTAATTTGTCTAAGTGTTTTATTAGTTACTTAACCCCTACAAATCTTGTCTTGTTACCATGTTAAGTTGGTTAAGTGTTCCTATGGACTTAACCCTCCCATTCTAGCTTAACTGTGTTAAGAGTCTGTATGAACCTAACCCCAACAACCGGTCTGGTTATCATGTTGAATTGGTTAAGTGTCTTAGTTAACTTAACCCTACTATTTTTGTTCTAGCTTTAAATAAATAAATTAAAGTCGCGACCACTCACATTAGACAGATATTGTTGCGAATACTGGATGTACCGGTTGGTTCCGTGCAGGTTTACATCGCAACTCAGTCTAACCTCGGGTTAGGCATATTTGTGTTTTCTATGTTCAAAGGGTTTTGATTAATTTTCAAATTAGGTTTTGAAAGAAACCATCCCGTCCATCGGATCAGTTAGGGATAGCCAGGGAGAGCAGGAAACTTGAATTTTCCAAACCCAAGCCTAGACACTATCCTCTCTGTCACCCTAGAACTTTCTGGTGTGTGTTATTAAAAGAGATGTCGTTAATAAACCTTTAATTTGTCTAAATTCACATTTTTCTCATTTAGGACAAATTCTATAAGTAAATTATTCTTAATTTACTTATTTCATAATTTCTCTTTTAATGTAAATGGTCAACATTCATTCTTATGGCCCATTTCCGCCTCTAAATCATATTTATGCTTTTTGGTATGTAAACGATACCAAATTAAGTGTCACTAACCATGATTTTGCTAAACCTGACAAATACTCCCAATTATGGCCAATTTCAAATCTACGCCAATATACTTATCATGCCAAATTAGCTAATCCAATTCTGATTTAACATTCTAATTACAGTTCATGTCAAACTAGACCTATTATTCTAGTTCACCGTTCATGTAAATGCTAGATTTACAAGTCAATACTAGATCAAAATTACACATCCTATAATTCATGTCAAATTTATCCAATTTGCATTTCTATGAACATGCCATAATACATGTTCCCAATTTATGCCAATTTCCAAATTAAAAAACTATGTTTTAGTAAATTTCATATTTTGCCCAAATCGTATTCCCACCGTTCGTATAATCGTGATTCAACCTAGATTATAGATAAATCTAGATTCGTAGAAAATAAGGAATGAACCAAAATGCTATGAAAGAACGAACATAACAATTGGCATAAGATGACAATTCACAGGCATATAGATTACGACATGAAAAGGGTTGAATAGTATAGATTCAAGAACATGGGTAGACCTAACTTAATAGGTAAATTCCCAAGGTCTAAAACCAAAGAAAACCAAGAATAGACAGAATAGAGACGTAGGTTCAAGAACATGGGTAGACCTAACTTAATAGGTAAATTCCCAAGGTCTAAAACCAAAGAAAACCAAGAATAGACAGAATAGAAAATCAGGTTTAGACCCAATTTCACAGTCACAAAACTTAAGCAACACTTTCCTAGTCCTGAATCATAGGTGTTTAATCACAGTTGTCCTTGTTATGTCATAGGCAATAGTTTATGTTTCCTAATCAAAGGCATAGGCTTGTGTTCATAGTCTAGGAAATAATTCTCATAGTCACAGTCATAGGCAATGTCCATAGTCATAGGCAATGTTCATAGTCATAGGCAATGTTCATAGTCATAGGCAATGTTCATAGTCATCGACAATGCCTAATTGGTCATCGAATCATAATAGTTCTTAATTTAAGTCCAAAGATATAAGCACAGATTCGAATAGAAAGATTTGGCATATTCTTTTATTCCTTTAATTCATGTCACGAACAGAGAAAACGTTCAAATCTAAGAAGTAACCGACTTACAGAGGTTAGATTAGAATAGAAAGATGGCGTTGCTATGATTCGTGCGATGTTGCTCGAAACCGTTTGAGTTAGCCTTTGATTCTTATCTTGAAGCTTTAATCTTGATTCGAATCTCTTCTTGACAAACTTGAGCAGCATAACCTTGTCTTGGATTTTCGTATTATCTTCTTATTTTTATTTATTTATACATTTTCTCAGAGGCAACATAAGGATAGAAAAGAATTTGTGAATAGAGAAGGAGACTAAGGTTGTTTATATAGGATTAGGCGGACGAACCTAGGAAGAAAACGTGACCAAATACGTCAGAACGAACCAGGTTCAGAAAGCTAGAAAAAGCAGGGAGGTCGACCCCCAGGTCGACTACCCAGTCGACCTGGGTACCCTAGGTCGACTACCCAGTCGACTTGGGTGCCTTGGGTGGGAAAATTCCCGCCCTGCCCAATCTGGGTCCGATTTTGAATTTGAATTCGCTTTTCTGAACTGTTTCTGCTTATTTGAAATTTAAATTGAATTCTAAAACTTCCGGAGGTCATATCTCCTTCATACGGACTCCGATTCTCGCAAACTCGGACTCGTTTTCATGCAGAATTCCGAGACGAACGCAATGGCCCAGCCTGTTTCCCTTGATTTTGAATTTAAAATTTAATTCTTCCTTGATTTTTGAATCTTAGTGTTACAGAATTACGGGGTGTTACAGTCCCATATACGTATCGTCAATTGTAGCTCGATGCCTTAACCGCACGTCCTCTATTGTGCACCGAGTTCGGTGGCAGGGATATACAATAAACATGGAACTTGGTCTGGAGCTTTTCCATATCTAAAGGGGCCCGTCTTTAAGAGCCTCTATATACAAATATTCCTAGGGTCTGTTTTCATAGTGGCTATAGCCCCACCTCGGCCCCTCCCTCAACTAGTAAAGAGGACAAGAGCTAAACGACTAGCCCCTAACAAACAATCTAAACATCCAGTTGGCGTCTTCCCTCAATCACCGTACCTGTATAGTGAAAGGTGAATGATCTATTGGTTTTAGCTCTATTCTTTTGGCATCCCACTAGCTGCCGATGACGGATGCCCAACAATTTACTATCCTTGTTGGTCGTGAACCTTCGCCTCCCCGTTAAGCAACCGCCGAATCACCCTGGTGTCACCGCGTCATAGCATTCTAACTGCAAAGCTACTTTTGCAGTCAAGGCCCACACATTTGGTAGTTACCCACAGACCCAACCTCTACGAGCACAGCCTGAACATCTGCCACATCACAGAGGACTACCAGGAGCACCTTACGAATCTCAGGAAGCTGCGTACTTCCCCTTCCAGTCCTTCGAAGCCGACAGAATAATCATATTAACGTGCGCTCCCCTCGTGTCTTATAACACTACGATGATCTACCCCATTGGGTTATTCAACCCCAAACGTGCGGACCGGTCCAAGTGCCTTACTTTAATATGTTATTAGAGCCTATGTCTAAACATTCTTTTACGTACTTTCTTTACCTTATCAGGTTTCCATTTAACTTGGTTATTCCCATTCATATTGAATTCTTAATCAAGTTACCAAGTTCCTCTTGCTTATTAATTTCAATTATATAACTTAACCCATCTAAGTTTATTAATAAGCCCACAATATGTTATTCTCTAGATTATGGTCCAAGGTTTGTAATTCACATTCCTTTTATATTCTTGTTTGATTCAAGTTTACAATAACATGTTCAACTTGTTATGTAATTAAATGTATCTTAATTCACATGTTTTCTATTTAACATGTCCCTTAACATTTATGATTAAATATAACTTACCTCATTTCCTGAGTTACCTCATTCTTTCTTATTTAATCATAATTCCCTCTTATGTTGTCTTTACAACTAAACGTTGTTTACTTATTAATTTAGTTCTCAACCAAGGTCCATTAATAAGTTTCTTTCTATAGACATGACTTATGTTGTCCTTATCCATAGATTTCAGGTTCTTGTTCTCCTAATTTACTCAATTTTTAATTGAGTATAACTTATCTTCTTACATAAGTTAGTCCATTCCCTTTTTATCACTTATTATAACGTAAGTTATAATTTCCACTTGTCCCTAGGACAAGCCTATGTAAATTATTTACAGTGGGTTATTATCATTCCCCATCCATTCTAATCTTTTTATTTTTCTTTGCCGTTGTGTCTTTCTTTCAATTCCATTTGTTCCCATTAATTACAATAAATGTTGTTTATCATTCCTTCTATTTACATATGTTTTTATTTATGCACTAGACCTCTCACATTGAGCGTACACTTGTAGATGCTGGATTTGCCGGGCGGTTCCGGGCAGACTTCTACCACAAGTTGAATCAAACTTGAGTCTTAGCACCAATACATGTTTTAATTATGCACTTAGACCCCTCACATTAGATTTACCACTTGTGAATGCTGGATATGTCGGGCGGTTCCAGGCAGACTTCTATCATAAGTGCAATCTAACCTCGTGTCTAAGACCGTTACAGTGTCAAATTACTGTGAATCTAGGGATGTTCGTTCTTTAACCATTATTCCTATTTCATTATAGGTTTTTCATGCCCCTTTCCCAAGTCATATTCATTATGTACCATATGCCCAAATTAAGGTCTTTATTCATAATTTGATTTATGCCCAAATCCATATTCATGTATTTAATTCTAACCCATAATCATTTAATCATGCAATTTACCAAATCACATAAACAAACATGTATTGTACTCAATTTCTACCGTTAATGACTCGGGTTTATAATTGTCACATATTAACGTGGAATTGAAACAACAGTAATAGCTATGTAAGATTTGACAAGCTTATATTCCAACATAACAAATTAATATCTTAGCATATTAATTATTCTCACATATCATACTTATCACTTTAGTCATTATCAACAATTTTTTAACATCTCAACATATCATGTTTCAATTATACATAGTGGGCAATGTTAAACGATATTATATTATTATCTAAAATGCTATAGCTTAAACTCACTCACCTCATACGCTTTCCCAATTCTGGATCTGATCCAGTTTTAGTATCCATGGTTTTTCCCCTTAATTGGATCCAAAACCTAATAACCATGGATTGGTTATTTTTTTAAAAGAGAAAGGAAGGAAAATGGAAGAAATTTGAATAGATTGGATCTAAAAAATCACCTTACTTTTCATGATTCTGAACAACCATTTATTAGCGTCCATTCCTTTCCTCCAGATCTTTATTTAAAATTTTCTAACTAATAATAATCAAAATTTCTGTAGAGAACTTAAGGAAGAGGAACAACAGAGCTTTAGTGTAGCCTCAGCAATATGAGGTTTAGGGTTAGATTTATAGACTTATTTATAGGTGTATCAAAGAAACCTGGTCCTTTAGATTTGAATCACAATCCATCAGAACCGACCACATCACTAAACGTTCAAAAACAGTCCAGGTGCACTGTATATTGTGCACAATCTTCTATTTGAATTTCATAAGCAATCCTTATGCGTGTACAAAGCTTCTCAATGCGAACAACTTTTTATTTTGTTCCTAATTTACCTTACTTGGATCAATTAATTCCTAGCTTCTCTCTTTTAAAACTTCTTTCCTATTAAACCTCTTTCTTATTAAACCGCTTTCTTATTAAACCTCTTTCTTATTAAATCGCTTTCTTTCTAATTAATGCATTTATCTACCATTTGTAGCGCATTTCTTCTTAAATTTCATTGTGTGTTATTCACACTAACTTCCCTTTTTTATACATTTAATTCTTATGACATTTCTTTATTGATTGCTATGCACTGATAGCTCTTTCTTTATATTAAGAACATTTTTATAGCGTTCCCCTTTTTTGCATTAATTTCTCAATTCATGTATTGTATTCACTTGCATATACATTGCTTTCCTTGCTCCTTTTTATTTAACTGTATGTGCCGTCTTATTTGCGATAATGCGTTCTTATCTTTTATTCAATACTTTCCTTTTTTTTCTTTTTAATGTTGTCATGCAATTTCCATTGCATCGCATTCATTCTTCTTTTAAACATTGCATGTACTTTATTATTATCCATGTGTCATTATTCCTTATGTTTCAAATATGCTTTAATTAATTGCTTTATTTCTATGCTAATTGCATGCCTTCATTTTCGTATATAACCAATTTGCCTCTTAATGCATTCATTTATTGCTGCAGCTTTCATTGTTTAACTTTTCCATTTATCTTTCATGCATTAGAACTCTTAAGTGTCATGTATATACATCTTTTCTCATTTTCGTTGTTTGTATGCAATTAAATTTATTAATTCATTTTTTTCCAGTGCATATACTTATTGCACTGCATTTATGTCTTACCTTTCAATATGCATTAAAATTGTACTAATTTTCCTCCTCTTCAATGTATGAATTTATTTAAATTCTACATTTTATTTTTCCTTTATTCATGTTAATGCATATACATATATGTTCTCTTATGCATATATACATATATTTTCTTTATTTCCTTATATGTACATTCCTATCCTTTCAAATTTTGAATTTATATGCGTACATATATTTGTATGTTCAGTTGGTCCTCTCTAAAACAAAGATAAAAGAAAAATTATGTTGCTACCGGGGTTCGAACCCCCGACCTTTATATCACATATCCAATGCCTTAACAAACTGAGCTAGGAAGTCTTTTGTTAATAAGTTTAGAAACAATGGTAGTCATTGTTCTCCTTCTTTTACCTTATTTTCATGTTTTGCTACAATGCTTCATTTAAAGGCATCTCTTTTATCTTAAATCGTTTTTCTACAATCCATATGTCTAAATTGAGCAGAAAATCGTCATGAACGTAATGATGCTACTCCCGTGGCCAAATTTTGGAAGCTCTTCAAATTTTCATTTTCTTATATGCATTATTTAATTGTTACGAAAATGCGGGGGGTTACAAGGTTAGGTCAGTTCTAACAGCGTAAGGTTGATTAAGGGGAAAAAGGCCTAATAAGATAATAAAATTGTAGTTGGAGTCTATTCCAACAAAATGGGACTGATTAGGGAAAATAAGTGGCTCGTATGTTAATTCCATTCCGGCAATGTGGGGTTGATTGGTGAAGATAAGAAGCCTAATGAAATTGTAGTCAGAGTCTGTTTCGGTAGCATGGGGTTGATTAAGGAAAATAAATGGCTTGTAGTTTAGGTTCGTTCCAATAGCATGGGGATGATTAGGGAAACTAAGTGGCCTAATAGAAAAATAAATGGGGACCAAGTCTAGAGGGTGACTTGTATCAATTGCACATTTGGTTGGGGACCCGTATCAGGCGGTATCCCTATTATCATCTATGGAGGTCTCACATTAGGTAGATGCAAGGACACATTTTATTTCACTAGATAGTAAGAGGTTTAAACGAGGTGGGTACGGGGGCGTTTAGGCGGGACGATGAGCATGCATTGTGTCGATTAGGGTAAATAAGCTGATATATCTCCTGTGATTAACTAATGTGTCCTTTTAGTTCATGGGTTTGAGATTGATAACAAGAATTCCATAGTTGGCATAGGTTATCACTTTGTGGCTACAGGCGCCGGTCAACAAGTAGGAATTAGGTAAAACCTAATTATGATATTCGGGTAAGTTGGTGTAGCAACCTTGGATATGAATGAGAAGTCAATCTGTAGTTGTGCTTAACTTTTGTTTACAGCTTGTATAACTTTATATCTTATGTCCTTAGTACTATTCATTTATCTAATGCTTCCTTACTTTATGCTCATGCTGGAAATTTCTAGAACTCACCAGACGTACATTTGACCTAGTTTGTTTTCTCCTTTTTTCTTCCTTTCCCCCCAGGTTTCCAGGGTGGAGGGTCTCAGCAGTGATTCTTGATTTTTCAGTTCAGCTTGGATTCAGACTCGTGTATTGGTTCATTTATCATTTTCTGATCGTGGTATTAACATTGAGAGGGATGATTTCACTTATGTACTTTGATATTATGGTTTTCCACGAGGTAGTGTATTTGGTTTTATGATCAATGACTATTTGGTACTTTGGAAATGTAATAAGCACTGTGATTTGAACTTCTTATTAAATGTTGTTTTAAAATTTAGCTATTTTTTATATTTCAATCTTGTGAATTTTAGTCTCTGTGTTGTTACTTTACATGTAAACGCTTCATAAACCTTAACGCATCCTCATATGGGTGATGTTAAGGGGTGTGGGGTGTTTCATTTGGTATTAGAGCCTAAGGTAAAAAAATCAGAGAAATGTTTTTGAAAAAGTGTTTTCAAAAGTAAAGTATTTCCAAGTAAAACTTGATTTTGAAAAATATCCCCTCAAGTCAACTACAATATTCCCTCTATTCCTTTTTGAATCCTTTTCTGTTTTCTTTTTCAACGTTGCTGGGGCTGCCAACTTTCCAGAGGGTATTCCCATCTCGGCATGGTTTCGTAGATATATTGAAGCTACGACGTCTAGTCAAGGGAAAGCAAATACCTAACCTCCAGCTGCATTCGCAGTAGTTTCACCAAATCCACCGGCTAATTTTTTTAAGCTCTATAAGGATTTTTCTGCTTTGGGCGGCAAACCATTTCTTGGATCGAAGAGTTTTGTTGATGCTCGTAATTGGATTAGAGTGACCGATCATGTATTTGGACTATTAGAGCTTGACGATAGGAGGAGGATTTAGTTGGCTACCTGGCAACTGAAAAAAGAGGGTTTGTACTAGTGGGAAGTGGTCAAGGGAGTGTAGGCCGTTAGTACATGGATGAGTTCAAGGAAAAGTTTGAGACAAAGTTTTTATCACAAGCTGAAGAAGGGATGCAATTGGAGAGATTTTTGAGTCTGAGACAGGGAGATATGTCAGTTAAGGGGTATGTGAATAGTTTTAATGAGTTGGCGATATTTGGCATAGATCCAGTTAATACTGGGCATAAGGTTTGTGATGGGACTGAACCAACCCCTCCAAGGACTAGCATTGACACACATTCCTATGGGTGCGACTTTTGAGGCTCTAACAAAGATGAATTTTATGCAACAGAGATGGGAAGGAAAGTACACAAGAGGCTAAAGCTGAGGAAGCCAAGATAGGTTTTGGAAAGAAAAGGTGGTGTTCAAGAAAAGGTGGAAAGAAAAATGGAAAGAAACCAGATAAATAATGGATCCAGAAGGAAGTGAAATGTCATGGATGTGGTATGATGGGCACTTCGTCAGAGATTGCTAGAAGATGGCTAAGAATGGTGCTTGCTTTTAGTGTGGACAGATGGGACATTATAGCAGGCAGTGCCCTCAGAGCCAGGGATAGAGATTAGGTTCATCTGGATCATAGGTCCGTGCGTTTGAGGTGACTCTATCCGATTGTAGCGATTAGGATAAAGGTAGGAAGGTTAATGTAGAAGGTTTGATTTCTCTTTTTGACTTCTCTATTAGGGCCTTTTTCCATACCGGTACTTCTCGTTCTTTCATACCCAGTTCCGTTGTTGATAGTGTGCACCTAAATACTCTTATAGCTTCTGAACCAGAAATATCTCAAACCCCATCGGAAGTATGGATCACCTATCAATGATATGTATGTGATTAAGGATTTCTATTCTTGGCGTTGAGTTTGATTGTGATGCATATATAATGGGTTTCATGGGGTACGACTTATTATAGGGATGGATTGGCTAGCCATGTATGGCACCATCCTTTATTGTGAGAGGGGAGTTGTCAAGCTTCTGATGTGCCTTGGTAGGACTCTCGAGATTTCCTACGAACCAAGAGGGTCAATCATGCTCAGTTTCTGGGATTCCCTAGATACTTCTGTAGATGATCTTAATTCGGTGCCTGTAGTTAGAGACTTTTCAGATGTATTTAAGGAGGTGAAAGGGCTACCTCCTAGGCGCGATATTGATCTTCAGATATATTTGATGGAGAATGCTAAGACAGTTATGTTGCCAGTGAGCCATATGGATCCGAAGGAGAGGAGGAAGCTTAGTAATCAAGTGGGTGAGTTGTTCGAGAAAAGGTTTATTATGCGAAGTATTTCTAAGTGGGGAACATCTGCCATCTTCATAATCAAGGAAGATGGATTTCTTCGTCAATGTGTGGATTACAGAGAATTGAACAAGCTCACGAAGAAGAATAGTCACCCACCCCCTCGAATAGGTGACTTGTTTGATTAGTTGTTAGGCACTTCAATTTTCTCATAGTTGAATTTTGCTTCAGGTTTTCATCAGCTTAGGGTGGCAGATGATAGCACAGATAAGACTGCCTTTTGGACTCCAGACGGATTCTTTGAGTGGTTGGTTATGCATTTTAGGCTAACTTACGTACCGGTGTATTTTTGTTGATTTGATGATCCGTGTATTTAGCGAGTACCTAAATAAGTTTTTGGTGGTTTTTTTTATGATGGCTAGGTGTTCTCGAGGAGCGAGGACGAGCACGCCTTGCACTTGGGAGAGGTCATCCATACTCTCTGTGCACATCAGTTGAAGGCGAAGTTCTCTAAGTGCCACTTTTGGCGGAAGGATGTGAGGTTTGTGGGCATGTTGCCTCTAAAGATAATATAGCGGTGGATCCTGCTAAGGTTGTTGCAGTGCAGGATTGAAAAGCCCCCAAGAATGCGACAAAGGTGAGGAGCTTTCTAGGTTTGGCATGATACTATAGGAAGTTCATTAAGAATTTTGTGCGGATCTCAGCTTCGCTTACCCGCCGTACGAAGAAAAACCTTGTATTTTATATGAATGTGGATTGCGAGGATGCATTCTTGAGGTTGATGAAGGCTCTCGCATCAGTTCCAGTATTGACTCATTCAGATGGTACGAAGAAGTTCACTGTGTATGCGGATGCTTGCATCACGGGTTTAGGTTCTATGCATATGAACGAAGTTAGGGTTGTTTGTTATGGGAGTAGACAACTGTAGGTACATGAGAGGAACTACCCTACCTACGATTTAGAGCTAGCAGCGATAGTGTTTGCGCTTAAGTCTTGGAGACATTATTTATTAGGTGAGAGGTTTGAGCTATACACCGACCATAAGTCGCTCAAGTAACTGTTTCCGAAAAAGGATCTTAATTTGCGACAGTAGCCACGGATGGAGTTTCTTTCATCCTATGACTTTGAGATATCATATACCCATGGGAAATGGAATGTAGTGGCTGATGCAATGAGTAGGAACAGGTTGACTTTGAGTCCGTTGTTCGTAGAGTGGTGGAGTTTGGAGTTCATCACATCATTCAGTTTTAGACCATCTACGGATTATGCAGTAGGATTATTGGAAATATTTGAGGTGCGACCTACTCTCTTAGAGCGCATTGGATCCAGTCAGGGCAAGGATCAATAGTTAGTGTATTTCAAGGATCGACTCAGTAGATGAGAGACCTCTAGTCACCTTGCTATGTATTATGTGGATGAGGGAGGGTGACTACATCATGATGGGAGATTATGTGTTCCTGGAGTTGATAATTTGTTTAGATCGGTTTTGGAGGAGGCTCATCACTCTCGGATGACCATCCACCCAGGTAGTGATAAGATGTATAGAGACATGAGGATGTCTTTCATTAGATATGAATGAATAAGGACGTGGCAGAGTGCGTAGCTTGGTGTATAACTTATCAAAGAGTGAATTATGATGCAAAAAAAATCCTAGTGGAATGCTCCAGCCTCTGGATGTGCCATAGTGGAAGTGGGAGAGCATCTCGATGGAGTTCATTGATGGGTTGCCCAAATCGAGGAAGGGCAACACAGTATTTGGGTTATAGTTGATAGGTTGACTAAGATTGCTCATTTCATACCAGTTAAGAGTGAGAGGATGACATCTTGGTTGGCATTATTTTATCTTAGAGAGATCGTCCGACTTCATGGAGTACCCTCTAGTATTATTAGCGATAGAGACCTCATTTTTACCACTGATTTTTGGAGGAGCCTGCAGGAGGCAATAGGGACACAACTACGACTTAGCACTATCTGTCACCCTTAGACGGATCGACCGACGGAGAAGCTTAATATAATTCCTGAGGATTTATCACAGCTGTATATCTTGGACATCAGAGGAACTTGGGAGGAGAATGATCCATCGGTTGAGTTTGAATATAATAACAGCTACAAGACGAGAAAAGGTATGGATCCCTTCGAGGCATTTTATGGGAGGCCCTGTAGATCACCTACTTGTTGGTAGGAGTCAACGAATAGACTTGTACTTGAGTCTAGGATGGTAAGGGAGACCTCAAAGAAGATAGATTTAATTTGGAGAGGGATGAAGGCAGCTCGGGATAGACATAAGCATATGCAGATCAACTGGGGACAGAGTTAGAGTTCGAGGTAGGGGACATGGTTTTTACCAAGGTATCACCTTCAGGGATTATTGTTCGGTTCGTCTCATTGGGGAAGTTGGCGCCTAGTTCGTAGAACAATTCCCTATAGTAAAGAGGATAGGTCACATGACCTATAAGGTTAGACTACCAGAGAGATTGGCAGGAGTTCATGATGTATTCCATGTTTCGCACTTGCGGAAGTGCTTACATGATTCTACGGTAGTGGTCAAGTCAAGTACCCTAGAGGAGGTTGAGGTAGAAAGGGAGGCATCAGTCAGGCAAGTTCCTACGTGGATACTAGGATCTGAGGTGAAGAATTTGTGAAATAATGATATAAAGCTTGTTAAAATTCAATGGGTATAGGACATCAATGACACGGCTTGGGAACCAGAGGATAGGATTCACGCTTCTTTTCTGTTTCTCTTTAATAGAACACTTTTAATCATTTCCTAAGCTTTGAATTTGAATCCATTTTTCCTATCGTTTTAATTCTAAGTTTTAGGTAGAAGCCTATGCATGGTAGGAAATGGTTTAAAACATGTTAATATAAAATGTTATGGTTGAATGGATTCACATGGATGCAAGTGTTTGCTAGTGGATGCATATACACACACTACGCACTAGTTAGCGATCAACAAACTAAGACACTTACATAATTGCAGATGGATGTGTGTATATTTTTAATTAATTTTAAATATGGATGAAAAACAGTTGAATCATCACTTGGATGTTGCATTTTGGTGAATGGTTGTTGCACGCATATATAATTATACGTATTATTAGGATTCCTTTGCATACATGTTGGGTGCATGGCATAGACATGAAATTGCATTAAGGAGGTCAACTAAATCAGTGGATCTTTGCATTAGTTTTGAGATATATAAATTACATGCTTTGCATATGTTCATTAGAAAATCTAAGGACAATGGATTCCATTGTTTAGTGGTTGAGTAGATGGGTGTGGATAATGGTTGATAATGTTTATATCATTCTTGTAGCCTTGGAGATTTCGGGGACAAAATCCTTTGAGGAGGGGAGAATGTAACGCCTCGAATTTTAATTAACAGTAACTAAATAGAAAAGGGTAATAAATTAAATATTAACTAGAATAAACTTCAGAATTTGGAGAACGGAATTAGCACCATTGGGTCCGTTGTAATTTTCTAAAGTAGACACTTGGTTTGCTGAAATCGGAGTTAAAGTGAATAAGTTATGAACTAAAGAAGATAAGCTAAAATCTAGAAAAATATTTATATTAATATATTAAGTAACAGGTCAAGTAGGATGACACATTCCCCTTTGGGTTACCCTTTGTCGACCCAAGGCATCTATAAGAGCGTGCCTTGGAGCACATGTTTCAAAAGTGAACGTTTATTATTATTCGAACGTTATTTTCTAATGTGGCATAGTTTTATTGGTTCATTTTGAATCAAAGGCTGACGTGGTGCTTTCAGATTGGTCCAGTGACATGGTTGGTCCATATGTATTCCTAAAATTTCCCTATAAATAGACCAGTATATTTCTTCACATCCATTCCTTCTCTCTTCTTCTTCCCCAGGTCTATCCTCAAAATTAGGAAGAGCAAAATAATTAAATTTTTATAGGGATAATGAAGTTCTATACTTTTAGAAATTTATTTTTATAAATACATATGGCGGCAGAGGTTTTGCTGGAACAAGAAAAGGCCACGGGGGAAGCTCTATTCATCAGATCTGTGATTTTTTATGTGATTTCTAGATTAGCAATTTATGTAGGAAAAGCCAGACTATTAAATAGTTTTAATTTGCAAGTTTATTGTTTACAGTTATTTAAAGTATTTATGTGTTTAGATTTTCTGTAAAGTTATTGTAATTTATTTACTGTCTTTACCTATTTATTTCTAGTTATTTACTTTTTATAAGTAATTCTCCTTCTATCCCCTTCTATGTTGTGGTTTTATTTACAGTTCGGATTGTTCCCTATTTTATTTGTTTTGTTTATTTTTGAGTTTAGACCTTGCGAGTAGCCTAGACCTTTATCGTTATTTTGCATTAAAATTGAAATAATGTTGAATTGAATAAAAAGGGATAATAAGGTATGTTGGAACTGATAAATATTATAATCAGTATCAGACTGTAAATTGGATATAAAACTACATATGTAATTAGAGAACATGCAAACATATAAAATGGAATAGGTAACTTAGTTGGACGCTAAGTAACATGGGTTTGGGTTGTATAAAAAGATAAACATTATTAAAATGTTTAATACAACTAGGAATATAACTGAGATCACATTGGGTTATTAATAAACTTAAATTGGGTTAAGTTAAATTGAAGATAAATTAATAAGCTAAGATAGTAGAGTCCGTTTTGGTTGTGTGAGGCTGATCGGGGAAAATAAGTGGCTCATAAGTTAGGTCTGTTCCGGTAATGTGGGGATGATAAGGGAATATAAGACGCCAAATAAAATAATAAAATTGTAGTGGGAGTCTATTCCGAAAGCGTAGGGCTGATTGGGGGAAAATAATTGGCTTGTAGGTTAAGTCTGTTATGGCAGTGTGGGCCTGATTAGGGAAAATTAGGGGCCTAATAAAATAAAAAATTTAAGTGGGGCCATTCCGATGGCGTGGGCCTGACTGGGAAAAATAAGTGGGTCATAGTTTTGGTCCATTTTGGCAGCATGAGGCTGATCGGGGAAACTAAATGGCCTAATAGAAAAATAAATAGGCACCAATTCCAAGGGGTGACTTGTGTCAATTGCGTATTTGGTTGAGGACCCATATCATTCAATATCCCTATTATCATCTATGGAGGTCTCACACTAGGTAGAGGCAAGGGCACGCATTACTACACTAGATAGTTAGAGGTCCAAACGAGGTGGGTACGGGTGCGTTCCAGTGGAACGAAGAGCATGCATCGTGCCGATTGGGGAAAATAAGTCGTTGTAATGCCTGTGATTAACTATGTCCTTCTAGTTGATGGGTTTCAGGATTGATAACCCTGAATTCCATATCTAGCATAAGTTATCACATTGCGGTTATAGGAGTCGACCAATGGGTAGAAATTAGGTAAAGCCTACTTATGATATCTTGGTAAGTTGGTGCAGAAATCGTGGGTATGAATGAGAAGTTAATCTTTATTCGTGCTTAACTTTGTTTACTACTTGTATACCTTTATGTCTTGTGTCCTTAAAACTATTCATATGTCTAATGCTTCCTTACTTTATGCTCATGCTGGAAATTACTAGAACTCACAAGACGTATGTCTGACCTAGTTTTATTTCCCCTTATCTCTTCCTTTCCCTTCCCCGCCACCCCCAAGTTCACAGGGTGGAGGGTCTCAGCAGTGATTCTTGACTTTTCAGTTTAGCTTGGATTCCGACTCATTTCAGACTCATGTATTGGTTCATTTCTCATTTTCTGATCATATTATTGACATTGAGAGGGATGATTTTACTTATATACACTGATGTTATGGTTTTCCACGAGACATTGTATTTGGTTTTATGATTAATGACTATTTGGTACTTTGGAAATGTAATCAGCACTATGATTTGACTTGATTTATTAAACGTTGTCTTAAAATTTCCGCTGTGTTTATATTTCTATCTTGTGAATTTTAGCCTTTGTGTTGTTACTTTATACCTAAGTTCTTTATAAACTTTAGTGCATCCTCATATAGGTGACATTAAGGGGTGTGAGGTATTTCATTTGGTTTCTGATCCTAATGGTACAAGATCAGAGAAAAGTTTATGAAAAAGTGTTTTCAAAAGTAAAGTATTTCCATGTAAAACTTGTTTTTGAAACATATCCCCTCAAGTCAACTACAATATTTCCTTTATTACTTTTTGAATCCTTGCCTCATTTCTTTTTTAGCATGTCTGGGGTTCCTAACTTTCCAGAGGGCGTTCCCATCATGGCATGGTTCCGTAGATATGTTGAAGTTATGGCACTAGCTGAAGGGCAAGGAAATGCCCAACCTCTAGCTGCAGCCGCGGTAGTTACACCGAATCCAACGGCTATTTTTTTAAGCTCTGTAAGGATATATTTTTATGGTCGCAAGCCATTTCTTGGATTGTAGAGTTTAGTTGATATTTGTAACTGGCTTAGAGAGACCGATCGTGTATTTAGACTATTAGAGCTTGACGATGGGAGAAGGATTCTGTTGGCCGCCTGGCAACTGAAAGGAGAGGCTTCGTACTAATAGGAAGTGACCAAGGCAGAGCAAGCCATGGGGAAATGGGATGAGTTCAAGGAAAAGTTTGAGAAAACATTTTTGTTACAAGCTTAAGAAGCGATGCAGTTGGAGAGATTTTTGAGTCTGAGACAGGGTGATATGTTGGTTAAGGAGTATGTGAACAACTTTAATGAGTTGGCGAGATTGGGCTTTGATCTGGTTAATACTGTACATAATAGGGCACTGAGGTTTGCGAGGGAACTGAACTAACCCCTTCAAGGACTAACTTTAACAAAAATTCCTATGGGTGCGACTTTTGAGGCTCTAATGGAGAAGACTCTTATGCACGGAAATGGGAAGGAGAGAACACATGAGGCTAAGACTGAGGTGGCCAAGAATGGTTTTGAAAAGAAAAGTGACAGCCAAAGAAAGGTGGAAAGAAAAAGGGAGAGAAACCAGATAAAGCATATATCAAGAAGGAATTGAAGTGTTATGGGTGTGGTAAGACAGGGTGCTTCGTAAAATATTGCAAGAAGACAATTAAGAAGGTTGCTTGCTTTCAGCGTGGACAGTTGGGACATTATAGCAGGCAGTACCCTGAAAGGATGGAACAGGAAGCAGGTTCATCCGGAGCATAAGTTCATGCGCTTGAGGCAACTCGGAGCGGGGTAGCGTTCAGGATAGAGGTAGGATGGTCACTATAGAAGGTTTGATTTCTCTTTTCGACTTTACTATTAGGACCTTGTTGGATGCTGGTTCTTCTCGTTCTTTCATATCTAGTTATGTTGTTGATAGTGTGCACTTAGATACTCTTATAGTTTCTAATCCAGTAGTTTTCTCGAACCCTATAGGAGGTATGGCTCACCTATCAATGATATGTATGGGTTTGAGGATTTCTATTCTTGGCGTTGAGTTTGATTGTGATGCATATATACCGAGTTTCATGGGGATACGAGCTTATTCTAGGGATGGATTGGTTATCCATGTATGGCACCATCCTTGATTGTGAGGGGAGAGTTGTCAGACTTTTGATGTGCCATTGTAGGACTCTCGAGATTTCCTACGACCCACAAGGGTCAATCATGCTCAATTTCTTGGATTTCTTAGATACTTCTGTAGACGATCTTAGTTTGGTGCTCGTAGTTAGAGACTTTTCGAATGTATTAGAGGAGGTGAGAGGGCTACCTCCTATGCAGGATATTGATTTTCGGATATATGTGATGGAGAATGCAAAGCCAGCTGTGTTGCCAGTGTGCTGTATGGCTCCAATGGAAAGGAGGGAGCTTAGTAATTAAGCGGGGGAGCTGTTCGAGAAAGGGTTTATTATGTGAAGTATTTCTAAGTGGGAAGTACCTGTCATCTTCGTAACTAAGGTAGACGGTGGCTTTCTTTGTTAATGCGTGGATTATAGAGAATTGAACAAGCTCACGAAGAACAATAGACACCCACTCCCTCGGATAGATGACTTTTTTGATTAGTTGGTAGGCGCTTCAATTTTTTCGTAGTTGGATTTGGCTTCAGGTTTTCATCACCTAAGGTTGTCGCAGTACATAATTGTCTCTAGAGATGGTATAGCGGTGGATCTCGCTAAGGTAGAATGCAACAAAGGTGAGGAGCTTTCTAGGTTTTGCAGAATACTATTGGAAGCTCATTAAGGATTACGCGTGGATCTCAGCTCTGCTTACCCGCCTTACGAAAAAAAAAACTTTTATTTGCTTGGGATGTGGATTGTGAGGATGCATTCTTGAGGTTGAAGAAGGCTCTCACATCAGCTCCAATATTGACTTTTCTATATCGTACAAAGATGTTCACTTTGTATATGAATGCTTACCTCATAGGTTTAGGTTTAGTACTTATGCAAGAAGGAAGGTTTGTCTGTTATGAGAGTAGACAGATGAGGGTATATGGGAGGAAGTACCCTATCCACAATTTGGAGCTAGCAGCAATACTATCTGCGCTTAAGTCTTAGAGACATTATTTTTTAGGTGAGAGGTTTGAGCTATACCGACCATTAGTCACTCAAGTACTTGTTTTTGCAAAAGGATCTTAATTCGCGACAGCAGCGCTAGATAGAGTTTCTTGCATATTATGACTTTGTGACATCATATACCCTAGGGAAGGGGAATGTAGTGGTGAATGGCAGTGGATGACTTTGAGTCCATTGTTCGTAGTGTAGCAGAGTTTCGAGTTTATCTCATCATTCGATTTTAAACCATCTACGGATTATTCACCAGGATTATTGGCATCATTGGAGGTGTGACCTACTCTGTTGGAGCGCACTGGATCCAGTCAGCGCAAGGATCGACAATTTGCAAATATCATGGACCGACTTAGTAATGGAGAGACCTCGAGTCATCTTACTAGGAATTCTATGGATGAGAGAGGGTGGCTACATCATGATCATAGATTATGTGTTCCTCGAGATGATGATTTGTTGAGGTAGGTTTTAGAGGAGGCTCACCACTCTTGGATTACCATCCATCAAAGCGGTGATAAGATGTATAGAGACATGAGTAGGATCTTTCATTAAATAGGGATAAAGAAGGATGTGACAGATATGTTGCTAGATGTATGACTTGTCCGAGATTGAAGGTTGAGTAAAGGAAGCCTGATGGATTGCTTCAGCCTCTAGATGTACATAGCGGAAGTGGGAGAGCGTATCGATGGACTTCATAGATGGGCTTCCCTGATCGGGGAAGGGAAACACCAGTATTTGGGTTATAGTCGATAGATTGACTAAGAGTGCTCATTTCATCCCGGTTAAGAATAAGCGAACGGCGGCTTGGTTGGCATTAGTGTATCTTAGAGAGATCGTCTGCCTTCACGGAATACCCTCTAGTATTATTAGTGATAGAGACCCCATCTTTACTAACAAGTTTTGGTGTAGCTTGCAGGACGCACTGGGTACACAACTACGACTTAGCATTGCCTATCACCCTCATGCGTATGGATAAACAAAGAAGATTAATTGGGTTGTTGAGGATTTATTATGGTTGTCTATCTCAGACTTTGAAGGGACTTGGGAAGAGCATCTTACGTTAATAGAGTTTGCATATAATAACATCTATCAGATGAGCATAGGTGTGGCTCCCTTCGAGGCATTGTATGGACGGCCTTGCAGATCACCTACTTATTGGTGGAAGTCCACAGATAGACTTCTATTTGGGCTTGAGATGGTTAGAGAGACCTCATAGAAGATAGGTTTGATTTGGAGGCAGATGAAGGTTGCTCAGGAAAAACAGAAGTCATATGCGGATCAGCGGAGGACAGACCTACAGTTCGAGGTAAGGGACATGGTTTTTATTAAGGTGTTGCATTTAAGGATCGTTGTTCAATTTGACTCAGTGGAGAAGTTGGCGGCGAGGTTGGTAGGGTCATCCCCTATAGCAGAAAGGATAGTTTAGATGGCATATAAGATTAGACTACCAGAGAGATTGGCAGGAGATCAAGATGTATTCCATATTTCACACTTGCGAAAATGCTTGCATGATTCCACGTTAGTGGTGGAGCCGAGTACCCTACAGGAGGTAGAGATAGAGAGGGAGGCATCAGTCCAGCGGGTTCCTACACGGATACTAGGATCTGAGGTGAAGAAGTTGAGAAATAGAGAGATTAAGCTTGTTAAGATTCAGTCAGAAGTGGACAGCGATGACGCGACTCGGGAACCAGATGGTTGGATTCACACTTCTTATCTGTTTCACTTTGATAGTATGCTCTTAATGCTTTCCCAAGCTTTGAATTTGAATCTGTCTTTCCCATCGTTTGAATTATAATCTTAGGTAGAAGCCTGTGGATGGTAGGAAATGGTTTAAAACATGTTAATATAACATGTTATGGTTGAATGGATTCACTTGGATGCAAGTTTTTATTAGTGGATGCAATGGATGCACACACATTAGGCACTAGTTAGCGATCGACAAACTAGGACACTTACATAATTGCATATGGATGTTTGTATATTTTTAATTTATTTTAAATATGGATGAAAAAATGGTTGAATCGTCACTTGGATGTTGCATTTTGGTGAATGGTTGTTGCACACATATATGTTGTATATAACGGTGTTGTATACACAATTATATGATTTTTGTTTGATGATAACAACCAAATATATATTATCAGATATGTGTTTGTAATTGTACTGTTTCATATATCACACAACATACATGAATATAATATTTCTATCTAAATCAAATACAACTGCACAGAAATTTAAATATTCACAGTATTTTATTTGAATAGAATATTTTATTTCAATATCAAACAGTACAAATTTTATACTCCACTATTTGTACATCTCTGTATTACATTTCATATCATAACAGACTTCATATACACACCTCCTCACTATAGAATAACTCTGTCACTAATTTCATATATACATTCATTTACACAGACTCATATATATACACATTTACTAACACTACGCTCATTCACTGCTTTCTGTTTTCTTGTCTTCTGTCTTCACAGTTTTCAGTCCAGTCACTTCAGTCCAGTCTCATCCTCTTACCTGTCACAAGAAACAGAAACACATAGTACACTGCAATAGAAATAAAAACTAAATACATGCAGATTTGATTTTTTATTTTTGAAATTTTATTTGCCTCAGTTTTCTGGTGTGTTTCTCATCATTTCTCATGACTTGATCTGATTCATCTGTGTCTAGCCAGTTTGTATATAGTACAGGGACAGAAAATCTTGTCTGTTGGCTGCATATACACACGTGTATAAGTATACACGCGTGTACTGCCATGCCAATCAGAGTGCTACTGAGGAGTAGCCACGTGGACCATCTCGACTCAGAGCACAGTCATCAGTGGGACAATCAAATCAAAGAAGAAAGATGAAAATCAGCTCAGTAATGAAGACAAGTGGCAGATCAAAAATTTCAATTCAAAATCAAGTGATTTATCTTGGCAAATCATTTTCTTAAGCAGCACAAACATGATGGCAAACTCAGTTATTTTTTAAACAGCATCAAGATCCATGGCAGATCACTCAATGAAACTACATGAATGTGAACAAGCAAATAGCATGGTGTAGTGGATGGCGCAACAATTCATGGCAAGACAGAATGATGGTGCTACAACATATGAAGTGTACTTTGGCAAACATTTTTGGATTGGCAACACATCTCAGTTTCAATCCAAACTCAAAATGCACAAGTCTGCACTAATATGGTCAAAACATTTCTGTGCATTGGTCAAGGCAGTTCAAAGCTACATGACATAGTTTAGGATAGTTCAGAAATCAACAACATATACACAAGTTGGTTCACAAGATCATGGTGCAATGGCCAAAGCAGTAATGGAGAAACAACAAATGCATGGTCCAGCAAGACAAGTGACCAAAGTAGCACAAGTATATATGGTCAGGATACATGACTGATCAATTGATCATGCAGACCAACAAACTTGTTAAACATATATGTATATAATGCATATATATATATATATATATATATATAGAAACAAAGCATGGGGGAACTACATGTCAGGTATATGATCATGTTTAAGCAAATAGCAATTCACAATGACACGGCTTAAATTCATTTAATCAAAGTTTGGTTTCATGGCAACAAGAAATTTCAAAAATATCAATATTTGGCAACTATCAAGGCATCAGTTTCAAATGGGAAATTTCTTTCCAGTTTCACAATGCAGAAATGTCCAAAAAACAATTTATTCTCGCATTGATTTGCTTCCAGAAATGAAATGAAATAGTGAATCAAATGATTGGTCAAGAAACATTGTTTTTGATAATCAGTTTGTTTTTGCAATACAAAGTCATTTCGAGAAAGTCACAAAGTTTCCAGTTTTCTCATCCACCATTTCATAATTCAGCAAGAGTTAAACGTGGCAAGTGTTTTGCTATTCAGGGCAGAAATCAATTCGCAGGAATCAATCTTTTATTTGGCAAGTATTTAAATTCCAGATTTACAGCATAGAATCTATGTTTGGGAAATCTTAAAGCTCTCCAGATTTTAGGAAAGTAATTTTTGGCAATAACATTTTTTTTGAAATCATTTTTTTTCAAAATGGGCAGATCTAAATCATTTCAAGTAAGGCAACATTTTAAATTGCCAAGTCAATCAAAGCCGACTTTGTCAAAAGATTCAAACCAGGAAATCTCTTAACAAATTTCTTTTTCATTCGAATATGACAAAGGAGGAAACTCACAAATCAGATTCAAATCAAGATGGTGTAAGGCAGAAAAACCAGATTCAATCGTGCCATTTCAAAAGAGGAAATGCACATTCAAATCGTGGACAATTTTAATCACGCAAAGCCAAGAATTACAAAATCCAAAAAGGGAAAAACCGCAATCAACCAGACAAGTCATCTCACAAAATCAGAGTTATTTTTAGGGTTTTCGTTTACCCTATATATACTACACACGCAGATTCCTCATGGGCAGAGAGAGAACATACAGAAGATCGAAAAACCCAAGCATCAATTATCAAAAGAGCAGAGAATAAAATTCAGATTTACTCACATATTTTCCAGAGGATTTTCGATCGAGAACTCATCCCAAATCGGAGCAACAGAAAGCCATAAAGACTTGAACATCAGAGAGACAGATTTGATTAATCAAGCAACTCGATTTGGGGATTAAAGAGGAAACCCTAGGGAATTTCCATAGCCGACGCCACCATTTTTAATTCCCAGAGCAAAGAGGGAGATCTGGCAAATGATTAGTGAATGGGCCGGCCTATTTTCTCTTGACCAGGCCAACACATGTTAAAGGGGATGACCCTTTTCTTTTAATCTCCTAGGGTTTCTTTTGTTTTAGTTTTAATTTTGTTTTCATTGTACTTTCTTTTAGTTTCTCTGTAACCGAATAGTTTATAGATTCTGTAAAAATCTAGGGGGAACCAGTTAGGGATTTAACTGGCAGTTTACTAGTGTCTGTAAAAACTAGGGGAAATTTGATCCAGGGGATTGAATCAGTCTAGGTTTTTGAGCGTAGGGTTAGAATAGGAGCAGGGTTTGCGAGTGTACACTGTCTTGTATGCGGGATCTGTTCTTTCACCTAGTAGAAACCTTAGAAATGCAGCAGTAGGCAGGGTTTTGCCGAAGCTGGGTACATCTGTGTGTGATTTATTTTCTGCATTTCTATTTTCTGCTATATACTGTGAACTGTTTAGTATTACATATCTCGTTAGATTTTTAATTTAGTTAAAGACTGTGATAAACCCTATTCATCCCCCCTCTAGGGTTAATTTAGATCCAACAATATAGAATTATATGTATTATTAGGACTCCTTTGCATACATGTTGGATGCATAGCACAGACATGAAATTGCATTAAGAAGGTCAATTGAATTAGAGGATTGCCTGATTTTTGCATTAGTTTAGGGACATATACACTACACTCTTTGCATATGTTCATTCGAAAATCTAAGGACAATGTATACCAGTGGTTGATAGTTAAGTAGATTGGTGTAGATAATGGTTGTTAATATTTGTATCATTCTTCTAGTTGTAGAGATTACGAGGACAAAATCCTTTAAGAGGGGAGAATGTTACACCCCGAATTTTAATAAACAATAATTAAATAGAAACGAGTAATAAATTAAATACTAATAAGAATAAACTATAGAACTGGACAACAGGACTAGCATCATTGGGTATGTTGTAATTTTCTAGTTAAATAGGCACTTGGTTTGCTAAAATCAGAGTTAAAATGAATAAGTTATGAACTAAAGAAGATAAGCTAAAGTCATAATATATATATATATATATATATTAAGTAACAGGTCAAGTGGCATGACACATTCCCACTTTGGTCGATCTAGTGTCGACCCAAAGGTACATGGGTTGACACTGTGACGACCTAGGCGCCTGTAGGCGTGTCCCTTGGAGCGCACATTTTGGGAGCGAACAGTTTTTATCATTCGAATGTTATTTTCTGATGTGACATGGTTTTATTGGTTTATTTTGAACCAAAGGCAAACGTTGATCTTTCTAATTGGTCTTATGACATGGCTAGTCCAGATTTAATCCTAAATTCATGCTGTTGAGGACAGTTAACCCGATGAATAGACCAGTAGAGCATCTCTCATTTCTTCACATCCATTCCTTCTCTCTTCTTCCCCATGCCTATGCTCAAAATTAGGAAGGGCCAAATCATTAATTTTTTTATGGGGATAAAGAAGTTATATAATTTTAAATATTTATTTTTATAAGTACTTCTTGAAGCGGAGGTTCTGCTAAAATAAGAAACGGCCACGTAGGAAGCTCTCTTCATCAGATCTGTGAGTTTTAATGTGATTTGTAGATTAGTAATTTACATTGGAAAAGTTAGACAGTTAAATCATTTTAATTTGCATGTTTAATGTTTACAGTTATTTACAGTATTTATGCTTTTAGTTTTTATGTAAATGATACCATAATTTATTTACTGTCTTTGTCGATTTCTTTTAGTCATTTACTTTTTATAATTAATTCTCCTTCTCCTATCCCCTTCTTTGTTGGGGTTTTATTAACAGTCCGACCTATGTTTGATTTTATTTGTTTTGTTTATTTTTTAATATAGGCCTTGTGAGTAGCCTAGACCAGTTCCCTTTTTCTTTTAGCACTGAGACTTGGCCAAAAGAGAGCCTCGTTATTTTGCGCTAAAATTGGAATAATGTTGAATTGAATAAAAAGGGATAATAGGGCATGTTGGAACTGATTAAATGTTATAATCAGTAATTAACTGTATATTGGGGTAAACTTAATATGTAATTAGAGAACATACAAACATATAAGCTAGGATAGGTAACTTAGTTGGACGCTAAATAACGTGGATTTGGGTTGTATGAAAAGATAAACATTATTAGGAATGTTTAATACAACCTAGGAATATAAAGTGAGATTATATTGAGCTTACTAATAAACTTAAATTGTGTTAAGTGAAATTGAAGATAAACTAATAAGCTAAGATAGTGGAGTCCGTTCTGAAATTGTGGGGCTGATTGGGGAAAATAAGTGGCTCGTAGGTTAGGTCTGTTCCGGCAGTGTAGGGCCGATTGAGGAAAATAAGCAGGAAAATAAAATTGTAGTAGTTGTCAGTTCCGACAGCGTAGGGATGATTAGGGAAAATAAGTGGCTCGTATGTTAGGTCCGTTCCGGCACCGGGGGCTATTGGGGAAAATAAGAGGTATAATGAAATAATAAAATTGTAGTGGGAGTTCGTTCCGGACGCATGAGGCTGACTGGAGAAAATAAGTGGCTCGTAATTTAGGTCCGTTCCGGCAGCATGGGGCTGATTAGGGAAACAAAGTGGCCTAATAGAAAAATGAATGGGGACCAAGTCTTGGGGGGTGTGACTTGTGTCAATTGAATATTTGGTTAGGGACCCGTACCCGGTGCAATCCTATTATCATCTATGGAGGTCTCACACTAGGTAGAGGCGAGGGCACACTTTACTGCACTGGATAGTAAAAGGTCCAAATGAGGTGGGTACGGGCTTTTGCCGGTAGGACGATGAGCGTGCATCGTGCCGATTGGGGAAAATAAGCCACTGTAATGCCTGTGATTAATGGTTATATCCTTTTAGTTCATCGGTTGGGATTGATAACCCGAAATTCCATTGCTCGCATAGGTTATCGCAATGTGATTATATTACTCGTTTGATGGGTAGAAATTAGGTAAAGCCTAATTATGATATCTTAGTAAGTTGGTGCTGCAATCTTGGATATAAATGAGGAGTCAATCTTTATTCGTGCTTAACTTTATTTGCTGCTTGTATACCTTTATGTCTTATGTCCTTAAAACTATTCATCTTTATAGTGCTTCCTTACTTTATGCTCATGCAAGAAATTACTAGAACTCACCAGACGTATGTCTGACCTAGTTTGTTTTATCCTTCTCTCTTCCTCCCCCCCTCCATGTTCGCAGGGTAGAGGGTCTCATCAGTGATTCTTGATTTTTTGGTTCAGCTTGGATTCAGATTCATGTATTAGTTCAATTTTTATTTTCTGATCTTAGTATTGACATTGAGAGGGATGTTTTTACTTTTGTACTCTGATATTATGGTTTTTCATGATACAATGTACTTAATTTTATGATTGATGACTATTTGTACTTTGGAAATGTAATAAGCACCGTTTTTCGACTTTCTTTATTAAATGTTGTTTTAAAATTTCCGTTGTGTTTTGTTTTTCCGTCTTGTGAATTTTAATCTTTGTGTTGTTACTTTATACCTAATCGCATTATTAAGCCTTAGCGCATCTTCATATGGGTGACGTTAAGGGGTGTGGAATGCTTCAATCATGCTCCAACCTTTCAAATATATATATATATATATATATATATATATATAAGAATCACATATATTAGAATCTTACACATATAAATCTAAATTTCAGAATAAATCTAAATAGAATAGAATAGAGGAGATATAATATGTTAAGAAAATAGAAGAAGAACCCATTTTCTCTACCAGAGATTAGCAATGAAAGAAAGGCATCATGGAGGCGGTGAAGAGAATGGTTGTAAAGTTTGGAGTGAGGGTTTGAGGCTCTATTTATAGTTGTTATCGTGTTACAGGCTGTTAAATTTAACTGATTAAATTTAAGCGGTCCATTTGATAATATTTGTAAATAAGTCCCTATATAAAACAATCCTCACTCGACTTCCTAATGTAGGGCAGTTGACACCCCCATAGAAGGGCAATCAACCCCCTTCTAGGTCGAGCCCAGGAGACAATCGTCTCATATACGTTACTTTTTATTAATTCTGATTGATTGGTTTCCTTATTTTAATTATTTTTTCCCCATTGTATACGAATGTATATACACAAGTTTGAATTAAAAAGGAATATTCCTTTTCATGCTTATCTGATTAATATATTCCACGTTTGTATATATATTTATTTGAAATTCAAACTTTGTACGTTAATATATATGCACAACTTGATTTATTAATAACTTTTGCGTACGGTCTCCATTTTCAATAAATTAAATATGAAAACAGATCAGATTCTCACCACGAACACAACTGCACTACTTTCGTGCCAAATTCCTGATTGTCCAAAATTCCATTTTCAGCTCATCAACATATTATTAATTATTACTGTTTAAATTAAATTAACTTGTGTCTAAATTAAGTATATTTTGTGGGGTGTTACATTCTTCTCCCTTATGAGAGATTTCATCTCGAAATCTTTTAAAGGGGCGAAGAACGCAACTCGCTCTAAACAACCATGTTGTACACACATGTTACTTTAAAAACATCCATAACTCATAGTGATTATGAATTGCAGACTTGTTAATAAAGAGCTCAGTCATAGCGTGTAAGTGTAATAAGTGATGCAATATGTATGCAAAACATCCTAATATGCATTTAATTCTATATGAGTGCACCGCGCATCTGTGTTACATCCATATCCTACCATCCAATCTAGAAACCATGACTCGACTAAAAACGATAAATTAGGGGAAAACAATTACCCGAGAAAAGCTCTGGATGAGTAAATCTAATCTTCTCCTCGGTTTCCCATGTGTTCTCCGCAGGTTTATCTTCCCACTGAACTCGGACTAGGCGAATAGATTTGTTGCGGAGTCGTCTGATTCTATGCTCCATGATCTTTGCTATGGCATGAGGCACCCTAGACTCCCACTCGATGCTCCCACTACACCAAAATAAGCTTTTTACAGTGTTTAAAAAATGATGTAATAGGATATAACAACGTTGTTAGAAACGCTGTATAATGACTTGTGGTCGTAGATACGAAATTAATAACAACTAAATATAAACGTGTTAAAAACTATATTAGACAGCATTTTTTTGCTGCAGTAAATAATTTTCTATGGCTCAGATTGGTGTTTTTTTTAGCGATTTATAAACGCTATCATTAATTTTTCACAGCGTTTTGGTAATGTTGTCATTGTAATGTGCATTATCTTTTCATACAAAAGGCAGCATAATTAAAACGTTATTGTTTGTTCCTAATATATTTACACACATATCATTAATCTAAACTATATTTAGTTGTATTTCAACTGAATAATATCATAATGCATACAAATCAATCTAAAGCCTGTCATATAAAAGCATAACTACCAACCATTCTCATAAATCAAGTTAAGTACAATATCCATAAACAAAGTTTATACAAATCCATAAACAAATATATTATTCATAAACCAGCTTCATACAATACCAGACAAAGACAATATCTGCATCGGTTGCCAAGATAGTAAATGCAATTGCAGGTATTTCATACTGGCATATGGTAGAAAGCTAACATTAGTATGTCAGTCATAAAGTAAAAATAGTAGAACAGGAGCAGTACAAATACACTACTTACATTTTGAAGACAACCTCACTCATCATGGTCAAAAATTCAACAAATAATGCATAATACGAGGAGAAAGGTTCATGGTATCCATATAACTCAAATTTATTACAAAACCAATGTTTGTCCTAACTCTATAAACCATTCGCATTTAACCTCTACCAGTGATGATTCTACTCTACCTAAGGTTGCATCTTTAGTCCTGCTTACATTTTTAATGAGTGAAGATTGTAAAGAAATTTTTTATAGCAAAAGTCATAAAATTAATTGCTTTGAAGATTAAATTTTTATAAATTAAACTTGTTAATATTTATAAACCTTAATTAAATTTTATAATAGTTAGTTGACATTTATAAACTTATTTGATATTTTGAAATCTTATTACTTCTACCACTATTACCATTATTATTATATAGTGTATATATATATATCATGGAAGATTTATTTTTATTTTATATTTTTATATATGTAGTAAACTTTTATAAACTAAAATTCTTGATTTTTACAATAATTAGTTAATTTTGATTAACTGTAACACCCCGCATTTTATGATAATTTAATATGTGTATATATATATATATATGCACAAACATAAATGTATATATGAAGAATAAAATAAAAGATAATGCAAATAAAAATGTAATGCATACATTAAAAGAAAGAAAGGATTGGTTGCATGCGGTGTAAATGTGTTACATGCACTGATTGTGCATTAATAATAAAAGAGAAATAAGAGAAAAACATTCATGCAATGAAATATTGTAACAAACATGAAAAAGAGAAGTAAGAAGAGAACAATAATTACCATTGTTCCAGGCCTTATTAATAATAGCCTTAGTAGTTCGCTTGGTTAGAACATATGACTTGCATACAAGAGGTACAAAGTTCTTTCCCCGGCGCCGTCATATTTTTGTTTTAAAGGGACGGCTAAAATAACACATGTTCATGAGGGAAAATATGTATAAACACACGTATAAGGATAAATATGCATTTAAGGAAGTAAATAAAATATACATATATATGTATATGAGAATATACGCGTATATATGTGCAATATATATATATATAAGAGATAAGATTCAAGATAAGGCAGAAATCATAAAAATATGGCAAGATTCAAATATCGGTGCAATAATGTTTGAATTTCGAAAACGATTTGAAAGTTGTGCATATATATATACGTGTAAAATGGTTATTACAAGTTTTGTATACATATAAGGGCCTAATATATGAATATATTCAAATCAGTTCAAAACTGAAGACCATATGCAGAAAAAGAAGAGGAAAAAAATATAGCTGGGGTCGACCCAGGCATAGGGATCGACCCATGGGTCCACCCACCCTAGATCCATTCAGGTTCATTGGCGTATCTGGACTGTTTTTAACCAAATTCAATGCTGACTAAGCGCTGCGTGTACGATAAGATCCCGAACACCTATAAATAGGTTAGTAGAGCCTAACTAAATCTCACATTTCTAAGACGACGTCTATACTCTACCATTCTTTCTCCTCTTCATATCTCTTCAGAAAAATAAGATAATTAGTATAGGAAAATTCTGAATCAAGATCTAGAGGAAAAGAATGAATATTAATTAGAAGGTGTTCAAAATCATATTCGAAGAGAAGTAATTTTCAAGATCGGGTCTATTCAATTTTCTTCCTCTTTCTTTCTTTTTTCTTTTAGTAAAAATTATGAATCCATGGTTTTTAGGTTCTGAATCCAATTAGGGGAAAACCATGAAATGCTAGATCTGGACCAGATCCAGGATTTGGAAAGCAAATTAGGTGAGTGGATTTAAGTTATATCATTTTTTTAATTATATATTATTGTTTGACATTCGCTGTTATTTATGACATGTTGAAATGTTTAAACATATTTTAAAAAGATTAAAGACACGAATATGACATGCTAGAATACTAATATGCTAAGATATTAATATGTTGGAAAATTCATATGTTGAAATATAAACTTGTCAAAATATGAGTAGCGATTACTATTGTTTCAATTCCATGTTAATTTGTGACATTTATGTATCTGGAGCATTAATGGTAGAAATTGAGAACATTACATGTGAGTTTGTTTGATTTGAACAATTACATGATTAAACGATTACATATTAGATTAGAATTTATTGTATGTTAGAAAGAACATGAGACATAAAATGGGTTTAAAATGTAAAATATAGATTTGAAAGAATGGAAACGCCTAAATTATATAGAAAATTCACAGTGAATAGGAAACTGTAACCACGCTTAGACACGAGGTTAGATTACACTTGTGATGGAAGTCTGCCCAGAACCGCCCGGCATATCCAGCATTCATAAGTGGTAAATCTAATATGAGGGGTCTAAGTGCATAAATAAAACACGTAGTTGCGCTAAGACACAGGTTAAGCCAACTTATGGTAAAAGTCTGCCCGAAACCGCCCGGCAAATCCAACATCCACAAGTATAGGCTTAATGTGAGAGGTCTAGTGCATGAATATATACATATATATAAAAATATATGTAAATAGAAGAACTTATAAACAACATTAATTCAAATTAAGGGTAATAAATGGAATTCGATGAAAGATAATTACAACAGTAAAGGAAAAGGAATGAACAGGGAATGATAATAACCTATTATAAATAAATTACATTAATGGGAATGTTATATAATAGGTAGACTTGCCCTAGAGAAAAGTGGATATTATAAATTAGGTTATAACAAACTAGTGAGAAAATGAGATAACTTGCGTAATGAGAAAACAGGTACTTCATTGTAAATTAAGTAATCAGCAAATGGGGGAAAATTTATGAAATGAAAGAAGTTGTACTTAATTATAAATTAAGTAATTTGAAAACTTGGAAATCTGAAATATGCTGATAAGAATAACATGTTAAGGCTTGTCCTAGGGACAAGGGGAAATTATAACATAGGTTATAATAAATGGAAAGGAGACTTATTAGTGAACCTTAGTTAAGAGAAGTAAGTTAATAAATAAACAACGATAAGCTGTATTGATAATGTAAGATGGAATTATGATTATATAGGAAAGAGTGAAGCAAACTTATGAAATGAAATAAGTCATATTTAATCATAAATGATAAGTGACATGTTAAATAGAAAATATGTGAATTGAGATATACTTAATTACATATTAAGTAGAACATATTATTGTAACTGTGAAATCAGACAAGATTATAAAGAGATTGTGGATTACAGACCTTGGATCACAATCTAGAGAATAACATGTTGTGGGCTTATTAATAAACTTAAATGGGTTAAGTTATATGAGTGTAATTAATAAGTGAGAATAACTTGGTAACTTGATTAAGAATTCAATGTGAATGGGAATAACCAAGTTAAGTGGAAACCTGATGAGGTAAGGCAAGCACATAAAAGAATATTTAGACATGGGGTCTAATAACATATTAAAATGAGGCGCTTGGACTAGTCCGCACGTTTGAGGGTGAATAACCCACCGGGGTAGATCATCGCGGTGTCATAAGGCAAGAGGGGAGCACACATCCATATGATTATTCTTATAGCTCTGAAGGACTGGAAGAGGAAGTGCGCGACTTCGGGAGATATGCTCCTGGTAGTCTTATGTGTGGTGGCAGATGTTTAGGCTGTGCTTGCAGAGGTTGGGTCTGCGCATAACTACCAGGTGGGTGGGCCTTGACTATAAAAGTAGCTTTGCAGTCAGAGTACTATGACGAGGTGACACTAGGGTGATTCGGCGATTGCCTCGACGGAGGGCGAGATCAGGATCAACAAGGATAGTAGATCGTCGGGTACCGGTCATCGACAGCCAATGGGATGCGAAAAGACTAGAGCTAAACCCAATAGACCATTCACCTTTCACTATCGAGGTACGGTGGTTAGGGGAGATGCCAACTGGATGTTTAGATTGTTTGTTAGGGGTAAGTCGCTTAGCTCTTGTAGTCTTTACTAGTTGAGAGAAGGGCCAGGGTGGGGCCATAGCCACCATGAAAAACAGACCCAAGGGATACTTGTATTTTGAGGCTCTTAAAGGTGGGCCTGTACAGATCCGCGTTCCTTGTATAGCCCTGCCACAGAACTCAGTTCACAATATGTGTGGTTAAGGAATCGAATACGATTGACGATACATACGTGGGAAACTCTAGATACATGCATATCTGCTCTGGGTGGTGTATCGTAGACTTGGGGGAATTACTCTGGTATGGAATCTGATTCGATCAAAGGTGGCAGTCTGTATGTTTACGTAGAATAGTAATGATAGATATATGCGGAACGTAATATTGATTTATAGAGATCCGTACGCCACTCCGACATAGGATGAGGGACTACGTTCATTTCTATGGCATTACGGTGGAGACCATGCGAGTGGGGTACCATGGGTTGTGCCTCAATATTTGGGGGGGGGGTAGCTACATATATACTGTATTAGGTTAATCCACTAGGAAGTAAATGGGTACGACGTGTGTGTAAGCCTTGAGTGCTGTTAACCCAAGTAACCTAATAAATAAGAAAATATGATTGAACGATATATGTAGGATTATCCAACGTGTATAGTTTAAATCCAGTCACCAAAACTTATGTTCTGTCCCCGTCCTCATAACATACTCGCATATCAGATTTGTGACAGAGATATGATATCTTTGGATACTGGTTACGCAGTATTATTACTACGGTAAGGCTATACTTTAATTATATTTTACTTTATCCATTCCACTGTGAGGTATTTTCTGAGCTCTGATACATTTCATCTCTCTGTCTTTTCTACAGGATACCAGAGCAACCAACATGGGTTTCGATTGATTAGAATTTTGAAAAAAATTCAGTCCATCGGAATTCGGGTCGTTACATCTGGTGTCAGAGCTTAGGTTTAGGATTCCTGCATAAATAGTGAATGAACGTATTTGTATTTTTAAAAATATAAATATATTATATATATACCTAGATCCGTATAGGAACCCGCAAAGTATAAAGAGTACAATATGGTAAGAATTGGGATGACTGTTTTATACACTAAAGGAATGAATATGGAAACTTTAGACCGTTAGGTAATTTGGGTGGAAAGTGTAAAATGTACTTTATATGGAAGGAAGGTGAATCCCATATGATTAGTATTTTAGGTTAGTGGGTTTTGGCAGTAAAACCTTATAATTTGGAAAAGGTTAAAAAGAGAAAAATGTATTAGGAACATATATGGTTGAGAGAATTGACTTTGTGGAATGTCTAGGAAAGCCTAGAAAAATTGGAAACCCACTTCGAGTCTAACCCCATTGTTAACTTTTAAGAACTTGAAATTGTAAAAGTTTTGGAAAAATGGTTTATGGTGTTTTTAAGTTTTAATCTTAAAAGTTATAGTTTTAAATACGTAAAGTACACATATTGAGTTTTAAAGTAAAATGGGGTATATTTTGTAAATAATGATTTCTTGCGAAAACTTTGTCTAAAGTAAAATTCTCTCTGTAAAAGGTGCATATTATAGATCATGCATAGCTCGTTAGTTTTCTTGTTATATTTCATATAAGAATTATTAATAAAGAAAGTTTCGAAGTCTCTATTCTTTTGACAATCATTTTTGATAAATTGTTTTAACAAGAGAATTTTGTTGGATGGACAAAATAAGTCGTAGAAATTAAGAATAGAGTAGATGTTTGCACCATGTAGTAAGTAACTGAATCGACATTATAGGTAAGAACAAGTTAAAAACCCGATTGAGAAATAGTTATCCTTGTCTACTCCAGTTTTTGTGATTTGAAAAAAAATGATTTACACTTTTGTTAGATGACATGTTTTTATGGTTTGGCAAAAGTAAGTTTTCATAAGAAAAATAAATTTTGACACTTAATTTTTGGGAGGAAATTTAAATGAAAAGGCCAAACCGTGTTTTAAAAGTATGAAATAGTTAAGGATTAGCGCCTAGGGAAGACGAGAAAATTATAGTGGCTATAAAGAAAATAGCGAGAACTATCTTGGAATAATATTAAGTTCCCACAGAATGCGCAAGCTTTGAAAAACCTAGGGTGTTTCTTGAAATAATTGTTGGTACACGGCTAGATCTAGTGGTGACTACTAGATAGTAAAAGTGCAAGTAAGTATTTAGATCATGTTGTTAATTTTCATGTTAGGGGTGCAACCCGTTATTGCCTTTCTGTTGGGATCGTTCTGTTATTTTGTTCATGTTGGGTAGTTAGGTAACACCTAAACCTGTCATTGTTCCCGTGGTTCAAGCTTGTTGTCTGAGGGGGGACATAGTTGAAGGACTAGAAGGATTATTTGAAAACTAAACTTAGATCAGATGATTAAATAAGCTAAGAGAAATGGTACAACTAAAAAGGAAACAACAAATTCAGTAAAGCAACAAACATGACAGTTAAAGAAAAATGAAAAATTATTAGAAAAGATGGATGAAGATAAAAATTTCCAAGATAAGATGAAAAAGAAAATCTATAACAAGAAAAATTTATTATGTGGGTTGTGCTTGGATAGGAAAATAGGGGAATCTTTATAAATAGTTTCATAAAATCCAAGTACAGTTGGAAAAAGGTCGAAAAAAAAACGGGAGATGTGAAGTTTTCCATTTTCCGCCTTTTTGTAACATAACAAATCGAATTTAGAAATTTAGATTTTTTTTGAAATTCGGAAAAAATAAAGTTGGTTGGTAGGATTTTAGATGCAACAATTGGATGAACTGCGCTCTTGCTCTGCAAGAATGTGGCAAATTTGGATGAAAATATATTTTGATTTTCAAAATAATGCATTCATGCAGAACAACCAGTATATTTAGGATATGAGCATTATATTTTAAAAGTATTTTTGAAAAATTTTCATACACATAGGAGGTACCACTTAGGAATACATGCATTATTACGTTGTATTTAACTTTGCACAAGTGCACAATGTTTGCAAAAATTGGATGCACACATGATGGATGTATATTATGCGAGGGGTTAATCGATTTTTACCCTTATCAAATTTCAAGGACGAAATTTCCTAAGGGTAGGAGAATGTAACACCCCAAATTTTATGACAATTTAATGCATATATATGCACAGACATAAATATATATATAAAGATAAAATAAAGATAATGCAAATAAAAATGTAATGCATGCATTAAAAGAAAGAAAAGATTGGTTGCATGCAGTGTAAATGTGTTACATGCACTGGTTATGCATTAATAATAAAAGGGAAATAGGAGAAAAAGATTAATGCAATGAAATATTGTAACAAACATGAAAAAGAGAAAGAAGAGAACAATAATTACCATTGTTCCAGGCCTTGTTAACAATAGCCTTAGTAGTTCGATCGGTTAGAACATGTGACTAGCATACAAGAGGTACAGAGTTCGATCCCCGACATCGTCATATTTTTGTTTTAAAGGGACAGCTAAAATAACACATGTTCATGAGGAAAAATACGTATAAATGCACATATAAGGAAAAATATACTTATAAAGAAGTAAAGAAAATATATTTATATATGTATATGAGAATATACGCGTATATATATGCAAATATATATATATATATATATATATATATATATATATATATATATATACAAGAGATAAAATTCAAGATAAGACTGAAATCATATAAATATAGCAATAATCAAATAACGGTGCAATACCGTTTGAATTTTGAAAACAAAACGAAGGTTGTGCATATATATATATATATATATATATATATATATATGCGTAAAACGGTTATTAAAGTTTTGAATACATATAAGGGCATTATATATGAACATATTCAAATCAATTCAAAACCGAAGAATAAATGCAGAAAAAGAAACGAAAAAAATTATAGAAGGGGTCGACCCAGGCATGAGCGGGAGGGGGGTCGACCTCGGGGTCGACCCACCCTAGATCTAGTCAGGTTCATTAGCGTATCTGGACTGTTTTCTTAACTAAGTTAAATGTTGACTCAGCGCTGCATGCATGATAAGATCCTGAACACCTAAAATAGGTTAGCAAAGCCTAACTAAATCTCACATTTCTGAGACGACGTCTATACTTTGGCATTCTTTCTCCTCTTCAATTCTCTTCAGAAAAATAAGATAATTAGTTAAGGAAAATTCTGAATCAAGATTTGGAGGAAAAGAATGAATATTAATTAGAAGGTGTTCAGAATCATATTCAAAGAGAGGTAATTTTCTTGATCTGGTCTATTCAATTATCTTTCTCTTTCTTCTCTTTTTCTTTTAGTAAAAATTATGAATCCATGGTTGTTAGGCTCTGAATCCAATTAGGGGGAAACAATGAAATGCTAGATCAGGACCTGATCCAGGATTTGGAAAGCAAATTAGGTAAGTGGATTTAAGTTATATCATTTTTTATAATGATATATTATCGTTTGACATTCCCCGTTATATATGACATGTTGAAATAGATATGTTGAAATGTTTAAACATGTGTTAAAAAGATCAAATTGAAGAATATGACATGCCGGAATACTAATATGCTAAGATATTAATATATTGGAAAATTCATACGTTGAAATATAAACTTGTCAAAATATGTGTAGCAATTTCTGTTGTTTCAATTCCATGTTAATTTGTGCATTTATGTACTTGGACTATTAACGGTAGAAATTGAGAACATTAATGTTAGTCTGTTTGATTTGAACAATTACATGATCAAATTATTACATGTTAGAATAAAATTTATTGTATGTTAGAAAGAACATGCGACATAAAATGGGTTTAATATGATGACATGTAAACTATAGAATTGAAAGAATGGAAATGCCTAAATTATATAGAAAATTCACAGTGAATAGGAAACTGTAACCACGCTGAGAGACGAGGTTAGATTACACTTGTGATGGAAGTCTGTCCGGAACCGCCTGGCATATCCAGCATTCACACGTGGTAAATCTAATGTGAGGGGTCTAAGTGCATAAATAAAACATGTAGTGGCGCTAAGACACGAGGTTAAGCCAACCTGTGGTAGAAGTCTGCCCGGAACCGCCCAACAAATCTGGCATCCACAAGTATAGGCTTAATGTGAGAGGTCTAGTGCATGAGTGTGTGTGTGTGTGTGTGTATATATATATATATATATATATATATATGTAAATGGCAGGACTGATAAACATCATTAGTTGTAATTAATGATAATAAATGGAATTGAATGAAAGATAATTATAGCAATAAAGGAAAGAGAATGAATAGGGAATGATAATAACCTCTTATAAATAAATTACATTAATGAGATTGTTATATAAAAGGTAGACTTGTCTTAGGGACTAGTGGATATTATAACTTAGGTTATAATAAACTAGTGAGAAAATGAGATAACTTGTGTAATGAGAAAATTGGTACTTCATTGTAAATTAAGTAATCAACAAATGGGGGAAAATTTATGAAATGAAAGAAGTTGTACTTAATTATAAATTAAGTAATTTGAAAACTTGGAAATCTAAAATATGTTGATAAGAATAACATGTTAAGGCTTGTCCTAGGGACAAGAGGAAATTATAACATAGGTTATAATAAATGGAAAGAAGACTTATTAGTGAACCTTAGTTAAGAGAACTTAGTTAATAAGTAAACAACGATAAGTTGTAGTGACAGTGTACGATGAAATTATGGTTAAATAGAAAAGAGTGAGACAAACTTATGAAATGAAATAAGTCATATTTAATCATAAATGATAAGTGACATGTTAAACCAAAAACATGTGAATTGAGATATACTTAATTACATATTAAGTAGAACATGTTATTGTAACTGTGAAATCAAATAAGAGTATAAAGAGATTGTGGATTACAGACCTTGGATCACATTCTAGAGAATAACATGTCGTGGGCTTATTAATAAACTTAAATGAGTTAAGTTATATGACTGAAATTAATAAGCGAGAGGAACTTGGTAACTTCATTAAGAATTCAATGTGAATAGGAATAACCAAGTAAAATGGAAACCTGATGAGGTAAGGCAAGCGCATAAAAAATATTTAGACAAGGGTTTAATTGAAAGATGTGTGTGTGTGTACTTGTCAAGTATAATACACTCACAAGGATCGTGTAATATGACAAACAATATTCCACGTATAAAGTAATAGCTTAATCACAGAACAATAAAATCGAAGATGCAGTAAAAAGGAAAATCACATCAGGGATTTTTATACTGGTTCAGAGCACCGTTCTACGTCCAGGCCCAGACATCTCTCTGGATTTTCACTAAACAACTACCTCGCTTCACCCGGAGGAACAGGTTCACAAAACCCGAGCAGCCGAACGGGATTTCACGCCTCTTACACATGAGGACTTCACAACTTTGCCTCTCACAACAACGAGGACTTCACAACTTTGCCTCTCACAACAACGAGGACTTCACACGAGATGAGTATACTTGTAATTTGACAATGTGTGTTCTAAATAACACGAATTTGTCAATTCTTGTACAACCATCCTATAATCTTATCCTCAAATAGAATGTGAATTCGTGAAGATATGGAAGATGATATCGTGTTTGAATCAAAAGAATAATATGTGGATTCTAGGTTTCAACAGCGATATAAGAAGATTATGAGCTTTTGAGTGCTTTGAATGATAAAAATGAAATCAGCAATAGATAGAATAGATAGAAATAATTAGTTGAATTAAATTGAAGATTTCATGTTGTATTTATAGAGGATAAGGAGTTGCAATCATTGGTGATGAGAAGTATTGAATAGAAATGATTTTTGATGAAAAGAAAAGGAAGCAACCATTGATGAATGAAGATGTCTATACGAAGAGTTACTTTCAGTTCGTAGACCAGTCGACAAGTAAAAAATAACCAGTAGACTGGTAATTGAATATATATATATATATATATATATACGTTATATACATGTATGCACGTTCATTGTGCATTTCTGCCCAGAAACGGTCGATCGTATAATTTGAAACCGGTCGACCGGTTTATGACATTATGCCCAATGAATGTGCATTCATATATATATATATATATATATATATATATATATATATACATATATATATTCAAACTACTGAGGTATATGATTATTTGAGGATAGATTTTAACAATTTTAACACGACTAAATCACTAAATAATCAACCTCTATCTTTCAATACCATTGAATCTCTTTTTTTTTGTCGATCTTGAACTTCTCCTTGTCATTAATCAAAATGCCATGAATTCCTTGATTCAACATTCTCCCCCTTTTTGATTGATGACAACATGCTCTGAAAGTGTTTCTACCTCCCCCTGAATATGTACTCCCCCTGAAATATATATTAAACAAATCTGCAAAACTTATCGTTAGTAACATTTTTCTCCCCCTTTGTCATCGACAAAAAGGAGTAGATATCATACAAATACTATAACTTAAGCATGAAATACACAATGATTTTAGCATACAATACACACCGGACATAGCCAAACAAGTCATGTATCTAAGAGTTAACACGTACAAAGCCAAAATGAAATATGGCACATTTTTGTACAAGTGTCGAATTAAGTCTTGCTAAAGTAAAATATAATACCAAAAGACGTGGATGAAAAGAACTACTGAGGTGGAGAATCGGATTCAGTTGTATCCCAATCGATTTCTTTGTTTCCTCCTTCTTCCTTGTCTCCTTCGTTTTCGTTGTTTCCTTCGTCTTCCTCCTCGGTCTCAGATGCCCCACGACCACGTCCGAAAGTTGCTTCAGAACTTGTGCCTTCCTCGGATGATGAACATGTAAATGTAGGAGGCATGGGACGTTTTCCAGGGTCTTGTATTTGAGTCGAGGAGGAGGACGATGCACATGAAATTGCATCCCAAAGAATACCAAAGAAAGTCTTGAGTTTCGAGAAGCGTTTATCGAGCTTTGTACCCAAACGATCGAGTTTGGTGACGGTACGTTTAAGTCTCGCTTCGAGAAGGAATTGGTTCCTTGCAATTTGTGCTAGTGAATCGTGTGTAGACGATGATGATTGAAGGAGTTTGACCTCTTTTGGTTTAGATTTTGGGGCCTTAGAAGAAGTGGTTTCATGGGGAACTTGGTGTTGATATTGTTCGAAAGGAATGATATTCACACAAGGTTCAGGAAGCTTCATTCTATTTCTAGTTGCTTTATCGATGCACTTTGGCTTGCAGATTTTAGATTCGCAAGACTTGAGACCACAATCGAGTAAAAGCCTTATGACATATTCATTGTAAAAAATATATGGTCTTGTGCGATCATTCACAAGCAAAATTTTGTCAAAAATCATGCTTATCCAGTTAATCTCTATATCTCCATATATCGCATATAATGCCTTGAAATTATCTTTATAGATGGCATCAAAATTACCAATCCTTGGCAGTAAGGAGTGTGTGATAGCATGGCGTAAAACTCGAGCAGTAAACCATAGGTTAATTGCTTTTTTACTGGTTTTGTGATCCTCAATAAAAAGGTGACTAACTTTATCACGAGTGTGAACAGTACAAAAATCTGAAGAAAATTCCCTTCCACTATTAGGAGAACCAAGAACCGTGGCCATTCGTTCCTTTGAAATAAAAACATGCTGACCACATACTACAGACCAAAGGTAATTAGCAGCATTCTCTGGTTTGAATTTCTCCAGGTTCATATAGGCATAGAACAACTTAATCATTATATGATTGATTTCTATGTTGTTCTTACCAAAAGTAAGGAGTGATTTTATACGAGCCTTGACCGATAATTCGTCGACATCGTAAAGAATAAAATCAGAGAGATTTATGAAAGAACCTTCGTGAATGGTGTAATCCTTCATAGCATTCCAACGTTTCACTGAAATAGGATCCATAAGCCATCGTTTGATATTGGAATCAATAGGCTGGAGTTGAGTAGAACTTGATTTCTTTAATCTCTTTTGAGGAGGAGCCATGATAGTTTGAGTGATTGAAAATTTGGAATTTTTGATGGAGTTCAAAGGGTTTGATAGTTTGAGGAATAAAAGGAATACGAATGGGTGAGTTATAGGGAACTGACGTGATGATTGAGGTTTTTTAAAAACAGAAAAATACGTTATCGGTCGACCATTGGAATTTAATCGGTCGACTAGTGAGTGAAAAATTTGATTTCCAGAGAGTTTTCTGGTCGACTGGTTCATGGAAAAGCAGAAATTTTTCCAGAGACTTAAACGGTCGACCGGAGCATAAAAATTAAGTTTTCCAGAGACATTTCCGGTCGACTGGTAAATATATAGCGGTCGACTGTTTTTACTAAGATTTGTTTTTCTGGTTCTCTGAATTTATACGAAGCTCTATATCAACGTACGAATTGAATTTATTTCAAAACAACACGGATTTAAACCAACTTACAATAAAAAATAAAACTTAAAAAAAAAAACATATTTTCCAATCAAAAGTAAAAAAGATATAAAATTAATGGGAGGTGGATGACTTGTCTTCGGATATTTCTTTAATATCGGTAACTTTTGGTGTCCATTGCGAACAAGTATCCTTTGCTCCTTCATTTCGCATGTAGTTATGATCCCAGGAGTTAGAACTCCTAGATGAAGATGGAGCATGTGGCAGTGGTTCATGAACGCCTTGTTTATCCGCGCTACAGAAAAATGACGCCATGCGTTCTAAGAGAGTCAACCGGTCAGACGTAAGTTTTTGTTTGTAATGAAGTTGACGCTGGAGATCTATCTGATGTTTCTGGTAATGGTGAATCTCACTTATCTTTTCTCTGGTCCGTGGGAAGCAAAACAATGATTTCTTAGCACGTTTAGGCTTTGGTGTATATCTGTGGGTATGCGAACATTCTCGTCTACTTTTAGGTGTCTCCGAGGAGTAGTATTCCTCCGGTTCGGAACTAGTGACCGAGATATGTGATCTTTGTGCACATTTGTCGCAAATGAATGCCATTTTGAATAATATATGAACTTATATACAGATGTTACAAAGGACTCAAAGATGAAGATGCTGAAAAAATAAGAAAGGAGCATATATATATATATATATATATATATATATATCTTTATTAATAATTCTCTTGGGAGCACAAAGTTTTGGTCCGACCATGAACTTCCCAAAATGCCCCTATGTATGAATTTTAAAATATATTAAATTGTTATTTAACTTAATCTCCCCAATAAATTAGACATTTAATGTCATTTAATTTAGGACGTAATAAACTTTTTCAATAAATTCAAATTACCCCGCTAATATCACTCAAAAAGAGGGTCTGTAAATAGGATTTTATTACAAATTTTAACCGCTTCTCTCTATGTATGAATTTCCAAAAATCCCTTATGTATGAATTTTAAAATATACTAAATTGTTATTTAACATAACCTCCCCAATAAATTAGACATTCAATATCCTTTAAATTAGGATATAATAAACTTATTCAACAAATTCAAATTACCCCACTAATATCGCTCAAAAATAGGATCTGTAAATAGGCTTTCATTACAAATTTTAACCACTTCTATATATATATATTATCAAAACTTAACAATAGATAGAATATTTAAAAAATTAAAATCCTAAAAGTTTGTTCGTTTGATATTTTCAACCATAAATTGTAGTCGTAAAACAATTGATTATTTTATTGATTAATTAATATGAAATTAGTAACTTAAATTAATTATAATTAAAATTGAAAATAAAGTTTATTGGAAACAAAGTGTGTGTCTATACATATAATATATATTTAGTAACAATTAATGTATGTTTGCAATTTTAATTAATGTTTGTTAACAAAAAAATTAATGCACGTTAAGTAGTAAATATCGTATTACAAACATAGAAAAGAAGGAAATATTGTATTTACAAACTAATAGCATTCGTCACCAACCTAGAAAACAAGGAAGTATCGTATTACAAACATAGAAAAGAAGGAAATATCGTATTACAAACATAGAAAAGAAGACATTAATGCATGTTAATTAATGTTTGTTAACAAAGAAATTAATGCACGTTAATTAGTAAATTTCGCTGAACCCAAAAAAATAGCATTCGTCTTACCAAATTTTATTCAAAGAAAAAAAAAATAACAACTTCCTTATTTGACTGGTTCTGGAATACTCTCAGCCTCTACCTACTAATGCGACATTTCTAGAATAAACTATACACCCCTTTAAATATCGTTCAAAATCTCCATTCATATTCACATTTCTCTCCTCATTCTCACCGCTCTTTGTTCATCACCAATGTTTTCTCTTCATTCACCCTTCCCTTCGTATTTTCAGGAAACACTTAAAAAGGGAACACTCGCTATACAATTAATTTGTTTTTTTTTTTAAATTTGATGTGAAAATTACCTCCAGAGCAGCTTCAATGTCGGTCTCAAAGGAACTGAATAGTCTGATAGAGTCGTCATCAATTGAGACATTAGGATTGGCGCGATGCTTTTCAACATCGTATTTGTAGTATTTGTGGTAGATCGCTAAAAGCCCCAGGTTAGTCATTTATTTTTAGTTCTTTCTTATTGTTATTTGTTAAACTTTGGGAATATTTCAAAGCTTCAGGCTCCTCAGTTTTAATTTTCTCGGTGGTTTGTAGTTTGCGAGTTTCGATGACGCATAGGGTTTGTAAATAGGAATAGGAAGCATTGCGATTTGAAGTTCTTCTCCACTTCGACCTTTCCAGGCATATTTACCAGTTTATACATTTTCATATCTGAACCACCTCTACCACATCTATAAATTGTAAGTTTATTCTTTACTCTCTGCAATGTTGTAAATACAATATTTCAAAGATCTATAAATTGTAACTTTGGGAATATTTCAAAGATCTACATAGCATATCTTTACTATGCAAAATTGTTTTTTTAGCATACTAGAAATAACACATCGTGCCATCACCACGTGCGAAGCGCGTGCCTATACGTCTCGTATATATATATATATATATATATATATATATATATATATATATATATATATAGGATTTAGTAAATAAGAAGTAATGGTTATAAAACACTCAGAGAATATAAACCATTAAAAATTGTAAAGCTCATAATTGTTTACTAATAATGGCAAAAGCTACTAAATAGCTAAGTTATAAAAGAATGTAAGCACCATCTAGAAGAGAACTTAACAGTGTATATGCGTATTTGTACATCGAGTTCAGTTCTAAAAATCAAGCCAAGTTCTCTACGTAAAGAAATAAAACTTGATTCAAGTAAAGGCTTAGTAAAAATGTCCGCTGGTTGATGTTCAGTCTGGATATATTCGAGACATATTGTTCCTTTTTCAATATTATCTCTTAAGAAATGATGTCGAACATCAATGTTCTTTGTTCGGGAATGGTTGACTGGGTTTTTTGATAAGTTAATCGCACTTGTGTTATCACAGTATATGATAGAGTTTGATAAATGAATATCAAAATCTCGAAGTGTTTGTTGCATATATATAGTACTTGAGTACAAGCTAGAGCTGCTGATATATACTCAGCTTCATATGTCGAGAGTGAAACGCAATTTTGTTTCTTACTAAACCAAGAGACAAGTGATTTTCCAATAAAATGGCACGTACCACTTGTACTTTTACTATCCGTACGGGATCCACCGAAATCAGCACCTTGGATTTTCTCCCTCTAAATATAAAGCTCCCCCTGAATTTCTGCAACATTTGTTAGTTCATAATATAAATAATCTTACCTTTTGATTCCTGCATTAACAAATGTTAGCACACATATACTATTACCGTGTTAAGCACATAATTTTAAATGATAGTATATGTAACGTTAATGATATGAATAATCATAATAGAAAATATTTCTCCCCCTTTGCCGTCGATTAAAAAGAATAAATACCATAATAAGCATAGTAATCGAGAGTAGTATAGAATATAAATAATTATAGCACCTTTAGGAGACACAGAATAACATTCTCTTTGCTGTGGTGTACTTGCAAAAAATATAACATATATAGTTTGGTACCCACTTGCTTTGTTTTGGGTCCATGGGTTAGATGGAAGGTAACCATACCCAAGAGGGTTTAATGGAACCTTTAAAGATAAAATTTTCATTATTAACTACTGAATCAAAATAATCATCGATATATTTTTCTCTGTTTTTCCAACTTACAGGAACCCAAATACTTAAGTAATCTCTATTGATATTCCTTTTCATACTTCTATATTTATTATAAATACCGCTAGTCATAGAAGTATTCGAATTTCTATAATAATTGGGTCTTGGATGAACATTAATACTAGCACTGATATTTTTATTGTATGTAAAAGCATATCTCGTACTATTTCTATGATTGGTTTCTTGTTTCTTATATCTCAAACCTTGTTTATTTGAAGCAGGTTGTGAACTTCCGATGATTTTTGTCAAATTTTCTCGACCTTTGTTGAAGTTAGAAACATTTTGAGTAATATCATCAAAATTAGTTTGTAAACTAACCTTTTCTTGGTCCAGAATTTTGACTTTTGCCTTAAGCTCATGATTTTCAGTAGTTAGAGCATCATTTTTCTCTTTTTGAGTTTTAATTTCTTGACTCAAAAGAGATAATTGAGAATCAATATTAGATGATGATTCTTGAAGTTTTTCAAGTTCTTCTTCTAACATTTTCTTCTCGTCTTTTAACATATCTCGTTCAAACTCTGCTCTACTCAAATCTGCTTTGGCTTCTTTGCATTGTCGTTTCATATCTTTAAATTTAACTATCAATTCGGCATTAATATCAAGAATTTCTTCAAATGTAGGAATTTGTACCTCATCTTCTGTTTCCATGAAACAAATGTTTTCTTGTTCATCTTCTGAATCACTTTCACTCTCTGATGAAGACGAGTCTGAATCATCCAATGTGACTGAGAAAGCTCGTTTCTTTGATTTGTCCTTCTTTCTTGTATTTGAATTTGTCATTTTCTGACTTCTTCTTTTGCTCCGGACGATCTTTGTGCATGTGCCCCTTTTTATGGCAGTTGAAACATTCTATTGCTGATGATGAAGGTTTATTTGAACCAGATTTCCTTTTGTTATATCGACTAGCTTTTCGTTGTTTCAAGAATTTATTGACACCTTTTACAATAAAAGCTAAATCTCCATCTTCAGATTCTGATTCATCTTCATCTTTTCCGGCATGAAATGCTACATTTTTCTTTTCTTCTTTCTGTTCCTTTCTAGCCTGCAAATTTGCTTCATAGGACATTAGATTTCCTATCAATTCATCTGGCTTCATGACAAAAAATTCATTAGCTTCTTTAATTGCTAATACTTTTCCTTCCCATTCACTAGTCAGAGAATGTAGGACTGTCGAGACAACTTCAAAATCGGAATATTTTTGCCCTAACCCAATAAGTGCATGATGAATAGTTTGAAACCGCGAATACATATCATTTATTGTCTCATTCGGCTTCATTTTGAAATTTTGAAACTGACTTTTCAACATGGCTATCTTGGCTTGTTTAACCTTGTTAGTACCTTTATGAATGGTTTTCAGCGTTTGCCAAATTTGATATGCAGTTGTACAGATCCTAACACGGTTATATTCAATTTGGTCTAATGCACAAAACAACATGTTTATTGCTTTTGCATTTACGGCTGCTGCCGTTTTCTCAGCTTGTGTCCATTCTGAATATTCAGTTGTTGGAATCACTATTTCTTTTTATGTAGCATTCCAGGCATCATAGCTATTTGACTGCATGTATAATGACATACGTGTTGCCCAATAGCTATAATTAAGGCCATTGAAGAATGGAGGTCTTTGTGTTGATTGACCTTCCATGTAAGTGGTGTTTTGAGTGCTTGAACTTGGGTTATTTGTCATATTACAAGAATATATCAAATAACTGTCTTACGGTTATAAGATGACCGTGCTCTAATACCAATTGAAAGATGTGTGTGTACTTGTCAGTATAATACACTCACAAGGATCGTGTAATATGACAAACAATATTCCACGTAAAAAGTGATAGCTTAATCATAGAACAATAAAATCGAAGATGCAGAAAAAAGGAAAATCACACCAGGGATTTTTATACTGGTTCGGAGCACCGTCCTACGTCCAGTCCCAGACCTTTCTCTGGATTTTCACTAAACAACTACCTCGCTTCACCTGGAGGAACAGGTTCACAACACCCGAGCAGCCGAACGGGATTTCACGCCTCTTACACACGAGGACTTCACAACTTTGCCTCTCGCAACAACGAGGACTTCACAACTTTGCCTCTCACAACAACGAGGACTTCACACAAGATGATTATACTTGTAATTTGACAATGTGTGTTCTAAATAACACGAATTTGTCAATTCTTGTACAACCTTCCTATATAATCTTATCCTCAAATAAAATTTAAATTCGTAAAGATATGGAAGATGATATCGTGTTTGAATCAAAGGAACAATATGTAGATTCTAGGATTCAACAACGATATAAGAAGATTATGAGCTTTTGAGTGCTTTGAATGATCAAAAATGAAATCAGCAATAGATAGAATAGATAGAAAGAATTAGTTGAATTAAATTGAATATTTCATGTTGTATTTATAGAGGATAAGGAGTTGCAATCATTGGTGAAGAGAAGCATTGAATAGAAATGATTTTTGATGAAAAGAAAAGGAAGCAACCATTGATGAATGAAGATGTCTATACGAAGAGTTGCTTTCATTTCGTAGACCAGTCGATAGGTAAAAAATAACCAATAGACTGGTATTTGAATATATATATATATATATATATATATATATTTATACGTTATATACATGTATGCACGTTCATTGTACATTTCTGCCCAGAAACGGTCGATCGTATAATTTGAAACCGGTCGACCGGTTTCTGACATTATGCATAATGAATGTGCATTCATAAATATACATACATACATATATATATATATATATATATATATTCAAACTACTGAGGTGTAATGGCGCGTTTTGTTAGCTGTCGAATAATTAATTAATTTAATGATTTATATATCGATTTGGCGATATCGATAACTTAAAGTACAATGTTCGAACTTATAATTTATAATTATAATTAAAACGAACCTGAAACGTCGGGGCAGTTCGCAATTTGGCGATTCGAACTTCAACTGAATATACAGAATCCGTTTTAAGTAGAATGTCTGTGAAACAAGAAACGTACGGATCTGTTGAACTATATTTTGCATATGGAAGAGAAAAATCGAGATTTCGTCGTGTAGATTTTGAGTTATGTCCAAATCAAATTTCAGAAAAGTCGCTGTAGAATTCCTTTATAATTTGCGATGCTTTATATACGTTATAAAAGAGATTTTCAGTATAAACTGAATATCGGGATAATCTGGGATCTGAAATATCAAATTGTATATTCTGATATGATATTCTGGAGCTGTACGATATCATATGTGAATATATACGATAATATAAATTTATTTATATTTAATTTAATTTTTATATTTAAATATATTTATATATTTAAATAGGTTATTTAGAACTTTAAAAATAGCCACTTTTTCATACGACCTCAGAATTCGACGAAACTAGTTTTGTTGGATCCGCAATATCAAATAGTTGTTAGATTTGAAGTTTCGTGATTTTTAGAGTCAGTATGTGGCCGTACTGATTTTTAGAGTGAGAAACAATCAGTATTTTGACAGTTAAACATACGCTGTGTGAGCATACGAAGTCGGAATTCGACGAAACCAGTTTCGCTGAGACCGTAATATCGAACTCTAGCTACATGTCAAGTTTCGTGATTTTAGAAGATCGTATGTGGTCGCAGGGATTTTTAAGGACCGGAGACAGACAGAAAATCGAGATAATAAAATATAAAAATAAAAATAAAAATATCCTAAGATTTTCTATGGACCACATGAAGGCCACGTGACAACCTCCCACAGCCACAAACACTACCTACCAACACAGGCCTTTATAAGCCGTATAAACCATCTCAGAAGAAAGAATCCTCAAAGAGAAAATCGAAATAAAATACCACAAAAATACTATAAATCATCATTCATATATAGTTGGATTCGAAATGGGTTTCTCTTCGATTCTGTGCTGCTGTTGGGGCTTGCAATTCAGTTTTGGGAGGGTGGAGTTGTCGACAGTAGGTTAGGGTTGGAGTTCGATCGAAACACAGCAAGTTTTGACTCGATTTGACAATGAATATGAGTGTATGGTGGGATATGGAGCTTGCGTGTACATTTCTGGGGGATTTCGAGTAAATAGTTGTCGCTTGACGCAAAGGGGGCAGCGCCAGTATCTCGAAGTCGCGATGCACCAGGCCGATGCGAGTTGGGTGAAATTGGGAGGAGAAGGAAGAGTATGTGAAGAGGAGTGTAATCATGGTTTTTGTTGGTGGTTCCATGAAGAAACCGTGAGGTATGAAGCTTGCAAAGGGGTTGAAAATGGTGCGTTGTTGGATTGAGGAAGGAGCGACTGTCTGGAGAAATTCGGGAAGAAAAGGGGAACACGGGTTTGGTAATTTAAAGGAGGGATGGGCCTGTTTGAATAAAGTAAGCCCAATTATAAAATCCTTTATGTTTTATTTTTAATATTTGTGTATAAACTTCAAAGTTGAATAACTTCATCATACAACATCGGTTTTCAGCGAAACAAGATCCGACAGGATCGTATGGACGGGCACTACAACATGGCACTGACCGGGAGTGGTTTTGAGCTCGTACGAATTTATGGAGAATTTAATTGTTTGATTCAAATCAAATAACAGTTTATCGTTCTTTAGCGATGAACTGCAAATGTGAGTAAATCTCACTAACTCTGAACAGTTTATAATTTCATGTTGCATTGTTAGAACTGTTAAAATTGTCTGTTTGACTGTGTGTTGATTGGTTGATTGAACTGCTAGTCAGTTAGTTAAATTTCTATATTGATTCTGTTTAACAGAATATATCATATGGAACTGAAAGTGATGTTATCTATATTGTCTAACATCTATGATGCAGGGAAACAGGTTGGAGGAATCCGACTGGATTCCTCAACAGTTATTTTATTGTTTTTCATATATTGTTATATGATATGTTATAAAATCTGTGGGAAATTATATGTGCTTGGACGATATTGAACATCGTGATTTGATATGATTTAATACCATAACATACCGAATGTTGATAAGGGGGTTTTCAATGTTTATATTGAAAATGAATCTTATTTATAAAATCGATAGGATTTTATAAAATGAAAACATTTATTTAATTAGGAAATAAATAAATGAAAAAGGATACATTTATTTAGAAAATAAATGAAATAAAATAGAAACATTTATTTAGAAAATAAATGAATTAGAATATAAAGGAATATTTATTTAGGAAATAAATATAGGAACATTTATTTAGATTATAAATAAATGGAATAAAGGAATATTTATTTAGGGAATAAATAAAGGAACACTTGTTCGGAAAATAAATAGAATTATACAAGGATAGATTTAAACACGTGCTTCGCACACAAGTATAACACGATATGGATTTTAAGGAGATATTAAATAGGAAATCTATTTTTAATAGATAAAGTGAGAAGAATTAATTTATAAATAATGTTTTATAAATTAAATAAAATATTTATTGTTTGATAAATGGGATATATAAGTTTGAACTTATATAGAGAAGTAGGAATTGTTTTTAACACCGATAAAGTAAATAAACGCTGTTAAAGGGAAATCCTTAGAAGGGGAGAAACGTTATTAAAAGGACATTTATAAAGTGAAGAACCGTTACTAAAAGTAAATCTTTATAAATGGATAAACGCTGTAAAAAGTAAATCTTTATAAATGGATAAACGTTGTAAAAAGGAAATCTTTTGAAATGAATAAACGTTATAAAAAGGAGTTAATCGAATTTAGTTATTCGAAATGAGTTATTCGAATTAGATATTTGAATAGAGTTAAACACATTAGAGTTATTCGAATAAAGTTAAACACGTAAGAGTTAATTGAATATTAGTTATTCAATTTGAGTTAATCGAATTTAGTTATTCGAGAAGAGTTAAATCGAATTAGTTATTCGAAGGAGTTAATCAATTAAGTTATTCGAATTAGTTATTCGAAGGAGTAAATCAAATTAAGTTAATCGATTAGAGTTGAGTTAATCGATTTGGGTTAAGTTAAGTTATCGAGTTAAGTAATCGAGTTAAGATTTATCGAGTTAAGATTTATCGAGTTAAGTAATCGAGTTGATATAATCGAGTTAAGAAAATCAAGTTAAGTTAATCGAAAAAGTTATTCGATAAGAGTAAATCCATTTAAGTTAATCGGATGTTAGTTATTCGATAAGAATTGACACATTTAAGAAAATCGAATATTTGTTATTCGATAAGAGTTAATGAAATAGAGCCAACCAAGAAGAGTTATTCGAATATTAGTTATTCGATAGAAGTTAATCGAAATAGAGTTTATCGAATATAAGTATTAAAAAGGGAGAGTTAATCGAATAGAGATTTCTCGAAAGAGAGTTATACGTCGAATTCGATTATAGCGAATTCGGGAAAGTACTATTTACTTTCCAGGGTTTAAATCAAGATTTAGTTATTGATTTAGAAATTAGGTGTCTGTTAAATTATTCGAGTTAGGAAATAAATTTATAATTTAGTAGATATTTTAGGGGTAGGAATTATAACGTTATAGTTATAATCAAACGTTGTCATATAAGAAGTGGATTCGTAACCTGAATCCAAGAATTTGCGTAAACAGAGGATTGTAAAAAGTGAGTGATGAGCTTCATCTATTTCACAGTAAAGGACGTTATTCAATTAAGGTCTGCGAGGTAATTATACCCCAACTTGATTGACTTCAGAATTGACAAAGGAATAGTTGTGGTTCGATCTAAAAGGTTGATTAGGAATAAAGTTAAGGAATAAGCGATAAATGGATTAAGCGAAACGATGTTTTATACAACGTTCATTGGAAATCCGTAAATGAGTTTTGGAAACGTTTTCCAAATATAGTCAGATACGTTTTCTAAACATAGAAAATGAAATGTTTTCATGATAAGAATTTAAGAAATAGAGTTAAGCAAATTCAAAAACTGACTAGAGAGGGTAAGTTGAACGGTTTTCTAAGTAACGATCTGATGTTGGTTTCGACCTTCCGGATTGATACTTAGAGAATTGTTCTCATACTAGTTACAGTTAGGGACTGATAGTTGCGAAATAATAGTGATGTGAAAATAAGCGATGGAAATGTTTTCCAATGATTAATAACATATATTTTCTAAATATATGAAATAAGGAAATATATGTATATGATGATTGATCGATCGAATTTCCATTTGGAAATAAGATCGTTGTTTGTACACCGACATGTTTTCATTTGATAGTTGAATCACAGACTATCAAAGTTTTGACCCTATTTACGTTGTAAATATGGAGAGACCGGTTGGATTATTATCCGAAGAACCACTCCGTATTAGCATAAGCGTTGCGAATCATGTACGCTGAAGATAATTGAAGACGGAGTGAAGTGCAAGGGCTATTGTGAAAAGCCTAGGTAGGATGGATTCACTGAATAGTGCCTTCGGTTTATTCAGTCGCAGAACAACGTATATGGACGAATGTCTGACAAAGTATTCTTAACGAATCATATATGTTGATCTCTTTAAACGTATTACGTTGGTGGCGGAGAAATTCGTTTCTCTTAGCTTTTATACCCGTGATGCCTTGAGAAATCGATAATGATTTGGCGGGTATGACGATGTGGAATTCAAAGTAATTGAAGAAATAATCTGTCAAAGTGATAAGCGTGACCTCAAAACCTCACAACCGGAAAATAACAGAAGTTGGGCTAGGCAGCATGGCTAGTTGGGCCATACCCAAGCAGGGTGTATTATCACCGTCTAGAGAATATTCAATTGTACTTCTTTATAATCTATTTCAATGCTGTCCCTTATCAGGAAGGATGGTTGCTGATCCCAACCATCGGTGATAATATATTCGTTACACTCAAGCTAAATGAGTGGACGGTCATGTGTGGCCGGGTTGCAAGACGTTCTTGTTGAACCCTAGTGTATCTCCTCTAGAGTACACTGATCGGAAGGTGCTCCCATACCTTGTCTGTTGGAATCCAATCTCCAATAAGTGCTCACGGTTTTATTTGTATACTATGTATGTGGAACGTGAGATGCAAGCGTTCTGCTAGATTGATATCTATTTGTATTTAGACATTATTATAATATCAGAAAGATATCCTTTATTTAACCAAGTGTTGGAGTTTTATTCACACCAGTCCCATGACTGACCCAGAGTTTATTTTGTTTTGTTTCCCCTAAACTCTTGGGTGCCTAAATTTGTACGGGCAGTCAAGTAGTCGGGATTTTACAGATACACTTGGAGAGCTTGGAGCAGGAGGCTTCAGGATTATAGCTATTATTATTCCGCTGTGTTGTTAAGTGTTGTACTTTGAAATGGTATGTATATACGAGTACTGATTTGTATTTCAAAGTTATGTTATATTTTATTCATTGCGCTGTGAGATTCATGTTTACTCTGATGATGTAAGTTCTTCTTCTTCTATTCTATTAGTTCTATCTTTTCTTCCTCACCCTCTACTTTCTTTCACTAACATGTCGGAATTTCGACTCTCGAGGAGTCGAAAATTTCCAGCCGTTACAGTTGGTATTAGAGCTTAAGTTAAGTGATTACCTTGGCTCTGTGGCATAACTCGATAGAGATGGGATTAGTAATATCCTAGATTGAGTTTGAGTGTATATATATGAGCGCATAATTGTTATTCAATATAAAATGGTTTTATAGTGTGGAGACTCATTGGTTGAGTGGCTTATGAATTCTGGTCGATCAGTTTGATCCACTATATAGATAAGGGTTACTAAACACTCGAATACGATGAACCGTCATGATATGTTTTGAAAGAGGGTAAATGAAATAATTTTTCCCAAAATATATTTGTTTATAGAAGAAATATATATCTTGAAATTATTATAGTATATTGATTGTGTTGGTTGTTATTATAATCGAATAAGATTATAAAAGGGTGAAATGGTTATAAATGACCAATCAGAATTCATATGAATGTAATATATGAAATAGTTTGAATTAAATATGAATTTAAATCAGATTTGGAATTAAAATAAGGAAATTTTAAGTTCCTGGGAGATTTTGAAAATGTTTTTCAAATTGAAAATGATATAGTATTGAACTCACTTCGATAGCTGGAAAATAGATTCTGATGATGAATCTAGACATCATCAGTGTTCATTTTCGAGTTCTAAGTGATGGATTACTACCAAAGGTTTTGTTTTTGAATTATTTTGAGAAAACAAGTTGTTTAGAAATTCAAAGGTTTTGAATTAGCATTATGATTTCAAATTGATTTGAAAGAAACCCAGGAACTTAAGTTCTGGAATTAAAATTTAACTAATGAAGTTAAATAAAATGAGATGTAAAAATAAATTGAAATTTAACTTGAACTGAGTTAAATAAAATTGAATTGGGTTAGAGATAATCTAGAATGGAACCAAATTGATAAGTCAATAATTTGGAATTTGATATTAGGGTTCGAATGAAATTCGATTTGGATTTGAGGATATGAACTGATTGGAGATCAATTGGAATGGATAACATTGGTATATGTTGAAGTGGTAGCAGATGAAAGGGATAGAGTTAAATGCCCAACAAAAAGGTACAAGTTTATATCATATACGAGTTTGGATTTTATGACCCGAATTGGCAAGCCGCTTGGCTATTTTGATTTCCTTTTGGATTGGAGGAGGCCTAGAGAGGCGAGTTGTGGTTTGACGTATTGAGCAGTACAAAGGAGGTTATGGCGAAATTTTTCGAAAATTTAAGGTGTTAGAAAAAATTTAGAATTTTTGAAAATTTTAGTTAGTCGGAAACGAATTAATAAATTAATTAAAATTAAATGGGTCCAGTCGAAACTGAAATTTAGAGGTAAACAAAAAAGATTTTTAAATCTAGTTAGTAGAGTTAGTAGCATTTTTCTAACTTAGCAATTTCGAGGATGAAATTATTTTAAGGGGGGAAGTCTGTAATGGCGCGTTTCGTTAGCTGTCGAATAATTAATTTATTTAATGATTTATATATCGATTTGGCGATATCGATAACTTAAAGTACAACGTTCGAACTTATAATTTATAATTATAATTAAAACGAACCTGAAACGTCGGGGCAGTTCGCAATTTGGCTATTCGAACTTCAACTGAATATACAGAATCCGTTTTAAGTCGAATTTCTGTGAAACAAGAAACGTACGGATCTGTTGAACTATATTTTGCATATGGAAGAGAAAAATCGAGATTTTGTCGTGTAGATTTTGAGTTATGTCCAAATCAAATTTCAGAAAAGTCGCTGTAGAATTCCTTTATAATTTGCGACGCTTTATATACGTTATAAAAGAGATTTTCAGTATAAACTGAATACCGGGATAATCTGGGATCTGAAATATCAAACTGTATATTCTGATATGATATTCTGGAGCTGTACGATATCATATGTGAATATATACGATAATATAAATTTATTTATATTTAATTTAATTTTTATATTTAAATATATTTATATATTTAAATAGGTTATTTAGAACTTTAAAAATAGCCACTTTTTCATACGACCTCAGAATTCGACGAAACAAGTTTTGTTGGATCCGCAATATCAAATAGTTGTTAGATTTGAAGTTTCGTGATTTTTAGAGTCAGTATGTGGCCGTACCGATTTTTAGAGTGAGAAACAGTCAGTATTTTGACAGTTAAAAATACGCTGTGTGAGCATACGAAGTCGGAATTCGACGAAACCAGTTTCGTTGAGACCGTAATATCGAACTCTAGCTACATGTCAAGTTTCGTGATTTTAGAAGATCGTATGTGGTCGCAGGGATTTTTAAGGACCGGAGTGTAACACCCCACGTCCATTAATGTCACTCACAAAGGGAATGCATTAACTTCCATGGAGGTTTTAAGTGAATATAGAACAGTAAAATTACAACAAGACAGATATAAAATAGTACTTGGAAATTCAAAAACTTTATTTCATTGTAGCAGAAGTCAAAACATGTTTGATTACATCATAACACCATATTCAATGTCAAGTACAATATCTATCTTGATAAAACAAGTACATAATCCCATTACATGAATAGCCATTAAAAAGAAAGATAACAAGCTGGACTTTACTTCAGCAGTCCAAGCTTTCCAGAAGATAAGCGATCCATCTAGACTCCACTAGAACTTGGCCCAACCTGCGGACCTGAAGGGAGAAAAAGGATGGAAAAGAGGGGGTCAGACATAAAGTCTGGTGAATATGATAATTCTACAATACTATTACCAAAATAACTGGACTAAGGCATAAGCTGGAAAACAAGAAAATGTCTATGAAGAGCAGATTAAGGACATAGACAATCGCTAAAGGCAACGTTATAGGCGCTCCTAAATACTAAAGGATAAACACTATACTGCACCACACCAGTCACCCTAAAGATTCATCCCACTTAGCTTCACTTAGAAACTTTCCCAATGGCTTTACGTACCCCTAGCTGACTACATAGGTGCCGCCTGCCCCTATCTCCACTAGGTGTACCCTACTTCCCATTATTCGATCGGCTCCCTAACTCGTAGATACCCGTGCTGGCCCCACAGTGGGGTGTATCACTCCCCTAAAGTGACAACCTGATACAACGGACATGCATGGCTTATACCTACACGATGCAACAACGTCTTACCTACCAGCCCGGGTCCACACACGCATATGAAACCCGTTGGACTTGCGTTGCCACCGCTCCCTGTTTTGGCCTCTTATAGTCAAACCCAGTATGCGTGTCCCGTCCTCGACTTGGGTCGAGCCCACAAAGATACGTTTTGGGATACTGGTTGAAATGGGCCCCCACTATTTACCACAAGCATTCCACCTAAGCTTGTCCCCATTAGTCCATCCCACTTAACCCACTTAGTCATGTTCATTTACATGTGTGTTTGGTTAAGTCTAATCGTATTTCAAATGCCTCTAAAGGCAACCACCAGATTCCTCATGCCACCCAAGGCACCTACTTAACCCCCATGTCCCACCTTACATGATTATCTGGTTAAGTATTTCTTAGTTCATTAAGGCCATAACCTCATAAAGACCTCTCACATTAGACTGGCATTTATGGCAGCTGGATTTGCCGGGCGGGTCCGGGCAGTCTTACACCATAAAAGAGTCTAACCTCGTGTCTTTACAACTGTTATGCTTTAGTTTGGGCCTAGGACCTCTCACATTGGGCCGACATTTGTGACTACTGGATTTGCCGGGCGGGTCCGGGCAGGTTTACATCACAAACGGGTCCAACTTCGTGTCCTAAGCATTGATTATTAATAATAATCCACTTTCCCCCAATTTTAATAATTCCCTACTTGAATTATTAATTACTTCCAATTTTAACAATGTCCATAATTGACTCAATTATGGACATCCATTCATGGTATGCAAAATCTTACAAAATTGCACCCAATTTATTAATTCCTAATATTACCCCTACCCCACGTTTGAACGTTTATTCGCAAAATATATATGTTAGACTCGAATAGCCTAACTCATAGCATAAAAGATATTATCATAATAACAACATGTATATGTGACCAAATGAATCATAATAAGGGGTGAAACTTGCATATGTCCAACTTGCATAGATTATACATGTCAAGGACCTAAAGGTGTCAACTTGTTCAAAATTCACCTAATATAATCTCAATCAATTTTCATAAACTTACATATGAACATGTGTGAATCAACATCATCTAATTTTTTAACAACATGGTTTTATATGGGTACACCTAACTCAATAGGCAAATTCCCATAATCAAGTTTTATTTAATTATAGTTTCAAGTTTATGGGTACACCTAACCTAATAGGCAAATTCCCATAAACAAGATCCATTTAAATTAAGAAAAAAAAACATAACTTTAAGCATGATCCAACAGCATGATTTTTAAACATAATATAGCATGATTTATAACATGGCATAATATGATAGTATAACATAGCTTGACATGATTCTCAACATAGCACGACATAGCATAAGAGAATTTACAACATAGCATGACATAGCATATATAATTTACATCATACAACAACATAATAACATAATAAGAGATCCACAATATATAGAATTTACAATTACAAATCACGTCACTTTCTTGTGATCCATTCATAACTGAGTCAAATTAGTTTGTAATAGTCTTGTGAGAATCATCATACTCACCAACAAAAGAAAAGAATTAGAGAAAGAGAGATCTTTTGATTTGATTTGTGTAGATTTAGTTGTAGATGATTAGGCTTCCTCTTCTTAGTTTGTGACGGCTACGCTGAACTCCATGGCAGCAGCATGACGGTAGCTTCTCTAATTTTACAAGTGATTTAGGTTTAGGGTCTACCCACTTATTTATAGATTTTAGAATGCATTTAGGCCATTAGATTTAACCTAGAAATAACCGCAACCGTTCAGACAAGATGGGGTTTATCTTGTTGACTCAGCAATGAGTCAGAAGTGACTCAGCAAACACTCAGCATATTAATAAACTTCTATTCATGTCATAAATATATATATATATTTTCTACAATGTACATATTAGATACATCCCCCTTTACTTATTATTGTTTTTATATACATATTAGATACATCCCCTCTAATACACACTTATTAATATTTTTATATTCATATTAGATACATCCCCTCTCTTACACACTTATTAATATTATTATATTCATATTAGATACATCCCTTCTCTTACACACTTTTATATTCATATTAGATACATCCCCCCTCTTACACACTTATTAATATTTTAGCAACTTTAGTGTTAATAGAAAATTCGGGGTGTTACACTCTCCCCTCCTTTTAGGATTTCGTCCCCGAAATCTTCAAGTCTGGAAGAATGTATATCCTACCATTCAAACGTCCATCTACTCATCCATCATACACAGGCATCCATTGTCCTTACAGACTTCTAATGCTTTCATGTTTAAATGCACAGTGTGTGTATATGTCCGTATCTAATGCAAAATCAGGCGGTCCACTGATTCAGTTGACCTCCTTAATGCAACTATGATCGTGCCATGCATCCATTATGTATGCAAAAGATTCTTAATGCTACATAATACTTCTATATGCGTGCACAACCAACATCTGAATGCAGCATCCACATGATAATACAACCATCGTTCATCCATTTTACTAAATACATCCATATATATGCAATATGCAATATGTAGTGACTGAGCCGATCTAGTGCCTAAAGTGTGTGTATATATGCATCCACGAGCAACCACTAGCAAACACTTGCATCCATTTTGCATCCATCATACATAACATGTCTCAAACACATGTTTCAACCATAGGATTATCCTAACTAAAGGTCAAAGATACTAATGAGAGGACATACTAAAGATAAGATAAGATAAGCTAAGCGATAAAGGAGAAATTAAAAGACATACCCTCAAAAAGAAAAGGGTACAACGAACGCATCTTCTCTTCTGTCTCCCAAGTTGCGTTGCTCTCATCATCTCCCCATTGCACTTTAACCAGTCTGACCTCTCGATTCCTCAACTTTTTGATCTCCGACCCAAGAATGCATGTAGGAGCTCGTCTAATTGTTGCATCACGCTCTATTTCCACCTCTTTAAGCAAGCTTGGCTCTACCACCTCCGCGGTCTTGTGCAAACACTTCCTCAAATGTGATACATGGAATACGTCGTGTACTCCACTAAGTTTCTCAGGCAACTCCACCCTATATGCCATCTTCCCAATCCTGTCTTTTACAGGAAACGGCCCTACAAACCTTGGTGCTAATTTCCCCACGGACCCAAAGCGAACAACATTCTGTAACGGAGATACTTTGATAAAACCATGTCCCCAATGTCAAACTCAAGATCTGTCCTCCTCTTATCAGCATACGATTTTTGCCTATCTTGTGCTGCTTTCATCCTCCTTCGAATCAACTCAATCTTCTCCGAGGTTTCCCTAACCATATCGGGCCCAAGTAGGATTTTATCGGTAGATTCCCACCAACATGTAGGCGAATGGCAAGGCCTTCCATAAAGAGCTTCGAAAGGTGCCATGCCAATACTAGACTGAAAGCTATTATTATATGCGAATTCTACTAACGGAAGGTGCTCTTCCCATGTACCCCCAAAGTCTAGGATACAAAGCCTTAAAAGATCCTCTAGAATGCGATTCACCCTCTCGGTCTGGCCGTCTGTCTGAGGATGATATGCGGTGCTCAAACATAGCTGAGTCCCTACCGCCTCTTGTAAACTCTTCCAAAATTCGCTAGTAAAGATGGGGTCACGGTCGCTTACTATACTAGAAGGAATACCGTGCAAACGAACTATCTCCTTAATGTATACAGAAGCCAACCACGGAGCAGTCCTCTTACTTTTCACGGGAATAAAATGGGCGCTTTTAGTAAGTCTATCTACTATAACCCAAATCCCCGTGTTACCCTTCCTTGATCTTGGTAATCCATCCACAAAATCCATTGAGATGCTTTCCCATTTCCATAGTGTAACTTCTAATGGGTGAAGCAACCCACCGGGTTTCTTTTGTTCTGCTTTAACTCGTTGGCACACCAAGCATCTAGCGACGTACTCGGCCACATCCTTTTTCATACCGGCCCAAAAGAAAACCTGCTTCATATCTTTGTACATCTTATCCCCGCCGGGATGAATGGTCATTTTTGAGCGATGAGCATCATCAAGAATGGCCTTCCTTAAGTCTTCGTCTTGCGGTACACAAAGTCTATTATCCCTTCGTAACCAACCCTTATCGTCTAGGGTATACCTACGAAGATGGCTTGACGACTCCCCCCCTTTGAGCTTTTCTACTATCTCAACCCACCGTGGGTCGTCTCGCTGTGCCTCACCAACCCGTCCTAGAAGAGTAGGTCTAACCTCCAAGGATGCTAACAGACCGGGTACTAAGTCAACGGAGGGTCTAAAGTCAAACATAGAGATGAATTCTAAGCTTTGTCGTTCAACAAACAACGGACTCAAGGACAACCTTTTCCTACTTAAGGCGTCTGCCACCACGTTACCCTTGCCCGGGGTATATGCTATTTCAAAATCGTAGGAGGCTAAGAATTCCATCCACCGTTGCTGCCTTAAATTCAAATCCTTCTGAGAGAATAAGTATTTTAATGATTTGTGGTCAGTGAACAGTTCGAATTTCTCACCAAGAAGATAGTGACGCCAAGACTTAAGCGCGAAAACAATTGCGGCTAGCTCTAAGTCATGCGTGGGGTAATTCTTTTCATGAACCCTCAACTGCCTTCCACCATAGGCTATTACTCTTCCCTCTTGCATGAGGACCGCGCCAAGTCCCGTCCCACAAGCATCAGTATAGATGGTAAACGGTTTATTCCCATCTGGCAGCACTAAGACCGGGGCTGAAGTTAAGGCTCTCTTTAAACGTTGGAACGCATCATCGCAATCTTTGTCCCACGTAAAAATCAGGTTCTTCTTCGTTAACCGTGTTAATGGAGCTGATATTTTTGCGAAGTCTTTGATAAACTTCCTATAATAGCCAGCCAACCCCAAGAAACTTCTTACTTCGGTTGCATTTTTAGGGACCTTCCAATCTTGGATGGCCACCACCTTTGCGGGATCCACTGCTATCCCTTCTTTGGAAACCACGTGCCCTAAGAACCGTACTTCCTTCCTCCAGAAGTGACACTTAGAAAATTTTGCCTTAAGGTTATGTGCTCGAAGGGTTTCCAACACTTCCCTAAGATGTAGGGAGTGCTCTTCTTTATTCTTAGAAAAGACTAAGATGTCATCCACAAAGACTACCACGAATTTGTTAAGGTATTCCCTAAACACCCTACTCATCAAATCAACAAAATATGCAGGGGCGTTTGTCAAACCAAAGGGCATCACTAGCCATTCATAGAATCCGTCAGGAGTCCTAAAAGAAGTCTTATCTATACTATCCTCAGCCACTCTCAGTTGATGAAAGCCAGTGGCTAAGTCCAACTGCGAAAACACTGAGGCGCCAACTAACTGATCAAAGAGATCGTCAATCCTCGGCAGTGGGTGTCGGTTCTTTTTAGTAAGCTTGTTTAGTTCTCTATAGTCCATACAAAGTCTAAGAGACCCATCCGCCTTTGTGGCAAAAACTACTGGAGCACCCCACTCCGATATACTACGTCTTATGAACCCCTTCTCAAGCAACTCCTTTACTTGCTTATTGAGTTCCCTCCTTTCACGAGGAGCCATGTGGCGCACTGGCAAAGATACGGGTTTAGCATTATCCACAAGATAAATTCGAAAGTCTATCTCCCGCTTTGGAGGTAAGCCCTTCACCTCCTCAAACACATCCGGATATTCCCGGACCACTTCTACCGATCGCAGGTTCTCTACAGACGCGTCAAGCGATTCAAGATAACTTAGCATAACGGAATTTATGGGATTACAAAAGATGTCGAGAGCATTACCAAGGCGAGTCACAAGCCTAACTACTCTCCTTTCACAATCAAGAATGGCCCTATTTCTAGACAACCAATCCATTCCTAAAATTAGCCCATAGCCCGTGAAGCCCAATACATAAGCATCACATCTAAATTCAACGCTAAGTATAGAGATTTTCAAATCCAAACATATCATGGTCAAATGAGCCGAACCCCCAATTGGATTTGAAACGACCAAGGGATCCTCTACTAAACTGGTGTTCAAGTGCAGTGATTCAACTAATGATGCAGAGATAAACGAATGAGATGCGCCAGAATCGAATAAGGTACGGACAGGATGATCAAACAGAAAAACTAAGCTTTCAACAGAAATTGTTCTACCTCTTTCTTGCAGCGGTGGGGCCGCAATAGCCTGAACTTGCCCCCTTGCCTGTCCTGGTGCCATAAGAGCCTGCACCTGTCCTCCCGAGGTAGACCCTGCCCTCTGCCCCTTCTTTGGACAGTCCTTCACTAAATGTCCCGCATCTCCACAATGAAAACAACCAGTCTTCTTTTTCTTTCTACAATCTTTGCTGAGATGGCCAGGCGTCCCACAATTGAAGCATTTCTTCTTCCCTTTGCCATTATTGTTTTTACCACCCTTCTTATTTTGCTGTTGGGGTTTCTTCTGATCCCCTTTCTTTTCAACTGCCTTATCCTCATGCATAAGTGCCATTTCTACTAGCTTTTCAAAGGTGGCTCCCATAGGGATGTGGGTCATAGCCAACCCTTGCAACGGTTCATTCAAGCCTCTAACGAACCTCAAAGCTTTCTTCTCTGGCGTGTTCACCAACTCCAAGCCAAACCTTGCTAACTGATTAAATTTATTGACATATTCCTTTACTGATGAGCTCCCTTGCTTTAGTGCCAGGAATTTTTCCATATTTAAGTTCTCCTCTGCCCTTGAAAGAAACTTTGCCTCAAACCTTCGTCTGAAATCCGCCCATGAATCAACCGGACGTTCCCCGTTAGTGACCTCCCACCAAAACGAGGCCTCTCCCTTCATTAACCAAGCAGCTAAACGGACTTTCCTCCCATCTTCCACTTCAAAGATATCCAACAATTCCTCAGTCTCCTTAAGCCAATCTCTGGCCTCCACAAACGTCTCAGTCCCTTGAAAAGTTTTTCCTCCCATAGCCTTGAATTCCTTGCACATCTTTGCAAAAGTGTCAACACGAGGAGGAGGAGGAGGAATGGGTGCAACTAGGGGTGGAGGAGTATCCGCTGGGCCTGCAGTGGTGGCCCTAGCCTCCAAGTATCTCCTAAACCACCCTGGAATCGTCACACCTTCTGGGAGATTAAGATCTTCAGCCATGCTGAAACGAAAAAGGAAAGATTCAAAATGGAGAATTCGAAAGATAAAGATAAGGATGTGGCTATTTGGGATTATGTTTTTCATAAAAACTCTCTTTAAATAACATGTTTTTTTTTGAAAGCACTTCTTCCAAAAATACTTTAGAAAAAAATATTTTTCTAAAAAAAAAAAAATTTATCTGTTCTGGTAACCTTATGCTCTGATACCACGTGTAACACCCCACGTCCATTAATGTCACTCACAAAGGGAATGCATTAACTTCCATGGAGGTTTTAAGTGAATATAGAACAGTAAAATTACAACAAGACAGATATAAAATAGTACTTGGAAATTCAAAAACTTTATTTCATTGTAGCAGAAGTCAAAACATGTTTGATTACATCATAACACCATATTCAATGTCAAGTACAATATCTATCTTGATAAAACAAGTACATAATCCCATTACATGAATAGCCATTAAAAAGAAAGATAACAAGCTGGACTTTACTTCAGCAGTCCAAGCTTTCCAGAAGATAAGCGATCCAACTAGACTCCACTAGAACTTGGCCCAACCTGCGGACCTGAAGGGAGAAAAAGGATGGAAAATAGGGGGTCAGACATAAAGTCTGGTGAATATGATAATTCTACAATACTATTACCAAAATAACTGGACTAAGGCATAAGCTGGAAAACAAGAAAATATCTATGAAGAGCAGATTAAGGACATAGACAATCGCTAAAGGCAACGTTATAGGCGCTCCTAAATACTAAAGGATAAACACTATACTGCACCACACCAGTCACCCTAAAGATTCATCCCACTTAGCTTCACTTAGAAACTTTCCCAATGGCTTTACGTACCCCTAGCTGACTACATAGGTGCCGCCTGCCCCTATCTCCACTAGGTGTACCCTACTTCCCATTATTCGATCGGCTCCCTAACTCGTAGATACCCATGCTGGCCCCACAGTGGGGTGTATCACTCCCCTAAAGTGGCAACCTGATACAACGGACATGCACGGCTTATACCTACACGATGCAACAACGTCTTACCTACCAGCCCGGGTCCACACACGCATATGAAACCCGTTGGACTTGCGTTGCCACCGCTCCCTGTTTTGGCCTCTTATAGTCAAACCCAGTATGCGTGTCCCGTCCTCGACTTGGGTCGAGCCCACAAAGATACGTTTTGGGATACTGGTTGAAATGGGCCCCCACTATTTACCACAAGCATTCCACCTAAGCTTGTCCCCATTAGTCCATCCCACTTAACCCACTTAGTCATGTTCATTTACATGTGTGTTTGGTTAAGTCTAATCGTATTTCAAATGCCTCTAAAGGCAACCACCAGATTCCTCATGCCACCCAAGGCACCTACTTAACCCCCATGTCCCACCTTACATGATTATCTGGTTAAGTATTTCTTAGTTCATTAAGGCCATAACCTCATAAAGACCTCTCACATTAGACTGGCATTTATGGCAGCTGGATTTGTCGGGCGGGTCCGGGCAGTCTTACACCATAAAAGAGTCTAACCTCGTGTCTTTACAACTGTTATGCTTTAGTTTGGGCCTAGGACCTCTCACATTGGGCCGACATTTGTGACTACTGGATTTGCCGGGCGGGTCCGGGCAGGTTTACATCACAAACGGGTCCAACCTCGTGTCCTAAGCATTGATTATTAATAATAATCCACTTTCCCCCAATTTTAATAATTCCCTACTTGAATTATTAATTACTTCCAATTTTAACAATGTCCATAATTGACTCAATTATGGACATCCATTCATGGTATGCAAAATCTTACAAAATTGCACCCAATTTATTAATTCCTAATATTACCCCTACCCCACGTTTGAACGTTTATTCGCAAAATATATATGTTAGACTCGAATAGCCTAACTCATAGCATAAAAGAGATTATCATAATAACAACATGTATATGTGACCAAATGAATCATAATAAGGGGTGAAACTTGCATATGTCCAACTTGCATAGATTATACATGTCAAGGACCTAAAGGTGTCAACTTGTTCAAAATTCACCTAATATAATCTCAATCAATTTTCATAAACTTACATATGAACATGTGTGAATCAACATCATCTAATTTTTTAACAACATGGTTTTATATGGGTACACCTAACTCATTAGGCAAATTCCCATAATCAAGTTTTATTTAATTATAGTTTCAAGTTTATGGGTACACCTAACCTAATAGGCAAATTCCCATAAACAAGATCCATTTAAATTAAGAAAAAAAAACATAACTTTAAGCATGATCCAACATCATGATTTTTCAACATAATATAGCATGATTTATAACATGGCATAGTATGATAGTATAACATAGCTTGACATGATTCTCAACATAGCACGACATAGCATAAGAGAATTTACAACATAGCATGACATAGCATATATAATTTACATCATACGACAACATAATAACATAATAAGAGATCCACAATATATAGAATTTACAATTACAAATCACGTCACTTTCTTGTGATCCATTCATAACTGAGTCAAATTAGTTTGTAATAGTCTTGTGAGAATCATCATACTCACCAACAAAAGAAAAGAATTAGAGAAAGAGAGATCTTTTGATTTGATTTGTGTAGATTTAGTTGTAGATGATTAGGCTTCCTCTTCTTAGTTTGTGACAGCTTCGCTGAACTCCATGGCAGCATCATGACGGTAGCTTCTCTAATTTTACAAGTGATTTAGGTTTAGGGTCTACCCACTTATTTATAGATTTTAGAATGCATTTAGGCCATTAGATTTAACCTAGAAATAACCGCAACCGTTCAGACAAGATGGGGTTTATCTTGTTGACTCAGCAATGAGTCAGAAGTGACTCAGCAAAAACTCAGCATATTAATAAACTTCTATTCATGTCATATATATATATATATATTTTCTACAATGTACATATTAGATACATCCCCTCTCTCACACACTTATTAATATTTTTATATTCATATTAGATACATCCCCTCTCTTACACACTTATTAATATTTTTATATTCATATTAGATACATCCCCTCTCTTACACACTTATTAATATTATTATATTCATATTAGATACATCCCCTCTCTTACACACTTTTATATTCATATTAGATACATCCCCCCTCTTACACACTTATTAATATTTTAGCGACTTTAGTGTTAATAGAAAATTCGGGGTGTTACACGGAGACAGACAGAAAATCGAGATAATAAAATATAAAAATAAAAATAAAAATATCCTAAGATTTTCTATGGACCACATGAAGGCCACGTGACAACCTCCCACAGCCACAAACACTACCTATAAGCCGTATAAACCATCTCAGAAGAAAGAATCCTCAAAGAGAAAATCGAAATAAAATACCACAAAAATACTATAAATCATCATTCATATATAGTTGGATTCGAAATGGGTTTCTCTTCGATTATGTGCTGCTGTTGGGGCTTGCGATTCAGTTTTGGGAGGGTGGAGTTGTCGACAGTAGGTTAGGGTTGGAGTTCGATCGAAACACAGCAAGTTTTGACTCGATTTGACAATGAATATGAGTGTATGGTGGGATATGGAGCTTGCGTGTACATTTCTGGGGGATTTCGAGTAAATAGTTGTCGCTTGACGCAAAGGGGGCAGCGCCAGTATCTCGAAGTCGCGATGCACCAGGACGATGCGAGTTGGGTGAAATTGGGAGGAGAAGGAAGAGTATGTGAAGAGGAGTGTAATCATGGTTTTTGTTGGTGGTTCCATGAAGAAACCGTGAGGTATGAACGTTGCAAAGGGGTTGAAAATGGTGCGTTGTTGGATTGAGGAAGGAGCGACTGTCTGGAGAAATTCGGGAAGAAAAGGGGAACACAGGTTTGGTAATTTAAAGGAGGGATGGGCCTGTTTGAATAAAGTAAGCCCAATTATAAAATCCTTTATGTTTTATTTTTAATATTTGTGTATAAACTTCAAAGTTGAATAACTTCATAATACAACATCGGTTTTCAGCGAAACAAGATCCGACAGGATCGTATGGACGGGCACTACAACATGGCACTGACCGGGAGTGGTTTTGAGCTCGTACGAATTTATGGCGAATTTAATTGTTTGATTCAAATCAAATAACAGTTTATCGTTCTTTAGCGATGAACTGCAAATGTGAGTAAATCTCACTAACTCTGAACAGTTTATAATTTCATGTTGCATTGTTAGAACTGTTAAAATTGTCTGTTTGACTATGTGTTGATTGGTTGATTGAACTGCTAGTCAGTTAGTTAAATTTCTATATTGATTCTGTTTAACAGAATATATCATATGGAACTGAAAGTGATGTTATCTATATTGTCTAACATCTGTGATGCAGGGAAACAGGTTGGAGGAATCCAACTGGATTCCTCAACAGTTATTTTATTGTTTTTCATATATTGTTATATGATATGTTATAAAATCTGTGGGAAATTATATGTGCTTGGACGATATTGAACATCGTGATTTGATATGATTTAATACCATAACATACCGAATGTTGATAAGGGGGTTTTCAATGTTTATATTGAAAATGAATCTTATTTATAAAATTGATAGGATTTTATAAAATGAAAACATTTATTTAATTAGGAAATAAATAAATGAAAAAGGATACATTTATTTAGAAAATAAATGAAATAAAATAGAAACATTTATTTAGAAAATAAATGAATTAGAATATAAAGGAATATTTATTTAGGAAATAAATATAGGAACATTTATTTAGATTATAAATAAATGGAATAAAGGAATATTTATTTAGGGAATAAATAAAGGAACACTTGTTCGGAAAATTAATAGAATTATACAAGGATAGATTTAAACACGTGCTTCGCACACAAGTATAACACGATATGGATTTTAAGGAGATATTAAATAGGAAATCTATTTTTAACAGATAAAGTGAGAAGATTTAATTTATAAATAATGTTTTATAAATTAAATAAAATATTTATTGTTTGATAAATGGGATATATAAGTTTGAACTTATATAGAGAAGTAGGAATTGTTTTTAACACCGATAAAGTAAATAAACGCTGTTAAAGGGAAATCCTTATAAGGGGAGAAACGTTATTAAAAGTACATTTATAAAGTGAAGAACCGTTACTAAAAGTAAATCTTTATAAATGGATAAACGCTGTAAAAAGTAAATCTTTATAAATGGATAAACGTTGTAAAAAGGAAATCTTTTGAAATGAATAAACGTTATAAAAAGGAGTTAATCGAATTTAGTTATTCGAAATGAGTTATTCGAATTAGATATTTGAATAGAGTTAAACACATTAGAGTTATTCGAATAGAGTTAAACACGTAAGAGTTAATTGAATATTAGTTATTCAATTTGAGTTAATCGAATTTAGTTATTCGAGAAGAGTTAAATCGAATTAGTTATTCGAAGGAGTTAATCAATTAAGTTATTCGAATTAGTTATTCGAAGGAGTAAATCAAATTAAGTTAATCGATTAGAGTTGAGTTAATCGATTTGGGTTAAGTTAAGTTATCGAGTTAAGTAATCGAGTTAAGATTTATCGAGTTAAGTTATCGAGTTAAGTAATCGAGTTGAGATAATCGAGTTAAGAAAATCAAGTTAAGTTAATCGAAAAAGTTATTCGATAAGAGTAAATCCATTTAAGTTAATCGGATGTTAGTTATTCGATAAGAATTGACACATTTAAGAAAATCGAATATTTGTTATTCGATAAGAGTTAATGAAATAGAGCCAACCAAGAAGAGTTATTCGAATATTAGTTATTCGATAGAAGTTAATCGAAATAGAGTTTATCGAATATAAGTATTAAAAAGGGAGAGTTAATCGAATAGAGATTTCTCGAAAGAGAGTTATACGTCGAATTCGATTATAGCGAATTCGGGAAAGTACTATTTACTTTCCAGGGTTTAAATCAAGATTTAGTTATTGATTTAGAAATTAGGTGTCTGTTAAATTATTCGAGTTAGGAAATAAATTTATAATTTAGGAGATATTTTAGGGGTAGGAATTATAATATTATAGTTATAATCAAACGTTGTCATATAAGAAGTGGATTCGTAACCTGAATCCAAGAATTTGCGTAAACAGAGGATTGTAAAAAGTGAGTGATGAGCTTCATCTATTTCACATTAAAGGACGTTGTTCAATTAAGGTCTGCGAGGTAATTATACCCCAACTTGATTGACTTCAGAATTGACAAAGGAATAGTTGTGGTTCGATCTAAAAGGTTGATTAGGAATAAAGTTAAGGAATAAGCGATAAATGGATTAAGCGAAACGATGTTTTATACAACGTTCATTGGAAATCCGTAAATGAGTTTTGGAAACGTTTTCCAAATATAGTCAGATATGTTTTCTAAACATAGAAAATGAAATGTTTTCATGATAAGAATTTAAGAAATAGAGTTAAGCAAATTCAGAAACTGACTGGAGAGGGTAAGTTGAACGGTTTTCTAAGTAACGATCTGATGTTGGTTTCGACCTTCTAGATTGATACTTAGAGAATTGTTCTCATACTAATTACAGTTAGGGACTGATAAATGCGAAATAATAGTGATGTGAAAATAAGCTATGGAAATGTTTTCCAATGATTAATAACATATATTTTCTAAATATATGAAATAAGGAAATATATGTATATGATGATTGATCGATCGAATTTCCATTTGGAAATAAGATCGTTGTTTGTACACCGACATGTTTTCATTTGATAGTTGAATCACAGACTATCAATGTTTTGACCCTATTTACGTTGTAAATATAGAGAGACCGGTTGGATTATTATCCGAAGAACCACTCCGTATGTAACAACCCGTAAAATGCGAGCCAGTTTGAAATTTTTATTTTGGCCATTTTAGCGAATTTTGTTTATTTAAAATGAATTATTTTAAATAATATCGTCGAGAAATTTATTTTTGAATATAATTCGAACGTATATATTATATACGTCGTCGTTAGAATATAATATTTATATATAATTATAAATAGAATTGAAAATGGCGCGGTAGTTCGATAATTCAATTTCAAACTTCAATTGAACGTACCGGGTGCAAAACAATCCGGATTTCAGTGAAACCAAAAATAATAGGATCTATTTGATGATATCTTTCCAACGAATCCGACAAATCAAAATTTCATAGCGGGAATCAAAAGATATGTCCAGTTGAAAATTCTGAATAGTCACTATGGAATTCAGGCCCTTAAAAATAGCCATTTTGCAAACGACCTCGGATTTCGACGAAACCACTTTCGTTGGATCCGTGATGTAAAGTTATTGCTAGATTCCAAGTTTCATAATTTTTCGAATCAATATGTGAGCGTGGCAAAGGAAAACGCGTTTGACCAGTTTCAGTTGATTTTAATCGACTGGAAATTTTGATTTTGCAGATTTATATTCACAGGGTCCTGATATACGGCTGGAACGATGCTCAGAAAGCTCTGTATCCGTGTATCACTTCTAGTTGTGCTTTTGTATATTTTTCCGCTGCTATGTAATTTATTGTAATCTCTGATATTTGTCGAATGTAATTTAATCATTTATACTCTGTATATTCTTGTATCTGATGGAATTGTTGTAATAACAATGAAATGTTCTTCTGTTTGCGTTCTAATTTGTCCTGTTCTCAACGATTAGGGGTTTCGAGCGGTCTAGATCGGTTTAACGACTGATTCGGATCGAGCGAAATTCCTTGCCGTTACAGTTGGTATCAGAGCTTTGGTTTACAGAGCTCGAGAACGAGACACATTAGAACCATACGAAAGAATTCATCGGATATTAGATTAGTAATATCCAATTAGAATGACTCGTTAGAGATAGGATCAGTAGTATCCTAGAACGAGTGTGAAGAGTATATTTTCAAATGAAAACAATTTTGTTTTGAAATTTAAACCATTTTAAACGTATTTGAATATTTATTTATTTTAAATTTGGACAATCTAGTATATAAAGGTTTTGCATATACGCGTCATGAACGTATATTCGAAGTTTTAATATATTAGATAGATATAGAGTAACACTCTAGTCGCCCGGACATGGTCCTGATGATGAAGTATACCATCACCAGCATTTATTTTCGAGTGACGAAGGTGTGATATCTATATATTTCCATTAGGCTGGTGTGAGAACCAAAACTAATATAGTTAGAATACATTGTTGTGAATTGGCATCAAAAACAAGATTTTCTGTGTATGTATCAAAATTATGAATTTGAAACTCTAATTCACTAATTGATTGATGTTTGTGTTGTTTGTTTATTTGTTTGCTAATTTTTAGCCAATTAGCCTAATTGAGCCAAATATTGAGTTATAATTGAAATTTGGTCGCATTTGCTTGCATATACATATATATCATTGAACAGGTCATAGCAAGGAGGCTAGAGCAGAGAATAAAATTTGTTTGCCCGACAAATAGGTACATGTTTACTACATAATTTACTGTTTGTTTGGGTGATGATGATTTTATGAGCCTATTGGCTAGCCGCTTGGCTTTTTCTTTTTCTTTTTGAGATCTGAAGGACCGGGGAAGCTATTTGAAATTCCCTGATGCTCCCGGTGCAGGGGAGGTTATGGCGAAATTTTTCGAAAATTTAGGGTGTTAGCCAAAATTTTGAAATTTTTGAAAATTCTCAAAAACTGAAAAGTTGGAGAATGAAAGCCGGATCGAACGAAGAGTTGATTAATCAAACCACTTTCGACTTTGTTCCTTTTCGGGGACGAAAAGTTTTAAGTGGGGGAGATTGTAACAACCCGTAAAATGCGAGCCAGTTTGAAATTTTTATTTTGGCCATTTTAGCGAATTTTGTTTATTTAAAATGAATTATTTTAAATAATATCGTCGAGAAATTTATTTTTGAATATAATTCGAACGTATATATTATATACGTCGTCGTTAGAATATAATATTTATATATAATTATAAATAGAATTGAAAATGGCGCGGTAGTTCGATAATTCAATTTCAAACTTCAATTGAATGTACCGGGTGCAAAACAATCCGGATTTTAGTGAAACCAAAAATAATAGGATCTATTTGATGATATCTTTCCAACGAATCCGACAAATCAAAATTTCATAGCGGAATCAAAAGATATGTCCAGTTGAAAATTCTGAATAGTCGCTATGGAATTCAGGCCCTTAAAAATAGCCATTTCGCAAACGACCTCGGATTTCGACGAAACCACTTTCGTTGGATCCGTGATGTAAAGTTATTGCTAGATTCCAAGTTTCATAATTTTTCGAATCAATATGTGAGCGTGGCAAAGGAAAACGCATTTGACCAGTTTCAGTTGATTTTAATCGACTGGAAATTGGCCATTTTTCAAATGGTCTCAGAATTCGACGAAACTAGTTTTGTTAGGACCGTATCGTCAATACGAAGCTAGAAAATATTTTTATGGAATTTATAGAGTTGTTATGTGACCCCGGTAATTTGAAATGTACGTTTAAAATTCAATATAGTGATTTAAATGTTAATTCAACGGAAACTGATCGAAACGATCGAATCAACATACGAAACATGTCCCATTGTGTTCGGAATGGGGGTGAAACGCTATGGACGACAGGCGGTGGGCCTCGTTTCGAGGTCGTATGTGAAAGTCAACATTTTACAAAATAAAATAATTAAATTAAAAAAAAAATCTCTTCCCCTTTTACCGTTCTGCCCCCCCCCCTCTCTCTCATTTTCAGATCCAAAAAAAAAAAAAAATCCAGAATTCCCTCCCGTCGATGATCGATCTCGCCCCGCCCTATCAGCGCCGTTCGCCGCCCTCTGGTGAACCCACCGTCGCCTCCCCCAAGCTCGCACCACCCCTCTGCCTCTCTTCTCTCTCCTTCGCTCCCGATGACCCCAAATCCACCATACCCGAACCCCCCCTTCACCTGACAACCGCCGACGCTTAGGCGCCCACACCCCACGACCACTCACTCCACCTCAACGAGCTCGCACGCAGCCTCTCCCTCCGACGTTGCCTTCCGCCCATTCCTGAAGCCCTAGACCGATGGAAATTCCCAAATCGAGGAATGCAGCAGCCCCTCCCTTCGGTGAAAACTGAATTAAAGTGAGTTTTTCCTAATTTATTTAATTATTATTATGAAGTCAGTTTATTTAAATTAGTAAATAAACAGTAATCGAATTTTCATATGGTTAATTACATGGGAAAGATTGGATATTTTTCATTGTAGAAAGATTGGATTTTTCCATGTAGAAAGCTAGGATTTTTCAAATAAAAAAGAGGTTTTTATCATATGAAGAACAACACAAAGGTTTGATCTTTGAAAGCGAAAAGGTTAAATTTTATATATACATAGATATGAGATTCATTAATATAAAAAGTGGAGATTTTTAATCATAAAAAGATCGTATTTTTAACAATGAAAAGATCGTATTTTTAACAATGAAAAGATCGTATTTTTAACAATGAAAAGATCGTATTTTTAATTATATGAAGGCGAAGAGAAGTAAGTTAAAAATATAATTTTTATATAAACAGTAAGAAAAAAATATATAATTTTTAATCGTGAAAAAAAGGAAAAATATAATTTTTACTATGTAGAAGGATAAAAATATAATCTTTACAGTACAGTAGAGATTACAAAAATAGAAATTTTATATAATAGAGGATATAAAAATGTGATTTTTATATATGTAGTGAACACGCAAAACGAAAGTAACAAGAGGCGAGCACGGCGAAGTTTTCCTACATTTGAAGAGTCGTGGCGTTGGATTTAGCTATCGGTGAGAACTTCTCACTCTAAATACTTTTTTTTTCTAGTTATATATATATACTAGGATGCAGACGGTGCTTAGTAGCACCCGACACCCGTCATCCACAGACCATGGATGGCTTGTTTGTTAAATTGTTTGATTGTGTAGTTGGTTAGTCTATTTGGTTTGAATTGAATTGTTTGGTGAAATGGAATAAATCTGATTGATGTGTGAATGGCATGGGCCTTCACTAGACCGGGGATAAGGCTAGGCCTCGTCCCGTTTCTAGTATCGTGCCGTTATGCCACCGAAATTTTCTAAAATATGTTAGTAAAATAAAAATACAATTTTTATTGTGTAAGTGAACCGAATAGAATATTCATATTTTGGATAAAACATATTATCGTTAAAAATATAAATTTTAACGTGAAAGTGAAGAAATAAATATTTATAAACAAATCGGCCGATTTGTTTATATACACTGATTTGACTGATATTGATTGGGTCGATAAATTTTACACATCGCCCAACTGCACAAATAAAATCTGTGTTTGATTGTGTGAAACCCCACACGGGTGTTGGGATGAAATTTGAAGTTCACTCATCCTGATTGATTAAATATGTCGATCGATCGATTGACAGGCTGTTATAAGCGTTAGATATCTATATTTGATGCTTATACAGTGTAGTGCACTTTGGTTGATGGTTGATTATTTTTCAATGCTATTATATACGTGTGATGTATGAAAATCCATATAATTAACATTATATGGTGATTGATTGGGCCTCATTCCAATCGGGAAAATAATGAATATTATAAAAGAAAATTCATGTGTTGAATATAAAAATAGTCATGTGTTGACGATATTCCTGAGTTGAAAATATTATGTGTTGAGTGAAATATTTTATACAATGAAATTTACATCTTTATCACATTTAAAATTAGAACTACTCTACGGTTGAAGTCTAATTGAAAATCAAACGATAGATACCATAGTTTTATAAAATATTTTACATAACAACAATAGTGATGTGTTGACAACACTCATGTGTTGAGATTAGTCGTGTGTCGAAAGAAATATAGATTCATGTGTTGAATGGGAAAAATATTCATTTGTTGAATAGAATAAAGAAGTTGTGAAAAATATAAAGCCCTGTTGATTAGTTTTGCGCCATTTTGACGTGAACGATATTTATATCGATTTTATTCAAACTGAAATGAATATTATAGCAAATTCGAATTGAAAAGAAAACGAATTTGAATTGAATATAAAAGGACTTCGAATGGAATTGAATATAAAACAAATTCAAGTTGAATTGAAAACGAACTGAAATTTAATTGAATTCGAATCGAAATTAAATTGAAATCAATTTGAATTGAAACGAATTTGAATTTGAATTGGATTGAAACGAATTTGAATTCGAATTAAATAAAATGGAAATGAATTCGAGTTGAATTGAAATCAAATCGATTTGAAATTGAATGTAGAAGTTGAATTGTTTTAGAAACGAATTTAAAACGATTTATAAAATTCGTTTTAAAATAGGAAATCGACGAAATATATATAATATATATATATATATATATTATATATATAATGGCCTGAATAGAACGCGCCGCGCCGCGGCAGTTCGTGAATTTCGACCATTTTTTTCAAACGAACATTGCAGGAGATCCGACCGTCGGATTCTCCTAAAACCGGAACCGTTGGGTTCGTACCGAAAAGAGCTTTCCAATGAATATTAGAAATTTGAAATCTAACGGTTGGATTTGGAGTTATGTCCAAATCAAATTCGAAAAAGGTCGCTGTAAGTGCAGTTTGATGGCCGTAGTTGGAAATCGACTGTACGGGCCTTGATAAAATTATTAAAAATATCTATAATTTGTGTAAAATCATAATATATGGATTGGAAAGAATTGAGCTGGGGAATTCCACATTTGAAAAGATAAAAATAGATTTTTATCGAAATAAACTAGTTTTGAACTAGAATTAAAATCAATTTATTTTTGAAATAAATAAATTGAATTTGAAAGTGATTTTAAAAATAATCAATACTCCCAATACGTGGATTGGACTGGAGTTGAATCGAAATTATCTTCGGGATATTTCGATGTTAGATTTCGTGACTATACAAATATTGTTATGGGGATTTGAAAGATATATTTTATATCGTTATTTCCAATACGATATATGTTGGTTTCAGAATTTGATATTGAATATAAGCCGATATATTTTCTATTCAGAGCCTTGTATTTAATATCAAATGTGATTTGGGTTTATCGTGAATCATGTTTTAGAAGACATTGGTTCTTTAACCCCGTTAAAGGCAAGATATCGATTTTTGAGAAGATTAAAACTAAGTGGAGTTTTAATGAATCTTTAATTAGATTGAAAAATGAATTGATAATTTAAATTATCAAATCTGAAAGGTGATCGAGAATGGAGTACCACCAGTTTTGCTCCAAAGCGATAGTTAAATCTTTAATTAGATTTGAACGTGAAATGGTAATTAATTTTACCGATAACACAGTGGTGTTAGATGTGGAGTATTACCAGTTTTCTCCATGGGATATATAGGTTGGGATTGGGAAATAAAATAATAATTACTTCGGTGTGGTTCGCTAATCCCGACTAGTTTGGAAAACCATAATATGGTTTGAAATGATATCCAAAGGAAGATGAAAGAATAAATTTAGAAGAATTTATCTTGGATAAAATTAATGGGAACCTTTCCCTAAAAATGTGATTTTGTGAATAAAAGAATATTCTGAATTGGAATGAGGCGTTTGATGTGTTTGTGTAACATTTGTTTATCATATACGTGGGTTATTCAGAAAGGCCGGGTTTATACCCATTCTGAATAACCGATTCGACGAGATGTCGAAGATGAAGACGGTGGTTGAAGACCGGAAGTCTTCACATCGTTTGGATAATTACTGACGATCCTGATTGGGCTGTACACCCAAGAGGATGGAAATAGTTGGCGGTCGTCCAGACGTACTTGGAGATGGATGGATATGCGAGGAAAGTGTCTCCGGTTTCTTTCAGACCTAGAACGGACTTGTAAATGGATGGTGTGTCTGACATTGTATTCCTTTATATTGTATTTGTTGATCTCCGCTAAATATATATCTGTTTGGCGGCGGAGAATTTATTCTCTTGCTTAACGCCCTTCTCTGAGACATATGAGCTTAGAGGTTATGTATTGGCAGAAATCAGTCGTACGATATGGATTGATAGTGTGGCATGCTGAGATGCAGTGATCCAGACTTTTGTTGAAAAGCAAAGTTTGGTGGATGATGATCAAAGCGCAGCTTTAATATAGCATGGCTTTGTGTATAGCGTTGATTCGCGAGCCTCACACCCCGGTATGGTGGTAAACTGATGGTTTGATCAGTATGCTTTTTCGTGGATGGGCACCTTCGTGGTGTCGTGGATTCGGTCGACCGAGATTGAGCTTAGTGCTCAGAGGGATAGGGTAAGCGGTGTTTTCTCTCGCCGGGACGTAAGCCGCAGTGATACTCGATTTCCCAAAAGTGCGGATGTGCATTACGGTGTTTTCTCTAGCCGAGACGTAAGCCGTTGAGATGGCACTACGCGATCGATCTTTCGAATCAGGAGCCACCATGTTGGAAATCCCATTTCCAAATATGACATTTTGCGGTTTTGATTGTAAAGCCTAGTATTGGCGACATGATATATGGTACCCATGCCGTCTATGATTGATATATTTATATTTGAAGTTGTTTTCTTCACTTATAGTAATAATATAAGATGAAATTTCGCGTATCAAGCATATTTGGCTATTATAAGGGAAAACCCTATCCTCTGGCTTGCGTTGCATTGTGTGATGGGACCTGGGTCTTATAATAGCTTCATTGTTCTTTATTTAGCATTGCGCTGTTTGTTTTCTGCACTGGTATTCTTGGGAGGAAACCCGTTCCGTGTTATACGCCGTGGTCCCTTGATTTACCTAACCTTAAAAACAAAGATTAATAACTGTTTTAGTTCTCACACCAGTCACATGACTGACCTGGAGTTTATTGTTTTAACCTAAACTCTGGGTGCCCCTATTTTCCGCACGGGCAGCTAGTAGTTTTGGTTTTGCAGATTTATATTCACAGGGTCCTGATATACGGCTGGAACGATGCTCAGAAAGCTCTGTATCCGTGTATCACTTCTAGTTGTGCTTTTGTATATTTTTCCGCTGCTATGTAATTTATTGTAATCTCTGATATTTGTCGAATGTAATTTAATCATTTATACTCTGTATATTCTTGTATCTGATGGAATTGTTGTAATAACAATGAAATGTTCTTCTGTTTGCGTTCTAATTTGTCCTGTTCTCAACGATTAGGGGTTTCGAGCGGTCTAGATCGGTTTAACGACTGATTCGGATCGAGCGAAATTCCTTGCCGTTACAGTTGGTATCAGAGCTTTGGTTTACAGAGCTCGAGAACGAGACACATTAGAACCATACGAAAGAATTCATCGGATATTAGATTAGTAATATCCAATTAGAATGACTCGTTAGAGATAGGATCAGTAGTATCCTAGAACGAGTGTGAAGAGTATATTTTCAAATGAAAACAATTTTGTTTTGAAATTTAAACCATTTTAAACGTATTTGAATATTTATTAATTTTAAATTTGGACAATCTAGTATATAAAGGTTTTGCATATACGCGTCATGAACGTATATTCGAAGTTTTAATATATTAGATAGATATAGAGTAACACTCTAGTCGCCCGGACATGGTCCTGATGATGAAGTATACCATCACCAGCATTTATTTTCGAGTGACGAAGGTGTGATATCTATATATTTCCATTAGGCTGGTGTGAGAACCAAAACTAATATAGTTAGAATACATTGTTGTGAATTGGCATCAAAAACAAGATTTTCTGTGTATGTATCAAAATTATGAATTTGAAACTCTAATTCACTAATTGATTGATGTTTGTGTTGTTTGTTTATTTGTTTGCTAATTTTTAGCCAATTAGCCTAATTGAGCCAAATATTGAGTTATAATTGAAATTTGGTCGCATTTGCTTGCATATACATATATATCATTGAACAGGTCATAGCAAGGAGGCTAGAGCAGAGAATAAAATTTGTTTGCCCGACAAATAGGTACATGTTTACTACATAATTTACTGTTTGTTTGGGTGATGATGATTTTATGAGCCTATTGGCTAGCCGCTTGGCTTTTTCTTTTTCTTTTTGAGATCTGAAGGACCGGGGAAGCTATTTGAAATTCCCTGATGCTCCCGGTGCAGGGGAGGTTATGGCGAAATTTTTCGAAAATTTAGGGTGTTAGCCAAAATTTTGAAATTTTTGAAAATTCTCAAAAACTGAAAAGTTGGAGAATGAAAGCCGGATCGAACGAAGAGTTGATTAATCAAACCACTTTCGACTTTGTTCCTTTTCGGGGACGAAAAGTTTTAAGTGGGGGAGATTGTAACAACCCGTAAAATGCGAGCCAGTTTGAAATTTTTATTTTGGCCATTTTAGCGAATTTTGTTTATTTAAAATGAATTATTTTAAATAATATCGTCGAGAAATTTATTTTTGAATATAATTCGAACGTATATATTATATACGTCGTCGTTAGAATATAATATTTATATATAATTATAAATAGAATTGAAAATGGCGCGGTAGTTCGATAATTCAATTTCAAACTTCAATTGAATGTACCGGGTGCAAAACAATCCGGATTTTAGTGAAACCAAAAATAATAGGATCTATTTGATGATATCTTTCCAACGAATCCGACAAATCAAAATTTCATAGCGGAATCAAAAGATATGTCCAGTTGAAAATTCTGAATAGTCGCTATGGAATTCAGGCCCTTAAAAATAGCCATTTCGCAAACGACCTCGGATTTCGACGAAACCACTTTCGTTGGATCCGTGATGTAAAGTTATTGCTAGATTCCAAGTTTCATAATTTTTCGAATCAATATGTGAGCGTGGCAAAGGAAAACGCATTTGACCAGTTTCAGTTGATTTTAATCGACTGGAAATTGGCCATTTTTCAAATGGTCTCAGAATTCGACGAAACTAGTTTTGTTAGGACCGTATCGTCAATACGAAGCTAGAAAATATTTTTATGGAATTTATAGAGTTGTTATGTGACCCCGGTAATTTGAAATGTACGTTTAAAATTCAATATAGTGATTTAAATGTTAATTCAACGGAAACTGATCGAAACGATCGAATCAACATACGAAACATGTCCCATTGTGTTCGGAATGGGGGTGAAACGCTATGGACGACAGGCGGTGGGCCTCGTTTCGAGGTCGTATGTGAAAGTCAACATTTTGCAAAATAAAATAATTAAATTAAAAAAAAAAATCTCTTCCCCTTTTACCGTTCTGCCCCCCCCCCCCCCCCTCTCTCTCATTTTCAGATCCAAAAAAAAAAAAAATCCAGAATTCCCTCCCGTCGATGATCGATCTCGCCCCGCCCTATCAGCGCCGTTCGCCGCCCTCTGGTGAACCCACCGTCGCCTCCCCCAAGCTCGCACCACCCCTCTGCCTCTCTTCTCTCTCCTTCGCTCCCGATGACCCCAAATCCACCATACCCGAACCCCCCCTTCACCTGACAACCGCCGACGCTTAGGCGCCCACACCCCACGACCACTCACTCCACCTCAACGAGCTCGCACGCAGCCTCTCCCTCCGACGTTGCCTTCCGCCCATTCCTGAAGCCCTAGACCGATGGAAATTCCCAAATCGAGGAATGCAGCAGCCCCTCCCTTCGGTGAAAACTGAATTAAAGTGAGTTTTTCCTAATTTATTTAATTATTATTATGAAGTCAGTTTATTTAAATTAGTAAATAAACAGTAATCGAATTTTCATATGGTTAATTACATGGGAAAGATTGGATATTTTTCATTGTAGAAAGATTGGATTTTTCCATGTAGAAAGCTAGGATTTTTCAAATAAAAAAGAGGTTTTTATCATATGAAGAACAACACAAAGGTTTGATCTTTGAAAGCGAAAATGTTAAATTTTATATATACATAGATATGAGATTCATTAATATATAAAGTGGAGATTTTTAATCATAAAAAGATCGTATTTTTAACAATGAAAAGATCGTATTTTTAACAATGAAAAGATCGTATTTTTAACAATGAAAAGATCGTATTTTTAATTATATGAAGGCGAAGAGAAGTAAGTTAAAAATATAATTTTTATATAAACAGTAAGAAAAAAATATATAATTTTTAATCGTGAAAAAAAGGAAAAATATAATTTTTACTATGTAGAAGGATAAAAATATAATCTTTACAGTACAGTAGAGATTACAAAAATAGAAATCTTATATAATAGAGGATATAAAAATGTGATTTTTATATATGTAGTGAACACGCACAACGAAAGTAACAAGAGGCGAGCACAGTGAAGTTTTCCTACATTTGAAGAGTCGTGGCGTTGGATTTAGCTATCGGTGAGAACTTCTCACTCTAAATACTTTTTTTTTTCTAGTTATATATATATACTAGGATGCAGACGGTGCTTAGTAGCACCCGACACCCGTCATCCACAGACCATGGATGGCTTGTTTGTTAAATTGTTTGATTGTGTAGTTGGTTAGTCTATTTGGTTTGAATTGAATTGTTTGGTGAAATGGAATAAATCTGATTGATGTGTGAATGGCATGGGCCTTCACTAGACCGGGGATAAGGCTAGGCCTCGTCCCGTTTCTAGTATCGTGCCGTTATGCCGCCGAAATTTTCTAAAATATGTTAGTAAAATAAAAATACCATTTTTATTGTGTAAGTGAACCGAATAGAATATTCATATTTTGGATAAAACATATTATCGTCAAAAATATAAATTTTAACGTGAAAGTGAAGAAATAAATATTTATAAACAAATCGGCCGATTTGTTTATATACACTGATTTGACTGATATTGATTGGGTCGATAAATTTTACACATCGCCCAACTGCACAAATAAAATCTGTGTTTGATTGTGTGAAACCCCACACGGGTGTTGGGATGAAATTTGAAGTTCACTCATCCTGATTGATTAAATATGTCGATCGATCGATTGACAGGCTGTTATAAGCGTTAGATATCTATATTTGATGCTTATACAGTGTAGTGCACTTTGGTTGATGGTTGATTATTTTTCAATGCTATTATATACGTGTGATGTATGAAAATCCATATAATTAACATTATATGGTGATTGATTGGGCCTCATTCCAATCGGGAAAATAATGAATATTATAAAAGAAAATTCATGTGTTGAATATAAAAATAGTCATGTGTTGACAATATTCCTGAGTTGAAAATATTATGTGTTGAGTGAAATATTTTATACAATGAAATTTACATCTTTATCACATTTAAAATTAGAACTACTCTACGGTTGAAGTCTAATTGAAAATCAAACGATAGATACCATAGTTTTATAAAATATTTTACATAACAACAATAGTGATGTGTTGACAGCACTCATGTGTTGAGATTAGTCGTGTGTCGAAAGAAATATAGATTCATGTGTTGAATGGGAAAAATATTCATTTGTTGAATAGAATAAAGAAGTTGTGAAAAATATAAAGCCCTGTTGATTAGTTTTGCGCCATTTTGACGTGAACGATATTTATATCGATTTTATTCAAATTGAAATGAATATTATAGCAAATTCGAATTGAAAAGAAAACGAATTTGAATTGAATATAAAAGGACTTCGAATGGAATTGAATATAAAACAAATTCAAGTTGAATTGAAAACGAACTGAAATTTAATTGAATTCGAATCGAAATTAAATTGAAATCAATTTGAATTGAAACGAATTTGAATTTGAATTGGATTGAAACGAATTTGAATTCGAATTAAATAAAATGGAAATGAATTCGAGTTGAATTGAAATCAAATCGATTTGAAATTGAATGTAGAAGTTGAATTGTTTTAGAAACGAATTTAAAACGATTTATAAAATTCGTTTTAAAATAGGAAATCGACGAAATATATATATATATATATATATATATTATATATATATATAATGGCCTGAATAGAACGCGCCGCGCCGCGGCAGTTCGTGAATTTCGACCATTTATTTCAAACGAACATTGCGGGAGATCCGACCGTCGGATTCTCCTAAAACCGGAACCGTTGGGTTCGTACCGAAAAGAGCTTTCCAATGAATATTAGAAATTTGAAATCTAACGGTTGGATTTGGAGTTATGTCCAAATCAAATTCGAAAAAGGTCGCTGTAAGTGCAGTTTGATGGCCGTTGTTGGAAATCGACTGTACGGGCCTTGATAAAATTATTAAAAATATCTATAATTTGTGTAAAATCATAATATATGGATTGGAAAGAATTGAGCTGGAGAATTCCACATTTGAAAAGATAAAAATAGATTTTTATCGAAATAAACTAGTTTTGAACTAGAATTAAAATCAATTTATTTTTGAAATAAATAAATTGAATTTGAAAGTGATTTTAAAAATAATCAATACTCCCAATACGTGGATTGGACTGGAGTTGAATCGAAATTATCTTCGGGATATTTCGATGTTAGATTTCGTGACTATACAAATATTGTTATGGGGATTTGAAAGATATATTTTATATCGTTATTTCCAATACGATATATGTTGGTTTCAGAATTTGATATTGAATATAAGCCGATATATTTTCTATTCAGAGCCTTGTATTTAATATCAAATGTGATTTGGGTTTATCGTGAATCATGTTTTAGAAGACATTGGTTCTTTAACCCCGTTAAAGGCAAGATATCGATTTTTGAGAAGATTAAAACTAAGTGGAGTTTTAATGAATCTTTAATTAGATTGAAAAATGAATTGATAATTTAAATTATCAAATCTGAAAGGTGATCGAGAATGGAGTACCACCAGTTTTGCTCCAAAGCGATAGTTAAATCTTTAATTAGATTTGAACGTGAAATGGTAATTAATTTTACCGATAACACAGTGGTGTTAGATGTGGAGTATTACCAGTTTTCTCCATGGGATATATAGGTTGGGATTGGGAAATAAAATAATAATTACTTCGGTGTGGTTCGCTAATCCCGACTAGTTTGGAAAACCATAATATGGTTTGAAATGATATCCAAAGGAAGATGAAAGAATAAATTTAGAAGAATTTATCTTGGATAAAATTAATGGGAACCTTTCCCTAAAAATGTGATTTTGTGAATAAAAGAATATTCTGAATTGGAATGAGGTGTTTGATGTGTTTGTGTAACATTTGTTTATCATATACGTGGGTTATTCAGAAAGGCCGGGTTTATACCCATTCTGAATAACCGATTCGACGAGATGTCGAAGATGAAGACGGTGGTTGAAGACCGGAAGTCTTCACATCGTTTGGATAATTACTGACGATCCTGATTGGGCTGTACACCCAAGAGGATGGAAATAGTTGGCGGTCGTCCAGACGTACTTGGAGATGGATGGATATGCGAGGAAAGTGCCTCCGGTTTCGTTCAGACCTAGAACGGACTTGTAAATGGATGGTGTGTCTGACATTGTATTCCTTTATATTGTATTTGTTGATCTCTGCTAAATATATATCTGTTTGGCGGTGGAGAATTTATTCTCTTGCTTAACGCCCTTCTCTGAGACATATGAGCTTAGAGGTTATGTATTGGCAGAAATCAGTGGTACGATATGGATTGATAGTGTGGCATGCTGAGATGCAGTGATCCAGACTTTTGTTGAAAAGCAAAGTTTGGTGGATGATGATCAAAGCGCAGCTTTAATATAGCATGGCTTTGTGTATAGCGTTGATTCGCGAGCCTCACACCCCGGTATGGTGGTAAACTGATGGTTTGATCAGTATGCTTTTTCGTGGATGGGCACCTTCGTGGTGTCGTGGATTCGGTCGACCGAGATTGAGCTTAGTGCTCAGAGGGATAGGGTAAGCGGTGTTTTCTCTCGCCGGGACGTAAGCCGCAGTGATACTCGATTTCCCAAAAGTGCGGATGTGCATTACGGTGTTTTCTCTAGCCGAGACGTAAGCCGTTGAGATGGCACTATGCGATCGATCTTTCGAATCAGGAGCCACCGTGTTGGAAATCCCATTTCCAAATATGACATTTTGCGGTTTTGATTGTAAAGCCTAGTATTGGCGACATGATATATGGTACCCATGCCGTCTATGATTGATATATTTATATTTGAAGTTGTTTTCTTCACTTATAGTAATAATATAAGATGAAATTTCGCGTATCAAGCATATTTGGCTATTATAAGGGAAAACCCTATCCTCTGGCTTGCGTTGCATTGTGTGATGGGACCTGGGTCTTATAATAGCTTCATTGTTCTTTATTTAGCATTGCACTGTTTGTTTTCTGCACTGGTATTCTTGGGAGGAAACCCGTTCCGTGTTATACGCCATGGTCCCTTGATTTACCTAACTTTAAAAACAAAGATTAATAACTGTTTTAGTTCTCACACCAGTCACATGACTGACCTGGAGTTTATTGTTTTAACCTAAACTCTGGGTGCCCCTATTTTCCGCACGGGCAGCTAGTAGTTTTGGTTTTGCAGATTTATATTCACAGGGTCCTGATATACAGCTGGAACGATGCTCGGAAAGCTCTGTATCCGTGTATCACTTCTAGTTGTGCTTTTGTATATTTTTCCGCTGCTATGTAATTTATTATAATCTCTGATATTTGTCGAATGTAATTTAATCATTTATACTCTGTATATTCTTGTATCTGATGGAATTGTTGTAATAACAATGAAATGTTCTTCTGTTTGCGTTCTAATTGTCCTGTTCTCAACGATTAGGGGTTTCGAGCGGTCTAGATCGGTTTAACGACTGATTCGGATCGAGCGAAATTCCTTGCCGTTACACCGTATTAGCATAAGCGTTGCGAATCAAGTACGCTGAAGATAATTGAAGACGGAGTGAAGTGCAAGGGCTATTGTGAAAAGCCTAGGTAGGATGGATTCACTGAATAGTGCCTCCGGTTTATTCAGTCCCAGAACAACGTATATGGACGAGTGTCTGACAAAGTATTCTTAACGAATCATATATGTTGATCTCTTTAAACGTATTACGTTGGTGGCGGAGAAATTCGTTTCTCTTAGCTTTTATACCCGTGATGCCTTGAGAAATCGATAATGATTTGGCGGGTATGACGATGTGGCATTCAAAGTAATTGAAGAAATAATCTGTCAAAGTGATAAACGTGACCTCAAAACCTCACAACCGGAAAATAACAGAAGTTGGGCTAGGCCGCATGGCTAGTTGGGTCATACCCAAGCAGGGTGTATTATCACCATCTAGAGAATATTCAATTGTACTTCTTTATAATCTATTTCAATGTTGTCCCTTATCGGGAAGGATGGTTGCTGATCCCAACCATCGGTGATAATATATTCATTACACTCAAGCTAAATGAGTGGACGGTCATGTGTGGCCGGGTTGCAAGACGTTCTTGTTGAACCCTAGTGTATCTCCTCTAGAGTACACTGATCGGAAGGTGCTCCCATACCTTGTCTATTGGAATCCAATCTCCAATAAGTGCTCACGGTTTTATTTGTATACTATGTATGTGGAACGTGAGATGCAAGCGTTCTGCTAGATTGATATCTATTTGTATTTAGACATTATTATAATATCAGAAAGATATCCTTTATTTAACCAAGTGTTGGAGTTTTATTCACACCAGTCCCATGACTGACCCAGAGTTTATTTTGTTTTGTTTCCCCTAAACTCTTGGGTGCCTAAATTTGTACGGGCAGTCAAGTAGTCGGGATTTTACAAATACACTTGGAGAGCTTGGAGCAGGAGGCTTCAGGATTATAGCTATTATTATTCCGCTGTGTTGTTAAGTGTTGTACTTTGAAATGGTATGTATATACGAGTACTGATTTGTATTTCAAAGTTATGTTATATTTTATTCGTTCCGCTGTGAGATTCGTGTTTACTCTGATGATGTAAGTTCTTCTTCTTCTTCTATTCTATTAGTTCTATCTTTTCTTCCTCACCCTCTACTTTCTTTCACTAACATCTCGGAATTTTCGACTCTCGAGGAGTCGAAAATTTCCAGCCGTTACATGAGGTATATGATTATTTGATGATAGATTTTAACAATTTTAACACGACTAAATCACTAAATAATCAACCTCTATCTTTCAATACCATTGAATCTTTTCTTTTTGTCGATCTTGAACTTCTCCTTGTCATTAATCAAAATGCCATGAATTCCTTGATTCAACACTAATAACATATTAAAATGGGGCGCTTGGACTAGTCCGCACGTTTGAGGGTGAATAACCCAACGGGGTATATCATCGCGGAGCCATGAGGCATAAGGGGAGCGCATGATAGCTCCAAAGGACTGGAAGGGGAAGCACGCGGCTTCCTTAGATACATAAAGTGCTCTTGGTAGTCCTCTGTGCGGTGGCAGATATTTAGGTTGTGCTCGCAGAGGTTGGGTATGCGCGTAACTACCAGGTGGGTGGGCCTTGACTGCAAAAGTAGCTTTGTAGTCAGAATGATGTGACGAGGTGACACTAGGGTGATTCGGTGATCGCCTAAACGGTGGGCGAGGTCAGGACCAACAAGGATAGTAGATCGTCGGGTACCTATAATCGGCAGCCAGTGGGATGCGAAAAGACTAGAGCTAAACCCAATAGACAATTCACCTTTCACTATCAAGGTACGGTGGTTGAGGGTAGATGCCAACTGGATGTTTAAATTGTTTGTTAGGGGCAAGTCGCTTAGCTCTTTTAGTCTTTAATAGTTGAGGGAGGGGCCGAGGTGGGGCCATAGCCCCCATGAAAAATAGACCCGAGGGATATCTGTATTTTGAGGCTCTTAAAGGCGAGCCTGTACAGATATGGAAAAGCTCCCGACCGAGTTCCGCGTTTCTTGTATGGCCCTACCACAGAACTCAGTGCACAATATGTGCAGTTAAGGCATCGAAGACGATTGACGATACATACGTGGGAAAGTCTAGATATATGCATGCCTGCTTTGGGTGGTGTATCGTAGACTTGAGGGCATTGGTCTGGTATGAAATCTGATTCGATCAAAGGTGACAGTCCATACGCTTACGTAACATAGTAATGACAGATATATGTGAAACGTGATATTGTTATGTAGAGATCCGTACGTCACTCGGGCGTAGGATGAGGGACTGCGTTCATTTCTATGGCAATACGGTGGAGACCGTGTGAGTGGGGTACCATGGGGTATACCTCAATATTAGGGTGGTAGCTATATATATTGTATTAGGTTAATCCACTGGGAAGTAAATGGGTATGACGTGTATGTAAGCCTTGAGTGCTGCTAACCCAAGTAACTTAATAACTAAGAAAATGTGATTGAACGATATATGTAGGATTATCCAAAGTGTATAGTTTAAATCCAGTCACCAGAATGTGTGTTCTGACCCCCCTCCTCATAACATACCCGCATGTTAGATTTGGGGTAGAGATATTATATCTTTGGATACTAGTTAGGCAGTATTATTACTATGGTAAGGCTATACTTTATCCATTCCGCTGTGAGATAATTTCTGAGCTCTAATATATTTTATCTATCTGCCTTTTCTGTAGGATCTTAAAGCAACCAACACGGATTTCGATGGATGCCGTTTACATTTGAAACATGGGGAGGATGTCATTTACATTTCCAAAGCTAATAAGGATGTGAACCTTATTTTCACTATTATAAATCTTAGTTTATTATATTATTATTATTATATAAGTATTAGTTAAATAGTGTAGTTAGTTAATTTTTTTAAACTGAACTTTTCGACTTTCAATTAACTTAGTTAACTTATTCAATTTTTGCAATACTTTAGTTAATTTATCAATTGACTTAATATTTATATATCTTAGTTAACTTATTATTATTATAAATCATAGTTATTATTACTATTATAGAAAATTTAGTTATATTTTATACTTTTATGTACTTGGTTAATTTTTATAAATTAAACTTGTTAATTTAAATAAAACTTAGTTAACTTATTAAATTTTACAATATTTAGTTAATTTATCAACTTATTTAATATTTATAAATCTGACTTAACTTAATTATTATTGTAAATCTTAGTTATTTCTATTATTATTATAGAAGATTTAGTTATATTTTATATTTTTATATATTTGGTTAATTTCTATAAATAAACTTGTTAATTTTTATAAAACTAAGTTAATTTAGTAAAATTTCTATATATTTAGTTAATATCTATAAACTTATTTAATTTTTACACTACTTAGTTAATTTAATTTTTGCAATACCTAGTCAATTTTTAAAAAACTTGTTTAATGTTTATGGATCTTAGTTATCTTAGTAGTAGTAGTATTATAAATATTAATTAATTATCATTTTTATAGAAGATTTATTAATATTATTACAAATATTAATTAATTAATATTCATGGTTGATTAAGAAAGATCATCACATCTTTTGATATCTTGTTTAATCTTTCATTAACTATCGATAAATCCTTGTTGCTAGGACCAGCTTGACAAAAAGTTCACCGTATTCGCTCAGGACATACGAGTGGCAACTTAGTCGGTGAAGCTTCAGAAGTTAGTTCAGAAATTGCAATGGTTACATTATCAAATTTCTACAAACTTAGGGGGTAAAACTGAATAATACAACCCAGCTAAATCATTATTTCCGATTTGTTTGGCTATTAACTAGCCTTGCGCAAGATATAACATGCCATGGAAAAAAACTGAGGAAAACAATAAATGTTTGGTCGCATGATTGTATATTAAAAAAATTGAGGAGATACCTGGGTACTAGGCTCAGAGGGTATACTGTGATTGACATTTACACAAACACTACGTGTGTAATCAACTTCTCCATCCATACAACAACTAGCAGCATTTCCATGCACAACATCAAGCCCAACATAAACTGCACTATAAAAATCATGCACCTATAGGACTAAGGTTCGATTTATAATCCACGTCCTTCTTTATTACAATTCGTATATAGGTTTTCCTTACACAAAATTGTATCTCAAATTTTAGAATTCATATCTTGTTGCTACCACAACCAACATAAGCAAAGTGTCAGAATTAGAGTACCAGAAGAGACACAACTGAAATTGTAAAGGACATGTTATAAAGAAGGTTTTACCCAAACTAATATGATACCTTTGAAAATGTATGAGTAATGACCATCTTACCAAAGTAAACGCTCCAGATATGGCACAAGTATCCTTAATTCGAATAGAACTGCTCAAATTGGTAAGAAAACCAAGGTTTTGAACATTCCAAATTTTTTAATGTAGAACAATCCAATTCATATGTAGACTTGCAAGTCCCACTCCAAGAAGAATGCAACATAGAAAAAAAATGCTTTGCTGGCTTGTGGCCTTTTTATTTCATGCCATCACTACCAGCAAATTTCCATCCCCTCCAAATTGGCTTTTACATCATAATATAAAATGGGTATTAGTAAAATAATAAATGAAAACAACCCAGTAATTTCATACTATCCTAAGATATATTCAAAAAATAGTACTCGCATGCCATCAAAAGTAAGTCAGAAATATTCAAAAGACAATATACATGTAAGTTATACCTATTTTCATATCAATTCCTGCGTTTTCAAGCTTTCTATATTCCTGGCAAAGTGCATAATAAACGCATAAAAAATGAAGGCATCAAATCATTGCATGGACTTGACTCCGAGTTGTACAGAACTCTTATCTTGGAACAACAAGTGCAACAGGAGTATATCCACTGACAACCTGTAAAATACAGCAGTATGCCATACATTACTCCTTTTATGCCACATGCTTCATTCATTCAAGTCCAATATTTGATTGTCAGTGCCAAATCATAATTCAAATATAAACTCAAATATCATAGAAGGAGAGCAGAGACTTACGGGTAGAACCTCCATCCACAATCTCTACAACATGGCCAAACGTAACACATGGACACCAGCAAGCCTTGCAGCCTACATAAATATAAATTAATAATATTAGATGAATCGTAGAATATTTTGATATCAAGGACAATGTTTGATTCATGTGGAATGTTAAGAAAATGAAAAAAGCAGAATTGACTACATATAGTTGTCAACATTATTGGTTCATTCATAGAAGCTAGTTGACCAATTTACTAGTGACTAAGAATTTTCTGGAGGTGGTGGCGCATAGGAAAGCACATTTTACATGTACAAAAAAATAAATAAATGAGTTGACCTGAACATAAAAAGCAAACAAAGATGATAATGAAATCAAATAAAATGTCAAAGACAATGATCACGGTTGGGCACAACTTTATACTATGAAAAGATGACCATACTTCAACTAATGAATGTTGATTGCATCAGAAAATAAAATAGTTGTTAATTAAGGATATGTAAACCATTAAACTAGATTACTGAATAATAGTCGATCAACACAAAACATGTGAAAAGGTCATTAATGATGGCTGGCTTGCCATTTTTGTGGACGGATTGAGAGATGTCTATCTCCACTGCGCATTTTAAACACATGGAGTTTACATATTTCATAACATGAGTGCTTGCGCCATAAACTTTTTGTTGTTGTTATTCCTTGGATAACTGTACGTAAGGAAATCATATTTATATACATGCACAACACCTGTGTCCCTGTAACCACGTGCCTCCAGTTTTAAGTCTATGCTTATTTCTATTACCCGCATGGCTCCTGTCTCCAGCCTAGCTACATTCCAATGATTTCATACAACTCAATTCCTCCTTTTTCAAACACCTGCTCCATGTGTCTCGTTGGATTTCAGTTATATTGTATGTTAAATTGATGATTGAGTCTCACAGTTTTATCAAATTGATTAGAGCATGTAAATATTCGCGACTGAAATAAAATTGACATAAAAAAAATAGGGAAAATAGAACAAAAGCCTATAGCATACTAATGACTTTGATATCAGTTTGTTTGTTGATGCAAATAGCTTCTACAGAATTGTTAAAAAAAGAGTAACATTGAAAATTGACTTAAACAAACGATAAACATAAAAAAATGTAAACTAGTTAATTCAAATGACAACCTTTATGTCTAAAGGAACTAAAAATAGTACAAAAGCCTCATACTCCTCTTGTCCAATCATTCAAGAAGCTCTCAGAAGCATTATGTGATGCACCTACAGGAAAACGATATCTGAATAAAGGCAAATGATTTTTAACTTAAATAATATCAAAAACACTAACCCAAGAATCATATCCTGACGTTGTATGAAAACATGCGAATGGTACGACAACCACCATTGTGCATAAGTGCAAATGGTGAATAAATTTTTCCTATGCAGGAGTAGTATAAGGCTGCCTCGAAAGAAGCGCCTTTACTCTTGCAAGTGCCTCAGCCTAAAAAAAACAACTGATGGCAAAGATGCAGTTTAATAGTTGATGGAAGGCTCTGAAGATCAAGAAGTGCAACTAGAGATGCAGAATTACACTACAACAAAAAGTTAATCAAGCTGAAAGTGCAGTTGGATTACTACCTTACCATTAACTAGCATCACCAGCATGAGGCAATCCCAGTCGTCTCCCGATCAGTATTCAAATCACGTCATCTACAATCATAGACGCTCTTGCGTGTCCTCCGCCTTTACCAGGTCATATGGTTTATTCTTGCTCGCATCAATATCGCCCATCATTAATTCGCATTCGTGCGATATCAGTATTTTTTTCTTTTCCTTTTTATAAAAATCAAATTCATTAGTTTTTCTTCTTTGGATTTAGCTCAGAATTAAGGTTATGGAAGAGGGAAAGCAAAATTTTGGTCAAGAGGACAGTGAATAACGCGGCCAAATAAATTTTAAGCTGTCTTTTTTCTAGTAGACACCTGACAACGTTTTGAAATGAACTGATTAAAGATAAGGACTGCATTTCCTGGTCTAATGCTGACAATGAATGTTGTTATCAGACACTTTTCTTGTAGTGTCCCCATGTCCCCAATATTGTCAAGCTTGAGTCTATCGACTGAATATAAAGGCATTTGCAAAAATGAGAAACTTGGGAAACATTGTGGACTCCCAACAAACACTCGTGGAGATCCACTCGATAAGCCACCTCCTAATCCTATCTAAGATCAGAAAAGGCCTAATAAACCTAGGAGAAAACTTCCTAGCCTTCCCAAATCGAACTGTCTTCTTGAGAGGATCAACCTTGACAAATATCAAATCTCAAACATCAAATTCTAACTCTTTCCTCTCTTACCTGCGTATGACTTCTGTCGACCTTGGGAAGCCTTCATTCTCTTCTGAATCAAAGCGATAATCTCCGTGGGCTCATAGATAAAATCAGGTTCGAGAAAAACTATGTCACTAGTTTCCCACAAACAAGTTAGCGGTTTGCATGGCCACCCATACAAAGCTTCATAAGGCGCCATACCAATCATCTGTTAGTAACTGTTATTGCACGAAAACTCAACCCAAGGTAAGTGCTTCTCCCATGCTCCTCTGAAGTTGACTATGCAAGGTTCGAGAAGATCCTCTACAACCCTGTTAACTCTCTCTGTCTGGCTGACTATTTGCCAGTGATAGGTTGTACTCAAGCTTAGGGTCTTTCCAAATGCTTCTTGAAGACTCATCCAAAATTCACTTGTAAATAACGGGCTCGGTCACTAACTTTGAAGTTAGAATCCCATGTAGCCTAATAATCTCCTTGACGTATAACATGGCTAATAAGGCGGTGGTCATATTCTTCTTGGTTGGAATAAAATGGGAACTCTTTGTTAGTCGGTCCACTATGAACCAAATGGCTTCATTCCCCTTCTTACTCCAGAAAACCCATCAATAAAGTCAATAGAAATGTGTTCCCATTTCCAAGTGGGAATTTCAAAGGGTAACAAAAGTCCTCCAGGTTTCTCTTGTTCAGCCTTTACTCTTTGACAAGTTAAGCATCTATAAACAAACTCTACAACGTCTCTCTTCATTCCTTCCCAATAGTAACTTCTCTTCATTTCCCTAAACATTTTATCACCTCCAGGGTGAATGGACATTCCTCACCTATGACATTCCTTAAGTATTTCCTTTCTAAGATCCAAACTCCTAAGTACACAAATCCAGCCATCTCTCCTCAATCTACCACTATCATCAATAGAATATCTACTAGAATGGGGGGAAAATTCTCCCCTAGAAAATTTTCATTTAACTTCATTAACTTATCATAATGGTCTTGCTTACGCATGATCCTTTCCATCAGAACTGGCCTTGTCTCCATAGCTCCAAGAATTCCTTGAGTTGCCTCATATGGTTGTTGCAAATTGAAACCAAAGAGAATTTCTAACTTCCTTCATTCATTGATCGCACTAAGGACAGCTTGCTTCAGACTCAAAGCGTTGTCCACGATGTTACCCTTCCCAGGGGTATACTGAATGGCAAAATCAAAAATTACAAGATATTCTATCCATCTCTACTACCGAAAGTTCAGATATCGTTAAGAAATCAAATATCTAAGAGACTTGTGATCTCTGAATAACTCGAACTTCTCTCCAAGAAGATAATGACTCCATATCCTGAGAGCGAAAACTACTACTGCTAACTCTAAATTATGGAGGGGGTATCTTTTCTTGTGATCCTTGATGTAGTAACCCAGATTTTTGGACATTAAATTCGGAACATTTAAATTGTATTGAATGTTGAAATGGAATACTATAACGGATTATAATAACGAATTTAGTTATTAAACAAATGGTGTACGTATTAATTTTTATTTAAATTGAAAAAAAGCTTGAAATAGTCGCGGTAGTTCTTAATTTATGATTTAAACTTCAACTGAATATATAGAATCCAATATAATTAGGATTTCTTTGAAACAAGAAATGCTCAGTTCTGTTTAACTATATTTTTCTAATGGAAGAGAAAAATTGAGATTTCGTTTTATAGGTTGTGAGTTATGTCCAAATTAAATTTTAAAATAGTCGCTATGGAATTGTTTATAAATTATAACAATTTATTATATAAATAAATCGATTTTAAATAATTCGAATGTCATTTTAAATTGAAGTAACAAGCTATAAATCCAAATATGTTTATTTTGGAGCGGTATGATGTTCTGGTCAGATATATATACGATAATAATAATTTGTTTTTATTAAATTAATTTGTTTTGGAATTATTTAATAGTTCAATTAATTTATTTAAGCTTTGAAAATAGCCTTTCTGCAAATGACCTCTGTTTTCGATGAAAACAGTTTCATAGTGTTGAAATGTTTAATTATTTTAGGATTAAATTGTTTATCACGATTTTAGTTCATATATGGTTGTACGTACCGAGAACATTACGTGATTTACAATGATAAATTAAATTAAATAAAGTCCAATATACATTACCTGTACACTTCAAAACAGAATACTGAGTTTTCTTTCAAATAGTGTGTCATCCAAGTTTTCCCAATTCATTTGATAATGTACGCTTTAAGTAATTTAATTCCATAACCTGCGAGCTACTATAAGCCATGCACCTCAAGCTATTACACATCGTGTCATTCAAGCCTTTTTTCTTTTAAATACTGTGCATCTTCATCCCATTTTTCCGTTCCCTACTCAGTTCGACTTTATTAAAATAAATAAAGAAAATCACCGCGTCAACAATTCACATAAATTCAAGTAAAAACCAATAAAATTCATAATAAACGTATTAAAATCTCTGGAGGATCGCTCTTCGATTTCATGTCATATTTGCTGAGTTCGAGACTCCCCTTTTCCGCTGTTGTGCTATTATCGAACGCTAGGGTTCGAGAATTTTAAGATTTGAAATACATATCCTGGAATTGAAGATTTGCGTTGTAGTCAGGGCATCAAATGGGTTCGATTGTGATAAATTCAGGGTCTTTGGTGATAATCGAGTTCGGTAGTTACGGATGGAGGTTGCGTATTTGTTGATGTCGCGACTTCCTATGGCGATGACGAGCTGGGTCTCGAGTTGACGAGGGTGTGCGAGGTGTACCGGTGATCTCGAAGTGGATGGGAAATGGGGTGAGCAAGGAGGAAGGGGAGACCGTGCTTTTTGAACTGAAAAGAAAGTATAGTGGTGCGAGAAGATGAAGGGAAATCATGGGGACCTACGTGGATATATATGTTTTGAGTAAGCGTTAACGGTGGAGGGTATTGTGATATTAGCTGTGTGCATGAAGCATTATATTTCTTTGAATGTAAGAAGATTTGCGTTGAGGAAGAGTATGAGCAGCAACATTAACGGTTTTAATAAACGTGATTAAGGGTTAATGAAAATCTTTAAAGCATTAATCTTTTGATTTTGGTAATGGTACTGGAGAGGTGGGTGTTTATTTGACCATGTTGAATAACAGTATCGTGGAAGGAAGTTTGGGAAGTCGGAAAACTTTGAGAGTGATCTGTGTAGAATATTGTGGTGATGGTTTGATTTGCACACGGTGAAGCAGCAAGTTGGATGTTCCAATCTTGTTCGTGCAAATGTGAATTGGGAGGAGGACGTGTAGCTTTAGACAAGAATGTGTTTTAGTTTGCTAATAGTGATTCAAGGGAATGAACTGGTTTGGAATGAGGAGTGGAACGTATATAAGCTTGAAACGGTGGAGTTGGGTTCCCATTTTTCGGTGTTAAGTTTGTTGTACGTGGGTGAAGGTAGCACGGTACATGAGGACCGGAGAGGTTGGGAAATTACTAAATCATAATTTCGTTTAGCCGGCCTAAACTGTAATTAAGGTTATTAACTTTAATTAATACATTTGTGATGTTATTATTTAAATTAAAACTTGAAACTATTATAATTTGACCATACATGTACAGAATTGAACGCGACCGGATCCATTGGAGCCGTTACGACGAAATCTACGTTATGGAACCATTGTGGCTGAGAATAGAGCTATTGGACTTTCGTGATAAAATCAAACGTAAGTTTGAAATGATATGAAACAAAGAAAATTCGTCAACTGCAAAAACTAGGTGAGTAAACTCACTAACTCTGCCTCGTTTATATTTTTATATAAATGATTTTCAAACTATTTATAGCAAATTTATACTGTGTGATGGTTGTTTGGATGAATGGTTGATAAAACTGGTTGAATGGTTGATATAATTATATCAGTGATAGATTATTGATTCTGTTTACTATGACATTTCATATTGTTGTGAAATTAATGTTGATTAACATCTGTGGATGCAGGGAAACAGGTTGGAGGGATCCAACTAGATTCCTCAACATTTATATTATTGCATTTGCATTGATTGTGACATATGCTGTGTTATATTAACTGTGACTGATCTTGTTGTGTTTAAATATCAATGGCCCAAGAATTTTGGTATTTAAATACTGCAAAATATTTTTGAAAAGAAAAATGAAAATTGAGATTTAAAAAGGAAATATATTTGTCCAAAAACGGAAGTGAAATTTCGAATGGAGTTAAAAAGTAGAAACTTGTTTTATTAAAACAAGAAGCTGATTTTAAAGGAGTTTATAAGTAAAATGAATTAATTACCGTTGGATAAATTGAAATATAAATTTGAATTTGAATTTATATAAAAGTGGAAGTCGGTTTTGAAACCAATATTTGAAATAAGATTTAAACTCAAAAATTATTAAGGAATTGTTAAACGAGATTTTAAATGATTAAAATAAAAAGAAATGAGACTTATATGAATAATTCTGAATATAAGTTACAAATAAAATTTGGGTTTAAGGTAGTATTTATAAGTATGAAATCAAACTGTATATAATAGGAATGTATTCACAATTAAAGTGAAAAATGGGTTAAAGCAAATATTTTGAAAATGAAATATCTATAAAGGAAATTTAGATTTGGAAATATGAATCCAAATTGGAAATTGAATGAAAAGGGAAATGGGTTATCATTTTTAAAGAAAATGATGAGTTTTATTTCAAAATTTGGAATATAAAATGAAGTGTAGACTTTAATGGCTATAAAGGAATTTGATAACGATTTGGAAAAGATTAATTCAAAAGCGAATTTGGAATTTGAATTAACCTGAAATAGTAGATAAATTTTGAAATTAGGAATATAAATCGAATATAGATTATTCGAGAGAGAGTTATTTATTGGAATTTGATTATATCGAATGTAGGAAAGTAGTTATTTTTACTTTCTGTTTTGAATCAAATATAATTATTTAATTATTTATTTACCTATGTATTTATTTGTTGAAATTAATGAGTACAAGTTATATTTTTATAAACCAAATATTTGGGAACAACAATCATAACGCTGTCGTTATAACAAATGCTTTTATCAATCTAAACAGCGATTTTAACGCTGTCGTTATAACAAATGTTTTATAAATATAAACATCGATTATAACGTTACCGTAAATGTTTTGTAAATATAAACAGTGATTTTAAAGCTATCATTAAAACTAATGTTTTATAAATGAAATATTTGGCAACAACGATTATAATGCTACCATTATAATCAATGTTTTTACGTAAAAGAAATGGATTCTTAGATTGAATCCGAGAGTCGCGTAAGCGATGATTTGTTGGAAGTTGTGAGCTTTGACTATTTCAAAGTTGAGAATGTTGTTCAATTAAGGTCTGAGAGGTAATTATACCCCAACTTGATTGACTTCATGATTGATGGAGAAATGGTTAAGGCTCGATAGTGAAGATTGGTTAGCAATATGGTTAGTTAATAAATGATTAATGGTTTGAGTTATAATAACGATGTTTTATAACATCGCGCTAATTTAAAGGACTTTGAAATGTTTTCCCAAATAAAATGAGAGATATTTTCTATGCATAGAAAAGGAAATGAATTGGTCAACGAGGAATTAATAAATGAAATATGGAAATATTTTCCGATATTAATAAGGGATATTTTCGAAATATAGGAAATAAGGATTTGTGAATATATAGAAATGTTTTCTAACTGTAATAAGAGATATTTCCTTGAATAAAGAAATTATGATATTGAAATGTTTTTTTCCAAGAACAGAGAGAGGAAATCGAGTTTTGAAAGGATACGAAAGAGGGAAAAAGGGAATTTGAAATCGATAATATAATAAAGAACTAATATAAAAGGGGTCAGTGTTGTCTGATGTTTGATCGGTAGAATTTCCAATTGGAAATAGGACCATTGATTGTATGGATGTTTCTTTGATAGTCAAATCACTGACTATCAAAGTTTTGATTTACTTTATACCTCTGTTGTCAATACGGAGAGACTGGGATCAGATTTAATATGTGAAAACCACTCTGTATTGGCATAAGCGTGACTAATCAACTTATGCTAAAGATGATTGAAGACGGAGTAAAGTGCAAGGGTTGTTCTGTTAATCCTAGGTAGAAATTACCTAAGATGGAATAATAGAATGGTGCCTTCGGTTTGTCCAGTCCCAGGACAACGACTATGGATGGATCAGACAATGTGGAATTCAAAGTAATTGCGTGCAAGATGTGCTAAAAGATAATCGTGACCTCAAGCCTCATCACCAGGGAAATGACATAAATCGGGCAGGTAGGATGGCCATGTGGGTCATTCCCATTAGGGGTATTATCACCTGAGCTAGAGAAATTCATTTTCCTCTTATTCTATTCGTTGTTGTATGCTTTCGGAAACGGTTGGTGATCACAACCGTTGGTGTTAATATGCTCGATACATCAAGTTAAATGAGTGGTGAGCCATGTGTAGGCTGGGTTGCAGGACGTTCTTGTTGAACCCAGTGTATTCCTCTCTAGAGATACACTATCGGAAGGTGGTTCCATACCTTGTCATAGTCGGAATCCAATCTCCAATAAGCGCCCTGCGGTTTTACGTTTTATATTATGTATGGAGCGTGAGATACAAGCATTCCGCTAGATTGATATTTGTTTGATTTAGACACTATTATAATATCACTGGATTTGATATCAAAAATATTTTTGGTTATCGTAAGGTATAAACCATCTGTGTTTATGTGTGGATCGGTCTTACGATTATCATTTCTTTCAAAAGGATTTTTAAAAGTTAAACAAATGGTAGGAGTTTACTCACACAAGTCCCTTCACTGACCAAGAGTTTATTTTGTTTTCCTTAAACTCTTGGGTGCCCATATTTGTGCAGGCAGTCAAGTAGTCGGGATTTTACATATTCACTTGGAGGAGCTTGAGGCAGGAGGCTTCATCAGTTAGCTATAGACTACCATATTTTCCGCTGTGTATTATGTTCGTATCTAGAAACAGGTGTTTATAAATGTTCCATAAATAGCTGTTGTTCTCTGATGATGGTATGTATATAAAGTTACTGATTTTTATTTCAAAGTTTATATTATCTAATACATTTTTTTTGTTCCGCTGTATGACTTGTATTCTTCGTTTTCTTCTATTCTAATTTTTCTTTCTTTCTATTTCTCATCCTCTAACTTCTTTCTACTAATGATTCGTATTTCTATGCAATTTGGTTTGGACGTGTGGCGTTATTAGTCGACTCAAAGAGTACAGAAATTCGGGCCATTGCACTTGAGTTGTCTAATTGAGTATGCAATTACTCTACCCTCTTGCATGAGTACCACTCCCAAACTGGTCCCACATACATCTGTAAAAACTGTAAACATTTTGGTTCCATCTGGTATAATAAGAATGGTGCACTAGTGAGAGATTCTTTCAATCGTTTAAAGGCAATTCCACACTTCTCTGTGCATACAAACCTATGATCGTTTCTCGTTAATTAAGTTAGAGGGGTCACAATCTTCATAAAGTCCTTAATAGATTTCCGATAATAGCCTGTTAACCCAAGGAAACTCCAAACCTCAGTCGCATTGCGAGGTATCTTCCATTCTGGGATAACTTCTACCTTAGTGGGGTCTATTGCTAATCCTTTACCCGAAACAATATGTCCTAGAAACTTGAATTCTTTTCTCCAAAAGTGACATTTCGAGAATTTGGCTTTAAGTTAGTTCTCCCTCAGAATTCCTAGGACTCTTCTAAAGTGATCCTCCAGTTCCTTATGGTCCTTGGCTATGTTATGAAAAGTCCACTTAAGCAGCGCTTACGCAATTTTGGCAAATACACCGCTTAATTTTTAAAAAGTGGAAGGCATTAAGCGACTAATGCTTAAGCACACTTTTTCCAGCGCTTAGTAGCGCCTCGCCTAAACTTCAACATTTATGTATAGTATTATGTGATGAATTACTTATATAATAATTAAGCATTGCTTAAGCTTGTTGCTTAAGCTCTAATTAAACGCTATTTAAGAGCCATTAGGCATAGCTGGACTCTGAATGGATTTAGGGCTTAAGCAGTGCTTAAGCATCTCTTAAGCCCCATTAAGCGAAGCGAGTCTTCCATCGCTTCTCCTCACTTAGCGCTTAATATAACATAGGTCCTTGGAAAATATAAGGATGTCATCTACAAACACTATAACAATCTTATTGAGTATCCCCGAAATACCTTACTCATCTGGTCTACAAATAAAGCAAGGGCATCGTCAACCCAATAGGCATAACATCCCACTTAAACTGTCCATATGGCATCCTAAATGTTGTCTTGGGTTTACTTTCATCTGAAATCCTTAATTGGTGAAATCTAGTAACCAAGTCTAACTGGGAAAATATTTGGGCTCCTCCCAAATGGTCATACAAGTCATCTACCCTTGGTAAGGGATATCTATTCTTTTTTATCAACTTGTTAAGTTCCTTATAATCCACACATAACCTTAAAGATCCATCATACTTTGTGGCAAACACTACTGGTGCACCACACTCTTAGGTTCTTCTACGAATAAAACCTTTCTACAATAATTCCAAGATTTGCTTATCAAGCTCTCTCCTTTCATTAGGTGTCATGTGCTTTAAAGGCAATGCTACCGGCTTTGCATCCTTTTTGAGGTCTATCCTAAATGATATCTCTCGGTGGGGTAGGAGTCCTATGACCTCTTCAAAAATATCAGGAAACTCACATACAATCGGTACCAAAGACGGTCCTTCAAAATAAGAAGATAGGGAAAATAAAGTCGAATCCCTACTTCTTGTCCTATAAGGAATCTCTAAAAGTTGCGGCCTCCACGGCTTCTCAAAGAAACCACTCTCCTATCGTAGTTAAGGACAGCCCCGTAAAATGATGGCTAGTCCATTCCCAAAACAAGACAATACCCCTGAATTCAAGTACATACGCATCACAAAAGAAGTTGAAATCACCAATGTCTAATACTAGGTCTTTACAAACAACATAAAGATACATAGTCCTTCCGATAGGGTTAGACATGTATATCAGATGGCTAGCTAAGGATAAGGGAAGTTTTAAAGAATCGACTATCTTCCTAGAAATGAAGAAGTGGGTGGCTTCCGAATCAAATAGGTTCACAAAGAAATTACTAGAATAGTAATTATAACTTCCAATGTGGGATGTCCCTAATCCCTATGGAACTGACTATGAATCGACGCTATTTCCAAAGCATAGTTTTGACCGCTCTGCACTACTTTCAGCTTAGGGCAGTTTCTCGCCAAGTGTCCATCTTTATGATAGATAAAGCATTTCCCTTTGAATTCGGCCTTTGTCAGGTTCACTGTGCATCACTTCGCCTCATGCCCTTTCTTGTGGCTTCTAGAACATGTCTTGGCTTCCTTCTTGAATAATCCTCCCTTTTTCTTCTTAAGCCAGAAATCCTTCTTCTTCTTCTTTCCATCACTAGAAGTACCTTCTCCCGTATTAACAACCTTAACTTTCTTAACATTCTCAGCTGAATATAGATTAGCCGCCTCAACAAGGGCTTCAAGTGTAGCTCAAAACGTAATTTGTGCCAAACGAATCTCCTTCAATGGAGAATTCAATCCATTATCAAATCTGAGGGCTTTATCCATTGGGGTGTCCACTAACCCTCTACCAAACTTGGATAATTCACTAAACTTTGCCACATATTCTTTCAGCTCAAGCTCTCCTTGTTTCAATTGGATAAAATTTTCTAGCTGCAAGGTCTTCTCTGCATTAGTTAGAAATTTGTTCATAAAACGGGTCCTAAACTCTGCGCACGTAAACACTCTACTCGCATTCTCTTGTGAAATCAGGTTACACCATTCAAGGGCCTCCCCCTTCAAATGCCAGGAAGCTAGTCTATGCTTAATTTGATCTTCCCATCAGATAGCTTCAAAGACCCTTTCACACTCGAGATCGATGCTTTAGCTTCAATGAAGTTCTCAGTTCCCGAAAATGACTTGCCTTCTAAACTCACAAATTTTTTGCAAAGACAAGGGAAGTTGTGGCCCCGTTCAATGGGTTGAGCTACTGGTTTCGTTGGGGCAAGATTGGCAGTAGGGACATGTTCCACAGTCCTAAGGTACTTTTAGAACCATTCTGGCAAGTAACGAGGTATTGTCAGATCTCCTTCTCAGGCTGGTTGTCATCCATTTCTACTTCTTAAAAAGGAAAAACCCTTCAGTGGACTTCCTAAGATAGTATCAAGACCCAAAAAGAAAGAAAGATAAGGTTACCTAGTATTATTATATACGTTTTGGGGTACAGTATTTATATATATAGTTTTGAAAACCTTTTCAAATAACAAGTATGTCTCTTATACGTATATTTCCCCATAATCAGGTAACCTATGTTGTGATACCAAATGTAACAACCCGCCCTGAGTGGGTCTAAATTACGACCAAGAAAAGGCCCATCGAAACTTAAAACCACTCTAAACAGATCGTTGGTTCCTATAAGGATTAACTAAAACAGATATACATAGCTGTATAAAATGAAAATCAGAATCTCACACAGTGGAAGGGACAAGATACAATAACATAAGTATAATATGTACTATGATTAAAAACCAGAATTGACAATTACAACATGTCTCACAGAATAAAAGGTACATCATTATACATCCTAATTATATAGCAATAATAGTAATAAAGCAACTTCCATAATAACTAGATCTTCGAGAGGCCGCTCCTCCAATGGATCGTTCTCCATCCTTAATCAACCGTCTCACCTACAAACCTGTTAATATTAAGAGGAGGGAGGTCAAAACATAATGTTCTGGTAAATGAAATACATGTACGTTAAGAAGGCTACTTCCTATGTCTGACAGTTGTAAACTTTTTAAGTTATGTCTATGTAACAAACACACGCAATACAAACATATGAGGCCGACATCGTAGAAGTCACTTAGTACCCCCAAAAAGGTAATTTAAGGGCAGACACTCTTAAGTTCACTTAATACTCCGTGAGGTGGGTTCTTCCTAGCCACTTAAGGCTATATCTTACTTTGTTTAGGGTGGACATTCCTACAGTCACTTAATTCCCAATGGCGGATCCCTAACCACTTAAGACCCCATTCTAACATAAACGTCATAAATAATAACTTGCCTTGAAGGTCAAGAAATAATAACAGCTACTTACTAACAGGATTGGGTCTGGAACATGACTTCTTTTAGGAAGAATCCTCTTGGTGAACCCTCTTGTTACTATCTAGCTGTTCCTACGGGTGAACTCCTTGTCACTTAATACTTCCCTTAGACAGTGGTTCGTCAGGATATATATATATATATATATATATATATATATATATATATATATATATATCCGTGCCTAGGTCAACCCTCAGTAGCTCCTTGATAAGAAGCGGACATTACTTGGAGAACTACCCCACACATTTTATCATCTACTTGGATCATTTATTAACTTATAGAAGAAAGGCGGGCCCCATGACTTAGGTTCTGAACCAAGGAGTGAACCTTAGGAACGAACATGGTCCTAACCACTTAATAAACAACAAGAGATAGGTCAACCACTTAATACCTTTCCCCAAGACAGGATTTCTTAATACACCATTATATATATATACATACATACATACATACATATATTCACACGAGACATCTCACATTGGGCCCACTTGTAGATGCTGGATTTGTCAGCGATTCTGAGCAGGTTTCTACTCCAAGTTAATCTCGCATCATTATGTATTGATTATAATGATCCTGGCACCTAGACCTCTCACATTAATTAAATTTACTTGCAGACACTAGATATGCCTGTCGGTTCTCGGCAGACTTCTACTACAAGTAACGGTTAACCTCGTGTCTATGTGTCATTAATATTAATTATGCCATTAACTCACACATATATAAACATACAAATTCTTAAGAGGACATTCAAATTATATTCCTAATTTAATCATATTTATTATGCACTTAATATGTATTAATAATACGTTGTTTACGTTATAGATATATACATGTATGACGTAAATTAAGCAAACGAGATTAACGTCCTTACCACATTTTTAAATGTCAATCCCTATCCAATTTTAAAGGTGTACAATTCATTTCCCCTATTTTCCTCAACCATAACATAAATGTACATATTAACATGTGTCAATAAAATGGGAAAAACAATCATAACAAAATATAAACTTGCAACCCAGTTTTTGACTTGATTATTGTAACAATAAAAGATAAACACAATATCGTATATCCAAAATACATATATGTTTATAATCCCTATTTTGAATAGATTCCTTTCTTGTATATGTCTATACGCAAAACCTTAATATTAAGATAAAATAATATGTTCAAATACTCGATTTAGAAAATAGAGATTCAAACCTATTTAGGTTTACAATTCTATCCAAATTTTAGCCTTTTGCATAAAACCAACATATGGATTCGTATGAAATAAAACAAAGAGGAATCCAAACAATATAGACAATTATAAAACAAGAACCATGTCTTTCTTTTATTATTACGACAACCCAAAACCACAAATGCAACTAAATTGGTCATATATACGAACAAATAAAATAAATGGAATATTTAAGCGGTTCACTCGTGTTTTCTTTTCGCAGTATCTCAAATCCTCCTAGGCACAACAAGCCTACTTTAAAACTATCAAATTATAGAAAATAGTAACTTGCATGAATTCCACTCACAAAGCTATAAGAATGAGCAATTACAGAATTGAGTGGAACAAAGTTTGGATTTGGCCTTTGCGAACAATTGTGCTCTAACCTTTCATATATATATATATATATATATATATATATATATATATATATATATATATATACGTATGTATGTATGTATATATATAATAATCACATATATTACAATCTTATACATATAAATATAAATTTCAGAATAAATCTAAATCTAAATAGAATGGAGTAAAGGAGATAGAATAAGTTAAGAAGATAGAAGAAGAACCGATTTTCTTTTCCAAAGATTAGCAATGGCAGAAAGGCATCATTGAGGCAGGGAAGAGAACGGTTGTAGGGTTTGGGGTGAGGGTTTAAGGCTTTATTTATAGTTTTTACCGTGTATATAGGTCGTTAGATTTAATAGATTAAATCTAAGCGGTTTGTTTGATAATATTTATAAATAAGTCCCTATATAAAACAATCCTCACAGGGCTTTCCTGCAGTAGGGTGGTCGACATCTCTTATATGGGGGTGGTCGACCCCCCTTCTGGGTCGAGCCCAGGAGACAATCTTCTTCTGTATGTTACTTTTTACTAATTTCTTATTGATTCTGATTGATTGCTTTGCTTATTTTAATTATTCTTGTCCCTATTGTATACAAATATATATACACAAGTTTGAATTCAAAAGAAATATTCTTTTTCATGCTTATCCAATTAATATATTCTACTTTTAAATATACATTTATTTGAAACTCAAACTTTGTATGTTAATATATACACACAACTTGATTTATTAATAATTTTTGCGTACAGACTCCCTTTTTAGTAAATAAAATATGAAAATGGAACAAAATATCGCCACGAACGCAACCACACTACTTTCATGGAAAAATTCATAATTATCCAAAATTCCATTTTTATCTCATTAACATATTATTAATTACTACTGTTTATTTTAAATTAATTTATGTCTAAATTAAGTATATTTTACGAGGGGTTACACCATAAACTTAAAATGGGTTGTTAGGAATTCATTTTCTAAAATTTGTAACTTCTTATTGCAAGGTGAAATCCTAATTTCTAAATTAATTTGGGGGAAGAAGTTGTACTATTGCATGTGCTCAATAAAGAGGAAATAAATGGAAATTAAGATAATCATGAGATATCTTATTTTAGTTATGTATATTATTACTATTGTTCACTAAAATTGCAGTTACGAAATATGAATTATATGTATAATTAGATCTATTTCATACCCTGACCCGTGACCACCCTTAGGGTTCTCGGATCATGGAATGTTGACTACTTTTAGCTTGTTATCCACAGTAATAACCCGCAATTATGTTAGGTTCTCCTCACTATGCATCTTGCTAAATTTAGATGCTCAATAGAGATTAGGATTACATTCATGCCATCCTATAGGCCTATGAGAAATTGAGGAAGACTTGCAAATTTTTTTCATTTTGATGATCATTAAAGAAGAAGCAGACAACTAGAATTCAATCTTTTGATCTTTTAATATCAAGAGAAGCTGCTTTAATACCTCAAGTATATTCTAAGAAAATATACTACAAATGGAAAAGTTTCCTATTCAAAATTCAAAGAAAAGCTTATGACATGTTATGCTCTCAATAGGGAGTTTAACTTCAATATCCTACAGGAGCATTTCCGCAAGAACCATAAACAATATGCACTCTAAAGGATGATATCATTCCCATAAATAACAAAGGGTTCTATGGTCAGATCTCATGCTCTAGGATGTTAACCATAAATTTGGGTAACATATTTGACGCTAGAAAGAGGGCTCGAACCTCTGATCCTATTTCTTCCTTGGTACTATATAAGTTTGAAACCTCCGACCCTATTTCCTCCTCAAAGCGTTACTAGAATTTATCCTTATAAAAACCAATGGGAGATGATCCTTAATGAACCCTTAATTGATTGCAAAGGATCGCGGAAACCTCGAACAACGCTTCTTACAAACCAAAGGACAAAGGTTACGGGAAGAATGAAAATCTCGGCGAAATAAGAAAGCATCCTTATAGGATAAGATATCAAACCTGTAGGGAAATACAGTGTAATAACCCGGAAAATCTGGGCCAGTTTAAAATTTTTGTTTTGGCAATTTTAGCGAATTTTGAACATTTAAAATAGATTATTTTAAATAATATCGACGAGAAATTTGTTTTGAATATAATTCGAACGTATATATTATATACGTCGTCGTTAGGATATAAATATTTATATATAATTATAAATAGAATTGAAAATGGCGCGGTAGTTCGATAATTCGATTTCAAACTTCAATTGAATGTACCGGGTGCAAAACAATCCGGATTTTAGTGAAACCAAAAATAATGGGATCTAATTGATAATATATTTCCAACGAATCTGAATAATCAAATTTTCATAGCGGGGATCAAAAGATATGTCCAGTTGAAATTTCTGAATAGTCGCTATGGAATTCAGGCCCTTAAAAATGGACATTTTTGCAAACGACCTCGGATTTCGACGAAACCACTTTTGTTAGATCCGCGATGTCAAGTTATTACTAGATTCCAAATTTCATAATTTTTCGAATCAATAAGTGGGCGTGGCAAAGGAAAACGTGTTTGACCAGTTTTAGTTGATTTTAATCGACTGGAAATTGGCCATTTTTCCAGCGGTCCCAGAATTCGACGAAACTAGTTTTATTAGGACCGTATCGTCAATACGAAGCTAGAAAATATTTTTATGGAATTTTTCGAGTTAGTATGTGACCCCGGTAAATTGAAATGCGTGTTCAAATTCAATATATAGAGTTATATGTAGATTTTGACGGAAACTGATTCAAACGATCGAATCAGCTTGCGATACATAGACCATTGTGTTCGGAATGGAGGTAATTAGCTATGGGCGACAGGCGGTGGGTCTCGTTTAGAGGTCGAAGGTAAAAGTTGCTTTTTGGGTTAATTAAATATTAAATAAATAAAATATAAAAATACCCTTTCCCTCTTTAACCCCCTCATTTCCCTCTCTCTCCTCAGTTCGTTCTGAAAGATATAAAAAAAAACCTGCTGCTTGCCTCGTCGGTGTCGCCCCCTACCGCCCTCGCCGGAGCGCCGCCCCATCACCAGACCGCCACGCCCCCCCCCCCCCTCATCTCTCCGATCCTCCTTAAATCGACGTCCCTCCGACCAAAACCCGAACCCTACACCCCCGAACTCGCTGAGCAGCCATCGCCAGTCAATTGGGGGGCCCGCCTCTGGCCATCTGCCACCCCCTCCGACGCCCCGACCCCCTGTGCGCCCTCATCCTCTTCTCCAACCCCAAAGCACCCGAAAACAGTGAGTTTCCTCCCTTTCTTTCTTGTTTAAAAATGACATTGTTTTCTTTTAATTCAGTTTTGTTTGTATAGATTAAAAGTACTATAAAAAGGTAATTTTCATTATCATATGGCGAATATATAAGAATTTGATTTTTTTTATATATATTAAATATAGAAAAGAATAGATTTTTAGTTGGGATTTTTATATATTAAAAATATAATTTTTTTTTAAGTAGAAGTAATGAAAATATTATTTTTATACAGTAGAGGTAATAAAAATATAATCTTTTATATACTAGAACATTAAAAATATAATCTTTTATATACTAGAACATTAAAAATATAATCTTTTATATTGTAGAAATAAAAATATAATTTTTATACAAAGTGAAAAGTAAAAATTCGATTTTTATATATAGAATAGCAAAGTAAAAATTCGATTTTTATATATAGAATAGCAAAGTAAAAATTCGATTTTTATATATTGAATAACGAAGTAAAAATGTGATTTTTAAATATGTAGTGGCTACGGGCAACGAAGATGACGAAGATGCGATAGCGATGAAGTTTTCTATCAATGAAGTGCCGTGGAGCTAGGATAGCTATCTGTGAGAACTTCTCACCTTTCAAATTCTTTTTCTAGTTATATATATATATACTAGGATGCAGACGGTGCTTAGTAGCACCCGACACAATCGTCCACAGACCATGGACTTGTTTGTTTGGTTGCATAGATTAGTTAGATGATTTGATTTGAAATTGAATTGTTTGGTGAAATGAATTGATTGGATTGATGTGTGAATGGCGTGGGCCTTCACTAGACCGGGGATAAGGCTAGGCCTTGTCCCGTTTCTAGTATCGTGCCGTTATGCCGCCGAAATTTTCTAAAATATGTTAGAAAAATAAAAATATCATTTTATTGAATAAATGAATTGAATAGAAATTCATAGGTTGAAATAAAATGTTTTATCGTTAAAAATATAATTTTTAACGTGAATATGAAAATAGTGAAGTGAACAAAATAAAATATTCATTTGCAAACCGGACGGTTTGTTTATGTACACATATTTGAATGACATTGATTGGGACGATAAATTTTACACATCGCCCAACTGCACAAATAAAATCTGTGTTTGGTTGTTTGAAACCCCACACGGGTGTTGGGATGAAATTTGAAGTTCACTCATCCTGATTGATTAAATATGTCGATCGATTGATTGACATGCTGTTATAAGCGTTAGGTATCTTTATTTGATGCTTATACAGTGTAGTGCACTTTGGTTGATGGTTGATCATTTTTCAATGCTATTATATACATGTGTTGTATGAAAATCCATATAATTAATTTTATATGGTAATTGATTGGGCCTCATTCCAGTTTAGAAATAGAAATATTTGAAATAGAAATATTCGAAATGGAATATTTGAAAATATCAATATATGAAGCCGTGTTGATTAGATTGACGCCATTTTGACGTGAACGATATTTTTATCGATTTCGAAATGAATTGAATATAAAACGATTTCGAAATGAATTGAATATAAAACGATTTCGAAATGAATTGAATTGAAAACGATTTCAAAATGAATTGAATTGAAAACGATTTCGAAATGAATTGAATTGAAAACGATTTCAAAATGAATTGAATATAAAACGATTTCGAAATGAATTGAATATAAAACGATTTCGAAATGAATTGAATTGAAAACGATTTCGAAATGAATTGAATTGAAAACGATTTCGAAATGAATTGAATTGAAAACGATTTCGAAATGAATTGAATTGAAAACGATTTCGAAATGAATTGAATTGAAAACGATTTCGAAATGAATTGAATATAAAACGATTTCGAAATGAATTGAATTGAAAACGATTTCGAAATGAATTGAATTGAAAACGAATTCAAATTGAATTGAAAGCGAATTGAAATGAATTCAAATTGAATTGAAATTTGAATTGAATAGAAATGAATTTTGAAACGAATTTATAAAGAAGAATTCAATTTTGCTTTGAATTGAAATGGAAGTTGAAATAGATTTTGAAACGAATTTTAAAACTATTTATATAATTCGTTTTGAATAGAAAATCGACGAAATATATATTATATATATAATATAATGGCCTGAATAGAACGTGTCGCGCCGCGGCAGTTCGTGAATTTCGACCATTTATTTCAAACGGACATTACGGGAGATCCGACCGTCGGATTCTCCTGAAACCGGAACCGTTGGGTTCGTATCGAAAAGGGCTTTCTAACGAATATTAGAAATTAGAAATCTAACGGTTGGATTTGGAATTATGTCCAAATCAAATTTGAAAAAGGTCGCTATACGTGCAGTTCGATGGCCATTGGTGGAAATCGACTGTACGGGCCTTGATAAAATTATTAAAAATAGTAATAATTTGTGTAAAATCATAAGAAATGATTTAGAAAGGATTGGGATGAAAAACTCCATATTTGAAAGGATAAAAATAGATTTTTATCGAAATGAACTAGTTTTGAACTAGAATTATAATTCTATTTATTTTTAAATAAATAAATTGAATTTGAAAAGGGTTTTAAAAATAACCAAAATTTCCAATGATTGCATTGGAGTGGATTTGAATCGAAATTGTCTTCGGAATATTTCGATGTTGGAATTCGTGATTATACAGATGTTGTTATGGAAATTTGAAAGATATATATTTATATCGTTATTTCCAATACGACATTTGTTAGTCGTAGAATTTGATATTGAATATAAGCCGATATATTTTCTATTCAGAGCCTTGTATTGAATATCGAATGTGATTTGGGTTTGTCGTGAATGGTGTCTTCACTAACACCGTTCTTGAACCCAGTTGAGAAATGATTAAATCTTTTTATTTAGATTTAATGAAGTGTACCAATTAAATAATATTTAATTGGAATTGAATTGATATTGATTTTTGGGTTTATCGTGAACAGTGTTTTAAATAACACTCGTTCTTTAACCCGATAATTAAGGAATGTGACTTTGGGTTTATCGTGAACCGTGTTTTAAATGACACTGATTCTTTAACCCAGTTAAAGATTAAAACTAAGTGGAGTTTTAATGAATCTTTAAATAGATTGAAAAGATCGAGAATGGAGTATCACCAGTTTTACTCTAAGCGATAGTTAAATCTTTAATTAGATTTGAACGTGAAATGGTAATTGAGTTACCGATAACACTGTGGTGTTAGATATGAAGTACTACCAGTTTTACTTCATGGGATGAATAGGTTGGGATTGGGAAAATAAAATAAATGATTACTTCGGTGTGGTTCGATAATCCCGACTAGTTGGAATTGATATTCAAAGGAGATTAAAGAATAAATTTAAAGAATTTATCTTGGATAAAATTAATGGGAACTTTTTCCCAAAGTATAGGAATATTTGAATAAAAGAATATTCTGAATTGGAATGAGGCGTATGTTGTGTTTGTGTAACACTTTTATAATATATACGCGAGTTATTCAGAAAGACCGGGTTTATCCCATTCTGAATAACTGATTCGACGTGGTGTCGAAGATGAAGACGGTGGTCGAAGACCGGAGGTCTTCACGTCGTTTGGGTGATTACTGATGATCTTGATTGGGCTGTACACCCAAGAAGATGGAAACAGTTAGTGGTCGTCCAGACGTACTTGGAGATCAATGGATATGCGGGGTACTAGGTGCCTCCGGTTTCGTTCAGACCCAGAACGGACTTATAAATGGACTGTGTGTCTGACATTGGATTTTAGTCTGTGTGATTGATCTCTATTAAATATATATCTGTTTGGCGGCGGAGAATTTATTCTCTTGCTTAACGCCCTTCTCTGAGACGTACGAGCTCAGGGGTTATATATTGATGGATATCAAACGCATGGAGTGAATTGCCTGTGTGGCATGCCTAAGTGGCAATTGATCGAGGCTTCTGTTGAAAAGCAAAGTCTTGTGGTGATGATCAAAGCACGGCCTTTGTGGCGTAGCTTTGTGTAACGTTTACTTCGCGAGTTTCACACCCGGTATGAATCAAAAACGGGAGACGGACCTCAGGGAGGGCATGCGTTTCTTCCTAGTTAGAAGTGGCGTCAGTGGTTTTACACGCCCTGACGAGTTTGACTTATGTGGTTGTTGCTGTTGCGAGGCGCCTCGGATTGATCGGTCGTTCTCGAACCGATGGAGTCATTTAGTTGGCTCATTTACGCCCCAAAGGGCGGGGAAACGTAGTGTTCAGGCATAATAATCCACATCGGTGGACCGGCCCTGACGATCCATGGGGCAGTTGCGGCTGTTCCTGAGGCTCGGACTAGGCAGTCTCGAATCGGTTGAGGACTATCTTTTGCCTCGGTTCATAGACGGAAATCCAATTTCCAAATACGTGACTTTGCGGTTTTATTTGTAAACCTATATATGGCGACATAGTGGCATGGGACGCTCATGCCGCCTATGATTGATACTTATGATTTGAAGTTGTTTTATACACTATGCACTTATTATAGTATCAAATGATTTGTTTCAAACGTATCAAGCATTCTTTGGTTGTTATAAGGGAAAACCCTATCCCCCGGCTTGCGTTGCATTGTGTGATAGGACCTGGGTCTTATAACAACTTCATTTTTCCTTATTTAGCATTGCGCTGTTTGTTTTATGCACTGGTATTCTTGGGAGGAAACCCGTTCCGTGTTATACGGCGTGGTCCCTTGATTTACCTAGCTTTTAAAATAAAGATTAACTGTTTTAGTTCTCACACCAGTCACATGACTGACCTGGAGTTTATTGTTTTAACCTAAACTCTGGGTGCCCCTATTTTGACACGGGCAGCTAGTAGTTTTGGTTTTGCAGATTTATATTCACAGGATCCTGGTTTACAGCTGGAACGATATCCGGAAAGCTTTGTATCCGTATATCTCTTCTAGTTGTGTATTGTATTATTTTCCGCTGCTATGTATTTAAATGTAATTTAAATCTCTGATATTTCTGTGTAATATTTATTCATTTGTACTCTGTATATTCTTGTAATCTGATGCATTGTTGTAATATACAATGAAATGTTCTTATGTATGCGTTTTGTTTTGTCGTGTTCTCAAACGATCGGGCGTTTCGAACGGTCTGGGTCGGTTTAGCGACTGGTTCGGATCGAGCGAAATTCCTTGCCGTCACAGTTTGGTATCAGAGCTTTGGTTTACAGAGTTCGAGAACAAGACACATTAGAACCGTACGAAAGAATTCATCAGATATTGGATTAGTAATATCCAATGAGAGTGACTCGTTAGAGATAGGATCAGTAGTATCCCAGAACGAGTGTGAAGAGTATATTTTTCAAATGAAACAAGTTTTGTTTTGAAAATTTAAATCAATTATTCGTATTTGATTATTTAGTTTATATTGATTTGGACAGTCCAGTATATAAAGATTTTGCATATACGCCTTGCAAACGTGTATTTTAAATTTTAATATACTGGATAGATATAGATTCACACTCTAGTCGCCCGAAGATGATTGTGATGATTGTAGCTACATCATCAGAATTAGTGTTCGAGTGTTGAAGGTGTGATATTTATATATCTCCTATTGACTGGTGTGAGAACCAAAATTAGATAGGGCCTATTGTTGTGATTTGGTATCAAAAATCTGATTTGACTATATATCAAAATTATGAATTCGAAAACTCTAATTCACTAATTGATTGATGTTTGTGTTGCTTGTTTAATTGTTTGATAATTTTGAACCATTTAACCTAATTGAAATAAATATTGAACTATATTGAAAATTGGTCGCATTTGCTTGCATATACATATGCTTATATTGAACAGGTCATAGCAAGGAGGCTAGAGCAGAGAATAAAATTTGTTTGCCCGACAAATAGGTACATGTTTACTACATAATTTACTGTTTTGTTTGGGTGATGATGATTTTATGAGCCTATTGGCTAGCCGCTTGGCTTTTTCTTTTTCTTTTTGAGATCTGAAGGACCGGGGAAGCTATTTGAAATTCCCCGATGCTCCCGGTGCAGGGGAGGTTATGGCGAAATTTTTCGAAAATTTAGGGTGTTAGCCAAATTTTTCAAATTTTGAAAATTCTCAGAAACTGAAAAGTTAGAGAAGGGAAGCCAGATCGAACGTAGTGTTGATTAATCAAACCACTTTCGACTTTGTTCCTTTTCGGGGACGAAAAGTTTTAAGTGGGGGAGATTGTAATAACCCGGAAAATCTGGGCCAGTTTAAAATTTTTGTTTTGGCAATTTTAGCGAATTTTGAACATTTAAAATAGATTATTTTAAATAATATCGACGAGAAATTTGTTTTGAATATAATTCGAACGTATATATTATATACGTCGTCGTTAGGATATAAATATTTATATATAATTATAAATAGAATTGAAAATGGCGCGGTAGTTCGATAATTCAATTTCAAACTTCAATTGAATGTACCGGGTGCAAAACAATCCGGATTTTAGTGAAACCAAAAATAATGGGATCTAATTGATAACATCTTTCCAACGAATCCGAATAATCAAATTTTCATAGCGGGGATCAAAAGATATGTCCAGTAGAAATTTCTGAATAGTCGCTATGGAATTCAGGCCCTTAAAAATGGACATTTTTGCAAACGGCCTCGGATTTCGACGAAACCACTTTTGTAAGATCCGCGATGTCAAGTTATTGCTAGATTCCAAATTTCATAATTTTTCGAATCAATAAATGGGCGTGACAAAGGAAAACGTGTTTGACCAGTTTCAATTGATTTTAATCGACTGGAAATTGGCCATTTTTCCAACGGTCCCAGAATTCGACGAAACTAGTTTTGTTAGGACCGTATCGTCAATACGAAGCTAGAAAATATTTTTCTGGAATTTTTCGAGTTAGTATGTGACCCCGGTAAATTGAAATGCGTGTTCAAATTCAATATATAGAGTTATATGTAGATTTTGACGGAAACTGATTCAAACGATCGAATCAGCTTGCGATACATAGACCATTTGTTCGGAATGGGGGTAATTAGCTATGGGCGACAGGCGGTGGGTCTCGTTTAGAGGTCGAAGGTAAAAGTTGCTTTTTGGGTTAATTAAATATTAAATAAATAAAATATAAAAATACCCTTTCCCTCTTTAACCCCCTCATTTCCCTCTCTCTCCTCAGTTCGTTCTGAAAGATATAAAAAAAAACCTGCTGCTTGCCTCGTCGGTGTCGCCCCCTACCGCCCTCGCCGGAGCGCCGCCCCATCACCAGACCGCCACGCCCCCCCCCCATCTCTCCGATCCTCCTTAAATCGATGTCCCTCCGACCAAAACCCGAACCCTACACCCCCGAACTCGCTGAGCAGCCATCGCCAGTCAATTGGGGGGGCGCCTCTGGCCATCTGCCACCCCCTCCGACGCCCCGACCCCCTGTGCGCCCTCATCCTCTTCTCCAACCCCAAAGCACCCGAAAACAGTGAGTTTCCTCCCTTTCTTTCTTGTTTAAAAATGACATTGTTTTCTTTTAATTCAGTTTTGTTTGTATAGATTAAAAGTACTATAAAAAGGTAATTTTCATTATCATATGGCGAATATATAAGAATTTGATTTTTTTTTATATATTAAATATAGAAAAGAATAAATTTTTAGTTGGGATTTTTATATATTAAAAATATAAATTTTTTTTTTAAGTAGAAGTAATGAAAATATTATTTTTATACAGTAGAGGTAATAAAAATATAATCTTTTATATACTAGAACATTAAAAATATAATCTATTATATACTAGAACATTAAAAATATAATCTTTTATATACTAGAACATTAAAAATATAATCTTTTATATTGTAGAAATAAAAATATAATTTTTATACAAAGTGAAAAGTAAAAATTCGATTTTTATATATAGAATAGCAAAGTAAAAATTCGATTTTTATATATAGAATAGCAAAGTAAAAATTCGATTTTTATATATTGAATAACGAAGTAAAAATGTGATTTTTAAATATGTAGTGGCTACGGGCAACGAAGATGACGAAGATGCGATAGCGATGAAGTTTTCTATCAATGAAGTGCCGTGGAGCTAGGATAGCTATCTGTGAGAACTTCTCACCTTTCAAATTCTTTTTCTAGTTATATATATATACTAGGATGCAGACGGTGCTTAGTAGCACCCGACACAATCGTCCACAGACCATGGACTTGTTTGTTTGGTTGCATAGATTAGTTAGATGATTTGATTTGAAATTGAATTGTTTGGTGAAATGAATTGATTGGATTGATGTGTGAATGGCGTGGGCCTTCACTAGACCGGGGATAAGGCTAGGCCTTGTCCCGTTTCTAGTATCGTGCCGTTATGCCGCCGAAATTTTCTAAAATATGTTAGAAAAATAAAAATATCATTTTATTGAATAAATGAATTGAATAGAAATTCATAGGTTGAAGTAAAATGTTTTATCGTTAAAAATATAATTTTTAACGTGAATATGAAAATAGTGAAGTGAACAAAATAAAATATTCATTTGCAAACCGGACGGTTTGTTTATGTACACCTATTTGAATGACATTGATTGGGACGATAAATTTTACACATCGCCCAACTGCACAAATAAAATCTGTGTTTGGTTGTTTGAAACCCCACACGGGTGTTGGGATGAAATTTGAAGTTCACTCATCCTGATTGATTAAATATGTCGATCGATTGATTGACATGCTGTTATAAGCGTTAGATATCTTTATTTGATGCTTATACAGTGTAGTGCACTTTGGTTGATGGTTGATCATTTTTCAATGCTATTATATACATGTGTTGTATGAAAATCCATATAATTAATTTTATATGGTAATTGATTGGGCCTCATTCCAGTTTAGAAATAGAAATATTTGAAATAGAAATATTCGAAATGGAATATTTGAAAATATCAATATATGAAGCCGTGTTGATTAGATTGACGCCATTTTGACGTGAACGATATTTTTATCGACTTCGAAATGAATTGAATATAAAACGATTTCGAAATGAATTGAATATAAAACGATTTCGAAATGAATTGAATTGAAAACGATTTCAAAATGAATTGAATTGAAAACGATTTCGAAATGAATTGAATTGAAAACGATTTCGAAATGAATTGAATATAAAACGATTTCGAAATGAATTGAATATAAAACGATTTCGAAATGAATTGAATTGAAAACGATTTCGAAATGAATTGAATTGAAAACGATTTCGAAATGAATTGAATTGAAAACAATTTCGAAATGAATTGAATTGAAAACGATTTCGAAATGAATTGAAAACGATTTCGAAATGAATTGAATATAAAACGATTTCGAAATGAATTGAATTGAAAACGATTTCGAAATGAATTGAATTGAAAACGAATTCAAATTGAATTGAAAGCGAATTGAAATGAATTCAAATTGAATTGAAATTTGAATTGAATAGAAATGAATTTTGAAACGAATTTATAAAGAAGAATTCAATTTTGCTTTGAATTGAAATGGAAGCTGAAATAGATTTTGAAACGAATTTTAAAACTATTTATATAATTCGTTTTGAATAGAAAATCGACGAAATATATATTATATATATAATATAATGGCCTGAATAGAACGCGCCGCGCCGCGGCAGTTCGTGAATTTCGACCATTTATTTCAAACGGACATTACGGGAGATCCGACCGTCGGATTCTCCTGAAACCGGAACCGTTGGGTTCGTATCGAAAAGGGCTTTCTAACGAATATTAGAAATTAGAAATCTAACAGTTGGATTTGGAATTATGTCCAAATCAAATTTGAAAAAGGTCGCTATACGTGCAGTTCGATGGCCATTGGTGGAAATCGACTGTACGGGCCTTGATAAAATTATTAAAAATAGTAATAATTTGTGTAAAATCATAAGAAATGATTTAGAAAGGATTGGGATGAAAAACTCCATATTTGAAAGGATAAAAATAGATTTTTATCGAAATGAACTAGTTTTGAACTAGAATTATAATTCTATTTATTTTTAAATAAATAAATTGAATTTGAAAAGGGTTTTAAAAATAACCAAAATTTCCAATGATTGCATTGGAGTGGATTTGAATCGAAATTGTCTTCGGAATATTTCGATGTTGGAATTCGTGATTATACAGATGTTGTTATGGAAATTTGAAAGATATATATTTATATCGTTATTTCCAATACGACATTTGTTAGTCGTAGAATTTGATATTGAATATAAGCCGATATATTTTCTATTCAGAGCCTTGTATTGAATATCGAATGTGATTTGGGTTTGTCGTGAATGGTGTCTTCACTAACACCGTTCTTGAACCCAGTTGAGAAATGATTAAATCTTTTTATTTAGATTTAATGAAGTGTACCAATTAAATAATATTTAATTGGAATTGAATTGATATTGATTTTTGGGTTTATCGTGAACAGTGTTTTAAATAACACTCGTTCTTTAACCCGATAATTAAGGAATGTGACTTTGGGTTTATCGTGAACCGTGTTTTAAATGACACTGATTCTTTAACCCAATTAAAGATTAAAACTAAGTGGAGTTTTAATGAATCTTTAAATAGATTGAAAAGATCGAGAATGGAGTATCACCAGTTTTACTCCAAGCGATAGTTAAATATTTAATTAGATTTGAACGTGAAATGGTAATTGAGTTACCGATAACACTGTGGTGTTAGATATGAAGTACTACCAGTTTTACTTCATGGGATGAATAGGTTGGGATTGGGAAAATAAAATAAATGATTACTTCGGTGTGGTTCGATAATCCCGACTAGTTGGAATTGATATTCAAAGGAGATTAAAGAATAAATTTAAAGAATTTATCTTGGATAAAATTAATGGGAACTTTTTCCCAAAGTATAGGAATATTTGAATAAAAGAATATTCTGAATTGGAATGAGGCGTATGTTGTGTTTGTGTAACACTTTTATAATATATACGCGAGTTATTCAGAAAGACCGGGTTTATCCCATTCTGAATAACTGATTCGACGTGGTGTCGAAGATGAAGACGGTGGTCGAAGACCGGAGGTCTTCACGTCGTTTGGGTGATTACTGATGATCTTGATTGGGCTGTACACCCAAGAAGATGGAAACAGTTAGTGGTCGTCCAGACGTACTTGGAGATCAATGGATATGCGGGGTACTAGGTGCCTCCGGTTTCGTTCAGACCCAGAACGGACTTATAAATGGACTGTGTGTCTGACATTGGATTTTAGTCTGTGTGATTGATCTCTATTAAATATATATCTGTTTGGCGGCGGAGAATTTATTCTCTTGCTTAACGCCCTTCTCTGAGACGTACGAGCTCAGGGGTTATATATTGATGGATATCAAACGCATGGAGTGAATTGCCTGTGTGGCATGCCTAAGTGGCAATTGATCGAGGCTTCTGTTGAAAAGCAAAGTCTTGTGGTGATGATCAAAGCACGGCCTTTGTGGCGTAGCTTTGTGTAACGTTTACTTCGCGAGTTTCACACCCGGTATGAATCAAAAACGGGAGACGGACCTCAGGGAGGGCATGCGTTTCTTCCTAGTTAGAAGTGGCGTCAGTGGTTTTACACGCCCTGACGAGTTTGACTTATGTGGTTGTTGCTGTTGCGAGGTGCCTCGGATTGATCGGTCGTTCTCGAACCGATGGAGTCATTTAGTTGGCTCATTTACGCCCCAAAGGGCGGGGAAACGTAGTGTTCAGGCATAATAATCCACATCGGTGGACCGGCCCTGACGATCCATGGGGCAGTTGCGGCTGTTCCTGAGGCTCGGACTAGGCAGTCTCGAATCGGTTGAGGACTATCTTTTGCCTCGGTTCATAGACGGAAATCCAATTTCCAAATACGTGACTTTGCGGTTTTATTTGTAAACCTATATATGGCGACATAGTGGCATGGGACGCTTATGCCGCCTATGATTGATACTTATGATTTGAAGTTGTTTTATACACTATGCACTTATTATAGTATCAAATGATTTGTTTCAAACGTATCAAGCATTCTTTGGTTGTTATAAGGGAAAACCCTATCCCCCGGCTTGCGTTGCATTGTGTGATAGGACCTGGGTCTTATAACAGCTTCATTTTTCCTTATTTAGCATTGCGCTGTTTGTTTTATGCACTGGTATTCTTGGGAGGAAACCCGTTCCGTGTTATACGGCGTGGTCCCTTGATTTACCTAGCTTTTAAAATAAAGATTAACTGTTTTAGTTCTCACACCAGTCACATGACTGACCTGGAGTTTATTGTTTTAACCTAAACTCTGGGTGCCCCTATTTTGACACGGGCAGCTAGTAGTTTTGGTTTTGCAGATTTATATTCACAGGATCCTGGTTTACAGCTGGAACGATATCCGGAAAGCTTTGTATCCGTATATCTCTTCTAGTTGTGTATTGTATTATTTTCCGCTACTATGTATTTAAATGTAATTTAAATCTCTGATATTTCTGTGTAATATTTATTCATTTGTACTCTGTATATTCTTGTAATCTGATGCATTGTTGTAATATACAATGAAATGTTCTTATGTATGCGTTTTGTTTTGTCGTGTTCTCAAACGATCGGGCGTTTCGAACGGTCTGGGTCGGTTTAGCGACTGGTTCGGATCGAGCGAAATTCCTTGCCGTCACATACAGACACCTTTATAGTCTAGTAAAAGGAAAAGGGTTGCGGCTCCTTTTTATTTCCAACATAAGGATAACCAGGAAAAATTGAAAGAAAGGTTAAGTCAACCATCGAAGGAAAAGAAGGTGATGAACTTAGCAAGACGGTCCCTGGTACGGATATCCAATCAAACAAATCGAAAAAAGGATCTTCTGAGACATTCGAAAAGAAAATATTTTATTTGGATATGAAGTTTCATAAAGAACTAATGTTGTGAATACAATCCCCGAAATTATGAACCAAAAGAGAAAGAGAGTTTATAACTCAAGGAAAGCATGGAAGAATTTATCTTAAGTGGAATCAATCTCATCTTTTTGTAATCAAAGCAACATGATATTTCATCAAATAAAAATAGTTATACAAAATTTCTCATGAGGATCAGTTTTTTGAGAAAGTAATAACAAAGGATTATGAGACCTAATCGGCACGTAAATGTGCACATTTATTCTTATTTTAATTAAATAAATAACATAATTGGCTATTTTTATAGTGAAAATTAGGGAGACATCCCTAAAAGCAAACTTAATTCACGCCACATCCCCCATAAACTTTCCATACGTTTCCGGTCCCTAGAATTAGTTGCCGCCAGCTTTTTTTTAATCCATTCGCTCCTGCCATGTTTTGTTCCGCCTTCTCCCTATTTTGATGCAAAAAAAAATGCGCTTTGACATAAAAAAAATTCTAAAATCTGGAAATAATCCCAGAAGTCCACGGAAAGAAAAAATAAAAAGTTGCATATATGTATGCAACTTTAGCAAATAGTTGCATACATATATGCAACTATTTGAGTACGCATGCATATGTTTACACACGCCCCATGAATAACAACATACATGTATGCAGTTTTTCTGTATAACTGCATATATGTGTGCATATATGTCAAAACCAATGCAAACGTGGAAAAGTTGCACGTATGTATGCAGTTTTTAAATAAATTCATGGAAAGATGCATGTATTTGTAATATATGCATACATGCATGCATTTATACTGCAGTTTTGACGCAGAATTGAAATAAATGCATGTATGTATGCAACTAATTGAATTATATGCATCTTTTTATGCATTTTACTGCATTTCGTTGTTTTTGTGTACTTTTTGATTTTGATGTTGTTTTTGATGTTTTTTTGATCTGATTTTTTTCACGATTATTTGATTTAATTAATTACGAATTTACATGATTTTTTTATATTTTTTTTGTATTTTTTTGATGAATTTTGAAAAAATAGGGACTAAATTTACAATAAGTTTATGATCGGGGGTGAGCCTAATTTTGAAACTTAATAGGGACCTGTAAAAAACGCACCCATTTTTATATGTTTTAAACCAAAATCCTAAAATTCTCAAATTTTCATGCATTCATCCTCATTTAAGGTGTAAAATGGTCACTTGTGCATGTTTTAATTTGTGATTGCATTTACTTGTTCTTTGTATTTGTCTCCTATAGGAATTTTGGAGCACAAATAATGCATACATATGAAGATTTGGAGCACAAATGCATGCATATAAAGGAATGAGGAGGAAATAATTCTCATATATGATCATGGAGGACCCCACCTCTCAAATTACCCTCTTTTAAGCTTCTTATTAAAGACTAATTGAATAAGACAAAAGGTCTCATGCATCCTACATGACTCATTAGTGGCTAAGAGAGGAGAAGGGGCATTTTGAGGAGTTCACAACAAATGTGATTAGGGTTTTGGGTTATAAACATGTATATATACCCCTTTATGTGATGTAAATAGTCTCTTCTCTTTTATCCCCTTCTTTAGTTTATTTGAGAGGAGCACAAGCTCTCTTGTATTTCCATGGCTACTTAGAAATTTTCTTTATGTAACTTCTTTGTTTTAATGCAATTTAATTTCTATGCTCTTTACTTTCATGTTCATAGCTTAGATTTACATTCATGTTCATAGCTTAGAATTATTTTCATTTTCATTTACTTTATGTTCATAGCTTAGATTTACTTTACGTTCTTAGCTTAGTTCTATTCTTAGTCTACTTAGTTTTTCTTTCATTTTGCTTTATTTTCTAATGTTGAAACTTACATGCGTTGATATGATAACACATATGAGTGGCTAATCCCTTGATTTAGGGGTAATGATGCTTTATAACTTTATGTAAGTTCAACATTTGTATGATTTGTGATATCTAATATGTGCTTCATGTTAGTGAGTGTTGATGTAAGTTTATACAAATAGTTTTGATAGTCTATGTTTGTTGACAACAAAATAGGCTATGCTTAGTCAATGTAAACACAAATTACATTAATATTGGCTAATTGGTTATTGATTTTGAAATAAAAGTAAGAACAAAATTTGATGGCCTATAGTTTTAGTTTATAATTCATAGGCTATACTGAGAATCATTTTGCTTTATTTTCATTTTCATGAGAATCATAAGTGGTTTAAATATTGCATTTATATCACTTAATGGAGATCATAAATTGTATTTTTGATAACTTACATAAATGTAAGAGTTGATTTGCCTCTAAATTGTTTTCATTTCATATTTAGCTATCAATTTAGTTTATAGTTTTCATTTGGCCTTTATTAGTTAAAACTTCACTTGAATTTGGTTTAATTTGATTGAGTAAAATCTAGAATAATTCTTTCCCTGCGGATCGACTCGTATTCGCCACGTACTAATAACTGTACGTCGTGCTCTTGCGGTATTATCAAGATATTTCCTGTTAACGGTTTTCTAAGTTAATAGAATATCCGTTTAGCGAACAAGTTTTTGGCGCCGTTGCCGTGGAAAGAAATTAGTTTTAATTTTATTCATTTTCTTATTTGCGTTCTACTGAAAAAAGAAAAAAAAAAAGATTGTGTGTTTGTTTGTTTTATTTCACTTTTATTTGTTTGTTTGTGTATGTGTCATTGTGCCTTGTTTTAGTGTTCTTAGTTTTCTTTCCTTAAAAAAAAAGAAAAATTTTGTTGTTCCATTTTGTAGTTAGTTATCTGAATTGCAATTATTGTTAGTGTTTGTTTTGTGTTTGTTCTTATTTATTTAAAAAAAATCTTATTTGTTTGATAATTTTATGCGTGGTGTTGCTTTTATTTGTTTATTTTTGGTTGTGTTAAATTGTGTTGTTTGTTTTCTCTATGTGTTTGTAGTTGCATTTGTGAATATTTGTTTGTGCTATCTGTTTCTTGCATCTCTCTTCATTAAAAAATAATATTCCAGTCATTTATCTTCCAATTATTACAAAAAAGAAAGAAAAGAAAATTTTAAACACCTGCCTTTTGTTCAGTCTCTTTCCCATTTTTTGTATTTTCAATTTCCTTTATTTCTTTCCCTTTATCTCTCTCTCATTTATTTCTTCCTTTTTTTATAATTCTTGCAAAAAAAATAGTGCTTTTTTACTCCCTTTTTAATTTCCTTTCCCTTCTTTCTTTTATTTCTTGACTGTCTTCCTTCTTTTTCTTTCCAGTAATTAATTAAAATTATATCTTTCCATTTTTTATCTCTTTTACTTCTTTTCCTTTCTCCTTTTCTCATTTATTTCTTTCCTTTTTCTTATCCTACCTCTATAATTTTCTTCCCTTCTCTGCCATATTCTATTCACAATTCACAATCCTTTATAAAACAACCTCCACTTAACATTCTATTCTCTGTACCATTTCTTACACCATTTTCTAAACATCATCAAATCCCGTCCATCAATCCATTCTCCAAACCATTCACAACAGCATCCCCCTCCATACATAATCCATACATCACCCACTCCTTCACAAACTCCATCCACATTTCCACTTCATCGTCAAACCCCAGTTCAAATGCGAAGCTCTACCATAAGGAACACGACCATTGAAAGTCATCATCACCTTTATTCATATTCCACCGTGCCCCTTTATACCGAAACCGAATTCAACAAAATTTACTGGAAACAAATTGATCTGCAATCTCGAAACCAAACAACGTTGTCACCAAAATCGAGAAATTTCGAACCTTGCCACTCCTCAACATTAGCTACATCTACCCATCACAGTTCACTACTCGCCCTTCATTAATTCCCCATGCAATTCAGTAACTCCACCCTTCACCAGCCATCCATAACACTTCGAACCCCTTGAAATATCACCAGCATCTTCTCAACGATTTTGCCAATCCACATACTGTCAACGCAAGCCACCGCATCTCAAAACAGCTATCGCGGTTTCCAAAAAATTCCTTTCAAACTCCCAACTCCACGCAACTCGTTACTCAGGCCCTAATCAAAATCGAGAGCACTCCTGCATCACGCCAACAACACCCCAAATCCGAAAACCCAAACTCACAAATTCGATCAGCACCCATGAAGCATTTGAATCGCGACATCTTACCCAAGTAATCAATATCATCTTGCAATTCCCAATCTTTTTTGCTTTTTATTTGGTAGTTTTTATTTTATTTTGAATGAAGTGGTTCTGAGGATAATTTTTTATTTAGTGGAATTGTTTTGGGCTTGAGCATATATTGGGTCGTTTATTACTATTGTTAAGTCTAATTTTCCCCGGCATTGTTAAAGGACTTCAAATTTGGTTAAGGGGGGTATCAATTTTAATTTAGTGTATAATTGTTATGGGGGGTACAAAATAAATAAGCCTCCCCTTAAAAATTTTAATTTTAGTTCTGCTATTAACCCCTATAATCCTCATTAATAAAAATCATAAAACCTAATTCTTAATTAATACTTACAATTAAACACTACACGTAAAAATAAAAAATGAATATAATTAATGTAATGGAGACACAAGAATGTTTCATGGGAGATTGGAAGGCATTGAATTAGGTAATTAATGGTAATTTCATATTGAAACTGATATGTTCAATTTAAATCAAATGCAGCAACAAAAATTTTGATCTAACTTGCTGCGTATTTTATATTGTTGTTTATTTTGTCAATATTTTTTTGCAGTTATTTTTTTAATTTCTGGAAGCACGCTTTTGTTTTTTGCATTGAATTTAGTATGGTAGGTATTAACATAAATGACGAGCCATCGTCATTTAGTCTCTTTTTCCTTTTCTTTTAAAATAATCTAAACGCCCCTTAACAAGAAAAAATTAAGCTGGAGTCCCCTTAAAACTACACCCCCCCCCCCAACCAAATGTGGAGTCCCTTTAACAATCCCCATTTTCCCTTCTCTTCACCAAAAAAAGGACGCTGCTTTCCTTTGATTCTGGAAATGAGTTAAATTTCTTTTGTTGTGGTTGAAGTTTTGTTTTGCTTAGGCTTTAGTTTTTTTTACTTATCACTTGCTTCAACAATAAAAAAAAAGTGCAGATATTGTGTGCAAAAATCTCTTTGCAGGATGGGAATCAAGAAAAGAACGGCTTGGATTTGCTTGCTTTGCTGCTTGCTTTTAAAAAAATAAAAAGAAATCGCTATTTAAAAAAAAGAATTGCAAATAAATTTAGCACGCTCTGGTATTATGTTCTTCTCCCTTGTTTTTATTTCACTGCATTGTTGTTTGTTTGCATTTGCATCAAAAAAAATTCAAAAACAAAATAAAAATTCATTTGTAGTTGCATTGTAATTCACGTTTAGTTTCTGTTTTGCATTCATCTTATTTTTGTTTTTATTTTCTGGGGATATCATTATATTTTGACAAATTGGTTAATTTCTAACGAATTATTTCTCGTTGTCTAGACTATGGCAGAGTAATAACTATTTATAAATATTACGGTGATTCGTAAATATTATATCGGTTGTTCCTCTGAAGGTACATAAACCTTCGGCTGCATTGCTAGGGTGATTACTGGTGCACCGATAACTCTTGTCCGTTAATTGACTGAGGATCCTTTTGTTGGAATTAATCTAACCGTCATTATATAATTTTAAAAAATTTGTAAATATTTAGTTTGCATTCATATATTCATATTAGTTTCATACATACATAATAAACAAAATAAAAACAAAAAAATCCAAAATCTAAAAAAAAAGAAACAATTTTCTTTTGTGAATATTTCTTTCTCTTAAAAAAAATCCTTGAAAATGTCTCAAATTCCTTCCTACGGATTTTATGATAGTTGTGAAAATCTATATAATCCATATAATTTAACACCAAATTCATATGGATATTTTAATAACAACTATTGCATAAGCAATTTGGACTGTACACCACCAACTTTTCGAAATTTTCAAAATAGTCCTGATTTTGCACCACAAAATTGTCAAACTAATGATCAACCCTCAAGTTTGAAAACAAGAATTGAATCTTTAGTTGAAATGAGCATACAACAAAATGAAGAATTAAATGAATTGCGTAATTTATACATGTGCAACAATTCAAGTGAAAGCTTTCAAAATAATCAAAATTCGATTTCACCTCCAAATTCAAATGATTCTGATTATAACCCTTGTCAATTCAATTTTGAACTCCAAAATGAATTTCAATTTCAAAATGGAAATGTAAATCACTTTTCAAATGATTTTGGCAACGGGAATAATTTCAATGGTGGTGCTACTGAAAAATTTATTCTCAACAATTTTAAATTGAAAATTCTAACGTAAATAATTTTAAATTTGATTTTGTTGAGCAAACAAATGAACTTGACGATTACTTGAAGTTTCGTGAGAAACAAAATCGAATCCAAACATGTGACGATTCGAATAAAAATCCACCTTTGCCGACAATCGATGATTTTCAAATAACGACTTCCGAAATTGAAAATAACAATTTTAATGAAGTTGTTAATAATATGGTAATTGAGTTGGATTTCAATTCTTTTGAGAGGGTGGAACAAAATCTCAAATTCGATATTCCTTTTTTCTAAAAATAACGACTTTCAAACAACAATTTTGGATTTTGAAATTGATACATGCACTGAAGTTGTTGATAATTCACCAAAGGAAGACAAATTTGATGAATACTATTTTTTTGGACTTTTCAAAAGTGAGTTGAATTTTAAAGACGTAGATTTGAATCAACATTTTGATTTTGAAATCGATAATTCAAAAGAATTTTTCAATGACAATTTTGAAATTCAATTTGGTGAAAATAAACAAGGGAATCAATCCATTATTCAAGCTATCTCGAAAATCATCAAAAACTAAACAACTCATTCGATTTTAAATAAAGCGACATTCGTTTTTCCAAATCTACACTTAACTTCAAAATCTTTTACGATTTGGTTTTTCAAGCTTAAGTCGTGTCTCTCATACTTGAAGAGACAAATGAATCGGTCTTTAGAAGGCTGTTTCATTTATTTCTTGCCAATATATTTTCTGATATACTGTAAAAAAAATCTCTTGTAAATATAAGTCATATTTTCAAAATTTTCATTTTCTTTCCATTTGGGTTGACTGTGGGGACATAGTCAAAATAAAGTGTGGGGGGAGTTTCTCATTTATTTTGGTTATGCATAGTTTCTTTTCTTTTTTTTTTCAAAAATAATAATAATAATTTAACTTACTTTTAAAAGGGCACGATGAATTAAATATACGGTTTTGGGTCGTTTGATTTAAATGTTTGGAAATTTACTTCTTTTAGCGGATAACGAAAGGAAAGTTTGAATTATGAGCAAATTTGATGTAACTGGTATATTGGGAAATCCATAGGTGATGAGTTTGAAATGTTTTCTGAATTGTAGTCTGATTAAATGAATGGTTGATTTAGAATACTTGCGATTACATTTAAGATCTTTTAAGTGAAGTTGTGCTAAGATATTCTCGCTTAACTCTCTCTCTCTTATGTAAAAAGAAAAAAGAAAAAAAAGAGAAAAAAAAGAATGTATATATATATATATATATATATATATATAATAATCCAAGGGTATCCAACATTGCTAGTACATCTCGCGTTGCTGTGCAAACTCGCTAAGCTCTTTCCGACACCTTGTTGACAAAGTTAGCATTGGTATACCTTGTTCTCATTTTATTAGTTGGACACCTAATGATTACCGACATCTTGTTGACAAAGTCAGCGTCAGTCTGCACAATCCGCCAAGCTCTGTCCCAAACTCTCATAGGTGGTATACCTTGGTCTATTCAGTTAGGTGTTTGTAAATAGTAATAATGTAAATATTTTATAATAAAGAGAGAGTTAGCACTTAAAATCCAAGCACACTCTTCACTTATTCGACGTAACTTGTTAACAAAAAGGAATCTGAGATGCCATTTTACGATTATTGATATCAATTACAGAATTCATTTCATATTTGCACTATGTTTCTACCAAAACAACTGGCCAAGCTGGAGGAGTTTGTGATGATAACATGACTTTTGTTTGAAGTTTTGATTAGTAATGGACTCAAATTTCATAGTGACGACCCAAATTTGTGTTAACTCATTCGTGTAATATTTAAAAGTAAATAATTCATTTGTGAATATTCCTTTAAAAGATTGCATTCATCTTGTAAATATTTTCTAATCTTGCATTTTATAAAAAAAATTGGCATTTAACTTTTGGATTTTGTGAGTAGTATCCGCTGAAAACCCTCACGAGACAACCCTCATCCTACTGGGACACCCAGAGGTTTAAAGGCTTGTTGCATATGCTTAATAATGCAGTCGTGCTCCCTACGAAAATGGATTTATCCTAGTTTTTTTGTTTATTCGAGGATGAATAAAAAGATAAGTGTAGGGGTATTTGATGGGCACGTAAATGTGCACATTTATATTCAAACATTTATTCTTATTTTAATTAAATAAATAACATAATTGGCTATTTTTACATGTTTTAGACCAAAATCCTAAATTCTCAAATTGTCATGCATTCATCTTCATTTAAGATGTAAAATGGTCGCTTGTGCATGTTTTAATTTGTGATTGCATTTACCTGTTCTTTGTATTTGTCTCTTATAGGAATTTTAGAGCACAAATAATGCATACATATGAATATTTGGAGCACAAATGCATGCGTATAAAGGAATGAGGAGGAAATAATTCTCGTACATGATCATGGAGGACCCCACCTCTCAAATTACCCTCTTTTAAGCTTCTTATTAAAGACTAATTAAATAAGACAAAAGGTCTCATGCATCCTATATGACTCATTAGTGGCTAAGAGAGGTTTAGAAGCTTTATGAAGGGGCATTTTGGGGAGTTTCCAACAAATGTGATTAGGGTTTTGGGTTATAAACATGTATATATACCCCATTATGTGATGTAAATAGTCTCTTCTCTTTTATCTCCTTCTTTAGTTTTGTTGAGAGGAGCACAAGATCTCTTTTATTTCCATGGCTACTTAGCCATTTTCTTTATGTAACTTCTTTGTTTTAATGTAATTTAATTTTTATGCTCTTTACTTTCATGTTCATAGCTTAGATTTACATTCTTGTTCATAGTTTAGATTTATTTTCATGTTCATTTACTTCATAGCTTAGATTTACTTTATGTTCTTAGTTTAGTTCTCTTCTTGTTCTACTTAATTTTTCTTTCATTTTGCTTTATTTTCTAATGTTGAAACTTACATGTGTTGATATGATAACACATATGAGTGCCTAATCCCTTGATTTAGGGGTAATGATGCTCTCTAACTTTATGTAAGTTCAACCTTTGTATGATTTGTGATCTCTAATATGTGCTTCATGTTAGTGAATGTTGATGTAAGTTTGTACAAATGGTTTTGATAGTCTATGTTTGTTGACAACAAAATAGGCTATGCTTAGTCAATGTAAACACAAATTACATCAATATTTGCTAATTGGTTATTGATTTTGAAATAAAAAGTAAGAACAAAATTTGATGGTCTATAGTTTTAGTTAATAATTCATAGGCCATACTTAGAATAGTTTTTCTTTAGTTCCATTTTCATGAAAATCGTAAGTGGTTTAAATATTGCATTTATATCACTTAATGAAGATCATAAATTGTATTTTTGATAACTTACATAAATGTGAGAGTTGATTTGCCTCTAAATTATTTTCATTTCATATTTAGCTCTCAACTTAGTTTATAGTTTTTATTTAGCCTTTATTAGTTAAAACTTCACTTGAATTTGGTTTACTCTGATTGAGTAAAATCTAGAATTAATTCTTTCCCTGCGGATCGACTCGTATTCACCACGTACTAATAATTGTATGTCGTGCGCTTGCGGTATTATCACGATATTTCATGTTAACGGTTTTCTAAGTTAATAGAATGTCCGTTTAGCGAACAAGGCCTTTGCCCAGAAATGACAAGATGTTATGGCCAGACCTTGAAAAGATCAATACCCTTATCAATTAAAAAAGTGTACAAGCGATGCCAACAAACCCTCTTCACAATATCCCTCTATAATAAGATCGAAAGAGAAAATATTTTATGATATTAAAAGATCGCAACCAGAAGGAAGGAAGACAAAAGCTGAGCCCTTAAGGGAAAGGGGGAAGGCTCAACCCAACTATGGAACACAAGTTGACCACTTCAAGAGAAAATGCCTTCTTCCTCACCAATAAGGAACTTGATTATCGATCGAAAAGAAAGAATGAAATAAAGTATGAATTGAATGAGGTAGGCAGTTATTACTGCTATCACCAAGTGAATGGTCATGAAACCAATCAGTGTAGAACACTTGAAAAGAGAATAAACCACCATTGTAAGTAAGGAAAATTACAGAAGTATCTCAAGAATTAAGATTTTTTTTTGAAGCAATCTGGTTCTAAAGAAAGAACCCTTACAAAGGATTAAGAGTTGATTTAGACCAGTGCAAAAAAATAAGAACTTCTACCTGATTAACGGTGAAGTTCCTTTTCACAATGGATTACTTTAAAAATTCTCGGGTATATCCCAGGTTCTTCCCTCGAAAAGGGAAGGGGGTAATCCCAGGAAATTGCATGCTTGGCCTTAAGCCCAGGGTATATCCCTAGAGCCTCCTAGAGGGAGGAGGGTAAACCAATAACCACCCCTAAGGGCCAGGGTAATGCACTGAAGCCCTTAACCGCGCCCAAGGGTCGGGTTAATGGTGCCTTCTGGACGAGGTACGGGTAAGCCCGTGGACATGTGCCCAGCTCCGAAGGAAGCATGCTCTACCTCTTATTATTGCCTAATCAAGCTCTGCCTCTGCTTCGGCAAAAGCACACACTGCCTCTGTTTATGTCTTATCTGAAAGAAGAGATCGAAAGGTCAAAAGGAGCGCTAAAGCATGCCAAAGCATTTGCTTTATTAAATGCCTATAATGACCACAAACAAATTAAAATCGAAAGCGATTTCGTAACTAAACCAGAAAAGGACATTCCGAGTTTTCCTTAAAAAGCCAAAGATGGCTCCACCGAAGCTGGAAGAAGGATATCCTGGACCTTGAACGAAATTTATTACCCAAACTTGGGTTTCTTAAGCCAAGGAAGGCTTCGTATTTCTATTACCAGAATCTGGATTTCTCAAGCCAAGGAAGGCTTCGTATTTCTACTACCAGAATCTGGGTTTCTTAAGCCAAGGAAGGCTTCATATAAATATTACCTAAATCTGGGTTCACTAAGCTGAAATGGCTTTATTTTTGCATTATTACCTGAATCTGGGTCACTAAGCCGAAAGCAGCTTTGTTCTTCCATTATTACCGAAATATGGGTTCTAAGCCTAAAGCAGCCCCGCTCTTTCCAGAAAATAATCTCTGGTCGTTTATTTTCTTTTTACCCGAATCTGAGTTTCCTAAGCCGAAAGTGGCTCTGCTTTTTCCAAATGACGAAAAGGGTTTCGCGTATTCCCAGAAAATAATTTCTAGACTTCTATCACTTTATTGCCCAAATTGTGGTCCTTATCCACTTAAATCCACATAAGGATGTGAACATTCTTGAAGAATGAGCTTCTGAACCTCTACTATGTCAAATGTCCAAACTTGGGCTCCGGATTTAAAATCATATAAGGTTTCGAACATTCAGGGACCACCGTTACCTCATCATCAACATACAAGGTGAATCCTATGATGCTAAAAGGGACCTCACATTTATAATACAAAAAAGAAGTTTTATCCTGGTAATAATTTCTTTGTTGGGGCTCCAATACCCAAGAAGGTCGTTCAAGCATAGCCTAAAAAGGCATCAGCTTTCCCACTGGCACCGAAGGTCCTATTTCGAGAATTCCGATGAGTATCGAGGCTCAATGACAACCAAAGAAGATTTTTAACCTTATTACACTCTCAAAAAAGGTGATACAAGGTACCACCGCATAAATGCTTAGGTAAACGGAATCAATTTCCGTTATCTCTGGCTAAATTATATATTTGAGCCTAACTTTTAGGTCTTTAAAGTAATTATAATTAAAGCCTACCATTAAAACTAAAGTGGCAGTGTTATAAAGGTAAAATTACCAAACAACCATTTGAAACTTATTAAACATTTGGAAACATGCTAAAACCGACGAACAGAAGGGAATCCTTCAATACCTTATTAACTTCTAAATAAGACTTGGTGGTTCTCTAGCCCCCGTCCCATGTAAAGAAGACTCTCTATGCTTAAAATTTCTTAACATCATCTGCTCTAAACAAGATAAATAGTCACCTTTTCGGCGCACTTCAGAATAGTTCACCAACTCAAGCTTCAAATGAACCCTATATTCAAACTTTTTGAAAGAAAGTGCTAAGTATCAAAATTCGACCGAAGGGCATGATAGAACAACATGAAGATGGGGGTGAAATTTAGAATACTTCCCCCAAAGATTAAAGAGACTTTCACAATGACTTGTTGTTTCTAAAACTAGACTTTAAGGCATCAACATTCCTTATCGAAAGGCATATTTCTTCTCTAGTTTCATAAGCCTTACTCATCCCAAGAGACATTTGCTCTTTTTAATAATGGGAATGAAAATCATAATCTTTTATATCAAGCGCCTCGTAAGTAAGATGAAGGCTTAAAGATCCAAAAATGAACTCTAAAACACGCCGTTCTCCCTAAACTTTTTGATCCCTCGTTTCCAAAAAGAACGAGAGAAGGGGTTATTTATTATTCTATATTAATAGAATTATAAGTGATGGGAAAAGAGTTCAGTGACAAGAAAAATATATTGAGTTAGAAAAAAAATGACTCATGAGGAAATGACAAAATGAAGACAACACATTTTATAAGCGCCTTCAGATATGAAAGTCAAAATTCTTTGATTTCACTCTCTAACATATGCCAAAGCGCCAAGATATGTTAAAGGCTCATTCTTCTTTCACAGGAAAGTTCTTGTAAGTATCCCGAAGGAACAAAACAATGAAAACTTGCCCGATGTCTCCCTCCTTAAAGTAATAAATCCCGAACAAATACCTCAAATCGGGAAATTTCTTAAAATTAAAATATCCAGGATCACATCGCCCAAAATTACACCTCAATTTACATTAACATTATTTCAAGGATTTGGACCAATTATAATATAAAAGATACATAATCAGATTTTACTTTTTTTATAAAATAGGAGGAATTCCTTCGGTTATAATCTAAGAAAAGCTAATCATCCATTTCTTGCCTTCGCTCTAAAGGTAAATAACAAACTTCAGACCATAATCCTTCAAACTTCGGAAATTCTCACAAAAACACTTTCTATATAAAGTTCATGAGAAAAATCCTGAACTGTTGTCCCTAAAAGTAATTAGAAAGAAACATTATTATATTGTTTAATATTTTCAAGCACAACTAACTGCATTATTGTAAGTTCGTAAGATAAGCAAGCAAAAGACATAAATTTAAAAAAGATTGAAAGTTGTAAACTTGAAAAGGAAATCAAGAAGAAGGTGCTTACCAACGAGCACTTCCTTAATTTACCTTATTTCAACCGCAAAGAATCGCAAAATGAAATCAACACACACAAAAAAGTAAAATATATAAGTATCAGTATACGCTCCAAAAAGATCTTAACAAAATAAGTAAAGATCGCACTGAGGAAGGGATTCCCAAGTGATCACGAATAGTGAATTTTGTGTAAGAAGAAATTTATATTTTCATTCTTAAAAATGCCACTCACTGCCAATTGGAAATAATAATAAAGATTAAGATCACATCTCCAAAACTTGGTGGAACCATTTAATGCAAATTCTGGTAAAGCACATAGCCCTCGTCGGAGCCTAACCAAAAATAGACTCCTAGATTGGGGCTAAACATTTTGCCGAATTTGCAGAAGATGGAAACATCAACGAGAAATCAAAATGCCCAAAGAATTGGAAGGACATCTGATGAAGAAAAATTAAGTATATATTCCCTAACTTAACGATGTTTTCCTTTACCAATTTTGGCAAAGCATCTTACCTCTTTCTAATAAAAATTACCCGAGAAAACTCCTCTGAGTTGGTAGAAGGCAACAACATCAAGAGGAAGCCTCTAAAATCCAAAATATAGGAACTATATAAAATTTTCATTTCAGTGAAGAAATTTCTTTAAGTATAGAAACATGAAGACAGAGGAGAAGAATGGAGCAAGACTTTTGATGCATACCTCCGAGGTCTAAGAAAAAACAAGACACGATGGGCGCAACATGAAGGGCGAGGAATCTAGATAGAAGACCCCTACGCACTAAAGACAGGGCATGAGATAAAAGTAAAGAAAAGCCAAAAGCTCCTGCAAACTGTCTCTTAAGCATTTGACATAAAATTCCATAAAGCCCTCAGAAGCTGCTACTTGGATTTCCTCTCAAAGAAAAGCAGTAAATGTGTTTGCTAGGCCTTCGTGATTAACCCGACCGAAGAAAAGTACTTAAGGCAAAGGAAAGGTCAATACTCACCTATAAGTAGGACCTCAAAGAGTCAGTGTGATGGCCCGCTTCGCACCAGCCGACATTTCCAATGAAAGTGCGTTGTGCCAATATCCGACTAGCACGGGACGGTCGCCAAAGAAAGGAAAGAAGGGAATTTGAACAAGAAGGATCCTGTAGAATGTCTCACAGTGCATGGGATAAAATATAATAACAACATCTTTGACATAGAACAGGTGAGACAGTTCAAAAGCTGAAAACTAAACATCATAGCAGCGGAAAATACAAACACAGCTTATGTTCCACATCATCATTATTACAAATTTTGAAAATTGTCTCTAAAGCAAATAAGTAAGGTTCACTACTAATGCCCAAAGTAGTGACCAGCAGCGACACAGGGAGAATATATGTATACGTAGGAGCCTCCTGCTCGTCGCCGGATCAACTACTCGTGCATAACCAGCTAACTTGTCTCTAGTCTGCTCGTTTAGGAGCACCCAGAGTAATAAGAAGAGACATAAAACTCTGGGTCAGACAAAAGTCTGGTATGAGCGATAAGCAGCAAAACAGAACAATAACAGGTATACTAAACCATACCTGAACCTGGACCTACAACCAAAGAGTTAGCACAACATACCGCTCAATACTCTAAGGTGCCACTAACATATGGTGTAAAGAATACGGGGGTGGGGTGTGCATGTCATAGTGATGGAAAACAATCAAGTCTAACAACCATCCTCACATCTCTCACTCAGTGCGTAAAGCATACGATACCCATTCCTTGCTATGATCACTCTGCCCCATGGAGTCATAATGACACCACTGCACTGATCCATAGCCACTAATCCTTGCTATGTCCACTCTGCCCCATGGAGTCAAAACAACTCCACTGCACCGGCTCGTATCCATGCTACGATCACTCTGCCCCATGGAGTAATAACTACCCCACTGCACTGATACATAGCCTAACATCCGTCTTGATGGTGAGTCAAAGCTATGAATGTCGATAACCCCTTTGCACACGTCCCACAACAAAGTCCAACTCATGAAGTTGACCCGTTGGTTCCCAAGTGGATCCTGGGTACAAACTTCCCATTTGGACTACCTTTGCATCTCGGGTTTGGGTCTTCATCTTGGTTCGGCCTCCATTCGGTCGGTTCTCCTGGGGCGGTTCGGATTGGTCATGGTTACCCTCCTTCTGTTTGTGAACTCCAAGTCGACTTGTGGTCATCACATCGGATCGGTTCGTGCTTCCTCCGTCGAATCGGGTTGTGACACGTGGACCAGCTCGTGGCTCCTCCTCTCAAGCGGATCGGTTCGGCGTGCTCTATTCGGATTGGATCATGGAGCTTCCAGGGCGAGCGGGTCGGGTCGGGAGCTCTTACCTTGTGGCGATTCGTGATGCAACAGTTTGGGGCGGTTCGGTTCATGCTTTCCCCCTCCTATCCGAACCGGTTCGGGTAATTTCCTGCACTTCTTTCCAGCGACTATTTTACGCCATTCGACGGCGTTTTCGACCAATCTAACTTTTCTAAGCAATCACAAAGCATACCAAACAGTCATAGCAACATGTATAATTGGCCACAAACACTAAAACAACAATTTGATGTGTTAAACGGATCAAACATAACCGAAACCCCAAAATTTCCCTTAATCATGTTTAAGTAAATCAAATGATAGGATTAGCAAATCTTAACCAAATTTTCTAACAGAGGCCTAAAACAATATTTCGAAATTTATCAATATTTTTCCAGATTTTTAACATGTAATTTCACTAATTATCACAAATTACCCTTAATTAACCATAATTAGTGAGGAACTATGCAAATCACTCACCTTAGCCACAAATAAACTTTCAAAACTGAACTATCCTCTGATTTGGCACTGTTTCCAAGACAACACAACAGTTCTAACATTGCTTTGGTGCTATTTCCCTTTGATTTGACGTAGATTAGGCTAATACTTGATTAGAAAGTGATTAGAGGTGATTTTAGATGTTGGAGGCCATTGTTAGGGTTCCTAGAATGAAAGTGGTGGCTAGAAAACTGAAATGAAATGGAAACCTAGCTCATTTCAGTCTCCCCATAACCTTAGTCCCGAAATGGGTTATGGGCCCATTCACTAATCACCTCATTTGGCCCGGTTAAGCAATTTTTCATCTTCCAAACCTTATTTCAGCCATATCTCCCAAATGATAAGTCTGTTTTTCACATATGACCACTCTACGGAAAGGTAAACCATCATCCAGATCTAATGGAAGTGGATTCAGGTCAAAAATCCTTTCCAATCAAAAGTTATGGCCAAAACAAGATCAGCTAGGGGCAAAATGGTCATTTAAAAATCGGCAAAACTCATGAACGTGGGAAATGACCCCAATAGTCGCCTCCCAATGTTACATGACCATACGACTTCGTATGTGAAAGAAATAAATATTCTACGATCCTTCGATACGTAGAATGCGGGTCGTTACATTCTCTCTCCCTTAAGAAATTTCGTCCTCGAAATTCCTTAACCCAAAACATACAAAGGATCCCGCATGCCTACGAGCCATATACAACAATCAAACTTGCAAAACAAACAAAACAAACCTATCCTAGCATGCGGAAAGACTAAATCGAAACTGAAATCTTACCAAGCGAAGAGTTCTGGATATGTCTTCCTAATGCTCTCCTCTGTCTCCCAAGTACAGTCATTCTCATTCTCGCCCCATTGAAATTTAACTAATTTCACCGCCTTCGTTCAAAGTTGCTTCGCATCGTTCCCAACAATACACATAGGCTTGCGGTTCCCAACCGCCTCGGGTTCAACCTCAATATCATCCAACTGATTAGGTGAAATAGTCATTTCAGGGTCGTGCACGAATTTCCTTAACTAGGAAACATGAAATACGTTATGAACTCCTGCCAACTTCTCTGGTAATTCAACTTTATATGCCAGATTCCCAATTTGCTCAAGAACTGGGAATGAACCAACAAATCTTAGTGTTAACTTGCCTTCCCTGCCAAATCGAATCACGCTCTTTAACGCAGAAATCTTGACAAACACCAAATCGCCAATGGAGAATTTTAAATCTCTTCTCCTCTTATCAGCATAACTCTTCTGCCTACCTTGGGCAGCCTTCATTCGTTGTCAGATAATCTTGATCTTGTCTGAGGTTTCTCTTATCACATCTGGTCCAAGCACAAACTTCTCACCAGTTTTTAACCAACATGATGGTGAGTTACACGGTCTTCCATACAAAGCTTCAAATGGAGCCATACCAATACTGGATTGATAACTATTATTATATGCAAACTCTACTAGATGCAAATGGTCATCCCATGATCCACCAAAATCCAATATGCAAGCTCTCAGGAGATCTTCTAATATACGATTCACCCTCTCTGTCTGACTTTCGGTTTGAGGATGATACGCGGTACTGAGATTTTCATTCCTTCCCAGTAGTATGTCTGCTTCATGTCTCGATACATCTTGTTACCATCGGGGTGTATAGTCAGTTTTGAGTGATGACATTCTCTAGGCACTTCATCTCTCAATCCATTGACATTGGGCACAACTAGTCTTCCATTCTTTCTAGGCCATCCATCTCGATCAAGCCCATACTTGTTCATCTCTTCGTCGATTCCCATCTCTAACTTTGAGATGATTTCCAATAGGTTAGGATCGTCCCTCTGACTGGAGCCAATCCGCTCAATCAAAGTGGGCCTGATCGTCAAACTTGTTAATACTTCTGGATCCAATTCGCACTTTGGTCTGAAATCATACCCAACGATGTACTCCAGTTGCTTCCACTCAAGAAACATAGCCTCTAAACTGGCATGTCTTCTACTCAATGCATCAGCTACTGCATTGCCCTTTCCTAGTGTGTATGCGATATCAAAATCGTAGGAAGCCAAGAATTCTAACCATCTTTGCTATCAGAGATTTAGATCCTTTTGAGAGAAAAGATACTTTAATGATTTATGATCGGTAAACAACTCGAAACTTTCTCCCAAGAGATAATGTCTCCACTTCTTCAACGCGAATACGATCGCTACTAATTCCAAGTCATGGGTAGGGTATCTTTTCTTGTGCGATTTCAATCAACGACTTGCATAAGCTGCAACCCTATCTCCTTGCATCAGTACATCACCTAGTCCGGTACCACATGCATCTATATATACTGTCATCTCTTCATTCCCCTTAGGAATGACTAACACTGGTGCACATGTCAACTTTTCCTTTAGACTCTTGAATGCATTCTTGCACTTTTCGTCCCAGACGAAAGCTTGATTTTTCTTAGTCAACTGAGTCAACGGTGCTGCTATCTTGGAGAAGTCTTAGATAAACTTGCGATAATATCCAACTAATCCCAAGAAACTTCTTATGTTTGTTGCATTCTTGGGCGTAGACCAATCTTGTACCGTAGCCACCTTCACAGGATTCATGGCAATACCATTCTCTGAAACGACATGGCCCAAGAATCTCACTTCCCTCCTCCAGAAGTGACACTTAGAAAACTTTGCTTTCAATTGGTGTTTTCTTAACACCTCCATCACTATCCTCAAGTGTTCCTTGTGTTCTTCCTCTGTCCTAGAATAAACAAGGATATCGTCCACGAACACAAGAACAAACTTATTCAACTGATCTCTGAATACCCTATTCATAAGATCCACAAAATATGTTAGTGCATTGGTCAACCCAAATGGCATGACCAGCCACTCATAAAATCCAAACGGTGTCCAAAAGTCCGTTTTAGCTATACTCTCAGCTTCCACTCTAAGCTGATGAAAACCTGTCGCGAGATCCAACTGGGAGAACACTCTCGCGCCACTTAACTGATCAAATAAATCATCTATCCGCGGTAGAGGATACTTATTCTTCCTCGTCACTTTATTCAATTCGCGGTAGTCCACACACAATCGAAGGGAACCATCTACCTTGGTAGCAAACACAAATGGTGCTCCCCACTCAGAAACACTTCTTCTGATAAACCCCTTCTTCAACAGATCGCTTACTTGCACCCCGAGCTCTCGCTGCTCCCTTGGCGCTATACGACGAAGTGGCATCACTATAGGTCTGGCATCTTTCACTAAGTCAATACGGAACTCAATCTCTCGGTGTGGTGAAAGTCCGATCGCTTCCTCGAAGACGTCCGGATACTGGCCAGCCACGGGCACATCTGACAACTCATCATGTGGGATGTCGAGGGAATTTAGAAAGCTAGCCATTACTCCATCATTAGGTAGACCACCAAACACTACCCTCCGCCCATCATCCGCTCTAACTGTCACCAAAGCCCTCACAGTCTACCACCACCCCGTATCTTTGGGGCCAATCGACTCCCAAAATAATGCCAAACCCAGTAAAGCCTAAAACAAAGCAATCACAAGTAAACATGCATCCATGACTCGATAAAACCAAATTTCGACAAATCATGCTAAGGCTAGTTGAACCACCAATCGGGTTCGTCACTACCAAAGGTCGATCGACAATCTCGGGCTCCAATCCAAACCTATCTACCAGGTCATTCGATATGAAGGAACTGGAAGCTCTGGTATCAAACAATACTCGAATAGGAACATCATAAATAGAAAGCATACCTTGAATAACAACATTCTTTCCTTTCTCCACAGCGGTTGGGGCATTCGACGAAGAAGGAACAACATTGATAGCATATGCTTTCACAATCTTCTTTTCTTTAGGAGGTTGCGGACACTTATCCTTGTGATGTCCCACTTGGCAACAATTGAAGCACTTCCTATCCGCTGGCTTGACCCGACATTCTTTAGCATAGTGGCCCTTCTTACCACAGCTGAAGCACTCAACATCTTTCTTATTCTTTTGCTTTTGGCCATCCTTGGTCTGATTTTGCTTTCTCTTATTCTGAGAACATTCTTGCCTCCACCGCTTGCTTGCGGCTTTGGCTCCTCTGTAGATGCAACCTCAGTCTTCAACTTAAGGTAAAGACTCTCTGACCTCAATGCTTTCCCCACAATCGATTCAAACGTCTCATCGGTGTAGTTAATAAGCCTTTCCCTCAAGTACTGATCTAAGCCTGTTATGAACTTCTCGTTCTTCTTCTTGGGAGTGTCGATAAGAGATAATCCATACTTTGATAAAGTATCGAACTCAGCAATATACTCCGAGACAGCTCTACCATTCTGCTTTAGCTCCAAGAACTTCCTAAATAACTCTGACTTCTGAGCAGCTGGGATAAATTTTTCACCGAATCGGGCCTTAAACTGATCCCATGTAACTTGGTCCTCTGGAGTAGCTGCCTTAATAGCATTCCACCAATTCATCGCCCGTCCTTGCAGCTGATGGGACGCTAGCTTTCTCTTCATCGCATCCTCGATACCTAAGTCTTCGAAAATACGCTCACAGCTATCCAACCAATCCTGAACATCCGTGACCGATTCCGTTCCGTGGAATGGCTTTCCACCAAGACTAGTGTAATCCTTGCATAGCTTGGCGAAATCGGCCCTAGGCGACTGCATCGCTGCACCACCACCATTTGCAGCATTGGGAACTACTCCTTGCACATTTCTAAGCATCTCTCTCATGAATTCAGTAAACATAGCCCTCATGTCAGGAGCATTCCCATTGTTGGCTCCACTACCAGCACCCCTCATATATCGGCTCATCGTTCAATCTATAAAGAGAAACGATTAACCATCCTCTTTGTGGTGTCAGTGCAGTGCGACTTCATCCTTAGATATACTAATAGTATATATATATATAGCTTTTGAAAACCAAAATAATCACAAATATGCGCTCTGATATATGTATTATCTCTCCCTAGTGTCTTTTCCTAGGTTAACTACGCAACCTAGAGCTCTGATACTAAACGTGACGGCCCGCCTCGCACCAGCCGACATTTCCAATGAAAGTGCGCTGTGCCAATGTACGACTAGCACGGGACGGTCGCCAAAGAAAGGAAAGAAGGGAATTTGAACAGTAAGGAACCTGTAGAATGTCTCACAGCGCATGGGATAAAATGTAATAACAACATACTTTGACATAGAACATGCGAGACAGTGCAAAAGCTGAAAACTAAACATCATAGCAGCGGAAAATCCAAACACGCTTATGTTTCATATCATCATTATTACAACTTTTGAAAACTGTCTCTAAAGAAAATAAGTAAGATTCACTACTAATGCCCAAAGTAGTGACCAGCAGCGACACAGGGAGAATATATGTAGGAAATACGTAGGAGCCTCCTTCTCGTCTCTGGATCAGCTACTCGTGCATAACCAGCTAACCTGTCTCTAGTCTGCTCGTTTAGGAGCACACAGAGTAATAAGAAGAGATATAAAAATCTGGGTCAGACAAAAGTCTGATATGAGCGATAAGCAGCAAAACAGAACAATAACAGGTATACTAAACCATACCTGAACCTGCAACCAAAGAACTAGCACAACATACTGCTCAATACTCTAAGATGACACTAACATACAGTGTAAATAATACGGGGGTGGGGTGTGCATATCATAGTGATGGAAAACAATCAAGCATAACAACCATCCTCACATCTCTCACTCAGTGCGTAAAAGCATACGATATCCACCGCTCTGACCACCCATTCCTTGTTATGATCACTCTGCCCCATGGAGTCATAATTACACCGCTGCACTGATCCATATTCACTAATCCTTGCTATGTCCACTCTGCTCCATGGAGTCATAACAACTTCACTACACTGGCTCATAGCCATGCTACGATCACTCTACCCCATGGAGTAATAACTACCCCACTGCACTAATACGTAGCCTAACATCCGTCTTGGGGGTGAGTCAAAGCTATGAATGTCGATAACCCCTTTGCACACGTACCGCAGCAAATTCCAACTCATGAAGTTGACCCGTTGGTTCCCAACCGGATCCTGGGTACAAACTTACCATTTGGACTACCTTTGCATCTCGGGTTTGGGTCTTCATCTTGGTTCGGTCTACATTCGGTTCGGTTCTCCTGGGGCGGTTTAGATCGGTCGTGGTTACCCTCCTTCTGTTCGTGAACTCCAAGTCGACTCGTGGTCATCACATCGGATCGGTTCGTGCTTCTTCCGTCGGATCGGGTCGTGGCACGTGGACCAGCTCGTGGCTCCTCCTCTCAAGCGGATCGGTTCGACGTGCTCTATTTAGGTCGGATCGTGGAGCTTCCAGGGCAAGCGGGTCGGGTCGGGAGCTCTTACCTTGTGGCGATTCGTGATGCAATAGTTTGGGGCGGTTCGGTTCGTGCTTTCCCCCTCCGATCCAGTCCGGTTCGGGTAATTTCCTGCACTTCTTTCCAGCGACTATTTTACGCCATTCGACGGCGTTTTCGACCAATCTAACTTTTCTAAGCAATCACAAAGCATACCAAACAGTCATAGCAACATGTATAATTGGCCACAAACACTAAAACAACAATTTGATGTGTTAAACGGATCAAACATAGCCAAAACCCCATATTTTCCCTTAATCATGTTTAAGTAAATCAAATGATAGAATTAGCAAATCTTAACCAAACTAACCAAATTTTCTAACAGAGGCCTAAAACAATATTTCGAAATTTATCAATATTTTTCCAGATTTTTAACATGTATAATTTCACTATTTATCACTAATTACCCTTAATTAACCATAATTAGTGAGGAACTAAGCAAATCACTCACCTTAGCCACAAATAAACTTTCAAAACTGAACTATCCTTTGATTTGGCGATGTTCCCAAGACAACACAGCAGTTCTAACCTTGCTTTGGTGCTATTTCCCTTTGATTTGACGTAGATTAGGCTAACACTTGATTAGAAAGTGATTAGAGGTGATTCTAGATGTTGGAGGCCATTGTTAGGGTTCCTAGAATGAAAATGGCGGCTAGAAAACTGAAATGAAATGAAAACCTAGCTCATTTTAGCCTCCCCATAACCCTAATCCCGAAGTGGGTTATGGGCCAATTTACTAATCACCTAATTTGGCCCGGTTAAGCAGTTTTTCATCTTCCAAACCTTATTTCAGCCATATCTCCCAAACAGTAGGTTCGTTTTTCACATATGACCACTCTATGGAATGGTAAACCATCATTCAGATCTAATGGAAATGGTTTCAAGTCAAAACTCCTTTCCAATCAAAAGTTATGGCCAAAACAAGATCAGCTAGGGGCAAAACGGTCATTTAAAAATCGGAAAAAATCATGAACATGGGAAATGACCCCAATAGTCGCCTCCCAAAGTTACATGACCATACGACTTCGTATGTGAAAGAAATAAATATTCTACGATCCTTCGATACGTAGAATGCGGGTCGTTACGCTCAAAATGGAAGGTCGGAAATTCGTTTTCTAAAATTTGTAACTTCTTATTGTAAGGTGAAACCCTAATTTCTAAATCAATTTGGGGAAAGAAGTTCTAATATTGCATGTGCTCAATAAAGAGGAAATAAATGGCATGTAAGGTATTCGTGAGATATCTTATTTAATTATGTATATTATTACTATCGTTCACTAATATTGTAGGTACGAAATATGAATTATACATATAATTAGATCTATTTCATACCCCGACCCGTGACCACACTTAGGGTTCTCGGATCATAAGATGGTGACTACTTTAAGCTTGTTATCCATAATAATAACCCTAAATTGTGTTAGATCTCCTTACTAAGCATCTTGCTAAATTTAGATGCTCAATTGAGATTTGGATTACATTCCTGCCATCCTATAGGTTTATGAGAAATTTAGGAAGACTCACAGAAACCTATCATTTTGATGATCGTTAGAGAAGATCCGACCATTTAGATTCAGTTTTTTTTTTAATCTTTGAATATCCAGAGAAGCTGCTCTAATACCTTAAGGAAATTCTAAGGAAATATATCACAAATGATATAGTCTCCTATTAAAAAAATCAAGGAATAACTTAGGACATGTTGTGTTCTCAACAGGGATTTTACCTTCAGTATCCTATAGGAGCATTTCGACAAGAATCCTGAATAATAACGACCCTGAAGGTTGAGTTCATTCCCATCACAAACCGATGATTCTACAGTCAGATCATATTCTTTGGGATGTTAACCATAAATTTGGCTAAGAGTATATTTGTGTGAATATGATATGTATATATTCTTTCCTGGGATATGTATGTATTTGTGGTTTATATAACCACTCATATATGTATCACTATGTATCGTACTTGATGTATGTATATTGTGTCAGATGTTCTGTGAAGTGTGACATATATTATTATTATTATGTCTTATGTTTTGTTCTAAATAGATATGTAGCTACCATAGTATTGTATTAAGCTAGAATTAAGTATGTTGATCCAACTGAGGCAAGAAAAAAAGAGAGCACTAAATCAACACACTTGATACTTGTTTAATACAAGACTCGCGGATGGTCGCTCTTAACCAATCATATTATCTACACTAGTAGTCAATATTACCTAGCAATGCTCTTTGTTAGTGTGAGTCTCGAGGTAGGATGTCGCAACGATAAATTTAGGCTGTTGATGAGACAAATGAATGGACAATTCAAAGGATATATAAAATAATATGACGTTGATCCGATATAAAATAAGGAACGAACTAACTACTGCAGGACTGCATTGAATTACCATCCAAATCGCACTTTTTTAGGCTTACATCGAATAAAATTGCAATTTTAATTTATGCATTATTGTATATTATAAATAAAATAAAATCTATAACCTTATTCATTTGACAATATTTTGTTGTCCTATAATATCAGACATAAATTTCTATTCAAATATTTGTTCTCTCTCTTCTGCTACATGAACCAAACGTGTGAATATAATGTTGTGTTTGATATCAAGAGGTAACAAATCGAGCTAGATAATGAGGGTTATTGATATTTCCACTTTATAAATAGTTTCTTTCTTTATTACCATCATCTTACTTATGTTAATACTAAATGATTGAAAAAATATCATAATTAATACATTACAACTTTCTTAAAAGTATCCATTTCAGTGTTTTTTACGCATGAAAATGCATTTTTCTTTTTTGGTTACGCCCGTACAAAAATGCCCTAAGAGAATCCCCAATATCTATCTGATGTATTGTCATCTAAAATCTGTTTGAAACATTTTATTGTACATTATTAAAAGGATGTGAAAACACTTAATATTCACGAGTTATATTTTTATCCAATGTAAAAGTAAAAATAGAAAAATATTCAAATGTAATATTCTCATAATTAATAGAAAATATATTTTAGTCAAAACCTGCTAGTGTAATGAGAAAAAATTGACATGTCATATGTTGAATGTATATAACTAAACATTAGAAAAGACAACTTCCAACTATTTTTTCGATTAATTCCATGAAAGATGTTAGTATTAGTGAACGTTCTAATAGAAAATATTGTGTTATGATGTGACATTTAAATTACAATGAATTCACGTCTAAGGTGAAGGGTAGAGAACTCTCCGAGGCTGGGATAGCAGAATCAGGGGATTTGCTCTCAAGGTGAAGAATAAAAGTGAGCAATATTCGGTTAGAACCGAATTAACCGATCAAACATATTTATTCTGGACGGTTCAGTTTTGTTTTAAAATTAAATCGTTTTGAATTCGATTTATAAAAAAAATTCTTTTGTTATTGGTTTAACCGAATTAGCTGAACTTTTATTGTGTTAGCTAATTTTATGATATTGTCGTATTTAAATAATTGAGTTAGTGGTAAAATACAAAATCATTTGTTAAAGATGAGTCAAATTTTATCGTAAACATAACATAAATTTAGGTTTTATTTTGAATGAATTAATCATTTGAACAACAACTTATTTTTCAAGTTCGATTAAATTACTGAAATTATTTTGGTTTATTTTGAATTTGAATTTTTTTGAATTCAATTCAATTTGGATTTTTTTAGAGTGCTGTTAAAAGCACTCATATTTGTTCGTCTTAATACCGTGAATGGTTTTAGGAAGTATAAAATTGGGTGCTTTTAGCATCATATGGCGGTGTAGTGCTAAAAGCACCCTGCTTTACACTTCCTAGTACCACTCACAGTATTAGGAAGAAGAAATTTGGGTGTTTTTAGGAATACACTTTTTTTTATTCTACAATAAATAGAATCAACCAAACACTACACTCCCTTCGTGGAGAGCCTGCGCAGAAAACTTAGGGTGCGTTCACAGCCTTATTTTGCCACGTTGGGAATTTTTGTGGCGTCTGACGCGTCGGACGCAAGCACCACTTACCACTGCCAAATGGAATGTCTGCTGGAAGTTGGAAATCAAGCTGTTGGCGTCGGGCGTGTCCGATGCATCGGACGCCAACGATTTGATTTCCAACTTCCCTTCCTCCCTATAAATCACCCACTCTATCCTTAACACCTTTCACAATACTACTTCAACAACTTCTTTAACTCTTTCTACTTATTCGATTAATGTTTAACTCCGATTCATCCTCTGATTATGAAGATTTGATTGAGCTCTACGGGGTTTATCTGGTTAAGAATGAAAGGAGAAATCATATGACGCGGATTAATATTTCGGAGTTCACTGGCTTATCTTGGATCAACGAAATTTTGAATGGTCATCAAAACCGTTGTCAAAATAATTTTCGGATGAAAAGACTTTGTTTCCACGCATTATGTGAAAAACTGCAACATCATGGTCTCGCTTCCAGACCAGAAATCTGTGTCGTCGAAATGGTTGGAATTTTCATTTATACAATGGCTACTGGGCTTTCAAATAGACAACTTCAAGAAAGATTTCAACAATCAGGTAGCACAATTTCCGTTTGTTTTCATGATGTCCTAAACGCGGATGTAATAAATCCAGGAGAACAACAATTTAATACTGTTCCACATCACATCAGAAATTCAACCCGGTATTATCCGTATTTCAGAAACTGTATTGGCGCTATAGATGGTACAGACGTATCTGCACATTTACCCGCTGATCAAATTATCCCTTATATCGGACGAAAAGGCTTTGCAACTCAAAATATATTAGCGGTTTGTGATTTCGATTTACAGTTTACGTATGTTATGGCTGGTTGGGAAGGGACTGCACATGATAATAGAATTTTTAATGCTGTTACAAACGATAGAAGCTCTAACTTTCCTAACCCTTCAGCTGGACAGTATTATTTGGTTGATTCGGGCTATCCACTTCAGACTGGATACTTACCACCATATCGAAATACGAGGTACCATATTCCGCATTTCCGTGATACCATGAATCATCCAAAGTCGGCCAATGAAGTGTTTAATTACTACCATTCGAGTTTACGGATGACCGTCGAAAGAACATTTGGCATTTTGAATTTTTTTTTACCATTCTCAACAAGATGCCTACATCTCGGTTCAACACTCAAGTGAAAGTTGTCGTATCTACAATGACCTTACACAGTTTCATACGCAAATATAATAGCGGTGACCCTGATTTTATGGCTTTTGATGATGATCCTGAACTAATCCCCGATCAGTACTTGGCGGAATATTACAGTATGAGAAATACGACGAATAGAGGCACTGAACGTGTACACCCAGATGGATACCGAGAAATGACATTAGTTCGAGATGACATTAGAGATGGGTTGGTTGCTACTGGTCTGCGCTAATTTGTCTTTGTATCTGTAACTGTACCTGTACTTGTATTTGTATTAGAAACTGTATTTGTATTTGTATTCGTATTTGTCAAATCAAATCAATTTATATTTTATTTTAAAAATACCACGCTCAGTTACCACGCTCAAATACCCCGTTCGCAGCTAAAAACATTTTTCTCGTTTGCTACAGTACCATGCTCAAATACCCCGCTCAGATGTGACGTTCAAATACTCCGCAAGCGTTGGTTAGGAACACCTAGCTTTAGGCATCACGCCGCGCTATTCCGTGGAATGCCGGTACGCCAGTAAAACAGAATATGAAAATTCTGTTAAACTCCCTCATGGAAAGTCGTACTTCAACGCTTAACTGAGCCGTATCTCACGTGTCATTTATCTTTTTACCTCAATTAGGTCTTTTCTACCTTTTATCTCTCCCACCTCATTCAATTAACACTGAAAGCTGCTTCCTATTCTCTGTCAAAGTTTTATTTTTTATTCTGCAACTATTCAGGTGAGGTTTAAATTTTCCGTAGATCGTTTTTTATTCACTTAGAAACACCTCGTCAGTTGAAATATCCTAACTCGATTCTTTGTTTCCAAATCTCTTTAGTTTCAGCTTTTTTTTTGGCATGTGGAGCTGAAGCAAAATAACTTAGATTCTTGGATACATTCGATGTTTTGATTTTTTGCAGGTGAACTAGATTCTCCGGAATCCGATTAGGTGAGTGTATTTGGGATTTTTGTAACTAAGTATTGCAAATTATTTGGTCCTGATTACATTTTGCTGTCAGTGTTTTGTTCTGATGATATATCTTTGCTTTTGTTAATCGTATGCTTCTCATGTTAATGTGGCGATTCAGAGTCTTTGAGCTTTGATTTACTTGAATTTCTTGATATCAAACACTGATTCCTATTTACAGATGTACAGATTGCTTTCTACCAAAATAATAATCTTGTTCTACCAACATCACATTTGTTCTACAAGCGTGCTCTTTGCATGTTTCTTTATTGATTCTTCTTGGATCCACTATTATGGAATTATGAAAATTTCAATTTGTAATTTATGTTTTCACTTTTTCAGTACCAATGTCATAATAGGTTCTTAAAGATATGAGCATTTCTATATGCATTCCAAATTTGACTGCCTATCTTCTCTACTGCCATTTTTGGCAGCAATATTTGCTGAGTGCACTTTTAAATTTCAAATTAATATTTGCATATCTTCTCTACTGCCATTTTTGTTAATATTTCTATATCCATTCCAAATTTGACTGCATATCTTCTCTACTGCCATTTTTATTAATATTTCTATATCCACTCCAAATTTGACTGCATATCTTCTCTACTGCCATTTTTGGCAGCAATGTAAGTACATGTATTTTTATTGTTACTCAGCAATGTATGACCAAGCAGGTAAATGGCTGAAAAGGGTATATTGTAATAAAATTAGTTATCTGTATATCAGTGCTCGTATTAATATACAGGGGATTGGTAGAGTTGATGGTTTGTTAGCATATTTCTTGGTAAAGAAATCAGCTTTTTATATTTGTTGCATACAAACATGATTGATGCTCGAACATACAATCATTGACATTCAATTGCTTATTACTTTTAGGAATTTTGGCCTTTTAATGACACAACATTCGCTTGTGAACGCATATTTATATATATGTACATTGCTCAAATTCATAAGGTATTACTCGTGTATCTACTAGCCTAGTCGTGCTTGTTATGTGCAATATATAATATCATTTGTTGGTGGCGGTTTGAGACATTACATATTATTTCCTCAAATATTCATATTCATTCTTGCAGGTTAGAAGCTTATGAATGATGAGGAATCCAATCAATGCTATTCGTAAGCAGCACATGAATATAAATAAAACTAACATATATTTTAATTTTCAAAACTTATTACAAGATGCCTAGTATTGAATTACCTTTAATTAATACAGCATTTGAAGCATTTTTTCATGGATCGTGGCACTGGGTGGATTCCCTGAATATCAAGAATGGGTATATTTCAGTCCAACTAAATTATAATGGTTCACTTATTGAGCATACAATTTGTGAAAAGAACCTCCGTGTGAGATCTAGAAAAGCATGTGCTCATGACTGTTCTGAAATATTGCAAGCTGGTGTTGATGTATGTGTTCTTTCAAAGTATCCAATAGCACGATCTTCATCTCACAATTCTCAGCAACCAGTAAGTTATGTAGGCCTACCTACGAATATTGCAATATCACATTTAGATGTTTATATATATATATATATATATATATATATATATATATATATATATATATATATATATAAAGGAATATTATTATTTGCATCACATTCAAAATCTAAATTTTCCAATCACAATTCAATCCTATCCGGTTCAACACTTAATTGTAATCACAACTAACGAAATCCTGCAACTCCGTTAATATTAATAAAATTAGGAAGATATTCATTTAGATATACGAGTTAAATATTATTGTTTTCTAAACAAATAAAAATGAAACAAGGAAAAGAAGTTGCAGTTTTGAAAAATAACTCAGGTGCTAAAATCAATTTTGAAATATGAAGTATCACCGTGGAACCAATTATCAATGCTTTCATGTACATAAATGTCATTACTAATCTTTATAGAGCAACATTCTAAGCATATGTGCACAATTACACATTAAAATATCATTCTTTTGAACATAACAATCATGATTTAAATTTAGCTTTCATTTAAAGTATGAACTTTATGATTTTGCAATACAAATCCCATTTTGAAAAATTTATTCTGTGCATTATTCTTTTTATTGATCCTTTTCACTTGTAGATGCTATCATGGGTTGATGCAAAAATAATCACAATAAAGCGAGAACATAATGAGGGGAAATGTGCTTGCCTATACACTGTGGTTCTTAGCAAAAATAAAGCACCTGTCATCCTAGACTATGAATCATGTAGAGTACCTAATGAGGTAGTTACGATAAATAGAATTGCTATACTTCAAAAGCTCAAATGTGCACCTACAGATGATCATTTTAATAGCTGGACTTACTCAGAAGATTTGACTCTTCAGAAGAAAAGCAAATTGCTTAGCGGCGATGTTGCTGCTGAGCTATCATGGCTAGTTGTATATTCGGTACTTAAACAAATGGAAATTTGCGTGAAATTAGTTCAAGACCGAATTGTTTATCACATTGTTAATTACAATGAATGCTGTAATAAAATATCCTATATTACACATGATGATGAGGAGAACCAAGGAAACCTAAAGATAATATGTTTCCGAAAATTTCGCAATACATTGAGACCGAAGATAAAAGCAATTTCTCATGTAGTTCGACAGGAAGCAGTCGAGCCTCTTATTGTTTTAGATAAGGAACTTACTCAATGTGATGATGATTCCGAAGTGGAAATGTTGTACGGTTTTGTTTCATTAAGACGTTCCAAAAGACGCAAATTACTTCCAGATCGGTTTACAAGCTACAGTCAACCAAATTTTAATCGAAAGCAGAAAACTTTGTCTGAAGAATACTTAGATGGATCTGTTGATATGGAACAAATGATGGTTAATGCTGATGAACAAGATCAAACTGATTCAAGTGATTCGGATCACAATGTTAAAAGGAACAAAATGGAGGCTGAGGATTTAGTTGAATGGTTTCCAAATGATGATGATTGTGGTGGAACTTCAAGGATTTTAGATAGGGCAGAATTATCTGATGAAATGGCAATTAAACCTCTCTTTGAACCTCCTCAAGGTGTGGAAATTGTAGATATATCGGACTCTGATTATGACTCTGAATCACCTAAAATGGCAACAGGTAAAGAGATGAAGGATTTCTCGTATTATGAGTCCCCAGATAGAAATCACTCATGTGATGTCTTTGATATTGATGGTTTAAGGATGAAAAGCAATAAAGGCATACGACCATCACTGCATAAAAGTTGCAACTATAAGGGTGTGAACCGGAAAATATATTCAAATAATGGGAGGAGGACACTGACAACCAGTCAATGCGAGAAACTCATACAAAAACTTTTGAGAGAATTAAAACCAGATGTCAGCAATGTCAGTAATCGTTCAAAAGCTAAAGCTGTCAGTAGCACTGTCAGTAATCATTCAAAAGTTGATGTAGTTGAGCAGGAAGAAATACCTCATACAAATCATCATGTAGAAGAATTTGCAGATTTTAAATGGGACTCGAATGACGAAGAAGAAGAAAAAATTGACGAGCATGAAGACTTGTGGAAGGAAATGGAGGATTCTTTAACTACACTTCTTGACCATAAGCAGGTGACTTTTGGCTATTCCCTTGAAATCTAATTTAAAATTGTGAGCGATTATTTTCAACAGCTTTCTTATTCATGCCTGATTTTAGGAAATGGATGCTGAAACCGGAGATCGTTCCAGTTTATGCACAGATCTGACATGCTCACATGTTTTCAAGTTGGATGAACAAGTTGGACTAATATGCGAACTATGCAAATACGTATGCACAGAGATAAAATATATAATGCCACCAATGGTAAAATAAATTTCAAACTATCATTTCCGTGGTCTCAATTTAGTTTCATCATTTAATTTTATATCACTTTGTCTACAGATGCAAAATGATGGACTATTTTCAAGTAGAGATAAATTTGAGCTAGAAGATCTCAAAACTATGGGTCTTTGTAATCTTGAAACTGATAATTCCAATCAATGTAATAATGATATAGCTAACAGTTATAATAATGTGTGGGATTCAATATCAGATTTGAAGCCAAAGCTGCATTGCCACCAAAAGAGAGCTTTTGAGTTTATATGGAAAAACATAGCCGGGTCTTTAGAGCCTGGAAAGATGAATCAAAATTCAGAAAAAATGGGTGGTTGCGTAATTTCACATACTCCTGGTTCTGGTAAAACACTATCTGTAATCACCTTCCTTGTGAGCTACTTGAAATTATATCCAAATAGCCGTCCGTTAATACTTGCTCCGAATAATGCTGTTCATATTTGGTGGAAAGAATTTCAAAAATGGGGAATTTCAACTCCAGTTCATATTATCCATCCTTTCGTTAGCTACAAAAAGGAAATATGGGATTCAATGTCTAAACCTAGCTATGGAAGTAAACCTAATGTTAAAATGATGCATATTGTTGATTGCTTATCAAAAATTAAGCAATGGCGCGAAACTCCAAGTGTCCTTTGTATGAGTTATCCTGCATTTTTTTGCTTTACTTTCAAGGAGTCAAAATATGAATACCGCCAATTCATGGCTGATGTTTTGATTAAAAGCCCAGGACTCCTTATCCTTGATGAAGGTCATAATCCAAGAAGTACAGTTTCTAAACTAAGAAAGCAGTTAATGAAAGTGAACACGGATCTGAGGATCCTTCTTTCTGGAACATTATTTCAAAACAACTTTGAAGAATACTTTAACACGCTTTCATTGGCAAGGCCAAAATTCGTTGATGATGTTATAAGAGAACTGGAGTACAGGAAACCGAGCAACAGAAAGATTGGAGGTAGGAAAATAAATAGAAAGGAAAGGTTAGCTCGAAAGCTCTTCGTAGAAGAAATTGGGCAAAAGATAGAATCAGAAATCGAACAAGAAAGGAAACATGGTTTCGATTTGTTGAACAAAACCACGAGCGCGTTCATTGACAGTCATGATGGCGATGCATCTGTGGATCTTCCAGGGTTGCATATCTACACTATAATGTTAAAATCAACTGATATTCAGACAGAGATATTAACAAAGCTTCAAAATTCTATTTCTGACAAAAGATTTCACTTTGAGCTCGAGCTACTAATCACAGTGGGATCTATTCATCCATGGTTGGTGAATACAGTGGTCAGTGTAGATGATTACTTTGAGAAAGAAGAGTTGGAGAGAATCGAAAAGTACAAGAAAAACTTCAGTAGCGGATCAAAGTTGAAGTTCCTGGTTGAACTTGTTCGTAAAGCTTCGATTAGAGGCGAGAGAGTTCTTGTATTTTGCCACAATATCCCTCCAATAAATTTCTTGGTCAATTTGTTTTACGACATTTTCGGATGGGTAAGAGGAAGAGAAGTTCTAGTGCTCCAAGGCGAACAAGAGCTCTTTGAACGTTCAAGAATAATGGACAAATTTAACTGTGAGACGAATGCTAACAAATGTAAGATTTTGATTGCTTCCACGTTAGCTTGCGCTGAAGGAATCAGTTTAACCGCTGCTTCTAGGGTCGTTTTGTTAGACTCTGAATGGAACCATGCGAAGACAAGGCAGGCTATTGCGCGTGCGTTCAGGCCTGGGCAGAAGAAAATGGTGTATGTTTATCGGTTGCTTGCTTTGGATACTTGGGAAGAAGACAAGTACAATTCAAATGAGTGGAAGGCTTGGCTTTCAAAGATGATATTTCTGGGGAGATTCATTGATTTTAAGTGTTCAGAGGCGGTTAGAGTAATTGAAGACGAACTGCTCAAGGAGGTGGTGGAGAAAGACAGGGGACAGGCAGTGCAAATGATTACGAAACAAGATGATGCTGCTCCAGATGTTCTGGAACTTGCTCCTGCTACGGATGATGTTGATCTTGGTTCCGATGTTCTTGCACTTGATCCTCCTCTTCTTATTGATGTTTGAAGTATTAATGTATTTTGTGCTGTAGGGTCAACGCATATTCCTTCGGAGGCTTTGGACAAGCTGGTTTACCTTGGTATGGAAAAGAAAGGCGGTAATGTGTTTGTTACATGTTTTCTTTTTCACCTTTCTGTCTGCGTCAAGGAAGACTAATGGTCACTTGGTCAGTCTATCATTTTGTGTAACCATGTTGTGAATGGTGATGGCAGGATAGACGTTGGATGAAAATAAACGCTATGATGTTTGGAATAATGTAATGAAGTAAGGGTACATTTGAATTTATTTATTTATTTATTTATTTTTTGCTTGCTTCGTAACTGTTCCCCATGCATCGGATGTCAAGTCCAGTGCATGGAGAATTGTAATGGGCCAAGTATCTCGTCGGGTCGAATGTGATTTTTTTTGGGTCCCGTTTGAGATTGAACTACTATTATTTACTAAAATTATATTTTTATAAAATTTTAAAATTAATATCTTTGGGCAAAGGAGATCCTTGTGAGACTTCTTTTTTCATTGCGATTGTATTACTTTCGAACTACTTATAATTTGTCGTGTATTTATTTTTGTGAATTATTCATTTATATTATTCACTTAAAAAAGACAAATAATTAATTAATTAAGGTAGCGGCATTTGGAATACAAAATTAAATACAGAATTAAAGACACAAAGTCTAGACTATAAGATTTGTTCGTATTTATGTGAATGGTGTAATTTAAGGGAAGAGCTATTGGTTGATATTACTAATGTTTAAATTTGTGTTACCATTTTATGTTTAAATAGATTTTTTTTCATTAATTAAGCATGTTTGATTTTACTTTTAAATGTACATCTCAAATATCTTCGCTTAGATTTTTTTGCTCCTAACAACACAATACCCATTTCAATTATTATTTTCATGTATATACTCTACAGAATTCTCTTGTTATCTCGGCGGACAAGACTGTCCTTCAACATGTTGTGGAAAACTGCGCCTTTGCGGAAGCGTTCAGGATCTTCTTCACCAAATTACTTAAAGATGATTTCTATGGAAACAAACACAGATATGAAATCACACGCGCAAACACAAAATATTCCACCTAACCACCATCTTTATTGATTCTCAAAACGAATTATGTTTACACACATCGGTTCAACAACCAACAATAAACAAACTACAAGAATCAATAACCTTATTGAGAAAAGGAAAGAATATCTAGATGACTACAACTCTTGTTGGAGAAGGAGAACAACGAAGAACGACGGCCAACCCTTGGATTAATTGGATGCACCAATCCTCTCTAGGGCACCAAGCCCTAGAGGCACGTAGCAGTCACTCTATTCGGTCATAATCCCATACTTTTAATCCAACCATAGATGCTGCTTTTATAGGAGAATAGAAGGCCTAGGCAAATGCCCAATTTGCCCCTTCATTACTTGCAGAATAAGTCACAGAAAAGACCAAGTCAAGCCGCAGAAAAACCCGCTCAAACGTCTGACCCATATATGTCAGACGTCTGTCCATGCTCTCGGATTACAATCCCTAACGGTCAGACGTCTGACCCAGATTGGTCAGACGTCTGTCCACACTCTCGGACTTCAGATCCCTGTAGGCACAGACGTCTGACCAAGCTCCCTCAGACGTCTGTGCTGAAGCAGAGCACACAACTGCTCTTCCTTGCCTTCTTTCTGCCGCTGCTCCATCTCCTCTAACGCCTAGCACATCCACGCCTCGTCTTCATCAACATATGTGATTTCATGTCACAAATCACAATACAGCAAAGCAGAGAACTTACCAGTTTGCTAAGCATCAACACAATAAAACGGAATTTTTGTAGAAATGTAACAGTTGTGTATTTGGTGGAATGCTGGGGCAATTATTTTTTTTTTTTTTTTTTGCATTGCTTTGTGGTCCATTTTTAGATACTTCTCCTGTAGAATTTGAATTTTTTTTTTAAGAAAAAAAATTTGGTCTGACGTTTTGGCATTAAATAATGTATTGAGACATTAAACATTGATGCATTTATCCATGGTTAATGTTACATGGCACAAGGGATATTGCATTAAAATTTTGATATAATTGGATGACCGTTTGATAAGCTCCCGCTTTGCATGGTCGTTGCTTTTTCAATATGGATACGTGGATTGCTCAATCATCGAGCCGGATGATCCGAAAAGATAATCAGATTGTTCGGTAATCGAGTACGGACAATGACCTAAGGCTGTAGATAGTCGGATTCATCTGGATGGAGCGATGGAAATAGATAAGTGTTGGAACATACTCGACATCGAATCAAATTGGCATTATCCATGTTCCTGGATTAGGTCGGTCTACTATAATTGAACTCGAATAAGCTTAGTTAACTAAACACACTCCTAATCGGCTTGGTTTGCATTCAAGTGAAAGGGTTGACTTATAAAAAGGTGTTATATTGGTATCATCATGATGCATTGGATTGGTGCAAAGTTTGGAATAATGCAAAATAACTTGATAGAAATTGGAAATAAGTTCAAGGGGATGGGTCGATTACACAATTAGATCAATATTGATCCAAACCCCCAGACCAGTATCGATCCGGAGAACGGGCGATTGGCGATTTGCTCTTGCTTTGCCGACTTGATCGTGCACGTTTTCCTGAATTTTTTTTTTTGCAATTTTGGATTGATCTAAGCCTATGTACAATTGTAAATAACAAGATCTTGGCGCTCATTTTAGGATCTTTTTAGCTTCCCTTCTCAGAGAATTTGTCATACTCAAATTTTAACTTCTTTTCTATGCACTTTTGTAATCCAAATAGTACTATATTGTAATTTAACGCTATAAATAATAGATTACCTTAGAGTGGTCATAGGTACATTGTAAAATCACTATAAATTCTTTGTGTTCTTTTCTCTTCACTATCCGTGTTCCGTAATTTGTGGATAATTTATGTTTATCCTCTGAATTAGATCTTTTGGGAAGTTAGGCTCATTTGACCAAAAACCAATCTTGCATTTTTGACGCATCAGGGAAGGGGACACCTCAATTAGAACTTCGGAAGCTTCGGAATCAGATTGGCAATGACTACGAAGAGAAGGGTCACTTTTCAAGCCGAAAGGAATGGATGAGATCAAGAGGCCTTCTTCAATGAAAATCCCTCTCTCTAATTGACGAGGGAGGACATAGATGAGGCGGTGAACCAGTTTCAAACTCACCTGGAACGTTAGGAAGATATGTTTAGGAGGCAAGAGGAAATGATGAGTAAGTTCCTTAATTAAATTAGACAGCAGGACAACCAGGATGTCGGGTTCAGGATGTTGGAATCCGGCTAGCAGAGCGATCGCCATAGCTCTTAACTCGGGTGGTGAAACCCCGACAGTTGCCTCAGAACCGTACCAACCTGGTTCAGGTAAGGGCTCTTCCCTAAGAAGCATTGTTGTATTTGTAGTTGCGGGAACGCGTGCTGATGGAACTCAAACTTGGAAACAGGAAATGAAATTGAAACTCAAGCACGCGATGGAAAGTTGGATAGGAAGGGGACAACAAATGCCCTTGTGAACAAGTTCGGTGGCTACCTGAACTTGGTCCCAGAAAGAGGATCCCTTAAGGGATCTGGGTAATTCTACCATGAACCCGACAAGTTTCTTAAAAAAATGATGTGAGGGTGATCGTGAGGCCTTTGAGGTTAATGCTGTAAGGACAGAGGACCATCAGGTTATGGAGTAGACAAGGAAAAGTGCAAAGTCAAGAGAAATCATGGATGAGCAAATAAAATCAAGAGATGAACAAAGTACAACTCATATGCAAGATTGAATGCAAGGCTGGAAAGAATATACATGGCCATCAGAGACTGCCTTTCGGTGAGAAGGCCGAAAGAAGGGAGTCCAGTGAACAGAGGAGCGCTTCCGGGAAATTACATTTGTTTCATGAAATAGTTGGGCGTGAAATAAAAGAATGTAAACACTTACAGGATGTCATCGAGGAGTAAGTGAGAAATGGAGAACTGCTACAGTATTTCCAAAACAGCGACACGACAACAGAACATGAGCAACAGTTAGTCACACGGGAAAGGAGTGGGCCTGACTCGCTTGGCGACATTATCATTAACTGATATTTTGAATTGAACTAAAAATAGCTAAGCCTCCCATCCATGTATGAGACCCGACAAGATCCATGGGCATGCTCTTAAATGACAATGAACTATCACATTTGATTTTGCTTTTAATGAATCTGCAACAAATGGCTAATTCACTCACTCTTGGACCCGACCCGGCGAGGCTCCCAGGAAAGATCTAAGATGGCGATGAACCACTGGTTTCTTTCAAGGTAACAATGTTGTACTCTAATAATATTATCTAGCAAGTAGATTGGTGCTCGTTAGATATGAAATTGGAAATTTTATTTTAAAAATCTAACAATATATTGAATTTCCATGTGTGGCTGACGCATGGAAAGACATATACAGTTATGTCAAGAAGTTGGCAAGGCCGTCTTCTTGGGATTGTCAAGTACGAATGGTGCTTGGCAAGGGTTGAGCGACTCCAAACATAGGTACGTTCAATCGGGATCACCAAGTATTGTTGATGCTCGGTAAAAACCTGACGTGGTTAACGATCGCCGAGTATGGTTGATGCTTGGAACAACCCGTTGTAGTTAGGGATTGTCAAGTATGGTTGATGCTCGGTAAGAGGCCGACATAGCTATAGAAACTGATGCTTGATAAGAACACGAAGAGGTTACGATCATCAAGTTTAGATTACGCTTGGCATGGAGAAATTAAGACCGTCAAGCGTGGATAACGCTTAGCACAGAAGGATACGAATAACCAAGTGTGGATGAAGCTTGGCTTGGGAAGGCTATTTATCGTCAAGTATGTGTTATTGTCGGCAGGGCCCGGGTGAGGCTACAGACCATCAAGTATAGATAATGCTTGGTAAGAACATACTAAGGCTACAAGTCATCAAGTGTGGATTACACTTAGCATTAAAGAACTTGGATCGTTGGGTGCGGATTACACCTAACATGTGGAAATTAGGTCACTAATTCTTAGCACTAAAAATAACCAAGGTAGATCAAGAATAAAAATCGAGGTGAGAGTGTTAGGGATTGCGGAATGGATCGTTAAGGCAAAACAAAAACTAGATGGGGGTGAATAGTGTTTTTGAGAATTTAAACAAAATCTGAAGTTTATGTGAACTACTATATGAATCAAACACCACAGAGACAATCACAGACACAAAATTAAACACAAACACAAATATAATCAAATGTAAAGTGCAGAAAAGGAAAGAACACACCGGATTTTATACTGGTTCGGATTGTTCCTACGTCCAGTCTTACGCAACGCTGGATTGCACAGAGTTTTATTACTATATCAATAGTCAATTACAACTTCCTTGATTTCACGACTACAAGGGATACCACTGATTCCAACCTCCTTGATTGCACGACTACAAGGGATACCACCGATTACCCATCCTTAATTTTACGGCTATAAGGGATACCACCGATTACTTACACAATCAAACAATTACAAATAGCCCTATAACTCTTCAGTAGCACTTGATTCAGAGAGTAATGAGTAGAGAGTGTAGAGAGAAGAAGATTAATTAAAACAAAATTGAATTCGGTAGAGTGTAGGTGTAGAAATCATAAAAATTATGAAGAATAATGGTGTAATGAAAGGGAATGGAGATGGAGAAGAAGAAGTCATAAAAAAATCGAAATCAGCCCCTTTTTATAGTGCGTGAAGGGTTGGAACGTCTTAGAACCATCACAAATAATGAAAAGACACTTCCTTTCAATTTTGAAAAAATGACAGTTATATGTCGATATGTATATATATGTATGTCGACATATACATGTACAAAATTGGAATTTGAACATTTTTCAAATGTTTTGATATATATATATATACATATATATATAATTCTGGAAATTCTTGAATTAAAATATAGTGTTATAAATAAATATTATAAAGTAGAAAATCATATGAAAACATAAATATAAATTATATAAACATATTTATAAAATTATAGAGTTTAAAACTATATAAATATAAAGTATATAAAATATATAAAACTTATAAAGTATAAACTTATAAAACTTAAATTTAAATCAAATAAAAATAGAAAGTAAAATAGAGAAGAAAGAGATTGAAGATAGAATTTGAACCTGGAGAGCTATTCAGAGTAGTACATAATCTAGACTCCATAATTATATTTATCTTGAAATCTTGAATATTCAGTATCTTTGAATTCTGAATCTCTAACATCTTTAAACTGTACAGTCTTCAGTAATAATTCCTGTATATAAATCATGCATATGCGTACATATATATATGTATATATATATGTGTATATATATACACTAGACAAAAGTGTTAGTATATATTTTATAATCAATTAATATTGAAATAAGGTTGTTGTCATCAAAACTCCATTCTCCAACAATCTCCCCCTTTTTTATTATAATAACCTAGTTTATAAAATATCATATCTGTATATACCTCTTGACGATGATCCTTCAAATACTCCCCCTGTCTATATGAATCCTATAAACTATGTCTACATTTTATAATTTCTCCCCCTTTGGCATTATCAAAAAAAAATTCTTAAACTACTCCCCCTAAATTGTATAACTATCTAAATAAAATCTATAAGAAACTAAGTAACTACTAATTCAAAGTAGAATAATACTCCCCCTTAATCTATATAATCTTATAATAGTTATTCCTAACATTATGATTATCAAATACAAACCAATCCAAGTATTATATTTACATTTGTTAAATGTCATATATACAAACCAAATCAAATCAAAGCACACCTCACCACATGTCTTAATATATACAAGTCTGAAGTCGTAAATTTCAAATTCCAAACAAATCAACCATACCAATCAGTTAAATGTTTCTTGGGACTTCAACCCAACCGTCTTCTCCAAAGATTGGATCCTTCTTGATGACTTCCCAATCCTCATCTTCTTTAGTTGGTGGAGCCTTTGCGAGATTATTATCTTCATCTCTGAAAAGAGAAGTGATTAGCCATTGAATTGCATTAAAATGTTTCTATAACGACCCATATTTTTACGGTATTATAAATAATTTACCATTTGAATAATGTTTGGTAATTTAAATTGATCAGAATTAAATAATATTGAATATTTAATTAATATAAATAATAGAACAATATATTTAAATTCCGAAATAGTCGGAAATAGTGGAATTCACAATATTGTGTGAATTGGATCATATATAATATATAATTCAATTTATAGTTGAATTATATTAACGAATATATTTTTTTAACGAAGTTAGAACGCATAATTATATTATAATTAAAATCAAGCTCGAAATGGCGCTGCAGTTCATAATTTGGCGATTCAAACTTCAATTTAATATACAAAATCCATTTTAAATCGGATTTCTGAGAAACAAGAAACGTTTGGAGCTGGTGAAGTATATTTTTCTAATGGAAGAGAAAAATTGGGATTTCGTCGTGTAGATTGTAAGTTGTGTCCAAATCAAATTTTTGAAAAGTCGCTATGGAATTCCTTTATAATATATAACGGTATATTTACATTATAAATGGATTTTCAATATAAATTGAATACTGATTTAACCCGGATTTTTGAAATATCGAGTTATAAATCCCAATATGTATATTTTGGAGCTGTATGATATTCTATGTGAATATATATGATAATATTAATTTATTAATATTAAATTTAATTATTTTTAAATATATTAATATTTAAATGGGTTATTTAGAGCTTTAAAAATAACCAGTTTTGCAAACGATCTTCGTTTTCGACGAAACTATTTTTGTTGGATCCGGTATATTAAATTACTATAGATTTCAATTTTCGTGATTTTTGAAATCAGTTTATGGCCGTACGGATTTTTAATGTGAAAAACAGTCGATAATTTGACCTTTAAAAATACGCTATGTGAGCAAACGGAGTCCGAATTCGACGAAACCAGTTTCGTTGGGTCCGTAATGTCGAATTGTATCTGCATGACCATTTTCATGATTTTTGGATGTTGTAAGTGATCATAGGAATTTTTAAAGTGATAAATCGAGTTAATTATCGAATATAAATATATATAAAAATATGTATGAAGCTTCCTGAGCAAGCCAATCCACCCTATAAATACAATAAAATTCCCCTAACCCTAGAGATTTCATTTCTCTGGTCAAATTAATTTCTGCCGTGCTCATTTCTCACACAACAAAAAATGGTTAGGGAAAATAAAATCAAAAGAAATACAAATAAATTTCTAGAATTATCAAAACAAATATCTTTGAATTCCTCTTTCATCTCTCTTCAGTCCAATATAGATTACGTTGAACTCGATTTCATTTTCTGGCTTGCGACTTGGAGGCAGCGGAACTAGGGTTTCGATTCCTGCTCGATCTGTGCAACGCTGGGACTCGGGGTTAGTGGAAATGGCTTGCTCGGTAGGAGGAGCACCTGGAGTTGGATTTTTGTAAGGTGCGATGCGTATTTTTGTGGTGAGACATCATGCTGTCGCAACCGAGGGTACCAGGTTGGTGTAACGACCCGGGGAATTTGCGATCCTGGATATCGGCATACAACACTATGTCGACTACTCAAGCATCGAAAACACCGGATTGTCCATGGAAGAAATTAGAGGGTGAGGATAGATAAGATAGAAATTTAGAATAGAAGAAGAAGAAGAACATACAACATCAGAGTAACACGAATCTCATAGCGGAACGAACAACATATAATAGATAACATATCTTTGAAATAAAATCAGTATATGTATACAATAACATTATCAGAGTACAACACTTACAACACAAAGGAATAAACAATAACTATATAATCTTGAAGCCTCCTGCTCCAAGCTCTCCAAGTATATCTGTAAAATCCTGACTACTTGACTGCTCGTACAAAATTGGGCACCCAAGAGTTTAGGGAAAACAAAACAAAACAAACTCCGGGTCAGTCATGGGACTGGTGTGAGTAAAAAAATTTAAAAACAGTTTGAGAAATAAAATGATATCTCATAATACCACGCTGTATAACGGAACGGGTTTTTCCCTTATGAGAATCCAAAACATTTGATTTAACTTTCAAATCATTTTGAAAGAAATGATAATCTTTATGTCAAAACTTATTAATATTATAATAGTGTCTATTAACCACAATATAATAATCATCTAGCATAACGCTTTCATCTCACGTTCTACATATATAGTATACAATCAAAACCGCGAGCACTTATTGGGTAATGGGTTTCCAACTATGACAAGGTATGGAACCACCTTCCGATAGTGTACCTCTAGAGAGGAATACACTGGGTTCAACAAGAACATCTTGCAACCCGACTACACATGACCGACCACTCATTTCGCTTGAGTGTATCGAATGTATATCACCAACGGTTGGGATCAACAACCATTTCCCGAATGGGACAACATCGACAATAGATTATAGAATGAAATGAATATCTCTAGATAGGTGATAATACACCCTAATTGGCAGCCAACCACTTAGCCATGCTGCCTGCCCGATTTTTGTCATTTCCCGGTTGTGAGGCTAGAGGCCACCCTTATCTCTGACAGATCACACAATTATTCACTTTGAATGTCACATCGTCATACCCGCCAAATCACAAATTGATTTCCCCAAAAATACAATCGGTATACAGCTAAGAGAAACGAATTCCTCCGCCACCAAACGTACATACGTTTGAAGAGATCAACTTATGCGATCTATTGAATATACTCTGTCAGACATTCTTCCATACAGGTCGTCCTGGGACTGGACAGACCGAAGGCACTATTCTGTAAATAGGACAACCCTTGCATAACTCCGTCTTCAATTTTGTTCATCATATTTGATCGCAACGCTAACACCCATACAGAGTGCTTTTCAGGTCATGAATCTGATCCCGGTCTCTCCGTATTTCTTCTTTATGAATTTCAAAATAAAAATCACCTTGATCTTCTCCTTCGAAAACTCTACACTTCCATCGCCGATTTAAACAACTCGAGATCCCTTTTGCCTCTTTCGTCGAACAAGCCAAGGCCCGACTACAGGAAGTCCCACGACAATTTTTTTCCATCGAACTACTTAAATCTTTGCGTACGAGTGTTATTTCCCGTCCTGAATCCAAAAATAACATCAAACTCAACATCGATGCTTATACTAGAAGAAATCATGAACCCTAGTTTCCTGTACAAACTCAACACCCGCGAATTTCGTGTTCGAACTGCTGGAAACCCACATTGATGTGAAGAGGAGCTCTCAAGGATCCCAGTACATGTATTTCATGATTTATAAAATATTGTATGATTTTCTAAAAATCTTTGAAATGATAATTTCTTGCGTTTTATTTTTTCAGTAGTGGAGGCGCATTGTTTGACTGTGGGAGGATTTAATTAGGGTTAGAATAGTTATAAGGGTATTTATTGGAAATTTAAATATTTTATTTTATTTTTAATTGATTATTTTATTCAGTTTTAATCAATTGCTAATCGTATTCGTCCTCCAAAATTCCTGTGATCACATACGATACCCAAAAATCACGAAACTGGACATATAACTAGATTCGACGTTATAGACCCAAAGAAACTGGTTTCGTCGAATTCCGACTCCATTTGCTCATACATCGTATTTTTAAAGGTGAATATACTGACTGTTTTTCACATTAAAAATCCGTACGACCACATACTGACTCTAAAAATCATGAAAATTGAAATCCAGCAATAATTTAATATTGCGGATCCAACAAAATTTGTTTCATCGATAACGAAGGTCGTTTGCAAAACTGGCTATTTTTAGAGCTATAAATAAACCATTTTATATATTAATATATTTAAAAATAATTAAATTTAATATTTATAAATAAATATTATCGTATATATTCACAATAGAATATCATACAGCTCCAGAATAAATATATATGGATTTACAACTCGATATTTCATCATCCGAGTTATATCGATATTAGATTTATATTTAAATCCTTTTATAAATCGTTATAAATTATAAAGGAATTCCATAGCTACTTTTCGAAAATTTGATTTGGGCACAAATCAAAATCTACATAATGAAATCCCGATTTTTCTCTTCCATTAGAAAAATATACTTCATCGGCTCTGAATGTTTCTTGTTTCACAGAAATCCGATTTAGGACGGACCCTGTATATTCAGTTGAAGTTCAAATTGCCAAATAACGAACAGCAGTGCCATTATGGGCTCGATTATAATTATAATATAATTATACGTTCAAACTGTCGTTATTTAAATATATTCGTTATTATAATTCAACTCTAAACTGAATTATATATTTTGAATTGTCTAGTTCACATTATATTGTCAATTCACTATTTCCGACTATTTCGGAATTTAATATATTACTCTATTATTTATATAAATTAAATATTCAATATTATTTAATTAAACGACCATATAAATCTCTAAACCATTATTTAAATAATCAGATAAATTAATTATTATACCGCTGGAAATACGGGTCGTTACATTCTTCCCCCCCTTAAAATAATTTCGTCCTCGAAATTGCTAAGATAGAAAATAAACCCTAATAACTGGGTTAAAATTACTTGTTTACTTCTTAACTCAAGTTTCATTAAACCAATTAATTTCAATTAAATATTAATAATTTTTTGTCAATGAAAATTTTCAAAAATCCTGAAAATTTTCTAACATTTGAAATTTTCGAAAAATTTCGCCAGCACCTCCTTTGTACTGGTCAATCGGTACAACTACAACTCGCCTCTCTAGACCATCTCCCAGCCAAAAGAAAATCGAAATGCCAAGCGACATGCCAAACAGGCTCATAAATCTCATGCTTATACCAAAAATAAACTTGTACCTTTTTGTCGGGCATATCAACTCTATCACTTTCACCTGTTATCAATTCAACATATACCAATGTCATCTCAACCAATTTCCAATCAACATCTGTTCAACACAGCTATTCGCTTATATCCAAATCAAATTTCATTTGGAACTCAAGTTCTATCCTTAATCCCAAATTCTTAACTCATCAACCCAATATCGTTTCAAATTCCTATCTCATAAATCCAATTTGTTTCGATACCATTCTAAACCAATCCAATTCCAATTACCACTTAACTGACATTATTTCAATCCCAATTTGCTTTTACAAATTCTAATTTAATTTGTTTTCAAATCAAACAATTCTTTCCTGAGAGTTTTAAACCACTTAGTTTTTTTTCTAAATTCAAATACTTCTTTTCGAAATTCCAACCAACTTGCTTTTCTCAAACAATTCAAAAACAAAATCCTTAGAGTAATCTGTCACTTAACAACTCGAAATGAACACTGATGATGCAGCTGTCATCATCAGAATTTATTTTCCAGTGATCAAAGTGAGTTTAATACTATATCACTTTTAAAACCATTTCTAAACACTTCCATTTTGAAATACCATTCACAGTGCTTGTAAACAATTTAAAATCTCCCAGGATTTTAAAATTCTCTTATACTTAATCCAATTTCATTAACAAACACTTTTCCTGTTTTCAGAATTTTAATTCCAATTCTGATTTAAATTCAGACTTAATCCATTTGATTTCGTATACCACTTATATGAATTCCAATTGGTTATTTACATAACCTTTTTCAATTATAATCTTATCTGATTATAATAACAACCAATATATCCAATATACTATATTAATTCCAATATATATATATATATCTTCTCTATATCAAAATATACTTTGGGTAAACTTATTTTCATTTACCCTCTTTTCAAAACATATCGTGTCGACCCATCGTATTCGAGTGTTTAGAAATTCCTACCGATATAGTGGATCAAACTGATCGACCAGAACTCATAAACAACTCAACCAACAAAGCTCCACAATACAAAATCATTTTATATTGAATAACAAATACGTTCACTTGTATATATACACTCAACTCAATCTAGGGAATCACTAACCCCATCTCTACTAAGTCAGTCCACAGAGCCAAGGTAATTACTTAACCTTCAGCTCTGACACCACTGTAACGACCTGGGGAATTTGCGATCTTGGATATCGGCATACAACACTATGTCGACTATTCAAGCATCGAAAACACCGGATAGTCCATTGACTAAATTAGAGGGTGAGGATAGATAAGATAGAAACTTAGAATAGAAGAAGAAGAAGAACATACAACATCAGAGTAACACGAATCTCATAGCGGAACGAACAACATATAATAGATAACATATCTTTGAAATAAAATCAGTATATGTATACAACAACATTATCAGAGTACAACACTTACAACACAGCGGAATAAACAATAGCTATATAATCCTGAAGCCTCCTGCTCCAAGCTCTCGAAGTATACCTGTAAAATCCTGACTACTTGACTGCCCGTACAAAATTGGGCACCCAAGAGTTTAGGGAAAACAAAACAAAACCAACTTCGGGTCAGTCATGGGATTGGTGCGAGTAAAATAATTTAAAAAGAGTTTGAGAAATAAAACGATATCTCATAAGACCACGCCATATAACGGAACGGGTTTTTCCCTTATGAGAATGCAAAACATTTGATTTAACTTTCAAATCATTTTGAAAGAAACGGTAATCTTTATATCAAAACTCATTGATATTATAATAGTGTCTATTAACCACAATATAATAATCATCTAGCAGAACGCTTTCATCTCACGTTCTGCATATATAGTATACAATCAAAACCGCGAGCACTTATTGGGTAATGGATTTCCAACTATGACAAGGTATGGAACCACCTTCCGATAGTGTACCTCGAGAAAGGAATACACTGGGTTCAACAAGAACATCTTGCAACCCGGCCACACATGACCGACCACTCATTTTGCTTGAGTGTATCGAATGTATATCACCAACGGTTGGGATCAGCAACTATTTCCTGAATGGGACAACATCGAAAATAGATTATAGAATGAAATGAATATCTCTAGATAGGTGATAATACAACCTAATTGGCAGCCAACCACTTAGCCATGTTGCCGGCCCGATTTTTGTCATTTCCCGGTTGTGAGGCTAGAGGCCACGCTTATCTCTGACAGATCACACAATTATTCACTTTGAATGCCACATCGGCATATCCGCCAAATCACAAATTGATTTCCCCAAAAATACAATGGGTATACAGCTAAGAGAAACGAATTCCTCCGCCACCAAACATACATACGTTTAAAGAGATCAACTTATGCGATCTATTGAAGATACTCCGTCAGACATTCTTCCACACAGGTCGTCCTGGGACTGGACAGACCGAAGGCACTATTCTGTAAACAGGACAGCCCTTGAATAACTCCGTCTTCAATTTTCTTCATCATATTTGATCGCAACGCTAACGCCCATACAAAGTGGTTTTCAGGTCATGAATCTGACCCCAGTCTCTCAGTATTTCTTCTTTATGAATTTCAAAATTAAAATCACCTTGATCTTCTCCTTCGAAAACTCTACACTTCCATCGCCGATTTAAACAACTTAAGATCCCTTTTGCCTCTTGCGTCGAACAATCCAACGCCCGACTACAGGAAGTCCCACGACATTTTTTTCCCATCGAACTACTTAAATCTTTGCGTACAACCCGAATCTAAAAATAACATCAAACCCAACCATCGAAGCTTATACTAGAAGAAATAATGAACCCTAGTTTCCTGTACAAACTCGACACCCGCAATTTTCGTGTTCGAATTGCTGGAAACCCACATCGATGTGAAGAGGAGCTCTCAAGGATCCCAAATATATGTATTTCATGATTTATAAAATATTGTATGATTTTCTAAAAATCTTTGAAATGAGAATTTCTTGCGTTTTAATTTTTCAGCAGTAGAGGCGCATTGTTTGACTGTGGGAGGATTTAATTAGGGTTACAATAGTTGTAAGGGTATTTATTGGAAATTTAAATATTTTATTTTATTTTTAATTGATTATTTTATTCAGTTTTAATCAATCGCTAATCGTATTCATCCTCTAAAATTCCTGTGATCACATACGATACCCAAAAATCACAAAACTAGACATACAACTAGAGTTCGACGTTATGGAACCAACGAAACTGGTTTCGTCGAATTCCGACTCCGTTTGCTCACACATCGTATTTTTAAAGGTGAAAACCGTTTTTCACATTAAAAATCCGTACGGCCACATACTGACTCTAAAAATCACGAAAATTGAAATCTAGCAATAATTTAATATTGCGGATCCAAAAAAATTAGTTTCATCGAAAACGAAGGTCGTTTGCAAAACTGGCTATTTTTAAAGCTCTAAATAAACCCTTTTAAATATTAATATATTTAAAAATAATTAAATTTAATATTTATAAATAAATATTATCGTATATATTCAAAATAGAATATCATGCAGCTCCAGAATAAATATTTATGGATTTACAACTCGATATTTCATCATCCGAGTTATATCGATATTCGATTTATATTTAAATCTTTTTATAAATCGTTATAAATTATAAAGGAATTCCATAGCGACTTTTCAAAAATTTTATTTGGGCATAAATCAAAATCTACACAATGAAATCCTAGTTTTTCTCTTCTATTAGAAAAATATACTACACCGGCTCTGAACGTTTCTTGTTTCACAGAAATCTGATTTAAGACGGACCCTGTATATTCAGTTGAAGTTTAAATCGCCAAATAATGAACTGCAGCGGCATTACGGGCTCGATTATAATATAATTATACGTTCAAACTGTCGTTATTTAAATATATTCATTATTATAATTCCACTCTAAACTGAATTATATATTTTGAATTGTCCAGTTCACATTATATTGTCAATTCATTATTTCCGACTATTTCGGAATTTAATATATTATTCTATTATTTATATAAATTAAATATTCAATATTATTTAATTAAACGACCATATAAATCTCTAAACCATTATTTAAATAATTAAATAAATTAATTATTATACCGCTGGAAATACGGGTCGTTATAGTTGGAATCAAGGGAGATAACTCGAGTATCTCGAAATTAGGATGGCGTGGTGCAGATTTGGGTGAGGAGTAGTATGGTATTTTTATTTTGATTGTTAATGTTGAGATGGAAGAACGAGAGGAGCTAAATGGTGCGGAAAGGCCTTCAGTTTGGAGCAGTGTGATTTTCACTAATTGGGGAAGAAGTACATACTGGTCTGGGTTTTCTTTAGGGTGCGAGTGGGCCAATAGTAGAATGGTGAGGCCCAATAATCAAGTTTTATTTAAATTAAAACTATTTAAAGACTGTCTAACTTGTAAATGTTATATCTGGGTCATACGATATCAGAAATTCGAACGGTCAGATCCGTTGGGATCGTGTGGATGGTGGCTTCATAATGGAACTGACTGGGAATGAATTGGAGCTCATTAAAAATTATAGCAAAATAAATTGTCTGTCAGAATCAACCAAAAGTTATTGTTATTTAACGATGATCGTACAAGGTGAGTAAATCTCACTAACTCTGCTCATTTTATATTTTCGTAACATATTTTTAGAACTGATAAATATTGGTTGATTGTTGTGTGTTGATTGGTTGGTTGAACTGTTAATTGATTGGTTGATCGTTAATTAAACATTGATTCTGTTTATCAGAATATTTCATATTGAAATGAAAGTGATGTTAATTATATTGTTTAACATCTGTGGATGTAGGGAAACATGTTGGAGGGATCCAACTGAATTCCTCAATATTTATAACACTGTTTGTTTTCATGTATTCTGATATATGATGTGGTATATAATCTGTTATTGATTATGTATGTTGGATGATGATTAATTCTTTTGATTAGGTAGTTTAATGGGTCCGTTTGGCACAGATCCCTATTAAGTTTCAAAATTAGGCTCAGGTCCGGTCATAAACTTATTGTAAATTAGGTCCCTATTTTTCTATTTAGAAAAATTGCATACATTTATGCAAAAATTCATTAACCTTAGTTCAACTTTATTTGCATACATGTATGCAACAATTCAGAATATTTGCATACATGTATGCAAATATTCGTTCAGAATAGTTGCATACATGTATGCAAAAATTCAAAATATTTGCATACATGTATGCAAATATTCGTTCAGAATAGTTGCATACATGTATGCAAAAATTTAGAATATTTGCATACATGTATGCAAATATTCATCAGAATAGTTGCATACATGTATGCATAAATTCAAAATATTTGCTTACATGTATGCAAATATTCGTTCAGAATAGTTGCATACATATATGCAACTATTTTGAATTTTTGCATACATGTATGCAACTATTTGATCAGAATATTTGCATACATGTATGCAAAAATTCAAAATATTTGCATACATATGTGCAAATATTCATTCAGAATATTTGCATACATGTATGCAAATATTATGAATAACACGTAAAAATGAAAACAGGGACTAAATTTATAATAAGTTTATGACCGGATGTGAGCCTAATTTTGAAACTTAATAGGGATGTGACACTAATTTTCACTAGTTTAATATCGTAAGTGATTCTAGAATGTATAAAAGGGAAATTTCAAATGTATATTGAAAATAAAATATTTATAAAATCAAAGAATTTTGTAAAAGGAATATTTATTTTGAAAATAAATAGAATTATAAAAGGAATATTTATTTAGAAAATAAATAGAATTATAGAAAGGAATATTTATTTGGAGAATAAGTAGAATTATACAAAGGAATTTCAAAGTGGATATGAAATTCAAGAATTTTATAAAATCAATGGATTTTATAAAAAGAACTGATTGGAAAACAAATGAAAGTGAAATAGTAATATCTGGAAACAAATAGAATTGGAAAAGGAAATATTTATATGATATAAATAGGATATTATGAAAGGAATATTTATAGGATATAAATAGGATGTTATAAAAGAAAGTATCTGTAAAATGAATAGAATTTTATTAAAGAAAATAAGTGAAAAATAAATATTAAATGGAAATCTATTTTAACAGATAAATGGAAAAGATTAATTTAAAGTAGAAATAAATAGAAATCTGTTCTAACAGATAAATTAGAGAGGATTAATTTATAAATAATGTTTTATAAATTAAGTAAATTATTTATCATTTGATAGATGGAATATATAAGTCTGAAGTTATATATAGAAGTAAAAATCAGTTTTAACACCGATATTTGAGATTGAAATAGAATGTAGCAATTATAAAGTGAAAGTTTTAAATGAGATTTAAGTGTTAGAAATAAAAAGGAGGATAATTCTACACATAGAAGTGTAAATGGAATTTGGAAATGGAATATTATTTTTAAATATGAAATCAAACTGAATTGATATATATATATATATATATATATATATATATATAAGAAATATTATTCACATTCGGTGTTAATAATGGATTAAAATAGTTATTTTATAAATTAAAACAATATAAAGAAAAATTGGGTTTTGAAATAGAAATTCAAATGGGAATTTGAATAAGATAGGAATTAGGGTGAAGAAATTATTAATTATTGGAAATATAGTTAATTGATTAGAATTAATCAATTAGAGTTAGTCGTATAGAGTTAATTGAATAGAGTAAATCTAATAGAGTTAATCGAATAGAGTAAATCGAATTAGAGTTAATCAAATATTAGTTATTGGAATAGAGTTAGTCGAATAATAGTTATTCGAAAGGAGATTATCGAATATAGTTTATTTGAATGAGAGTTATCGAATATAGTTTATTCGAAGAGGGATTATCGAATATAGTTATTCGAAAGAGAATTATCGAATATAGATTATTCGAGAGAGAATTATACATTGGAATTCGACTATATCGAATGAAGGAAAGTATTATTTACTTTCTGGTTTTTAAATCAAAATTTATTTATTTAATCATTTATTTATTTATTCAAATTAAGAAATAAAAGTTATATTAAATTTATTATATTTCGGAAGCATGGGATTATAACACTATTGTTATAATCAAATGATTTTTGTAAAAGAAATGGATTCGTAAATAGAATCCGAGAGTCATGTAAGGAAGTTTGTTGAAGATTTAAAATGTGAACTTTGTCTATTTCGAGGTTAGAATTATTGTTCAGTTAAGGTCTGAGAGGTAGTTATACCCCAACTTTATTGACTCCATTTTTAACTAAGGAATGGTTAAGGTTCGATAGCGAAGGTTGGTTCAGTGAATTTAGTTAATGAGTGTAATGTTTTGAGTTGGCATAGTGATGTTTTAATTAAACATCTGTTTAAATCCAATGAAGGAGTTTTGGAAATGTTTTCCAAATAAGAATCAGAAATGTTTTCTAATATAGAAAATAAGAAATGAGAGTAAATATGGAAATGTTTTCCAATGATTAATAACGTATATTTTCTAAATATAGAAAATAAGAATTTACGAATATATGGGAACGGGAATAGGGAAATGAATAATAGAATGACAAATTAAATTAAAGGGGATCAATGTTGACTGATGATTTGCTCGGTAAGATTTCCATTTGGAAATACCCCGTTGTTTGTATACATGTTTTCCTTTGATAGTTAAATCATCGACTATCAAAGTTTTTTACCATTTCCGTTGTCAATACGGAGAGACCGGGATCAGATTCATTTTCTGAAAACCACTCTGTATGGGCATTAGCGTTGCGAATTAAATATAATGAAGATAATTGAAGACAGAGTTTGTGCAAGGGCTGTTCTGTTTACAGGATAGTGCCTTTGGTTTGTCCAGACCCAGGACAACGTGTCTGGACGAATGTCTGACAGAGTATATGTAATGGATCACGTAAGTTGATCGCTTCAAACGTATCCATGTTCGGTGGCAGAGGAATTCGTTTCTCTTACCTTTATACCCGTGGTATTTTTGTGGAAACCAATTTGTGATTTGGCAAGTGTGATGATGTGGCATTCAAAGTAAATGGAGATGTGATATATCAAAAGATATGTTATGACCTCAAGCCTCATCACCCAGGAAATGACAAAAATTGGGCAGACAGCATGGCTATGTGGGTCGCTCCCATTAGGGTGTATTGTCACCATCTAGAGAATATCCATATTTGTTACTTCTTTTTGCTTCTGTATCTCCCGGGAAGGTTATGTTGCTAGCAACCCTAGGTGACAATATATTCGATCCACTCAAGAGAAATGAGTGGTTGGTCATGTGTGGCCGGTTGCATGACGTTCTTGTTGAACCCAGTGTATTCCTCTCTAGAGATACACTATCGACAGGTGGTTCCATACCTTGTCATAATCGGAATCCAATCTCCGATAAGCGCCTGTGGTTTTGATTGTATGCTATACATATGTGGAGCGTGAGATGCAAGCGTTCTGCTTGATTGTTAATTATTTATGATTAGACATTAATATAATATCAGAAAAGTATTGATTTTGAAAATATTTTGGGTTATCGTAAGGTAAAAACCATCCGTGCTTATGTGTGGATCGATCTTACGATTATCATTTCTTTTGAAAATGATATCTAAAAGTTAAACCAAATGGTTGGAGTTTACTCACACCAGTCCCATGACTTACCCAGAGTTTATTTTGTTTTGTTTTCCGTGAACTCTTGGGTGCCCAAAATTTGTACGGGCAGTCAAGTAGTCGGGATTTACAGATACACTAGATGGAGCTTGGAGCAGGACGCTTCAGCAGCATTTTATAGCTATTGTTTATTTCCGCTGTGATGTAGGTGTTGTACACTAATTTACAAATACATATTTGTGTTTCAATTTTATTTTGTATACTATATTTTATTCGTTCCGCCGTGAGATTCCTGTTACTCTGATGTGGTTGTGTTCTTCTTCTTCTTCTTCTATTCTAATAGTTCTACCTTATCTGTTCTCACCGTCTAACTTCTTTCTATTAACTATCCGGTATTTTCGATGTATGAATGGTCGACATGGGTATTTGTGTCGATTTTTGGAGTCGAAAGCCCCCGGGTTGTTACAATGGTATCAGAGCTGAAGGTTAAGTGATTACCTTGGCTCTGTGGCGTAACTCGATAGAGATGGGGTTAGTAATACCCTAGATTGAGTTTAAGTGCATATATACGAGTGAATGTATTTATGATTTGATATAAAATGATTTTATATGTGGAGATTTATTGGTTGAGTTGTTTATAAGTTTCGGTCGATCAGTTTGGACCACTATATCGGTAGCGGTTTCTAAACACTCAAATACAATGAACCGACACAGTATGTTTTGAAAAGAGGGCGAATGGAATAATTTACCCAAATTATATTTTGATATAAAAGATTGTTATTGAAATGATTATAATATATTGGATGTGTTGGTTGTTATTATAATCAAGGTTATAATTGAAATGGTTATGTAAATAACCAATCAGAATTCATATAAGTAAAGTATATGGAATCAGATGAATTAAATCTGAAGTTAAGATCAGAATTGAAATTAAAACCCTAGAAAGTTGGAAATGCATTTGTAAATGAATTTGGATTAAAAATATGGGAATTTTAAAATCCTGGGAGATTTTAAATTGCTTTACAAGCATTGAGAAGGATATTTTGAAATTATTTCAAAATAGAAATGATTAAGAAATGGTTTTGAAAAGTGATATAGTACTGAACTCACTTTGATAGCTGGGAATTAATTTTGATGATGCTGGCCACATCATCAGTGTTCATTTTCGAGTTCTAAGTGATAGATTACTACCAAGATATTGTTTTTGAATTGTTTGAGGAAACAAGTTGTTTTGGTTTCAAAAAAAAGATATTTGGTTTTAGAAAAGCTAAGTTCTTTAAAAATTCCCAGGGAAAGATTGTTTGACTTAAAACCAAAATTGAAATTTGTGGAAATAAATTGAAATTGAATTAAACCCAGTTAAGTGGTAATTGAAATTGAATTAAACCCAGTTAAGTGGTAATTGAAATTGAAATAGAAAATATCGAATGAAAATTGGATTAGTGATATAGGAGTCTGAAATGCTGTTGGGTTGGTGAGTTAAGCGTTTGGAATCACGGATGGAACCCGAGATTGAAATAGAATTTGACTTGGGTATGAGCGAATAGCTATGTTGAGGATAAATTGATCGAAGTTGATTGAAATGATATTGGTATATGCAGAATTGGTGACAGATGGAAACGATATAATGATATGCCCGACAAAAGGTACATCTTTACTTTTATATGGGTATGAGATTTATGAGCCTGTTTGGCAAGCCGCTTTGCTGTTTGATTTTCTTTTGGGTTCGAGAAGACCTAGAGAGGTGAGTTGTAGTTATACCGATTGAGCCGTACAAAGCAGGTGCTGGCGAAATTTTTCAGAAATTTAGGGTGTTAGAATTTTTTTTAGAATTTTTGGAAATTTTCGTTAATAATAATTAATTAGTATTTTAATTGAAATTAATTGGTACAGTGAAACTGAAGTTAAGAATAAAAAAAAGTTTTAACCCAGTTAATACGGTTGTTTTCTACCTTAGCAATTTCGAGAACGAAATTATTTTAAGGAGGGAAGAATGTAACAACCCGTATTTTTATGGTATTATAAATAATTTATTATTTGAATAATGGTTTGGTAATTTAAATTGATAAGAATTAAATAATATTGAATATTTAATTAATATAAATAGTAGAACAATATATTTAAATTTCGAAATAGTCGGAAATAGTGGAATTCACAATATTGTGTGAATTGGATCATATATAATATATAATTCAGTTTAGAGTTGAATTATAATAACGAATATATTATTTTAACGAAATTTGAACGTATAATTATATTATAATCAAAATCGAGCTCGAAATGGAGCTGTAGTTCATAATTTGGCGATTCGAACTTCAAGTGAGTATACAAAATCCATTTTAAATCGGATTTTTGTGAAACAACAAACGTTCGGAGCTGGTGAAGTATATTTTTCTAATAGAAGAGAAAAATCAGGATTTCATCGTGTAGATTGTGTCCAAATCAAATTTTTGAAAAGTCGCTATGGAATTCCTTTATAATTTATAACGATTTATTTATATTATAAATGGATTTTCAATTTAAATTGAATACTGATTTAACCCGGATTTTTGAAATATCGAGTTATACATCCCAATATGCATATTTTGGAGCTGTATGATATTCTATGTGAATATATACGATAATATTAATTTATTAATATTGAATTTAATTATTTTTAAATATATTAATATTTAAATGGGTTATTTAGAGCTTTAAAAATAGCTTGTTTTGCAAACGACCTCCTTTTTCGATGAAACTAATTTTGTTGGATCCGGAATATTAAATTATTGCTAGATTTCAATTTCATGATTTTTGAAATTAGTATGTGGCCGTACGGATTTTTAATGTGAAAAACAGTCGATAATTTGACCTTTAAAAATACGTTGTGTGAGCAAACGGAGTCGGAATTCGACGAAACCAGTTTCATTGGGTCCATAATGTCGAGTTGTATCTACATGACCGTTTTCATGATTTTTGGATGTTGTAGGTGATCATAGAATTTTTAAAGTGATAAATCGAGTTAATTATCGAATATAAATTTATATAAAAATATGTATGAAGCTTCCTGAGCAAGCCAATCCACCCTATAAATACACTAAAATTCCCCTAACCCTAGAGATTTCATTTCTCTAGTCAAATGAATTTCCGCCGTGCTCATTTCTCACACAGCAAAAAATGGTTAGGGAAAATAAAATCAAAAGAAATACAAATAAATTTCTAGAATTATCAAAACAAATATCTTTGAATCCTCTTTCGTTTCTCTTCAATCCTATATAGATTACGTTGAACTCGATTTCATTTTCTGGCTTGCGACTTGGAGGCAGCTGAACTAGGGTTCCGATTCCTGCTCGATCTGTGCAACGCTGGGACTCGGGGTTAGTGGAAATGGCTTGCTCGGTAGGAGGAGCACCTAGAGTTGGATTTTTGTAAGGTGTGATGCGTATTTTTGTGGTGCGACATCATGCTATCGCAACCGAGGGTACCAGGTTGGAATCAAGGGAGATAACTCGAGTATCTCGAAATTAGGATGGCGTGATGCGGATTTGGGTGAGGAGTAGTATGGTATTTTTATTTTGATTGTTAATGTTGAGAAGGAAGAACAAGAGGAGCTAAATGGTGTGGAAATGACCTTCAATTTGGAGCAACGTGATTTTCACTGATTGGGGAAGAAGGACATACCAGTCTGGTTTTTTTTTAGGGTGTGAGTGGGCCAATATTAGAATGGTGAGGCCCAATAACCAAGTTTTATTTAAATTAAAACTATTTAAAGACTGTCTAACTTGTAAATGTTATATCTGGATCATACGATATCAGAAATTCGAACAGTCAAATCCGTTGGGATCGTATGGACGGTGGCTTCATAATGGAACTGACTGAGAATAAACTGGAGCTTATTACAATTTATAGCAAAATAAATTGTCCATCAGAATCAACCAACAATTATCATTATTTAACGATGATCGTACAAGGTAAGTAAATCTCACTAACTCTGCTCAGTTTATATTTTCATAACGTATTTTTAGAAAGGATAAATATTGGTTGATTGCTGTGTGTTGATTGGTTGGTTGAACTGTTAATTGATTGGTTGAAAATATCGATATATATATATCGTTAATTAAATATTGATTCTGTTTATCAGAATATTTCATATTGAAATGAAATTGATGTTAATTATAATATTTAACATCTGTGGATGCAGGGAAACAGGTTGGAGGGATCCAACTGGATTCCTCAATATTGATAACACTGTTTGCTTTCATATATTCTGATATATGATGTGGTATATAATTTGTTATTGATTATGTATGTTGGATGATGATTGATCCTTTTTATTAGGTATTTTAATACCGTAAGTGATACTAGAATGTATAAAAGGAAATTTTCAAATGTATATTGAAAATAAAATATTTCTAAAATCAAAGAATTTTATAAAAGGAATATTTATTTAGAAAGTAAATAGAATTATAAAACGAATATTTATTTAGAAAATAAATAGAATTATAGAAAGGAATATTTCTTTGGAGAATAAGTAGAATTATACAAAGGAATTTCAAAGTGGATATGGAATTTTAGAATTTTATAAAATCAATGGATTTTATAAAAAGAATGGATTGGAAAACAAATGGAAGTGAAATAGAAATATTTGGAAATAAATAGAATTGGAAAAGGAAATATTTATATGAAATAAATAGGATATTATAAAAGGAATATTTATAGGATATAAATAGGATATTGAAAGGAAGTATTTGTAAAATGAATTGAATTTTATTAAAGAAAATAAGTGAAAACTAAATATTAAATGGAAATCTGTTTTAATAGATAAATGGAAAAGATTAATTTAAAGTAGAAATAAATAGAAATCTGTTTTAACAGATAAATTAGAGAGGTTTAATTTATAAATAATGTTTTATAAATTAAGTAAATTATTTATCATTTGATAAATGGAATATATAAGTCTGAACTTATATATAGAAGTAAAAATCAGTTTTAACACCGATATTTGAGATTGAAACTGAATGTAGCAATTATAAAGGGAAAGTTTTAAATGAGATTTAAGTGTTAGAAATAAAAAGGAGGATAATTCTATACATAGAAGTGTAAATAGAATTTGGAAATGGAATATTATTTTTAAATACGAAATCAAACTGAATTGATATATATAAGAAATATTATTCACATTCGGTGTGAATAATGGATTAAAATAGTTATTTTATAAATTAAAACATTATAAAGAAAAATTGGGATTTGAAATAGAAATTCAAATGGGAATTTGAATAAGGTAGGAATTAGGTTGAAGAAAATATTAATTATTGGAAATAGAGTTAATCGATTAGAATTAATCAATTAGAGTTATTTGAATAGAGTTAATCGAATAGAGTAAATCTAATAGAGTTAATCGAATTAGAGTTAATCAAATATTAGTTATTGGAATAGAGTTAGTCGAATAGTAGTTATTCGAAAGGAAATTATCGATTATAGTTTATTCGAAAGAGAGTTATCGAATACAGTTTATTCGAGGAGGCATTATCGAAAATAGTTATTCGAAAGAGAATTATCGAATAGAGATTATTCGAAAGAGAATTATACATTGGAATTCGAGTATATCAAATATTGGAAAGTATTATTTTCTTTCTGGTTTTTAAATCAGGATTTATTTATTTAATCATTTATTTATTTATTCAAATTAAGAAATAAAAGTTATATTAAATTTATTATATTTCGGAAGCATGGGATTATAACACTATTGTTATAATCAAATGATTTTTGTAAAAGAAGTGGATTCGTAAATAGAATCCGAGAGTCATGTAAGGAAGTTTGTTGAAGATTTAAAATGCGAACTTTGTCTATTTCGAGGTTAGAAATATTGTTCAGTTAAGGTCTGAGAGGTAGTTATACCCCAACTTGATTGACTCCATTTTTAACTAAGGAACGGTTAAGGTTCAATATTGAAGGTTGGTTCAGTGAATTTAGTTAATGAGTGTAATGTTTTGAGTTAGCATAGTGATGTTTTATTTAAACATATGTTTAAATCCAATGAAGGAGTTTTGGAAATGTTTTCCAAATAAGAATCAGAAATGTTTTCTAATATAGAAAATAAGAAATGAGAGTAAATATGGAAATGTTTTCCAATGATTAATAACGTATATTTTCTAAATATAGAAAATAAGAATTTATGAATATATGGGAATGGGAATAGGGAAATGAATAATTGAATGACAAACTAAATTAAAGGGGATCAGTGTTGATTGATGATTTGCTCGGTAAGATTTCCATTTGGAAATACATCGTTGTTTGTACACATATTTTCCTCTGATAGTTAAATTACCGACTATCAAAGTTTTTGACCATTTCCGTTCTCAATACGGAGAGACCAGGATCAGATTCATTTTCTGAAAACCACTCTGTATGGGCATTAGCGTTGCGAATCAAATATGATTAAGATAATTGATGATGGAGTTTGTGCAAGGGCTGTTCTGTTTACAGGATAGTGCCTTCGGTTTGTCCAGACCTAGGACAACGTGTATGGATGAATGTCTAACAGAGTATATCTAATGGATCACATAAGTTGATCGCTTCAAACGTATCCACGTTTGGTGGCGGAGGAATTCATTTCTCTTAGCTTTATACCCGTGGTATTTTTGTGGAAATCAATTTGTGATTTGGCGAGTGTGACGATGTGGCATTCAAAGTGAATGGAGGTGTGATCTATCAAAAGGTACGTTATGACCTCAAGCCTCATCAACCAGGAAATGACAAAAATTAGGCAGCTAGCATGGCTATGTGGTTCACCCCCATTAGGGTGTATTGTCACCATCTAGAGAATATCCATATTTGCTACTTCTTTTCGCTTCTGTATCTCCCGGGAATAGTTATGTTGCTAGCAACCATAAGTGACAATATATTCGATACACTCAAGAGAAATGAGTGGTCGGTCATGTGTGGCCGGGTTGCAAGACGTTCTTGTTGAACCCAGTGTATTCCTATCTAGAGATACACTATTGGCAGGTGGTTCCATACCTTGTCATAGTCGGAATCCAATCTCCAATAAGCGCATGCAGTTTTGATTGTATACTATATATATGTGGAGTGTGAGATGCAAGCGTTCTGCTAGATTGTTAATTATTTGTGATTAGACATTAATATAATATCAAAAAAGTATTGATTTCGAAAATGTTTTGGGTTATCGTAAGGTAAAAACCATCCGTGTTTATGTGTGGATCGGTCTTACAATTATCATTTCTTTTGAAAATGATTTCTAAAAGTTAAACCAAATGGTTGGAGTTTACTCACACCAGTCCCATGACTGACCCAGAGTTTATTTTGTTTTGTTTTCCATAAACTCTTAGGTGCCCAAAATTTGTACGGGCAGTCAAGTAGTCGGGATTTACAGATACACTAGATGGAGCTTAGAGCAGGAGGCTTCAGCAGCAATTTATAGCTATTGTTTATTTCCGTTGTGACGTAAGTGTTGTACACTAATATACAAACACAGATTTTGTTTCAATGTTATTTTGTATACTATATTTTATTCGTTCCGCCGAGAGATTTGTGTTACTCTGATGTTGTTGTGTTCTTCTTCTTCCTCTATTCTAATAGTTCTACATTATCTATTCTCACCCTCTAACTTCTTTCTATTAACTATTTGGTATTTCTGATGTCTGGATAGTCAACATGGGTATTTGTGTCGATTTTCGGAGTCGAAAACCTCCGGGTCGTTACAATTTCTCTTGCTGCTCAAACATCTTTATTTGGCTTAGTTCGAGATGACGTTGGTTTCGTAGAATGATAGAGAGGATACTTTTGAAAGAATTCAAGGTTTCTTCTAGATTTTCACTAAGACTATGAATTGGATTTGCCATGGATTTGATAAGAAATGAATAAGGGAGAAGGAGAAGTAGAATAATGAAATTTTATGGAAGAAATAAACTTAAACAGGTATTTTGACTGAACGAGAGTAGTTATTTAATTTTAAATTTTGAAACAACTTGATAATCTGGCAGTTATATGTCGACATATACATAAATATATGTCGACATATGCTATAATTTTTTTTGATTTTTTTTTGAATTTTGAATCTTTTAAACTTATATTAATTATAAAGTTTTTATAGAGGCTTAAAGATGATTTTAACATAAATAAAATTCCAATCATTACTTAATAGAAAGCAAATATATCCAACTAATTAAGACACACTAAATATGAGATTCAAAAGCAAAACTTAAGCAAATACATAGAGATATATTAAACTAGATAGTCTAGTTTTCTGATGATGATGAGGGAGGTGAGATTCCAAGCTTTCTTCCCATCTTGACCATGAACTTGGTCATTTTGGAGAAGTTCTTCTTAAGCTTCTTTTGATTGTTGACAATTTTGACTTGATTTTGAACAATCGTCTCTTTGGAAATGCGCCTAGTTTAGGTTGGACACTCAACTCTTTCTAAAGAAGTTTCTTCTTCTTTGACTTCCATTGGCACTTGTTCTTGTTGCATTCGAGCTTGTTTGGCTTCGAATGTCTCATATGGCTTGAAAGTGAGAGGAATTTGCATGATATGTATGTTTTATGAGTCAAACACCTTTCTAGACACAAACTCTTCTCCATGAAGATCCACTCCAAAGTATTTTCAAATACGAGTGAGATAAACACCATAGTAGAGTGTGTTTTCTCTTGAAGACAAATCGATGGGCTTAATTTCATTTAAAATCATGTCAACCCAATTGATAGTATAACCACCCATAACAGCAAAGATAGCCTTTTGGACTTTGAGAATTACATTGTTGAAATTTCCGGAACGGGAAATGATGGTATGTTGGAGAAGAAGGTTTATAATTCTTGTTTCTGGACGAAAGAAGCTATTTTTGAACTCCATTGGAGCATCGTCTTCAAATATGTTGTTATGTCGTAGTAGGTTTCTAAATCGGTTTCGTCGATTTTGAAATCCGAAAAATCTGTGCCATGCATTTTGTAATAACCCGAAAATCTGAGCCAGTTTAAAATTTTTATTTTGGCAATTTTAGCGAATTTTGAATATTTAAAATGAATCATTTTAAATAATATTGATGGGAAAATTTATTTTGAATAGAATTCGACGTATATATTATATACGTCGTCGTTAGAATATAAATAATTATATATAATTATAAATAGAATTGAAAATGGCGCGGTAGTTCGATAATTCGATTTCAAACTTCAATTGAACATACCGGGAGCAAAACAATCCGGATTTTAGTGAAACCAAAAACATTAGGATCTATTTTAGAATATCTTTCCAACGAATCCGAAAAATCGAGATTTCATAGCGGGAATCAAAAGATATGTCCAGTTGAAAATTTTGAATAGTCGCTATGGAATTCAGGCCCTTAAAAATGGAAATTTTGCAAACGACCTCGGATTTCGACGAAACCACTTTTGTTGGATCCGTGATGTCAGATTATTGCTAGATTCCAAATTTCATAATTTTTCGAATCAATATGTGAGCGTGGCAAAGGAAAACGCGTTTGACCAGTTTCAGTTGATTTTAATCGACTGGAAATTGGCCATTTCTCAAACGGTCTCAGAATTCAGCGAAAATAGTTTTGTTAGGACCGTATCGTCAATATGAAGCTAGAAAATATTTTCTTGGAATTTTTCGAGCTCGTATGTGACCCCGGTAAATTGAAATGCGCGTTCAAATTCAATATATAGAGTTATATGTTGATTTTGACGAAAACTGATCGAAACGATCGAATCAGCTTGCGATACATATCCCATTGTGTTCAGAATGGGGGTAAAACGCTATGGACGACAGGCGGTGGGCCTCGTTTTGAGGTCGAAAATAAAAGTTGCTTTTTAGTGAAAAATAAAATAATAAAATAAAATAAACTTTCTCTCTCCCTCTCCCCTTAAACTCCTCTGGCCCCCTTTCCCTCGTTATTCATTCGTTCTGAAGAAAAAAAAAGAGAAAAAAAAGAAAGAAGAAAAAGGAAAAAAGGGGGCGACACGGGGGCGGAGCGCCGCCCCACCATCCACCGCGCCGCCGCTTCAGGTGGCGCGCCCACCACCAAGCCCCCCTCTCCTCAGTCGATGCTGCGCCAGACCCCCTCCCTCCTCACGCGATGTCTCATCGCTACAGCCCCAAACCGATGGAAGACCACACCTCCGCCGCCGAAGATCTGAAAGCCCCTTGCTCCTCCGCGTAGCAGCCGTGGCCTCCCTCTCCAAGTTGAACGCGAGTTCCTCCACCTCCAAGCGATGTAAGCTTAAATGTAGTTTTTTTATATATGTAAAATGCAATTGTTATTTAAATAACATTTTTATAAAAAGATGATTTTTTATTTGAGTAGTAGCAAAATAAAAATAGGATTTTTATATAAAAAGATTGCATTTTTAAACTATAAAAGATTTGATTTATATAAAGTAGGATTTTTATTTATTAAAGAAGCGATTTTTATGAGAACGGTATAAGAAGGAAGATGTGATTTTTATATGAAAATATAAAAATGTAATCTTTAAAATATACAAAGTGAAATAAAAATATGAACTTTATTTTTATCAAGAATTGGCGAGAATAAAGATTCGATTTTTATATGAGTAATGGATTAAAAATATAATCTTTATGAGATATAGAATATAAAAATATCATCTTTAAATATGTAGCAAAAATTAAAAATGTGATTTTTAAATCTATATTTTTGAAAAGGCGAAGTCTATATTTTTGAAAAGGCGAAATCTATATTTTTGAAAAGGCGAAGTCTATATTTTTGAAAAGGCGAAATCTATATTTTTGAAAAGGCGAAATCTATATTTTTGAAAAGGCGAAATCTATATTTTTGAAAAGGCGAAGTCTATATTTTTGAAAGGGCGAAATCTATATTTTTGAAAAGGCGAAATCTGTATATTTGAAAAGGCGAAATCTTTGTATAGAGAATAGCGTGGTAAAAATGGAATTTTTATCCTTATAACGTGAAAGTAAAAATCCGATTTTTATATATTGAATAGCGAAGTAAAAATTCGGTTTTTATATATTGAATAGCATAGTAAAAATTCGATTTTTATATATCGAACAGCAATATAAAAATGTGATTTTTTATATATGTAGTGATTACGGGCAACGAAAGCGACAAAAGGCGAGAATGGCGATGATTTCTCTAAAGGAAGTATCGTGAAGTTGGGATAGCTATCGGTGAGAACTTCTCACTCTTCAATTTCTTTTTCTAGCTATATATATATATATCCTAGGATGCAGACGGTGTTTAGTAGCACCCGACACCCGTCATCCACAGACCATGGATGGCTTGTTTGTTAAATTGTTTGGTTGTGTAGTTGGTTAGATTATTTGGTTTGAATTGAATTGTTTGGTGAAATAGAATGGATTTGATTGATGTGTGAATGGCATGGGCCTTCACTAGACCGGGGATAAGGCTAGGTCTTGTCTCGTTTCTAGTATCGTGCCGTTATGCCGCCGAAATTTTCTAAAATAAGTTAAAAATATAAAAATATCATTTTATTTAAAGAATGAACTGAATAGAAATTCATATGTTAAAATAAAATGTTTTATCGTTAAAAATATATTTTTTAACGTGAAGTGAATAAAATAAAATATTCATTTACAAACCGGACGGTTTGTTTATGTACACCTATTTGAAGGACATTGATTGGGTCGATAAATTTTACACATTGCCCAACTGCACAACTAAAATCTGTGTTTGATTGTTTGAAACCCCACACGGGTGTTGGGATGAAATTTGAAGTTCACTCATCCTGATTGATTAAATATGTCGATCGATTGATTGACAGGCTGTTATAAGCGTTAGATGTCTATATTTGATGCTTATACAGTGTAGTGCACTTTGGTTGATGGTTGATTATTCTTCAATGCTATTATATACGTGTGATGTATGAAAATCCATATAATTAACATTATATGGTGATTGATTAGGCCTCATTCCAATTTAGAAAATAAAGAATAATATAAAATAAAGGTTCATGTGTTGACCGTACTCATCCGTTGAGATTAGCCATGTGTTGAACGAAATGTTTTAATAATAAAATTTACATCTTTATCATATATGAAATCAGAAATTAACTGGAAGATAGATAAGATGAGTGGTCTCCTGGATATTGATCTGATGTTGGTTTCGGCCTTCGGGGTTAATATTTAGGGAATCGTTCTCTTACTAATTTATGGTTGGAGTCTGATTTGATATCAAACGATAGATACCCTAATTTTTATAAAATATATTAAATAACAAAAATAGTCACACGTAGACAGTACTCATTCGTTGAGATTAGTCGTGTGTTGACAAAAATAAATATTCATTTGTTGAATAGAAATATTTGAAATAGAATATTTGAAAATAGAAATATCTGAAAAGGAAATATTTGAAAAAGAAATATTTGAAATAGAATATTTGAAAATAGAAATATATGAAGCCGTGTTGATTAGATTGACGCCATTTTGACGTGAACGATATTTATATCGATTTTATTCATTTTAAAATGAATATTGAAAAGTGATTTCGAAATCGAATATTTTGAAACGAAATTTGATTTCAATTGAATATATAACGAATTTGATTTGATTAGGAAACGAATTCAAATTGATTGAATAGAAAACCAATTTGAATCGAATATAAAACGATTTCGAAATGAATTGAATGTAAAACGAATTCGAATTGAATTGAATATAAGACGATTTCGAAATGAATTGAATATATAACGAATTCGAAATGAATTGAATATATAATGAATTCGAATTGAATTGAATATAAAACGATTTCGAAATGAATTGAATATAAAACGACTTCGAAATGAATTGAATATAAAACGATTTCGAAATGAATTGAATATAAAACGATTTCGAAATGAATTGAATATAAAACGATTTCGAAATGAATTGAATATAAAACGATTTCGAAATGAATTGAATATAAAACGATTTCAAAATGAATTGAATATAAAACGATTTCGAAATGAATTGAATTGAAAACGAAATGAATTCGAATCGAATTAAAATCGATTTGAATTGAAATCAAATAGAAATGAAAGTAAAAAGGATTTATAATAGAAAATTCAACTTTGATTTGAATTTGAAATAAAGGTTGAAATTGTTTTTGAAACGAATTCAAAACTATTTATAAAATTCGTTTTAAATAGAAATCGACGAAATCTTATATATATAATATAATGGCCTGAATAGAACGCGCCGCGCCGCGGCAGTTCGTGAATTTCGACCATTTATTTCAAACGGACATTACGGGAGATCCGACCGTCGGATTCTCCTAAAACCTGAACCGTTGGGTTCATATCGAAAAGATCTTTCTAATGAACATTAGAAATTCGAAATCTAATGGTTGGATTTGGAGATACGTCCAAATAAAATTTGGAAAAGGTCGCTGTAAGTGCAGTTCGATGGCCGTTGATGGAAATCGACTGTACGGGCCTTGATAAAATTATTAAAAATAGTAATAATTTGTGTAAAATCATTAGAAATGATTTGGGAAAAATTATGATGAAAAACTCCATATTCGAAAAGATAAAAATAGATTTTTATCGAAATGAACTAGTTTTGAACTAAAATTAAAACCCATTTATTTTTAAATAAATAAATTGGATTTGAAATGGATTTAAATAAAACTGATTCATGGGTTTATCGTGAACTGTGTTTTAAATAACACCAGTTCTTTAACCCGATAATAAATAGAATGTGATTGGGTTGGTCGTGAACTGTGTTTTAAAAGACATTAGTTCTTTAACCCAATAAAAGGAGTTTTAATGAATCTGCAACTAGATTGAAATGTAAATTTGTAATCTAAATTATCAAATTTAGAAAATGAGCGAGAATGGAGTATTACCAGTTTTGCTCCAAAGCGATAGTTAAATCTTTAATTAGATTTGAACGTGAAATGGTAATTAATTTTACCGATAACACCGTGGTGTTAGATATGGAGTATTACCAGTTTTGCTTCATGGGATGAATAGGTTGGGATTGGGAAATAAAATAAATAATTACTTCGGTGTGGTTCGCTAATCTCGACTAGTTTAGAAAACCATAATTTGGTTTGAAACGACATTCAAAGTTAGATTAAAGGATAAATTTTAAAGAATTTATCTTGGATAAAATTAATGGGAACCTTTCCCTAAGAATGTGATTTCGCGAATAAAAGAATATCCTAAATTGGAATGAGGCGTATGTTGAGTTTGTGTAACATTTGTTTTTAATATACGCGGTTGTTCGGAAAGGCCGGGTTTATACCCATTCTGAATAACCGATTCGACGATAAGTCGAAGATGAAGACGGTGGTTGAAGACCGGAAGTCCTCACATCGTTTGGATAACTACTGACGATCCTGATTGGGCTGTACACCCAAGAGGATGGAAATAGTTGGTGGTCGTCCAGACGTACTTGGGGACGGATGGATATGCGAGGAAAGTGCCTCCGGTTTCGTTCAAACCCAGAACGAACTTGTAAATGGATTGTGTGTCTGACATTGGATTTTATTCTGTGTTGATTGATTTCTGTTAAATATATATCTGTTTGGCGGCGGAGAATTTATTCTCTTGCTTAACGCCCTTCTCTGAGACGTACGAGCTTAGAGGTTATATATCGATAGATATCAATCGCATGGCATGAATTGCCTGTGTGGCACGCTGAGTTGCATGGATCAAGGCTTTTGTTGAAAAGCAAAGTCTTGTGGTTGATGATCAAAGCACAGCCTTTGTGGCATAACTTTGTGTATAGCGTGAATTCGCGAGCCTCACACCTCTGTATGAGTTAAAAACGGGATACGGACCGCTGGGAGAGCACGACGTTTCTTTCTAGCTATGGTGGTGTCAGTGACTTACCAGCCCTGACATTTATATACTTTTCACCTTTGTGGTTGTTGGAATGAGGCGCCTTGATATTAGGTTTGATAGGACCGGGAAACGTGTGTTCAGGAATTGCCAATCCTCTAACGTAAGTGAGGACCGGCCCAGCCGCATCCGGGGTTGCCCAGAGTGTGTAGTCCCGAGGCATTTGCTAGAGTGTCTCGAAGCGGAGAGGAGCTTGCCCCTTGCCTCGACTCATGACGGAAATCCAATTTCCAATACGTGTATTGCGGTTTTAATTGTAGAACTAGTATGGCGACATGATAGATGGTACCCATGCCGCCTAGGATTGATATTTATGATTGAAATTGTTTTGATACTATACACTTATTATAGTATCAAATGATTTGTTTTAAACGTACCAAGCATGTTTGGCTATTATAAGGGAAAACCCTATCCTCCGGCTTGCGTTGCATTGTGTGATGGGACCTGGGTCTTATAATAGCTTCATTTTTCGAAAAAGCATTGCGTTGTCTTTTCTGTGCACTGGTATTCTTGGGAGGAAACCCGTTCCGTGTTATACGGCGTGGTCCCTTGAATTACTCTCTTTTAAAATAAAGTTTTAAATAACTGTTTTAGTTCTCACACCAGTCACATGACTGACCTGGAGTTTATTTTTTTAACCTAAACTCTGGGTGCCCCAATTTTCCGCACGGGCAGCTAGTAGTTTTGGTTTTGCAGATTTATATCCACAGGATCCTGGTTTACAGCTGGAATGATATCCGGAAAGCTCTGTATCCGTATATCACCTTCAGTTGTGCTTTGTATTATTTTCCGCTGCTATGTAATTTATTGTAATCTCTGATATTTATCGAATGTAATTTATTCAATTATACTCTGTATATTCTTGTATCTGATGGAATTGCTGTAATAACAATGAAATGTTCTTCCGTCTGCGTTCTTTTTTGTCCTGTTCTCAAACGATCAGGGGTTTCGAACGGTCTAGATCGGTTTAACGACTGATTCGGATCGAGCGAAATTCCCGGACGTCACACATTTACAATTTAGAATAATGCCTAATAGTTCGCCATCGAGAATAATTTGCGTGCCTTTGGTACTACTCCAAATTTGATCTTCGTTGCCTTCGTAAAATCCATGATTAAGATTGGCATAAAACATCTTGACATGTTTAGGATAGCACACTTCGTCGTTATCACAAGAATCAATTAGACTTAGGACTTCATTGTATGGAAATAGAGAAGTAAGTTCATAGGATGGGAATTCACTAAAGATGGCAAAAGCACCCTTGCATTTGCTACATAGTTAAGATAAGTCTTGATAGCTTCTTTGTCATTATGAAGATAACCTTTGATGATTTTGGTTAACTTCAATTACTGAGTTGAACTTGAGGAAGCTATTGAATTGATAGTTTTGAAGAGAATAGATATGAAGAATATTGATTTGAGTTATGAATGAAAGGTAGAAAGGATAGGTGTATATATAGAAATTGAATGGATATGAATTGAAAAGGCACATCTTTTCAGACTTAAAGGACACCTTTTCAGACCTAGGGAGTTGGTGAAAAGTTGGAAGGAAGTTTGAAAGTACAAACCTTTAAAATTCAAATTTTAAATTTCAAATTTTTGGTCAATATATGTCGACATGTGGACATATGTATGTCGTCATATGTGCTATGTTCAAAGGAAATTGAATTTTTATGAAATGTAATTTATATTATCGATTTATATTTCAGGTTTAATGATTTCCTAAAATAATTCTAATCCTATCAAACACACAAACAATTTATTTTATTATTTTATTTGTTATTTATTATTATATTATTATTTTGAATTTCAAAATTTAAAATTCAATTTTGAATTTCAAATTTCAAGTTTATTTTTTTTTAAATTCAAAGAAAACAAACAAAGCAACCATTCAACCAAATAAAATTAAAAATTAATTAAGGCTTACTCGGTTTTTAAATCCTTTTCTTCGAAATTTTCTTAACTCTGAATTGCCGTAAAACATATATTCGAATTTCCGGTTTCTGGCTCTTCATCACTTGATGATGAATCTGAATCATCTAATGTTGCTGCATATGCTTTCTTTGTATTTTCTTGACGAATTGATGTTGTCTGTTTGTTGGGTCGATTTATCTGGATATGGACACATCTTCTTTATATGACCTGGTTTGTTGCAATTATAACATCGACCATCATTACTTCTTAAGCTTCCTTGGTTATAGTTTCTTCTTCTACATCTAATAAATTTCCTAAAATGCTTTGTCATAAGAGCTATTTCTTCATCATCTTCACTACTCGAGTCAGAATCAATTGATGTTGCTTTTAATGCAATAGATTTCTTCTCAGTTGATCTGTTTTCTTTTCTCTTCTGTAATTGGACTTCATAAGACATCAGATTTACGATTAAGTCCTCAATCTTCATTTCATTGACATCATTGGCTTCTTCAATTGCCAAAGTTTTTTGATCCTATTCTGGAGTTAGTGAACTTAAATTTTTTTGACTTGATCTTCTTCAGAATAGGTATTTCCAAGTGCTATTAATGAATGCACTATCTCTTGAAATCTACAATACATATCTTAAATATACTCATTCTCGTTCATTTTGAATAACTCAAAATGATTAACTAACACTGCTATTTCAGTTTGTTTAACTTTACTAGTTCCTTCATGAGTAACTTGTAAAGTTCTCCAAATTTCATAAGCAGTTTTACATGCTGACACTCTACTAAACTCATTCCTATCTAATGAACATAATAACATATTCATGGCTTTAGAATTGCTTTGTGCAACAGTCTTTTGTTCATTTGTCCGTTGTGCAAAAGCAGTTGTGGGTTCAACAAATTCTTTTTGTGTACTATTCCATGTATCTAATCCTACTAATTGTAAATTTATCTTCATTCTACATGCCTAATATGAATAATTACTACCATTAAATAGTGGTAGTCTAACAGTGGACTGGCCCTCTACAAAAAAACTATTATTGCTACCAATGTTGGTTGCCATTATCACTATTTTCAAAAATCAGATTATGAACTTTTTGAAAGACCTTGCTCTGATACCAACTGTTAGGGATTGTGGAATGGAACGTAAAGGAAAAACAAATACTAGAGGGGGGTGAATAGTGTTTTTGAGAAATTAAACAAATTCTGAAGTTTATGTGAACTGCTATATGAATCAAACACTATAGAGAAAACCAAAGACACAGAATCAAACACAAACACAAATATAAACAAAAGTAAAGTGTAGAAAAGGAAAGAATACACCGAATTTTATACTGGTTCGGATTGCTCCTACGTCCAATCCCACGCAACGCTGGATTGCGTAGAGTTTTATTACTATATCAATAGTCAGTTACAACCTCCTTGATTCCACGACTACAAGGGATACCCACAATTCCAACCTCCTTGATTTCATGGCTAAAGGGATACCACCGATTACCCGTCCTTAATTTTACGGCTACAAGGGATAACACCGATTACTTACACAACCCAAATAATTGCAAACATCCCTATAACTCTTCAATAACACTTGATTCAGAGAGTAATGAGTAGAGAGTGTAAAGAGAAGAAGATTAGTGAAAACATAATTGAATTCGGCAGAGTATAGATGTAGAAATCATAAAAATTATAAAGAATAATGGTGTGGTAAAAGGGAATGAAGATGGAGAAAAAGTTATAAAAAATTCGAAATCAGCCCCTTTTTATAGTGTGTGAAAGTTTGCAACGTCTCAGAACCGTCACAAATAATGAAAAGACACTTCCTTTCAATTTTGAAAAATGACAGTTATATGTCGATATGTATATATATGTATGTTGACATATACATGTATAAAATTGAAATTTGAACAATTTTCAAGTGTTTTGATATATATATATATATAATTCTGGAAATTCATGAATTAAAATATAGTGTTATAAATAAATATTATAAAGTAAAAAATCATATGAAAACATAAATATAAACTATACAAAAATATTTATAAAATTATAGAGTTTAAAACTATATAAATATAAAGAATGTAAATTATAAATATATAAAACTTATAAAGTATAAACTTATAAAACTTAAGTTTAAAATTAAATGAAAATAGAAAGTAAAATAGAAAAGAAAGAGATTGAAGATACTATTTGAAAATAGAATTTGAAAAACAGAATTTGAGATTATTTTGAATTTGAACCTAGAGTGCTATTCAGAGTCTTACATAATCTAGACCCTATAACTATATTTATCTTGAACTCTTAAAATCTGGAATACTCATGAGTCTTGAAATATCTCTGAATTCTGAATCTCTACCATCTTTAAACTGTACAGTCTTCAGTAATAATTCTTGTATATAAATCCTGCATATGTGTGTGTATATATATATATATTTATATTCTAGACAAAAGTGTTAGTATATATTTTATAATCAATTAATATTGAAATAAGGTTGTTGTCGTCAAAACTCTATTCTCCAACAGAGAGAGTATGAGAGCCAACGACACACCGAAGGAAGCAGTTCTAGGTCTTCGGCGATATGCTTTTGAAATGTGGAAAGGAAGGAAAAGGGAATTTTATTCAGATCGAAATCCCCTTTCGGTCTTAACCGAAAGGAAATTAACTTTAAACTAGGAAGCCCCTTTCGGTCTTAACCGAAAGGACAATAATTTCAAGCCTGGAAGCCCCATTTGGTCTTAACTCAAAGAGCATTGACTTCAGACCTGTAGACCCTGCAAGAAAGAGCAAAGGGAATAAGAAAAGGGAAAAGCTTCGGAAGGGACAGAGAAGAATACTAAGAACCATAAGCAGACAAATTTGGAATGGGAAAGGTCCTTCAATCATATTTCGGAAGGCTCATCCTTTGTAAACACAGGCATTGATAAAACAAGTCCACTTTAAAGATGTTGGAAGGGAACATATTCCAAAATATGCAACAACATCAAAAGGAAAGGGAAAGAGCAGAGGATAAGCCCTTGGGGAGGATTGGATATCAAGTAAGGAGCTTTTAGACTTAGCCACATCAGAGAAGATTCTGATTTGAAGATAATTGCCACTATAAGACGAGAATCCATGTATATTTATGCCTCTCGCAACTATTCAGATCGCAACCGAAGGGAAATATCCTGAAAATATTTACGAAACGTGATAGCCGATATTAGGGACGCCTTCATATGACCCTCAGGAAATCAACCAAAGCCGAAAAGAAGCCAATCTGCACCTATAAACTGAACCCTATAAGACCAAAATCTGTACATTCAGTTGATTTCAAAAATTTATGCTCATAAATTACGAGGTAAAACCCTAATGTTTAAATAAATTTTGGGGAAAAGTAGTTTGTAATATTGAGTATGCTCAATGAAGTGGAAACACGTGGCAATAAAAGTAATCATGAGGAAACTTGTTCATTTAAGTACATTGTTATTATTATTCACTAACATTGCAGGCACAATGTGCAGATTATATGGATAATTTGAATCTTGTTCTTGCCTTTATCAATGACTATCATTAAGGTCATTAGAACATAGGAATAGTAACCAACCCCAGTTTATTATCCATGTTGTTAACTCAAATTTGTGTTAATATTTCTTATTTGATGACCTGTTAGACTCATATGCTCGACTAGGGTTATATTCCTACCGCCCAAATATGTCTTTTAGAAACTAAAGAAAATCTATCATTTGATGATCAATTTAGAAGAATTGATCCCTCCAGAACAATTTTCACGCTTTTTGAATTCCCACAGAGCTTGACCCAAATATGTCGAAGTCATGTCCATCACCAAAAAGAGTTCTAAGGAAAGGAATCATACAACTAATTTTTATCCTGGCAAAACCCAAGGAGACTGTTCCAATGCACTATAAGGGAATGCGTTGTGAAAGGATGGATCCTCCATTTAGAAATCAAGGGAAACCCAATGATTAGTTTTTCTTTCTATAGGGAACCTACCTTCAGCATCCTATGGGAACATTTCAAAACGAATTCCAAAACACCAATGATTCTCAAGTTTAAGTTCTTTCTTCTAGTGAACTGGGAATTCTACGGTCAAGCTTTAATTTTAGGGTGTTAAGCATAATTTTGGGTTATACTTTTGGCATTAGAAGGAGGGCTTGAACCTCCGCCCTTATTTCCTCCTCAGTATTATATAATTTCGAACCTCCATCCCTATTTCCTCCTCTAAGTATTACTAGAATTTATCCTTAAGAAGAAGGAAACCAATGGGAAATAGACGTAGAAGAACCCTTAACGGATTACAAAGGATCATGAAAGCCTCGAACCATATTTTGCATGAACTGAAAGATTAGGATTATAGACAGAACGAAAATTCCAACAAAGTAAATGAATACTCCCGTAGGAAGAAGTATCAACCTAGTAGGGATATATAGATACCTCCATAGTCTAGCAAGGAGAAAGTGGTCGTGACTCCTTTTAATTGTTGACACAAGGATTACCAGGGAGAATTAAGGAAAAGGTTAAGCCAACCTCCAAAGGAAAAAAGGATTTTAAATCAACCAAATCAGAACAAGAGTTTTCTAAGCCATTCCAAAAGGCTTTATGTGGATTCAAGTTCTCACATGGAACAAATGTTGCAAACAAAAACCTTAAGCATAATTAACCAAAAGAGTGAGGATGCTTATGATTCCTGAGGAGAAAAAAATGAACTTATCTCAAGAGAGGTAACCTCATCCTTTTGTAACCAAAGCAATACGTTATTCCATCAAATACAAAAGGCTATGCAAACTTTTTCACGAGGCTCAATCTTTGAGGAAGAAATAACAAAGGATTATGAGGCCTTCATCCAAAAATGGCAAGATACCATGGCCATGAACTCAGAAGATCAATATCTGTATCAATCAGGAAAGCATAGAAGTGTCATCAACAGATTCTCTTCACAATACCCCTCCGCAATAAAATCTAAAGGGAAAATATTTTACAATAGTACAGGATTGCAACTAGAAGAAAGGAGATCATAAGCTAAGCCTCTAAGGAAAAGGGTAAGACCCAATCAAATTGTGGAATACAAGTTAACCATTTCAAGAGAAAATGTCTTTTCCCTAACAAGTGAGGAACTGGACTACTAGCCAACACGAAAGAAAGGAATAAAGTATGAGTGGAATAAACGAGGCAATTATAGCTATATCACCTATTGAATGGTCATGAAATCAATTAGTACAGGACACCTAAAAAAAGGATAATCGCCTTTGTAGGCAAGGATAATTGTGGAAGTATCTCATGAATTGAAAACTATTTTTTGGAGTGAAATCTTGTTCTAAAGAAAGAACCTTTGTGAAGGATAAAAGACTGGTTCAAACCAGTGCAAAGAATAATAATTTCTACTTAGTTAAGGAAGAAATACCCCCATTCTATAATGGATCAGTTTAGAAATTCCTGCATATATCCCGGGTCCTTCCCCCAAAAGGGGAAACGGTTAACCCAAGGGCATCGTGAGCCTAGCTCCAAACCCAAGGTATATCCCTGGCACCTCTTAGAGGGTGGATGGTAAGCCTTCATCTGCGCTCAAGGGCCCAGGTAATGCATCGAAGCTCTTAACCACGCCCGAGGGGCAGGTTAAGATGCCCTTTAGAGGAAGGATGGGCAAGCCCGAGGATATGCGCTCGACACCGAGGGAAGCCTGCTCTGGAACACCCCACACTTTTCCAAACCCGAATTCCAACAAAAATCAAAATTTAAACCCATCTAAGATTAGAGAGTGTAAATCTGGTACCTGCAAATAATGAGCACGAGCATAATCAGAGTAAAATAAAACTAATTCGCAGTGGAAAAAAAATAAGATAACTAATACCAACTAAGATGACTACCTTGAAGCACATCGATACCAAGCATGAGAGAACGAGAACCGAAAACCAAACTGAACACCTGCTAAGACCGGTCTTACCCAAGCTACACCTAAGAGTTGTTATAAGGAGGTGGTTAGAACAACAAGTCATGGTGAGTAGAAAAAGTATAACGCTGTCACAATACACAAATGTATCCCACTTGATCAGAACCAAAACATATGTCTAACAAGGCTAGTAACTTTAACCTAAGTTTGTAAAGATTTATGCATGGTGACTAACTACCATACCCGAGGTAGTAGTCCCAAACAATAACGATAATGATATAGCAATACTGAGATAGAATGTTTAAGCATAATTATGAAGCCTTTAAACCACTATTCAACCAATTACCAAAAACTAAAAGGTGGGCTCTCAACTACTCCCTATTCTGTTACGAGGTAAATTATTTCTTTATAGCCACTTAGGACCTCACTATCAATAATAGATAAAAGTGGATCCTCTCGATCACTTACGACCCATGGCGGATCTATAGATCACTTAATACCTTACTTGGTGGTTTACTTTACCCTAATATAAATTAGGGAAACTAGCTACTAAGTCCTATCAATATATGGCTTCCGTCATTCACGCATATACCCAAAACCCCGTATAAGGCGAGAGATATTAACCATCTACTTATTGCGTACAAGAAAGGTAGACGACATCTCTGTTTGGGATTAAGATGTTGATAATGATGGCTTTTGTAACAACAACTTTGTTTCAATTATTATTATTTTAAAATAAATACTAACACTAATATCTAGAATATATATATATATGTATATATAGGAAATTTATGCGGGTATTGGTTAATGAAGGCTGTACAGTTCAGAGAATGAAGATTTCAAAAAATAAGAGTTCAAGATACAAGATTCATAATTAATAAGAATTCAAGAGTTCAAGAATTCAAGAAATAAAAAGTAATTGAGTCTAGATATTTTTGTTAAAACTCTAGTTCGCACTGAATTCTTAATTCGAACTTTTCCTCACTATTATTAAATGATTTCAAAATTACTTCCTTGTTTTTAAACTATTTTTCAAAAGTTTTCAAAATTACTTCCTTATTTTAAATATATATTTCTTTGTTTTTAAATCTATTTTAACTTCTGAATTTTATTTTAACTCTTGTTTTGAAATTATACTATATTTACTAATATATTTTACCTTCTGATTCAAATATTTCTTACTCATATATTAATACAATCATATTATAATTACTCATGTTTTCAATTTCCTTACTTATATTTATTAAGTTCTTATATATTTTTTATATTCATAGTTTTATATAGACTTTTATATCTTTTGTATATATTTTAGTCATTTTAAAATCATCGTTAGTATATATTTTAATATATATTTTTACTTGAAAAACTCTATTTTAATATAAAGGAATATAGTTTGTTTTAACCCAAGTATTACCATAATTTATTTAAACATTATTTGCATTAATTAAAATTTTATTTTTTGAACTTTTTCTAAGGCAAGTCAACATATGCATTTTTAAATGTCAACATATATACCGTTTGTTTTCAAATTTAAATTTTGCAAAGTTACTTCTTCTGAATTCAAAATTATTCTGAAAGGATTTTATTGTTGAGAGACTATAAATATGCTTCTATATTCGATTCTTAACTAATTTTCATTATCTTCCTCTTCCCTTCTTCTCTCTCCATTATTCTCCTTTAATTTTTAAATTCCATACTTATACTCTGTCAATTTTCAAAGAGAATTACATTAATCTCTTTCTACTTCAATTCTCTATCAAACTCTCTCTAAATTTCAAATGCTACTCAAGAGCTATAGGATTTAGTAATCAAAGATCGCAAGATCAAGTTATATCGAGTCTACCCTCCAAAACAGTTACTGAGAAAGGTGTGGTCGTGTCTCGTATAAATCGACTAGGTGTGATTGTGTCTTGGAAATAAATTGGGTGTAGGTCATGGCTTATTAATCAACTTAGTCTCAATGTACTTCGGAAACCAATTGGGGCGTGTCCTTGTTGCCCTGAAATCAAGGATTGTAATATTGGATATTAGTTGAAAAGAAATCCACATCCACCCAGCGTTGTGTGGGACTGAATATAAGGTAACTCCGAACCAATATAAAATCACGATGTGTACTTTCCTTTTACTATTTTTATTTTTATTATTTGCATCTGTGATTGATTATGTAATTATTGATATCTGTAATTAGCATAACATTCTGTTAAACATAAAAAAAATTCAAGAAATTAATAAAATCCATATAACACTATTCACTCCCCTTTTAGTGTTAAGTTTGCCTTAAGATGCTTAATCCCCATCCCCAATAATCTCGTCATTTATGACCTTCTCCCGTGGATTCCCATGTTATTATCTAGTTGACCTTATTAGATAATCCTATAGTCACTTATTACTTACCACATGATAGGCAGTCCTATGGTACTTCCGTAGCAGTCATTTAATACCAAATCCTAATGCGAACTCTTACCCTAGTCACTTACTACCTAGAGGAAGTAGAACTATTAACCCAACTTGTACCCAATAGCCATCCAATACTTTTATTCATTTGGAGACGAGCAATATGATCACTTAATACCCTTTTAAGGGTGGATCTAACTACATAATACCTTTATCTCGTAGCAGGCTTACGCTTATAAATTATTTACTTTCTAAGGTTTTCTCTTTTGGAATGGGGGACGGGTCCTATAACCACTTAATACCACACAATTGAGATAAACCTTATTTTAGGAAACAATCCTTGCTATGTAATTAACTATCGTCACGGGTTCCCATGATTAACGATGTCTCACATCAGTTGTATATATATCTGACTGTTGGAAAGTGCAAACTTCTACTAGATAAGGCAACTGACCTCGCACCAATAACCTACTAAGCCCAATCCTAAAATCTTAATTATATTAATTTTAGTTTAACTAGGAAGAAATAAGGAAAACCTACAACCCCCATCCTAAGGTATTTATTGACTAGTTTCCTTACTAGACTTTGTATTTACTACGCCAATCAATTCCTATTAATTTCCCTTCCTATTTCTTATTATTATTAATTAGTTCACTTGCCACTAATGATCCTAATAGTCATATTTCCTAAGGCATTAATTAACCTATCTAATGCCATTTATGACACTAACAGTCATATTTTCTTGTGGCATTCATTATCCTATTAAATGTCATTTATATAAATCTCATTTAAATTCTAATCTAATTACCATAACTCCCAAATATTACTACAAATTTAATTCCATTTAATTTTTATGTTTATGTATGTATACATATGTATATTTATATATAAATTTTGCTAATTATTTATATCCTTAATTGGAGTTACAAATCTCTATTCCTAAATATCAATTTTTATTGTAACCATTTAGATGTATTTATCTTATTCAATTAATTCCGCAAAACAAATATGGTTACAATACTTATTAGCCTATTTATGAACTTTTTATTTTAACAACAAATCCTATATTGATTACTACAACGGTCATAAACCTTTAACTTCCATTCATTATGGGAATTATTACCGTACATTTATTTCCATTAAAGGAAACACTTAAAATTCAAACACAACCACACAAACATTTATATAATAAAATAGCATCATTTACGTAGATTTGGACGGATAAGATTAATATGTATACATATGTTTATATTTAAACGCGAAGTTAACATGGTTACTAATTTGCATTTTCTTATTATTTTTATTTATGTTCTGGTCTAAACCAACGACCAAAACAACCCTTTTTGTGTTTAATCTTGTTTTAAGATTCAAAATCTTATAAAAATTTATTTACTATAATTATTGTAAACTTTTCCCAAAATATCTAAAATAAGAAAATCGACATTACTTCAAATACTAAGGAAACAAATTTATATTTTATTTAGAATGGATGTTGCAAACTACTTACAAAATACATGAATTCGCACATCTCTTCTTATTTGATTTATTTATGTTCCTTGTGGATTTCAATTAGTGTCTTTTTATGCAAAAAGAACAAAAGGGACAAAGTTATAACAATCAAGTAAAACCACACAATCAATTTCAAACAGAAGCAGGATTATTAATTCTTTTAACCAATACTGCGCAATTAAAATTCAACACCAAATTCTGTAAATCTAGAGTAAAACTACAAATCCAACAATGGTTTTAGGGAATGATTTCCATATCCAAGGGGTTTACAAATACTACAATAAACCTAAAACATAAGAATAATTATTGGCAAGAAAATGATAATAACTTAGAAAGGCCTACAAACCCACGCTTAACCAATATTCATAATAATTTAGATTTGACAAATAAACAGATTTGTCACTTTTAGGCATATAATTTAAATTAAACACGAACGAATTATATATGTTTATTATAAACAAGGTATATAATTTCTCACTCACTTGAAAGCTATCCAAATCCAATCTGACACAACTTTTAGGCTAAAAGTTCCCAAATCCTATAGATCTACAATTTATTTTCAAAGGGGATTTTCTAACAAAGGCTTAAATTTGTAGATCTGAAAGAAAAATAAGAAAAGAAGAAGGAAATTCAATAATTTAGATTACTTAAGTGAGAACCACTTCTTTTTCGTAAATTTGAATCTAATCTTGTAAATCTGATTTGTATATATTTATAATTTGTGTTTTGGAAGAGATTGGAGGATTGGAAATAATAGATTTTCGCTGCTGCCTCCAAAAAATATGAATAAGAGAATAAGGGTCTAGCCCTATATTGATAGCATAGAAAGGACTATGGACAGTCAGATTTAATTTAATAAACATCTTCCCGTTAATGTAATAAAATATACATTGAACACCCAGCCGTCATCTTCTGCCATCTACCAAAAAGTCGATGGAGTAGTTGACAACATTGGTCGACCGACCAACCAGCCACTTTGGTCGACCTGGTAGTAGGCAGGGGAGAAAACTAATTTATTACCATATATTAATTATTCTGTTATTTATTTTTTGTTCATTTTTGTATTTTGTTCATAACTTTTCCATACAGACTCCGTTCGCAATGTTTCAAACATAAGAGTTGACCAGAATTCTATCACGAACGCAACGGTGCAAGTTTCATGGTCAAATTTCATCATTTGCAAAAATTTCATTTTTGGAATCAATTAAGTAATTAAATTTATTTTCGCCAAAATTCTGTATTGTTACACGCTCAGCCTCAGATCATTACATGATCAAAATCTCTGAGGAAGCACTAAAGCATGTCAAGCCTCAGCTTTTGTAAATGCCTATGAAGGTCAAAAATAAGTTAAAACTGAAAGTGCTTTCATAACCAAACTGCAAGATGACATTCCCTATTTTCTTAAGCCAAAGATGGCTTCGTAAAAAATAGAAACATGATATTCTGTACTTCTAGAACCTCAAATATCCAAATTTGGGTTTCCTAAGCCGAAGGGGGTTTGTCTAACTCTGGAAAGTAATATATGGATTCTTATTATCTTATTACTCGAATCTGAGTTTCTTAAAACGAAATGGGCTTCGTCTATCTCCAGAAAGTAATCTTTGGACTTCTATTATCTATTACCTGAATATGGGTTTCCTAAGCCGGAAGAGGCTCGACTTATTTCTGAAAATTGGGTTTTCTAACTCGATAATGGTTCCGTCTCTTCCGAAGAAGCAATCTCTGGACTTCTATCATCTAATTTCCCGAATCTGGGTCCTAATCCTCTTAAAACCGTATAAGGATATATATATATATATATATATATATATATTGTTCAAAAATAAACTTTTAGACTTTTTTATGTTGACATCTAAACCCGGTTTTCGGTTTTTAAGCTGTATAAGTCTTCGTACAATCAGAAACCTCCACGTTCTCATCATCTACATGTTGGTTAAGCTCCTGACATGGAAAAGGGCCTCGCCTTTCTAATGCCAAATAGAAGCTCTATCCAAGAAATAATTTCTCGATTGGGGCTTCAATATTGGAGAAGGTTGCTCGAGCATGACCTAGAATGCCTTTAGCTTAGCCATTGGCACCGAAGGCTTTCTAATGGGGATTTTGATGAATATCAAAGGCATAATGGAAACCAAAGAAATATTTTGGCTTCGATTCACTTTTGAAAATAGTGTTAACAAGTACCGCCACTTAAATGCTCAAGTAAGCGGTATCAATTTCCATTGTACATGAATAGTTTATACATCTAAACCTAAGCTCTTAAGTCTTCTAAAATAATTATAACTTCGAGCTTACTATCGTAATTATAAAGGAAGTGTTACGAAGGTAAACATACCAGACAATCATTTAAAATTTACTAAATGCTAAAATTGACAAATATGATGGAATTCTCCTATACCTTATTAACTCCCAAAAGAGACTGAGTAATCCTCTAAGCATCTCGTTCTATGTATCCTGTATATCTTTACTACTAATAAAGAGAATTCCATGAACTAAATTACTTGATGTCTTTTTGAAATACCCAAAATACCCTTCTATTCCTTCGGCGGTTCAAGCGACATAAGCAAATCTACGTGTTCATAATCTTATTCCTTCCTATCTTCCACCAAATCTTATTCCTTCCTTCAGGAATTCAAGCGATTCATTCTCAGATTGATGGAGCCCCAGTTCCTGAAACCTAAACAATCTTCCATGAACTCGATCCTTCAACGACTCATTCTCAGATCGATGGAGCCCTAATTCCTAAAACCTAAACAATCTTCTACGAACTCAATTTTGTTTACCTGACACTCTTAGAAATCAAAGAACCTTTTGACGACGTGAGTCTTTTCCATCACCCTTTCACATGATCCATTTTTTCCTTATCATATGCTTATTCCTATGGTATGATTCCAGTTCGTTTGATCTGATTGTTATTCATATTGCTGTAGGTACTGATACCCATAGGTGACAACTTAGCCATCTAGTTCGTATATAGCAGCGGCTACTGGCATCGGTGCTCTGCGGATCTGCCTTTGGAAATCCTTGGGCGCTGATTTCAGTTCGTTTTTTTGTAATTTCTGTTTAGGTTTGACTTCAACTTTGATGGAGTATTATTTCCCTTTGGCATTCTTTAGTTGTTTGATACACATCAATGGTTTTCCACTTTTTCGTTGATTTGGTCATATCATTTATCATGCTATTTTTATATGTACTATATTCGAATGAAGTTTAGATGATTTTTACATGCACTTCATTTGATTTCTACTTTAGGTTGGAACAATGCGTTAACAAAAGAAATTACTGGCTGCCACTTCTTTCCCATAGGTGATAACTTCTACTTCCTACGGTTTTTTGTACTATTTTCATTCTATACTTTGACTGCTATTTTTAAAAAGAATTCAACTGTTAGATTTTACCATTGAATTGGAAGTCCTTTTTATTTTGCATTTTTGTACCGCTATTCATGTTAGTCTAGATACATGATTAGGATTTGTTTGAACAAACTCCATAATTTTTCTTTATTTTGATATCGTTCTGTGTGTTTACAAGCCCAGATTTTTTTGCTGTTTAGACTGAGCTATCGATTTGCAATTAAACTATCACTTAGTTTTTGTAATCTTTATCCGTATAATCTTAATAAATATTGATTTTATAAATCAATAACTTACGGCACATCATCCCAATATCTGCACAGATTTATACAAGCAATTAAACAAATTTATTAGAATACTCTTATTATTTTAAACTTATTGATATTAGTAATCCATAATCTTAGGAAACTGACTTTTAGAGATTGGTGCAGAAATGAAACTAAATTACCATGGTCAAAGGTGTTGTTTATTTGTAATGAGGACTTGCACCTGAGTTAGAAAATATGTACTATATTCATGATATGTCATGACTACAATATATGGAAAAAAAACTCAAGATAATTCATAATGCTTATAACATAACATACATACCCATATTTTAAGGTCGTTGATAGCCAGTAAATAATCTGTATATTGTATCTGTCAAATACCCGTATTTTTACACATGTATACATTACTATATTATTTTCTAGGAAGATCGCTATAGTAATAGTAATTATCTTTGATTTTAAGTTCCCTAATTTATCTGCTATAAAACTTCAATTACAATTGAGTGTTTGTTTATTTATCTAAAACTCTCACTTTCCAATTGATTAAAGTGACAGTCATGTTATCTCTTTGTTTGTGATTAAAAAAAAGTTAAGAAGTTTTAAAGTGTTCGGTTTTGTTAACACAATGTATTGAAGTTAACATTTTTACCTTTTGTCCTAAACTAATTCAGTAGTTTCTTTTTATCAGCGGTTATAAATATTAGTTGTTTTATGAATATTTTATTACTACTCAAATTTAAAAAAATTAATAGAAGTATGATGACTAGATGAATTTGACTATTGGTGATAACCAAAGGCATATTGATTTGTTGATGTCAAAGTGATCCAATTTGTTATCCTGACTATTTTTTAACATTTCATACCTTTGTGAGATAATATAAAATTTAATTCTCAATCTAAAATTTAACTTTAAAGATATGGATATTAATGTTTTTTGTAAAAGTAGACACTTCAATGGTGAATGATTTATAAATTGAAGTTGAGTTAATAAAAACAGCATAGAAGAAGTCAGAGTCTAAGAAAATATATGGAAATTCTTTAGTCAATCGCTTTGAATGTTTACACATAAATAAAATTTGTATGTTTTTGTGGGTCGAAATGGAAATCAAAATTGTCCATTCTTATCAACAAAATAATTTCCTTTATCCACCGAATGCAATATATGGAACTATAACTTGAACTCATATTCATATTTGCAAACAAATATATGACTGGTTTAATTTTTAGTATTTGTTCATTGTTGTTTTTTATTCATACCTTTAACAAGCACCTTTCTTTACAGTGTGCTAATCATAAAATGTTCTATTTTTTAGATGATAATTGTCTAAGCATTACTAAACAGGCCCCGCGGTTTGTTTATCCAAACACTTATATACAAGATCTTATCAAGTCTTGCATGTTTGGTACTATTAAACCTAGGACTTAGAATTAACAAATCCTCATGCTTTTAGTCAGCACTATCTCTGTTTTATAATATGAGTGACTCAAAGGAGAAAAGGGACTTTGCTGATTAAAAACTTGAAGTTACAAATATTTCAATATTTAAGCCTATTAAATTGTGAATATTATACAGATGGTCACCTCTCAAATTTGAAGTTCTCTTTGAGAAGGAGCATTGCGTGATAGTTTGAACCTGTACTGCACATGCACTTTGATTCGCACATACTTTAGACAATGTTTATAAAGAAGACCAAGTGTATAAGATTCGATTTCCTTACATTAGCATGTCACTGTATCTAAGGGGCATTAGTCTGTCTATTTTGGCATAGAAATGATCAGAATTCATCAGCATTAATCCGTCTATTTTGGCAATAGTCTATCTAAAAAAGGGTGACATTATTTCATATCTCCACTTAATTTATGTATTAATTTTTCTACATTTACAATTTACATATGAATGTAATATTCATGGTTCAAAATTTTTCTCTTGTATTATGTGATTACTAACATTACGATGAAGCCTGGTCTATGTTTAAAGGGATAGATGTCATAAAATATTTGGAAAGAATAAACAAGTAGTATTTGGTGATGAAGGCTGAAGCATATTGTTTCACTAAAAGGTGGTATTGTAACATAATTCAAAGCAAAAACTGGAAAAAGTAACATTTGGAAGATGCGTACCATTTATATTTTCCTAAGGACATGCATCATGGTAGCTGTTATATTTTTTATTATTTTTCCCTGAATCTGTTTTACCATGTTTGTATGATATTCATTTGGCTCAATTGGAATGCATAGATTACAGGAAGTCTATTTCACACAGAATTGTACTTTAATGATAATGAATTTATTTTTGTTGAACATAGCCATTTGAGTTTGCTGTAAATAGGTGTTTATTTTGGAATTATAGTTAGTGTAAATTTACCTTTTGTTATTATTCTTTCAACCGTGGATTGAAAGATGGTATTGAATCATGTAGGTAAGGAAAGTTATGGAGGAACTTAAGGGGTGTTATTTATAATAGTGTTTTAATTTGTTTGGTTTCCACTATGTCCTACCTATTTTAGGTGAAACAGATTTGTTAACGTGGATTTTGTAGTGAAGACGGTTGTATGCATTGAAATTGTTGCAAAAAAATTGATTATAATGCGATAGAAAGAAATTAATCTACAATTTTCCTTTGCCTTAGTTCTTTTTTATATAGTATAAATTAAATGTCCATGTACGAAGTACTAGCATAACCGCATAACGGTGGGAAAACCGACTTTGTAAAGCTACAAAACAAAAGAACTATAAATTAATAGGGATCGTAAGTCAACAGTAAGAAGGTTAAATTTAACAAATTAGTTGATTAAGAAGAATAAATAAATTAGGCAAGAATTAATGTGGTTAATTAAGAAGAACAAATAAATTAGGTATGAAGGTTTATTTTCATCTTTAAGCATTAAAGTTGTATTTTACATGTATTTTAGTCTTATATAACCAATAATTACAAAAAATCAATTAATTTAGTTAATTACACATTTTGATCGTCGAAAGCGGTCAAAAGTAAAATAACGGAGCCGTCCAATGCTATTAGAAGGCTCAGTCGAAAATATTGCTATTGGAAGTGTTTGGCAATTTGTAAATGACAAAGAGTTTTTGCATAACGTTTGAATGATATATATTTTCGTTAATTTCTTTTATGCATAAAGGAAATGAACTTGATAAAAGAGCATCAAGTCAATGTAATATGAGTAGATGAAATATTGCTTTATATGATAAATATATTTCCTAATTTGTAAAACCATTATGAATTTTAATTTGAATCAAGCAATTTTTTTATACACATTATTGTGGAAATCAATCACGACATATTTGTTTCTATAATGATAATCAAAAGGAAAAATATAGTTAATTTGAATTGATGTCGATTCCAATTGATTTTATAGCTTAATTGCAACAGTCAAATCAAAATTCATCCCTTGTTCTCAAGTTGCACAAGCAGGGATCTCTTTGTGAGAATTGTAATTATAAATTAATGCAATTTGTGAGAATTAAATACCTAAAAGGTTATTAATGAAATTAATATTTTTAATTTAAAATGGGACAATAAATAAATAAGGTAATAAATGAGATTGGAATTCGAATAAGTTTAATAGATATAGACAAATGGATGAATGGGATTGATTTTTAATGAATCGATTACTAATTACAAATTAGTAACTTAACATTAAATGCTTTAATAAATGTCTATTAGTTACCGTTGATATACATGCATTTGTAGCATATAATTGAAGAGGATTTATGGGAACAAATGAATAAATTGTGACTGCTTCCGTTTATTAATGTTAAGTCATGATTTCAATAGACATTGTAATGAATTCATAAGTCATTATTTTGTTCGAAGGAGGACAAAATGGGTACTGTCTGGGGCTTCAGATGGACACAAGTTTTTGAAGGCTCAGTAGAATTAAGAAAAACCGACAAAGTCGGTTTGATAAATAACATGAATAATATTTTCTTAATGCTCCTGAAATAACGCAACAATCTATGTCAAACAATATGGTAGGAACAAGCTTTTAGATAATGACAAACTGCAATATAACAAAAAGTTAAAATGAATCCGAAAAATATAAGAATGTGGAAATTAAGTTGTAAGGATTTTTTGTAAGGATAATTCATTCTAAGGACAACATTTTTGAATAACTGCTTTTAAAGATATTTTTATAGAAAAATGATAATTTTTTTTATCTTTTTAAGTTAAACATGAAAATGATAAATTCATTTATCATTATTTCTATATAATTGAAATTGATATTAATTTGTATTTTTCTTGCAAATTGTCATTAAACTAATATTTCAAAAACGTTGTCCTTAAAATTTATTATTCTAAAAAAATAGGTACTTTAAGTGAAATTTGTAAAATGATAAATTAATTTATCTTATTACTCTCAATCTTTTTATGCTCACGTAGCACAGGACTGTCAACTTTCTTCACCTTTCCCAATTTTTGACTATTCCAATATTTACAAGATCTCTTGATTTTTTATGCATATAAAAAGAAATTATGTCAACATTTATTCATGTCAAGTATTATTTATAGTGTGGCATAGAATAAATGAATTTTTTCTTTCAATTCTGCATATGTCTAATGGACGTGCCTAACATAATTGTAGAAGAAAAGTTATCGTAGTAGTAGCAATAGTAAAAATGGTATCCATATTTATAAAAAAATGTACTATTATTAATTTTCCCTTTCTTTTTTTAATTTTTCATATCTTCATTTTAGATTTTTTATTATCTCTAACAGTCAAATATTTATGCAATCTTTCACCTCATCGATAGAAATATTCATGTAGCACGCTATACATAAATACAAATGAGAAAGTTTCGTCATACCCTTGTGTGAAGCACGGATATGCACTTTCTATTTACAAGTTTTACTTTTCCTAAGTTAATTCTATAAGACAGAAGCACATTTCATAGCAGATCGTCTCTTCTGAGTTCTGAGATGAAATAGTATTTTTCAGCCTTTATTTTTTCTTCATATTATATCCATTGTTCATAATCCAGTTTGAGTTACTTAGTCTTTATATGCTTAGTTGTTAGAATATTCTTAATGCATAAATTCTTAAGGTTGTTTAGCACTATTAATGTGGCAACTTGCAGTGAAGATGTATTTTCTTTATGCACTGAACGTCTTCGTTACATTTCAAAGCCACCTTCTTCCATGTTTGCTTCAAAATTAATCTAATATATAAAACACAAGTTTGCAAATAAATGTGTTAATTGGATGCATGCTTTTTTTTCTATATGGTTTTATGGTGTACATTTCGCATGCATATTAGTTTGTTGTAGCATATTATTTGGTATTTCAAGTGTTTTTTAATCTTTAGCAAGACACTTAGTAATATTTGGTTATTAAATTTATTTAACTTTATTTATCTAACATGTCTGGCAATGAAATGTTCTCAGTGGTTATGGTGTGTATATGTATACTAATGTCTACAGATCATCTCAGTCCAAGTCATATAAGGATGTTGATGAATGTGAGCTTTGGGTTCATGGTCTGGAAATAAATATTCAATGAGGTACAAATTTTCATGCTAATTTTTACTTCCTTCCTTATTTTATCACAATTTCATTTCCTATTACCAAATTTCTCCCTATTGTATGTCAGTATTTATTTTTACATATAGATATATTTCAAAAAACTGGAAATTTTAGTATCCATATTGTAACAACCCGGATTTCCGTTTTAAATTAAAAAAATTTTATTTTAGCTATTTTACTAGATTTTGAATATTTAAAATGATGTATTTTAAATAATAACGATTTAAAATTTATTTAAACCAAAGTTAGAATGTATAAATTTATTTTAATTATAAAACGAACTCGAAATGGCGCAGTAGTTTGAAAATTCGATTTTAAACTTTGAATGAATATACAGAATTCAATATAAATCAAAATTGGACGAAACCAGAAATATTTGAATCTGTTTAACTATATCTTTCTAACGAAGGTGAGAAACCAAAATTTCACTTTATAAATTGAAATTATGTCCAGTTTAAAATTCAAAATAGTCGCTATAAAATTTATATATTTTTTAATAATATATATCCCTTAAAAATAGCCATTGTGCAAACGAACTCCGTATCCGACGAAACCTCTTTTGTTATATCTGGAATGTCAAATTATTGCTAGATCCAAATTTTCATAATTTTTGGAATTGATATGTGAGTGTGGTGCATTTAAACGCGTTTGTTAATTTCAGTTTTAATTTAATCGACTGGAAAATGACCATTTTTCAAACAGCCTCCAAATTCGACGAAATTAGTTTAGTTAAGACCGTATCATCAAAACATAGCTAGATTTATTTTTTTGTAATTTTTGGAGTCAGTGTGGCCCGTAAATTGAAATGCACATTTAAATTCAATATATATTGATTTATATTTTAAATATTTTGAAAAAAACCTATTGAAACAGCCGAATTTGGCTTATGAAACATATCCCATTGTGTCCGGAATGGGGGTATTTTGTTGGGGGCGATAGTTGTTGGGTTTGATTGAAATTCGGAGATTAAAGAAGATATTTTCGAAACAATCTTCCAATCCATCGTGAATTAGTACATCATTCCAAAGCAAAAGTAGAAGTACTCCTTTAGATCTTCAAATCCATAACCCAATCATCTGTTTTCGTGTGTTATTTTGCTCGAATTTTCCCTTGAATTCACCGTCGTTCGAACGCAAATCCGGGCGCCACCGGGGGTTCGAATGGGCCTACGCTTCAACCAGAGGGGGAGCTCGAGTTGGCGGTCATGGGGGTGTTGGTTGATCAGGGTAATGATGAATGGAGGAGGCGCGGTGGTGGGTTTTCTCAGTGGAGCGATGGGTTTCTTGAACCTTTGAAGAACGCAGGAGGAAGAGGGATTAAAACAAGGGTTAAGTATAATTAAGGTTTTAATTATAAATTAATTATTTCAATAATGTAATTAATGGATATAATGTCATAACTTTTTCACATAAGCTAGCAAAATTGCAAACTCAGATCCATTGGGATAGCGACGACGATATCTACGCAATGGAACTGACCAGAACGGAAATGGAGCACGTTAGAATTTCGGTTAGAATTAAACCCGAATGGTACTGAAATCGCCAGAAAACAATGGCGGAGTGGACCCCAATGTGAGAACTCTTTCTCACTCAAATTATTTTACAGTTAAAAATATACTAGGTTGTAGACGGGGCTTAGTAGCCCCCGACACCATTTATTCTACAAACCATGATTGTTTGATTGGATTGTATTGTGAAAATTTAGTTGTGTTGAAAATTTATTGTATTGTGGTGTATTGAATGTGGTTGATTGTTGTATATAGCGCGAGCCAGTATCAGGAGAGGGGTAATGCTAGACATTACCCCAGTTCTGATATTGCGCCATTACAATGCCAAAATTTTCTAAAATAAATATTTATTCATTAAAAATGTCATTTTTAATGTGTATATGAGCAGTATAAAATATTCATGTGTTGAATAAATGTTTGAACAATAAAAATATCATTTTTATTGAATGTATGAGCTATATAAAATAGTCAAGTGTTGAAATAAATATTTTATCGTTAAAATATAATTTTTAACGTATATACGAACAACATGAAATTCTCCTGAAATGAAAATAAATATTCATTTACAAATCGGACAATTTGTTTATATACACCCATTTAACTTACATGGATTGGGACGATAAATTTTACACATCGCCCAACTGCACAAATAATATTCAGTATTTGTTGGTTGAAACCCCACATGGGTATTGGGATGATATTTAACCCATACTAATCCCAATTGTTTAGTTGTATGTCAATCGATTGGTTGACGGACTGTGGTAAACATTAATTATTTATATTTAATGCTTATGCAGTTGTGTAATGCACTCTGGATGATGGTTGATTGTTTATCATTGTTGTTGTGTACATGTGTTGTATGAAATCCATATAAATAAAATTATATGGTAATTGATTGGGTCTAATTCCAATTTAGAAAGAACGAATATTTTAAAAGAATGAATATTTTAAAATAATAGTCAGAAAGGATTAAAATCTGGTTTTTGATGTCCGATTTTGGATGGACACGAAAATATTGAAATGTGTGAAGCCGTATTGATTAGATTTGCGCCATTTTGACGCGAAAGATATTTATATCGATTTTATTCATTTTTATAATGAATATCGAAAAGGATATGATTTCAAAATCTGACATTTTGAAAGTATTATCATTTATATATTATAATGATATGGAATATACAATTTTTGATTAAAATTGAAAATGAAGTTGAAATCGTTTTTAAAACGATTTAATTGGAAATCGTCGAAATATATATAATATATATATTACATATATTTAATGCCTGAATAGAACGCGCAGCGCAGCGACCGTTCGCAAATTTCGACCATTGACTATGAATTGACATTACTGGAGATCCGACCGTCGGATTCTCCTAAAACCAGAACCGTTAGGTTTGTATCGAAAAGTTCTTTCCGATGAATATAAGAGATTTGAAATCTAATGGCTGAATTTGGAATTATGTCCAAATCAAATTTGGAAAAGGTCGCCATGGATGCAGTTTGGTGGCTGTTATTGGAAACCGACTGTACGGGCCTTGATAAAATTATTAAAAATAATAATAATTTGTGTAAAATCATAATAAATGGTTTGGAAAGAATTTGGATGAAAAATTCCATGTTTGTAAAGACAAAATATATTTGTATTAAATGAACTAGTTATTAACTAGTACAATAATCCAATATTTTTAAAGAAAAAAATGGATTTGAAATGGTTTTAAAATAACCAGAATTTTCTTATAAATAAATGGGAAAGGATTGGAATGGAAATAATCTTCGAAATATTTTGATATTGGATTCCGTGGTTATACGGATATTGTTATAGGAATTTGAAAGATACAAATATCGTTATTCCCAATACGATATCCGTTAATTTCAGAATTTGATATTGAATATATGCCAATATAATTTCTTTTCAGAGCCTTGTATTTAATATTAAATTGGATTTTGGGTTTGTCGTGAATGGTGTCTTCATTAACACTGTACTTAAACCCAGTTGAGAAAAGAATAAATCTTTTAATTGAGATTTAGAGAAGTTTACCAAATGATTAACATTTAATTGGAATTGAAATGAAAATTGATTGTGGGTTTATCGTGAACTGTGTTTTAAATGACATTCGTTCTTTAACTCAAATTAATGGTGAACCGTGATTTGGAATTTATATATCTTTTAATTAAGATTAATGGAATTTTCCAAAGTAATGTTTTCCAATTTAATAAAATAAATTGGAATGGAATGGAATTTGATTTGGTTACAATCGAGGTGAGCTTCTGTGGAGGAAGACTGTTACTATATATGGAATTTAAAAGGCTTGTCGTTATTCCATTTATATTACTAGTTGGATACGGAAATTGATATCAATTATATATTGATATGTTTTTCGTGAAGATTCCATAATTAATGGAATGTTATTTTAGGTTTATCGTGAACTATGTTTTAAATGACATTGGTTCTTTAACCCAGTTAAAGACATGATTACAGGCCTGACATTGTATTTTGAACCGTATTATTGATCTCTGCTTAATATATATCGGTTTGGTGGCAGAGAATTTATTCTCTTTCTTAACACCCTTCTCTGAGACGTATGAGCTTAGAGGTTATATATTGGCAGAAATTAGTGGTACGGTATTGATTGTCGATATGGCATGTTTGGGTTTCCAAAGTTAAATAATCATTATATAATGATTGTTGGAAGATTAAAACTAAGTGATGTTTTAATGGATTTTTAATTAGATTGAAGTGAGAATGTGATAATTTAAAGTATCAAATTTGGGAAATGATCGAGAATGGAGTACCACCAGCTTTACTCCAGGCGATAGTTAAATCTTTAACTAGATTTGAACGGGAAATGGTAATTAATTTTATTGATAACACCATGGTGTTAGATATGGAGTACTACCAGTTTTGCTCCATGGGATGAATAGGTTGGGATTGGGATTAATAAATAAATGATTACTTCGGTAAAGTTTGCTAATCCCGACTAGTTGATAAACCATAATTTGGTTTAGAATCGTGAAAGGATAAAATCAAATCTTTTGAATTGATATCAAAAGGAAGATTAAAGAATAAATTTAAAGGATTTTATCTTTGAGAAAATTAATGGGAACCTATCTCTAAAGATGTGAATATTTGAATAAAAGAATATTCTGAATTGGAATGAGCGTATGTTGTGTATTTACAGCACTTGATTATAAGATACGCGAGTTATTCGGAAAGACCAGGTTTATACCCATTTTGAATAACTGATTCGACAATAAGTCGGCGATGAAGATGGTTGTTGAAGACCGGAGACCTTCTCATCGGTTGGATGATTACCGATGTCTTGACTGGGTTGTACACCCAAGATGAGGTAATAAGTGGTGATCGTCCAGACGTACTTGGAGATTGACCGGATATGCGAGGATCGCTCTCCTGTATTGGACATATAGGACGAGGAATAAGGTGCCTCCGGTTTCGTTTAGACCCAGAACGAACTTGTAAATGGATGTGTGTATGACAATGGATTTCATTCTGTGTTGATTGATCACTATTAAATATATATCTGTTTGGCGGCGGAGAATTTATTCTCTTGCTTAACACCCTTCTTTGAGACATACGAGCTTAGAGATTATATATCGATAGACATCAGTCGCATGGCGTGAATTGTTAGTGTGGCATGCTAAGATGCAAATGATCAAGGCTTTTGTTGAAGAGTAGAGTCTTGTGGTTGATGATCAAAGCATGGTTTTAAATAGCATAGCTTTGTGTATAGCGTTAATTCGCGAGCCTCACACATCGGCATGAGTTAAAAAGGGGATAAGGGACCTAAGGAGCACATGCGTTTCTTTCTAGCTATGGGTGGTATCATGTTATGGAGCCCAGACATTTATATTTTTTATCTATGTGGATGATGGATAGCGAGGCGCCTCAGATATATCAGTCACTTCGGAGCCGATGGAGAGGTCTGATAGGACCGACAAATGTGTGTTCAGGAATAATTAATCCGCTAACATAAGTGTGGACCGGCCTTGGAGGATCCAGGGGTTGCCCAAAGTGTGTATTCCTGGGTCATTCAGCTAGAGATGATTCGAATCAGTAAGGAGTACATCCCTTCCCTTGACTCATGATGGAGATCCAATTTCCAATACGACATTTTTCGGTTTTAATTGTAGAGCGTAGTATGGCGACATGATATATGGTACCCATGCCATCTACGATTGATACATTTATATTGAAAAGTGTTTTAAATCGATTAAACACTAGTAATAATATCAAATGATTTGTTTTAAACGTACCAAGCATGTTTGGCTATTATAAGGGAAAATTCTATCCTCCGGCTTGTGATGCATTGTGTGATGGGACCCGAGTCTTATAATATCATTTTTAGAAAAGCATTGCACTGTTTATAAACTGTTTATGCATTGGTATTCTTGGGGGAAAACCCGTTCCGTGTTATACGGCGTGGTCTCTTGATTTACTTTATTTTTAAAGTAAAGTTTCGAATAACTATTTTAGTTCTCACACCAGTCACATAACTGACCTGGAGTTTATTGCTTTAACCTAAACTCGGAGTGCCCCTATTTTCCACATGAGCAACTAGTAGTTTTAGTTTTCGCACATATTTCTTTTCCCAGGATCCTGGATTTACAACTGGAGCTATATTCGGAAAGCTTTGTATCCGTGTATCTCTTTTAGTTGTGTTGTGCATTATTTTCCGCTACTATGTAATGTACTTTAATCTCTGATATTTTTCTTATGTATATTATTTATTCATACTCTGTTATATTCTTGTACTCTAATGTAATTGTTCTAATAAGCAATGAAATATTCTATTGTTTGTGTTCGGATTTGTCGTGTTCTCAACTCAATCCATGCTTTCCTTCACGGGCGAGTTTGGGTTGTTTCACATGTATTACACTACTTTTACACAAAAATCATAATTTTAATTTGCTACACTGTGCATTTCCTTTTCAAGCTTTTATTATTATCATGTAGACGATTAAGAATATAAGCTGTGCATATTTATTTCTTTTCTCTGATTTGTCTTCATCCTCTCTCTTATCTAATTTCTGCTATTTTTTACTCATTTATAAAAAGAATTAAAGCATGTTTTATTTTGATAATTCCTTTTCCCTTAGCCTATTATTTTCATTATTTTATTTGTTGATTCCTATGCCAAAAAAAGCTCACTCCTTAATTAATCCAAATATCATTTACTCCCTCAATCTGAATAGCTGTCACGGCCGATGTGTGTATCGCTTTGAATCTTCATTATCACTCTATAACTTGGTGTGGTCGTCAGTTGCATTATTCAAAGCATCACTTCTTCCTGTTTGGTCTGGAATTTTTTTTATGTTTGTAGCATCAGTTTCAAATCTATTATAGATTATCTGAAACACCACACCCTCCATTAAGGTCACTCACCAAGGGAATGCCTTAACTTTGGTGGAGGTTTTTAAGTAAAAGTCATAGATAAACACAAGATAGATATATATAAACACATATATATAAGCAACGGAAAACAACAGACTTTTTATTTCATAAATATGTGTTCATACAAAACCTTTCCATAACTGTCACATAATAACTTCCAAAACATTACATCATCATTTCTGTCTTGGTTATTAAATAAAGAAGCATAAAAACATAATTAAAACTGCATAATCCCCATAGAGTGTGTCCAACAGCCATTGCCAAGGAAGAGAGAGTCCAAACTGTACATCTACTATCTTGAAGCTTGCAAAGAATCTGACTAAGCCGGGTTGTTTCCTCCCTGTGGACCGGGGGGGAGGGAAACAGAAGAAAAGAAGACGAAAGAAAATTGGGTCAGACATAAAGCCTGGTAAGTCTAGTGACTCTTCAGTTTGAGAATAAGAAAAAGGACATGATAAGTATAAACTTGAAATAGGAATGTATCATAAACTAAGGTAAGGCAGTTTGAATCGAATATACTATCAAACCCCACACTATATCTCTGCACCTACTTGCATTGTCTCAACTGGCACCCCATGATCAGGGTGAAGTGATCCCCTTTCTAAAGACCGTCTCCTACTCGCATAATCATCTGTGTCTTACGACCCCCAAAGATTGTAGATACCTATGCTGGTCCCACCATGGGGTGTATCAAGTCCCATGGTGGCGGCCTAACACAATCCTTAAAATGCATAGGTTATACTACCGGTGCCCCCAGTGCCCTGTTTGTCTGCTCCGAAGTGTGTGCACCCCCGCACTCCGTTAGAACCCACACTGTTGCACCCACCGCCGTCGCTTTTGACCGCTTACAATCAACCCAGTAATCGTGCCCCACCCTGCCTACTTTCAGGGTACCATGATACCTAATTGGGTTACTACTGAAATGGGTCCCCATTACTAGGGTTTTCTAGTCAAACATGTTAAGTGGTTAAGTGTCTGTATTTACCTAACCCCACCCATCAGTTTAATTAACATGTTGAATTGGTTAAGTGTTTTAGTTAACTTAACCTTACCATCCTGACTTGTCTGTCCTTAGCATTTTAAAGCACCGACCACTCACATTAGACATGTATTGTTATGGTTACTGGATGTGCCGGTCGGTTCCGGGCAGATTTACACCGTAACTCAGTCTAACCTCGGCTCCTTATTGGGCTCAATGCTTAACCACCCACATTGGATAGGTATTGTTGTGACTACTGGACAGCTGGGTGGGTCCGGGCAGGTTTACATCACAACTCAATCCAACCTCGTGTTAAGCATACTCGTATTTTCTAAATTTACATATTTGTCTTTATTACTTATTATACGTAAATTTGTCAACAATTAAATGTTGTGGCCCACTTTCCAAGTTTAACATTTTTGGTATAAGGATTTATACCATTTAAATGCCAACAATTTTGGCATGTGACAAACATGCCAATTTCATATATTTTTACCAATTTATGTCAAGTTACCAATTTTCCCAACGTTACCCCGTCAAAATATTAGGCTAACAATCTTAGCCTAATTTTCGTTTGCATGGTTTTTAACATATAATATTAGGCTAAAAACCTAGCCTAATTTAGCATACACAAAATTGGCATTCATTAACATAAACATGACATAGGTGTAAACTTGGGATTATTGGCATAGTCAATATGAACATCATAGGTGTGAACTTGCAAAATAATCAACATGAATATCATAGGTGTGAACTTGCAACATAGGCTAAATCAATTTACATACATGTGAACTTGCATTGAAATAGGGGTCTAACCAAATAGGTGTCACATGAATTAACATATGATTTAGACAACATAAGCCTAAACATGTTTAGATCTAGGCATAACATCGAACATCACTAGCATAAGAATATGACATGTTCATAAAGTATATATATAATTTCATCGCATGAGTGAACTAGATCCAATCATATGTCCAACTACACATAAAACATGTATTAAAGTGGATCTTGGCATGGATCCAATTATTGACTTTGCAACTTTTGTATAAACATATTAGCATGTATATGAACTTAGGCATAGAGGTTTTAGCATATATATACATGAAATCTTTATCACATACAACCTATATAATCACATAAATATATAGGTGTCGATTACAACATGGACTATACAACTTTCATGTGATTCTAAATGTACAATAGGATCAATATCAATTCAACTATACCACAAACATCACAATACCACAATCATTTCAATACATAGGTATGAATTAACATCGTTGTTACACAATAACACAATTCCATTTCCATTTTACATCGACTCAAATCCTAACTTTTATTCACATCGGAAAAATCACTATACTTACAACAAACGGCGGTCTTGTTTTCTGATTTCTGAATTTGAATTGCTTTCCTTTGGGTAGACAAACGTTGATTTGATTCTTGTTTTAACTTTAATTTGGCTCGTCTCTAAGCTTTTCTACAAGTGGAGGCTCCTCTCAATTTTCTCCCGACAGCATGACGGCTCCGTCTCTATATTTTTTATGTGAATTTAGGTTGGAGTCTTAAGTTGTTTATATAGAATTTCAGATTGATTTGAGCTGTCAGATGATCATAGATGAATCTAGACCATTCACTTCGAGAGGAGCCAACCAGAATGTGACAAATCAGCCCTAGTGACACAGCCAAGCTCAGAAATTCGACCAGAAACCGACCAGGCCAGCCAGGGCCAAACCAGGTCGACCCCCAGGTCGACCTGGTGCATGGGCGGGAATTTTCCCGCCCAGCTCAGTTCTAGTCTGAATTCGAAATTCGGACTAAATTTTGAACTGTTTGAACTTTAAATTTGAATTCTGAAACTTCTGGAGGTCATAACTCCTTCATACGGAGTCCGATTCACGCAAACTCAGACTCTATCTCAAGCAGAATTCCGAGACGAATGCAATGGCATAACCCTTTCCCTCAATTCTTTCATTTAGAATTAATTATACTTTAATTTGTTAATTTACAGTTAACAGAAAATTTGGGGTGTTACATTCTCCCCTCCTTAAAGGATTTCGTCCACGAAATCTTCAAGTCTGAAAGAACTTAAGTCTTAACATCCAATCGTCTATATACTCAACCAACAAACACAGGCGTCCATTGTCCTTAAAAGACTTCTAATGCTTCATGATCGTATGCATATATGTGTGTATATGTTCTTATCTAATGCAAAAATTAGGCAGTCTACTGATTCAGTTGACCTCCTTAATGCGAATCATGTAAGTGCCATGAATCCATTATGTATGCAAAATTTTCCCTACTCCTAATTCTACCTGATTGCGCAACCATTCATACAAGTGCGACTTCCATATGACGACATATCAAGTTTCAACCAGATACAAATATGAATACATATATGCATATGCAGTATGAAGTGACTAAGCCGATCTAAAACCTAGGTTGTGTGTGTATATGCATCCACGAGCAACCACTAGCAACCACTTGCAACCACTTGCAGCCATCAATCATAACATGTTTCAAATACATGTTTACATCCAAAAGGGTTTCTACCTAAGGATAAAGGATAATATCGAGGAGATATACCTAAAAAGATAGATACAAGCACAACTTAAGGAAAAAGAGAGATCAAAGGTGTACCCTCAAAAAGAAAAGGGTAGGCCGCGTGTATTCTGTCCTCAGTTTCCCAAGTTGCGTCTTCCTCGGCGTTGCTCCACTGAACTTTAACGAGCTTGACTTCGCGGTTGCGTAGCTTTTTCACTTCAGTTCCTACGATTCGAGTTGGAACTCTCCTCACAGTTGCTTCGCTTTCCACTTCGGCTTCTTCTAGAATGCTTGGCTCCACCACTTCCGCAGATTCATGTAGACATTTTCGAAGATGAGAAACGTGAAAGACGTTGTGAATTCCAGCCAATTTTTCTAGTAGCTCTACTCTATAAGCCATTTTCCCAATCTTCTCGATGATAGGGAATGGTCCTACAAATCTTGGTGCTAGCTTTCCTGCGGATCCAAAGCGAACGACGTTCCTTAAAGGAGATACCTTAAGGAAAACCCTATCTCCAACCTCAAACTCAAGGTCGGTCCTTCTTTTGTCTGCGTAGGATTTCTGTCTGTCTTGGGCAGTCTTCATTCTCCTTCGTATCAGGTCCACTTTTTCTGAAGTCTCTCTAATCATGTCTGGCCCAAGTATAATCTTGTCAGTAGACTCCCACCAACAAGTTGGTGATCGGCAAGGTCTTCCATATAGAGCTTCGAAGAGCGCCATGCCGATAGTGGCTTGGTAACTGTTGTTGTAGGCGAATTCCACTAAAGGAAGATGATCCTCCCAAGTCCCTCTGAAGTCAAGAACGCATAGTCTCAAAAGATCTTCCAGTACTCTATTCACCATTTCCGTCTGACCATCAGTTTGGGGGGGATAGGCCGTGCTCAAGCATAACTGTGTGCCTACAGCTTCTTGCAGACTCCGCCAAAATTCGCTCGTAAAGATGGGGTCTTTGTCACTCACTATGCTGGAGGGTATTCCATGGAGTCGAACTATGTCCTTTAGATAAAGAGAAGCTAGAGACGAGGCAGTTCTTCTACTCTTGATATGTATAAAGTGGGCACTTTTAGTAAGTCTGTCCACTATTACCAAAATGCTAGTATTGCCTCTTCTTGACCTAGGCAACCCTTCAATGAAGTCCATTGAGATGCTATCCCACTTCCACTATGGGACTTCTAGAGGATGAAGCAGTCCTCCAGGCTTCTTTTGTTCTGCCTTGACCTGTTGGCATGTCATGCACTTAGAAACGAAATCTGCCATGTCCTTCTTCATGCCGCTCCAATAGAAAACTCTCTTTACGTCCTTGTATATCTTGTCCCCACCTGAATGTATTGTCATCTTGGAATGATGTGCTTCCTCGAGAACCATCTTTACTAAATCCCTTGTTGTGGGACGCATAGTCTTCCATCTCGCCTTAGCCAACCCTTACCATCGATGGAGTACCTATTGAGGTGACTAGAAGTTTCACCCCTAATTAATTTATCCATCACACCCACAAGCTGAGGGTCTTCGCGTTGTGCGGCCCCTATTGAGTCTAAAAGAGTGGGCCGTACTTCTAGGGATGCCAATAAACTAGGTATAAAATCAGAGGAGGGCCTAAAGTCGAAACTGTATATATACTCCAAGCTTTGCCTTTCCACAAAGAGAAGGCTTAGGGTCAGCTTCTTTCTGCTCAACGCGTCTGCTACTACGTTGCCTTTGCCAGGAGTATAGGAATTCTCAAAATCATACGAGGCAAGGAACTCCATCCACCTTTGCTACCTCAGGTTAAGATCTTTCTGCGAGAAAAGATACTTCAACATTTATGGTCAGTATATAATTCGAACTTCTCACCTAGGAGATAATGGCGCCAAGACTTAAGCGCAAATACGATGGCGGTCAACTCAAGGTCATGGGTTGGGTAGTTCTTTTCATGAACTCTCAGTTGTCTTCCACCATAAGCTACTACCCTCCCTTCTTGCATCAGAACATCGCCTAGTCCCGTACTACAAGCATCCGTGTTTACTGTGAACATCTTGCTTCGATCTGGCAAAGTCAGAACTGGGGCTATTGTGAGAGCCCTTTTTATGCGTTGGAAAGCAATGTCACAATCCAAATCCCAAGTGAATGCCAGATTCTTCTTCGTTAGCCTTGTGAGTGGAGCTGAGATTTTCGCGAAATCCCTAATGAACTTTCGGTAAAAACCGGCTAGCCCAAGAAAGCTTCGAACTTCGGTTGCATTTCTTGGTGTCTTCCAATCTTACACTGCCACCACTTTCGCGGGGTCCACATCTAACCCCTCTTTGGACACTATATGTCCAAGAAATCTTTCTTCTTCTCTCCAAAAGTGGCACTTGGAGAATTTGGCTTTTAGCTGATGAACTCGAAGAGTTTCCATGATCTCCTTCAGATGCTGAGCATGTTCTTCCTCATTCTTTGAGAAGATCAAAATATCGTCTACGAAGACCACCACAAACTTATTGAGGAATTCTCTGAACACCCTGCTCATTAGGTCCGCAAAATAAGCGGGTGCGTTTGCCAAGCCGAAAGGCATGACAAGCCACTCGTAGAAACCGTCTGGGGTTCTGAATGCCGTTTTATCAATACTATCTTCAGCTACCCTTAGCTGATGGAACCCAGTAGCCAGATCAAGTTGGGAGAAGACCGACGCACCTACAAGCTGATCAAACAAATCGTCTATTCTGGAAAGCGGGTGTCTATTCTTTTTAGTCAGCTTGTTTAGCTCCCTATAGTCCACACAAAGACGTAGTGAACCATCTGCTTTGGTGGCGAACACTACTGGAGCACCCCATTCCGTGATACTTCTCCATATAAACCCCTTCTCGAGAAGCTCCTTAACTTGCTTACTGATCTCCCTTCTCTCCTTTGGAGTCATGTGTCTAACAGACAGAGCTACGGGCTTTGCATTATCAATAAGATATATGCGGAAGTTTATTTCCCGCTTCGGAGGTAAGCTTTCACCTCTTCAAAGACATCCGGATATTCCCAGACCACTCTAACCGACTGCAAATTCTCAACAGAAGCGTCAAGCGACTCTAGATAACTAAGCATAACAGAATTCAAGGGATTACAAGAAATTTCTAGAGTGTTACCGAGCCAAGTCAAGAGCCTGACCACTCTTTTCTCACAATCAAGAATGGCACCATTACTGGATAACCAGTCCATGCCTAAGATCAGTCCATATCCTGAGAAGCCCAAAACAAAGGCGCTACATCTAAATTCAACACTTAGAATAGAGATTTTCAAATCCAAGCAAACCATCGACAAATAAGCCGAGCCCCCAACTGGATTTGAAGCAACCGAGGGATCTTCTATCATACTAGTGTCTAGGTGTAGAGATTCTACTAAAGCAGATGAAATAAAGGAGTGTGATGCACCAGAATCAAAGAGAGTGCGAACTGGATGATCATAAAGATAAACTAAGCTTTATACGTAAATATTACTACCTCGTTCCTGTGGAGGTGCCACCAGCGCGTGAACCTGTCCCCCTGAGTTGGATCCAGTCCTCTGTCCCTGCCCCCGCTTCTTTGGGCAGTCCTTAGCCAAGTGTCCAGTCTCTCCACAATGGAAACAACCACCATTCATCTTTGCCTTCTTCTTCCTGCAGTCTTTTGCTATATGTCCCACAATTCCACAGAAATTGCACCTTCTCTTTTCACGGGTTTTGTTGTTTTTCCCGCCTTTCTTGAAGTCTGTCTTCTTAGCCTGTAAACCCTCTTTCTTTTCTTGAGGTACTTCCACCTTTGCCTCTTTCTTGCCTTTATCTTCCTCGTGTAGCAGCACCATGTCCACCAAGCTTTCATAGGTCGCTCCCATGGGTATATGGGTCATTGCACGGCTGTGCAGAGGCTCATTCAGACCTTTGACGAAGCGAAGGGCCTTCTTGTGTTGGGTGTTTACCAAATCCAGCCCAAATCTGGCCAGCTGATTAAACTGATTGACGTACTCCTTGATTGTCATATTTCCTTGCTTAAGAGTTAGGAACTTCTCCATCTGCAGGTTTCTTTCAGCTTGGGAGAGGAATTTCATCTCAAACCTCATCCTGAAATCTTCCTAAGTCTCCACTGGCCTCTCAGCATGGGTAACTTCCCACTAATAGGAAGCTTCATCTTTAAGCAACCACACTACTAGTTGTACCTTTTGCCTGTCGTCAACTTCGAAGATGACAAACAAATCTTCGGTCTCCTTCAGCCAGTTCCTTGCTGCCACAAATGATTCAGTTCCATAAAAGTCCTTTCCTCCCATAGCCTTGAAGTCTCTACATGTCTAAGCGAAAGTATTTCCACGAGGAGGAGGAGGAGGAACCGCTGCCACTATTGGAGGAGGAATGTCTGCTGGGCCCGCACCATTGGCCATAGCCTCTAGGTACCTTCGGAACTAGCCAGGGATCGGTACTCCTTCTGGAAGGTTAAGATCTCCAAACATGCTGGAACAAAAAGGAAAGTATTCAAGACAAAGGATAGAGAGATAGTGCATATGGCTTTTGGGGAATTATGCCTTTTAAAAAATAACTCTTTTTCTTGAAATCAATGCTTCTTTAAACTTCTTTTTGAAAATAGTTTCAAAAACTTTTATCTAGTCTGGTAAATATGTGCTCTAATACCAAGTGAAACACCCCACCCTCCATTAAGGTCACTCACAAAGGGAATGCCTTAACTTTGGTGGAGGTTTTTAAGTAAAAGTCACAAATAAACACAAGGCAGATATATATAAACACATATATATAAGCAGCGGAAAACAACAGACTTTTTATTTCATAAATATGTGTTCATACAAAACCTTTCCATAACTGTCACATAATAACTTCCAAAACATTACATCATCATTTCTGTCTTGGTTATTAAATAAAGAAGCATAAAAACATAATTAAAACTGCATAATCCCCATAGAGTGTGTCCAACAACATAGCCAAGGAAGAGAGAGTCCAAACCGTACATCTACTATCTTGAAGCTTGCAAAGAATCTGACTAAGATGGGTTGTTTCCTCCCTGTAGACCTGGGAGAGGGGGGGAGGGGGGAGGGGAAACGGAAGAAAAGAAGACGAAAGAAAATAGGGTCAGACATAAAGCCTGGTAAGTCTAGTGACTCTTCAGTATGAGAATAAGAAAAAGGACATGATAACTATAAACTGGAAATAGGAAAGTATCATAAACTAAGGTATGGCAGTTTGAATCGAATATACTATCGTACCCCACACTATATCTCTACACCTACTTACATTGTCTCAACTGGCACCCCATGATCAGGGTGAAGTGATCCCCTTTCTAAAGATCGGCTCCTACTCGCATAATCATCTGTGTCTTACGGCCCCCAAAGATTGTAGATACCTATGCTGGTCCCACCATGGGGTGTATCAAGTCCCATGGTGGTGGCCCGACACAATCCTTAGAATGCATAGGTTATACTGCTGGTGCCCCCAGTGCCCTATTTGTATGCTCCGAAGTGTGTGCACGCCCGCACTCCGTTAGAACCCACACTGTTGCACCCACCGCCATCGCTTTTGACCTCTTACAATCAGCCCAGTAATCGTGCCCCACCCTGCTTAGTTTCAGGGTACCATGATACCTAATTGGGTTACTACTGAAATGGGTCCCCGTTACTAGGGTTTTCTAATCAAACATGTTAAGTGGTTAAGTGTCTGTATTTACCTAACCCCACCCATCAGTTTAATTAACATGTTGAATTGGTTAAGTGTTTTAGTTAACTTAACCCTACCATCCTGACTTGTCTGTCCTTAGCATTTTAAAGCACCGACCACTCACATTAGACATGTATTGTTATGGTTACTGGATGTGCCGGTCGGTTCCGAGCAGATTTACACCGTAACTCAGTCTAACATCGGGTCCTTATTGGGCTCAATGCTTAACCACCCACATTGGATAGGTATTGTTGTGACTACTGGACAGCCGGGCGGGTCCGGGCAGGTTTACATCACAACTCAATCCAACCTCGTGTTAAGCATACTCGTATTTTCTAAATTTACATATTTGTCTTTATTACTCATTATATGTAAATTTGTCAACAATTAAATGTTGTGGCCCACTTTCCAAGTTTAACATTTTTGGTATAAGGATTTATACCATTTAAATGCCACCAATTTTAGCATGTGACAAACATGCCAATTTCATATATTTTTACCAATTTATGTCAAGTTACCAATTTTTCCAATGTTACCCCATCTAAATATTAGGCTAACAATCTTAGCCTAATTTTCGTTCGCATGGTTTTTAACATATAATATTATGCTAAAAACTTAGCCTAATTTAGCGTACACAAAATTGGCATTCATTAACATAAACATGACATAGGTGTAAACTTGGCATTATTGGCATAGTCAATATGAACATCATAGGTGTGAACTTGCAAAATAATCAACATGAATATCATAGGTGTGAACTTGCAATATAGGCTAAATCAATTTACATACATGTGAACTTGCATTGAAATAGGGGTCTAACCAAATAGGTGTCACATGAATTAACATATGATTTAGACAACATAAGCCTAAACATGTTTAGATCTAGGCATAACATCGAACATCACTAGCATAAGAATATGACATGTTCATAAAGTATATATATAATTTCATCGCATGAGTGAACTAGATCCAATCATATGTCCAACTACACAAGAAACATGTATTAAAGTGGATCTTGGCATGGATCCAATTATTGACTTTGCAACTTTTGTATAAACATATTAGCATGTATATGAACTTAGGCATAGAGGTTTTATCATATATATAAATGAAATCTTAATCACATACAACCTATATATTCACATAAACATATAGGTGTCGATAACAACATGGACTATACAACTTTCATGTGATTCTAAATGTACAATAGGATCAATATCAATTCAACTATACCACAAACATCACAATACCACAATCATTTCAATACATAGGTATGAATTAACATCGTTGTTATACAATAACACAATTCCATTTCCATTTTACATAGAATCAAATCCTAACTGTTATTCACATCGGAAAAATCACTATACTTACAACAAACGACGGTCTTGTTTTCGGATTTCTGAATTCTGAATTCTGAATTTGAATTGCTTTCCTTTGGGTAGACAAACGTTGATTTGAATCTTGTTTTAACTTTAATTTGGCTCGTCTCTAAGCTTTTCTACAAGTGGAGGCTCCTCTCAATTTTCTCCCGACAGCATGGCGGCTCCGTCTCTATTTTTTTATGTGAATTTAGGTTGGAGTCTTAAGTTGTATATATAGAATTTCAGATTGATTTGAGCCGTCAGATGATCATAGATGAATCTAGACCATTCACTTCGAGAGGAGCCAACCAGAATGTGACAAATCAGCCCTAGTGACACAACCAAGATAAGAAATTCGACTAGAAACCGACTAGCCTAGCCAGGGCCAAACCAGGTCGACCCCCAGGTCGACCCTATGGTCGACCTGGTCACCAAGGTCGACCCTATGGTCGACTTGGTACCTGTGCGGTAATTTTCCCGCCCCGCCCAGTTTGGGCCTGAATTCGAAATTTGAACTAAATTTTGAACTGTTTGAACTTTAAATTTGAATTCTGAAACTTCCGGAGGTCATAACTCCTTCATACGGAGTCCGATTCACGCAAATTCGGACTCTATCTCAAGCAGAATTCCGAGACGAATGCAATGGCGTAACCCGTTTCCCTTAATTCTTTCATTTACAATTAATTATACTTTAATTTGTTAATTTACAGTTAACAGAAAATTTGGGGTGTTACATTATCTGCATTTTTTAATGTGTTTTATCCTTCCTTTCTTTTTGGCAAATCCAAATTTCAAGTATTTTTTTTAAACATCCACAAATTTCAACATCCAACACTTCTATAAACATTATGGTTAAGCAATAATTAGTAACACTATTTTTCACATAATTTGTTTAAATGTAACTACATAATAAATGTATTTACACTAAGTATTAATATAATATCAAAATACGTAAAGAAAGCTTTGATAAATTAACTTGACATAAGCTCATGAACAAAGTAGTTGACAAAATAATCGATTAAAAATAAATTGATACATAAAATGTTATTATTTGTTTTAAGTTGGATTTAATGATTTGTGAACGTTGAACCAATACATGAGGCAATTCAAGTGCGTTGGCTATATCTGAATGTGTTGATATGGTAAGTGATCATTTCACCAAATTTATTGTCATATTTTTAAATAGTTATGTCATAAAAAATGGCTCGACGATTAAATGCAGGTCCACCTGGACGTGCATATATACTCGTATATATAAAAAAGAATTATTATATTTTAAACTCTGTAATATGATATGTTATAGAGACGATGAACAATCAACTCTTCGGAGCCTTAATAAACCATTCATTAATATTTCATTTCAAGAAAAAGTGCCAAGTATCAAAATTTAACCATAGGACGGAATAGATCAGCAGGGAGTTAAGGGGTTAAATTTGGAATGCCATCTCCGAAAATAAAAGGACTTGTGCAAAGATTTACTCTTTCTCAAAACAAGCTTTAATTTCTAAGAACACTAGCATTCCTCATTAAAAGATACATCTCGTAGTTTACTTTCAGTTCGCATTTGATTTTTACTAAAGCCTTACTTGTTTTAAGGAAAAACTTGTTCTTTTAGAACGCTTAGAACCGAAATCTGAATCCTTTCACTCTAGGCGTGTTGTAAAACGAGCAAAAACCAAAAGATAAGAAGTAAAGGACATTAACTTTGTCCAAAGCCGATGGCTCTTGATTTTCGGAGTAGTGAGCAAAGGTTTTTATTTTAATACGACCGTTAATGAAAATGAAAGGGTTCGATGTCAAGGGAACCATTTTAACCAAAAGAGATAGAATATTTCACAAATTTATGACAAAACGAAATAACACATCTCATAAGCATCTTCGAACATGAAAGTCAATTTAATTTCACTCTTTAACATATATCGAAGGGCCAAGATAGGTTAATGGCCTATCTGGCTTTCATAAGAAGTTTTTGTAAAAATCCCGGAGGAACAAACAATAAAAACCTTTCCGAAGGTCCTTCCTTAAAGTAATAAATCCAAACAAAGCCTCAGATGGGGGAAATTCCTTCAAATAAAAAAAAAATCCATAATTACATTAACAAATATTACACATTGGTTTATGTTAACCTTATCACAAGGATTCATACAAGTCACAATACAAAAATATACAATTAGAATTTGCTTTTCATGTAAAGTAAGGAGTTTTTCAAGCAATAGCTGAAGAGAGGCCAATTGTCCAATTATTTCCATTACCCTAAAAAAATGAACTTGGAGTCATGACTCTCATAACCCCAAGGAAATATGACTGAACACCTTCTATATGAAATCCACGATAAAAGCACTAGATCGTCGCCCTTAAAAATAGTCAAGGAAGCAAATTATGATATTGTTCATAATTTTAAAGTCATAAATAACTACACTGCTGTGAGTTTGTAAGCTAAGTAGGCTGGGGGCATAGTTCGAAGAGAACCGATAAAGCAGCAAAAATAATTAAATAATGGATACAAGAGTCAAAGATTAAGTGAGGCTAGACCAAAGCCCATTTCTTTGATCAAAAAGAGATCCTTTTTTCGAATGAAAGTAACTAAAAATGTTGCCTAGAAACTTTGAAGAATGGAGCTAACCAAAGACCATTTAATGACAAATGAATCTCAAAGTTCTACCCTATCATAATAAGAGGAGGGAACATGAGGAGAGACCGACCATCTCCTTGATACTAAAGGAAAATTTTCAGGGCCATCTTTACAACCTAGGATGACAAGAGACCAGGTAGGAAAGCTGGAAGTCATAAATTTTGAAAGGAAAGAATTATTGAAAATAGAAATCGAGAAGAAAGGGCTCTTCACCCAATTTCCAAAAAACTTCAACATTACATTCTCAAACAACCCAGTTCCAACAATGAAGGTTCACAAAACTAAAATCATCACGCACGGTGGGAAGAAAAAGAAAATAAATCTATGTTTTAAAGATTATAACAACAGATGGAGCGGAAGTCACCTGGTGAAAAGGAATCTCCAGTAGTAGTGAAAAGGAATTTAGTGAAAATAGGAGTTTTTATCATTATTCTTAACAATTCTATTTCCTACCCAATTTGAAAAGGAATTTGACACTGGTAGCAGGGACCAAGCTAAGGGAATCCCCTCATGACTTGTTCCTTTTCCAATTGTTAGGAAGCAATAACACCAAGAGGAAAAAAGGAGCAAGGAAATTGAAACAAAGATTAAAATCACATCTCCAGAACTTGGTGGAACCTCTTAACCAAAATTGAGGTAAAGCACATGCTCCCACCCCTCTACCCATAGAAGTTTCGCTACAAATGGGCTTCTAGACCAGGGCCATAGGCTTTACCGAATTTGCATGAGATGGAAACATCAAGGGAAAGGTAAAGATTCCAGAAAAAACCAATAAGACACTTGATGGAATGATCATTCCTGAGCATTAACAGTGTTACTTCCTGCCAATTTTGGAAAATCATCTAGTCCTTTTGATGGAACTAAGCCGAGTAAATTCTCCTAAGTTTTAGGTCACATGCTCTACCCAAGGCAGTAGCATTAAGAAGAGGCCTCTAAGTTACAAAAGATAAAAATTCCAAAATAAACAATTCTAGAAAAGAAGTTTCTCTAAGTGTAGAAACATGGGGATAAAGAAGATGATGAGCTACTTTATAAAATAGTATATCCAATTTGTAACCGATGGATCAGATCTAAACGGATAAGTCAAAAAAGGGGGAAATCAGGTTAGGAATAAGTGAAATCTAAAATAATTAATGATCATAGCATGAAAAGAAGCCTATAAATGAAATGAAAAGGAAAGAAAAAAATACTTCATGCATGGAAGAAGAGACAAAAGAAACAAATCGACTACTATATAACAATTCCCAACTAACTAGAGAGAAGTGCTAAAAAAGAGGATATGGTGGAATGATGACACATATATAGCAAGAATGACCCGAACTTCCCCGAAGAGATGGAGAAACCCGGGTTGTATTGAGATCATGACGCATCAGAACACAAACCATAGAACATTTTATTGCTACTACAACAATTACATCAGAGTATGAATAAATAATATACTACAAAAAAATAAATATCAGGGTTTTAAATTACAAAGCAGCAGAAAAATAATATATAAGTATAATATGCAACGGAAAATAACAACTACCATAGCTGAAAGAAATATACGGATACAAAGCTTTCCGAATATAGCTCCAACTGTAATCCAAGATCCACTTAAAAGAAATATCTACGAAAGACCAAAACTACTAGCTACCCATGTGGAAAATATGGACACCCAAAGTTTAGGTAGAAACAATAAACACCGAGTTAGTCATGGGATTGGTGTGAGAACTAAAACAGTTATTAATTTTATTTTAAGTTGGGTAAATCAAGGGACCACACCATTTAACACGGAATGGGTTTCCACCCAAGAATACCATAAACAAACAACGCAATGCTAAAAAGGAAAAATGAAGCCATTATAAGACTCAGGTCCCATCACACAATGCAATGCAAGCAGGAGGATAAAGTTTTACATTATAATGGCCAATCATGCTTGGTACGTGAAATTAATCTTTAATTATTACAATAAGTGAGGAAATCAACTTCAATTCTAAATGTATCAATCATAGACGGCATAGTACCCCATCCTACTATGTCGCCATATAGGTTTACAACTAAAACCGAAAAGTCGTGTATTGGAAATTGGATTTCCATCATGAGTCGAGGCAAGGGATGATTCCTCTTTGATTCAAGACACTCTAGCAAATGTCTCAAGATCACACCTACGGGCAACCCTTGGATGCGATAGGGCCGGTCCACACTTACTTTAGTGGATTAATTATTCCTGAACAATACATTTCCTGTAACACCCCGTATTTTCTGTTAACGTTATAATAACGAATTAAACAATACTTAATTTCAAATGTGAGAATTAAGGGAAATGGGTTATGCCATTGCGTTCGTCTCGGAATTCTACTTGAGATAGAGTCCGAAATTGCATGAATTGGACTTCGTATGAAGAAGTTATGGCCTTCAGAAGTTTCAGAAATTTAAATAAATTCAAACAGCTCGAAACCGAATTCAAAATTCAAAACAGAAGTCAGAAGCGGGCTAGGCGGGAAAATTCCCGCCCAAGACCCAGGTCGACCAGGGGGTCGACCCTAGTGTCGACCTCCCCCATAAAGGTCGACCTGGGGGTCGATCTGCCCCCCCGACCATATCTAAATTTTGACGACTTATGACTTATTGCCGAGTCACTAGGGTTTCTGGATAATTCTGATCTGGTCTGAATGGTTGTGGTTAACTCTAGGTTCATCCGACGGTTCTAATTAAATTGAAATTCTATATAAACAACCTAATACTCAACATAAAATCACACAAAAATAATCTTGGAACTGTCATGCCGTCAATAGAGAACTTGGAGTAGCCGTCACCTCTTTCAATTCAAAGATGAGATAAAAGCCTACATCAAAATCAAATTAAAACTAATATAATTCAACGATCTACATCAAAGGCGAGCATTACAACTTCAGAATTCAGATTCCAGAAATCAAGAATTCCTTTTAGTTTGTAAGTTGGTCATTACGTAGATTTAAACGTTCTTTTAAATGAAATCATGACATGTTGTAACTCGAATATAGATGCTTATGTATAAGATAAATAAAGTTTGATTCTAATTTATCTTAAATTACCATTGCGATTGATCATGCCTATATGTTTGTGGTGATGAACGTACAAAATTGTATGGTATTATTGGAATCTATTATGATTGGATGAACTTATTATGCCAACTTAGTGATGAACATGTCATGTTATAGTTTGGTGGTTACTTCCAAGTTTATGATCTAAATCACATGCCTACATGTTTAGATCAACATTTATGTATATTTAGAACTTTGTTAAGTTGAACCTATTTATGTTGCAAGTTGGATTTGTGCCCCCCTTATGTTTTAACACACATAAGTTATCATGCTAAGTTGTGATTTAAATATGTTTATAGTGGCTTTCTTATGTTTTCACATACATAAGTTAATATGCTAAGTTGTGGTTTAAAAAGTTATGTTTATATGATAAACCTCCATATTCGACCTATATCAAGTTTATATGATAATTAGATCCAACTTAGTCACAAGTTCACCCTTACCTGTTTAATTAAGTTAGTGATGCTTCTTTGCCAAGTTACACATGATAAGTTAAAAGTATGTTATTGTATGCTTATTTCATGTCCCTTGTTTGTTACCCTTTTTGTTTATGGGTTTGGGCTAATTTACTGGCCCAAGATTTTATGTAATTTATGCGAACTTACCACGGGGGTAGCGTTGGGAAAACATGAAAATTTCATGGCATAGATTGGTTCATGAAATGGTATATTTGATATACCATTTATTGTGAACATAATCAAAAGAATAATTATGGCATAATTAAATTAAGTTTAATTTACATATAAAATTAGACATATAAAGAGAATATGTGAATTTAGAAAAGACGAATATGCCTAACCCGAGGTTAGACTGAGTTGTGGTGTAAAACTTCCCATAACCGACCGGCACATCCAGCGACCACAACAAGACCTGTCTAATGTGGGTGGTTAGTGCATCAAGCCCAAAAGGACCCGAGGTTAGACCGAGTTGTGGTGTAAAACTTTCCGGAACCGACCGGCACATCCAGTGACCATAACAAGACCTGTCTAATGTGAGTGGTTGGTGGTTTAAAGCTAAGTCAAGAATGGTAGGGTTAAGTCAATTATGGAAACACTTAACCGATTCAACATGTTAACTAAACTGATGGGTGGGGTTAGGTAAACTTGGACACTTAACCAAATATACATGTTGATTAGAAAACCCTAGTAACGGGGACCCATTTCAGCAGTAACCCACATAGATGTATCATGGTACCCTGAACTAGGCAGGGTAGAGCACGATTACTGAGCTGATTATAAGCGGTCAAAAACGTCGACGGTTGGTGCGTCAGTGTAGGTTCCGACAGAGTACGGGCGTGCACGTACTCCGGAGTGGTAAAAGCAGGCACTAGGCATCAGTAGTATACACTGTGCATCGTGAATCATGTCGGGTTGCCACCAGAGGGACTGATACACCCTATGGTGGGACCAGCACAGGTATCTACAGTCAAGCGGGGCCGAATGACATAGGATATGAATGCATGCAAGTAGGAGCCAATCATTAAGGGGATCGTTCGTTATGAACACGTGAGACTAGTTGAAACATGGTTAGTAGGTGCAGAGACTATAGTAATGGGTGCGATCACATGTTCATCTTATCTTATATTATGGTATTGTCCTATGTTCTGTTATTACTATCATGATCCCTTTCCTTCTTTAAATACTAGTAATCACTGAACTTACCAGACTTATTGTCTGACCTATTTTCATTCATCCTCGTTTCTTCCGTTCTCCCCCCCAGGTCCACAGGGAGGGAATACTCCAGCTTAGTCAGACTCTTTGCAAGCTTCAAGAAAGTAGATGTATGATTGGGACTCTCTTACCTTGGCTATGGCTTTTAGGCACTACTCTTGGGGATTTATGCAGTTTTATTTATGGTTTATGCTTCTTTATTAAATAATCAAGACAGAAATTATGATGTAATGTTTTGGAAGTTATTTTGAGACAATTTGCTGTAAAGCTTTTGTATTGAACCACGTATGCAATAAATGTTTGATTTCCGCTGCTTATATTTACCTGTCTTGTAAACTTTTCCGTGTCTTGTACCTATAACCCTCCACCAAAGTTAAGGCATTCCCTTTGTGAGTGACCTTAACGGAGGTGGGGTGTTTCACTTGCAATAGTTTACCAGATCAGATAAGTGTTTTTGAAAACTATTTTCAAAAGAAATATAAAGAAGCATTTTACAAGAAAAAGTGTTATTTTATTTTAAAGGCATAGTCCCCCAAAGCCATTTGCCCTATCTTTCTATCCTTTGTTTTGAATCTTTTCTTTTTCGTTTCATCGTGTCTGGGAATCTTAACCTTCCAGAGGGTGTGCCGACACCTGGTTGGTTCAGGAGGTACTTAGAGGCTAGGGCCAACGATGCAGGCCCAGCAGATATTCCTCCTTCTCCAGCAGCAGCGGTTCCTCCTCCTCCTCGTGCAAATGCTTTCTCAAAGATTTGTAGAGACTTTAGGGCCATGGGTGGAAAGGATTTAAAGGGAACTAAATCATTCGTAGAAGCAAGGAACTGGCTCAAAGAAACTGAGGATCTATTCGTTATCTTCGAGGTGGACGATAGGCAGAAGGTACAGTTGGCTGTATGGTTGCTCAAAGATGAAGCTTTTTATTGGTGGGAAGTCACTAACGCTGAAATACCAGTTGAAACATGGATGGATTTCAGAATAAGTTTTGAGATGAAATTCCTCTCTCAAGATGAACGAAGCTTACAAGTGGAGAAGTTCTTATCTCTTAAGCAAGGAAGTATGACGGTCAAGGAGTGCGTCAACCAATTCAATCATCTGGCTCGATTTGGACTGGACTTAGTGAATACTCCTTATAAGAAGGCTCTCCGTTTTGTCAAGGGATTGAATGAGCCACTTCACAGCTTGGCTATGACCCATGTACCTATGGGGGCTACTTACGAGAGTTTAGTGGACATGACACTCTTACATGAGGAAGACAAGGGCAAGAAAGAGGCAAAAGTGGAAGCGCCTCAAGATAAGAAGGTGGAGGGGTCACAAAACAAGAAGGATGATTCAAAGAAAGGCGGGAAGAACAACAAACCTCATGACAAGAGAAAGTGTAATTTTTGTGGCATTCCTAGACATCTGGTCAAAGATCACAGGAAGAAGAAAAGGAAGATGGGTGGTTGTTTCCATTGTGGAGAAACATGACACATGGCTAAGGACTGCCCAAGGAAGCAAGGACAGAGAGCTGGACCTTCTTCTGTAGGACAAGTTCACGCTCTCACAGCACCTCCGCAAGAATGAGGTAGAAATATTTCTGTCTAAAGTTTAGTCTATCTTTTTGATCATCCTGTTTGTACACTATTTGATTCTGGCGCATCGCACTCATTTGTATCTGCTGCTTTGGTTGAATCTCTGCACCTAGACACTATTTTAGTAGAGGATCCCTTGGTTGTTTCAAATCCAATTGGGGGCTCAACTTATTTGTCAATGATTTGTTTGGATTTGAAAATTTCTATTCTAAGCATTGGGTTTAGATGTAATGCCTTTGTTTTGGGCTTCACGGGCTATGGGTTGATTCTAGGCATGGACTGGCTATTCAATAATGGTGTCATCCTCGATTGTGAAAAGAGAGTGGTTAGACTCATGACTCGCCTTGGTAACAATCTCGAAATATCTTGTAATCCCATAAATTCTGTTATGCTAAGTTATCTAGAATCTCTTGATGCATCTGTTGAGAACTTGCAGTCTGTAAAGGTAGTCCGTGAATACTCGAATGTGTTTGAAGAGGTAAAGGGCTTACCTCCGAAGCGGGAGATAGACTTCCGCGTATACCTCGTTGACATTGCAAAACCTGTTGCCTTACCCATTAGGCACATGGCTCCAAGGGGGCGGAAAGAGCTCAACAAGCAAGTTAAAGAGCTCCTAGAAAAGGGGTTTAAAAGGTGGAGTATTTTTGAATGGGATGCTCTAGTAGTGTTCGCAATTAAAGCGGATGGTTCACTTCGCCTGTGCGTTGATTATAGGGAGCTAAACAAGCTGACCAAGAAGAATAGGCACCCACTCCCGAGAATAGATGATTTGTTCGATCAACTTGTAGGTGCATCGTTTTCTCCCAATTAGATTTAGCTACCGGGTTTCATCAGCTAAGAGTGGCTGAAGACAGCATTGATAAAACCGCTTTTAGAACTCCAGATGGTTTCTTCGAGTGGCTTGTCATGCCTTTCGGCTAGACAAATGCACCTGCTTACTTCGTTGATTTGATAAGCAGAGTGTTCAGGGAGTTCCTCAATAAGTTTGTGGTAGTCTTCGTGGACGATATTTTGATCTTCTCAAAGAGTGAGGAAGAGCATGCTCAGCACTTAAGGTAAGTCATGGATACTCTCCGTGCACATCAGTTGAAAGCCAAATTCTCCAAATGCCATTTCCGGAGAGAAGAAGTTAGGTTCCTTGGACATGTGGTGTCCAAAGAGGGGTTAGCTGTGGACCCCGCAAAAGTGGTTGCTGTGCAAGATTGGAAGGTTCCGCAGAATGCAACCGAAGTCTGAAGCTTTCTCGGGCTGGCAGGCTTTTATCGAAAATTCATCAAAGATTTTGCGAAAATCTCAGCTCCACTTACAAGGTTGACAAAGAAGAACCTAGTTTTCGCTTGGAATTTGGATTGCGATATTGCTTTCCAACGTTTGAAAAGGGCTCTGACAACAACCCCAGATCTGACATTGCCTGATGGAAGCAAGATGTTTACCGTATACACGGATGCCTGTGGTACGGGACTGGGTGCTGTCTTGATGCAAGAAGGAAAGGTTGTAGCTTATGGGGGGCAGACAGTTGAAAGTACATGAGAAAAACTACCCAACCCACGATCTAGAGTTGGCTTCCATCGTCTTTGCACTTAAGTCTTGGCGCCATTATCTCCTAGGTGAGAAATTTGAATTGTATACTGAGCATAAATCGTTGAAGTATCTTTTCTCATAGAAAGATCTCAACTTGAGGCAACAAAGATGGATGGAGTTTCTTGCCTCGTATGATTTTGAGATTTCCTACACTTCGGGCAAGGGCAATGCAATAGCAGATGCCTTGAGTAGAAAGAAACTGACCTTAATCCCTCTCTTTGTAGAAAAGCAAAGCTTGGAGTACATAGCCAACTTTGACTTCAGGCCCTCCTCTGAATTTGTACCTGGCTTATTAGCAATGTTGGAAGTGCGACATACACTTTTGGACTCAATAGGGACCGTGCAACGTGAAGACCCTCAGCTAGTTGATATAATAGATAAGCTGATTAGGGGTGAGACTTCGAGTCACCTCAATAGATACTCCATCGATGATAAGGGATGGCTGAGACGGGATGGAAGACTACGCATCACACAAGCAAGGGATTTGGTGAAGAAGGTTCTCGAAGAGGCACTCCATTCCAAGTTGACCATACACCCCGGTGGAGGAAAAATGTACAAAGACATAAAAAGGGTTTTCTTTTAGAGTGGCATGAAAAGAGATGTAGCTGAGTTCGTCTCCAAGTGCATGATATGCCAGCAAGTCAAGGCGGAACAGAAGAAGCCTGAAGGTTTGCTTCATCCTCTAGAGGTCCCACAGTGGAAATGGGATAGCATTTCAATGGACTTTGTTGATGGGTTGCCTATGTCAAGGAGGGGCAATACCAGTATTTGGGTAATAGTGGACAGGCTCACAAAAAGCGCCCACTTTATACCCGTCAAGAGTAGAAGGACTGCCTCATCTCTAGCATCCATATGTCTTAAAGAGATAGTTTGACTCCATGGGATACCCTCCAACATAGTGAGAGATCGAGATCCTATCTTCACGAGCGAGTTTTGGAAGAGTTTATAAGAGGCTATAGGCACACAGTTATGCTTAAGCACGTCATATCACCCTCAAACCGATGGCCAGACGGAAGGAGTCAACAGAGTATTGGAAGACCACTTGAGACTATGCATTCTTGACTTCGGAGGTACACGGAAGGATCATTTACCTTTGGTGGAATTCGCTTACAACAATAGCTAACAAGCCACCATAGGCATGGCGCCCTTCGAAGTGTTATATGGAAAACCGTGCCGGTCACCAACTTGCTGGTGGGAGTCCACAGACAAACTCATACTTGGATCAGACATGATTAGAGAAACTTCAGAGAAAGTGGACTTGATACGAAGAAGAATGAAGACTGCCCAAGATAGACAGAAGTCCTACGCGGACAAAAGAAGAACCAACCTTGAGTTCAAAGTTGGAGACAAGGTGTTCCTTAAAGTATCTTCTTTGAGAAACGTCGTTTGCTTTGGATCCGCAGGAAAGTTAGCACCAAGATTTGTAGGGTCGTTCCTTATCATCGAGAAAATTGGGAAGACGGCCTATAGGGTACAGCTACTCGAAAGGTTGGCTGGGGTTCATAATGTCTTTCATGTCTCTCACCTGCGAAAGTGCTTACATAAGTCTGCGGAAGTGGTTGAACCAAGCGTGCTAGAGGAAGTAGAAGTTGAACGGGCAGCAACTGCGAGGAGAGTTCCAACCCGTATCTTGGGTACAGATGTCAAAAAGCCTAGCAACTGTGAAGTCAAGCTCATCAAAGTTCAATGAAGCGACGCCGAGGAAGACGCGACTTGGGAAAATGAGGACAGAATACGTGCAGCCTACCCTTTTCTTTTTTGAGGGTACATCTATGACCTCTTTTTCCTTAAGTTTATGCTTGTATCTATCTATTTAGGTATATCTCCTCGACCTTATCCTTATCCTTATCCTAGAAACCTTTTTGGATGTAAACATGTGATTGAAACATGTTATGGTTGATGGTTGCAAGTGGTTGCAAGTGGATTGCTAGTGGTTGCTCGTGGATGCATACACACACATACACTAGGTATTAGATCGGCTCAGTCACTTTCATATTGCATATGCATATATATATTTGTATATGGATTGAAACTTGATGTGTTATCATATGGACGTTGCATTTGTATGAATGATTGTGCACTCATGTAGGAAATTTTGAGTAGGAAAAAAACTGCATACATAATGGACTCATGGCACTGACATAATTTGCATTAAGGAGGTCAACTGAATCAGTAGACCGCCTAATCTTGCATTAGATAAGGACATGTACACACACTATGCATATGACCATGAAGCATTAGAAGTCTTTTAAGGACAATTGACGCCTGTGTTTGATGGTTGAGTAGATGGGTGATTGGATGGTAGGATATAAGTTCTTCTCTACATGAAGATTTTGGGGTCGAAATCCTATAAGGATGGGAGAATGTAACACCCCATATTTTCTGTTAACGTTATAATAACGAATTAAACAATACTTAATTTCAAATGTCAGAATTAAAGGAAACAGGGTTACGCCATTGTGTTCGTCTCGGAATTCTGCTTGGGATAGTCTGAGTTTGCATGAAATGGACTTCATATAAAGAAGTTATGGCCTTCAGAAGTTTCAGAAATTCAAATAAATTCAAACAACTCAAAACCGGATTCAAAATTCAAAACAGAAGTCAGAAGCGGGCTGGGTGGGAAAATCCCCCCAGGACCCAGGTCGACCAGGGGGTCGACCCTAGTGTCGACCTCCCCCTACAGGTCGACCTGGGGGTCGACCTACCCCCCCCCCCCCCAACCAGATCTAAATTTTGAGGACTTATGACTTGTTGCTGAGTCACTAGGGTTTCTGGATAGTTCTGATCTGGTCTGAATGGTTGTGGTTAACTCTAGGTTCATCCGACGACTCTAATTAAATTGAAATTCTATATAAACAACCTAATACTCAACCTAAAATCACACAAAAATAATCTTGGAACTGTCATGCCGTCAATATAGAACTTGGAGTAGCCGTCACCGCTTTCAATTCAAAGACGAGATAAAAGCCTACATCAAAATCAAATTAAAACTAATCTAATTCAATGATCTACATCAAAGGCGAGCATTACTACTTCAGAATTCAGATTCCAGAAATCAATAATTCCTTTTAGTTTGTAAGTTGGTCATTATGTAGATTTAAACGTTCTTTTAAATGAAATCATGACATGTTGTAACTCGAATATAGAATAATGCTTATGTATAAGATAAATAAAGTCTAATTCTAATTTATCTTAAATTACCGTTGCGATTGATCATGCCTATATGTTTGTGGTGATGAACGTACAAAATTGTATGGCATTATTGGAATCTATTATGATTGGATGATGAACTTATTATGCCAAGTTAGTGATGAAAATGTCATGTTATAATTGGGTGGTTACTTGCAAGTTTATGATCTAAATCACATGCCTACATGTTTAGATCAACATTTATGTATATTTAGAACTTTGTTAAGTTGAACCTATTTATGTTGCAAGTAAGATTTGTGGCCCTCTTATGTTTTAACACACATAAGTTATCATGCTAAGTTGTGATTTAAATATGTTTATAGTAGCTTTCTTATGTTTTCACATACATGAGTTAATATGCTAAGTTGTGGTTTTAAAAGTTATGTTTCTATGATAAACCTCCATGTTAGACCTATATCAAGTTTATATGATAATTAGATCCAACTTAGTAACAAGTTCACCCTTACCTGTTTAATTAAGTTAGTGATGCTTCTATGCCAAGTTACACATGATAAGTTGAAAGTATGTTATTGTATGCTTATTTCATGTCCCTTGTTTGTTACCCTTTTTGGTTATGGGTTTGGGCTAATTTACTAGCCCAAGATTTTATGTAATTTATGCGAACTTACCACGGGGGTAGCGTTGGGAAAACATGAAAATTTCATGGTATATAATGGTTCATGAAATGATATATTTGATATACCAATTATTGTGAGCATAATAAAAAGAATAATTATGGCATGATTAAATTAAGTTTAATTTACATATAAAATTAGACATATCTAGAAAATATGTGAATTTAGAAAAGACGAATATGCCTAACCCGAGGTTAGACTGAGTTGTGGTGTAAAACTGCCCAGAACCGACCGACACATCCAGTGACCACAACAAGACCTGTCTAATGTGGGTGGTTAGTGCATCAAGACCAAAAAGGACCCGAGGTTAGACCGAGTTGTGGTGTAAAACTGCCCGGAACCGACCGGCACATCCAGTCAGCACAACAAGACATGTCTAATGTGAGTGGTTGGTGCTTTAATGAATAAATTAAAGCTAAGCCAAGAATGGTAGGGTTAAGTCAATTAAGGAAACACTTAACCGATTCAACATGTTAATTAAACTGATGGGTGGGGTAGGTAAACTTGGACACTTAACCAAATAAACATGTTGATTAGACAACCCTAGTAACGGGGACCCATTTCAGCAGTAACCCACATAGATGTATCATGTTACCCTAAACTAGGAAGGGTGGGGCACGATTACTGGGCTGATTATAAGCGGTCAAAAACGTCGACGGTTGGTGCGTCAGTGTAGGTTTCGATGGAGTACGGGCGTGCACGTACTCCGGAGTGGAAAAAGCAAGCAATGGGCATCAGTAGTATACATTGTGCATCGTGAATCATGTCGGGTTGCCACCAGAGGGACTGATACACCCCATGGTGGGACCAACACAGGTATCTACAGTCAAGCGGCGCCGAATGACACATGATATGAATGCATGCGAGTAGGAGCCGATCATTAAGGGGATCGTTCGTTATGAACATGTGAGGCTGGTTCAAACAATGGTTAGTAGGTGCAGAGACTATAGTAATGGGTGCGATCACATGTTCATCTTATCTTATATTAGGGTATTGTGTTATGTTCTGTTATTACTGTCATGATCCCTTTCCTTGTTTAAATACTGGTAATCACTGAACTTACCTGACTTATTGTCTGACCTATTTTCTTTCGTCCTCTTTTCTTCCGTTCCCCCCCAAGGTCCACAGGGATGGAATACTCCAGCTTAGTCAGACTCTTTGCAAGCTTCAAGAAAGTAGATGTATGATTGGGACTCTCCTACCTTGGCTATGGCTTTTCGGCACTACACTTGGGAATTTATGCAGTTTTATTTATGGTTTATGCTTCTTTATTAAATAATCAAGACAAAAATTATGATGTAATGTTTTGGAAGTTATTTTGAGACAATTTGCTATAATGCTTTTGTATTGAACCACGTATGCAATAAATGTTTGATTTCCGTTGCTTATATTTATCTGTCTTGTAAATTTTTTCGTGTCTTGTACCTATAACCCTCCACCAAATTTAAGGCATTCCCTTTGTGTGTGACCTTAACGGAGGTGGGGTGCTTCATTTCCCGATCCTATCGAACCTCCAAAATGGTCAGTACGTCGTCCTATGAGCATATAGCCCTATATCCGAGGTGCCTCGCAATCCACCATCCACATAAGTAAAAATTTCTGGGCTCCATACCATGACACCACTTCTAGCTAGAAAAAAACGCAAGTTCTCCCTATGGTCACTTTCCCGTTGTTGACTCATATCGGGTGTTAGGCTCGCGAATTAACGCTATACATAAAGCTATGCTAATTAAAGCCGTGCTTTGATCATCATCCATAAGACTCTGCTTTTCAACAAAAGTCTTGATCATTTGCATCTTAGCATGCCACATTGACAATTCATGTCATACAACTGATGTCTATCAATATATAACCTCTAAGCTCATACGTCTCAGAGAAGGGTGTTAAGCAAGAGCATAAATTCTCCGCCACCAAACAGATATACATTTAACAGAGATCAATCAACATAGAATGAAATCCAATGTCAGACACACATCTATTTACAAGTCCACTCTAGGTCTGAACAAAACTGGAGGCACCTTATTCCTCGTCCCATATGTCCAATACAGGAGATAGTCCTCGCATATCCGGTCGATCTTCAAGTACGTCTGGATGATCACCACTTATTACCTTGTCTTGGGTGTACAACCCAATCAAGACATCAGTAATCATCCAAACGATGTGAAGATCTCTGATCTTCAACCACCATCTTTGTCATCGACTTTTAGTCGTCGTACCAGTTATTCAGAATGGGATAAACCCGGTCTTTCCGAATAACACACGTATTTTATAGTCAATACCCAAGTGTTATAAAAACACAACGTAGGCATCATTCCAATTCAGAATATTCTTTTATTCCAATATTCACGTCTTTGGGGAAAGGATCCCATTAGTTTTATCAAAGATAAGTTCTTTTAAACTTATACTTTAATCTTCCTTTAGATATCAATTTCAAAATATTTTATTTTATCTTTCAACAATTCTAAACCGAATTAAGGGTTATAAAACTAGTTGGGATTAGCGAGCCTTACTGAAGTAATCATTTATTATTTTATTATCCCAATCCCAACCTATTCATACCATGGAGCAAAACTGGTAGTACTCCATATCTAACACCCACGGTGTAACCGGTAAATTTAATTACCATTTCACGTACAAATCTAATTAAAGATATAACTATCGCATGGAGTCAAAATGGTGGTACTCCATCTCAAAACATTTCTTGAATTTGGTTAATTTAATTACCAATTAACTTTCAATCTAATTAAAGATTCCTTAAAACCCCGTTTAGTTTTAACCGTCCAAAAATCATTACTTAATGATTGTTCAACTTTAGGAAAATTAATCTTGTGTTTAACTGGGTTAAAGAACCAATGTCATTTAAAACATGATTCACGATGAACATAAATCATCTTCCATTAACTATGGAATCTTCACGGAAAACAGATCAATATATATAATCGATATAAATTTCCGTATCAAACTAATATTATAAATGGAATAACGACAAAGCCTTTTAAATTCCATATATAGTAACGGTCTTCATTCATAGAAGCTCATTTCGACTATTATTAAATCGAATTCCATTAAATTCCAATTTAATGTATTAAATTGGAAAACTTCACTTTGGAAAATTCCATTAAATCTTAATAAAAAGATTTATAAATTCCCAATCATATCTTCACTGTTAATTGGGCTAAAGAACAAATGTCATTTAAAATATCGTTCACAACGAACCCAAAATCATCTTCCATTTAATTCCATTTATATTTATAAATGGGAAAACTTCATTAATCTTAAGTAAAAGATTTATTCCTTTCTCAACTGGGCTTAAGAACAGCGTTAATAAAGATGCCATTCACGACAAACCCAAAATCCAATTTGATATTAAATACAAGGCACTGAATAGAAATCATATCGGCTTATATTCAACATCAAGTTCTGAAACCAACAAATATCGTATTGGGAATAACGATATATATACACACATATACATATCTTCCGAATTCCTCAACAATATCCGTATAATTACGGAATCCAATATTGAAATATTCTGAAGATTATTTCCATTCAAATCCATTACGATTCATACATTGGAAAATTCTGGTTATTTCAAAACCATTTACAAATCAAATTTATTAATTTAAAAATTATTGGATTTCAAATCTAGTTGTTAACTAGTTCATTTAGATAAAAATAGCTTTTATTTCTTCAAAACTTGAAATATTTAATCCAAAATCTTTCCAAATCATTTATTATGATTTTGCATAATTTATTCATATTTTTAATAATTTTAATAATGCCCTTACATTCGATTTCCAATATCGGCCACCAAACTGCATTCATAGCTACCTTTTCCAAAATTGATTTGGATATATCTTAAAATCTTACCGTTAGATTTAATATCTCTTATTATCATTCGAAAGCTTTTTCCGATACAAACCCAACGGTTCTGGTTGTAAGAGAATCCGACGGTCTGATCTCTCGTTACGTCAATTCAAAGTCATTGGTCGAAATTCGTGAACAGTCGCTGCGCGGCGCATTCACTTCAGGCCATTTAAATATATTAATATATTTCATTGATTTCCATTTAAAACGTATTTTATAAATCGTTTATAAATTCATTTCAAAATGATTCCAACTTCTATTTCAATTTTAAATCAAAATTGAATATTCAATATCTTTATAATATTAAAATGATAATATTTTCAAAATGTCATATTTTGAAATCAAATCTTTTCGATATTCATTTTAAAGTGAATAAAATTGACAGAAAATTCTGTTCGAGTTAAAAATAGCATATATCTACTTAACTCGGCTTCATATATTTCAACATTTTTGTGTCCATCCAAAATCGGACATCAAAATCATATTTTTATTCTTTACTGAATATCATTTTAAAATATTCGTTATTTCTGAATTAGAATCAGACTCAATCAATCACCATATAATTTTACTTATATGGATTCAATATATAACATGTATTCAGAAATAGTGATATACAACTACGAAACGTTTAATTCACATCCGGAGTGCAATTTACAACTGTATAAGCATAAAATAATTAAATAATGCTTACAATAGCCTATCAATCAATCGATTGACATATAATTAAATCCAAGGTAGAAGTGGAATAATTATCATCCCCAGACCCGTGTGGGGTTTACAACCATCAAACAAATATTATTATTTGTATCTTGGGCGATGTGTAAAATTATCATATCAATACCCATGTGGGGTTTACATCACAATCCATGTGAATTTATTTAATATTTTCATAGTTTAATAATAATAACATTAAAACAATACACATCCATCATCCACCAAACAATTATTGCAATCACAAGCAATAAATATATACTTTGTTATAAAAATAAATAAATGTACAAAAATTTGAGTGAGAGAGTTCTCACTTTGGTTTCCACTCCGTAATTCTTTTATTAAGGATTTTGTTTTTAAACTAAATTAAACCCGCATTTAATTTAGCTTAAAAAATCAACTTGCTCTGTTTTCGTTCTGGTCAGTTCCGTGTTGTAGATCATGCCAAGACGGTTCTAAAGGTTCTGATTTTGTCCAATCCCGTTTCTATTTGAAAAAGTTATCACTATCTAAACATTCAAATAATTTAATCGCCATTAATAAATAATTAACTTTAAACCTTAATTAGAATTAACCCGTTATCACTACTTTCTTCAGCCACTTCATTGAGCCCATCGTCGATGTCTAGGGCTCGAGATTGCCCTCAACTCTGATCGTAGTGGGCCACGCCGACCGCCTTCGCACGTCCTCCCACCGCCGTGAATGCGGCCGAGCTCGGTCACCTCATTACACAGCGATCCGTGCTCGAATGGTGGACATTTGAGCCCCGATTATGAACAACACACATCATGAAGGATGATCAAAACCGTACAAAATTGAAGATCGAACTTTGCTCTACAATGTTTGCTTTGGAAGATTTTCGAATTAATTTATGGATTGAAAATGGTTAAGGATCAATAACGGAACAAAATCGGCTATTGAAATCTTACTGGTAGCGGAAAACATGTTGCGAACCAGAGTTAGGAGAAAACGGTTATTTTTATATATTTTTAATATTAATTTATTCACTTATTACTTGTTTAATATCACGAACTCCAAACGAAATCCAACGACTATCGCCCATAACCAAATACCCCATTTTCGGACATAATGGAATATGTTTCGTAAGCCTATTCGACTATTTTTAATAGTTTTTATCAAAATTAAAATATAAATCGACATAACGTTCAATATTGAATTTCACCGTACATTTTAATTTTCCGGGGCCATATACTGACTCCAAAAATTACAAAAATTGAAATATAGATATGTTTTGATGATACATTCCTAACAAAATTAATTTCATCGAATTTGGAGACCGTTTGAAAAATGGCTTTTTAACTGGCTTATGAAATTTAGACTGAAATTGAAAACACGTTTAAATTTACTATGCTGACATATTAATTCCAATTAACTTGAAAATTTAAGTCTAACAATAATTTGACATTCCGGATCCAACAAAAGTGGTTTCATCGAAAACGGAGGTCATTTGCAAATTGGCTATTTTTAAGGGCTATATATGCTATATATATATTAAAATTTAAATAAATTCTGTAGCGACTATTTTGAATTTTAATCTGGACATAACTTACAATTTATAAAGTGAAATCTCAATTTCTTACATTCGTTAGAAAGATATAGTTAAATAGATTCTAACGTTTCTTGCTTCGTCCAATTCTGACTTATACAGAATTATGTATATTCAATTGAAGTTTAAAACCAAATTTTCAAACTACCGCGCCATTTCGAGTTCGTTTTAATTAAATTTTAAATTTATACGTTCTAACTTTAATTTATATAAATTTTAAATCGTTGTTCTCAATATAAATCATTTTAAACTCCTAAATCCATTAAATCAATTAAAAATAAAATTTTAAATTGGTTCCAAAATTACTGGTTGTTACAGTCTCCCTCACTTAAAATCTTTTCGTCATTGAAAAGGAACAGAGCTGAAAGTTATTTAACTAACCAACTCAACTTTCATTCTGGCTTGAGTTCTTCAACTTTGTAGTTTCTAAGAACTTTCTAATTTCTCAAAAATTTGGCTAACACCCTAAATTTTTGAATTTTTTTCCATAACCTCCTCTGTACGGAGAGGGTTTGAAAATTTTATTGGGTTGTATTAAGCACCCAATAAATCAATAAAAGGCATACATAATTCTTGTGACCTATTTATACCCAAGGAAGATGTGTAAAAAGGTCGAAATCTCATACCTTGCCCCAGTGTTGGAAATTAAATAACCATGTTCCATAACTAAAAACAAGAGAGGCGTGAAATTTTGTCATCTCCATACCTGTGTAGGGTTTTTATTAAGTCCTGCCTCGAGTACCTTTATATGTCATTAAGTCCATAGTCAGTCTTTTGTTCAACCTGAAAATTCAGTCATCGCTATACAAGCATCTCGCCCATATGGTAATCCAAATCTCGTCATATAAGCATTAAATGCTTATATGGAATATGATATGATATGCCATTTATAATCAATATTCGGTTCAACCTATAATTCAGTCATCGCCATACAAGCGTCTCGCTCGTATGGTAATCCAAACCTCGTCATATAAGCACCAAACGCTTATATGGAATATGATATGATATGTTGTCTTCATGATGTATGTTATGCTGTGTAGTTCATAGTTTATTAGTTTCTATCTTATGGCATACGTTTTAATTTCACACATAACAACCATCACAACGCATCCAAAAACACTCACAGTAGTTTATATAATAAATAAAATTGCGCAACCAACTCATTGAGGTGCACCTGTTTGTCGGGCACGCAATATATTCCTCTACTTAACAGTAAATCCATAACCTGCTCAGCATGCATACATACATACATATATACATATATGCATATCTGTCAAATATATAAATCCAATTCGAACTAAATTTTCTATTCAGCTCTATAATATATTTGGTTTGCTTTTATCATTCCAATATTTTATTAGTTAAATTAATAATCACACATCACAACCAGCAATCAATTAGTTATTAGCTTTTCAAATATATAACTTTTATATATTTAAAAATCATTTTTTCAATGCCAGAACACAAACAGTGAAATCTAACTAAGTTTTGGTTTTCACACCAGTCAATTGGAAATATATAGATATCCACTTTCGGAACTCGAACATAAATGCTGATGATGGTATATTAATCATCAGAATCATATCCGGGTGACTAGAGTGTGATTCTGTATCTACCCAATATATTTGAGACTTCGTATACACGTGGATCAAATGTACATGCAAAATCTTCTTATACTTGATAGTCTGAAAATCAATATATAATAAAATACTCAAATACGTATAATAGAATATAAGTTTCAAAATTAATTTCATTCTTTAATAAACAACACACTTCAAACTCATTCTAGGATACTACTGATCCTATCTCAAACAAGTCATTAGGATATTGCTAATCCTATCTCTGATGAATTCTTTTGTTTGGTTCTAATGTGTCTTGTTCTCGAGCTTTGTAAACCAAAGTTCTTATACCAAAATGAAACGACTCTAACTTCCCCGAAGAGACAGAGGAGCCCGTATTGAGAATACGACGCATCAGAACACAAACCAAAGAACATTTTATTGATATTACAACAATTACATCTGAGTACAAGATATCAGAGTATGAATAAATAATAGTGAAAAATAGGAAGAAGGAAAATGTTAGCAAAAAATTTGGTGAAAAGTATGGAGAGTTTAAAATTTAGTGAGAAGGACAAACGTTAGTGTAAATGTGAAAAGGATAGTGGCCCCCCTGAATTCCACTTTTAGTGTAAATGTGTCTTCTCCCTAATTTTAGAACTTTCCATACTTTTCACCATTTTTTTTGCAAAGTTTGTCTTTTAAAAGAAAATCCTCTAAATAATATACAATGGAAAAATAAATATCAGAGTTTCAAATTACAAAGCAGTGGAAAAATAATACATAACTACAATGTGCAGCGGAAAACAACAACTACCATAACTGAAAGAACTATATGGATACAAAGCTTTTCGAATATAGCTTCAGTTGTAATCTAGGATCCTGTGAAAAGAAATATCTACAAAAAGCCAAAACTACTAGTTGCCCGTGTGAAAAATATGGGCACCTAGAGTTTAGGTAGAAACAATAAACTCCGAGTTAGTCATGGGACTAGTGTGAAAGCTAAAATAGTTATTAACTTTATTTTAAAGTTGGGTAAATCAAGGGACCACGCCGCATAACATGGAACGAGTTTCCTCCCTAGAATACCAAAAACAAACAACACAATGCTAAAAAGGAAAAATGAAGCCATTAAAAGACTCTGGTCCCATTACACAATGCAACGCAAGCCGGAGGATAGAGTTTTACCTTATAATGGCCAAATGTGCTTGGTATGTGAAATTAATTTTCTATTATTACTATAAGTGAGGAAATATACTTCAAATATAAATATTTCGATCATAAACGACATAGTACCTCATCCTACTATGTTGCCATATAGGTTTACAACTAAAACTGAAAACTCGCGTATTGGAAATTGAGTTTCCATCATGAGTCAAGGCAAGGGATGGATCCTCTCCGATTCGAGACACTTTAGCAAATGTCTCAGGATAACACCTACGGGCAACCCTTAGATGCGGTAGGGTCGGTCCACACTTACTTTAGTGGATTAATTATTTTTGAACAATACAATTCCTAGTCCTATCGGACCTCCAAAATGGTCAGTACGTCGACCTATGAGCATACAGCCTTATATCCGAGGCGCCTCGTAATCCATCATCCACATAAGTAAAAATGTCTAGGCTCCATACCATGACACCACTTCTAGATAGAAAGAAACACAAGTTCTCCCTATGGTCACTATCCCATTTTTGACTCATACCAGGTGTGAGGCTTGCGAATTAATGCTATACACAAAGCTATGCTAATTAAAGTCATGCTTTGATCATTATCCACAAGACTCTGCTTTTCAACAAAAGCCTTGATCATTTGCATCATAGAATGCTACATTGTCAATTCATGCCATGCAACTGATGTCTATCAATATATAACCTCTAAGCTCGTACATCTCAGAGAAGGGTGTTAAGCAAGAGAATACATTCTCTTCCACCAAACGGATATATATTTAAAATAAATCAATCATCACAGAATGAAATCCAATGTCAGACACACATCCATTTACAAGTCCGTTCTGGGTCTGAACGAAACCGAAGGCACCTTAATCCTCGTCCCATATGTCCAATACAAGAGAGAGGTCCTCGTATATTCGGTTGATCTCCAAGTACGTCTGGACGATCACCACTTATTATCTTGTCTTGAGTGTACAACCCAATCAAGACATCAGTAATCATCCAAACGATGTGAAGATCTCCGGTCTTCAATCACCATCTTCCTTGTCGATTTTATTCATCGTGTTAGTTATTCAGAATGGGATAAACCCGGTCTTTCTGAATAACTCGCGTATTTTATAAGCAATAATCAAGTGCTATAAAAACACAACATACGCCTCATTCCAATTCAGAATATTCTTTTATTCAAATATTCATATCTTAGGGGAAGGGTTCCCATTAATTTTATCAAAGATAAGTTCTTTTAAACTTATACTTTAATCTTCCTTTAGATATCAATTTCAAAAGATTTTATTTTATCTTTCAACAATTCTAAACCGACTTAAGGTTTATAAAACTAATCGGGATTATTGAGCCTTACCGAAGTAATCATTTGTTATCTTATTATCCCAATCCCAACCTATTCATCCCATGGAGCAAAACTGGTAGTACTCCATATCTAACACCCACGGCGTTACTAGCAAATTTAATTACCATTCACGTTCAAATCTAATTAAAGATTTAACTATCGCATGGAGTAAAACTGGTGGTACACCATCTCGAAACATTTCTTGAATTTGGTAAATTTAATTACCACTTGACTTTCAATCTAATTAAAGATTCCTTAAAACTCCATTTAGTTTTAACCGTCGAAAAATCATTACTTAAAGATTTTTCAACTTTAGGAAAATTAATCTTGTGTTTAACTGGGTTAAAGAACCAATGTCATTTAAAACATGGTTCACGATAAACCCCAATCAGCTTCCATTAACTATAGAATCTTCACGGAAAACAGATCAATATATATAATCGATATAATTTTCCGTATTAGACTAATATTATAAATGGAATAACGACAAGGCCTTTTAAATTCCTTATATAGTAACGGTCTTCATTCACAAAAGCTCATTTCGATTATTATTAAATCGAATTTCATTCAATTCCAATTTAATGTATTAAATTGGAAAATTTCACTTTGGAAAATTCCACTGAATCTTAATAAAAAGATTTATAAATTCCAAATCATATCTTCACTATTAATTGGGCTAAAGAAAAAATGTCATTTAAAACATCGTTTACAACGAGCCCAAATTCATTTTCTAGTTAATTCCAATTCATATTTATAAATGGGAAAACTTCATTATTCTTAATTAAAAGATTTATTCCTTTCTCAACTTGGCTTAAGAACAACGTTAATAAGGACACCATTCACGACAAACCCAAAATCCAATTTACATTAAATACAAGGCTCTGAATAGAAATCATATTGGATTATATTCAACATCAATTTCCGAAACCAGCAAATATCGTATTGGGAATAACGATATATATATATATATATATATATATCTTCCAAATTCCTCAACAATATACGTATAATCATGGAATCCAATATTGAAATATTCTAAGATTATTTCCATTCAAATTAATTCCAATTCATACTTTGGAAAATTCTGCTTATTTCAAAACCTTTTACAAATCAAATTTGTTAATCTAAAAATTATTGGATTTCAAATCTAGTTGTTAACTAGTTCATTTAGATAAAAATATCTTTTATTTCTTCAAAATTTGAAATATTTAATCCAAAATATTTCCAAATCATTTATTATGAATTTACATAATTTATTCATATTTTAAATAATTTTAATAAGGCCCTTACAGTCGGTTTCCAATATCGGCAAACGAACTGCATCCATAACGACATTTTCCAGAATTGATTTGGACATATCTTAAAATTTAACCATTAGATTTCAAATCTCTTATTACCATTCAAAAATTCTTTTCGATACAAACCCAAGGTTCCAGTTTTAGAAGAATCCGATGGTCAGATCTCCCGTTACGTCAATTCAAAGTTAATGGTCGAAATTTGCGAATGGTCGCTGCATGGCGCATTCTATGCAGACCATTTAAATATATATAATATATTTCGTCGATTTCCATTTAATATGTGTTTTATAAATTGTTTATAAATTCATTTTAAAACGATTTCAACTTCAATTTCAATTTTAAATCAAAATTGAATATTCCATATCATTATAATATTAAAATGATAATATATTCAAAATATCAGATTTTGAAATCAAATCTTTTCGATATTCATTATAAAATGAATAAAATCGACAGAAAATTCCGTTCGAGTTAAGAATAGCGTATATCTACTTAACTCGGCTTCATATATTTCAATATTTTTGTGTCCATCCAAAATCGGACATCAAAATCATATTTTTATTCTTTACTAAATATTATTTTAAAATATTCATTATTTCTGAATTGGAATCAGGCTCAATCAATTACCATATAATTTTATTTATATGGATTCCATACATAGCATGTATTCAAAAATAGTGATAAACAGCTATTAAACGTTCAATTCACATCTAGAGTGCAATTTACAACTGTATAAACATTAAATAATTAAATAACGCCTATAACAGCCTGTCAATCAATCGATTGAAATATAATTAAATCCAAGGGAGATGTGGATTAATTATCATCCGCAGACCCGTGTGGGGTTTACAGCCATCAAACAAATACTATTATTTGTACCTTGGGCAATGTGTAAAATTATCGTCCCAATACCCATGTGTGGTTTACATCACAATCCATGTGAATTTATTCAATATTTCCACGGTCAAATAATAATAACATTAAAATTGTACACATTCATCATCCATCAAACAATTATTGCAGTCACAGGCAATAAATATATACTCAGCTATAAAAATAAATAACTGTACAAAAATTTGAGTGAGAGAGATCTCGCTTTGGTTTCCACTCCGTTGTTCTTTTATTGAGGATTTTGTTTATAAACTAAATTAAATGCGCTTTAATTCAGCTTAAAAAATGAACTTGCTCTGTTCCCGTTCTGGTCAGTTCCATGTTGTAGATCATGCCAAGACGGATCTAATGGTTCTGATTTTGTCCAATTCCGTTTTTGTTTGCAAAAGTTTTCGCTATTTAAACATTCAAATAATTTAATTGTCATTAATAAATAAATAATTAACTTTAAACCTTAATTAGAATTAAACCGTCATTGTTACATTCTTCAGCTGCTTCATTGAACCCATCATCGATGTCTAGGGGTTGAGATTGCCCTCAACCCGTCGTGCTGGACCTTGATCGAAGTTGGCCACGCTGACCGCCTTCGCACGTCCTCCCATCGTCGTGATCGCGGTCAAGCTCAGTCCTCCCTGATGCCGCAATTCATGCTCGAACGGTGGACGTTTGATCCCCGATTATGAACAACACACGTACGCAATTGAAGATCAAACTATGCTCTACATTGTTTTCTTTGGAAGATTTTTGAATTAATTTATGGATTGAAAATGGTTAACGATCAATAGCAGAACAAAATAGGCCATTAAAATCTCACTGGCAGCGAAAAACGTGTTGTGAACCAGGGTTAGGTGAAAATCGGTATTTATATACATATAATATTAATTTATTCACTTATTACTTATTTAATATCAACAACTCCAAACGCAACCCATTGACTCTCGCCTCTAGCCAAATACCCCCATTCCGGACATAATGGAATATGTTTCGTAAGCTAATTCGAATGTTTCGAATAGTTTTTATAAAAATTAAAATATAAATTAATATAACGTTCAATATTAAATTTCGACGTACATTTTAATTTGCCGAGGCCACATACTAACTCCAAAAATTACGAAAATTAAAATATAGCTATGTTTTGATGATACAGCCCTAACAATATTAATTTCATTGAATTTGGAGACAGTTTATAAAATGGATTTTTAACTGGCTTATTAAATTCAAACTGAAATAGAAAACACGTTTAAATTTACTATGCTCACATACTAATTCCAATTAACTTGAAAATTAAAACCTAACAATAATTTGACTTTCAAAATCCAACAAAAGTGGTTTCATCGAAAACAGAGGTCGTTTGCAAAATTGTTATTTTTAAGGGCTATATATATATATATATATATATATATATATATATTAAAATATAAATAAATTCTACAGTGACTATTTGGAATTTTAATCTGGACATAACTTACAATTTATAATGTGAAATCTCAATTTCTTACGTTTGTTAGAAAGATACAGTTAAATAGATTCTAACGTTTCTTGTTTCGTCCAATTCTGACTTATATTGAATTTTGTATATTCAATTGAAGTTTAAAACCAAATTTTCAAACTACCGCGGCATTTCGAGTTCTTTATAATTAAATTTTGAATTTATACATTCTAACTTCCATTTACATAAATTTTAAATGGTTATCCTCAAAATAGATCATTTTAAATTCATAAAATCCATTAATTCAATTACAAGTAAAATTTTAAATTGGTTCCAAAATTACAGGTTGTTACATAGCGATTCGAGCCTGATGACTTGAAAAGTTAAGAACACTCCTTTACTATGGGGAGGGAAAATGTTATCACCAAAAATAACCAAGACAGATCAAAAATAAAAAATAGGGTGAAGCAGTGTGAGTGTCAACGACACCCCGAAGGAAGCACTGCTAGGTCTTTGGCAATATCCTTTTGAAATGTGGAAAGGAAAGTAAAGGGAATTTCCTTAAGACCAGCAATCCCCTTCCGGTCTTAACTAAAAGCGCATTAACTTCAAGCCAAAAGCCCCTTTTGTTCATAATTGAATGGGCAGTAACTTCAGACCTATTGACCCTGCAAGAAAGAGCAAGGGTAGTAAGCCAAGGGAAAAGCGTTAAAAGAGAAAGAAAAGAAAACTAAGAACCATAAGCAGACAAATTTGTAATAGGCAAGGGCCTTTATCATATTTTGGAAGGCTCATCCTCCATAAATAAAGGCATTGGAAAAACAAGTCCACCCCAAAGATGTCGGAAGGGAACATATTCCAAAATACGGGGCAACAACAACAAACGAAAAGGGAAAGAGCGGAGGTGAAGCCCACCCAGAGGATTGGATATCAGGGAAGCAAGTCACAAACTTAACCACATCAGAAAAGATTCTTATTTGAAGATAGCTACCACCGTAAGCTGAGAGTCCGCATATACTATGCCTCTCACAACTATTTATACCGCAACCGAAGGAAAATATCCTAAAAATATTAAGGAAACAGGATAACCGATATTAGGGACACCTTCGTATGACACTCAAGAAATCCGACGTGACTGGACGAAACCCCCGAAGGGAAGCCAATCCGCACCTATAAATAAGACCCCAAAAGACCAATATTTGGATATTCGGTTGATTCCCAAAATTTGTACTCATAAATTGTGTGGTAAAACCCTAATCTTTAAACTAAATTTGGGGAAATATAGTATATAATATTGATTATGTTCAATGAAGTAGAAACACATGGTAATTAAGGTAATCATGGAATAACTTGTTCAATTAAGTACATTGTTGTTGTTATTATTATTATTATTCACTAACATTGTAAGTACAATGCACGGATCATATGGATAATTTGAATCATGTTCATGCCCTTATTCATGACTATCATTAATATAATTAGACCATAGGAATAGTAACCAACTCCAGTTTATTATCTATAATGTTAACTCTAATTTGTGTTAAGATTTTTTATTTGATGACATGTAAGACTTATATGCTCATCTAGGGTTATATTCCTACCGCCCGAATAGGTCTTTAGAAATCAAAGAAAATCTATCATTTGATGATCGTTTTAGAAGATTTGATCCCTCCAGATCATTTTCGCGTTCTTTGATTTCTCATTGAGCTTGATCTGAATATGCTGAATTCATGTCCATCACCAAAAAGAGTTCTACAGAAAGGAATCGTACAAGCAAATTTTTTATCTTGATAAAACCCAAGGAGACTATTCCAATCACTAGTAAAATTCTAAGGGAATACGTTATGAAAGGATGGCCTCCATTTAGAAATCAAGGAAGCTCATGGTTAGTTTTTATTTCTATAGGGAACTTACCTTCAGTTTCCTAAGGAACATTTTAACAAGAATTCCAAAACACCAGTGATTCATGTGAATTGGGAATTCTACGGTCAAGCTCTATTTTTCGGGGTGTTAACCATAAATTTGGCTAAAAATAAGTAAGGATTATGCTTGGTATGAAAGGGTTTGGATTGCCACATGTGGATTATGCTTTGGTCGTCGAATGCAAACTATGCTGGGCAGGAGCCCGAAGAGGCCAGTCAGCAAGCACCGGTTATGCCTGTCAAGGGGAAAAACATGGATCATTAGGTATGGCTTATGCACGATGACGGATCGAAGAGGCTTCAAATACCGATCTTGGGTTAAAGCAGTTGCAGACATGGAAATCGTAAATGATCCAGCGAGATCGCGAACTTGACTATCGGTTTGGAACAACCGCTTGCTCTTTACCGATCCGAAGATATCATGGGCCTCAATTATCAGATTAGTAAAAATTAAAAGTACATCTTCCATAGTAAGATAAGTTTTGGTCGGCGAGTGTTAACCCTTTTTTGCAAGGCTAATGCACTTTGGATTTGGAGAAGTGGGTTGTTCAACCATTGAGATGGATAACATAGAGGGATAATCATATTGCTTGAGAATTGAATACGGGCAACGACATAAGGTTGGAGATTGCTAGATTCAGTTTGATGAAGCATTGAAATTATTGGATAAGCATTGGAACACAATGGACATTGGATCGGATCAGCACGATCGAAGGACTTGGATCGGGTCGGTCTACTACGATTGAACATGGATCAGCTTAATTGACTTAACACACCTTAGATCTTGTCGGTTTGCTTTCAGCTCAAGGGATTGGCTAATAGAAAGGTGCATTGGATCTGTAATCACAATGTATTGGACCAATGCAAATTTAAGAATATTGCGATTGGACTTAGTGAAAATTAGAAATAAAGTTTAAGGGGTTGGATGGTCTTTCAGCCAGACCGATACCGATTCAAATCCCTTTGATCGGTACCAATCGAAATACAAGTGATAGGCGATCCGTCCCCTGCTCTGCCGATTTAGTCTACATTTCCCCCGGTATTTCTATAGATTTTAGATCGATCCAAACCTACTTACATCTAAATATACGTAATATTGGCACTCACTTAGGGGATCTTTTTGGCTTCTCTATGCAGGGACTCCTCCATAACAATACTCTCACTTTTTTTCCTCCATATTCTTATAATCCAAACAGTATTGTATTGTATTGTAATGTAACAATATACACACACCCATATGTATATATATATAATAAGTTATCTCATAGTGGACGTAGGCACATTGCCGAATAGCTATAAATTCTGTGTGACCTTTACTTTCTCTGCATTATCTACATTTTGTGATTTATGAGTATTTTGTGCTTATTTTGTGAATTGGATCTTTGGGATGATAGGCTCATTTAACCAAAAACTAGTCTAACAAGCATTAGTAACATCAATAAGTAGATGACAAGTGATAAGAGTAACCAAGTCAAATAATCAAATTTTTACATGAAGCAAGACCACGGTAAACATGGAAAAATGTCCATCGATGGTTACTTTTGAATGTGGATGGTGTCATATTCGTATTCATGTCCAATATTATTCGATGCTATTTGGACGCTTGTTCATATAATTTCCAAGTTATTTCATCAAGCATGGGAATTTGCCATGAAGCCCGTGCTGCAACAGTCTGTATCTGCTTTTAAAACTTCAGATCAAACGCTAGGGAACTCATTTGGTACACAGAACCTACCATTAGTGGGCCTGCTCTATTTAGTAATGTCCGAATGAACTTCCTCTAAGCATATTGATTTTTAGTTTTTCATATTATCTTAATCATGAGGTTTCAATGCATAAAATGGACCATTGTTTGCAACTTTTGATCATTCTATCACTGCACATCTCGATATACATTTTAGATCAACAATGTTTCAACCCTTTTCCAAAAAGAATTTTCTTTCATATTTAAATGACGACATTGAAGATATACGAATATTCTCTCTAAAACTCTTTGTATAGTTATTCTTTTTTCAACGAAAATCCACATTTGTCATACTAGTAGCGCGGACCCGTGCTAGCATGCGTGTTTGTTAGATAAGCTAAATTTGAGAGCCTGCGGTACTTCGAGAGTGGTCCTCCTACATAAGGATTAGAGTTACCCTTCTGACACATTATACCCCGCTAGCTAGGGGGCCTTACAAAAACATGTCTAGTCTTGCTAAGACCCAATACATAATCTTGGCATGCCAAACATCTGAGAGTATTGTTAGCAAAAAGGGGTCCAACCACATACTATGGGTTTGCTAGCCCTACGGGTCATGTCTTCTATCTCTGTCTTTAGTCATCTCCTTTATTGAGGCTACGTATGGCATTTTATCTCAGCATATCAATCAAAGATAGATCATGGAATCCCATTTGGATTTACTCACCTCAACAGGTTTCAAATTACTCATGGATTTCTTATATCTCATATGATCATGGAATCACTTCTGGATTCCCATACTCAAGAGGGTCCCAGAATCTCATATGCATTCTTACATCTAAAATAATATCGATCCTCCTCCATAGAACAAGTATACGGTTATTCAAAGTAGTTCCAATTTGTGTCATCTCTTACAAGTACACATTCCCATAACTTGGCGTTCCACAAACCGAATGATCAATTTTTCAGCGAGCTGAACTCTAGTTCTTTTGGAAATAAAATGACAGTACACAAGAGTAGGGATCATCTCCAAACTGTTTAATTTGACATATCTCCTTATCATTTGCACTAGATGAGCCATGAGTTTATGGGCATAATACAGCACCACCAATGGTAACTATACCATATAATTCACATAGATTTTTTTTGAGTTAAATCCTTCGATGTTAGTATGGAAAATGATCCACACCACTAATTTAATAGGATTTCTCACTTAGACCAAGATTTGGTAGTCGATAATTTAACTATCAACAAACATGCAAACAATCACATCAATCACATATTCAATTTCCCATGGAAATCACAAAGCCTAATTGAATAAATTTCTTATTAATTAAATCTCTTCGTATACACGTTCCATATACTTACCTGAACTGTATACGTATATTCACAAATTACTATACATTCAATATGTAGAAAATATATTCATAAATCGCTGAGGGAAATTCCTTAACTTTACATTACTATTAATGGGTTATAGACCCATTTATTCTCAAAACATGGTTTACTAAATCTTTGAATAAAACAATTGAATATAAATATCATTTATTGATTTCCTTAACTAAATATTATTTACAAAATAGAAATTCTTTATAAAACAATTTTAAATTTTAAACGCTTGATAAGTTTAATTAATTATCTAGATACCATTTAGATAAATAAGTAAAAATTTAAAACAGTTATTAGTTAAAAAATAATCAACTAATATTTGAACCTTATTATTAAGATAAATGCCTTATTTATAAAAGTTTCAAATGTTATTTAACAAGAAAATCATTAAATTTTAAAACATATAAACGATACATAAATTTATTTTAATATCATAAATAAAATAATTTATAATTTGAATTCATTTTTTCAAATAAGATTAACGACTATAGTCACCTAATGGTCATGTCTCCATCTCGGAGAAAACTACATGTAAATGGGCGTCCCAAGATTAAAATATAGGAACCCGAAAGATCATAGTCAATAAACTACATGCATTAACCCTTGATTTACGCCATGACAATCAATAGATTGCAACTACATGATGGTTACGTCGCTTTCCTAGTGAAACCATAAGTAGACTGTAGGAAATCTGTACCCTTCATATTATGCGTCCTAACAATATACTCGTGGGTCACAATTACATGATGGTTGCGTCGCTATCTTAGTGATACCATAAGAAACTGCAGATATAACACCCCATGATCTACGCTATCTGGGTTTCCCAAAGATTTATAATGTTTAAAAGCAATAAAATAATTTAACTTTAAGATATTATTTAAATAAGACTCAACAATCATAACTGTACTAAAATGAGCTACCATTTATTCAATTCACTTTAAAATCATAGAGCACTAGCATTTGCATAAATAAGCATACATGTGAATAATCATCATTTAGCAATTAATAGTTAACATATCTCATTTTATACTAGCAATCACATAACTAATATAGCAAATGAGGACTTATTCTGCTTAACAGATGTCAATAGACAAATTTAAACAATTAATTTATATGGCGTTTATTTGGCCAAATATATTACACCAAGCATATGCTCAAATATTACGTTATAACTAAATAATGTGATTATTCAATATTATCAATAAATCCTCACATGATCAATTATTTAATGACTTAAATAAAAATAAACACAAAATATTTAATAGCAATTGAAGATGCTATATTATGATCCTATATCAGGTTCATCCAATCTAATAACATTTCAAGAGGCTATCTCGCAATCTTCGATTTAATTCAAATACCAATCAATTTATCAATCCAAACATGTAATTAACAATATGGTTATTTTAACCAAACTAATCAACCAACGATTCACACAAATAAGTGGATAAAAATATTTTATCTACTTAAAGACACTAGAATATCAGAAACGTGAGTTTTACTCAACATCATTGCAGCTGTCACTTCACCTTGTTTCTCTATTAAATTTAGAACGTTGTTCAAATATTAGCTAAAATTTCAATAGACTCCAATTTAGTTCCAAACACAGATACCATGGTTACGAATCCAATGTAACCGACCACGTTGGTTTGAGACCTAAATAGAATTAGATAATTAGTTTACCAATTACAACATAATTAAAGTAGTTTATATTTTCTTTAATTACATCATTATTACTTAATTACCAGTAAAAAACTAATTCCTACCTAACTCATTTCTCTCACAATCCCAGGTCGATTCCATTCATCTCACTTCCCACACCGCCATCGGCCTTCGGCTGCCACCGTGACCACCCCAGTGGCAACCTCTACCTCTGATGCGCGTCTAGCCGCCTTCTCGACCTCGATTGCTTAACCACTGATGCGAAAATCTCTGTAAACCCGAACACGAATAATAATGGAAACCCATTTCCTCGAATGACTAGGTGCCACCAAATTTTACCCGAACGACGAGCTCGCCAATGTCAATAATTTTTCTTCAGATGTCAACCCCCAAGGAAGCACCTTAAGTCTAGAAAATTCAAAAACCCAAAATGCATAGTTTCCTTTTCAATGTGGAATTCTCGTGACAGCCCCATGTCGATCTACGACCGAACACCATAGTTGGCAAGCCCAGGCCGAGGTGCACCATTCTTTAGTTGAGCACATCGCCTAAATCAGCCTCCATCTCCATGAAAAATCACGTACATTGAATGAAGTAAAAGAAAATGGCCGCTAACCTAATTTTAGGGTTTTTGAGAAAATAATGGATGGACATAAGGGTCTTATATAGACAAATTTAAAACATTATTAATCCACTATTCATTTTATCAAAATATTCCCATCTCCAAATGGTAGGTGCTCACTGGCGTTTACATCGAATTATTCGTATCCCGGATTCAATGAGACTAGTTTTGAAGGCTAGTTCAATAATGTTCAATGGTTATTTTTTAAAATCAAATTATATTCTATTATAATTTGAAATAATTTAACGCAACGTGTTTTTAGTGCGCACATTTAAATGCTAAGTCCACTCATCCCTTTATATCATACAATAAGTCAATATCCTTGATCCAATGAAATTGTTTTCATCAAAATCCGAGAAAGGTTGGAAAATTAGTAACTTCGCATGTTAATTAAAACAATTTTATTATTAAACGATTTTTAGATTGATTAAATTTTAAGGATAATAATTTATGACTATCACACTATTCTAAACAAAACTTAATTAAATTTTCATAACAATTCAAATTCTTATAAAATTCCAAATTCCATCAATTAACGAAATTCCAATATTTAGATCAACCAATTAACTCATATAAATTTCGATTTCCAATCTTTTAATTCCTTAGACACATACTAATATTTAAAACTAATTAAATATTTAACCATTATAATTCCAGGTTGTTACAACGGTTCGTTGCAACTATGAAACTACTTATCATAACATGTTGCACATCCTTATACTCTTAATATATAGACACCGAAGTTTCTTAATATAATTTAAAAAATATTAATTTTTATTAGACATACATTGCACTACATCATAAGATGTTTTGTTCATTTATCTTGGGCTACGTCACTACCTCTTTGGCATCTCCAGCATGATATTTTTCTACAAAAATAGTTTATGTTATATATCTTGTCAAAGATATCTTTTGAAATAAATGTCGGCTTTAATTTCAAAACAATTTAAATACTAATACATATCAATACCATTATATTATTAATGGTTTTAACTTCAAGGGCGCACAAGAAATCTAGTGTTTCTCTGCGAAAATTGGGTGCGAACCGTCGTTCTTTGCTTCTCTTACTCTCGCTTTCCCTCTTTTGAGCTCATATCATTATGCGGCTGCCCTTCCTGTTTCACAAAGGGAAAATTTTCTTATAACGAGAACTTGTCTACTTGTGGCACTCTGCTGCCTTCTCCCCTATGTTTTTCTTGCCCTTCATTTGATGGGTGCTACCTCCCTTCGTATGTTTCTCTAGGCCGAAGGTTGATTTCACCCTTTTTTAATCTATTTCCCCTCTTCTGAGGTACCTATTTGCTCTCCTCTTTCTGTTATGTTTGCATATTTCAAGTTAAGCATCTATTTGGTTGTTTGTTATCCCCGTGTGTTTAATCCAAGTGCTTTCCATCATTTATAGGATTGTTGGTTCCCACTCTTTCTACTACGTTTTTAGAATTCAATTTTGTCTCTTTATATCGATTTCAACTTGGTCGACAAAGTGAACATTTTTTGGCAATACCTCGTCGTCCCATTTGAATTACTTTGAGATTCATGGTATCGATAGGTTGTTAGTTTTGATGCTCTTATAATTTTTCTTAAAATCTAGAACACTAATTGTAACAACCCGCTATTTTTAACGATTTAAATCAAAAAATTTATTTTGTAAATATTTAATAATTTCTCTTAACGGGAATTTGGAATACATTATGTGAGACGTAGAAATTGTGAAAATTTCATCGGAAAATTTGGACATTTGTCAGTCGTGCAATTTTCGGTGCCAAGCTGCGCATAACATTTCAAATTTTAGCGACTGTATATTCCCTCCGAAACCAGTTCGGAAAAACATGAAGAATATTCTATTCATTGTCATGAATCCAATGGTCCAATTCATTTTGCGAAAATCGGAAGTTTCGAGCTTCATAAAAATAATTTCCAGTGTGAAATTTTCCCCGACATAAATCTTTCCAAAACCAAAATGTCCCAACATGAAAATTTTCATTCATCATTTTATTCTTTAATCTGCAATTCGTTTCACGAAAATCAGACGTTTTAACCCCTCTTTAATTGTTTTCCCATGCGAATTTCTCATTTGAAGGGGTCCGTAACGCGTTTTTAAATGAAGCATCATGGTACTGCAAATTGTATACCATTGCGTCCTTCTTATCATGTTGATTACTGTACTATATGAATTTGTCAGTTTCAGTACTCGGTTCGCGACAAAATTGCGAGAGGGCTTGCGTAGTTTATTTTTGAAACAAAGTCAATTGAGTTCGACGTGTCCCTATACCAGTTCAACATATTTTTCTAGCCATTCTGGTCTGCAAACCTAGTCTGTAACGTTTGCATGGCGCTTGAAAAGACAATAATGCCAATAGACACTTATGTTTCCTGCTAAGGCCATTCCAAGGTAACTATCCATTTTATCTAAATGCCCCTTCCGTTCTATGCATCAAAACGTCTTAACAAAAAATGGAACTGTGCATGTGTTACTTGCAACGTGCCATTAAGTTAAAGTGCCAAATTTCCATGCGTTACATCTATCTGTCTTTTGCAATCTTTTACCCTTTCAAGTTCCAACCTTTCATCCTTTTATATCCTAAGCCGTTGTTTCTTCTGCCTACATTTCTTCCTGAATATATATAAACCTGCAACATCCTGTTATTTTGTAAAACCTAAACCTTTCTGTATTTCCAATGCGTACTTTATTTTATAAAAAGAATTCAATTTTTTAAGTTTAGTAACATATTTAGACTAGTTTTGGAAATAAATACAAGAATAGACCTGTTTTTGAAACATGACGGTGAAGGTTCGGAATTCGCCAAATGGCGAGCTTTCAAAATTCACCAGTTTAATTTGTTACTAAATTCCATTGAGACTTTCTGAAAATTTGATTTAGACATAACTCAAAATCCACAGTATGTAATCTCCATTTTTTCTTTCATTAAAAATTATAGTTCAATAGAACAAATATTTCTTGTTTCAATGAAATCTGACTTATAACGATTCGTGTACATTCAGCTGAAGTTCAAAACTTAAAACTATGACTATCACGAGGTTATGAGCTCGTTTTTAATTATTTTTTTAAATATACATGAAAATAGCATTCAAACCCTAACCAAACATCATAAACTGAATGACAAATTCAAATATCCGAAAATTAGAGAGATACAAAGTCCAATGCACGAAAGGTAAGTTCGAAACACAAAAAAACAGATACACAAAATTCAACATAATGACATTTCATTAACACACATACATCTCCATTTTAAACTACTGAAGTACACTGCTTTCTGTTATGGCCTTGCGATCCACATTTGCTGCACATGTTTGTTTTTATCATTTGATGCACGTCCATAGCATTTTTTATTCTCGTTGATTTAGGTTGTCCGAGTTGTCTTCTTACAGGCAGATCCAATATACATGGACCATTGTACGGTGCCCAGTATAAATTATCACGTATAGGCTGAAACTTTGGCTTGTAGGCAGCTTTATAACTTTGGATGGAGTAACACTCAAAAGCAAAATCATGATGTGCTCTATTTATACCGAAATCCTATACTAAACAAGCCGCCATCATATGAGCACATGGTATCTTCTGCAGAAGTGAGATGTTGCATGTACAGGCGCATTGAGAACCTTCGATTCCAAATTCATATTCATGTTGGTAATAATGAATTACTTACCATTTGGATCGACCAAATCAAACAAATTTACAACGACGTGCTTCAATAACACGAGCTTCAATTTTAGCTTTCCATTTTGGAGTAAGTTTCGTCTTCAAAGCCTCACCTTTTTCCTGCCTTTTATAGAAATATTCAACTGATCGAAAGAACGTCCTTGCAACTAGCGCCTTTATAGGAAACGATCTGGCGCCTTTTAGTACACCATTAAAACTTTGAGATGCGTTGGTTGTCATAACATGGAAACAACCACCCTTATTTCTGCAAAGTGCCCAGATTTCTTCAGAATTCCCTAGGCTTCGTTCAATCCAGTCATCCGCCCATGGAATAATTGCCCTGATTTCTTATCGAACTTTAGTGTACTCAGCTACTTCTGATGCATATGCAACAGCATAAAACAAGCATGTTAGTCGCTTCTCTCTATAACCTACAGCTTGAAAATTGGATTTTAGATTTCTTGCACTGAACATATATTTGTGGGGTTCTTTCAATCTTTCCTGCAATGCTTTTGGGATCCCATTCGTTCTGTCACATATAAAAGTAATGCGACGATTTCATACTCTATAAATTGTTGGATCTAGATTAACCCTAGAGAGAGGGAGGGGTGAATAGCATTTATTAAATTAATTCGAAATATTAAGAAATATCATAACACAGATTATAACAGAGAAATATAAATGTAGAAATAAATAACACAGTTTTTACACAGCTTCGGCAAACCCTGTTTACTGCTGCATTTCTAAAATTTTTGCTAGGTATTGAAACAGATACCGCTTACGAACCCTGTAAACTCGCAAATCTTGCTCCTTTTCTATTCCTACGCTCAAAACCCTGAACTGATCTTTATCCCCAAGATCATATTTGTCCTTAGCTACAAACCCGTAGCCAGTAAACCCTAGTTATTTCAAACAATAGAAAACTGCAAGTTAAAATCCAATAACTCGATGACCTAGTTTTACAGACAAACTAGAAAACCGTAGTTTTTATAGAAAAACTAGAAAACAATATTTGAATGATTTACAACAAAAGGACAAAAACAATACTGAAATAAAATAAAATAAAGAAACCCCTTCAAAATAATATGGCTAGCCCACTTTATTTCTTTGCAACGTCTTGGTTAATAAAGATTTCGGCAAAAGGAGAATTAGGGTTTTCTCTGTTTTCCAAATCAATTCGACTTCGATTATTGTGACTGAAATATCTTTGATGGATCGAATGATTGTGCTTCTTATTGAATGATTTGGGGAAGGGACTTGCGATCGAAACAGGATTGAGAATTTCTGATTTTTATTTCCTTTTGCTCTTTTACTTTTTGTGTTTTCAGTCGCCTACATATGATGAAAAATGGTGTATAAATAGGGATTAGAAAACCCTTGGCTAACTCTGATTTCATTGAATGACTTACCCTAATTTTTGCATGATTTGTTGCTTGGTTTAATTGCTCGAATTGATGCCGTGTATTATTGTAACGAACTAGGATTTTTGACTCCGAAAATCAACACAAAACTACCATGTTGACTATTCAGACATCGAAAAAACCTGATCATTAATAGAAAGAAGTTAGAGGGTGAGAATAGATAAGATAGAAAATTAGAATAGAAGAAGAAGAAAACAATCAGAGTAAACATGAATCTCACAACGGAACGAATAAAATATAATATATAACATAACTTTGCAATAAAACCTTATGTATATACAATGAGCTTTTTAGAGTACAACACTTACACACAGTGGAAATATCAATAGCTATATAATCCTGAAGCCTCCTGCTTCAAGCTCCTCCAAGTATATCTGTAAAGACCTGAACTACTTAACTGCCCGTACAAATTTGGGCACCCAAGTGTTTAGGGAAAACAAAACAAAATAAACTCTGGGTCAGTCATGGGACTGGTGTGAGTAAACTCAAATCATTTGGTTTAACTTTTCAAAATCCTTTTCAAAAGAAATGATAATCTTAAGACTGATCCACACATAAACACGGATGGTTTTTACCTTACGATAACCCAAAACAGTTTTGGAAATCAATACTTCTCTGATATTATAATAATGTCTAATCACAAGCAATTAACAATCTAGCAGAATGCTTGCATCTCACGTTCCACATATATAGTATACAAACAAAACCGCGGGCGCTTATTGGAGATTGGATTCCGACTATGACAAGGCATGGGACCACCTGCCGATAGTGTATCTCTAGAGGCAAATTCACTGGTTTCAACAAGAATGTCTTGCAAACTGGCCCACACATGACCAACCACTCATTTCGCTTGAGTGTATCGAATGTATATCACCAACGGTTGGGAGCTACCCACCGTTTCCCGAAAAGGGACAGCATCGAAAATAGATAAAAGAATGAAATGGATTTTTCTCTAGATAGGTGATATACACCCTAATGGGAGAGACCCACCTAGCCATGCTGCCTGCACGATTTCTGTCATTTCTCGGTTGATGAGGCTTGAGGTCATAACGTATCTTTTGGAACACCTGACCACCCTTCACTTTGAATGCCACATCGTCATACCCGCCAAATCACAAATTGATTTCCCCAAAAATACCACGGGTATAAAGCTAAGAGAAATGAATTCCTCCACCATTAAACGTAAGTACGTTTGAAGAGATCAACTTACGCGATATGTTGGATATACTCTGTCAGACATTCGTCCATTCACGTTGTCCTGGGACTAGACAAACCGAAGACACTATTCTGTAAACAGGATAGCCCTTGCATAACTCCATCTTCAATTATTTTCATCATATTTGATCACAACGCTAACGTCCAAACAGAGTGGTTTAGATAATGAATCTGATTCCGGTCTCTCCGTATTGACGACTGAAAAATGGTCAAAAAACTTCGATAGTCGGCGATTTAACTATCAAAGAAAAATAGGTGTACAACCAACGTTCTTAATTTCAGATAGAAATTGGATCGATCAATCATCAATCAACACTGATCTCCTTTAATTTAATTTATCATTAATCTATTCATTCCCATTTCTATATACTTGCAAATTCCTATTTTCTAAAAATATTCTTTATTAATCATTTGAGAACATCTCCATATTTACTCCCATTTCTTTTTTTCTATATTAGAAAACATTTCTGATTTCTTTTATTTGGAAAAAACATTTCCAAAACTCCTTTGTTGGATTTAACAAATGTTTAAATAAAAGATCACTAAAAAAATCCAAACCATTACACACATTAACTAAATTCACTTAACCAACCTTCACTATCGAACCTTACCCATCCCTTAGTTAAAAACGAAGTCAATCAATTTGGGGTATAATTACCTCTCAAACCTTAACTGAACAACATTTCTAACCTCGAAGTAGACAAAGTTCACCCTTTTAAATCTTTAATAAACTTCTTTATGTAACTTTCGGATTTTATTTACGAATTCACTTCTTTTATACAAATCATTTGATTATAACAATAGTGTTCAAATCCCTATTTCTGAAATATCTAACTTCAAAATATAACTTTTATTCCTTAATTTAACTAAATAACTAGGATTTTTTTTATAAGGAAATCATTAAATCTTGATTAAAAACGGAAAGTGTACTTTCCCGAATTCGAGATAATCGAATTTCAACGTATAGCTCTCTTTCGAATAATCTCTATTCAATTGCTCTTTTCGAATAAGCTATATTCGATAACTCTTTCTTCGAATAACTATATTCGATAATCTTTCTTCGAATAACTATATTCGATTAACTCTCTTCGAATGTTTTACATTCGATAAATCTCCTTTCGAATAAACTATATTTGATTAACTCCTTTGATTCTATTCGAATAAACTATTTCGAATAACTCCTTTAATTCTATTCGAATAAACTATTTCGAATAACTCCTTTGGATTAACTCATTTGGATTAACTCGGTTTGATTAACTCATCTTGACTAACTCAACTCGATTAACTCAACTTGATTAACTTACTTGATTAACTCAACTTAATTAACTCAACTTATTTAACTTAACTTATTTAACTCTTGTCGAATAACTAATATTCGATTAACTTATACTCGAATAACTATGCCTGTTTTAACTTTATTTCGAATGGATAATATTCGATTTAACTCCATTTTCTTGACTCTAGATCGCAGCGATCACAATGGTTACACCTAATTCCCTTAGGAAACATTCGACCGCCGTAGGCTATCTGCAGCCCTGCGAATTACGCTAACAGTCGTACGAAATGGCAACTCATCCCGAATAACTATGTTTGACTAACTCTATCTCAAATAACTATATTCGATCAACTCTAATTGAATAACTAATATTCAATTAAATCCTAATTCGATTAACTATGTTCAATTAACTCTATCTAGTTGACTCTTTATTCAAATAACTAATATTTGATTAAATCCAATTGAATAACTAATATTCAATTAACCCTACTGATTAACTCTTATTGATTAACTCTTAATCGACTAACTCTTCGTCCATATTCAGTTTCAAATATCGATGTTGAAATCGATTCTTACTTCTCTATATAAGTCCTTACTTATATATTCTATTTATCCAATGATAAACATTTTATTTAATTTATAAAATATTATTTATAAATTATCTTCTTACTTTATCTGTAAAAAACAGATTTCTCTTAAATGTTCACTTTGAATTCATATTCTGTTATATCCGTGTGCGAAGCATGGGTCTAATCCTTCCTAGTGTAAAATTTATTTTTTATATAATCTATTCATTTTTTCAAGTATTTCTTTTTTTATAGTCTATTTATTTTCGAAATAAATATCTTCTTTATAATTCTATTTATTTTCCTAAATAAATATGTCTTTATGATTCTTTTTATTTTCTAAATAAATATTTCTATTTATAATTTATTCGTAAATGTTTTACAAATATTCCCTTTTCAATTCTATTTGTAGAAGTTTTACAAATACTTCCTTTTTTTCTTTATTTTCACAAATATTTCCTCTTTTTATTTTATCATATTTGTTTCCCTAAATAGTTTTTTTATAATATCATATTTAAAAATGTTTCTTTTTATAACATCTTTCGTTTTTATAAATATTTCTTTTTCAATATAACATTGAAAATTTCCTTTTTAACCTTCCAGTATTCCTTATGGTATTTAACGTACCATATAAAAATGATCAATATCATTCTAACATACAAATCAACAGATTTCATATCACATCATATAACACAATATATGAAAAAACAGTAAAATAAATGTTGAGGTATCCAGTCGGATTCCTACGACCTGTTTCCCTGCATCCACATATGTTAATCACATGAATAACATGAATATGAAATATTTTGATAAACAAAATCAATATTCGATTAACGGTTTATATCTATATCGTTATCTATATTTTCAACTAATTAACTAGCAATCCAACCAAACAGCCAACACACAACAAACAACCATCATTTATAGATTCTAAAAATACGTTATAAAAAGATAAGCTAAGCAGAGTTAGTGAGATTTACTCACATTGGACGATCATCGTTAACAGCAATAACCATCGGTTCATTCAAAAGGACAATTTATTTCGCTATAAATTGTAACGAGCTCCGATTCGCTCCCAGTCAGTTCCACTGTGTTGCTCCCATCCGTACAATCCTGACCGATCCTTTTTCGTCAATTTCTGATCACGTATGGAGAAGATTATACCTTATAAAAATTATTATACAATATTAAATTTAAATTAAACTTAAATCATTTTCACGTTGGGCCTTACCATATTATACCTGGCCCAATAACCCTTTTGAAAACCCACAACCGCTTCCTTTCTTCCCAAACCAAAAATCACGGCTCCAGGAACCCGTCTACAGCCATTCACGAAATTTCGGCGCTTCCCCTCTCGCTGGTTTCTTCACGCAACTCAAAACCGCAACCATCATTGACTATCTCGTTGCGAGCTCTGTCTTTCGATATCCACAAATCTCTACTCGCACGAATCATCCAATTTCTGTTCTCAGTTCTTATTCGCCATTACCATGGTAAGCAGCGACATGAACCATCACCGAATTCCACAAAAATTAACAAGCAGGTGCGGTTTGCTATGATAAATCTAAAAACAAACTCCAAAACTTAAATCAAAGCATGAATTTCATTTAAATATCAACCCTAGTTCACTGTTGACGTTTTCCGTTCGACTAAAACTATGTCCAGCTCTTCAAAAAGTATACAGGAAGGGAGAGGAGGTACCTACGAGAGTAAAGATCCAAGCTTTACATTTTTTTTCGAATTTTATTTGAATTGTGGTGTATTTTAGAAGTTTGGATTTTCCCTTTCGATTTGTTGTGTGACGGCGGAATGTGTTTGACCGGAGGAAGAAGTAAATTTAGGGTTAGAAGGATAAAGGTATTTTTATAGGAGGATTATAATATTTCAATATTGATTATTTTATTTTAATCAATCGCTAATTGTATTCGTCCTCTAAAATTCGTATGATCACACATGATACCCAAAATTCACGAAAATGGACATGCAGCTACAGTTTGACATTACTGACCCAACGAAACTGGTTTCGTCGAATTCCGACTCCGTTTGCTCACGCAGCGTATTTTTAACCGTCGAAATACTGATTGTTTTTCACATTAAAAATCCGTGCGGCCACATAGTGACCCCAAAAATCACGAAAATTGAAATCTAGCAATAATTTGATGTTACGGATCCAACAAAAATAGTTTCGTTGAAAACGGAGGTTGTTTGCAAAACTGGCTATTTTTAAAGCTCAAATAATCCATTTAAATATATAAATATATTTAAAAATAATTAAATTAAATATTTAAAAATAAATATTATTGTATATATTCACAATAGAATATCATACAGCTCCAATTTGATTTATAACTTGATATTTCCAACTTTCTAGTTATATCGATATTCGATTTATATATAAAAATCCTTTTATAATATATATATTTATTAATTTCAAAGGTATTCCATAGCGACTTTTCTAAAATTTGATCTGGACATAACTCAAAATCTACACGATGAAATCCTGATTTTTCTCTTCCACTAGAAAAATATACTTCACAAGCTCCTAACTTTCTTGTTTCACGGAAATCCGATTTAAAACGGACCCTGTATATTCAGTTGAAGTTCAAATCGCCAAATAGCGAACTGCCATGCCATTTCAAGCTCGATTATAATTATATTATAATTCATACATTCAAACTGTCGTTATCCAAATATATTTGGTAATCTAATTCAATTCTAAACTGAATTAAATATCACAGATGATCCAATTCACACCATATTGTGAATTCCACTATTTCTGATTATTTCCGAAATTAAATATATTATATATTATTTATTTCAATTAAATATTCAATATTATTTAATTCTGGTCATTTTAAATAACCAAACCATTATTTAAATAATTAAATAAATTATTTATATACCGTAAAAATACGGGTTGTGACATTCTTCTCCCCTTAAAATAATTTCGTCCTCGAAATTGCTAACGTAGAAAACATCTCTATTGACTGGTTAAAATTTATTTGTTTACATCTTTAACTTCAGTTTTAACTGAACCAATTTAATTTCAAATAAAATATTAATTCTTATCAACAAATAGTTTCAAAAATTCTGAAAATTTTCTAACACTCTAAATTTCTGGAAAATTTCACCAGCACCTCCTTTGTACTGGTCAATCGGTAAAACTACAACTTGCCTCTCTAGGCCTTCTCCAACCCAAAAGAAAATCAAAAAGCCAAGCGGCTTGCCGATTCGGCACATAAAACCTCATATGGAAATTTAAACATGTACCTTTTTGTCGGGCATATCATTATATTCTTGCACTTGCTTCTACTCAATACCTACTGATCATATATCCATCTATACCAATCGATTTCCAATCAAATTCCAATTTGTTTTTATCCACAAATCCAACCATTCGCTTATAACTAAGCCAATTTCCATTATGAACTCCAATTCCATTATCAATTCCAAATTCTTACGACATCTATCCAACCTACTCGATATCATTATAATCTAATTCAATTCAATTTTTACATAATTGACTTCAATTTAATTCCAATTTGCTTTTGCAAACTTCAATTCAATTTGGTTTTAAATCCAACAATCTATCCTTGGGAATTTTAAATAACTTTGCTTTCCCAAAATCAAATATCCCTTTTTGAAATTCAAAACAACTTGCTTATCTCAAAACAATTCAAAAATCATCCCTTTGGTAGTAATCCGTCACTTACACAATCGAAAATGAACACCGATGATGCAGTTGTCATCATCAGAATCTATTTTCCAGCGATCGAAGTGAGTTCAATACTATATCCCTTTTAAAACCATTTCTAAACACTTTCATTTTGAAATTCATTTCAAAATATCATTTGCAATGCTTGTAACAAATTTAAAATCTCCCAGGATTTTAAAATCCACATATATTTAATCCAATTCCATTTACAAACACTTCTCCAACTTTTAATTCCAATTTGATTCTAAATTCAGATTTACTTCATCTTATTTCATATATTATACTCATATGAATTCTGATTGGATTTACATAACCATTCCAATTTATAATCTCATCTGATTATAATAACAACCAACACATCATATATATTATAATAATTCTAATATATAGATTCCTTTTATAACAAAATATATTTCAGGTCAAATTATTTCATTTTCCCTTTTCAAAACATATCGTGTCGGTTCATCGTATTCAACTGTTTATCAACTCCTACCGATACAGTGGATCAAACTGATCGACCAGAACTCATAAACAACTCAACCAATAAATCTCCACAATATAAAACAATTCTTTATATAAAATAACAAATACGTTCACTCGTATATATATACACTCAACTCAATTTAGGGCATTACTAACCCCATCTCTACTGAGTCACGCTACAGAGCCGAGGTAATCACTTAACCTTTAGCTCTGATACCACTGTAACGAACTGGGATTTTCGACTCCGAAAATCAACACAAAACTACCATGTTGACTATTCAGACATCGAAAATACCTGATCATTAATATAAAGAAGTTAGAGGGTGAGAATAGATAAGATAGAAAATTAGAATAGAAGAAGAAGAAGAACACAATCAGAGTAAACATGAATCTCACAGTGGAACGAATAAAATATAATATATAACATAACTTTGCAATAAAACAATATGTATATACAATAACCTTTTCAGAGTACAACACTTACACACAGCGGAAATATCAATAGCTATATAATCCTGAAGCCTCCTGCTTCAAGCTCCTCTACGTATATCTGTAAAGGCTTGAACTACATGACTGCCCATACAAATTTGGGCACCCTAGAGTTTAGGGAAAACAAAACAAAATAAACTCTGGGTCAGTCATGGGACTGGTGTGAGTAAACTCAAATCATTTGGTTTAACTTTTCAAAATCCTTTTCGAAAGAATTGATAATCGTAAGACCGATCCACACATAAACACGGATGGTTTTTAACTTACGATAACCCAAAACAGTTTTGGAAATCAATACTTCTCTGATATTATAATAATGTCTAATCACAAGTAATTAACAATCTAGCAGAACGCTTGCATCCCACGTTTCACATATATAGTATACAAACAAAGCCGCGGGCGCTTATTGGAGATTGGATTCCGACTATGACAAGGTATGGGACCACCTGCCAGTAGTGTATCTCTAGAGGCAAATACACTGGGTTCAACAAGAACGTCTTGCAACCCGGCCCACAGATGACCGACCACTTATTTCGCTTGAGTGTATCGAATGTATATCACCAACGGCAGGAGCTACCCACCGTTTCCTGAAAAGGGACAACATCGAAAATAGATAAAAGAATGAAATGGATTTCTTTAGATAGGTGATATACACCCTAATTGGAGCGACCCACCTTGCCATGCTACCTGCCCGATTTCAGTCATTTCCCGGTTGATGAGGCTTGAGGTCATAACGTATCTTTTGGAACACCTGGCCACCCTTCACTTTGAATGCCACATCGTCATATCCGCCATATCACAAATTGATTTCCCCAAAAATACCACGGGTATAAAACTAAGAGAAACAAATTCCTCCACCACCAAACGTAAGTACGTTTGAAGAGATCAAGTTACGCGATCCATTGGATATACTCTGTCAGACATTCGTCCATTCACGTTGTCCTGGGACTGGACAAACCAAAGACACTATTCTGTAAATAGGATAGCCCTTGCATAATTCCATCTTCAATTATTTTCATCATACTTGATCACAACGCTAACATCCATACAGAGTGGTTTTCAGATAATGAATCTGATCCCGGTCTCTCCATATTGACGACGGAAAAATGGTCAAAAAACATCGATAGTCGGTGATTTAACTATCAAAGAAAAATAGGTGCACAACAAACGATCTTATTTCCATATAGAAATTCGATCGATCAATCATCATTCAACATTGATCTCCTTTAATTTAATTTATCATTAATCTATTAATTCCCATATCTATATACTTGTAAACTCCTATTTTCTAAATTTAGAAAATATACTTTATTAATCATTTGAACATCTCCATATTTACTCCCATTTCTTGTTTTCTATATTAGAAAACATTTCTGATTTCTTTTATTTGGAAAAAACATTTCCAAAACTCCTTTGTTGGATTTAACAGATGTTTAAATAAAACATCACTAAGCCAATCCAAACCATTACACTCATTAACTAAATTCGCTTAACCAACCTTCACTATTGAACCTTACCCATCCCTTAGTTAAAAACGAAGTCAATCAAGTTGGGGTACAATTACCTCTTAGACCTTAACTGAACAACATTTCTAACTTGGAAATAGACAAAGTTCACCCTTTTAAATCTTTAACAAACTTCCTTACGTAACTTTCGGATTTTATTTACGAATTCACTTCTTTTATACAAATCATTTGATTATAACAATAGTGTTCAAATCCCTATTTCTGAAATATCTAACTTCAAAATATAACTTTTATTCCTTAATTTAACTAAATAACTGGAAATTTTTTTTATAAGGAAAACACTAAATCTTGATTAAAAACGGAAAGTGTACTTTCCCGTATTCGAGATAATCAAATTTCAACGTATACCTCTCTTTTGAATAATCTCTATTCAATAGCTCCTTTTTGAATAATCTATATTCGATAACTCTATCTTCGAATAACTATATTCGATAATCTTTCTTCGAATAACTATATTCTATTAACTCTCTTCGAATGTTTTACATTCGATAAATCTCCTTTCGAATAAACTATATTCGATTAACTCCTTTAATTCTATTCGAATAAACTATTTCGAATAACTCCTTTGATTCTATTCAAATAAACTATTTTGAATAACTCCTTCGGGTTAACTCATTTGGATTATCTCGGTTTGATTAACTCATCTTGACTAACTCAGCTCGATTAACTCAACTTGATTAACTTACTTGATTAACTCAATTTATTTAACTCAACTTATTTAACTTAACTTATTTAACTCTTATCGAATAACTAATATTCGATTACCGTATATTCGAATAACTATGTCTATTTTAACTTTATTTCGAATGGCTAATATTCGATTTAACACCATTCGCTTGACTCTAGATCGCAGCGATCACAATGGTTACGCCTGATTCCCTTAGGAAACATCCGACCGCCGTAGGTTGTCTGCAGCCCTGCGAATTACGCTAGCAGTCGTACGAAATGGCAACTCATCCTGAATAACTATGTTTGACTAACTCTATCTCAAATAACTATATTCGATCAACTCTAATTGAATAACTAATATTCAATTAAATCCTAATTCGATTAACTATGTTCAATTAACTCTATCTGGTTGACTCTTTATTCGAATAACGAATATTCGATTAACTCCAATTGAATAACTAATATTCAATTAACCCTACTGATTAACTCTAACTGGTTAACTCTAACTGATTAACTCTTAATCGACTAACTCTTCGTCCATATTCAGTTTCAAATATCGATGTTGAAATCGATTCTTACTTCTCTATATAAGTCCTTACTTATATATTCTATTTATCCAATGATAAACATTTTATTTAATTTATAAAATATTATTTATAAATTATCTTTTTACTTTATCTGTTAAAAACAGATTTCTCTTAAATGTTCACTTTGAATTCATATTCTGTAATATCCGTGTGCGAATCACGGGTCTAATCCTTCCTAGTGTAAAATTTTCTTTTTATATAATCTATTCAATTTTTTCAAGTATTTCTTTTTTTATAGTCTTTTTATTTTCGAGATAAATATCTTCTTTATAATTCTATTTATTTTCCTAAATAAATATTTCTTTATGATTCTATTTATTTTCTAAATAAATATTTCTATTTATAATTTATTTGTAAATGTTTTACAAATATTCCCTTTTCAATTCTATTTGTAAATGTTTTACAAATACTTCCTTTTTTATTTGTTTTCACAAATATTTCCTCTTTGTATTTTATCATATTTATTTCCCTAAATAATTTGTTTATAATATCATATTTAAAAATGTTTCTTTTTATAACATCTTTTGATTTTATAAATATTTCTTTTTCAATATAACATTGAAAATTTCCTTTTTAACATTCCAGTATTCCTTATGGTATTTAACATAACATATAACAATGATCAATATCATTCTAACATACAAATCAATAGATTTCATATCACATCATGTAACACAATATATGAAAAATAGTAAAATAAATGTTGAGGAATCCAGTCGGATTCCTCTGACCTGTTTCCCCGCATCCACAGATGTTAATCACATGAATAACACAAATGTGAAATATTCTGATAAATAGAATCAATATTCGATTAACGATTTATATCCATATCGTTATATATATTTTCAACCAATTAACCAGTAATTCAACCAAACAGCCAACACACAACAAACAATCATCATTTATAGATTCTAAAAATACGTTATAAAAAGATAAGCTAAGCAGAGCTAGTGAGATTTACTCATATTGGACGATCATCGTTAATAACGATAACCATCGCTTGATTAAGACGGACAATTTATTTCGCTATAAATTGTAACGAGCTCCGATTCGCTCCTAGTCAGTTCCACTGTGTTGCTCCCGTCCGTACGATCCTGACGGATCTTGTTTCGTCAATTTCTGATCACGTATGGAGAAGATTATACCTTATACAAGTTATTATACAATATTAAATTTTAATTAAACTTAATTCATTTTCACGTTGGGCCTTACCATATTATACCTGGCCCAAAAACCCTTTTGAAAACCCACAACCGCTTCCTTTCTTCCCAAACCAAAAATCACAGCTCCAGGAACCCGTCTACATCCATTCACGAAATTTCGGAGCTCCCCCTCTCGCTGGTTTCTTCACGCAACTCCAAACCGCAACCATCATTGACTATCTCGTTGCGAGCTCTGTCTTTCCATATCCACAAATCTCCACTCGCATGAATCATCCAATTTCCGTTCTCAGTCCTTATACGCCGTTACCATGGTAAGCAGCGACATGAACCATCACCGAATTCCACAAAAATTAACAAGCAGGTGCGGTTTGCTATGATAAAACTAAAAACAAACTCCAAAACTTAAATCAAAGCTTGAATTTCATTTAAATATCAACCCTAGTTCACAGTTGATGTTTTTCGTTCGACTAAAACTATGTCGAGCTCTTCAAAAAGTAAACAAGAAGGGAGAGGAGGTACCGACGAGACTAAAGATCCAAGCTTTACATTTTTTTTTTGAATTTTATTTGAATTATGGTGGATTTTAGAAGTTTTGATTTTCCCTTTCTATTTGTTGTGTGACGGCGAAATGTGTTTGACCTGAGGAAGAAGTAAATTTAGGGTTAGAAGGATAAAGGTATATTTATAGGAGGATTATAATATTTCAATATTGATTTTGTATTCATCTTCTAAAATTCATATGATCACACATGATACCCAAAAATCTCGAAAATGAACATGTAGCTGCAGTTTGACATTACAGACCCAACAAAACTAGTTTCGTCGAATTCCGACTCCGTTTGCTCACACAACGTATTTTTAATCGTCGAAATACTGACTATTTTTCACATTAAAAATCCGTGCGGCCACACAGTGACCCCAAAAATCACGAAACTTGAAATCTGGCAATAATTTAATGTTGTAGATCCAACAAAATTAGTTTCGTCGAAAACCGAGGTCGTTTGCAAAACTGGATATTTTTAAAGCTCTAAATAACCCATTTAAATATATAAATATATTTAAAAATAATTAAATTAAATATTTAAAAATAAATATTATCGTTTATATTCACAATATAATATCATACAGCTCCAATTGGATTTATAACTTGATATTTCCAATTTTCCAGTTATATCGATATTCGATTTATATATAAAAATCCTTTTATAATATAAATATATATTTATAAATTTCAAAGGAATTCCATAGCGACTTTTCCAAAATTTGATATGGATATAACTCAAAAGCTACACGACGAAATCCTGATTTTTCTCTTCCACTAGAAAAATATACTTCACCAGCTCCTAACGTTTCTTGTTTCACAGAAATCCGATTTAAAACGGACCCTGTATATTCAGTTGAAGTTCGAATCGCCAAATAGCGAACTACCGTGCCATTTCAAGCTCAATTATAATTATATTATAATTCATACATTCAAACTGTCGTTATCTAAATATATTTGTTAATCTAATTCAATTCTAAACTGAATTAAATATCACAGATGATCCAATTCACACCATATTGTGAATTCCACTATTTCTGGTTATTTCAGAAATTAAATATATTATATATTATTTATTTCAATTAAATATTCAATATTATTTAATTCTAGTCATTTTAAATAACCAAACCATTATTTAAATAATTAAATAAATTATTTATGTACCGTAAAAATACGGTTCGTTACAATTATTGATCACATTCTGGAAATAATCTAAATTGATTTCTTGCCTTAAAACAATCGAATTGATTTTCCTTTGTCGTGACTTGAGCAAATTTCCCCCTTAGTTGCCCTTGGTTAAAACCATGCCATGAATGCTGAGTCATTTTTGGAAATTCTGGCATCAATTTATTTCAAGCCAAATCTGGAATGAATTAAATTGTAAAATAAAACTGTGTTACCAAAAAACTGATTGATTGTCATTTCTCGAAATTGAATTGCAAAAACTGTTTGCCAAAAGTAAATCTTGCTCAATTTTAGAAATAAAAATATGTTTCTTGCCAGTCTTTCTTAATTGAGAGTGATCCTAAAAAGGATTGCCTTTTCCGAAATGAAAATCGCCCCTTTTGCTTGAAAATTATTAAAAATAAATAATTGTTTTCATGTAAAAAAACAACCCTGAGTATGAAAACATGATTTCAGGAATATGAATTTGCAAATAAACTTTGCCAAATCTAGAAACATATAAAATTCTTTTGCATGCTATTTGGATTGTATAATTATGCTTCATTTTATCATGCCATGTATTTCTTCCTGCTATGCTTCTCTTTACTGTTTGCCTTGATTTGTGAATTTCTTCATTGCTGCTACCATTCTTGTCACCATTCATGCTTATTTGTGCATACAGTTGCACTATCTATATTCCCTTACATGTCCACGCTATTTTGCTGCAATTGCCAAAACAAATCATGTTATTCGTATTGGCTGAAATTATTTGTTATGACTTATATACAAACATATGCATATTTATATGCTCCACCCAGTTTTGCCGAAACAAATTCGAGCAGCCATGTTGTATGTGCACACGTATGTTTATTGATTTGTTGCATGCTCTTGTTGTTTGGCTGTTTGGCACACTTTCACTTGTTCATGTTAGCAATATTTTGACAAAAAAAACAGACTTGCCACCTGGGTTACTTGATCTGCTCAGCTCATTCTATTACTTTCTTATGTATGTGATTCATTCTCATTTGCATGACATGCCATTTTTGTGTATACTCTTGCACCTTGTTGTTCCTGTGTTAGCGAATCCACTTTGCACTGTGCATGCTGATATGTGTTGCTCCATTTGCACTATTTTAGTTTCAGTTGCGTGCATTTTTTCGAGCTAGTTGTCTTCATTAAATTATATCACGATTATTCTTGCATGGACCATTTCTTTGTGAACTTGGCTTTGCTTATGAGGATTTATGTGCACTTGAATTTGAAACAGCTCGACTTGTACATGTATTGCCGTATACATACTTATTTGTATATATATATATATATATATATATATATATATATATATACACACATATGTGTATACATACATATATATGTGTGTGTGTGTGTGCGCGCACGCATTTGTGTGTGCGCGCACGCATTTGTGTGTGCGTGTTTGTATTTGTTGCTTGAGTGTTCACGGATACTCGCGACATGAAAATGTTGTCAAGCTTCACCTAACACATCATATTCGATATATTTTCCCCTTTCTGACCAAATTCCCCCTGCATAGAAAAATATGTGTATATACATACATATGTATGTGTATACATGTATAGTGCACGTACAATATATATATATATGAGCACTACAGACGATGTCTACCTTGTGGTATTTAAAGTGAATCACTGTGAATATCACAAGTTGTCTAGACACAGATGGATGTCCATATAAATAAGATCAAGTCATGAAAAATGATGAGAAACACACCAAAATTCTAAGATAATAAATTTTTAAAATAAGAATTAAATCTTTTAGAATTTTAAAATATTTTTGTTCCAGATTAATGTGTTTCTTCTGTCACAGGTAAGCAGAAAACTGGACTGACAGTGAAGACAGAGGTAGAAGGCAAAAGACAAGTGTGTAACAGTATATGAGTATATGAATGTATTTGTACAACTTGAGTGAAATGTAACTGAGTGTTTGAGAGTTGTAGCGAGGCAACAATGTCCATAAATTAAATATTAAGTGAAATGTATTATATTTTAGTGAAATGTACAAGGGGCAATTAACGACAAGGACAACCGCTTACTATAATTTATCCATAAGGACAGTCGCCTAATATTTTATCCTAAAGGACAGCCGCCTGAAATAATAAAAAGTAACTCCCATTCAATTATCTACCACAAAATAAAAAATAACTAAATCTTTCATAATTGCAATCGAATCAAATCCGCAGTTTCTCATACAATTGATCCCCAAGAATCAATCGAACAGTAAAATTCAACACAAAAATCAACCTCAAAAAATTGACCTTCACTGATTTTTGGTTGTTGTTACAATCTTTATAATTTAATGTTTATTTTTCAACGATTCATCATCTTCAACGAATTTTAATTTCGAAATATTATTGGATCTGAAGGTTTTTTTATGGTGAATTAAGCAACAGTTTTTAGGTATCATTTTGCTTTTTTTTATATATCAGTTTTCTGTTATTAATTGTGTTATGCTGTTTTATTTATAGTTTTGGTGCTATTTTACTTTTGTTCTTGTATCGATGCATCAGTTTTGCTACTCAAACGAATTAATTTCATTTTAATCAATCAAATTGGGATTCAAACATTTTCTGTATTACTTTTGTCATTAAAATATTATAGCAGTTTTTAGGTATTAGTTTTGTATTTTTTTAGTTATCAGTTTTATAGTACTAACTGTGTTATGTTTTTATTCATGTGATTTTGTTGCTATGTTAATTTTGTAGTTGTGCAGTGACGACCCGAACTTCCCCGGTCTCCGAAGAGAAGAGAAAGAACGGATTTTCTGAGAACAAGCAATATGGGACACAAACAGAAGAACATTTCATTGATTATTACAACAATTCCATCAGAATACAAGAATATAATAGAGTATGAATGAATAACATACATTTGATAAATATCAGAGATTTAAATTACATTTAAATACATAACAGCGGAAAAATAATACAATACACAACTGAAAGAGATAAATGGATACAGAGCTTTCTGGATATCGTTCCAGCTGTAAACCAGGATCCTATGAATATAAATCTGCAAAACCAAAACTACGAGCTGCCCGTGTGGAAAATAGGGGCACCCAGAGTTTAGGTTGAAACAATAAATTCCAGGTCAGTCATGTGAGTGGTGTGAGAACTAAAACAATTATTAAATCTTTACTTTAAAAATAAGGTAAATCAGGGGACCATGCCGTATAACACGAAACGGGTTTCCTCCCTAGAATACCAGTGCATAAACAGTTATAAACAGCGCAATGTTTTTTGAAAAATGAAGCTATTATAAGACTCAGGTCCCATCACACAATGCAACGCAAGCCGGAAGATAGAGTTTTACCTTATAATAGCCAAACATGCTTGGTACGTTTAAAACAAATCATTTTGATACTATTATAGTATAAAGTGTATGAAAACAACTTCAAATATAAATGTATCAATCATAGACAGCATAGTGCCCCGTCCCACTATTGCGCCATACTAGGCTCTACAAATAAAATCGAATGTCACGTATTGGAAATTGGATTCCATCTATGAGTCAAGGCCAGGGATGGCTCCTCACCGCTTAGAGACACTTTAGCCAATGTCTCAGGACTACACACTCTGGGTAACCCTGGATCGGTCGGGTCGGTCCACACTTACGTTAGTGGATTGGCAATTCCTGGACACACGTTTCCCGGTCCTATAGGACCTATATCCATCGGCCCCGAAGAGACCGATATATCCGAGGCGTCTCGCTATCTAGCAACCATATAGGTAAAAATAGTATAAATGTCAGGGCATGTAAAACGCTGAAACCACCCATAACTAGAAAGAAACGTCATGTTCTCCCGACGGTCCGATCCCGTTTTCAACTCATACCGAGGTGTGGGGCTCGCGAATTAACGCTATACACAAAGCTATGCCATTTAAGGTCGTGCTTTGATCATCAACCACAAGACTCTGCTTTTCAACAGAAGCCTTGATCATATGCATCTCAGCATGCCACACAGGCAATCCATGCCATGCGACTGATATCTATCGATATATAACCTCTGAGCTCGTACGTCTCAGAGAAGGGTGTTAAAAAAGAGAATAAATTCTCCGTCATCAAACAAATATATATTTAACAGAAATCAATTAACATAGAATAAAATCCAATGTTAGACACACATCCATTTACAAGTTCGTTCTGGGTTTGAATGAAACCGGAGGCACCTTATTCCTCGTCCCGTATGTCCAATACAGGAGAAAGGTCCTCGCATATCCGGTCGATCTCCAAGTATGTCTATACGATCACCACTTATTACCTTGTCTTGGGTGTACAACCCAATCAAGACATCAGTAATCATCCAAACAATGTGAAGTCCTCCGGTCTTCAACCACCGTCTTCATCGTCGACATATCGTCGAATCAGTTATTCAGAATGGGTATAAACCCGGCCTTTTTGAATAACTCGCGTATATAATTAACAAATGCTATAAAAACACAACATATGCCTCATTCCATTCCTGAATATTATTTTATTCAAATATTCATATACTTTGGGAATGGTTCCCATTAATTTTATCAAAGATAAATTCTTTAAATTTATTCTTTAATCTTCCTTTGGATGTCAATTCAAACCATGATATGGTTTTCCATACTAGTCGGGATTAGCGCGCCTTACTGAAGTAATCATTTGTTTAATTTCCCAATCCCAACCTATTCATCCCATGGAGCAAAACTGATCATACTCCATATCTGACACCACGGTGTTATCGGTAAATTTAATTACCATTTCCCGTTCAAATCTAATTAAATATTTAACTATCGCTAGGAGCAAAACTGGCGATACTCCATTCTCGATCATTTCCCAAATTCGATAATTTAGATGATCAATTCCCATTTCAATCTAATTAAAGATTCATTAAAACCCCACTTAGTTTTTATCTTCCCAAAAATCAATATTAATGATTATTTAACTTTGGAAACACAAACATGTCGCATCGACAATCTACACCGTACTATTTATTTCTGCTGATATATAACCTCTAAGCTCGTACGTCTCAGAGAAGGGCATTAAGCAAGAGACTAAATTCTCCACCGCCAAACAGATAAACATTTAGCAGAGATCAGCCATATACTTCGAAATATAATCACAGACATGTAATCCTGCTTTTAACTGGGTTAAAGAACTAATGTCATTTAAAACACAGTTCACGATAAACCCATATCACATTACATTAATTATGGAATCTTCACGGAAACGCAAGTCAATATATAATCGATATCAATTTCGGTATCCGACTAATAATATATAAATGGAATAACGGCAAAGCCTTTTAAATTCTATATGTATTAACAATCTTCCTCCACAGAAGCTCATTTTGATTATTATCTAATCGAATTCCATCCAATTCCAATTTAATATATTAAATTGGAAAACTTTACTTTGGAAATTTCCCGTTAAATCTTAATAAAAAGATTTATAAATTCCAATCACATTTCACCATAAATTGGGTTAAAGAATGAATGTCATTAAAAACACAGTTCACAATAAACCCAATTCACATCCCATTTTCAATTCCAATTAAATGTTAATTAATTGGTAATTCTTCTTCAAATCTTAATTAAAAGATTTATTCTATTCAAACGGGGTTCAAGAACAGTGTTATTTAAGACACCATTCACAACAAACCCAAAATCCAATTCCATTGTTAATCGGGTTAAAGAACAAGTGTTATTTAAAACACCATTCACGATAAACCCAAAAATCAATTCCAATTCAATTCCAATTAAATATTAATTAATTGGTATACTTCATTAAATCTAAATAAAAAGATTTAATCTTTTCTCAACTGGGTTTAAGAACAGTGTTAATAAAGACACCATTCAGGATAAACCCAAATCCCATTTGATATTAAATACAAGGCTCTGAATAGAAAATATGTCAGCTTATATTCAATATCAAATTCTGAAATCATCAAATATCGTAATGGAATATAGATTTATATATCTTCCAAATTCCTCCACAATATCCATATAACCACGGAATCTAATATCGAAATACTCCGAAGATAATTTCAATTCAAATCCATTCCAATTCATAAATTGGAAATTCTGGTTATTTTTAAAACCATTTCAAATCCAATTTATTTGTTTATAAATAACAGATTATAATTCTAGTTCATAACTGGTTCTTTTCGATAAATATATACTTTTATCTTTTCAAATATGGAATTTTTCATCCTAATTCTTTCCAAATCATTTATTATGATTTTACACAAATTATTAATAATTTTATCAAGGCCCGTACGGTCGGTTTCCATAAAAAGTCATCGAACTGCACTTACAACGACCTTTTCCAAATTTTATTTGGACATAATTCCAAATCCAACTGTTAGATTTCAAATCTCTAATATTCGTTGGAAAGCTCTTTTCGATACGAACCCAGTGGTTCCGGTTTTAGGAGAATCTGACGGTCGGATCTCCCGTAATGTCCATTCGAAGTCAATGGTCGAAATTCGCGAACTGCCGCGGCGCGGCGCGTTCTATTCAGGCCATTATATATAATATTTATATATTATATATTTCATCGATTTCCATTTAAAACATGTTTTATAAATCGTTTTAAATTCGTTTTCAAAACGATTTCAACTTCATATTCAATTTCAAATCAAACTTGAATATTCCATATCATCGATATATAAATGATTGTATTTTCAAAACATTATATTTTGAAATCAATTCCTTTTCGATATTCATTATAGAAATGAATAAAATCGATACAAATATCGTTCCCGTCAAAATGGCGTTAATCTAATCGACCAGGCTTTATATTTTTAAATATTTTCGTGTCCATCCCAAATTTGACATCAAAATCATATTTTGATCCATTATTGAATATTATTTTAAAAATATTAATTATTTTAAAATGTTCGTTATTTTAAAATATTCATTCTTTCTGAACTGAAATTAGACATAGTCAATTACCATATAATGTGATTATATGGATTTCATACAATACATTTACACAGCAACAATGATACACAATCAACCATCATCCAGAGTGCATTCTACACTGCATAAGCATCAAATATAAATATTTAACGCTTATAATAGTCTGTCAGCCAATTGATTGACATACAACTAATTATTGGGATTAGTGTATGGCCAATATCATCCCAATACCCTTGTGGGGTTTCCAAACAACAATCACAGATTTATTTGTGCAGTTGGGCGATGTGTAAAATTTATCGTCCCAATCAATATCAGATAAATGTGTGTACATAAACAAATCGTCCGATTTGTTAATGAATATTTATTTTATTCATATACACGTTAAAAATTATATTTTTAACTACAAAATATTTTATTCCATTCCATATCACATAATCAATTTTCGCAACGCAGTCAAACAAACAAACAAGTCGTCCATGGTCTGTGGACGACGGGTGTCGGGTGCTGCTAAGCACCGTCTGCATCCTAGTATATATTTTAACTAGAAATAGAATTAAAGTGAGAAGTTCTCACCTTTGGGTTCCACTCCGCCATTCTATATTTCTGAACGGTTTGGATTCCGATTTGATTTCTGTCAGATCCATCGTCATCTGTTTCACGCAGTGGATTATTAAAAATCACATTTTTATACTGCTACTATATAAATAAAAATCGCATTTTAAATTCACTAAAAATCATATTTTTATTTTGCTACATATATAAAGATAATATTTTGATATTTTCTATTATATAAAAATTATATTTTTATCTCTCTACATAAAAAAAATTATATTTTTTTATCTTAGTACTTGAACGATAAAAATCATAACTTTCCATAATAAAAAATCATATATTTTTATATATAAAAATCTAGTCTTTTATTATATAGAAGTCTTACCTTTCTAAATTTAAAAATCCAATCTTTTTATATGATAAAAATCCCATCTTTACAACGCTTTGTGACGACCCCGAACCCCGTACTAACGGCGGCAAGGGTAATCTTTGTAATATAACACATAAGCAGATAACAGCAGAACAGAATTAAATAAATACACCAGATAATGAACAAATAATACACTGGATAAACATAATCATCAGAGTTACACAGTATACAGGACCATACTTAGTACAAATACAATTCAGCTATACATAAATGTCTATAGCGGAAAACAAACATAATATGTAAAATAGGAGCTGAACAGCATAAAAAGAGATAAATGATAGAATCCATCTTCAGCTTCAGCTATCCAGAGAAAGCCAGCTAAACCTACATACAAGGCTGTCCGTGTAGAAAAAGGGGCACCCGAGTTTGAAAGTGAAACAAACTACGAGTCAGTCATAGGACTGGTATGAGAAATCTACTCAACACATTCAAAATATGGCTAATCACAGGACCATGCAACTTTCGTGGAACGGGTTTACTCCATTGGATTGCCAGTGCTTTAAAACAAATCATTCTTTTAAACATCGCAATGTTTTTTATAAAAATGAAGCCATTATAATACTCAGTTCCCATCACACAATGCAACGCAAACCGGAGGATAGAATTTTACCTTATAATAGCCAAAATATGCTTGATATGAATAAAACAAAAGCATTTGATATTATTACTAGTGTTTACATGTTTCAAAAACAATTTCGAATCATAACTATCAATCATAGACGGCATGGGTACCATATATCATGTCGCCATATATATATATATACAATCAAAACCGCATGATGTCGTATTTGGAAATTGGATTTCCGTCATGAACCAAGGCAAAAGATAGTCCTTACCGACTTCGAGACTCTCTAGACCGAGCCTCAGGGTCAGAGCGCATCGACCCTTGGAGCGACAGGGCCGGTCCACCGATGTGGATTAAAATTCCTGAGCACTACGTTTCCCCGCCCTTTGGGGCGTAAATGAGCCAACGAATGACTCCATCGGACCCGGATCGTCCGATCTAACCGAGGCGCCTCGCAACAGTAACAACCACATAAGTCAAACTCGTCAGGGCGTGTAAAACCACTGACGCCACTTCTAGCAAGAAAGAAACGCATGTCCTCTCTGAGGTCCTATCCCGTTTTTGGTTCATACCGGGGTGTGAGGCTCGCGATTTCACGTTATACCCAAAGCTACGCCACACAGGCAGTGCTTTGATCATCACCGCAAGACTTTGCTTTTCAATAGAAGCCCTGATCACTGCATCTTAGCATGCCACACAGGCAATTCACACCGTGCAACTGATGGCTATCAATCACACAGAATAAATTCCAATGTCAGACACACTGTCCATTTGCAAGTCCGTTCTGGGTCTGAATAAAACCGGAGGCACTATATACCTCGCAAACCCATCGATCACCACGTACGTCTGGACGATCACCACTCATTATCCATATTTTGGGATGCCTCCCAATCAGGACCTCGGTTACCATCCAAACGAGGTGAAGATCTCCGGTCTTCGACCACCGTCTTCATCTTCGATTTCTTATCGTCGATTCAGTTATTCAGAATGGGATAAACCCGGTCTTTCTGAACAACTTGCGTATATAATAAACAAGTGCTACACAAACACTACTACGCATCATTTCAATTCATTAGTCACTAACCGTCAATCAGTAAGAGAACGATTTCCCAAATATTAAACCCGAAGGCCGAAACCAACATCAGATCAATACCCAAGAAACCATTCTACTTAGCCAACCTTCAGTTAGTTTCTAAATTTCACATCCATATCGTTTATAATATTTTATAACGATTTATTGCTATTTTTATTTATTTTAAAATAGCCAATTTATTCAAAACGACGCTTCAGGCCATAACGCGGTCGTGGCGTTGTTTTTCTTCAGATTTGATTTACACATATCTGAAAATCTAACCGTTGGATCTTCACACATCATTAGAAAGATCTTTTCAAAACGAATCCAACGGTTCCAGTTTCGGGAAAATCCGACGGTCGGATCTCCTGATATAATTGTTTGAAGTTTCGATTTCAAAATATGAATTACAGCGTCGTTATTCAATTAAATATATATATATATATATATAATCGATTCTGGCGCTGTTTTTCTTCGGATTTGAATTAAACATTCCAGACAATCCAACCGTTGGATTTTTACAAAGTTGGTGCCGTTGGAAAGATATTTCCAAAGTGAACCCAACGGTTGCGGTTTCGGGAAAATCCGATGGTCGGATCTCCCGCACTAATCGTTTGAAATCACGGTTCCAAAATACGAACTGCAGCTTCGTTATTCGATATATTTCAATTCTATTTATATATATATATATATATATATATATATATATCGATTCTTCGATTTCAAAACTATACGAATTTCATACATTTGATAAAAATGATATTTTTATCCAACTGTTTTCTATTTCAACACTTCACTATTTTTAACAATTCATGTATATATTAAAAATGTGATTTTTAATGTAAAACAATTTATTTCAAAACTCGACTATTTTATATAGTTAATATAGGTGATAAAAATTGGATTTTTATTATAAAACAATTTCTTTCAAAACAAGATTATTTTATATAGTTCATATCGATGATAAAAATTGGATTTTTATTATTAAACAATTTCCTTCAAAATATGAATACCATTCAACACATGAATTTCAATTCAACGAATGAATTTCGATTCAACACATGAAGGTTTTCTATAGTTTATATATATAGATAAAAAGGTGATTTTTATATTTAAAACACGAATACCATTCAACACATGAATTTCCATCCAACGAATGAATATCGATTCAACACATGAAGGTTTTCTATAGTTTATATATAGAGAGTAAAAATGTGATTTTTATATTTAAAACACGAATACCATTCAACACATGAATTTCATCCAACGAATGAATATCGATTCAACACATGAAGGTTTTCTATAGTTTATATATATATATAGAGTAAAAATGTGATTTTTATCTTTAAAACACGAATACCATTCAACACATGAATTTCTATTCAACGAATGAGTTTCAATTCAACACATGAAGGTTTTCTATTCAATGAATCAATATAGTTTCGACAAATGAAAATAATTCTAACACATGAATATTATTCAAAATTTCGGCATCATAACGGCAGGGTAGTTAAAACCAGGACCGTCCCTAGTACGGCTCCTCGCTCTACCTTAAAGCCTCGTAGCTTTTGACAATGGGGAATCATGCATCTAGTTCGCACGCAGGCGGCATGTATATTTTTTTCATTTCCACAAACTAATCCTATGTGGTTTCAACCAAATATTTCTCAACCACAAACGGGTATTTTTCAACCACAATCAATCAATTCCAACCACAACAATTTCCATCAACAATTCGCTATCAATCAATTTTCACACCAATCACAACCAATAAATATCGTCCATGGTTTGTGGACGAGGGGCATATATATATATATATATATATATATATATATAGCATTTCACTTCTATTTCAACGCATATATAATTTTTACAGCGCATATACAACTTATACATCGAACGTACAACTTATACAACGCGTATACAAGAGGTGTACAACGCTTATATAAATCATACATCGACTATATAATTTATACATCGTCGTTTTTCATCATTTATAAATTAGAAATCTCACATTGGGTTCCACTCCATCAAAAATAGCAGAAGGCTCAGAAAAATATGCGGTCTCTTCTAGAATGTAGAAGACGTCCACACGAGTCCACTGTCTCTTGTTTCACTGAATTTCGACAAGGAACGAAAAAAATATGATTTTTAGAAGTTCGCTACGCTTTTAAATGTTAAAATCAGTTTAAAGAAACCAAAGCCGTATGTTTCCATACCTGTTCAAAACTATGTCTAGATTTCTATGCAAATCCGTTGTACTTCGTCTAGATCAGGTGATACGGTGTCGAAGAGCTTGGAGAGGCGCTCCTTTCCACGGTGGTGTGATGGCGTTCGGTGGCGAGATCAGGGCGAGGCGGCGATCGAAAGCTCCGAAGTTTGGAGCGGTGGTTCTTGCTGGTGGAGCGACGAGGGGTGGTGTGGTTGGTGTTGATTTGAAGAGAAGGAGATGAACTTCAAAAAGTTGCAAAGGGGCTATGGGTTTTGATGAAGGGATTCGCCTGAAAATGGAAGGGAAGTGAGGAGAGCAGTTTCGCCGTCGGTTTGGAAGGAGACGAGGGATTTTTTGAGATATTTTTAAAAATTAAATTATAAAGGAAAATTTCTATTGGCCGGGAGGTTTAAAAAGGGGTTTTCTGACACGACCTCCAATCTAAACACAACGACTGTCGTCCTTAGAGTTTTACCCCCATTCCGAACACAATGGGATATGTTTCGTAGGCCCATTCGACTGTTTCAGTCAGTTTTCATTCAAATTAAAATATAAAACATTCAATATTTGATTTGAACGTACATTTCAATTTGCCAGGGCCACAAACTGATTCGAAAAATTCCAGAAAAATAAATCCAGCTATGTTTTGACGATACGGTCCCAACAAAACTAGTTTCGTCGAATTCTTAGACCGTTTGAAAAATGGCCCATTTCTGGTCGATCCAATTTAACTGTAATTGACCAAAACACGTTTTCCTTTGCCACGCTCACATACTAGCTTCAAAAATTATGAAATTTGAAACCTAGCAATAACTTCTCATCCCGGATCCAACAAAAGTGGTTTCGTTGAATTCCGAGGTCGTTTGCAAAATGGCCAATTTCACGGGCTATATAAATTCCATTGCGGCCTTTCTGAAAATTCATTTGGCCATAACTTTTGCTTTCTGCTATGAAACTTCGATTTTTCAGATTCGTTAGAAAGGTATTCACTAAAAGATTTAAATATTTTTGGTTTCACTCAAATCCGTTTTGTTTTGCACCCGGTACTGTCAGTCAAAGTTTGAATTCAAAATTTGAAACTGCCGCGCCATTTCAGGCCTTGTTTATAATTACAATTAATTATATTCGTTTTCAAACGTCGATTCAAACTCACTTTTCATTACTATTATTTAAAATATTTATTTTAAATATTTAAAATCCACTATTTTTGCCAATTAAATTTTTTTAAATTGGTTCTGATTTTCCGGGTCGTTACAATCTCCCCCACTTAAAATTTTCGTCCCCGAAAAGGAACAAACTCGAAAGTGGTTTGATTAATCAACTCTACGTTCAATCTGGCTTCCATTCTCCAACTTTTCAGTTTCTGAGAATTTTCAAATTCTTCAAAAATTTGGCTAACAACTGGAATTTTTGAAAAATTTCGCCATAACCTCCTTTGTACGGGGAGAGGTTTGGAAATTTATTGGGCCGTATTAGGTACCCAATAAATCCTAATAAGCATACACATATTTATAGTGATATATTCTGGTGTTTACAGGGGAGCGTGTATAGATAATAACTCCAAACAATAAATTCTCATCACCCTGTCAAAGCCTGAGGGAGTGTGTATTTTAATTGCTCCAGAGGATAAATCATCGTCACCTCGTCCCGTGTGGGAAATAAATAGTCCATGTGCCGTATCTAATGACTAGAGAGACGTGATTATTGTCAACTCCATACCCGTGTGGGATTTTTTTATTAATCTGGCAATTTATCGTTACATTTTTATATGGTCATATCAGTCATCAGTTCAACCTGTAAAATATAGTCATCGCCATACAAGCCTCTCGCTCGTACGGTAAATCTTCCACCTTGTCACACAAGCTCCAAATGCTTATGTGGTATATGATGAAGTATGCCTATCTTCAAGAAGTATGTCATGTAATGTAGTTCAAAATTAATTGTTACTATCCTATGGCGATGTTTATTATTTCACACAGAACAACCAGCACTCCGCATCCAATGGCATTAATAGGAGTTGATATAATAATATTTCACATCCAACTCATTAAGGTTTACCTATTTGTCGGGCACGCAAATAAAATCTTTACTCAACAGCAATCCATTTACCTGTTCAAACATATATAATGCACATGTATATATTTTTATCTATTTTCTAATCAGTTCAATGTGTGATATAATCAAATAAATTCTACCATTCATTCTATTGTTGATTAAATTAACTATCGTTTTAATAATTTTAATTAATCAAATCTACTATCACACAACACAAACAACAAGCAATTTGTTTTTAACTTTTCAAAAATATACTAATCAATTTCTATACTCTTTTAAAATCATTCAGACTATAGAATTAAAAGTGCACATCCATGGAAATAAAATAACAACAGAGTAGAGAACTAATTGGTAATGCAAAGTATGGTAAATGTACCTTGCACCGGAGTCAATCAGAGATATCCACTCGACACTTAGGATAGGCTTTCTGAATGCTCTCCTCAGTTTCCCAAGTACAATCTCGCGGATCTCCACTCCATTGCACTTTGACTAAGTGAACCTTCTTGTTCCTCAGTTCTTTTGTTTCTTTGCCAATGATCTTGAGCGACTCTCTTCCCACAGCTAATTCTGGAGTAATTTCAATATCCTGTTGAGCTGCTTCTTCCACGATCAAGTCTGGATCATGAACTTGCTTTCGAAGTTGAGATATGTGAAATACATTATGCACTCCAGGCAAACACTCAGGCAATTTAACCTTATAAGCGAGAGTTCCGATCCGTTCCAGAATAGGAAACGGACCGATGAATTTGGGCGCCAACTTCCCAGTTTTACCGAACCGGATAACTCCTCTCATCGGCGATACTTTCAAATATACATAGTCGCCAACCGCAGATGATATATCTCTTCTTCTCCTATCGGCATAGCTCTTTTGTCGGCTTTGAGCAGCGAGTAATCGTTTCTTGATAAAATCGACTTTGTCGGCAGCTTCTCGGATCATATCAGGCCCTAACACAAGTCTATTTCCGGGTTCGACCCAACAAGCAGGAGATCGGCATGGTCTACCATATAATGCTTCGAATGGCGACATTGTCAGGCTTGCCTGGTAGCTGTTATTATATGAGAATTCAGCCAAATGCAGATGGTCTTCCCATGATCCACCGAAATCTAGAACACAAGCCCGCAATAGATCTTCTAAAATATGATTCACCCTCTCAGTCTGACCATTTATCTGAGGATGATAAGCGGTGCTCAAGTTCAGTTTTGTTCCCAGCTCTACTTGAAATGCCTCCCAAAATTTGCTAGTGAATATTGGATCGCTATCACTCACTATACTGATCGGCACTCCGTGTAGTCTAACAATTTCCTTAAAGTAAATATGCGCCAGACTCTGAGCAGTTCTGTTTGATCTGACATGTATGAAATGGGCGGTCTTCGTGAAGCGATCTACGATCACCCAAATACTGTCATTTCCTTTTCTGGTTCTGGGCAAACCATCTATGAAGTCCATGGAAATATGTTCCCACTTCCAACCTGGAACGTCCAGCGGTTGCAACAATCCAGCCAGTTTCTGTTGGTCGCTTTTGACTAGCTGGCAAGTAGGGCATCGGCTAACATATAAAGAAATGTCCCTCTTCATCGACTTCCACCAGAAAGTGCGTTTGATGTCATTATACATTTTGCTTACCCCCGGATGGATACTAAGTTTTGACTTGTGGCATTCATCCAGTACTTCCTTTCGGAGCTCAGGAATGTTAGGAACACAAATTCGACCTTTCAGCCTTAGAATCCCCTCATTATCAACTTGGAAACTCGAGGGTTCGCCCTTTTGAATTATCTCTCTGATCTTCTGAATGAAGTGATCATCCCTCTGAAGAGCAGATATTTTATCTATCAATGAAGTCGTGATAATAAAACTGGCGATCATTTCATTCTTTCGGCTTAACGCATCGGCTACGACATTGGCTTTCCCTGGAGTGTATATAATCTCAAAATCGTATGCTGCAAGGAACTCTAGCCAACGTTGCTGCCTCAGATTCAAGTCTTTCTGGGTGAACATATACTTTAACAACTGGTGATCTGTAAACAGTTCAAATCTCTCACCCAGAAGATAGTGTCTCCAGATTTTCAAGGCGAATACTATAGCCAATAACTCAAGATCATGAGTTACGTAGTTCTTCTCGTGCGGCTTCAGCTGACGGCTAGCATAAGCAATCACTTGACCCCTTTGCATTAACAATGCGCCAAGGCCTTCTCTAGAGGCATCTGTCCAGACTTTCAAGTCCTCATTGCCATCTATTATTGTTAACACTGGAGCAGTTGTCAGTTTTAATTTCAGCTCCTGGAAAGCTTCCTCACATACCAGAGTCTAATTGAATCTCGAATGTTTCTTAGTCAGTTTTGTTAAGGAACTAGATGTCTTCGCGAAATCCTTAATGAATTTCCGATAATAATTGGCTAACCCGAGAGAACTTCTAACTTCTGTTGGCGTACGAGGCTGTTTCCAATTCTTAATGGCAGTGATCTTATTGGGATCCACTGAAATTCCTTGCTTTGATACTACGTGGCCAAGAAATTTGACTTCTTCTTGCCAGAATATACATTTGGAAAACTTTGCTTTTAATACATTCCTTCTGAGGATTTCCAGAACCTGTTCCAAATGTTTTTCATGCTTGGCCTTTGATTTAGAGAAGATTAGAATATCATCAGTAAAAACCAGAACAAATTTATTCAAAACCCCTCTGAACACTCTATTCATCAAATTGACGAAGTAAGCGGGAGCGTTACATAAGCCGAACGACATTACTAACCACTCGTAGAATAAGTCTAAACCTCTAAATGCTGTCATTGGAACACACTCTTCGGCAATTCGAAGCTGATGGAAGTCTGTAGCTAGGTCCATCCTTGAAAATACTTGTGCTCCATTCAGACGATCCAGTAAATCATCGATTTGCGACAATGGATATTTGTTCTTTATTGTCTGCTTGTTCAAATCACGATAATCCACACATAACCTTAGAGTACCGTCAGATTTAGGGACAAACACCACTGCTGCTCCCCAATCAGAGAAACTAGGCCTGATCAGACCCTTCCATACGAGTTGTCGTGTTTGATTGTCAAGTTCTTCTTTCTCTTTCAAGGACATTCTTCGAATAGCGTGAACTACCGGCCTTGCATTCGGAATCAAAGCAATCTTGAAATCTATTTCTCTCTGCGGAGGTAAGCGAACAACTTCTTCGAACACATCCTCATAGTTCTTGACGATAGGAATGTCTTTGATGAGGTCAGGAATATTCTCTGTGACTTCAGGGATATTTACTATTTGAACAGGAGAAACATCCAAAGCTGCCCAGAAGTCTTTTCTATTAGCATTCTGACCTTCACAGGGAATGGTTATATAACTCCCTGATTGGGCCTTTGCCTTAACAACTATCTCGGCGCATCTAACCTCCGCCTCATATTTGGTTAACCAATCCAATCCTAAAATAAGATCGAATTCAGTAAAATTCATAACTATAGCGATGGTAGGGAACTTATAACAGGAAAAAGAGACAGGCACCGCACAAACCCAACTGAGATCGATGGAACCCCCGACCGGATTTTGGACAGTCATTGGTTCTTTGAGCTTCTTCAAATTCAAATCTAGCTTCTTAACTGCGTTCTTTGCGACAAAGCTTCGCGACACGCCTGTATCAAACAACACTTTAACTGAAATGTTTTTGACATTGAGTGTGCCTTCCAAAACATCAGACCTTTCCTGACTAGTTGAGGGCTCAGAAGTTTCTGCTACTTCATTCACTTGAACTATTTCAGGCTTGTTTAAGAGTTGGCAATCCTTTGCAAGATGACCAGTCTTATGGCATTGTTTGCACTCCCTATTCTCTTGAATCTCCCCATCAGTTCTAAATCTCTTCTTCTTTTGCTTTCGATTAGCTCTATATCCATCTTTTCTTTGTTTCTTTAAAGATCTGCAACTCATCGACAAATGTCCTTCCTTATTGCAGTTAGAGCAAATAGCAGTTGTTACTGGTTCTTTCCCAGATTTAGCCCTTTTTCTCTTGGCACTAGGCTTCTCACTGACCTCAGGACTATCAGTCACCGACTCCACTTTGTTACTCGAACTGACTTCTTCTTCATTGCGTAACATACCTTTCTTATGGAGATCTTCATACTGATAAGCCATATAAATCATTTCAGAAAAAGGGAGCTTCACATTCCTCATCACACTATTCTGATATTTTCTTTGCAGGCCATGAATAAATCTCAGATTCTTCCTCTTTGGATCTTGAATCAGATGAGGAGCAAAGTGAGAAAGTTCGTTGAATCTCTTATGATATTCTGGAATGTTCATATCTCCTTGTATCAGATAAGAGAATTCATCACATAATCGCTCCGTCACTTTAAGAGGAGTAACTCTTTCTAGGAAAATCTCTTTGAATCTATCCCAGGTGATATCACCTTCTGGATTATCTTTGATGATTGTTTCCCACCAGATTAAAGCTTCTTCTTTGAGCGCCCAAGATGCTACTAATCTTTCTTATCATCTCTCAACTGGATACGCTCAAAAATTCTTTCAACGGAACTCATCCAAGCTTGGGTCTGAATTATAGATTCATTTCCCGAGAATTGTGCTCCGTTCAGATTTCGATATGTCTTTAATAGAGCCTCTAGAACGGGTTATGCATTTCTTCTATTTCTGACACTCATTTTTCTAGTACTTCTGCAAATAGCAGATCAAGTGTCAGGTCACAGAAAAGGTATTTTAAAACATAGAAACATATACTTCAAATGTAAATGTGTCTAATGGGGTGTATTTCATTTTGCTTTACTCATACTAGGATATTACTTATCCTATCTGTAATGAGTTACCTGTCCTAGAACACTACTAGTTCTATTTTTGACGAGTTCGTTAATATGTTATATTCCAGAACTAAGCTTAACCAAAGCTATGATACCACGTGTGATGACCCCAAACCCCGTACTCACGGCGGCAAGGGTAATCTTTGGAATATAACACATAAACAGATAACAGCAGAACAGAATTAAATAAATACACCAGATAATGAACAAATAATACACTGGATAAACATAATCATCAGAGTTACACAGTATACAGGATCATACTTAGTACAAATACAGTTCAGCTATACATAAATGTCTATAGCGGAAAACAAACATAATATGTACAATAGGAGTTGTACAGCATAAAAAGAGATAAATGATAGGATCCATCTTCAGCTCCAGCTATCCAGAGAAAGCCAGTTAAACCTGAATACAAGGCTGCCCGTTTAGAAAAAGGGGCACCCGAGTTTGAAAGTGAAACAAACTACGAGTCAGTCATAGGACTGGTATGAGAAATCTACTCAACACATTCAAAATATGGCTAATCATAGGACCACGCCACTTTCGTGGAACGGGTTTACTCCATTGGATTGCCAGTGCTTTAAAACAAATCATTCTTTTAAACATTGCAATGCTTTTTATAAAAATGAAGCCATTATAAGACTCAGTTCCCATCACACAATGCAACGCAAACCGGAGGATAGAGTTTTACCTTATAATAGCCAAAATATACTTGATACGAATAAAACAAAAGCATTTGATATTATTACTAGTGTTTACATGTTTCAAAAACGATTTCGAATCATAACTATCAATCATAGACGGCATGGGTACCATATATCATGTATCCATATATATATATACAATCAAAACCGCATGATGTCGTATTTGGAAATTGGATTTCCGTCATGAACCAAGGCAAAAGATAGTCCTTACCGACTTCGAGACTCTCTAACCCGAGCCTCAGGGTCAGAGCGCATCGACCCTTGGAGCGACAGGGCCAGTCCACCGATGTGGATTAAAATTCCTGAACACTACGTTTCTCCACCCTTTAGGGCATAAATGAGCCAACGAATGACTCCATCGGACCCGGATCGTCCGATCTAATCGAGGCGCCTCGCAATAGTAACAACCACATAAGTCAAACTCGTCAGGGCGTGTAAAACCACTGACGCCACTTCTGGCTAGAAAGAAACGAATGTCCTCCCTGAGGTTCTCTCCCGTTTTTGGTTCATACCGGGGTGTGAGGCTCGCGATTTCACGTTATACCCAAAGCTACGCCACACAGGCGGTGCTTTGATCATCACCACAAGACTTTGCTTTTCAACAGAAGCCCTGATCACTGCATCTTAGCATGCCACACAGGAAATTCACACCGTGCAACTGATGGCTGTCAGTCACATAGAATAAATTCCAATGTCAGACACACTGTCCATTTGCAAGTCCGTTCTGGGTCTGAACGAAACCGGAGGCACTATATACCTCGCAAACCCATCGATCACTACATACGTCTGGACGATCACCACTCATTATCCATATTTCGGGATGCCTCCCAATCAGGACCTCGGTTACCATCCAAACGAGATGAAGATCTCCGGTCTTCGACCACCGTCTTCATCTTTGATTTCTTATCGACGATTCAGTTATTCAGAATGGGATAAACCCGGTCTTTCTGAGCAACTTGCGTATATAATAAATAAGTGCTACACAAACACTACTACGCATCATTTCAATTCATTAGTCACTAACCGTCAATTAGTAAGAGAACGATTTCCCAAATATTAAACCCGAAGGCCGAAACCAACATCAGATCAATACCCAAGAAACCATTCGACATAGCCAACCTTCAGTTAGTTTCTAAATTTCACATCCATATCGTTTATAATATTTTATAACGATTTATCGCTATTTTTATTTATTTTAAAATAGCCAATTTATTCAAAACGACGCTTCGGGCCATAACGCGGTCGTGGCGCTGTTTTTCTTCAGATTTGATTTACACATATATGAAAATCTAACCGTTGGATCTTCACAAAATTTACATCATTAGAAAGATCTTTTCAAAACGAATCCAACGGTTCTAGTTTCAGGAAAATCTGACGGTCGGATCTCCCGGTATAATCGTTTGAAGTTTCGATTTCAAAATATGAACTGCAGCATCGTTATTCAAATAAATATAATTATATTTATATATAAAAAAAATATAATCGATTCTGGCGCTGTTTTTCTTCGGATTTGAATTAAACATTTCAGACAATCCAACCGTTGGATTTTTACAAAGTTGGTGCCGTTGGAAAGATATTTCCAAAGCGAACCCAACGGTTGCGGTTTCGGGAAAATCTGATGGTCGGATCTCCCGCACTAATCGTTTGAAATCACGATTTCAAAATACGAACTGCAGCTTCGTTATTCGATATATTTCAATTCTACTTATATATATATATATATATATATATATATATATATATATATATATATATCGATTCTTCGATTTCAAAACTATATGAATTTCATACATTTGATAAAATGATATTTGTATCCAACTGTTTTCTTTTTCAACACTTCACTATTTTTAACAATTCATGTATATACTAAAAATGTGATTTTTAATGTAAAACAATTTATTTCAAAACTCGACTATTTTATATAGTTAATATAGGTGATGAAAATTGGATTTTTATTATAAAACAATTTCTTTCAAAACAAGATTATTTTATATAGTTCATATCGATGATAAAAATTGGATTTTTATTATAAATCAATTTCTTTCAAAATATGAATACCATTCAACACATGAATTTCAATTCAACGAATGAATTTCGATTCAACACATGAAGGTTCTCTATAGTTTATATATATAGATAAAAAGGTGATTTCTATATTTAAAACACGAATACCATTCAACACATGAATTTCCATACAACGAATGAATATCGATTCAACACATGAAGGTTTTCTATAGTTTATATATATATAGTAAAAATGTGACTTTTATATTTAAAACACGAATACCATTCAACACATGAATTTCCATCCAACGAATGAATATCGATTCAACACATGAAGGTTTTCTATAGTTTATATATATAGAGTAAAAATGTTATTTTTATATTTAAAACACGAATACCATTCAACACATGAATTTCTATTCAACGAATGAGTTTCAATTCAACACATGAAGGTTTTCTATTCAACAAATCAATATAGTTTCGACAAATGAAAATAATTCTAACATATGAATATTATTCAAAATTTCGGCAGCATAACGGCAGGGTAGTTAAAACCGGGACCGTCCCTAGTACGGCTCCTCGCTCTACCTTAAAGCCTCGCAGCTTTTGACAATGGGGAATCATGCATCTAGTTCGCACGCAGGCGACATGCATATTTTTTTCATTTCCACAAACTAATCCTATGTGGTTTCAACCAAATATTTCTCAACCACAAACGGGTATTTTTCATCCACAATCAATCAATTCCAACCACAAACAATCTCAATCAACCATTCGCTATGAATCAATTTTCACACCAATCACAACCAATAAATATCGTCCATGGTTTGTGGACGAGGGGCGTATATATATATATACATATATATAGCATTTCACTTCTATTTCAACACATATATAATTTTTAAAACGCATATACAACTTATACATCGAACGTACAACTTATACAACGCTTATACAAGAGGTGTACAATGCTTATATAACTCATACATCGACTATATAATTTATACATCGTCGTTTTCCATCATTTATAAATTAGAAATCTCACATTGGGTTCCACTCCACCAAAAATAGCAGAAGGCTCAGAAAAATATGCGGTCTCGTCTAGAATGTAGAAGACGTCCACACGAGTCCACTGTCTCTTGTTTCACTAAATTTCGACAAGGAACGAAAAAGATATGATTTTTAGAAGTTCGCTACGCTATAAATGTTAAAATTAGTTTAAAGAAACCAAAGCCGTATGTTTCCATACCTGTTCAAAACTAGGTTTAGATTTCTATGCAAATCCGTTGTACTTCGTCTAGATCAGGTGATACGGTGTCGAAGAGCTTGGAGAGGCGCTCCTTTCCACGGTGGTGCGATGGCGTTCAGTGGCGAGATCAGGGCGAGGCGGCGGTCGAAAGCTCCGAAGTTTGGAGCAGTGGTTCTCGCTGGTGGAGCGACGAGGGGTGGTGTGGTTGGTGTTGATTTGAAGAGGAGGAGATGAACTTCAAAAAGTTGCAAAGGGGCTATGGGTTTTGATGAAGGGATTCGCCGGAAAATGGAAGGGAAGGGAGGAGAGCTGTTCTGCCGTCGGTCTGGAAGGAGACGTGGGATTTTTTGAGATATTTTTAAAAATTAAATTATAAAGGAAAATTTCTATTGGTCGGGAGGTTTAAAAGGGGTTTTCTGACACGACCTCCAATCTAAACCCAACGACTGTCATCCCTAGCGTTTTACCCCCATTCCGAACACAATGGGATATGTTTCGTAGGCCTATTCGACTGTTTTAGTCAGTTTTCATTCAGATTAATATATAAAACATTCAATATTTGATTTGAACGTACATTTCAATTTGCTAGGGCCACAAACTGATTCAAAAAATTCCAAAAAAATAAATCCAGCTATGTTTTGACGATACGGTCCCAACAAAACTTGTTTCGTCGAATTCTGAGACTGTTTGAAAAATGGCCCATTTCTGGTCAATCCAATTTAACTATAATTGACCAAAACACGTTTTCCTTTGCCACGCTCACATACTAGCTTCAAAAAATATGAACTTTGAAACCTAGCAATAACTTCTCATCTCGGATCTAACAAAAGTGGTTTCGACGAATTCCGAGGTCGTTTGCAAAATGGCCAATTTCACGGGCTATATAAATTCCATTGCGACCTTTCTGAAAATTCATTTGGCCATAACTTTTGCTTTGCAGTATGAAACTTAGATTTTTCAGATTCGTTAGAAAGGTATTCACTAACAGATTTAAATATTTTTGGTTTCACTCAAATCCGTTTTGTTTTGCACCCGGTACAGTCAATCAAAGTTTGAATTCAAATTTTGAAACTGCCGCGCCATTTCAGGCCTTGTTTATAATTAGAATTAGTTATATCGTTTTCAAACGTCGATTCAAACTCACTTTTCATTGCTATTATTTAAAATATTTATTTTAAATATTTAAAATCCTCTATTTTAGCCAATTTAAAATTTTTAAATTGGTTCAGATTTTCCGGGTCGTTACACGCTTCACATAAAATTAAAAACATATCTTTATTTCGAAATCTAAATTATAAAAATCATATTTTTATTATCGTATTGTATAGATAAAAATCCAATTTTTCATTTGTACATTCGATAAAAATCATATTTTTATTTTCACACCATCCATATAAAAATCAATTCTTTTTCAACAATGTTATATACACAAGAAAATCAGATCTTTATTTATTTAATAGCATAGAAAAAATAAATATATAATTAAAAACTCACTTTTGTTCATCGGAGAGGGAGGAGGCGTCGGAGGCTGACGTCAGAGGTGGTCGGGGCGGTGCCATTGGGGTCCACGGTGGCTGCACAGTGGGGGTTCAAGGGTTTTGAGGGGCTAGGGTTTCGATTCTCTTTCGCCGGAGAGGATCATGGTGGCAGGGAGGTGCGGTGGTCGGGTTCTAGGACCGGGGGAGGCTAGGGTGCGGCAAAATTAGAAGAGGGGAGGGGGAAACAATAGGGAGGACGGCCAGAGGGAGAGGGGCGCGCCTGGACGGAGCGGGGGTGGTGATGGGGAGCGGCGCCTAAGGCGCGGCGGCCCAGGTGGCCGTGGCGGCGGCTGTCTCCCCCTCACCCCCGTCGATCCTTTCTTTCTTTTCGTTTAGATCTGAGAGAGAGTGAAAGAGGGGTGAGTTATTATATATATATATATCAATATTTTAATTCCAAAAGGTTGACTTTAATTCGAATCCCAAATCAAGCCCAATGACTGTCGCCCCTAGTGTAATACCCTTATTCCGAATACAATGGGATATGTTTCACAAGCCAATTCGAACGTTACTATAACGGTAAGGAATTTCGCTCGATCTGAATCGATCGTTAAACTGACTAAGACCGTTCGAAACCCCTAATCGTTTTGAGAACAGGACAAATTGGAACGCAGACGGAAGAACATTTCATTGTTTACAACAATTCCATCAGAATACAAGAATATACAGAGTATGAATAAATATTACACATTTGAAAAATATCAGAGATTTAGATTACATTTACATACATCGCAGCGGAAAATAATACAAAACACAACTAGAAGTAATACACGAATACAGAGCTTTCCGAGTATCGTTCCAGCTGTAAATCAGGATCCTGTGAATATAAATCTGCAAAACCAAAACCGCTAGCTGTCCGTGTAGAAAATAGGGGCACCCAGAGTATAGGTTAAAACAATAAACTCCAGGTCAGTCATGTGACTGGTGTGAGAGCTAAAACAGTTATTTAAAACTTTACTTTAAAAGATAGTAATTCAAGGGACCACGCCGTATAACACAGAACGGGTTTCCTCCCAAGAATACTAGTGCATATAACAAAACAGCGCAACGCTCTTTGGAAAAATGAAGCTATTATAAGACCCAGGTCCCATCACACAATGCAATGCAAGCCAGAGGATAGGGTTTTCCCTTATAAAAGCCAAACATGCTTGATACGTTTAAAACAAATCATTTGATACTATTATAAGTGTATAGCGTCAAAACAATTTCAATCATAAATATCAATCATAGACGACATGGGTACCATATATCATGTCGCCATACTAGTTCTACAATTAAAACCGCAATATCACGTATTGGAAATTGGATTTCCGTCATGAGTCGAGGCAAGGGGCAAGCTCCTCTCCGTTCGAGACACTCTAGCAAATGTCTCAGGACCCCACTATGATCCTTGGAATCGGTTGGGCCGGTCCTCACCTAACTTTGGAGGATTAGTTATTCCTGAACACACGTTTCCCGGTCCTAACAGACCTATATCCGAAGCGCCTCGCATTCCAACTTCCACACAGGTGAAAAGTATATATAAATGTCAGGGCTGGTAGGTCACTGACATCACCCATAGCTAGAAAGAAACGTTGTGTTCTCCCAACGGTCCGTATCCCGTTTTTGACTCATACCGAGGTGTGAGGCTCGCGAATTCACGTTATACACAAAGCTGCTTCACACAGGCCGTGCTTTGATCATCAACCACAAGACTTTGCTTTTTAATAGAAGCCATGATCATCTGCCACACAGGCAATTCACTCCATGCGATTGATGTCCATCGATATACAACCTCTGAGCTCATACGTTTCAGAGAAGGGCGTTAAGAAAGAGAATAAATTCTCCGCCGCCAAACAAATGTATATTTAATAGAGATCAATCAACACAGAATAAAATCCAATGTCAGACACACAGTCCATTTACAAGTTCGTTCTGGGTCTGAACGAAACCGGAGGCTCTTTCCTCGCATATCCATCCATCTCCAAGTACGTCTGGACGATCACCAACTGATTCCCTCATCTTGGGTGTACAGCCCAATCAAGATCATCAGTAATCACCCAAACGATGTGAAGACTTCCGGTCTTCAACCACCGTCTTCATCTTCGACATATCATCGAATTGGTTATTCAGAATGGGATAAACCCGGTCTTTCTGAATAGCCCGCGTATATAATAAACACGTGTTACACAAACACAACTTACGCCTCATTCCTCTTCAGAATACTCTTTTATTCACAAAATCACATTCTTAGGGAAAGGTTCCCATTAATTTTATCAAAGATAAATTCTTCTAAATTTATTCTTTAATCTTCCTTTGGATATCATTTCAAACCATGTTATGGTTTTCCAAACTAGTCGGGATTAGCGAACCATACCGAAGTAATTATTTATTTTATTTCCCAATCCCAACTTATTCATCCCATGGAGCAAAACTAGTAATACTCCCTATCTAACACCACGGTGTTATCGGTAAAATTAATTACAATTACACGTTCAAATCTAATTAAAGATTTAAATATCGCTTTGGAGCAACACTGGTGATACTCCATTCTCGATCACTTTTCAGATTTGATAATTTAAATTATCAATTCACATTTCAATCTAATTAAAGATTCATTAAAACTCCACTTCGTTTTAATCTTCCCAAAAATCAATATCCTGTCTTTAACTGGGTTAAAGAACCAATGTCATCTAAAACACGATTCACGACACAAACCCAAATCACATTTGATATTAAATACAAGGCTTTGAATAGAAAATATACCGGCTTATATTCAATATCAAATTCTAAAACCAACAAATATTCTATTGGAAATAACGATATAAATATATCTTTCAAATTCCCATAACAATATCTGTAGAATCACGGAATCCGACATCGAAATATTCCAATGACAATTTCGATTCAAATCCACTTCCACTTTATATATATTGGAAATTCTGGTTATTTTCAAAACCAATTCAAATTCAATTTATTCATTTCAAAAATAAATTGATTTTAATTCTAGTTCAAAAATAGTTCATTTCGATAAAAATATATTTTTATCCTTTCAAATGTGGAATTTTTCATCCCAGTTCTTTTCAAATCATATATTATGATTTTACACAAATTATTAATATTTTTAGTAATTTTATCAAGGCCCGTACAGTCGATTTCCATCAACGGCCATCGAACTGCACTTACAGCGACCTCTTCCAAATTTGATTTGGACACAATTCCAAATCCAACCGTTAGATTTCAAATTTCTAATATTCAGTGGAAAGCTTTTTTCGATATGAACCCAACGGTTCCGATTTTAGGAGAATCCGATGGTCGGATCTCCCGCAACGTCAATTCGAAGTCAATGGTCGAAATTCACGAACTACCACGGCGCGGCGCGTTCTATTCAGGCCATTATATATATAATATATATTATATATGTTTCGTCGATTTCCTTTTTAAAACGTATTTTATAAATCGTTTTAAATTCGTTTTCAAAACCATTTCAACTCTATATTCAATTTCAAATCAAAATTGGACATTTCATATCATTATTATATAAATGATAAAATTTTCAAAACGTTATATTTTGAAATCACTACCTTTTCTATATTCATTATAAAAACGAATATAATCGATATAAATATCGTTCACGTCAAAATAGCACAACTCTAATCAACACGGCTTTATATATTTCAATAAATTCGTTATTCTATTCAACAAATGAATATTTATTCTATTCAACACATGAATCTATATTTCTTTCAACACATGAATCTTTATTTCTTTCAACACACGACTAATCTCAACACATGAGTACTGTCAACACACGACTATTTTTGTTATGTAATATATTTTATAAAATTATGGTATCTATCGTTTGATTTTTAATTAGACTCCAACCGTAAAGTAGGTTCTAATCTTAAATATGATAAAGATGTAAATTTTATTGTTAAAATATTTTACTCAACACATGAATAGTTTCAACACATGAATATTTTTATATTCTAATATTCTTTATTTTCCCAATTGGAATGAGGCCCAATCAATCACCATATAATGTTAATTATATGGATTCCATACAACACATGTATATAATAGCAACGATAAACAATCAACCATCATCCAAAGTGCACCACATAACTGCATAAGCATCAAAAATAAATAATTAACGCTTACCCAGCCTGTCGACCAATCGATCGACACACAATTATATAATTGGGATTAGTGTACGCCAAATATTATCCCAACACCCGTGTGGGGTTTCAAATCAATAAATACAGATTTTTTATTCGTGCAGTTGGGTGATATGTAGAATTTATAGTCCCAATCAATATCAGTCAAATCAGTGTATATAAACAAATCGGTCGATTTGTTTATAAATATTTATTTATTCACATTCACGTTAAAAATTATATTTTTAACGATAATTTATTTATTTCAACAAATGAATATTTATTTTTCAATCATTCCACAACACAATCAATTTTCACAACACATCAATCAAACAAACAAGCCGTCCATGGTCTGTGGACGACGGGTGTCGGGTGCTACTAAACACCGTCTGCATCCTAGTATATATATTTAACTAGAAAAGAAAATTTAAAGTGAGAAGTTCTCACCAAAGCTATCCCAACTCCACGACACTTCAAATGTAGGAAATCATCACTGTTCTTGGCTTTTGTCACTTTCGTTGCCCGCAGTCACTACATATATAAAAATCACATTTTTATATTGTTGCTATGTATATAAAAATCATATTTCTACTCTGCTACTATATAGATAAAAATTCTATTTTTACACCGCTACTATATAGATAAAAATTCTATTTTTACACCGCAACTATATAGATAAAAATTCTATTTTTACACTGCTACTATATAGATAAAAATTCTATTTTTACACCGCTGCTATATAGATAAAAATTCTATTTTTACACCGCTTCTATATGGATAAAAATTCTATTTTTACATCACTACTATATAGATAAAAAAATTATTTTTACATCGATGCTCATATAATAGAGATTATATTTTTATCACGCTATTCTCTATATAAAGATTTCGCCTTTTCAAATATAAAGATTTCGCCTTTTCAAATATAAAGATTTCGCCTTTTCAAATATAAAGATTTCACCTTTTCATTTCATCACTATAAAAATAACATTTTTATTTCAACATATATATAATAAAAATCAGATTTTATTTCGCTACATATATAAAGATAATATTTTTATATTCTCTATTATATAGAAATTCTATTTTCAATACACTACATATATAAAAATACTATTTTTATATCTTCTATTATATAAAGATCATATTTTTATTCTTTAAAAAATCTCGCCATTTTATATTTAAAGAATCAACCTTTTTATTTTTAAAGAACTCATCTTTTTATTTTTAAAAACCCAATCTTATCACATAGAAAAATATAATCTTTTCATGTATAAAATCAACTCTTTTTAGTTAACAAAATCCAATCTTTTATTGTTTAAAACTGAAATTAAACAAGGTTTTATCCCTACATTAACTAGACAAAAGAAAATAAAATAAAATGAATGGGAAAAAGAAAGACTTACATCGTTTTTTTCTTTTTTAAAACAGGGGGTAGGCCTCATTGTCTGGAGTCACAGGGGGGCTTGCGCTCCAGCCGGCGGCAGCAGGCCTGGGGGATCGACGGCGGGAGAGCAGCGTCGGACTGCAGCGGGGTGGTGGATCCAGGAGCTGCTGGTGGCGAACTAGGGTCTGGCGGCGGTAGGGTTTGGGGCGTGTGGCTCTCGGAGGAGGTAGGGAGGAAGAGATGGACGGAGAAGGAGGAGGATCGGGAAGAGGGGGCAGCGGCGATGTGGAGGAGGGCGACGAAGCAAGGGGGCGCACGATCCATGAGGTCGATGGGTTCTTCCTTTTTTCTGTTCTGAAGTGAGAGAAGAGGGAAAGGGGTTGGCCCCCTTTTATTGAATTAAATTTTATAATTTAATATTCCAAAAAGTTAGCTTTAAAATTCGAACTCGAAATCAAACCCACCGACTGTCGTCCCTAGCTAATTACCCCCATTTCCAAACACAATGGGATATGTTTCGTAAGCCAGTCCGGCCGTTTCGATCAGTTTTCGTCAAAATCAAAATATAACTCTATATATTGAAATTGAACGCGCATTCCAATTTACCGGGGTCACATATGGACTCTAAAAATTCCCGAAAAATATTTTCTAGCTTCGTATTGACGATACGGTCCTAACAAAACTAGTTTCATCGAATTCTGAGACCGTTTGAAAAATGGCCAATTTCCAGTTGATTAAAATCAACTGAAACTAGTCAAACGCATTTTTTTGCCACGCTCACATATTGATTCGAAAAATTATGAAATTTGGAATCTAGCAATAATTTGACATCGCGGATCCAACAAAAGTGGTTTTGTCGAAATCCGAGGTCGTTTGCAAAATGGCTATTTTTAAGGGCCGAAATTCCATAGCGACTATTCTGAAATTTCAACTGGACGTATCTTTTGATTCCCGCTATGAAATTTCGATTTTTCGGATTCGTTGGAAAGATATTCTCAATTAGATTCTAATATTTTTGGTTTCGCTAAAATCCAGTTTATTTTGCACCCGGTACATTCATTTGAAGTTTGAAATCGAATTATCAAACTACCGCGCCATTTTCAATTCCTTTTATAATTTAAAATAATTATTTATATTCTAACGACGATGTATATAAATATATAAGTTCGAATTCTATTCAAAATAAATTTTCCCGTCGATGTTATTTAAAATAATCTATTTTAAATATTCAAAATTCATTAAAATTGCCAAAATAAAAATTTTAAATTGGCTTGGATTTTCGGGTTGTTACAGTTACGATTAGTTTTCATTTAAATTAACATTTAAATCATTATATTGAATTTTAAACATACATTTCAATTTACTAGGGTCACATACGGACTCTGAAAATTCCAGAAAAATTATTTCTAGCTTCGTATTGACGATACGGTCCGAACAAAACTAATTTCGTCAAATTTGAAGACTGTTTGAAAAATGGCCACTTTCTGGCCGATCCAAATTGACTAAAACTATTAAAACACGTTTTAATTCGCCACTCTCTCATATTGATCCCAAAAATTACGAAAATTGGAATCTAGCAATAATTTGACATCCTGGATCCAACAAAAGTGGTTTCGTCGAAAACGGAGGTCGTCTGCAAAATTTCCATTTTTAAGGGCTATATTTTCCATAGCGACTATTCTGAATTTTCAATTGGGCATAAATTTTTATTCCCGCTATGAAATTTTGATTTTTCGGATTCCTTGGAAATATATTTTCAAGTAGATTCTAATATTTTTAGTTTCACTAAAATTGAGTTTGTTTTGAATCATGTACATTCGTTTGAAATTTGAAATTGAATTTTTAAACTACCGCGCCATTTTCAATTCCTTTTATAATTAGAAATAAATATTTATATTCTAACTTCGATTCAAACAAATTTATACATTCTAATTCTATTCAAAATAAATTTTTAGTCATTATTATTTAAAATAATTCATTTTAAATATTCAAAATTCATTAAAATTGCCAAAATAATTTTTTTAATTTGGTTCTGAATCCCCAGGTCGTTACAGTCTCCCCCACTTAAAATCTTTTCGTCCTCGAAAAGGACCGGAGCTGAAAGTTGTTTTATCTAATCAACTCAACTTTCAGTTTGGCATTCATTCTTCAACTTTTCAGTTTCTAAGAATTTTCCAATTCTTCAAAAGTTTGGCTAACACCCTAAATTTTTGAAAAATTTCGCCATAACCTCCTTTGTACAGGAGCACCGGGAAAATCCCCAAACCGCCACACAGGCCCTCTCATCTCAAAAAGAAAAAGCCAAGCGGCTAGCCAATCGGCTCATAAAATCATACAAACCCAAGTAAACATGTACCTATTTGTCGGGCATACAATTTTATTCCTCCGCTCTAGCCTCCTTGCTATGACCTGTTCACACATATATATGTACATGCATGCATTCTCAAACAATTTTCAATTCAGTTCAAAATTTGTTACAATTTGGCCCAAATTTACCTTTCTTTCCATGTTGATTTAAATAAATAATCACACAACATAATCATCAATCAATTAGTTGATTAGCTTTTCAAATTCATAACTTTGATACATAGTTAAAAAATTAGATTTTTGATGCCAATTCACAACAATAGACCATATCTAGTTTTGGTTCTCACACTAGACAATTGGAAATATATAGAAATCCCACTTTCGAAACTCAAACACAAACTATTGATGCTATATAGTCATCAATAGTTTAATCCCCGGGTGACTAGAGTGTGATTCTATATCTATCCCGTATATTAAAACTTCGAATACACGTTTGCAAGGCATATACGCAAAATCTTTATATATTGGATTGTCCAAATTCAATACAAATAAAATATTCAAATACATAAAAATGATTTAAATTTTCAAAATAAAGCCTGTTTTCATTTTTATTTTAAAAACACTACTCTTCACACTCGTTCTAGGATACTACTGATCCTTTCACTAACGAGTCATTCTCATTCGATATTACTAATCCAATCTCTGATGAATTCTTTTGTTCGGTTCCAAAATGTCTTGTTCTCGAGCTCTGTAAACCAATGCTCTGATACCAAATGTGATTACCCGAACTTCCCCGGTCTGTGAAGAGAAGAGAAAGAACGGATTGCCTGAGAACAAGCCACATCGGGACACAAACAAAAGAACATTTCATTGCTTATTACAGCAATTCTGTTAGAATACAAGAATATAACAGAGTATGAATGAATAACATACATTTGAGAAATATCAGATATTTAAATTACATTTAAATACATAGCAGCGGGAAAAAAATACAATACACAACTGGAAGAGATAAACGGATACAGAGCTTTCCGGATATCGTTCCAGCTGTAAATCAGGATTCTGTGAATATAAATCTGCAAAACCAAAACTACTAACTGCCCGTGTGGAAAATAGGGGCACCCAGAGTTTAGGTTGAAACAGTAAACTCTAGGTCGGTCATGTGACCGGTGTGAGAACTAAAACAGTTATTATATCTTTACTTTAAAAATAAGGTAAATCAAGGGTCCACGCCGTATAACACGGAACGAGTTTCCTCCCAAGAATACCAGTGCATAAATAGTTATAAACAGCGCAATGCTTTTTGAAAAATGAAGCTATTATAAGACTCAGGTCCCATCACACAATGCAACGCAAGTCGGAGGATAAAGTTTTACCTTATAATAGCCAAACATGCTTGGTACTTTTAAAACAAATCATTTTTAAACTATTATAGTATAAAGTGTATGAAAACAATTTCAAATATAAATGTATCAATCATAGACGACATAGTGCCCCATCCCACTATGTCGCCATACTAGGCACTACAAATAAAATTGAATGTCACGTATTGAAAATTGGATTCCATCTATGAGTCGAGGCCAGGGATGGATCCTCACCGCTTCGAGACACTCTAGCCAATGTCTCAGTACTACACACTCTGGGTAACCCTGGATCGGTTGGGCCGGTCCACACTTACGTTGGTGGATTGGCAAAACACACATTTCCCTGTCCTATCAGACCTTTATCCATCGGCTATGAAGAGACGGATATATCCGAGGCGCCTCGCAATTCAACAACCATGTAGGTAAAAATAATATAAATGCCAGGGCATGTAAAACACTGACACCACTCGTAACTAGAAAGAAATGTCGTGTTCTCCCAAAGGCCCGATCGCGTTTTTAACTCATACCGAGGTGTGAGGCTCACGAATTAATGCTATACACAAAGCTATGCCACTTAAGGCTGTGCTTTGATCATCAACCACAAGACTCTGCTTTTCAACAGAAGCCTTGATCATTTGCATCTCAGCATGCCACACAGGCAATCTATGCCATGCGACTGATATCTATCGATATATTACCTCTGAGCTCGTACGTCTCAGAGAAGGGCGTTAAGCAAGAGAATAAATTCTCCACTACCAAACATATATATTTAATAGAAATCAATCAACACAAAATAAAATCCAGTGTCAGACACACAACCATTTACAAGTTCGTTCTGGGTCTGAACGAAACCGGAGGCACCTTATTCCACGTCCCGTATGTCCAATATAGGAGAGAGGTCCTCGCATATCCGGTCGATCTCCAAGTACGTCTGGACGATCACTACTTATTACCTTGTCTTGGGTGTACAGCCCAATCAAGACATCAGTAATCATCCAAACGATGTGAAGACCTCTGGTCTTCAACCACCATCTTCATCGTCGAATCAGTTACTCAAAATGGGTATAAACCCGACCTTTCTGAATAACACGCGTATATAATAAACAAGTGCTATAAAAACACAACATATGCCTCATTCCAATCTTGAATATTCTTTTATTCAAATATTCATATACTTTGGGAAAGGTTCCCATTAATTTTATCAAAGATAAATTCTTTAAATTTATTCTTTAATCTTCCTTTGGATGTCAATTCATACCATGATACGGTTTTCCAAACTAGTCGGGATTAGCGCGCCTTACCGAAGTAATCATTTGTTTAATTTCCTAATCCCAACCTATTCATCCCATGGAGCAAAACTGATCATACTCCATATCTAACACTACGGTGTTATCTGTAAATTTAATTACCATTTCCCGTTCAAATCTAATTAAAGATTTAACTATCGCTAGGTGCAAAACTGGCGATACTCCATTCTCGATCATTTCCCAAATTTGATAATTTAGATTATCAATTCCCATTTCAATCTAATCAAAGATTCATTAAAACCCCACTTAGTTTTAATCTTCCCAAAAATCAATATTAATAATTATTTAACTTTGGAAACACAAACATGTCGCATTGACAATCTACACCGTACTATTGATTTCTACCGATATATAACCTCTAAGATCGTGCGTCTCAGAGAAGGACGTTAAGAAAGAGAATAAATTCTCTGCCTCCAAACAAATATACATTTAGCAAAGATCAACCATACAGTTCGAAATACAATGACAGACATGTAATCCTGCCTTTAACTAGGTTAAAGAACTAATGTCATTTAAAACACAGTTCACGATAAACCCAAATCACATTCCATTAATTAGGGAATCTTTACAGAAACACAAGTCAATATATAATCGATATCAATTTCCGTATCCGACTAATAATATATAAATGGAATAACGGCAAAGCCTTTTAAATTCCATATGTATTAACAGTCTTCCTCCACAGAAGCTCATTTCGATTATTATCTAATCGAATTCCATCCAATATATTAAATTGGAAAACTTTACTTTGGAAATTTCCCGTTAAATCTTAATAAAATGATTTATAAATTCCAAATCACATTTCACAGTAAATTGGGTTAAAGAACGAATGTCGTTAAAAACACAGTTCACAATAAACCCAATTCACATCCCATTTTCAATTCCAATTGAATGTTAATTAATTGGTAATTCTTCTTCAAATCTTAATTAAAAGATTTATTCTATTCAAACGGGGTTCAAGAACAGTGTTATTTAAGACACCATTCACGACAATCCCAAAATCCAATTCCATTGTTAATCAGGTTAAAGAACAAGTGCTATTTAAAACACCGTTCACGATAAACCCAAAAATCAATTCCACTTCAATTCAATTAAATATTAATTAATTGGTATACTTCATTAAATCTAAACAAAAAGATTTAATCTTTTCTCAACTGGGTTAAGAACAGTGTTAATGAAGACACCACTCACGACAAACCCAAATCCCATTTGATATTAAATACAAGTCTCTGAATACAAAATATATCGGCTTATATTCAATATCAAGTTCTGAATTAATCAAATATCATATTGGGATAACGATATATATCTTCCAAATTCCTCCACAATATCCGTATAATCACGGAATCAATATCGAAATATTCCAAAGATAATTTCTATTCAAATCCATTCCAATTCATATATTGGAAATTCTGGTTATTTTTAAAACCATTTCAAATCCAATTTATTTATTTATAAATATTGGATTATAATTCTAGTTCATAACTAGTTCATTTCGATAAAAGTATATTTTTATCTTTTAAAATATGGAATTTTTCATCCCAATTATTTCCAAATCATTTTTTATGATTTTATACAAATTATTAATATTTAAAAAAAAATTCAAGGTCCGTACAGTCGATTTCCATAAATGGTCATCGAACTACACTTACAGCGACCTTTTCCAAATTTTATTTGGACATAATTCCAAATCCAACTACTAGATTTCAAGTCTCTAATATTCGTTGGAAAGCTCTTTTCGATACGAACCCAACGGTTCTAGTTTTAGGAGAATCCGACGGTCGGATATCCCGTAATGTCCGTTCGAAGTCAATGGTCGAAATTCGCGAACTGTCGCGGCGCGACGCGTTATATTCAGGCTATTATATATATAATATATATATATATATATATATATATATTATATACTTCGTTGATTTCCATTTAAAACGTGTTTTATAAATCGTTTTAAATTCGTTTTCAAAATGATTTCAACTTCATATTCAATTTCAAATCAAAATTGAATATTCCATATCATCGATATATAAATGATAATATTTTCAAAATATTATATTTTGAAATCAATTCCTTTTTTATATTCATTGTAGAAATGAATAAAATCGATATAAATATCGTTCCCATCAAAATGGCATTAATCTAATCAACCCGGCTTTATATATTTAAATATTTTCGTGTCCATCCTAAGTCGGACATCAAAATCATATTTTGATCCATTACTGATTATTATTTTAAAAATATTCACTATTTTAAAATGTTCGTTATTTTAAAATATTCATTCTTTCTGAACTGGAATCAGACACAGTCAATTACCATATAATGTGATTATATGGATTTCATACAATACATTTACACAACAACAATGATACACAATCAATCATCATCCAGAGTACATTCTACACTGCATAAGCATCAAATATAAATATTTAATGCTTATTACAATCTGTCAACCAATCGATTGACATACAACTAAATATTGGGATTAGTGTATGGCCAATATCAACCCAATACCCATGTAGGGTTTCCAAACAACAAACATAGATGTATTTGTGTAGTTGGGCAATGTGTAAAATTTATCGTCCTTATCAATATCAGATAAATGTGTGTACGTAAACAAATCGTCCGATTTGTTAATTAATATTTATTTTATTCATATACACATTGAAAAATATATTTTTAACTATAAAATATTTTATTCCATTCCACATCACACAATCAATTTTTACAACACAGTCAAACAAACAAACAAGTCGTCCATGGTCTGTGGATGACGGGTGTCGGGTGCTGCTAAGAACCGTCTGCATCCTAGTATATATTTTAACTAGAAATAGAATTAAAGTGAGAAGTTATCACCTTTGGGTTCCACTCCTCCATTCTATATTTCTGAAATGTTTGGATTCCGATTTGATTTCAGTCAGATCCATCGTCATATGTTTCACGCAGTGGATTATTAAAAATCACATTTTTATACTACTACTATATAAATAAAAATCATACTTTTACTTCACTAAAAATCATATTTTTATTTCTCTACATATATAAAGATAATATTTTTATATTCTCTATTATATAAAAATTATATTTTTATCTCTCTACATAAATAAAATTATATTTTTTTATCTTACTACTTGAACGATAAAAATCATAACTTTCCATAAACAAAAATCATATATTTTTATATATAAAAATCTAGTCTTTTATTATATAAAAGTCTTACGTTTTTAAATTTAAAAATCCAATCTTTTTATGTGATAAATCCCATCTTTACAACGCTTCACATAAAACAAAAATCATATCTTTATTTCGAAGTCTAAATTACAAAAATCATATTTTCATTATCGTATTGTATAGATAAAGTCCAATTTTTCTTTTGTACACTTGATAAAAGTCATATTTTTATTTTCACACCATCCATATAAAAATCAATTCTTTTTCAATAATGTTATATACACAAAAAAATCAGATCTTTATTAATTTAATAGCATAGAAAAAAAATATAATTAAAAACTCACTTTTGTTCAACGGAGAGGGAGCAGGGGTCGGGGGCTGACGTCAGAGGTGGTCGGGGCGGCGCCATTGGGGTCCACGGTGGCTGCATAGCGGGGGTTCAAGGGTTTTGAGGGGCTAGGGTTTCGATTCTCTTTCGCCGGAGAGGAGCATGGCAGCAGGAAGGCGAGGTGGTCGGGTTTTTGGACCAGGGGAGGCAAGGGTGCGACCAAGTCAGAAGAGGGGAGGGGGAAACGACAGGGAGGATGGCAAGAGAGGGAGGGGTGCGCCTGGACGGAGCGGAGGTGGCGATGGGGAGCGGCGGCCAAGGTGGCCATGGCGGCGGCTGTTTCCCCCCCACCGTCGATCCTTTTTTTCTTTTCGTTTAGATCTAAGAGAGAGTGAAAGAGGGGTGAGTTATTTTATATAAATATATATATCTATATTAATATTTTAATTCCAAAAGGTTGACTTTAATTCGAATCCCAAATCAAGCCCAACAACTGTCGCCCCTAGCGTAACACCCCTATTCCGAACATAATGGGATATGTTTCACAAGCCAATTCAAGCGTTACGATCAGTTTTCATTTAAATTAACATTTAAATTATTATATTGAATTTTAAAAGTACATTTCAATTTACTTGGGTCACATACAAACTCTGAAAATTCCAGAAAAATTATTTCTAACTTCGTGTTGACTATACGGTCCTAACAAAACTAATTTCGTCAAATTTGAAGACTGTTTGAAAAATGACCATTTTCTGGTCGATCCAAATTGACTGAAACTGTTAAAACACGTTTTAATTCGCCACGCTCACATATTGATCCCAAAAATTATGAAAATTGGAATCTAGCAATAATTTGACATCCCAGATCCAACAAAAGTGGTTTCGTCGAAAATGGAGGTCGTTTGCAAAATTTCCATTTTTAAGGGCTATATTTTCCATAGCGATTGTTCTGAAATTTCAACTGGGCATAAATTTTTATTCTCGCTATGAAATTTTGATTTTTCCGATTCGTTGGAAAGATATATTCAGATAGATTCTAATATTTTTGGTTTCACTAAAATCCGGTTTGTTTTGAATCCTGTACATTCATTTGAAATTTGAAATCGAATTTTCAAACTACCATGCCATTTTCAATTCCTTTTATAACTAGAAATAAATATTTATATTCTAACTTCGACTCAAATAAATTTATACATTGTAATTCTATTCAAAATAAATTTCTAATCGTTATTATTAAATGTAATTCATTTTAAATATTCAAAATTTATTAAAATTGCCAAAATAATAAAATTTTAAACTGGTTCTGTTTTCCGGGTTGTTACATGTACTATTGCATTAGCTTTGCTACTGAAACGAACTCATTTCATTTTAACCAATCAAATAGTGATGCAAACATTTTCTGTATTACTTTTGTTGTTAAAATATTACATCAGTTTTTACGTATCAGTTTTATATATTTTTTGGTATCATTTTTGCTATATTAAATGTGCTATGTATTTATTCATGTGATTTTGTTGTGTATCAATTTTAATGTATTTTGTTATGACGCTCTTTGAACATTCAAGGGGTATCATTTTTACTCCCTTGCAGGTATCAATATTATGTATTATTTATTGGTTACAGGTACTGGGTATCAGTTTTATACCATTGTAGGTATCAGTTTTGTTCTTAATTTTATTGTAACTAGAACTGGGTATCAGTTTTAATTATTTTTTCTTTACATTGTTTAGGTATCTGTTTTATGACTTGGTAGGTATCGGTATTCTATTTTTTGCAACCAACAGTTTATGGGTATCACTTTTACAGTATGTAGGTATCAGTTTTTGAAAATTAAGTCATGCATGAATGTCACAGTATCACTACTGCATTAAAATTGGTATCACTTCAATAATTTGTCATGCAAAACAACAATATTATGAATATTTCATCCATCAGCATATATATGACCAACATTAGTATTGAACACATCATTTCAGTTAAAACTGATATACAAAACATACAGAACTGCTTACACATAAAACCAACATAAAAACATTGTTTTCCTACACGATCCAGTCTCGAATTCAAGTAAATTCCAGTAGCATAACACTGTATTTGATACCCACAGAAATTAAAATTAAACCTAATTAAATAAAACTGGTACCGAAAAACTACTATAATGCTAAAACAAAAAATAACAACTAAAAAAAACTCTTAAATCATAGTTTGATAGACTTAAATATTAGAAGTTCAATTCAGTAGTTTATATTGAAAGAAATAATACAAAGAAACACGACATTTAAAGCACAGATATACAAAACAAATAAATTGTTGTGTTTAACAAAACTGATACTTAATAAATTATAAACTGATACCCAAATACTGAAATAAAGAAAAATTAGAACGACGCTGCTCATACTGCCTAAATACGCTATTAGTCACCAAATCAATTAAAAACACCTGATCGTTATCCTGATCGCAATCCATATAAAGACTAAATTTCAACAAACATGATACGAAAAAATTAAACAGATAGAAAACAACGAAAAAATTGACCTAGTATTAGTTGAGACCCATTTTTGAACACGATATGTGTGTGAGATCGATTTTTGAAAATAAAAATTGTAGATCGATATGAGATAAGGAGAAATATGCAAGATCGAAGAAGAAATATCAGAGCGATCGAAAATAGAAGATGAAGAAGAAATAACGCATGCGAGATTTAGTTTATTAAAAAAACAGTGTAATGTCTTTTTGATTAAATTTTTAATGGATTTCCTTATGGTTAAGAAAGTCTTAATTTTTATCCTTAGGAATATTTTCCTGAATATACAAATACTGGAGTTATAAATTTGTATTGTTGAGATGTTGAAATAAAATATTATATTTAAATAAAATACTATTTGAATATTTAAATTTTTGTGCAGTAGAATTCTATTTAAATATAAATATTATATTCTGTCTGTGATGTTGTGTAACAGTACAATTACAAACACATTTATAATAATAAATATATGTTTGTTATCATCAAACAAAAATCATAGAATTGTCAAATACAACAATCTCCCTCTTTTGATGATGACAAACATAAAATGAGATTTTGAATATAATATTAAAATAAATGTGTTTGACAGTGAATTATTGAACTACCCCTATTTGAATGCTCCCCCTACAATAACACTCCCCCTAGATATGTGCATGAGTACAAAAACCATAATTGAAAACTTCAATATTAAAATATTCAAAGAGTATCCACTCATTTATCAAAATATTAACCCATTCTCCCCCTTTTGTTATCATCAAAAGGATACATAAATTAAAATAGTGATGAAAAATGATTAAAAGTATAATATCAGCTTAAGAGGAAGAATGTTCATCATAAATCTCAGTCAGTCAAACAAAAACCATAATATTCTGAGAACTAGTGGCAAATTTCACATTCTAGAATGATGGATTTACGTTGAAATTTATAAAAATGGAGAGAGTTTGAAAAATATGATTCCAACTATTTTCTAATAAGATTTTAAAATTGAAGCACAAAAAATAGTGATGGATTTGGACTACGATTATATATTCAAATTAAGTGACATAAACAATTAATCTCAAATCCCAATAACTATCAATCAACAAATCATAATACATCATAATATATTAACACATTTCACAAATTAGAAAATTGGTTGGTAAACTAGTTTTTACACACCAAGGAGAATTTCATAAAAAATGCCATTTATAGAAAATTATCTCCTTTTCTTTTCTTTTTATTTAAGAGCACACTGACCAGGCATAACCAGATCTTGGATTTTTTAAATGAGATTAGTTGCAGCTTAAATATAAGTAATCTCAGAACCATGCATGACTAGAGCTTGTATTTTTAAATGAGGTTAGAGAAACACTTATGAATATTATATTTTTATTATTTTCTCTACAAAAAGAAAAACTCTTCAGTATATGGAACCAATATGGATGACAGAAATACGGTAGGTATAGAAATGGCTTGTGAAATAAATTTCTAAATTAATTATATTATGGAATATGCTCATATATATTGGGATTCTTGAAAATTTTCAGTTATCTCTAATTCTAAAAAAATAATATAATCACAATTTCATTACAAATATTTTCACTGTTTATTCAAGACGATTTTTAAAATTATTAAACTCTCTACATTAAAATAAAATCATGATGGATGGTAAAATAATAGTAGATAAAGGAGATGTCCATGAAATAAGCGACGATTCAAAGATACTATAAAAACTGTTCAATCATCATGAAAAAATTAAATAAAATTTCCTCTTGTTGTGAAATATACTATAGTCATAACTCATCATAGTTTCAAAATCTGATAATAATTTTTGTGAGTTCTAAATAACGTTCATTTTGGTTATCGATTTAAATTTCTGAATAGACAATCAATATATGATTTTAAAAATGAAAAATCAATTACAAGATGGAATTTAAAGATCTATACATGGCAAGAAAAAAAATACAAGACGGAGATCAAATTTTTTTCCAGCAGTTCTAGTCTGATACCACTTGTCTCTGCAAATGGAGATTTTAATAACCATCCTGGTGGTTAACAAAGGTACCTCAGAGACAGATTTTACATTCTACCACTCAACACAAAATTTTCAGGAGAGAAAAAATTACCAAGCCCAAGCATTTAAATCTAACAGATAAATTCCATCTATCTGTGCAGCAATAGTATTTCGGAAGAAATTTCACGAGAAAGTTTTCAAAAAAAATTCAATAAGTCAAAGGAGATAGACCATGATCCAAGATTTAAAGAAACAGTTTATTTGAAATCATCTGAAGGAAGTGAAAACTTCAAAATTCAATCAATCGATCACACAGAATGTTTAATTTCTAATCCTAGAAAAAAATGTGAGATTCAAGATATTAAACATATTCAAATGATTTCAAACAAAACAATATCCAAGTAAACAATCATGATTTCAGAATGGATTTCAGACTACAGCACAAGAATTTATGCCAAAGAGATTTTCAATTCAAGGTAGTTAAGTCAATCAGAAATTTTTTGAATCTTTTATAAGACAAGCAGATGATATCAAAACAAGAAGTTATCCAAAAAAAATTCTAAGTGAATTCCATCTATCAGAGCAGCACAACAGTCAATTTCAAAGCAGACTTTTCAAGAGATTTTTTCACAAATATTTCTGACAGTCACAAAAGATGTTTCATGACCCAAGATTAAAAATATAATTTATTTTAAATCATGTGAAGGAATATGAAAATCTCAAGATTCAATGAATCGATCACACCGGATTATAAATTTCAAATCCAAGATATGTGTGAGATTCACGAATTAATAATTTCAAATGATTTTAAACAAAAAAATATTCAATTCAAATAATCATGAAATAACAGTGAGTTTCAAGACAAGTTTTTCTAGGAATTTCCCACAATTATTTCTAACAATCACAAGAGAAATTTTCAGAATATTTACATCAAGCTTGAGAGATATTCATGATCCAAAATTAAAACAGTTTATTTGAAATCACTTGAATTAATGTAAATTTTGGGATACTAAGAATCAATCACACAAGATTAATAATTTCAAATCTAAGAGGTGTGTGAGATTCAAAAAATAAAAAAATTAAAATGATTTCAAGCCATCAAATATCCAACAAAAAATGATCATGAATAAAAAGAATTTCTTGGCTCCAATACCATCAAGCCAAATGTTTTTCAAAATAGAAATATCCAAGCTAATCCAAAAATCAAGGAAATTATCACAACTGGAAAATAGTAATGTGCTATAATGATTATAAATTTTCGAGTTTTTCCAAAATGAATTAGAAGTAACTCAAGGCAGCAAGGATGTGTGAGATTTCATTAATTTTTTAGATCTTCAAAAATTTAGAATTCTAAATAATAGTGTTCAAGATATAACAAGAAAGCTTTAGCACTGTTAGGAGCTCAAAAATAAAATAATAAACTTCAAAACAATTGCAGACATTTACAAGTTTAAATTCAAGATCCGGAAATGATTAAAACATGAGTATTTTATTCAATTTAAGGAATTTCCAGATAACCAAGAATTCTACAATTAGAAGTTAAGAAACTCTAAAAGGTATGATAGTGACAATTGCACATAAGAAATAACCAAGAGAAAATAGAAGGGATAGAATAAAAATTAACAAAGAAAAATATAAACAAAAAAATTGAGTTTAGAGATCATACCTGAATTTCAGAAGACGATGTTGATTCTCTAACTCTTCACTCTTGGCTAAGGAACTCTGAATGATAGAAAAAAAATGGAACAGCTTGAAATTAATTCTCTTTTGTATAGCAATTCCTCAGCCTGTACCATTGTACATAACAGTTTAGGGAATCAAGTGGTCTAACAAAATTTGTAAAACCACTCTGAAATGTGTTCATTACTTTCAATACCCAAACCTTCTTGTATAACGAACCATTTGAATTTATCTAAGTACCTTTAGGAACCTAAATCTTTTAAATTTAGTCAAAGTCGTTTTATTTCCATTTGGAACCCAAGATTGCTTAAATGGTTTGTTACCAAACAAATTCACATCTCGTTTATGATTTAAAAATCCTTTGAAGTTATCAGAGTACAAATTTTCAAATCGATTCATTTCAAAGAAGTTTGAAAGATTTTTAAACCATTTGAATTCTGATTTTAAAAAAAATTATCTTCCAAAAGCCAATACCACATTTATTTCCATCTGAAACTTGATTTTGCAACAACATATTCAATGATTTTTCCCCATTAGAGAATTTATCCAAAGCTGATTCAAATCGTTGAATTTTGGATTCAAGATCGCCGTTTTCTTTTATTAAATCTGAACAACGATTATTAGTGATCTTTCTTTCAGAATCAAGTTGTTTCAACACCCAATTTTCAGATTCAATTAATTTGATTTTGGCTTGAGACTCAGAGATTTCAAATTCAAAATGTTTTTGCTTTTCAAACTCAATTTTTTCAAAGTTCTTGAATTTCACAATTTCACTTTCTATATCTTTCCAAATCAAAACAGTTTTCAACAAGCTTTCTTTTTCAGCAATTTCATGTTTGGAATTTTTAGTAGTCATTAAATTTTCAAATTCCTTTTGTAAAGAATTGTTTATATCTTTTAGATCAATATCGTTATCTTTTAAAATCAGAATTTCCTCTTCAAGCTTTTGAATGTTTTTATTGAGATGAACGAGATCAGATTTCAATTTCAAACAATTTTTACAATCAGAATTTTCTAATTTCATGACGTTTGAAAGTTTTGATTCCAAACAGTTATTTTTGTTGTTTAACTCATGATTTTTAGATTTTAAAGATTTGTTTTTCCAGTGGTGGTTGTCAGCGGTTTTTATTAAATCAGCACACATATAAACCAAATCTTCATATGAGAAATTTTTTGTCTCACTGTCCATTGAGTCTCCATCGTCTAATCTACTTGAATTTTCATCTGTTTCTCCCTTCAAGTATAGATTTGAATCCGAGTTGAATTTCTCGGGTTTTGAGCTGCTGTTGTCAATTCTTCCATACTTCATATCGAGAGTATTTTAGATTTCCTATGCAGTTAAACAGTGAGAGATATGGTAATATTGGTCATCATTAATATAAGAATATAAAATATGAGTAGCACGAGAATTAAATGAAATGTCATTTTTATCTACCATATCATACCCATTAACAACAGTATCCCAACATTTAATATTAACGGATTTTAAATAGGATTCCATTTCTAATTTCCAATTTAAAAAGTCTGTACTACTAAATATATTTGGAATATGACTGGACTGACAACAAGGGATCACCATCTCTAGATTTAATAAAATACCAAGCTCTAATACCACTAGTTAGATCAAGATTAACCCTAGAGGGTGGTAAATAGGGTTTATTTAATTAATTTTAGATATTAAGAAATATCACAACACATATTATAACAAAGAAATATAAATGTAGGAATAAATAACACAGTTTTTACCCAGCTTCGGCAAACCCTGCCTACTGCTGCATTTCTAAGATTTTTACTAGGTATTAAAACAAATACCGCTTACAAACACTGTAAACTTGCACATCCTGCTCATGTTCTAATCCTATGCTCAAAAACCTAAACTTATTTTTATCCCCAATAACAGATTTTCCCCTAGCTACAAACCCGTAGCCAGTAAGCCCTAGTTATTACAAACATTAGAAAACTGCTAGTTAAAATCCTATAACTAGATGTCCTATTTTTACAGACAAACTAGAAAACCCTGGTTTTTTACAGAAAAACTAGAAAACAATATTTGAATGATTTACAATAAAAGGAAAAAAATTATACTAAAATAAAATAAAGAAACCCCTTCACAATAATATAGCTGACTCACTTTATTTCTTTGTAAAGTCTTGGTTAATAAAATGTCGATCAAAAGGGAATTTGGGTTATCTCCATTTTCCAAATCAATTCAAATTCGATTATTATGATTGAAATCTCTTTGATGGATCGAATGATTGTGCTTCTTATTGAATGATTTGGGGAAGAGACTTGCGATCAAAATAGGAGTGAGTATTTCTGATTTTGATTTCTTTTCGCTCTTTTACTTTTTGTGTTTTTGATTGCATGCCTATGATGAGAAATGGTGTATAAATAGGGGTTAGAAAACCCTCCGTAAACACTGATTTCGTAGAATGACTAGCCCTAATTTTTGCATGATTCGTTGCTTGGTTTACTTTCTCAAATTGATGCCGTGTATTATTGATCACATTCTGGAAATAATCTGAATTGATTTCTTGCCTTAAAACAATCAAATTGATTTTCCTTTGTCCTGACTTGTGTGAGATTTCCCCTTAGTTGTCCTTGATTAAAACCATGCCGTGAATGCTGAGTGATTTTCGGAAATTTTGGAATCAAATTATTTCATGCCAAATATGGAATGAGTTAAATTGTAAAATAAATCTATGTTGCCAAAAACACTGATTGATTGTCATTTCTGGAAATTGAATTGCAAAAACTGTTTGCCAAAAGTAAATCTTGCTCAATTTTGGAAACAAAAATATGTTTCTTGCCAGTTTTTCTTAATTGTGGTTGATCCTAAAAAGGATTGCCATTGCCAAAATGGTACTCACCTCTTTCGTTTAATAATTATTGAACAAATAATTGTTTTCATGTCCAAAAATAGCCGTGAGTATGAAAACTTGATTTCAGGAATATAAGTTTGCAAATAAACTTTCCAAAATCTGGAAACATATAAAATCCTTTTGCATGTTGTTCGGATAGTATGACGATTCTTCATTTTATCATGCCACGCATTTCTTCTTGCTATGCTACTCTTTACCGCTTGTCTTGCTTTGTGAATTTCTTCATTGCTGGTACCATTCTTGTCACCATTCATGCTTACTTATGAACAAACTTGCACTGTCTATATTCCCATGTATGTCCAAACTGTTTTGTTGCAATTGCCAAAACAAATCATGCTGTTCATACTGGCTAAAATTATTTGTTATGAATTGTATACTAACATATGCACATTTATACGCTCCACCAGTTTTTCCAAAACTAATTCGTGATGCCATGTTGTATGTGCACACTTATGTTTGCTGACTTGTTGCATGCTCTTGTTGTTTGGCTATTTGGCACACTTTCACTTGTTCATGTCGGCAATATTTTGACAAAAAAATGGACTTGCCACCTGCGTTACTCGATCTTCTTCGCTCATTCTATTATTTGCTTATGTACGTGATTCATGCTCATTTGCATGCCAAGCCATTTTTTGTGCACTCTTGTACCTTTTAGCTGATCCACTTTGCACTGTGCATGCTGATATGTGTTGATCCATTTGCACTATTTTTGTTTCAGTTGCATGCATTTTTTTCGAGTTAGTTGTCTTGTTTAAATTAGGCCAAAATTATTCTTGCGTGGCCCCTTTCTGACCATATTGTCCCTGCATAGAAAAATATTGTATATACATATACATGTATGTGTATACATATATTGTGCATGTATAGAGTATATATATATATATATATATATATATATATATATATATATACGTGGTCACTACAGATGATGTTTACCTTGTGGTATTTATAGTGAATCACCGTGAATATCGCAAATTGTTTAAACATAGATGGATGTTCATATAAATCAGATCAAGTCATGGAAAATGATGAGAAACACTCCAAAATTCTGAGGCAAACAAATTTTTAAAATAAAATTTAAATCTGCTAGAAGTTTAAAATATTTTTGTTCTAGATTACTGTGTGTTTCTTCTGTGACAGGTAAGCAGAAGACTGGACTGACAGTGAAGACAGAGACAGAAGATAGAAGACAAGTGTGTAACAGTATATGAGTATATGAATGTATTTGTACAAGTTGAGTGAAATGTAATTGAGTGTTTGAGAGTTGTTGTAAGGCAAAAATGTACAGAAATTGAATTTTAAATGAAATGGATTATATTTTAGTGAAATGTAGTGGAGTTATAAATTTATACATTTGAGATTTTGAAATAAAGTATTATATTTAAATAAAATATTGTTTGAATATTTAAAATTTTGTGCAGTAGTATTCTATTTAAATATAAATATTATATTCTTTCTATGATGTAGTATAATAGTACAATTGTAAGCACATTTATAATAATAAATATATGTTTGTTATCATCAAACAAAAATCATAGAATTGTTAGATACAACATAAATGAATTCACACATGCATGAAAAGAACCAGGCCCAACTATTATATGGTTCGGACTCAACAACTCCATAAGATAATGGGAAAAGGCAGTCGTCGGCATCTACAACAGTAGCAACAAGCAGTGTTCCCTTGTACTTACCAAACAAATGTGTCCCATCAATACAAAGCAATGGACGACATTGTATAAAACCTGTAATGAAAGGACCAAATTCCCAAAAAGCACGCTTAAATACCGCAACATCATCGTGTGATATATGTCCTACTGAACCTGGATTTCTTCTTTTTATTTCCTCGAAATATTGAGGCAAACTCGTGTACGATTCGACCCAGTTGGCTTAAATTTTTTCCAATGTTTTATTCAACGTTCGCCAAGCTTTCATGTAACTGATTTTGATGAAGAATTGGTCGTCGACAAGCACCTGCACCATACCAGCTGAGATATCCTAATTGGCCTTCACAAAATACATGATTTTGGATACAACAAATCGAGAAGTAACTTGCTTGTGGTTGGAATTAATCGTAGTTTTGACACAGTTATGTTCATGCGGCAGCTTTCTGATTTTCCACCATCTAGTTTGAGATTTCTTCGACACTATAGTATGTATTCGCCATGGACAGGTAGCATCAACATTACATACAACGGTATATATTGTTTTATTCGACTTGATTGGCTTGTACGAAACACCGTGCAGAATAGACCACCCCATAAGTTAGTGTAGAAACTTTTCTTTACTTTGAAATAACATCCAAACGGCAAAACCATTTTGTACGCAAGCAGTCAAGAAAATTTTCACCTGAAAACTCAAGATTAGCCATTATGGATTTGGCCATCATTTGAGCCATGCAGAGACCATTGTCCAATGGTACTTCCACTTGAACCTCAGCACCATCATCTTTGGAATCTTCCGTGTTTGGAGAGTCATATTCCAGTTGTTCATTGTTGACTTCCATTTGTTGTATCCAGCAAGTATCATCAGTAGTTGTTGTGGCAACCATCATGCTATCATTGGGCCATTTAGTTTGATATCTATGTCTTCATTTAGAGCATTTGTCTGTTCTGAAGGTCCTGCACCCCAGTCTAATTCAGATTCTTCAGTCAATATGTTAATAAATGTGTTTCAGTCGCATCTTACATTTCAATGAGTAGTTAGAAAACTAAATTAACGTGCAACTCATACCTTTGGCTCATATCGCACAGTTCTGGTTGAGAAGGAAATACATCATGTTGCAATTGTTGTCCGTAGTTGTTTGACATAAAAGTTTGGTGTTGTTGCTCATGAAAGTTTGGTTGAATAGTTTGTTGCTGATATTGCTCGTCCACATTCAGATGAAAATACGGATTGGTGTACATATGAGAACTGAAGACGAGTGAAGGATCATGAGTTTGCAACATTTCTGTGAGATACCCTAAACTGGTACTCACGATGAGAGGTGTGCTGATTTCTTCCATGCATCTTCCAAGATTGCTTTTTTCCATTTTTCCAACAAACAACTTAATCAATTTCTTAACAGCAAAAAACATTTCGGCTACATCTTCATTGTCTGAGAGTGATACTGCTCTCGACCCTGAATCAGTAGGCTTGTTAACCGATAACTCAATATCATATTCGAGAGAGTTAATTTTGGTTACTTTGAAGACCTATTCTTTCAAAGCATTAAGTGTGCATCCCTCGTGAACTATACCTGATTTGCAGAATCCTCCCACATAATTTCCATTTTGGTGCTCATCCACGAGCAATTCACCGCCATAGTAGCAAAGTGTAGGAATAAAATTTGGCGCCATTGTTGAGTGAGTATAATAGTTTAGAAGTTATTTGAGAAATAATGTGTTGAAGAGATTTGAAATAGGCAAAACATCTCAGCAATATCTTTGTCAAATCATCTATGATCATCTCAACAATGTCGTTGTCAAGTCAGATTTGGCAAAGCTTTAATCATCTCCACCTTTTCAAAATAAAGCATCGTCAATGCCCTTTGTCCATCTTTATCACAATGACAAGTTATGGGTTAGATTTGGCAGAGTCTTGTCAACTCATCTATTTCGAATAATGACTCATTTTTCCAACTTTATAAAATAGGACAATTTTGGACCAGCTTAATCAATGTCTAGTCAAATGACTTGTTTTGTGGCAGACCGTACTGTCTAGAACAATTTTTGCGCAGCTTTACTTAACAATTGAATGTCCATTAAAAATTTCAAACTGTTTGAAAATTATTTTATATCCGAATGGTTGTTTCAAATTCAAATTTTGAACAACTTTAGTTAATGGCAGTAAGTTGTTAATTCATCTTTATGACAAGGTGTACTGTATGAATTAGCTTTCGTCAATTTGGTATAATATAATGTTTCAGACAAGTTTGTTCAATGTACTATGACTAATACTACTCAAAAATAATTTACTCAATGAGTTGCCATTTCATCAAACAAAGTTTTTTTGGCTATAGACATTGATTTTAATCAGTAATAACATATAAATGTAATAAACAAACCCATTTTCTTAGACAAAAACAAACATACAATACTTTATATTAATATTCCAAGTTCTACATTCATACAAACACATAAGCAATAATTTAAGCTAATATTCGAAATACTGCTATGATAACAAATAATAGGAACACTAGTGGTTATGATTAAATTGGAAATCTTCTAGGAGTTGTTTTAAGATGTCTAATTTCTTGTTCCAGCTCGTTCACATATGTTATTCCCCTTAGACACATCGGTTCGTCAATCCATTCTGAAAAATTGCAACTATGGGGATAATTGGAACAAAGAAGTATTCGACGACCAACGGTTTTCTCCGTCAGTTGTTACAACAACTTCAGCCATACATCCACAGTACAACAAACTGGGTAAGAGTTAGCCTCTTCTTCAGATGGGCATTGATTTATTAGTATGTCCTCAACCTCTTGTTCTACAATGGGTTGATAAACATGATGTTGATCCATTTGTGGGACATACACAGGTTCATTCGGTCCTGGTTTAAGTGTGAGTAGGTCAAGATCTGGGTATTCACGATCAAGCTCCTCGTAATGTTCTTCTTCATAGTTTATATTCTACTCGATATTAGTGTGATTACTAGACGTTGGAAGGGATTCGCGGATGGAACCGAAATCGGAGTCCATAGATGATGGTCATGAAGGCATTGTTAAGAGAAATAGAGTTGAGAAGATATAGTTGAGTATGTATGAGAATTATAAAAGAGTAGGTGGCTATAAATAAAGTTTAAAAATGCACAGGCGAACTTTGAAAATGCGCCCAGTTCTCTGTTGAAAACAAGATTTTGATTAATGCCAACAAAAGAAGTTGCAATGGAAATCATGTCATAGAGATAAGGTTCTCTCTCTCTATACATATATATACATTGACTCGTGTTAGAATTATGTTAAAATCTATCCTCAAGTATAACACGAATATTCAAAACAAAGTATATATATATAAGGCTTTAAAAAGCCAGTAATGTACAAACTCAGGTCTACCAGTCGACTGGTAGAAAAATGACCATTCGACTAGTCAGAGAATTTTTGTACATAACGTCTAGTTTTGAAAAGTTTTTATCCAAACGATTTAAAGCTTAATTCAACCAATCAACTGGTGATTTTTAACCAGTCGTCTGATTCGAAATAGAAACCTTTTTTATGAAGAGTCACCTTCTTTCATGAAGAGATTTCTCTTCAATGATCAATGGAAATGGACACAACTTTTTATAGAAACTCTTCATGAAGGAATGCTACTTTTCTACTATTATATAAACACTTCAAACGTGTTTTCCAAACCACCGATTTTTACCGATTATCATTCTATTCCCTCTATTTTCTCAAATTACACTTCTACATTCTTTGCAATATAAAGCTCTCCCAAATTCAAGTTACTTGTTGAATCCTTGATAACATTTCTTATATCTGGATTCGATAAGCAACTAACTTCCTTCAAATCTTCGCTTTCAATTCAAATACTTGAGGATAAGATTATAGGAAGGATATACTTAAAACGTTGACTATCCGTGTTGATTAAAGAACACAAAGAAGAAGTCAAAACGCTTGTAATTGTTGAAGTCCTATATAGTTTCTTAGGCGAGAGGCATCCTTGTTGAGGCTTGGGTGTACTGACCCATTCCTCTAGGCTAAGAGAGCGCGTGATTGTGAATTACGAAAGGAGCTTTGGGACTGGACATAGGACGGAAAGTCTGATCCAGTATAAAACTCCTAGTGTCACTTTACTTTTCCTTATTGCTTTTATCTACTTGTGATATATCATATCAGTTCTTATCTATTTGCATAACTACTATGTATTAGATTGTTAGTATATCATCTACATTTCCGCTATATCCATATAGATCCTACTTAAGTCGTACACAACGACTTTTCATTTGATATCAGAGCAAGGCCATCATTTAACCGTAAAACCGTTATCTGATATTTAGACAATATGGATAATAATACTAGTAATAGAAATAATACCAGATATTCTGAAGGCCAATCCACTGCAAGACCACCCTTCTTTAATGGCATAAACTATAGTTATTGGGATACACGAATGAAGATTTATATGCAAGCAAATAGTTTTGATGAATGAAATTTCACACAAAAAGAGTACACACAACCTACTACATTGTTTACAGAATGGTCTGCATCTGAAAAATCAGAGGCTACTACCAATGCTGAAGCTATGAACATGTTGCATTGTGCTTTAGATAGAAACCAGTTTAACCAGATTTGTATGTGCATCACAGCATATGAAATCTGGAGAACACTCAAAATTACTCATGAAGGAACTAACAAGGTTAAACAAAGCAAAATATCTATGATTAAGAATCAGTTTCAAAATTTTAAGATGAATGAAAATGAATCCATAAATGATATGTATTCACGTTTCCAAAACATTTATTACTCTTTGTTAGGATTAGGAGAAAATTATTCCGATTTCGATATAGTGTCAAAAATTTTGAACTCTTTAGTGGACGAATGGGAGAGAAAAGTGTTAGGAATCGAAGAAGCTAATGATCTCTCTTTCATGAAACCAGAAGAGTTGATCGGTAATCTAATGTCTTATGAATTGCAGGCAAAGAAAGCACAGGTACAAGATAAGAAAATTTTATCATTCCATGCTGAGAAAAAAGATTCCAATTTAGATGAAGAAGATATTGCTTTCGTAGCAAAGAATTTTAGAAAATTTCTAAAATACAAAAAAGGCCAAAGTAAAAATGTGAAAAAGAATTCATTAAAAGAGCCTGATCCTGCACTGGTAGAATGCTTTAATTGTCATAAGACCGGACATTATCAAAAGAATTGTCCAGAATTAAAGAAAAATCGCAAAAAGGAAAAATCAAAGAGACGAGCATTTTCAATCACTTGGGGCAACTCCGATTCATCTTCGAAAAGAGACAGCGACAGCGACAGTGAGCAAGCAAACGTATGTTGTATAAAACGTTGTTGTATACGCAATTATATGATTTTTGTTTGATGATAACAACCAAATATATATTATTATAAATGTGTTTTTTAATTGTACTGTTTCATATATACATCACATACATGAATATATGCTTATGTTTAAATAGAATACGACTGTACATAAATTTAAATATTCACACAGTATTTTATTTAAATAGAATATTTTATTTCAAATATTCAGCCAGTACAACTCTTGTAACTCCCCTATTTGTACACTCCACTGATATTTCATTTCATACACATTCTTTTTCACACTTCAGTTCCTCACTACAACACTATCACTCATTTGTACAATCTTTCAGATTTACACTGTTACATACACTTATATTCTTTTCACTGTTATTGTCTTCTGTCTTCACAGCATCCTTTAGTCAGTCCAATCTCCAGACCTATCACATGAAACACACATATAATACACTGCAACAGGAATAAAAACTGTAACACCCCGCCTCCGCTAGGGTCACTCGTAAAGGAATGCACTAGCTTTAGAGGGGCATTATTGGTAAACATGCACAGAAATATCAGAAGACAGAACATATAACATAGCGGAAGTAAAATCAAACTTTTATAAACATTAATAATTAAGGTCCAAAGCCTTTTACACCAGAGTACATCAAAACTTGTCTTGCAATAGTAAAGAAGCATAAAGACATTTTCATAAATTATTCCCCAAGTAAAAACAGTAAAGTAGCCATTAGCCAAGAAAAGTCCAAGCCATCCATGATGACCTTCAAGCAGAAGAAGTCCGAACTAAACAACAGTATTTCCTCCCTGTAACCTGGGGGGGAAACGGAAGAAAAGAGGCAAAACAAAACGGGTCAGTCAAAAAGACTGAGTAAGCCCTATCTACTATTAGCATAAAAACTAGTAAAGTTAACTGACATGAGAAACTGAGATGAACATAAGCATGATGACAAGATAGATAAGCTAAATCAAAATAACAGGATGAACTACTGAACTCAGATAAACTAAGGTGTCATGATAAATTACGATGTCAAGATAAAACAAGGTATCACATCGTCAGGTTTCTATCAAGTATAATATCCCCAAGATATCTATCATGTATAACGTCCCATGGTATCTATCCTGTATATCTGCTCTGCACCTCTCATACCAGTATCCCAACCCGCGTCATGTGTTAACCATGAATGTCCCTTGCCCAACGTCATGTAATGGTCCATGTCAACCTAATATATAGCATATGTAGGTTTTCCCAACTCGTATGCTTCTTTCCATGTATAAGTTCAGTCCTTTGCCGTAGGCCATACGGGCTTCCCCTGTAAACGTTTTATCCTTGAAGTTGTTTTGGACTGCAACCCTTGATCTAGTTGTGTTTCCTTACCATGAACTATCGTGCGTCCACTTAGGATTTAGGCCACCTAGGGTCGCTAGGGATTATGCTACCTAATGAACGTTTCCGTGTCTCGGTATGGGTTTTGGCCACCTAGGACCACTAGGGATTACGCCACCCGTCAACCGCGCCCTTGATCCCACGTATGTATCGTGAATCGTTTTCCATGTCTAGATGCACATGTTCCCCAATGTGCCATCCGAGTTCCGTGCCAGGGCAAATCAAGAAATACGGAACTCGGTCGGGAGCTTTAAATCGTCTGCCGATGCAGATATCAAGGTCTGTTTTTGTACCCGTGGCTATGGTCCCACGTGACCCCTCCCTCAACTACTGAAAGGCAATCCAAGAAAAATCATGTATAAGAACCACTCCACGGCCCCACTATAGCCCACTTTCCTACGGGCCAACCTCACCCATGACTCGATAGCAAGCACATGGTCTGTTGGGGGTTCCCTGCCTTTCCGCACGTACACGATTGACTAAAGATGGTAGGTAGTCGGCGATGCGCTATCCAGGGCAAAAACAAGAATCGTCGACTCCACGCTAATCCATCCCAGTCTTTAGGTTGCTCGCATAGCAACCAAGGCATACTCTTGGTCCTTCTAACGCAGACCTTAACCTCTCATGGGCCTAGTATAATTACCTGGCAGCCCACAGAGGGATCCCAAGAATATCCTCACGTCCCCCGAAGCTTCCACTTCGGCACCCAGTGCGCTGGAGCTTTTATCCAAGTCAGATAACTTGCTCCCCCTCGTATACTAAGCGATGACCTACCGTATCAGGTTACTCATCGTTTTGAGAATTAGTCCTATGTCCTTAGCTAAGAATTATTACTTAGTTACCCTTAACTAAGGTTTACCACTTAGCTTCCTTTCCCGTTATCCTTGATTAACCATGGTTTTCTACCTAGTTCTTCTAGCTAGGGTTTGTCTGTTGGGTTAAGTGTTATCATTCAAGTCCATGACTTAACCCGCCCACGAATCACGTCAAAGATTGGCTAAGTATTTAAGTTCAAGACTTAGTCCCACAAGTTGGTTAAGTGTACCCAGAGGCTCATGACTTAACCTTATCAAGTCAAATTGGTCAAGTACTAGCTTACCTTAATCCTATCGGATTATCTTGCTAGATCTATTAAGCATAGATTATCTTAATCCCATAAAATTATCGAGTCGGATTGGTTAATTATAGGTTGGCTTAACCCCATCCTCTAATCGTACTATAATGGTTAAGTATATTCTAAAAAGGTCTTGTGACTTAACCTTATCAGGTCCGCGTATTAGATTGGTTAAGTGTAAGTTACTTAACCCCATCAAATCATCATGTATAATTGGTTAAGTATAAGTTGCTTAACCCCATTAAATTATCACGTTAAGTTGGTTAAGTATTGGTTACTTAACCTCATTGAATTACCGAGTTTAAATTGGTTAAGTGTTTAACTTAACCCCATCGAATTACCGTGTTTAGATTAGTTAAGTGTGGATTACTTAACCCCATCTAATTACCGTGTCGGATTAGTTAAGTGTAAATTACTTAACCCTATCCCCTAATCATCTTGTATGGTTAAGTGTCATTAAGAAAACTTGCTTAACCTTGCCAAATTATCATGTTGGATTGATTAAGTGTTGGTTAACTTAATCCCCGTCCACTAGTCGTATAAAAATGGTTAAGCGTCATTAGGCAAATCAAATCACTTAACCTACCCAACCTTGTCATGTTTTGTTAAGTATCATTAGCCTAACCAATTTACTTAACCCATTTACTCATGTCATATTTGGTTAAGAGTCATTAATCAAATTAACTTAACCCTATCATGTGGCATTAATTACTTAATGCACCCCAACCTCTCACATTAGACTTTGTTGTGGTTACTAGTTAAGCCGGTCGGTTCCGGGTAGCTTTACACCACAACTTGGTCTAACCTCGGGTTCAAGCACAACATGACCAACTTCTCACATTGGGTCTTATTGTTTGCAAATACTAGTTAGGCCGGTCGGTTCCGGGTAGTTTTACGTTGCAAACTCAACCCAACCTCGAGTTGGCCACTTTCATGTTTAGTCTAGTGTCATGTTCATAGTCAAGTTTTCAAGCAATTGGGTAGACCTAACTTAATAGGTAAATTCCCAATGGGTAGACCTAACTTAATAGGTAAATTCCCAAGCTTATGTTTTTATGCATACTTACATGTCAACTTCCATGTTATATTTCAAGTCATGTTTTCAAGTATAAACACATGTCATATTTAACGTTACATGTTGTCATGTTTATACCCATTTACCCAAGTCATGTTCATGTCATTATGTTTCCCCATAATGTGACCCCAACGCTTTTTAAACTAGCATATACGTTCGCAACAACGTGATGGATTAAAAGAAGAGACTTGGCAAAGGAATGACAAAAATGGGTATTAAGCCACAAGTTAATCATGGTGGCAAATGAGGCACAAATGTGTTCATTAGCTTGCATGTTACATTCTTAAGCCTCAAAAACATGCATAAACCCAAACTTGGTACATAAGCGAATCATGGTGACAAAAGACATGGAATGATGACTAGTAACTCGCATATATCATCATATAAGGGTTATGACTTCATATGCAAGTTGACATAAAGGTTATGAGGGTTCTCATGTTGCCTAATGCAACATTTCAACATAAAGGTTGTAGCTTTTAGCTCACAAGATCAAGATAATGACTTCATAAACTTGCATGACATGATAGCATGTATCATACTCAATGATCAAACCCAAACTTGCAACATGAACATTTAACTTCATAGTTAATATCTAAGAGTAGGGAAAGGGCTTACATTGCTATGAAGGCCTAAATCGACTAATCTAAAGCTTGTGATGAAGCCTATGCATGCCATCACCCAAAAACCCAAAGATGAACACTCCAAATCAACAAAAATACCATCTTTATGAACAAAGATCAAAGCTTTTGCCTTGGAATAAACTTGAGAAGCTCTCATACTAACATAGGGACTCTCTAATACTCTCATGATCATGAAACCTCTCATAGAAATGAAGTGGAGGCTAGGATAGTTGAGTGGAGGCCATGAGAGTAGCAATTTTGCCATAGTTTAGTTGCATGAATGAATAATGAGGATTTAGGATAGGTTAGGGTCTTATTTATAGATTAGGCAAGTGTTTTAGGCCATAGGATTAAACCTAGATTCAATCCAAGCCATCAAAGCATGTCTTGGGGAAGAAGTCAAGTGTAGGAACCATCTAGGGCCTTTAGATTAAAGATGAACCATGAGAACCATCCAAATGCAAAATCTGCATTTGTGCGAATCGGCCCACGGGTTGACAGCCAAACACCCTGGTTAACCCCTAGTCGACCCAGCGGGCTCGGGTCGACCTCAAAAATCGGCCGGTTCGGTTATTCCCCTCTCCCAATTCGCTGTTTTGAACATTTTTGCATACTTATTTATTTAATTTTCAATTATATATATATATATCAATATATATATATATATATTTCTCTGCGCAACCCATTTCACTTAATTAAGTATACTTTAATTTGGGAATTTTTCGTGAAACTTCGCGAGGCCATATCTTGGTCATACGGACTCCGATTTTCGAAAACTCAGACTCTGTTTCGCGTATTTTTCCGAGACGAACGCAATGGCAAAGCCCGTTTTACTTGATTCAGAATTTAAAATTAAATTCTGCCTTGATTCTCGTCTTAACACGTTATCGAAAAATATGGGTTGTTACATTCTCCCCACCTTTTAGGATTTCGTCCCCGAAATCTCCAAGTTAGGAAGAACATATCCTACCATCCATCATCCATCTACTCAAAACATCATCCACAAGCAACCATTGTCCTTAGATGATTTCTAATGCTGTATGAATATATGCAAAACGTGTGTGTACATGTTCCTTAGCTAATGCTAATGATCAGGCCTGAATAATCTTTCTAATGCAAAATATGTATAGTGCCATGAATCCAACATGTATGCAAATAGTCCTAGTCATATAGATACTATATGCGTGCACAATCATTCATTCATATGCAACAACCGCATGATAATACATTCGATTTCATCCATAAACAAGTATAAATACTCGTGCATATGCAATATGAAATGTGACCGAGTCGAGCTAGTATCTAATGTGTATTCGCGCATCCACGAGCAACCACTTGCAACCATGTCAATCATAACATGTTTCAAATACATGTTTACATCCATAGGGTTCTACCTAGGATTCCCTGAAACAGGGTCAAGAAGATAAACAAGACAAACTCCTTACGGGGTCTGTAACAGAAAATAGGACCGAGAGGATGTCCACGAAAGATAGCCTACAAGTAAGCTCTACAGAAAACAGGGATCAAGGATATACTCCCAAAAAGAGATATCATGCGCGTATCTAGTCTTTGACCATCAAAGTCATCTTTTAACTTCGCGATTTTGTAGCTTCTTATTCCTGTTTCCATAACATGAGCTGAAACTCATTTCTTCGTCGCCTCTCGTTCCGCTTGCACTTATCCTTTTCCTAGAATACTTGACGCAAACATGACTGCGTACTCATGATCTCATGCAAGCTTTCCAAAATTCACTAGTGAATCTTGGATCTCGTTTATATACTATAAGGCATTCCATGTAGAAGAACTTTCTCTTGAAAGTAAACAGATGTCAATCAGGTTATCATGCGCACTTACTAGGGTGATCTCTATAACCCATGCATAAATGAAGTAAACCATCCGTCTTATTGGCGAACACCACTCGATCGGGCTTCAAATTTCCAATAAAGGCATCAAGGGATTCTAAGTAACTAGTCATGACAGAACCTCAAAAAGGTTACCCGATACTTCGAGGGCATTACCAAGGCTAGTCAAAAGGTCTAACTACCCTCCTATCAAAACCGAGAGTGGCACCCCCTACTGGATAACCACTTCATCCCTAGAATCCATCCATAGCTTATAAACATAAGCATTATTTCCAAACTCCGCTTGGCATAGACATTCCCAAATCCAAACAAGTCATGTATAAATGGACTGATTCTCCAATAGGACTTTGAGACAAAAATGGGATTCTCTATTACGCTAGTACTTAAGGTGCAGAGACTCAACTATCAAAGCAGACTTAAATGATACGAACAACGAAGTCCTAACGGGATGATAGAGAAGAAAAGCTAAACCTTTAACAAGATCGTTACCCTCCTTCCGAGATACTCTAGAAATGAGAGCATACTACTGCCCTCCCGATGATCTTGTCCTTGTCCCATAATACTTAACTATCCGCCCCGTTTTACCATGCCAAAGGTACTCTCTCGTCATGGGTTTCATTGTTCATCTTTCTCCCTCCTTTGAGGACTAAGCCATACCAACAAGTTGCTCATCCTTAAGCCCATATCCTTTATCCTTCTTTCTCAAGATCCTTTCTTATAATGCAGCCACTGGTCTCTCGAGAACCACCTCCATCGTATGGAAAGCACTTTCGTAGGTAGAAAAGACTAGTCGCAGTTAAAACTACTGTGACTACAGATGGAGGAAAGAAAGGAAAAGAGACTCAATTAAGGAAACAAGGATAGTGCTAATGGCCTTTGGGGAATAGCCTTTTTCTTTTAAAAGAAAATTTTCTTGAAAAATGCTTCTTTGTAAACGATTTTCAAATAGTTTTCAGAAGGTCTTTAAAAACTTTTGCCCAGTCTGGTAACCTTCTGCTCTGATACCAAATGTAACACCCCGCCTCCGCTAGGGTCACTCGTAAAGGAATGCACTAGCTTTAGAGGGGCATTATTGGTAAACATGCACAGAAATATCACAAGACAGAACATATAACATAGCGGAAGTAAAATCGAACTTTTATAAACATTAATAATTAAGGTCCAAAGCCTTTTACACCAGAGTACATCAAAACTTGTCTTGCAATAGTAAAGAAGCATAAAGACATTTTCATAAATTATTCCCCAAGTAAAAACAGTAAAGTAGCCATTAGCCAAGAAAAGTCCAAGCCATCCATGATGACCTTCAAGCAGAAGAAGTCCGAACTAAACAACAGTATTTCCTCCCTGTAACCTGGGGGGGGGGGGAAACGGAAGAAAAGAGGCGAAACAAAACGGGTCAGTCAAAAAGACTGAGTAAGCCCTATCTACTATTAGCATAAAAACTAGTAAAGTTAACTGACATGAGAAACTGAGATGAACATAAGCATGATGACAAGATAGATAAGCTAAATCAAAATAACAGGATGAACTACTGAACTCAGATAAACTAAGGTGTCATGATAAATTACGATGTCAAGATAAAACAAGGTATCACATCGTCAGGTTTCTATCAAGTATAATATCCCCAAGATATCTATCACGTATAACGTCCCATGGTATCTATCCTGTATATCTGCTCTGCACCTCTCATACCAGTATCCCAACCCGCGTCATGTGTTAACCATGAATGTCCCTTTCCCAACGTCATGTAATGGTCCATGTCAACCTAATATATAGCATATGTAGGTTTTCCCAACTCGTATGCTTCTTTCCATGTATAAGTTCAGTCCTTTGCCGTAGGCCATACGGGCTTCCCCTGTAAATGTTTTATCCTTGAAGTTGTTTTGGACTGCAACCCTTGATCTAGTCGTGTTTCCTTACCATGAACTATCGTGCGTCCACTTAGGATTTATGCCACCTAGGGCCGCTAGGGATTATGCTACCTAATGAACGTTTCCGTGTCTCGGTATGGGTTTTGGCCACCTAGGACCACTAGGGATTACGCCACCCGTCAACCACGCCCTTGATCCCACGTATGTATCGTGAATCGTTTTCCATGTCTAGATGCACATGTTCCCCAATGTGCCATCCGAGTTCCGTGCCAGGGCAAATCAAGAAATACGGAACTCGGCCGGGAGCTTTAAATCGTCTACCGATGCAGATATCAAGGTCTGTTTTTGTACCCGTGGCTATGGTCCCACGTGACCCCTCCCTCAACTACTGAAAGGCAATCCAAGAAAAACATGTATAAGAACCACTCCACGGCCCCACTATAGCCCACTTTCCTACGGGCCAACCTCACCCATGACTCGATAGCAAGCACATGGTCTGTTGGTGGTTCCCTGCCTTTCCGCACGTACACGATTGACTAAAGATGGTAGGTAGTCGGCGATGCGCTATCCAGGGCAAAAACAAGAATCATCGACTCCACGTTAATCCATCCCAGTCTTTACGTTGCTCGCATAGCAACCAAGGCATACTCTTGGTCCTTCTAACGCAGACCTTAACCTCTCATGGGCCTAGTATAATTACCTGGCAGCCTACAGAGGGATCCCAAGAATATCCTCACGTCCCCCGAAGCTTCCACTTCGGCACCCAGTGCGCTAGAGCTTTTATCCAAGTCAGATAACTTGCTCCCCCTCGTATACTAAGCGATGACCTACCGTATCAGGTTACTCATCGTTTTGAGAATTAGTCCTATGTCCTTAGCTAAGAATTATTACTTAGTTACCCTTAACTAAGGTTTACCACTTAGCTTCCTTTCCCGTTATCCTTGATTAACCACGGTTTTCTACCTAGTTCTTCTAGCTAGGGTTTGTCTGTTGGGTTAAGTGTTATCATTCAAGTCCATGACTTAACCCGCCCACGAATCACGTCAAAGATTGGCTAAGTATTTAAGTTCAAGACTTAGTCCCACAAGTTGGTTAAGTGTACCCAGAGGCTCATGACTTAACCTTATCAAGTCAAATTGGTCAAGTACTAGCTTACCTTAATCCTATCGGATTATCTTGCTAGATCGATTAAGCATAGATTATCTTAATCCCATCAAATTATCGAGTCGGATTGGTTAATTATAGGTTGGCTTAACCCCATCCTCTAATCGTACTATAATGGTTAAGTATATTCTAAAAAGGTCTTGTGACTTAACCTTATCAGGTCCGCGTATTAGATTGGTTAAGTGTAAGTTACTTAACCCCATCAAATCATCATGTATAATTGGTTAAGTATAAGTTGCTTAACCCCATTAAATTATCACGTTAAGTTGGTTAAGTATTGGTTACTTAACCTCATTGAATTACCGAGTTTAAATTGGTTAAGTGTTTAACTTAACCCCATCGAATTACCGTGTTTAGATTAGTTAAGTGTGGATTACTTAACCCATCTAATTACCGTGTCGGATTAGTTAAGTGTAAATTACTCAACCCCATCCCCTAATCATCTTGTATGGTTAAGTGTCATTAAGAAAACTTACTTAACCTTGCCAAATTATCATGTTGGATTGATTAAGTGTTGGTTAACTTAATCCCCGTCCACTAGTCGTATAAAAATGGTTAAGCGTCATTAGGCAAATCAAATCACTTAACCTACCCAACCTTGTCATGTTTTGTTAAGTATCATTAGCCTAACCAATTTACTTAACCCATTTACCCATGTCATATTTGGTTAAGAGTCATTAATCAAATTAACTTAACCCTATCATGTGGCATTAATTACTTAATGCACCCCAACCTCTCACATTAGACTTTGTTGTGGTTACTAGTTAAGCCGGTCGGTTCCGGGTAGCTTTACACCACAACTTGGTCTAACCTCGGGTTCAAGCACAACATGACCAACTTCTCACATTGGGTCTTATTGTTTGCAACTACTAGTTAGGCCGGTCGGTTCCGGGTAGTTTTACGTTGCAAACTCAACCCAACCTCGAGTTGGCCACTTTCATGTTTAGTCTAGTGTCATGTTCATAGTCAAGTTTTCAAGCAATTGGGTAGACCTAACTTAATAGGTAAATTCCTAATGGGTAGACCTAACTTAATAGGTAAATTCCCAAGCTTATGTTTTTATGCATACTTACATGTCAACTTCCATGTTATATTTCAAGTCATGTTTTCAAGTATAAACACATGTCATATTTAACGTTACATGTTGTCATGTTTATACCCATTTACCCAAGTCATATTCATGTCATTATTTTTCCCCATAATGTGACCCCAACGCTTTTTAAACTAGCATATACGTTCGCAACAACGTGATGGATTAAAAGAAGAGACTTGGCAAAGGAATGACAAAAATGGGTATTAAGCCACAAGTTAATCATGGTGGCAAATGAGGCACAAATGTGTTCATTAGCTTGCATGTTACATTCTTAAGCCTCAAAAACATGCATAAACCCAAACTTGGTACATAAGCGAATCATGGTGACAAAAGACATGGAATGATGACTAGTAACTCGCATATATCATCATATAAGGGTTATGACTTCATATGCAAGTTGACATAAAGGTTATGAGGGTTCTCATGTTGCCTAATGCAACATTTCAACATAAAGGTTGTAGCTTTTAGCTCACAAGATCAAGATAATGACTTCATAAACTTGCATGACATGATAGCATGTATCATACTCAATGATCAAACCCAAACTTGCAACATGAACATTTAACTTCATAGTTAATATCTAAGAGTAGGGAAAGGGCTTACATTGCTATGAAGGCCTAAATCGACTAATCTAAAGCTTGTGATGAAGCCTATGCATGCCATCACCCAAAAACCCAAAGATGAACACTCCAAATCAACAAAAATACCATCTTTATGAACAAAGATCAAAGCTTTTGCCTTGGAATCAACTTGAGAAGCTCTCATACTAACATAGGGACTCTCTAATACTCTCATGATCATGAAACCTCTCATAGAAATGAAGTGGAGGCTAGGATAGTTGAGTGGAGGCCATGAGAGTTGCAATTTTGCCATAGTTTAGTTGCATGAATGAATAATGAGGATTTAGGATAGGTTAGGGTCTTATTTATAGATTAGACAAGTGTTTTAGGTCATAGGATTAAACCTAGATTCAATCCAAGCCATCAAAGCATGTCTTGGGGAAGAAGTCAAGTGTAGGAACCATCTAGGGCCTTTAGATTAAAGATGAACCATGAGAACCATCCAAATGCAAAATCTGCATTTGTGCGAATCGGCCCACGGGTTGACAGCCAAACACCCTGGTTAACCCCTAGTCGACCCAGCGGGCTCGGGTCGACCTCAAAAATCGGCCGGTTCGGTTATTCCCCTCTCCCAATTCGTTGTTTTGAACATTTTTGCATATTTATTTATTTAATTTTCAATTATATATATATATATATATATCAATATATATATATTTCTCTGCGCAACCCATTTCACTTAATTAAGTATACTTTAATTTGGGAATTTTTCGTGAAACTTCGCGAGGCCATATCTTGGTCATACGGACTCCGATTTTCGAAAACTCAGACTCTATTTCGCGTATTTTTCCGAGACGAACGCAATGGCATAGCCCGTTTTACTTGATTCAGAATTTAAAATTAAATTCTGCCTTGATTCTCGTCTTAACACGTTATCGAAAAATACGGGTTGTTACAAAAACTGAATACATGCAAATATAAATTTATTTTAAATTTTATTTGCCTCAGATTTTTGGTGTGTTTCTCATCATTTTTCATGACCTGATCTGATTTATGTTTCTATCAATCTGTGTCTAGATAGCTTGTGATGTTCACAGTGATACACTGTAAATACCACAAGGCATATGGTATGTATATATAATAGTGCAGGGACATGAAAACTATTATGAATGGCTGCATATACACACGTGTATAAATATACACGTGTGCACTGCCTCGCCAATCAAAGTGCATCTGAGGAGCAACCACATGGACCAACTCAACTCAGTACAACACTCAAGCAGGCAGAGTGATCGAGTATTAGCAAGCCAGAGTAGTCGAGTACAAGCAATGATAATGCAAATGGGTCAAAACAGTTCAAGTATCAAAAATGACAAGTACACAACAGTGTAGCATGACCACAAGCAAAACTGGAATGGATACAGCTACAACATAGTGTGCACAACATGCTTAAAACATGAGTGAAGTACATATATGCATGAAGCAAGGGACAACTTCAGTTTTTAAACCATGGTGAAACAGCATGTACACAAGTGTACAACAATTCAAGGACTACTCAAACATGGTGGTGCAGAATGGATACAGCATGGCATCCGAGCATGTTCAAGTATATACATGAACGTGCAAGTGCACATGCAAACAAGGTCACAACTGTCAAGCAACAATGGTGCACACATGTCATACAAGTGCAAAACTAAACAAGGAAGCAAACAACATGGTGTTACAAGTTTCAAACAAGTCAATGAACAAACATAGAGAAAGAAAACAGAGTCAACAATGCATGGATATACACAAGTTAGGCTACACACAAGTGTCAAAGTGATTTGTGCAAAGCAAGCTCAACTGGTCAAGTACAAAACCCAACATAGCAAACAATGGTGCATGGTCGAGACTGAAATACACAAGTGATGTACAACAACAAATAAAAGTATGAAGCATTAGTGGCAGACTACATATACAAGGACAAGAGTGCATCATGGTCGAACCAATTTGACAACTACAAAATGCAAATGGCAACTGGAATCTACATAGCAATGAAAATATGACACCAAACAGTTTTTCAACATGGCCAAATTCAAACTCATGTGCTCAAGCAACAAAGAAGACACTCAGCATAGCTCAAGTTCAAATTGATGGTAGTCACAAATGAATGGTGAAGTGCAAAGATCAGAGGTGCACAGTATAACCAAGATAGTGTCACAAACATTCAGTTTCAGTTTTCATAAGGAATGTATACATGATTACTATTATACAATTAAGGAAGACCACACAGTGACAAGTTCAAATGAATAGTCAAGAAATTTGGTAATAAGATAATCAGGAGGATTCAACAAAGGAACCTCTTATTTACTTCCAGAAACTTAGGTGTACAAATGAGCAGAAAAATGGTACAATGCAGATTTCTAGAAATGTAGCAAAAGCAACAATTCAGCACAAAATCACAGCAATACGGTATGGGATGAAAATGTTCCAGGGAACAAAATTTAGCAAGTTTCATTCAAAATGTTTCCTGTTTTACATGAGCATATATGGCAAATGTTTTCTTTAGAAAATCAACATTCAAGTTTCTAAATTGTCTCCAGTGTTTTCAGAAATGATTCAAGAATCACACAAGAGAATTTTAAAAGTGGGACAATGTTTTTATTTCCATATTTCAGAAAGTATATTCGGAAATTCTTTTAATTGTGGAATTAATCATGAAAAAAGGGAAAATTACATTTCCAGAGTCATTGAAGTTCAAACTCAGGTTTGGATTCATCAAGAAAATCACACAACGTTATTTAAGCCAAGGAACCAAAAGAGGAAAACAGCAACAAATCACTCAAGCCATATAGTGAAATCAGAGAGCAATTATAGAATTTCTATATCCTATACAAACACCGTTTCATCATAGACATCATCTGTCGAAAACACTCCAAAATTCAAGAGAAAATTCAAAGTAAAATTCAGAGAAACACACTAAATACTTCATCGTTTTTGATCGCTATTATCCCAAATCGAAGCATCAGAAAGCCATAAAGATTCGAGCATAGAAGAACAACTTCCAGAACAATATTCGATCGAGATTTGGGATTTTACAGAAAACCCTAACAATATTTGAAGCCGTCGCCTTTTTTTATCTCCTAGAAGAAAAGAGAAACAGGCTCAATGAATTGCAATTGTAAAGAAGCGGGTCGGGCTTTGCATTTTATTTAGAAAGGGGTTTTTCTAGTTTTAGTTTTCAATTGTATTTTTTATTTCTTTTGTAATCGTTGATCTATTTCTAGAGTCTGTAAAATCTAGACGGTTTTCTAGTTTTGTCTGTAAAACTAGGGGTTTACTAGTTTCGTCTGTAGAACTAGGGTTTACTAGCAATGGGTTTGTAGCTAGGAGAAATCTAATCTAGGGGATATAGATCAGTCTAGGGTTTTGAGCGTAGGATTAGAATAGGAGCGAAGGATTTGTGAGTTTACATGGTCTTGTAAGCCGGATCTATTCTATTACCTAGTAGAAACCTTAGGATTACATCAGTAGGTAGGGTTTTGTCGAAGTTGGGTATCTCTGTGTGTTACTAACTTTCTGCATTTTTATTTCTGTTGCATTCTATGAATTGATATTTTTTATATCTCGCTTGATTTTCAATAAACCCTATTCACCCCCTCTCCAGGGTTAATCTAGATCCTAAAATTGGTATCAAGGCAGGTATTTCTTTAACTCTAGAGTAATGGGTCATCCTAGTTGTCAATCTTCTGAGAGTTAGTCCAATCGTATTCCAACTATTTTTAATGGTACATATTTTTTAAATTGGAAATCAGAGGTGAAATCCTATTTAAGTCTGTTAATATTAAATGTTGGAATACTATTATTAAATGGTATGATATGGTCAATAAGAATGATATTGGATTTAATTCACGTGCTATTTCTTTATTCTTATATTGATGATGTACAATATAGCCATATCTCTTATTGTTTGACTACGTAGGAAATCTGGAGAACTCTAAATGCATTATATGGAAAATCTGACAATAGCTAAAAACCCAGAAAGTCAACTCAGTTTCAGATCTGTGCGTAACAGGAGTTACTGATGAAGAATCAGATGATGATAGCGATGGAGACTCAACGGACAATGAAATAAGAAAATTTTAATCTGAAGATCTAGTTCATTTTTGTACTGATTTAACCAAGTCTATTGAAAATCTGAAACTAAAAAATAAACTTCTAAAATCTGGAAATTCTGAATTGACCCGCAAAAATAATTTGCTGAAATTAAAATTTGAAAACTCCAATTGCAAAAAATGTTTTAACTTGAAAAATGATTTAGCTCATCTCAGTCAAAATCTTCAGAAACTTGAAAGTGAAATTATTGCTTTGAAACAAAATGCGGATGTGCTAACTTGTAAGAACCATGCATTGCAAAAGGGGTTGGATAATATTAATTCAAAATATAATTTTTTTTGAAAAGGAGAATTTGTTGAAAGAAGAATAAATTTTGAATGAACTTGAAAAAGAAATTGAAAATTTCAAGATTTTTGAAATTGAAAAAAAAAACAATTTAATTCTGAGATTTCTGAAAGTAAATCCAAAACTGAGAAGCTTCTAAACAAGAATGATTTTCTGAAATCAAAAATCCAAAATCTTGAGTTAAGTTTGAAGCGTTTTTCAACCAATGAAAAATATTTGAATATGCTATTGAAAAATCAGATTTCTTCTGGTAATGGTCTCGGTTTTGGGAAAACTAATGGTTTTGAAACTTGAAGTCTTGTGATTTTAAAAATTCCTCAAGCTGTTTTAAAGGGATTGTTTTGAAAATTTGAATTCTGAAATTTTCAAAGGATTTTTAAATCACAATCGAGTGAGAATTTATCTTATAACAAACCATTTAATCAATTTTTGATCCCAAAAGGAAATAAAACGGGCTTCATTAAATTCAAATAGATTTGGGTTCCTAAGAGTACAATAGTTAACTCTAATGGTCTGTTGTACAAACAAGTCTGGGTAGCAAAACACATGAATACAACTGTGAGTGGTCTTACTTCTTTTGTTAGACCATTCAATCTTCTAAACAGTTAGGTACCAGAGGAGGCTGAGGAACTACTATGCAAAAAGAGGTTTTAAATCAAGATGGTCTATATTTCTGTATCATTCACAGTTCCTTAGCCAGGATGCCGAGTTGAGAGATTCATTTGCTTACATCGAATTCAGGTATGATCTCTAAATGCTTCTTTTTTGTATATTCTTTGTTTCTATCTTTCTCTGTTTTTATTTTTGTCCCTCCTTCTATTTTTTTCTGATTTGATTCGTCACTGCAATTTTTTTCTTCTTCGGAGCTTCCTTAACTTCCAATCGCAGAATTCTTGACTTTCTGGAAATTTGCTTCATTTGAATAAAACTCTGATGTTTTAATCATTTCCAGATCTTGAATTTAAACTCGTAAATATCTGTAATTGTTTTGAAGTTTATTTTTTTGATTTATGAATTCCTAACAGTGTTGATGTATTCTTTTCATATCTTGATCAATGTCAATTTAAATTCCAAATTTTTTAAGATCTGAATATTTAATGAAATTCCACACACCTCTGTTGTTCTGAGTTTCTTCTAATTCACTTTGGAAAGGCTTGAAATATTATGCTCATGACAGCACACTACTAGTCTTTAGTTGTGATAATTTCATTGGTTTTCAGATTGGCTTGGATTTTCTGAGTTGTCTTGAATCACAATGTTACATCTTAAAATTCACTTTTTTCACGATCATTTTATTTGGAATTTGTTTCTTTGAAATCATCTGAAAATTCTTGATATTTTGAATCTCACACACTTCTTAGTTCTGAAATCATTAATCTTGTGTGACTGATTCATTATATCTCCAAACTTGACATTGATTCAAGTGATTTCAAATAAATTATTTCTTAATTTGGAATCATGAATTATCCCTCATGCCTGATGTAAATAATCTGAAAATTTCTCTTGTACTTGTCAGAAATAAGTGTGAAAATTCTTTGAAAATCCGGTTTTAAAGCTCACTGCTATTTCATGACCATTTGACTTGAATATTTGTTTGTTTAAAATCATTTGAAATTATTGATTTATTGAATCTCATACATATCTTAGATCTGAAATTTATAATTTGGTGTGATTGATTCAGTAAATTTTGAGATTTTCATATGCCTTCACATGATTTCAAATAAACGATATTTATATTCTTGGATCATGAATCATCTTTTATGACCGTCTTCTTGACAAGTCTTCTTTTAAACTGATTTTGTGCTGCTCTGATATTGATCTGAAAATGATGTTAAATAACTGCTTGTTTTTGACTGCTTCTCTAATAGATGGAATTAATTTGCTTGATTGATTAATCTTGTCTGCTTAGGATTTGTGATTAAAAATTTTGTTGTCTCAGATATCCTTGTTCGTCTCCAGTGTCATGTTAAAATCCTCTTTAAAAGAGACATCAAGTGGTATCAGTTTAGAAGTGCTGAACTTTTTCCTCGTTGTGTGTGTTTGTGTGTGTGTGTGTGTGTGTATATATATATATATATCTTCCCCTGTTGTCTTGTATAAATCTTTCTGTTTTGTCCTCTTGTAATTGATCTTCAATTTTAAAATTATTTATTGATTATTGGTTCAAAAATTGAAATCAATAACCAAATTGAATTGTATTTAGAATTCAACAAAATTATTATCAGGTTTTGAAATTGTGATGAATTGTGACTATAGTATATTTCACAACAAGAGAAAATATTTATTTAATTTTTCATGATGATTGAACAGTTATTATATTATCTTTGAATTGGCGATTATTTCACGACCATCTCCTTTACCTATCATCATTCTGTCATCTATCATGATTTTATAATAATGTGGAGAGTTTAATATTTTTCATCTTGAATAAACAGTGGAAATATTTGTGATGGAAATGTGACTGTATTACTATTCAGAATTAATGATAATTGAAAATTTTCAATGATCCCGGTACAGTTGAGCATTTTACATAATATGATTGATTTAGAAATTTATTTCACAAACCATTTCTGTACCTACCACATTTCTATCATCCATATTGGTTTTATATACCGAGGAATTTCTTTTTTTGGGCTGAAAATGATAAATATAATTAATATATAAGTGTTTCTCTAACCTCATTTAAAAATCCAAACTCTGGTCATGCTTGGTTAAGAGATTACTTATAATTTAAGTTGCGACAGACCTCATTTAAAAATCCAAGCTCTGATTATGCATGGTCAGTGTGCTCTTAAATAAAAAGAAAAGAAAAGGAAATAATGTGCTATAAATAGAAATTATTTTGTAATTCTTCTTGGTGTGTAAAATTAGCCTATCAATCCATTTTCTAAGTTGTGAAATGTGTTAATATCTTATGATGTATTATGATTTATTGATTGATAGCTATTAGGATTTGAGATTATTCGACTACATCACTTAAATTGAATTTATAATCATAGTGCAAATCCTTCACTGTTTTTGTGCCTCTTCTTTATAAATTTTTCTTTGGGAAATAATTGGAATTCATATTTTTTAAAACTCTCTCCATTTATATAAATTTCATCGTAAATCCGTCATTCTCTACATTGTGAAATATGCCACTTGTTCTCATATTATTATGATTTTTATTTGACTGATTGAGATTTGTGATGATCGTTCTTCCTCTTAAGTTGTAATTAGATTTTTAGCCATTTTTCATCTATTTTTTAATTTTTGAATCCTTTTGATGATAACAAAAGGGGGAGAATGGCTTGTGATTTTCATTTGTAAATGAATATTTTATAAATATTTTAATTTTGAAAATTCCAATTCAATTTTCATTTCTTTTCACTCATGCATAGTTATAGGGGGAGTTTGGTTGTAGGGGGAGCATACGAATAGGGGGAGTTCAATATTTACTGTCAAACACATTTATTATATTCAAAATCTTGAAATTTGTTTGTCATCATCAAAAGGGGGGAGATTATTGTATATAACGTTGTTGCATACGCAACTATATGATTTTGTTTGATGACAACAACCAAGTATACATTATTATAAATTTGTTTGTTAATTGTACCGTTTCATATATACATCACATACATGAATATATACTTATATTTAAATAGAATACGACTGTACATAAATTCAAATACAGTATTTTATTTAAATAGAATATTTTATTTCAAACATTCAGCCAATATAAATCTTGTAAATCCTCTATTTGTACACTCCACTAATATTTCATTTCATACACATTCTTTTTCACACTTCAGTTCCTCACTACAACACTATCACTCATTTGTACAATATTTCAGATTTACATTATTACATACACTTATATTCTTTTCACTGTTACTGTCTTCTGTCTTTACAGCATCCTTTAGTCAGTCTAGTCTCTAGACCTATCACATCAAACAGACACATAGTATACTACAACAAGAATAAAAACTGAATACATGAAAATACAAATTTATTTTTAATTTTTATTTGCCTCAAATTTTTGGTGTGTTTCTCATCATTTTTCATGACTTGATCTGTTTTATATATCCATCAATCTGTGTCTAGATAGCTTGTGATATTCACAGTGATACACTGTAAATACCACAAGGCAGACAGTAGGTATATATTACAGTGCAGGGACAGGAAAACTATTATGAATGGCTGCATATACACACGTGTATAAATATACACATGTGCACTGCCTCGCTAATCAAAGTGCATCTAAGGAGCAGCCACATGGACCAACTCAACTCAGTGCAACATTCAAATAGGCAAAGTGGTTGACTATTAGTAAGCCAAAGTGGTCGAGTACAAGCAATCACAATGCAAATGGGTCAAAACAGTTCAAGTATAAAAAAAATGACAAGTATACAGCAGTAGCATGGCCACAAGCAAAACTGGAATGGATACAGCTACAACATGGTGTGCACTGCATGATTAAGACAGAGTGAAGTACATATATACATGAAGCAAGGGACAACTTCAGTTTTTAAAGCATGGTGAAACATCATGTTCACAAGTGTACATCAATTCAAGGACTACTCAAACATGACGGTGCAGAATGGATACAGCATGGCATACAAGCATGTTCAAGTATATACATGAATGTGCAAGTACACAAGCAAACAAGGTCACAATAGTCAAGCAGTAATGGTGCACACATGTCATACAAGTGCAAAACTAAACAAGAAAGCAAGCAGCATGGTGTTACAAGTTTTAAACAAGTCAGTGAACAAGCATAGAGCAAGAAAACAGAGTCAACAATGCATGGATATACACAAGTCAGACTACACACAAGTGTCAAAGTGATTTGTGCAAAGCAAGCTCAATTGGTCAAGTAAAAAATCCAACATAGAAAACAATGGTGCATGGTCGAGACTGAAATACACAAGTGATGTACAACAACAAATTCAGGTATGAAGCATTAGTGGAAGACTACATATACAAGGACAAGAGTGCATCATGGTTGAACCCGTTTTACAACTACACAATGCAAATGATAGCTGGAATCTACACAACAATAAAGATATGACACCAAATAGTTTTTCAACATAGCCGAGTTCAAACTCATGTACTCAAGCAACAATAATGACACTCAGCATAACTGAAGTTCAAATTAAGGTAGTCACAAGGGAATGGTGAAGTGCAAAGATCAGGGGTTCACAGTATAGCCAAGATAGTGTCACAAACATTCAGTTTCAATTTTCATAAGGCATGTATACATGATTACTAGTATAAAAATGAGGAAGACCACACAGTGACAAGTTCAAATGAATAGTCAAGAAATTTGGCAATAAGAAAATCATGAGGATTCAACAAAGGAACCTCTTATTTGCTTCCAGAAACTTAGATGTACAAATGAGCAGAAAAATGGTACAATGCAGATTTCTAGAAATGTAGCAAAAGCAAAAATTCGGTACAAAATCACAACAACACAGTATGGGATGAAAATGTTCCAGGGAACAAAATTCGGCAAGTTTCAATCGAAATGTTTCCTATTTTACACGAGCATATATGGCAAATGTATTCTTCAGAAAATCAGCATTCAAGTTTCTAAATTGTCTCCAGTGTTTCCAGAAATGATTCAAGAATCACACAAGAGAATTTTAAAAGTGGGACAAAGTTTTTACTTCCATATTTCACAAAGTATATTTGACGATTCTTTTAATCATGGAATCAATCATGAAAAGGGGATAATTACATTTCCAGAGTCATTGAAGTTCAAAATTAGGTCTAGATTCATTAAGAAAATCACGCAACATTATTTAAGCTGAGGAACCAAAAGACGAAAGCAACACACAAATCAATCAAGCCATATAGTGAAATCAAAGAGCAATTATAGGATCTCTATATCCTATACAAACACTATTTCATCACAGATAAAATTCAGAAAAACTTTCTAAATACTTCATTGTTTTCGATCGTTGTTATCCGAAATCGAAGCATCAGAAAGCCATAAAGATTCGAGCATCAAAGAGCAACTTCCAAAAAAAAATCCGATCGAGATTTAGGATTTTACAAAAAACTCTAACAATATTTGAAGCCATCGTCATTTTTAATATCCCAGAAGAAAAGAGAAACGGGCTCAATGAATTGCAGAAAAGAAGTGTACCGGGATTTGCATTTTATTTAGAAAGATGTTTTTCTGGTTTTTGTTTTTGATTGTATTTTTTATTTCTTTTGTAATCGTTGATCAGTTTCTAGAGTCTGTAAAATCTAGGCGGTTTTCTAGTTTCTTCTATAAAACTAGGGGTTTACTAGTTTCATCTGTAAAACTAGGGTTTACTAGTTTCATCTGTAAAACTAGGGTTTACTAACTACAGGTTTGTAGCTAGGGGAAATCTGATTTAGGGGATATAGATCAATCTAGGGGTTTGAGCGTAGGATTAGAATAGGAGCGAGGGGTTCGCGAGTTTACATGGTCTTGTAAGTGGGATCTGTTCTATTACCTAGTAGAAACCTTAGGAATGCAGCAGTAGGCAGGGTTTTACCGAAGCTGGGTATCTCTGTGTGTTATTATCATTCTGCATTTTTATTTCTGCTGCATTCTATGAACCGATACTTTTTATATCTCGCTTGATTTTCAATAAACCTTATTCACCCTCCTCTAAGGTTAATCTAGATCCGACAACATATGCTTTAAGGCTAAGAATAATGATGTAAGTGATTTTACTTTTGATGAATTTGTAGAAATTACTACTAAAATCTTAGAGTCTCGGAAAATGTTTACGCGAAAGTTTAAACAAGCTAACGAAGATAAAAAAGGAATCAGAATTTGAGAGAGATCTTTTAAAAGATGAGAAAGAAATTTTAGAAAACGTAACTAGAAAATTAAAAGAATCTCTTTCAGTAGTAAATTCTCAGATATCTATGTTGAGTCAAGAAATCAAGACTCAAAAGAATAAAAACGATTTATTAGCTTCTGACAATCATTATTTAAATACTAAAGTTAAAATTATAGAATTGGAAAATTAAAATTAAGTTAAAAAGCATTTCTAAAAATGTTAACAACTTTAACAAAGGTAGAGAGAATTTATCTAAAATATTAGAAAATTCTCAACTAGTTTTTTGTAAAAAAAGGACTAAGATATGATAAAAAATTAAAATCAAGAAGGAAATCCAGTTCAAAAAATTCTAAACCGGAAACTAGTAATATTTCTACTAAGAAAAAATTCTTGGGAAATATTAGTATATGGATTCTGAAGATAAATAATGTTCTTTTTAGGAATAAATATATTAGAAACTTTTTAGATTTCGTTTATTATAATGATAATTACTTTTCAAAAAGGATCCTGAACCCTCTTGGGTTTGGCTTCCTAAGACTTAACCCTTAGGACCCTAGAGGAAGTGGGTACCAATGAAATTTTTAAATTATTTTTTGTAGGTCTCACTCAACAAAAACAAAGGAAAATGGATACTAGACAGCGGTTGCTCAAAACATAGACAGGTGACAAGGAGATGCTAACAAATATCATTCACTCAAAAGGAGGAACAGTCACGTTTGGAGATAATTCCAAAGGATATATCATTGGCAAAGGCGATGTGATAAATTACGGTATATCTAATTCACCTCTTATTTCGGATGTTTAATTGGTTAATAACTTAAAACACAATTTATTAAGTGTTAGTCAATTATGTGATAAAGGTTTTAAAGTATCATTTTCTGAAAATAAATGTAGTATATTTGATTCAAATAAAAATCTTATTTTTGAAGGAAATAGAGACAAAAATATTTATATCTTAATATGGCAGTTAATAACAATCCAAGTATGTGTTTATTAGCCAAAGACAATGATCCTTGGTTATGGCACAAATGATTTTTCTATATTAATTTTAAAACAATAAACAAGATATCTAAAAATGATCTTGTAAGAGGATTACCCAAAATAAAATTCAAAACTGAAAATTTGTGCGATGCTTGTCAATTTGGAATGTTAACCAAATCCTCTTTTAAATCTACTACACATGGATTATTCAGGCCAACTCAAGTTCAGTCCATAAATCATAGTAGATATGTGTTTGTAATTGTTGATGATTTTTCAAGATACACTTGGACTATGTTTTTAAAGAATAAAGGCGATACTTTTGATATCTTTAAGAATTTTTTCAAACAAATTCCAAATTCAACTGATTTAAAAATAAAGAACATACGAAGTGATCATGGAGGAGAATTTGAAAATGAGAAATTTGATCTATTTTGTCAAAAGAAAGGAATTTTTCATAATTTCTCTTTTCTTAGAACTCCACAACAAAATGGAGTTGCAGAACGTAAAAATAAAAAGTTACAAGAATGTGCAAGAACCTTATTAAATGGAAGTACACTGCAAAAGCATTTTTGGGCTAAAGCAATTGCGACAGCTTGTTATGTTTTGAATCGTGTTTCTATCCGACCTCTTACTAAAAACACTCCATACGAGCTTTTTACGGGTAGAAAACCAAATATATCTTATTTCAAAGTTTTTGGTTCAAAATGCTTTGTTTCAAATACAAAAGATCGGCTTGGAAAATTTGATTCAAAATCTGACAAAGGAATATTCCTAGGATATTCTGAGCGTAGCAAGGCTGATCATATTTTCAATAAGAGAACCGATAAAATCGAAGAATCACTTCATGTTTCATTTGATGAAAATGTTATTCAAAATTCATTTAACTCAGATATTATGAAAAATAATTCTTCACATGACGATGATACTGATATACAGAGAAGATGAAAACATTGTTCATGATAACATAGAGAATAATACTACAGAAACTCAAGTTAATATCAATAATCAAAATACTCCTGTTAGTGAAGTTAGATCTCCACCAAGAATATTACGAGACCATCCAACTCAAAATATTATTAGAGAAATAATTTCAAACGTAAGAACAAGAAGTCAGCTTAATTTAGTAAGTAATGTAGCCTTCTTATCAAATATCGAACCCAAAAATCCTAAAGAAGCATCTACAGATGAAAATTGGATAATTGCAATGCAAGAAGAATTAAATTAATTTGAATGTAGAATTATGGGAATTAGTTCCAAGACCGACTGATCAAACTGTTATTGGAACAAAATGGGTTTGCAAAAGTAGAGCAGATGAATTGGGTAATATCACTTGAAATAAAGCTTGACTTGTTGCACAAGGTTACAATCAAGAAGAAGGCATAGATTATGAAGAAACTTCTGCTCCAGTCGCACGACTAGAAGCAGTTCGAATCCTATTAGCATACGCTTGTCATCATAACTTTAAACTATATCAGATGGGTATTAAAAGCGCTTTCTTGAATGATTAAATTAAAGAACGAGTATATGTTGAACAACCTCCACTATTTGCTCATGAAAAATATCCTGATCATGTTTTCAAACTGAAAAAGGCATTATATGGCTTGAAACAAGCACCTCGTGGTTGGTATGAACATCTCAAAACTTATTTTTCAGATTCTGGATTTCAAATTGGAAAGGTTGATCAAACACTTTTTATAAAGAAGGATAATAAAGATATTCTAATAGTGCAAATATATGTAGATGACATTATCTTTGGATCAATGAATGATCAATTATGTCAAGAATTTTCAAAAATAATGACCAATGAATTTGAAATGTCATGCATGGCAGAATTATCTTACTTTCTGGGTTTGTAAATTAAGAAATTGTCAGATGGAATTTTCATTAATCAAGAAAAATATTGTGCTAATTTAGTAAAACGTTTTGGAATGGAAAACACATTAAGAAAACCTACACTAATGAGCACGACGACACACTTAGATAAAGATGAAAATGGTAAAAGTATCGATCAAAAGCTATATCGAAGTATGATAGGTTCACTTCTGTATTTAACTGCAAGTAGACCGGATATTATGATGAGTGTTTTCTTATGTGCTCATTTTCAAGCTAATTCAAAAGAATCACATTTGAGAGCAGTTAAACATATATTACGTTACCTTAGTTGTAATGTCCTAGTTTTTGGCCAGTCTTTGTTAATGATAAATATTGATTTAATGTGTAATTAAATCATAGAATATGTTTATTAAACAAACCAAAACAAGTATAAATATACATGTAGAGATATAAGTGTATGTATTCATTAAAAATGTACATATTTAGTTATATTGTAAAATCTTGGAAACATGATGAGTATGCAACATTAAAACAAAAATGTTAATATGAATACATATTGAAAAATATTGCAAGTAAAGCCTTAAGTATTCACATACAAAGGATAGCAAAGTTTACATTTGAAAAGAGGACATTCTATCACTCTAGAAATGTAATGGACCTTGAAACAAATAAAGTAAATATGCAGGAGAAACAAATGGGCCATTCAAATAAACATTCACATATGAAAAAAACACACACATAACATGTTGACAAAATGACTCAAATGAAAATATCAAAGGATGCATATCCAAACAAAAGAGAAGTAAAGTCAATAATCATTAATGAGATTTAACAAGTAATAGAATAGCTAAAGTAGGTTGTATCCATCACCTAAGAAGCCTCCATGCAACTTGCATATATAAAACGATTGTTTGCAAAATATCTAACCATTTTATATTGCAAAGAAAATCTGAGAAGATATGATCATTCGGCAAGCATTTAATGAAGTATGGTTTGGATATATTTTACTTCTAGAAGATAGAACATAGGACAAGAAAATAGAAAAATATCTTAGTTAAACTATTCATTTCTTCATGCATAAGTAGTAGAAGCTGTGACAAAGGAGTGAGGCTAAGGATACATTTACTATAACATGATTGAAGGAAGAAGATAAAGACAAGAAATAAGGAAATATCTCAATTTAACAAATCAATTCTTCATGCCTAAGCAGGTCATGTGGAGTAGTGAGTCTAATGCTATAGCTTAAAATGTAAGCAACAATGAAAAGAAATAATTGTTAAACAATTAAAGATTGGCTATAAATAGCACACAAAAACCTGCATTTCTCTTCACAACAAACCACTAAAGTTTGCACAAAACATTTAAGTTCTTCCAACAGGAATTTGGAAACATTCAGGTGAGTAAACTCAACTTTTGATCTCTGATAAATCTTTCCTTTGATTGTTATGGATAGATTACTTGCAATTAAGCTTGAATGCATATATGGGATACACTATATAAAAACCATGTATGTTGATCTGCTAAAAAGGGAAACACTTAAATTTGTTTGAATTTGTCATATGGTAAGTTGATTGAGGAAAACTTTGTTTCAATATACCCATGTATGTTACATACTGTATTACAGTATGTGTTTTGCTGATGATCGTTAGGGTGGATCTTGAATTACTCTAGACTCTTGAATCCTGTGGACATTTTTGTTATAACAAAAATCAAACCCACTGAGTAATCCTGGTTCACAAATACAACAGCCGTTAATGTCTATTTACCCAAGACTGTTAATGTCTATTTACCAAAAGTTGTTAATGTTTATTTACCCAAACAGTAGTGTTTATTTACCCAAAACAGTAGTGTGTATTTACACAAAATTGTGTATATATGTGAGCAAAACCCTCTGTTCCTTTTCAAATTGTATTGTGGATTAGTATATAGGATAGTATAAACCTTTATGTATGTTTGAATGTATGATCAAAATTCTATTTCCATATTAAGACCAAAATAAAGTATACTGAATAAGGCACAAAGTCTGAAAACAGTATGAACACATGTTTTGTTTATCATTTTAACCACCATCAAACAACCAAAAATCGATAACTTCAGTATTAGATCATTCGAGAATTCGACTTCAACATAGGAGTGTTTAGGATTAAGTATAGTTCGTTTAAAACTTTAGTTGACCCTGAAATAATATATATATTTACACACACACACATAGAGATATATACAACACAGAAAGAAGGGGTTTAGAAAACTCCAAAGATTTCAATCATGTTGAAATCTAAATTCAGATATATGGTTGATTTTGTAATCGAAAACCTTGATTTTTAAAACAAGAATTAGAATTTTAAATGATCTATATCAAGAGTTAATAATTATTTATAAGTTTGAGTAAATAATTAAATTCTCACGATTGGGCCAGTAAAATTGAAAACTCTTTTCACGGGAGGTGCTTCGGGGTTAGGTGAAGGTATAGATGGAGTGACGGAAATTCTGGTGGTCGAGATTGGCCGAAGATGTGGATTTTAGGTTTTAGCTCATGTTTTGGAAGAGGGTTTTTTTTAACTGGTTCATACGGATCCCTTATTTGATCGAGATCAGTGGAAATGGGCTGGGAGGAGCACAGGGATGTGGGGTCCACTTCGGAGGTGGTTGGAGGTTGACTGGTGAAGTAGGGTGGCCATGCGAGAAGTTTTCTCCGATCAATATAAAATGCAAGTTTGGGCTGGCATGGTGAAAATCGACACAGGTGGCGGCTAGGGTTTTGGATGGTGGGGTCAGTCTCTGGTGGGGGTGTGGCGTTTGTGTGGGTGGTGGCAGGAGCGAGATGGTCATGGGTGTGGTTATGCACGTACACCGTACAGTGCACTGTGTTTGAAAATCCCAGAAGCTAGAAAACAGGAGAAGAGGAAAGTGGTAGTTTGGGCTAGGTGAAGGAATCATGGTCGTGGCATCAGTTTGGAGGAAAAATCACAATGGTAGGAAGTGGTACTTTGCATCGGTACTTTGGCATTTCAAGAATTTGGTACTTTGGCATTTCAAGAATCTTGTACTTTGGCAATTAAAAATACCTGGTACTTTGGGCTGAGGGCAAAATCATGGAGCGACATTTGATTTTGGAGTGAAAACATGAATGCCAGGGACTTGGTACTTTAGGGGGTGGTAGTACCAGGTGGCATTTTGGTACTTTAACTGGAGCGTGGTGTCTTGAAGAGGATTCAACATGCGCAACGCGGCGGTTTGAAAAGTGGCACTTGCGAAATTGGTACTTTGGCCAAACCGCAACCAAAGGAGATTCTGAACGAAGTTTTTAACTAAAATTTATTTTAATTAAAATAGAAAATAAATAAAAATAAAGAATAAATAAATAAATAAATAAATAAATTGAGAATTTTTATTTATATATCGTGGCAAGTGGAAGGAAGGAAGTAGCAGGAAGATCAGAAACAGAAGTTCGACTGTAGAAGTTGATGAATTTGAAATTGGAAATATAAAGACAATAATTAAATTAAATTATAAATTTAATTTATTTATGATTAATTAAAAATGAGAAAATAATTTACAGGAATAATAGAGGTATTAAACAACGTTTAAACAAAGTTGTCAAACAAAGAAAATACCGTGTGCGACGCACACGCTTTATCTGTTCATTTCCAAATGATGATCAAAACTGAATAAAATACTACGTGCGACGCACACACTTTAACTGTTCGTTTATAAAAGATAAATAAATTATCTAGATATGAACAATGTAAACCAATACTGTTTGTTAGATAATAAAGAATGTGTAAACTGAATTATAATCATGATAGGCCAATAATTATTTATCGACTATAGACGACAACACGTACATCGTTTGGAAGAGTCCGAAATAAATATTCCACCTCGATCCAAATTATACGACGCGTGTCAGAGAATATTGAAGATGGAGATAGGCAAGGACTATTTTTAAATAGTACCTTCGGTCTGTTCAATCCCAGGACAAAGCAGAATGGACGAGTGTCTGACAACGTATATCAGTCAGATTCTACACATCGAATTTACGTAATGTTGGTTGCGGAGAAATTCGTTTCTCTTAGCTATATTACCCACAATATATTTGGGTAATCGAATGAGTGTTTCTGACGGATATGACGATGTGGCATTCAAAGTAATTGAAGAAATAATCTGTCAGAAGGATAAACGTGACTTCAAACATCACAACCAGGAAATGACAAAAAACCGGGCTAAGCAGCATGGCTAGTTGGGTCATACCCAAGCAGGATGTATTATCACCATCTGGAGTAATTGCTTTTGTTTTCTCATCTCTTTTTCACTTCTGCAGCATTCGGTAGCGGTTGCTGATCCCACCCTTGGAGGTGGTAATATATACTTTACACTCAGGCTAAATGAGTGGACGGTCACGTGAGGCCGGGTTGCAAGACGTTCTTGTTGAACCCCAGTGTATCGTCTCTAGAGTACACTGATCGACAGGTGCTCCCCTACCTTGTCTGTTGGAATCCAATCTCCAATAAACGCTCTGTGGTTTTAGATTTTATACTATATACACGAACGTGAGATGCAAGCGTTTCACTAGATGATTATTTATTTGATAAAAAATATCGTAATATCAAATGTTTTGATATAAAATATTTGGGTCATTATCCATATATTAGTTATGGATTGGTCTAAAGATTTCTAAAGTAAATGAATCTGTCCAAATGGAAAACCCTATTCCTTATTCCTTGCTTATAATCTATTTAACTGTGTTTACTAACACCAGTCCTTGTTGCTTGTGCGCTTGGTACGCATGATAGGGGGTTCTCGCTTCGCGGTTTGGTGGAAAACGGGAGACTCTTACCCCTACATGTCCCGTAATTGTGGGTTGGTCGAGTCGAGAGGCTGGTCGTAAAACAAGGTGTTGGGGTACCTCTGTAAGCCACAGTGGGAGGTTAGCCCACTGCCCTCGGGCCACTACAGTTGGTATCAGAGCTATTGGTTGAGTAGTAACCTTAGCTCTATGGCGTAACTCAGTAGAGATAGGGTTAGTAACACCCTAGATTGAGTTTGGATAAGTGTTGAGAGAGCGTATTATAAAAATTTAAACTATAAAATAAATTGTATACTTAGTATAAGACAACTAGAGTATCGACTTAGGTCATCGTTAAATAAAACTTCCAATTAAGTCTGATTATCAAGCTGTTATAATCAGATAGTTGAAAATGAGTAGGACCACCACAACAACCAATGGAAGGAGTTAAATAAATCAAGGTCGTCCTCAGGATAAGTTAAATAATATTGAATTAGATTTAGAGAAATATCCAGTGAATAAAATTGGTATTTCTTAGACTTGAATTGTTAGTTGGATATAGACCCATGTGAGTTAAGTAAGCTGGTTTTGTAATGAAATCAGAATTTTGGGATTTTAGGAATAGTTAACTAAATTAAAATTAAATAAGAAGTCTACCTGGAAAGTATGGTAGATAATTATGGATGTGTTTGACTTTAGTTAAAACTAAAATCACGCGTGACTCTTTAATTTCGGGGACGAAATTCTTTTAAGGGGGGTAGACTGTAATGTCCCGGTTTTTGGCCAGTCTTTGTTAATGATAAATATTGATTTAATGTGTAATCAAATCATAGAATATGTTTATTAAACAAACCAAAACAAGTATAACTATACATGTAGAAATATAAGTGTATGTATTCACTTAAATGTACATATCTAGTTATATTGTAAAATCTTGGAAACACGATGAGTATGCAACATTAAAACAAAAATGTTAATATGAATACATATTGAAAAATATTGCAAGTAAAGCCTTAAGTATTCACATACAAAGGATAACAAAGTTTACATTTGAAAAGAGGACATTCTATCACTCTAGAAATGTAATGGACCTTGAAACAAATAAAGTAAATATGCAGGAGAAACAAATGGGCCATTCAAATAAACATTTACATATGAAAGAAACATACACATAACATGTTGACAAAATGACTCAAATGAAAATATTAAGGGATGCATATCCAAACAAAAGAGAAGAAAAGTCAATAATCATTAATAAGATTTAACAAGTAACAGAATAGCTAAAGTAGGTTGTATCCATTACCTAAGAAGCCTCCATGCAGCTTGCATATAAAAAACGATTGTTTGCAAAATATCTAACCATTTTATATTGCAAAGAAAATCTGAGGAGATATGATCATTCGGCAAGCATTTAATGAAGTATGGTTTGGATATATTTTTCTTCTAGAAGATAGAACATAGGACAAGAAAATAGAAAAATATCTTAGTTAAACTATTCATTTCTTCATGCATAAGTAGTAGAAGCTATGACAAAGGAGTGAGGCTAAGGATACATTTACCATAACAAGATTGAAGGAAGAAGATAAAGACAAGAAATAAGGAAATATCTCAATTTAACAAATCAATTCTTCATGCCTAAGCACGTCATATAGAGTAGTGAGTCTAATGCTATAGTTTAAAATGTAAGCAACAATGAAAAGAAAGAATTGTTAAACAATTAAAGATTGGCTATAAATAGCACACAAAAACCTGCATTTCTCTTCACAACAAACCACTAAATTTTACACAAAACATTTAAGTTCTTACAGTAGGAATTTGGAAACATTCAGGTGAGTAAACTCAACTTTTGATCTCTGATAAATCTTTCCTTTGATTGTTATGGATAGTTTACTTGTAATTAAGCTTGAATGCATGTATGGGATACACTATATAAAAACCCTGTATGTTGATCTGCTAAAAAGGGAAACACTTAAATTAGTTTGAATTTGTCATATGGTAAGTTGGTTAAGGAAAACTCTATTTTAATATACCCCTGTATGTTACATACTGTATTACAGTATGCGTTTTGCTGATGATCGTTAGGGTGGATCTTGAATTACTCTAGACTCTTGAATCCTATGGACATTTTTGTTATAATAAAAATCAAACCCCCTAAGTAATCCTAGTTCACAAATACAACAGCTGTTAATGTCTATTTACCCAAGACTGTTAATGTCTATTTACAAAAAGCTGTTAATGTTTATTTACCCAAACAGTAGTGTTTATTTACCCAAAACAGTAGTGTGTATTTACCCAAAACCGTGTATATATGTGAGCAAAACCCTCTGTTCCTTTTCAAATTGTATTGTGGATTAGTATATAGGATAGTATAAACCTTTATATATGTTTGAATATATGATCAAAATTCTGTTTCCATATTAAGACCAGAATAAAGTATACTGAATAAGGCACAAAATATGAAAATTGTATGAACACATGTTCTGTTTATCATTTTAACCACCTTCAAACAACCAAAAATCCATAACTTCAGTATTAGGTCATTCGAGAATTCGACTTCAACATAGGAGTGTTTAGGATTAAGTATAGTTTGTTTAAAACTTTAGTTGACCCTGGAATAATATATATATATATATATATATATATGCAAGGACTTTTTTTAAATAGTACCTTCAGTCTGTTCAATCCCAAGAGAAAGCAGAATGGACGAGTGTCTAACAACGTATATCAGTCAGATTCTACACATCGAATTTACATAATGTTGGTTGTGGAGAAATTTGTTTCTCTTAGCTATATTACCCGCAATATATTTGGGTAATCGAATGAGTGTTTCTGACGGATATGACGATGTGGCATTCAAAGTAATTGAAGAAATAATCTGTCAGAAGGATAAACGTGACTTCAAACATCACAACCAGGAAATGACAAAAAACCGGGCTAAGCAGCATGGCTAGTTGGGTCATACCCAAGCAGGTTGTATTATCACCATCTGGAGTAATTGCTTTTGTTTTCTCATCTCTTTTTCACTGCTGCAGCATTCGGTAGCGGTTGCTAATCCCACCCTTGGAGGTGGTAATATATACTTTACACTCAAGCTAAATGAGTGGACGGTCATGTGAGGCCGGGTTGCAAGATGTTCTTGTTGAACCCCAGTGTATCGTCTCTAGAGTACACTGATCGACAGGTGCTCCCCTACCTTGTCTGTTGGAATCCTATCTCCAATAAGCGTTCTGCGGTTTTAGATTTTATATTATATATGTGAACGTGAGATGCAAGCGTTTCACTAGATGATTATTTATTTGATAAAAACTATTGTAATATCAAATGTTTTGATATAAAATATTTGGGTCATTATGCATATATTAGTTATGGATTGGTCTAAATGGAAAACCCTATTCCTTATTCCCTTTTTTACAATCTATTTAACTGTGTTTACATACACAGCCCCCTGACTGACCCAGAGTTTATTTTCTGTGTTTCCTAAACTCTTGGGTACTCATAATATTTATTATGAGCAGACAAGTAATTCAGGTAGGCAAGTGGAAACCTATGAAGTTCAAGTTCAAGACCAGTCTAGTAACATATCCATATCTATGTATCCAGTTTGAATATCTGTATTATCCTAATCATGATGTATACTTATGTTGTTGTACTATAGTAATGTGTTATGATGGTGTACTATGATGTATCAGACCCTATTATGTAATATATCAAGTATTTTGTGAAATTCCGCTGTGAGATTCTGATGTTTTCTTATTCTTCTATTTTATTAGTTCTATCTTTTCTATCTCATCTTCTAAATTCTTTCTTTAATGACACGACTTTCAAGGCATCGAAAATCGGCGCCGTTACATTAGTAATACTAAATATTTTGGACTCTTCTATCCGAACGACTGTTCCTTTGAATTAGTTTCATATAGTGATGCTGATTTTGGAGGATCACGGACGGATCGTAAGTGTACAAGTGGAACATGTCACTTTATCGGTAAATCACTTATATCTTGGTTCAGCAAGAAACAAAATTGTGTTTCACTGTCAACATGCGAAGCTGGATACATATCTGCTGCACTAGCCTGTGCTCAAGTAATATATATGCAGCAAACAATAAAAGATTTCAACGTAAATTTGTCTAATTCCACAATTTATTGTAACAATACAAGCGCAATAAATTTATCTAAGAACCCGGTAAACCATTCTAGAACTGAACACATTGATATCAGAAATCATTTTTTTGAGAGATGATATTGGAAAACAAATAATTAATTTAGAGTTTGTAAACTCAGAAAATCAATTTGTTGATATCTCTATTAAACCTCTTTTAGAGAACTCTTTCATAAGACCTCGACAAGAACTAGGAATTGTATCTTTCAAAGATCTCTATAATGCTATTCGATTACTTTATGCTTATTTTGTTTAAATACATTTTAATCAATGACAAAAGGGGATAAATATTTCTATCCTATAATTATAAGTATTCTATGCACTTAATAATGAATTTATTTATTAAGAATATATGTGCTAACATTTTGTTGCAGGAGTCAAAACGATAAGATTATAACTTTATCGAACTAACAAAATGTTGCAGAAATTCAGGGGGAGAAAATCAGATATGTTGTCATCAATCAAAAAGGGAGAGAATGTTGAAAAGAAGATTTTGATTAATGCCTACAAAATAAGTTACAATAGAAATCATGTCATGGAGATAAGGTTATACACACACACACACATTTAGTCGTGTTAGAATTATGTTAAAATATATCCTCAAATATAACATGAATATTCAAAACAAAGTGTGTGTGTGTATATATATATATATATAAGGTTTTAAAATGCCAGAAATGTACAACTCAGCTCTGCCAGTCAGCTGGTAGAAAAATGACCAGTCGACTGGTCAGTGAGTATTTGTACATAACGGTTTGTTTTGAAAAGTTTTTATCCAAACGATTTAAAGCATAATTCAACCTGTCAACTAACGATTTTTAACCAGTCGACTGGTTGGAAACAGAAACCTTTTTTATGAAGAGTCACCTTCTTTAATGAGGAGATTTCTCTTCAATGATCAATGGAAATGGACACAACTTTTTACAAAAACTCTTCACGAAGGAATGCTACTTTTCTACTATTATATAAACACTTCAAACGTGTTTTCCAAACCACCGATTTTTACCGATTATCATTTTATTATCTCTACTTTTTGAAATTACACTTCTATATTCTTTGCAATATAAAGCTCTCCCAAATTTAAGTTACTTGTTGAATCCTTGATAACATTTCTCATATCTTGATTTGACAAGCAACTAGCTTCCTTCGAATCTTCGCTTTCAATTCAAATACTTGAGGATAAGATTAAAGGAAGGGTGTACTTAAACCGTTGACTATCCGTGTTGATTCAAGAACACAAAGCAGAAGTCAAAACACTTGTAATTTTTGAAGTCTTGTATAGTTGCTCAGGCGAGAGGCATCCTGGTTGGGGCACGGGTGTACTGACCTACTCCTCCGGGTTAAGAGAGGGCGTGATAGTGAGTTCCGAAGAGGAGCTTCGAGACTGGACGTAGGACGGGAAGTCCGAACCAGTATAAAATTCCTGGTGTCACTTTACTTTTCTTATTGCTTTTATCTACTTGTGATATATCATATTAGTTCTTGTCTATTTGCATAACTACAATATTTTAGCTAGTTAGTATATCATCTACATTTCCGCTATATCCATATAGATCATGCTTAAGTCATACACATTGACTTTTCATTCTCTCCCCAAACAAAACATGTCTATATTTGTAAATATTTTTAAAATAAGGCTAAACTTGTTAAAATTTCTATAAACAAGGTTAACATGTAAATTTTCCTTATTTTATTTGTTGCCTACTTGACTTCGTGAAAATTGAAAGCTCCATCACATCAAATAGCAACCGACCCATTTTCAAACCCGAAACCATAAGCCCGTGCCTCTACCTCGGCCCACCCTGCTCAAATCGATCTCGCCACCGAACCCGACCGAGGCCAGTGCAACCTCCTTCCGACTACATCTTGGAATAGCATCCGATCCACTTCAAACCTACTACAAACCCAAGTCGTTAATGTTGTTGAGTTTTTTCATTATGGGTTTTCTCCTTCTTGTTTACATAAAAGAAGAAAAAAGGAGTATCATGTGTTTCTCTTGCGTATATGGGTGCGTGAGATTTGTTGTGTTTATTTGGCTGTGTGGTGTTTGTGTGATTTTATTTTTATTGTGTTGGGTTTGTGCGTGAATGGGTGTGTGCGTGTGAGTGATTGTTGTGTGATGTTGTGTGCGTGAGTATGTATTTGACTTTGTGTTCTTTTTTTTTGTATGGTGTGTGTATTGTGTGTTTCGTGTGTGTACATATATAATTCTTGTGTATGGTGAATGAGTGATTTCTTCCTATGTGATTATATATTATGTATAGTTTTTGGTGTGTATGTTGATTTTAAAAAAAATGTAAGGATTTTTCTATGTATAAGTTTTACTGCAAGTATATATATCTAATATTTTTGTAAAATATTGCTGTGTTGAGTTGAGTTTAAAACCATTTCGAATACCCAATAACCGTATTCATCCGCCAAGATGTTCCCCTCCTCTTATAAAAACAAACCATTGAGTGGTTATCGTGATTGATTCAATTCTGAGTCGTGTTTTGATATCGTAGGATTCATTCTACATCCATTCATCTGCTATCTCCATTCTGTGCAACAAAAGGTGAGTTTATCTCACACCTGACTTACATTGTTTCATCGATTTTAAATTCAACATAAATGAAATGTTGTGAAATGTATAGGACTGCTAGTAGAAATTGTTTTGTTTGATATGTGTACACATTTCGTACATGACATGACAATATATATGACACATAGGTGCACATATGATATATGATTCACGATGTGACTAATTTTATGTGATGATTTATTTATGTTGTTGATTTCAATAGTTTTAGGAAAATCTGTATGGTTTGAAATGATACATACCCGAACGAACATTAGATTAGGGAAAAATCGTTATGGGTTGAAATGGTAGACTTGCACGATTTTTACTGAATTTGGGATTACAAGTTGAAATGATATATACCCATAAATTTGTAAATTGCGGATTGAAATGATAAATATCCATATCACTTGACCATAGGGTAGAAAATTATATACAGACACCGTTGGTCGTGCTTTCAAAGTAAAGTGATTCGGAGATTTGATTTTAAACAACAACAAAATATTCTGTATATATAATTTTTAAATTTAAAGAATTTAAAACCTATTTTTTTAAAATTTTAAATTATATGTTTTAAAAGGAATTTTATGAGTAAATATAGATTTAAATTTATATTTTGGATTTTACTTATAATTTTATTTATCTTAAAATCACATAATTTAATAAGATAATAATATATGCATTTTTATACTTTAATTTAATATATTAAAATAAATAATTTTTGAAATCCTATTTGTAAATTATTATAAACTTATACATGTATATAAATCTATTTTTTTTCCTTTTTTCGTAATTTAATTCTAATATATTTTATGAACTTTATTTATAAACTTAAAGATAGATAAGTTGAGATTTCATGATTTAAATTTAAGGTTTAAAGATTTAAATTTAAATATTGACCTTTGATTAAACGTAAGAACTCATATGAGATATAAATTTGTATTATTTTAAAATACGAACTCTTATAAGAAACGAACTTGAATTGCATAAATTGATTTCCAATTTGACTTTCTAAATTTATGGAAATGAATTAGAAATTATAATTGATATGAAAATAAATTCGATTATAAAGTGAATGAATGTGAATTTGAATATATAAATTGATATTGTATGGACTTGATTATACAAATCGATTTGATATGAAATAAGGAACTTTATGAACCAAATTTGTGAGAATGATTTTTAATGATTTGATTTTACAAGTAGTGATTTTGAACTGTACACCTTGAAATTATAAAATATGTTATGAACTGTTGAACTGAAATATTAAATTTGATTTGAATTATAGAAATTAAATTTGAACCAAACGTTATAGTTTATGAATCGACTTAAATGAATTCTTATAAAGGAAAAACTGTATTATATGAATTGTTTGAACTTGAATTTTTACAAATATAAATCAAACTAAAATATTCTCGAAGTTAAATATTTTAGCATCGATTTAAATGGTAATTGAGACCTTTAAGATATGATTTTTATAAGTCAATTTTGTAATGAAAGTCGTTATGTGAAAATTTTCGGAAATTAAACAAAACCGAAGTTAAATATTATAGTATCGGTTTATACTATGTTTTAAGATCTTTACGAAATGATTTTCTAAAGCGATTTGATTAAAGCGATTTAAGTGAGTAGTTTTCAAAAATAAATATAATTGAAGGTAGAAATTTAATTTTGATTTCAAATTGGAACCTGAGATTTGTATAAAATGATTTATAAAATAATGACCATAGTGTGAAAAATGAAAATGGTTGGTTGTTAAGGAGAAAAAGATCGACTATTGTCATACTCTCTACCAATACTGAAAACTACTTTAAAAAATGTGCATATGGTGGAGAATTCAGAATGAATTAGGATGATCTGGAGGCAATTACTGGATTTGAAGAAGGAGAATGATGATTGATAGCCTTGACCTTTGGGTCATAATTGAAATGACTTAAACAGGAGCCATACCTAGGGCAATGTGAGTTAGCTACTCTTAGCAGTCATGTTTCTTCGATACCATATATTATTTTGTTATTGATTTGGCGCCTTTGAATTTGGGAGTATTGTCTGAGGTAGGCGGTAGTCGTGGCAATGCGTTACCACCAGCCTGGGTCCGCAATCCGGTAGAATCCTACTGATTGGTATTGCCTCGATGGCTTGTCATATTTATCCTGATCGAGCCTCTTACAATTTTTATTAACATTGCCATATCACGATGCATCCCTATCCACTGATGTACTGGTGGGTTATATGCAAAATGTACGACAACGGTATAAACAGTGTAAGGGTAATAACGGTAATCATGCTTACACAGTTTTGATATTTCACTTTACTGAATAAACACTATTATAATAGCGCATTATATTATATGATATCTAGTTTGATGGATCCTTATAGGATGGTGATCCCGAACATCATTTAAGGTACTGATGCATTTCGTGACATTTCATTTGAGTTGATTTACCTCCATGAGAATTTTAGTCCTAATCCGAGTTGTTTTGTTTGCATTATTGGTCGGGTCAGATCGAGTATTACAGCTTTCAGATTCACTCTTGGATTTTGAAGCATATATTGGGTTTTTTTCTCATCTTGTATCTACTTATTGATCAGTTGTTCGAATCATTCAGTAGTTCTTGTCATTTTATTTTAGAAAGTTATCATTTATTTATGTACCAGATATTGTTGCATTAGACTTTCGATGTATTGTTTATGTAAACTCTGTTGTAAAAATTTATTTAGTACCTTCATGAACTACTATTGTATTATTTATTTTCCACTGTATGATATTATATTGCTCTGTGTTTGTGTCTATGTCTGTGATCTGTGATCTGTGATTCTTTGATTTATTCTATTTACCTCAGAAGCGAATAGCAATCTGTCGTTTTGAACAGTTCGAGCTAGTTTAATTACCGGTTTGAAGTGGACAAAAGGGAAGGATGCTACAGTTGGTATCAGAGCTTTGGTTTATCAAAGCTTTAGCTTACGGTTTAAAAACTCATTAGAGATAGGGTAGTGATATCCTAGAATGAGTAGAATCAATCGCGGAGTGGTTCTTGAGAGAGAGTATTTTGAAAAGTATAAATGGTTTGAAAAATGGATTTAAAGTATTTTAATACAAATTTTTTTTTTTTGATTTATATTTTCTAAGTATTTATTTCTCTTGAAATATGCTTCCTTGATAGGTCTATCTTTAATTTGGATTCCCTAAATTTAGATCTTGATCCTATCCCAAATCTATCTTACGGAAATCTATAGTAGATTGTTTCCTGAATTTTAAATATTCTCTTAAGGGTTCTTATCGTGGTCTTCGTCCTTTGCAACTCATGTTGGTGTGGTTGTTTCGATATTTGGCTCTTAGCTCTGATTTTGACTTGTTTTGACCCAACTTGATCGATAATGAAAAGCAATCTTATATATATTCATGTTAAGTACTAACCTAAGCATAGTGTATTAATAAGTTGGAAAAGAATAAATATATATGATGATGTGAATTATTAATATTGGTTATGATTCTTAAATTGACATTTTGAAATGGTAACTTAAAATTAATGGATGTTAATACAATATTTTGTTTTGAAATATTATGTGATTTACATTGCAACCTTAGGATTGATTATATTTATTAAGGGTTGAAGTTGAATTTTAAGAAATAATTGAGTAGGGCGAGAGATACAATTTTTCCCTACTTAAAATTTTAATAAATAAATGATTTGAAATATATTATTTATAATATATGATTGGGAAGTTTGGTATATAGCCTCCTTAAATACAAAAAAGATGTTTTGAGTACTTACTTGATGTTAAAGTTGGCCTCTCGAATACTTAGTGATCCGGGTATATGTGTGATGGCCCGCCCCGCACGAGCCGACATTTCAATGAAAGTGCATTGTGCCAATGTCTAACCAGCATGGGACGGCCGCCAAAGAAAGAAAAGGAAGGGTATTTGAACTAACAAGGAACCTGTAGAATGTCTCACAACGCATGGAATAAAATATAATAATAACATACTTTGACATAAAACAGGCGAGACAGTACATAAGCTGAAAACTAAACATCATAGCAGCGGAAAATACAAATATAGCTTATGTTCCACATCATTAATATTACAACTTTAAAACTATCTCTAAAGCAGAAGAAAGGAAAGGTACACTACTAATGCCCAAAGTAGTGACCAGCAGCGACACAGGGAGAATACATGTAGATAGTACGTAGGAGCCTCCTGCTCATCTCCGGTACAGCTACTCGTGCACAACCAGCTAACATGTCTCTAATCTGCCCGTTTAAGAGCACCCAAAGTAATAAGAAGAGACATAAATCTCTGGGTCAGACAAAAGTCTGGTATGAGCGATAAGCAGCAAAATAGAATAATAACAGGTATACTAAACCATACCTGAACCTGCAACCAAAGAGTTAGCACAACATACCGTACAATACTCTAAGGTTCCACTAACATATGGTGTAAAGAATACGGGGGTGTGCATGACATAGTCATGGCAAACAATCAATCATAGCAACCATCCTTACATCTCTCACTCAGTGCGTAAAGCATACGATATCCACCACTTTGATCACTAGACCCATCGACGTAGTGACGGAGTCCGACTTGTACAACTATTGCTACCAACAAGCTTGCCACATGGAGTCATGACTCAATCCTTACAAATGACCCCACCTCATTGGTCCATAGTGAATAGTCCTACCTAGGCCACTGTGGCCCTGAATCCGTCCATATACCCCATACTCCATAGTGATCCAAAGTTATAGACATCAATAACCCCTTAGTACACATCCCGCAGCAAAGCCCAATCATGAAGTTAACTCATTGGTTCCCAACTGGATCCTGAGTTCTACTTCCTATTAGGACTACCTTTGCATCTCGGTTTTGGTCTTCATCTGGATTGGTTCGGATATGTGTAGTGCCTCAATCGCATCAGTTCGGTTCAGTGCATGTAGTCCACGTTTGGGTTTGGTTCATGGAGTTCCTCGTGCGGCTCGGTTCGGAGGAGGCAGTGGTACACAATGCTTATTCCGCCTTGGTTCGGTTCGGTGGTTGCTTCCTGGTTCGATTCGGTGGCTCTCTTTCTCAAGATGTCGGTTCAGTTTGATGCAAATCCATGGTTCGTGATTCCTTCCTTCGAAATACTCCGATCTGATCCCACTCTCCTTCATTAGCCTGATCCAATCCCAATCCAACTATAGTGGCCTTCCTTTTTGCCATGCTTTATCTTGTGCCAAATTCCAGTTCGGTTCGGTACTCTCTTGCCCGGTCCGTTATCCGATTCGAGCCCCTTCAACCGATCCGATCCGAAACCCTACACAATTTTCCTGCAACTTTTCCAGCGACTGTTTTACGCCATACGACGGCATTTTCGACCGCTCTGACTTTTCTAATCAATCACAAAGCATACCGTACAGTCATAGCAATATAGAGAACTAACCATAAACACCAAAACAACAATTTGGTAGGTTAAAACGGATCAAACATAGCCAAGACCCCATATTTTCCCTTAAGCGTGTTTAAATAAAACTAATGATAGGATTAATAAAACTTAACCAAATTTTCTATCAAAGGCCTAAAATAATATTTCAAAATCTATAAACATTTTTCTAGAATTTAATCATGTTTAGATTCGCTAATTAACACTAATTACCCTTAATTAACCATAATTAGTGAGGAACTAAGCAAATCACTCACCTTAGCCACAAAAAAAACCAAATCTGAAACTATCCTCTGTTTGGCGTTGTTCCCAAGGCTATACAGCATTCCTGATCTTGATTTGGTGCTATTTCTCCTTAATTTGGTGAAGATTAGGCTAATACTTGATTAGAAAGTGATTAGAGGTGATTGTAGATGTTAGAGGCCATTACTAGGGTTCCAAGAATGAAAGTGGCGACTGAAAAAGTGTCTAAAGAAATGTTTTCTAACCCTAATCAGCCCCTATATACCCCTAATCCCGAAATTCCCCAATGGGCCTAGCTATTAACTATCCAATTAAGCCCGGTTAAGTAGTTTTTCACCTTCTAAATCTTACTTCAGCCATATCTCCCAAACGGTAAGTCCGTCTTTCACATATGACCACTCTATGGAAAGGTAAACCATCATCTGGACCTAATGGAAGTGGTTTCACGTCAAAACTCCTTTCCAATCAAAAGTTATGGTCGAAACAAGAACAGCTAGGGGCAAAATGGTCATTTAAAAATCGGCAAAAATCATGAACATGGGAAATGACCCCAATAGTCGTCTCCCAAAGTTACATGACCATTTGACTTCGCATGAGAAAGAAATAAATATTCTATGATCCTCTAATACTTAGAATGCGGGTCGTTACATTCTTCCCCACTTAAGGAATTTCGCCCCAAATATCCCTTAACTAAGAAACAGACAAAGGATCCCGCATGCCTATCGACCATTCACAACAATCAAACATGCATAACAAACAACCAAGCCTATCCTTGCAAGCGGAAAACTAAATCGCAATTAGAATCTTACCAGGAAAGAGTTCTGGATACGTCTTCCTAATGTTCTCCTCTGTCTCCCAAGTACAGTCTTCCTCATCATCACCCAACTGAACTTTGACTAGTCTCACCGCTTTCCTTCGAAGCTGCTTCGTATCATTCCCAACAATACGCATAGGCCTGCGGTTCCCAACCGCCTCGGGTTCAAGCTCGATATCGTCCAACTGATCTGGTGAAATAGCCACGCTAGGGTCGTGCACAAACTTCCTTAACTGGAAAACATGAAATACGTTATGAACTCCTGCCATCTTGTCTAGTAATTCAACTTTATATGCCAAATTCCCAATTTGGTCGAGAACTGAGAATGGACCAGCAAATCATGGTGTTAACTTGCCTCTCCTACCAAATCATATCACGCTCTTTAACGGAGAAATCTGGACAAACACCAAGTCGCCAATGGAGAACTTTAAATCTCTTCTCCTCTTATCGGCATAACTCTTTTGTCTATCTTGAGAAACCTTCATTCGTTGTTGGATAACCTTAATCTTACCTGAAGTTTCTCTTATCGCGTCTGGTCCAAGCACAAACTTCTCACCGGTTTCTAACCAACATGATGGTGAGTCGCACGGTCTTCCATAGCCATACCAATACTGGATTGATAACTATTATTATATGCAAACTCTACTAGATGCAAATGGTCATCCCATGATCCACCAAAATCTAATATGCAAGCTCTCAAGAGATCTTCTAATACTCGATTCACCCTTTCTGTCTGACCGTCTGTTTGAGGATGATACGCGGTACTGAGATGTAATTCTGATCCTAACGCCTCTTGTAAACTCTTCCAAAACCCACTAGTAAACAACGGATCTCAGTCACTCATAATGCTTTTAGGTACTCCATGAAATCTCACTACCCATTTCATATATAGCTCAACTAACTTAACTGTCGTTCTATTTGACCTGACGGGTATAAATCTTGCACTCTTGGTCAATCGGTCCACAATCACCCAAATGCTATTGTGGCCCGGTCTAGTCCTTGGTAACCCATCAATGAAATCCATCGAGACTTGTTCCCATTTCCATTCTGGAACTTCTAATGGTTGCAACAAACCACTAGGCTTCTTTTGCTCAGCTTTAACTAGCTGGCAATTCATGCATTTGGATATAAACTTCCCAACGTCTCTTTTCATCCCTTCCCAGTAGTAGGTCTGCTTCATGTCTCGATACATCTTGTTACCACTGGGGTGTATAGTCAGTTTTGAGTGATGAAATTCTCTAAGCACTTTGTCTCTCAATCCATTGACATTGGGTACACTAGTCTTCCATTTTTTCTAAGCCATCCATCTTGATCAAGCCCGTACTCGTTCATCTCCTCGTCGATACCCGTCTCTAACTTGGAGATGACTTCCAATAAGATAGGATCACTCTTCTGACTGGTACCAATCCGCTCAATCAAAATGGGTCTGACCGTCAAACTTGCTGACATTTCTAGATCCAATTCGCACTTTGGTCTGAAATCATACCCATCGATGTACTCCAGTTGCTTCCACTCAAGAAACATAGCCCCTAAACTGGCATGTCTTCTACTCAATGCATCAGCTACCGCATTTCCCTTTCCTGGTGTGTATGCAATATCGAAATCGCAGGAAGCCAAGAATTCTAACAATCTTTGTTGTCGGAGATTTAGATCCTTCTAAGAGAAAAGGTATTTTAACGATTTATGATCGGTAAACAACTCGAATCTTTCTCCCAAGAGATAATGTCTCCACATCTTCAATGCGAACATGATCGCTGCCAATTCCAAATCATGGGTAGGATATCTTTTCTCATGCGGTTTCTGTTGCCGACTAGCATAAGCTACAACCCTACCTCCTTGCATCGATACAGCACCTAGTCCGGTACCACAGGCATTTGTGTATACCGTCATTTCTTCATTCCCTTTAGGGATGACTAACACTGGTGCACATGTCAACTTATCCTTTTGACTCTTAAATGCATTCTCACACTTTTCATCCCAGACGAAAGCTTGATTCTTCTTGGTCAACTGAGTCAACGGTGCTGCTATCTTGGAGAAGTCTTGGATGAACTTTCGATAATACCCAGCTAATCCCAAGAAACTTCTTACGTCTGTTGCATTCTTGGGCATAGACCAATCCTGTACCGTAGCCACCTTCGCAGGATCCACGGAATACCATTCGTTGAAACAACATGGCCCAAGAATCTCACCTCCCTCCTCTAGAAGTGACACTTAGAAAACTTTGCTTTCAATTGGTGTTTTCTCAGCACCTCCATCACTATCCTCAAGTGTTCCTTGTGTTCTTCCTATGTCCTCGAATAAATAAGTATATCGTCCACAAACACAAGAATAAACTTATTCAACTAATCTCTGAATAGCCTATTCATAAGATCCACAAAATATTCTGGTGCATTGGTTAACCCGAATGGCATGATCAACCACTCATAAAATCCAGACGGCGTCCGAAATGACGTTTTAGCTATACTTTCAGCTTCCACTCTAAGCTGATGAAAACCTAACGCGAGATCCAACTGGGGGAACAATCTCGCGTCACTCAACTGATCAAACAAATCATCTATCCGCGGTAGAGGATACTTATTCTTCCTCGTCACCTTATTCAATTCGCGGTAGTCTACACACAATCGAAGGGAACCATCTGCCTTGGTAGCAAACAAAACTGGCGCTCCACACTTAGAAACACTTCTTCTGATAAATCCCTTCTTCAAAAGATCGCTTACTTGCACCCTGAGCTCTCGTTGCTCCCTTGGCGCCATACGACGAAGTGGCATCACTATAGGTCTGGCGTCTTTCACTAAATCAATATGGAACTCAATCTCCCGGTGTGGTGGAAGTCCGGTCACTTCCTTGAAGACGTCCGGATACTGGCCAACCACGGGCACATCTGACAACTCATCATGCGGGATGTTGAGGGAATTTAGAAAACTAGCCATTACCCCATCACTAGGTAGACCACCAAACACTACCCTTCGTCCATCATCCACTCTAACTGTCACCAAAAAGACCTCACAGTCTACCACCACCCCGTATCTTTGGAGCCAATCGACTCCCAAAATAATGTCAAACCCAGTAAAGCCCAAAACAAAGCAATCACAGACAAACATGCATCCATGACTCGATAAGACCACATTACGACAAATCATACTAAGACTAGTTGAACCACCAATCGGGTTCGTCATTGCTAAAGGTCTATCGACTATCTCGGGTTCCAATCCCAACCTATCTACCAGGTCACTAGACATGAAGGAACGGGAAGCTCCGATATCAAACAATACTCAAACAGGAACATCATAAACAGAAAGCATACCTTGAATGACGACAATGTTTCCTTTCTCCGCCGCAGTTGGGGCATTTGACGAAGAAGGAACCACATTGATAGCATATGCTTTCACAATCTGCTTTTCCTTAGAGGGTTGCGGACACTTATCCTTGTGATGTCCCGCTTGGCCACAGTTGAAGCACTTCCTATCCGCCGGCTTGGCCCGACATTCTTTAGCATAGTGGCCCTTCTTACCATAGCCGAAGCACTCAACATCTTTCTTATTCTTTTTCTTCTGGCCATCCTTGGTCTGATTCTGTTTTCTCTTATTCTGAGAACCATTCTTGCCTCTACCGCTTGCTTGCGGCTTTGGCTCCTCTGCAGATGCAACCTCAGTTTTCGACTTAGGGTATAGACTTTCTAATCTCAAAGCTTTCCCCACAATCGATTCAAACGTCTCATCGATGTGGTTAATAAGCCTTTCCCCCAAGTACTGATCCAAACCAGTTATGAACTTCTCGTTCTTCTTCTCAGGAGTGTCGATAAGAGATAATCCATACTTCGATAAAGTATCGAACTCTGCGAGACTTCCCTACCATTCTGCTTAAGCTCCAGAAATTTTCTAAACAACTCTGATTTCTGGGCAGCTGGGATGAATCTATCACTAAATCAGGCCTTAAACTGATCCCATGTAACTTGATCATCTGAAATAGCTGCCTTAATAGCATTCCACCAATTCATTGCCCGTCCATGCATCTGACGGGATGCTAACTTCCTCTTCATCGCATCCTTGATACCCAAGTCTTCGAAGATGCGCTCACAGCTATCCAACCAATCCTGAACTTTTGTAGCCGATTCCGTTCCGTGGAGCGGCTTTCCACCAAGACTATTGTAATCCTTGCAATGCTTGGCGAAATCGGCTCTAGGCGCCTACACCGCTGCACCACCACCATTAGCAACATTGGGAACTGCCCTCTGGACGTCCCTAAGCATCTCTCTCATGAAGTCAGTGAACATAGTCCTCATGTCAGGAGCATTCTCATTATTGGCTCCTCTACCAGCACCCCTAGTATATCGGCTCATCGTACAATCTGTAAAGAGAAACGATTAACCATCCTCTTTGTGGTGTCAGTGCAGTGCGACTTCATCCTTAGCTATACTAATAGTATATATATACATAGCTCTTCGAAACCAAAACAATCACAAATACGCGCTCTCATATACGTATTACGTCCCCCTGGTGTCTTTCCCTAGGTTAACTACGCAACCTAGAGCTCTGATACCAAGTGTGACGGCCCGCCACGCACCAGCCGACATTTCAATGAAAGTGCGATGTGCCAATGTCTAACCAGCATGGGACGGTCGCCAAAGAAAGGAAAGGAAGGGTATTTGAACTAACAAGGAACATGTAGAATGTCTCACAATGCATGGAATAAAATATAATAATAACATATTTTGACATAAAACAAGCGAGACGGTACATAAGCTGAAAACTAAACATCATAGCAGCGGAAAATCCAAATACAACTTATGTTCCACATCATCATTATTACAACTTTAAAACTGTCTCTAAAGCAAAAGAAAGGAAAGGTACACTACTAATGCCCAAAGTAGTGACCAGCAGCGACACAGGGAGAATACATGTAGATAACACGTAGGAGCCTCCTGCTCATCTCCGGTACAGCTACTCGTGCACAACCAGCTAACATGTCTCTAGTCTGCCCGTTTAAGGGCACCCAGAGTAATAAGAAGAGTCATGAAACTCTGGGTTAGTTAAAAGTCTGGTATGAGCGATAAGCAGCAAAACAGAATAATAACAGGTATACTAAACCATACCTGAACCTGGACCTGCAACCAAAGAGTAAGCACAACATACCATACAATACTCTATGGTTCCACTAACATATGGTGTAAAGAATTTGGGGGTGGGGGTGTGCATGATATAGTGATGGCAAACAATCAATCATAGCAACCATCCTCACATCTCTCACTCAGTGCGCAAAAGCATACGATATCCACCACTTTGATCACTAGACCCATCGAGGTAGTGACGGAGTCCGATTTGTACAACTATTGCTACCACCAAGCTTGCCCCATGGAGTCATGACTCAATCCTTACGAATGACCCCACCTCATTGGTCCATAGCAAATAGTCCTACCTAGGCCACTGTGGCCCTAAATCCATCCACATACCCCATACTCCATAGTGTTCCAAAGTTATAGACATCGATAACCCCTTAGCACACGTCCCGCAGCAAAGCCCAACTCACAAAGTTAATTCATCGGTTCCCAAATGGATTCTGAGTTCTACTTCCTATTTGGACTACCTTTGCATCTTGGTTTTGGTCTTCATCTGGATCGGTTCGGATATGTGTAGTGCCTCAATCGCATCAGTTCGGTTCGGTGCCCGTAGTCCACGTCTGGGTTTGGTTCATGGAGTTCCTCGTGCGGCTCGGTTCGGAGGAGGCAGTGGTACACAGTGCTTATTCCTCCTTGGTTCGGTTCAGTGGTTTCTTCCTGGTTCGGTTCGGTGGCTCTCTTTCTCCAGATATCAGTTCGGTTTGATGCAAATCCATGGTTCGTGATTCCTTCCTTCGAAATACTCCAATCCGATCCCACTCTCCTTCATTAGCCCGATCTGATCCCAATCCAATTATAGTGGCCTTCGTTTTTGCCATGCTTTATCTTGTGCCAAATTCTAGTTCAGTTCAGTACTCTCTTGCCCGGTCCGCTATCCGACCCGAGTGCCTTCAACCGATCCAATCCGAAACCCTGCACAATTTTCCTGTGACTTTTCCAGCGACTGTTTTACGCCATACGACGGCGTTTTCGACCACTCGAACTTTTCTAATCAATAACAAAGCATACTATATAGTCATAGCAACATAGAGAACTAACCATAAACACCAAAACAACAATTTGGTAGGTTAAAACGGATCAAACATAGCCAAGACCCCATATTTTCTCATAAGCGTGTTTAAGCAAAACTAGTGATATGATTAATAAAACTTAACCAAATTAACCAAATTTTCTATCAGAGGCCTAAAACAATATTTCGAAATTTATAAACATTTTTCCAGAATTTAATCATGTTTAGATTCGCTAATTAACACTAATTACCCTTAATTAACCATAATTAGTGAGGAACTATGCAAATCACTCACCTTAGCCACAAACAAAATACCAAATCTGAAACTATTTCTCCTTAATTTAGTTTGGTGCTATTTCTCCTTAATTTGGTGAAGATTAGGCATTAGAAAGTGATTAGAGGTGATTCTAGATGTTGGAGGCCATTACTAGGGTTCCAAGAATGAAAGTGTCAGCTGAAAAAGTGTCTAAAGAAATGTTTTCTAACCCTGATCGGCCCCTATATACCCCCAAATTCCGAAATTTCCCAACGGGCCTAGCTATTAACTACCCAATTAAGCTCGGTTAAGTAGTTTTTCACCTTCTAAATATTAATTCAACCATATCCCCCAAACGGTAAGTCTGCTTTTCACATATGACCACTCTACGGAAAGGTAAACCATCATCCGGACCTAATGGAAGTGGTTTTAGGTCAAAACTCCTTTCCAATCAAAAGTTATGGCCAAAACAATATCAGCTAGGGGCAAAATGGTCATTTAAAAATCGGCAAAAATCATGAACGTGGGAAATGACCCCAATAGTCGTCTCCCAAAGTTACATGACCACATGTCTTCGCATGTGAAAGTAATAAATATTCTACGATCCTCTGATGCGTAGAATGTGGGTCGTTACAATACGTCTGATCAACGTATGCATTAAATCCTATATGTACTAGATAGATATAGAGAGCCACACTCTAGTCGCTTGAAAATGATTCTAGCGATGACTGCAGCATCATCGATATCTTGTTTCAAGTTTCAAAGTGGGATAGATATATATTGCCAATCGAGACGTCAAGTGAATACTTACAACTATTATGAAATGTTTGAAAATATTTTAAACTTTAATTTAAATATATATTTCAGAATATAAATATATAAGAAAGATGATAAATGTAAACCATTTGGTTTAAAATTTTATTAAATTATTTAATTACTATTTCTCTGCCTCGTTTGTTTTTGGGGACGGAAGGTTTTTGAGTGGTAGAGAGTGTAAGGACCCGCTATTTTTAACGATTTAGATTAAAAAATTTATTCTGAAAATTGAATTATTTCTCGTAATGGGAATTTGTAATTTCGAATACGTTCAGTGAGACATAGAAGCTGTGAAAATTTCATCGTAAAAATTGAATGTTTGCCAATCGCGCAATTTTTAGTGCAAATTCGTGCATAGCAGTTCAAATTTTAGCGACTATAAAATCTCTTCGAAACCTGTTCGAAAAATCATGAAAAATATTCTATTCGTTATCACGAATCCAATGGTCCAATCCATTTTGCGAAAATCGGAAGTTTCGAGCTTCATAAAAATAATTTCCGGTATGAAATTCGCGCTAACAAAAATCTTTCTGAAACCAAAATGTTCCAACATGAAAAGTTTTCCTTCCTCGTTCTATTCTTTAATCTGCATTTCGTTTCACAAAAATCAGACAATTTGAGCTCCATTTAATTTTTTTTCCCATGCAAATTTCTCGTTTAAAGGGGTCCGTAACGCATTTGTGAATGAAACATCATGGTACTGCAAACTGTATACCATTGTGTCCGTCTTGTCGCGCTGATTACTGTAGTACGTTTGTCAGTTTCAATGCTCAATTCACGAAGAAATTACGAAAGGGCTTTCTTAGTTCATTTTTGAAACAAAGCCATTTGTGTTGATCAACGTGTCGCCATACCGGTTCAACATATTTTTCTAGCCGTTCTGGATCTGCAAACTAGTCCGTAACGTTTGTATAGCGCTTAAAAAGACAATAATTCTAATAGGCACTTATGTTTATGTTACAAAAGCCATGCACGTATGCTATTTAGGCCCTTATGTAAAAAAAATGCATCAGTTCATTAGTCCACTTGACTTCTAACTATCCGCATTTCCAGCTAAGATCATTCCAAGGTAACTATCCATTTTATCTAAATGCCTCTTACTTTCTATGCATCAAAACGTCTTAACAAAAAAATGGAAATGTGCATGCATTACTTGCAGCATGCCATCAAATTAAAGTGCCTAATTTTCGTGCATTGTATTTCATTGCAACTTTTATGTATCTTTCTTTTACAATCTTTTACCCTTTCAAGTTCCAACCTTTCATCCTTTTATATCCCAAGCCTTTGTTTTCTTCTGCCTACATTTCTTCTTCCTTAATATATATAAACCTACTACATCCTGTTATTTTGCAAAACCCATACTTTTCTATATTTCTAATGCCTACTTTATTTTATTTATTTCCTACTTGACTTCCTGAAAAACAGAAGCTCCGTCACATCCAATAGCAGCCGACCCATTTTCAAACCCAAAACCATGACCCAACAACCCTGCGCCTCTGCCTCGACCCGCCCTGCTCGGACCAATCTCGCCATCGAACCCGACCGAGACCAGTTCAACCTCACTCCAACTACATCTTAGACCAGCGTCTGTACCACCTCCAACCTGCTGCAAACCTGTAGAGTTTACTGTGTTTTGTAGTAGTTTGGTTATTAGCTATTTTGTATTAATTTTTGTATGTACAACCTTTTATTGTTTTAGGGTTTGTTGGCTGGGCTAGACTATTGAAGCCCAGTGTTCATATAAATACTTTGTACCCTGTACTCGTTAGCTGGGCTTTCTGGAAATAAAGTTTTGATTTACCGAAGTTTTACTTTTCATGGTATCAGAGCCACGATTTTTTCAGATCTAGATCAACTTTCTTCTTCTCTGATTTTCTTCTTCCCTAATTTCCTTTCTTCTTTTCTTCCACTAAAATGGTGAACAATAGTTCATAACCGACTCAATCAGAGGCTCCTATTCAAAATAATCAATCGATCAATTTCAATGATTCATATTACCTCTCAAATTCAGATCATCTAGGTATGCAGCTTGGAAATCGCGTATTATCAGGTTCACATTATCTAAACTGGCGTCGAACAGTTAAAATTGCTTCAATTGCGAGAAACAAGTTATAATTTGTTGATGGTACTCTTCCCATGCCCTCGATTGAGTCACCTGATTATCAGAAATGAACTAGGAACGATTATATGGTTAAAGAAAGTTTTGTCATAGAGTTTCATGTTTGTGGATTCTTCATCTCAGTTGTGGAAAGAATTGGCAGAGAGATTCGGTCAGACCACAGCCCAAGATTATTTGAATTGCATCAGAGTTTGACTTCTACATATCAAAACAAACTTAGTACTGTTGAATACTATAAGAAATTAAAGACGATATGGGATTAACTGCAGATTCTTGATGGCTTTCCAGAATGCGCATGTGGTGTTTTAAGAAATTGTTCTTGTTGAATTCGTAGAAAGATACTTGAGAATGATCAACGAAATAAATTGATGCAACTATTATCTGGTGTTACAAAAGAGTATGATCAAGTTACGACAAATATTTTGAGTACTGATCCACTTCCTACTAATAACAAAGGCTATTATATTTTACATCAAGTCGAACACTAGAATAAGCTTGGAGCGAAAATTCTAATCAGCCTGAGACAAATGCTTTTAATGCATGAAGTATAATCCCAAGTCGAATTTGCAGAATATGAAAAGAGATATTAGAAGACAGAAGAGTGAGCTTTATTGTGAACACTCCAAGAAAAAGTGACATTCGATTGAGCAATGTTTTAAACTCGTTGGTTATCCTGACTGGTGGAATAAAGACGCAGTTGCAAAGATAAGACAAGTTTCAAAAAATGACAACATTGCTCAAGTTTATGCTGATATAGGAATACTTGGAAGTAAACCAGAGTCAGCTGATGTTGCCATGAATTTATTTCTTGCCGAAGATGAGCAGTTTAATCCTATCATGTTTTTGCGCTTTACAATCAAGTTATGAAGATGGTTCATGAATCCAGCTCTAGTTCTCGTTTGAGGGCACTTGCATCTTCAATTAATCATGCAGGTAAAATTTCTTCAAACACTGAAGAGAATTTTAATAAGTATTCTAATCAAAAATACTGGATAATTGATGCTGGAGCCACTGATCATATGACATCTAATATAACACTTTTTGCTTCATTAAGAAAAGTTAAAATCCCTATAAAAGTTAATCTGCCTGATGGATCAATAATTCTTGTTCATTATATTGGATCTGTTAATTTAAAACAAAATTTGAAGTTACAAAATGTTTTGTATATTCCTACATTCAACAATAATCTTCTATCAGTAGGCTAGCTTCTTGATCAAAAGAGAATTACTGCAAAATTCAAAAAATTCTTCTAGCTATTTTTAGGACCTTGAATCAAATGAAATTCAAGCTGTTGGATCAAGAATCTCTGGTCTATACAGATTATCTTTTTCATCATTTTGATATACAGCAGTTTCAAATTTTCATTCAGTATTTGACAATAATTGTTTTTTCTTGTTTCCATAAACCATTCTATAACATCATGTAATAATCTTAGTATTGATACTCTTCATGCTAGGTTAGGTCATCCTTGTGTTAACAAAATGAAATGTATTCAAAATCTTATATCTGTATGAATGCTTAAGGATTCTTCTTATGAAGCATGTGTATTAGGAAAACATCATAAATTTCCTTATTCTCATTCTGATTCTTATGCTGAGCCCTCATTTGAATTGGTTAACATTGATTTATGGGGAAAATATCATAGACCTTCTCTTTGTGGTGAAACTTATTTTTTAACTATTCTTGATGATCATACTGGAAATACTTGGACATGTTTACTTCACTCTAAAGTTCAAATAGTCTTTGTTATTAATGCTTTTATTGAATATGTCTTAACTCATTTTGAGAAAAAGCTCAAAGTGGTGTAATCTGATAATGGGACAAAGTTCATTCAAGATTCTTGTAGAAAGTTATTTTGTGGCGACCCGAACTTCCCCATGAAGGAAAGAACGAATTTCTATGAGAACAGGACGAATCAGAACACAACAGAAGAACATTTCATTGCTTATTACAACAATTACATCATCATACAAGAGCATACAGAGTATGAATAAATATTACACATCATAAAATATCAAAGACAACAATACATTACATAGCAGCGGAAAAATAATACAATACACAACTGAAAGAGATACACAGATATAGAGCTTTCCGAATATCGTTCCAGCTGTAAACCAGGATCCTGTGAATATAAATCTGCAAAACCAAAACTACTAGCTGCTCATGTGGAAAATAGGGGCACACAGAGTTTAGGTTAAAAAAATAAATTCTAGGGCAGTCATGTGACTAGTGTGAGAACTAAAACAATTATTTAAAACTTTACTTTAAAAGAGAGTAATTCAAGGGACCAAGCCGTATAACACAGAACGGGTTTCCTCCCAAGAATACTAGTGCATATAATAAACAACGTAATGCTTTTTGTAAAAATGAAGCTATTATAAGACTCAGGTCCCATCACACAATGCAACGCAAGCCGGAGGATAGAGTTTACCCTTATAATAGCCAAACATGCTTGTTACGTTTAAAACAAATCATTTTGATACTACTATAGTATAAAGTGTATGAAAACAACTTCAAATATAAATGTATCAATCATAGACGGCATAGTGCCCCATCCCACTATGTCGCCATACTAGGCTCTACAAATAAAACTGAATGTCACATATTGGAAATTGGATTTCCGCCATGAGTCAAGGCCAGGGATGGCTCCTCACTGCTTCGAGACACTCTAGCAAATGCCTCGGGACTACACACTCTGGGTAACCCCCAGAATTGGTTGGGCCAGTCCTCCGTTACGTTTGAGAATTAGTTATTCCTGAACACTCGTTTCGCGGTCCTATCGGACCTATCCATCAGCTCCGAAGAGACCAATATAACTGAGGCACCTCGCAATCCAACAACCACATAGGTAAAAATAATATAAATGTCAGGGCATGTAAAACGCTGACACCACCCATAGCTAGAAAGAAACGTCATGTTCTCCCAATGGTCCGATCCCTTTTTTAACTCATATCGAGGTGTGAGGCTCGCGAATTAACGCCATACACAAAGCTATGCTGTATTAAAGCCATGCTTTGATCATCAACCACAAGACTCTGGTTTTCAACAGAAGCCTTGATCATTTGCATCTCAGCGTGCCACACTGGCAATTCATGCCATGCGACTGATATCTATCGATATAGAATCTCTGAGCTCGTACGTCTCAGAGATGGGCATTAAGCAAGAGAATAAATTCTCCACCGCCAAACAGATATATATTTAATAGAAATCAATCAACACATAATAAAATCCAATGTCAGACAAACAATCCATTTACAAGTCCGTTCTGGGTCTGAACGAAACCGGGGCACCTTATTCCTCGTCCCATATGTCCAATACAGGAGAGAGGTCCTCGCATATCCATCGATCTCCAAGTACGTCTAGACAATCACTACTTATTACCTCATCTTGGGTGTGCAACCCAATCAAGACATCAGTAATCATCCAAATGATGTGAAGACCTCCGGTCTTCAACCACCGTCTTCATCGTCGACATATCGTTGAATCAGTTATTCAGAATGGGTATAAACCCGGCCTTTCTAAATAACTCGTGTATATTATAAACAAGTGCTATAAAAACACAACATATGCCTCATTCCAATTCTGAATATTCTTTTATTCAAATATTCATATACTTTGGGAAAGGTTCCTATTAATTTTATCAAAGATAAATTCTTTAAAAAAATTCTTTAATTTTCCTTTGGATGTCAATTCAAACCATGTTAAGGTTTTCCAAACTAGTCGGGATTAGCGAGCCACACCAAAGTAATCATTTATTTAATTTCCCAATCCCAACCTATTCATCCCATGGAGCAAAACTGGTAATACTCCATATCTAACACCACGGTCTTATTGGTAAAATTAATTACCATTTCCCATTTAAATCTAATTAAAGATTTAACTATCGCTAGGAGCAAAACTGGCAATACTCCATTCTTGTTCATTTCCCAAATTTGATAATTTAAATTATCAATTCACATTTCAATCTAATTTAAGATTCATTAAAACTCCACTTAGTTTCAATCTTCCCAAAAATCAATATTAATGATTATTCAACTGTGGATACACAAACATGTCACATCGACAATCAATATATAACCTCTAAGCTCGTACGTCTCAGAGAAGGGTGTTAAGCAAGAGAATAAATTCTCCGCCACCAAACAGATATATATTTAGCAGAGATCAACCATACAGTTCGAAATACAATGATAGACACGTAATCCTGCCTTTAACTGGGTTAAATAACTAATTTCATTTAAAACATAGTTCACAGTAAAACCAAATCACGTTCCATTCCATCAGCCTCTAGCCGTAAATTAGCAAGTGAACAATTCCCTAAGTATTAACCCCGAAGGCCAAAACCAACATCAGATCAATACCCAGGAAACCATTCAATTTAACTAATCTCCAGTTAGTTTCTAATTTTCTTAACTCCATTGGGTTTAAGAACAGTATTATTAAAGATACCATTCATGACAAACCCAAATCACATTCCATTAATTATGGAATCTTCACGGAAGAACAAATCAATATATAATCGATATCAATTTCTGTATCCGACCAATAATATAAATGGAATTTCAGCAACGCCTTTTAAATTCCATATGTGTTTACAGTCTTCCTGCATAGAATTTCATTTAGATTATCAAATCGAATTCCATTCAATTCCAATTTAATATATATTAAATTGGAAAACTTTACTTTGGAAAATTCCTGTTAAATCTTAATAAAAAGATTTATAAATTCCAAATCACATTTCACTATAAATCGGGTTAAAGAACGAATGTCGTTAAAAACATAGTTCATAATAAACCCAATTCACATTCCATCAGTCTCTAACCGTAAATTAGCAAGTGAACAATTCCCTATGTATTAATCCCGAAGGCCGAAACCAACATCAGATCAATACCCAGGAAACCATTCAACTTAGCTAATCTCTAGTCAGTTTCTAATTTTCTTAACTCCATTGGGTTTAAGAACAGTATTATTGAAGATACCATTCACGAAAACCCAAAATCTAATTTGATATTAAATATAAGGCTTTGAATAAAAAAAATATCGGCTTATATTCAATATCAAATTCTGAAATCAACAAATATCATATTGGAATAATGATATATATACATATCTTCCAAATTCCACCACAATATCCGTATAATCACGGAATCCAATATCAAAATATTCCGAAGGTAATTTCGATTCGGTTGCATTCCAATTCATATATTGGAAATTCTGGTTATTTCTAAAACCATTTCAAATCCAATTTATTTATTTAAAAATATTGGATTATAATTATAGTTCAAAACAAAATCAATTCGATAAAAATATATTTTCTCTTTTCAAATATGGAATTTTTCATTCCAATTCTTTCCAAATCATTTATTATGATTTTTCACAAATTATTAATATTTTTAATAATTTTATCAAGGCCCGTACAATCGATTTCCATAAACGGTCGTCGAACTGCACTTACAGCGATCTTTTCCAAATTTAATTTGTACATAATTCCAAATCCAACCGTTAGATTTCAAATCTCTCATATTCTTTATAAAGCTTGTAATAACCCGGAAAATCCGAACCAATTTAAAATTTTCATTTTGGCAATTTTGATGAATTTTGAATATTTAAAATGGTTTATTTTAAATAATAACGACGAGAAATTTATTTTGAATAGAATTAGAACGTATATATTTATATAGATCATCATTAGAATATAAATATTTATTTTAAAATATAAAAGGAATTGAAAATGGTGCGGTAGTTTGAAAATTCGATTTCAAATTTCAAATGAATGTACAGGATTCAAAATAAACCAGATTTTGATGAAACCAAAAATATTAGAATCTATTTGAAAATATCTTTCCAACGAACCTGAAAAATTGAAATTTCATAGCGGGAATAAAAAGTTATGCCCAGTTGAAATTTCAGAATAGGCGCTATGGAATTTTGGCCCTTAAAAATTGCCATTTTGCAAACGACCTCCGTTTTCGATGAAACCACTTTTTTGGATCTGGGATGTTAAGTTATTGCTAGATTCCAAAATTCATAATTTTTGGGATTAATATGTGAGCGTGGCAAAAGAAAACGTGTTTTGACAGTTACAGTCAATTTGGATCGACCAAAAAATGGCCATTTTTCAAACGGTCTCCAAATTTGACGAAATTAGTTTTGTTAGAACCGTATCGTCAATACAAAGCTAGAAAATATTTTTCAGGAATTTTTAGAGTCCGTATGTGGCCTCGGTAAATTGAATGTGCGTTCAAATTCAATATACTGATTTTGACGGAAACTGGTCGAAACAGCCGAACTGGCTTACGAAACATATCCCATTGTGTTTGGAATGGGGGTAATTAGTTATGGACAACAGTCGGTGGGTTTTGTTTGGAGTTCGAATTTAAAAGTTACTTTTTATATATTCAATATAATTAAATATATTATTATTAAAGTCAACCCCTTTTCACTTTTTTTTTTTTTTTTTTTACTTTGGTGTATTATTAATTAGTGGTTGAACCAATACTGTGATGATTACTTTAGAAAGCATAACTCGCAGACCTGACTTGATTTGATTTGCTTTGATTAGATGGGGGTAAGAGAATGCTGCATTCGGAGGAATTCATCATCATTTTGTGAAATACCATGCTGAAGTTTCTAAGCAATGCTTGCTGGAGTTTTTAAGGAATGCCCAGATGCTACTAAATTTTAGATTCTGAACAACAAGGTAATTTTTTTTCTTGTGTATCTATTTGAAGTGTTAACATACAAACTTTTTGTTAGAGACTTATATAACCCAATGGTTGGTGTAAAAAAATGAAGAGTTTTAATATATACATATATATATATATGTATGTGTGTGTATATATATATATATTATGTATATATATTGAAGGCTGGTTAAATTTTATTGATGCATCGAGCCCAACCCCTTTTCACTTAAATCCCTCCTCTCCCTCTTCTGTTTCAAATCGATTTAAAAAAGAAAAAAAAGAGAGAACGGAGGTGGAGCCCCGCCCATCGCCGTCGTGCGCCGCCGGAGGGTGGCCTCCCCAGCGTCACCTCTCCCCCTTCCTTATCCCCTCCCCTCTTGCGCTTCCCTCTCCTCTTCAATAAAACCATTGAAGCCCCTCCACCCCCACCCCCCGGTCAATGCCTCATCAGACCCGTCGGCTCCCTGTCGAACTCCCCCTCCGTCGTGCCTTATGCAGCCACACCCCCCTGAAGACCTTCGACACCCCACAACCGCCATCCCCACCCCCATGATCCATGTAAGTTTTTTTTATTTTATTTATATATAAATTCTTGTTAATAAAATATGATTTTTGTTTATATATTCATGTTAGAAAAGATTAGATTTTTAATTAGAAAATTTTAGATTTTTAATTAGAGAATTTTAGATTTTTAGTTAGAGAAAGGTATGATTTTTATTCGTGTAAAAATCCGATTTTTATACTTACAACATAGAATTTTCTTAAAATTGAAATTATGATTTCTAGGTTATAAAAAATGAATATAACATTGTAGAAAAAATATGATTTTTCCATTGATAGAAAATATGATTTTCCATTGGTTTAAAATATGATTTTGAAATGAAGATTTGATTTATATTTTTTTAAAAGGTTTGATTTTTATAAATATAGATATGAGATTTTTAATATATAAAGAGGAGATTTTTAATATGATAAGGATTAGATTTTTAATATGATAAGGATTAGATTTTTAATATGATAAAGATTCGATTTTTATCATGAAGTAGCATATATAATAATTCGATTTTTATTGTGTGAACTGATTTATAAAAATATGATAAAGTTTATATTTTTATAATAGGAAAGTTTATATTTTTATAATAGGAAAGTTTATATTTATATAATAGTAAAGTTTGGATTTTTAAAATAGAAACGAGAAGATTTTTAAAATAGAAAGATACGATTTTTATTTGAATAACTTTATTTTAAAAATGTGTTTTTTATACATGTACCGATAGTAGAAAAATGGGATCTTTTATGTACATGTAGCGTAATAAAAATATAATCTTTTCTATGAAGTAGCAATATAAAATTTTGATTTTGATTATATATATAACGATGGTAAAAACATGATTTTTAACATATACAGCGTGAAACAGATCTCGTTGGAGACACGGTGAAGATTTTCTACATATGAAGAGTCGCGACGTTTGGTTTAGCTGCTAGGTGAGAACTTCTCACTTTTATTTTATTTTTCTAGTTAAAATATATACTAGGATACAGACGGTGCTTAGCAACACCCGACACCCATCGTCCACAGACCACAGACGACTTGTTTGTTTGATTGATTATGTTATGAAAATTGATTGTGTGTTATGGAATGGAATAAATACTTTATAGTTAAAAATATATTTTTTAACGTGTATATGAATGAAATAAATATTTATAAACAAACCGGACAATTTATTTATGTACACACATTTGACTGATATTGATTGGGACGATAAATTTTACACATCGCCCAACTGTACAAATAAAATCCATTATTTGTTGATTGAAACCTCACACGGGTATTGAGATGATATATGACATACACTAGCCCTAATAGTTACCTATATGTCGATCGATTGATTGACAGGCTGTTGTAAGCGTTAAATAATTATATTTGATGCTTATGCAAAGTAGAATGCACTCTGGATGATGGTTGACTGTGTTTGATTGTTGTTGTGTACATGTGTTGTATGAAATCCATATAAATCAAATTATATGGTAATTGACTATGTCTGATTCCAGTTCAGAAAGAATGAATATTTTAAAATAACGATTAGTTTAAAATACGAATATTTTCAAATAATATTCACAAAAGAATCAAAATATGATTTTGATGTCCGATTTGGGATGGACACGAAAATATTTAAATATATAAAGCCGTGTTGATTATATTAACGCCATTTTGACGTGAACGATATTTATATCGATTTTATTTATTTTTATAATGAATATTCAAAACGAATTGATTTCGAAATATAATGTTTTGAAAATATTATCGTTTATATATCGATGATATGGAATATTCAATTTCGATTTGAAATTGAATATGAAGTTGAAGTCGTTTTGAAAACGAAATTAAAACGATTTATAAAATATGTTTTAAATGGAAATCGATGAAATATATATTATATTATATATATATATATAATATAATGGCCTGAGTAGAACGCGCTGCATTGTTGCAGTTCGCGAATTTCGACCATTGACTTCGAACGGACATTTCGGGAGATCCGACCGTCGGATTCTCCTAAAACCGGAACCGTTGGGTTCATATCGAAAAGAGATTTCTAATGAATATTAGAGATTTGAAATCTAATGGTTGGATCTGGAATTACGTCCAAATAAATTTCGAAAAGGTCGCTGTAAGTGCAGTTCGATGGCCGTTTGTGGAAATCGACTGTACGGGCCTTGATAAAATTATTAAAATTATCAATAATTTATGTAAAATCATAACAAATGATTTGGAAAGAATTGGGATGAAAAATTCTACATTTGAAAAGATAAAAATATATTTTTATCGAAATGAACTAGTTATGAACTAGAATTATGAAATCCAATATTTTTAAATAAATGAATTGGATTTGAAAGGGTTTTAAAAATAACCAGAATTTCCAATATATGAATTGGAATGGATTTGAATTGAAATTATCTTCGGAATATTTCGATATTGGATTCCGTGATTATACGGATATTGTGGAGGAATTTGGAAGATATATATATATATCGTTATTCCAATACGGTATTTGTTGATTCCAGAATTTGATATTGAATATAAGCCGATATATTTTCTATTCAGAGCCTTGTATTTAATATTAAATGTGATTTTGTGTTTGTCGTGAATGGTATCTTCATTAACACTGTTCTTGAACCCAGTTGAGAAAAGATTAAATCTTTTTATTTAGATTTAATAAAGTATACCAATTAATTAATATTTAATTGGAATTGAATTGAAATTGGTCTTCGGGTTTATCGTGAACAGTATTTTAAATAACACTTGTTCTTTAACCCGATTAACAATGGAATAAGATTTTGCATTGTCGTGAATGGTATCTTTAATAATACTATTCTTAGACCCAATGGAGTTAAGAAAATCAGAAATTAACTGGAGATTAGTTGAGTTGAATGGTTTCCTGGGTATTGATCTGATGTTGGTTTCGGCCTTCGGGGTTAATACTTAGGGAATTGTTCACTTGCTAATTTACGGTTAAAGGCTGATGGAATGGAATGTTATTTTGGGTTTATCATGAACTGAATTTTAAAGGACATTGGTTCTTTAACCCAGTTAAAGACAGGAATAAGATTTTGGGTTGTCGTGAATGATATCTTTAATAACACTGTTCTTAGACCCAATGGAGTTAAGAAAATCAGAAACTAACTGGAGATTAGTTAAGTTGAATGGTTTCCTGGGTATTGATCTGATGTTGGTTTCGGCCTTCAGGGTTAATACTTAGGGAATTGTTCACTTGCTAATTTACGGTTAAAGGCTGATGGAATAGAATGTGATTTTGGGTTTATCGTGAACCGTGTTTTAAACGGGATTGGTTCTTTAACCCAGTTAAAGGCAGGATATGATTTCCCAAGTAAAACAATCATTAATATTCATTTCTGGGAAGATTAAAACCAAGTGGAGTTTTAATGAATCTTTAATTAGATTGAATTGATATCCAAAGGAAGATTAAAGAATAAATTTAAAGAATTTATCTTTGATAAAATTAATGGGAACCTTTCCCAAAGTATATGAATATTTGGATAAAGAAATATTCTGGATTGGAATGAGGCGTATGTTGTGTTTTTGTAGCACTTGTTTATTATATACGCGAGTTATTCAGAAAGGCCGAGTTTATCACATTCTGAATAACTGATTCGACGATGTGTCGAGGATGAAGGCGGTGGTTGAAGACTGGAGGTCTTCACATCGTTTGGATTATTACTGATGTCTTGATTGGGCTGTACACCCAAGGCGAGGTAATAAGTTGTGATCGTCCAGACGTACTTGGAGGTCGACGGATATGCGAGGGCCTCTTCCCTGTATTGGAGACCCAGAACGAACTTGTAAATGGATGTGTGTCTGACATTGGATTTCATTCTATGTGATTGATAGACATCGGTTGCATAGCGTGAATTTCCTGGGTGGCATGCTAAGATGCAAATGATCAAGGTTTCTGTTGGAAAGCAGAGTGTTGTGGTTGATGATCAAAGCACGGCTTTAATACAGCGTAGCTTTGTGTAGTGTTGATTCGCGAGCCTCACACACCGGTGTGAACCAGAAATGGGAGAGGACTTCAGAGAGGACATGTGTTTCTTTCTATCAAGGAGTGGTGTCAGCGTTTTGCACGCCCTGACATTTTACTTATTTGGATGATGGATAGCGAGGCGCCTCGGTTCTATCGGTCGTTCCAGGGCCGATAGTTTGGTCGGATATGACCAGTTTACGCCCTATAGGGCGGGGAAACGTATTATTCAGGGATTTTAATCCACATCGAGTGGACTGGCCCAGATGATCCAAGGCTTGCCTGCGCGCTTTCCTGAGGCATGGTAGGCTAGATTGTCTCAAAGAGGTAAGGACTATCCCTTGCCCTGGTTCATAGACGGAAATCCAACTTCCAATATGTGACAATTGCGGTTTTGATTGTTGAGCCTAGTATCGATGACATGATATATGGTACCCATGCCATCTAGGATTGATACATTTATATTTGAAGTTGTTTTATACACTTTACATTATAATAGTATCCAAATGATTTGTTTTAAACGTACCAAGCATGTTTGGCTATTATAAGGGAAAACCCTATCCTCTGGCTTGTGTTGCATTGTGTAATGGGACCTAGGTCTTATAATAGCTTCATTTTTCCAAAAAGCATTGCGCTGTTTTGTTATATGCACTGGTATTCTTGGGAGGAAACCCGTTCCGTGTTATACAGCATGGTCCCTTGATATATCTGATTTAAAGTAAAGTTTTAATGACTGATTTAGTTCTCACACCAGTCATATGACTGACCTGGAGTTTATTGTTTTAACCTAAACTCTGGGTGCCCTTATTTTCCACACGGGCAGCTAGCAGTTTTGGTATTGCATATTTATATTCACAGGATCCTGGTTTACAGCTGAAATGATATTCGAAAAGCTCTGTATCCGTATATTCTTTTCAGGTGTGTTTTGTATTATTTTCCGCTGCATTGTAACTTGTAAATCTCTGATATTTAGTAAATGTGTAATATTTATTCATACTCTATATATTCTTGTATTCTAATGATATTGTTGTAATAAGCAATGAAATGTTCTTCTGTTTGGGTTCTGATTCGTCTTGTTCTCAATTCAATCCGGGCTTTCCATCGCGGGGATATTCGGGTCGTCTCAAAGCTCTTTTCTATACGAACCCAATGGTTCCGGTTTTAGGAGAATCCGACGGTCGAATCTCCCGTAATGTCCGTTCGAAGTCAATGGTCGAAATTCACGAACTGCCGCGGCGCGTTCTATTAACGCCATTATATATATATATATATATATATATATATATATATATATATATATATATATCGTCGATTTCCATTTAAAACGTATTTTGTGAATTGTTTTAAATTCGTTTTCAAAACGATTTCAACTTTATATTCAATTTCAAATCAAAATTGAATATCCCATATCATCGATATATTAATGATAGTATTTTCAAAACATTATATTTCGAAATCATTTCCTTTTCAATATTCATTATAAAAATGAATAAAATCAATATAAATTTCGTTCACGTTAAAATGGCGTCGATCTAATGAACACGACTTTATATATATATATATATATATATATATATATATATATATATATATTCGTGTCCAACCCAAATCGGACATCAAAAACACATTTTGATCCATTACTGAATATTATTTTAAAATATTCATTATTTTGAAATAATTGTTATTTTAAAATATTATTTCTTTCTGAACTGGAATCAGACACAGTCAATTACCATATGATGTTATTATATGGATTTCATACACACATGTACATAACAACAATCAAACACAGTCAACCATCATCCAAAGTGCATTCTACACTGCATAAGCATCAAATATAAATATTTAACGCTTATAACAGTCTGTCAATCAATCGATCGACATATAGCTAATTATTGGGATTAGTGTATGTCCAATATCATCCCAATACTAGTGTGGGGTTTCAATCAACATATACAGATTTATTTGTGCAGTTGGGCGATGTGTAAAATTTATCGTCCCAATCAATAACAGTCAAATGTGTGTGCATAAACAAATCGCCCGATTTGTTTATAAATATTTATTTTATTCATATACATGTTAAAAATTATATTTTTAACTATAAAATATTTTATTCCATTCCGCATCACACTATCAATTTTCACAACACAATCAAACAAACAAGTCATCCATGGTCTGTGGACGATGGGTGTCAGGTGCTGCTAAGCAGTGTCTGCATCCTAGTATATATTTTAACTAGAAAATAAAATAAAAGTGAGGATTTCTCACCTTTGGGATCCACTCCTCCATTCTCTATTTCTGAACGGTTAGGATTTTGTTTTGATTTCAGTCCGTTCCATCGCACTCCTTTTCACGCTGTTCATAGTAAAAATCATATTTTTAATATAATGTTTATTCAAAAATCACATTTTTATAATGGCACTTCGTATATAAAAATCATATATTTTTACTTCGCTATATATATTATAAAAATAATATTTTTATATCGCTACTATATAAAAAATCATATTTTTATTTCAATGCTATAAAATTCACGTTTTCATTCCACTATATATATAATAAAAATCAGATTTTTATTTCGCTACATAAATAAAAATCATATTTTTATATTCTCTATTATATAAATTTTTTATTTTTAATCCGCTACTCATATAAAAATCGAATCTTTATACTATTAAAAACCGTGTCTTTATATGTCGTACATATGATTAAAAATCATATTTTTTTTCATGGCTATACTTATATAAAAATCAAACCTTTATCCTCATGTTATACATATAAAAATCACTTCATTATTCAAATCTAAATAAATAAAAATCATATTTTTATTTTGCCATTCCAAATATAAAAACCAAATTTTTATATCGCTACTCTATATATAATAATCCAATTTTTATTACATTTACACAAAGGAAAAATCCAATTTTTATTGCATTTTCATAAAGGAAAAATCCTAGCTTTTCTATTATTTTAAAATCAGATTTTACTATATAAATAAAAAGAATAAAACAAATAAATGAATAAATAATGAAAAAAACTTACCGCGTTTGTTGGATTGTAGGGGGGTCTGCGTCAATTGAGGGGGGAGGAGGCGCTACTGCTCGCGGTGGCTCGCCGGGGGGGGGGGGGGTACGGTTTCTAGGGCTTGGGTGATTTAAAAAGGGGGTAGTGAGAGGAGGAAGGAGGATAGGAGCTTGGGGGGGAATCAAAGAAGGGGTCGCGCCTGTAAGCGGCGGCGGCGACGTGCTTCGCGCTGGCGGCGAGGTCGAGGGGCATCAAGGGGGAGGGCTTCGTGTTTTTTTTATTTCGATATAAACTGAAGAGAGAGAGAGAGGAGGGTAGAAGGTTATATAATTTATATATTATTATTTTATTCCTAAAAGTAACTCTTTCATTTGAACCCTAATCGAACCCATCGACTGTCGTCTCTAGCTAACTACCCCCATTCCGAACACAATGAGATTTGTCCCCTAAGCCAATTCCATCGTTTCGATCAGTTTCCGTCAAAATCAAAATATAATTCTATATATTGAATTTGGATGCACATTTTAATTTACCAAGGCAACATACTAACTCTAAAAATTCCCGAAAAAATATTCCTAGCTTGGTATTAATGAAACGGTCCTAACAATACTAATTTCGTCAAATTTGGAGACCGTTTGAAAAATGGCCATTTTCTGGTTGATCCAAATTGACTGAAACTGTCACGTTTAGCTCTGCCACGCTCACATATTGACTTAGAAAATTATGAAAATTTGAATCTAGCAATAACTTGACATCCCGGATCCAACAAAAGTGATTTCATCGAAAATGGAGGTCGTTTGCAAAATAGCTATTTTTACGCGCTATATTTTCCATAGCGACTATTTTGAATTTTCAACTGGACGTAACTTTTTATTCCTGCTAATTTCAATTTTTCAGATTCGTTGGAAAGATATTTTCAAATAGATTCTAATATTTTTGGTTTCACTAAAATTCAGTTTATTTTGAATCTTGTACGTTCATTTGAAATTCGAAATCGAATTTTCGAACTACCATGCCATTTTCAATTCCTTTTATAATTAAAATATATATTTATGTTCTAATGTCGATTCAAATAAATATATACGTTCTAATTCTATTCAAAATAAATTTCTCGTCGTTATTTTTTAAAATAAAGCTACAAAATATCATCTTCATGATATTTGTTCAAAGGCATTTGACTAAAAACAGTTTTATGGACGATTACTATGTGTGGATACATCATGGTGAAGATGCAGTGAACGTTATTAATATATCAGCAGTTGTTGAGGATGATAACATAAATATTGATATTGATTTTAATGAATCTACTACTACAGAAAATAGAATAACCGAAGTGGTTATTGATGCTACTGGTCCGAGCATGTTGCCTAATTCATTGGATGTAGAGGAAGAGCCAAACCCAAAAACTAAATCTTTTTTTGACTTGTTAGAAGCATCAAAATACCTCTTTTTGATGGATGCCATATGAGAGATTTGGCAGTGACTGCTAGGCTAGTTGCAATAAAATCCACAAACAACAGTACCCAAAAATTAATGAATGACGTTCTTAGTTTACTTCGAGATGTGGTCCCATCTAGTTTGCAAACAAGATTGGCTAAAAATTGGCATCAATTAAAAAAATAAGTATCCGCATTCGGATTGCCGTATGAAAATATAAATACATGTCGAAGTGGTTGTATGCTATATTGAAAAGAAACCGTAGAGCGTTAACAATGTAATTTTTTTTGGATTACGAAGATATCAAAATAAAAAAGTAACGGTAAAGGTGTGCCTTTTACTCATTTACATTATCTTCTGATTATGCCTAAATTGCAAAGTTTGTATTCTTCTTATGCCAATGCGGGACGCATAAGATGGCATAGTGAACGGGTTCGAGAGGAAGGAGTTTTATGTCATCTTGCACGTGGAGAAACATGGAAACATTTCAATGAAAAATATCCTAATTTTTTCAATGACTCACAAAATATTAGGCTTGGTTTATGCATTGATGGCTTCCAACCTTTTAGCCAGTATGGCAAAAAACACTCCACTTCGCCAGTTATTTTGAAAACTTCACTACTATACGCACAAGAAATTGCGACGACCGTTGGCAATGGCTAAAAAGTGGTAATCGCAAGCCATTGCACAGTCTGTTGGTACATATAACAGGCATTACTTTATCTTTCCCATTTTATTTTCCCCAAAATTATTTCTCGAACCCTTACTCCGTCGCTTCCCATTGCCGCAGCATTTCCAACCCTCCAAACTCACCTCCTAGCTTCATATTTCATGTTGCTTTGTCTTCTAACCCTATTTTATGTTAATTAGGGTTAATTAGGGGGTTAGTTGTATGTTTATATGGGTTTAAAAATTGATTGTTTATGGGTATGAAATTGGTTGTCATGTGGGATGCCATGATGATGATTGTGTTGTAGGTTGATTTGGGAGTAATTGTAATCGATTAGGAGGTTGAAAACAATGATAATTATCACAGTGTTGTTGTCATGATTATTGTGTTAGTTGATGTAGAATTGTTGATTGGTTGGGTGATTTGAAAATTAGTGTGCACTATTTATTAACATGTCTATTGATAAGTTCAGGCAAATATTTGTTAATAATTCATATTTCAAATTGTTAGTTGTGTGTATTAGCATAAGTTAAAATAACTAGAATTTAATTTATTAAAAGTGCTAGGTTTTGAATTTTTTATAAAAAACCGTAATTAAAATTTTGACATAGTTGGCTAAATTTTGAATTACATGTTAGTATTTCAAATTTTAAGCTTTTGAATGGAAGTTACAGTACATTTTAAAATTGAAACTTTAGTTAACAAATATTTATTGAACATATTAAAAAAAAATTGTGTAGACGTTAAAATGCATATTATATAATGTGTTTTACTTATGTGAACCCCTTAGAGATTTTTGGTCCCATCTGACAAGTGTTGTATTTGATCGTTATATGAATATTCATTTTTACATAGAACGAAAATTTATATTCATCTGATATAATATTCACTGGATTTGTCCCAATATTGGACAAGTTACAAATATAATAATGTAAGCATATTTTATAAATCATTTCAGTTTAAATGGTTAACAAAATTTCGATGACACTTCCTTTTTGTTACCTATGCACACTCATTTGTGTACGATACAAGGACCAAAGGGAAGTGCTGCAGAAATTTTATTGAATCATTTAACCTGAAATGATTTATAAAATATGCTTACGTTATTATATTTGTAATGGAAGTAGGCTGACCGTCCGTCAAAGTAAAAAGAAATAAACCAATAAACCGAAAAAATGAAGTAGTTATAAAAGAAATTTTACAAGACTTTAATTATTCTAAAGTGTTTGATCGAATTTTCTAACATATTTTTTGCCTATTAGGAAAATGTTCGATTATTTTCTTGATCCCAGTTGGATGTATAAATCCCGAACTGTTATGAAAGGGTCGATAAAGGAACATATTTGTAATGATGTCTAAGAATTTATTAGATTTGCTAAATCTAATAATCGAAGTAACGTAGACATTCGTTGTCCGTGTAGTAAGCGCAAACATCTGAAGCATTAGAAGCCAGATGTAGTAGAAGTACATCTGTATAAATTTGGTTTTGTGTCGAATTATTACTTATGGGATCATCATGGCGAACTTGTTTAACTTACGTCTAATCCTGTAGTGGTAGAGTACGATAATACAATGTTGAACGATAATACAATGATGAATCTGACAGAAAATATGGTGCAAGATGCAGCACAATCAATGTTTCCTACCATTGATCATGACGACGATGAGAACGAAAATGTTAAAGAATTAACGACGGAAGCTAAAAAAATTATGATTTATTGAATTCTGCTAAGAGGCCACTGCGAGATGGGTGTACAAGCGGAACTGAATTATCTGTAATAGCCGAATACATCACTTTGAAATCAGAATTCAATCTTACAGAAGCTGCATTTACAGCAGTTGTACAAACTGCAAAACGACACATGTTGCCCAATAATTTGATGTGCGACAGTCATCATAAAGTGAGAAACTTATGTCTGCTTTTGGACTACTGTATCATAAGATATATACATGTGTAAAAGGTTGCATGTTGTACTGGAAAGAAGACGCTTACCTTAGAAAATGCAAATTTTGCAAAGAAGATAGGTATAAACCAAGAAAAAAGAAAGAAAAAGAAGTTCCATATAAGAGAATGCATTATCTACCTATAACTCCCCGACTTCAACGGCTATATGCATCATATGTTACAGCATGTCATATGCGATGGCATAGCATGAGAACACCAGAAGAAGGAACTTTGATACACCCGTTTGATGGTCAAGTATGGAAACACTTTGATAGGACTTATCCCGAATTTGCTGCAGAGGGTGGTAACGTTAGGCTCAGTTTATGTACGGATTGATTTTCACCATTTCTCAGTTTGGTAGTAAATATTCATCATGGCCTATCATTGTTACTCCTTATAACTTACCCCCATGGATGTGTATAAAAACTCCATATTTGTTTCAAACAATTGTCGTCCCCGGTGCCAATGATCCGACACAAGAAATTGATGTTTATCTTCAATCGCTGATTGAAGAGTTGAAAACACTGCGAAATGAAGGAGTTGAAACACACGACATATCGAGAAAAAGGCATTTTCGTATGTTTGCTTCTTTATTATGGACTATTAGTGATTTTTTCTGCGTATGATATGCTTTCATCTTGGAGCACATCCGAACGTCTAGCTTGTCCTCATTGTATGGATGAGACACGACCATTTTCGTTAAAGTATTGAAAAAAAATTCTTGGTTTGACTTTCATCGGTGCTTTCTATATATTAATCATAAATTTAGAACGGATAAAAAGAACTTTAAAGCTAATAGAGTAGAGACTATGCTATCACCTAAAATTTGGACAAGTGAAAAGTTATATGAAATCGTAAAAGGCTATCCAAAGATACATGAAACTGGGGAGCAGGTTGAAATTCCAAGTAAATCAGACATTCATAATTGGTGCAAACAAAGTATATTTTGGGAGTTACTTCACTGGAAAAATCTACTACTTCGGCCTAATATTTGCATCATGCACAATGAAAAAAATGTTTTCGATAACCTTTTTGATATAGTTTTGAATGTAAAGAGGAAAACCAAGGATGATGTGAATTCGAGATGTGATATATTACACTTCTGTATACGGGCGGAACTTCACTTGAACGACGATAATAAAAAACCCAAAGCATGTTATGAGCCAGACAACAAGCAAGTAAAACTCATGCTAAAGTGGGTGAAAGGATTTAAATGTCTTGATGGGATTTCTTCTAACCTCCGTAGATGTATGGAATTTAAAAACAATAAATTGAGTGGGATGAAAATCCATGATTGCCATATCATGATGGAATATTCTTTATCTGTGATTTTCAAAGAGTTGTTGCCCACAAAAATATGAAGTGTTATAACAATATTAAGTATGTTTTATAAACAACATTGTTCAATGACGTTAAAGGTAGATCGTCTACGTAAGCTTGAAGTAGAAATCCCTGTGCTTCTCTGCAAACTCAAGAAAATATTCCCACTTGTTTTTTAATGTAATGGAGCATTTACCTATTCATCTTCCATCCGAAGCACTCCTTCGAGGTCCTATGCAATATGGATGGATGTATCCATTTGAGAGGTAATTTTGTATATACTCAATAATCATGATATATTACAATTTAGATTTTTTTTATATACCATTATATAAATTTAAATAATCTTATTATAGGTACTTGAATCATTTAAAGAAAAAATTAGACAAAAAGCACGAGTAGAAGGTTCGATTTGCAAATTGTACCTTGAAGAAGAAGCTTCGATTTTTTTCTACCATTATTTTAGTGAAGATGTGAACTTATCTTTTATAACCATTCTCCGTAATGAAGAGGTTGTTGAGCATGAGTCTTCTCAAACAATGTTATCTATTTTTAGACAACTCGGAAGACCTGTTGGAAAATGTATGGAAATATGGTTTAGCGATAGAGACCACCATGTGACACACATACATGTTCTTTTAAATTGTGTGGAAGTTGCACCATTTGCAGGAAATACTAAATTCATGTACAATTAAATTGTGTATATTTATATTTATATTTAAAAAGGAACATAACACATATTTGCAGCATATATGAATCACAACATCCATCTTGTGATCTCAGTAAAGAATTTGCTGGATGGTTTTCAAACTATGTTCATGATACCACAAACTGTGTTGTTAACGAAGGATTACGACATCTTGCTATTGGCCAAAAAGAAATCTCAAAACTTATCCAATATACTTCGTCGATGGATTTAAATTCAACACCAATGGTTACGGAGCTGAAAAATCATATAACAGCGGTGTATTTGTCAAAGGTAGTGATGATCTAGAGAAGCATATAAAAGATTTTTACGACGTCTTAACACAAGTTTTAGAGTTGATATATTATGTACAGCCTGCAGAGAAAATTATTCTATTCAAATGATACTGGTTTAGAAATGTTCCTGGTTCTGGAATTAACGTGCAAAAAAATTATAAGCTAATTGAAATAAGGCATACGTCGCACTACTGTAAGTATGATCCTTTCGTATTAGTTAAGAAAGCATTACAAGTCTATTTTGCTCCGTATCCGGCTTTAAAAAAGATAAAGCAGATAGGTGGGCTGTTTTTAAAACAAAGGCAGGATTTACATTTGACAAAAATAATATTCCAGACGAAGAATGTGTCAAGCGGACCTTGAGACAAATACTGAAATAATAATAGCTGATGACACTGATGTAGGGTCATTGAATAATGAAGCAAATTTATTAATAGATGCATTTGTAAGTATTGAAGAAAACGATATAGAGTATGAGACTGAGTCTGGATCAGAAGATGATGAAGATTGATCAAAGCTGATAACTACTTACGAATTTACTTATTTTATGTACTATTTTGAGCTATGTAATAATAATGATGATGACTGTTCTTAGCTATGAATTTACTTACGTTCTTTACTATTCTAATTTATGTAATGATAATGATGACTATATATGTTATGTTTTATTAAGAGTTATGCATTGCTCTTTTCATGTACAATTATGTGCCGATTATGTCAGGGTATGATTGTGTGATTCTTATGTGCTCATTATTATTTTGTATGTATTATATGATTGTAACAGATATGTCTGATAAAAGACGATCCAGAAGTACATCTCAGCCGTCTCCTTCACCATCTCTTGTAGCTAGAGCAGGTCCGAGCAACTCGAAGCTAGGTTTACACCGAGTTGCAGAGATCATTCCCAAGAGTGCTGGGTAAATATCAAATTTATTTAAATTTAGATTATTTAAAATATATGAAATATCTATGTCAACATGTATACAGAGGTTTCGAGGTCGAACCAGCATCACTTATTCTAGAAGTATCGAAGGAGTCATACAGGAGTAGAATGTCTGGGGCTTGGCCGCATTGGGATAGTATCCTACCCTTTATCAAGAACACTATTTTAGCTGATGGTAAGTATATTTTTATATTACTTTTGAAAATTAATATACTATACATAATTCAAAATAAATTTAATATGCACGCAATTGTACATATGGAGCCACATGATATAGAGACTTTTATGTCTAATTGGAACATGAAAATGTGAAAAAAATAATATAAAGAGGTAATTTCAAGGGCAAAGAACTCTCGTAAAAATCCAAGTTGGATGAGTGACGATGTTTTGAATGGATTTCTGAGATACTAGGATAAACAAGCAGCTAAAGTAAGCTATAATAATGAAAATATTCACATTTATGTTGATTGCATTATCTTAATTAATCATGTATCAAATTTAATTGGATGTAGTAGCAAGAAATAAGGCAAATAGAAATAAGAATCCAGCTTTACACGGCGGTGGCTCGAAATCTTTCCAACAACATATGAGAAAATTAGTATAAATACTCAATATTTTTAGCATTGTTCACATATATATATATATAGTATATATCATTCATTCTTATTCTCAATAGTTTTATTACTATATATATACTTAGTTCACAAAGTTAGGAAGGGAGCCTTCGATGGCAGAGGTTTTTAGACATACATATGCGGTGGAGCAGACTGCTGTAGAAGGGAATGTTACATATGATTGAGCGGACCACAAGGGTACGTGTGTAATGGTAAATATGCGTAATTAAAATGTTTCATATTTGTTTATTTTGCAGTATATAAGTAAATTATATAGCAACTGTGTTAAAATTATATTGGTATTGTAGGAGAGATATGACGTAGAGTCAGCTAGAGTGACACAGGCTAGTGGATGAGAGGAGCTTACGGTTGCAGAGTCCGATCGTATATGGCATTCTATTATTGATTTGCCTACTCGAAATAGGCGATATGACTTCAGCAATCAAGAGATAAATATTTTTTAGACTTATATGATAACATCATGAATGTAACTTGAATTATTAATTATAATGTGAACTGGAATTATTTTGCAGGCTGGTACTTTTTAGCAAGGTTACAGGAGGTCCATGGAGGATGAGACTATAGCTCGGATGCAGCAGCACTTGGATGAGATGAATGATTAGCGTAGAAGCCAGCTGGCCCAGCAAATGGATGAGCACATTACAGCGTACTATCAGGAGCATGAGTCAATGCCTGGGGAGGGAGATGATGCTGCTGACAAAGAAGGCATAGGCAAAGACGAAGACGAGGAGGAGGAGGAGGACATGTTGATTGTTCTTATGCTTGGGTATGAACATATTTTTACTAGTAACGTAATTGGTTTTATATATGCTTGATGCACGATGATGGTATGCTTGATGGATTTTGTTATGTTTTGGATATATTACGATGCTATGTTACGATGGCATTATGGATTTGGTTTCATTTCAGATATTGCATGGTGGTATGTTATAATGGCGTTATGGATTTGGTATATATTGTGATTTGGTAGTGTTATATTGGATTTCGTGTATGTTATGATGGAATGATAGTGATGAGATATGGTATTGGTGAATCAATTATATGGTTGTGGTTTGAGGGAGAGGAATCATTGTGTAGTGCAGCAAAAATTACCCAGTTTTATGATGGCTAGCGTCGGCTTACAGGTCCGGAATTGCAATGGCTTGCGACGGCCTGTTGTTCCAGATTTGCAACGGCTTGCAACAACTTTTAACCGCTTCCCGGGAACCAAAATACGTGCCACTTTCGACGCCATGTGGACAAGTTGTTGCAAGCCATTGCTAAATAAGAGACGGAGCCATTGCTTTTCCTATTGGCGATGACTTAAATTGCAACGGCACTTAGCGACGGCCGTCAATGTTTTTTTTCCATCGCAAATTGTTGTATTCTTGTAGTGCTTACAATTTACCTCCTTGGATGTGTATGCAAAATCCATTCATGTTTTTAACCCTAATTGTCCATGGACCCAAAAATCCAAAAAACGGAATAGATGTTTATTTGCAACCTTTAATCGAGGACCTGAAGAAAATGTGAGTAGAGGGTATTGACACGTACGACGTGTCCAGGAGGAAAATTTTCAAACTGTTTACTTGTTTATTATAGAAGATAAGCGATTTTCGCGTGTACGGAATGCTTTCGGGCTGGAGTACGGGAGGTAAATTATCTTGCCCTGTGTGCATGGATTCAACAAAAGCAATTACACTGAAGCATGATGGTAAGCAGTGTTGGTGGCATTGTCATCGTCGATTTTTACATATAAATGACACATTTAGACGTGATAAGATTTTTTTTGAAATAAACAAAACTATAAACTTGTAACCACCAACATTTTTGAATGGAGACGAGATATTTGATATTGTACAAGATTATGCAAAATTACATGAGACAGGAAACAAAACGCCCAAAATTCCTTGCAAAGGTGATTATCACAACTGGAGAAAACATAGTATATTTTGAGAATTACCATATTAGAAGGATCAAAAAATTCGACATAATTTAGAGATGATGCATATTGAAAAAAATGTGTTTGAGAATTTATTTCATACAATTATGAATGTGAAAGGTAAACCCAAAGATGATTTGAGATCAAGAAAAGATATTATATACTATGACAATCATTCAGAGCTTAAGATTAATCATTTTCGTCCAAACTTCAAAGTTCTAGTTGCAGGTTATGAGCTGGATAGGACTCGTTGTATAAAATTACTAGAGTGGGTCGATTCTTTGAGATTTCCTGATGGGACTGCTTCTAATATGAAACAATGCGTTGATACGAAGGATCTTATACTGTCAGGTATAAAGAGCCATGATTGCTATGTTTTTTTTGGAGAATCTATTTCCGATAGTATTTAAAGAGCTTTACCACAAAAGTTTTGGATGCCTATAACAGAGCTCGGTTTATTCGTTAAAGAGATATGTTCGGCAACTTTATCTAAAAGCCATTTGTAAAATCTTGAAAGAGATATACCCAAATTACTATGTAAATTAGAAAAAATATTCCCGTAGAGTTTTTAACTGCATGGAACATTTTCAAGTACATTTACCAATTGAAGCATTACTACGTGGACCGGTGCAGTATGGATGGATGTATCCTTTTGAGAGGTATGTAATAATTATATTTATGTATGCAACGTTTAAATATAGAACACGTAATAGTTAATTTCACACAGTTTCCCATTAAGATATCTGGGCCACCCAAAGAAAAAGGTGAAACAGAAACCACGTGTTGAAGTTTCTATTTGTCAATCATACATTATTGAAGAAGCATCCATATTTTCTAGTCATTATTTCGATGATCATGTGAATTTAAATTTCAATCATGGTCATCGCAATGAAAATGATATTGTGGATGATTCAGTCGATAACGTTCTCTTGGTATTCAAAAAATAAGGACGTCCATCTGGTAAATGGAAGAATGTAAAGGCTTTGCCACAACAAATTATTACAGTCTAGCCATGGAAACTGTGCTTCTTAACTGCAATGAATTAGCTGATCTTATATGGTACTATAATAATTTGATTATTCATTAACTAAATTAATGTCAATATTTTCAAGCTACACACAATACTCCTTAGATATTAACTTGTGTATTTGGTTTAAACAGCAAGTTCAAAAGTGAATATCCCAATGCTGAACTCTGTAAAGAATTCGAGGGATGGTTTAAACAATATGTAAGTATGATAAATCATGTATTTTAACCTTGCACAGTATTTTCATTATATATTAACTTGTGTATTTGATTCAAATTGATAGGTTGATACGAATGACATAACCCACATTTGTTATAGGAAACTTGCTTTTGTTCCGCGTAATAGTTACAAAATATGTCCAGTAATGCTTGTAAATGGGTTTAAGTTCCACACTAAAGAATATGGAAAGAAAAAGACAACTGTTAAAAGTGGAGCTTGTATTAAAGGAGGGAAAAATTATGATGACATAATAAATTATTATGGTGTACTGGAGGAAATAATCGAGTTAACTTACTTGGTGGTGCCGGAGTTAAAAACATTTATGTTCAAATGTCGGTGGTTTGATAGTAGGTCAAATATTGAAGTAAAACGCGTACAAAAGGACTACCCTTTTTAAGATATATATATATATATATATATAAAAAGGAGAATCCATCCATTCTCCAACGGCTCACAAAAACAGATTATGTAGAGATGGCTACATAATCTGTGCACACACATAAGCAAGATCAAATAAAAATAAACAACAGATACAGCCAATAAATACAAACAAAACAAGTACAAAAGGAGATTTGAAACCAAGCAGACTCTCAACTGTCACTTGCCAATGCTGATGTGACATCAAAGCTAACACATGTCCAAAGAAACAAGGTTGTGAACCACGACAATCCTCTGCAGTAGACAAAAAACATGAATCCAGAAATTTGAAAACTGCCGCTTCCGGCAGGTGGAAAATCGAATTGATAGCTCCAGCTCCTCTATCAAAGATCCAACTATGGAAAGCTGCAGAATGCTCATGTGATAGTCCTTCTACCAGCAATAGATCGAGGAGAGTTAAACCAGCACCGCATATAAACCTGGACCTACGGTAGTAGCAAACGGTATAAAAATAAAAGGGGAGGGGTGAGAGGGTGGGGGAAAGGTGAGAAGGTAAAAGGGGAAACTGCCTGGACTCACTAAATCTGGAGCGGCTTCAACCGATCCCTGCCCTAGGAGAGGCGGAACTACCAAAATGGACAATAAACTCGCCAACCTCCTAGAGCGAGTGCTTAACAAACCCCTAAACGACCTACCATGGAAAGCAAGAAAACATCGCTCCTTACCCTCCCAATAATGGTTGGAGGATCCATTGGAATTTCATCAAAAGTTGCCTTATTCAACGAGAACCATATAGGCCAGATAAGGCAAGGTATAAGGCAAAAGAGGATCGAACATAAAGATTTACATGAGATACCAACCCACCAGAGTCTCAGTAAATCAAATGTGGAAGTGGCGCTACTTCAGAGCCCAACAAGATTCCCGAAGTAATTCTAGACAACGATAGCAGAATATATATGGAAAAACAAGTGAGTTGCAGATTCTAACTCACCTAATCGCCAACACCTGCAATGAGACGCGATTGTAATGTCAATTCTCTAAAGATTCTCGTCTAGAGGTAATCCGTCATGCAAGGTTCTGCACATAAACAAAGAAACTATTAACCCAGTTTTTAACTACGGTTCGTTGAATTGGGTACAAACATAATGAATCAGTTGGGCTTTGATTTCATGGGTCGGTTGCATTTTCCACAAGTGAAGCAGTCAAGGATATGGATCGTAAAAGTACGAGTCGTGGCATTTGAGAGGTTTGTGCCAGTCTAAACAAACACACGTGCCTTATACCCATTTCTTATGTGACTATGTTTACATGAATTTGCATGTGCACGTACAGTTTACTTAATATATTCTACATCGGTCGCTATTTTACAGAGCAAAGCAACAATGGGACGTGGCATAGTTATACAGGGAATAAATATTTCTATACATTAACATAATGCATGCATAAACTACCACAATTTGGGCACGTGAGTATGTGTGAAAAACTGGAGCTCTAACCCATGGATCAAGCAGTATCATGCTATTAGTCAATGGATCGTGCATGCACATGTATGAATCGAACACAACTCCTAGTGGGTCGGCAGCTGTATTTATTCAGTTGAAAACTATAGATACGTATAGATCTCACCATGAACAACATGGATCGGACATCAGCTTTAACCAATGGATCAGGCACTTTTATGCCATGGGTCGATATTCCAGCACAAGTGATAATTCATGCTCATATTTAAAAAGTGGACATTTAAATAATATATGGAAGCTTATGTGGCATGGATCGTCAATATATAATATGGACCAGTCACTCTCTAATTCATGGATAGCTTGCAGTCTTAATGTGGTGGTAGTTTTGTAAATATAATGGATCGGGCACATTTACTGTGCATGGATCGGTCATAATTTTTATGCGGTGGCAATTGTGTAGATTTATGGATCGGCTGCTTTATATATACAATATGGATCGGTGCAATATTTAATATAGCAGCATGGATCGGTTATATATCTTCATTATATGGATCGGATATTCTGCATGTGATGGTGGATCGGCAATATATTGAATAGTGTATGGATCAGATATATTTATGTGAGCTGGTGTGTGAATATAGTCCAGCTGTCGTAAATGGATCAGTTAACTTTCATACGGGTTGTTTAAGCAGCGCATGATCCATTCAAGAGAAGGAAACATAAGAACCATGCATACTTCCGATCCATCACCCTACGCATACACAAATTACTATTTTTCCACTCCATTCGTTCAACACTTATAAATACTCCGCCTTCTCACCATTAAGGGGACCAGTTTTTCTACCCCAAAGGGCTGCCATTTTCATTTTTCAACATCAAGCAATCATACCAAATTCCATTTAAGTTCCATCAAGCTTCGATCAACCATCTCCATCATCATCATGAAATCGTCAAAGATCATCAAAGTGCTCGATTATTGAAAATCTACTTCAATAATCTCCGCAACCAAAGAGATCTAAGTATTTCTATGATGAATTCAATAGATCGAAGAGAAGAGATAGAGAATTGTAAAAAAAATAAAAGATGTATATAGTGAAAATTATTATGTACCTTGTAATGATGAGAATTGTAATGGAATTCTAATTAAAGTGGACGTAGGCCAGATCAGAGGATGAACCACTATAAGCAACTCTCTCCTTTACTTTTCCCACACTTATTTGCTCTTAACTTTGTTTCGATCATTTGAGAAGTGTTGAAACACACCTTGGGTTGTTAGTGCATTTTTTGCATTAACATTTTTGGCGCCCACCGTGGGGGTCGAACCCACGACCAAAAGGTTAAGAGCCTTGGTGGATCTCTTTGGATTGTGAAGATTGGAAGCCTGTCATTCGATGATAGATCCGCAAAGTCTAGAAGTCAGGCCCAGTGAAAGGATTCCTACGAAGTTTGGAAGATTTTTCAAAATCAAGGCACCGTCTAAGAAAACTAGCAAGTCTGCAAGAGCTTCAAGTTCGAGGAATGCCGCTAATGATGTTGTAGCCACTCCTCAGACCAAGCATCTAGCTAATTCTCAAACTCCAGGAGTTGGTGTGTCTTGAGAAGAGTTGGATACAGTTATCGTTGGTTTGACTCAGCACATGGAAGTTTCAAACAAAGCCATGATGGACAGGCTAGAAGCTCTCTTCGCTGCTCAAGCCATTCCAGTGAATCAAAAGGCCCATATTGACTTGGATGATAATGCTCACTCTTCTGCTTCAGGCCGCAACCGTGAGAATGATGCACACGAAGTTGATGATTCATCTAGTGATGAAGAGAATGCTGATATTGAGGAATCTAAACCTATTGCTAAGAACCATTCCATAAGAAATACTTTTCGCACTATGTCTAGTCCCATCAGAGGGGCACCTCCCCAAGAGGGAGGCCCAGGTCCCCGGATCTTGAACCACGATCGTTTGCTTAAGCGCGCTTCAGGTAAAGGTAATGCCGCCCTGTGGGTTGACACGACAACAAAGAACGTCTTTCGGAGATGGTTTGGTAGATTATGAAGGGGAGTATGGAAAGGAAAGATGATGAAAGAGAATGGGATTTTGCTCCAAGTAAGTCTCCACTTACGGAGAGAACTCGAAAGGCTGGATTTTCGAAGAAGTTTGTTCCTCAGACCTTGCCATCTTATAGCGGAACTGGTGACCCTAACCTGTTCCTATATAAGTATGACTAGCAAATGAATGGTGCACGAGCCACAAATGAAATCAAGTGCTTATACTTTCCTATCTACTTGGAGGGAGTAGCATCACTTTGGTTCATCAAATTGCCACCAGACTACATGGATAATTTTTCTGTCGTGGAAAAGAAGTTTATGGAGCTGTTTAGGCGGTACACCACAAAAGTCAAAGATAGTAATGTCACTGTCATACTTCGAGCAAATATCGGATGAATCAATCAAAGCCTTTCTCACTTGCTTTGACGCTGCTATAACAAAACTGGGGAATCCTGAGTCTCGCATGATACAGATGGCATTATACTGAGTTGTCGACGAGACTGAGCTTGGAAGATGGATGAAAATGAAGGAGCCTAATGCTCTTGAAAAATTCTATAAGAAAGCAGAAGAATTCATCAGAGTGGAGGATGACTCGTCTATCACCCAGAATGTTGTCGGAAGTAGCATTGTGCCAGAAAGGAAGGGTAATGATGCTCAAGTGATAAGAAGAATGTCAGAGGTTTGAAGAGAGAAAACGAGGACAACGCAAAATTGGAGAATGACAACAAAAAGTTTCACTTTTTCAAACCCAATGAGTTGACCCCTTTAAACGATACCCCAGAAAACATCTTCTTTGGCACCAAAGATGCAGGGTATTATCCAAAGCCACGACAGTCAATCAAGATAGAGAAAAAGGTAGCAAACTCTGGAAAATTATGTTTCTTCCACAATCAACCTGGCCATGATACCAAGAGTGCCGATATCAGAAGAGCTTAGTCGAAGAGTTGATCAGGCAGAATAAACTTCAAGAGTATGTCAAATGGCCACAAGCAACGGATACCTCTACAACCGCTCAGGAGCAAAATCGAGCAAACATCGATTGGTAAAGGAAAATTCCCTAAGCTTGGAATAATGACCACTCGCGTCAAAACTATCTTATTTAGAGCATAACTCATTTAAATTAAAAATCGTTGTAGTTTTATTTTCCAAGTTTTAACCACCCAAGCTTTCGGGGTTGTTGTAATTGAACATTTTCATTTTGATTAATAAGAAGTGTGCCTCTGCTTTATTTCTATTATAACTGAAAAGTTACTAAAAAAATCGATTTAACATTGCAGGCTATCTGAACGATGCTCTCTTGTCTACAACATGATAAGACCTCGTGATATTTACAACACATCTTGACAGAGATAGCTCAAGTGTCGAGTGCTATAAAACATCATTTGGCACAAACGCGAGGATGGAATGCACTGCCTTGTATATTAAAAGCGGGAGTCACTAAGAGTCAAGTGGAAAAAAGCGAGACAAGCAGACACACTAAAGAAGCTCTCTGGAGTCATCCAATGAAGTTGATAGGTTTATCCGCATGACAAATCGATGAAGTTAGATCAAGTTCAAGACCTCTCCGGGGGCATCCAATGAAGTTGATACATCGATTTGCACGACAAATCGATGAAGTTGGATCAAGTTGAAGACCTTTCAGAAGGCATTTAATGAAGTCAATACGTCGATCTGTATGACAAATCAATGAAGTTGGATCAAGTTCAAGTCCTCTCCGGGGGGCATACACGAGTCAAATTCCTCTCCGGGGGCACACACGAGTCAAAGTCCTCTCCGGGGGCACACACGAATAATAGTCCTCTCCGGGGGCATGCACAAATCAAAGTCCTCTTCGAGGACATGCTCAAGTCAAAGTCCACTCCGACGGCATACACCTAGGTACAACAGGGGCACCACATAAGTAAAAGTCCTCTCCAGGTGCACATACGAGTAAAAGACCTCTCTGGGGGCGTACACTTAATCAAAGACCTCTCTGGGGCATACACTTAATCAAAGACCTCTCTAAGGGCATACATATAAATAAAAGTCCTCCGCGTGGGCATTCAATGAAATTGATACATCGATCCGCTCGATACACCGGTAAAGTTGAAATAAGTTAAAGTCCTCTCCGGGGAAATTGAGTCAAAGATCTCTCCAAAAAGAAACATTGGACCAGCCAATAAAGCTAAGATTCCTATTGTATTGACAAGTTCAGAAGCTTCACGCATGTTGGTAAGAACAAAGAACTCCCGCCGACAAAGTTGAAGCTTCTATCACGTCAACCACAATCAAGGAAACTCGGCAAGCTGGTCGATTCTGGCTTTTGCATCTTGTGACGACCCACAGTATGAGGGCAAAACAACCACATCAGGATTGGACCATGCTCGCAAAACATACCATGGGTTCATCATGATGTCGCAATAAGCAAAATACTAACTTGCACTTGACAAAGAGGCGAGTATACTTGGAAATACGTGACCTAGAGTGCAGCAAACAAGAGATCTTACCTTAAAAAGCTTGGATAAAATAACCTTGCCATCAAAAGTGGGGCATCTGAGAACTTAACAAAATCGATATGCTCGATATGTCGATAAGACTCACTTTGCCGATGAAGATCAACCTTGGAAATCCAATTGGTTATCATTAACTTGCTGCAAGCCATAGAATGGAGGAGCGGTGGATATATCGGTCAAGTCTAATTAAAAAGCAATCACTTGCGAGAATGCTTCGTTGAGCGAACTTAGTATCTCTCAACACAAAGGCTTCCTTATCCGCAAAGCGCCAATCTTAAATAACTCAAAGAATCCGATGGTATTTTGCTTCAAACCTGAGCATAAGCAATGCTTAAAAGGAGACTATGTGAATATGGCATAGTTCAAATCCAATAAAACAATAATGCTTCCCAAGGAATTGAAGCTAATATCCATCAACGGTGTCAACATGAGATATAAAAAGAAGATCGAGCAATGGTCATGCATTGGGGGCAAGCCGTTATGAAGTTGAGATTCAAACTTTATACAGCCCGGGATGATCCACGATATTGAACACTATTGGAAGAGACAATAATACCGCGAGGCTACAATATACAAAAGAGCATCCTAGAATATAGAGAAAGTCAATACGTGCAAAGATAGGAATAATGCAAGGAGCGATTCATTTCTGCATAGCATTTAAATTCCAAGACCAAACTCCAAGGCTTACAGTTCTCAAGATGGATGTTGTAGAAGCAAAATATAGGATGTCGGCTTAATAAAACCTATTAAATGATGCACATAAGCTACTCAGTTTCCCGAAAATCCTGCGGCCATTGCCACCAGAAGGGATTGGCGGAGAACACGAGTCATGCTAACGGCGGCATCACTAATAATTGTATTAGTTAGGCTTGGCTCAAAATTGCACCATACAAATTGTCAGGTACGCACCTTTCATAAATGATTGTGCAGTAACAGTTCAAGAAAATGATGCTTAGAATTCACAGTTAAGAATCTAGACTGGCAAATCTCTGGTGTCATCGATAAGCAAACGAAGTGTTTTACCAACATAAACTGCATCTAGTGAGTCACAAACTCTCAGATGAAACAGTCTTACATTAATAACACACTTGAGTTTATAAGTGATTCTTATAATCTGTTTCCTTTTATTGGATAACCCATTGTCGACTTGAGCAATCGGCAATGAAGTCACCGCCAAATGGGCGCAAAATCTCTTCATTACAGGTTCCCTAGACAAGCATACATGCCAACAGAAACTTTTCGATAAAATTGGGCCAATGTTGCACTATTGTTCATCGAAATGAGACAAAGGGTCCAAATGAGTCCAAAAAATACCAGAAAGCACCAAATAAGCTACTGCAATAAGCCTAAAGATGAAGAATCAACAAATCCCTCTTTCCCTGGCAAGTTTGCGTCAGAGTCGGGAATGCCAAATTAGTTAGCACGGATGGGCATCTCTTCGGCAAATTGTCAAGTGGACGAGGAATAACAAAAGACTGATTTGTCTACAATCCAGAAACTGCAATTGCTCTAGCCTCAGAAATTCAAGTTAAAGCTCTAACTTGAGTAGAAGTAATTTCCTTTCTAGAACAATAACTAGTCTTTTGCTTGGTATCCACTCTGCACATGGAACCTCGTTTTTAAACTAATTACAGGTATACGTCTCATAAAATATGAATCGTCATACAAAATTATAAAACTCATTAAAAAGTGAAGCTTGAAATCTACGGTCGCCATGTGTCGATTAGTTGTTCTCAAGTATCATTGCGAATTCGAATTAGAATGCTGTATCTATGCAGGCGATGTTCGACAAGTAATAAAAGGCTGAACGAAACGATTATGCATAGGAACTTCATTCAATTCAAGTCAGAAAATTTGCTGTAGTTCATTTCTAATGATTAAAATAATATGTCGTTGATGTGTGCAAGGACGACAAAATATTGGCCCAGAAACGTGTAAGTGTTTTTGTTGTTGTAGAACAAGTAGCAGTAAAATAGCACGTTCAGTTTATGAGTTGCAAATTCAAGTCATTGATTACTTTTAAAACTTAGATTGCTTTAGGAAAAGTTGCGACCAAAGGATTTTTAAAGCGTACAATCTATCAATGGGTTGTGTATGTACGATTCATGATGGATCAGTAACATTAGATTCATCATGGGTTGGCAATATCCAACCCATCATGGATTGGCAATATCCGACTCATGATGGATCGTGCATGTCTGATCCATGGTGGATCAAGCACATCCGACCCATTGCAAGTTGTACACCACCGATCCATTGAAATTGCAGCTAATTCCAAAATGCAATCCAAAAAGGCTTGAGTAATCAAATACAATATGTCAATAATCGATGTGCAAAATTGTTGACCTCAAAGTGCGATTGTTTGAGGCACCAATCAACATAACGATTTATGCATCAAGACAACGTCAAAGTTGACAAGTAAAAATTGAAACATTTATCATCAAAGTGCAAAAACGTCAACATGCCAAAAATCGCAACCAAGTTGCATAATTACAAACTCAGCATAATCAAAACTGACTTGAAGCATCAGCGTTCGTACATCATTGCCAACATCATTCAAAAAACCTAAGTTCTCAGAATCTTCAAAGCGCACACAATTAACAAAATGAATTTTCTCAAGAATCGGAAATAGTGAATGCAACGAAAAAAACAAGACATTGCACAAAGGAGAATTCAAATACAAACTGTTCAAACCACAAATTATTACACAGGAAATCATAATCAGATTTGGTCATCCCCAGACATCAACTTGCCGAGTTCAAGCTAGAGCATAGAATGTCAAAACATTTAATTAGCAAGTCGCTCAAAGATCCTAAAAGCCATCAGTCTGCTTATAGATTTGATTTAGCATAGGCATCGACCGCCGATGATCCGAAGAACGTGGCAGGCCGACGACAAAGGCTAGGTGTGTCATTCCAAAATCGGATTTGAAAACTTGACATTCTTGGAATCTGCAAATGAAAGCATTTGTCGATGATGTTGGTTCTCCAAGTAGATGAAATGAAGTATAACATGATATTATTGCTCAGTCAACAAAGGATAAAGAATGGTGGGAGGCACAAGAAAGAGGCGATCAAAACGTTTCACTTAATGAAGCCGGTCAAGTTGGACCACGTACACCTTGTCATTGTCAGATTATAAGAAGTGTGGATCAATGGTCAGCTGGAGCTAGCCAAACTGAACACTTGCAAATCATTGTACAAAAAGTTTGAACGATAACTTGTTAAAATATGTAGCAACATCCAAGTACAAATTAGTGCAGAAATTGTAATCAGACTTTAGCATCTCAGTATTTTAACTGTCAAGCCAAACTTCGATTTCAAGTAAATCATCAGGTCAATACAAATGCTCCATCGTTGTAACCGATTTGAAGGTATAGCACAGTCAAAACCCTAGGCGATCGATTCACCATAAAATCCGATTTAAGCCCAAATCAAGTGAAAACTGGAGTTAGTCGGCACCTACAGTAATTGATGTTCCGAGGCAAGAGGATTTTGGTGACGGTGAGCTTCAAGGGATTGGCAGTGATGGAGTAGATCAGATCTGAAAGAGAAAAACAGTTCGAACTAAGATGAGATTGAGGTGCTGACTGAACTTTGATAGTGATGAGATTTTCTGATGATTAGCAGCAGAAAAACGGTCTGACAATGGCAACGAAGGAGAATCAGGTTGAAGCGGTTTTCTCTCATAAGAAGCTTCCAACATTAATGAGTTTCTCTGCAGGTGCAAGTGGTACCTAGGAAAGAAATAATATGATTTTTTTCATAATATTTGCATATTGTAGTTACTTCAATTGTAATATAGTATACTAAGTAAAGATGTAAATTTTAGTTTCATAAAAGGATGGTAAAAGAATAAAAAGCGTAAACTAAAGATGCATGCAGAACAAAGCTAGAAAATTTGCTTTACTGAAGAAATGCTCATGTGAATTATGGAAAAATCTATTGTCACAAGCCAATGTTTACAATATTGATCTCTTTTATTCCTTCCTCGATACATCATCAACGGCCCGTCTTAATTCGTGTGTGCTGACCCAATGAGTAAATCAATAGCAATCCATCCAAAGCAACATAAGTAATTCATTTCGAAGCTCGCATTTTTCTACGAAAAACAAAAACTTCGAGGGGAAAATGTTAACCTTGTTCTGAAACACGGTTCGTTGAATCGGGTACAAACATGATGAATCGGTTGGGCTTTGATTTCATGGGTCGGTTGCATTTTCCACATGTGAAGCGGTTAAGGATATGGGTCGTAAAAGTATGAGCCGTGGCATTTGAGAGTTTTGTGCTAGTCTAAACAAACATATCGTACATTGTACCCATTTCTTATGTGACTATGTTTATGTGACATTGCATGTACACGTATAGTTTACTTAATATATTCTACATGAATCGCTATTTCACACGGCAAAGCAACAATGGGACATGGCGTAGTTATACAAAGAATAAATATGTTCTATACATTAACATAATGCATGCATAGACTGCCACGATTTGGGCACGTGAGTATGTGTGAAAAACTAGAGCTCTAACCCGTGGATCGGGCAGTATCACGCTCTTGGTCAATGGATCGTGCATGCACATGTATGAACCAGCCACAACTCCTTCAGTAGGTCGGCAGTTGTATTTCTTCAGTTGAAAACTATGGACACGCATAGATCTCACCATGAACAACATGAATCAGGCATCAGCTTTATGCAACGGATCAGGCACTTTTACGCCATGGGTCTGTATTCTAGCACAAGTGATAATTCATGCTAATATTTAAATAGTGGGTATATATATAATATATGGAAGCATACGTGGCATGGATCGTCAATACAAGTTTTTTTTCTGGCACAAGTTTTTTTCTGAACTTTCAACTACACATGTTTTTCAATCCAAATGATTTACACTACACATATGTATCTTTTTACATATACATCTCCTCTCACACATAGTTACATATCTCTACACACTCTTACTGTTCCAGCACCATGCTTTTCTCCTATTGCATCATCCTGAAACCTGTCACAGAAAAGAAATACACACGATAGACTGGAACTAAAAATAGACACTGAACAAATAAAATTTTATTTTATAATTTTTTTTATTTGTCTCGGATTCTCTGTGTGTTTTTCTCATCATCTTTCTGACTTGATCAGCCTCGACATAACCATACTGCTTTGCTGTTCAGAATCAGCATCAAACTCACCGATTCTGACCACCACCAACACAGTACAGTCAGTCTGATGATGTATATTACAGTGTCACTTATACAAGATAGGTCAATAATCAAAAGAGACATGGAAATGCAAAATTTCAGATCAGCAAAAGCAATGAAGCATACTCAAGTTAACATTCAAGTGCAACAATGCAGCAAACACAATACAAGGCAGCAAGTATGGAGAAGATCAATTCAGAAATGCAAGTGCAAGTGGTGTACAAGTGATACAAAATTCATGTACCAATATAATCTTGAATGGTTCAGTATATTGCTTCAGCAACAAACATGAGGTGGCATATACACACAGCAACAAAATGGAGAAAAACTCTGGTTAATATGTAAGCATGGTATGGTCAACACAACAGGGTGCACAAGCAAGAAAACACAGTGCACGTGAACAACATTAAGCATGGGGTTATGTAAACACATTCAATGGTCAAATAACAAATACATGGAGCAGGTGAGGAAAACAAATATGGTTCAACATACATGAATCAGAGAAGGGCAGAAACATATACACGCACAGACTTATGCAGAACAAAGTTAAGAAACATACACAAGTGTATAGCATGGATGGCCCAAGCAAACATTGCAAAGCATATAAGCAACATGGCAGTGCAAAAAAAAGTGAAACATGGAGGTGATGCACAACAAACAAACAGCTCAGTGGTACACCATGCAAGCAGTTCAAATACATCAGTGTGCTTTCAGCATGAACATGGTCATTCAGCTATAACATGAAATTGCGTCAAGGCTCAAGTGCAATCATTGACAAAGAGTAATTAAATCAGCAAGCATACAGTTGTGAAGCTCAAGTGTGTGTGTTTCAAGCAGGTGGGAGATCAAAAATAAAGCATGGTGGAGTTGGCAAGTCAGAATTATTTTCAAGCGTGCCAAAATGTGAGTAGTTTCGGCAACAACACAAATGGTGCAAACTCATCAACATGTATATGGATGCTCAAGCAAATGGTTCAACATAAAGATTTTCAGTTATTAGAATAAGATGGCATTTGTATATGGTGCAACAAAGGGCACAGCAATAATCAAGGCAAAAGAGCATCAATGAAAGATTTTTTTAAATTATCTCAAAAGACATTTCTGGAAAGAAAAGAAATTTAAAATGAAGAATCTTTCCTTGAATTTCACTATGAATTCATTCTCTTTATTGACCAAAACTAATTCATATCTTTTCTATAAATTTCTCAAAACATTTTTTGGCAACATTTTAAGTATAAAGGTTTTTGGGCCCAGATTTATTCAATCATTTATGGGAGTGTAAAGATGGATTAAATCGTTTTTGGTATGGTGACTAGGCAGAAATTAACTCAGCAAAGTTATTGGTTTTCAAATTTGGAAAATGTTTTCAATCGGATCATATGGAGAAAGTTTTGGTAGCAAAATCAGTAGCCTACTTTTCCAATTTCAATTCGACAAAGAAAATCAATGCTAAGAATAGAAAGTATTCAAAATCAATTCCATGTTAGACAACAAATTTACAGGAACAAAAGAAAATTCGATTCGGAATTCCAAAACCAAAATCGAGCAAGTCATTATTTGAAATCAAAAAACTAGGTTTTCAGAACCCCTATAAATACACACGATTTCATCATCGACAAACAACACAACTTAATTCGATAATAACAAAAACCCTAAAAGCTTAATCCGAGAACTTATAGTGTTCGGTCAAAGCAGAGAATAGTTCAACGTTGAGCTTAAAGGAAGAATCAATCAACCAAAGGGACATCGAAGCCATGGAGATTCAATTTTTAAGAAGCCCTAGCCGATTAAAAAGAGAAACCCTAAAAATTTCCAATCGCCAGTTGCCATTTTCAAGAGACCAAAGAGATCGGTCGGACCAAAAGAAAAATAAAAGGGCGGAACCATTTGTGAAAGAGTCCGGCCAAGTCTTGCTTGAAGAACTAAAGGGGGGTTTTCACTTTTATAAGGCTTTGTTTTTCCTTTTAATTGTATTTTTGTTTTCTTTTGTAAACAATTCTTCTTTTTCTAGTTTCACTCAAAACTAGGACTTACTGATTACCGGTCTGTGATTTGGGAAAAATCTGGTCTAGGGATTTTAGATCAATCTAAGATTTCGAGCGTAGGTTTAAATCAGTAGCAGGTGTTATGAGTTTGCAAAACTCTTTAAGTGGTTGTAGGGTTTGCAAGTTTATTGAGTGTTTGTAAGCGGGAGGCTGTTTTAAATCCTAGTAGATATCTTAGCAATGCAGCAGTAGGCACAATTTGCCAAAGCTGGGTATTTTGTGTGTGACTTTCCTTTGCTGCATTATTATTATTCTGAGATTGTTTTAATTATAGAATAAACCCAATTCACCTCCCTCTAGGGTTAATATTGATCCTACAATTTGTATCAAAGCTTGTGTTTATTTAACTCTAGAGTCATGACATCAATGAATAATGCTTTTTCTGAGGGACAATCTATTGCTAGACCACCCATGTTTAATGGTAGTGATTACACGTATTGGAAAGCTTGAATGAGAATCTATCTTGTGTCTGTTGACTATGATGTCTGGGATATCATTGAAACTGGTTATAAACCACCCACTGTAGTTGTTAACGAAATTGAAATGCCTAAACCAAAAGAAAGGTGGGATGCAAATGATAGGAAACTGTACTCTATTGATTCTAAAGCCATGAATGCTTTGATCTGTGCTTTAGATGAAACTGAATATAATAGAATTTCTCATTGTAACACAGCTAAGTAAATCTGGCATGCTCTGGAGGTTACTCACGAAGGAACGTCTCAAGTGAAAGAATCTCGTCTTGCTTTATTCAACAATGAGTATGAAAATTTCATTATGCAGAAGGATGAAAGTATCAAGGACATGTATGGACATTTCTCTGTGCTAGTTTACAATGCCAGAGCTCTTGGAAAAGTTTTTACTGAAGTTGAACTTGTGAGGAAGATCATGCGTGTTCTGCCAATGAACTTCGAAGCAAAAATCACAGCCATTCAAGAATCGAAGGGATTTGAGTAAGCTGAGCATGGAGGAGCTTGTTGGAAATCTAATGACATATGAAATGGAGCTAAAATCACGAGAAGATCGCAACAACTCTGATCTGAAGAAGAAGTCAATTGCTTTGTCCAATACTGTTAACAGCGATGGCGAAGACCCCATCGAACAGCTTGCAATGGATGTCAGACAAATCACAAAGTGGAGCAAATTCAAATCTCGAAGAAACAAACCAAAATTCAACAAGCTAAAGAACTCTGAAAATTCAGATGAGGAACCACTTTGCTATAACTGCCAGAAGCCTGGACATCTGAAACCAAACTGTCCCCTTCTTCAACACAAAAGAAACAAGAAGAAAAATAAAGCCTTTTCTATAACTTGGGATGACGAGGAAGGAGAAGAAGAATCAGCAAGGAAGAAAGTAACTTATGCTTCATGGCAAAATCAGATTCAGAAGATGATAGAGAGGTATCCACTGAGGTATACAGTTATGATGTTTTGCTTGTAATGTGTAAACATCTTTCAGAAATCATTGGTACACTAGAAACAAAAGTAGAAAAACTTAAGGCAAAAAATCTAGAACTATCGACTCTCAAGTCCACCATTGAAAATCTTGAAAAAGAAAATTTGTCTTTAAAAGAAACTGATGAGATTAAGAGATTTGCCTAGTACCGGGCCCAATTAGATACTCAAACGGGTTACTGGTTGAAACGGGTCCCCCATCCGACACAACCTCCCACCTATGCTTGGTCCCTACTAGGTTTTTCTCCCAATTAACCATTTTAATTTAAATGTCCATGTCTTACACATGCTATGGTTAAGTCCATACTTACATGTCATAATTTACATGTCGTATCTTATACCGGTTAAGTCCATGTTTACATGTCATAATTTACATGTCACCCCACTTAACCCTCTAACCATACCCATGTCCTTAATTCATTCCTTATGACGAACGGTGCATGACCTCCCACATTAGACCGAACGCTTTGTGGCCGCTGGATTTGCCGGGCGGTTCCGGGCAGTCTTACGCCACAAACCGGGTCTAACCTCGTGTCGTAAACCATTGCGCCTACAATTCATTCCTTTGACCTCTCACATTAGACGTCCAATTGTGGCAGCTGGATTTGCCGGGCGGTTCCGAGCAGTCTTACGCCACAATTGCGCCTAACCTTGTGTCAAAGGTTTATTAATAATCGTATTTCACCCATACCCAATTTTCATGTCATGTATATCCAATTAAACATATAGTCATGTTTATAATATTGCCTATTCCAAATTGTCACTAATTACATATTAATTGTCCTCAATTGCAAATTTACAATTATAGGCAATTTCATCAATTCCATGTAATTCATACCCAAATATGCCAATTTCACATATAATCCAATTATCCAAAATATCCAATAATATCCAATTTTCCATATTTCACATATTCCCATCGTTCCCACGTATTTGCATTCACGCGTATTTTTAACATAGGCTCGAAGGTAGCCTAGATCCAAAAATAAAAGGAATATAGATAGGAAAAGAGAATCAACTCATAGAAAATTGGAATAAAACATCATCATGAAATAAAGAGGCATATAGACTGGCATAGAGGCATAATAAAAGATTCAACATGAATAAACTGATAAAAGGTATGAACTTTACATAGAAACATAGGCATATGATGACATGGATCAAAAGGTGAAAACTTGGATGAGATTTAAATTAGATACATACATATGAATCCTCTTTACAACTTCATCATGTTACTTTTAATCCCATTATATTCTGAAAATCACTGTACTTACCCTTCATTGTTAAAGAATAGAATTATGCACTGAAATTGGTGTAGAAACGTTGCAGTGTTGTTGATTTATCTTCTTTAATTGTTGTAGAAGCTCTAATCTTTACTTTGAGTTGAGGTTGAACACTTGAAATTTGATTTAGAGGCAGCGGTTAGGGTTTAAGAGAGAGTTTGACAGCATAATGGTGTCATAGCTAATATTTATGAATTAGGGTTAGGTCTTAGGGTGTATATATAGGTGTAGGAAGTTCTTTAGGCCTTAGGATTAACCCTAGAACTGATCTGGACCACTCAGATGCCATATCAGTCCTTAGGGCGAATCGGGCCACGGGTTGGCCGCCAAACACCCTGGATTGACCTCTAGTCGACCCAGCGGGGCTTGGGTCGACTCCAAAAATGGTGCGGTTCGGCTATTCCCCCTCCCGATTCGCTGTTTTGAACTCTTTTTGAATATTTATTTATTTAATTTTTATATATATCTATATATATATATTTCTCTCATATGCATACAAACTTCATGGCTTAATAACTTCTTCATAATTAACCATTTTCGCACTAAACCACTTTTTGAACTGCGTTCACACTAAGCCACTTTTTAGCCATTCCCCTAAAACAAAAATATGGCGCTGGCGGGGATCGAGCTCTGTACCTCTTGTATGCAAGTCACATGTTCTAACCAAATGAGCTACTAAGTCTTTTGCTTACAAACCTTAGAACAATGCTAAACATCATTCTTTTCTCATTCCTCTTTTTCAAATAAATTATTCTTTAATTTGTTATTTTAATATTCTTAGAAAATACGAGGTGTTACATTCTCCCCTACTTAAAGGATTTCGTCCTTGAAATCTCTAAGTCAAGAAGAACGTATCCTACCATCCAATTATCCATCTACTCAACCATCAACCACTAGCAACCATGGTCCTTAAAATATTTCTAATGCTCTTCATGTACATATGCATAGTGTGTGTATATGTCCGTATACTAATGCAAAATCAGGCGGTCCACTGATTCAGTCGACCTCCTTAATGCAATAATGATAGTGCCATGTATCCATCATGTATGCAAAGAACCCTATACATATCATTACTACATGTGTGCACAATCATTCATTTAAATGCAACATCCATATGATACAAACGTTCAACGTACATTCATTTTACTAAATACATCCATTTATATGCAATATGCAATATGAAAGTGACTGAGTCGATCTAGTGCCTAAAGTGTGTGTATATGCATCCACGAGCAACCACTAGCAAACAATTGCATCCACATGCATCCACCATACACAACATGTCTCAAACACATGTTTCAACCATAGGACTACCCTATCTAAAGGTCAAAGATACTAGTGAGAGGACATACTAATGATAGAACAAGTACAAGCTAAGCGATAAAGGAGAAATTAAAAGACATACCCTTGAAAAGAAAAGGGTAAAATGAACGCATCTTCTCTTCCGTCTCCCAAGTAGCGTCGCTCTCATTATCTCCCCATTGCACTTTGACTAGCATGACCTCTCGATTCCTCAACTTCTTAATCTCCGACCCAAGAATGCATGTAGGAGCTCATCGAATCGTCGCATCACGCTCTATCTCCACCTCTCTAAGCAAGCTCGGCTCTACCACTTCCGCGGTCTCATGCAAGCACTTCCTCAAATGTGATACATGGAATTCGTCGTGTACACCACTAAGTCTCTCGGGCAACTCCACTCTATACGTCATCTTTCCAATCCTTTCCTTAATAGGAAATGACCCTACGAACCTTGGTGCTAACTTCCCAACGGACCCAAAGCGAACAACATTCCGTAATGGAGACACCTTGATAAAGACCATCTCCCCAATATCAAACTCAAGATCTGTCCTCCTCTTGTCCGCATAAGATTTCTGCCTATCTTGCGCCGTCTTCATCCTCCTTCGAATCAAATCGATCTTTTCCGAAGTCTCTCTAATCATGTCGGGCTGAAGCAAGATCTTATCTGTAGATTCCCACCAACATGTAGGTGAACGACACGGTCGTCCATAAAGAGCCTCAAAAGGTGCCATGCCAATTCTAGACTGAAAGCTATTATTATATGCGAACTCCACCAAAGGAAGATGCTCCTCCCATGTACCTCCGAAGTCTAAAACACATAGCCTCAAAAGGTCCTCTAGAATATGATTCACCCTCTCGGTCTGGCCGTCCGTCTGAGGATGATATGCGGTGCTCAAACATAACTGAGTCCCTACCGCCTCTTGCAAGCTCTTCCAAAACTCGCTAGTAAAGATAGGATCGCGATCGCTCACTATGCTAGAAAGGAACACCGTGCAAACGAACTATCTCTCGAATGTATATGGAGGCTAACCATGGAGTAGTCCTCTTACTCTTCACGGGAATGAAATGGGCGCTCGTAGTAAGTCTGTCTACCATGACCTAAATTCTCGTATTACCCTTCCTCGATCTCGGTAACCCATCAACAAAGTCCATCGATACTTCCATTGTGGGACCTCCAATGGGTGAAGCAACCCACCGGGCTTCTTTTGCTCTACTTTTACTTGTTGGCACACCAAGCATATAGCGACAAACTCGGCCACATCCCTCTTCATACCGGCCCAAAAGTAAACTCGTCTCATATCCATGTACATCTTGTCCCCGCCGGGATGAATGGTCATCTTCGAACGATGTGCATCATCAAAAATGGTCTTCCTCAAGTTCTCTTCTCGTGGTACACAAAGTCTACCGTCCCTACGTAACCAACCCTTATCATTTAGGGTATACCTACTGAGATGGCTCGATGACTCCCCCTTATGAGCTTCTCTACTAACTCAACCAACTGTGGGTCATCTCGCTGTGCCTCACCAATCTGTCCCAAAAGCGTAGGTCTGACCTCTAAGGATGCTAGCAGACCGGGTACAAAATCAATGGATGGTCTAAAGTCAAACGTAGAGATAAACTCTAAGCTTCGCCGCTCAACAAACAACGGACTCAAGGACAACATTTTCCTACTTAAGGCGACTGCCACCACGATACCCTTGCCAAGGGTATATGCTATCTCGAAATCGTAGGACGCTAAGAATTCCATCCACCTTTGCTGCCTTAAGTTCAAGTCCTTCTGAGAGAACAAGTATTTTAGCGATTTGTGGTCTGTAAACAATTCGAATTTCTCGCGAAGAAGATAATTGCGCCAAGACTTAAGCGCAAAAACAATAGCGGCCAACTCTAGGTCATGTTTAGGGTAATTTTTCTCATGCACTCTCAATTGCTGTAACAACCCAGGTTTCGACAGACCGAATTTTTCTCAAAATCCAGTCCATCGAACCCCGAGCTGAGTGTCCTGGTATCCTGCAGAGAAGACAGAGAAAGAAAACATGTCAGAACTTGATAAAGCAACTCGCAGCAGAAGTAATTAAATATAGTTTTTCCGAACGTAACTATACCTCATTTATAATACTGCTATGTCAGTATTTAAGCTATATCATCTCTGTCTTGTACCTAACCTGCACATGTTTTGAGGAGGGGGTCAGAACATAAGTTCTGTGTGAGTGTAGTTATAATAAACTCCTGTGTACTCTACATGTACCGTTTAGTTACGGTTTCTAGTCTCGTTAGGTTATTTACCAAATTGGCCCTTTTGACCCAACCCGTGTCATCCCCACCCACTCACTAGCATAATAACCCAACTCGTACAGTCCTTTCATGTATGTGTACAATCCCTTACCATAATTACTACGGGCCCTAAGCCTGTTTTCCGTACTACCTTACTGTAGTTCCATCATCCTAGAAAACTCGTTCGGACTGCTACCTTTGTTCTAGCTCTAAATTTTCGAATGTTCGGTTGGAATTCGTGCCACCTAGGACCACTAGGGATTATGCAACTTACTAAACGTTCTCGCAACTCGGTCTGGGTCCAAGCCACCTAGGACCACTAGGGATTATGCTACCCACCGACAACGCCCTTTTTTTCCCACGTATACATCGTGAATCGTTTTTCCATGTCTAGTCGCACATGTGTCTCAACGTGCCACCCGAGTCCCGTGACCGGACAAAACAAGAAATACGGGACTCGGTCGGGAGCTTTAGGTTGTCTGCTGATGCAGATGTCAAGGTCTGTTTTTGTAACCGTGGCTATGGTCCCACGGGACCCCTCCCTCAACTACTGAAAGGCAATCCAAGAAAGATCATGTATGAGAACTGTACTCACGGCCTCAACTATGCCCCCACTTTCCTATTGGCCAACCTCACCCATGACTCGATAGTAAGTGCATGGTCTGTTGGGAGTTCTCTGCCTTTCCGTTCGTACACGATTGACTCAAGATGGTAGGTAGTCGGCGACGTGCTATCCAGGGCAAAATCAAGTATCGTCGACTCCACGCTAATCCATCCCAGTCTTTAGGTCGCTCGCAAAGCAACCAAGGCATACTCTTGGCTCTTCTACCGCAGACCTTAACCTCTGTGAGGACGGGTTTCATGGACCACCTGCCACCCCACAGAGGGATACCAAGAGTACCCTCACGTCCCCCGAAGCTACCGCTTCGTCACCCAATTCGTTGGAGCATTTACCTAAGTCAGATAATTCGCTCCCCCTCATATACTAAGCGATGACCTACCGTATCAGGTTACACATCTATATGTGAACTGGTCCCATGTCCTTGGCTAAGAATTTTTGACTTAGTTATCTCTGACTAAGGTTTACCGCTTAGCTTCCTTTCCCGTTGCCCTTGTTAACTACGTTTTTCCTACCTAGTCCCTCTAACTAGGGTTTCGGTCTAATGGGTTAAGTGTTACCCAAGTTTTAGACTTAACCCGTCCAGGAATCATGCCAAGGGCGGCTAAGTATTCAAGTTCAAGTCCTTAACCCTATCCAATTACTATTTTTAGATTGGTTAAGTATATTCAAACGGTTCGCGACTTAGCCTTATCGAGTTATCATGTTAGATTGATTAGGTATTGATTAAGATTAATCCCATCACATTTTCGAGCTTAGATTGGTTAATTGTATTCTGACAGTTTCGTAACTTAACCCCATCCAATCAACATGTCAACGTTGGTTAAGTATTTTCAAGGGTACATGACTTAACCTATCCATGTGGCATTAACTTAATTAATTAATGCACCTAACCTCTCACATTAGGCTTCGTTGTGGTCACTGGATATGCCGGTTGGTTCCGGTCAGAATTACACCACAACTTAGTCTAACCTCGGGTCTTATAGTGCAACATGACCAACTACTCACATTGGGTCCTATTGTTTGTAGCTACTGGTATGCCGGTCGGTTCTGAGCAGATTTACGCTACAAACTCAACCCAACCTCGAGTTGGCCATTTCATGTTTTCTAAGTGTCATGTCCATAATCATGTTTTTCAAGCATAATCATATGCCAACTTTCATGCTATGTTTTCAAATCATGTCTCATGTCATTTAAACTTTGCCTAACTACCCATAACGTTTTCCCCATCGCACGTATATTCGCATCAACACGAATAGATCAAGAGGGAACATATAAACATGACAAAGTGGGCATAAAATGGCAAAGTAGTCACAAGTTAAACATGGTGAGGCTAAGGGTATCCTACACAACTTGCATATGTGGTGATTTGTTACTAAACATGTATGACACCAACTTAGCAACATAGGGGGATAGCATGGCAAAAGTGAACATACATGTAACTAGCATTAAGTTTTAGCATCATAGGCAAGTTATCATAAGGTTCATGAAGTGTTATAGGTTGCATTGTGCAAAATCACCACATAAAGCTCATGGCTTTCTACCTAAAAGTCAACATGAACGTTACTAGGTTCATGATAGGTAAGCATAAGGTCCTCAAGCGTTACACAAATCCTATTTTAACTTGCTATATGTTCATGCTAATTCCAATCCATGATTCATATGTTTGAACGATCATAGCATTTTACACAAAAGGTTGTTATAACACCACTCACATAGGTTGATGCCTTCTATGCAACGATTAGATCTCGCTTTATGTTGATTTCATGCCAAGAATTGATCTTTCAACCTCCTTGTGCTATTTGAATCTGAACTCCTCTCTTTTCCCTTGCGTAGTCCGCTTGGCTCCAAGCTCTTCATAAAAAGTCGTCACCTTTCTTGGCCTAAACCTCCTTAGTTACAAGAAGAGAGCTTTTGTGGAGACAAGAGTGAAGAAGTGGGCCTAAAATCCATTTGGAGGAGAGGGAGGTAAGTCTAGAAACCGGCATGGCTTCGCCGTGAAGTATGGTGATCATTTCAAGGGGTCTAGGGGTGTATTTTTAGCCACAAGGTCGTGATTCTCGTCCAAGAAACCAGCCAATAAGCATTAGAACGTTCCAGAAGAAATTCTGGAAAACGTGGGTAGGGTCGACCCCTGGGTCGACACTAGTGTCGACCCTGCTTGGGGGGGTAGACACCCATGTCGACCCTGGTGTCCACCCGGCCAGGGTGGGTCGACACCTGGGTCGACCCCCCTGTCGACTTGCTGGGTTGGCGGGAATTTTTCCCGCCTTTCCTATTTGGGCTTGAATCTCGAATCCGTTTTGATTTTAGACTGTTTTAAAATTTCTGAAACTTCGTACAGTCATAACTTCTTCATACGGAGTCCGATTTACGAAAATTCGGACTCGTTTTCGGGCAGAATTCCGAGACGAACGTAATGGTGAAATCCATTTAACTAGTGTTTGAATATTTACTTGAGTATCTTTTATTTTCCATTGTTCTTAGTTAACTTGTTTCGCGTATCACCATTATATTATACCGTCTCGGAATATATATATATATATATATATATATATGAATTTCTTATTTATTTAAATCATAAAAATGCGGGGTGTTACATTCTCCCACCCTTAAAGAATTTCGTCCCCGAAATTCAACAAGAGTAGGATTAGTAACTCTCTGTAACCATCCAAAAAGTGTTCAACCAACTGTTGCAACCATGTGCGCATGTGCAAAGTGAAGTACATTGTAGTAAAATATGTATGCCTAACTTTTGGTACCACCTAGATGGATGCAAATTTTTTTCTGAAATTTTCTTTTTCAAAACATGATGCCCGCACCATAAATATACTTGCAATTCTAAATGAATGCAGAAATTTTGAAAACGTTTTTCAACCAAATTTTTCCCATACCCTTATAAAATAAGAGTGCAGTTCAGCCAATTGTCGCATCCAGAACCTATCATCCATTTTTAAATTTAGAAAAAAATCTAATTTTTCTAAATATCATATAACGGAAAAACCTATATTTTTCCCGTTTATCGTATTTTCTTTGCCTATTCATTGCAATTCTTATTATGGCATAATAATAATAATCACGACAATTTTCAGAACATAAATTTGAGCATTACTTCTAGATAAAGTTTCAGTACATTGTTACAACCAGACAAACAAGGAAACAACTAGACATCGTGGAAACAAAATGCTACTCTACGGGTACAATATCCTAAGTCAAACCTAGTGGAAGAAACTACGGATGAGACTCTCCAAGCTATCAAGCTTCTCCCCCTGCTGTTGGTTACCTTGCCTAATCTCCTGCTGTAGGTCATGCATCCCTGACCTAACCTCTAACTGAAGGTCCTGTAACCCTGATCCCAGCTGGTCATACGAAGTGCTCATCTCCTGCAACATCTGCTGTTGAGTCTGTCCAAACTCAACCTAGGTCTGGAACATCTCCTGTTGGGCCCTGAGGATGTCCTGCTGATCCCTAACCAAGCGGGCCTGTTGGTCAGAGACGGCCCTCAACTCAGCCCTCCAGTCAGTGTCTCGGGACTCCCAGGGATCCCATGCAGAAGTGTCAGAAGTCCCCCAACCTGTAGCCTGGGAAGTCCCCCAATCCGGAGCTGGGGTAGTCCAAGCAGCTCCCCAAGTCAGCTCTATCTGTGGTGGACTGAATTCCTCGGGCTGTGCATACTGGGGCTCCTTGGTCTGCTCATGCTGAGAATCATGCGCCTCGTGAGGCTCACCTTCCTCTTCCCCTTCCTCCCAAAACAAATCATGCTCCATGGCTTCCACGGGTAATGGCTCAAATAAATCGTGTAGGGAGATACCCATTCTTGATAATGCAGCCAAATCAAAAACATGGGAGGGATGAGAAGAAGATGTGATACACCTCTCTATCTGCAGGTTAATGCCGCTCCGTGCAAAGACTGTGGTCCATAAATTCCCATAACGGATATTCGTCTATCTTCCTTCTTTAGTAAGGCTGTAATTTTGTAAAATAATGCGTGCCCAATTCATGTGTAAACCCCCAAAGACAGCATATGTGGCACGCTTTACCATCGTCGCAACTTTATCAAAACCCACACTCTGTCCCCCAAGAATGTATTGTAAAATCCTAATAACCAACCTAGCTAGCGGGCGCAAGTGTTCACTATCCCAATTTCTTACAAATTCATCTTTAAAAATTCTGCGCCACACAAGCATGTCATTCATCTCTATAACAGGTGTATCCATCCACGTACCCCTAATATTCAACATTTCCCTAAACTGAACCTCATTGAAAAATATAGGGGTTCTCTTAACCATAGAAGTAAAAGTTACTAGCCCCTCTTCATCATTGCCAATCTGTAAATTAGCGTCAAAAAGCCTTACCAACCACTTGTAGCCTCTCCGCTCAGCGGTGTGCACATCCAAAATAGTAGAAAAGCCCGCTTCCACAAACAAACCTTCCACGGGTGTCGCAACGAAATCGGCAAACTTTACTGGACGCCCCAACAATAACTTCAACCCCGCGGTCTCGATATACTTCTTGACTATCTCTTCGTCTTCACTGCACCACTCTATTTCTTGTGGTGACAATTGGGGGTAAAGCTCATAAACGTTCGCCATGGCGATTTGGGGCCAAATTGGAAGGGGAGATGGGTAGATCCGGGTAGAGAATGCCGCTAGCTTTCAATTAAGACCAATTTTGTGGAGAATAGTTGAGAATTGGAGGAGCAAGAGGTGGTGGAAGTGGAGAAAAGGGGTTGGGTTTTCTTTTGAGGAGCTTGCTGGAAGAAGAAGAGAGGGGGGGTGTTGTTTGGCTGAAGGCTACGGCCTTCAGCCCTTTTTTTTTCTGCCAGCGCGGGGGGAGGGGGGGTCGACACGGGTGTCGACCCACCCAAGGGGGGTCGACACCTGTGTCGACTACCCCTGTATATATATATATATATATATATATTTTGTTGTTTCTCTTTGATTTCTGATTTTTGATTTTCTTCTCTTCTCGGCAATTCTTGTCTACTTCGCGATAGTCCGCCTCCACCTCTCGTGCTATGTTACCGGTTTACACCCTGACACGCACACTGTTCGCGTTGGTTCCACTTCCTTGAGATATACCCTTATGCGGAACACGAAATCTCCAGAATATCCATCTTTGTGTACACGTCATAGTTTCACTTATTGGTTCAAAAATTCTCTTCGACTCCATTTTTCCGTGTACGGGGTAAAAGTTCTATTTCTTCCTAAGTTTGGTCCTCAAACAACTCCACTAGACTTAGATTTTTATATACACCTAATATCTATATAATTACTCTCTCTTAGAAAAAAATTCAAGGAAAGCTAAACCTGGCTCTGATACCAGATGTAACAACCCAGGTTTCGACAGACCGAATTTTTCTCAAAATCCAGTCCATCGAACCCCGAGCTGAGTGTCCTGGTATCCTGCAGAGAAGACAGAGAAAGAAAACATGTCAGAACTTGATAAAGCAACTCGCAGCAGAAGTAATTAAATATAGTTTTTCCGAACGTAACTATACCTCATTCATAATACTGCTATGTCAGTATTTAAGCTATATCATCTCTGTCTTGTACCTAACCTGCACATGTTTTGAGGAGGGGGGTCAGAACATAAGTTCTGTGTGAGTGTAGTTATAATAAACTCCTGTATACTCTACATGTACCGTTCAGTTACGGTTTCTGGTCTCGTTAGGTTATTTACCAAATTGGCCCTTTTGACCCAACCCGTGTCATCCCCACCCACTCACTAGCATAATAACCCAACTCGTACAGTCCTTTCATGTATGTGTACAATCCCTTACCGTAATTACTACGGGCCCTAAGCATGTTTTCCGTACTACCTTACCGTAGTTCTATCATCCTAGAAAACTCGTTCGGACTGCTACCTTTGTTCTAGCTCTAAATTTTCGAATGTTCGGTTGGAATTCGTGCCACCTAGGACCACTAGGGATTATGCAACTTACTAAACGTTCTCGCAACTCGGTCTGGGTCCAAGCCACCTAGGACCACTAGGGATTATGCTACCCACCGACAACGCCCTTTTTTCCCACGTATACATCGTGAATCGTTTTTCCATGTCTAGTCGCACATGTGTCTCAACGTGCCACCCGAGTCCCGTGACCGGGCAAAACAAGAAATACGGGACTCGGTCGGGAGCTTTAGGTTGTCTGCTGATGCAGATGTCAAGGTCTGTTTTTGTAACCGTGGCTATGGTCCCACGGGACCCCTCCCTCAACTACTGAAAGGAAATCCAAGAAAGATCATGTATGAGAACTGTACTCACGGCCTCAACTATGCCCCACTTTCCTATTGGCCAACCTCACCCATGACTCGATAACAAGTGCATGGTCCGTTGGGAGTTCTCTGCCTTTCCGTTCGTACACGATTGACTCAAGATGGTAGGTAGTCGGCGACGTGCTATCCAGGGCAAAATCAAGTATCGTCGACTCCACGCTAATCCATCCCAGTCTTTAGGTCGCTCGCATAGCAACCAAGGCATACTCTTGGCTCTTCTACCGCAGACCTTAACCTCTGTGAGGCCGGGTTTCATGGACCACCTGCCAACCCACAGAGGGATACCAAGAGTACCCTCACGTCCCCCGAAGCTACCGCTTCGTCACCCAGTTCGTTGGAGCCTTTACCTAAGTCAGATAATTCGCTCCCCCTCGTATACTAAGCGATGACCTACCATATCAGGTTACACATCTATATATGAACTGGTCTCATGTCCTTGGCTAAGAATTTTTGACTTAGTTATCTCTGACTAAGGTTTACCACTTAGCTTCCTTTCCCGTTGCCCTTGTTAACTACGTTTTTCCTACCTAGTCCCTCTAACTAGGGTTTCGGTCTAATGGGTTAAGTGTTACCCAAGTTTTAGACTTAACCCGTCCACGAATCATGCCAAGGGCGGCTAAGTATTCAAGTTCAAGTCCTTAACCCTATCCAATTACTATTTTTAGATTGGTTAAGTATATTCAAATGGTTCCCGACTTAGCCTTATCGAGTTATCATGTTAGATTGATTAGGTATTGATTAAGCTTAATCCCATCACATTTCCGAGCTTAGATTGGTTAATTGTGTTCTGACAGTTTCGTAACTTAACCCCATCCAATCAACATGTCAACGTTGGTTAAGTATTTTCAAGGGTACATGACTTAACCTATCCATGTGGCATTAACTTAATTAATTAATGCACCTAACCTCTCACATTAGGCTTCGTTGTGGTCACTGGATATGCCGGTTGGTTCCGGTCAGAATTACACCACAACTTAGTCTAACCTCAGGTCTTATAGTGCAACATGACCAACTACTCACATTGGGTCCTATTGTTTGTAGCTACTGGTATGCCGGTCGGTTCCGGGCAGATTTACGCTACAAACTCAACCCAACCTCGAGTTGGCTATTTCATGTTTTCTAAGTGTCATGTCCATAATCATGTTTTTCAAGCATAATCATATGCCAACTTTCATGCTATGTTTTTAAATCATGTCTCATGTCATTTAAACTTTGCCTAACTACCTATAACGTTTTCCCCATCGCATGTATATTCGCATCAACACGAATAGATCAAGAGGGAACATATAAACATGACAAAGTGGGCATAAAATGGCAAAGAAGTCACAAGTTAAACATGGTGAGGCTAAGGGTATCCTACACAACTTGCATATGTGGTGATTTGTTTCTAAACATGTATGACACAAACTTAGCAACATAGGGGGATAGCATGGCAAAAGTGAACATACATGTAACTAGCATTAAGTTTTAGCATCATAGGCAAGTTATCATAAGGTTCATGAAGTGTTATAGGTTGCATTGTGCAAAATCACCACATAAAGCTCATGGCTTTCTACCTAAAAGTCAACATGAACGTTACTAGGTTCATGATAGGTAAGCATTAGGTCCTCAAGCGTTACACAAATCCTATTTTAACTTGCTATATGTTCATGCTAATTCCAATCCATGGTTCATATGTTTGAACGATCATAGCATTTTACACAAAAGGTTGTTATAACACCACTCACATAGGTTGATGCCTTCTATGCAACGATTAGATCTCGCTTTATGTTGATTTCATGCCAAGAATTGATCTTTCAACCTCCTTGTGCTATTTGAATCCGAACTCCTCTCTTTTCCCTTGCGTAGTCCCCTTGGCTCCAAGCTCTTCATCCAAATTCGTCACCTTTCTTGGCCTAAACCTCCTTAGTTACAAGAAGAGAGCTTTTGTGGAGACAAGAGTGAATTAGTGGGCCTAAAATCCATTTGGAGGAGAGGGAGGTAAGTCTAGAAACCGGCATGGCTTCGCCGTGAAGTATGGTGATCATTTCAAGGGGTCTAGGGGTGTATTTATAGCCACAAAGTCATGATTCTCGTCCAAGAAACCAGCCAATAAGCATTAGAACGTTCCAGAAGAAATTCTGGAAAACGTGGGTAGGGTCGACCCCTGGGTCGACACTAGTGTCGACCCTGCTTGGGGGGTCGACAACCATGTCGACCCTGGTGTCGACACCCATGTCGACCCTGGTGTCCACCCGGCCAGGGTGGGTCGACACCTGGGTCGACCCCCCTGTCGACTTGCTGGGTTGGCAGGAATTTTTCCCGCCTTTTCTATTTGGGCTTGAATCTCGAATACGTTTTGATTTTAGACTATTTTAAAATTTCTGAAACTTCGTACGGTCATAACTTCTTCATACAGAGTCCTATTTACGAAAATTCGGACTCGTTTTCGGGCAGAATTCCGAGACGAACATAATGGTGAAATCCATTTAACTAGTGTCTGAATATTTACTTGAGTATCTTTTATTTTCCATTGTTCTTAGTTAACTTGTTTCGCGTATCACCATTATATTATACCGTCTCGGAATATATATATATATATATATTTGAATTTCTTATTTATTTAAATCATAAAAATGTGGGGTGTTACAATTGCCTTTCTCCATAGGCTATTGCCCTCCCCTCTTGCATTAAGACTGCGCCTAGTCCTGTCCCACAAGCATCGGTATAAACGGTAAATGGATTACTCCCATCTGGCAACACTAAGACTGGGGCTGTGGTCAAAGCTCTTTTTAAACGTTGGAACGCATCATCACAATCTACGTCCCACGTGAAAACTAGGTTCTTCTTCGTCAAGCGTGTCAATGGGGTTGATATCTTTGTGAAGTCCTTGATAAACTTCCTATAGTAGCCAACCAACCCCAAGAAACTCCTCACCTCGGTAGCATTTTTAGGGACCTTCCAGTCTTGGATGGCCACCACCTTCGCGGGATCCACAGCTATCCCTTCTTTGGAAACCACGTGCCCTAAGAATCGCACTTCCTTCCTCCAAAAGTGACATTTAGAAAATTTAGCTTTAAGGTTATGCGCTCGAAGGATCTCCAACACTTCCCTAAGATGTAGGGCATGTTCTTCCTTCTTCTTAGAAAAGATCAAGATGTCATCCACCAAGACCACCACGAATTTATTAAGGTACTCCCTAAACACCCTACTCATCAAGTCAACAAAGTATGCGGGGGCGTTTGTCAAACCGAAGGGCATCACAAGCCACTCATAGAAACCGTCTTGGGTCCTAAAGGCAGTCTTGTCTATGCTATCCTCAGCCACTCTCAACTGATAGAAACCAGTGGCTAAGTCCAACTGCGAAAACACTAAGGCGTCAACTAACTGATCGAAGAGCCCGTCAATCCTCGACAATGGGTGCCTATTCTTCTTAGTAAGCTTATTAAGTTATCTATAGTCCACACAAAGTCTAAGGGACCCATCCGCCTTCGTGGAAAATACTACTTGAGCACCCCACTCTGATATACTACATCTTATGAACCCCTTCTCAAGAAACTCCCCTACTTGCTTATTGAGTTCCCTCCTCTCACCAGGAGCCGTGTGGCGTACTGGCAGAGATACGGGTTTTGCATTGTCTACAAGATAAATACGAAAGTCTATCTCACGTTTTGGGGGTAGACCCCTCACCTCATCGAAGACATCAACATTATCACGGACTATACGAACAGAATATAAATCATCATTGGATGCGTCAAGTGACTCAAGATAACTAAGCATCACCGATCCTCTAGGGTCACAAGAAATATCAAGGGTCTTTCCACTACGAGTCAACAATTTTACTACCCTTCGTTCATAATCTAGGATGGCACCATGTCTGGCTAGCCAATCCATCCCTAGAATCAACCCATAGCCCATGAAACCAAGCACAAAAGCATTACATTCAAAACCAACGCCTAAGATAGACAATCTCAAATCCCTACAAACCATGGATAAATGAGCCGACCCATCAATAGGATTTGAGACTATAATGGGATCCACAACGAGACTAGTATTTAAGTGCAGTGTTTCAACTAATGATGTAGAGATAAATGAATGTGATGCGCCAGAATCGAATAAAGTACGGATAGGATGATCAAACAAGAAAATCAAACTTTCGACAGAAATTTTTCTGCCTTCTTCCTGCCCTGGAGCCATGAGAGCATGAACATGCCCTCCTGAAGTAGAACCTACCCTCTGCCCTTGCTTCTTAGGACAGTCCTTGACAGCATGACCTGTATCACCACAATGATAACAAGCGAACTTCTTCTTCTTCCTGCAGTCTTTCTTCAAATGGCCCGGTATCTCACAGTTGTGACACTTCCTCTTTTCTTTACCACCTTTCTTTTATCGTTGGGCATTCTTTGGATCCTCCTTATCTTGCGGCCTAAAAGTACTTACACCCTTCTCTGCTTCATGCATGTATGCCATATCAACAAGCTTTTCATACGTAGCCCCCATTGGAATGTGGGACATAGCCAAACTGTGAAGCGGTTCATTTAGGCCCTTTGCAAACCTCAAGGCCTTCTTGTGAGACGTATTCACCAACTCTAGCCCAAATCTCGCCAACTTATTAAATTCGGTCACATACTCCTTTACGATCAAGTTTTTCTGCTTCAATGTCAAGAACCTCTCCATGTACATACTCTCCTCAGCTTGAGAAGGGAATTTCAACTCAAACCTTCCCCTAAAATCTGCCCACGTCTCTACAGCACGATCTCCATTAGTAACCTCCCACCAAAATGAAGCTTCGTCCTTCATCAACCAAGCAGCCATTTGGACCTTCTTACAATCGTCCAAATCGAAAATGCCAAATAGATCCTCCACTTCTTTCAACCAATTTCTAGCTTCAACGAACGTTTCAGACCCACTAAAAGGTTTTCCACCCATCGAAAGAAAGTCTTTACATATCTTGGAGAAAGCATCTCCACGCGAAGGAATGACTGGAGCTAGGGGAGGAGGAACGTCGGCCGGACCCGCGGCAGCGGCCCTAGCCTTGAGATATTGACGAAACCAACCGGATACATGAACACCCTCTGGTATCTCAGATGCTTCAGACATGCTGAAAAGAAAAGGAAAGATTTTCAAAACAAGGGAAGCGAAAGAGAGATGTATGGCTTGCGGGGATTATGCTCTTTAAAGTAAACTTTCCTTGAAAATAGCTTCTTTAAAACAAGTTTTTGAAAATACTTTCTATGAAAATAATACTTTTGAAAACACTTTTCAAAACTTTTTATCTGTTCTTGTAACCATAGCTCTGATACCACGTGTAACACCCCATGTCCATTAATGTCACTCACAAAGGGAATGCATCAATGTCCATGAAGCATTATTGTTGTATAGAACAGATAAATTACAAGAATAAAAAAATAAAACAACACAGCGGAAGATAAAACTTATTTCATTGCATCATAACTCAAAACAAGCTTACATAAGTAGTTTCCAAAACCATTACAACAGGATCAATAGTCTTTTCCAAAAACTTCAAAGTACATAAAGAAGCAAATACTTAAATAACATAAATGCATAAATCCCCACTGAGCATAAGCAAAGCCATAAAGATGAGAGAGTCCAAAGCGATACATCTACTCTTTTCAAGCAACTGAAAGAAATTGTCACTAAGCTGTAGTATTCCCTCCTTGCAAACCCGAGGGGGGAAAGGAAAGAAAAGAGGTGGAAACAAAACGGGTCAGACATAAAGTCTGGCGAGTCCAGTAATTTTAATAAATAATAGTTAAGGTAAATGATCAAGACATAAATATGCATCATGATATGGCAGTAACATAGATAAGGTTGATAAAAAGGATGGACAGGATGATTTCGTTCCTAAGTACTAAGACAATCCTACACCTTGGCTAAGCGAACAACCCTCCAAGGACTAACCCCGAAGACCGAAGTTAACATCAGACTAGCACCCAAAGGACTATCCAACTCAACCAACATGTATTTCGTTACACCACACTTTTGCTAAGTTACACCACATTACTTAATTACACCGCACATCTACTAGTCTCTATTTACTAAAGGTTGATCCCTTCCCACTAACTGTACCGACATGAAAAACTTGGTAGTTACTAGTACCTAGCTGCTATCGTAGGTGTCGGCTTGCTCCTACCACCGCTAAGTTACCCTTACCCTACCCATTCGATCGGCTCCCTAAACCTCGTAGGCACCCGTGCTGGCCCCACAGTAGGGTGTATCACTCCCCAAAGTGGCAACCCCGATACCAACATAAAATGCACGGTCATACCTACACGATGCAACAACGCCTTACCTACCAGCCCGGACCCATGCACGCACATGAACCCGTTGGACTTGCGTTGCCACCGCTATTCACGTTTTGACCTCTTACATTCAAGTCCAGTAAGCGTGCCACAACCCCGGCCTAGTACCGGGCCCAATTAGATACTCAAACGGGTTACTGGTTGAAACGGGTCCCTCATTCGACACAAACCTCCCACCTATGCTTGGTCCCCACTAGTTTTTTCTCCCACTTAACCATTTTAATTTAAATGTCCATGTCTTACACATGCTATGGTTAAGTCCATACTTGCATGTCATAATTTACATGTCTTATCTTATACCGGTTAAGTCCATATTTACATGTCATAATTTACATGTCACTCCACTTAACCCTCTAACCATACCCATGTCTTATTATGGTTAGTATTCCTTAATTCATTCCTTATGACGAACGGTGCATGACCTCCCACATTATACCGAACGCTTTGTGGCCGCTGGATTTGTCGGGCGGTTCCAGGCAGTCTTACGCCACAAACTGGGTCTAACCTTGTGTCATTAACCGTTGCGCCTACAATTCATTCCTTTGACCTCTCACATTAGACGTCCAATTGTGGCAACTGGATTTGCCGGGCGGTTCCGGGCAGTCCTACGCCACAATTGCGGCTAACCTCGTGTCAAAGGTTTATTAATAATCGTATTTCACCCATACCCAATTTTCATGTCATGTATATCCAATTAAACATATAATCATGTTTATAATATTGCATATTCCAAATTGTCACTAATTACATATTAATTATCCTCAATTACAAATTTACAATTATAGGCAATTTCATCAATTCCATGTAACTCATACCCAAATATGCCAATTTCACATATTATCCAATTATCCAAAATATCCAATAATATCCAATTTTCCATATTTCACATATTCCCATCGTTCCCACGTATTTGCATTCGCGCGTATTTTTAACATAGGCTCGAAGGTAGCCTAGATCCAAAAATAAAAGGAATAGGGATAAGAAGAGAGAATCAAATCATAGAAAATTGGAATAAAACATCATCATGAAATAAAGAGGCATATAGACTGGCATAGAGGCATAATAAAAGATTCAACATGAATAAACTGATAAAAGGTATGAACTTTACATAGAAACATAGGCATATGATGACATGGATCAAAAGGTGAAAATTTGGATGAGATTTAAATTACATACATACATATGAATCCTCTTTAAAACTTCATACTTTTAATCCCATTATATTGTGAAAATCACTATACTCACCTTTCATGGTTAAAGAATAGAATTATGCACTGAAATTGGTGTAGAAACGTTGCGGTGTTGCTGATTTATCTTCTTTAATTGTTGTAGAAGCTCTAATCTTTTATTTGAGTTGAGGTTGAACACTTGAGATTTGATTTAGAGGCGGCGACTAGGGTTTAAGAGAGATTTTGACAGCATAATGGTGTCATAGATAATATTTATGAATTAGGGTTAGGTCTTAGGGTGTATATATAGGTGTAGGAAGTTATTTAGGCCTTAGGATTAACCCTAGAACTGATATGGACCACTCAGATGCCATATCACCCCGTAGGCGAATCGGGCCACGGGTTGGCAGCCAAACACCCTGGATTGACCTCTAGTCGACCCAGCGAGGCTCGGGTCGACTCCAAAAATGGTGCGGTTCGGCTATTCCCCTCCCGATTCGCTGTTTTGAACTTTTTTTGAATATTTATTTATTTAATTTTTATATATATCTATATATATATATATATATTTCTCTCATATGCATACAAACTTCATGGCTTGATAACTTCTTCATAATTAACCATTTTCACACTAAACCACTTTTTGAACTGCGTTCACACTAAGCCAGTTTTTACCCATTCCCCTAAAACAAAAATATGGCGCTGGCGGGGATCGAACTTTGTACCTCTTGTATGCAAGTCACATGTTCTAACCAAATGAACTACTAAGTCTTTTACTTACAAACCTTAAAACAATGCTAAACATCATTCTTTTCTCATTCCTCTTTTTCAAATAAATTATTCTTTAATTAGTTATTTTAATATTCTCAGAAAATACGAGGTGTTACATCAACAAAATGGGGTGGTCGAAAGGAAATTCGTAGATTGCAAGAGATGGCTAGATCTATGTTATGTGAATATAAATTACTTCAAACCTTCTGGGTTAAGGCAGTTAATACTTCATGCTATGTAATGAATAGAGTCATGATTAGACCAATCCTTAATAAAATGTCATATGAACTGTGATCTGACAAAAAGCCTAACATCTCATATTTTAGAGTTTTTGGATGCCCTTGTTATATTCTGAACACAGGAGATCAGCTTGGAAAGTTTGAACAAAAAATAGTTGATGGGATTTTCATGGGTTATTCTTCAAGGAGCAAAGCCTACAGAATCTTCAATAAGCAATCAAGAAAAATTGTGGAGACTATTAATGTGAAGTTCAATGAATCAGACTTGGAGATAGCCTCTGAAAATGACAAAGATGAAGGTGGTGTGCAAGAAGACGAAAAAGAAAGCAATGAAGTTGAGGAAAACAACAAAGAAGTCACAGAAGCAATAGCCGAAGCTGAGAGGTTGAAATTCAAACCCAACCATCCTTCAGATTTGGTTATTGGAAGTCCAACAGCCAGCGTTCGCACTCGTTCCTCTCTCAATAAAAATGTTTGTACTTTATGTATTCACAGTGCTTTCATTTCTCAAATTGAACCAAGTTCGTATGATATTGCTCTTAATGATGAATCTTGGATTTTAGCTATGCAAGAGGAACTTAACCAGTTTGAGAGGAATAAAGTCTGGAATTTGGTGCCTAGACCAAAGGACTATCCAGTTGTTGGAACAAAACGGGTGTTTAAAAATACGCTTGACGAATCTGGAAATGTAATTAGAAACAAAGCTAGGTTGGTTGATAAGGGATACAATCAAATTGAAGGCATTGATTTTGATGAAACATTTTCTCCAGTTGCTAGGTTAGAAGCAATTAGAATTTTGCTAAGTTTTGCATGTTTTAAAAGTTTTAAACTTAAGCAAATGGATGTTAATAGTGCCTTTTTGAATGATGAGCTGAAAGAAGAAGTTTTTGTTGAACAACCCCCTGGTTTTGAGAGTCATGAATTTCAAAAACATGTGTACAAACTAGAAAAAGCATTATACGGTCTTAAGTAGGCTCCTCGAGCTTGGTATGACTATCTCTGTTCATATCTTTTGGAAAATGGTTTTAAAAAGAGATGTGCTGACACTACTCTGTTTCTATTTCATGATGGTAATGATTTCTTGATTGTTCAGATTTATGTTGATGATATCATTTATGGTGCTACTAATGATATTTTATGTGAGAAATTTGAAAAAGTCATGCAGGACAAATTTGAGATGAGCTTGGTTGGAGAGCTAAAATACTTTCTTGGATTTCAAATCAAACAAAGCAACAAAGGAATCTTCATTTCTCAAACAAAGTATGTAATGGAGTTGTTGAAGAAATTTGGAGTTGAAAATGCAAAACCAATGAGAACACCAATGAGCCCAGCATCTAAGCTAGACAAAGATGAAAAAGGTGTTGTTGTTGATCAGAAAAAATATCGCGGTATAATCGGTTCACTTCTCTATCTCTATGCTTCTTGACCAGATATTATGTTTTCTGTCTCTTTATGTGTTCGTTTTTCAATCTAATCCGAAAGAATCTCATTTAAAAGCCACAAAATGAATTATGAGGTATTTATTGCACACACCAAAACTTGGCTTGTGGTATCCATCTTGTGATAATTTTGATTTAGTTGGTTTTACTGATGCTGGTTATGCTGGTTCACTCACTGATAGGAAGAGCACTAGTGGAACTTGTTTCATGCTTGGACATTCTCTTGTTTCTTGGTCAAGTCGTAAACAAAATTGTGTTGCATTATCCACTACTGAAGCTGAGTATATTGCATTAGGAAGTTGTTGTGCACAAATTTTATGGATGATGCAAACTCTGTCTGATTTTGGCCTATTCTATAAACAAGTTCCTTTAAAGTGTGACAGTAAGAGTGCAATAGATCTTTCAAATAACCATGTACATCATTCACGCATAAAACACATTGATGTGAGACACCACTTCATTAGAGATCATATTGCTAGTCAGGACATTTGTATTGAATTTATTCCAACTAAATCTCAACTTGTGGATATTTTTACTAAACCCCTTCCTGAAGATAGATTTTGCAGATTACAATTGGATTTGGTATTATAGAAATTAATTAAACTCTCTCCATTTTTAGGTAAATTTTTTCTTAAGATGTTCTGTTATTGATTTCATTTTCTGGCAAATTAGTCCATTCTTCGAATCATCAAGATAAGAACAGTTTATTTTGGATGTTTATAATAAAATTGTGACTGTGTTAGATTTCAGAATATAAGATGGTTGAAAGCTTCTCTATGACCCTGATTTGATTGAATATGTTTTATAATATGAGTAATTTAGGATTTTTTTTTTCACATCCATCTCTATCTCTATCACCCTTCTATCATCCATTATTGTTTTATATATATTAAGGGGATTTTGTATATTATATATATAATAGTAAGTATTTCTCTAACCTCATTTAAAAATCCAAGCTCTGGTCATGTATGGTTATGAGATTACTTATTTAATTTCATGCTGCAACTAATCCCATTTAAAAATCCAAGCTCTGGTTATGCGTGGTTAGTGTGCTCTTGAAATATATATATATATATATATTAATAATAATAATAATAATAATAATAATAATAAATGTAGATATAATAATATATAAAATCCTCCCTGGTATATATTAACTAACTTTCTATTCCATCTTCTAATTTGTGAAATATGTTCCTATCTTACAGATTATTGTGATTTTTTGTTTGATTGGTTGGGGTTTTTGGTTTCTGATTCTGTCAAATGACTTGATCTCTTACTATGGTCCATATCCTTTGCAAATGTCCAACCCTGTTCATCTTTCGATGATTACAAAGGGGGAGAAGAAGTTAAGATTTTGAAACGAATACAGACATCTATAGATTTTATTTTACCATTAATACTAAGTGTTTAATTATTTTCTATTTTTTTTTAAATTTTTTTTTATGTCTGTTTACAGTTGTAGGGGAAGTTGTGTTATAGGGGTAGTTCATTTCGAACACATTTTGTTGAATTCAAAATCTTAAGTATGTTTGTCATCATCAAAAGGGGGAGAATGTTGAATCTATGATTTTTTTTTTTTGTTTGATGATAACAAATGTATTGTATTAATGTGTTTAAAACTGTGTATTGGTCACTTTCTTCACATCATACTGGAATAAAAATATTATTGTATAATAGTGCTTCTACACAGAAACTAAAAAATTTACACAAGCATCTATTATTCAAAAATAATAATTCATAAATCTCCTCTCACAAGCATCTATTTTTCTGAACTTTCAACTACACATGTTTTTCAATACAAATGATTTACACTACACATATGTATCTTTCTACATATACATCTCCTCTCACACACAATTACATATCTCTACACACTTTTACTGTCCCAGCACCATGATTTGCTCCTATTGCATCATCCTGAAACCTGTCACAGAAAAGAAATACACACGATAGACTGAAACTAAAAATAGACACTGAACAAATAAAATTTTATTTTATAATTTTTTTTATTTGTCTCAGATTCTCTGTGTTTTTTTCTCATCATCTTTCTGACTTGATCAACCTCGACATAACCACATTGGTTTGCTGATCAGAATCAGCATCAAACTCAGCTGATTCTGACCAGCCCCAACACAGTATATAGTCAGTCTGCGGATGTATATTACAATGTCACATATACAAGACAGGTCAAAAATCAAAAGAGACATGAAAATGCAAATTTTCAGATCAGCAAAAGCAATGCAGCATATTCAAGTTAACATTCAAGTGCAACAATGCAGCAAACACAATACAAGGCAGCAAGTATGGAGAAGATCAGTTCAAAAATGCAAGTGCAAGTGGTGTACAAGTGATACAAAATTCATGGACCAGTATAATCTTGAATGGTTCAGGATATTGCTTCAGCAACAAACATGAAGTGGCATATACACACAGCAACAAAATGGAGCAAAGCTTTGGTCAATATGTAAGCATGGTATGGTCAACACAACAGGGTGCACAAGCAAGAAAACACAGTGCATGTGAACAACATTAAGCATGGGGTTATGTAAACACATTCAATGGTCAAATAACAAATACATGGAGCAGGTGAGGAAAACAAATATGTTTCAGAATAAATGAATCAGAGAAGGGCAAAAACATATACACGCACAGACTTATGCAGAACAAAGTTAAGAAACGTACACAAGTGTGTAGCATGGAAGACTCAAGCAAACATTGCAAAGCATATAAGCAACATGGCAGTGCAAAAAAAAAGTGAAACATGGAGGTGATGCACAGCAAACAAATAGCTCAGTGGTACACCATGCAAGCAGTTCAAATACATCAGTGTGTGCTTTCAGCATGAACATGGTCATTCAGCTATAACATGAAATTGCATCAAGGCTCAAGTGCAATCAGTGACAAAGAGTAGTTAAATCAGCAAGCATACGGTTGTGAAGCTCAAGTGTGTGTGTGTTCAAACAGGTGGGATATCAAAAATAAAGCAAGGTGGAGTTGGCAAGTCAGAATTATTTTCAAGCGTGCCAAAATGTGAGCAGTTTCAGCAACAACACAAATGGTGCAAACTCATCAACATGTATGGATGCTCATGCAAATGGTTCAACACAAAGAATTTCAGTTCTTAGAATAAGATGGCATTTGTATATGGTGAAACAAAGGGCACGGCAATAATCAAGGCAAAAGAGCATCAATGAAAGATTTTTTTAAATTATCTCAAAAGACATTTCTGGAAAGAAAAGAAATTTAAAATGAAGAATCTTTTCTTGAATTTCACTATGAATTCATTCTCTTTATTGACCAAAACTGATTCATATCTTTTCCATAAATTGCTCAAAACATTTTTTGGCAACATTTTAAGTACAAAGGTTTTTGGGCCCAGATTTATTCAATCATGTATGGGAGTGTAAAGAATGGATTAAATCGTTTTTGGTATGGTGACTAGGCAGAAATTAACTCAGCAAAGTTATTGGTTTTCAAATTTGGAAAATGTTTTCAATCGGATCATATGGAGAAAGTTTTGGTAGCAAAATCAGTAGCTTGCTTTTCCAATTTCAATTCGACAGAGAAAATCAATGATAAAAACAGAAAGTATTCAAAATCAATTCCATGTTAGACAACAAATTTACAGGAACAAAAGAAAATTCGACTCGGATATTCCAAAACCAAAATCGAGCAAGTCATTATTTGAAATCAGAGAACTATGGTTTCAGAACCCCTACAAATACACACGATTTCATCATCGACATACAACACAACTCAATTTGATAATAACAAAAACCCTAAAAGCTTAATCCGAGAACTTACAGTGTTCGATCAAAGTAGAGAACAGTTCAACGTTTAGCTTAAAGGAAGAATCAATCAACTGAAAGGACATCAAAGCCATGGAGATTCAATTTTGAAGAAGCCCTAGCCGATTAAAATGAGAAACCCTAAAAATTTCCAATCGCCGGTCGCCATTTTCAAGAGACCAAAGAGATCGGTTGGACCAAAAGAAAAAGAAAAGGGTGGAACCATTTGTGAAAGAGGCCGGCCAAGTCTTGCTTGAAGAACTAAAGGGGGATTTTCACTTTTATAAGGCTTTGTTTTTCCTTTTAATTGTATTTTTGTTTTCTTTTGTAAACAATTCTTGTTTTTCTAGTTTCAGTCAAAACTAGGACTTACAGATTACCGGTCTGTGATTTGGGAAAATCTGGTCTAGGGATTTTAGATCAGTCTAAGATTTCGAGCGTAGCTTTAAATCAGTAGCAGGTGTTGCGAGTTTGCAAAACTCTTTAGGCGGTAGCAGGGTTTGCAAGTTTATTGAGTGTTTGTAAGCGGGCGGCTGTTTTAAATCCTAGTAGATATCTTAGGAATGCAGCAGTAAGCACAATTTGCCAAAGCTGGGTATTTTGTGTGTGACTTTCCTTTACTGCATTATTATTAATCTGCGATTGTTTTAACTATAGAATAAACCCTATTCAAACACACCCCCCCTCCCCCTCTAGGGTTAATATTGATCCTACGATTTCCATCATCATCGTGAAATTGTCAAAGATCATCAAAGTGCTCGATTATCGAAAATCTACTTCAATAATCTCCGCAACCAAAGAGATCTAAGCATTTCTACAGTGGATTCAAGAGATCGAAGAGAAGAGATAGAGAATTGTAAAAGAAATAAAAGACGTATAAAGTGAAAATGATTATGTACCTTGTAATGATGAGAATCGTAATGGAATCCCCGATTAAAGTGGACGTAGGCCAGATCTGAGGCTGAATCACTATAAACACTCTCTCCTTTACTTTTTCCTGCACTTATTTTGCTCTTAACTTTGTTTTGATCACTTGTGAACTGTTGAAACACACCTTAGGGTATTACTGCAATTTTTTGCGTTAACAGAAACCTTCGGAGGTAATCGGACATCTCAAATAAAAGAGAAAATATGAAGACGCGGAGTTGGGATCCTGGCCGAGTTCCACGCCGCCTAAATAGACAAAGGTCCGCCATCCCATCCGGATCCACCCTCATGTGAGTTCGAAAAGGCTTTTACGGATTCCATGCATTTCCATATCTCACTACTGTAGGACGGAAACAAGAGAAATGAGCGCTCGAAAGCCTGCGTTATTTGGTGTGGAGGAACCTTGCCCATAAGGAGTCGTTCGCCCTAAACCTTTCCCACAACTTACAAGCAAAGGCTGTAAGACATCCTTTGGATTTTGAAGACCCAACCCCCCATCACTTTTGGGGCGACAAATGACGTCACAAGAAATCCAATGATGTCGATTAGCGTTATCCTTTTTACCCTAAAAAGACGCAACCAAAGAGCGATAAGAACATAAGAAGGTATCAGTCGGAGTCATAGGAGTAAAGACATGTGAGCCAATAAAGTCCAATACAGACTTTATGAGCACCATTCTTCCTGCCTAACACAGGAGAGGCACATTCAAAAGGATGATCTTGTCCTTTGCTTTGTCTGACAAGGGATCGAAGATGGCGTTGAGCTTTCTACCTCTGTATAGTATAATACCTAGGTAAGGCAATGAAAGAGAGACAACTTTGAAACCGATTAAGCCTTCGATCCAAGAAGACCTTACCGAAGACAAATCTTTTGCCAAAATGAAGCAGCTTTTAATAGAATTTACGAGTTGGCCCGAACATTTTTCGTACTGCTGAATGAGGATGAGAAGACGACGAATAAAATGACAACTACCATTAGTGAAAATATAATGTCGTTTGCGAATGATAAGGAAGAGATAATGAGGCAGTCATTAGGAATGTCAAACCTATGGATCTGATTTGCTATCGTTAAGGAATGCAATACACGAACGAATGCCTCCGCAGCGATGACAAACAAGGACGGTGAAAGGGGGTCTCCTTGACGAAGCCCCCTTCCCGCCTTAAAGTACATGTTAACCGATCTGTTAATTAGATTGAAGAACCAATAGCTGGAGATAAGTCTCCAGGCCAAATCGATAAGGGGTTCCGGGAAACCGAAATCCCTCAGAACCTTAATAACAACAAATCAAGACATGCGGTCGTAAGCCTTAGCCATGTCTAGCTTAACGACCACATTAGAAAACCTCTAATCTTATGGTCGATCTAGGAAACAAGCTCCTAGGCTAAAAGGACGTTGTCCGTTATCAAGCGACCTTTTACAAACCCAGCCTGAGAAGACGAGATAATACGCTCCAGAAACGGAGCTAGACGAGAGGCTAGAACCTTAAAGATGACATTGTAGAGAAGTTAAACTAGCTGATAGAACGGAAATCCGTGCAAGAACGAGGATTCTTACTCTTGGGAATGAAGACCAAATTAATGGAAATCCATCCCTAAGGAAACGGTTCCACAGCTGAAGAAAAACCGGATCGCCAGACAAAAATATGCCTTGATTATCTAGCATATACTATAGTCATTCGTGTCACAGCCTATAATCAGTGCAAGCAGCTTTAGACGAATACAAATATATTTCTATACGACCAATTAATTTGATTGGCATCACAGTGTTAGTTTGATGATACTAATTTACAGCCCATTAATTTGCAAATTAACCTATGCTAGATGATATAATCACTCATTAATTTTGAATGATTTCAAAGTGTTCTCAATAGTGTATCATTCCCTGTTGCAAATACAACTTTTGGTTGATCTTTATTGCCCACCGATTTGTTTGTTAATGAAATTGTTTCAAAATGGTGAAAAATACATAGCGTTTGATCTATTTTGTGTTTTGAGTTTTCAAAATAGTAAAGTAATAAAAAGTCGTTTTTTGTCTAGTATGTTATTTTCGTTTTGTAAAACTATAATTTTTCACAAATATGTATGCGTTGCTTGTAATTTTGTATATATGGAAATCCAAAATTAAAAAGCAAAAATCAAACACAATCTCAGATATACATGAAAATTTAAAAAAATGGAAGTAGCAGAAGCGACCCTCCTATTGGACAACTGCTGCATGACAATGTTTTGAATATTAGATATCAATCAAGAATGCAGTAGATGTTACAGTGTTTCCTAAAAGTTATATGGTAAAATATGGCGTATAAAAATGTCAAATAGGTAGTAATTTCGTGCAATGCAAGGTCTGTGAGCTGCTCAAGTTGTATGCATGTATTACGTCTCACCGTTATTTTCATACGTCATGAAAAAACGAATTTCTTTGCCAGTAGAAGCGGATAGGGCTGTTATGGTAACGGTTACCGTTTGGCAAATACAGTTACCGTACCGTTTTTACTGGTAAGCCAGAATTGCTTACCGTTACCGTTACCGATCGACTGGTATACCGATGATTGGTATACCGATAATCTGGTAACCGTTACACTGGTAATGGTAAATTACCGTTTGTCCAACAAAGTTTATATCCTAACATATTTTTTATACATGGTGCATCTTTATTATACTATATGTAGTGTTAGTTTATAAAAAAAACATAAATGAAAAAGAAAATAAGTGTATCTGGAATTATTTCATTTGATTATTGAACTAAATACAATCATTTATTTGGTTAGTTATAAAGCATATCAGATGAGTATGCTTGGGTTTTGAATTAACTGGTAAATTACCGTTACCGCTGGTATTGAAGAAATATTACCGATAATTTACCGTTAAAAATGGTAAATTTACCGTTACCATACCGTTTTAACTGGTATACCGATTTCAATCAAAAATGGTTACCGACCGACTGGTAATGGTATGGTAATGGTAAATTTACCGTTACCGTAACAGCCCTAGAAGCGGACGACAGCAGTATAAAAAATAGACTATATATATGTTCACAGTTGGAAAACAAAAATGAAATTAGCAACAACTTAATCATTTTGCACCACAACAGTCCAATGACGCGCCATAAAAACCAACATTCTGCAAACAGAGATGTTGACAGGAACCATGTGGAATTTATAGCTGTTGACTGCGACATACAAATTAACATATTGTAAGATTTGAATACCAAAAAAAATTAACACATATAAGGTCCCTAAACAGCAGCAACGAAACAGGAAACTCCAACAGCCATACCATAATTGAGTAAAGAAATTACGTGAGTTTGCCCGATTATTGATATACAAAAAGTTCTTAAATGATTATATGATGCGACAGTAAAATATCTAAAGCAAAGCAATTAGCATGCAGCCCTAATATTATCACCACAAAGTTCGATCAACTCCATGAGGCAAAATAACATTAGAACCATGCAAAACACTGCTACTGGTCATAACACCACACCATTTTCTTACACTAATACCTTAATTATGCAGGTAGATATTCAGCTATCCAGGCTTCTTCAAAGCATGACGAAGCTGATTCCACAGAAGAAAAATCCTCATCTTGCATTCCCATATCCTTGCGCCTTTTGAGACCTTGTTCAGACATGTTCATGAAAGCATGCCCAATTCCCGGATATATGTGAACCTCATGCGGAACCCCTGAAGACTTCAGTTTTTCTTCCAGAGCTTTTGCTTTGCCTCCATAATGTCTAAGAACCCAACAAAAGAATGATAAACATTAATGTGTAATTTGTTCAGTTAAAGTCAAATGAAAAATCCTATAATTTTCTCAATAGCAATTTTTTTGGGAACCTCAAAATGACGTAAAAATGGTGACATCAGATTTCAACGACTCTTAAACATCAGATTTCAAACAAATTCAACTTTAGCTTATTGACCTCAAAGGAGGTCACCAACCATACAGCAAAGACCTCAAGATCAGATTTCAATGAACAACAAGAAACTATTGCAGAGACAACTAATATTGCAACATGTAAGGAGTCGAAAGTTCAGCACATTCCCAACCTTCCCACTCCACGTGACATAGTGAAACTAACAGTGTAAAGCAACAGAAAAGGATTTTTACCTAGAATAAATACGATGGCTAATTAGGTAGAAAAGGTGAAATGACGAACAGAACAACAGGCCATCTCACATCATTTCGAAAAGGGAAATATAGCTGTCGAAACAGATCGATGGAGAAAGGCAATCTGTTAGCCTCTTTAATTTGACTTTGGATGGTAAACGAATATTAGCGAATAAAGCAGTGATAGAGAAAATTCGAAGGAATTAAAATGCTAGAAGAAGCACTGAAAACTCAGGGAATATAAAGCAGCGATAGGGAAGATGCGAACGAATTAAAATGCTAGGAGAAGCACTGACGATTGGGTGCTTAGTATGATGTGGCATGTCTCAGAGCTAATGCTTTCCTAAAACATCAACCGTGCTCTGAAAAATAACAAAATTGTCCATGAATAACTCGAACAATTTCAAGATCATATATTTCAATTAATATAGGCAGGATGAAAAAATTACACGTGAAGAGGTTTACCCCAAGTATAGTACCAAAATAACTGGCGGAAGAATTTAGCTTATACATTGATGGTAACAATGGCCGGGTTAAAAGCATGAGTAGAAGACAAAGTTAAATACCGTTTGAAACATCATCTTTCGTGCAACTGTAGAGACAAAAGGATATGGATAATGGATAGCATGCTAAGACAATAAGAAAAATATCTTTGAAGAAGTAAGTGGAGCAGGGTTAACATTTTAATTTCTTTGAATGTTCCAATCTATTGCTGTCATAACGCATGGTGAAGTGTTTTTTATTACTTTATTGGTTACAAAATTTAAGCTACGAATTCAAGGCAAGAACTAATTTTAGGCAATTGATCTCAAGGTACGCGCCTCCATTTTGCTTGATTTAATGCCATGTCAACTGATTATGAAACAATATTTGCAAAAAAAAAAAAAAAACGCGTAAGTGATGTGCTGTGAGAAACCACGTCATGAACGTGCAGACTATAACAACCAAAAAAATCATATCTTTATTTAAAATTTCGAGTTTTGGTGAAATATTTCATATGAGAACATATTGCTTTGAGAAGAACACGCTGTCAAAATGAAAGAAGATAGGTTCTTAATATCTACGTGTTTCGAATATCAATGATATTAGATCACCGTGATATATATCCATTATCATTGAATCCATGTAAAATGAAATGAGCGGAAATATATATTCCTCGCTATAATGTTAAAATGTCATTATTTTATTTGTAGTAAATATCAATATAAAAATGAAATACAATTTCAATTTTCGATTAAGCTTATCTGATTATTTTTATGTCTATTAGCCTGGTTAATATGAATGTATAATTTCACTACAACACCAAATCAATGTTGAAACTGAGTGTACTGGAGCTACTCCTGGATTTATAATTCACGCATAATGATGGACATAAAAACACCACAGTTACACCATGATAAAGCCTAATTAATCCTAGTCTGGGAATTTGCGTGGAACTACATATGATACTACCAGTGAAAAGTTTGTTCGGATGGTCGTTTGATAAAACAGTAAATATTAGAAGCACCATACATACTAACTAGAGTTATAACAAAGAAATACATGGATATATGGTAGAATTGAAATGTAAGAGGGTGTGATGTTTGATATAGCAGATAGTATACACCTCTATGTAAGGAAAAGTTCGTGAAGGCGGTTGGAATAATATATTTTACTAATCATAGTCTTGAAGTGTAGCGATAACGGATTTTGCCCGGACCTAATCGATCACAAAATCGACCAAGACCGTTCAAATTCCGCATACGTTAACTTTGGGAATACAACACATCAGAACAACAACAGAAGACTTTTATTCATTCATACTCTTCTGATGTGTGTTGTTCTCAAAGCAATCCGGGCTTTCCTTTACTGGGAAGTTTGGGTCGTTTCATGAAGCTGATTTCGTTGAACTGATATGATAATTTTTATACTACTACAATTCTTGTTTGAAAGAATATCTTAAGATTACCGACTTTAAAAGCATAAATGGGTAAATAGCAAGATCAAATTTAAAAATTCACTTATGAAGAATAAGGAAAAAACTAATTATAAAACTGAAAGTTTGGAGTTTAAAACATTATTTGAAAGAAAAGCCATCTAATTTATTTTGGGAACTGTACTTTTACATATATTATATTTTTGTAGAAGCGAATTTAAAGTAATGCATATATAAAACTTAAGACACATGGTATTTTAGAGTCATATTTGAAAGAAGGTAAAATAAATTTTTGCATGTATATAGCTTAGTGTGTCAGGTTCCAAATGCAATCCTTAAAATTTTAATAAGAATAAAACAACTGAGAAAAAAACACTGCAAGTCATAAAGTAATTTGTGAAAATTGAATATATAAAATTTAAAAGCCAATAAACTATTAATACAAATAGACCATGGCACTGGTTAGAGTACAAAGTGCATAAAATACCTTCATTACTTATATGCATATTTTTGAGTCAAGGTAAGCATAGAAAGTGCAACAAAACCAATTTGAATAATAATTTTATGCATAAATCCATAAGGTTTTAGTAGAGTGAACTAAAAAAATAGTAGATACATACTTTTGAAAAACATGGTTTTAATCACGAAGACGCAGGGAGTTATAAATTATAATCTTAAAACTGAAAACATGGAAAACATTGTAGGCCACTACAACCTTTTGGACCAAATTATAGCTTAAAATGGGTACAAATAGGAGAAGTTGTTTATCAAATATTGTAATAATAATAATAAAGCATAGTCTAATGTTCTGAAGCACACACCTGATGAGAACGGAGAAAAGCATCAATGTCAGTTTGGTAAGCAGCAGCTGCATGCTCTTTGTATGATGCTAGATCTCAAATTTTATTTAATGATCAGGTCTCTGTTAAGTGAAATTTAAACCAATTTGATATAGGCAAAGAAAATATAGCTATAAAACAAATGTTTAACAGATGAACTTGTCTATGCATACATACGCAACTGCAACATCTTTATATATGCACCACACATGCACTTCTACATATGCTGCGCATGCACAAAAGCATATATGCAACATCTTTATATATGCACAACACATGCACTTCTACATGTGCTGCACATGCACGAAAGCATATAAGCATAGGCATGGGTCTCTTTTACGTGGATTTAACGAAGGTTTAACCTTAGCCGTATTGACTATAAATAGTATGTAATAGCACAACTCTATCTTTGTTTTATAACCTAAGTTGTTGAACTACCCGTATTTAAAGATTGTAGTTTAACATTCCCAACATATAACATAGCTGCACGGGATTATGACTTAATCCGTAGGTTCAAACATACATGCGTGGGTATTATGATCCAATACTCTATCCAATAGACATTTGTATTGTTAATGCTACTTATAGTCTTCATCGGTGCAATGATATAGTCTTCATTTTAGGGTAGCATACCTGAAATTTGGGCTCGATAATCATCCTAAAAATTCATACATATATTAATACACTTGACAGTACAAATGTACGTAAAGATTCCAATGCAGTTGGGGAGTCAATGACCGATCATCCATCATCTTCTCCGAGCCCAAACTCTCTACTGATAAATGTAAATTTCAAATCCCACTAAAATAGCCTTGGTTATCTTGAAAATTATTCATATTCTTTAAATATTTAAAGTAGGATCAACAAAGGAATATAATATGAGACATAATTTTTTTTTTTTTTCTATACTAACATACTATGTGTAGACACTTGGCTGAAACTACAATCATGAATAAAGTCATGATAATCATGTAGTTGAGAGGCTATGAAGATATAAGGTAGATTTTTATCATAAAATACATCAGTGAACTAGTATGTTCCTGATAAGTTATATTCTTATTCAAACGAGTAGAAAACAGAATAATCCAGATAATACTGCAAAATGCTACACAAATAAAATTAATTATTGAAAATAGAAAATAACTACATTTGAAGAAGGCACTTTTTAAATATGGTTGCTGAAAACAAAAATACTGATCACTAAAAATATACAACAATTGCATATAAGTAATCATAAATCACATAGGATGTACAGCAAATGATTGACCAAAATGAAAGAAACCATTTGGTAATAACACAATATGTAAACCAAGTACCTCTAAAGTATCTTCAGACTTTTCAAGTTGAACCTAGTCTATGTTGAAACAGATGCTAAATGAGAACTAATCTTGAAAATGAATACACCATGTTTATCAAACTTCTCCCAAAGATGAACAATACATTTTTTTCATGAAAATAGCCACACTGCTAAATTTGTACCAGAAATTGATAAGGCACGCATGAATTAAGAGTATGTATTGCAAATATAAATTTAGGATACAAAGTTAAAAAAGAAAAGCTATATAATGTAAACTGAAAAGCTAAACATATTCTAGTGTTGATCCACTTTTTATGAACACAATAAACTTGTAACCATTAAAAAATGCATATTCATAATTTTTTTTGAATTTGTTCGGGGGGAAACCGACCGGAGCCGTAAACCCCCCCCCCCCCCCCTCCCCCTAGTGCACCTAGCCCGGTCCGCAAATACCACATAAGTGGCTAATCGTAGCGTATGCACATGGTAAACCCTTTTAGCATGCCATTACGGGTTCCGAACTTGCATCGTTGTTACCTCGATACAAGTCCTTAACCGCTGGGCTAATGTTGCGGACGTAATTACTACAATGTTCAAATAATTTCATTCATATAATAAATATAAAACCTGAATTGAATGCTAATCTATATTACATATTTGGATGTCTCACTCTAAGGACATATACTAAATACATGTTATATGGAAGAAGGTTAGAATATGTTTCATTATATCTCAATTATGATAACTACAACAAAAACTCAACACAACCACCTGAACCCAGAAATAAATGAATAATATAAAGGGTTGTTTACCACATGAGAAATTAAACTAACTCTTAAGAATACAATATAAGCAATATTACCTTTTTGTCCCATGGTATGGTTTATTAATTGGGTTGAAATTAGAACAAATTATTATATGACTATCAAAGCAAATGTACATAAAGTTAACAGTCAGAAACAGATGCACTGTCAAACATATAAGCACAAGTGTTATCTTGTTTGTATAAAGCCTATTGAGTTTTGGTAATATATAAGATTATATATTTTTATGCCTATAACAGGAATTTGGTAATATAAGATTAAAAAATTCTTATTGTCTGTTGTTTGCAACAGTAATTATTCATTATATACCCATTCTAAACAACTCATGACGTGCCATAGCTTTATGTAGTTATGAGCTAATTAAATACCAGTTGGACAAATAAAGGTACCTGTATGATGTGCTTTCAATTGCAAGCTGGGAATTTTAGCCTTTACACAGCTAGGCATATTTGTAGAACAATGTTCCGGAAATATAAGCTAAGTTCTTATGTATATTTTCAATGTTGTCTAATTTGTATGCATGTTCCAAAAACACTTAACACCTATTTTGTGCATAAGTAATTATCTCTTGCATGCTAATAATACTAAACAACTCATGATGTGTCACTGCTCAATGTACTTATATACCAATTAAATTTCAGTTGCACACATAAAGGTATTCATTTGATGTACCATCACTCTACGTACAAAAAAATTCACATTCTTGATAGCTTAGAAAGAAATATCGTTGAAAATTAAAACGATGCTTTAGAAAATGAATTACAGTACGGAAAAATAATAACTAAGTGCTCCAATACAGAAAAAAAAGTGTTTTTCTGTTTATTGGCTAATGCAACAAAAATGACTCAACCATTAGTGCAATGAAAAGATTGAGATAGTTGATGATCCTTCTACCATCATAATTAATTTAGTCAGTTACGTTTTGCGGACAAATTTTTTCTTTCCAAATTTGTTAAACAATATAAAACTACATGGTAAATTGTCAACAAAATAAATTACATTTTGAGTAACCTTCAAAAAACGATTGTAAGAACATGTCCTTTTGAATCTAGTTTATCGTCAATGCGAAGACATACAACATTCCCATTAATATCAAGGTTTGTAACAGCAAATCAACAAAATGAAAATTTTATTAAAGCTATTTTTAATAGAAGTTTGCATTAATAAAGGCTATGGAAAATTAACAGAAGATGGATTATTTAAGTTAATTTAAAGTAGGTTCACAAACTTAGTTAAAAAATGCAACGGCAAAAGAGTAAGATTAGTTAGAAATGTAAAAATGATTACAAAGCAAGACAAACACATAAAATGCTTTTTTAACTGAATATCATATATAATATGCTCAAAATAAAGGCATGTTTGAAGTTTGATTAAGAAGGTCGTGAAGATCTATTCCTATATAGAGATATTTTCTTGTTCAGTGCATATTTTTGTTCTTACTTAATACTTTAATCAACATAAGCTGGCATTAATCCTTTTGCATTTTTAATTGTCTAGTATGAAGTAGTTTTGAAATTCATTTTGTTTCATTCATGGAGTATCTTTTACAAGTTCATACATACATTTAAAAAATGTTGAAAGCAAAGTGTGAAGCATAAAAAATAAGTTAACAAACAACTCTATTTACAGTAAACTATGTGTTAGATCGAAATTTGGACCTAACACCCAAATTGTTATAAACTATAGAGAATTCTAAATGAGGAATAAGGGAAAAGAAAAGAACACTCAGAATTTATAGTGGTTCGGCGTTAACGAGCCTACGTCCACTTTATATCTTATTGATTATGCTTTAAAAGCTAGTACAACAGTGATTTCTCTCAATATTCCAGTGGTTTGATAACAATGGCGGACTCAGTATTCACTATTGCCAAAAAGATCCCGAAAAATGCCAAGCTCTGGGCTATTTATAGCTGATTTTGTCGGACGGATCGCGGACACGTGGCACGAATCCCGAAATTTCCGGATCGCATCGCCACCATTGAAGAAACAGTCAAACTAGCCGTTGTGAACAGGTGTCGTCAGATCCATGCGGTTCGGATCGCTGAAGACCAGCTCGGGGTTGAACGGGTCAGTGGGTTCGGTTCGTTGCAGGGGATCGGATCGCCTAGAGGTGGCGTTCGTCGACGAGACGAGAGCGATCCGTTCCCTGGCGCGAGTCGATAGAGTGCGATCCAAGCGGGGCGAGACGATGGCGTGCGATCCAAGCGGGGCGACACGATGGCGTGCGATCCAAGCGGGGCGACACGATGGCGTGCGATCCATTCTTCCACTTTCCTGGAGGACTAGGTTTCCTGATTTCCTTTCACGAATGATCCTGGATGGCTTGGTCGAAAAAGCAAGCCAACATTTTGCCCCCTCGAAGTATGTTTTATAGATGATGAAACATGCTTCGAAGAGATTCATTGATTCTCTCCTGAAAGGATGCAAGTTTACAGTCGCATTGGTTCAAATTGACACATGGATGAATCGGATCGCCATAGGCCGACACGGTCCGATTTGGTCATCTGCTCGTCGCGTGCTGAGTTCTTAGGGTCTTGCGCGATACAGGGTGCATCTTCCTTCGAGTCGTATCGGGCTCTGAGTTTCGTGGGCCATTATTTCAAAGCGGTCCGTGGGCTTCATTGCGATTCCGTCTTCAGATCGTGGTTCGGGGGGCGTTTCGTGGATCGAATAAGACAAAGGAGGGGAGGCCAACGGTCACCTTCTTTGCCTATATAAGCCGACGTTCCCCCCTTCACTTTCCTTCTTTCTCCTCTCTGCTGAATCGTCTCGCGCGAGCTGTTGAACAACGAATCCAACCCTTTAAAACTTTCGAAAATCCAAGAACTCTCTCAGTTTTTAGAAAGGTAACTTTATAGGAAGCATCCTCGTACTACTTTCCTGAATTTCTACGGTTGATTCCAGAGAGAAACAATATAAATCCGCTACTTTTCGAAGAAATCACCAAATCGCCATGGCCATTGAACGTGGAGCTCAGAACTTGAGGATGGGAAGGAGATGAGGAAGAAGAAGGATGGAGAAGGAGGAAGGAGGCTGACTCGGGTCGTGGTCAACGATTGAGGACGGAAGCAAGTGGCGAGACGAAAGATTGAGAGGGCAACCAAGGGTCGTACCGCGGTAGTCGCAACGGTTCGTGAGGGAGCCTTCCCTTCGCCCGACGATTCGGTGAGGGGCAAACTCTCTGCTCTGCGATCGAAAAAGGGGTGCGATCCCTCTGCCATGCGAGTCGAAGGGGGGCGATCCCCCTGTCGTGCGAGTCGAAGGGGGGCGATCCCCCTGTCGTGCGAGTCGGAGGGGGGCGATCCCTTTGCTATGCGACCCGCCTCGCGGCTGATGATACGAAGGAATTTCAGTCTTTAATCAGCGCCTCGTCGCTACAAAACTCTGGACAGTTAGGATAGAGCCCTGACGTTGATCTCTCTGGACTAAATGACTTCATGATTTGACTGCATATGACGACTAATGACTTTTAATAACCTCGACTGCTTTCATGTTTTATTATCGCTTTTAATAATGCGCACACACAAGCACACACAGTAGCACTTGCACACACGGGGGACGGGTAGTGTTAATCTTATCATTCATATTTTCTCGTCCTAGCAGCAATGTCGAACAACCACTCTTCCTCAAGATCTGTAGCCGAAACGGAATCTGAGACTCCTGAACAGCATAATCCTCAAATTCCCCCAATCAATCCAGAAGGTGAAGATTCTGGGTCCGAATATGAAGCCACAGAATCGGATCCGACAGAGAGCACGTCATCCAGCAACAACTCCGATTCCGATGAGCGAGCTCCGGACGAAATTCCGGGCGCAGTCGGGATAGATAAATTCTCTGACTCTTTAGCGTCCAAGCTCGACGAGATAAAACTCAAGAGAATCTGCTTAAGACATGGCATTCCTTGGGACGATGTCTTAACACCTGGAAGCGAAGACAGACCTCATTTAGCACCGGAAGGGTATATGTCGATCAGTCGGACAATGTGTCTAGTAGGAGCTATCCCTCCGTTCCCTCCAATTGTCATTGACACTCTGAGACGATTAGGCATTGCCCCGATGCAGCTTCATCCAAACGCCTACGCGTCTCTATATTCTCTATATGTCGCTTATGCGGAAATCTTGCACGCCGAACTCAAATTCAGAGACCTGGTGTTCTTCTTTCTCTTCAAGCACCGCTCTTCTGCAACTCCCAACTTTTCCTTTTTTGAATCAGTGGCGAACAGGAAAGTTCTGTACGACGGATACAGCAACATCGGGGATCCTAAGTCTGACTGGTTTTACATAAGAAGACAGGTTGGATGCTCACGGAGATGGCTCAAATCGAGTAAATTTTTATCGCCTAGTTGAATATCTTGCTTGGGGAGTCTGAGTAATAACATTCTTCCGCTTTTTCCTTTGTCATAAACAGATCATGTCTTCCCGAAAACAGAGGGTGCATTATACCACAACCGGTTATCCATTCTTTTGCAAAGCAGATCCGACTTTTTAAGGATTAAAAAATGCATTACGGATGACAACCTTCACAAGCACCGCCTCTTGGATAGGAAATTTGGACTTGGAACCGGCGGCAAACCTTATAAATACGTGCCCCTGACGGAAGGAGAGGGAACTTCGCAAGCGGTGGAGACAACCAAATTTCACAAAAGTCCTTCTCCGATAGTCATCCAGGACGACGAAGACTTGAATGTATACAGGGGAGATGAGTCCCGCGGCGATGCGTCGAAAGAAATCCCTACTTTTGCTCCAATGGACACTGTGGGTGACGACGAATTGACAGAAGAACAGTTATTCGACGAGCTGAATAAAATCCCTTTGCCTGACATCGAATACACGGAAAAAGACTTCGGCGAGGAGCCTTTCTTTTCTGCTTCCGAAGAGGCGGCTGACTTAGCAAGGGGACGTGAAACGGGCCAGACGAGCCTGTCTCCAGGCCCGGGTCTGTTAGGGGGAATTATACGGGATGCACACCTCACACACACTGCCTGATCGTGCACTACTATGTCGTGGATATTCAATGGGATAATATGTTTTTCTTTTCTTTTTTGCAGGAGCGATGTCACGCAGGAGATCTTATTCGTTCCGTTCTCTTCGCGAAGGCACCCCCAGCCTTCGTTCGGGTACTGAGCGCCCTCGCGGTCCTTCTCACAAGTCGAGCTCTTCGCAACCTCGATCTCCACCCAAATCAACCTCTACCAGGCCTTCGAGTCACCCAATAATTTCGACCGAGGGGAAGACACTTCCAAAAGAGTTGACTCCTCCAAAGATTGCGCCTTCCCACAGTCGGTCGTCCAAAAGGCGCCACGAATCCAAAGATGGGGACAGGGATTCATCCAAAGATACTGAGCAAACGAGAAGCAACATAGTCCCCATCAGCCAACCAGAATTAGCTGCCCCCGGTTCACGGGACTACGTTCACGGTCCTGAAATCCAAGGTAGGCTGGAAAAGCTATGGGAACAATTTCCAGGAATGTTCTTCGATAGGATGGTCTTTGTTCCCGCCTTGGAGCCAGTTCCTAAAAACTGGGATAAAGAAGTTATTGGGCATATCCGTCACGTGGCCAAGCAGTACGAGGCGATGAAAAAGCACGCACTTAATCTTTCGGAGGTCGTCCGGACACTCGAGATAGAAGCTCACAGGTCTAAAGCAAAACTCGAAAATAATGAAAGGGCCAGGACAAAATTAGAGAAGGATCTGGAAGACGCTCAAGCCCAGCTCGCCCTGGCACAGAGAGACGCTGCAAACTATAAAACTGAATTAGAAAATGCCAAGCAGCGCTTTCACGTAGAACTGGATTCCAATAGCCAGGAAAAAATGGCCTTAAAAAAGGAAGTTGAAGACCTCAGAATGGCCAACATCGAACTGGCAACGGCTAAAGGCCATTTTTTGACGGAGAAGGCTGCTTGGGAAGCGGAAAGAGCAAGCTTAAAAGAAAAGTTGGCTCTGGCTGAGGCGGAAAAAGTGATTTTGAACGATCAGGTGGCCGATGCGGAGAGACGGGCAGCTCTTGCCGAAAAGAACGTTGATAGCGCCATTGAAATGGTCACTGCCTCCAACCACAAACTCCTTGAAAGAGAGAAAGAAATCGAGGGGTTTGAGGAGATGATCTTTGACTTCCTCGGTCAGGTTCTCAAGACTCGCAATATCTCATGGATCCCGGATTATCATGTTACTTTGGCCAACTTGTGGGATGCCATCGTGGAAGGCGAAAAACATAGACTAGGGGTCGAAGAGATCGATGAAGATGAATTGATGAAAAGCATCCTAAGGGACAACGAGCCTGAGGATCTGGCAGAGGGCCGTCGCTTAATCTTGGCGGAGATGGAGAAGGAGAGAACCATGGCTAAAGGCAAAAGCAAAATTGACGAAGGTTTCAGCTCCGCCGCCAAGTCTAAAACTTCCGAAGTCGAGGAGTATCATCCTGACGATCCGCCGATCCCCTTAGGCTTAACTCCCGTGGCTGCTGGAGCATCCGGATCTACTCAAGAGGGAGTATCTGCTGAAGGTACCTTTCTCTATTCTCAACGATTTGCTAAAGCGATTGCGAATTGTCGTCGTCTAACAGGGCAACCTATTGAATTAGTAATGTGTGTCTTTCATAATGCAGGTGGCGAGCCCGCCGACAAGGGTGTTGGAAAAGAGAGAGAGGCGGAGGAGGGGATCGTCCTGCCGGGTGCCGAAATCGATGTCTCAGAGCGAGTCGAGGCCGCGACAGCTGAAGGAAGCATCTCGGTGCCTAGCGCCGACGTACCCAAAGATGCTGAGACTATCGAGGCTTTAAAAGACTTGGATGGTCGGCATGTGGATGATGAAGAGGATATCACCGGCACCAAGAAGGCCAACGATGATGATGATGATGAGGAACCCCTGGCCAGCCGAAAAGCCAGACAAGAGAAAGAGTTGGCTTTGAAGAAGGCGGGGGATGAGGCTTTGGATGTGGTCCCTCTCGCAGAGTTTGATCCCAAAACTGGGATGATTATGAAAATCCAATCCAAGTCCATCAGCCGGCAACTTCACTTTGCAAACCCTGATGATTTCCCTGCTTCCCTCTCCGGCAGGAGCAAGAGAAAAGATGGGGGAGAGGAAGCCTCAGAGGAGTCAGACGCTCCCCTCGTGGACAAGCGAAAAAGGAAAAAGGGGGATCCATCCGAAGCCGACAAGGAGAGGCTGGAGAGGCAGAAGCGAGAGAAGATATCAAAGCATAAATAGGATGTTCACTAATATTTTGTCTTTTAAGCTTCCCACTGGCCAGGAAGTGTAATTGTGAGACTGGCCCTCACTTTTGTTTCTAACTTGTTTTCACTTTGCTGATTTGCAGTACATAAACGAGGGTTTGTTTCTTCTTACATCATTGTGTACCTGTATTCATAGAAACTTTCCACATTTAGTCGTTAGCCAGCTATTAATAATTATAAATCAGTGAATCGACAGGAAGAAGAATGTTCATGCTATGTTACACTTGTTATATCAAAGTTTAGTGTTCGCATAGGAGAGCGCGATGCTCCCTAATCAATTGTTAGAGTTTTATGCTTGGCGATTCGTTCGTCCCCCGATTCTTCAGCGGGGAAGAAGCTATTTCTCAGCGCTTAATTGGAGACGCCTTTATACTCTCTCTCTCACTGGAGAGTTAGAGTTCTAGCTCAGCGATTCATTCGCTCCCCGATCCTTCAGCGGGAAAGGAGCTCTTTCTCAGCGCTCAATCGGAGACGCTTTTATACTCTCTCTCTCTCTGGAGAGTTAGAGTTCGAGCTCAGCGATTCATTCGCTCCCCGATCCTTCAGCGGGAAAGGAGCTCTTTCTCAGCGCTCAATCGGAGACGCCTTTATACTCTCTCTCTCTCTGGAGAGTTAGAGTTCGAACCCAGCGGTTTATTTGCTCCCCACACTCGTCTCAGGTTTACATTTTAATCCAAGCTCCGAGGATAAAAACCAGTCGGACAAGCAGCTAGAGCGTTTACCAAGGCTTTTGGGTTCTTCTGATTAGTTTACGATAGGAACCGTCAGCGCTGGACTTCGGGTACCTGCAATATTCACACTGATTTTCATAGGCAAATAGATAAAGACGCAGCAAAGGTAAATGACACACAGTATTTTTATAGTGGTTCGGTCGAATCATGACCTACGTCCACTTTATAATCCCTTGCTTTAAGAAATCAGACTGTTCTAGGCAAGTCATGCCCTGTTACATAGTTTTTTTTTTTTTTTTTAACAAAACAAAGGAATGGATTTGAAACTTCTCATGTTAGATATGGCCGTAGATGTTGGGCGTTCCACACTCTGGGGATCTCTTTTCCATCTACGGTTGCCAGCTTGAAGGTTCCGTTATCAAGCCTGCTGAGAATAGAATACGGTCCTTCCCACTTCGCTCCCATATGAGCTGGGGGTGGAAAGACACGTTTCAGAACCAAGTCTCCGGGTTCCAAGGTTCGGGCTCGGACCTTTTTGTTGTAGTATCGGGCGACCTGTTGTTTACATCTCAGAGCACGCAGGTCGGCCTCATCCCTCTTTTCTTCGATCATATCCAGGGACTCAAGGAGCAATTCATTATTGGACATTGGATCATAATACGTCACCCGATGAGAAGGTACCTTTATCTCAATCGGGATGACTGCTTCCGTTCCAAAAGCAAGGGAGAACGGGGTATGTCCTGTTGCTGATTTATATGTCGTCCTGTAGGCCCATAGTGCCAAGGGCAATTCGTCAGCCCACATGGCTCTAGCCCGCTTCATTCTTCTTTTCAGAATGGACTTAATTACTTTATTTACAGCTTCAACTTGCCCGTTCGATTGTGGGTGTGCCACAGATGTGTATCGATTCTCGATGTGGTATTTCTGGCAGAAGTTTCTGAATTCAGCACTATCAAATTGAGTTCCGTTGTCGGTTATCACAATTTTTGGAATTCCGAATCGACAGATGATGTTTCTCACGATGAAGTTGGTCACCCGTTTAGTTGTGATCGTAGTTAGTGGTTCTGCCTCGACCCACTTAGTGAAATAATCTACAGCCACAATGGCGAACTTTGCTCCACCCCTTGCTATGGGGAGACTTCCAATAATATCAATTCCCCACATAGCAAATGGCCACGGGCTCATCATTGTCTTTAACTGGCTTGGAGGCGCTCTGGGTATCTTTGAAAATCTCTGGCATGCATCACATCGTCGTGCATATCTTACTGCATCCTTGTTTAGGGTAGGCCAGAAGTAACCATGCCGTAATATCTTTTTTGCCAAAGTTTGCCCCCCGGTATGGTCGCCACATTCACCTTCGTGGACTTCTTGCAGCACACGTTTGACGTCATCGTGGGCTATACACCGAAGGAGGGGCATTGAATACCCTTGTCTATAAAGGATTCCACCTTGCAGTACGTATCGGGCGGCTGGCTTTACGAATCACTTTTCGCCTCTCGCTTTTCCTGGTCGGAAGCGCTCCATTCATTAAGAAATCCTTTATAGGGGTCATCCACGATTCCTTTTCTGGTTCCGTCTCTAGTACTAGGTCGATTTCCATCTGATCAATGCTGGGAGACCAAAGTACTTCAACGGGGGCTAGCCCTATCACTTCAGGATCGTTAGAACTAGCCATCTTTGCCAACCTGTCTGCCTGCTGATTTTCTGACCGCGGAATATGAGATATGCTGTAGTGATCAAACTCACCAGCAGCTCTCTCACTTTCTTTAAGTATAGAATCAATCTTGCACTTTTAGCTTGGAATCTCCCAGTAACTCGGTTCACGACTAACTTGGAATCGCAGAAGATGTTCAGTTTCGTGACTTCTAGCACCTTTGCAATCTTTAATCCGGCTATCAGAGCTTCATACTCAGAATCGTTGTTAGTGGCCTGAAACTCCATTCGGATGGCATAAGTTATCAATCGTTTCTCGGGGGTTTCAAGCACTATTCCGGCGCCGGATCTTTCGTCATTTTTAGCACCATCAGTATATAATCTCCAGACATCAGGGTCGAAAAGTAATTTTGAGGGTTCCACTTCTTCGTTTGCTATGTCTTCTTCAGGAACTGTGAATTCTGCTATGAGTCTATCGCTTGCCCCCGAATTGATCGTCTGGGCTGAAAGTTCAAGTCAAATTGACTTAACTCAATATTCCATTTGAGTAATCTTCCAGACGCCTCTGGTCTCTGTAGAACTTGCTTGAGTGGGTGATCAGTATATATGATAATAGGATGTGCTTGAAAGTAGTGCCGAAGTTTTCTGGAGGCAATCAGTAAACTATACGCCAGTTTTTCTATCCGTGGATAATTACGTTCTGCCGCTGTTAATTTTTTACTTACGTAATACACAGGCCTTTGGACCTTCTCCTCTTCCCTTACCAATGCTGAGCTGACTGCATGAGATGATACTGCCAAATATACGAATAAATCCTCGTGGTCTATTGGTTTAGATAGAATTGGAGGTTTCTCCAAGTGTCTAAGCAAGTTCTGAAACGCTTCCACGCAGTCAGGAGTCCATTTAAAGTGGCGTTTTCCCCGCTTTATTAATTCGAAGAATGGGATGCACTTATCCGTAGCCCTGGAGATAAATCTGCTTAGTGCGGCCACTTTTCCAGCAAGGCTTTGCACGTCCTTAATTTGCCTAGGTTCCTGAATGTTCCTGATTGCCGCGATCTGGTTCGGATTAATCTCGATACCGCGCGAACTGACAATGAATCCTAAGAATTTTCCAGAAGCAACACCGAATGAACATTTGGTGGGATTGAGTTTCATCCCATACTTTCGAAGAATGCCGAACATCTCTGCCAAGTTAGTAGTGTGTTGAAAGGATTGCTTGGACTTAACCAACATATCGTCGACGTATACTTCCATCGTTTTCCCGATTTGGTTATAAAACATTCTGTTGACCAAACGTTGGTACGTAGCGCCTGCATTCTTCAAGCCAAAGGGCATCACTACGTAACAATATAATCCCAGATCAGTGATAAAGCTAGTATGCTCTTGGTCCGGAACATGCATTGGAATCTGATTGTATCCTGAATAAGCATCCATGAATGAAAGAAGCTCGTGACCTGCCGTTGAGTCTACCAATTGGTCAATTCGAGGTAAAGGAAAACTATCTTTGGGACAAGCTTTATTTAAATCCGAGAAATCGATACACGTTCGCCACTTCCCGTTGGCCTTCTTTACCAGGACTGGGTTCGAAATCCAATCTGGGTAAGTTGAATCTCTGATAAATCCATTGCTCTTTAGTTTCCCAACCTCTTCTTTCAAGGCAGCGGACCTCTCCGGGCCCAGCACTCGCCTTTTTTGCTTCACCGGAGGATGTTTGAGGTTAACGCTCAAAGAATGACTCATGATTGATGGGGATATCCCGTACATGTCCGCATGGGTCCAAGCGAATACATCCAAGTTGTTCTTTAAGAAAGTCGTCAATTCTTCGGTAAGAGTCGGACTTAACTGGGATCCAATCTTAAGGACCTTCTCCGGATCACTGTCATCGATTGGCACATCCACAGTTGCTTCGTTGGGAGTTGCCGTTCTGCTCCCGGGTTCTTGATCCTCTCTGGGATCTATATCCTCGGGCGTCACTCTAGGCATCTCTCCAACAACCCTCTTCTTTGATTGCTATAAGGCTTCCGCCCCCAAAGGGGGAAGAGTGCCTTTAGTTTCGATACCCCCGCCGTTGCGAAGCAGCTTTAATTCGGCAACATAACATGCTCGCGCAGCAACTTGATCCCCCCTGACGATACCAACGCCGGCTTCTGTGGGGAACTTCAATAGCAAGCACCAGGGGGCTATACAGGCTCTGAATTTTGCGAGGGCCGGCCGGCCCAAGAAGGCATTGTATGGCGATTCGACATCCAAAACCACAAAAGGAAGGATTCTCACTCTCTGGCGTTCTCCTTCCCCAAGTGTAACTGGCAATTCTACGTAACCCATAGGTGCGGTGGATGCTCCGTTGAATCCACGAATCCATCCTTGGCAGGGCTTCAAGTCCTTTATCTCAAGATTCATCTGGTCAAAGGCTTTTTTGAAAAGGATATTAACGGAACTCCCGTTGTCCACCAGTACCTTATGAACAGTGGCTGGCCCAATGGGTATTGTGACTACAAGTGGATCTTCAGTTGGAGCATGAACCCCAATGCTTTCTCGCTCTCGGAAAACAACATCATCAGCCATCGTCTTTTGCTGCTTCATCGGAACACTGTCCTCGGGGTTGCTACATTCCCCCACTTCGAGGTGTTGTTTGGCTGCGTTGACATACTGATCTAAAGCTTTGGAACTGTGCCCAGCAAGGTAGAGTCCACCGATCACGGTGTTGATTACAATATTCTTTCCCTTTTGCTGAGCAGTTGGCCTAGCAGCAGGTTGATTTTGATTCTGATTCGGGGCCTGTACTGCTTGCCCCCTGTCCCTAGGTGCTACTCTGTATTCGTCTAGCTTCCCTTCTCGGAGCAACCTTTCGACTACGTCCCTAAGGTGATGGCATTCATTCGTCGAATGGCCGTGAATTTGATGAAAGAGGCAAAACTTCCCTGTCTCACGCTCTTTTTCCGTCGACTCTCTAGGAGGCGGCCTCTTATTCTGGAGGACTTCATACGCATCCATGAAGATATTTTCCAGAGTATCATTTATGGGTGTATAACTCTCAAAGGCCCTGGGACGAGTCCTTCTCTAGGAATCGTTCCCTCGGCCCCTCTTCCGGCTGTTGCCATTAGCATTGTTACTGTGGTTACCCGGTCGGCGACCGCCCTGGTTCTGATTTCCGACGTTAACCTCAACTTTCCCCGAGCTGTCTCCAGTCTGTTTGATGGCGACATTGCTCTGCACTTCTTCCTTATCATTTGTTTTAAGCTTTCGGTTCGCGTACACCTCTTCCCGGCGTAGATGTACATTGGCTTTCTCATAGAATAATTCTCTGGTGTGGGGTGGTTTGCCTGCCAGGTACCTCCCGAATTCAGTATCCTTATCCACTCCATCAATTAGTGCTGCGACAATGGTCGGCTCATGAGGATCTTTGACCTCAGTGGCTGCCAAATTGAAACGATCCAGGTACATCTTTAGACTTTCGCCCGGTCGCTGTTTGACAAGAAATAGATCGATCACGCTTTTCGTCTTCTGTGCGTAGATACGGAATTGCTCTACGAACTTCTCGCTTAGTTCCCTGAAGCTGGAAATCGACCTTGCCGGCAGGCGAGTAAACCATAGCAAAGCCACGTCTTCCAGGAATATGGGAAACGCTTTACACTTAACTGCATCGGAAGCGGCGGCAGCGGTCATCGACCAAGAGTATCTCATCAGGTGTTGAACAGGATCAGATCTTCCTGCATATCGGTTCATCTGCGGCATGTTGAAACGCCTTGGAAAAGTTGCATCCAAAATATCGTCAGTAAAAGGAGTATGACTACGGTCAATCCCCCAATCCTCGTTCCGCTGTCCACGGCTGTCGGCCAAAATCTGGTGAACCATGGCTGCAACGTTTGCACTAGTCAAAGGAGGTTCAGGATCAGTGTCTCTGGCCCGGCGAGGCTCTCTGATCTCCCTTCGTGGAGCAGCCGCAAAATCTGGGGCTCGGACGGGGCCTCGCTGCCCCCTGTTATTATGTGTACGGCGACGGGGCTGAGGTGGTCTGTCATGCACAGGACTGTTCATGCCTCGAGTCCTGAAGGTCGTTGCTTGACCATCCATATTACGGTTTGTGGGTCCTGCCCCTAGTTCCTCTTCTTCTTGTGAGGGCAGGGTCCCGAACCGAAGTTGTTCTATGTTTTCAGCTCTTTCATACGGTCGCCGCGGAGGCCTCGGCGATTCTTCAGATGAAGAGGAGTATGCTGGAGTGGGTGGACGAGCTGGCGATGCTCTTTGCCTTGTTAACTCATCGAGCCTTCTGTCCATAGCCGTCAGGTTTTGCCGTAGGATCGAATTTTCCTGCCTTTGGGCGGCTAACTCATCAAATAACCTATCCCACATTTCGACAAAACGGGAAAGATCCCCCTCAGTAACAGGAGCAGTAGAATCATAATGGTCATCTTCACCCTCTCTTATGGGCATAGTGCTCGGACCGGGTCGATCAGAGGTTCCAGGACGATAGGAGTGGGTCATGGGTTCTTTTCCAGGTCGAGTCGTGTTCTGACCATCAGTCTGGGTTGCTGCGGTTCGTGGAGGGCGGTTCGCTGCGCCCCCCTGGGATCGACTCGTGGTCATGGTGCGTGGAGGCTGCGAGGCGTTGCCTCGGGATCGAGTAACAACCCCTTCCGTAGCGCGGATCGTCTCATCTTCACTGACTCGGAACGAGGCGTTTTCATCGGATCGGACCGCCCCCTGCGCTCCGTGATCCATAACTTCTTCGTTGCCCAGTTCGTGCATACTCTCCTCGATCGTTTCGTTGGCCTGCGAGACTTTAGATCTTTTTCCAGCCATGGAATTCGAATCGCTGGAATCTTCAAGAAAATGAATGACGAAACTTTAAGGCTGAGTTTCTCAGTGAAAGCACCAAAAATGTTAGATCGAAATTTGGACCTAACACCCAAATTGTTATAAACTATAGAGAATTCTAAATGAGGAATAAGGGAAAAGAAAAGAACACTCAGAATTTATAGTGGTTCGGCGTTAACGAGCCTACGTCCACTTTATATCTTATTGATTATGCTTTAAAAGCTAGTACAACAGTGATTTCTCTCAATATTCCAGTGGTTTGATAACAATGGCGGACTCAGTATTCACTATTGCCAAAAAAATCCCGAAAAATGCCAAGCTCTGGGCTATTTATAGCTGATTTTGTCGGACGGATCGCGGACACGTGGCACGAATCCCGAGATTTCCGGATCGCATCGCCACCATTGAAGAAACAGTCAAACTAGCCGTTGTGAACAGGTGTCGTCAGATCCATGCGGTTCGGATCGCTGAAGACCAGCTCGGGGTTGAACGGGTCAGTGGGTTCGGTTCGTTGCAGGGGATCGGATCGCCTAGAGGTGGCGTTCGTCGACGAGACGAGAGCGATCCGTTCCCTGGCGCGAGTCGATAGAGTGCGATCCAAGCGGGGCGAGACGATGGCGTGCGATCCAAGCGGGGCGACACGATGGCGTGCGATCCAAGCGGGGCGACACGATGGCGTGCGATCCATTCTTCCACTTTCCTGGAGGACTAGGTTTCCTGATTTCCTTTCACGAATGATCCTGGATGGCTTGGTCGAAAAAGCAAGCCAACACTATGATTCATTCATAAAATAATTATCTCCAACTCTCTACCAGTATTCACCGTATCTTAAATCAGCACCCATACTTCATTCATTAAATTCTAATTGTATTTTCTGCAAAAACACAAAGAATTGCAACCAGAATAAAAACTCCCCAAATGCTGAAAAATTAGAGAAACTATCCCCCGGCTATTTCCTTTCCATTTAAATTAGAAATATTTTACATTGGTGACCAAATTAGTACATCTGAGAAGAATACAGAATATGATATCCTCTTTCTTTAGTTATTGAATAAAAGAGGATATCAAACATGCAGTGAAAGATTGGGCTGATGGGATCTGGAAGTAATGCTAACTGTCCTAAAATGGCCTTCACCACCTACAAAGCAGTTAACTCTCGACTCCCGACCACAGATCGACTTGCAAAATGGAGTATAAATCATTGTTATCACGGCGAGCGACTAGTCGACAAGTCGAGCTTGAGTCAGCGACTTGGACACACGACTTGGATTTTGTTAATATTTTGGGAGACTTTGAATGCCTCGGACCAACTAGTCGACTAGTCAAGCGATTAGTCGGTTAGACTCAACAGACTGGTTTTAAATTGGGCCCAAAAAAAAAGTCAGAAGGGTTTCGAAATCAAAAAATGTAGTCGAACAAAAAAGAACAAAAACCGAAAGTTTGAATAAAAACAACCCTAGCCTTCCATCTCGTGCCGCCTCTTCGCCTCTCGTGTCACCGCTTTGCTTCTCCTGCCGCCGCAACTCTTCCATTGTTAGCTGTTATGCCCTAGCCTGTACACTATAATTTACTGTATACTGTTAGTTGTTTTTTAATCCTACATGTACACGAATTTAAATAGTTATTGCTGATTTATTTTTTACAGTGCAGATGGCTGCAGAAATACCAACAAATATTGAATCTTATTATCCCTCCAAGGATCCAAAGAGAAAGGCTAAATCAACAAATTTGATGAAAATATGGATTTTGGCCTGATTTAAACAAAAACGATGTGATTTTATGCATATGTATTAGTTAGAAATTTATAATTATATATATATGTATATATTTATTTACATATCGACTGGTCTCGACTAGTCTACAACTAGTCCACTAGTCGACTAGTTGGACCTCTGTCGACTCGACTCGACTTACCGCCGTAATAACCATGGTATAAATGTTGATTTAATTTGCTCTCTCTGCAACGCACAACCGGAATCTCACGACCACTTATTTTTCGAGTGCACTTTTAGAACTGAAATCATGAACATGAACAGACAAAAAAATGATGTATCTTCTTCAGGTAATTTAGAAAACGAGCTTATATACCTAAGAATGCAGATAAACTCGCCATTGCGCCTGCAACTGCTCCAAATAACACTGACAACTTCAGTCATCATATTTGGAAGGAAAGGAACTGGCGAGTGTTTGAGAAGAAGAAACGAGATAGCACCATGATCAGTAATCTGATTCACACAGATGTAAACATTCTTATACGGAGGATTAAGAAGAAATTACTCACCAGAAATGTCTTGGAAGCAGAACGCACTTTGGAGGGCTGGAATTTTCATCCGCCATGATGTCCTAATTTCTATTTGGGGTAACTGCGTTTGGGTTTCTGCGCTCTGCAATGAACGCGATTATAGTATTAAAGATGAGTTGGTGTGTGCAATCATTGCCTTACCTACCGTATTTGTTTTTGTAAGCTTCTGAAATTGTAACGTTATCATTTATTTTTGGGATTGGGCCGAGTTGGGCTCGATGCATCAATAAAATTTAACCAGCCTTCAATATATATACATAATATATATATATATATATATATACACACACACACACATACATATATATATATATGTATATATTAAAACTCTTCATTTTTTTACACCAACCATTGGGTTATATAAGTCTCTAACAAAAAGTTTGTATGTTAACACTTCAAATAGATACACAAGAAAAAAAATTACCTTGTTGTTCAGAATCTAAAATTTAGTAGCATCTGGGCATTCCTTAAAAACTCCAGCAAGCATTGCTTAGAAACTTCAGCATGGTATTTCACAAAATGATGATGAATTCCTCCGAATGCAGCATTCTCTTACCCCCATCTAATCAAAGCAAATCAAATCAAGTCAGGTCTGCGAGTTATGCTTTCTAAAGTAATCATCACAGTATTGGTTCAACCACTAATTAATAATACACCAAAAAACTCAGATTAAGAATCTGCATTGACACTAAGTGCACAATAGAACATGTTATCATACATGTTTGTTACATAATATCGAACTTCTAATGTGTGTAATGATTTAATAGAATATATAGGAAAATACAAATAATACACTAGGTTGAATGCAATTTTTATCACATATTTTTTAAACAATATAATTTTATATGTTATTTCAGCTTCTTCCATAAAAAATTCCGATATGTTTGGCTATATAAAATAAAATAGATGAATAATAGTGTAATAATAAAAAAATAAAAATCAGATTTCAATATTTAATTTTTTAATGTGAAATATCATAAATAAAAGGATCTCATATTAATAAACAGTAAAAGCCTATTATTGTCAACCGCTACCGACCAGTACCAATCATGAATCGAAGTGTTGGTTTCCAACTATTTTGGTTGGTAATGGTTTGATTATTCTATTATCATATAAGATTGTACGGTAGTGGTTTGATTTTTCTATTATCATATAAGTTGGTACGGTAATGATTTTTAAAATAACGTTATGGTACCAAACTGAATCCACCCCTAGTGGAAGGTGTATGGTTGTAGTTGATATTTGTATTGCTCATCACCTGTACTTCCTGGTTTTATTATTTTTTAATAATAAAGTGTTATAGATCAATTTAAAAACGGTCAGCCTTGCCAAAAAAAAAATATGTATTCAAAACAATTTTAGTAAAACATATTGCGTGCAATGCACAAGTTACTAGTTTATGTATGTCGCAGAACAAATCACCAAATCAAACTGAATGTTGCAGAGAACAAATCATAAAACTGGAAAACAAAACAATGATCACACAAAAGCAGCACAACGTAAATTTCGTGAAACACCCACATTACCCACCACCAAGAATTTAACATCCTCAACAACGAATAATCAACAAAATTCTATAAAAGAATATGTAGTAGTTTAAGAAGAAAGAGGAATGAATACGTGACTTTGTGAATATCAAACATCATTTGCTTCATCGTCAAAGTACATTATTGAACGTATGATATGTTTTGCAATTTTTGGTGTTCAAATAGAGTTAAGCTTCTTTTTCCTTTTTTAATTAGATATGGAAACACATCTGAAAAAAGCAAGTGGTAATGAGAATATATGTTTTTATCTGCAGCAGGAGTAATGAAGACAAATCCGGTGATTATGCCTTGAACAACAGGGGTAAATAGATGCTAGCTACTGTAAAATCATGATATAATGTTAGAAATGTTGAGTTTATTGCCACGATCCATTTCAAGAACCTTTCGGTGATTTGCTTATAGGTTTTAATGCTCCTAACCGATTTTAATGTTTTTTGTCTTCAATAATCATTATTTTATGTAGATTATTTTGGAACATCTTACTTAGTCATTCAAAGAAGTATATGATAAAATGATAATTTTGTTAATGTATCTCATAATTACTACTTAAATGATCTGTTTAATGTTTATAATCAATGATCCATTGATGTTGTCATCGAAATTAAAGCTTCCAAAATGTATTTGACCATAATTTAGAGATCATTAATATCAATAAAATAATTTGAGTGGGTTAATAAAATTGTGTCAATGAATTTAATATGATATTTGTAACGTAAGTCTGTACATCCACATGGCTACTAACATTTGCAATAGTGATATAAATCTATCCACCGATGAAGCTACCAAAAGGTACAGTCATTGCACTGAATAATATTTATCCTAATGAAATAGTTAAAAAGTCTGAAACAATAGAAGGTATTAACTGACTAAAAATGTGTGAATACAAATAAAATTTACCTTAGTAATTTTGTGTTTAAATTTGCAGTTGATGGAGCCATCAGGATGCACAGGGCGTCCTCGCTTTATTTCAGCTTGACACGTATAACGTCTTGTGTGGTATGGGAAATCAAGACTATGATGTTTTTAGAGGAAACTCCAGTTCTATTGCTGCCTTGAACCTGCAAAGATGACAGAGGTGTCATGATCTACCATTGATAATCAACGTAGATGCGGCTTTCCACAAAAGTTACAACGAACAGGCTCCGGAATCCATTTTCAAACTAGAAAAGGAATACACTATTGTGCATCTTCAATAGTTCTTTTCTAATTCGAAAAAGGATTCCGAAGTCTGCTCGTTGCAACTTTTTGTGAAAAGCTGCGTCTACGTTGATTATCAACGGTAGATCATGACATCTCTGTCATCTTTGCAGGTCCAAAGCAGCAGTAGAACTGCAGTTTCCTCTAAAAGTATCATAGTATGGATTTCCCATATCACACAAGACGTCATACGCGTCAAGCTGATACGGAGCGAGGACACTCTATGAAACCTGACGGCTCCATCAACTGCAAATTTAAATACAAAAATATTAGGGTAAATTTTATTTGTATCCACACATTTTTAGTCAGCTAATACCTCTTATTATTTCAGACTTTTTAACTATTTTATTAAGATAAATATTATCAGTGCAATGATTGTACTTTTTGGTAGCCACATTGGTGAATAAATTTATATCACTATTGCAAATACTAGTAGCCATGTGGACATACTTACATTACAAATATCATATTAAATTTATTAACACAATTTTATTAACCAACTCAAATTATTTTATTGAATATTAATGATCTCCAAATTATGGTCAAATACATTTTGAAAACTTTACTTTCCATGGCAACATCAATTGATCATTAATTATAAGCAAATCAAAACCTATAAGCAAATCACTGAAAGGTTCTTGAAAAGGATCATGGCAATAGACTCAACATTCCTAACATTATACCATGATTTTATAGCAGCTAGCATCTATTTCTGCTACCATGGATCAAAGGAAGGTTAAAGATAATTTAATTATCTTTCAGACGATTCCAAATTCGTTAATATTCATTAATGGGGTCAATAGTTATGGAGAAATTACCGATGGATGCTTGGACGGTGTAATGTCAACAAGCATGAAATTATCGTTCACTTTATTTCAATATTTAGTACTAATTCTACGAATTTGTACATATGATCAAAGTGAAAGTTGTAGGTATATTCAAATGAACTCTCCAAAAAGTACAAAATCATCAAAATATCTTAAATATTCAAGAAGTTATCGTAACATACTGAAAGATGTTTAGACAATATCATTACAATAGTCTAGAAACTTATACTATGGTTTTAACTGGGTTTTCCCTCGGTAATACTAAAAATTATGAAAAGACGACAGAAACCAATCTTGTAAATATTTTTATTAGCTTTCCTAAACAAAAATAATGCAAATCCGTTTAAAAACGGAAGTTATGTCTAAACTACTAATAGGTGATCAGACATAAATTAATCCTAACCACTAACCGTATAACTTAACATGTTTTATAACTAATATTCACGTAACATACTGAAAGATGTTTAGACAATATCATTACAATAGTCTAGAAACTTATACTATGGTTTTAACTGGGTTTTCCCTCAGTAATACTAAAAATTATGAAAAGACGACAGAAACCAATCTTGTAAATATTTTTATTAGCTTTCCTAAACAAAAATAATGCAAATCCGTTTAAAAACGGAAGTTATGTCTAAACTACTAATAGGTGATCAGACATAAATTAATCCTAACCACTAACCGTATAACTTAACATGTTTTATAACTAATATTCACCTCTAATAAAATTTGAATCAAAGAACATAATACAAAAGAAAATTGTTCATAACCGAATCTTCTTTCCAAAGGAAAAAAGAATCACTATAGTCCACTCAAATGCAAAAGAGTTATGTTTAAAATACTGCAAAGGAAACATCCAACAAAAAAAGAAAAAATTATAGCTTGTACAATAGCTAATTTTACGACATGTAATTTTTTTAAATAAGAGAGATTTTACTCATATAAAATTTCTATATCTTTGAATAGGCTTTACATGTCATCAAGAATCACAACAATTTACAGAAACGAAGAAGTAGAATTAAAATATAAAGAGTACCTCATAGGATTTGGAACAGGTATAGCAAAACATGATTAATCTTACATGCCAATTTCAAGCCACTAATCTCTTTTCTATGAGGTTATCAAAATAGAAACTGATAGATATATTTGTTATCTTTCCATAAATTGCCAAGAAACTACCATGAAATATGTAGCTTGAAAAACACGTGCATAATGGTAGATAATAAATATATCTACAAGGTGAATACATGGTCGGTCCAATCATATGTGTTGTCCTAGGCAAGTGGCACCCCTTATCAAAAAGTTGAAGAAAATATTGCTCCAAAAAATTGGTTATGCCACCAGGAATTGGGTCATGTAAGCACACATATGAATAAGTTGGAAATCTTTGAGATCTTATGATCCTGTTTATTCAATCCCTCAAGTTAATTATAATACTATGGAAACAAAACTCAAATTTGTTCAAAAATGAGGGCATGATGATAACATATTTTTAGGCTTTCTTTGACATATATATGTTTATGCTAGAAAATATCTATATGTAATCAACATATAGTTGTAATAACATATATTAGGTTTTTCTGAGCGGCGCCCAAGCGAATAAAGATGATTTTCTATTCCTGACAGAACTCTTATGCATGCATGCTACACTCTTTTGACTTTCACATTACTACCATAAATGTCAATTTCAATAAACTCATCCCCAACAAAGTATCGTATATTCTCACATGTTAGTGAATGACTAAAATTCATAACAGTGCATTAAGAATTGGATCCCCTGAAGCTTATTGCAGATATATCATTAGATCTCGGCAATCTTGCAAAAAAAAAACTTCAAATTCTCGTAGTTGGAAAAATATAATAAGTTGTAAAATCAAAACTGGATGCCATCAGGAATTAAACCCCCAAACTCTCCATTCTAACCTAGACCCGCTACCACTCAACCGCGGAGCTTTCCTAAAAGTTTATGTGCAACCATGAATATTAACCGAATAAGAAAACATAATTGTCATCCCCACTCCTACCCCCTCCCACGAGTGGCGCTAGGCAGCCCGCCTAGCTGGCCTAACCTTAGGGCCGAGCCTGGGTGCATAATGTACACATGTTCTTAGAGAATTGTCAATAAACTTATGTTCTTAGCTCTTCCAAACTGGATAAATTAACAACCTAGCCTTGTGGATTTTAATAAAATTTACCAAATATTAATATACAAAATTTAACAAGTAAGAAGAAAAAAAAACTTGTCTTTGATTCTTTGGACTAAAAGGTTGGGGTTTGATGAAAGTCTGGGTAAATTAACATTTTTATTTTCAAACGATATTTCACACTTTTCTTTTCTGTTGTTGACTTTATCAAATATATCTCTCTGCTCTCTTGGTAGAAGATGTTTTCTAATTCTATAAATATCTAAGGATGGTGAAGTTGATGGAGCAAGAGAGAAAGTGGTGAACTTTGATGGACTGAGAGAGAAGATGGCAAACTTGATGGTCAGTACTTACTTATAGCGTACGGTAATTTTTTAAATTTTTTTTTTTAAACGGTTAGCATGTTAGAAAAGAAAGTTTGATTCATACCTAACATAATATTCAAGGTCAATATATAAATTATAAGCTAATTCATACGTAACAATTTTCAACCAAAATTTTAAACGGTTAATATGGTAGAAAAGAAAAGGTTGTATGTTAAAAGAAGGCAAGTTTGATTCATATCTAATATAACATTCACGGTCAATATAATATTCACGATCAATATGCTCTTAGTATTACTTAACTTGAGTTAATTCATACGTAATAATTTTCAACCAAAAAATATATACGCGAATAAGTTTGTTGCATAAGGCACAAACTATAACTAAAACATGCATAACAAGATATTATGAAACTATATATTACTGATATCTATTCAGTAAGAAATTTTTTATAAATGAACGGGTAATAGTCAATACCCACACATTCAAAATAGAAAAACAAATTAAGGTTGTTATCTTCACTACAGAAAAATTGGGAATTTACTCAACTTTCAGCAGAATTTACATGGTTGCACAAACAACATCCACGCCTTAAAAAGACATCCTTCAGGGTTCCAAATGCTAAAGCCACCCACATCGTACGCAAACACCAGCCATAGCTGCACAAACAAAATCCACGCTGTAAAGTTCGTTTTCCCCAGGATGGCTCCGGCGATAACCACCACAGTAATTGCCACGAACGAACATAAACAGATTTAAGAGTAGATGACGCGTCCTGGATTCAAGGGTCACGGATAACAAAGTTGCTGCTGGATACAGACCGCTGAATCCGTGACCCGTCATGTACTCTTCGGCCATGGCTGCTAGATCGGACTTACCGAAAAAGGACAACGTTTTGTCTTGGAACGAGAGACGGAATCCGACGAAGGTCCAGAAACAGAAGGTTGCTGCAAAGGCATAGAGGGCCATGAAGGCAAAGTTCATAGCCTTTGTTTAGGGTATCGTGTGGGGTAGAGGATGCCATTAATTGCTGTTTCACTCTCTCTTAGCTTTCAGGTTTTCAGTAGAAAGAAAGAGGGAATCGGGAGAGAAGGGTTTTGATTTCAGCGAGGCAAAGGGGGGAAGCTTATAAAGAAAGAAATGTAAGGTCCTTGACCATTATTCTTTGGCGTATTTAGAGCAGAAATTGACATTATATAATGCTTTTAATGTTTGAAATTAACTCGATTCTATATTCCAAATAGGGAAATATACTAAATAATACGAAGTAGAAAATCTTGAATTTCTCTCATTGATTACGGGCATTCATGATTAATAAATATTGTTTTAATTTCATCCAAAAATAAAAAGATCAAATTTGAATAGTTATCAATGTTGTAACATTATAAGCGTATAATCTTCAAAATTCAACAAGGAAAGTAAAAATATATTTTCTGCCATATAAATTCTAACGGTGGTTTGATTACATTACTTTGCCTAATATAGTTCCATAGAGACTTAAACGTATATTCATCATCTTCGCTACATGATATACACTTCGAATCACTCTTGTATGCCTATTTGAATAAATATTGTTATATAGACGCATGTTGTTTTTTCTATATGAATTTTACTGAATAACATTGACCTTGGAAATCTATCACTTACCCAAGTTTAGCTTAATTTTTATGATTAATGATACATAATTGAAATATGGTTATTATTGTTACTGCTGATTCTGTCATATAATATAAATTAATGAATTTGTATCGTACTAAAAGTTTGATTTTAATTATAAATTTTACTGTGTATCAAATATATGTATTTATCACCATCAAATATATGTAATAAGCTGTGTGTTGCTTTATATTACTAGTAACGTTGGCGCCTGTGCTTATGTTACTGTGTAGCCGATTTATGTGTCTATAACTTACAATGTAAGTTGATAAATAAGTAGTGCAAAATATATAGAGCTCAGATAATTGCTTATAGGGGCTATAAAACAAGTTCAGAATGATAGACTAAATCGTAAATATATTATTATTGAAATATTAGATAGGTCATGCTCAAATAACTAAGCATGGTTGACCCATTGATTTTTAAATAGGACCAATATGTATTAATCGAAAAAATAATGCATTAATCTAATGTTGTTGCTTTCTTACGATATACAAAACATCGTCATATTATAAATGTATTTCTATTAATTATTGGGTAATGGGCCTTTTGTTTATCACCCTGAAATATTTAAATCTCTAGTTTTCTTTGGATCAATATTTGGTTATTGTCCCTTAATTGCACAGGTAATGCACAAGTCTAATTTAATTTACTGTTCCTGCTAGTGCAGTTGAATTTAAAAATTGTGGATTATCCAATGTTCTATACTTGGATGTAGTGGGTTTCCTATGTTATTTTCTGATAATTCAATGTTCTAATAAGAATTTACTTGCAGAAATACAAATGCAGGCACAATATCGAGCTAGAATTGAAAATTTGAAAAATCAAGACATGGAAATTTCATATGAAGTCGAGGAAGAAACATTAAATATGAAATGAGCAATGCAATAGCCAAAAAAAAAATGGATTATAGATTCTATTATGGCAATATTCTTGGTGTAAATATTTAAACTTTCAACAAAACTTTATTTTAGTTAGTTTAAAATGTAGAAATTGATGCAATATTTGATGAAATGCAGAAGGCGACGCTTGTAGCATTAATAAAGGAAAAGAACAAATTAGAGGAAACTTGAGGAAAAAGTGGAACATCAAAAAGAAGAGATATAAATGTAAAGCAGATAGAATGAACAACTTGTTGAGATTCTTCGACATGATTTAATGAAGAGTCAAATGATCGTCGTAAGAGCCGATTGTATTTTTCATATTCGTAGTGATCTTTGTACAATGTCATGTATCATGAATATATTATTTTGTTGTTCGAACATACAAGAATCTAGTTAATGTTACTTTGGTTTTATAATATAGCTTGGATATTTAAAGTTAATGGTGAATAAATTGATATTAATCTTTTTGTTGGAATGTGTATGGATAAGTTGATTTAGCTTTTGTTTAATTTGGTGAAATGACATAAAATAATAATATATCAAAATAAAAAAATAAAAAAACCATACAATAGACGTAGGAAGGATGCATGTTAATTGAATTTTAATGCAGTAAAAAATCGTGCAGTTGGTGTAGGAAAAAATATAAAAAAAACAAAGTCATAGGTAAATTGTCGCTAAATATTTAGCATAGAAAAGACATAGGAAATGTTTGACGTAAAAATAACATAGGAAAATCGTAGGAAGATTGTGGCGTAAGAAAGACGTAGACAAATAATGTCGCAGGTATGACGTAGGAAACTCACGTATGACGTAGGTACGACCTAAGACTTTTATTATCTACGTGGGTTTTACCTACAGTAGTATTGGCGTAGAGGCCACGTAGTTACTGTATGTTTGCCAACGTCATACCGGCGTGGGTAAAACTGTAATTTTCTTGCAGTGTAAACTTATTATGATAACCTTTTTTGATATGTTGCTTTCAGTTGAGTTTCATATTTTAATTATGATAGCCTTTTTTGAATAAACGTGTGTATTCTATATGATTTTATGGTTACGGATGTTGAAAAAAGATTTGGAGTGCAAAACTTATTCCTTTGTTAACTTCGAAACATGTTGCTTTAGGGAAATTATGCTAAGTGCGAAATATAACAATTCCAATCTATCGTACAGATGATAAATACTTGTGGTTTATAATGCTATAGGTAATATTTTATTGCCATAACTGAATGCGGCTATAACGACCCGCCTTTTTGACCAGTTCTTGTCGGTAATTAAACCGACTTAAACCGTTCATAAAGACGAATTGTTATGGGTACATACATATATTTAACAAAAATAATAGAACCTTTCATTGCAAATTACAATGTTACATCAGAGTTACATAGAATATCAGAGCTACAAATATATACACAGCGGAAGAAAAGAAAATAACTTTACTCTCAGCGGAAGATCAAAACACAGCGGAAGCTTCAACTCTATCGTGGACTCCAACTCTAGAAGCGCTCTGAATCCTGCTCCAACAATCCATAACTGCAAAACTAAACTGTTGGCTGCCCGTGCGAAAATCATGGGCACCCAGAGTTTAGGTGAGGGAACAATAAACTCCAGGTCAGTCGTGGGACTGGTGTGAGAACTCAAAACAGTTAAATTCATTTTTTTAGTTGGGACTTCACCGGATCATGCCGCTAACGCGGAACGGATTTACTCCATGTGAATACCCGTGCATATAAATGCGCAATGTCTTTTGAAAATGAAGCTATCATAAGCTCATCCCATATCACACAATGCGAGCGCACACCAGATGGGCGAGTTTTGTCTTATGATAACCAAACATGATTTCATACGTGAAAATCCTCTTTTAATATTATCATATAGTGTGGAAAAACAAGTTCACAAATAAATGTATTAATCCTAGACGGCATGAGTGTCCCATACCACTATGTCGCCCTATAAATAAAATCAAAATCGCATGGCTCGTATTGGGATTTGGATTTCCAACTTGATGATTCCTGGCACGAAAGATCAATCAGGGATACAAAACGAAGTGCCTCAACGGCTTTTTCGACCATACGCGGACACCGAATACACATCGTCAGGGCAGATCAACGGTTTTCGACCAGACGCGGCCCCCCGAACATACCCAACTTCCCCAGGTCCATAAGTGGTTTCCCACTGCTGCACAGCTTCATCATCCATTCATATATAAGTATAAAACCTAACCGCCAGTTTCTCATCAATCCGGGGTGTGAAGTTTGTTGATGTCACGTCATACGCAAAGCGATGCTTCGATAAGCCATTCTTTGATCATCACTAGCTCGTCTCATAACTTGGGTATGCCACATTGACAATTCACGACATATCACTGATTTCAATCAATGCATACCCCCTAAGTTCGTATGACTTAGAGATGAGGATAATATATTGCCACAAATCCGATATACATTAACGGAAATCAGTGCTATGCGGTAAATTTCAATGTCAGACACACCATCCATACAAGTCCGTTCTGGGTCTGAACGGGACACAACCCGAAAATACTTGAATATGTTCAGGTCTCATGCAACTCATACCTCGTATCGGGTGACCTACCCAACCGAGACATTAATCAACAATCAATCTAAACACCTCAAATATTCCCGCTCTTCATTCGCCGTTTTTCAAGTCTTGAGTTGCTTCATAACGTCGTATTATTGCTTGGAATGGTTTTCGAACATATATTTGATCCCGGTCGTTCCAAGTAATAAGCGTACTTTAAACAGTAGCTATGGTTTACACAGGCTTTTCAATTCAAATCTCCTTTCAAAGAGTATCTATTTATTCAATTTAACGTTGGATTCATTCCAGTTTCTTTAAACCTGTAACAACTTGAATCCTTCCTTGAAATTGAATATTCAATCTTATGTTTCAAAACATAATTCTTTATTCGTTGCTATTCTTTCTAGCATTCATTAACTACCAAATCTTAATTTGGTTTATATCCTCATTTACGATAATTCAAACAATTTATGTTTCAAATACTTGACTTAAAAGTCAGTAACAAATCCCATATGGGATAATTAAGTTCCTAACATCTTCCAAAATATTTGCAACACCATTCCAATAGTTTAAAGCGATAGTTCACATTTATTTCTTCAAACTTGATTGTTCCATATTTCCAAATATTCCTTCAAATCAAAAATCAAAACTTAAAATAATATTTCTAAGTCTCGTTCCATTACTCATAATTAATCGTTAGAGTCGTTTGTATAAAAACACATGCCGAATACATATTTCAAGTTATTATTCAATCTAAATCTAAATCTGATTTACTTCAAAAGTCATTTTCATGAACATCTGTTGATCAATTTACAATTTACGAATAATTGAAATCTAATTCACAATTAAATTTATTTGCCTAAGAGCCAACAAAATTTATTATAAATATTGAAAAACTTTGGAAATTGCTTCGTCTTTTATAAAAGTCATTTTTTCGTTCCTAGCTTAAAATATCAAGCCATATTCTAAATTTTCCAAAATAAATTTTATATTCTCATTTGGTCTAACAACTCTACCTCAATCATTATGTTAAATTTCTGAATCTTCGTCTCAAATAAAATTTAATAATAACCTCTTAAAACTCTTCTGATTATCGTTATGAAACCCGCTCTTTGCACAAATCCATTATTTACGACATACTTCAAATCATATTTTCTTTTCCGAATAGGGTTTAATCATTTAAATTTCCAACCAATTCAATATAATTCAAAGCTAAATTTAAGTTTTAAATAAAGTCCTTATTTGTATGATAAGGAGGTTCAAATTGATTACCCGTACAATCACATAACTACAGTGTGTGCGATGCAACAAAATCAAACAAATGAACAAAAATCATCCATTGTACACACACCATCAAAACGACCGATCTTTATTGTCCGCAAGCGTTACGTTCAATAACGCTTCGTGTTTAAATGTGTTTAACTACATATCGACTATTCAAACATTTCACACAGCAGCCAATTTTGTTGTGCGCATAGCATTATGGTCAATAACACTTATTTGTCCGGTGTACTTTAATTAGATAGGCATCCATCAACCATCACATGTATCCGCAAACACAAATTAACGTCAACTGGTTATAGTCATAAATTAATTATCACTAAATTTAAATTAATTAAATAGAAGTTCTCACCTAAAGCTATCCACTGTCTCCAAATATACATATGCGCATGCCACCTTCAGAAGAACGCATTGTCTTGGGCTCAAATGCAATTCCTTTGTAATTAACAGTAGCTCCAACTTCTTAATGCTAACGCCTTGGCGTTTCTTGCATCCTCATTTGTTGGTAACGCCATGGACTCACATGCATGCGTCTTCCTAGTGCCACGAACCATCACCATGCCTCCAAACTTACGTCCTAGCTTTTTTTTTTTTTATAACATGGACCTGCGCATGCAGATGATGTGGGAGGAGGTTGGAGCGGAAGGGGGTTTTGAGGTGTGCTGGCCGGCGTAGAGACATGTTGAAGGCGGACTGACTGGGTTTGCCGACTAGGATGGTGGAATAAGAAGGAGAGAGAGAGGCTGCGGCTACTTCAGAGAAGAGTGGTCAAATGGGAAAAGGGCGCAACAGTTTGTAAGGGACGAAGTAAGGAGGTGCATGCATGCGGAGTGCTGGAGAGAGAAACAGGAAAGACAGAGGGGTTTTGCAGTGGAGTTTGGGTGAGCTAATGGTCGCTGAAGATGGCGAGCACAGGCTGCCGAGTGGGAAGGCGACTGTTTTTAAGCGTATAATGGAGGAGAGACAAGGTAGTGGAGTAGTGTGACCACGCTGGTTTTTGGGTTGCTTGGCGCCTGCTGGGGATGAAGGCCGTTGCGCTTAGAAGAGGAGTGGTGCAAGTGAGAAAAGGAGAAAGAAAAGGAGGGACAGCGGGTCATGCATGCGGTATTTAAGGAGAGGAGAGCGTGAACTGGAGTGTGGTGACTGGGTGCAGGCTAATGGCGGAGGAAGGCTGAACTGTTAGACGGGGAAAGAGAAGCGGAGGTGGAGTACGGAGGAGTACCGAGGCAAACTGGGGTGAAAGGCTTGTGAGGAGGAGGTGTGCACGGAGAGGGTAGGTGGAGCGGAAGAACAGAACAAGGTGCAGAGGTGGAGGGGTCATCATGGAACGGTGGAAGGAAATGTCAGAATGGGTACAGCGAGAAAGAACAAAGGCGGTGGAAACTTTGGAAAAGAAGATGGCCTTGAGCAAAAGAAAAATAAGGGAGAGCTGTAGCTTAAAAGCTGAGGGGTGCAACGTGTTCAACACGTGGAGAACATGCAAGAAAAGGCCACGCGTTGATCTTTAAAGGAGAATACAAAAGTGTTTAGATATGAAAGGGTGTCCAAAAATGTCTGTATAGTATTATACGGTTTAAGCAATCACAAAATCCTACACACGGCGCCCCTTTGTCCAAGCAATATACTCAGTAAAGACCAAACAATTAAGGTTATCAAACCCATCTTACATTCTAGTTCCCCGAATACTTTTAAGACATATTTACTGTTATATTCTTTGGATGGGAATAAACTTGTTACTACTTAAAGTCATTCAATAACTGATTAGATTAATGACAACGGTAGCGAAGTAAAACTACAATCATGTATAAGAATGTGCCCCGATCCCAAAACAATAATAAAGCAGATCGGTTGATTGATTCAGTAAGGTATCAAAAGGACCACGATTACCCTACATTATAAAAATATGTTAAGACTGCGTATACAGAGACTGAATGAATATTCTGAACCGATATTTGATTATAATCTATATTCGAACAGCGATCGTTTTAACAACCATATTACAAACTGTTTTGACAATTTAACTAATAACGAACTGTTCTCTGCACCGATATTGTTTTTAAATTCATTTATGCTTTTCAAGATTTATGTAAAATTATATTATAAATAATGTTTGCAACTTACAAAACATTTCTTGTAATTATAATTTCTCAAAATTACACTAACCCAAAATAAAGTTTAAATACTTAAGAAATCTTTATAACTCTTATCAAATTTAAATATCACTTCTAATTGGTATTAGAGCATACATAGAATTATTTAAATAATTAAGTTAACATCTTTGTGATTCTATGTAATCAAGGTAACATTACCTTAATTATTTCATGTTTGGTAAAACATTTAGGAATAAATCATACTCTACAAAAATCCATGCTTATAAAACAAACAAGAAAATTTTATACAAGAATTATTTAAATCAAAATTTATATTTAACTTAGTTAAAATTCTGGGATGTTACAGCGGCAAAACTGCAAATAGTTAGCCATCCAGTATAAGTTAAGGATGTATCACCAAAAATATTTGAACAATTTGGCACCATACCAATAATTTAAAAACTATCATGAGTAGAGTTTGTATGAATATAGTGTAAGAGAGCACGAAATGGTTGATAGTTGGCATGATTTTTCATCACTATCATTTTCTTCTTTCATCCTCAATTACATTTCGTAGGACTACATATGGACCAAAAAAAGAAGGGGGAGGGTTGACTTATATGACTTACTCGCGAAGTTCATTAGAAATTAGATTAACAAAAGCTGCAACAATAACGCAAATAATCTAATAAAATACGGTGGTACTTTAAGAACAAACATTGAAATAGTGAAGAAGATTTTATGTTTGTTATTTTAATAAGGAACATCCATAACAGTGATGATCCCAAGATCATGTACCAAAAACAAAGTTGCATTTTTATACTTAACACTGAATATAAAATTTATTGGTATATGGCTTTGGATAAAAGGATTTATATAAAATAAAATACACATCAAAGTTGAAGGGAAGGTTTCAAAATGTACGAAGTTTCTAAATGGAAGTTTCAATAATGGGTTTGAGTAAATGAAATAACTCTGAGAATCGAATGTGAGAAATAAGCTGAAAAGGATGCCTTTATTCATATCATCGTAATTTTTCAGAAGCAAATCTAGATTAAAGTTGTGGAAAAGAGGAAGTGATAAAGCAACAAAAGAAATCTTTGGTGGGCGATTGCTAAATGAAAAATTAAGATAGATTTAATATTTTTAGAAGCAAATGAAAGAGGAAATTTAAGAAAGACCATCGATAAAAATATAAGTGGAGGCAGTACATTAACACAACATGATTGCAATGTAAATGAAGTTATCTTTTTCTTATCATTTTCCTATAATCCTTTTCATATTATTCTTCATCTTACATCCGAGCCATAATCTCTTTTTTATTAAAGTCAAGCAAAGTTGTTATGTCCCATAATCATTAGTGCTAAACTCATAAACATTTCCTTATCATTTTGATGTTTGGTTAAAAAAATGCCACATTGCAAGTGTACTCACTACCGAACACTCTCATTACTCATTTGACAAATTATGTAGTCTATGTTAAAGCTAATTGGTCCAATAATTGAAAGCTCCACACTAGAAAACAGGTAATTTAAAATCTTATCATTTATTGTGTGTGTATGTTCAAATCTTGATTGATATCGGGACCATGAGATTGGTATGGAGCACTAATGACTAAGAATTTGGGTCAAAACAACCTTTTGTATACCGTCTAGTATCTAGGTCTATAGGAAGATATTTAATTTGTACTATCACGAATGTTTATGACAGTAAAACCAAACTTTTATATAGGAATGTTACCAAACAAAATGATGGTTTTTCCCACCAATGAAAGCAATGACGTGTATTGATCCATCATCTCATGCGCAGCTTAACTTTTGATTGGTTAAATAGAAGTTTAGGGAAACTATTTGTAACAGCCCGACTTTTCGACTCTCGAAAATCAACACTAATACATTCTCTGTATTCATGTATCTCAAATCAAGTGCCCGAAAGTCTGATAATTAGGGGAAGAGAAAGGAGATAGAAGAACAGAAGAAAGAAGATACAAAACTAAATCTCACAATGGAACGAATGATCTACAATAACAACAGCTCTTTTACAAAAAGCGGAAAAACTTTAAAATATACATACATCAATCAGAGTACACAATGAATCAGGCTGAACAATTATAACAACATGTCCTCACAATTGATGATACATACAATAACATACACAGCGGAATAAATAAAAGAATATAAGTATACGTCTCGTCATCAACTCCTCTTCTGAAGCTCCCAAGCAATCCAAATCCGATCTGCAAATATATTTGGTCTGGCCCGAACATTATCGCAAAATAACACCCGGATCAGGCTGGCAACCGCGTGAGACAACTCAACATTTAAGTAACACATATCAATACAATCTGAGGCCGTATGCATGTCCGTAACGGTTATCCCCCTAATAACATCCAACCATTTATTAGGAGAAGTATAGTTTTATAATAGATAATGTCTAGGGTGTAGAATATAAAAAAATTCAGATAGAAGGAATGGTTACATTGGTTACATTCGACAACTATTAAGTGTACAAACAAAACCGATAAGGCACGTTCGCATATTGGATTTTTCTACGGAGATCTCTCCGAATCTAGCCGGATCCAAACTCCATGCATAAGGATCAGAAGTTACCCACCGAGCGTCGTATATCTCTAGATAAAATATACCCAAGGCAAACATGATTGGCCCACGCACGAAAACACCGGTATGCACCACGTGAAACCAAATATATCCAACTTCCCATGCACAACATCTATAAGCATACTCTAGATATGGAGTTAATATATCCTGTCGTGGGTTAGCAAAACCCCAGATCACAACATCCTACTCTGTCTTTAGCCATATCTGATGTCGAGATTTCGTTCAGCATCTTCACACGAGTCTTTATTACTCGAACAGAACAAGAATTCCCATAGTTGGGATCACACAGCACGACAGTTCTAGGAATCACACATAGATTTCTTCATAGATCTCGGAATCACACATTGATTCCAATACATCAACAGATCTTGGAATCACATGTAGATTCCTTCACAGATCTTAGAATCACTATATGTGTTCGAGCATCCCACCAGATCTCGAATCCCCATACAGACTTCACTTTCTAGCCGCTTCCAAAACATAGAACCCGTGTACTAGTTTTGATGTGGTTTTCGATAAGTAGAACACTTACCAATCCTGGTCTCCTCAAAACTAGTCGCTAAGGTCAAGTTCTATAGTCGATTAACCGACTATAATTCAGACAATAGACGATTGTATATGGAAACAACTTCGCTTAATTTCCATAACATACGAATAAACAGTCAAGGCACTATCAAGATCATGAAGCATGATAAATATTTGAATCACCATCAAGTCACATAGCATGATAATAGTCAAAGCACGATTAACTCATATAAACGGCTTCTAATACCTTTCCTATATAATTAATCTTTCATTGATTAAAATCTCATTTATTAGTAAAACTTCTTCTAATACCTTTCCCATATAATTAATCTTTCATTAATTAAAATCTCATTTATTAGTAAAACTTCTTCTAACTAGTAAAACTTCATTTGTGAAATAAGATTTCATTCATTTAATAAGACTTCACTTTATTAATCAATAACACATACTCGATTAATATTCCTTTATATACTAGTGTATATATTCAACTTATACATATAAAAGGTGTATATGTATATATTTTACTAATCCCCTATTCCTTCATGATCTTGATTACTTAAAAGAGTTTTAATATACTTAACCCTTTGGTATAAGTATAATCACACATCATTTCCAAGATTTCCTTTTTAGCTTCAATACTTCAAAACGTATTTATATACTCATCCCTTCGGTATAAGTATAACCACAATTGTTAAAATATAATCAAAGAGGTTAAAACCATTATTTAATAAAGAACCTCTTCTCTTTTTAAGTTAAATATCTTATTCCATATCTTTATCCTGAAAGATTTCTATACTTGTTCCTATCTTTAAAATCCATTATTTAAAGATCTAAGTATACTCAGACTCGTTAAACTGTTTAATTCCATTTTAACTATATTCCAATGGTTTAAAAACAAGTGTTGCTAAACACTGTTTACAACAAACCCAAAACAAATGCTTTTATAATCAACTTTAAACGTTCGTTTAAAGATTCAATTATATTAACTTAAATGATATAATCAGAGTGGGTTAAAGACGAATGTAAATAACACATCATCGCGATAGACCCAAAACCATTTCTATATTTATTCACATCTTTAAAATAGTCCTTTAAAGATGTAAATATCGACAAATACTCAATATAGTGAAATATTGTGATTTCTAAATCATTGATTATAACAGATGTGTTATAATCCAATCATCATTTTTAGAACTTATAAAACAGGCTTATTTGGTTTCAAAAAATATATATATATATATATTAAAACAACTTGAAATTAGATATTTTTTTTAAATGATAAAATGTATAAATAGTAAACAGGTTTTAAATAAAAAGGTAAAATGTATAAATAGTAAAAATAGTTTAAAATAGGTTTAAGTAAAAGAATTTATAAGACTGTTTTATATATAAAACCATTCACTTCCACTTTCTCGATTTCCATTCCAATTCGTATAATTTCCTAATTCCTATGATTCCTCAATTCAGTCTAGTTATGCCAAACACACCAAATTGTATGAAATAGACAAACTCAATATATTATATAAATAATATATTCACTTGACGACAATTTCACATATAACATCGTTATATAATCAATGGGGTCCACAGTTAGGTTTAACGCACAATCAATTCATACAACAACATATAAATATAAATACGGTAACAATCATATCGAGGAATCCTATTGGATTCCTCCAACCTGTCCCCATGCATCACAGCTCATATATCAACACATATATATGTAATACAGCTCAATAACATTCAATACTATTATATGGTACAATAGTATAGCAAAAAGCATGAGTTAAACTCACTATCCATCCCAATCGACGATTATACGCTATTTTATCTAATTTCAAACAGGTTTTTGAAATTAGATAAAATCTCAGTCTCCCTAGAATGATTCCAATCCACTGCAAACGTGAAGTACTCGACAATACGAACCCAACGCAACTGACGGTTCATAAAACGGACATCGTATGAACTGGATACGACGGATACAAATTAGAATGGGATTAAAATTTCATTAGATTAATTAAATACACTATTTAAATAATTATCTCACCCCCTTACACACGTGGCAACTACCTTCCTTTCTTCCCAAATTGAAAACGTGAAAATCGCTCCTCCCAGACCCAGTTCGTTGACCCCTCCTTTACTGCCAACTGCCCCCACCTTGGCCATGAATCTGGAGCACCACCACCACCATTCCACTCAGCACCTCGACCTCCTTCTGTTTATTTCAACCAAGGCCAACTCAGCGTCCCCCAATCGAATTAACCTGGAGCTCCGAAACACCCCTGTCGCCTATCGTAATTCACCTTGGTTGATCGGACAACCCCAAACCATCGCCGAACGATGTGCCTTCCTACCATGAACATGCCTGAACCCTTGATATCCCCTCCAAGGCAACCAAAATGAAACCACCTACAACCCTAACCTCGCTGGTTCCACTTCGAACATCCCCAACAGTGATCGCACAAAATTCCGTGTACGTCGAATTGATGCTTCCCCTTATACAATTTCAATAAAACCGACGTTGTGTGATCCCATCCAGTATCGAGCTTGATTTAATTAGTTGAAGAAATAAAAAGGAGGTGCCTCTTTGATTTTCTATAGGAGCTGAATGTAGGTCTTAAGAAAATAGAAGTTGGTTATTTATAGCCAAATAGGTTTAGATATTTAGGTAGATACTTTTAGATATTTCCAATATTGTATTCGATTATATTCACTCAAGCGTTTTAAGCTCGTACGACTACTCGATCCATCCGATTGTCACGAAAGTTGACAATCCGCTGTATTTTAATATTCCGGACTCAATAAAACAGGTTTCATCAAATTCCAAACCCGTTTGTAAAAACAGGATTTTCTTGTGTTATAAAATCGAATTAATATTTAGTCGAATTCAAAACACTTCCAATCTTCGATAATAATTTGATATTATCATTTACATTCCCTTAGAATTTTCCCATAAGCTTCGAATTCAATTTAATTCTATATTAAATTCCAAATTCGATTCAGTTCTTATAAAATAACTCGTATTTTCCGAATTCAAGTTATTAAACTCTAGTTTTAGTCACATTCTTATTTAAATAAATTAAATATTCTATTACTGAAAAACCCAGGTCATTACATTCTTCCTCCACTTAAAAGGATTTCGTCTCGAAATCATAAGTTAAGTCGAATGTCAATAAACCACTAATTTAATTCAAAATTTTATTTGCTAAAATCTTGTTAAAATTTTCTAACGTTCGAAATTTTTGAAATTTTTTGCCAGCACCTCCTTTGTATGGCTCGATCCGAAAAATCCCAAATGCCTCACAGGGCCTCACTCAATCCAAAAAGAAAACAAAAGCCAAGCGGCTACCCATATCCAAGTCATAAAATCCCTCAATCCCAATCAATAACATATATATGTACCTATTTGTCGGGAAAACAAATATTCATTTATGAAATCAAAAAGCGACTAGCACCATTTACTTCCATAAACCTGTATATACTTACATAACCCAAAAGAGTTAAGCAATTAAACAAGTACATAATAACACAACATCTGCATAAACAATATACCAATCATATGCAATAACCAATATGATGCAACTGGTAATAATGATGCAAATCCATAAGCAACAACCATATAACAGTATCATATAGCATCAAAATCAATAACAATCATAACTCATGATTAATCAGGTTCTGAAATCCCATCATCGCACAAGGATGACAAACAATACATCAAGCATCCCCATATGCTCGACAACCTCAGGTTAACACTAAACCAATCATTCATGCTACCTCACACAATACAAAGATTCAATTCCCAAATTCTCAACAAGTCACACATAACACGAATCGTTTCTAAAACCCATACGATATACAAAAGCCATTCGTACGCAATATCGAATTCAATCACTTATTCGATTACACAATTTCACTTCCAGACTAGTATCGCTCACTCGATTACTCTAGTGCGGACTCAGAACTGGTTTCTTGATTAGAAACCGCCATTCTCCTTACATAGCCATATACTACTATAAAGAATCACAGAATCACATCAAAAATCCCATTCCAACCTTGTTGTCGAGAATCGAGGGAAAAATACCAACTCTGATTGGTATAAGCTAGCACAAAATCACGCACTCGAATCTGGATCAAATCGCAAAGCGAATAAAACAACCTACGTATATCTTACGTACTCACTTAATTAGCTAATAAATATTCCAATTTCCTTTATTCGACTTCATTCACACTTAGTATATTATTCTTATACTATTATTCTTTATGAATCGTATCATAGTACTCCAAGTTACTAATCGTTATTAAGAGTATATACAAACGACCGATTTGTTTTCCTCAAATAAGTGTGTTAACAAATTAGAACTTTCCTTATTTAACTTCTTATTATAAACATACGTGATTCCATATGAGTTTATAATCCATTCAATACTGATTCAAATTTCAACACATTCTAATATTAGTTAAGCGTATAAATACTAACATTTTCAATTTACTTAAGTCACCTATTTCAACTATTCAAAAAGGTTTAACTTATCACTTCTCAATTTCAACATTTTAAACTTCGATTCAGAAAATCACGAACTACCGCAACGCGACGAGCTCGTTTTAATTAAATTTAATTAATTCATTTCACCTTTGTTACGTTTCTAAAATATAAACCATCCTCTTATGTTTTAACATAAACTAGTTAAACATTTTAATTTCAATTTGAAAATATAGACTATCCAAAATCGTCGAACTTCCTATTCCATATACATATGAAATCTACTAAACATCACATCAACTGAGATGCAAAATTATGTAATTCTAATATATAGATTACATGCATCCATACATAACTCAATTGAAAACTTCATAATTGAACTCCTGGATTTTATACTTCAAATACTCTGGATTCAAAATAGAAATCTATCCAAATCCAAACTATCATCCATGGTAGCTAGTTCTTACTGAGAAACTCGAAAATGAATCCTGATGATGCTACAGTCATCATCAACATTATTTTCCAGCGACTTAAGTAAGATCAATGCTTTTCTAATCTTTTAAAATCATTTAAAACCCTTTAAAACACTTTCAAACCAACCTCAATATACCTTTCAAGCTATGAAAATCATTTTCAAACTTTCCGGAATTCCAAACTCTTCGATTCTCAACTCAAAATTATTTCATATTTATAAATCTGGTTTATAAATTACACTTGCATCTTCTTGTTTAAATTCGTTTTAAACAATTTCCATTCAGATTTAATTCTTACCCAACACCATCATCGAACGCCTTACAATCAAATCGTGAAACTGAATTCACAAGGAGTTCGTTTCCAATGTTCCCCAGTTATAAATCTACCCATCCCATGCAAGCAAATGGATAAAATTACTATTAACCAAACACAGTAGTCAAAACCCATAAAATGGTCGGGTATAACTATAAATCAACCAATAAATGATAATAATTATATATCATCATTCTTAACAAATAACCCATCCATATAACTAAATTTAGCTATACAAACTTTCTTTATATATAAAATATATAAATCTTGGTAACTTATTTCATTTACCAACTTCGAAAACAGTATCGAAACGAATGACTTGTTTGACTGTTTCAGAATCTATATCAAAACGATGATCAGTCGATTGATCCAGACCCAGAATTTAGACTTAACAAATCAAACCACCCAATACAAAATATTTTATTCACTAACAAGTACGCGCTCATATATATAATATATACTCTCAGAACTCAATCTAGGGTGTTACTAACCCGAACTCTAGTGAGCTATAACCCCATACAAGCATTGGTGATCGCTAAACCTAGGCTCTAATACCAAATGTAACAGCCCGACTTTTCGGCTCTCGAAAATCAACACTAATACATCCTTTGTATTCATGTATCTCAAATCAAGTTCCCGAAAGTCTAACAATTAGGGGAAAAGAAAGGAGATAGAAGAATAGAAGAAAGAAGATACAGAACAGAATCTCACAGCGGAAAGAATAATCTATAATAACAACAATGCTCTTTTACAAAAAGCGGAAAAACTTTAAAATATACATACATCAATCAGAGTGCACAATGAATCAGCCTGAACAGTTATAACAATATGTCCTCAAAATTGCTGATACATACAATAACATACACAAAGGAATAAATAAAGGAATATGAGTATACGTCTCGTCGCCAACTTCTTTTCTGAAGCTCCCAAGCAATCCAAATCCGATCCGCAAATATACGCGGTCTGACCCGAGCATTTTTGCAAAATAACACCTGAATCGGGCTAGCAACCGCGTGAGGCAACTCAGCATTTAAGTAACACATATTAATACAATCTGAGGTCGTACGCATGTCTGTAACGGTTATCCCCTTAACAACATCCAACCATTTATTAGGAGAAGTACAGTTGTATAAAAGATAATGTTTAGGGTAAAGAATATAAATAAATTCACATAGAAGGAATGGTTACATTGGTTGCATTCGACAACTATTAAGTGTACAAACAAAACCGATAAGGCACGTTCGCATATTGGATTTTTCCGCGGAGAACTCTCTGAATCAAGCTGTAATAACCCGAAAATCTAGGCCAGTTTAAAATTTTTAATTTGGCGATTTTAGCGAATTTTGATTGTTTAAAATGAACTATTTTAAATAATATCGACGAGAAAATTTATTTTGAATATAATTCGAACGTATATATTATATACGTCGTCGTTAGAATATAAATAATTTATTTATATTTATAAAAGGAATTGAAAATGGCGCGGTAGTTCGATAATTCGATTTCAAACTTCCATTGAATGTACCGGGTGCAAAACAAATCGGATTTTAATGAAACCAAAAATAATAGGATCTCTTTGTGAATATCTTTCCAACGAATTCGAATAATCGAAATTTCATAGCGGGAATCAAAAGATATGTCCAGTTGAAAATTCTGAATAGTCGCTATAGAATTCAGACCCTTAAAAATAGCCATTTTGCAAATGACCTCGGATTTCGACGAAACCAGTTCTGTTGGGTCCGGAATGTCAAGTTATTGCTAGATTCCAAATTTCATAATTTTTCGAATCAATATGTGAGCGTGGCAAAGGAAAACGCGTTTGACCAGTTTCAATTGATTTTAATCGACTGGAAATTAGCCATTTTTCCAACGGTCTCAGAATTCGACGAAATTAGTTTTGTTAGGACCGTATCGTCAATACGAAGCTAGAAAATATTTTTCGGGAATTTTTCTAGTTAGTATGTGACCCCGGTAATTTGAAATGTACGTTTAAAATTCAATATGTTGATTTAAATGTAAATTCAACGGAAACTGATTCAAACAGTCGAATCAGCGTACGAGACGTGTCTCATTGTGTTCGGAATGAGGGTAATTAGCTAAAGGCGACGGTCGTTGAGTTTCGTTTGGAGTTCAAATGTAAAGTCAACAAAATAATGAATTAAATAATAAAATTATTATATAATATATATAATTTAAACCCCCACTCTATACTTTCTCTCTCCTGTTAGAAATAGAAATAAAAAAATAAAATAAAAAAAGGGCGGAACCCTAAACCCGCGCAGCCTGACCTCGATACCCCATCTCGTCGGCCGCCCTCCTCCGCTCTTCTTCCTCTCCCTCTTCTCTCCACCACGCTCGAGTTTCCCCATCGACGCTCAGCCCTCCGCCTCACCTTGGCCACCGCGAACGCGAAGACCCAACCCTCTGAAACCCATCACGCAACCCTCCACTCCATCGTAGATCCGTTGCCATTGCCCAAAGCTGCTCCCCTTGCCGACATTGATCGCTGCCGCCGCCTCCAAAACCCATGTCGACTTCCCTTCCACCTCCAGTCGGTTAAAGCACACCGCCTCCACCTGTCGCGAGCGCTCAGCGCTACCAGAGGCCGCCGACCTCCTCGAGCCTCCATCGATAGTGAGCATCTTTGTTTTAATTTTTTTTTCTCTTTTATGTTATAAGGTTAAAGATCAGATTTTTGATAAAGTAAAAATGTGATTTTTATATATTGAACATCGAAGTAAAAATATGATTTTTATATATTGAACATCAAAGTAAAAATGTGATTTTTATATATTGAACATCGAAGTAAAAATATGATTTTTATATATTGAACATCGAAGTAAAAATGTGATTTTTATCTATTGAACATCGAAGTAAAAATGTGATTTTTATATATTGAACATCGAAGTAAAAATGTGATTTTTATATATTGAACATCGAAGTAAAAATGTGATTTTTATCTATTGAACATCGAAGTAAAAATGTGATTTTTATATATTGAATAGCGAAGTAAAAATTCGATTTTTAAATGTATGAAGTGATTATAAAAATATTATTTTTAAATTGAAAGTGAATAAATAAAAATGTGATTTTTATTTTAAAAGAATCAAAATATAAAAATGTGTGATTTTTATATATGTAGTGGCTACGGGCAATGAAGCTGACGAAGATGCGAAAACGATGGAGATTTCTATCAAAGAAGAGTCAAGATGATTGGATAGCTATTTGTGAGAATTTCTCACTCTTCAATTTATTTTCTAGTTATATATATATATATATACTAGGATGCAGACGGTGCTTAGTAGCACCCAACACAATCGTCCACAGACCATGGACAGGTTTGTTTGATTTCAAAAATTAGTTAGATTATTTGATTAGATTGAATTGTTTGGTGATTTTGATTGATGTGTGAATGGCGTGGGCCTTCACTAGACCGGGGATAAGGTTAGGCCTTATCCCGTTTCTAGTATCGTGCCGTTATGCCGCCGAAATTTTCTAAAATATGTTAGAAAAATAAAAATATCATTTTATTTAAAGAATGAACTGAATAAAATATTTTATCGTTAAAAATATAATTTTTAACGTGAAGTGAATAAATAAATATTCATTTACAAACTGGACGGTTTGTTTATGTACACCTATTTGAATGACATTGATTGGGACGATAAATTTTACACATCGCCCAACTGCACAAATAAAATCTTTGTTTGATTGTTTGAAACCCCACACGGGTGTTGGGATGAAATTTGAAGTTCACTCATCCTGATTGATTAAATATGTCGATCGATTGATTGACAGGCAGCTATAAGCGTTAGATATCTATATTTGATGCTTATACAGTGTAGTGCACTTTGGTTGATGGTTGATTATTTTTCAATGCTATTATATGAGTGTAATGTATGAAAATCCATATAATTAACATTATATGGTGATTGATTGGGCCTCATTCCAATTTAGAAAATAAAGAATAAGATAAAATAAAGGTTCATGTGTTGACAGTACTCATCCATTGAGATTGGTCATGTGTTGAACGAAATATTTTAGTAAGAAAATTTACATCTTTATCAATATAAAATAAAGGTTCATGTGTTGACAGTACTCATCCATTGAGATTGGTCATGTGTTGAACGAAATATTTTGATAAAACAACTATTTTGAAAAAGAAATATTTGAAATAGGATATTTGAAAATAGAAATTTATGAAGCCGTGTTGATTAGATTGACGCCATTTTGACGTGAACGACATTTATATCGATTTTATTCATTTTGAAATAAATTGAATTGAAAACGATTTCGAAACGAATTGAATTGAAAAACGATTTCGAAATGAATTGAATTGAAAACGATTTCGAAATGAATTGAATTGAAAACGATTTCGAAATGAATTGAATTGAAAACGATTTCGAAATGAATTGAATTGAAAACGAATTCAAATTGAATTGAAATGAATTCAAATTGAATTGAAATTTGAATTGAATAGAAATGAATTTTAAAACGAATTTATAAAGAAGAATTCAATTTTGATTTGAATTGAAAAGGAAGTTGAAATTGCTTTTGAAACGAATTTAAAACTATTCATATAATTCGTTTTAAATAGAAATCGACGAAATATATATTATATATATTTTATATATAATATAATGGCCTGAATAGAACGCGCCGCACCGCGACAGTTCGTGAATTTCGACCATTTGTTTCAAACGGACATTACGGGAGATCCGACCGTCGGATTCTCCTAAAACCGGAACCGTTGGGTTCGTATCGAAAAGAGCTTTCTAATGAATATTAGAAATTTGAAATCTAACGGTTGGATTTGGAGATACGTCCAAATCAAATTCGAAAAGGGTCGTTGTAAGTGCAGTTCGATGGCCGTTGATGGAAATCGATTGTACGGGCCTTGATAAAATTATTAAAAATAGTAATAATTTGTGTAAAATCATAAGAAATGATTTGGGAAAAATTGGGATGAAAAACTCCATAATTGAAAAGATAAAAATAGATTTTTATCGAAATGAACTGGTTTTGAACTAGAATCATAATTCTATTTTTTTTTAAAATAAATAAATGGAATTTATAAAGGGTTTTAAAAATAACCAGAATATCCAATGATCGCATTGGAGTGGATTTGAATCGAAATTGTCTTCGGAATATTTCGATGTTGGAATTTGTGATTATACAGGTGTTGTTATGGAAATTTGAAAGATATATATTTATATTATTATTTCCAATACGATATTTGTTAGTCGTAGAATTTGATATTGAATATAAGCCGGTATATTTTCTATTCAGAGCCTTGTGTTTAATGTCAAATGTGATTTGGGTTTGTCGTGAATGGTGTCTTCACTAACACTGTTCTTGAACCCAATTGAGAAAAGATTAAATCTTTTTATTTAGATTTAATGAAGTGTACCAATTAAATAATATTTAATTGGAATGGAATCGATATTGATTTTTGGGTTTGTCGTGAACAGTGTTTTAAATAACACTCGTTCTTTAACCCGATAATTAATGGAACGTGATTTTGGGTTTATCGTGAACCGTGTTTTAAATGACACTGAATCTTTAACCCAGTTAACGATTAAAACTAAGTGGAGTTTTAATGAATCTTTAATTAGATTGAAATGATCGAGAATGGAGTAGCACCAGTTTTACTCCAGGCGATAGTTAAATCTTTAATTAGATTTGAACGTGAAATGGTAATTAAATTTACCGATAACACCGTGGTGTTAGATATGAAGTATAACCAGTTTTACTTCATGGGATGAATAGGTTGGGATAGGGAAATTAAAACAAATGATTACTTCGGTAAGGTTCGTTAATCCCGACTAGTTGAATCGAAATTCAAAAGAAGATTAGAGAATAAATTCAAGAAATTTATCTTGGATAAAATTAATGGGAATCTTTCCCTAAGAATGTGAAATTTAGAAACTAACTGTCGGTTAGCTAAGCAGAACGGTTTTCTGGATATTGATCTGATGTTGGTTTCGGCCTTCGGGGTTAATATTTGGGGAATTATTCTCTTGATTAATTTACGGTTAGTGACTGATGAATTGGAATGAGGCGTATGTTGTGTTTGTGTAACACTTATTTAAAATATACGCGAGTTATTCGGAAAGTCCGGGTTTATCCCATTCTGAATAACTGATACGGCGATAAGTCGAAGATGAAGACGATGGTCGAAGACCGGAAGTCTTCACGTCGTTTGGGTGATTACTGATGATCTTGATTGGGCTGTACACCCAAGAAGATGGAAACAGTTAGTGATCGTCCAGACGTACTTGGAGATCGATGGATATGCGGGGTACTAGGTGCCTCCGGTTTCGTTCAGCCCCAGAACGGACTTGTAAATGGACTGTGTGTCTGACATTGGATTTTAGTCCGTGTGATTGATATCTATTAAATATATATCTGTTTGGCGGCGGAGAATTTATTCTCTTGCTTAACGCCCTTCTCTTAGACGTACGAGCTCAGGGGTTATATATTGATGGATATTAATCGCATGGAGTGAATCGCCTGTGTGGCATGCTTAAGTGGCAAATGATCAAGGCTTCTTTTGAAAAGCAAAGTCTTGTGGTTGATGATCGAAGCAAGGCCTTTGTGGCGTAGCTTTGTGTAACGTTTACTTTGCGAGTTTCACACCCGGTATGAACCAAAAACGGGAGACGGACCTCAGGGGGGACATGCGTTTTCTTTCTAGTTAGGAGTGGCGTCAGTGCTTGAACTGGCTGACGAGTTTGACTCATATGGATGTTGCTTATTATTACTTGCTGAAAAGCGAGGCGCCTCGTGATATCGGTTTCGGCCGATGCTTCTGGTCGGCTGACGGGCCAGGCTTACGCCCCAAAGGGCGGAGAAACGTATTGTTCAGGCATTATAATCCACATTGGTGGACCGGCCCTGACGATCCAAGGGGCAGTTGCGGCTGTTCCTGAGGGGCGGACTAGAGCGTCTCGAATCGGTGAGGATCTTGCCCCTAGCCTCGGTTCATACCATAAATGATAACCCAATTTCCAATACGTGTATTGCGTTTTAATTGTAGAACTAGTATGGCGACATGATATATGGTACCCATGCCGTCTATGATTGATATTTATGATTGAAATTGTTTTGACACTATACACTTATAATAGTATCAAATGATTTGTTTTAAACGTACTAAGCATGTTTGTCTATTATAAGGGAAAACCCTATCCTCGGCTGCGTTGCATTGTGTGATGGGACCTGGGTCTTATAATAGCTTCATTTTCAGAAAAGCATTGCGTTGTTTACATATATGCACTGGTATTCTTGGGAGGAAACCCGTTCCGTGTTATACGGCGTGGTCCCTTGATTTACCTAACTTTAAAATAAAGATTAATAACTGTTTTAGTTCTCACACCAGTCCCATGACTGACCTGGAGTTTATTGTTTTGACCTAAACTCTGGGTGCCCTTATTTTGACGGGCAGCTAGTGGTTTTGGGTTTTGCAGATTTATATTCACAGGATCCTGGTTTACAGCTGGAACGATATCCGGAAAGCTTTGTATCCGTATATCTACTTCTAGTTGTGTATTGTATTATTTTCCGCTGCTATGTATTTAAATGTAATTTAAATCTCTGATATTTCTGTGTAATATTTATTCATTTATACTCTGTATATTCTTGTAATCTGATGCATTGTTGTAATATACAATGAAATGTTCTTTCGTTGGCGTTCTGTTGTGGCTTGTTCTCGAACTATCCGCCGCTTTCCTTTACGGGGAAGTTACGGGTTTTCACAGTTGGTATCGGAGCTTTGGTTTACAGAGTTCGAGAACAAGACACATTAGAACCATACGAAAGAATTCATCAGATATTGGATTAGTAATATCCAATTAGAATGACTCGTTAGAGATAGGATCAGTAGTATCCTAGAACGAGTGTGAAGAATATATTTTTCAAATGAAAACAATTTTGTTTTAAAATTCAAATCGCTTTATACGTATTTGATTATCTATTTATTTTGAATATGGACAATCTAATATATAAAGGTTTTGTATATACGCGTCATGAACGTATATTCGAAATTTTAATATATTGGATAGATATAGAATCACATTCTAGACACCCGGAGATGGTTCTGATGATTGATCGATCATCATCCGAATTTATGTTCGAGTTTCGAAGGTGTGATTTTCTATATATTTCCATTAGACTGGTGTGAGAACCAAAACATATATAGCTAGAACACATTGTTGTGAATTGGCATCAAAGTCATGATTTTTTGTATATGTATCAAAATTATAAATTTGAAACGTTAATCCACAAATTGATTGATGTTTGTGTTGTTTGATAATTTTGAACCATTATGCCTAATTGAATCACATAATGAATTGTATTGAAATTTGGTCGCATTTGCTTGCATATGCATATACTTACATTGAACAGGTCATAGCAAGGAGGCTAGAGCAGAGAATAAAATTTGTTTGCCCGACAAATAGGTACATGTTTACTATAATTTACTGTTTTGTTTGGGTGATGATGATTTTATGAGCCTATTGGCTAGCCGCTTGGCTTTTTCTTTTTCTTTTTGAGATCTGAAGGACCGGGGAAGCTATTTGAAATTTCCCGATGCTCCCGGTGCAGGGGAGGTTATGGCGAAATTTTTCGAAAATTTAGGGTGTTAGCCAAATTTTTGAAATTTTGAAAATTCTCAGAAACTAAAGAGTTGGAGAATGGAACCCAGATCGAGCGTAGTGTTGATTAATCAAACCACTTTCGACTTTGTTCCTTTTCGGGGACGAAAAGTTTTAAGTGGGGGAGATTGTAATAACCCGAAAATCTGGGCCAGTTTAAAATTTTTAATTTGGCGATTTTAGCGAATTTTGATTGTTTAAAATGAACTATTTTAAATAATATCGACGAGAAAATTTATTTTGAATATAATTCGAACGTATATATTATATACGTCGTCGTTAGAATATAAACAATTTATTTATATTTATAAAAGGAATTGAAAATGGCGCGGTAGTTCGATAATTCGATTTCAAACTTCAATTGAATGTACCGGGTGCAAAACAAATCGGATTTTAATGAAACCAAAAATAATAGGATCTCTTTGTGAATATCTTTCCAACGAATTCGAATAATCGAAATTTCATAGCGGGAATCAAAAGATATGTCCAGTTGAAAATTCTGAATAGTCGCTATAGAATTCAGGCCCTTAAAAATAGCCATTTTGCAAACGACCTCGGATTTCGACGAAACCAGTTCTGTTGGGTCCGGGATGTCAAGTTATTGCTAGATTCCAAATTTCATAATTTTTCGAATCAATATGTGAGCGTGGCAAAGGAAAACGCGTTTGACCAGTTTCAGTTGATTTTAATCGACTGGAAATTGGCCATTTTTCCAACGGTCTCAAAATTCGACGAAATTCGTTTTGTTAGGACCGTATCGTCAATACGAAGCTAGAAAATATTTTTCGGGAATTTTTCTAGTTAGTATGTGACCCCGGTAATTTGAAATGTACGTTTAAAATTCAATATGGTGATTTAAATGTAAATTCAACGGAAACTGATTCAAACAGTCGAATCAGCGTACAAGACGTGTCTCATTGTGTTCGGAATGAGGGTAATTAGCTAAAGGCGACGGTCGTTGAGTTTCGTTTGGAGTTCAAATGTAAAGTCAACAAAATAATGAATTAAATAATAAAATTATTATATAATATATATAATTTAAACCCCCACTCTATACTTTCTCTCTCCTGTTAGAAACAGAAATAAAAATAAAATAAAAAAAAGGGCGGAACCCTAAACCCGCGCAGCCTGACCTCGATACCCCATCTCGTCGGCCGCCCTCCTCCGCTCTTCTTCCTCTCCCTCTTCTCTCCACCACGCTCGAGTTTCCCCATCGACGCTCAGCCCTCCGCCTCACCTTGGCCACCGCGAACGCGAAGACCCAACCCTCTGAAACCCATCACGCAGCCCTCCACTCCATCGCAGATCCGTCGCCATTGCCCAAAGCAGCTCCCCTTGCCGACATTGATCGCTGCCGCCGCCTCCAAAACCCATGTCGACTTCCCTTCCACCTCCAGTCGGTTAAAGCACACCGCCTCCACCTGTCGCGAGCGCTCAGCGCTACCAGAGGCCGCCGACCTCCTCGAGCCTCCATCGATAGTGAGCATCTTTGTTTTAATTTTTTTTCTCTTTTATGTTATAAGGTTAAAGATCAGATTTTTGATAAAGTAAAAATGTGATTTTTATATATTGAACATCGAAGTAAAAATATGATTTTTATATATTGAACATCGAAGTAAAAATGTGATTTTTATATATTGAACATCGAAGTAAAAATATGATTTTTATATATTGAACATCGAAGTAAAAATGTTATTTTTATCTATTGAACATCGAAGTAAAAATGTGATTTTTATATATTGAACATCGAAGTAAAAATATGATTTTTATATATTGAACATCGAAGTAAAAAAGTGATTTTTATCTATTGAACATCGAAGTAAAAATGTGATTTTTATATATTGAATAGCGAAGTAAAAATTCGATTTTTAAATGTATGAAGTGATTATAAAAATATTATTTTTAAATTGAAAGCGAATAAATAAAAATGTGATTTTTATTTTAAAAGAATCAAAATATAAAAATGTGTGATTTTTATATATGTAGTGGCTACGGGCAATGAAGCTGACGAAGATGCGAAAACGATGGAGATTTCTATCAAAGAAGAGTCAAGATGATTGGATAGCTATTTGTGAGAATTTCTCACTCTTCAATTTATTTTCTAGTTATATATATATACTAGGATGCAGACGGTGCTTAGTAGCACCCGACACAATCGTCCACAGACCATGGACTTGTTTGTTTGATTTCAAAAATTAGTTAGATTATTTGATTGGATTGAATTGTTTGGTGATTTTGATTGATGTGTGAATGGCGTGGGCCTTCACTAGACCGGGGATAAGGTTAGGCCTTGTCCCGTTTCTAGTATCGTGCCGTTATGCCGCCGAAATTTTCTAAAATATGTTAGAAAAATAAAAATATCATTTTATTTAAAGAATGAACTGAATAAAATGTTTTATCGTTAAAAGTATAATTTTTAACGTGAAGTGAATAAATAAATATTCATTTACAAACCGGACGGTTTGTTTATGTACACCTATTTGAATGACATTGATTGGGACGATAAATTTTACACATCGCCCAACTGCAAAAATAAAATCTGTGTTTGATTGTTTGAAACCCCACACGGGTGTTGGGATGAAATTTGAAGTTCACTCATCCTGATTGATTAAATATGTCGATCGATTGATTGACAAGCTGCTATAAGCGTTAGATATCTAGATGTGATGCTTATACAGTGTAGTGCACTTTGGTTGATGGTTGATTATTTTTCAATGCTATTATATGAGTGTAATGTATGAAAATCCATATAATTAACATTATATGGTGATTGATTGGGCCTCATTCCAATTTAGAAAATAAAGAATAAGATAAAATAAAGGTTCATGTGTTGACAGTACTCATCCATTGAGATTGGTCATGTATTGAACGAAATATTTTAGTAATAAAATTTACATCTTTATCAATATAAAATAAAGGTTCATGTGTTGACAGTACTCATACATTGAGATTGGTCATGTGTTGAACGAAATATTTTGATAAAAACAACTATTTTGAAAAAGAAATATTTGAAATAGGATATTTAAAAATAGAAATTTATGAAGCCGTGTTGATTAGATTGACGCCATTTTGACGTGAACGACATTTATATCAATTTTATTCATTTTGAAATAAATTGAATTGAAAACGATTTCGAAACGAATTGAATTGAAAAACGATTTCGAAATGAATTGAATTGAAAACGATTTCGAAATGAATTGAATTGAAAACGATTTCGAAATGAATTGAATTGAAAACGATTTCGAAATGAATTGAATTGAAAACGATTTCGAAATGAATTGAATTGAAAACGATTTCGAAATGAATTGAAAACGAATTCAAATTGAATTGAAATGAATTCAAATTGAATTGAAATTTGAATTGAATAGAAATGAATTTTAAAACGAATTTATAAAGAAGAATTCGATTTGAATTGAAAAGGAAGTTGAAATTGCTTTTGAAACGAATTTAAAACTATTCATATAATTCGTTTTAAATAGAAATCGACGAAATATATATTATATATATTATATATATAATATAATGGCCTGAATAGAACGCGCCGTGCCGCGGCAGTTCGTGAATTTCGACCATTTGTTTCAAACGGACATTACGGGAGATCCGACCGTCGGATTCTCCTAAAACCAGAACCGTTGGGTTCGTATCGAAAAGAGCTTTCTAATGAATATTAGAAATTTGAAATCTAACGGTTGGATTTGGAGATACGTCCAAATCAAATTCGAAAAGGGTCGTTGTAAGTGCAGTTCGATGGCCGTTGATGGAAATCGACTGTACGGGCCTTGATAAAATTATTAAAAATAGTAATAATTTGTGTAAAATCATAAGAAATGATTTGGGAAAAATTGGGATGAAAAACTCCATAATTGAAAAGATAAAAATAGATTTTTATCGAAATGAACTGGTTTTGAACTAGAATTATAATTCTATTTTTATTTAAATAAATAAATGGAATTTAAAAAGGGTTTTAAAAATAACCAGAATATCCAATGATCGCATTGGAGTAGATTTGAATCGAAATTGTCTTCGGAATATTTCGATGTTGGAATTCGTGATTATACAGGTGTTGTTATGGAAATTTGAAAGATATATATTTATATCGTTATTTCCAATACGATATTTGTTAGTCGTAGAATTTGATATTGAATATAAGCCGGTATATTTTCTATTTAGAGCCTTGTGTTTAATATCAAATGTGATTTGGGTTTGTCGTGAATGGTGTCTTCACTAACACTGTTCTTGAACCCAGTTGAGAAAAGATTAAATCTTTTTATTTAGATTTAATGAAGTGTACCAATTAAATAATATTTAATTGGAATGGAATTGATATTGATTTTTGGGTTTGTCGTGAATAGTGTTTTAAATAACACTCGTTCTTTAACCCGATAATTAATGGAACGTGATTTTGGGTTTATCGTGAACCGTGTTTTAAATGACACTGATTCTTTAACCCAGTTAACGATTAAAACTAAGTGGAGTTTTAATGAATCTTTAATTAGATTGAAATGATCGAGAATGGAGTAGCACCCGTTTTTCTCCAGGCGATAGTTAAATCTTTAATTAGATTTGAACGTGAAATGGTAATTAAATTTACCGATAACACCGTGGTGTTAGATATGAAGTATAACCAGTTTTACTTCATGGGATGAATAGGTTGGGATAGGGAAATTAAAACAAATGATTACTTCGGTAAGGTTCGTTAATCCCGACTAGTTGAATCGAAATTCAAAAGAAGATTAGAGAATAAATTCAAGAAATTTATCTTGGATAAAATTAATGGGAACCTTTCCCTAAGAATGTGAAATTTAGAAACTAACTGTCGGTTAGCTAAGCAGAACGGTTTTCTGGATATTGATCTGATGTTGGTTTCGGCCTTCGGGGTTAATATTTGGGGAATTATTCTCTTGATTAATTTACGGTTAGTGACTGATGAATTGGAATGAGGCGTATGTTGTGTTTGTGTAACACTTATTTAAAATATACGCGAGTTTTTCGGAAAGACCGGGTTTATCCCATTCTGAATAACTGATACGATGATAAGTCGAAGATGAAGACGATGGTCGAAGACCGGAAGTCTTCACGTCGTTTGGGTGATTACTGATGATCTTGATTGGGCTGTACACCCAAGAAGATGGAAACAGTTAGTGATCGTCCAGACGTACTTGGAGATCGATGGATATGCGGGGTACTAGGTGCCTCCGATTTCGTTCAGCCCCAGAACGGACTTGTAAATGGACTGTGTGTCTGACATTGGATTTTAGTCCGTGTGATTGATCTCTATTAAATATATATCTGTTTGGCGGCGGAGAATTTATTCTCTTGCTTAACGCCCTTCTCTGAGACGTACGAGCTTCAGGGGTTATATATTGATGGATATCAATCGCATGGAGTGAATCGCCTGTGTGGCATGCTTAAGTGGCAAATGATCAAGGCTTCTGTTGAAAAGCAAAGTCTTGTGGTTGATGATCGAAGCAAGGCCTTTGTGGCGTAGCTTTGTGTAACGTTTACTTTGCAAGTTTCACACCCGGTATGAACCAAAAACGGGAGACGGACCTCAGGGGGGACATGCGTTTTCTTTCTAGTTAGGAGTGGCGTCAGTGCTTGAACTGGCTGACGAGTTTGACTCATGTGGATGTTGCTTATTATTACTTGCTGAAAAGCGAGGCGCCTCGTGATATCGGTTTCGGCCGATGCTTCTGGTCGGCTGACGGGCCAGGCTTACGCCCCAAAGGGCGGAGAAACGTATTGTTCAGGCATTATAATCCACATCGGTGGACCGGCCCTGACGATCCAAGGGGCAGTTGCGGCTGTTCCTGAGGGGCGGACTAGAGCGTCTTGAATCGGTGAGGATCTTGCCCCTAGCCTCGGTTCATACCATAAATGATAACCCAATTTCCAATACGTGTATTGCGGTTTTAATTGTAGAACTAGTATGGCGACATGATATATGGTACCCATGCCGTCCATGATTGATATTTATGATTGAAATTGTTTTGACACTATACACTTATAATAGTATCAAATGTTTTGTTTTAAACGTACTAAGAATGTTTGGCTATTATAAGGGAAAACCCTATCCTCGGCTGCGTTGCATTGTGTGATGGGACCTGGGTCTTATAATAGCTTCATTTTTAGAAAAGCATTGCGTTGTTTACTTATATGCACTGGTATTCTTGGGAGGAAACCCGTTCCGTGTTATACGGCGTGGTCCCTTGATTTACCTAACTTTAAAATAAAGATTAATAACTGTTTTAGTTCTCACACCAGTCCCATGACTGACCTGGAGTTTATTGTTTTGACCTAAACTCTGGGTGCCCTTATTTTGACGGGCAGCTAGTGGTTTTGGGTTTTGCAGATTTATATTCACAGGATCCTGGTTTACAGCTGGAACGATATCCGGAAAGCTTTGTATCCGTATATCTACTTCTAGTTGTGTATTGTATTATTTTCCGCTGCTATGTATTTAAATGTAATTTAAATCTCTGATATTTCTGTGTAATATTTATTCATTTATACTCTGTATATTCTTGTAATCTGATGCATTGTTGTAATATACAATGAAATGTTCTTTCGTTGGCGTTCTGTTGTGGCTTGTTCTCGAACTATCCGCCGCTTTCCTTTACGAGGAAGTTACGGGTTTTCACACAAGCCGGATCTGAACTCCATGCACAAGGATCAGAAGTTACCTATCGAGCGTCGTATATCTCTAGATAAAATATACCCAAGGACAACATGACTGGCGCACACACGAAATCACCGGTGTGCACCACGTGGAACCAAATATATCCAACTCCTCGAGCGCAACATCTATAATCATACTCTAGATATTGAGTCAATATATCCTATCGTGGGTTAGCAAAACCCCATATCATGCATTCTACTCTGTCTTTAACCATATCCGATGTCGAGGTTTCATTCGGCTTCTTCACACGAGTCTTTATTACTCGAACAGAACAAGAATTCCCATAGTTGGGATCACACAGTACGATCGATCTTGGAATCACATATTGATTTCTTCATAGATCTCGGAATCACACATGGATTCCCATGCATCAACAAATCTTGGGATCACACGTAGATTCCTTCACAGATCTTAGAATCACTATATGTTTTCGAGCATCCCACTAGATCTCGAATCCCCATATAGACTTCACTTTCTACCCGCTTCCAAAACATAGAATCCGTATACTAGTTTTGAAGTGGTTTTTGATAAGTAGAACACTTACCGGTCCTGGTCTCCCCAAAACCAGTCGCTAGATTTGAGGACAAGTTCTATAGTCGATTAACCGACTAAAATTCACACAATAGACGATTGTATATGGAAAACAGCCACGCTTAATTTCCATAACAAACGAATAAACAATCAAGGCACTATTAAGATCATGAAGCATGATAAATAGTTGAATCACTATCAAGTCACACAACATGATAATAGTCAAAGCTCGATTAACTCATATAAACAGCTTCTAATCCCTTTCCCATATAATTAATCTTTCATTAATTAAAATCTCATTTATTAGTAAAACTTCTTCTAACTAATAAAACTTCATTTGTCAAATAAGATTTCATTTCATATAATAAGACTTCACTTTATTAATCAATAACTCATTCACGATTAATATTCCTTTATATACTAGTGTATATATTCAACTTATACATGTAAAAGGTGTATATGTATGTATTTTACTAATCCCCTATTCCTTTATAGTCTTGATTGCTTAAAAGAGTTTCAATATACTTAACCCTTTGGTATAAGTATAATCACACATCATTTTCAAGATTTCCTTTTAGCTTCAATACTTCAAAACGTATTTATATACTCATCCCTCCGGTATAAGTATAACCACAATTCTTAAAATATAATCAAAGAGGTTAAAACCATTATTTAATAAAGAAGCTCTTCTCTTTTATAAGTTTAATATCTTATTCCATATCTTTATCCGAAAGATTTCTATGCTTGTTTTTATCTTTAAAATCCATTATTTAAAGATCTAAGTATATCAAGACTCGTTAAACTGTTTAACTATATTCCAGTGGTTTAAAAATAAGTGTTGCTAAAACACTGTTTACAACAAACCCAAAACAAATCCTTTTATAATCATCTTTAAACATTCGTTTAAAGATTCGATTATATTAACTTTAATGATATAATCAGAGCGGGTTAAAGATGAATGTAAATAACACATTGTCACGATAGGCCCAAAACCATTTCTGTGTTTATTCACGTCTTTAAAATAGTCCTTTAAAGATGTAAATATCGATAAATATTCAATATGGTGAAATACTGTGATTTCTAAATCATTGATTATAACAGATGTGTTATAATCCAATCATCATTTTTAGAACTTATAAAACAGGCTTATTTGGTTCCAATATATTTACATATATATTAAAATAATTTGAAATTAGATTTTTTTAAATGATAAAATGTATAAATAGTAAACAGGTTTTAAATAAAAAGGTAAAATGTATAAATAGTAAAAATAGTTTAAAATATAAGTAAAAGAATTTATAAGACTGGTTTATATTTAAAACCATTCACTTCCACTTTCCCAATTTCCATTCCAATTCGTATGATTCCCCAATTCCCGTTCCAATTCGTATAATTCCTCAATTCAGTCTAGTTATGCCAAACACACCAAATTGTATGAAATAGACAGACTCAATACATTATATAAATAATATATTAACTTCACGACAATTTCACAAATAACAACGTTATATAATCAATGGGGTCCACAGTCAGGTTTAATGCACAATCAATTCATACAACAACATATGAATATAAATACGTTAACAATCATATCGAGGAATCCTATTAGATTCCTCCAACCTGTCCCCATGCATCACAGCTCATATATCAATACATATATGTATACATATTCAGTAACATTCAATACTATTATATGGTACAATAGTATAGCAAAAAAGCGTGAGTTAAACTCACCATCCATTCCAATCGACGGTTATACGCTATTTTATCTAATTTTAAACAGGTGTTTGAAATTAGATAAAATCTCAAACTTTCCAGAATGATTCCAATCCACTGCAAACGTGAAGTACTCGACAATACGAACCCAACGCAACTGACGGTTCATAAAAGGGACGCCGTACGAACTGGATACAACGAATACAAATTATAATGAGATTAAAACTTCATTAGAATAATTAATTACACTATTTAAATAATTATCTCACCCCCTTACACACGTGGCAACCACCTGCCTTTCTTCCTAAATTGAAAACGTGAAACCCGCTCCTGCCAGACCTAGTTCGTTGACCCCTCCTTGACTGCCAACCGCCCCCACCTTGGCCACGAATCCAGAGCACCACCACCATTCCACTCAGCACCTCAACCTCCTTCTGTTTATGTCAACCCAGGCCAACTCGATGTCCCCAAATTGACCTAGAGCTCCGAAACACCTATGTCCCCTATTGCAATTCGCCTTGGTTGATCGAACAACCCCAAACCATCGTCGAACGATGTGCCTTGCTACCATGAACATGCCTGATCCCTTGAAATCTCCTCCGACGCAACCAAAATGAAACCACCTACAACCCTAACCCCGCTGGTTCCACTTTGAACATCCCCAACAATGATCGCATAAAATTATATGTACATCGAATTGATGCTCCCCTTATACAAGGTCAACAAAACCAACGTTGTTTGATTCCATCCAATATTGAGCTTGATTTAATTAGTTGAAGAAATAAAAAGGAGTCTCTTTGATTTTTGACAGGAGCTGAATTTAGGTCTTAAGGAAATAGAAGTTGGTTATTTATAGCCAAATAGGTTTTACATATTTAGGTAGATATTTTTAGATATTTCCAATATTATAGTCGATTATATTCACTCGAGCATTTTAAGCTCGTACAACCACTTGATCCGTCTGATTGTCACGATAATTGACACTCCGCTATATTTCGATATTCCGGGCTCAATAAAACAGGTTTTGTCAAATTCCAAACCCGTTTGTAAAAATGGTATTTTCTTGTGTTATAAAATCGAACTAATATTTAATCGAATTCAAAACACTTCCAATTTTCGATAATAAATTTATGTTATCATTTACATTCCTTTAGAAATTTTCCATAAGCTTCGAATTCAATTTAATTCTATATTAAATTCCACATTCGATTCAGTTCTTATAAAATAACTCGTATTTTCCGAATTCAAGTTATTAAACTCTAATTTTAATCACATTCACATTTAAATAAATTAAATATTCTATTACTGAAAAACCCGGGTCATTACACAATTTTGGGAATTATGCAAAAACCTATTCAATGGGGGTCAAGTTTAAGCAAAGTTCAATAAAAACTAAAGGAAGAATCAAACTTCATTCTATGTGAAACAAAGTTCATGTTTGTATCCAATGTTTTGTAGGGTTTTAAAAGGACCCGCATTCCTATATTTCTTTCTTACTTGCAAGTTGGGAAGAAAAATATAGAGAAAGAAAGAGAAGATTACATGTTTGTCTTCATTTATCTCTTATAAACATTATAAAATAAAATTAGGTCAAAATATCAACCAGTTTTTTTTTTTACTGTAAAAATTTAAGAGTGACTATCTCATATGTTCTAAGAATCACTTTTTATGCAGATAAAATTTAGTTAGTGGAGAAATAATTTTGAAGAATAAGTAAAGATGTGTAATAGATAAGGAAAATCAATTTGTTTTAGTTAGTAATTTAATATCATGTGAGACATATTATATGTTATAATAATATATAGGAGTAAACAAATAATGTTCAACTTGCAAAGGGGTGATCAATATTTACTTAGAACCAATGCTCAAAATTCCATTTTTTTATTTCCGTTCTGATCGTCGAACAATTTTGAATTTTCGTTTCTATTTCGAAAATTTTGAAAGTTGCACTTTAATTTTGTTTTATCAATTTCGATAAATTTTTAATATATATTTGTAAATTATTACAATTAATTTATATGAACAATTAGAAATTCATACCACTTAAAAAAAGCTTCAAATAAATTTTGCATTAATTATTTTATCCTAATTCATTGCCATGTAATCACATATGTTTCATTTACTATAATATATGTCTTCAGCCCAAAGTTTCTTTCCAACTCAAAGTAGCCCAAAAGTTTGATAATCAAACCCAACCCATCACAAGAAAGTAATTGAACTCTCCCACAGATGTCAAGTTAACAAAAAAAGCTTAAATCAATTTGTATCTCCCTTTAGTTTCCGCGTCATTCACTTGCTACCCACTATAAATAACTCATAACATCCGCATCTCGAATGTCTGACTACCAACCCTAAGTCTCCGGGCTTGGTGGCAACCACGTCAGCTAAGCAAGTGTGATACCAACCGTTCACTTGGCCAACTCTAATCCTCAGAAGTTGGATTTGAGTACAAATAGGCGAAATAACGACGCCATCAAGTCAAACCCAAATGAAACGATGAGAGAGTATAAATGACGAACAAACGACATCCATAATTAGAGCCTAAACAAGTGACATGTGAGTATAAAGGGTTGATTGCAACACCCTACTCCAAAATCCCTACGACTTGGGGCTTACATCCAAACAAAGGTCCTAAGAGTGGAGTGGCCGATTTTGAATTCCATATGACCTGAGATCAACAAGCGAAACAATATATCAGGAATCGAATCAACAACTCGAATTTGCACATGACTCGAATTAACGGCTAAGAGGAGATATTAAGAGTGAAGCTTTCAATGATCCACCGAAATCTAAGTGTGACGATGAGTTACAACACACTGGTATAATGATTGGGAAGCATGCAAATACTCGAACAATTAGATAGTTTCACAAGAAGTCTTCTATTTACAATTCTTTACAATGTCATAATATGTATACAAATCTAATCATGTAAATCCAAAAGCGAGGGTTGTACTCGTGACATACCTGACCAAGGGATATAAAAGTACAACATTTACAACCATCCAAATCACTACGAAGAACCTCCCTTTTTTCTATCCACCTTACTTTGAAGTCGGTGATTTGTCGTTGCTCTCTACCTTCCTCTTTCCTTTTTGATGATGCTTGAGTTCGAAACCCTTCGCCGGGTCCCCTTCATTCGATATCTCTGTTACCTTTTCCTATTCTGGAGGAGCAATCATCTTTAGAGGCTTAGGAGAAGGATCAAATAATGGAGTTTTTTCTTCTTCGAGTCTTTCTTAGTTTTTTCCTCAGCCTTCACCAGCTCCAGCTTAGCCATAAGCTTGGCATGTAACTTCTCAGCCATTTCTTTCAAGGTTTTCCTCTCGATTCACCCCCGGTGTCAGTAATGGTTATATCCTCCTCTTCCTTTCCTTCCTTGTCAGCCAACTACTTGTCCATTCCTATGAACATTGTCTCTTTGTCGATTTCACCTGGCCCTAATTCTTTGAAGGAACCAAAATCCATGAAATCTGAGTTCAATTGCTTCTTATATTCGTACACATCGAACTCATCTTCAGTCGTAGTACATGCACGTCAAAGACAAAGCAAAGTCAGTCCTCTTGTATTTCCTTGTAACTCAATGGGAAGCTAAGCTGCCTCTCAAATGCCTTAATCATGTTCTCGTATAGTGGGAGATAAGGTAGGAGTACAAAAATGACCCAAACTTGCGCTTACGGAAAGCCCAGATTGAATTGAGAACACGACAAATCAGAACGCAAACAACAGAACATTTCACTGCTATTACAACAATTACATCAGAGTATCAAAGTATTCCATAGTATAAATAAATATTACACAACAGAAAATATCAGAGATTTAAAATAATTTACATATATAGCCGCGGAAAAATAATGCATAACACAACTGAAAGAAATACACGGATATAGAGCTTTCTGAATATAGTTCAGTCGTAAATCCAGGATCCTGAAGAGAAATATCTGCAAAAACCAAAACTACTAGCTTCCCGTGTGGAAAATAGGGGCACTCAGAGTTTAGGTTAAAACAATAAACTTTGCGTCAGTCATGAGACTGGTGTGAGAACTAAAACAGTTATTTAAAACTTTACTTTTATAAATAAAGTAAATCAAGAGACCACGCCGTATAACACGGAACGGGTTTCCTCCCAAGAATACCAGTGCATAAAACAGTTTATAAATAGCGCAATGCTTTTTGGAAAAAATGAACCTGTTTCAGACTCAGGTCCCATCACACAATGCAATGCAAGCCGGAGGATAGAGTTTTCCCTTATAATGGCCAAATATGCTTGGTACATGTAAAACAAATCATTTGATACTATTATAAGTGTATAGGGTAAAAAACAACTTCAAATATAAATGTATCAATCATAGATGGCATGAGTACCATATATCATGTCGCAATACTAGGCACTATAATCAAAACCGAAATGTGACGTATTGGAAATTGAATTTCCGTCAGAGGCAAAGGATGTACTCCTCGCCGGCTTCAAGACACTCTATAAAATGCCTCAGGGTTACACACTCTGGGCTACCCTTGGATCCTCGGGCCGGTCCTCTCTTACATTTGAGGATTAATTATTCCTGAACACACGTTTCCCGGTCCTATAGGCCCTATCCATCAGCTCCGTAGTAACTGATATATCTGAGGCGCCTCGCTATCCATCATCCACATAAGTAAAAATATAATAAGTGTCAGGGCTCTGTACGATGACACCACCCATAGCAAGAAGGAAACATCATGCACTCCTTGGGTCCCTTATCCTGTTTTTGACTCATACCTAGGTGTGAGGCTCGCGAATTAACGCTATACACAAAGCTATGCTATTTAAAGCCGTGCTTTGACCATCAACCATAAGACTTTGCTTTTCAACAGAAGCCTTGATCATTTGCATCTCAGCATGCCACACAGGAAATTCACGCCATGCGACTGATGTCTATCGATATATAATCTCTAAGCTCGTACGTCTTAGAGAAAGATGTTAAGCAAGAGAATAAATTCACCACCACCAAACAGATATATATTTTTGATAGAGATCAATAAACACAGAATAAAATCCAATGTCAGACACACATCCATTTACAAGTCCGTTTTGGGTTTGAACGAAACCGAAGGCACATTATTCCTCGTCCCATATGTCCAATACAGGAGAGAGGTCCTCGGATATCCGGTCGATCTCCAAGTACGTGTGGATGATCACCAGTTATTACCTTGTGTTTGGTGTACAGCCCAATCAAGACATCAGTAATCATCCAAACGATATGAAGTCCTCCGGTCTTCAACCACCGTCTTCATCGTCGACTTATCGTCGAATCAATTATTCAGAATGGGTATAAACCCGGCCTTTTCGATTAATTCACGTATCTTATAATCAAGTGCTATAAAAACACAACATATGCCTCATTCCAATTCTGAATATTCTTTTATTCAAATATTCATATCCTTTGGGAAAGGTTCCCATTAATTTTATCAAATATAAATTCTTTTAAATTTATACTTTAATCTTCCTTTGGATATCAATTCAAACCAAATTAAGGTTTATCCAAACTAGTCGGGATTAGCGAACCTTACCAAAGTAATCATTTATTTTATTTTCCAATCCCAACATATTCATCCCATGGATCAAAACTGGTAATACTCCATATCTAACACCACAAGGTTATCGGTAAAATTAATTACCATTTCACGTTCAAATCTAATTAAAGATTTAACTATCGCCTGGAGTAAAACTGGTGGTGCTCCATTTCCGATCACTTCCCAAATTTGATAATTTAAATTATCACATTCACATTCCAATCTAATTAAAGATTCATTAAAACTTCACTTTTTTTTAATCTTCCCAAAAATCAATATTAATTATTATTTAACTTTGGAAACACGAACATGCCACCTTGACAATCTACACCGTACCACTGATTTCTGCCGATATATAACCTCCAAGCTCGTACGTCTTAGAGAAGGGTGTTAAGCAAGAGAATAAATTCTCCGCCACCAAACAGATATATATATTTAGCAGAGATCAACATTACAGTTTGAAATACAATGTTAGACATGTAATCCTGTCTTTGACTGGGTTAAAGAATCAATGTCATTTAAAATACAGTTCACGATAAAGCCGAAATCACATTCCATTAATTATGGAATCTTCACGGAAAACAAATCAATATATAATCGATATCAATTTCTGCATCAAACTAATAATATAAATGGAATAACGACAAAGCCTTTCAAATTCCATATATATTAACAGTCTTCCTCCACAGAAGCTCGCTTCAATTATTACCAAATCGAATTCCATTCCATTCCAATTTATTTTATTAAATTGGAAAACTTTACTTTGGAAAATTTCCTTTAAATCTCAATAAAAAGATCTATAAATTCCAAATCACATTTCACTGTTAATCGGGTTAAAGAACGATTGTCGTTAAAAACGCAGTTCACAATAAACCCAATTCACATTCTGTTTTATTCTAATTACCAAATATAATTGGAACTCTAATAATCTTAATTAAAATATTTATTCTTTTCTGAACTGGGTTTAAGAACAGTGTTATTTAAGACATCATTAATGACAAACTCAAAATCCAATTTGATATTAAATACAAGGCTCTAACTAGAAATTATATCGGATTATGTTCAATACCAAATTCTGAAACCAATGTATATCGTGTTGGGAATAACGATATCTGTATCTTACAAATTCCCATAACAATATCCGTATAATCACGAAATCCAATACCGAAATATTCCGAAGATTATTTCCATTCCAAACCATCCCAATTTATTTATTGGAAAATTCTGGTTATTTTAAACCCATTTCAAATTCAATTTTTTAATTTAAAAATATTGGATTATCATTGTAGTTAATAACTAGTTCATTTCGATAAAATTATATTTTTATCTTCCCAAACGTGGAGTTTTTCATCCAAATTCTTTCCAAATCATTTATTATGATTTTACACAAATTGTTAATATTTTTATCAAGGCCCGTACAGTCGGTTTCCAATAAGGGCCACCGAACTGCATCCATAGTGACATTTTCCAAATTTGATTTGGACATAATTCCAAATCCAACTATTGGATTTCAAATCACTTATATTCATTAGAAAGATCTTTTCGATACGAACCCAAAAGTTCTGGTTGTAGGAGAATCCGGCGGTCGGATCTCCGATAATGTCAATTCGAAGTCAATGGTCGAAATTCGCGAAAGGTCGCAACGCAGGGCGTTCTATTCAGGACATTAAATATATATAATATACATATTATATACAGTTCTTCGATTTCCATTTAAATCGTATTTAATAAATCGTTTTAAATTCATTTTAAAAACGATTTCAACTTCATTTTCAATTTCAAATCAAAATTGAATATTCCATATCATTAATATATAAATGATAATATTTTCAAAACATTAGATTTTGAAATCACTTCTTTTTCAATATTCATTATAAAAATGAATAAAAACGATATTAATCTCGTTCGCGTTAAAATGACGCATATCTAATCAACACGACTTCACACATTTCAATATTTTCGTGTCCATCCAAAATCGGCCATCAAAATCATATTTTGATCTTTTACTGAATATTATTTTAAAATATTCATTATTTTATTTTATTCAACACATGAATATTTTATTCAACACATGAATATTTTTAATGATTTATACATTCAATAAAAAATGATATTTTTTTGGTTTAATTATTTTATTCAACACATGAATATTTTTAATGATTTATACATTTAATAAAAAATGATATTTTTATGGTTTAATTATTTTATTCAACACAGGAATATTTTTAATCCTTTTCTGAATATTATTTTAAAAAATTCGTTATTTTCCAAATTGGAATGAGACCCAATCAGTTACCATATAATGTTATTTGTATGGATTTCATACAACACATGTATATAATAACAATGATAAACAATCATCCATCATCTAGAGTGCATTACACAACTGCATAAGCATTAAATATGAATAATTAACGCTTACAATAGTCTGTCAACCAATCGATTAACATACAACTAAACAATTGGGATTAGTGTACGTCAGATATCATCCCAATACCCGTGTGTGGTTTCAATCAACAAATACATATTTTATTTGTTCAGTTGGGCGATGTGTAAAATTTATCGTCCCAATCGGTGTCAATTAAATGGGTATGCATAAACAAATCGTTCGATTTGTTAATGTATATTTATTTTCATTTTAGGAGAATTTTATGTCGTTCATATATATATATATATATATATATATATATATTAAAAATTATATTTGTAACGATAAAATATTTTATTCAACACATGAATATTTTTTATTAGTTCATTTATACAATAAAAATGATATTTTTACTGTTCAAACAATTTATTCAACACATAAATACATTACAGTCAATTCAATCCAAACAAAAATCAATGGTTTGTGCAATCAATGGTGTCGGGTGCAACTAAGCACTATCTGCATCCTAGTATATATTTAACTGTAATATAATTTAAATGAGAAAGAGTTCTCACATTGGGATCCACTCCGCCATGTTTTTCTAACGCTCTAATTTATTGTTCTGACTCCAGAATTTGCAAACGAGCTACAATCTTCACGCCGTCAGTTTATCTAGCATAAACGCGCCATTCAGACGACTTTTTCTTAGGGGCTTTTCTTCTGAAAATGCTCCAATTCGCTAGAATTTGCAAAATGACATGAATTGGACAACAGACTTTACGTGCATTTTCTGGCCGCTACGCAATCCAAAATATGGCTTCCATACACCCAAATCGAAGAGAAAATTGTGCTCTTCGATTTTAGCTCTGTGGAGGTTTGGCCAGAAGCTCACGGTTTGGGAGATATAGGCTCGGGAAGGTCAGGGATTTAATCGGGGGATGGGAAATATATAAAAATTGAATTTTTATTTAACGTGGGCCCCACGGGGGGCTGATATGGCATCGTGGGTGGCTGACGGTCAGTGGAGGCGGCGGTGGGTTTCAGGCGGTTTAGGGTTGCGGTTTTTATTTGGGATGAAAGAGGAGCGGCGAAGGGGAGGAGGAGGGTCGGAGGGTGGAGCTGAGGCGGCGGCAGGCCCTGCGGCGGCGGCGGCGGAGCAGGTGGTGATGGGGAGGGGGCGGTGGTGGCTGGGAGATGGGGCACACGATTTTTTTTCTTTTTTTTCTCAAAACCGACTGGGGGAAAGAGAAAGAAAGGCGGCTTGACCAACGTTTTATAATTTTGTATTTAATTATTTATTTAATTCCAAAAAGTATTTTTTTTCTTTTGAACTACAAATCGAACCTAACAACTGTTGCTCCTAGCTAAATACTCTCATTCCGAACACGATGCGATATGTCCGTAAGCCAATTCGACTGTTACAATCGGTTTTCATCAAAATTAAAATATAAATTAATATAACGGTCAATATTGATTTGAATGTACATTTTAATTTACCGGGGCCACATACTGACTCCAAAAATTCCAGAAAAATAAATCTAGTTATGTTTTGATGATACGGTCCTAATAAAACTAATTTCGTTAAATTTGGAGGCCGTTTGAAAAATGGCCATTTTTCCAGTCGATGAAATTCAAACTAAATGTACCAAACACGTTTAAATCCACCATGCTCACATATTGATTTCAAAAATTATGCAAATTGGAATCTAGCAATAATTAGATATTCCGGATCCAACAAAAGTGGTTTCGTCGAAAACGGAGGTCGTTTGCAAAATGGCTATTTTTTAGGGTTATATATTATATAAAATATATATAAATTCCATAGCGACTGTTCTAAATTTTAAACTGGACATAACTTTCAATTAATATTATGAAATCTCAGTTTCTTAACTTCGTTAGAAGGATATTAATAAATAGATTTTAATATTTTTGGTTTTACTGAAATCCGATTTATTTTGAAACCTATACATTCATTTCAAATTTGAAATCGAATTCTCAAACTACCACGCCATTTCATGCTCGTTATATAATTAAAATAAATTTATTTGTTCTAACTTCGTTTAGATAAAATTTTAGTCATTATTATTTAAAATAAATCATTTTAAATATTCAAAATCCATTAAAATAGCTAAAATAAAAATTTTAAATTGGTTCTGAAAATCCGGGTTGTTACAATCTCCCCCACTTAAAATCTTTTCGTCCTCGAAGAGGAACAAAGCTGAAAGTTGTTTAACTAACCAACTCAATTTTCATTCTTCAAATTTTCAGTTTCTAAGAATTTTCTAATTCTTCAAAATTTTGGCTAACACCCTAAATTTTCAAAAAAATTCGCCATAACCTTCTTTGTACAGGGAGACCTTTAAAACCACAACTTGCCTCACAGGGCCCTCACCAATCCAAAAGAAAAAAGCGGCTAGCCAGTCGGCTCATAAAATCATCAAAACCCAAGAAATACAATAAACATGTACCTATTTGTCGGGCATACAATTTTATTCCTCTTCTTAGCTTCCCTGCTATGACCTGTTCATACATATACATGTACATATATGCAATTCCAATCGATTTCCAATTTAGTTCAATATTTGATTCCATTTGGCTAAATATTTTTTCTTTCTTTCACATGTTGGTTTAAATGAATAATCACACAAAACAATCATCAATTAATTAGTCGATTAGCTTTTCAAACACATATCTTTAATATATACTCAAAAATCCAATTTTTAGTGTCAAATCACAACAAATAACCCTATCTAAGTTTCGGTTCTCACACCAGTCAATTGGAAACATATAGATATCTCACATTTGAAACTCGAACATAAACACTGATGATGGCGCGCCATCATCAGAATCATGTCCGGGCGACTAGAGTGTGATTTTGTATCTATCCAGTATATTTAAGGATTCATATACACGTTTGCAAGGCATATATGCAATATCTTCATATACTCGATTGTCCAAATCAATTTAAAATCAAATATTCAAATACGTTTAATAAGACTTAAATTTTCAAAACAAAATTTGTTTTCATTTTTATTTTAAAAATAACACTCTTTGAAACTCATTCTAGGATACTACTGATCTCATCTCTAACGAGTCATTCTTATTGGATATTACTAATCCAATCTCTGATGAATTCTTTCGTTCAGTTCTAATATGTCTTGTTCTCAAGCTCTGTAAATGTGACAACTCCAAAAATCAGAACCAATTTAAATTTTTTATTTTAGCTATTTTAATGGATTTTGAATATATAAAATGATTTATTTTAAATAATAACGACTATATATTTATTTAAATCGAAGTTAGAACGAATAAAGTTATTTTAATTATGAAACGAGCCTGAAAAGGCGCGACAGTTTGAAAATTTGATTTCTATTTTCAAATGAATATGTATAGTTCAACATAAGTTAGATGAATGAAACAAGAAATATTTGAATCTGTTTAATTATATTTTTCTAACGAATGTGAAAAATTGAGATTTCACTTTAAAAATTAAAAGTTATGTCCAGTTTAAAATTTAGAATAGTCGCTATGGAATTTATATATATATTAATAATATATAGCCCTTAAAAATAGCCATTTTGCAAACGACCTCCGTTTTAACAAACCACTTTTGTTGGATCCGGAATGTCAAAATTATTGCTAGATTCCAATTTTTATAATTTTTGGAATTAATATGTGAGCGTGGTGAATTTAAACGTGTTTGGTAATTTCAGTTTGCATTTTATCGACTGGAAAATGACCGTTTTTCAAACGGTCTCCAAATTAGACGAAATTAGTTTTGTCAGGACCGTATCGTCAAAGCATAGCTAGAATTATTTTTCAGGAATTTTTAGAGTCAGTGTGTGGTCTCGGTAAATTAAAATGTACATTTGAATTCAATATACATTGAACTATATTTTAATTTAAAAGAAAACTGATCGAAACAGTCGAATCGGCTTACGGGACATATCCCATTGTGTCCGGAATGGGGGTATTTAACTAGGGCAACAGTCGTTGTGTTCGATTTGGAGCCCGAATTAAAAAATAACTTTTTGGAGAAAAATAAAATAAAATAAATTATATATATATATATATATTATATACCCTTCCCTTTACCCCTTTTCTCTCTCAGAAAATCGTGCCCTCCCTCAAATAAAAAAACCGTCGCCCCTTTCAGCGAACACCGCCGCTCCACATCGCCCCCTTCCACCGTCGATCAGCCGCCGCTCTCTCCCTTGCCGCGCCTCTTCCTCCATAGCTCCTCCTTCTCCTCTCTCTCTCCTCTCTCTTCTCTTTAAATTACATAACCTACCCCAAACAGCAACCCCACGACCACCACCACCCTTATCCGACCACTACCCGCACCACCCCCTCAGCCCTGCGCCACTAACCCCTGCCACCTCAACCGCTGTGGGACCCTCCTCCATCAAAGATTGATTTTTTTGCAAGGAGAAAGGTGAGTTTTTAAATTTACATTGTTTTAAAAACTGAATTTTTGTATATGTAGCGAAATAAAAACATGATTTTTATATATATAGCGAATTAAAAACATGATTTTTTATATATGTAGCGAATTAAAAATACGATTTTCATGTATGTAGCGAAATAAAAAATATGATTTTTATATATGTAGCAAATTAAAAATATGATTTTTATATATGTAGCGAATTAAAAATATGATTTTTTTTTTATAGGTAGCGAATTGAAAATATGATTTTCAATTTATATGACAGTTTATAAAAACGTGATTTTTAAAAATGAAATAGCTTCGATAAAAATGCGATTTTTATTATGAAATGGTTTAAAATAAAAATATGATTTTTATTATATAGAATGGTTTTAAATAAAAATATGATTTTTATAATATAGATAACGTTATAAAATTTGATTTTTAATTAAAAATAACGTTGGAGTAAAATCTGATTTTTTTATATATATAATAGCATAGTATAAAGATCGGATTTTTATATATAATAGAATAGAATAAAAAGGTGATTTTTATGTAAATAGAATAACAATAAAAATATGATTTTTTTTATGAATAACATTAAAATAAAAATATGATTTTTATATGCATAACATTAAAATACAAATGTGTTTTTTATATGCATAACATTAAAATAAAAATGTGATTTTTATATGCATAACATTAAAATAAAAATGTGATTTTTATATGTATAACATTAGAATAAAAATATAACATTTATTATATGAATAGCATAATAAAAATGTGATTTTTATTTATATAGTAGCAGAATAAAAAGGTGACTTTTATCTATATAGCGTTGTTATAAAAATGTGATTTTTATCTATATAGCGTTGTTTTAAAAATGTGATTTTTAATGTAAACCACGTGAAACAGATTGCATTGGGATCACGGTGAAGAATACTGCGCACTGGGAATAAATCCAAATCCAAACCATCGTCCATTAAAGAATGATGGAGTGGAAACCAAAGGTGAGAACACCTTCTCACTCTAATTTTATATTACAGTTAAATTTATACTAGGATGCATATGGTGCTTAGTAGCACCCTACACCTTTGATTGAAACCATGGATGTTTGGTTATTTGTTTTATTCAATTGATTGTTTCTTAATAGGGTTTGGCAACCCTATTAAGAAATTGGTAGAATTTGGTTTGGGGGTGTTAATTGAATTGATTTGAATTGGTATGTGTATGGCGCGAGCCAGTATTAGGCGAGGGATAAGGCTAGACCTTATTCCGGTTCTAGTATCGCGTCGTTATACTATCGAAATTTTCTAAAATAAAATGTGTTAGTTAAAAATAACATTTTTAATGTGTATATAAACTGTATAAAATATTCATGTTTTGAATAAAATAGTGGAACAATAAAAATATCATTTTTATTGAATGTATAAACTATAAAAAAATATTCATGTATTGAAATAAATATTTTATCGTCAAAAATATATTTTTAACGCATATATGAACGACATAAAATCTCCAGAAATGAAAATAAATATTCATATACAAATCAGATGATTTGTTTATGTACACCTATTTATCTTATATAGATTGGGACGATAAATTTTACACATCGTCCAACTGCACAAATAATATTCAGTATTGGTTGGTTGAAACCCCACACAGATGTTGGGATGATATTTGACGTACACTAATCCCAACTGTTTAGTTGTACGTCGATCGATAGGTTGACAGACTGTTGTAAGCGTTAATTATTTATATTTAATAGTTATGAAGTCGTGTCTTGCACTCTGGATGATGGTTGATTGTGTATCATTACTGTTGTGTATATGTGTTGTATGAAATCCATATAAATAACATTATATGGTAATTGACTGTGTCTGATTCCAATTCAGAAATAACAAATATTTTAAAATAACGAATATTTTAAAATAATATTCAATAAAGGATTAAAAAATGAATTTGATGTCTGATTTTAGATAGACACGAAAATATTGAAATATATGAAGCCGTGTTACTTAGATTTGTGCCATTTTGACACGAACGATATTTATATCGATTTTATTTATTTTTATAATGAATATCGAAAGTGAAGTGATTTCAAAATCTAATGTTTTGAAAATATTATCATTTATACATTAATGATAAGGAATATTCAATTTTGGTTTAAAATTGGAAATGAAGTTGAAATCGCTTTTAAAACGAATTTAAAACGATTTATAAAATACGTTTTAAATGGAAATCAACGAAATATATGTATTACATATTATATATATATATATTATATGGCCTGAATATAAAGCGCCGCGCAGCGACCGTTCGCGAATTTCGACCATTGACTTCGAATTGATATTACGGGAGATCCGACTGTCAGATTCTCCTAAAACCGAAACCGTTGGCTTCGTATCGAAAAGAGCTTTCCAGCGAATATAAGAGATTTGAAATCTAACGGTTGGATTTGGAATTATGTCCAAATCAATTCAAAAAAGGTTGCTGTAAATGCGGTTTGATGACCGTTTATGGAAATCGACCGAAAGGGCCTTGATAAAATTATTAATAATTTGTGTAAAATCATAATAAATGATTTGGAAAGAATTGAGATGAAAATTTCCATATTTGAAAAGATAAAAATATACTTTTATCGAAATGAACTAGTTATTAACTAGAATTATAAACCAATTAATTTTAAATAAATAAATTGGATAGAGTATGAGTTTTAATATAACCAGAATTTCCAATATATGAATTGGAATGGATTTGAATGGAAATCATCTTCGGAATATTTCGATGTTGGATTCCGTGATTATACGGGTATTGTTGAGGAATTTAGAAGATATATATATCGTTATTCCCAATACGATATTAGTTGATTTCAGAATTTGATATTGAATATAAGCCGATATAATTTCTATTTAGAGCCTTGTATTTAATATTGAATTGGATTTTGGGTTTGTCGTGAATTGTGTCTTAAATAACACTGTTCTCAAACCCAGTTCAGAAAAGAATAAATCTTTTAATTAGGATTTAGTGAAGTTTTCCAATTAATTAATATTTAATTGGAATTGAATATAAGAATTGGATTTTGGGTTTGTCGTGATTGGTGTCTTAAATAACACTGTTCTTAAACCCCGTGTGTAAAGAATAAATCTTTTAATTAAGATTATTAGAGTTTCCAGTTAATTAACATTTAATTAGAATAAAATTAAATGTGAATTGGGTTTATTGTGAACTGTGTTTTTAACGACATTCGTTCTTTAACCCGATTTACAGTGAAATGTGATTAGGAATATATAAATCTTTTATTAAGATTTAATAGAATTTTCCAAAGTAAAGTATTCCAATTTAATAAAATAAATTGGAATTGAATGGAATTCGATTTGGTAATAATCAAAGTAAGCTTCTGTGGAGGAAGACTGTTAATATATATGGAATTTAAAAGGCTTTGTCGTTATTCCATTTATATTATTAGTTAGATACGGAAATTGATATTGATTATATATTAATCTGTTTTCCGTGAAGATTCCATAATTAATGGAATGTGATTTTGGGTTTATCGTGAACTGTGTTTTAAATGACATTGGTTCTTTAACCCAGTTAAAGACAGGATTTCATGTCTGACATTGTATTTCGAACTGTATTGTTGATCTCTGCTAAATATACATCTGTTTGGCGGCGGAGAATTTATTCTCTTGCTTAACACCCTTCTCTAAGGCGTATGAGCTTAGGGGTTATATATCGGCAGAAATCAATGGTACAGTGTAGATTGTCGATGCGACATGTTTGATTTCCCAAATTTAAATAATCATTAATATTGATTTTTGGGAAGATTAAAACTAATTGGAGTTTTAATGAATCTTTAATTAGACTGAAATGTGAAAGTGATAATTTAAATTATCAAATTTGGGTAATGATCAAGAATGAAGTATCACCAGTTTTGCTCCAAGCGATAGTTAAGTCTTTAATTAGATTTAAACGTGAAATGGTAATTAATTTTACCGATAACACCGTAGTGTTTGATATGGATTATTACCGTTTTTGCCCAATGGGATGTATAGGTTGGGACTGGGAAATAAAATAAATAATTTCTTCGGTAAGGTTCGCTAATTCCAACTAGTTTGGAAAACCTTAATTTGGTTTAAATTATGAAAAGAATATTTGAATAAAAGAATAATTTGATTTGGAATGAGGCATATGTTGCGTTTTTATAACACTTGTTTATAAGATACGCGAGTTATTCAGAAAGACCGGGTTTATACCCATTTTGAATAACTGATTCGATGATAAGTAGACGATGAAGACGATGGTTGAAGACCGGAGTTCTTCACATCGTTTGGATGATTACTGATGTCTTAATTGGGTTGTACACCCTAGACAAGGTAATAAGTGGTGATCGTCCAGACGTACTTGGAGATCGACCAGATATGCGAGGACCTCTCTCCTGTATTGGACACGTGGGACGAGGAATAAGGTGCCTCCGGTTTCGTTCAGACCCAGTACGAACTTGTAAATGGATGTGTATCTGACATTGGATTTTATTCTATGTTGATTGATCTCTATTAAATATATATATCTGTTTGGTGGCGGAGAATTTATTCTCTTACTTAACACCCTTCTTTGAGACGTACGAGCTCAGAGATTATATATCGATAGACATCAGTCGCTTGGCGTGAATTTCCTGTGTGGCATGCTGAGATGCAAATGATCAAGGCTTCTGTTGAAAAGCAGAGTCTTGTGGTTGATGATCAAAGCACGACTTTAAATAGCATAGCTTTGTGTAGCGTTAATTCGTGAGCTTCACACCTAGGTATGAACCAAAAACGGGATAGTGACTACGTGAAAATGGACATATGTTATTTCTAGCTACGAGTAATGTCATAGTATGGAGCCCAGACTGTTTACTCATGTGGATGCTGCTTATTATTACTTACTAGATAGAGAGGTGACTCGGATATATCGGTCACTACAGGATCGATGGATATATCGATCACTACGGGATCGATGGATGATATGGTCGATATACTGAACTAGAGGTTCGATAGAACCGGCTAACATATAGTTTATGGTATAACTAATCATCGACGGATGATCGGCCATGAAGATCCAAGTGTTGCCCAGAGTGTGTAGTCCTAAGGCACTTGCTAGTGTGTCTCGAAGCGGTGAGAATGATCCCTTGCCTCAGTTCATAGATGGAAACCCAATTTCCAATATGTGACTTTTTTGATTTTAGTTGTAAATATATATTTGGCGACGTAATATATGGGTACCTACGTCGCCTATGATTGATACATTTATATTTGAAGTTGATTTCTTCACTTATAGTAATAATAAAATATGAAAACTAAGCATTTTTGGCTATTATAAGGGAAAACTCTATCCTCCGGCTTGCATTGCATTGTGTGATGGGACCTGAGTCTTATAATAGCTTCATTTTTCTATTTAGCATTGCGCTGTTTGTTTTATGCACGGGTATTCTTGGGAGAAAACCCGTTCCGTGTTATACGGCGTGGTCCCTTGATTTACTCTACTTTAAAGTAAAGTTTTAAATAACTGTTTTAGTTCTCACACCAGTCACATTACTGACCTGGAGTTTATTGTTATAATCTAAACTCTGGGTGCCCTTATTTTCCACATGGGAAACTAGTAGTTTTGGTTTGCAGATATTATATTCACAGGATCCTGATTTACAGCTGGAGCTATATTCGGAACGCTCTGTATCCGTGTATTTCTTTCAGGTGTGTTTTGTATTATTTTCCGCTGCATTGTAATTTGTAAATCTCTGATGTTTATCAAATGTATATTATTTATCCATACTCTATTATATTCATGTACTTTGATGTATTGTTGTAATAATAATGAAATGTTCTTCTGTTTGTGTTCTGATTTGTCGTGTTCTCAACTCAATCTGGGCTTTCCCATAAGGGTGAGTTTGGGTCATTTTAGTAAACCAAAGCTCTGATACCAAAAATAAAATGACCCAAACTTGCCCTTACGGAAAGCCCAGATTGAATTGAGAACACGATAAATCAGAACACAAATAACAGAACATTTCATTGCTATTACAACAATTACATCAGAGTACCAGAATATTCCAGAGTATAAATAAATATTACAACATAAAATATCAGAGATTTAAAATAATTTACATACATAGCAACGGGAAAATAATACATAACACAACTGAAAGAAATACACGGATACAGAGCTTTCCGAATATAGTTCCAGTTGTAAATCCAGGATCCTGAAAAGAAATATCTCCAAAAACCAAAACTACTAGCTGCCCATGTGGAAAATAGGGGCACCCGGAGTTTAGGTTAAATCAATAAACTCCGAGTCAGTCATGGGACTAGTGTGAGAACTAAAACAGTTATCTAAAACTTTACTTTTAAAAATAAAGTAAATCAAGGGACCACGCCGTATAACACGGAACAGGTTTCCTCCCAAGAATACTAGTGCATAAAACAGTTTATAAACAACGCAATACTTTTTGGAAAAAATGAAGCTATTATAAGACTCAGGTCTCATCACAAAATGCAACGCAAGCCGGAGGGTAGAGTTTTCCCTTATAATCACGAAATATGTTTGGTACGTTTAAAACAAATCATTTGATACTATTATAAGTGTATAGTGTCAAAAACAACTTCAAATATAAATGTATCAATCATAGATGGCATGGGTACCATATATCATATCGCCATACTAGGCTATACAATCAAAATCAAAATGTTACATATTGGAAATTGGATTTCCGTCATGAGATGAGGCAAGGGATGTACTCCTCGCTGGCTTAGAGATAATCTAGCAAATGCCTCAGGGTTACATACACTGGGCAACCCTTGGATCCTCCAAGGCCGGTCCTCTCTTACCTTTGAGGATTAATTATTCTGAACACATGTTTCCTGGTCCTAAAGGACCTATCCATCGGCTCCGTAATAACCGATATATCCGAGGCGCCTCACTATCCATCATCCACATAGGTAAAAATATAATAAATGTCTGGGCTCCACACCATGACACCACCCATAACTAGAAGGAAACGTCATGCACTCCTTGGGTCCCTTATCCCGTTTTTGACTCATACCGAGGTGTGAGGCTCGCGAATTAACGCTATACACAAAGCTATGCTATTTGAAGCCATGCTTTGATCATCAACCACAAGACTTTACTTTTTAATAGAAGCCCTGATCATTTGCATCTCAGCATGCCACACAGGTAATTCACGCCATGCGACTGATGTCTATCGATATATAACCTCTAAGCTCGTACGTCTTAGAGAGGGTTGTTAAGCAAGAGAATAAATTCTCCGCCACCAAATAGATATATATTTAATAGAGATCAATCAAGACAGAATAAAATCCAATGTCAGACACACATCCATTTACAAGTTCATTCTAAATTTGAACGAAACCGGAGGCACCTTATTCCTCGTCCCAATGTCCAATACAGGAGAGAGGTCCTCGTATATCCGGTCGATCTCCAAGTACGTGTGGATGATCACCACTTATTACCTTGTGTTTGGTGTACAGCCCAATCAAGACATCAGTAATCATCCAAACGATGTGAAGACCTCTGGTCTTCAACCACCGTCTTCATCATCGACTTATCATCGAATCAATTATTCAGGATGCGTATAAAGCCGGCCTTTCCGAATAATTCACGTATCTTATAATCAAGTGCTATAAAAACACAACATATGCCTCATTCCAATTCTGAATATTCTTTTATTCAAATATTCATATCCTTTGGGAAAGGTTCCCATTAATTTTATATAAATTCTTTTAGATTTATACTTTAATCTTCCTTTGGATATCAATTCAAACCAAATTAAGGTTTATCCAAACTAGTCGGGATTAACGAACCTTACCAAAGTAATCATTTATTTTATTTCCCAACCTATTCACCCCATGGAGCAAAACTGGTAATACTCCATATCTATCACCACGGTGTTATCAGTAAAATTAATTACAATTTCACGTTTAAATCTAATTAAAGATTTAATTATCGCCTTGAGTAAAACTAGTGGTGCTCCATTTCCGATCATTTCCCAAATTTGATAATTTAAATTATCACATTCACATTCCAATCTAATTAAAGATTCATTAAAACTTCATTTAGTTTTAATCTTCCCAAAAATCAATATTAATGATTATTTAACTTTGGAAACACAAACATGCCACCTCGACAATCTACACCGTACCACTGATTTCTCCCGATATATTACCTCTAAGCTCATACGTCTTAGAGAAGGGTGTTGAGCAAGAGAATAAATTCTCCGCTACCAAACAAATATATATTTAACAGAGATGAACAATACAGTTCGAAATACAATGTTAGACATGTAATCCTGTCTTTAACTGGGTTAAAGAACCAATGTCATTTAAAACATAGTTCACGATAAAGCCAAAATCACATTCCATTAATTATGGAATCTTCACGGAAAACAGATCAATATATAATCAATATCAATTTCTGTATCAGACTAATAATATAAATGGAATAAGGACAAAACCTTTTAAATTCCATATATATTAACAGTCTTCCTCCGCAGAAGCTCACTTCAATTATTACCGAATCGAATTCCATTCTATTCCAATTTATTTTATTAAATTGGAAAACTTTACTTTGGAAAATTTCCTTTAAATCTCAATAAAAAGATCTATAAATTCCAAATCACATTTCAATGTTAATCGGGTTAAAGAACGTATGTCGTTAAAAACACAGTTCACAATAAACCCGATTCACATTCCGTTTTATTCCAATTACCAAATATAATTAGAACTCCAATACTCTTAATTAAAAGATTTATTCTTTTCTCAATTGGGTTTAAGAATAGTGTTATTTAAGACACGATTCACAAAAAACCCAAAATCCAATTTGACATTAAATACAAGGCTCTAAATAGAAATTATATCGGCTTATATTCAATACCAAATTCTGAAACCAACGAATATCGTATTGGGAATAACGATATTTGTATCTTTCAAATTCCCATAACAATATCCATATAATCACATAATCCAATACCGAAATATTCCGAAAATTATTTCCATTCCAAACCATCCCAATTCATTTATTGGGAAATTCTGATTATTTTAAACCCATTTCAAATCCAATTTATTTATTTAAAAATATTGGATTATCATTCTAGCTAATAACTAGTTCATTTCAATAAAAATATATTTTAATTTTTTTGAACGTGGAGTTTTTCATCCAAACTCTTTCCAAATCATTTATTATGATTTTACACAAATTAATAATATTTTTTAATAATTTTATCACGACCCGTACAGTCGGTTTCCAATAACAGCCACCGAGCTGCATCCATAGCGACATTTTCCAAATTTGATTTGGATATAATTACAAATCCAACCGTTAGATTTCAAATCTCTTATATTCATTCGAAATCTCTTTTTGATACGAACCCAACGTTTCCGGTTTTAGGAGAATCCGACAGTCGGATCTCCCGTAATATCAATTCGAAGTCAATGGTCGAAATTCGCGAACGGTCACAGCACGACGCGTTTATTCGGGCCAATAAATGTATATAATAGCTATATATTTCGTCGATTTCCATTTAAAACGTATTTTATAAATCGTTTTAAAAACAATTTCAACTTCATTTTCAATTTTAGATCAAAATTGAATATTTTCAAAACATTAGATTTTGAAATCACTTCTTTTTCAATATTCATTATAAAAATGAATAAAATCGATATAAATCTCGTTCGCGTTAAAATGACGCATATCTAATCGACACAGCTTCACATATTTCAATATTTTCGTATCCATCCAAAATTGGACATCGAAATCTTATTTTGATCTTTTATTGAATATTATTTTAAAATATTCGTTATTTTATTTTATTCAACACATGAATATTTTATTCAACACATGAATATTTTATTCAACACATGAATATTTTTAACGATTTATACATTCAATAAAAAAATGTTATTTTTTTGGTTTAATTATTTTATTCAACACATGAATATTTTTATTGATTTATACATTCAATAAAAATGATATTTTTATGGTTTAATTATTTTATTCAACACATGAATATTTTATTCAACACATGAATATTTTTAATCCTTTTCTGAATATTATTTTAAAATATTCGTTATTTTCCAAATTTGAATGAGACCCAATCAATTACAATATAATGTTATTTATATGAATTTCATACAACACATTTATATAATAACAATGATAAACAATCATCCATCATCCAGAGTGCATTACACAACTGCATAAACATTAAATATGAATAATTAACGCTTACAACAGTCTGTTAACCAATCGATTGACGTACAACTAAACAATTGGGATTAGTGTACGTCAAATATCGTCCCAATACCCGTGTGGGGTTTCAATCAACAAACACGTATTTTATTTGTGCAGTTGGACGATGTGTAAAATTTATCGTCCCAATCGATGCCAGTTAAATGGATGTACATAAACAAATCGTCGATTTTTAAATGAATATTTATTTTCATTTCAGGAGAATTTTATGTAGTTCATATATACGTTAAAAAATATATTTTTGACGATAAAATACTTTATTCAACACATGAATATTTTTTTATAGTTCATTTACACAATAAAAATGATATTTTTATTGTTCAAACAATTTATTCAACACATGAATACATTACCGTCAGTTCAATCCAAACAAACATCAATGGTTTGTACAATCAATGGTGTCAGGTGCTACTAAGCACCGTCTGCATCTTAGTATATATTTAACTGTAATATAATTTGAATGAGAAAGAGTTCCCACATTAGGATCCCCTCCACCGTGCTTTTCTGACGCTCTGATTTACTGTTTTAATTCCAGAATTTGCAAACGAGCTCCAATCTTCACGTCATATTTTTTTCTAGCATAAATAAGCCATTCCGGACGACTTTCGCCTAGGAGATTTTCTTTCGAAAATGTTTCAATTCGCCAGAATTTGCGAAATGACACGAATTGGATAGCCGACTTTACGCGTGTTTTCCGGACGGCTACACAATCCAAAATATGGCTTCCATATATCCAAATCGAAGAAAAAATCGTGCTCTTCGATTTTAGCACTCTGGAGGTTTGGCTAGAAGCTCACGGTTTGGGAGATATGGGCTTGGGAATGTTAGGGACTTAAACGGGGGACGGGAAATATATAAAAATTGGATTTTTATTTAACGGGGTCCCCACAGGTAGCTGACGTAGCGGGGAAGGCGGCGTGGGGGTGGCTGGCGATCGGTGGAGGCGGCGGTGGGTTTCAACCGGTTTACGGTTGCCATTTTTATATGGGGATGGAAGAGGAGAGAGGAGCAGCGAAGGAGAGGAGGAGCCTTGGAGGGTGGAGCTGAGGCGGCAGCGGAGCAGGTGGCGATTGGGGGGGTCGTGGTGGCTGGGCGATGGGGCACACAGTTTTTTTCTTTTTTTTCTTCTCAAAATCGATTGGGGAAAGAGAAAGAAAGGGGGGGTTGACCAAGGTTTTATAATTTTATATTTAATTATTTATTTAATTCCAAAAAGTAACTTTTTCTTTTGGACTCCAAATCGAACCCAATGATTATCGCCCTAACTAAATACCCCCATTCCGGACACAATGCGATATATCCAGTAAGACAATTTGACTGTTACGATCAGTTTTCATCAAAATTAAAATATAAATTAATATAACGGTAAATATTGATTTTAGTGTACATTTTAATTTACCAGGGCCGCATACTAACTCCAAAAATTTCAGAAAAATAAATCTAGCTATGTTTTGACGATACAGTCCTAACAAAACTAATTTCATCGAATTTGGAGGCCGTTTGAAAAATGACCATTTTCCAGTCGATTAAATTCAAACTGAAAGTGCCAAACACGTTTAAATCAACCACGCTCACATATTGATTCCAAAAATTATGAAAATTGGAACCTAGCAATAATTAGACATTCTGGATCTAACAAAAGTGGTTTCATCGAAAACGGAGGTTGTTTGCGAAATGGTTATTTTTAAGGGTTATATATTATATAAAAAATATATAAATTCCATAGCGATTATTCTGAATTTTAAACTGGACATAACTTTCAATTTATATTATGAAATCTCAGTTCCTTAACTTCGTTAGAAATATATTATTAAACAGATTATGATATTTCTGATTTTACTGAAATCTGATTTATTTTGAATCCTATACATTCATTTGAAATTTGAAATCGAATTCTCAAACTACCACACCATTTCAGGCTCGTTATATAATTAAAATAGATTTATTCGTTTTAACTTCGTTTAAATAAAATTTTAGTCGTTATTATCTGAAATAAATCATTTTAAATATTCAAAACCCATTAAAATAGCTAAAATAAAAAATTTAAATTGGTTCTGAAAATCCGGGTTGTTACAAATACCTTTAGCATTAAACTCAGTAGTTTCCTTAGCAGCATTTCCCTCATCTATGGGCAACACGAACCCATCGGTGCTCAACCCGGGACGGTCGAGATCATACCTCTCGACAGTGGTAGATGCAGATAAACCACCAGTGACACCAGGCGGAACAGTCGGAAATTAGTAGAGATATTACAATAACGGTAAATTTACCGTTACCATACCATTATCAAACAATCGTTACCATTTTCGAGTAATACTGGTATACTTGTATAATCGGTACTAACGATAAATTTACGAGATTCAACAGTAAAATATCAGTAATATTTTCTAAAAACAAGGGGTAACGACAATTTATCAATCAATTTACAATATGTGTGCTGTAGGTAACTAGATTTAACGACCTAACTTTTCCGTACAATTTAAGCTGACATTTAACCACGCATGTCAAACTTAAAAGGCACAGGAAGAAGATAGTTAGGGGAAAGAATTTCCAGAATATATATATATATATATATATTGATTTAAGCACTTTAAAATGTTTTAAAATTCAAAATACTTTATATATGTCGACATACAGGATTGAATGTCGACATATAATTGTTACTTTTTTAAATTTCAAAGGATGAGTCTTTTCATATATTTAAACGCTTCAGAAACATTGCAGCCTTTCAAACTCTATAAATAATGGTTAATTTCGAATTTTTAATCACTTTTTCTTCTCCATCTTCATCCTATCTCTTACCACAATTATCATTCTTTAATTTTTTGATTTCTACACTTATACTTTGTCGATTTCAACAATAATTATATCAATCTTCTTCTCTTCTCAATCTCTATCAAATACTCTCGAATTGGAAGTGCTATTGAAGAGTTCTAGGGTTATTGTAATTGTTTGGGAAAGAGTGTTTCCCTTGTAGCCCTGAAATTAAGGAAAGAGAGCGGTGTTAACCTTGTAGCCGTGGAATCAAGGGCGGTGGAATCAGTGTTAACCTTGTAGCCGTGAAATCAAGGGTATTGTAATTGGATTCTAGTATTAATAAAACTCTGCGCAATCCAGCGTTGTATGAGACTAGACGTAGGAGTAATCTAAACCAGTATAAAATCCGGTGTGCTCTTTCTATTTCTGCATTTTATATTTTTCTTATATCTGTGTCAGTGATTGTTTCTGTGTTTGTGATCATTTCTATTGTGGTAATCATTGTGTGATCCATCTAGTAATTCAAGATTGTTAAAAATTTCTATAAACTCCTTATAAACACTATTCACCTCCTCCCTCTAGTGTTAGTTTTGCCTTAAGATCTGCATTCCGCCATTTTAACAATTGATATCGGAGCATCGGTTTTCAAAAGTTCATCATTAGAATTTTTAAAATATTAAATTGAAACCAACACTGGAATTACTAGTAATAATATTTCTTTTGTAGAGGGTCAGTCCACCGTTAGACAATCACTATCTAATGGCGGTAATTATTCTTATTTGACATGTAGGATGAAAATATATTTACAATCTATAGGATTCGACACTAGGAATAGTACACAAACTTAATATGTTGAACCCACTACTAATTTTGCACAATGGATTAATGAACAAAAGGCTGATGCACAAAGTAATTCTAAGGCTATGAATATGTTACTCTGTTCATTAAATAGAAATGAATTTAATAGAGTGTCAGTTTGTAAATCTGCTTATGAAATATGGAGAACATTGCAAGTTACTTATGAAGGAACTAATAAAGTTAAACAAACAAAGATATCTATGTTAACTAATCAATTTGAGTTATTTAAAATGAATCAGAATGAATCTATCTCTTATATGTACCAAAGGTTTCAAGAAATCATGCACTCATTAATGGCTTTGGGAAAAACTTATTCTAAAGAAGATCAAGTCAGAAAAATTCTCAACTCACTAACTCCAGAATAGGATAAGAAAACAATGGCAATTGAACATGCAAATAATGATAGTGAAATGAAGATTGAGGAATTAATAGAGAATTTGATGTCGTTTGAAGTTCATTTTCAGAAAAAAGGAGAATAAACCCACAGAAAAGAAATCTATAATGTTCAAAGCGATAATCAATGGTTCTGATTCAAGCAGCGAGGGCGATGAAGAAATTGCTTTAATGGCAACGAATTTCAAAGAATTTATAAGATATAAAAGGAGAAATAACTTTCAGAGAAACAATTAAGGAAATTCAGGAAGAAATGATTATAAATGCTATAACTGCAATAAACCATGTCATATAAAGAGAATGTGTCCATATCCAGATAAATCAAATCAACAATCAGATAATAATTCATCAAAGAAGAGAAAGAGGGCATATGCCACAACGTTAGATGATTCAGATTCATCATCAAGCAATGAAGAGCCAGAAACCGGAAATCCGAATATGTGTTTTACAACAATTCAGAATTCAGGAAATAGTGAAGAAATGGATCTAAAAACCACGTACGACTTAATTAGTTTTTTTGGTTGAATGGATGTTTTGATTGCTTGCTTTGTTTGAATTTGAAATTTTAATTATAAAATTCAAACTTGAACTTTAAAATTAAAATATTAAAATTGAATTTTGAAATTTAAAATAATAATAAAATAATTAGTAATATTAAAAATTAATGTTTGTTAGGATTATCTCAGGAAATAATAAAACTAAAAATATAAAGCGTTAATATAATAAAACAAAGTCAAAAAGTAACATACTTTTGAAAACATACCTATATGTCGACATAATAGAATCGACATGTCGACATATATACCAGTAAATGAAATTCAAATTTTAGATTTCGAAAGTTCAAACTTTCAAACTTCCCTCCATCTTTTCACCAACTCCCAAGGTTTGAAAAGGTTTCCTTTCTTTCAGAAAATTTGTGTCCATTCACTCTCTATTTATTTACCTATTCGATTTTGTTCTCTCTACCTTTCATTCAAAATTCAAACCACCTTCTTTATATCAATTCTCTCCAAAATAGCCTTTTAATAGCTTCCTCAAGCACACAAAAAACAATGAGATTAACTAAAGCTATCAAAGCTCATCTCTACAATGATCCGGAAGTAATCAAAGTCTATAATGACTATATGGCAAATGGAAAAGTCAATATGGGAGCCTTCACTATCTTTGAAGATTTTCCATCCAATGATCTTGGCTCTCTTTTGGAACAAAATGGAGTTTTAAGCTTGATAGATTCCCGGGATAACGAATAAGTATGTTATCCAAATCTAGTCAAAATGTTTTATGCAAATTTGAATTGAGGTATTCATGAAGGAAATGAAAATCAAGTATGGAGTAGTGTGAAAGGAATTTAATTATTTTGGAAGTGATATTATGGGAAATATTTTAAATTGTAAGAACATAGGCTTTAATTTTTCAGAATTTTAAATTGATGAAACAGATTTAGAAACTAATCATCACATCTTTGAAAGCAATGAACATATGGAATTTAAAAATCACTTTCTCTGTCCAAAAGCAAGAATTGTTAACCTCCTTTTTCAACATACTCTCACTCCCCGCTCTGGAAATTTCAACAACCCTACCATTAAAGTTCAAAAGGTCCTTTTTACCGTCTTTGGCACTTACAACATTAATTGGGCCGATGTGATTTTAAAAGAGTTTAAGCCTAAAGAAATGTCCACCAAGGAAAACACTCTCTATCATGGAGTTTATCTTATTAGGATTTTTAGTATTTTGGAGTAGATCTCAAAGGAGAGGAATTTGTATCAAGAACGGTCTTTTAACTCGAGAAATATATCCCTTATGCAAATTCCAATCGTTTTTAAGCCTTATGAAACTTTTGAGGAAAAACAAGCCTAAATGGAACAAGAGGAAAATCCAATAGAAATCGACGAAGAGGAAGAAACCTCCTTGGAAAGTATAGAATGTCAAACATCTAGTAGGGCCATAACCAAAGAATTCCTTGTCTAAAATCAAGCCAAGTTAGCCAAGAAACAAAAGAAGATAAAGAAGACACTTAATAAAATGTCTTATAAAATGAACCAGTTCTTTGGCAAAGTAAAAAAGAAAACTTGGATTATCATCTCCATTCTCTTCATCCGTTGAAATATAAGCTTATCTAGTTTATGTTATCTTTCGTATTCACTTGTATTTGCTTTCGAATCTCGTATTTAGTACCTTTTATTGTTTGAATGCATTTGATTTCTGGTAGTAATGAATGATGTTTATTTCTGTTAAATTAATCTTTAATCTACTATGAAAACACAATAGAATTAAATAAATCAACATAATATATTAAGAAATAGCAAGAAATTGAGTAAAAACTCAAAATACCCAAAATCAACTAGGGTATGTCAACATGTAAAAACTTACATGTAGACATATAACTGCAGATTTTTAAATTTGTTCAAAATTTAAATTTCAACCAACTAGTGTCTATTCATTTTAAACGAATTCCAGACTCTATAAGTACCTTTTTCTTCCAGAAAAACTTATTTTAAACTCTCTCCTTCTCTAATCATTCATTATCTTTATAAAGAAATAATGGCCAATCCTATTCATAATTTAAGCGAAAATCTTGAAGAAACTCTTAATTCCTTCAAGAATATCCTCTTTATAATCCCCCATAATCAGCACCATTTAGAATTAAGTCAGATCAAGATGATAATACAACAAGAAAAACACTTTGATGTCATTCGTTGGATGATCTCTTTTCTTTCCAGAGATGAAGATAATAGCGTAACTGGAGCACCGCTAACCAAAGAAGATGAAGACTGGGTAGTCATCAAGAAGAATCCCATCTTTGAAGGATATGGATGGGTAGAAATTCCAAGAGATATTTAAATTTGTTTGAATTGGTTGACATGCTTTGATTGAATTTGTTTGAAATTGTTGCTTTGACAAACTTGTACATATTGTTTGGATTGAAATGCTTGGATTGATTGATTATAAACATTGAACTAATTGATTGTAAATATTTTATTGAAATTTCTTGGTTATACTCTTGTTTCTTGAGTATTACCATAAAGTAAGTAGGAATTATTTATAGTTACTGAAATCATTAATTCAAGGGGAGTATAATTTAGTCTAGTTTAGGACAGTACAATTTAGTTTAGTCTATTATAAGTATAGTTTAGATTGGTATAGTTTTTGATAATGACAAAGGGGGAGAAATTATAAAATAGGATATAGTTAAGTTAGGCATAGTTTAAGGGGGAGTTAGAAGGAATTAATGGTGAAAGGGGGAGTAATCATGGAATCAAGTCAACTGGTAATATCAGGTATGAATATTTTATAAACTAAGGTTGTCATCATCAAAAATGGGGAGATTGTTGGAGAATGAAATTTTGATGACAACAACCTTGTTTCAAATAATAAACTTATTGATTATAAAATATATACTAACATCCTTGTCCAGAATATATGTATATACAAGATATATATGCATGATATAAAATACTGAAGACTATACAGTATTAGATATTCACGGAATTCAAGATCTCAAAAGATTCAAGACTCAAGGGTAATCAAGATATCAAGATTTCAAGAGCTCAATATTATCAAAGTAATAGAGTCTAGTTTATATGTAAGACTCTGGTTAGCACTTTCAAATTATGTTTTCAAATTCTTTTTCAAAATTGATTTCAAAATTATTTTCAAATTCCTTTTCTAAATGATTTCAAATTATTAATGGTTTTACTTATGATTTCAAATATATATATATATATATGTGTATATATATTTATTTATCTATAGTCTATAAAGTTTTTAATATATATATGCTTATAATTTATATGTTTTATAGTTTTATACCATATAACTTTATAAAAATGTTTATATAATGTATTACTATGTTATTATATGTTTTCACACCTTAGAAAATTTATTTTAAACAGTAGTTTTGATTCAAGAATTTCCAGAATATATATATATATTGATTTAACACTTTAAAATGTTTTAAAATTCAAAATACTTTATATATGTCAACATACAAGATTGGAAATGTCGACATGTAACTGTTACTTTTACAAATTTCAAAGGATATGTCTTTTCATATTTTGAAACGCTTCGAAAACGTTGCAACCTTTTCAAACTCTATAAATAGGGGTTAATTTCGAATTTTTAATCACTATTTCTTCTCTATCTTCATCCTATCTCTTACCATCATTGTCATTTTTTAATTTCTTGATTTCTACACTTATACTTTGTCGATTTCAATAAAAATTATATCAATCTTATTTTCTTCTCAATCTCTATCAAATACTCTCTGATTGGAAGTGCTATTGAAGAATTCTAGGGCTGTTGTAACTGTTTGGGAATTGTTTGGGAAAGGGTGTATTCCTTGTAGCTTTAAAATAAAGAAAATGGAGCGCTGTTAACCTTTTAGCCGCGAAATAAAGGGTGGTGGAATCGGTATTAACCTTGTAGCCATGAAATCAAAAGTGTTGTAATTGGATTCTGATATTAATAAAACTCTGCGCAATCCAGCGTTGCATGAGACTGGACGTTGGAATAATCCGAAATAGTATAAAATCCGATGTGTTTTTTCATTTTCTCCATCTTATATTTACTTATATCTGTGTCTGTGATTGTTTCCGTGTTACGATTATTTCTATTGTGGTAATCATTGTATGATTCATATAGTAATTCAAGATTGTTAAAGATTTCTAAGAACTCCTTATAAACACTATTCACCGCCCCCCATCTAGTGTTAGTTTTGTTGTAAGATTCACATTCCGCATCCTTAACAGAAGAAAGAAATGTTAGAACTGAAGAAGAAAAAGAACTTCAATACTATAAAATCAGAGTAGAGTAGAATCTCACGGCAGAATAAATATAATATACTGTACCAATACTCTTTACACAAAGAGAAACATATATATATATATATACATACATACATACATACATATATACACACACGACTACACAATTAGAGTTTACAACAAGATCAGCCAATACAAAGCAGATAAATACAACACACATAGCTGAAATAAATTAATACCAGAAAATACGGGAATACGTCTCGACTCGGCTCCTCTCTTGAAGCTCCAAGGAAAATCTAATGTAACTTGAAAATATACTCGGTGTAACCTGAGCACATTTTGAGAAAAGTAAAATCACCCAGATCAGTCTAGAATGCTTCGGTGATAAAATTCACATTACAAACAATTTTCTTAATTTTAGAAAATTCTTTAAAGGAACGAAACTCCCGTAAGACACGACCATACATAAATATAGCACAAATCACTTTTTATATCAAATCCAGTAATATTATAATAAAGTCTAACAATCCACAGATAAAATAGGATATAGCCGAAAAGTATGCATCTCACTTTTCAACATAGTTGGTTTACATCTAAAACCGTATAGCTAGTATTGGAGTTTAGAATTCTATACATGACTAGGTAAGGGACTACTTTCAGATCAGTGTCCTCTAGAGATAAAACACTAGGGTTGAACAAGAACATCTTGCAACCCGACCACACAGAACTGACCATTCATTCAACTTAAGTGTACTGAATATATCAACACCATAGTAGGAATCAGAACCGTATCATTCTGAAGCATACAAAAGAGACAACCAATTTCTTTATATCAAGTGATGATATACCCTAATGGGTATGACCCACATAGCCGCGTTGTCTGTCCGATTTTATTCATTTCCCTATTGATGAGGCTTGAGCTTACAAGTACCTTTTACTCATGACACATGATTATCCTTTGGATGCCACATCACCATTCCATCAATGACTAATTAACGTCTACAAAAATACAACCTCCAAGTTCTCATGTCTGGGAGAAGGGTATTAGATAAGAGAAGTTGTCTTCTTCACCAACAAACAGATGTATGTTTGTATAAGTCAACGTACGTGATCTAAGAAATGCAATGTCAAACACCCATTTATACAACACTACAACAAACATGCCTTTTTATAGAGTTTAAAAGCCGCTATTAAAATTTTCTATAGCGATTCTATAAACGCCATACATCAACATGTTGTAAAAAAACTAATAGGTACTATATCGTTTCAAAGTTGTAATGGAAAACGTGCCCCTATAGCCATCTTAAATAGGCTGCGTCGGTGCAATTACTTTTTTATAGCGTTTTTGTCGCATGTAATAGAACATTTATGATGTCGTTTAATTGCTATAACATGTTGACATGTCGTATTATTATAGCACCAGAGAGTGCTACGAAATGTATCGTATCAATCTTTTAGACCCGTTAAACCACTATAAAAAAATTATTACTATCTATTTCAGCATTTTTCCATGCTATGAAAACTATTTAATCCTTGCAAATACTTTGTATAGCACTAGCACAATGCCATGATATAACAAAGCTGTAACAAAATTTTTCACATAGCATAATTAGACAGTTATAAAAAAAGTTCAATTGCTTTCTACTATCGTATGCATTCAACCTTACGATTTTAAATTCTACTAATATATTGTTAGGTGTGACTCGCATTGGAATTGAGTGGGTGTGTGGATTAAACGGGCGGATAGTCGCACATCGCAAGAAATTAGAAAGGATCGTGGCATATATATAGTATTGGTGGCACATAACATTAGGGATTCCTTTTGTTACAATAAGTGCTTACCAAACCAAATTATATGCTTTTTGGGTGGCGATGGAGGATGTTCAATCGAGACGACGACATAAGAGACTTCGACCATTGACCCAAATACACACGGTGAAGTGTGTACAATGCGCAAGGAATATCAAAACTTAACATGGTATCAAAGCTTCATGATTCGAGGGGACCGATATTTGCAGCATGGTCGTAGCATGGTTCCAAAAGAGGCTTGAGCATGGGATGCTCGTCAAGGTGGAGATACGATTATATAAAACAGTCTGCAACCACTACTTATGAGAACTCAGGGTAACGACCTTACCAACTGCGAAGAGAGCTCAAGGTGTAACTCCAAGGTGGCTTGAGCAATGCTTGCCAATGTGGAGATTGGTATTGGAGCAATCACAATCACTAAACAAGAGAAATAGTAGAGCAATAACGGAAAATAAATCACATAGGAGTTCCACCGATGTTTTGTCAATGTACATCCACTTTGAGAGGGAACCTTTTATTAATATCAATAGAAGAGTACAAGAGATTCATTACAGATCAAATTCACCAGAAAAATTTGATTTTGTAGAAAAAAGAATAGAAGAAGATTAGGTTGCCTAAACCTTAATTAGAATAAACCTAGATCTTAATCTCTTGATTTCTGCTTACTTTAACCTAATCCTAAAATAGCTTATATAGGGAGAGAACAAAATGTAGCAATTGCCAAAAATGCATCTAGTATCTTCACAAATCAACATATAAGAGCCCGAAAGAGCCGAAATACCCGATCAGACGTTTGTTGTGGAGTTGGACAGACGTCTGTCCAAATCTGGAAAACATACATGTTTCAGCACAAACGTCTGTCAAAGTGACAGACGTTTGTTGCAACTCTCAGGAAAATTCTCTGACAACACAGACGTCTGTCACCTCTTACGACAGACGTCTGTTGCACCTCCCTGCTAAAACCAAACATTTCTTCAGCTGCAACTTTCAACTACGAGCTCCGATTTGCAAACTGTCTTCTTCGACACGAAGCTACTTCAATCCACTTCAATTCTACCATATAGTATCGCAAAATTTAACATATAAAATACCAATTCAAACAACCACATTTATCACACTGTAATGTAAATACACAAATGAAGTGATAAGCCAAACCTATATATATATGTATGTGTGTATATATATATGTGTATGTATGTATGTATATGTATGTATGTATGTATCGCCATCCTCAGTTTTCCACGAACAACTTTCCAATGTCTATTTTCAGCATTCAGATCCATACTAATCTTGAGCAACAAAAAACATACAGACAAATAAATTATTTTTACTGGTACTTTATTTGAAGAAGACCAATTCAGTCAACTTTGACTAGGGGAATTTAACTTAAAAAATACGTGTGTAGATTTTCATAAAAGCACCTAAATTTCTGTTAGAGGTGTTAGAAATCAAAGTATGAATGAAATTTACTTTAGTCCCACATTGCCAAAAATAAGATAAGATGTGTGTATATATGTCCATTCCTCATTCCCTATATTGGCCCTTAGGGTCAGGTAATTTTGTGCGAGGGGGAGGACCTACATCATGTGAACCAAACACACACGCGCGCCGCCCGCCCGTCCCGTACCGAACCGAACCGGGCTTGGGCTTGGATGAAATCTTATTTTTGCTACGGAAAAACATAACCAATTTTGTTGGGTTTTTTTTAACGGATGCGGCAACGGAATTGGGTGTGACCCAACAGAAGTCGAACGGGTTTACGACCCGCTAATGGATGAAGAGGAACGGGTGCGACCCGTTATAATATAAACAGATGCGACTGTTGGAATACGTTTGAATCCAAACAGAAACGACTGTTTAAATGGTAACTGTTGGAAGATATAAATAAGTGACGAATTCTGGCCAAATTCCTCACCGATTTAATGCTTTCTCTTTCTCTTCCTCTGCCCGACTTACAACTGCCTTGCTGCCCATTCTCAGACTGACGAAATCATTACAACTCGAGCAGATCCGTCTGTTTTATCCTGGGAGACTCAAAATATGCGTATTGTAATTCTGAAATGAATAAAAAGGAAGTTTCTTATGTTGTTGAGTGTGATGCTTTATAATGGCATGAAAGATTAGGACACGTAAACTTCCGAAAAATGAAAAAACTTGCAAATTTAGAATTAATTCCTAAATTTCAAGTAGATAAGAACTACAAATGTGAGACATGTGTAGAAGCAAAAATGGTCAAAATGCCGTTTCATACAGTTGATAGAAGCACCGAACCGCTAGGTTTGGTACATACCGATTTATGTGATTTCAAATCAATACCTACACGAGGTGGAAAAAAGTACTTTATCACATTTATCGACGACTATACACGATATTGCTATGTATATCTTTTGAATAGTAAAGATGAAGCAATAACATCATTTATAAAGTACAAAGCTGAGGTAGAAAATCAGATAAATAAAAAGATCAAGATATTGAGATCTGATCGAGGTGGAGAATATGAATCACCGTTTGAACAATTCTGTGCAGAAAATGGAATAATTCATCAAACGACAGCTCCATACTCACCACAACAAAATGGTGTTGTGGAAAGGAAAAACAGAACGTTAAAAGATATGATTAATGCCATGCTTCCAACTTCTGGTTTACCAACGAACTTGTAGGGGGAAGCCCTAAATATGTCTAATCGCATATTAAATAAAGTTCCCCACAATAAGACAGGAGCAATTCCATATGAGTTATGGAAAGGACATAAACCAAGTTTTAAATATCTCAAAGTGTGGGGGTGCTTGGCAAAAGTTCCAGTTCCGCCTCCTAAGAAAGTCAAACTTGGACCAAAAACCGTCGATTGTTACTATCTAGGACCAGCCCAAAATAGTAGCGCCTACAGATTTTTGGTATTCAAGTCTGATATTCATGTAAATACAATCATGGAATCTAGAGATGCCTCGTTCTTTGAAGATGTGTTTCCACACAAAAGAAACGAACAAAATAATGTCCCTAAAAGGACAAGAGAAGAATCAAGTAGATCAGACGAAGCTATAACTCCTCATGAGATTGAGGAAATAGAACCCCGAAGAAGTGTAAGGGCTAGAAATTCCAAGACATTTGGTCCCGAGTTTTTAACATATATGTTAGAACACGAACCTGAAACATACAAGGAAGCAATGTCATCGTCTGAATCTGCATGTTGGAAAGAAGCAATCCAAAGTGAGATTGATTCAATTCTAAGTAATAAAACTTGGGAAATTGTTGATATTCCACCTGGAATAAAACCAATTGGCTGCAAATGGATTTTCAAGAAGAAAATAAAAGCAGATGGCTCTATCGACAAATATAAAGCCAGGTTAGTAGCCAAAGGATATCGTCAAAAAGAAGGAGTAGACTTCTTTGATACGTATTCACCGGTAACACGAATAACCTCAATAAGAATGCTAATAGCAATTGCATCTATTTATAATCTAGAGATTCATCAAATGAATGTAAAGACAGCATTCTTAAATGGCGATCTCGATGAGGAGATCTACATGGAGCAACCAGAAGGTTTCATTTCAAAAGGAAATGAAAACAAAGTATGTAAATTAGTAAAGTTATTATATGGACTAAAACAAGCTCCAAAACAATGGCACGAAAAATTTGATAGTGTCATGATGAGAAATGGTTTTCGTATAAATGAATGCGATAAGTGTGTTTATTATAAACAAGTTGGACAATCATATGTGATGATTTGTCTTTATGTAGACGATATGCTAATCTTTGGTCCGAATACCCAAGTAATAGAGAGCATAAAGAAAATGCAAATCAACAATTTTGATATGAAAGACTTAGGAGTTGCAGATGTTATTTTGGGAATCAAAATAATAAGAACGCCTAATGGAATTGAATTATCTCAATCACACTATACAGACAAAGTGATTGATAAATTTAAAAATCTTGGAATTAAAGAGGTAAGAACACCTTTTAATCCATCTGAAGTACTGCATAAAAACACTACTGCGAGTGTAATGCAACTGGAATACTCTCGTGTAATAGGATGTCTCATGTATCTCATGAATTACACAAGACCAGACATAGCTTATGCAGTAAGTCGATTAAGTAGATATACAAGCAATCCAAGTAAGGAACACTGGAAAGCACTAATGAGAGTGCTTGGATATTTAAAAAATACCACAAATTACTCCTTACACTATGGAAAATATCCTGCAGTCTTAGAAGGATATAGTGATGCAAACTGGATTGCTGATTCAGAGGAATCAAAATCAACAAGTGGTTATGTATTCACCCTAGCAGGGGCAGCAGTGTCATGGAAATCTACTAAACAGACATGCATAGCTCGATCCACTATGGAGTCAGAGTTTATTGCTTTAGACAAAGCAGGCGAAGAAGCATAATGGCTTCGTCACTTTTTAGAAGATATTCCATTTTGGCCTAAACCTGTACCGGCCATATGCATACATTGCGATAACCAAGCAGCGCTAAGTAGAGCGCATAACCTTGTGTATAATGGGAAGTCACGACACATTCGTCGACGCCATAACACAGTTAGGCAGTTACTCTCAAATGGAACTATTTCTATTGATTATGTGAGAACAAATGATAACCTAGCGGATTCGTTTACTAAAGGTTTATCAAGAGAGAAAATTGACTGCGCATCGAGGGGAATGGGTTTAAAAGCCTAAAATAATAAGAGTTATCTTATACGGAAACCTATCCTAGCAACTGGAGATCCCACGGACTAGGATCAATAGGAAAACCAGTTATGAATAACTCAAGATGTAATGCATTTTTTGGACATAGTCCTACTCCATTCCTATGGTGCACAATATAAATGCATGCCTACAGAAGTATTACAAGGTTAAAACTATGTTTTTTAATGATGACCATATCTTGAAAATAACAAGTGGGGTATATGTAGGATACTCTTAATGGTTGCGATCACCTATGTTAGTGTGAGCTGGGTCGGCTCTATGAGAATTTTAAAAGGCTTGAATTCTCTATAACACTCGCAGAACCAGAAAATGTTCAGGACCAAAATGAACACAACCAAGAGATTGGATGATAAGGGAATCAATGCTTCGTAAAGCTTATTGTTTGGACATACAATAAAGGCTGACGGTTCAAGATGAAATAATTCACCGATTAGCCAAGTATATCCGATAAGTTTTAACTAGGGAAAGTTCAAAGTGAAATATCTACTTATCCACGATAAAGCATTATTCCATTCGTAGTCTGAGATATTACACTTTGTGTGGGGGAAAAAGTATATTATCATTCATGTGGGGGATTGTTAGAAATCAAAGTATGAATGAAATTTACTTTGGTCCCACATTGCCAAAAATAAGATAAGATATGTGTATATATGTCCATTCCTCATTCCCTATATTGGCCCTTAGGGTCAGGTAATTTTGTGCGAGGGGGAGGACCTACATCATGTGAACCAAACACACACGCGCGCGCGCCACCCGCCCGTCCCGTACCGAACCGAACCGGGCCGGGCTTGGGCTTGGATGAAATCTTATTTTTGCTATGAAAAAACATTACCAATTTTGTTGGGTTTTTTTTTGAACGGATGCGGCAACGGAATTGGGTGCGACCCAACAGAAGTCGAACGGGTTTACGACCCGCTAATGGATGAAGAGGAACGGGTGCGACCCATTATAATATAAACAGATGCTACTGTTGGAATACGTTTGAATTCAAATAGACACGACTGTTTAAATGGTAATTGTTTGAAGATATAAATAAGTGACGAATTCTGGCCAAATTCCTTACCGATTTAACGCTTTCTCTTTCTCTTCCTCTGCCCGACTTACTACTGCCTTGCTGCCAATTCTCAGACTGAAGAAATCATTACAACTCGAGCAGATCCGTCTGTTTTATCCTGGGAGACTCAAAATAAAGTCTTAAGTAAATCGGTACACCGAGACTCAGACTCTATTTTCTCATATTTCAAGTTATATTCGTATACATTTTGTTGTATACATACTGTTGAATACAGTGCTGTTGTTGTTTGGCTAAATCAACTTGTGTGCGAGTTGAAATATAACACTTGCCAGTGTTGATGATTGTGCGTTTTGTATAACGTGTATTGCTGTTGCATTCTGTTTTATACTGCAGACATCCACAAGAGGTCATCTGCATCTAGTTATCTAATTATGTACCAAATTTTACTAAGCAATCCTCGAAATCTTCTAATGCAGCGTGATAAAGGCATAAAGCAATATAGGTTTGCGGCCCTCAAGTTGTTCTAGAAACCAATTACATGCAATCCAATGGAAGAAACGAAGAACTAGTTAAGAAACACATTCAGCAAATAGAAGAGAATCAATAAATTAGTTCAGATATACCTGATAAAGCAATAGAGCTATTTCCTGCGATTTTGGACTCCAGTTGGTTTTTGAGGCTCGAACCTGATTAATGAATGAAAGTTCTGTCCTTCCTTTTCTTCCATTATGGAATATTTGTCATCTAACATTACCAATCCATCATATCCCTGCACTTTTATATGGTTGAGTTTCACCTAGACAATAAGTTTGATTGTTGATGAATGTTGTTCAGTTTCTTAAATATCTTCATTTACAATTGGAATATAATGTAAAATGAGTGTTATTATAATACACTAACCAAGCATAAAAAGTTTCCATAAGCACGCCTAGTGTTCAATGCCCTGTAATTATAAGAAATCACAGAACAATTATCCGAACACAATTAACATAAGCTTCTACCACCTGATTATCGTCAACCTCGACTAACATCATTTCATCCACACTCGATGTCCCCATAACAGCTACAACATAAGCTTCCCCAATTGTTCCTTCTATCTCTCTTTCAACATATCTCTCCCAATGTTGTTACAAAAATGAAAAATCCACATCCTCGGCTACCACTTAGCTATCCTTTACAAAACAATTAATATAGACCCATGCAGAAAATCAATTCAATGTTGACCATTACACATATTAATATAGACCTTAGTCTACCAGCTAAAATTCATTACAAAGATAACATAAACAATTAATATAGACCTGTAAAACTGGGTTGAAAATGAATGTATTGCATTATGTATGTAACACATAAAATGTAATAAGAAGTACCTAACCAGAAAAAACTAGAAAAAATATAGTGAGTTTAAGCATACAAATTTTATGGTTTTTCTAAACTATACCTTATTTTACTAATTAAATCAGATAATAAAGCAATAAGGATTATGAGGAACCAAGTTTAAGCGTACCATAACACAAGCAACCTGACAGACCATTACACATATTTTCAAACCTGCCTTCCACTTCGATCATCAATCTCCACTTCATTAAACAAACTTCTGCACAAACCGCTAGTAACCACAAACTCTAGCAACCATGACTTACAACAAATCATCTCCAGCAATACCCCTACCATCCACAACAACTCAATCAGCAATCCCCTCCTCTACAAATAAAAATCACCTCCTTCTCCCTTCCAAAGCACTTTACTTGAAAGAAGTTGAACGAAGGGTCAGTAGTAAATTTTCAGCGCACTGCCATGAACACTTAGGTAAGATATACATTTTGCCAGTGCAATGACAACGAGCACGACTACTGTTAGCTTTTGGGATAAATTTCATTGGCACAATAATACATTTCTGTTTAGACATAAAATAACATTGTTATATGAGAACAATTCAGCAATGTTATTGATATACGATAAAAACACTATAACAGTTTGTTATATGCTCACTGATTTGGAGCCGTTGTTTGTTGATTACATTAGAGAATCTCCAACAGAATTCAAAGGAGGGATATTATGATTTGTAAGATTACGGAGAAGAAGATGATTTTTTCCCAACAATGACGAGCCGATTTTTTCGGCATGGGAGGACTCCAATCATTTCTCAAATTTCTCGTTACGCGACGAGCCGATTTTTTTCGGCGCGTGCCTTTTCTTTGCTTGAGAAATTGTTGAGAGCCGATAAAATCGGCTCGCAGGCCAATTCTTATTTCTAAATTGAACCCGTAATATTTCACTGAATATTACAAGTCAGAAGATCTGTTGGATGCAAATTTACCCTAAATTCAGAATTCAGAGCATGACTGAAGCCTCTGTTGGAGGTGCTCTTAGGTATATCAGTCTTTCTTTCCAGCAACCAAAATAAGCAGTTCTTATGGAAGAAGCGCCCAGTCCATAGCTTTACAATTTTTCTTAATTGCAGTCTTGCACGTATTAAATTTGAGGAAGAAGCGCTCATTTCTTGAAGAAGCAGCGCTCAGTCCATGCCCTTTTAATAATGGTCTAAAGAATAGTATATTTCCACGTATTAAATTTGAAGCAGATCAGTTTGTATTTCATGTTACTGCTAATTTGAAGCAGATTAGAAATTGGAACCATCATACAGTATGCACAGTTAGTCATTATTCTATGAATATGCATGTCTGAATTTGAAGCGGCCATTCCGTAAACAGTATATAGCTTTAAAAAAAAAGTCACAAACAAACAAACATTGAACATTCTATGAATATGCATGTGTTTCTCCTTCTGTTTGAAAATTATGTTTATACCTTCAATAAATTTAAAACTGTACTTTTACAACTAGTTGGAGATTAATTTGGAAAATAGATGTCAAAGTGGAATTTAAATGAAAGCAAAATATATTTTGATTTTTAAACAGATCAGTGCATGTAGGTTTTACCATCATGAGTGTCATATTAATGAGGGAAAATATGTTACCTCCTCTAGTGGTCGGCGTCTAGATTGAGAAATGGCTATCCAGGCATGAGCGAAAAGTGCTTGCAGTGATGAAATCTTTCCTTGCTCATATCCCATTTCATCATTAGCCTTTGCTTTAAGCTTTTTAACAGTGTCAGCTGAAAAGCGCAAGAAGCGTTCTGCCCTATTAAAATGGCCTACTTTCGGTCTTTGGATAAACACTTTCGCATTTTTGTAGGGCAATCCGATTGGTGGAGGGTATGATTCTTAAAAGTATCTGTCTAGGATTAAGAGCACGTCCATTACAGCTTGGTTATTGCATGATATTTTGGACCATGTTTGAATAAAATGCCAGAGTGATGTTCCATCCAAAGCTGCATGGTTGAGTGAGGATGCAATGAATATTCCGTCCTTAAGCTCTGGATAGCTAGTAATGGCAAAGTATGGCCATCATGGCCAACAACATCTTTAATCGGAAAGAACGAATGCACAATGTCAGGAAGATTGTGATCATCGGTGAGTACATCAGATACAGCCACATCTAAAGTAGAAGCATGAACAAACTCTGCACCTTGGTCGTTACAAGCAAATAAAAATAGTAATTGCATCGTCGTCATAACTAGTAGTTGATAATCTAATAGCAAAAGGGGTAGAAATGTTCAAGAGTTTTGGAAAAAGATATTTTAAGATCAAATATAGTTTGGTCAATAAAGCTCATTTGGTTCTGAAAACAACAGGCCTATTTGCATATAATCAAAACATAGGTATGGAAAATCCAATGCAGAAAGATGAATGATCTCCTTTCTCTCTGATTTAGTTGTAGAGGTCAAAGGCTAAACTAATTCCCTTGAGCGGATTGAGTTTTCTGCTTTTTGCTCTTTCTTATTCTGCTAGTTTTCTTGATGTAACAGGTCTGCAATTAAATCTAGTTCTTTAGAAACCCTGGAATTGAACCTGACCATCACCTCTTCCAAATCGGATGTTTTGCTATGGATGATGGTTTTGCGTCCTCCCAACTCTTTGTCCATAGCTGTTTCTTGAAAGGATTATTAGAAATGACTGATCTCCTTTCATATGTATTTCTTTTTCTTTTGATAGTGGGATGAGTTCTTGGGCTTGGCCTGTTTATCTGTAATACAGGCTATAAATAGCCCTCTGCTGTACATTTCTAAATATCAATTCAATCCGTTTTTCTCTGCTTCTAAATACATTACAAGCTCTGTTTCATACCTTTACATAATTCAGAGAATTCAAATTGTCTTTCATGGTATCAGAGCAACAATGCTTCACAGCAAATTGATCCATTGAATCTGCTCGCTATCTTCTATTCTGAATAGTATCTTCATTTCAAGTATCATAGTGGGTAATTGTATTTTCTCCCATCAGATTCAATTTCATCACTTGGGAGATAAAATCCAGTTTACACTTTCGAATTGAGTGCCGTGCCAAAGAATCTTTGAATTCTTGGCTGCATCATCAATTTCTCAAAGGTAAACTGAACTGGAAATCAATAAAGCCAGTTCAAATATCACTTTCCTACTCAAGAAATCAGATTCTTCATTAGAAGCCATCCTTACCTCGCTAAAGATAATATTCAACAAGGTGGTTGCTCTCTAATTTCTAGGTTCTCATCACACTTCTTGAAATAAAGAAGTAAATACCTGAAGGCTCAGTCTTTTTCCTATTCCTTGCCTCGCATTTCTTCCAGAAATTGATTCATCATGTCTGGAGACTCACAGTCAGAAACTGGAAATGCTTCATCATCTTTGCATGGTCAACAGAACAACCTAGATCTTGCAACTGAAGCCAATAACCTGATCAAAACTGTCATTAGTCCACAGAGTCAACTGATAACAGTGCAATTGGAAGAAGATAATTATCTGTTGTGGAAACTGCAAGTCCAAACAGCAATACAAGGCTATGGCCTTGAAGGATACATCTTTGGTACAATAGCCATCCCTCCTCAATTCGTTACTGACACTGAAAACAAGATTGTGAGCAACAAAGAATATACAAAGTACTATAGACAAGATAGATTGATAAGTTCTTGGCTGTTATCATCTATCAGTACCAGCCTTCTACCTCAAGTTATCGAATGTAATTCTGCACATGAAATATGGGCTACTACAGAAAGAGTATTCAGCACACAATCAGCAGCAAGGGCAATGCACTATAAAAGAGAACTACAGACTATCAAGAAAGAAGAATCAGAACATATGAGAGAGTATCTTGCTAGAGTTAAAAAACTATACAACCTGTTAAGCTCAGCAGGCTACAGAGTAAGGGAGGATGAACAAGTGCTAACCATATTGAATGGTTTAAGTCATGATTATGAGGCTGTTGTAGCAGTTTTATCATCTAAAAGAAACACACCAGACATGCAATATGTGTATTCTACTCTTCTTGCTCATGAAGCAAGAATTGATCATATGAAAATTATTGATCCAGAAATGTCTGTTAACTATGCCTCTAACAGCAAGAATAAAAATCAAAATCCAAGAAGTGAAGAAAACAATCAGAGAGGTGGATTTTCTAACAGATCAAGAGGAAGAGGCAGATGGAATAACAACTCAAGACCAAAATATCAGATCTGTGAAAAACTTGGGCATACATCAGCAAAATGTTATTTCAGGTTCACTCAAGGCTTTATGCCAGGTCAGAATTCAGGCAGTCAAAGAAGTAACAATGGAAATGTCAACCTTACACAGGCAAAGGATGAAACAGACCAGGCTAATTCAAACAAAAGTTGTCAATTAAGTGAAGTGGCTAGACCAGAACATGTTCTTGATGATGCTTGGTATCCAGACACAGGTGCAACTAACCATATCACTAGCAGTCTTGAAAATCTTAATGTTGGGAACAGAGAGTACAAAGGTAAACAACTTATTTGTTTAGGTAATGGTGACTGCATTAACATTACACATACAGTAAGTGCACTTATCAAAGGGAAAAGACAATTATATTTAAATAATTTGCTTAGGGTGCCAAAAATCAAGAAAAATCTTATCAGTGTGTCTCAATTTGCCAAGGATAACAATGTGTTTTTTGAATTCTATCCCAAATACTGTTTGATTAGAGACATACTAAATAAAGAAGTGTTATTGCAGGGTGAAGCTGATCAAGGACTTTATAAATTTTGCTCTGTAATATGCAATAAGTCTGTTAGTTTGAATTGTAACTGTAATTTTTCTGAAGCTACTTTTGATGATAAACAGAGCAAAAACATTGATGAAAATGTCATTAATAGCAGACTTGATAGCACATTTGATACTTGGCATAGCAAATTAGGTCACCCTAGTGAAAAGATTGTCAAAAAGATACTAGTTGAAAATAATATTCCCTTTGATAATTGCACACTTCTATATGTTTGCACCTACTGTCAATTAGGCAAAAGCCACAAATTGCCTTTTGCTAACTCTGAAACTAATTATAGTAAACCTCTAGAAATGGTTGCTTCAGACCTATGGGGTCTAGCACCTATTAACTCTGACTATGGGTTCAAATACTATATATCCTTTGTTGACTCTTGTACACGACATACATGGATTTATTTTTTAAAGAATAAATCTGATACTTGTAATGCTGTTTTACAATTTATAGTTATGGCAGAAAAACAAACTGGCAATCAAATGAAAATATTACAGACTGATGGCGGTAGTGAGTACAAAACTCTTACTGATTATTTTCACAAAAAAGGGATAATTCATAGAACAACCTGTCCCTATACTTCAGAGAAAAACGGTTTGGTTGAACGAAAACATAGACATATAGTGGAGTCTGGTCTGACCTTGCTGGCTCAAGCATCAATGCCACTAAAGTTTTGGCCTGAAGCTTTTAGCATAGCAGTTTACTTAATTAACAGGCTTCCAACTAAGGTTTTGAAAGGTTTATGTCCTATTGAAAAACTGTTTGGAATTAAACCTGATTATGGAATTCTCAGAACCTTTGGATGTTTGTGTTTTCCTTGTATTAGGCCTTACAATAAAAACAAACTCAGTTTCAGATCCAAAACTTGTACATTTATTGGTTATAGTACCAATCAAAAAGGGTATAAATGTCTGGATGAAGCAGGTAAAGTCATTATTAGTAGGCATGTGGTTTTTAATGAAAAAGAATTTCCTTTTAAAAATCAGTACTTAAAGACCACACAAAAGGTTTATAATACAAAGAAATCCATACCTGCTCTACCTCATTATCCTGAAGCAACTAAGACAATGGAATCTGGAAAGGAAAGTGATTCTTCTCACGATCCATCTCCAAAGCCAAGTGAAGAAATTGGGTGTACTTCCAGACAGCCTATTCAGACTTCTCACACAGATTCAGGAAGCTCAGAGCAAAGCACTGAAAGAAATTCCAACACAGATGTCAGATCGGATCAAAATAATTCAGATAACCCTCCATCAAGTAGTACTCAACCAACAGTAAACATGCCACAAGTAGTTAATGATCATCCAATGGTGACAAGAGCAAAAAGAGGGATATTCATGCCTAAAGTATACACTGCTGTGTCCTCAAATATTGAACCAGAAAATTTTAGTCAAGCTATCAACAACACTCAATGGAAATCAGCTATGGATGAAGAATTCAAGGCTCTTGTCAAAAACAAAACATGGGAGCTAGTACATCCACCAGAAAACAAAAATATAATTAATTGCAGGTGGACATATAAACTGAAAAAGAATCCAGATGGAAGCATTCACAAGTATAAGGCCAGATTAGTAGCTAAAGGATACACTCAGGAATATGGGTTTGATTTCACTGAAACTTTTTCTCCTGTGGTGAAACCAACTACTATTAGACTTGTTCTTACTATTGCTATCTCTAGAAATTGGTTTATAAGGCAATTAGATGTTAACAATGCCTTTTTAAATGGTGATTTACAGGAAGAAATTTATATGCAACAGCCACAAGGCTATGCACAAGATAAAAGTCTTGTTTGTAAACTCAAAAAGGCTATTTATGGGCTTAAACAAGCTCCTAGAGTCTGGTTTGATAAATTGAAAAATACACTTATTAAAAAAGGATTTCAGTCCATCAAATCAGACACCTCATTATTTGTTAACATCACTGCCATATCATCCATTTTCATACTAATATACGTTGATGAATTGATTATCACAGGCAACAATGAAAAGCAGATTAAAGACTTGATAACCTATTTACATCAACAGTTTTCTCTTAAAGATCTTGGAGAATTAAACTACTTTCTGGGCATTGAGGTGATAAAGTCTCCTACTGGCATTATTCTCAATCAAAAGAAATACATCTCTGAACTTCTTGTCAGAGCAAAAATGGCAAATGCTAATCCCCAACCTACTCCTATGATTAGCAGTCAGAGTTTCTGAAAATTAAGGGGAGAACCTATAATCAATGTTAAACAATATAGGAGCATCATTGGTGCTCTACAATATGTCACTATTACTAGGCCTGATATAAGCTTTAGTATTAACAAATTGTCTCAATTCATGCAGAATCCTATGGACAGTCATTGGAAGGGCATAAAAAGGGTTCTAAGATATCTAAAAGGAACATCAAGCTTGGGTCTACGCATCAATAAAGGAAAGCATTTAAATATTACTGGCTATTGCGATGCAGATTGGGCAGGAGACCCAGATGATAGAAAATCTATTTCAGGTCACTGTATATACGTTGGAGATAACCTAGTATCCTGGAGCTCAAAAAAACAATCTACTGTGTCCAGATCCAGCAGTGAAGCCGAATACAGGAGTGTGGCAAGTGCAACAACAGAAATCATGTGGCTACAGTCATTATTAATGGAACTACAAATTCAAAACGAAGACAAAGCAACACTCTGGTGTGATAACCTAAGTACAGTTTACATGTCGAGCAATCCAGTGTTACACTCTCGCACTAAGCATATCGAGATAGATTTACACTTTGTTCGTGAACAAGTAGCAAAAGGGAAACTTGAAGTTCGTCACATACCAGCATATTATCAAAAAGCTGACATTTTTACAAAAGCCCTATCTATTAAGAACTTTCAGAGACTTAGAGACGAACTTGGAGTAAAAGAGAGATGCATAGAAGATAAAAATGAAAGGAAAGACTAAATTACTCACCTTTGTTCTCTGCTGAGTTGCTGCAGACGAAGCCTTTCAAATTGTGGAGTTCTCTTCATCAGAGGTCACCTTTACTGGCTAATCGATGCTCTTAACACCCTTTTCATGTTTTCAGGAGTCATCTCTCTCTCGATTTATCCTCAGCCGCCATAGAAGAAAACCTAACCACCGATTGAATTGAGAGGGGGTATTAGAAATGACGGATCTCCTTTCATATGTATTTCTTTTTCTTTTGATAGTGGGCTGAGTTCTTGGGCTTGGCCCGTTTATCTGTAATACAGGCTATAAATAGCCCTCTGCTGTACATTTCTAAATATCAATTCAATCCGTTTTTCTCTGCTTCTAAATACATTACAAGCTCTGTTTCATACCTTTACATAATTCAGAGAATTCAAATTGTCTTTCAAGGATGTTCTTGTGTCAGCTTTTAAAACCCCTCCTCGCCAACTGATGGGAGATTATGAAGGAGGTCAAGGGAGAAAGAGAAGAAACTTTCAAGATTATAGATACGCCAAAGTTCCTTTAGAAAGGTGTGAAATAATGGGAGACTAGATATATTTAGTCATCATTCGCTTAAATAGAAATCGAATGTGTATTTCAGATCAAGCTTCACCATATAAGAAAATGAAATTTCATTATGACATTTCTCATATATCATTTGTCTAAGGAAAAAAGAACCAAATAATGTCAGATTGATTTCTCCAAACTACATTAACGAACAAACTAGTCTACTGAGTAAAGAAACTACTTGTCACTATGAAATAATTTCAACAGTTTGTCTTTCTATATATAGATTGGCGTAGATGTTAATAAATTTCCATGAAAAATACAATCTGAACTTATGGTGCATCTTCATAGCATTATCTCACCATTTCTAAGAAAAAATTATTTGAGACTTAAGTAAGTAAACCATGCTGACTTGTTTGTGCATGATTCCATGATGTTATCACATATAAAACTAAAGTAAACTTACTCTTTTATTCTTTTGTATTTTAGTAATTCATCTACAACTTTATATCAATATATTTCAAAAACATTATGATCTCATGGCATCAAAAAAAGACATGAACTATGTATAGTGGTTCGTAAATCATAAAATATTCCATTTCTTTATATATCATTTAGCTAAACTCGGAAGTTTGATAGATAGTATTCACTGCTATACGTTCTTCATATGGAGCGAAATCACATTTTCTTCTGGAATCATAAAATTTCTTATGACACTGAAATATTTTAATATTGCAAATATGTACGAAAAAGGAAAAGAGTGCGGTTGAGTCTGTTGCCACCTCAGGAGCACCGAGGTCAAGGTAATGCTATGTTTTACCAGACCTCAATGACCCAGGGCCAGAAATTGTTGTTGATCGCTGACATTATATATCGATACAGGTTGTTAGCGTTTAATTTCTTTTACCCATATTAACTTATAAAATGTTCTGATACCGTGTAATACACTTCTCCTTGGGTTATGCATAAGAGGCTTGGACAAATCAATCAGAGAATTGCTATCCTCACTCGCTACGAAAGCGACTGAAACGCAACTCGCTGACACGTGTTTGTTTAATTTAATAATCAACACTGTGGTAACATAAAATGGCTTCAGTTGTAATTTTGTATGCATAATTATCTGTACTGCTCGACATTTATTACATGCGTACTTCACACAAAAAGAGCTACAGCTCACATTATAGGATAGGTGTCAGTGAGTAATGTTTCAGTCGCTTCCAAGCGAGTGAAGATAGCAATTCTCAATCAACAATTATAATTTTATACAATGATCAGAAGTCCAAAAGCCTAGGCATGTGATAAGTAACGTTGCAGTAAAGCTACAGCAGTGATAAATAATATTGCACTGAAGACAAAGAAGTTTGTTAGCGTCATAGGATCCAAAATACTGTTATGGCCAGCTGGCCTATACGAAAATTGTTGTTATAAATGTAGTGGGAATGAATGAAAATGGCAGGCTTGATGAAATCAGTTTCTCTTTATTTGTTAATCTTCTTCTCCCTCCTCTTCTTTCTACCCTTTCTTTCTTCAAAATGTGTGCTCTATCATGTTCCATGTGAAGCAATATTAGTTCTTATTTATTTTTATTATAGCAAACAATAAAGTGCAGCTTGCTTTTATTCAAAACATCATTGTCTTACAAGGCAACAAAATCAAGGAGACAAAATTGGCTAATTGTAAAAAAAAAAAAAGGGAGGAAAAAGCGTTGTGGGTAGAAATTCATCCACATATGATATCATCACGCTTACATCAAAACACACAAATGTCAAACAATAAAATAGAGAAATTTTTACGATGACATTTACTGAGTTAAACCATATATGTCAAGTGGAAAGGAAACAGATCTATATATTGAATCGCCAAAGGAGAGTTGGTAGGATTTTTCCGAATGAACATAGTAAGATGTATGCATTCAAAAACAGACATTTGTTTAGGCAAAAACAAATGAAAGGATGGTGGACAATTTGTTACATCATATAATGTTCCACCCACTTTCGGTTACAATATGTAAAACGGTTTCTGTTTAAAAGCTTAAACTAATTGATCTAAGCATCATTGAAACATGTTTGAGATTTCAACTACATCACATTGAGATATATGATAACAATGGGAAAGTTGTCAGAGCAGGAATGAGATCAGTCCTAACCAATGAATAACAGTACATAGAGGGTTAAACAGTGATTTACCTAAGAGCACAACCAACCATGGCTTGTTCAGTTACTAAACAAGCCACGGAGCAATCAGGTGTGGCTTGTTCACTCATCCGTGGCTGGTTTATGGCTAGTTTTGAGCTCCTTCGTGGCTGGTTCACTGAACAGAGGCTAGAGCTTATAACAACAAAGAGAATACTGTTATAATCTTATAACGGCAAACTCTTTGCCGTTATAAGTTTATAACGGCAAAGAGTTTGCCGTTATAAGATTATAACGGCAATCTCTTTGCCATTATAGTACATAGTCGTTGCACTCCAACGGCTACCCCATTTTCCCCTCTAATACACCAACTTTCCTCCTTCTTCTTCCATACAACCACTCCACCTTCTCAACTTCAACTTCTTCAACAACAAAAATGTCTTCTTCCGCACCCAAGCGAAGCATCAAAAAATGCGGAAACAAGAATCCCATGTCCAAACCGCCCTCTTCATCGTATGCCATGCAACGGTCAGTCCAACAACATCAATCGTTGCAGCCATCTCACGAATATGGCTACTCGCCGTATTCAAATTATCCATATCGACCATCATACCAACCGCTCGCTCCTCCTAACTTTCCTCCCGTCCATTCGTCCGCCCCGCCACATTTTTACCAACGACCGCCCGTGCCAGGCGTGTACGATGATCATTCGTCGTATATGTCAATGATGATGCAGACCGATCAAAGTCAACAACCTCACCTACCTCCGCAACAGACCGAGGTTCGTGACCGCGAAGGTACACAAAATCTGCAAAGACAGTTTTCGTACGGGTTTGTCTCTCCTAGTAACGAAGAAAATGTTGAAACTTCAACGGAGGAGCCGGAGGATGAAAATGCAAATGAGGATGCGAATGTTACAAATTCTGAAGAATTTAGTCAAGAATACACTGCACCTGTCAGTCCCGAATATAACCAAAAGAAGACGAAGTGGAAGTCTTTAAGCGGCATTTTCAGTAAACGACACCAAACCGAAGTTGAATCGGAGCCGGATCCCGGAATAGAAGATGTTGAGGATGATCATGCTGAAGAGGAAGAAATAACAGCGGATGGAAGAAGAAAACAATGTAAGTTTACTTCCGAGCAGTACGTTTCACTTGCTAAATCGTGGATACGCATTTCACAAGACAGCATTGTTGGGAATAATATGAAAGGTCGGAAATTTTGGGAAAGAGTTGCAGATTTCTACAATTCGTTGGAAACGAGGAGTAGAACATGGGGATCACTTAGAGGCGGTTATAGAGTTATGAATGCTGCATGTCAGAGCTATCTGGCAATACTGACAGGCTTGCAGAACAGGCAGCAAAGCGGTGCTGCACCTTATGACGTTGTAAGTATCGTAGATTACTTTTAAAAATAAGTTAGTATACTATGCTTGATTAGTTAGAAATGTCATACACTCATACAATTTCGACTTTATGTTACAGATTGAAGAGTCACGAACGGCCTACCAACAAAAGTATGGACTTCCATTTAAATTTAACGACGGTTTCGAGCTTCTATCTAGGTTGCCTAAGTGGAAGAACCCAAGCAACTTCATGGTTGAACAGCAGAACAAAGCTAGAAGGATGAACTAATCTGAATCTAGTCCAGGAAGTGACCCGAGCTCACAAGAAAGAAACCCTTTATTTGGAACTAGTGACGGACGGCCTGTTGGCAGAGCCAAGTCAATTCAGCTGGAGCAACGCAGTGCAGAGTTCTCTAGATTTATTGAAACAGTAGAGAATTCAGCTACGGAGACAAAAGAGCATAGACTTCGATTTTCAAAGCAAAGAAACCGCAGTGACGAAGAGTTCCACAAAGCAGTTAGTGTTAATAGAGAGCTTCGCAGACAACAACATACGGAGAAACAAGCCCTGTTACGAGCAAGGCTGGAGAAGAAGGAAGCACTAGTGCGGGAGAGCAATTATGTTAAAATGATTACATGTGATTTTAGTAAGCTTTCCCCTTTACAGCAAGAACTGGTAAAAGAGCAGATTGCAGAGTACAGAAGAAGCAAAGGACTCGGAGGCGGAAGCTGTAGTGGCTCGTTTGAGGACTAGCTATGTATGTTGGGTTAAGTTGTAATATGACTGTGAACTGTTTGTAGTAGTTACATACTAGTGGGTATTTATGTACTAGCTAGGGTTTAGTTGTAATATGATTGTGTCCTATTTGTAGTATGTATGCAGTAGTTGTTTATGTAGTAGCTGTAAATGTTGGGTTGAGTTGTAATATGATTGTGATCTGTTTGTAGTATTTATGTACTGGTTGTTGAAACAATGATACAATCGACAATATGATTGGAAACTAGATTTATTGACCCAACATACACACTGATACATAGTGCACGAGTGCAAACCGATACATAGTTCTAGTACCAACTACTGATTCCGACTATTTGTTCCTTTATGCACCCACAAATGATCCACTAACTGGTCACGCAATTGGAAGTGTGCAGCTTGATCTTCAATATATTGAACCATATCAACATACTCGTCCATTGAGTTTACATCTTTATGGTGTTTTGCATTTGACCCCGTAAACATGTCAGGATAATTAGACTTTTGATTCTTATACCCACCTCTTTCAGACTCCACAATCATGTTATGTATTATTATACAAGCGTACATGATTTCTGAAAGCACTCTTGCATCATGAAAACGAGCAGGATTGCGTAAAATATGAAATCGGGCTTGTAGAACACCAAACGTACGTTCGATGTCCTTTCTGTAGCTAGCTACTTTCTCAGTGAAATAACGTTCTTTGTCATTTGATGGTACTCTGTATCCTTGAATCAAAGTTCTCCACTTTGGGTATATTCCGTCCACTAGATAGTATCCAGTTTTGTGTTCGATATTACCAACGTTATATGAAACATCTGTTGACAGTCCGTTAGCAAGCTCTGTGAAAAGATATGATTGTTTTAAAACATTTATATCATTCAATGAACCTGGGACTCCAAAAAAAGCATGCCAAACCCATAAATCGTCTGTTTCTACTGCTTCAAGGATCATTGATGGCACTTTCTTATGTCCGGTGAACATTCCTTTCCATCCCGTTGGGCAGTTTTTCCAAGGCCAGTGCATGCAATCTAAACTTCCAAGCATACCTGGAAATCCTCTAGCTTCTCCCCTGCGTAGTATCCTGCTTATATCGTTTGGTCCAGGTGTCCGTAGATACTCGTTCCCGAACTCTTGAACAACTGTTTTACAGAATTCTTTCAGACACTCTATTGCTGTTGATGCTGCAATTCTGAAATATTCATCCATTTGGTCGCCAGCTGTTCCATAGCTTAACATCCTCAATGCCGTTGAAATTTTGATGTGGGGCGAATGGCCAATTTCTTGTGCTCCGTTCAGTCTATAAGTGAAATATGGATTTGACTGATTAAGTTTAAGATAAATCTTAGAGAAGATTGTCGGACTCATACGATAACGACGGCGGAACAAAGTTATATCATAGGTTGGATTGTCGATGAAGTAATCTCTCATTAGTCTTTCATGTCCAATCCTGTAGTCTCTCTTATACCGCCGGTCACGCCGGCCAGGTATACTATCTCGATGGTTGCTAATTGAGCTTTCAGCGAAATTATTGGAATACCCAACCATTGTATGTTGCTCCAGCTGCTCCTCCGTCTCTTCCTCATCTTCTAGGTCGTAATCTTCAGTTTGATTCATGTGGTAGTAATAGTGACGTAGATTTGGATCCATTGCTTGCTTTTTTTATAAAATGAGTTTCGTTGTTCTGCCTAAGTGTAGACGTACGACAGATATATATAAGCAATGATGGTTAACATATTTTAAATATATTTTTTGGCAATAATGGTTCCGACATAAAGGTTGGGATAGTAATGATTCTGTCATTGACTAGTCAATTCAGAAAGTTCTTGTGCTGTGAACGGTTGGCACTAATGGTTGGCAATAATGGTTCCGACATAAAGGTTGGGATAGTAATGATTCTGTCATTGAGTAGTCAATTCAGAAAGTTGTTGTGTTGTGAACGGTTGGCACTAATGGTTGGCAGATTGAGTAGGCAATAATGGTTTGGATAATATGTCTGCGTTGAGTAGTCAAATTCCTTTATAATGGTTTGGATAATATCTCTGCGTTGAGTTGTCAATTCGGACATATGATGTGATATAAAGTGATATCCAAATATGTTTAAAATCTCCACTAAATCCAACCCGTGGAGTAGGATACGGGGATACAACAATTTATAAAGATACAACAATAAGCATAAAGATACAATAGTTTATAAAGGTACAACAACTGCCGACATAACATGCGAACTAGCTTCGTCAAAGTATGAAGTGAAAATTAGCAACTTCAGTAAACCCCATTTTACGTTTTAGTCTTATGGGAATCGCAGGATGTTCAATCGCAACTGGGCATTTTCACTTCGAACACGTCTATTCTCGCATTCGAGTTCGTTACAATATGCTATTCCCCGAGGACACAAAGGTTGGTCTATCCAGTCCGTGTATTTGCAACCATTTGGATAGGCTGGACATCGCTGCACGCGCCGACCTATATTGTTGCCCTCTGCTTGAACGACAACTTCAACAGCATACCCGCAATAGCAACGAACTGGATAAGAATCCACTACATGTTCATGCAGTGATACACGAAAGAACTCTTCTTCTTGCGTTGTTTGAGTGACCTCTTGTTGAGATGGAACTTGAACAGGGGGTACTGGGGTTTCATGTGGAGTTTGAACGTTCACTTGTTCGTACGGCGGTATAGTTTGCGGTTTCATTTGGTTTAGGAACTGAAGTTCGTCTTCAAGCTCCTGTAGCCTCATGTTTTCGTAAGCTTGTTCCTCGGAATCTGTAGATGTTGCCCACGAAGACATTTTCAGTGAGTGCGAATCAAAGGATGTGCTCTAAGAATGGGGAAGAAGTTGTTTGAGTTTTGCATGTTGTGAGTAAATTAACATATGTATATATAGTTGGAAGATGGGCAATGGTGTGAACGGTCAAAAGCTACACTGTAGGGAACACTAAATGGAATCTGGCAGATGACATGACTGCACTATGCGAAGTATGCAAGACTTGACCAGTCATTGCGCTATAGTTGGTTGACCCATTGCGTTCTTACGTAGAATATGGAGTTATCTGCAAACCTTGTTATGTTGGCGCGTTATGTAAGAATTTTGCATTTGTAAACGAGAAGACGATAATCTTGTTCACGATCAAATTGAAACAGTAATACATTCCAAACCACACTTACAGGAACCGGAACAACAGAACGTAGCAACATCAAATTCAAAGTAGAGTAATAAATCTTCGATTCAAGGAAAACTAAATCCTAACAATTTCTGAGATAGCCAGATCTAGTTGCATCCGCAACAATCTTATTCAACCGCCTTATTTCGGCTTGCGCTTCCAGTGCATATTGAAGTCCACGTTGGCACATTGGTTGGTCTATCCACTGCATAAAATTACAACAGTGAATATCATTGGGGTAATACCTATGGTCTTCGAAGGCAGGACATCCGAAGAATCGGCGTCCAGCATTTTTTTCAGTTTTGGCAACAACAACAACCGATTCATCTCCGCAACAACAAATAGGGTAAGCTCCACTAGGTAGCGTTGGACCGATCGGATGTAGGGGCTCGATTTCTTGTCCTTCGTATACGATCTGCTTACCAGGTCTTTGATTTGCTACAACTTCGCGCAATCGAGCGTTGAAAGATTTTGTTCTCGGCTTCACTGATTTAGAATGAACTTGTGCTCCTTCACCGAATTCCACCGTAGGCTTGTTGTGTTGTACACTATTCCTTGACCGTTCAAACTCTTCATAACAGTTATTCATTGTTTCATCGTCAATCTCCAAGTTGTCCATAGCTTCAATACAAAACAAATCGTTAATCAATTGAATTGGATGGGAAGTGTATGGAATTTTTGTTCTGTTAGAGATATTAACCTGGTGCATATTTATTGCTGCGTTTACACAAAAAGCAGGGCTAGATTTGTAAAAAGAAATGTTGAACTTCCCAACAGAAACAAAAAGTAGGTGATACCCGTGATAAATTTATGGTTTTGATATTTAATGCATCAACTTTTTCAGTAACATAATTACTGGTACTGTATCAATGTATAGTGTATCACTGTTTGCACTGTGTACTGTTTGCCCGTTTCCGAAAAATGTTTGACATAAAGTATGCGGACCCTTTTTTTAAACTCCTACACGTATTGAAAAGGTTAATGCACCCGAGGACGACCCCTATTTTTAACTTGTAATATCGAAAATGTGATAATAAGTTACAAATAATGATAAATTAAACGAACGGTAGATTAGACAAACACTAGGTTCCGTGTAATTGTAAGATGGTCCTGAGAGAAGGTCCGTGTAATTGTAAGAAGGTGGATACGATATTGGCATTTTTCTTATTTGAGATACAGTTTCCAGTCCGTATGGATCGGGTATTGCTTAAGCAATGTTAGCTATATATAGGAGGAGATTTAGTTACCACTGCATAAGGAAATTACTACCCGTTTTCAAAAGACACGGAATGTGAAAACAAATTGACAACGGGTAATTGCAACCGTTGGACTGTGCTCTGTATACTGTGCACTATTTACTGCACACTGTCCGCTGTATACTGTACACTGTGCACTGTTTCCTATAGCTACGTTGGAAAATGCGTTCATAACTTTAGAAAAAGAGTGACATGACCACACTCTGGTCTGAAAACTGTAGAAAAAGAGTGACCGGCCTACACACTAGGAAAATATATATCCTATATTAAAATATAACGGCAAACTGTTTCCCGTTATATTTTTTGTCGTGGCACCACAGTGGCTACTTAATCGGTCGCATTCCCTCCCTTTATATACCAACCTACCTCCTCCTTGTTCCACACAACCAGACCACCATCTCAAATTCTTTTTTGACAACCAGAAAAATGTCTTCGTCTGAACCGAAGCGTACCGGCAAAAAATCTGCAAGCAAGAAACCCATGGCCCAATCGCACTCGTCATCGTATGCCATGCAATGTCCGGTCCAAGACCAGCAATCGTTTCGCCCAACTCACGAATACAGATACTCACCGTATTCAAACGAAGATGCCTCTTCCGTTCATCAAAGATCTGGAAAAGAGATTGTACTCGAAGGGAAGGTATCCGAGCCACTATGGACGATTGGATACAACCCTATTTTCCATTGTGGACAAGTGTCGGTCGTTGTTGTTGACGAGACCGAAACAAATGCCGGTCGTCGATTTTTCGGTTGCCAAGCCTTCAACGACCACATGAATAATCCCGGTGACATTGATTGTTGTTGCTTTAAGGAGTGGATTGACCCTCCCATTTGCGAACGTGGACGTCAGTATGCACTCGTAGCGCAAGCAGAAATAAGACGCTTGAGCAAGACTAAGGCGGGTACGACAAGAGATGGTCCTTTCCCTAGACCATGGTAGGTGTACGTGTTTGAATTTGATGCTTGTGTGCTCATTTGTTGTAGTTTGTATGATTATGGTTTGGCATTTCCTTCTGTTGTACTAGTTGTCGTTGTTTCAGTTGTTATAATTGCTCAATAGTTGTTATAATTGCTCAATATTTGTACTAGTTGTTGAAGTTTGTATGAATATGGTTTGGCATTTCCTTCTGTTGTACTAGTTGTCGTGAATTGAAATGGTTAAAGCACTGGTGGACGACCCCTATTTTTAAACTCCTACATATACACAAAATTACCACCATGACAAAACAATTACGAATAATGCTTCCAAAGGCTGCTACAGTCAATGAAATGACTAGACACTGAGTCATACAACAATATTACATACTGCAATATCACTGTGAATTTAATACGAGTCACGTGTATGTAGAGTGTACCCTTTCACATGCATGTACGACATGATTGGACCAGTCACTGAGAAGAAAAAATTAAAGACGCGTCTCCATCATTCGTAACTGTGATTCCATTAAAAGTCTCCATCTTTCGCTCACTGCATTGAGTAGTCTCTTCCGAATTAAATGACAACATTTCATGTGATGGCACCATTTTTCGTGCTGTAGTGATGTGACCGGTCATTGTACAGAATCACCCATAATATCACGAGAACCCTATAACGGGTATTCTACTATGTTGAATTGTAACAGTTGGTCGTACATTGCCCTTACAAGTACTCCATATCTGATAATCCATCTCATACCTTCTACAGCTTCAAGCTGCGCCGTTGTAGACTAAAGTGAGAAAATTTATTTTCTTGTTGTCTTATAGGTAACGTTTATTATCAACAAAATTCGTACTTCTACTAACTCTACTTATTCTACTGATGCACAGGTTACATGGACGACTCAGAAATAAGTGATGAAGAAATGGGAAGGATTTTTGATGAGTACGAACGAAACTTAATGAACGATAACGAAATTGGATTAGTTCATGATACACAAGTTGAAGAGGTGCCTGCCGCTATTCAGCATCGAGCGGTTACAGCTCCGCGTCCTTCTCCAGCAAATCAACGACCTAGTAATAGAGCTCGAACATTGAATTCTCCAACTTCAGAATTTTCTTCTAAGGATTTGCTGGCCCTCGTTAAATCCTATATTGAGGTTGAAAAGAGGGATGAGTTGCTAATGCAAAGTGGAGGGGGTTTAACATATGAAGAAAGTTGGGCAATGATCACGAGGCTATACAACAACCATCGTTCCCGGCCCACTACACGAACATCGGTTGAAATCCAAATGGCTAATCATCATTTTGCAGACGCTTGTGATCGGTACACAAAGATTATCGAAACTGTTGAAGACGAGAACATATTTAAAACAAATCAAGCAACATATGATTCTCGTTACCTTTTCGAGTATGGTGAGGAGTTCATTGGTTACAAAGCGTATAAACTCCGCTACAGTTGGTTGACCCGCTATGGAACTGAGTAGACTTATGGTATTGTGATTTTATTGTTGTTTTACTGTCTATTTAATTTGATGTTTGTGCGTAGACTATGGAGTTATCTGCAAACCTTGTTATGTTGGCGTGCTATTTAAGAATTTTGCATTTATACACGAGAATAGGGAAACCTTGTTCAACATCAAATTCAAACGCTATTACATTCCAAAAAACACTTACAGGAACTAGAACAACATAACATACCGGCTATACACAAAAACATTCTCTACACAGAAATACAGTCTCTCCACATAACCAAATGCAGTCTCTACACAGAAACATAATCATAACGTACACAAAATACATCGAAAGTACATAATAGTGGTAGTCAACAAATACAGAATGCATACTCAAACAACAGGAACATACAACTATCAACTAGGAAAACGTAATACAACAAAAGTACATAACAGTGGTAATACAACCAAAATACATAACAGTGGTAGTCAACAAATGCAGAACGTCTACTCCAACAGTAGGACCATACAACTGACAACTGCGAAAGTACATAAAAGTGGTAGTAACTCAGTCGTCCGAGTCATCTGAATGTGTACGTGGACGTGTGCGGCGCCGATGACGTCTCTCATCATCACCAACATCTGGAGGCTGACTGGACCCAGCACTAGACCTATGGTGGTAATACATCTGCAAGTCCTGAAGTCTCTTGCGCTCTGCCTCAAGCTGGGCCTCTAAATGCGCCTGCTGCTGTCGTTCCTCCTCTGCAACACGACGTAGCTCACCATCATAGTAATCTAGGCTACGCCTATGCTCTATATAGCCCGTATGCCTAATCCCCATCTGCATATCATACAAATCATGATATGATATCTGTGTAGGATCCGGGTAATCGTGATGGGCCGGAGGATGAAACACGTCAACGTAACGATCCGGTCCAATGGTGGGCACTGCCATGGTCCATCCAAAATGACTGGCGGCCGCCACATGATCAGCTGCACGAAAACTCTGGCTGGGCTGGGTAATATCCTCGACAACAGGTGGACGTATGCCGTGTCGTATAGCAGATGGCCCTACTAAATCAATCGATGCTGCATGCGTAATCGTGTCTGAGGACCCGGTGAAAAATCTACGCCAGAAGGTAAGGTAACACTCCCCGATAATAACAAAGCTCTCAGCCGTCCACCAGCCTGCTGCCCTGGCTATATCTAGCTGCTCCCTCGGGTAAATCATAAACCGATAAGTATGTGGGTGTGGATCATCCGGAATAGCATCGAAGTCATACAACTATCTCCAGCACCTCTCACCAAGATACCAATAAGCACCTAGCGCCACGGGAGAAGATATAAGTGGAAATCTCCGTCCGACAAGCATCCTTGCAATCTGTATGATCTCAAGATCGATGGATGTACTCTGCTCAAATGGATGCCATAGAATCTGATCCCTATACATCCTCAACTCGATCTGGTTATGGGCAACGGGATACATATGGCGTGACTCATTATCTCTGGACCCCCGGTTGTCCGCAGTCCAAAAGCATATACGGGGGAAAAAGGTCGATGGGTCTGCAGTACGGGTGATAAAATGAAAATTCCTAGAGTACTCAAAGTACCAATACTGTAACAACTCCCAGAATCCAAATAAAGAAACCCGAGAATCAGTGATGGTGCGCTGCATGTCGAGACATCTGTATAGGTATGCAAGGATAGGTGTGCCCCAATCATATAAAATCGCCCCATCGGCATTTATCTCAGCCGCGACCGCAAAAACCCCCACAGGAACGCTACTGCTCGAAGAACTAAAGAAAAGGTTACCCATAAGGTATAACATAAATAATCGAGCAAGCTCCAAGTCGTCATCAACAGAGTAGTGATCGAGTATCCTGTCCATAGCCGCACGGATCACGCTCAATCTAATAGCGCCTTCTGCCTGATACGACGTAGCAGAAACATCCAAATGAGGCAGTAGATCATGAACAAGTGCACGATCACGCCATCGACCATCGTCATAAGGCAGTGGGGATAAGCACCTACTCCAATGCTAATACCAGTAAGCATGGAGAAATCAAGCGGTGTAAGTCCTAACTCACCACAAGGAAAGTGAAATGTGTGGGTGGTTTGTACCACCGTAGAGCAATGGCCGCACGCAATTGGACATCGGCATTTATAACATGATTTATTCCTAAAATAGCAAAGAGCACAATAAGATAAAATATGACTACTAAATTATCCACTTATTTCATTAAAAGGTCTATAATATTACCTAGAAAAAATTGAAATCCAAGAGCATGTAACAGTCCTGCGACCCCCTCCTTACTCGCCAAGTGTGCATGATAATATCTAAGTGTGGTCGCTAACGAACCACGTGGACGTATATTCCGCGACTGTTAACTGTTCAACAAAATGTTATACTATCTACCCAATATCTAACACTCAAAGAATACTATTTAAATATTACTAAAAATACTTACATCCAAACTCGACTGCGTGCTAACGTGTACTTCGTCATCTGGAAGAATGCGAAAGTTGGATAGCATAGGAAGCTTCGCCGCGCTGAGGTTCATATCCACATAGCCATCGAGATCGACCTGTCTAGCGGAAACCGATCCAACACCCCTACGCGCTCTGCCTGTTCGTCCGCCTCTACGCCCGCCACGTCCCCGATGGGCGCCTTCCTCGTGCGCCCCTATTTCTTCGTTATCCATGTTCTCGACGGCTACAAGCAAGTCTTCTATTCCGAGCACTGGTTGTTCGCCACTACCCCCTGCACCACTCCCGCCTGCGCCACTTCCCCCGGTGCCACGATCGTCGCCGTGCATGAATTTTTTGGCGAATTTTTTTAGTAATCTAGCCATATTTTCGAACAAATATTTCAAATACAGTATTTAATTTGGTTAGAAGCTGACGGATTGGTGAATTGAAGGTAAAATTTAGGTGAAAAATGGGGGTTGGAAGATGGTTTTCGGGTTAGGAAAATGGAGGAAGGGGATAATGAAGCAGGAGGCGGCTGAGGGAGGGTTTTGAGAGGGTTTGCTTATAACGGCAAAGAGTTTGCCGTTATAACGTTACAACGGCAAAGAGTTTGCCGTTGTAACCCCCTTCCCCAAACCAGTCTGTGGCTGGTTTGCCCTTTCTGGGTACTCGGCTCGTTCGACCAGTTGCAGAACATGAGACAGAATAACTGAACAGAACGGATGGTTGGTTTTGGTCTAAAGTGAAATAAAAATGTCGGTTTGATCTTCCCAATGATTCGACCTATGGTGGTATGTAGAAAAATTTATCGTAACATCCAGCAGCATGTGCCAGAGAAGCGGAGAGTTCTCTAGCTGTCAGGCTGTTGACTTTCATAGTTCTTTCAGAGGAGGCGGTGCGGTTAGGGTCATACGTTTTCTCTTTCTTCCTGCTATTTCAAAACGTTGATGATTAAGGTTTTGAGTCAACTTAGGGAAAAAGGAATGGTCGTATGAAAGTGAAAATTGTAGGTATCAGGCACTTGCGGTGTAATGCTTGGTTGGTTCAAAACATTGTGTCTACTTCCTCCAATCATGTATAAATGTATGTACATATTACATCAACCTGCAAGTGAGAAAGTTTCAGATAACATTTTAGCACATGCCACATATACAAACAACACACAAAATATGACAAGTACTTTTTTATCGACTTCGGTCGAAAGGTAGATGATAACATGAGTTCTCACAAACCCTAGGCATTCAAAACAGCATTGTCAGATCACTCTGAAGAAAGATTAACAAAAAGTTCATGACAGAGTTCAACCAAAGGTTAACAAAAAGTCGTTTCTAAAATATCTTCCTAGTCAAAATAACAGCATAAATCTATGAGGAAGAAATAATCACTTTATATAATTGGCAATATATTAATTTGACTAACTAAAAATTTAAAACATCATGCATGAAAGTATGCTAAATGTAGTAGAAGACACGGGAATTATGTTTGTATTAATAAAATATGTATAATTTTTTTATTGATGTACTGATAAATCAGGACGTATTTACAAAAATATATAAGGATGCAATGCAGGTGAATTTGAAGTAATTCAGGTGCCTACCAACAAAAGTGCATGAAAGCAGGGCATCAAAAGGGAACAGAGACCATTTATGAAATTGCTTAATTTTACAAACGCATGTAAAAGGAATAGTAAGAGTCATTGATAAATTCAAGGTCGCATCGAACTTGCAATATATTACATAATATTAATAAGAAGGCCAATATAGTTAAAATCAGAAGAGGCATTGAAATATTGGAAGTAGTACTCTGTTATATATATTTAATAAAACAAATGCACACGCAAATGAAGCACTGGAAACATTTGAAGATGCAGCGTTCAGGAGCAGAGTAGCAGCAAAAACAAATATCAAAGAAAATAAAATAAAGCTATTGGAAAACAATGGCTGCGTCGCGGACTAGGTCGCTTTCTTGAAGACGATTTGGCGATCTGCTCGGAGGTGCAAACCAGTTCGTTCCTTCGTCGCTGCCTCTAGGATAAAACGGCCTCTAAAACAATAACTGATTTGCTTGCACAACAAATCAGTGCAGATTTGCACTTTCTGAATTAAAATACTGCTCGAGAATTTCTGAGAAATTTTTTAATGGCGGCTGAGAGAAATTGTGATTCAGTAGAAATTCTCGTCTGAAGCAATAAGTAATATATAGGACGAGAAATAGGGTTAGGGTTGCTGATTAGTGGGCCGCTAAAATTGAGGGATAAGAGTTTTTACCGTTCTAGAAATCATTTTCATAAAAAAATGGTTCGAAAAAGGCTAAGTTTTATGGTCCAAAAAATATAAGTGTCTACACCACAAAGCCCGAGCCCGAACCGAACCGAACCGAACGGACCGGGTCGAGTCGGTCGGTCGCGCGCGCGTGTGTGGTGGTTATGATGCATGCTCTCCCTCCTCACAACAAAGCATGTATTGGGAGCCCAATGCCCCAACATGATTTCTTAGAAATAAGTACAAATGCTTGCCTCTTCTATATAATCCCATGATGTGTGACTATTCTCCCATAGGAGCCATTCATACACTTATTCCATTATTTTTAATAATTCACCAATGTTATAAAACATTTCCAACAATCCCTCACTTGAATTTTTTTAAAATATTTTCGAGCAGTTTCTTAATAACATAAGATTGTGCATAAACAAAGGTGTCTTTCGACTTGAACCTTTGCATAGTGAATAAGATTCAGTTTTTACTAGAGTGACACGTAGTCTTGAACTCTATTCCTGACATCAAACCACACACAACCTTTTCTATAGTGCAATCAAATAAGCCCGTGCATTTATGGCCATGCACGTCTATCCTAGTTTAGTGAATGCTCTAGAAGTTTTGCCCGCAACTCCATAGGAAACAGCCACATTTCCACATTCACAAAGGTGAGTCTATCAAGAGCATTCCTGAAGGTAGGTACTCCACTCCACATAGAGTATAGATCACATTAAGAGTTTCTATTAACTCATCCTCTAATCACTTTAGGAATACATGCTTCTTGTTTTATTAAATAGCATGTTCAACTCATATCACTACACAACTTGTTATTACCCATTGAACCTAGTTCTTGGGATCTCCAGTCATTTAGGTCGGGTTACCATTGTGCGTGACTCAACAATCTAAGGGCAATAGTCCCATTCTTTTAGAAGAGTTATGGACTTTCTCTCTGGACAGTCCTTTCGTCAAAGGATCTGCCAAATTTTCCTCATTACGTACGTAATCCACTCTAACGGTACCTGTGGAAAGTAGTTCTCTAACCGTACTGTGCTTACGACGTAGTTGTCGTCTCTTACCATTATAATAACGGTTCTAAACTTTTGCAATAGTCGCGTGTACCAACACAGCCGGTATCAGTTTTTCCCATAAGGGAATCTCAGCTAGCAGATTTCTCAAATACTCTGCCTCTTCACTAGCTGTAGCTAGTGCTATCATCTCAGACTCCATAGTAGACTGAGCCAAAATAGTCTATTTCTCGGATTTCCAAGAAACAGCTCCTCCAGCGATGCTAAATATATAGCCACTGGTCGCTTTAGAGTCATCAGATAGGGTATTCCAGTCTGCATCGGAATATCCTTCAAGTACAGCTGGAAACCTTTCATGATGTAATCCAAGGTTCATGGTTCGTTTAAGGTATCTCATTACCCTTTCAATAGCTTGCCAGTGCTCTATACTAGGTCTACTGATAAACCTGCACAATAATCCCACAACATAGGCAATGTCGGGTCTAGTACAATCAGTGGCATACCGAAGGCTGCCAATGATGCTCGCATAATCAGACTGTCTTACACCTTCACCAGTGTTCTTAAATAACTTTACACTGTGATCATATGATGTACTTGCAGGTTTACGGTCAAAGTAATTATATTTCTTTAGTATCTTCTCAATGTAATGAGATTGATCCAAAGAAATTCCCTTTTCTGACCTAGTAATCTTAATACCAAGGATTACACTCGCCTCACCTAGATCTTTCATATCAAAATTGACACTTAATAAGGATATGACTGAGTTTATGGCATGAATATTTGACTCCAAAAATGAGTAGGTCATCTACATAAAGGCATATAATAGTGCAAATGTCATTCTCAGATTTGTAATAAATGCATTTGTCACTTTCATTAACTTTAAAACCATTTGAAATGATTAAGTTATCAAATTTTTCATGTCATTGTTTAGGTGCTTGTCTTAAACCATATAATGATTTATCTAATTTACATACTTTATGTTCTTGACCATGTACTACAAATCCTTCAGGCTGATCCTTATAAATTTCTTCGTCTAATTCACTGTTCAAAAAAGCAGTTTTAACATCCATTTGGTGTATAAGTAAATTATGAATGGAAGCAAGTGAGATTAAAACCCAAATGGATGTTTCTCTAGTTACAGGTGAAAAAGTGTCAAAGAAATCTCCTTTAGCTACTAGTCGTGCTTTATATTTATCTATAGTGGTTTTAATTTCTTTTTAAGTACCCATTTAAAGCCTATAGATTTACAACCGGGGGGTAAATCTACCAAGTGCCAAGTCTTGTTGGATTCTAAAGAATCCATCTCATCATTTATAGCCTCTTGCCAAAAATCGGCATCTAAAGAACATAAGGCCTCTTGGAGGTTTATGGGATCCTCCTCAATAGTAAAAGCACAAAAATCTGAATCGAATTCTTTTATGGTTCTTGCTCTTTTACTTCTTCTAAGTTCAGCTCCAAAATTTTCATTAAGTTCTGTTCTAATTGGTATATTTGAAGTGCCCCCACTATTCCTTAATTTAAAAGGAAATTTAGTTTCATAAAAATCAGCATCATTTGATTCAATTATATTATGTGCATTAAGGTCATAAAATCTATATGCTTTGCTATTAATAGCATAGCCTATAAATGCACATTCATATGCTCTACTTGCCAATTTTATTCTCTTAGGGTCTGGAATGCGAACATAAGCTAAACAACCCCAAGTTCTAAAGTATGAGACATTGGGTTTATGATTCTTTAAAATTTCATAAGGAGAAATTTTATTCTTAGATTTGGAGATTCTATTCAGAACATAGCATACAGTCAATAAAATACCCCCCCCCCACCAATGTTTTGCTGCACCATAATTTAATAATATGGCAACTACTAGTTCGGTAAAGGTCCTATTTTTCCTTTTTGCTTTACCGTTCATTTCAGGAGAATATGGTGCAGTTCTCTCATGTACTATACCATGTTGTTTATAGAAATCCAGAATTGAATTAGATTCGTATTCCGTTCCTCTATCACTACGAAGTCTCTTAATTTTTCTATTTTCTTGATTCTCAATCTCAGTTTTGAATGTTTTAAACATATCAAAAGCATCACTTTTATTTTTCATAAGGTATACATATGTGAAATCAGAGCAGTCATCAATAAAAGTGATAAAATAACGATGTCCCTGTCTAGTCAAAGTGCCATCTAGTTCACATATGTCAGAATGAATCAAGTCTAAGGGTTCAGAAACTCTATCAACAGATTTGTGAGGTTTCTTTGTGATTTTAGCTTGTGTACAGAATTCACATTTATCAAGTTCAGATTCTGTCATTTTAGGTATCATATCTAGGGTGCTCATGTTACGGATTATTTGATTATTAACATGACATAATCTAGAATGCCAGATATTAAAATCACACAACATGTAAGCAGAAGTAGTCACTTTATTAGATTCAACATTCAGTTTAAACATACCCTCACAAGCATAACCCTTTCCCACAAAAGTTCCCTTATAAGTTAGGGTGTACAAATCAACCCCAATTATTTGAGTGAAACCAGCCTTATTAAGGAGGAAGCCAAAGACCAGATTCTTCCTTATTTCTAGAGTGTGCATAACATCTTTCAGAATTACAGTTTTTCCAGAGGTGAACTTGAGTTCCACATTGCCAATCCCCGCAACTCTAGTGGTGTGAGAATCTCCCAATAGCACTTTCTGATTTTCAGCAGCCGTGTATGTCGAGAACATGCCACGATCATAGCAGACATGGTGAGAAGCACCAGTGTTTACCCACCAACCCTCTGATCCACCAACAAGGTGAATCTTAGTAATCATAGCTGTAAGAGGCTCCTCAATCAGGTTAGCCTGCGGTGCAGAGCTTGGCCTGTTCCGACACTTACGTGCCATATGACCTGGTTTTCCACAGTTGTAACATAGAAACAACTGTCCAGAGTAGGGCTGTTAATTTCCTACATGACCCGACCCGAAACCTGCATGGAAATTAGCAGGTTAACCCGACCCGAAACCCGCACGGAAATTAGCAGGTTAACCCGACCCATTTAGTTAGCGGGTCATTTTCGGGTCAACCCGAATTTGACCCGTTTATAAAGGGGTGGATTTAGGGTTGACCCGCTAACCCGATTTTGACCCGCCAAACCCGATTATATGTTATGTCTCTTCCATATTGTTAGACTTTTATGTATACTGTTAGTGTTAATCTTTTATGTATGCAGTAATCAGTATGCTCGTATATGTAAGTTGTTATATTTTACTAATTTATTCTTGTATGTTGTTAGTTATATTTTACTTATAACAACTGTATCTCTTCCATACTGGTAGTCTTTAATTTATGCACTATGGGAATATATACTTATGTATAGAAAATAATTTTTTTGATATGGTGATTTCATGCTTTATATGTGTTGTCTATTGACGACTTTGCAACTTGTTGCATGTTGGTGATTATATAACAGTGTGCATGTTGGTGATTTGACTCTTTTGTTACTTATATTAGTAGGCAATATCTATCAATGGGTCAAATGGATAAACTCGACCCAACACGACCCGACCCATTTAGTTAAACGGGTTACGCGGGTCGGGTCAGGTCAACCCGTTTATAAACGGGTCGGGTTAGGGTTGGGAAAATATGACCCGTTTAATAAACGGGTTGACCCGACCTGTTTATAAATCAACCCGAACCCGACTTGACCCGACCCGAACCCGACCCGACACGACCCATTGACAACCCTAGTCCAGAGTCATTCTTTTGGGCTGGTTTCTGCTGTCCTTTAGGGTTTCCTTGCGAATTCCCATTCTGTTTGTTGCGCCTGTTCTGATTCTTAAAAGATTTCTGATTTGGTTTCAGAACAGCGGGAGTGGTCTTCTTAGTACTGTTGTTATTCACAATCAGCACCTCTTCTTTCTGGTCCTGCTTGCATGCCTCCTCCTCAATACGGAGGCGTGTAATCAAGCTCTCTAAGGAAAATTCCTTAGTCTTATGTCGCAAGACATTCTTAAAATCTTTCCAGCTTGGGGGTAATTTGTCAATGATAACAGCAATTTGAAATTGTTCGTCCAGGAACATACCTTCGGAGATGATCTCATGAGCTATTTTCTGCAGCTCATGAGACTGCATCTCTACCGATCTATCATCAGTCATCTGGTACTTTAGGTAGCGGCTCACAGCATATTTCTTTGCCCCTGCCTCCTCTGTATCATACTTTTTCTTCAGTGCTTCCCAGATCTCCTTTGTTGTCTTTTCATCTGAGTTATAGTAATCATACAGATCATCGCTTAGTCCGTTCAGAATAAAGTTCTTGCATAAGTAATCCGGCTCAGTCCAGGTCTGCAATTGCTTTGATTGTTCAGTCCATGATGCCATTTTCGCTGTATCAGCCTCGTCAGGTTTATCTGGAAGCTGCGGTTTGTCAGTACTTAGCGCAGCCACAACCTTTCTGATGGTGAGGAAGAACTCCATCTTCTTACGCCATCGTTTGAAATGCAAGCCTTCAAATCTGAATGGAGCAACAGTCACGAGAGGGTTCTGAAAAGCAGAGGGTGGAGCAGAATCGTCTAGGGTTGAGTTGGAAGCCATTATTTCGAATCGTCTTCAAATTGTTGGGAAACAATGGCTGAGTCGCGGACTATGTCGCTTTCTTGAAGACGATTCGGCGATCTGGTCGGAGGTGCAAACCAGTTCGTTCCTTCGCCGCCGCCTCTAGGATAAAACAGCCTCTAAAACAATAACTGATTTGCTTGCACAACAAATCAGTGCAGATTTGCACTTTCTGAAATAAAATACTGCTCGAGAATTTCTGAGAAATTTTTTAATGGAGGCTGAGAGAAAAAGAGAAATTGTGATTTGGTAGATATTCTCGTCTGAAGCTAAAGGTAATATATAGGACGAGAATTAGGGTTAGGGTTGCTGATTAGTGGGCCGCTAAAATTGAGGGATAAGAGTTTTTACCGTTGCAGAAATCTTTTTCATAAAAAAAGGTTCGAAAAAGGCTAAGTTTTATGGTCCAAAAAATATAAGTGTCTACACCACAAAGCCCGAGCCCGAGCCCGAACCGAGGCGGACCGGGCTGGGTCGAGTCGGTCGGTCGCGCGTGTGTGGTGGTCATGATGCATGGTCTCCCTCCTCACAACAAAGCATGTATTGAGAGCCCTAGGCCCCAACATGATTTCTTAGAAACAAGTATAAATGCTTGCCTCTTCTATATAATCCCATGATGTGGGACTATTCTCCCATAGGAGTCATTCATACACTTATTCCATTATTTTTAATAATTCACTAATGTTATAAAACATTTCCAGCAAAAGCCATAATAGTTTATCTAACTTTGCATATAACAAAAAACGCACACAGTAAAAAGCAAACCCTCACACCAAAATGAAAACTTCATAAAGCAAAACCAGGAACAATGCTATAAACAATAGCATTGTGAAATAAATAGATATGCCGACATACTTGTTACCATTGAAAACACATACTTGCAACACACACATATATAAGTTGGTATATAAGCAAATATTTAAAGCCATGACCCATATAGACTCATTCGCCCAAGCCATCTTGCATGCTAAACACCACTTAAAACAACAGTCAAAGCTTAAAACTTCCTTATATACATATGAATCCATATATCTCAGTTGAGCGCATAAAAGATCAATGTATACACGGAAACGGTGTGCGTGATCTATAGTCGTCGAGGCAGTATGCCCCCACAAGTGTTTATAGAAGGAACATCATAGTTATATGTCACCCGTGCTTATAAAAAGTCAACATGATCACACGATGTCCGTGGACCAGAATAGCGTTCAAGCAGAAATCCAATATGCAACAGAGTATCACAGTCTTAGTTATATGTCACCACAAACAAATGAGGGGTTTCTAAGACTATTTGTCTGTAGAATATCTGTTTATAGGACGGCATAGATGTTATCGGACGTAGCCAACTGTAGTTATATTATCAAAGGCTTGTCATTAAACCTAAAAAGAACTACAGTTTGAATACGCATTTTAGGAAAACCTATTTTGAACTTTTTGATTATAATTTAAAACAAAAATTCCTGTCACATATTCGTACTAATTTTGCATGATAATTTTTGTATCGATGCCAATAAAAATATCTTAGAAAACCTCAATCTTGGCATTGGAAGCAGCGAGAAGGATCTCCTCTTTGTGTTCTCCATTCAAATCGACAAATATAGGCAGGGGAAGTCAATCAGCTTTGTATTTGATCGAAATTTCAGCGGTTAAGTGCATCCATCTTTCTTCAAAAGAAAACTCGCCTCCATGCTAACCAAATCAAACTCGCCTCCATGCTAACCAAATCTTTACACCCAAAGTCAAACAAGTTACCAAAATATATATAAACTAAATAGCTGATGAGCTTGTGTAAAGCACACAATAAATTATTATGTTTAGCATTTTATATTAGATGTTTAACCAATTTTAATTGGGTTTAGGGAATTAGAAATCATGTAATACACACCCACAAAAATGTCATAAGATTTTTATAACTCACAGCAGTTTTTATAAACCCAGCACTTTTGTAAACCAACAAAAGTCAGACAATCATACAAACTAATATTATTTTTGCAAACTGAAGAGCCACAAATGCCACTTAATACAAAGAAATTCATGTAAAACAGTTCATTATTGGTACGCTGACAAAAACAAGAGATTGCCAATTCGAAATCTTGTATAAACGAGCTTAAGTTTCGAAAAATATATGTGAACCCTAGTTTGCAAAGTAGAAATCGCTCTTCAGCTGCTTTTAAGTATCATGCTTCAGCTAGCTGGGCGAATCACGAAGTTGAAATCGAGCTTAATTCGTGAATCACACTTTAGCTTCCTTGAATAATCGCAAGACCGATCGAGGTCTTTGCGGAATCATGCTTTAGAAACTCTCAAAATCGATCCTTGAGAAAGAGAAGGCAACGGAGCCTTGAGCCAGAAATGGTTGTGAATCACGCTTTTCCTTTCATATTAAAGATGATTAGCTATTGAAGAGAGTGAGGAGGAAAATCAAGAGTGAAGAAGTCGATTATGAATTTTGCAAGTGAACACGAAAGATGAAATGTGGCGGCATAGAAAAAAGTGACGAGGGAAACATAATTTGACTGCCAAATTAATTTTCCCTGCATCTACAATTGCTATAGGACAAGCTATCTTCTAACCTAAACAACCACAAACAACTTAACTATAGCAAGTATAGTTTCTATGCAATCCCCATTTGCAATTAATGTTACATTATCTTGTAGGGAATACATGGTTTTGTGAATATCAAACACCAACATTACCTAGGGCTGTTATGGTAATGGTAACCGTTACCGATACGAAAAACCGTTACCATACCGATACTATTGGTAAGCCAAAATTGAATACCGATAATTTACCGTTACCGCTGGTAAAATGTTCATTGGAATACCGATAAACTGGTAAACCGTTGACTGGTAATGGTAAATTTACCGATACATAAAGCTATTAAATAATTAACACATTAAAATTTTGATAATGATAGAAGGTAAATATTTTTTTTTACTAATTCTAACCCCAGTAATACTTATATAAATATTTAAACTTACTTTAATTGGCATAGAAAATTTACTTAGCTTATCAGAAGATATTTACAACAATATGAAATAATCATTTTGTATCTCAATCTTTGAAGTTAATAAAGCCAAAAAGAATTACCGTCCTAAATAAATCTATAAGTATCTGCATAAAATATGATAAACTTTCAAAAAAAATAAAGGTTGGAATTCATTAAAATAGTGAATAAAAACAAAATTAATGTAACTGGTAAATTTACCGTTACCACTAGTATTGACATTTCTTTACCGCTATTTTACCGTTAGTGTTAATAAATAAACAATCAATGAAGCAAGCAAAAATAGAATCACACACAAGATTTAACGTGGAAAAACCCTTTTCGGGAAAAAACACGGGAGAAAGGAAAACTTTATTAATTAATTGATGGAGTTTTACAAGCTGCTTACATACAAACCATAGAAATCCAAATTTATATTCTACTTTCATGCTGTCAAATAAGGAGAGAAAGAGAAAATTAAGGATCTCCTTTATCCTTTAAATGAGGTTACTGAAAATATCTCAATCATGAGAGTAAATTAAGGATGTCCTTTATCCTTTAAATGAGATTGCTGAAAATATCTCAATCATGAGAGTAAATTAAGGATCTAGATAAGATTTTTTAGGTGACATCAGCTGGACCAATTCTAATGAGAATTTCGGATCATAAATTAACAATCTCCACCTTGAGACGAATTCTCATTTTGAAGTAAAAATGAACTACAAAAAAAAAAAAAAAAAAAAACGAACTCCTTCAACAAATAAATATTTGCCTTGCTCCAATAGTCCCTAAAGACTATACTGTAACACCAACCAAGCTTGAGCAAAGATCAAACTTAGTAATTGGAACTGGCTTTGTCATCATGTCAGCGGGATTGTCATGATTACTTATCTTGCAAATTTTAACACCACCTTTAGCAATAACATCTCGAATGTAGTGATACATAACATCTATATGTTTAGCTCTCTCATGAAACATTTGATCCTTTGTAAGGCATATAACGCTCTAGCTATCAGAAAATATAGTAATGCAAGATATATCACCACAAAGCTCAAAATATAAACCTTTCAGCCAAGTAGCTTCTTTACATGCTTCAGAAATAGCCATATACTCGACCTCAGTAGTAGATAATGCTACGGTAGTTTGCAAGGTTGCTTTCCAACTCACAGCACAACCACCAATGGGGAAAACATAACCTGTTAATGATCTCCTTTTATCCAAATCACTAGCAAAGTCAGAATCCACATAACCAACAAGTTCATCTTTAGATTTACCAAACTGCAAACAAGCATTTGCAGTGCCATGAAGATATCTGAAAATCCATTGAACTGCTTTCCAATGCTCTCTTCCAGGATTGACCATGAATCTACTAACAACACTCAAAGCATGTGATAAATCAGGACGCGAACAAACCATGACATACATAAGTGAACAAACTGCACTATAATAGGGAACTCTAGACATGTACTCAATATCCTTATCTGATTGTGGACACATGGCTGATGACAATTTGAAATGTGTAGCAAGAGGAGTACTTACAGGCTTGACATCAAGCATATTAAAACGACGAAGCACTTTTCTAACATACCCACTTTGACTTAGGTATAATTTTCCAGAAGTTCTATCTCTTGTTATCTCCATGCCAAGAATCTTCTTAGCATCCCCCAAATCTTTCATTTCAAACTCTTTACTCAACCTCCTTTTCAAAATTTCAATTTCTGCCTTGTCTTTTGAAGCAATCAACATATCATCGACATAAAGTAGCAAATAAATAGCTGAATGTCTAGTAATTTTCAAATAGACACAACTATCATAATTGGACCTTTTAAAACCTTGAGATAGCATAAAGGTGTCAAATCTTTTATACCACTACCTAGGTGACTGTTTCAATCCGTAAAGAGATTTCTTTAATTTACAGACGAGATTTTCTTTTCCAAGCATGATAAAACCCTCAGGTTGATGCATATAAATATCCTCTTCTAATTCTCCATGTAAAAATGCAGTTTTTACATCTAACTGTTGAAGCTCATAATCATGCATAGCAACAATACTGAGTAAAATGCGAATTGAGCTATGTTTCACAACAGGGGAAAAAACTTCATTATAGTCAATACCTGGAATCTGACTGTAACCTTTTGCAACTAGTCTTGCTTTGTACCTTTTCTCATCGTTTGGAGAAACACATTATTTTCTCTTGACAATCCATTTGCAATGAATATGTTTCTTCTCTTTATGCAACTTGATTAAGTCCCACGTGTCATTTCTTTCAAGTGACTTCATCTCATCATGCATAGCAGCCATCCACTTATCAGAATCACTAGCGATAACAGCCTCAGAATATGAAGAAGGTTCGGCAATACCTTCTATTTCTTCTGCTACGGCACACGCATAAGCAACAACATTTGCTTCCTCAATAAACCTTCTTACTGGTTTTGGGTTCCTTCTAGGTCTGCTTGTTGCAATAGATTGCTGCGGTGGTTGCATAACTGCTGGAGGATCCTCAATAATGGGTGTTTCATCCTGTCTCTCAATTTCTGCGTTTGATGTAGCATCTGAATCAATAATATGCTCCACCTGGACATTTGATTTCTGCTTACTCTCAACAAGATCGTTAGTAGATGGAATAACATGTAACATAGCAGATTCATTAAACACAACATTTCTGCTAATTACAACCTTACTTGTTTCAAGATTCCATAATTTATAGTCTTTAACACCAGACTTATAACCAAGAAAAATGCATTTAACAGCTCTAGCTTTCCATTATCAACATGAGCATAAGCAACGCATCCAAAAACTTTGAATTCAGAATAATTTGCTGGAGAACTAGACCATACCTCAATCGGAGTTTTCTTACCAATAGCAATAGAGGGAGAGCGGTTAATGAGATAACAGGCTGTTGAAGCAGCTTCAACCCAAAAACGCTATCCAATCCTGCGTTTGACAACATGCAGCGAGCCTTAGAAATGATAGTCCTGTTCATACGCTCGGCAACTCCGTTTTGCTGAGGAGTGTGAGGTATGGTGTAGTGCCTAACAATGCCTTCAGCCTTGCAAAATGAATTAATTCATCTGAACAAAACTCCATCCCATTATCAGTCCGAAGATTTTTTACCTTCCTTTCAGTTTGTCTTTCAACCATAGTCTTCCACTCTTTGAAAACTGAAAAAGCTTCAGATTTATGTTTCAAAAAATAAGGCCAAACTCTTCTGGAATAATCATCAATAATTGTCATCATGTAACAAGCACCGGCCATGGATGCTTTCCTAGACGGTCCCCATAAATCTGAATGCACATAATCTAGAATGCCTTCTGTTTTATGAACTGAAGTTTGAACTTCACTCTTTTATACTTGCCAAAAATGCAATGCTCACAGAACTTCAGCTTGCCTGCGTTGTACCCATCAAGAATTCCTCTCTTGTTCAATTCTGACAGACCTAATTCACTCATATGTCCAAGACGCATATGCCAAAGATTAGCAGTATCACAATCAGAAATATTATTTGAGATAACAGGGGTAGCATTACCTGAAACAGTAGTACCTTGAAGATAATAAAGGCCATTTGTTTGCCTAAGATTTCCCTTCATTACAATAAGAGAACCATTTGTGACTTTTAGGATACCACCTCCACTTGAATATTTGTATCATTTGTCATCAAGAGCACTTAAAGAAATCAGATTTCTCTTCATGTTGGGAATGAACCGAACATCTGTTAAAGTTCTGATTGCGCCATCAAACATCTTGATCTGAATAGAACCCATTCTTGCTACTTTACATGCCGAATCATCACCTATCAAAACTGAGCCAGCATCATTTGTGGGTTCTAAGGTTGTAAACAATCTCTATTAGGACACATATGGAAAGTGCAAGCAGTGTCAAGTATCCATTCATCCTTAATCTCAGCACATCCAGCAAACACGGTAACAACAAGCACCTCATTGTCAGAACTATCATTACGAGCACAATTGGCATTAACTTCATCTTCTTTGTTATCCTTTGGTTTGTATGTGCCATTTCTCTTTTCCTTGTTATGCATCTAATAACATTCGGATATTTCATGTCCATCCCTCTTACAATATTTGCAAGACTTGTATTTGCCTTTAGATTTAGATCGACCTTTATAGGCATTGAAACTTTTACCTCGAGATCCATTATTTGAATTTTTCTCCTTTGTCCTGCCACGAACGGACAAGCTTTCGGCTTGAGAGCTTGATCCATTTGAAGACACCAGTTGTTTCATTTTCTCCTTGGCGTGCAAGGCTTCATAAACGTCATTTTAGAGTGAGAGTATCATGACTATATAATATGGTATCTCTAAAATTTGAGTAAGAAATGGGCAGAGAACATAAAAGGATTAAACCCAAATCTTCATCATCATATTTGACTTCCATTGCAGCCAAGTCAGAAACAATCTCTTTAAAATCAAAAATATGGTCGAGCAAATTACCTCCCTCTTGCAATTTGTGCAGAAACAACTTTTGTTTGAGATGCATCTTACTTATGAGATCCTTGGTTATGCAAATTAACTCCAGTTTCAGCCAATGAGAAGCAGCTGTCTTCTCGTTCAAAACTTCTTGCAAAATATTATTGTGCAGATGAAGCTGAATTTGTGATAAAGCCTTCCGATCCTTTCTCTTCTCATCATCGGTGCATAGTTCAAATCTCTTGTTCCCGAATCCATCCAATGCATCATCACAATCAGCTTGTGCGAGCAACGCCCGCATCTTCACTTGCCACAATGAGAATCGAGTGCTCCAATCCAATAGCGGAAGATCATACTTTAACGACGCCATGCTGAACGAACCAGCACTCTGATATCACTTGTTAATAAATAAACGATCAATGAAGCAAGAAAAAATAGAATCACACACAAGATTTAACGTGGAAAAACCCTTTTTGGGAAAAAACCACGGGAGAAAGACAAACTTTATTAATTAATTGATGGAGTTTTACAAGCTGCTTACATACAAACCATAGCAATCCAAATTTATATTCTACTTTCATGTAGCCAAATAAGGAGAGAAAGAGAAAATTAAGGATCTTCTTTATCCTTTAAATGAGATTGCTGAAAATATCTCAATCATGAGAGTAAATTAAGGATCTCCTTTATCATTTAAATGAGGTTGCTGAAAATATCTCAATCATGAGAGTAAATTAAAGATCTAGATAAGATCCTTTAGGTGACATCAGCTGGACCAATTCTAATGAGAATTTCGGATCACAAATTAACAGTTAGTAATGGTAAAACTTACCGTTACCATACCGATAGCATTGGTATGCCGGTGCAGCTCGATATTGGTTACCACTGGTCTGGTATTGGTATGGTAATGGTAAATTTACCATTACCATAACAACCCTAACATTACCCACCATCAATAAACTTATTATGTAAAAGAATTAAATTTTGGATTTTGACCAATATCTCGGATATCTCGGGCGATAATTGAAACACTTATAACTAAGCTAGCTGCCAAATCTCGGATTTTGGCTAATATCTCGGGGTTTTCATCTCGGCAATCTCGGAGAGATTTAAAAGCATGAAAAGAATATAAACTCCTCATCAAAATGACCAACCCTACACCATCTCTATAACACGAGGAGGCGTCCTCAAATTATCCACCCTATCATTGTATGTGGCTCCATCACAACACACGGTGGAAACATCTTCTCGATATATAGCCTTTTCCCCAACAAACAATATTTCATCATCATATTTCAAGGGCACAATGCGCCTTATAAACATGCATATCAGACTAGCGATAGGCACATTTATAGCTATTGTAAATAACATTCCAGCCAACTGCATTCCTAACTGTGAAACCTTAGTCCTGCTTTTCCAATTTTGATCAAGTAAATTAAACCTATGTAGCGTGGGTCATCGCAAAAGAAGAGTTTGGTGAGCTTTAGATTAGCGACCTGACTGGTTAGGACACCACGTGATATGTCTGCTACGGCATGAATGTGGAAGATTGCGAGGGTATCGCCCACCTTTCTTAGAAATTTTCACTTTTGTTGTAGGACCATCGTGTACCATGGTACACTTCTTGATATTATGCCTATTATCATTGCTGACCACCTACGATGACAATACTTGGTCAGGTTAAGGCATCACTTGGAGGGTGTAACGTGTAAGCCTTTATCACCACCTACGATGGCCATGGTAGAGCATCTAAAGAGTAAGTCTTTATCCATGCTTACGATGACTAGGGTAAAGCATCTAAGCCTTTATCACCGCCTACGATGGCTAGGGTAAGGCACATCCTAGAGGGAGGTCGGTAAATCCTTCGACCCTGCTTGAGAATAAGCTTGCCAAGTGCATCAGACACACAAGCTCAGAGAGTGGCTAACAAAGCACGTACATCCTCTGTTTTGCAAATCAAACCCGAAAGGGGTAACAAAACTATAATACCAAATGTGGATATCTGATTTTCTATTTAATACTTGAATCTGGGTTATGGTTCAAGACTTATATTAAAATACAGATGTGAATATCTGGTCTTTTATAAAAGACCTGAATCAATCAAGGTTGTGGTTTGGGACTTTTATTAATACCAGATGTGGATATCTGCTCCTCTATTAAATACCTGAACCTAGGTTATGATTCGGGACTTCTATTAACACTAGATGTGAATATCTGGTCTTCTATTAAATACCTAAATCTGGGTTATGGTTCGGGAGTTTTATTAATACCAGATGTGGATATATGATCTTTTGTTAAATATCTGAATCTGGGTTATGGTTCAGAACTTCAATTATTCCTGGAAGTAAATTTCTAGACTTATAGTATAAACACCCGAATCTAGGTTTATTTTTATCCATTATTGTCAAAGGTGATTTCTGGTCCTCTATTATGTGTGCCTAAATGTAGGCTACATAACTTTTATCTACACTCCTAGAGAAGGAACTCCGAGTTTCTACTTTAGTACCCTAGTTTAGGTCCCGAGACCGTAATCCTCATTCTTGGAAAAGTCTTCAAAAGAAGATCGTGATCTTCCACATTTCACAGGGATACTTTCTAAACACAAGCTCAAATCATAATGGTGAATTTCTATTTTCATGTCGTTGTAGGCGTATCACGTGGGGTCCTAACCAGTCAGTTCACAAATCTAAAGCTCACCAAACTCTTCAGGGATGACACACGCTATACATAGGCTTAATATACGCAATCAAAATTGGAAAAGAAGGACCAGGGTTTCATAGTTAGGAATGCGGTTGGCACATTGTGCCCTTGAAATATAATGATGAAATACTGTTTGTTGGGGACAAGGTCATACATTGAATAGAAGATGCTTACGTCGTGTTGGGTGATGGAGCCACATACAAGGATTGGGTGGATAATTTCAGGGTGGTGTAAGGTTGGTCAGTTTGATGAAGAGTGGATATTCTTTTACATAAGCTTATTGATTATGGTGGTGGTTAATGTCAGTAGGGCACCCTGAAATTATCCATCCAATCATTGCATATGGCTCATCACACCACACGACGTAATCATCTTCTCGACGTATAGCCTTGTCCCCAACGAACAGTATTTCATCATCACATTTCAATAGCACAATGCAACATGCATATCCGACTAGTGATAGGCACATTTATAGCTATTATAAATAGTATTCCAGCCAACTGCATTCCTGACTATGAAATCTTGGCCCTGCTTTTCCAATTTTGATCGCGTAGATTAACCCTATGTAGCGTGTGGTATCCCTGAAAAAAAGTTTGGTGAGCTTTAGATTAGCGAACTGACTGGTTAGGACCCCACACAATGTCTGCTATGGCATGAGCGTGGAAGATTGCGAGGGTATCGCCCAACTTTCTTAGGAATTTGCATTTTTTTCTATACGACCATCATCATGTACCATGGTTCACTTCCTGATATTATGCCCATTATGATTGTTGTCCACCCTTGCACTAGTCGTGTTTCATTAAACATACATTGTAGCAGCGTCACATAAGCTGGTTATACTTTGATATTTGAAAAAATTGGGTCAAACTAGTTAAAAATTAGCGAAGAAGCTGCAATTAAGGGTTACTTCATTAAAAACATCATTTGCTTCATAGTTAAAGTATATTATTGTAAGTATGATATGTTTTGCAGTTTCAAATAGCATTAGCTCATTTTCCCCTTTTTTTAATCAGATAAGGAAACATATCTAAAAAAGCAAAGCGTAAACGAAAATATATATTATTTTCGTTTTTGTTTAACTTTCTTACTTTTGATTTTGCTTTTTTTTTTTTTTTTTTTTTGTGTTGTTTTCCTTATGGATCTATTGATTATAAAATATTTGATGAAATTCTCTTGCACTTTGTTGCATTAAATTCTTATACCATCTCTAGTAATATAGTTTTCAATCCACTTGTTACCCCTTACTTTTTTTTTTAGATGTGTTTACTTATTTGATTAAAAAAAAGGAATAAGGAATCTAACGCTATTTGAACACCAAAAATTGCAAAACATATCATACTTTCAAGAATGACGATGAAGCAAATGATGTTTTTACTAAAGTAAAGACTTAACTACATCTTCTTCCCTGATTTTTAACAACTTTAACCCAATTTTTTTCAAATATTAAAGTATTGTCTTCTTATCTAATGCTGCTACAATGAACATTGATGAAACAGGACTAAAACAAAGGTGCACAACAATCATAATGGGCATAATATCGGAAAGTGCACCATAGTACATGATGATGGTCCTACAACGAAAGTGCAGATTCTTAAGAAAGATGGGTGATACCCTTGCAATCTACCACACTCATGCCATAGCAGGCACATCGAAATCTTCCACACTCATGCCGTAGCAGGTAAATGAGAATATATGTTCACACCTGCAGCAGAGTAATGCAGACAAGTCTGATGATCATGCCCTGAACAACACCAAAGATAGAAGGCTTTTTGAGGCAAATCCATCGATGAAGAGCCAGGCAACACGAGTGATCGAGGTGCATAGATTGTATTAAATAAAGCAATATATGCATCGATGCAGCAACATATGGAGCACCACCGTTGGGCTCAGTCCAGTCCATCCACACATATCTGACTCCAGCTAGGATTGACCAGATGATGTTGGAAAAAAAATTATATATATAGACGAGCGTTCAATGACACCGCAAATAGCGGGGCACCCCATTTGCCCCTTGATATCCACCAAGTATTTCTCCATCTTTCTCCTTTCACTCACTCTCTTACCTTCCACTAACCTTTTATAATATAAATGAGTGGTTGTAAAAAGGGGGTGCAATTGGGTGCTACATATTTGGAATGCCACTGAACCTGCCTTATATATATATATATATATATATATATATATATATATATATATATATATATATATATATATATATATGACAAGAGTTCAATGGCACCTCAAAAATTTAGCACCCCAATAACCCCCCTAAATTCCACCTTCCATTTATTATAGTTTAAGTTAATGGGATGTGAGAGAGTGGATGGAAGGAAAGAGGTGTGGTGGAAAATATGGAGGCTATTGGAGTGCTCCACTATTTGAGGTGTCATTGAACCTGCCTATATTCGTTGGTCCAACCCGTGGAATTATTTTTTCTGTTGAATGATTTTGGATCTCTAACAAACCACAAACTTAATATGGTTATGTATAAGTAATAATAATGTTATTTATAATGTGTGCTCTTGTCCACTGATATCCTTATCACTACTTATACACAATCATATTAAGTTCGTTATTTGTTAAAGACCGAAAAGCATTTAACATAAAAATTATTTATACAGGTTGATTCAAGAATTGATAAGGATATATATAATTTCCTTCCAACAACATTCTGTTAACCCTAGCTGGAGCAGGGTTTGTTTGCACGGGCCGAGTATGCTACTGCATTAATGCCTCTATTGCTTTAATTAAAATACATTTGTGCATGTCAACCAGTCATGTTGCTTGGCTCTTCCTCGATAGGATCTGCCTCTAATGACCTTCTGTAATTGTGTTGTTTAAGGTATGATCACCGGACTGCGTTACTCCTACCGCAGTTACAACATATATTCTCATTTACACCTTATTTTTTTTTTTTTTCCAGATATGTTTCCTTATCTCATTAAAAAAAAAAGCCTAACGCTATTTGAGCAACAAATATTGCAAAACATATCATACTTCCAAGAATGTACGTTGACAACGAAGCGAATGACGTTTTTAATAAAGTAACCCTTAACTGAAGTTTCTTCCCCTAATTTTTAGCGAGTTTAACCCAATTTTTTTCAAATATCAAAGTACTACCATCTTAAAATGACAACTCCCGAGTAAACAAAATATTAGAGGAAAAAGAGAAGATCATACACATATATAAAATAAAAGTGCATCACATCAAAATAAAAAACAAAAAACAAAAAAACAAAATCATACCCAGTAAGCCGCAGTAAACCCACAAGACCTGGGGATAAATGACCTACATATCCAATCCACCAGCAACGTCCATGACACCCGTCTTAAAAAGCCACCCTTCAAGGTTCCAAATGCTAAAGGCACGCACATCGCATGCAAACGCCAGCCACAACGGCACAGACAACATCCTCACCGTAAAGTTCCTTCTCCCAAGGATGGCTCCGGCAATAACCACCTCAGTAATTGCCGTGTGAACATAAAAACTTCAGTTTTATGGCTCCGGCGCCGTCCTTGGGAGAATGAACTTTATGGCTCCATCGCTAATTTTGGCACCACAGTAATAGTATACCAAAGTTGCTGCTGTATACATTTTGCCTCTGAAGGAGAGGCAGAATCGGACGAAGGTCCAGAAACGGGAGATTGCTGCAAAGGCATAGAGGGTGTTAATAGCCTATTTCTTTTTTACGATGGACCCGTACAAAATGACCAGGCCAGGCATGATTTGGAGGCCGGCGAAAGTGGCAGCTGTGAGCTGCCAAGCGAATTCGCCTTTGTTTAGGATATTGTTTGGGGAAGAGGATGCCATTAATTACTATTTCCCTCTCCTCTTAGTTTACAGTAGAAAGAAGGAATCGGGAGATAAGGTTTTGATTTGAGCGAGGCAGAGGAGGGAAGCTTCTAAAGAAAGACATATAAGGCTCTTAGGCTGACCGTTGACTTTTTTGGCGAATTTAGAGCAGAAATTGACGTTATGTAATGCTTTTAATGTTTAAAACCAACTCGATTCTATATTCCAATGGGGAAATCAACTACTAAATAACAGGAAGTAGAAAATTTTGGTGAGTGCAAATATAGCAAATCCAATCGACCGTAGGGATGAAAACCATTTGTGGTTTATAATGCTATAAGTAGTATTTTATTGCTATAACCGAACGCACATCAACACAGATATTATGGCATAAACTGCAAATAGTTAGCCATCCATTATAAGTTAAGGATGTATTACCAAAAAAAAATTGAACAGTTTAGCACCATAACAATTATTATAAAAAAAAACATGTCATTGTTCTTGACATCTGTTTGTGATCATGAGAAGAGTTTGTATGAGAGCATCTCCAACCCACGTTTATTTTCAATGTAAAGTGTTAGACATTTTGGTTTCGTTTTTAACCTTCAATGCTAAATAAATTAGAATGTAGAATATGACATGTCATGATTTTTGTTAGACATTATGAATTGAAATGTCTACTTCTAGACATTGTAATTCACAATGTGAAGAGGTAACCACCACTAAACTTTTTACACCTAAGCAAATTTCAATACATAAGAATGTGTGCATTGAAGACAATAAATTTATTTTATTGTAATGTGCAATAACATCAATTTGACATTATCTAACCATCCATTTCACCTAACATATCATGAAATTACATTGTTGAATGTTGAAGATGCGGTGAGTATGTAAGAGAACACGAAATGCTTGATAGTTGGCACAATTTTTCGTTAGTATCATTTTCTTCTTTACCCCTCAATTAGATTCTTATATGGCTAACTCGGGAAGTTCATTAAAAAATAGATTAACAGAAGCTGGAACAATAACGTAAATAATCAAATAAAATACGGTGATACTTTAAGAACAAATATTGAAATAGTGAAGAAGATTTTTTATACATTATTTTAATAAGGGACATCTTATAAAAGTGATGATCCCATGATCGTGTACCAAAAACAAAGTTGCATTTTTACGCTTAACATTGAATATAAAATTTAATGATACAGGCTTTGGAGTTAAACTAAAAAAGAATTTCTGTAAAACGAAACACACATCATGATCACCTTGCTGCTATGTTTCCACTTATTATACTCAAAGGTTTATGTTTCCTCTTATTATCTTGGGTTGTTCATCCATGTTGTGAATGAGCAGATTGAGTAGCGGGTAACAGGTAGTAGACCTGGATGAGGACGATGCTGCAAAGCGACGACGAGCAGGAGGCTTACGTATTATTTTCTACTATACATATATGTTATTTTCGCTGATATTGATGATATGTGCTACTCTGAGTGAACCTGTAGTATATATGTAGAGTCTTGAGTATTGTTAACCCGAAATAACCTAATATAGTATATATGTAGCTATACCTCACCTCTCAAGGTACTTCCTGCAGTATCCTCCTTATACAGTTTCCACTGTCATGCCACGAAAGCGTATCCTACGTCGAACGACATACGAAAATCCAAATAATTATGTCACGTTACCGTACAGAACCATCATCGATATGCCACGCAAGTGTATTGATCATTATATCCAAACTTCCCAGTCGAATCAAGCCTCAACATGGAGTAATGCCCTCTCGTCTACGATACACCATCCAATGCGTGTATCTAGACTCTTACACGAACATGTTGTCTATTGTGTGCCGAGTCTCATAATAGGGTTGCATAAGAATGCACGGAACTCGGTCAGGAAATTTTCATATCTGCAAAGGTCCGCCTCGAGAGGCATACAATACAGATATCTAAGTATGGTCTGCATTTTCACGGTGGCTATGGCCCCACCCAATCCCCTCCCCCAACTAGTGGAAAACAACATCAAGAGCTAAGTGACGTGCTCCAGTAAACAATCTAACATCCAATTTGGCGTGTCCCACAACCAACGTCTCGATAGTGAAAGATCGATGGTCTCTTGGTTGAGCTCTAGTCTTTACGCATCCCACTGACTGCTGGTGACAGGTACTCGAAGATTACTATCATGTATTGGTCCTGACCAAACCTCTTCCCAAGGCAATCGCCGAATCACCCAACGCCATCCGCCACAGCCTTTTGACTGCCAAGTCTACAGTTGCAGTCAAGGTATACTCATTGGGTCGTATCATGCAGACCCCACCTCTGCGAGTACAGCCTGAGCTTGTACCGCAAAAGAGGCCCACCACAGAGTACCCTACTACGTTCCTCGGAGGCTGCGTGCTTCCCTCTAGTCTGGCAAAGCAATCAGGCAGAATATCAAGCAAAATAATCGGATTGACATGCTCCTCTTATGTCTCCAGGCACCACGATGATCTACCCCGTTGGATTCTTCAGCTTCGTACGTGTGGACTAGTCCAAACGCATCACGCAGACGTGTTATTAAACGACTATGTCTAATATTTTAATCAAGCGTTTGCTTTATATTAATAGATTACTGATTAACTTGATTATCTAAATATTCCCTTTTTTTCCAAGTTACAAGGTTTACCTGAGCTCCTTATATCCCTAAGGAATGGACCCTTCTCGCTTATAAATCGCACATTTTTTACTTAATCATGTTTTAAGTTCATTAATAAGCCTATGACATGTTATTCCCTAGATTGTAATTAACATAAGTAATATACAATGTTTTTACATTATTACCATGTCATTTATTGTCTAATTACATGTTTACAAGTTACAATAACATGTTTGACTTAATGTATAATTAATTATACCTTATCCAAATCAACATGTTTTCTGTTAACATGTTACTTAATATATAGTTAAGTACAACTTATTTCATTTCATAAGTCTACTTTATTCTACCTTATTCAATCATAACTCCATCTTACACTGTCATCACAACATGTTGTTGTTTTACTCATTGACTTAGTTTTCTTAACTAAGGTTTATTAATAAGTTCTTTTTTTCGTTTATTATAACCAATGTTATAATTTTTTTTGTACCTAGGATAAGCCTACCTATTATATTACCTTCTCATTCGTCTAATTAATTATAATAGGTTATATTCACAGTTCATCACATTTTCCCTTGGTTCCTTAACATTAACATAACTTTTACAGTTGTCATATCCATTTAATTACCATCTTGTATATCCTCATTATTTTAGGAAAAAAATTCACACACCTTATTATATTGATTAATGGGAAGATATAAAGGTATATTTCCATAACACACATCACCTAAGATACGTAGTTGCAAGTTATCTCTTTTATTTTCATCGTGGACATACATATATCTTTTTATTTGGCTAGTGTGCAATACGGTAGAAGAATCCCTATTTCACATTTATCTCTTTTTCCTTCCTTTTTCTTCCATAATTTTACCGTTATGGAAATGTATCAAATTTTACCAAATCCATTTAACTCAGCCCACTACTAATTTTTCCCTTTTTTATTTTTTGAGTTGGATGTTATTTATAATTTCCAAATCATTGTAAATTTTCCATGCAAATTAGGTACATCTATTCTTTTACCCGTATTCCTAATTTCATTGTAATTTGATTTATAATATATCCAATTTTTCGTTAAATAACATTTTCAACAACATACTCACGTTTATTGTAAATCCCACAATTTCAGTATTACATAAATTTTTAATCCGAATAGAAGATTAACAGAATAGATTTGTACAATAGTATATTTTTAACATTTAGAGAATAATTTTATCGCAAATACCACAAATTACAATTATTTAACATGTTATGAACAACGGGGAACGTAAACAGTAAATATACCATTATCCAAAAGGTATAATTCTAAATCCACTCAACTGACAGCTTTCCAATCCTTGAATCTGATTCAGATCAGTGATTCCGTTGTCTTCCTAACCAAATTTAGTAATTAATCAAACACGGATTTACAAATTTGGTACTAAAAGAAGAGGGAAAGAAGGAAAGAAATCTATATAAATCAGATTCACAGGACTTACCTCACGTTGATCAGAAGTCTGAACACCTATGTTGTAGACTTACATTTTTTATCTTCAAATCTTGAATCATAATTTCCTAAAGCTAAAGTTTCTAATTTCTGAAAGATTTGGAGTGGAAAGAAAATGGCAGAGCCTTGGTGTTGTCTCAGAAAATGAGTTGAAATCTAGCCATTGCTAGTCTATTTATAGGTGTATAGGAAATCCTGCTTTATCGGATTCACAAATATAAAATTTGAACCATATAATTCAGAAAAACACGTCATACTGAAGCATATCTGACCCCGGGTGGGTCTATCCCTGTGTCGACCCACCTTAGAGGTGGATCGACCCATGGATGGACCCACGTATGAAACAGGTCAACTCATGTCCTGGGTCCGAACTTGGTTTTTGTCCGATCTTAATTTCTATTCAACATAAATTCCAACGTCCAATTTCTTTCCAAATATTACTTGAAAGACTATTATTTTCCTTTTTATAATGCTTATATAATTTATGAATTCGAATTTTCACGTGTATATGTGCATACAGTCTTTTAATTCTTCATTCGTTAATAACATTCTCATACAGACTCCGTTTTGGGCAAGTCATATGTCAAAACGAATCAGAAAATTGCCACGAACACATGGTACATGTTTCGGGGCTAAATTCTGAAATGATAAATTATCATATTTTCGTTTAACATTTGTACAAAATACGGGGTGTTACATTCTCCCCTTCTTAGGAAATTTCATCCCCGAAATTTGATAAGGATGGAGTGATGTTCTTCTACATATACATTGCAACCATTATGTGTACATACAATTTTTTAACCATCTGTGCACTTGTGCAAAGTGCAACACAACATAGTAATACATGAATGCAATAAATGCCTAAGCGGTACCTCCTATATGAATGCAATTTTTCTTGAAAACTTTTTGAAAACGTGATGCATACATCCTAAATATACTGACAATTTCTTTATGATTGCAATATTTTTTAAAATCAAAATACTTTTTCACCCATTTTTTCTTACACTCTTACAGAGCAAGAGCGTAGTTCATCTAATTTTTTGCATCCAAACCCTACCAACCAACTTTAAATTTTGCGAATTACAGAAAAGTCTAATTTTCTGAATTCGATTTCTTATGTTACAAAAAGGTAGAAAACGGAAAACTTCACATCTTCTATTTTTATTTCATGTATCTTTCTTACCTGTATTTGGATTTTATGCAATTATTATATAAGAATTTCCTACTTTCCTATCCAAGCATGGCTTAAATAAGAAAATTTGCTTTAGTATAAATTTTCTTTTCCAACTTACTTCGGGAAGAATCCAATTCTTTTCTATTTCCCAAAATTTACCATTTTTCTCAACTTTCATATTTGTTGCTTTATTTTGCAGTTGTCATTATCGTTTGTTTTCTTTTAGTTATGTCATCACATTTTTCCTTATCTTATTTAACTTAATCCTCCTATCTAAGTTTAATTTTTAATAAGCCTTCTAATTCTTTCAAAACTAAAATAGGAAAAAAAGCTCACTACACAACTAGATCGAGGGCTAAGATTCCTAGGACCATGTTCCTACTGACAAAGAAAAGTCCAAACCACATGATCTAAACAACTCGCTTGACCACTGCAATCCACTTGTCACAACAAGTCCTTGCTGCGTACTAACAGTCTTTTCCAAGCAATAACCTAGGCTCTATAATTCTTATGCACTCTACGAGAATTTATTATTATTCCAAAAACTATTCTTACTATCCACTTTATAGCCTCAAAATATTCCTTGTCTTTCCTAATTGTTAATCCTCACCTACTCCATGATTCAAAAACATGGTTTGACCTCATCATTTCATTTTTCTTCCAAAAAGTAAAGGCTTTAAAATTTTATTATATTTTTTCCCATTAAAACTTATTTTTGCCAAACCATAAAAATATGACATCTCATAAAAAAAGAGCAAAACCTTTTTTTCAAGCCATAAAAGCTGGAGTAGACAAGGATGACTACTTCTCAATTAATTTCATAACAGCTTATTATTATTACGCTAGTTCAATTACTTACAACAAGGTGCTAATTTCTAAAATTATCCCAAATGTCTACTATATTCTATATTTTTGCAACTTACTTTTTCCACCCACAAAAGTTTGTGTCAAAACAATTATAAAAAATTACTGTCAAAAGAATAGAGATTTTCAAAGTTCTCCTTAGTGAAAATTTTAGTTTTCGACAAAATGCAACATTTTCTATGTTTTGTTATTCACTTCTTTCATATTTTAATTATAGCTAAAAAGACCATTGAGCTATACACGCTCTATAATGTACACATTTTTCTAAAAGAATTCGTTTGAGAAAAAAATTCATAAGAAACCACCACTCCCGAAATGTACCCTATTTTATTTTGTTTTTCTCCAAAACCCAATATGAAATTTTCAAATATGTTTTCTACATTTTTTTTTCTAAACGTCAAAAATACCTCTTTTTTTCAAAAATTGTTTCTACACGATTTAGCTAGTACTTATTTTAAAATTATAAACTTTTAAGGTCAAAACATGAAAAACACCGTAAATTATCACCCAAAAGCTTTTAAAATTTTAAGTTCTTAAAAGTTTACAATAGGGCTAGACTCAAAGTTGGTTTCTAACATACTTAGAACTTCCTAAATATTCCCATAATTTCTTTTCTCTCAACTACATATATATTTCTAATCCATTTTCCTTTTTACTCTCTTCCAATTTATAAGGCTTAACTGCCAAACCCACTAATCTGAAATACTAACGTTTCAAATACTAACATATGAGATACATCTTTTTCAACACAAAACACATTGTATGCTTTTCACCCAAACCACCTATGGGTCTCAAATTCTCAAATTTCCATAACTTTGTCTTTAGTCTACATAAATTATATTCCAATTCTCTCCATATGCCTCTCTTCCCGTTTAGTGGGTTATTTTATGGATCCAGGCGTATATATAATATATATTTATATTTTTAAATATAAATACGTTCACTTACTAGCTATATAGGAATCATAAACATAAGCTCTAATACCATGTGTAACAACCCAAATTGCAATAGACCGATTTTTTTTCAAAAATCTCAATTTATTGGAGCTCGAGTCGGCTTGTCTAGTATCCTGCAGAAAAGACAGAGAAACTAAATATATTAGAGCTCAGTAAACATCTAGTAGCGGAATGGATAGAATATAACATAATCATATACAGCCTTACCAAAGTAATAATACTGCCTAACCAGTATCCAATGCTATCATATCTCTGCCACAAACCTAACTTGTGAGTGTGTTATGAGGAGAGGGTCAGAACACAAAGTTCTGATGACTGGACAAATTATACATTCTAAAATAACCCACGTATACCATTCAGTTATGTTTTCTTATCTATTAGATTATTTTGGGTTAACAGCACTCAAGGCTCTACACTCACATTGTACCCATCTACTCTCCGATAGATTAACCTATTGTAGTATATATGTAGTTATATCCCACCTCTCGAGGTACTCTGCGTAATACCGTCCTCGTACGGTCTCCACCGTCATGCCATAGAAGTGTATCCTACGTTGAACGACGTACGGAAATCCAAATCATTATGCCACGTTACCATACAGAGCTATTATCGATATTCCATGCAAGTGTATGGATAGTCATATCCAAATTCCCCGGTCGAATCAAGCCTCGACACGGAGTAATGCCCTCTTGTCTACGATGCACCTCTCAGTGCGTGTATCTAGACCCTCAACCGAACGTACTTCCTACTATACACCGAGTCACGTAATATGGCTGCATCTAAATGCATGGAACTTGCTCGGGAGCTTTCCATATCTGTAAAGGTCCACCTCGTCAGGCCTACAATACAGATATCCAAATATGGTCTGCATTTTCGCGTTGGCTATGGCCCCACCCAAGCCCTTCCCTCAACTAGTGAAAAACTACAAGAGCTAAGCGACGTGCCCCTATCAAACAATCTAACATTTAATGTGGTGTGTCCCAAAACCAACATCTTGATAGTGAAAGATAGATGGCCTTTTGATTTAGCTCTAGTCTTTTCGCATCTCGTTGACTGCCGATGACAGGTACCCGATGATTACTATCCTATACTGGTCCTGACCCAGCCTCTTCCCAAGGCAATCGTAGAATCACCCAACGCCATCCGCCGTAGCCTTCTGAGTGTCCAAATCTATAGTTGCAGTCGTATACTCACTGGGTGGTATCGCGCAGAACCCCACCTCTGCGAGTACAGCCTGAGCAAGTACCGTAACAGAGGACCACCACGGAGTGCCCTACCCTGTCCCTTGAAAACCGCGTGCTTCCCTCCAGTCCCATAGAGCAATCAAGCAAAATATCAAGCAGAATATTCAAATGGATGCGCTCCTTTCGTGTCTCCAAACACCATGATGATCTACCCCGTTGGGTTCTTCACCATCATACATGCGGACTGGTCCAAGCGCATCATGCAAATGTATTATTAGACCCTATGTCTATACTTTTAATCAAGCACTTTCTTTATATTATCAGAAAACTGATTAGCTTGATTACCCAAATGTTCCCTTTTTTCATTCAAGTTACAAGGTTTTCCTAAGTCCCTTATATCCCTGAGGAATGGACCCTTCTCGCTTATTGATCGCACAGGTTTAACTTAATCTTGTTTTAAGTTCTTTAATAAGCCTATGAAATGTTATTACCTATATTGTAATTAATGAAAGTAATCTACAATCTTTTTACATTATTACCATGTCATTTACTATCCAATTAAATGTTTACAAGTTACAATAATATGTCTGACTTAATGTATAATCAAGTATATCTTATTCCAATCCATATGTTTTCTATTAACATGTTACTTAATATATAATTCAATACAGCTTATTTCATTTCATAAGTCTACTTTATTCTTCCTTATTCAATCATAACTCAGCCTTATGCTTTCATCACAACATGTTGTTTTACTTATTAACTTATTTCTCTTAACTAAGGTTTATTAATAAATTATAACAAATGTTATAATACCGTTTGTCCCTAGGACAATCCTACCTATTATATTACCTTCTTATTCATATAATTAATTATAATAGTTTATATTCCTCATCCATCACATTTTCCCTTGGTTCCTTAACATTAACCAAACTTTTACTGTTATAACATCCGTTTAATTACCGTGTTGTGTATCCTCATTATTTAAGGAAAATATTTCACACACCTTATTAGACTGATTAGTGGAAAGATATAAAGGTTCATTTCCATAACGCACATCACCCAAAATCCGTAGTTGCAAGTTATCTCTTTTATTTTCATCGTGTACATACATATTTCTTTTTATTTGATTAAGGTGGAATACGGTAGAGGACTAATCCCTTTTTCCTTTCTTTTTCTTGTAATAATGTTCTTCGTAATTTTACTGTTATGGAAATGTATCAATTTTTCCTAAATCCATCTAACATAGTCCACTGCTAATTTTTCCCTTTTATTTTATGAGTTAGATGTTATTTACAATTTCCAAATCACTGTAAATTTTCCACAAAAATTAGGCACATCTATTCTCTTTCCTTTATTCCCAATTTCACAATAATTTGATTTACAATATATCCAGTTTGTCATTAAACAACATTTTCAGTAAATATTCACGTTTATTGTAAATCCACAATTTCAGTATTACAGAAAATTTTAATTCAAACAGAAGATTAACAGAATAGATTTGTACATCAGTATATTCTTAACATTCTAGAGAATAAATTATATCGCAATTACCATAAGTTACAGTTATTTAACATGTTAAGAACAATGGGGAACTTAAACGGTAAATATACCATTACCCAAAAGGTATAATGCTAAATCCACTCACCTAACAGCTTTCCAATCCTTGAATCTGATTCAGATCCATGATTTCATGGTCTTCCTAACTGAATCTAGTAATTAAACAACCATGGATTTACAAATCTGATACTAAAAGAAGAGGGAAATAAGGAAAGAAACTTAAATAAATCAGATTCACAGGACTTATCTCACGTTAATCATAAGTCTGAACACAAATGTTGTAGATTTACATTCTATATCTTCAAATCTTGAATCAGAATTTCCTAATGCTAAATTTTCTAATTTATAAAAGGTTTGGAGAGGAAAGAAAATGACAGAGCCTTGGCGTCATCTCTGAAAATATGAGCTGAAAGTTTGGCCCTGCTAGTCTATTTATAGGTGTACATAAAATCCTGGTCCGTCGGATTCATATATATATAATCTGAACCGTATAATTTAGAAAAACGCGTCATACTTAAGAAGATCTGATGCCAGGTGGGTCGTGTTAGAGAATGCGAAATGCGGATCTTAAGGGAAAACTAATATTAGAAGGGAGTGAATAGTGCTTATAAGAAATTTACGAAAATCTTAAACTTAAATGATATACTATATGAATCACACATAAAGGAGATGATCACAGACACAGAATCAAACACAAACACAGAAACAAAAAAGTATAAAATGCAGAAAAGGAAAGAACACATTGGATTTTATACTGCTTCGGATTACTCCTACGTCCAGTCCCACGCAACGCGGGACTGCGCAGAGTTTTTTTATTATCAATATCCAAGTACAATCCCCTTGATTCCATGGCTACAAGGTTAACACCGCTCCAAACACCTTTGATTCTACGACTACAAGGTTAACAGCGCTCCCTTTCCTTGATTTCAAGGCTACAAGGAACACATCCTTTCCCAAACACTTCCCAAATGATTACAACAGCCCTATAACTCTTCAATAGCACTTCAATTCAGAGAGTATAGATAGAGAGTGAGAAAAGAAGAAGTTTTATATAATTAGAGTAGAAATCGGCAAAGTAGAAGTGTAGAAATCAATAAAATGATAAAGAATAATGTTGGTATGAAGAGGGGTGAAGATGGAGAAGAAGATATATCAAAAAATCGAAATTAACCCTTATTTATAAGATTTGAAAGGTTGCAATGTCTCAGAAACGTTACAAATGGTGAAAAGACACTTCCTTTGAAATTTGAATTTCTGATAGTTGTATGTCGACATAGCCTCCTATGTATGTCGATATATGTATATTAAAAATATTTTTAATACTATTTTTGATGTGTTTAAACATATATATCATTCTAGAAATTCTTGAAATAAAACTTAGTGAAATAAATGAATATTCTAAAGTGTAAAATTATATGAAACCATAATAATATATTATATAAACATATTTATAAATTTATAATGTTTAAAACTATAAAACTATAAAATTATATAATTATATAAACTTATATATTAAACTTTAAACTTATATGTTTCAAAACATAAGTAAGATAAAATAATTTGAAATTAGAATTTGAAATCTGAAAATTAAAATTTGAAATTTGAAAATTAGAATCTGAAATACAAAATTTGAACCTGGAGTGATGTTCGAAGTCTTACATATAAACAAGACTCTATTATTATATTTGTCTTGAACTCTTGAAAATTTGATAACTCATGAGTCTTGAATCTCTCTTTAATTCTAAATCTCTTGAAACTCTAAAACTGTACAATATTTAAGTCCTGTATACAAATCCTGCATATATATATATATATATATATTCCAGATAAATATGCTAGTATATATTTTATAATCAATTAATAATAATAATTGAAATAAGGTTGTTGTCATCAAAACTTCACTTTCCAACAATCCCCCCTTTTTGATGATGACGACCTTGATTTATAAATCATTCGTACATGTTGATATCTGATCTGGTCCTTCTAATACTCCCCCTGTCATCATGAATTCTACATACTCCCCCTTAAACTAATCCTAACTATCCCTTATTTTATAATTTCCCCCCTTTGTATTCAACAAAAAGAAATTCTAAATATACTCCCCCTAAATTTATACCTTAAATATTTGTAACCTATATCTATCCATATATTGTAATACTTAACTCTATACTAAAGTACTAATATATAACTCCCCCTATATTCATGCCCACATTATAACCTTTATTCTATTTATAATTATTCTAATACTAACTCCAAAATCTACGAGAAAAATTGTTTTAAAAATCCAAACAATACAAATTAAATTAAATTACGACGTTTCACGACAACATGAAATACTATATACGTATTACATCGTATGTACGAATAAACGAGAAACCTAAACGTTTAATTCTTCGTAACTGGGGACTTATGAATTGGACAACTAGGGTAATGGAGACAAACTTCCCCATTTTGCTCAAATATATTCCTTTCTCGATCGAAACAAACTCTACCAACACATATGACTTGATCGTCCTCCTCTAATCCTTCATTTTGTGCCTCTTCTGATTCCTCCTCTTCTATCATCTCTTCTTCTTCTTCTTCCATCGTTGGATTATCATCTTCGATGATAATTGGATTTACTTGATTGTCCATGACAAACTTTTGTAGATTTCTCATTATCTTTCCTCGTTTTATATGCTCTTGATTTATCTGAATTTGTAGAATTTGGATTTCAACGAGCATTTGGAGTATGTTCTCCATTTTCTCTTCCAATTTTATCACACAAGCGAGAGTAGAACGTTGAAAAGGACCTTCGGATGGTCCGATGGACGATTCAGGGTTAATTTGGTTATTATAATTAGTGGAGACAGTTGTTTGATTTAGTTTTGAGTTTTTCCAAAAATGAAATGAGTGAATGAAGAAGAAAATTCGAAGTAGAAAGTTTAAATAGTTATTATAACTAACTTATGGTGGGAATTACTTTTTGAAATATGGCAGTTATATGTTGACATATCTAAAAATGTATGCCGACATACACGCATTTTTAATTTTAATTTTCTGTTTTTTCTTGTTATTATCTTATATATATTAATATATTTAATTAGTCTAATTCACTTAATGAAAAAGTACCTAATTCTCTCCTAAATTTAGTAAACGTTGCTTCGTTTAATGGTTTTGTTAATATATTTGCTATTTGTTTTTCTATTTCTATAAATTCGAGTGAAATTTTCTCTTTACTTACGTTATATCTTAGAAAATATGGTGTATATCAATATGTTTAGTTCTTGAATGATGAGTTGGATTTTTAGATATATTTATAGCGCTTGTATTATCGTAGTATATTGGTGATTTATTTATATTTAATCCAATTTTTTTTGAAGTTTGTTGCATATATATAACTTGTGAACATGCCAAAGCAGCAGATATATATTCTACTTCAGTTGTTGACAAAGATACTATATTTTGCTTTTTATTAAACCACTAATCTAGTGAATGTCCTAAGAAATGACATGTCCCACTAGTGCTTTTACGATCGGATTTACACCCTGCATAATCAATATCACAATTAGAAATTAAATGAAACGAATCTTCCTTAGGATAAAATAATCCAAAATCTGATGTATGTTTTACATATCTTAGAATACATTTTACGGCTTTCGAATGTGTTGCCTTAGGTTGCGGTTGATATCTTGCACAGAGACATACACTATGCATTATATCTGGTCTACTAGCGGTTATATATAATAATGATCCTGTCATACCTTTATATAATATTTGATCAACATCTTTTGATGTATCATCCTTACTTATGGCTATATTAGTTGCCACTGGTGTTGGTCTCCCATTAGTTGTTGTTAAATTATATATATTAATTAAATCTCTTGCATATTTTTCTTGATTGATAAATATTCCATTCTTTAATTAATGAATTTGTAAGCCTAATAAGAATGGTAGTTCTACCATATGACTCATCTCAAATTCTCAGGTCAAAATATCTGAAAATTCTTTATTCATCTTATTATTCGTCGATCCGAAGATTATATCGCCAACATATATTTCTACTAATTGTGTATCGTTATTATTTCTTTTAATAAAAAGTGTATTATCTATTTTACGTATTTCGAAGTTAGATTGTAATAAGTAATTTCTTAATCTATCATACCAAGCTCTAGGAGCTTGTTTTAATCCATATAACGCTTTCTTTAATTTATATATATGATTTGGTAATTTTTCGTCTTCAAAAAGAGGTGGTTGCTCTACATATACGTCTACTTTTACATATTCGTTTAGAAAAGCACTTTTAACATCAATTTGATATAATTTGAAATTATTATGATTTGCAAAGGCTAGTAATATTCTAATTGCTTCTAATCTTGCTACAGGGCAAATGTTTCATCGTAATCTATTCCTTCTTCTTGAGTATAGCCTTGTGCTGCTAAACGCGCTTTATTTCTTATGACCTCACCGTGTTCATTCATTTTATTTTCATAAACCCATTTAGTTCCTATTATAGTTTTATCCTCTAGTCTAGGAACAAGTTCCTATACATCATTCCTGGTAAACTGTTTTAATTCCTCTTTCATAGTAAGGATCCATGAATCATCAAATGATGCTTAATTTGGATTTTTAGGTTCGATATAGAAATAAATGCCGAATTACTTATATTATTTAATTGGTTTCGAGTCCTAACAACGGATTCAATATCTCCTAAGACATTTTCTACAGGGTGATCACTTAGTAATCTAATTCGTTTATTTGGTTGATTAAATTCATTATTTGTTTCATCTATCTCATTTTCACTTTCATCTTCATTATGGTTGGTTATAATATTTTTATTGTTTTCATCAAAGGATACGTTTAATGTTTCTTTGATGGTATTATTTCTTACATTAAAAACTCTATATGCCTTACTTCTCTCTGAATATCCAATAAATATTCCTTTATCGGATTTCAAGTCAAATTTATCTAAATTTTCTTTAGTGTTAAGGATAAAACATTTACTTCCAAATATTTTAAAATACGATACTTTTTGTTCCTTATTATACAAAAGTTTATATGGTGTTTTATGAGTTAAGGGTCTTACAGAAATTCTATTTAAAATATAACGAGCTGTTGCAACTACCTCGGCCCAAAAATTTCTTGGTAAGTTACTATCAAATAACATTGTCTCGCACACTCTTGTATCGACCTATTTTTATGTTCAACTACTCCATTTTGTTGAGAGGTTCTAAGGAATGAAAACTTATGGGTTATTCCCTTTTTATTACAAAATTTTTCAAAATTTTCATTTTTGAATTCTCCACCGTTGTCACTACGTGTTATTTTGATTTTTAAGGATAATAAATTTTGAATTCTTTTAGCAAAGGTTTTTAATTGATCAAAAGCATCACTTTTATTTTTAAGAAACAAAGCCCAAGTAAATTTAGAAAAATCGTTGATTATTACGTAAATATATTTATTGTGATTCAATGATTGAGTTTGGGATGGGCCGAATAGATCCATGTGAATTAATTCTAATGGTTTCGAGGTTGTAATTTCCTCTTTTGATTTAAACGAACTCCTTTTTAATTTTCCGAACTGACAAGCATCGCATAAATTATTTACTTTAAATTTTATTTTGGGTAGTCCCCTAATTGAATCAAACTTTGAGATCCTAGAGATATGTATAAAATTTATATGACCGAATCTCTTATGTCAGATCCAAGGGTCACTTGTATTAGCCATAAGACATAGATTATGTTGGAGATTTTCATACTTATTATATAGATATTTTTCTTCCTATCTCCTTCGAATATTATTTTTGAATTCCTATCTTCTATAAGCATTTATCCTTTTCAAAGTTTATTTTATAGCCTTTATCGCAAAGTTGACTTATACTTAGCAAATTATGTTTTAAATAGTGGGAGTTTTAGAATTATCGACATTTTCGATGCCAATAATATATCCTTTAGAGTTATCACCAAAGTTGACCATTCCACCATCTTCATATACTAGATTATTTAGTAATTCCGAATTTCCTGTCATATGTCTTGAACAACCAATATCCAATATCCATTTGTCCTTTTTGATTTCCACCATTTGTTCACCAGAAATTGAATTCTCAACAGCCATGTAACACATCACTTCGAAATTTGAATTTTCAACAGCCATGTAACCCATCTTTTCAGGATTTGAATTTCCATTAATCATGTAACACATATTTTCATGTACTGGACAACAACTCAGTAAATCACTTGAATCTTCAACATAATTGAATGCCGACTCTTCAGGCATTGATGTAATGCATGAATTGAAACTAGAGTTATAAGTCATTTCAAAATTTTCCATTTAATATTTTCAAAATTCAGATTATGAACTTTTTGAAAACCTATGCTCTGATACCAATTGTTAGGGAATGCATAGCGCAGACCATAAGACAATACTAGCACTAGAGGGGGGGTGAATAGTGTTTATAAGGAATTTATGAAAATCTTAAACTTAAATGATGTACTATGTGAATCACACGCAACAGAGATGCTCATGGACACACAATCAAAAACAAACATAGAAACAGAAAAATATAAAATGCAGAAAAGGAAAGAACACACCGGATTTTATACTGGTTGAGATTACTCCTACGTCAAGTCCCACATAATGCTGGATTGCGTAGAGTTTTATTAATATCAATATCTATGTACAATACCCTTGATTTCATGGCTACAAGGCTAACACCACTCCAAACACCCTTGGTTCTACGACTACAAGGTTAACATCGCTCCCTTTCCTTGATTTCAAGGCTACAAATAACACACCCTTTCCCAAACACTTCCCAAATGATTACAACAACCCTATAACTCTTCAATAGCACTTCAATTCAAAGAGTAGTAGACAGAGAGTGAGAAAATATGTTTTATATAATTAGAGTAGAAATCGAAAAAGTAGAAGTGTAGAAATCAATAAATGATAATGAATAATGGTGGTATGAAGAGGAGTGAAAATAGAGAACAAGATACATTAAAAAAATTGAAATCAGCCCCTATTTATAAGATTTGAAAGGTTGCAACGTCTAAGAAACATTACAAGTGGTGAAAAGACACTTCCTTTGAAAATTGAATTTCTGACAGTTGTATGTTGACATAGCCTTCTATGTATGTCGACATATGTATGTTAAAAATATTTTTAAAATTATTTTTAAGTGTTTAAACATATATGTCATTTTGGAAATTCTTGAATTAAAACTTAGTGAAATAAATAATATTTTAAAGTGTAAAATCATATGAAACCATAATAATATATTATATAAACATATTTGTAAATTTATAAGGTTTAAAACTATACAATTATACGAACTTATATATATATTAAACTTTAAACTTATATGTTTGAAATCATAAGTAAGATAAAATAATTTGAATTTTGTAAACAGAATTTGAAATTTGAAAATCATAATTTCAAATATGAAAATAAGAATTTTAAATTTGAAAATCAGAATTTGAAAATTTTAAAATCATATTTTGAAAAACAGAATTTGAACCTGAAGTGCTATTGAGAGTCTTACATATAAACTAGACTCTATTACTATATTTGTATTGAAATCTTGAACTCTGGAAAACATGATAACTCATGAGTCTTGAATCTCTCTTTAATTCTGAATCTCTTGAAACTCTAAAACTGTACAGTCTTCAGTATTTAAATCCTGTATACAAATCCTTCATATATATGCATATATATTCTAGATAGAGATGTTAGTATATATTTTATAATCAATTAATAATGATAATTGAAATAAGGTTGTTGTCATCAAAACTCCATTCTCCAACAGGTTGACCCCTATGTAAACCCACCTTAGAGGTAGGTCGACCCACGTACGAAAAGGGTCGACCCATGTCCTAGGTCCGAACGTGATTTTTGGCTGATCTTAATATCTACTCAACGTTAATTCTGGTGTCCAGTTTCTTTCTAAATATTACTTGGAAGATTATTAATTTCCCTGTTAGAATGCTTATTTAATTTTTGAATTCGAATTTGCGTGCGTATATGCATATACAATCTTTTAATTCTTCATTCATTAAAAGCTTTCCCATACGGGCTCCGATTTAGGCAAGTCATATATCAAAACGAATCAGAAAATTACCACGAACATAATGATACAAGTTTCATGGCTAAATTCTGAAACTTTAAATTACCAATTTTTTTAATATTTGTATAAAATACGGGGTGTTATAATGCTCCTTATGGATGATAAATCCTCAGACTTCCTTGACTCATTTCTGGTTACCTGGCTCGAGAGTTTGGAGGGCTAACTATACCGACCCATGTATGGAATTAGGTCTAATCCCTAGGCATGCTCTTTACGGGCATAAACCGTCCAATCTCCTTCTTTCACTCTTCACTTTTCGGCTTAAGCATGACTAGTCGGCCTACCCATGTACGGGGACCAATGCGACCCCTAGACATGCTTTGTATTCAATGCAAGCTTTTTTCTTTCAAACTTAATGGAACGTAATGAATTTGAAATCTAAGTCGACTCAGCCATGTACGAGATTAGGCCATAACCCTTAAGCGTGCTCTCTGCTCGACAATGAATTGCTATGTTTTGCTTCGGATTTATAAAAAACTCCAACCATTGAAAACTTTAATAAAAATAACTTCGCCTGTCGGGACGTTGCTTGCAAAGTAAGAAAAATATGAAATTGAAACTTCGAACTTTAAGGACTTGGTGTGGTAAGGACTTTGATCGCTAAGCATAAAAATCCTGGTCCACAAGTAAGGACTTTGCTTGGGAAGGGGCAGGTCGTCTTACCAGGACTTGGCAAGGCTGTATCGCATAGTGGCGGGTAGAGGAATACCTGTTTGGCTTATCCTTGGTCCCCTTGTCATATTCTGGTAGTGGCGTCTTGTACCCTTCTGCTTTCCAATGGTCATCTTGTCACACTCTGGCAAGGGCATCTTGGACTCTTCTGGCTTTCCAATGTCCTCTTGTCACACTTTGGCAAGGGCGTCTTGGACACTTCTGGCTTTCCAATGGTCCTCTTATCACACTCTAACAAGGGCTCCTTGGACTCCCTGGCTTATCCTTGATCCCCTTGTCACACTCTGACGAGGGCTTCTTGGACTCTTCTTGCTTATCCTTGCTCCTCTTGTCAAGTATTTGCAAGGGCGTGATTGGTTATTCTGGCTTTTGAATTTGTCCGATCATCTGGTTTTGTTATCTGATTAATAGATATTTCGGCTTTCTAGATTTTGGGTTACTCTGGTTTCCCGATTCTTAGTTGTTTTGGTTATCTTAGTTATCTCTCGTAACACGATCCAGAGTAATCATCGAGTCTCATAAGTTTGGTCTTCTAGATAGCACGATCCAGAGTGATCATCGTTTTCCTTTGATTTTCTGTATTTTTAGGTTTCCGTTAATACGATCCAGCGTGATCGTATCCTTTGGTTTTCTGGTTCTCAGCTATTGGATTTCAGTGCGAACTTCTTCGCATTCGCGACCTCTTAGATTTCTGGACTCATCGTAAAACACTTCTAACTTTTCCCAAGGAAGACTTGTTTTGAGGGTCAAAGTGTTGAACTTCATTTTGGCAAAGAAGTCACACGATCAATTCACAGTTTTTTGAGTGCTCGGGACTCAAGTGCATTCTCTTGGATAAACGCATAACGATTTGGTCGAAGTTGCGAAGTGTTCGGATTCTTGGAAATATGGTAAATTCTCAGATTGGTGTTTTCAATTGATAACACTTAAGATTGGATTAGATTTAGTGAGTGAATGAGGCAAACATAGGTTTTGTTGTGCGCAAACTTGGATCACTCCAAAACTTTTGCTCTGGCCGTGGTGGTCAGCAGAAAAACATGTGATTGTACCGTGTTGATCACCATAAATCAGTTGATCAAACACAGGCGTGGCATATGATCGGATCAACTCAAAATATTTGAGCATATCCTGTTGACAGCTCAAAATATGTGTGCACACTGTTCGGATCGCTAAGAAAAACAAGGAAAAATTCTCAAGCTGGGAATTCGTTTCCGAAACAAGCATGGGATACAAAAAAATATGTTTTCATATCCCTAGGATACGAAATCATCAATTCGTATCCCTCATGGGATACGAGAATCTCTTCACCACCACATACTTGCTGAGGCAAGCTCTATCATGTACAGATCACACAAAATGGCTTGCGCACATCGAGGATCCTATAGCATTGGAACTTGCATTCCTTGGATCTGCAGAATGGGATATGAAGTATTGGCTTGAGCGATGTGTATGGATCACGCATTTTCCTGGGTCGTCATTACACAGGATACTAAATCTCGCCATTAATCTGGCAAAGCGAAAATGTGTTGACCAACACATGTAGATCACATAGAAGTTCTTGCACACTTCGGTTTTTGTCAACATCAAGATTTCCGATCCTAGGATTGGAAATCCTAGGATACAAAAATACATGGATTTCCATGGCACAAGCACAACAACGTGCAGATCATGCAATTTCGAAGGATCTGCATTTAACGATCATTGTTTTTTTGGCTCTTCTCCCAAGATACAAAATTTCAACAAACTACTTCGATTTTTGGCTAACTCCTGGGGAGTCTTTCGATCCCAGGATTGGCATGAATCTCGAGATACGAATTTTCGTACTTTGGCTTGCAACTTCACCTATACATACCCTTGGTACTTGGTTGTTTGAGGTACCTTTGGTTGTTCATTTCCAGCATGTACGAGACTTCTTCTTGGAGCTTTTTCATGGCTTTTTTCATGGTTTCCATGGATTTGGAAGGTCTTTTGGACCTATAAACTTTAAAGAGAAGTTTCCCTTCAACATTTTGGCATTTGGATTGACATTTTGCTTGTTTTTGGATATTTTTGGACTTGGAAGCACCTTTTACACACTTTGGTTTGAGGAAGACGATTATGGCCTAATCGAGGATTAACAAGGACTTCGTTATTCTCTAACACAACTTTGTAAACGTAGAGTGTTGAAACTCAGATAATTCTTGTAATTGTAACAATGATGATGAATAGTTACATGAAAATGGATGTAGCCGTTAGTGCTGAACCAGTGTAAACTCGGTGTTCTTTACTTTTCCCCAACTCGGTGTTTGGATTGTTTGGTTAATTTGAATATTTCACTTAATATTAACCCATTGGATGTTGGCATGTGCGAGCGAACAATTCCCCCGCCAACAATAATCTATTTTTATTACTGTAACCCCCCTAAGTCCCACATCGTGGAAGCCTGTGTGAAGTGGGTACTTATATAGTAGAGCCCATCTCTTACTAACGTCGAGGCCTTTTGAGGAACAAAACCCAACACCTATACGGTGGCTAAGTTAGGGACAATATCTTGTGTGAACGGAGGTGGGGGCTGTTACAGTGGTATCAGAGCCAATAACCAGCTGGAATTGTGGCTCTTGTGCGGACCACAACGCCTGGATGAGGTGTTTGTGAGCCAACGGGGACATTGGGCTCTATAGGAGGGGAGAATGTAACACCCCAAAGTCCCACATCGTGGAAGCCTGTGTGAAGTGGGTACTTATAGTAGAGCCCATCTCTTACTAACGTCAAGGCCATTTGAGGAACAAAAACCCACATCTATACGGTGGCTAAGTTGGGGATAATATCTTGCGTGAACGGAGGTGCGAGCTGTTACAATTACATTGCTTTATCGACTATGTTTCTTTACACCATTTGATATGTATTTTATTTTCAATAAGTTGTGATGTAAAATATTTTTCGTGTCCACAAGTATTTAGTTTAATATATATATATATATATATATATCAATTTACTCTAAAATATTCTTATTATTGTATAGTATTTTAGTTATTATGTTTGCATGTATATTCGATATAAAAGAAAATTTTATCTGTAACACCCTACGTCCATTAATGTCACTCACAAAGGGAATGCATTAACTTCCATGGAGCATTATTAGTGTATAGAACAAAATATAACAAGATAGATACATATATTGGTACTTGAAAATTTTAAAACAACTTTTATTGCAGCGGAGAAATAGTTTGATTACATCAACTTCATAAACCAACAGTAAAACCAAGTACACTTAATATCCATCTTGACAAATTTCTTTCTGAGTACATAAAGTAAAAAGCGTAACCCAAACACAAGTAGCCATAAAAGGGATGAGTTGAACTTTACTTTCAGCAATCCAAGCGCTTCCAAAAGACAGAGAAAGAGATCCAAGATCAAGCTCCACTAGTACTAGTCCCACCCTAAGAACCAGGGGGGGAGGAAGAAAAGAGGCGAAAACAAGGGGGTCACACATAAAGTCTGGCGAGTATAATAACTTTAACAATATAATTATTAAAGTAACTTGGATAAGGCATAAACTGGTAGAACAAGGTATGACGGTGAAACAAGTGGGCATAACAAAGCAAACAGGAGAAATATTCTGGCGTTAATCTCGTTCCTAATCACTATAGGATAATTACTACACTACAGCAATGCTAATTACACCGCACCATTACTAGTTACCCTAAAAGTTGATCCCGCCTACAGAACATAACAATGATAATGGTAGTTTCGTGTACCCCTAGTTACCTTCGTAGGTGCCGCCTACGCCTATCTCCACTAGTTGTACCCACTACCCCCAAGCGATCGGCTCCCTAACTCGTAGATACCCGTGCTGGTCCCACAGTGGGGTGTATCACTCCCCAAAGTGGCAACCCGATACCACTAAAGATGCACGGCTTATATCTACACGATGCAACAATGTCTTACCTACCAGCCCGGGCCCACGCACACCCATGACCCCGTTGAACTTGCATTGCCACCGCTAACCCATTTTGACCTCTTACAATCAAACCCAGTAAGCGTGTCCCGTCCTCAACTTGGGTCGAGCTCACAAAGATACTTAATGGGTTACTGGTTTGAAAAGGGCCCCCATGCCTGACACAAGCTTTCCACCTAAGCTTGGTCCCTACTAAGGTTTCCCACACTTAACCCCATTCTTATTCATGCCTTCTTACATGTTTCAAATTGGTTAAGTGTTTCTAATCGTATTTCACCAGCCACCCAAGGCACCCACTTAACCCCTATGTCCCACCACATGTTTATCTGGTTAAGTGTTAATTCATTATAACCGTAACCTTGTAAAGACCTCGCACATTAGACTGACATTTGCGGTTGTTGGATTTGTCGGGCGGGTCCGGGCAGTCTTACACCACAAACGAGTCTAACCTCGTGTCTTAGGCGGTTAATTATTACACATCTTTATTTAACCCCAAATTGGATTAATATCCCTATTCAAATTTTTCAACAAATACCAAATTCATTTATGTCCATAATTGTCACTTAAATTATGTCCATAAATTACAGGCATACAAATTATACCTATTAATGTCTCAAATTAATAATATGCCCTTTTAAGGCCATTCTATGCCAATTCACAATTATGCATTTTTAATATTTTCCCATCGTCCCCATGCTATTCGTACGTTTTAATATGACATATGTTAGACTCACAATAGTCTAACTTATAAAAGAAAAAACAACGTCACAACTTGCATAGCACATAAAATAGATCTAAGAATCATGACATAAGTTCACATAACCAATAACTTGCATATATGTGTATGGTTTTCCTATAACTTGCATATGAACAAACTAGCATATGATTCTCATACAAAACCAGCATAGGCAATTTGCATAACTATGTACTGCCATGGATCTAAATATAGATCTAAACATAAAGGTGTGAACTTGCATATGGATCTAAACATAAAGATGTGAACTCGCATATGGATCTAAACATAAAGATGTGAACTTGCATAAGATTCACATATGTCTTAATATCCCAAACTTGCATATAATTCATATAAGAATATATAGTCCAACATCACAAACTTGCATATATAATAACATGTAGTCCAACATCACAAATTTGCACATAATTCATATAAGAACATGTAATCCAACATCATAAACTTGCATATAATTCAACATTACATGATTCCAAATCATATTCTGATAATCCCAATTATAAGTTATCATAATTAAATTAATTAATTAATTTGTGAAAAAATTATACTCACAAACAAATAAATAGTCTTATCTTTCTGGAATCTGTATTCTGAAACTGAATTGCTCGCCTTTGATGTAGACTAATCGTTATTTAGATTTAGATTTGATTTTGATTCTTGCTTTAATCTTGTTCTTGAGTTGAAAGAGACGGCGGCTACTCTAGGTTCTCCATTGACGGCATGGCGGCTTTTGGTGTGAATTAGTATGATTTTAGGTTAAGATTTAGGTTTCTTATAGAGTATTTTAATTGATTAAGAGTCGTCCGATTAACTTAGAATCAATCAAGACCATCCAGTCAAGATAACAGCTTAGCCCTAATGACTCAGCAACAGGTCAAACCAGCGTCATCTTTCAGATCTGCCTGGGGGAGGGGGGCAGGTCGACCCTTAGGTCGACCCCCTGGTCGACCTGTATGGGTAGGTCGACCCCCTGGTCGACGTGGCCTTTGGGCGGGAATTTTCCCACCTGGTCTGCTCCCCTATTTGAATTTCTGATTTGAGCCGTTTTTAATCTATTTAAATTCTAAAACTTCTGAAGGCCATAACTTCTTCATACGAAGTCCAATTCACACAAACTCGGACTCTATCTCAAGCAGAATTCCGAGACAAACGCAATGGCGCAATCCGTTTCCCTTAATTCTCACATTTGAATTTAAGTATTCTTTAATTTTAATATTTAAAATCATGGGGTGTTACATTCTCCCTTCCTTAAAGGATTTCATCCCCGAAATCTCCAAGTTAAGGAGAATGTGTATCCTAACATCCAATCATCCATCTACTCAACCATCAAACACAGGAATCCTTTGTCCTTACAAGTTTTCTAATGCTGTATGAACATATGCAAAAAGTGTGTGTATATGTTCCTTATTTAATGCGAAATCAGGTGGTCTACTGATTCAGTTGACCTCCTTAATGCAAATCATGATAGTGCCATGTGTCCATTATGTATGCGAAAGAATCTTATCGATGCATACTATTTCTACATGCGTGCACAACCATTCATCAAAATGCAGCATCCATATGATAACACAACCATTATACATCCATTCATTTAAATATGCACATAGATTTATGTGCAATATGAAGGTGATTGAGCTGATCTATTGCCTAATGTGTGTGTACATGCATCCATGAGAAACCACTAGCAGCCACTTGTATCCATTTGCATCCACCAAACATAACATGTCCCAAACACATGTTTGCAACCAGAGGGTTCTTCCTAACTAAAGATCGAAGATGTCATCGCAAAGATAATACTAAATGATAGGAAAAGTATCAACAAAGAGGTAGAAAAAGTAGAAAATAAAACATACCCTCAAGAAGGAAAGGGTACAGCGTACGCATCTTGTCTTCCGTCTCCCAAGTCGCATCTCTTTGATCGTCTCCCCATTGCACTTTGACCAATTTGACCTCTTTGTTGCGTAGATTTTTGACCTCCGATCTGAGAATGCGTGTAGGAGCTCGTCTAACCGTGGAAATGCGCTCTACTTCGACTTCTTCGAGTGTGCTCGGCTCAACCACTTCCGCCGTATCATTTAAACACTTACGCAAATGCGAAACGTGAAACACGTCATGAACTCTACCGAGCTTCTCTGGTAACTTTACTCTGTACGCCATCCGCCCAATCCTCTCTGTAATTGGAAAGGGTCCTATGAACCTCGGTGCCAACTTCCCTACTGATCCAAAGAGGACTACGTTTCTCAATGGTGACACCTTAATAAAAACCATGTCCCCAACCTCGAACTCAAAATCGGTTCGTCTCTTATCAGCATATGATCCTGCGCCGTCTTCATTCGCCGTCGAATCAGGTCTATCTTCTCCGAAGTCTCCCTAATCATGTTGGGTCCAAGCAAAACCTTATCCGTGGATTCCAACCAACAAGTAGGTGATCGGCACGGTCGTCCATAAAGACCCTCAAAAGGCGCCATGCCAATGCTAGCTTGAAAGCTATTATTATAGGCGAACTCCACTAGTGGAAGGTGTTCTTCCCATGTTCCTCCAAAGTCTAGGATGCATAGCCTCAGAAGGTCTTCTAGAATCCGATTTACTCTCTCGGTCTGGCCATCCGTCTGAGGGTGATAAGCGGTACTTAAGCATAATTATGTTCCAACCGCCTCTTGTGAGCTTTTCCAAAATTTGCTTGTGAAAATGGGATCTCTATCGCTCACAATGCTAGAGGGTATGCCGTGTAGACGAACTATCTCTCTAAGGTAAACAGATGCTAACCATGCGGCGGTCCTCCTACTTTTAATGGGAATAAAGTGGGCACTTTTGGTAAGTCTGTCAACAATTACCCAAATCCCCTTATTACCCTTCCTTGATCTTGGTAACCCATCTACAAAATCCATGGAAACACTTTCCCGTTTCCACAGCGGAATCTCTAAAGGGTAGAGCAAACCTCCAGGCTTCTTTTGCTCCGCCTTTACTTGCTGGCACACTAAGCATCTAGAAACAAACTCAGCCACATCCTTCTTCATTCCTGCCCAAAAGAAAACTCACTTCATATCCCTATACATCTTGTCACCACCGGGATGTATGGTCATCTTAGAGCGATGTGAGTCTTCAAGAATTGCCTTCTTCAAACTCTCGTCTTGGGGTACGCAAAGTCTCCCATCTCTACGCAGCCAACCTCTCTCATCTATAGCATATCTATTAAGATGACTCGAAGACTCCCCTGCTATAAGCTTGCCTACTATCTCAACCAACTGTGGGTCATCCCGCTGTGCCTCTCCAATCCGACCCAAAAGTGTAGGTTGCACCTCTAATGATGCCAACAATAGGGGTACATAATCGACGGAGGGTCTGAAGTCAAAGGTAGATATATACTCCAAACTCTGTCGCTCTACGAACAAGGGACTTAAAGCCACCTTCTTTCTACTTAAGGCGTCGGCTACAACGTTACCCTTACCAGGGGTATATGTGATCTCAAAATTGTAGGATGCCAAAAACTCCATCCACCTCTATTGCCTCATGTTTAGGTCCTTCTGAGAGAATAAGTACTTTAGCGACTTATGGTTTATACATAATTCAAACCTCTCGCCAAGCAAATAATGACGCCATGACTTAAGCGCCAAAACTATGGCAGCCAACTCTAAGTCGTGGGTAGGGAAATTTTTCTCGTGGGCTTTCAACTGCCTTCCTCCATAGCATATCACCCTTCCCTCTTGCATTAAAACTGCGCCAAGCCCTGTCTCGCAAGCATCGATATATACTGTGAATGCCTTACTCCCGTCTGGTAAAACTAAAACTTGAGCTGTCGTCAAAGCCCTCTTCAGACGTTGGAAAGCATCGTCACGGTCGACGTCTCAAGCAAAAGTCAAATTCTTCTTCGTTAACCGAGTGAGTGGGGCTGATATCTTCGCGAAGTCCTTAATGAACTTCCTATAATAAGCAGCCAACCCTAAAAAGCTTCTTACTTCTGTTGCGTTCTTAGGAATTTTCCAATCTTGGATTGCCACCAACTTTGCGGGATCCACAACTATCCCTTCCTTAGAGACCACGTGCCCTAAGAACCTCACTTCTTTTCTCCAGAAATGGCACTTGGAGAACTTAGCTTTAAGTTGATGCGCTCGTAGGGTCTCTAAGACTTCCCTAAGATGTAGGGCATGCTCTTCTTCATTTTTAGAGAAAATCAGGATATCATCCACAAAGACTACCACAAACTTGTTTAGAAACTCCCTAAACATCCTACTCATTAAGTCAACAAAGTATGCGGGTGCATTCGTCAAACCAAAAGGCATGACGAGCCACTTGAAGAAACCGTCAGCAGTTCTAAATGCAGTCTTATCTATGCTATCTTCAGCCACCCTTAGCTGATGAAACCCTATAGCCAAATTCAGTTGCGAGAAAACCGAAGCACCCACCAACTGATCGAATAAATCATCTATCCTAGGCAATGGGTGTCTATTCTTCTTTGTTAGCTTGTTTAGCTCTCTATAGTCCACGCACAATCTAAGTGAACCATCAGCTTTTGTAGCAAAAACGAATGGAGCACCCCACTCCGAAATACTTCTTCTTATGAACCCCTTCTCAAGCAATTCTTTCACTTTCTTACCGAGTTCTCTTATCTCTCTCGGAGCCATGTGGCGCACTGGTAATGCAACTGGCTTTGCAATATCTACTAAGTATATTCGAAAGTCTATCTCGCACCTCGGGGGTAAACCTTGGACCTCATCGAAGACATCACTATATTCACGGACCACACGAACAGATTCCAAATCATCATTGGATGCGTCAAGGGATTCTAGGTAGCTAAGCATTACCAGATCTCTAGGGTCACAAGAAATATCAAGGGTCTTTCCACAACGAGTCAACAATCTAACTACCCTTCTTTCACAATCTAGGATGGCACCGTATCTAGCGAGCCAATCCATGCCTAGAATCAAGCCGTAGCCCACGAAGCCAAGAACGAAGGCGTTGCATTCAAACTCGACGCCCAAGATAGACACTCTCAAATCCTGACAAATCATTGAAAGATGAGCAGAACCACCAATAGGATTTGAGACTACTATGGGATCCGTCACTAGACTAGTATTTAGGTGCAGTGTTTCAACTAACGAAGTAGATACAAACGAGTGTGAAGCGCCAGAGTCAAACAAAGTACGAACATGATGATCAAACATAAAAACTAAACTTTCAACGGAAATGTTTCTACCTCTCTCTTTTCCTGGTGCCATGAGAGCATGAACCTGCCCTCTTGCCTGTCCTGGTGCCATGAGAGCCTGAATCTACCCTCCCGAAGTGGACCTTGTCCTTTGCCCTTGCCCATGTTTCCTTGGGCAGTCTTTAATTAGATGTCCTGCCTCTCCATAGTGGAAGAAGCCAATCTTCTTCTTTTTCCTACAATCCTTACTCAGATGGCCTGGTGTCCCACAATTAAAGCACCTTTTCTTTCCCTTACTATTGTTATCTTTACCACCTTTCTTGTTTTGCTGCTGTGATTTCTTTTGATCCCCTTTCTTCTCTGGTGCCTTATTAGCATTAGCACCCTTCTCTTCTTCATGCATAAGTGCCATGTCAACCAATCTCTCAAAGGTAGCCCCCATCGTAATGTGGGTCATAGCCAACCCATGTAGCGGCTCATTCAAGCCTTTAACGAACCTCAAAGCCTTCTTCTCAGGTGTGTTCACCAAGTCTAAGACAAATCTCGCCAACTAATTGAATTTGTTGATGTACTCTTTTACTGAAAAATTTCCTTGCTTCAACGCTAAGAATCTTTCCATATATAAGTTCTCTTCTGCTCATGAGAGAAATTTCATCTCGAACCTACGCCTGAAATCCACCTATGTCTCCACTGGACGCTCTCCATTCGTGACCTCCCACCAAAATGAGGCTTCGTCCTTCATTAACCAAGCAGCCAATTGGACCTTCCTCCCATCTTCTACCTCGAAAATACCAAATAGATCTTCCATCTCCTTTAGCCAATTTCGAGCTTCAACAAACGTCTCTGATCCGTGAAAAGGTTTCCGGGCCATTGCCCTAAAATCTTTGCATATCTTCGGAAAAGTATCAACACGAGGCGGGGGAGGAGGAGGAGCGACTGCAGCTGGGGGAGGAGGAACATTTGCTGGGCCTGCGGCATTGGCCCTAGCCTCCAGATACCTTCTAAACCAGCCTGGTATCGGTATGCCCTCGGGTATCTCAGGTTCCCCAGACATGCTGAAAAAGAAAAAGGAAGAGATTCAAAACGGAGAATCGAAAGAAAGATATATGGCTCTTGGGGGTTATGTATTTAAAACAAACTTTTCTCTTGAAAATACTTTCCTTAAAACATATTCTTGAAAGTATTTCTTTATAAAATGCTTTTGAAAAATAGTTTTTCAAAATCTCATATCTGTTCCGGTAACCTTCAGCTCTGATACCACGTGTAACATCCCACGTCCATTAATGTCACTCACAAAGGGAATGCATTAACTTCCATGGAGCATTATTAATGTATAGAACAGAATATAACAAGACAGATACATATATTGGTACTTGAAAATTTTAAAACAACTTTTATTGCAGCGGAGAAATAGTTTGATTACATCAACTTCATAAACCAATAGTAAAACCAAGTACACTTAATATCCATCTTGACAAATTTCTTTCTGAGTACATAGAGTAAAAAACATAACCCAAACACAAGTAGCCATAAAAAGGATGAGTTGAACTTTACTTTCAGCAATCCAAGCGCTTCCAAAAGACAGAGAAAGAGATCCAAGATCAAGTTCCACTAGTACTAGTCCCACCCTAAGAACCCGGGGAGGGGAGGAAGAAAAGAGGCGAAAACAAGGGGGTCAGACATAAAGTCTGGCGAGAATAATAACTTTAACAATATAATTATTAAAGTAACTTGGATAAGGCATAAACTGGTAGAACAAGGTATGACGGTGAAACAAGTGGGCATGACAAAGCAAACAGAAGTAATATTCTGGCGTTAATCTCGTTCCTAATCACTATAGGATAATTACTACACTGCACCAATGCTAATTACACCGCACCATTACTAGTCACCCTAAAAGTTGATCCTGCCTACAGAACATAACAATGATAATGGTAGTTTCGTGTACCCCTAGTTACCTTCATAGGTGCCGCCTGCCCCTATCTCCACTAATTATACCCACTACCCCCATGCGATCGGCTCCCTAACTCGTAGATACATGTGCTGGTCCCACAGTGAGGTGTATCACTCCCCAAAGTGGCAACCCGATACCACTAAAGATGCACGGCTTATCTCTACATGATGCAACAACGTCTTACCTACCATCCCCGACCCATGCACGCACATGACCCCGTTGGACTTGCGTTGCCACTGCTAACCCGCTTTGACCTCTTACAATCAAACCCAGTAAGCATGTCCCGTCCTCGACTTGGGTCGAGCTCACAAAGATACTTAATGGGATACTGGTTTGAAAAGTGCCCCCATGCCTGACACAAGCTTTCCACCTAAGCTTGGTCCCCACTAAGGTTTCCCACTTAACCCCATTCTTATTCATGCCTTCTTACATGTTTCAACTTGGTTAAGTGTTTCTAATCGTATTTCACCAGCAATCCAAGGCACCCACTTAACCCCCATGTCCCACCACATGTTTATCTGGTTAAGTGTTACTTAGTTCATTATAACCGTAACCTTATAAAGAACTCCCACATTAGACTGGCATTTGTGGTTGCTGGATTTACCGGGCGGGTCCGGGAAGTCTTATACCGCAAACGAGCCTAGCCTCGTGTCTTTACAATTGTTACGCATTTAATTCATGCCTTTGACCTCTCACATTAGACTACCGTTTGTGGTTACTGGATTTGCCGGGCGGGTCTGGGCAGTCTTACACCACAAACGAGTCTAACCTCGTGTCTTAAGCGTTTAATTATTACACATCTTTATTTAACCCCAAATTGGATTAATGTCCCTATTCAAAATTTTCAATAAATACCAAATTCATTTATGTCCATAATTGGCACCTAAATTATGTCCATAAATTACAGATTTACAAATTATACCTATTAATGTCTCAAATTAATAATATGCACTTTTAAGGCCATTCTATGCCAATTCACAATTATGCATTTTTAGATAAACTTCAATTCGAATCCTACTTGCAATAGTTTCCGCTTACGATTTGGAGTTAGAACAACTTGATGTGAAGACCGCTTTCTTGCATGGTGACTTGGAGGAAACCATTTACATGAAGCAGCCAGAAGGATTTATTATAGATGGAAAGTCAGATTGGGTATGCAAGTTGAAGAAATCTCTTTATGGTCTAAAACAGTCGCGTAGACAATGGTACAAAAGGTTTGGTTCTTTTATGCTTTCACATGGTTTTAATCGTAGTACTAAAGATGCATGTGTTTATTCTAAGCATTTAAAGAATAATAATTGGGTGTATTTACTTTTGTATGTGGATGATATGTTGATTTCTTCCAAGGACAAAGCTGAAATTGATGCGTTGAAGTTGAAATTAAAAGAGGAATTCGATATGAAAGACCTTGGAGAAGTAAAGAAAATTTTGGGGATGGAAATCCAAAGAGACAGAAAGCTTGGACTTTTGAGACTTACTCAGAAGGAATATATTCAAAAGTTGCTTGCTCGGTTTAGCATGGATGGTGCAAAGGCTATCAGTACACCCATGCCTTTGCATATACAACTTTCTAATCAGGGCTCTCCGATCTCAGAAAAGGACAAGGCCTATATGAAGAAGGTGCCTTATACCAGTGCAGTAGGTAGCTTGATGTATGCTATGGTGTGCACTAGACCGGACATTGCTCAAGCTGTTGGATTAGTTAGTAGATATACGGCAAATCCGGGAAAATCGCATTCGGAGGCAGTGAAGTACATTTTTAGATATCTTAGAGGAACATCAGATTATGGGCTTGTTTTTTTGCGTTAGAAATATGGATTTCAACTTGGTTGGATTCTGTGATTCAGACTATACCGGAGATAGAGATAGAAGGAAGTCAACCTCAGGCTATGTGTTCACACTTGGAGGAATAGCTATTAGTTGGATAGCGAGGTTGCAGACTACAGTTGCTTTGTCTACTACAGAGGCAGAGTTGATAGCTGCAGTTGAGGTAGCTAAGGAGGCAATTTATTTGAAGATGTTATTGTGTGATTTGAGATTCATGCAAGATTAGTGAATTGTGACAGTCAAAGTGCAATTCATTTAGCTGAAAATCTGGCTTTCAGTTCTAGAACAAAGCATATAGAGGGAAGAGAGTCTTTCCTTAGCTCTATGAGTGAGGAGAAGTTAGTTCGTCTTCAGAAGATTCACACAATTGAAAATGCTGCAGACATGTGTACGAAGGCATTACCTGCTAGTAAGTTCGAGCATTGCTCGAACTTGATTCACTTGATGAAGTGCTAGGTGCCACATGGTGGCACAATGGGGAAGAGAGTGACTTGGTTGAAGTCAAGAGAAGATGTGGTATTCTTCTTATATGAAGAGATAGAAGTTGGTTGCATAATGTCTACCTTGTTTTTTTGAATGCTTCAAACACTTTATTGGTGGGCGGTGGCCTTGTCGGAGTTCACTAACAAAGTGCAATGAGGGGTGACTTTAGCAGGAACACATTGGGAAGCATTCACATTGGAGTCTCTAGGTTGCATGAGATATTGTATCAAGGTGGAGATTATTGGAATTTGGTGATACAATATTTCCAAATATCAATTAGGTTTTTGGAGATATTCGTGGTAATTTCGTTACCTGTTTTGTGCAAGAAATGAATGGAAAGAAATGGAAGGAATATTAATGAATAGGGGATATTGGACATATTCGCCATCTAATTTGTTGCCATGTTTCATTAAAAAGAAATGTAAAAAAATTAAAATTGGAAAAGGGATCGATTGATGGGGAAAATAGAAAGTTATCAATCAATCAATCATATGACAATCAATTTAATGGAAATATTAGCCTTCCATGATTTGATTTATTTACATAAATCAAATTAATTCATCCCCAAGAAACGTTTTCCTCTATATAAAGAAAGGCATAGAGGACGTTATGATATGTGAGAACATTTGTATTCTTCATTTCTTTTCTCTACTTTAAAAAACTCTGTAATCTCTTGAATATTAATAAAATCTCTTCCCCATTGAAGTGGACGTACACTATCTCGCGATAGTGGAACCACTATAAATTTGTATGTTCTCTGTTGCCTTTATTTTTTTCTGTGATTTGAGATTGATATTCATTTCAAGCTGTTTGTTCTATCACATCATTGCAAGATCCTATTGAGGTTTTTACGCTGAAAGGGATTGATCACCCCTTACAGGCTTGCAGCTTGCTATATTATCCTTTTTTTCTTTGCTTCGTCGAATTCTCCTTTCCTTGTTCTACAGTTCTACTTGTATTTTACTCAATCCCTTTACTCTATTGCACTAATTTCGGCATATATGAGCCTTCTCCGGTTCGTCACTGTTGGGTTTTTCTATGCACGCGGGATTCACCCTATAATAGTTTAGACGGGTTTAAGTAATATTATAAAAGTGGGTTTCCACATGTTCTTCCTTATTTCTCTTCTGAAGGATGTCCGTTCCATCACCATAAAAATATGTATATTGAAGTTGGAATGAAGCTAGAAGATCTAATGTTAGCTGGTTTTCAGACTGTAAGATTGTTAATCGTATCCAAGTTAAAAAGGGAAGCAGATTGTAAGATTGTTGATCATATCCAAGTTAAAAAGGGCAGCCAGGACAAGTAGTTCCAAACCGATCACAAATACTTGCTAATAAAGACCAAAAGGTATTACTATGGTTTTTAGCACATTTATGCGCATGTAGATGTGTAGTTTATTAACTGCTCTTAGATATATACATCAGTTGTTGACACGTTGTTATATATATGTAAGAGGTAAAGTATATATGAAAAAGACAGGTTACCTATGTGCAAATGAAGAATAAATGTTTTCTTAATATTGTAATTTGATTTTCTTATCAATTGATATTTGTTAAAAAAAAAGATGATGATATGGTTTTAAGCCAACCGACAATCATACAATGAACACAGGGAAGTCTTAATTCTGGCTGCTTACATAACTAACTTGAAGTATCAAACTGTCCATTTACAAGGATTTTATAAATGATTTTTCCAATGGTTTGTATCTCTTCTCATTATTAATGTAGATCTTGTTGTCATAGGTTTCAAATCTACTGAAATATATATATATATATATATATATATATATATATATATATATATATATATATATATATTACTAGCACCAAATAGGATTCAAGGTGGATCCTTACCTACTTGGAATGTTATTCACTAAACATATCATTATTTAGTCATAATACAAAATTGTGATCATATATTGCTTTGTAGATGCTTGATATAGTCAAAATATTGGAAATGAATTTCAAAAGCTTTCTACTAGGCTGATATAAACAAAACACAAGCAATAAATATAACATGATTTTGACTTATGTCATAAGGCTGACAGTTTTTGCCATTTCAAAATAGGGTATGATGAGAAACACCTACCTTTGTCTTGATACGCGCATTACATTACTGGTACTAAAAACAAATGTGAAACAGTGAGTAGGAATTGTTTGCTCACATTACCGGTAATATCTGCGCCTTCTTTGGTTCGTCATTGTTGGGTTTCGCTACGCACATGAGATTCACGCTATATTAATTTAAACGGGTTTAAGTAATATTATTAAAGTGGGTTTCCACGTGTGCTTCCTTATTTCTCTTCTGAATTTTCTTCTGAAGGCCATCACAATAAAAATACGTATATTTAAGTTGGAACAAAATTATGAGATCTCATGTCAACTGGTTTTCAGATTATAAGATTGTTGATCATATCCAAGTTAAAAAGGGTAGCCAAGACAAGTGGTTCCAAACCGATCACAAATACTTGCTGGTAATGACCAAAAGGTATTACTAATTTTTTTGCACATTAATGCTTAGGTAGATGTGTAGTTTATTAACTTCTCCTAGCTTTAAGGTGGATATACTGTCAAGTTAATATTCCCAAATGGAAATGAAGTTTCTACTATGATTTATGTTTAGTTCAGTGTTACTACTATATATAGACCGGGTATTGTATACCATAATAGATTAGTATTTCACTACTGTATTGGACCAATAGACTAGCCATCAGTTTGAATATAAAGTAGAGAACAACAAAGTGTAAACTATAAAGTATGATTTAATAATTTTTCAGCAGTGTCAGATGGTCAATTTTAAAAATTCATTTTCTTCTACTAATTGTTATATGTATAATGTTGTATATTTAAATAAATTGGCATGTTTGCAACATCTGATGGTGACATGATGCTCTTTCATTGAATTTTTAGATATATAACCACACATAATCAAAAAGAAAATAACAAATTTCATTTTTCACACAAATTTTATATATTTACTTTTGAGCTAATTCAAAATGTTCCCTTTTCCTACCTCTTTCATCTTCACGTTGCCACTATTCGATGATGAATATTCTATCAATTAGAAATCCGTCGCGAAGTGTATTAAATCGCAAGTGCACGTCGTACACTTGTAGTACGTGGCGAATAATGGTTGATCCACGGATAAAGAAATAATTTTAAATTCTACTCAATCAAATTAAACCAACGTCGAGAGAAATATGATCTACAACTACAACTAAACTAACAAACGAAGATTGATAAAAAATATGAGATTAAATGACAACTTAGGAATGAATCCACTTTCTAGATCATATAGTTTGACAAATTATGATCTCTTTTTTTTTGTCGTAAGTGTGACTAGTTGATGTGTTTATCCTAAGCATGACATATTTGTGCTATTAATTAGCCCAACATAAGCCATCAAACTTTAACACAACCACCAACCCACTTGTTTAACTCTCATGAAAATGAAAAAAAGATGAAAATCAAATCTACTTTAAGCATGGCCTATTAACTATTGTTTAGAAGTATATGCCATCAAATTTTAATTTAAACAATCACTTCTTTGCCATAATCATATTAAGATGAAGAGGTAATATGTGTTTTGCTTGTTTAAGCATTGTCTATTTGATGTCAACAATATAAACAATAAAATTCAAAGCTAAGCATCAAATTAAACCACTTCTACTTTTTCCAAGCACAAAAAGAGAGGATAAGTTATAAAATTTTTGAAGCTACATAATTAGAGAGCTTCATTACCCCTAAGTTAAAGTGGTTTAGCTACTCATGTATGCTATTATATCAACAATTATAGCTTTCAACATAAACAAGAAACAAAGAGGAAAATGAAAGCAAAGTAACAAACATTAACTTTTCTACTTGCATGAAATAAAGAGATTTATGCTAATAACATAAGGTAAAGAACATAAAATAAAAATTGCTTGAATTAAAATTGCATAACAAATAATTACATATAAGGGAAATTGGCTATGTAGCCATTAAAGAGAAAGAGAGCTTTTGATCCTCCAACCAAAACTAACAAAAAAAGAGGATGTATTTACATGACATATGAGGGTATTTACACATGTTTTAAAACCCAAACCCTAATCCATTTTGTTGGGGACTACCAAAAATATCCCCTTCATCAAACTTTCATTTGTCTTTGTCCACTAATGAATCATAAAAGTGCATGAAGCTTGTTTTGTCTCCATTAGCCAATACATTAGCCTTTAATTGTACCATTAAAGAGGGATAATGGGTAGGTAGGGTCCTCCACTAAGTGGTGTGTGAATTAATTCCATTTCCATCTTCTTGTGTATGCGCATGCTTATCATGATATCTTCATGTGCATACTTCATTTTCGTTCCTAAATTCCTACAAGACACATGAAAATGAACAAGTAAATTTTATCAAAAATAAATACATGCACAAATGACTGTTTTGCCCCAATATGAAGATGAATGCATGCTAAGTTGAGAATTTTAGTTTTTGGTTAAAACATGTAAAAATATCCTAATATGTTATTTATTTAACTACAACAAGAATAAATGTGTGAATATAAATATACACATTTACGTGCACATCAAATGCCCCCACACTTATCTTTTTATTCATCCTCTAATAAACAAAACAAAAAACTAAGATAAATCGATTTTCGTAAGGAGCACGATTGCGTTGAGTGTGTGCAACAAGCCGTTTAATCTCTGGGTGTCCCTAGTAGGATGAGTGTTGTCTCGTGAGGGTTTTCAGTGGATAGTACCCATAAAATCCAAATGTTAAATGCAAAAAATATTTACAAAATGCAAGATTCGAAAATATTTACAAGATGAATGCAAGATTCAAAAATTTAACATGAGTGAGTTAATACAAGTTTGGGTCGTCACTATGAAATTTTGTCCCGTTACTAATCAAAATTATAAACAAAAATCTAGTTATCGTTACAAACTCCTCTAACTTGGCCAGTTGGTTCGATTGGAAACTAAATGCAGTTATGAAATGAATTCTATAATCAATTGTCAACAATCGTAAAATGGCATTTTTTACTTCCTTTTGCTTAACAAGTTAGGTCAAATAAGTGAAGATAGTGCTTGCATTTCAAGTGCTTACTCTCTCTTTATTTTGAAAAATATTTACATTATTATTATTTACAGACACCTAGCTGAAAAAGACCAAGATATACCACCTATGCACTGCCTTGCGGACTGACGTGAGAGTTTGGCACAGAGCTTGGCGGATTGTGCAGACCGACGCTGACTTTGTCAATAAGATGTCGGTAATCCTTAGGTGTTCAACTCACAAAATGAGACCAATGTATACTACCCTTGCACTGCCTCACGGACCGACGTGAGAGTTGGGACAGAGCTTGGCGGTTTTGCATACTAACACTAGATTTACAAGCAATGTTGGAAACCCTTGGATTGTTTATTATTGTTATAGTTTTTTCTTTTTTCTTTTTTCTTTTTGTTTTTAGTTTTGTTTTGAAGAGAGAGAGTTAAGCGAGATCATCTTAGCATAACTTCACTTAAACATCTAAAATGTTATCGCAAGTAGTCTAAATCAACCATTTATTTAATCAGATTACACTTTAGAAAACATTTCATACTCATCACCTACGAATCTTCCTATATACCAGTTATGCAAAATTTTCTCATAACTCAAACTTTTCTTTCATTATCCGTTAAGAGAACTGATTTTCTAAACATTTTAATTATACGACCAAAATTGTATATTTACTTCATCATGCCCATTTAAAAGTAAATTAAAATGCATTTTTTTTGAATGAAAAAAAAAGAAAAAAAATTTAATGCAAAACCAAAATAATTATGAAACTCCCCCCACACTTTATTTTTACTGTGTCCCCACAGTCACCCCAAGTGAAAGGAGAAAAGGAAAAGAAATCTAAAACAAATGACCTAAAATGTACAAAAAAAACAATTATTATTTACAGTATATGAGAAAATATTTTGACAATAAGTAAGTGAAACGGTCTTCTAAGGACCGATTCATTTGTCTCCTCAAGTATGAGAGACACAGTATAAGCTTGAAAAACCAAATCGTAAAAAAAATCCGAAGTTGAATGTAGATTTGGAAAAATGAATGTCGCTTTATTAAAAATCGAATGAGTTGTTTTATTTTCGATGATAAATGGTTGAAGTTCAAGTTTAATTTCACCAATCTCAAATTCAAGCCCATCATTGACAAATTCTTCAACATTATTGATTTTAAAATCAAAATAGTGATTTAACTCTAGTCTGTCACAATTTGAAAACTCTTCCTCAAAAATACCAAAGAATTCGTGTTCATTTAATTCATATTCCTTTGAATTATTCACAACTTCATTGCTTATATCATTTTAAAAATCCAAAGTTATTGATTGAAATTCGTTATTTTTAGAAAAAGGAAGATCGAATTTGAGATTTAGGTCCACCTTTTCAGAAGAATTGAAATGCAACTCAATTTCCGTATTATTAAGAACTTCGTTAAGATTATTATTTTCAATTTCGAAGTTCGTTATTTTAAAATCATCGATTGTGGTGAAAGGTGGATTATCATTTGACTCATCACACGCTGAAATTTGATTTTGTTGGTCACATCGTTTCAAATATGTTTCAAATAACAAATCAGCGTGATTATCGTAAATTTTGTTCATTTGCTTAACAAAATCAAATTTTTATTTGAGAATTTTCAATTTGAAATTGTTGAGAACAAAAATTTTCAGTTTCACCACAATTTAAATTATTCCCATTGCCAAAATCATTTGAAAATTAATTCACATTTCCGTTTTGAATTTGAAATTCATTTTGGAGTTCGAAATTGAATTGGAAAGGATTATAATCAAAATCATTTTAATTTGGAATTGAATTTGAATTTTGATCATTTTGAAAACTTTGACTTGAATTGTTGCACAAGTATGAATTACTCCATTCATTTATTTTTTGACTTTGTTATGTGCTCATTTCAAGTAAAGATTCAATGTTTGTTTCAAGATTTGAGGGTTGGTTGTCATTTTGAAAACTTTATGGTGCAAAATAAGAATTATGTGTATAATAGTTGTTATTAAAATATCCATATGAATTTGATGTGAAATTATATTGATTTTCACAACTATTGTAAAATTCCAACAAATGAGAAAATTGGGACATTTATAAGAAAATGTCATTTTTTTGGTTTTAAAAGAGGAAAGGAAATAAATATTGATATTTTTTTTTTTTTTAGATTTTGGATTTTTTTTTTAATATATGCATGACCCTAATGCAACTATATGAATGCAAATTACTTATTTACAAATTTTCTAAAATTATATAATGACGGTTAGATTAATTTCAACAAAAGATTTCTCAGCCAGTTAACGGACATGAGTATTCGGTGCACCATGAATCACCCTAGCAATGCAGCCGAAGGTTTATGTACCTCAGAGGAACAACTGCTATAGTAATTACAAATCACCGTAATATTTATAAACGGTTATTACTCTATCATAGTTTAGACACCGAGAAATACTTCATTAGAAATAAACCAATTTGTCAAAATATAACGTTGTCCTTAGAAAATAAAAACAAAAATAAGATGAATGCAAAAAAGAAATTAAACGTGAATAACCGATGAAACTACGAATGAATTTTTTTTTGGATTTTCTATGAATGAAAATGCAAGCAAACAACAATGGGATTAAATAAAAATAGAGCCAGAATACGATACCAGAGAGTGCAAATTTTTATGAGTAATTTATTTTTAACGGCATTTTTTTAGCAAGCAATCAAAGAAGATTTTGAGCTAGCATTTCTCCTCCTTATTTTGCAACCTAAAAAGAAGTTGATTTTTTTATATGTATAACCAGACAAAACAAAATACACGAACTTATAAGAAGACTAATATGAAGAAAAAAAAAAAAAAAATCCCATTTTGATAAACCAATTTTTTTTTTTTAAGAAACAAGCTTTTCTAAAATAAAAATACTTCAAACAAAAGAAAATAACTCCTTTTTTTAGGCAAGCGAAAGAAGAAATTTCACAAGGAAAAGTGTAAAATGATTTTACCCTAACAATGTCAAAAAACAAAGCTCACTGGCCCAAATAAGTACATACAAACAACTTACAAATCAGAGAAACGTATCACACTCGATAACGCCAATCCTAAAAAAGAAAAACGAAAGGAGGAAACGGAATTGAAATAAAATTCAGGCTGCAAGACTCAAATTGCCACTGTGATTAAAAATTCCAAATTTCAAATTCTAACTCCCAGACCGATTAATTAAAAGCCGGATTCAATTTCGTTTCCTCGATATTTGTTAGGTTTTTGCGAATTGGATTTTTGAATCGAAGGGGTTTGTGAATTAGGGTTTTTGAAGCATGTAGGAGGTTAGAGGCAGCGGTTTGGGTTGCGAAAGGGAATATGGGATTCGGGTGGTTGTTTGGGTTTGGAGGTGGTTGCATCGAGGAGTAGCATTATTCTGTTGATGAAGTTGAACAACAAGAGGTGTGTGAAGAACTTTTTGGTGAAGATTTGTTGTGTCAATGGAGTAGGGATGGTTTTGGGTGCTGCAAATGGGTAGTATTGTTTTGAAGTTAAGTTTCATGGTAGTGTGGAGGTTTGTGTGAGTATTGGCAGTTTTGTTTGCTTGTGGAGCTGGAGTGGTTATAGTCGAAGGCAACAAGTTTTGTGACAGTCAGGCCCGGCCCAAGGCATAGGCGGGCTAGGCCGCCGCCTAGGGAAGCACCACCGGGGGCGGTGCTGGAGGGCAGCGAGTTGGTGTTTGTGTACTTAAAAATACTGTTGTATATCAGTTCTAGGGCAACATGCCAATGAAAGTAGTAGTGGCTTGGTGGTATGATGCTCAAGTCATTCTGAGGCACCCAGGGATCAATTCCTGTGATGTGCATCTGTTTTCTCCGCTTATTTTGCCCTCCCAGTTTCCCACTTTAACATTTTAGCTTCGCCTAGGGCATCATAGGGGCTTGGGCCGACACTGGCTGACAGTGTGCAGTTGTGATGGGTTAAAGTGGTGAAGCAGATTGAGGTAGTTTTGGCAGAAGTGTAATGTGATGTTGTATGATGTAGGGGATTTGATGTGTTGAAATTTTAGTTAGTGGTAAAGTATGGAGCTGTTTTGTATGACAGTGGAGAGATAGTAGTGGCTTGGAGTGATGGTTTGAGATTGGCGGTGAAGGTTGAGCGGATAGTGCAGATGATGTGTAGGACAACAGGCAATTGGCAATGATAATGATTTGGTTGTTGTGCGTTTGTGGCCATGTACAGTTCTAGCTATTGGAGACGTAAGGGAACTTTGACAGCAGTTGATTGTGGTTGATGGTGATTTTGAGTGATTGGCTGGAGCTGGAAGAGGCGGTGAATGTGATGTAGGCTGTTAAAGAGAGTGATGGTGTTGAGCTGCTGTTTGATGGTGTATGGTTTCCGTGAAGGTGAAATTGGTTGTGTGAGTCAAATAGTGTATGCAATATAGATGGCACAAAAACAGTTGCACAGTGTAAAAGACAGATAATGAAGTTTGCTATTGTAACAGAGTGATACTGAGAATTGTAAATGTAGTGTGATTGAAATGAACAGAATTTGAAATATCAAATGATAAGTCTCAAACGCAATCTCCTTTTTTTCTAAAGAGGAAATGTAGACTGAAACTGTCAATGCAAAAATCCATATGCAAATTGTACCAAAAAAAGGGATGAGAGTGAACTAACAACAGAATTGCAATGCGCAAAAAACTAAATGCACAAGAGAAGCAAGAAACAGTAAACATAAGTTTTTTATGAGAATTTAAACAGAAGGTAAAATAAACAAAGGAGCAACAAGCACAACCAAATTCTAGAAAAAGAACAGAACTAAAATTAAATTCTTTCCCTGGCACCGGCGCCAAAAACTTGTTCGACACCGAACATTCTATCAATAGAAACTCATCACAAAGTGTATTAAACTGCACACGACGTACACTTGTAGTATGTTGCAAATACGGGTAAATCCATGGAGAAAGAAATATTTTTAAATTCTACACAATCAAATTAAATCAACGTCGAGAAAAATGTTTGCTACAACTACAACTAAACTAACAGACTAAGATTGATAAAAACTATGAGATTAAATGACAACTTAGGAATAAATCCACTTTCTAGATCATATAGTTCAACAAATTATAAAATTATAATATCCATATTTTGGTCATAAGTGTGATTAGTTGATGTGTTTATTCTAAGCATGTCGTATTTGTGCTATTAATTAGCCCAATATAAGCCATCAAACTTTAACACAACCACCAACCCACTTATTTAACTCTCATAAAAGTGAAAAAAATGAAAATCAAATCTACTTTAATCATGGCCTATTAACTATTGTTTAGAAATATAGGCCATCAAATTTCAATTTAAACAATCTTTTCTTTGCCTTAATCATATTTAGATGAAGAGACAATTTGTGTTTTGTTTGTTTGTCTATTTGATGTCAACAACATAGACTATAAAATTCAAAGCTAAACATCAAATTAAACCACATCTACTTTTTCCATTAAGCACAAAAAGAGAGGATAAATGATCAAAAAGTTAAAGCTACAAAATTAGAGAGCTTCATTACTCCTAAGTTGAGGGGGTTTAGCTACTCATGTATGTTATCATATCAACAATTATAACTTTCAACATAAACAAGAAACAAAGAGGAAAATGAAGGCAAAGTAAAAAAAACTAACTATTATACTTGCATGAAATAAAGAGATTTACACTAATAACATAAGGTAAAGAACATGAAATAAAAATTGCATTAAAAATAATTACATATAAGGGAAATTGGCTATGTAGCCGTTAAAAAGAAAGGGAACTTTTGATCCTCCAACAAAAACTAACTAAAAAAGAGGATATATTTACATGATATATGAGGGTATTTATTCATGTTTTATAACTCTAACCCTAATCCATTTTGTTGGGAACTACAAAAAGTACCTCTTTCATGAAGTTTTCATTTGTCTTTATCCACTGATGAATCATTAAAAGTGCATGAAGCTTGTTTTGTCTCCATTAGCCAATACATTAGCTTTTAATTGTACCATTAAAGAAAGAGGGTTAATGGGTAGGTGGGGTCCTCCACTAAGTGGTATGTGAATTGATTCTATCTCCATCTTCTTGTGTATGTGCATGCTTATCTTCATATCTTCATGTGCATACTTCGTTTTCTCTCCTAAATTCCTACAAGACACATGAAAATGAACAAATAAATTTTATCAAAAATAAATACATGCACAAATGACCGTTTTGCCCCAGTATGAAGATGAATGTATGATAATTTGAGAATTTTAGTTTTTGTTAAAACGTATAAAAATATCCAAATATGTTATTTATTTAATTAAAACAAGAATAAATATGTGAATACAAATGTACAAATATACGTGCACATCAGCAACCATCGTGCATCCTTTTATGAGCAGAACAATATGTAGAGTTCTCAGCAAAGTAAATGTTTTAATTAAATTTTTGAACTAAATTACAACTTAAATCTCTTTTTTATAATTCTGGAGGAAGTATGGATCAAGAAGGTTACAACCCTGCAGGAAGTGGTGAGGGATGTAGATCTAAGATTTAATGTGATGAGGAAGGGTTCTAGGTTAGTGTTTTCTTTTATGATTTATAGTCGTTATGGTATGTTACAGTAGTTATGGTATGTTTTACTTTTACTCAAGAATTTTGCTATTTCCAATGTGAGTACAATTCAAATTGATACCATTTGTGAGTAGAAACTTAGGGTGTGTTTGGTTTCCCATTTTCAATTCATTTTCAGTTTTTAGTTTTGAAAAACGATGAAAACTTGTTCCTTTTACCATTTTGAAAAACTCCTTTAGAAAAATTATTATTTTTGAAAATTGGCCTAATAAAGAAAACTCAAAACAAGATTATTTTGATTTCACCATTTTGAGTCCCACTTAAAAATTCAAAGCCCAAAATCCAAAAACGAACCGAACACATTAAACCTAGCTTTCTTTTTTTCAATTCATTTTCAGTTTTTAGTTTGGTTTCCCATTTTCAATTCATTTTCAGTTTTGAAAAACGATGAAAACTTGGTCCTTTTACCATTATGAAAAACTCATTTTGAAAAAGTATTATTTCCGAAAATGGGGCATAATAAAGAAAACTCAAAACAAGATTATTTTGTTTTCACCATTTTGAGGCCCACTTAAAAATTCAAAACCCAAAATCCAAAAACGAACCAAACACGTTAAACCTAGCTTTCTTTTTTCTGGCCACAAACAATCATTTCTCCTGATTTTCAAATTCGTCTATCGTTAACAAAAGTCAGGTAAATTTCTGATTTCGTATTTCATAATTGATTCGATTTTACTAGATTCATCATAGTTTTTGCTATTTGTTACAGTGTTTCCCCTTCTGGTACAGTTTAGGGTTTCGTGGACCGGTTTTAATTTGGTGTTGTTCTAAAGTAAATTATTTGATTCATTATATTATAGTTTGGTCGATTTCTTCTATTGTAGTTTGATTTTGTGGGGTTGTATTTTTTCCTAAGTCGTTAAACTGCCTGTTTGTTGATTTTATTATGTTTAAATCACCAGTAGATTGTCCTGTCAATAGTTGATTATCTCTATATGGACTGGATTGGGTAGTTGATTTTAATTGATAAGGTGCCTAGTTCTTCCACCTGCAGCTAAAGCCTATATAAGTATTCTTTTTTACTCCCACTAAGTTTAAATTGATAAAATAGATGAAAATATGAACAAACTCATTTCCGAGCTGACCAAAACATTTCCCATTGAATAAATCTGATTGCATTGGGTAGTTGATTTGATAAGGTACCTAGTTTAACCAAGTTCCGATTAAAATATGCTACAGAGCTTTCATGTAGCCATGAGTTGATCAAGAGCTGCTATTGTACAGTTGCTTTGTTCTTTAATTGATATAGCTTTTACTATTTCTGATGAACTAGAAGTTGATTGTTGCATGTGTTTAGCTAAGTTTGAGTTATTCAGATCTCTAATAGGGTTTGCTTTTTTCCCCTCTTATTCTTTTTTGTCTTAGGACGAGTAGACGAGTTTTTTCCAAAAACATCAATTGTACGAGTTTGGTGTAGTAGAAATTATGATGATTATCAGTGGCTTGTATGATGATTATTTGTGGCTAAGCACATTGCTGCCATTTGGTTTAACATTACAATTTTTTTGGAGTATATGTGTTCGTCTGTTGGATTGGGATAAACTTCCCATAAACTTTTATCAATAATATTATGTTTTGATAACGTATAGCTGCATTCTGAATGCATAGCTTGTTGGATCTTCCAGGAATATAAGCTATGAGATAATAAGCAAACTAAGAAGTAAACATTTTATTTTTGTTCTAATCTATTATCGACATAACATTATGGTATACCATCCAATTGTTTTTTCTTAATTAAATCGACCGTCTTTGGTTCTTACTTCTACAAGTGAGTTTTTTTAGTCCTGATCATTTGGTTCGGTATAACAACACTAATTTAGAAGTCAAGTAGAAATAAGTTTGTTGTAGCATTAAGTAATAGTTCACTTCTAGTTTTGCTTGGTCGTGATACAATGCACCAGTTGAATATGTACCCAATTTTGGCTATTGTACTAATCATCTCTTTTCTAAGGGTGTTTCTAGTTTTACGAATGAGATTGCTTGTTTTAGGGGGTTAGGCACAACATACTCGTGGCTACTTAGTTTGATAGTGTGCTTCTTAAACACGTTGTGGATTCAAACCTGTTTTACGGAAAATCCATACGCAATCACAATCCCTTGAAAAGAAATCAAGTGCGTGCATTCAACCTCATTGGGAATTAGATGCCGTTTTACAGAAACATGAGCCGCTTGACACCAAAGACTCAGTCAAATTTACGCACCTAAATTCCCTCCTCTTTTTTCTTGTCTTCATCTGCAGAACTGCCACATCTAACAATTGCTGAATGAATTAATGAATTCGACACTATATTTACTTCTTTCGAGCCGACTGTAGTTTTTCCTGCACCCTTTAATCCTCCCTTCTATATATTCCCTTTCTTCTCCTTTAAATTAACTACATTTTTGCCCAAGATATTCATAACTAAACCCCTTTAAGTTTAACCCATGCACTTCACTAACTACTTTTTGTCTTGGATAGTAATGATTTATAGACATTGGTTTAAACCTTATTATATGCTTAGTAATAGTTTCTTACATGTATGTACAAAGACAAAGTAGTACATAATATTACTACAACATGTGTTAGTATATGATTAGCAAGGTTATTATATTTCTTTTTCAAATAATGACCAAACAAAATGATTATGTAATACAAAACACACACTGTTGCTAGGAACCTAAATAAACAAGCTATTATCCCTTGCTGATATAACGAGAAATAATACTCATGAAACATGTCCCTGATCCTATGTAAAGAGACTATACTTGATAAGTGTATGCCTACTTTTGTATGAAATATACAGAAAAAGGAATATAATGGTTAGCATTTAATTGCATTTTGTATATTTAGCCATTGAAAGCAATTTAGTACGTTATTATGGTCACTCTGCTTTCTTCTCAGCACACATCTGGGCTTGCACTCCCTGTTAATCCACAGTTTCAAGGATTATTTATCTACTATGTTAATCACGCTTGTGTGTAAATCATAAGAGCTTACATTAGTTATTTGCTTAACCCGTTTTCTATTCATTGTTATCAGTTGGATCAACTGTGAACTATTCTTTTTCTATTTTTTTCTGATTTATAACAACAAAGCTTAAGAACAAGTGATAAAAATTATGGGTGGCATTTTAAACATTTGGTATTAGTTGTTTTTTAAAGATTTATAAGGCCAGGTTCTGCAAATGTAATTAAGGCAAGGCCTATCCATGATGTGGTTAAGGTTGGTGCTACTGGTTTTATGTTTAACGAGTTTGCGGTTAATGGAGCTTTTTGGAAGTTTTTCCCTTTTCTAAGGGTTTTTGTTCATCTCATTTACCTTTTTCTATGAAAAAAATCTTTAGTCATAAGCAGTTAAAATATGTATAAATATATGGTTTAAACAGATGTGTTTCTATAAAAGTTACAGCTTAGTATGTTGAATAACGATATTTCATAGTATGTTTAGCTCCCATGCAAGTAAAGATGAACCACTTATAAAGTTGCTTTCATCTTAAAAAATTAAACATGGGAGGTGGAAAAACAAAAGAGCCGATGTCATGGTCAACAAAGAATGAGAAGATTGTCATTGATATACTTTACGAGAATGTGAAAGCGGGAAAATTGCAATTGTTATACTTCCAAAAAAGATATATGGGGTTAGATTAATCAGCAGATGATTTAGGCAACGAAATTAGATTACGGGATAGCTAAGCTAAAAGGAAAATGGAACCGTCTTCGTTGTGAGCATCGTCTATTTTCTGATCTATTAGCACATACGGGAGTCACATGGGATTCTAATACAAATCAAGTCAATGTTCCGGAAGAAGTTTGGCAACACTTCTATACGGTAATATAAGTTATGAAAAGTATACAACTAAAATAAAATTTATAATATTTGTATATATTCTAATTAAATAATATATAATATATTACTTTAGCAATTATAGAAAAACAAGACATAGTACAAGAAATATAGGAAGGAAGGATGTGAGCATTATGCAATTCGTAGAGAGATATTTGGTGGGACAACCGCCACAGATGGATTGAGAAATGCTTCTACTCAGAAACCTCCTACTTCAGATGAAGAATGACGATTAGAAGAAAATTTCTTATCTAAAGAAGTGCAAGTGTACGTAGAGACTGAAGATGATGATGGAACAAGTTTTTGTATGAGTGATGATACAAGTACGAACGATCGTCATCGTAAGAAATTGAAAAGTAGCAAGATAGATAAACTTGAAGCTTTTATGGAAAAGTGGATTAACATACGAAGTGAAGAAGATGAGCTGAAAAATGCATGCTTGAAAGAAAGATTGTGCGCCTTCAGAGAAATTTGTCTACTTCGGAGAACAGCGTCACTTATTTGGTTCCTTACTCACACATGGCTTGTTTGGATATATTGAATAGCATGACCGAGGTGACTAACGAAGTTTATAACAAAGCAGTAAATGCTTTTAAGGATCCAACTTTTTGAGTGACATTCGTGTAGATGGAGGAGCATAGGCACTTACCTATTTTACAGCTTCTTTGATTCACATAATGTTTATCTGAATTATGTGTTAGGAGCTTAGCTAAATTTAAATCATGTTATTGTTGTATTTTGCTCTATTGTTCTTTTTTGTTAGGAGCATAGATAATTCTAAACTATGGTATGCTGTTATGTTTTTATGCTTGTTTGTACGTTGTTATGTTGTATTGTGCACTATTGTTTGCAATTTAACTTTGTCATTTTCTAGCTTTGATTTCTGTTGTTATGTCCTGTTTGGTTTTGGTATTTTCTGATTTTGACTATGATGAAATAGGCTAAGGCTTTTATAGAGCATTTTTGTGCTGAAATGATTCATGTAGTGAGGCATGAAGTTGCTTAGGATGTCCATATATTGTCAGAACAAATATGTTTAGTTGTGGTTCATAGTTTGACTATGAATGGAATAAGTACTGTTTTGTGTAGTTCAATACAAAGGTAGTTTAATAAATTTTATATTACATATAACATGCATTTGTTTGACATTTTGCTCCGTTAACTTTATATTAGTTACTGTAGTTACCATAACATGGACGAAGAGAGCATGGTGAATTCCATCAAGTAATTTATAATTTAAAGCTTGTCTAATTTTTCGGTCAATCTTTTGAAAATTTATTGTAAATGCAAAAGTCCATTAAATGATGAATTCATGTTAAGCATTTTTCTAGTGAGATGCCTGTCAAGTTTGGTGAAATTTCAAACATCTCTAATGATGGTTCAAGCGATGATGATTTCATAACAATGTATGACATTACATCAAATGACAGTGAAGATATAATGATGTTTAATTTTTTATTTGCTAACCGAAGAAGTGTTTGTTGTTAGTAGAAGACCACGTAGAACATCATCTCTTACCAAAAAAGGATTTATGCTTGAGATTTTAAATGGGCATCCATTTGTCTATCATGAAATGTTTTGCATGCAAAAACATGTGTTTCTGAACATTTGTCATGCTTTGAAAAAAAGGAACTGCTAAAAAAGGTTAAAAAAAATTCGATGTTGAGGAGGGTGTAACTATGTTTTTGATGATTATATGGGACACAACACGCTATAGTGTGATCGTTTTCAAAATTCCAATCATACAATCTCAAAATGGTTTCGTAAAGTTTTGCGAGTTGTTTGCTCATTAGGCATGGAGGTTATTCAACCAAAAAATCAGGATATTGTCCATGAACGTCTTTTACAAAAGTATCCTCATTTCAAATTGATACAATTGAATACTTATGATATTTCTCTAGTTAGAAATAGAATAATAATAATAATAATAATATTGTCATTTAATATCATACAACATAATGGTATTGGAGCAATAGATGAAACACATGTTTCAGCGTGGGCTCCGTCTTCAAAGAAAACATCCTTCCATGGAAGGAAAAATGTCGTGACACAAAATGTGATGGTTGCGTATGACTTCGATATGAGATTTATATATGTATATGCTGGATGGGAAGGTACAGCTAATGATTCTCGAGTATTTATCTATGCAGCTTCAAAAGCAAGCAACAAATTTCCAATGCCACGAGGAGGTATTTTCAGCTAGTTTTATTTGTGATAGATAACAACAAATTTACAAAAATTTATAATTAACTTATTCAAAAGCACAATTCTTTCATATGATGGTTTTTATAATTTATTGTAGAACAACTCTATCTTGTTGATTCTGGATATCCAAACATACCTGGATTTCTTTCTCCTTAACATGGACAAAGATATCATTTATGTGACTGTAACGGATAACAAAGACTACATGGAAAGGAAGACTTATTTAACTATAGACATTCATCATGTCGGAACATTATTGAGCGTTGTATTGGAGTTCTAAAAGCAAGAATTCCTATTTTAAAGTTGATGACAAATTTCCCGCTTTCTAGATAAAGACAAATTCCAATTGCATGTTGCACAATACACAACTTTATTCGGGAAGAGCACACAATGGATACTCTATTTACTGAATATTCATCTGAAAACATGGTATTTCAACTCACACTGGGGTCAAGTCATGAACAAAAAATTGTGCAGTTTAATGTTAATCAATCGGCTCAAATGGGATATGTTAGAGATCAAATAGCCACATAGATGTGAAATGAGTATGTAACAACTCGTCGTTTACAGTTCAGTTACAATTTTATTTCAATTTAATAATTCATTGCATTTTTATTTCAGTAACATATTTCAGTTGTTTAGGTACTCTTATTTTTATTTACTTTTATGATGTGATTTAGTAGATGTCTTACTTATGTACTATCGTTTGTAGATGTAACTTGGAAGACATCAGAAGCGCATTGCTTACAAAATTTGTGGCTTATATAGATATCATACTGGTGTGATAGAAGCTTGAGTTGTTCTCTTTCAACTTTCTCTTTATCTAGCTTATCTCTTGTATTATATATTTAAAACCGTGTTATGAACTTTTTTATTGTAATTTTATTCATGTACAATTCGGCCATATATAGTTTAAAATATTGTATTCTCTTTAATGTTCAATCATTATGTTTAGAATTCAGCTTATTATCTTTTATATATTATAGTATTTAATTAGCAGGCTGATATATTTACAGTTGTTTTTATTCAACTTCTTTATGTTTGAATTTTTCGTTTTGTTTTTTGTTCGTTTTACAACATGTAGTATGTTCATGCAAACATGAAAAATGAATAGTATATGTTTATTGGGGCGACTATTTAAATAGTATACGTTTGAATTGCCAAAATGAAAACTCAAAATTTCAAAATTTGAAAACTAATTTCAAATTTTGAAAACTTATTTCAAACCAAACACATTTTTCAATTTTTAGTCTTGAAAACTTGTTTTCGAAAAAGGATAACCAAACGCATTTTGAGAAATAGTGAAAATACTCAAAATTGAAAACTCATAATGTAAATCAAACGCACCCTTAATTTTGAACCTCTGTAAAAAATACAAAAATATTGAATTACATATTTAGATTTGAAGTATAAAACCATACAACCATTCATCCAGATATAAAACATTCATTTTATTTTTATTTAACGCTACAAATGAATGATTATAGTTCAAATAGAATGGTGGACACATGAAATTTGGTAAAATAGGCATTAAACAGATGGAGCGTGTAACAATACATGAACCGAAAAAGAAAGCACTGGGGGAAGAAAGGGAAAGAAATCATAACAAGATTACACGATCTTGAATTAGATCCAAATGGGTTCAAGATAGCTTTGTATGTTATGACTGACTTATACTATTCATTCATGAGAGTATATCATGGAAATTGGAGAGTCTACTATTATTTTTTAGAAAACAAGGGTACTAGTCTTATTAAATAATAAACAAATGTATACATCAATGTATCATTGGGTAATTTTTCTCAAAACATGTGAGAAAATTCTAATACAAAACTCACTGGTACTGTGCATACGGAAGTACCCCAAGATAGAATTTCAACGTTAACATGAGTTATATAATATCCTTTAATACATATCAAAACCTTTCAGCACGTGTCTCCCATCCGTTCGCATCCCATATCAACTCTTCTCCTTTAAGCCAGATGAGGACCAAAGTCAGCTCAAAGATGGCTGCAATTCCGATCTGAAACTTCCCTACTGACGTACGTAAAAAAAAAGAACAATTCTTCATCATGCGTTGGAGTCTCAACATACTCCTCATCCCTACTAGGACACCAAGCAAAAAAGGAACTCGGAGCATCACTTCTACAAAAGTAAGCAAATTCGACACAACTTTTATGTGGCCTTAGATCGAAAAAGTGTTGCATTTTCCTCTTTTTTCAAATAAGCAACACGGGAAGGGCGTGACATCCGTCGTCGTTGCCTTAGCCCTCTAAGGCAACGTTTTAGCCCATTTATTGCCACAGAAAGAAAATGTTGCATTATAGACATAATAGAACACTATTTTCACGTAATGCAATAATATTCAGTGTTGCTTGAAAATTAGTTAGATTCTGGCTACCAGGTCACGATAGCGGGGCTACGTCAGCTTTCCATGTCAGCTGCCTACATGTCACACGATACGTCAGCTGCACACGTTTCACATGCCACGTTAGCTGTGGCATCTACGTGTCATGTGGAATTACTACTATTTTATGTAATGCAACACCACTGTATTATGGAATGCAACACCATTATCTTGAAATACAACAGTAGGAGAAAAGCAAATGCAACAGTAAAAGAAGGCAAATGCAATTCTTTAATTATAAATTTTGCAATACCAGTTTTGTACATAGAAGAAACACATCCATTACATTCATCATCACATTGAAACCTTCCAAAATATTCTATATACCTTACCAATTCTTCAAATATAACAAATACGATCATATACATAATTTAAAAGTACAATTCAAATATTCTACATGCAACAAGTGCCAACACATACCACCTTCAATACAAGTGCCAATAAATACGATCAGTGTGCATTCTGCAAAGTAGCAATGCCATGAACGAGAAACTGTATCTCTCTATGTCATTTCAAGTCCTCCACTTGCCGACTATATCTCTCCTTGTCATTTCAGATCCTGCAATTTGATTTTACAAGTTATTTGATAAGTGCATATGTGCATTTGGCCATCTTAACTTACAAATCTTATGCATACAATTATAACAATTGACCATTCACCATTGGTCACTCGTGCCACCTCAGAATTGAGTATGCTTCGTCTTCTGTGTAAACATTTCTAGTTCACATATTTACCTGACACCATCTATTGGGTCCCTCACATATCCTTTCAAGCTTCAGAACATCATCGTCTCCATGTCCCCTAAACCGCAATCTTCTATAAGTTCAAACAAAAAACCAATTGAGGACTCGTCGCTATACATCACTGCCACTGTTCTTAAGGGACATTGGAATGTTGAAGATGTGCATCAAACGCTTTAGGTGACTCTGAATCATAATTCGTGGTCTATACGGGTAATACCCAATAACTCTTTTCTAGTATCATGCTCATCTTACAGTAAATGTGATCATGCGCTAATGTTGAAAGGTTTTTACAAAAACTGGTGGTGCTATTTACCTGCAAGCATGGTCTGATGAAGAAATTGAGTCTGAACCAACGTTAGAAGTGGAAGCATGGGCTAAAGTTGTTGGCTTTCCCGATTTCCTAAAGAGTAATGTTCCTGCTGTTGAAGAAATAACGAAGTCAATGGGACGTGTGCTTGCAATTGACGACTATAACTGGTCCCAATATGACCGTACATCTTTCTACCTGAAAATGCAATTTTATGAAGGCATTGGCAATATCAATACTTTTACTGCTCAATTCAATAACAAGGTTTACCTCATTAAGGTTCAACGTTGTACCCATGCTCATCCTGGAACAACGCCTGAACTTCTTTTTGTGAGCAAAAAGGAGGAACAGGCGGTTCCATGTTTGTGATGTCACGAATGGAAAATGGATACAGATGAAAGATTTGATGCAATGATACATGAAGCTGCTTTGCTACCCCCCTTGCCAAGCTTATTTCCTGAAGCCACCCATGACATACATGTTGATAACCAAGCCCCAATGAACCAGAGGAATGATTAGTGGGTAGATTTGGAAGTTGATCAGGAATATGATTGGCCAAACTACCTCACCCGTTGTCCTAATGCTGCGGGTCCATCACACGCGGCTGCTCACTTCGGACTGGCTCTCCCACAGCCGCAAAGCCCTAACGAATCTATTGGAAGTTCCACAGCCCTGAAAAGCCCTATCTGGTATGAACTAATGCTACTGTAATGTCATTTTTTGGATGTGCATGTATTAAGTTAACTTTAGGATACTTTTGCTGCCCAGATACTACTATAACTTTGGCTAACATATGTATGTATTAAGTTAACTTTTGAGGCCCTGATCTGGTTTGAATTGATGCTGCTATAATTTTTTCTTCCTTATGATACTTTTTTGTATGACTGCCTTATGATACGTAGTAAGGCATAATATGGATGCAAAACAGAGCATATGTTTCCAAAATCGAAACATTGAAATTGGTAGTTTCCAAAATCGAATGGAAAATACCTGTGCATGTAGCAAATTAGATATGGATGAACGACTCGTCCGGATCAGGAAATTTGTAGTTTCCAAAGCCTCTTCACAAACACACCGCAGTGCAAACACACTGCAGAAAATGTTTCTATATCACATGTATCCGTATCACAAAACCTCAAGTATACAATTATATGTTAATGTAAATGAACGCAACTTGCAAATCCATTTTGATGGTAAAGTCCTCATTCCTTAACTAGCTTGACCTCTATAATAAACCAATTTCTTTTTCATGCCAATAGCCCGGTTCTCATGGCCCAAAAAAGTACCACTCAATTGGGTGAAACCTAAATCCTGGTGGCAAACCCACTGACGCCATCTCCTTTTTTGGTTTATTGTTGGGTATAATTTTCAAGTAAACCTCAACATAATCCCGAATCCCAAATCAGTGGTCAAGGCGCAACTAATTACTCATAATCTAATCTTTCACAGACTAATCACTCATAAGCGAATGGGTTTTCCTAATTTTGGGATGTCCACGCAACTAATTACTCATAAGCGATTTTTTTTTCCAAAATGTAACAAATGAACTAATTACTCATAATCTAATCTATAATAAGCGCAACTAATTCATAGTGTTATACAAACTGAACCTGAGGGAAAAAACTGGTGATGTCAACGTCCTGAGCAATCAAAGCTAGAAAGTGTTTCAAAGCTTCAACCGTTTCGGAATAAAATTTGCTGTCAAGAAGAGGAGCGATACTGATGTGAATTTAGGTTTAGATTTTTGTCAATAGTAAAAAGGAGGAAAGAACGATTAGACGATAGAGAAGAAGAACAATTTATGACCAGATTATTTTTACATTATTTCATAAAGGGGGAAGATCGCGCCAAAATTTTATCAAAAGAATGCAATGAGGTGGCTTTCATTGATTGGAAGATGGCTAATGTTTAGAATCATCAGAACCATAGATTGGTTTGAACCGTTGGATTAATGATGCATCTACGGTTGGGGTTTTCTTTATGCTTATGACGCGGATCGCTGAGCTGGATTGTATATATGTAAAGTTATGCTTTTAACTGGTGTTGTACGTCAAAACAATAGAATTCCCACCGCAACAGTGCATTCACGTCTAATGCAACAACATATTGATATTGTTGCAGAAGATCATAGAAATCATAGCTTTCACCACACTTTTCATGCAACGCACACAAATTAGTGTCGAATATGCCCACTTTTGTGGTAGTGCATCCAAACGGAGCAAATGAAACAATTTCAGTGGGTATGTTAGTGTCAAAGCTCAAGAATTTGTTTTTGATCTACAATTTGTGTCCTTACTTAATAAAATGTCAATGTATTGCTTGATGAGTTCCAACCGGACGAATTCCAGTAATTCATTTCCTTTAAATAAACCTGTTACTTCTCTCACACCATATATGCCATATAGAAGTATTTAAGCAAGTATCTGAAATATCACTTTGAGTTTTACAGTAATGAGTCCTTCCCGAAATGAGATCCAAAATTTCTGAAAGCCTGAATGAATTGATATGAGATAGATTTAACTGCTGCTTAATGGTATTCCAAACATTGCGTAAATTGTCGAATTCAAAGTAAAGATGATTCCTTGATTCTTCTAACTTCTTACAAAACATACATACAGTTGAAATATTATGATCCCACTTGCTCACTCTATCTAACGTGCTTAATCTATTCATGGCAGCAAATTATGCACAGATGGAAATTTTTGGAGCACATAGACTATTCCATATGTGAATGCTCCATTTATCAGTAGTAGATTTAGATCTGACCGCTTCCCAAGCAAAATGAGAGCTAAACTTACCATCATTAGATGACACCCATCTACAATAGTCTTGTGCACTTTCTGTGTACGTGGTATCAACTGCAAGTCAATCCAACACAGTCGTCATTTTATTCCTCATTAATTTTTTATTAATTCATTATTTAACTCTTTACTATATTTGCATTGGAATACTATATTGGAAATAAAATTCTTACAAGATTGGTTATTCCAAAATTGTTGTTATACTGTCAGTGAATGTTATTCTTGCTTGTTACTGAAGTCATCCTACAGGTTTGTTGATCATTTTGATCGTAGATCTCCTACGCTTGCAATCATGTCATCCTATTTGTTCCAAATTAAGGATACAGAGAACAAGACAACGCAAGATGGTGAAGTGAAGACAGACCGGAAACTAGCAGCATTTGTGGCAACATGCAAGAAGTTCAAGACGAATGCTTGTTTCTGGTATGCATGAAAAAAATACATGTATAGATGATATTATAGACATACATTCCATGCATTGTATTAAGTTTATATTTTTTTGCCAATGCATTTATTTGTCAATCTTGTATAATATTTATTCGATTTCTGTTAGTTTATTATATGATATGATATTATTGTTTGTTCAATAAGATTTGTAATAATAGGCATTTACAGAAATTCAAATTTAATTTGATATCTTTTATGGTTTTAAAACAACCTGAAAAGGTATCATTTTTTTGCTTATATCGAATTTGCACCGGTTGTTTTTAACAATCAACAATTGGTGCTATATTCTCATCTCTTGCACCGGTTGTAGAAAGCAACTAATGCAAAAAAGAAGCTTTTTTAACTAACAGAACATTTTTTTGCACCAGTTTTTAGTAAAAATCGGTGCAAAAAGCTCATCTTTTGCGCCGGCTATTATTGGCAACTGGCACAAAAAAACCTTCTTTTGCACTATTTCTAAAAACGTTGCGAAAGAAAAAACACTTTTTGCATCGTCTACATTTGCACTGGTTGTAGAACCGAAGCAACAGGGGGTGAACAACCAGTGCAAATGACATGTTTTGTAGTAATGGTTCTTAATTGAAAATTTGAAATATAATTTATTTTTAATATTCTTATTCAATGTTTGTATATGAATTTAAAACACGTATATCTAAGTTGAATAATAGAATCTATGTTGATCATTAATTCAAAACTTGATTAAATTGATGTTATGACCTGTATTTTTGACCACTCAAGTCGACAATAATCCACACATATCAACCAAACAAATCCAAAATACAAATAGTTATCGAGGTAAATATAAGAAAAAGAAATAAAGAAGAAAATAATCACAAAATCTCATTATGGAAGGACAAAATATAATAAACAAAATAACAGTTCATGAATTGTTAAAATATACATTTGATTATACTTTACAACAATTATCAGAGTTATACATATTTTGGATAATTTAAATAATGCAGCAGAACCGACATGATGTTGTGGGAATATATAATAGACAATAAACCAAACTCCATCTTTATCCTCCAATATAATATGGTCTTCACTAACTGAAAAACTCAGGCTGATCTGAGAACAAATAAAAAGACATAAACACTCGGATCAAAACTAAAATATTCTCATATCAGTCAAATCAAAATTGTGTAACAATATGTGTGTCACAACATCATAGATGCTTATGATAATTCACACCTCATATCTAGTGTGTTTGTGAGTGCAGTAACTTAAGTGATGTTACAGTAATTTCCATCATGTAAGGATCTTTTAAGCTAGATATTATATAATCTAGTGCGCTATTATTATAGTGTCTATTCAATAAAGCAAAATTATTAAAATAGCATAAGCATGATTACATTTCTACCCTTACATTATTTATAATATTGTAGTCTATACAGATACTGTAAAGTCCACTGTAAAATAGTGGCGATCAAAGGGCACTCTATAGGTATGGCACAAATCAAAATCATAGAGGCTCGATCAGGATAATATAACAAGGCATACGAGGCAATACCCAGAGTAGGAATCTACCAATTGCACTGCTGGGCTCGTGGCACAACACAGCCATAACTACCACCCACCTCGAACAACGCTCCCAAAATCAAGGATGCACATCAAATCAAATCAAAACGAGAGGAACTATACTAATCAATGAAGATGTGTTGCCGATAAGGGTAACTAACCCACTTGGTCAAGGTATAGCTCTTGTTGTAGTCATTCGAATTATGACCCAAAGGTCAAGGATATCCATCGACGTTCTCTTAATTCATTCCAGTAGCGTTCGCCAAACCATTCTACTTCATTTTGGATTCATCCACCACGTGCAAAGTTGTTAAAGTGGTTCTCGGTATTGGCAGAGTGTATGACAGATATGGTCTCGTTCTCTTTAACAACCAAATAATACATTTTTCAAACCGGTTGAATTTTTATATTTCAAAATGTTTCATACTTCATATCGAAATAGTACATTTTTCTTTAAAAACATTTCAAAACCAAAATAGAATATACCTCCATATTTAAAATCTCTATCTAAGCCGAACTGTGAATCCTGAAACAATTCCAAATTTAAACAATTTGAATATTTAATAATGTTGAATCTGCTTATATATTAAAATAATTTAGATGTATTTGAGACAGTCCAAAAAATAAATACATAGTACATTAAAAAGTTTATATATATAGTTGGAATTTAAAATATGATTTTTTAAATTTAGAAATATATATAGCTACATATTAAAGTAGTTTATTAAGTAAATAGTTGATTGTTAAAGTACTTTATTAAAAAGTTAATATATGTTCATTAAAAATAAAATAGTTTCTAAAGTAGAATAGTTATTTAGTAAAATAGTTTATATAATGGTTTAAAACAAAGTAATTTTAAATTAAAATTGTTTTTTAGCTCTTATAACACCCCGTAATTTTATAAGACATCAAGCTGATAAACTAAAGAATAATTAATTAAATATTGGGAATTAAGTAAAATGGACTGTGCCACTGCGTTCATCTCGGAATTATGCTTAAGATAAACTCCGAGTTTGCGTAAAATGGACACCGTATGAAGAAGATATTAAGGCTTGAAGTTTACACATATATAAGCTAATTATATATAAAATAAACATTCCAGAAATTCAGAAATCAAAGGCGGGACAACGCGGGAATTAGTCCCGTTGGGGGTCGACCCCAGCCCTAGAGGTGTCGACCCATGGGTCGACACCATAAGAGGGATGTTGACACCCAGGTCGACACCCCAGATCAGAACCAGGTTAACTTCTGCATACATGGACTGAATTCTTGGCTAGATTCGTTGACCCTATGCTATAAATAAGACCTTAGTCCCATTGTTTTATTTATCTAAATCAATGGTGATGACAAGGCGCTGCCCTAACTCAATTTGATCTAGCCTATTCTTCTTCAACAAATAAGTTGTTCAAGTTCATAGATCTGTTCTTCAATAGCTACAATCAAATCTCCTGTCCTTTAGATCCAATCACGGTGGGTCTGTGTTAATTTTAGATAGAAATAATTGAAATGTAATCTTGAAATGCCTATAAGTTTGGATCTAAGCCTATGCATGTTAGAAATATGAAATCACAACAGATCTATCATTACTTGTATATCTTATTCACTATTTAGATCTCATATGCCTATCCATGGCATCCCTATTCTGTTAACCATACCACCTTATGCCTATTATGTTAGTTTGCCTAATCATGTCAACTTATGCCTGTTATGATAGTTTACCTAATTATGTCATCTTGTACCAGTTTATTTACTATGCATGTACTTGTTCTCTTCTCTCCCTTCTTCCCTTTTTGATTTTAGAGCCAGGCTACCTTTGAGCCTAGGCTACCTTTGAGCCTAGGCACACCACTGAAATACGCGAACGTACGAATTTGGGAACGATGGGAATAATTAATTTGGGGCATAAATCATATTATGAAACATGATTGGGAGTATTAGGCATAATTTGTACCTTGAGCCTAAACTTAGGATTTGGGGCATAATTTTTATGTTGATCTAAATCTTAATCAGGGCATAACTTGTATCGTAGAATGGGTGGGAATTTTGAGGCATAATAAACATGAAAATTGGCTAATAAGGAAAATGCCTAAATTCACAGTAATTAGAAACTGTAACCGCGCCTAGACACGAGGTTAGATTACACTTGTGGAATAAGTCTTCCCGGACCCAACCGACATATCCAACATCTACAAGTAGTGAATCTAATGTGATGGGTCTAAGTGCATAAACACATAGCGTGCTAAGACACGAGGTTAAGTCAGACTTGTGGAAGAAGTCTGCCCGGACCCAACCAACATATCTAGTATCCACAAGTTGTGGGCTTAATGTGGAAGGTCTACCGCATTGTAACCATAAATGAATAAATGGTAATGAACTAGTAATACTTAACCTGTTTGAATCCGTATCGATTACATAAACATGTTAACTTGAGCAAGGGTTAAGTAAACTTGCTTGAATCATGGGGAGGGTTAAGTAAATCTTGGGGCGGTAGGTAATTATATATAGGCCCACAAACTTAACTTGTTGGGGTTATACAATCTTATTACACTGGTAGGCATAAGCTATTGAAATCCTAGTAGTGGGGATGCAAGCCTAGGGGGAAGCTTGTACTATCTGGTGTGTGGGATCCGTTTCAGTCAGTAACCCATATAAGTATCAAACGAGTACTCCGAACTAGGTTGAAGTCGGGACATGCTTACTGAACTGATTATAAGAGGTCACTTAGGAAAAGGTGTTTGACGGCGCATGCCATCGGGCTCATGTGCGTGCATGGGTCCGCCTGTCCGAGAAGATAAGACGATGTGTGATCAATAGATATGGTTGTGCACATCCTATAAACGAAGGGTTACCACTTTAGAAGTGATACATCCTACTGTGGGGCTAGCACAAGTTATCTACGGAGTTAGGGAGTCGATCGATTGGGGTAGTAATTAAGGTACATCTAGTCTCGCTAGTTTAGGAGTCTGTTATTATCCTTAGGGGTAACACCGGTATGTTCGGTTGGGCTGCCTGTTATTGTATGGGGTAAAACCTCTCACCAGAAGTACGCCTAAGTCTACCATCTTGTTAGGGATCATCTTGTTCATGTGATACTAGTATTGGGGTAGAGAAAAGTATTAGAGAAGTGTTATACATATATGTTCTATTCGGTTTATCCAGTTTACCTTGTCATACATACTTTATATGTTGTTATCCCTCTTATCCAATTTATGTGCCTGTCATGATGATTTTACTTATTTATATGCTAAAAGTAACTGGACTCTCTAGACTTATGTCTAACCTACTTTGTTTCCTCTTCTTTCTCTTTCGTTTCCCCTCAGTTTCTTAGGGTGGAACTACTCAAGCTTGATCAGGATTCTTCTTTCCTTCTGCTTGGAGCTGCTTAGATGTATTGCTTGATTTCATATCTTCGCTACTATGGCTATATTTTGGGGATTATGCTTCTTTATTTATTGTACTCTGATGATTTTAGTACAAGACAGAAATTTTAAGTTGATATACTGGGTTTTATGTATTTCAGACTCATGATGTAACTATGTTTTAAACCACGATGTTTTCTACTTAATAAAGTTTTAAATTCCGCTGTTATTTTATATTTGTCTTGTAATGTTTTTGTTTATGTTTACCTATCTTCACGAAACTTAATGCATTCTCTTAAAGAGTGACATTAACTGATGTGGGGTGTCATAACTCTCAATAAACTTGTATTCATATTCCAATTTCAAGAATTCATTTAAATATTTCATTCCAAATTGTATTTCACTTTCAGCTCCCATCCAAATTAAATCCATCTTTAGCTTTGATTTAAATGATTTCAGTTTAATTTTAATTAACAAATGTTGTAGATTTAATTCAACTTAATTCAATTATTTTGAATCAAATAAATCAGAAACTTCAATTTAAACTTTCATTTAAAACCATTCAACGTATACTAAATTTCGAGTTAATTATTTAAGTATCAATTTAAATATCTTAAATTCAAAATAAACTTCAATGACGAACATTTATTCAAAATAATTCAATTTCAATGAATCAAATTTCCCTTAACTTTCAATTCCAAAATTTAAAGTTCAAATTCAAAGGAGATCCATTTGTAAAACATCATTTAATTTGCCTTTTAAAACATTATTTCAAAATTCAAGGTTTAAAATAAATTTTATTTAACTAACCGGTGTCTGTATATAATTTTCTATTATATGGACAAGTGATACTTAAAGTTAATTTTAGTATTTCAAGGATGGATGTATATCATTTCAATCCAAATCAGGGGTCATAAGTATTTATTATTTGGATAAATTGACAGGAATAATCCGAAGTTTGACGTATCTTTCCATATTAATCCGAAGTTTGGATTATTTTTAATTAATCCCAAGTTTAGGGGGTCCCTTCCCATATTGATCCCGATGACTTATTAACTTATTGTAGTCGGTTATCAAACTTAAATTCGTCTTTCCCAAACGAGTTTCCCACTCTAGAAAAATCGTTTTGGGAAGATGAATTTAACTTTGATAACCGGCTATAACAAATTAATAAGTCATCGGGATCAATATGGGAAGGGACCCCCTAAACTTGGGATTATTTAAAAATAATCCAAACTTTGGATTAATATGGGAAGATACGTCAAACTTCGGATTATTCCTGTCAATTAATCCTTATTATTTCAACTTATGTTCTTAATTCATTTAAATGGTTAATCCCGGGTTTATTTGACATCGGTAACATCTAGGGTAAATGGTTGGGATTAATCAATACAGAAAAATGGTATAACTAAGGTAAGTAACAGGGTGAATCACATAATTAAACATCAATATGAAACATATTAACCCAAGACATCCATCAAAATTAATTCATCTAAATAGTTCAATATCACATCAATTTACTAATTATCAGGTACCGGGTTTGAACTAGCAATTTAATTCAATTTTAACCTAACTTTAAACTTTAAGTTCGTAGTTAAATTAAATTATATTATCGATACAAATCAATATAAATATGCATTTTAAACTACCCAATAGTAACCATACAATCATAATATAGCATGATTTTTTTGGTAAAGTCGATCGGTTTTTAATGTGATCAGTAACACTATTTATTATAAAAATAATAAATACATTGAAACCATGTGATATACAAAAAGCATATCAGCTAAAAAAAACAGTCTCCACGCAGGGAACAAAGCTGAAACAAACAGTCATCAAAGTAAAAAAGAAAATCCCAAAAATAAACGTACATGCTATAGTACAAAGTAACATACATAGACTACCACTTCATAGATAACTCAAGAAAATACCAAGAGCCAAAAGAAGACTCAATAGCCGACCACAAACATACAATTAAGTGAGAGTGGGTTTAATCACTCACCTTTGATGGAAATTAAATTAAAGGCCCAAAATTAATAGTCTCAGAATTCGTCTAAATCAGCTCCAAGTCATCCGAAATTTTGATACAATCCAAATAAAACAATCCGCATGTCAATCCGAGTCTGTATGCAGAAGTTATTCATGTTTCAATTTTTGAATTTCAAATATATATATATATATAATTATTAAATAATCTCTCACCCAATCAAATACAGCCACATCACCCCTTTCTTTCCACCTCGCCCTCCGCTCATCACGCAAAGAACCCATCATCTCGAAATTTTGACCGCCCATAATACTCACGTCCGATCACTATTCGTCCCAAGACCACCATCGTTCCAAAGCTCTAGATGAGTATCACCTGCACCACAAACTACTCCGCATCTAGCTCCCTGTAGACCCCGCATCGCCTCGATGAAAATCACAAGTTCGCTACAAGAAAAGTTCCTTATTTCAACTAGCTATTTGCAACTAGCATCACATGATAATTGCAGTAAATGATAATTAGCAACAAACCTTTCGTATGAGCTGCAATAGAAGAGATTTAACAACAGACATTTTCTTTCAATTGCGAAATGCAAATTTTTAGCAACTGCGCTTTCTTACCAGTTGCAAAAACATAGACCGTGCTTCCGTAATAGTTGCAATAAACATATTATTTTCCACTGCGCTTCCAGCCTTATTGCAAAAAAAATCTTTAGGAACCTTTTTTTCTACTTATGATAACTATATTTTTTACAACTGGTAAAGCTAGTTGTGAAAAAAAACTTTCAAAGCTTATTTGTTTCCTCGTCCTTGGTAAACATAATTACTATTAAATGCAAAAGTACAAATTAATAAGTAATATTTAGTTATAACTAAGAAGTATTAAGTAATACTCTAATAATTAATAAATACGACGTAATTATTGAATAATTGATATAACTTTTAATAATTAATATTAAATATGTAATATTTAATAATTATTATTATTAATTAATTAATTAAATAGTCTATACGTATGGTTAACATTCAATTATAGTTATAAAATAATAAATAATTAAAACTAATTAGTAAATAAGGAGTTATATTTTAATAATTATATTTAGTATTAATACGTAAAAGATGACAATTAATAATTAAAAAATAATATTACATATTTAATAAAAATAATCAATTTTGTTAAATAAAAATAATAATTAAGAAAAATATTTTATAGTAGAATTAGGTAATAATTTTTTTAATTAACAAAAAGTAATATTTGATATTTAAAAGATAATAATTAATAAATTATATTGGCTATTTAATAAGTAATTAGTAAAATACCTAAGAATAAGTAATTGCAAAAATTAGTTACTAATAATTATAATTTAATTAAAATTGCTTTTAATAAATTTTATAGTTAGTAAATTAATAATAACTAACGATAATAATAAATATTTAATAACTTATTATAATAACTACTAATAATAAGTAAATTATAGTTAACATTTATTAATTACATTTAATGATAAATGAGTACAATTAATAATTAGCAAATATAATTACATTTTATTACTAGAAATTATATTATATAGTAATTACTATTAGTATTTAATGTTAAATGACTACTATATATATTTAGTCCCTAATTTAATAGTTAATAATTATGAAATTATTAATAATAAAAGTTCTAAATTAACTTAATTCAAAAATTATCAACACTTTTAGATAACAAAAGTTAAATTAATAATTAGTAATTGATATTCATAAAATTCAAAAAATAAAAAGATACACATCTTAAAGTAATCTAAAATTCTATATAATATATGAACTCCATAAAATATAAAAATATAAAATATAGAAAAGCTTGTGTAGACACAAATTATTGCATGTTATACACAACACGAATTGTTATTTTCATGTGCACTCAAAAATTTTCTTGTGTGATACTTTTCATAGGTTTCTATTCTAGTTTCCGTCCAAAAAATTGGCTCCAAACCTTAGTTTTTTTTTGGCTCCATCGCGAAATTTTCGGACGTAAATAGATAGAGATGATGTTTCCAGAACATTAATAAAATTCACAACTTTCAGCCTCATGCTGTAAACCAATTTACCAAATCGCCAATTACCTAAATCGGTTGAAATTAAGATGTAAGATGCCAAACCTTCAGTTGTCTGTGATTTCCCCTACTAAATCTCTAGTCCGGTCTTACCTTCCTTATCTCGCCTTTTTGGCTTCAAAATCTCATTGTTAATTTATATCTAATCACTGAGTTGAGGAGTATTTGGCTTCAGATTAGTTGCATGGTGGAAGGAGAAGATTTTTTAATTGAGAAGTTTCAATGAGGGTATGTTGCAATTGGTGAGTTGAAAAATGGTTTCAACTTGTTCTCGGCACTGGTCGTGTCGATTTTTGATGGTAGCAGGTATTGGTGACAATTTGTAAGTGAGAGATTGGTGGAAGGTTGCGAGTAGGGAGGAGCATTGTAAGATGATGAGGCGGGGAGGAAGTTTGGTAATTAATTTGGAGATTGATGGCGAAGGAGATTCAGTGCAATGCTTAATTGAGGTGAGCCAATGTTAATGGCTAAGGATGATTTTGACAAGGAAGAGTTGTTTCAAGGCATCATTGGAAGCATGTAAGTTGTGATTGATTGGCTATAGATAGTGTGGGTGGCAAAAATTTGGAGATGGTAGGAAGTCTACTGATTACCGTGGGTAATTGTTGATGAGGTGATGCAGGCGGGCAGATGAAGCAGTAAGTCTGGGAATGGTCAGGTCATTTTGGAGTTTGCATTGGATTTCTTAGGTGGTTGACTGGTTCGGTTGTGCCTACTCTATTGACTAAAGTGTTATCACAATAGCTGCATTTTTTTGATTTACCGAGGTAAGTTTCAAGTTCCAAACACATTTATTTTTTCTAAAGCGGCAAATAATAATTTTTTGCATACGTCGGTGATTGGTAAAATAAATTGTAGTTACTTCATAGAATTATTTGTGGTATTTGGTGTGCTATGTATATATCAAGTACCTTGTATGTAAAACTATATGAACTACACTTTTCCACATGTGGGTATCTGTGTTTGAATTTGCAAGGAAGTAACAAGCATTAAATGGTTCTACTACAACGTATAATTAACTGTATATTATGTGTATCCGCTGCCATTCATACCCATTCATATGTCCTTTCCCACTGTTGTTAAAAAAGATATATTTTGACAGTTCAATGGTTCTACTACAACATATGATTAACTGTATGTTATGTGTATCCACTGCCATTCATACCCATTCACATGGCCTCGAACACGGCTGGGTAATCTGGTTCGCCACCATTTCCCCCTCCAGTATTAGCTCCCCTAGCAGTGTATCTTGATGGTCTCTACCCGTTCTAAATCTGCAATTTAGAATTATTAGCCACTTCCAAGAAAAATTGCTAAAGGAAAACAACCGTTACCACTATATATGCTAATATATATAGTAATCATCCAACTGAAATCTACAAGTACGTCTCTCACACGTGATTACGACTTAGAACTTTGGTTAAAATTGATAACTAGAGCTCTGATGCCAAATGTGACAACCGCCCATAACCCCCGCACTATAAAAGAGGAATAATGCGCTAAAGGGTGTGCCAGTAGCTATGGACGATCATTAAGGTAATGATAATATAAGTGGGACCTGTCGTAAACTCACAGCGCAAGGATAAAATATAATAGAACATATACAACATGTTGTGATAGTGTAGCAGAAAACACTAAACTTTCATGACAACTAGAAAGTAATTCCCATATACATGGGTAACAACAATAGTGTTTGTACAATTTGCCTCACTACAATACTTATAGAAATAGCAAACAACGGAAAAACAAAGGTACTAGATAGTAGTAAAATAGTACGCCAGCCTCCTGCTCGCCACTGAACAACAACCACGCCAATCACCTGCCACCTAGTCTGCCCATCCAAACAACCGGATGAACAACCCAAGGTAATAAGAGGAAACATAAAATTTTGAGTCGGACAACAGTCTTAGTGAGCGGTAAAACAACTAATAAACTTCATCAAGAAAGTATATAAGAATGGGTAAATACAACTAATCTACCCAGCTCCAGAGAAGAACTATCGATTTCCTTCCCCACTACATGACATTTATAGCGTTTACGATCCATACATCCAAAGGAATAACATTTCAGTCATGGAAATTAAGCATCCATTTATACATGGCAAAGCAACTCAATCATGATCACAACATGTATTCAGACATCCATGACTAACTCTGCCTATCACCGCCAATCTTGCTTTGGAACCCTCATTATCGTATGACTGGCTCACAACTTGCCGTCAATTGTCAAGGACCATACACGACGCCCCGGTTCTAGAAAAGCCTCATACGCTATACATAACACGTGTCTAGGCTATACACAATGCCCAGGGAACTCGACCTACAACCGGTCTTCAATTGTGCCTATGCTTTGAGCCTGCTAGAACCTATGACAACGATAATTCCTCGGCCTTCGTATCTCTAGTCGTTATCAATTACGACTATTTATCAGCTAAGAACACCTTAGATCTATCACTTCACAGGAACTCAATACCTCCTTGATTCATTTCCACATTCATCACATCCGATGAACAAATCACCTCACTTCGTCATTCCCCATGGAATTCACTTCAAAGTTGCCACACCACTGCGCTACAGCATGAGTTCGGGGGCATCACCCCTGAACAAATTTTTTTCCAGGCAATCTCATTCAATCTGAGTTGTATCCGAAAAAAAGTACTTTTTCAGAAAACGACACTGTGCGATCGACCTTATCTTGCTTGACCGACCGACCCAACATGGTGCGACCGACCCTCCCTTTTATCAATCCAATATGGTGCGACCGACCCATACTTCCTGGCTCGACCGACCACTTTTAGTTGGACCATACATCTATGCTTTAAAACATGTACGACCGACTAGCTCATCCTTGTACAACCAGTAGACGACCGACCGACCAGATTAATTCACCCATAGGCTCGCTCAAACTTGTCACCCAAGTTCGCTCGAACAAAACAACTATCTAGGAATGCACGACCTACCCAACACTAGGAGCGACCGATCACCTGCTTCCTAAAGCCAAAACCCCAGGCCTTTTTCCACTTGCACGGCCGACCCTGATCGCTTATGCTACGTTCAACTGACTCCAGAGCCTGTCTTGTTCTCCACGAAAACACACAATGGGTGAACAAACCCCCATGTGCGACCCAAAACCTGCACTTCATTATTCCCACTCCGATTTCCACCAAAACTTCGCCAAACGATAGATTCGACGAAACCAACTTGTCCAATCCATCAAATATGATCAAAAATGTGGCATGAATCCGCTAACAACATGAAAATAATAGTTTTCACCCAAATCATACACAATTACTCCAAAAACCATCATGAATGAACATATGAACAAAACTAAACATTTAACTTGCATAATCATATGGAGTAACATGGAACCAATGATTTAAACTTGCTAAATGAGATCATAGGGTGATTCATGTGGAAATGAACTGAATATGGCATAGATTTATGATAAAAACACTTAAACATGATGAAAAACATGATTATACATTTCATTGAATCCATGTGAGAGATGGAAACCACTCACTGGTTCTCCCTAACAAGCAAAAATCAAAGTAAAATGAGTTCGGACAATAAGCACTTCACACGAAACACTTTGATCTGATGAATCTTTGCCTCAATTGATGTAGATCTATCGTCAATGGTGTAGATCTTCAATTTCCCTCCTTGGATAATGATTTTTAATGGTGGAAAGGTGTTAGAGGAAGGAGCACAAGGTTTCCAAATGAGAGAATGGGAAACTAAAACCATTTTCCATATCCCTTACCCCCTATTTATAGTTTCCACCAACCCCCTAATGGGCTTTTCCCAAATCAGCCCATTATGCTCCTAAAATCTGGACAACCAACTGAAAAACCTTAAAATAGTGATTCCTCCCAAACTGTTGAGCCAAATCTTTAATGTAACCACTCTACAGAAAGGCAACCATTAATTCTTTTCCAATGGCAAAGGTCTCACCCTCTAATTCAACCTGGGTCAAAAGTTATGCCCTATACAAGACTGATAGGGGAAAAATGGTCATAAACAAAATCGATAAAAATTATGGATATGTCTCACATCCCCATAAGAAATTGAAAGATGAGAATGATCCAACCCTCACAGAATAAAATAAAAATATTTTACGATCTTCCCATATGTAGAAAGCGGGCTGTTACATTCTCCGCCCTTAAGAATCCCCCCCCCCCCCCCCCCGAAATTCCAAGCAAACACAAACAATCACAACAATTACGCGTGCCTATCATCCATGAGAATCCAATTCTATCATCCAAACTAGCAACCATCAAGCCATGCATTCGTAGCCTTATCCTAGCACACAGAATTCTAACAAACAACAACAAGATACAACGATATAACGATGATACGATATCAAAGGGTCCTACCGATGAAGAGTTCTGGATGAGTCAACTTCATGCCCTTTTCCGTCTCCCATGTACAATCGTCACCATCTTCACTCCATTGTACCTTGGCTAGTTTAACCATCTTCCTTCTAAGATGTTTCGTGTCATTCCCTACAACATGAACCGGCTTACGAGGTCTCGCAGCTGCGGTTTCAACTTCTAGGTCTTCGTACTGCTCTGGAGATACCACCACATTCGAATCATGCACGAACTTCCGTAGAAACGACACATGGGAAACATTATGCACACTCGACAACTTCTCGGGTAACTCCAGTCGATATGCGGGCTTTCTAATTTGATGAACTATCGGAAACGGTCCAACAAACCTAGGAGCCAACTTTCCTTTACTCCCAAATCGAACCATATGCTTCAACTGCGAAATCTTCACAAAAAATATGTCATCAACTTGAATTCCAAATCTTTTCGACGCCTATCAGCATAGCTCTTCTGACGGCCTTGGGCCGGCTTCATTCGTTGTCGAACGATCTCGATACAATATGAGGTCTGTCTTATCATCCAAGGCCCAAGTATAAACTTATCCTCAGTTTCCAACCAACAAGCTAGAGAATTACACGATCTTCCATACAACGCCTCGTATGGTGCCATCCCAATGCTCGATTGGTAGCTATTATTATATGCAAACTCAACTAGATGTAGATGGTCCTCCCATGATCCCCCAAAATCCAAAACACAAGCTCTTAGGAGATCTTCCAAAACTCGATTGGCTCTCTCAGTCTGACCATCGGTTTGGGGATGACATGCCGTGCTCAAGCATAACTCGGTTCCCAAAGCTTCTTGCAAAATTTTCAAAATCCGCTCGATCACTCACTATACTCTTTGGGATACCATGGAATCTAACTATCCCTTTCATATAAAGTTCAGCCAATTTCGACGCCGTTCTAATTGACTTGACAAGAATAAATCTCGCACTTTTGGTCAAGAGATCCACAATGATCCAAATCCCGTCATTTCCTGCCCTGGTTCTAGGTAGTCCATCTATAAAATCCATTGATACTTGCTACCACTTCCATGTAGGAACTTCCAATGGCTGAAGCAACCCACTCAGCTTCTTCTGTTCAGCTTTCACCAACTTACAATTCATGCACTTGGAAATGAACTTTCCAATATCTCGCTTAATCCCCTCCAAGTAGTAAATTCTCTTCATGTCCTTATACATCTTATACCATCGGGATGGATCGCCAACTTTGAGTGATGACATTCTCTTAGAACCTCATTTCTCAATACATCAATATCAGGAACAACTAATCGCCCGTGCTTTCAAAGCCAACCTTCTCGATCGACTTCGAACTCTTTATCTTCTGGTTCTAGTCGCTGGATAAACTCTACAAGCTTTGCATCTCACTTTTGGCTCTCGCCGATCCTTTTGATAAGAGCAGGTCTTATTGACAAGCTTGCCAACATTTCATGTTCCAACTCACACTTTGGCCTGAACTCAAACCTTGCCAAATACTTAAGGCTCTTCCATTCCGAAAACATCGCTCCCAAACTTGTGTGTCTTCGACTCAATGCATCTGCAACTACGTTACCTTTGCCAGGAGTATAGGCTATAACAAAAGCATATGACACCAGAAACTGTAGCCATCTTTGCTGCCGAAAATTCAAATCCTTTTGGGAGAAAAGATACTTCAATGACTTGTGATCTTAGGTTGATCCCAGTCCTGGATTGCTACCACTTTAGCAGGGTCAACCTCTATCCCTTTTCCAGAAACTACATGGCCTAAGAATCTCACTTCATCCTTCCAGAAGTGACACTTCGAGAACTTAGTTTTCAACTGATGCTTTCACAAGATCTCTAATACAACTCTCAAGTGCGTCTTGTGTTCTTCCTCATTCCTGGAGTAAACCAGAATATCATCCATGAACACAAGAACACACTTATTTAACTGATAACTGAACACTCTATTCATAAGATCCACGAAATACGTTGGCGCGTTAGTCAATCCGAATGGCATCACCAACCATTCGAAGAAACCAGACGGTGTCCTAAAAGCAGTCTTTGGTACAATATCCTTCGCCACCCTTAACTGGTGAAACCCCATTGCTAAATCCATCTGAGAAAATACTTTGGCTTTGTGAAGCTGATCGAACAAGTCATCTATCCTTGGCAACAGATACTTGTTCTTCTTAGTTACCTTGTTCAGCTCACGATAGTCCACACACAATCTTAACGAGCCATCTGCCTTAGTTGCAAACACGACCGGTGCACCCCATTCGGAAACACTTCTCCGAATGAACCCCTTTCTTAGAAGGTCTCGAACTTGCACCTCCAATTCTCTCTGTTCCTTAGGCGCCATCTGCCTAAGAGGCATAACGATTGGTCTAACACCCTTAGCCAAATCGATCCTAAACTCGGTCTCTCGATGCTGTGACAACCCTTTGACCTCGTTAAAGACATCCTCACACTCATTGGCGATCAACACAAATGACAAGTCTTCTTGTGGAATCACAAGCGAATATAGATAACTAACAAAGACACCCTCTTCGCACTTACACTTTATCAACACCTTTCGCCCTTCCATATCCCCGACTTTCACCACTAGCTTCTCGCAATTCATGCTTGCCACATACCTCTTGAGCCAATCCATGCCCAAGATGATCCTAAACCCAGTGAAGTTAAGAATAAAGCAATCACACACCAAAGAGCAACCATGACTTGACAACACTAGACCATGGAACAACATGCACAAACTGGACGAACCCCCAAATGGATTAGTCATGATCAATGGTATATCACATATCTCGGGTTCCAAACCCAAGCGACATACAAGCTCATTGCAAATGAAAGAATGCGATGCTCTAGTATCAAATAAAACTCGAATGGAAACACCATGAACAGAAAGAGTACCTTGCACCACGACACCCTTTTCTTTCTCCTCTGCAGTAGGAGCTTTCGAAGAAGACGACACTGCCCCTAAAGCATAAGCCTTAACCACTTGCTTCCCTTGAGCTGATTCTGGACAATCTTTCTTCTCATGTCCCGGCCTCCCACACTTGAAGCACTTCTTTTCAGCTTTAGGATTCTTGCATTCACTAGCAAAATGGCCCTTCTGCTAACAATTGAAGCAAGTCACTTCTCCCTTCTGCTTCTTTTGGCCATCCTTTCCATTCTGTTGTTGTTGCTTCCTTTTCTTGTTAATACCACCCTGTTGTGGTTTCTACTCCTCTTTAGCTGCAGTAATAGACATCTTCTTTGGTAAAAGACTTTCATGCTTCAAAGCCTTCTTGATGATCTTCTCAAAGCTGTCATCGAGGTGAACACAAGATAATTCCCAAGATATTCATCCAATCCCAAGACAAACTTCTCATTCTTTTGATAAGGAGTATCCACATATGAACGAACATACTTCGAAAAAGCATCGAAGTCAGAAATATAGTCAAGAACTGGGCGACCATTCTGTTTAAGGTCCACGAATTTCTTATGCAGAACAAAATTTTGAATGGTGGAGACAAATTTTGCTTCAAACTTAGCTTGGAACAATTCCAATGAAATATCCTCTTTAGGAGTCTCAAGTGTGACAGAGTTCCACCAGTCCATTGCTTTGCCCACTAACTGCCATGATGCAAGTTTCCACTTTGTTGCATCATCAATGCCCAAGTCCCTGGAGATCCCAACACAAGTATCCAACCACCTTTGAACCTCTTCAACTGGTTCTGTGCCTTTGAATTGTTTTCCTCTCAATGAAGATTTTTTTTTGAATAGCTTTGCAAAATTCTACAACTCTAGGCACTGGAACTCTAACATCAACCGTAGCCTCCAATGGAGCGGGAACCTTATTCATGATCGTTGCCGCCATGGCCTCGAACACGGCTGCGTAATGTGGTTCGCCACCATTTCCCCCTCCAGTATTAGCTTACCTAGCAGTGTATCTTGATGGTCGTCTACCCATTCTAAATCTACAATTTAGAATTTTTAGCCACTTCCAAGAAAAACTGCTAAAGGAAAACAACCGTTACTACTATATATGCTAATATATATAGTAAGCATCCAACTGAAATCTACAAGTACGTCTCTCATTCGTGATTACATCTTAGAACTTTGGCTAAAATCGATAACTAGAGCTCTGGTACCAAATGTGACGATCGCCTACAACCCCCGCACCATACAAGAAGAATAATGCGCTAAAGGGTGTGCCAGGTAGCTATGGACGATCATCAAGGTAGGATAATATAAGCGGGACCTATCGTAAACTCACAACGCAAGGATAAAATATAATAGAACATATACAACAGATTGTGATAGTGAAGCAGAAAACACTAAACTTTCATGACAACTAGAAAGTGATTCCCGTATACGTGGGTAACAACAATAGTATTTGTACAATTTGCCTCACTACAACACTCAGAGAAATAGCAAACAACGGAAAAACAAAGGTACTAGATAGTAGTAAAATAGTACGCCAGCCTCCTGCTCGCCACCGAACAGCAACCTCGCCAATCACCTGTCACCTGCCACCTAGTCTGCGCATCCAAACAACCAGATGAATAACCCAAGGTAATAAGGGGAAACATAAAACCTTGAGTCGAACAACAGTCTTAGTGAGCGGTAAAACAACTAACAAACTTCATCAAGAAAGTATATGAGAATGGGTAAATAAACAACTAATCTACCCAGCTCCAGAGAAGAACTCTTGATTTCCTTCCTCACTACATGACAGTGATAGCCTTTACGATCCATACATCCAAAGGAATAACAATTCAGTCATGGCAATTAAGCATCCATTCATACATGGTAAAGCAATTCAATCATTATCACAACATGCATTCAGACATCCATGATTGACTCTGGCTATCATTGCCAACCTTGCTTTTGAACCCTCGTTATCGTATATTGGCTAACAACTTGCCATCAATTGTCAAGGACCACACACGACACCCCGGTTCTAGCAAAACCCTACACGCTATACACAAGACATGTCTAGGCCATACACGACGCCCAGGGAACTCGACCTACAACCTGTCTTCAATTGTACCTCTACTTTGAGCCTACTAGAACCTATGACAACGATAGTTCCTCGGCCTTCGTATCTCTAGTCATTATCAATTACGACTATTTATCAGCTCAGAACACCTTAGAGCTATCACTTCACACGAACTCAATACCTCCTTGAGTCGTTTCCACATTCATCACATCCAATGAACAAATAACCTCACTTCTTCATTCCCCATGGAATTCATTTCGAAGTTACCACGCCATTGCTCTGTGGCACGGGTTCGGGGGCATCTCGTTAAATTCGAGTCGTATCTAAAAAAACGTACTTTTTCAGAAAATGACCCTGTGCGACCGACCCTGTCTTGCTCGACCGACCGACCCAACATGGTGTGATTGACCCTCCCTTTTATCAATCCAACATGATGCGATCGACCCGTACTTACTGGCTCGACTGACCACTTTTAGTTGGACCATACATCTATGCTTTAAAACATGTATGACTGACCAGCTCATCCTTGTACGACCAATAGATGACTGACCAGATTAATTCACCTATAGACTCGCTTAAACTTGTCACCCAAGCTTGCTCGAACCAAACAACTATCTAGGAATGCACGACCGACCCAACACAAGGAGCGACCGATCACCTGCTTCCTAAAACCACAACCCCATGCCTTTTTCCACTTGCACGACCGATCCTGATCGCTTCCGCTATGTGCAACCGACTCCTGAGCCTGTCTTGTTCTCCAAGAAAACACACCATGGGCGAACGACGCCCTCGTGTGCGACCCAAAACCTGCACTTCACCATTCCCACTCCGATTTCCACCAAAACTTCGCCAAACGATAGATTTGACAAAACCCACTTGTCCAATCGATCAAATATGATCAAAAATATGGCATGAATCTGCTAACAACATGAAAACAATAGTTTTCACCCAAATCATACACAATTACTCCAAAAACCATCACGAATGAACATATGAACAAAACTAAAGATTTAACTTGCATAATCATATGGAGTAACATGGAATCAATGATTTAAACTTGCTAAATGAGATCATAGGATGATTCATGTGATAAGACACTTAAACATGATGAAAAACATGATCAATCACTCATACACTTCATTGAATCCATGTGAGAGATGTAAACCACTCAATGATTCTCCCAAACAAGCAAAAAATCAAAGGAAAATGAATCCGGACAGCAAGCACTTCGCACCAAACACTTTGATCCGATGAGTCCTTGCCTCAATTGACGTAGATCTATCTCCAATGGTGTAGATCTTCAATTTCCCTCCTTGGATTATGATTTTTAATGGTGGAAAGGTGTTAGAGGAAGGAGCACAAGGGCTCCAAATGAGAGAATGGAAAACTAAAACCATTTCCCATATCCCTTACCCCATATTTATAGTTTCCACCAACCCCCTAATGGGCTTTTCCCAAATCAGCCCATTATGCTCCTAAAACCTGGTCAGCCAACTGAAAAACCGTAAAACAGCGATTCCTCCCAAACCGTTGAGCCAAATCTTTAATGTAACCACTCTACGGAAAGAAAACCATCAATTCCTTTCCAATGGCACATGTCTCACCCTCTAATTCGACCTAAGTCAAAAGTTATGCCCTGTACAAGACTGGTAGGGGCAAAATGGTCAAAAACAAAATCAGTAAAAATTATGGACATGTCTCACAACCCTATAAGCAACATATTAAAAGATGAGAATGATCCAACCCTCAGCGAATAAAATAAAAATATTTTACGATCTTCCGATACGTAAAATGCGGGCTGTTACTGTTGGCTAGCTTTTTGACCAAGCCATCCAGGTTCATTCATAAGAAGAAAGTATGAAACTGCGTTACCTAAGAGCATGAAGGATCAGATCGCCCCTCACTGGATAGCATGATCGGATCACCCCTCATTGGATCGCATGATCGGATCACCCCTCATTGGATCGCACCGTCGGATCGCTCCCACTTCATCAGCAAAACGACACCTCTATGCGATTCGATCCATGCATGTGTTATTGCCCAGTATTGACCGATCCGATCCCCTGATGCGTGGCGGAGCCTCTGACCCGTTCAAGTATGAGCTAGTCTTCAGCGATGCGAGACGCACGGATCTAGCGACACGTGTCTCTAACCGCCATTTTGACCGATTCTCCCCATCTGCACGATCCGATTTTCAAGGGGATCGCGACACCTGTCCGCAACGGCTAATTTGACTATTTCTTCAACGATGGCGATGCGATCCGATGTTCTCGGGATTCGTGCCACGTGTTACCACGACCCGCCTGACAAAATCAGCTATAAATACCCGGAGCTTGGCATTTTTTGGGATCTTTTTGGCAATATTGAGTACTGAATCCGCCATTATTGTCAAACTACGAGAGTATTAAGAGAAATCATTGATTGTATTAGCTTTCAAAGTATAATCAATAATATATAAAGTGGACGTAGGCTCGTTAACGCCGAACCACTATAATTTCTGTGTGTTATTTTCTTTTCCCTCATTCTTCAGTTGAAACTCTATAAGATTCAGAACAATTTGGAGAAATGGTCCAAATTTTGATCTAACATTTTGGTGCTTTCACTGAGAACTCAGTCCTAAAGTTTCACTATTCAGTTCTTTGAAGATTCCAGCGATTCGGATATCATGGCTGGAAAAAGATCTAAGGAAGCACGAGCTTCACAAACCAATGAAACAATCGAAGAAAGTGTGCACGAGCTAGGCAATGAGGAGACTCTGGATCGCGAAGCGCAGGGGGCGAACCGATCCGATGAAGACGCCACGCTCCGAGTCGACGAGAACGAGGCGATCTGGACTGCTGAAGGGGTTGTTACTCGATCCTGAGGTAACGTCTCGAATCCTCCGTGCACCGCGACCGCGAATCGATCTCAGGGGGGTGTTGCGAGCCGCCATCCTCGAACCACAGCGATCCGAATTGATGATCAGACTACAACTCGACCTGGAAAGGAGCCTATGGCTCGCTCCTACCGTCCTGGCCCCTCCGCTCGACCCGGCTCAAGCTCTTTGCGCATAAGAGAAAGTGATGATGACCAATATGATCCTGCTGCTCCTGTTACTGAGGGGGATCTCTCTCGCTTCTCAGAAATGTGGGAGAGATTGTTTGATGAATTGGCTGCCCAAAGGCAGGAAAGCTCCGTCCTGCGACAAAATTTGACTGCTATGGATAGAAGGCTTGATGAACTCGCAAGGCAAAGGACCCCGCCGGTCCGTCCACTCACTCCAGGATATTCTTCTTCGTCAGAAGAATCGCCGAGACCTCCGCGGCGACCATATGAGAGAGCCGAAAATATAGAGCAGCTTCGGTTCGGAACCCTGCCATCACGGGAAGAAGAAGCACTGGAGGCGGGGCCCTCAAACCGTAATGTGAACGATCAAGCCGCAACTCCCAGGACTCGAGATGTGGACAGTCCTGTACGTAACAGACTACCTCAGCCCCGTCGCCACGCACATGCTCATGGTAACAGGGGGCAACGAAGCCCTATCTGAGCCCCGGATTTCGTGACTCCTCCCGGAAGAGAGATAAGAGAACCCCGCCGAGCCAGAGTCACTGACCCTGAACCTCCGCTGACCAGTGCAAATGTTGCAGCCATGATCCATCAGATTCTGGCAGATAGCCGTGGACAACGGAATGAAGATTGGGGGATCGACCGTAGTCACACCCCTTTCACTGATGATATTTTGGATGCGACTTTCCCAAGGCGTTTCAACATGCCACAGATGAACCGATACGCGGGCAGGTCTGATCCTGTCCAGCACCTGATGAGATACTCTTGGTCAATGACCGCTGCCGCTGCTTCTGACGCTGTCAAGTGCAAAGCATTTCCCATATTCTTGGAGGATGTAGCATTGTTATGGTTTACTCGCTTGCCAGCAAGATCGATTTCTAGCTTCAGGGAGTTGAGTGAGAAGTTCGTAGAACAATTCCGTATCTATGCACAAAAAACAAAGAGTGTGATTGACTTGTTCCTTGTCAAGCAGCGACTAGGCGAAAGTTTAAGGATGTACTTAGACCGTTTCAACTTGGCCGCCACTGAAGTTAAAGATCCCCATGAACCAACCGTTGTCGCAACACTGATTGATGGAGTAGATAAAGACACTGAATTCGGGAGATACTTAGCAGGCAAGCCACCCCATACTAGAGAATTATTCTACGAGAAAGCCAACGTACACTTGCGCCGGGAAGAAGTATATGCTAACCGAAAGGCAAAAACGGCCTATAAGGAGGAAATCCAGAGCAATGTCGCCATTAAGCAGACAGGAGACAGCTCGGGGAAGGTCGAAGTAAATGTTGGAAATCGGAATCAGGGTGTTCGTCAGTCAGGGAACAACAATAATAATGGTAACGGCAACAACCAGAAGAGTAACCGAGGAAACGACTCCCAGAGAAGGACTCGTCCCAGGGCCTTTGAAAGTTATACACCAATAAATGATACTTTGGAAAATATCTTCATGGATGCGTATGAAGTCCTCCAGAATAAGAGGCCACCTCCCAGAGAGTCGACAGAAAAAGAATGTGAAACGGGGAAGTTTTGTCTCTTTCATCAGATTCACGGCCATTCGACAAATGAATGCCGTCACCTAAGAGATGTAGTCGAAAGACTGCTTCGAGAAGGAAAGTTAGATGAATGAAGAGTAACGCCCAGAGACAGGGGGCAAGCAGTACAGGCCCCAAATCAGAACCAGAATCAGCTTGCTGCTAGGCCAACTGCCCAGCAAAAAGGAAAGAATATCGTTATCAATACCGTAATCGGAGGACTTTATCTCGCCGGGCATAGTTCCAAGGCATTGGATCAATACGTCAATGCAGCCAAACAACACCTCGAGGTAGGGGAGTGTAGCAACCCCGAGGACAATATCCCGTTGAAGCAACAAAAGATGATGACCGACGATGTCGTTTTCCGACAACGAGAAAGCATTGGAGTCCATGCTCCGACTGAAGATCCATTTGTAATTACAGTACCTATTGGACCAGTCACTGTTCATAAGGTTTTAGTGGACAACGGGAGTTCCGTCAATATTCTTTTCAAAAGGACATTTGACCAGATGAACCTCGAAATAAAAGACTTGAAGCCCTGTCAAGGATGGATCCGTGGATTTAACGGAGCATCCACCGCTCCAATGGGTTATGTAGAGTTACCAGTGACGCTTCGGGAAGGAGAACGCCAGAGAGTGAGAATCCTTCCCTTCGTGGTTTTGGACGTTGAATCGCCCTACAATGCCTTCTTGGGCCGACCGGCCCTCGCAAAGTTTAGAGCCTGCATAGCCCCCTGGTGCTTGTTATTGAAATTCCCCACAGAAGCTGGCATTGGTATCGTCAGAGGAGATCAAGTTGCTGCGTGAGCATGTTATGTTGCCGAGCTAAAGTTACTTCGCAATGGAGGGGACATAGAAACCAAAGGCGCTTCTCCCCCTACAGGGGCGGAGACCTTATAGCAACTAAAGTGGATAGCCGTTGGGGAGCCACCCAGAGAGCTGCCCGAGTATATAGATCCCAGAGAGGATCAAGAACCTAGGGGCAGAATGGCGACTCCCAACGAGACAACTGTGGATGTACCAATCGATGATAGTGACCCGGAGAAGGTCCTTAAGATTGGATCCCAGTTAAATCCAAATCTCGCTAAAGAAATGACGGATTTCTTAAGAAACAACTTGGATGTATTTGCTTGGACCCACGCAGACATGTGCGGGATATCCCCATCAATCATGAGCCATTCATTAAGCATTAACCCTAAACACCCTCCGGTAAAGCAAAAAAGGCGAATGTTGGGCCCAGAGAGGTCCACTGCCTTGAAAGAAGAGGTTGGAAAGCTGAAGAGTAATGGATTTATCAGAGACTCGACCTACCCAGACTGGATTTCAAATCCAGTCCTGGTAAAGAAGGCCAACGGGAAGTGGCGAACGTGTATCGACTTCTCGGATTTGAACAAAGCCTGCCCAAAAGATAGTTTCCCGTTGCCCCGGATTGACCAGTTGGTAGTCTCGACGGCGGGTCATGAACTTCTCTCATTCATGGACGCTTATTCAGGATATAACCAGATTCCAATGCATGTTCCAGATCAAGAACACACTAGTTTTATCATGGATCTGGGGTTATATTGTTATGTAGTGATGCCCTTTGGCTTGAAGAATGCGGGCGCTACATATCAACGTTTAGTTAACAGAATGTTTTATAACCAGATCGGGAAAACAATGGAAGTATACGTCGACGATATGTTGGTTAAGTCCAAGCAATCCTCCCATCACACTACGGACTTGGCAGAGATGTTCAGCATCCTTCGAAAGTACGGAATGAAACTCAACCCAACCAAATGTTCATTCGGTGTTGCCTCCGGAAAATTCTTGGGGTTCATCGTCAGTTCCCATGGGATTGAGATTAATCCGGATCAGGTCGCGGCAATCAGAGACATTCAGGAACCCAGGAAAATTAAGGACGTGCAAAGCCTTGCAGGAAAAGTAGCCGCACTAAGAAGATTTATCTCCAGGGCTACTGATAAATGCATACAATTCTTCGAATTAATAAAGCGGGGAAAACGCCACTTCAAATGGACACCCGACTACGTAGAAGCGTTTCAGAACTTACTAAGGCACTTGGAGAAACCTCCGATATTATCTAAGCCAATGGATCACGAGGACTTATTCGTGTATCTGGCAGTGTCATCCCATGCGATCAGCTCAGCCTTGGTAAGAGAAGAAGATAAGGTCCAAAGACCTGTGTATTACGTGAGCAAAAAATTGACGGCAGCAGAGCGTAATTATCCAAGGACAGAAAAGTTGGCGTATAGTTTATTGATCGCCTCTAGAAAGCTTTGACATTATTTTCAGGCGCATCCTATTACCGTATACACCGATCATCCGCTCAAGCAAGTCCTACAGAGACCAGAGGCATCTGGAAGATTACTCAAATGGAATATCGAGTTAAGTCAATTTGATTTGAACTTTCAGCCCAGACGGTCAATTCGGGGGCAAGTGATAGCCGACTTCATAGCAGATTTCACCGTCCCTGAGGAAGATATAGCAAATGAAGAAGTTGATCCTTCAAAGTTACTTCTCGATCCCAATGCCTAGGGATTGTATACTGATGGCGCTAGGAATGACGAAAGATCCGGCGCTGGAATAGTGCTTGAAACTCCAGAGAAACGATTGATATCCTATGCTATCCGGATGGAGTTTCACGCCACTAACAACGATTCCGAATACGAAGACCTGATAGCCGGATTAAGGATTGCAAAAGAATTAGAGGTCACAAAGCTGAACATCTTCTGCGACTCCAAGTTAGTTGTGAACCAAGTTACTGGAAAATTCCAAGCTAAAAGTGCAAGATTGATTTTATACTTAAAGAAAGTTAAAGAGTTGCTGAACGATTTTGATCACTATAGCATATCTCATATTCCGCATTCAGAGAATCAACAGGCAGATAAGTTGGCAAAGATGGCTAGTTCTGACGATCCTGAAGTGACCGGGCTAGCCCCCGTTGAAGTACTTCGGTCCCCTAGCATAGATCAAATGGAAATCGACCTAATACTAGAGACGGAACCAGAAAGGGAGTCCTGGATGACCCCTCTAAAGAATTTTCTGATGAATGGAGCGCTTCCGACCAAGAAAAGCGAGAGGCGCAAAGTAATTCGTAAAGCCGCCCGATACGTTCTGCAAGGCGGAGTTCTTCACAGACAAGGGTTTTCGATGCCCCTCCTCCGGTGTATAGCCCACGATGACATCAAGCGTGTGCTGCAGGAGGTTCACGAAGGCGAATGCGGCGACCACACTGGTGGGCAAACTTTGGCAAAAAAGGTGTTGCGGCATGGTTATTTCTGGCCTACCATAAACAAGGATGCGGCAAGATACACACGACGGTGTGATGCGTGCCAAAGATTTTCGAAAATACCTAGAGCACCTCCTAATCAGTTAAAAACATTGATGAGCCCATGGCCTTTCGCTATGTGGGGAATTGATATCATTGGGAGTCTCCCCATAGCAAGGGGCGGAGCAAAGTTCGCTATTGTGGCTGTGGATTATTTCATTAAGTGGGTCGAGGCTGAACCACTAACTACAATCACAACCAAACGAGTAATCAACTTTATTGTGAGAAACATCATCTGTCGATTTGGGATTCCAAAGATTGTAATAACGGATAACGGAACTCGGTTCGATAGTGCTGAATTCAGAAATTTCTGCCAAAAATACCACATTGAGAATCGGTATACCTCTGTGGCGCACCCGCAATCGAACGAACAAGTCGAAGCGGCGAATAAAGTGATTAAGTCCATTCTGAAAAGAAGACTAAAGCGGGCTAGAGCCACGTGGGCTGATGAATTGCCCTTGGAACTATGGGCCTACAGGACAACATATAAGTCGGCAACAGGACACACCCAGTTCTCCCTTGCTTTTGGAACGGAAGCAGTCATCCCAGTTGAGATAAAGGTACCTTCTCACCGGGTGACTTATTATGATCCGATGACTAATAATGAATTGCTCCTTGAGTCCCTAGATATGATCGAAGAAAAGAGGGATGAGGCGGACCTGCGCGCCTTGAGATGCAAGCAACAGATCGCTCGATATTACAACAAAAAGGTTCGAGCCCGAACCTGGGAACCCGGAGACTTGGTTCTGAAACGTGTCTTTCCACCCCCAACTCATATGGGAGCAAAGTGGGAAGGACCGTACTCTATTCTGAGCAAGCTTGATAATGGAACCTTCAAGCTCGCAACCGTAGATGGAAGGGAAATCCCCAGAGTGTGGAAAGCCCAACATTTACGGCCATACTTAGCATAAAAGTTTCAAATCTGTTCTTTTGCTTTGTTGAAAACCATGTATAAGGCACGACTAGCCTAGAATAGTTTGATTCCTTGAAGCAAAAAATTATAAAGTGGACGTAGGTCATGATTCGACCGAACCACTATAAAAATATTGTGTGTCATTTACCTTTATTGCATCTTTATTTATCTTTCTGATTATTTTTATGGAAATCGGCGTGAATAATGCAGGTACCCAAAGTCTGGTGCCAACTGTTCCTCCCGTAGACTGTTCGGAGGAACGCAGAGCCTTGGCAAACGTTTTCCAACTGTTTGTCTGTCTGACTTTAATCCTCAGAGCTTGGATTAAAATATAAACCTTGGATGAGTTTGAAGGGCGTGCCTGATTGAAGACCGCTCGATCCATAACTCTAACTCTCCAGAGTAGAGAGAGAGTATAAAGGACGCGAAGATGACGTCCACAAGGCATGACGGTGTACCATGATCGGAGCCGCCTGAGCAAAAGTCTAACCTTGGCGACCGCCAAGAGAATATAAAAGCGTCTCCGATTGAACGCTGAGAAAGAGCTCCTTCCCCGCTGAAGGATCGGGGAGCGAATGAATCGCTGAGCTCGAACTCTAACTCTCCAGAGAGAGAGAGAGTATAAAAGCGTCTCCGATTGAGCGCTGAGAAAGAGCTCCTTCCCCGCTGAAGGATCGGGGAGCGAATGAATCGCTGAGCTCGAACTCTAACTCTCCAGAGAGAGAGAGAGAGAGAGAGAGAGTATAAAAGCGTCTCCGATTGAGCGCTGAGAAAGAGCGCCTTCCCCACTGAAGGATCGGGGAGCGAATGAATCGCTGAGCTCGAACTCTAACTCTCCAGAGAGAGAGAGAGAGAGAGTATAAAAGCGTCTCCGATTGAGCGCTGAGAAAGAACTTCTTCCCTGCTAAAGAAACAGGGGCCGACTGAACTACTGAATTCAAAATCTCGGCGACCGTCAGGAGAGTGTAAGAAAATCTATGATTAAGCACTGAGAAAGGTGCCGGAAATTCGGTACCACAAGAACAGTTATCCCATGAAATCTTCTAAGTCCCCCACATTCAGAAATAGGTGGCAACCTGCCGACAGTACTAACCAATCCTTAGTAAACCCCAGTCAGGCGATATGATAACAACTGATTGGGGGCACATATACTCATATACATATACTGAACTTTGATACAGCAATGCAGCACAAAAGTTTTATTTCTGTTGTTTGACTGGTTTGTAATTATCATTAGATGGCCTATTACTAAACATGGAAAGTTTATTTGAATACAGGTACACAATGATGCAAAAAGAGATAAACTTTCATTTATGTACCGCAAACCTACTAAGTGAGAAACAACCTAAAAAGGAAAGTGAGGGCCAGTCTCACAATTACACTTCCTGGCCAGTGGAAAACCTAAAGACAAAATATCAACAAGCAACAATATCCTATTTACGCTTTGGCCTCTTCTCCTGCTTCTGTCTCTCCAGCTTCACCTTGTCGGCATCAGACTGATCCCCTTTCTTCCTCTTCCTTTTATCTATGAGAGGAACATCCGACTCTTCTGAAGATTCCTCCTCCACCTCTTTTCTCTTCCTTCTATCAGAAAGGGAAGCCGGGAAGTCATCGGGATTTGCAAAATGAAGCTGTCTGCTGATGGACTTGGGCTGGATTTTCACAATCATCCCAGTTTTGGGATCAAATTCTGCAAGAGGGACTACGTCCAAAGCCTCATCTCCCGCCTTCTTCGAAGCCATCTCTTTCTCCTGCCTAGCCTTTCGGCTGGCCAAGGTTTCGTCGTCATCATCGTCGGCTTTTTTGGCGCCAACAATGTCTTCCTCATCCTCTACATGGTGCCCATCCATGTCTCTCAAGGCCTCGATGGTCTCAGCATCCTTGGGAACATCAGTACTAGGTACCGGGATGCTTCTTTCTGCTGTTGTGACCTCAGCCTGCTTTGATATATCAATACCGGCACCTGGCGAGACAACCTCCTTCTCCACTTCTTTTTCCTTTTCAGCACCCTTGTCGACGGGCTCGCCACCTATATCATGAGGAACACATGTTACTAATTCAATTGGTTGTTCTACCACACGACGACAATTCACAATTGCTTTGACGAATTGTGGGGAAAAAAAGGGAGATACCTTCCGCAGATCCTCCTTCTTGAATAGTCGCAGGAGCTCCAGCAATCACGGGAGTTAGACCCAAAGGGATTAGTCGATCATCGGGATGGTATTCCTCAACTCCGGAGGCCTTGGGCTCCACGGCTGAACTTGAACCCTCGTCAGCTTTGCTCTTACCCTTAGCTAGGGCCCTCTCCTTTTCCATCTCCGCTAGAATCAGATGACGACCCTCTGCTAGGTCCTCGGGCTCATTATCCCTCAAGATGCTCTTCATCAGCTCATCCTCATCAATTTCTTCGACCCCCAATCTCTGCTTTTCACCCTCAACAATGGCATCCCATAAATTGGCTAAAGTAACGTGGTAATCCGGGATCCACGAGATGTTGCGAGTTTTGAGAACTTGGCCAAGAAAGTCAAAAATCATCTCTTCAAACCCCTCGATATCCTTCTCTCTTTCGAGGAGCTTGTTGTTAGAAGCAGTGGCCAATTCGATGGCACTTTCAACATTCTTTTCGGCGAGAGCTGCCCGTCTCTCCGCGTCCGCGACCTGATCATTTAAAATCACCTTTTCTGCTTTAGCCAAAGCCAAACTTTCTTTTAAGCTTGCTTTTTCTGCCTCCCAAGCAGCTCTCTCAGCTTCAAAATGGCCTTGTGCTGTTTTCAACTCGATATTGGCCATTTTGAGATCTTCGACCTCCTTCTTTAAGGCCATTTTCTCTTGGCTATTGGAGTCAAGTTCCGAATGAAAGCGTTTTTTAGCATTCTCCAATTCGGTTTTATAATTCTCGACGTCCCTTCGCGCTAGAGCAAGCTGGGATAGAGCATCTTCCAGGTCCTTCTCCATCTTTGTCCTGTCCCTTTCGTTGTTTTCAAGTTTCGCCTTTGATCTGTGTGTTTCTATTTCAAGCGATCGGATGACTTCTGAAAGGTTAACTGCATGTTTTTTCATCATCTCATATTGTCTGGCAACGTGACAGATGTGCTCGATGACTTCATAATCCCAGTTCTTAGGGACCGGTTCCAAGGCTGGAACAAAGGTCATCCTGTCAAAGAATATCTCTGGGAATTCTTCCCTCAGCTTTTCCAGCCTACCTTGAATCTCGGGACCATGAATGTAGTCCCGTGACCCGGGGGCAGCCAACTCTGGCTGGATGGAAGGGATGACGTCACTCTTCTCCTTTTCAGACTCTTTGATCGGATCTTTGCTTCTATCTTTAGATTCATGATGCCTTTTTGACGACCTGCTATGGGAAGGTGTGCTCTTTGGAGGAGTTAACTCTTTAGGAAGTTTCTTCCCCCTGCAGGAACTACTGGATGACTGGAAGGCTTGGCAGAGGTCGATTTTGGTGGAGACCGGGGTTGCGAGGAAGTCGGCTTGTGAGAAGGACCGCGAGAACGCTCAGTACCCGGATAAAGACTGGGTGTGCCCTCACGCAGGGAACGATAAGAATAGGATCGCCTGTGGGACATCTTTCCTGCAAGAAAGAAAAGAGCATATTAAAACTTTGAATTCTGACGCTATAAGAGTGCTGGGTCAGATAGTGTGTGTGATTCGTGCATCCCATATAATTCCCCCTAACAGACCCGGGCCTGAAGACAGGCTCATCTGACTAGTTTCTTGTTCTCTCCTTGGAGCAATGCCCTCCTCAGAACCAGGGAAGAATGGCTCCCCTTCAAAGTCCCTCTCTGTATATACATCATCGGGCAGAGGAATCTTGCTCATTTCTTTGAATAGCTGCTCGTCTGTCAAGTCATCGGGAGCAGTGGATTCGATTGGAGTAGAAACTAGAATTTCCTGGGACTTGTCTCCACGGGCTTCATCCCCTTTGTATATGTTCAGATCCTCATCATCTTGGATGACTATAGGGGAAGGACTCTTGCAGAACTTAGTTGTTTTTATTGCTTGCGATGTTCCCTCTCCCTCCGTTGGGGGCACGTACTTATAAGGTTTGCCGCCAACGCCAAGTCCAAATCTTACATCCAGAAGATGATGCCTATGAAGATTCTCATCCGTGATGCATTTTTTGATCCTTAGAAAGTCAGACCTGCTTTGATGAAGAATAGACAACCGATTGTTGTATAACGGACCCTCCGTTTTCGGGAAGACGTGATCTGTTTAAGCAAAGAAAAAGGCAGAAGAATGTTAATACTTCGACTTCTTGGACAAGATATTCAGTTAAAAGCTTGAAGTTTACTTGATTTAAGCCATCTTCTTGAACATCCGGCCTGTTTCTTTATATAGAACCAATCAGACTTAGGATCCCCTATATTGCTATATCCATCATACAGAACTTTCCTATTCGCCACCGATTCAAAGAAAGAGAAGTTTGGGGTTGCCGAGGAACGATGCTTGAAGAGGAAGAAGAATGTCAAATCTCTGAATGTGAGTCCGGTGTGTAGGATCTCCGCATATGCAATAGATAAGGTGTATAGAGATGCGTAGGCATTAGGGTGAAGTTGCATCGGAGCGATACCCAGTCGTTTTAAAGTCTCGATGACGATTGAAGGAAACGGAGGGATAGCTCCTACCAAGCACATAGTCCGACTGATTGCCATATACCCTTCCGGAGCTAAGTGGGGTCTATCTTCGCTACCGGGTGTCAGGACATCATCCCAAGGAATCCCATGTCTCAAGCAGATTCTTTTAAGCTTTATATCATCGAGCTTAGATGCTAAAGAATCAGAAATTTTATCTATTCCAAGCGCGCCAGGAATCTCGTCGGGAGCTCGCCTGTCTATCTCAGATTCTTCACCAGATGAAGTACTTCCAAACGGATCTGATTCCGTTGCCTCGTATTCAGAGCCAGAATCTTCACCTCCTGGGTTAATTGGAGGGACCTTAGGGTTGTATTGCTCAAGAATCTCGGATTCTGTTTCCGTAGCGGATCTCGAAGAAGATTGATTATCCGACATTGCTGTTAGGCGAGAAAACATGACAAATGAGATTAAAACTACCCGTCCCCCGTGTGTGCAAGTGCCGGTGTGTGTGCTTGTGCATACATTAAAGATAAAGCATAAAAGCTGTCAAGATCATCAAAATATTAGTCGTCATATGCAGTCAAATTATGTGGTCATTTAGTCCAGAAAGTCCGACATCAAGGCCCTAGCCTAACTGTTCAGAATTTTATGGTGACAAGGCATCGTTTAAAGTTCGAAATTCATTTGGATCGTGAACTACGAGTCGGATCGCAGGATAGAGGGATCGCCCTCCTTCGGATCTCAGGGCAGGGGGATCGCCCCCTCACGGATCGTGAAATTAAGTGATCGGGGTCTTTGCCGAATCGTTGCAGCCCCCCCACGGTACGTGCCTCTGCCGTCACCACGACCCTCCTTCTCGCCACTCGCCTTCATCTTCTTCCTCTCCTCTCCTTGCCCCCGATCCGAACTGGCCTTCTCTCTTCTTCCTCCTCCTCCGTTATTCTCCTCTCCTTCTCATCTCCGAACTCCAACCTCTGAACCCATCAGCCATGGCGTCTCGAGGGGTCCCCCAAAAATCACGATATTCCATCGTTTCTTCCCTCAAGCTAGTCGAAAAATTTCATAAACAACAGCGATTACGAATAAGGGTGTTTTCGGTGGGGTTACCTTTCTAAAAATTGGGAAAGTACTCGGATTTTTGAAGGTTTGAAAAACTAGGGTTCTTTCCTCAACGATGCAGGCGAAACGATACGGAAGAAAGAAGAAGGAAGAAAGTGAAGAGGAGGGACGGCTTATATAGGCAAAAGGGCGACCGTTTGTCTCCCCTTTTTTGTTTTATTCGATCCACGAAAATAGGCGGGCCGCGAACCAAAAGCCCACCACGTCTCGGAGAGAAGCCCATTTCGTTTCGTAAAGAAGCTCGAGCGCTCACCAAAGAACGAGACGAATGGCTCGAATGGCTTGATAAAGGACCGCGACTCGAGTATGCGATACGAATCGATAAATCACCAACAGATCCAGCAATGAAGACTCTGAAAAGTCCCAGAGAAGGAATCGTTCACTGATTGGCGACTCGTTGTGAAAAGACGATCCTAAAGTATTCAAAGCATGTTCCATCATCGATAGAACATACTTTGAGGGGGCAAAATGTTGGCTAGCTTTTTGACCAAGCCATCCAGGTTCATTCATAAGAAGAAAGTATGAAACTGCGTTACCTAAGAGCATGAAGGATCGGATCGCCCCTCACTGGATAACATGATCGGATCGCCCCTCATTGGATCGCACGATCGGATCGCCCCTCATTGGATCGCACCGTCGGATCGCTACCACTTCATCAGCGAAACGACACCTCTATGTGATTCGATCCATGCATGTGTTATTGCCCAGTATTGACCGATCCGATCCCCTGATGCGTGGCGGAGCCTCTGACCCGTTCAAGTATGAGCTAGTCTTCAGTGATCCGAGACGCACGGATCTAGCGACACGTGTCTCTAACCGCCATTTTGATCGATTCTCCCCATCTGCACGATCCGATTTTCAAGGGGATCGCGACACCTGTCCGCAACGGCTAATTTGACTATTTCTTCAACGATGGTGATGCGATCCGATGTTCTCGGGATTCGTGCCACGTGTTACCACGACCCGCCTGACAAAATCAGCTATAAATAGCCCGGAGCTTGGCATTTTTTGGGATCTTTTTGGCAATATTGAGTACTGAATCCGCCATTATTGTCAAACTACGAGAGTATTAAGAGAAATCATTGATTGTATTAGCTTTCAAAGTATAATCAATAATATATAAAGTGGACGTAGGCTCGTTAATGCCGAACCACTATAAATTCTGTGTGTTATTTTCTTTTCCCTCATTCTTCAGTTGAAACTCTATAAGATTCAGAACAATTTGGAGAAATGGTCCAAATTTTGATCTAACAGTTACAGTAAGTATCCCCTACTTAACCGCTCCACCTACCTTCCCCTTTCATTAACTCTTCATTCATTTCCTATAACTTCCAAACCCTTAAGAAAGAGGAAAATAATATTCCTAAGCTTAATCCTAGGAATTCTTATGATTACTTAGCTAATTTAAGTAGAAATTAAAGTTAGTCATCTCTATCTTCTCCAACTTGATTTCTCTCCAATTTTAGGGTAATTACTATATATTTGAGTATAGGTTGAATATTATTGGGTTATACCCAAAGAGAGGTTGATTTGGCTAAGTCTTGATTCATCTCTTTACTTGCAACAATAAAAGGTGAGTTCTTGGGGAACTCACATCTATGTCCCATGTTATATGCTTATCTAGTGTGCCTTTGGCACATTTGTATTGTGTGATTTGGATTGATTTGGTATGAACGCTCCATTTCATGAGTTTTGAATTCAATTATATATATATATATATGAATTCTAGTACAAATCTTTAAGTAGGTTTAGTTCATGTGATATCTGATGTTTTGGCGAGTCTTAGGAGCCTCATTTCCCTTGAATAATGTTATAAGTCTTCATAAGTTGTCCGAAATCGATATGTGCTCGAAGTCTGGGCAAACTAGTGTCCGGACCATAATTCAGACGTCTGAATTACCCAATTTACACATCTGACCTGCAATTGATATTAAGATAATTGTGCATCTGTATTTCAGATGGCTGAATACATATTTTGATGGCTGTTTTGCCCATTCAGACATCTGAAACTTAGATAGAAACATGAGTTTCTGTTATCTCAATTCAAACATCTAAATTATAATTTCGGATAGCTGAATTTTTTACAAATGCATATCTTGCCTTTTTCCAATGATATTTCAAGTTTTATCAATTCCCTTTTTCTCAGATTGATTTCTAATGCTATTTTTAGTTAATGGTCTCTTTTTTTGATTTTGGAATTATTCATTGCTTATGAATTTCTTTAATCAATATTCTTGAGATTTAATTTACGTATTATAACGTGAACTCTAAGTTCGATCGTTATAACGATCAATATTGTACGAGAGTTGTGACTTCAAACTATAAAGGGTTTTATATTATTATAGATACCAAACCATTTTCTAAAATGATTTCCAGTCCTACTTCATTATACGAAGTTATTTTATAAACTGTCTTCCAATCTACTAGTATATATTTATATAATTCTTTTCTCTTACTCATATGAGAAATCCATTTAAACGTCTTGGTAAAACCGGGACTATGGACCCTTGCATTTGTTTCGACGGTTAGTTTTTGGATTCGTTCGATTGAAAACTATGGTAATGATCGTCTTATGTTTTTAGTGGACTATACAACTCGTTCGTAACTATTCGAGTTGAGCGAGTGGTTATTGGACATGTAGCTCAACTCTTATAATTACTAGCTTGGAGTAGTTCAATATATCTGGGATCAATTTTAACTTTTATGATTTGATGCACTTCAATGGTCTTCGGGTCATCCTAGGAACTTCGGTTCAATTCTAGCGGGGTCGCGACCCTTGGTCTTCGAGCCATCCGAGGAGCTTTGGCTCAATAATATAGGCTAGCTACCTAGAGATCGCGTCTCATTTGAGATACACGTGTTTGTGAGTCTTTAGGCTCTAATCTTGGGATAGGCCTTACCCCCTCCCTTTGTGATTTATGATTATTGATTTCTAGAATTTGAGTTTATTGATACTTTGTTATCAATCTGAGTTTTGTTGATATTGTGTTATCAATTTTAGAGTTAATTTGATATGAGTTATCATTTCTTGTAAGTAATTATATAATTTTGAATGAGATATTATTTTGTAGCTCTAATATAGATTTTTGAGATATATTGTAGACTTTTCTAAGCCTCACCCTTGTGTGAGGCATTGTTATTATTGTTTATATATCTACATTTACCTATATCTCTTGTTATATCATAGTTAATAAGAACAGCTAGACTGATCTGTTTATTGTTTATTTTCTTTTAAATAGTACTCGGGCCAGACCAAGGTATTGCAGGTGCTTCCAAATGATTTCTATCAGGATTCGGTCCTTGACTTTTGGATTTCTACGCTAGAGTTGTAGTTTATGTTGATATGTATATGAAATAGTGACTCTCATGTATTCATATTATTTTTGGCTTGTACCTATATCTATTCTTTTGTAGTATAGTGGATCTCATTTGACCACTACCTCTGTGTACACACTTATTTGATATATCCATATTTATTTCCGCCTTCGTGAGGTGAATATTTGTGTTTGAATCTGGTTATATTTTTATGTATTTTATGTTGTTTACGAATCAAATATATAGCCATTGTGTAGTGGGTTCGAACTTGAATTAGCCGTGCTAATTACCGCATGAGAATTGAAAAGAAAGACCACCTTATCCGACATTTTTATCGCTCGTTCAAAGCTAATATACAGATAGTTGCTCCTCAACAACCTTATTCTTGGGTTAGTTGACTTTGTTACTTGTAATGAACTTGGCTAATTTGAGTATAGAGGTGAGACATTACACCTTCTCAAAAGAATTATGGATCTACGACTTCATATGTTTATGAGCAGGAGGTATCATGTAGTTATTCTTTAGCCCCAGGTACCATATTTACATTTTGATTCTGATATGCATCTTTGTAAAAGTGTCCATTCATATCCTTTGTTATATTTTATCCAAATGGGCTTATGTAGTTGTGTCAAATCCAACTATTGTCTTATGCAAAAAAAAAAAAAGTTCGAAAATATTTATTAAAGTGAATCTGAGTATTGAAACACAATTGCATGTGGCTGATATATGTGTATATAATATAATTTGTTTTTTATGTACATTTATTGCATTAAAAAAACTGGCAGGGCTAAAAGTGAACCAAATTTCCATGTTCGACTAAGCAATAAAAATCGTTGGTTCATCGTGGTCATATCATAACAGTTGTGTTAAGTTTTCATCATCTCTTATGGCAATTTGCTTATGTTCATAAGCTTAAGAGTTCAGTATCTACAATTTTGCATTATATTTCCCTTGTCCAATTTAATGCATCATATGATGCAACTTTCTACCTAATTTGCTAACTAAACATATGTCAAGCAATCTTTTTTCTTGCCTAGCAGATTGCATGGTATTTCAAAAAATTGATACTGCTCAGTGTGGGTGGATGTAAACACCCGTAACTTCCCCGTGAAGGAAAGCGCGGATATTTTGAGAACAAGCCACAAAAGAACGCAGACGGAAGAACATTTCATTGTTAATTACAACAATTCCATCAGATACAAGAATATACAGAGTATAAATGAATAAAATACATTCGATAAATATTAGAGATTACAATACATTACATAGCAGCGGAAAATAATACAAAATACAACTGAAGAAGATACACGGATACAAAGCTTTCCGGATATTGTTCCAGCTGTAAACCAGGATCCTGTGAATATAAATCTGCAAAACCAAAATTACTAGCTGCCCGTGTCAAAATAAGGGCACCCAGAGTTTAGGTTAAAACAATAAACCCCTGGTCAGTCATAGGACTGGTGTGAGAACTAAAACAGTTATAAATCTTTATTTTAAACTTAGGTAAATCAAGGGACCACGCCGTATAACACGGAACGGGTTTCCTCCCAAGAATACCAGTGCATAAAACAACAGCGCAATGCTAAATAAAGAAATAATGAAGTTATTATAAGACCCAGGTCCCATCACACAATGCAACGCAAGCCGGAGGATAGGGTTTTCCCTTATAATAGCCAAAGCATGCTTGATACGTTTTAAAACAAGTCATTTGATACTATAATAAGTGTATAGTGTTTAAAACAATTTCAATAATAAATATCAATCATAGACGGCATGGGTACCATATATCATGTCGCCATACTAGGCTCTACAATCAAAACCGCAAATGTCACGTATTTGGAAGTTGGATTTCCATCTGTGAACCGAGGCAAAAGATAGTCCTCTACCGATTCGAGACGCTCTAGCCCGCCCCTCAGGACCCAGACTCAGGTGGGCCCTTGGATCGTCAGGGCCGGTCCACCGATGTGGATTAAAATGCCTGAACACTGCGTTTCCCCACCCTATGGGGTGTCAATGAGTCCAATGACTCCATCGGTCCCGGATCGACCGATATATCTGAGGCGTCTCGCAACAGCAACAACCACATAAGTCAAACTCGTCAGGGCGTGTATAACCACTGACGCCACTTCTAGCTAGAAAGAAATGCATGTCCTCCCTGAGGTCCTCTCCCATTTTTGGTTCACTACCGGGGTGTGAGGCTCGCGAATTCACGTTACACAAAGCTGTGCCACACAGGCTATGCTTTGATCATCACTCACAAGACTTTGCTTTTCAACAGAAGCCTTGATCATTTGCATCTTAGCATGCCACACAGGCAAACCACTCTATGCAACCGATATCAGTCACACAGAATGAAATCCAATGTCAGACACACAGTCCATTTACAAGTTCGTTCTGGATCTGAACGAAACCGGAGGCACCTAGTACCCCGCATATCCATCGATCTCCAAGTACGTCTGGACGACCACTAACTGTTTCCATCTTCTTTGGTGCACATCCCAATCAAGATCATCAGTAATCACCCAAATGACGTGAAGACCTCCGGTCTTCGACCACCGTCTTCATCCTCGACACCACGTCGAATCTGTTATTCAGAATGGGATAAACCTGGTCTTTCTGATAAACTCGCATATATAATAAACAAGTGTTACACAAACACAACATACACCTTATTCCAATTCATCAGTCACTAACCGTAAATTAACAAGAGAATAATTCCCCAAATATTAACCCCGAAGGCCGAAACCAACATCAGATCAATATCCAGAAAACCATTCTGCTTAGCTAACTGACGGTTAGTTTCTAAATTTCAAATTCTTAGGGAAAGGTTCCCATTAATTTTATCAAAGATAAATCCTTAAATTTATTCTTTAATCTACTTTTGAATATCAATTCAAACTAGTCGGAATTAGGGATCCATACCGAAGTGATCATTTATTTTATTTCCCAATCCCAACCTACATGAAGTAAACTTGGTAATACTTCATATCTAACACCACGGTGTTATCGGTAAATTCAATTACCATTACACGTTCAAATCTAATTAAAGATTTAACTATCGCCTAGAGAAAAGCTGGTGATACTCCATTCTCGATCTTTTCAATCTAATTAAAGATTCATTAAAACTCCACTTAGTTTTAATCTTTGGCTGGGTTAAAGAATCAGTGTCATTTAAAGTACGGTTCACGATAAACCCAACATCACATCACATTTCAACCAGTCCCTAACCGTAAATTAGCAAGTGAGCAATTCCCTAAGTATTAACCCCGAAGGCCGAAACCAACATCAGATCAATACCTTAGAAACCCTTCAACTTAACTAATCTCCAGTTAGTTTCTGATTTTCTTAACTCCTTTGGGTCTAAGAACAATATTATTGAAGATACCGTTCACGACAACCCAAAATTTCATTCCATTAATTATCGGGTTAAAGAACAAGTGTTATTTAAAACACTGCTCACTATAAACCCAAAAAATCAGAATCAATTCAATTCCAATTAAATATTATTTAATTGGTACACTTCATTAAATCTAAATAAAAAGATTTAATCCTTTTCTCAACTGGGCTTAAGAACAGTGTTAATGAAGACACATTCACGACAAACCCAAATCACATTTGATATTAAATACAAGGCTCTGAATAGAAAATATATCGGCTTATATTCAATATCAAATTCTACGACCAACAAATATCGTATTGGAAATAACGATATTTATATATCTTTCAAATTTCCATAACAATATCTGTATAATCACGAAATCCAACATCGAAATATTCCGAAGACAATTTCAATTCAAATCTATTCCAATTCAATTATTGGAATTTCTGGTTATTTTCAAAACCATTTCAAATCCAATTTATTTATTTTAAAAATAAATAAATTATTATTCTAGTTCAAAACTAGTTCATTTCGATAAAAATCTATTTTTATCTTTTCAAATTTGGAGTTTTTCATCCTAATTCTTCCCAAATCACTTCTTATGATTTTACACAAATTATTGATATTTTTAATAATTTTATCAAGGCCCGTACAGTCGATTTCCATCAACGGCTATCGAACTGCACTTACAGTGACCTTTTTCAAATTTGATTTGGACATAATTCCAAATCCAACCATTAGATTTCAAATCTCAAATATTTGTTAGAAAGCTCTTTTCGATACGAACCCAACGATTCCGGTTTTAGGAGAATCCGATGGTCGGATCTCCCGCAATATCCATTCGAAGTTAATGGTCGAAATTCACGAACTACCGCAGCGCGGCGCGTTCTATTCAGGCCATTATATTATATATATAATATATACTTCATCGATTTCCTTTTAAACGAATTTTATAAATCGTTCTAAATTCGTTTTCGAAACGATTTCAACATCACATTCAATTTCTAATCAAAATTGAATATTCCAATATAAATTCGTTTTAATTTCATTTCAAAACGATTTTAATTAAAATCGATTTTTAATTCAATTTCAGTTCGTTTTCAATTCAATTCAATCTCAATTCGAATTTGTTTCTATTTAATTTCAATTCGAATTCGTTTCTATTTAATTTTAATTCGAATTCGTTTCTATTCAATTTTAATTCGAATTCGTTTCTATTCAGTTTCAATTCGAATTCGTTTCTATTCAATTTCAATTCGAATTCGTTTCTATTCAATTTCAATTCAAATTCATTTCTATTCAATTTCAATTTGATTTCATTTCTATTCAATTTCAATTCGAATTCACTTCTATTCAATTTCAATTCGAATTTCGATTATTTTCACTATAATTCAAATTTCGAAAACACTTTCAATATATATTGAAAATTGAATAAAATCGATATAAATATCATTCACGTCAAAATGGCGTCAATCTAATCAACACGGCTTCATATATTTCTATTTCAAATATTTCTTTTTCAAAAATGGAATGAGGCCCAATCAATTACCATATAATGTTAATTATATGGATTTTCTACAACACATGTACAAAATAACAATGATAAATAATCAACCATCATCCAGAGTGCGTTCTACACTGTATAAGCATCAAATATAAATATTTAACACTTATAACAGCTTGTCAATCAATCGATCGACATACAACTAATTATTGGGATTAGTGTATGTCATATATCATCCCAATACCCGTGTGGGGTTTCAAACAATCAAACACAGATTTTATTTGTGCAGTTGGGCGATGTGTAAAATTTATCGTCCTAATCAATATCAGTCAAATGTGTGTATATAAACAAATCATCTGATTTTTTTATTTTTATTTCATTTCATATACATGTTGTGTAACAACCCGTATTTTCAATAACCTGTTATAACATAAATGGAGGCAGAATTAAACTGTAAAATCTGAATTAAGGGAAACGGGCTATGCCATTGCGTTCATCTCGGAAAAATACGCGAAATAGAGTCCGAGTTTTCGAAAATCGGAGTCCGTATGACCAAGATATGGCCTCGCGAAGTTTCACGAAAAATTCCCAAATTAAAGTATACTTAATTAAGTGAAATGGGTTGCGCAGAGAAATATATATATATTGATATATATATATATATATATAATTGAAAATTAAATAAATAAATATGCAAAAATGTTCAAAACAGCGAATTGGGAGAGGGGAATAACCGAACCGGCCGATTTTTGAGGTCGACCCGAGCCTGCTGGGTCGACTAGGGATTAATCCAGGGTGTTTGGCTGTCAACCCGTGGGCCGATTCGCTCAAATGCAGATTTTGCATTTGGATGGTTCTCATGGTTCATCTTTAATCTAAAGGCCCTAGATGGTTCCTACACTTGACTTCTTCCCCAAGACATGCTTTGATGGCTTGGATTGAATCTAGGTTTAATCCTATGGCCTAAAACACTTGCCTAATCTATAAATAAGACCCTAACCTATCCTAAATCCTCATTATTCATTCATGCAACTAAACTATGGCAAAATTTTACCTCTCATGGCCTCCACTCTCTTCATAAAATTTCTAAATGGTTTCTATGAGAGATTTTCCATGCATACAAGTGTTTTCAAGCTTGTATGAGTGTCATTAGCTTGCATTCAAGTCAAGTTTCTATCTTTGCATCATAAAGCAAGGGTTTTGATCATTTTGGCTCAAGGGTTTTTATGTTAGAGCTTGCATTTTGGGTCTATTTGATTGCATAAGGGCTTTGTCATATCTTTTGTGCCTTCATAGCAATGTAAGCCCTTTCCCTACTCTTAGATATTAACTATGAAGTTAAATGTTCATGTTGCAAGTTTGGGTTTGATCATTGAGTATGATACATGCTATCATGTCATGCAAGTTTATGAAGTCATTATCTTGATCTTGTGAGCTAAAAGCTACAACCTTTATGTTGAAATGTTGCATTAGGCAACATGAGAACTCTCATAACCTTTATGTCAACTTGCATATGAAGTCATAACCCTTATATGATGATATATGCGAGTTACTAGTCATCATTCCATATCTTTTGTCACCATGATTCGCTTATGTGCCAAGTTTGGGTTTATGCATGTTTTGAGGCTTAAGAATGTAACATGCAAGTTAATGAACACATTTGTGCCTCATTTGCCACCATGATTAACTTGTGGCTTAATATCCATTTTTGTCATGCCTTTGCCAAGTCTCTTCTTTTAATCCATTACGTTGTCGCGAACGTATATGCGAGTTTAAAAGCGTTGGGTTATGTTATGGGTAATTTCTAATGACATGAAAATACAACTTGAAAACATGACTTGAAATATAACATGGAAGTTGACATGTAAGTATGCATAAAAACATAAGCTTGGGAATTTACCTATTAAGTTAGGTCTACCCTTTGGGAATTTACCTATTAAGTTAGGTCTACCCAAATGCTTGAAAACTTGTAACATGTTTTGGGAAACATGATGGACATGACACTTAGATAATATAAGTGTGGCCAACTCGAGGTTGGGTTGAGTTTGCAACGTAAAACTACCCGGAACCGACCGGCCTAACTAGTAGTTGCAAACAATAGGACCCAATGTGAGAAGTTGGTCATGTTGTGCTTGAACCCGAGGTTAGACCAAGTTGTGGTGTAAAGCTACCCAGAACCGACCGGCTTAACTAGTAACCACAACAAAGTCTAATGTGAGAGGTGAAGGTGCATTAAGTAATTAATGCCACATGATAGGGTTAAGTTAATTTGATTAATGACTCTTAACCAAATATGACATGGACAAATGGGTTAAGTAATTTGATTAGGCTAATGATACTTAACAAAACATGACAAGGTTGGGTAGGTTAAGTAACTTGATTTGCCTAATGACACTTAACCATTTTTATATGACTAGTGGATGGGGTTAAGTTAACCAACACTTAATCAATCCAACGCGATAACTTGGTAAGGTTAAATAAGTTTTCTTAATGACGCTTAACCGAAAAATACGGTTAACGAATGGGGTTAAGATTAGACTCAACTAGTCTAAACATGGAAATCGGATGGGGTTAAGTTAGCCTAGACTTAATTAATCCCACTTGGTAGTTTAATGGGGTTAAGTTAAACACTTAACTAATCTAAACATGATGAATTGATGTGGTTAAGTGACCTATACTTATCCAATCTAACTCGTTAATTTATTGTGGTTAAGTTAACCAATACTTAACCAATATAACGTGAAAACATGATAAGGCTAAGTCACGAATCGCTTGAATACACTTGACCGATTTGACTAAGTAAATTGATAGGGTCAAGTTAATATATACTTAACCAATCTAGAATGATAATTGGACGAGGTTAAGTCGTGAATTGCTTAATATACTTAACCAACTTGAGCATGGTTTGTAGGGTTAAGCCTTGAACATGGATACTTAGCAATTTTGACAGGATTTGTAGACGGGTTAAGTCATGAACTTAAGTGACACTTAATCCATTATGTAAACACTAGTTCTGAGGATTAGGTGGATAACCGTAGTTAACAAGGATAACGGGAACAATGCTAAGTGGTAAACCTTAGTTGAAGAATAACTAAGTAATGATTCTTAGTCAAGGAAATTTAGACCAGTTCATAGATAGATGAGTAACCTGATACGGTAGGTCATCGTTTAAGTATACGAGTAGGAGCAAGTATCTGATTTAGATAAAGGCTCCAGCGAACTGGGTAACGAAGCAGTGGCTTCGGGGAACGTGAGGATATTCTTGGTATCCCTCTATGAGCTGCCAGGTGATTATACTAGGCTCATGAGAGGTTAAGGTCTGCATTAGAAGAACCAAGAGTATGCCTTGGTTGCTATACGAGCGACCTAAAGACGGGGATGGATAAGTGATAGTCGACGATACACGGTCGTACCCTAGATAGAATTTCGTCATGCTACCTACCATCTTTGGTCAAGCGTGTACGTACGGAAAGGTAGAGAACACCCAAAAGACCATAATTGCTATCTAATTATGGTTGCGGTAAGGCTTGGATGTGGGTTGGCTAGTGTTGTGTTCTCATACAGGATTTATCCTGTCTTGTCTTTCACTAGTTGAGGGAGTGGTCTCGTGGGACCATAGCCACGTATAAGAAAAACAGACCTTAGCATCTGCATCGGCAGATAAATTGAAAGCTCCCGACCGAGTCCTGTATTTCCTGGTCTGCCCTGTGACAGGACTCGGATGGCACGATGTGATACATGTGCATACAGTCATGGAAAAACGATTCACGATATATGCGTGGGAAAAAGGGCGCGGTTGGCGGTTAGCGTAATCCCTAGTGGCCCTAGGTGGTTGAACCCAAACCGAGATACGAAAACGTGCAATAGGTAAGCATAATCCCTAGTAGCCCTAGGTAGCATAAGTCCTAGTTGTACAAACGATAATTCATGTTGGAAGACCCTGGCTAGGTTTAGGGTAACAGTCCAAACCGATCTTAAGGATCATGGAACTATGTTAAAGTAATATAGAATCTCATGGGAAAGCCCGTATGGTCTACGGCAAGGGACTGAACATTTACATGGAATAAAACATACAAGTTGAGTAACTTATATATGCGATATATTAGGTTGACATGGACCATTACACGACTTTTGAGTGAGGGTCATTCTTGGTTAACACATGACACGGTGGGGATACTAGTACGGTAGGTGCAGAGCTAAAATACAGGATAGATATCACGGGGCGTTATACGTGACAGATATCTTGGGGATATTATACTTGATAGAAACCTGACGATGTGATACCTTGTTTTATCTTAACATCGTAATTTATCATGACACCTTAGTTTATCTGAGTTCAGTAGTTCATCCTGTTATTTTGATTTAGCTTATCCATCTTGTTATCATGCTTATGTTCATCTCAGTTTCTCATGTTAGTTAACTTTACTAGTTTTTATACTAATAGTAGATAGGGCTTACTCAGTCTTTTTGACTGACCCGTTTTGTTTCGCCTCTTTTCTTCCGTTTCCCCCCCAGGTTACAGGGAGGAAATACTGTTGTTTAGTTCGGACTTCTTCTGCTTGAAGGTCATCATGGATGGCTTGGACTTTTCTTGGCTAATGGCTACTTTACTTTTTTTACTTGGGGAATAATTTATGAAAATGTCTTTATGCTTCTTTACTATTGCAAGACAGGTTTTGATGTACTCTGATGTAAAAGGCTTTAGACCTTATTTATTCATGTTATGAAAGTTCGATTTTACTTCCGCTATTTTATATGTTCTGTCTTGTGATATTTCTGTGCATGTTTACCAATAATGCCCCTCTAAAGCTAGTGCATTCCTTTTGCGAGTGACCCTAGCGGAGGCGGGGTGTTACATTTGGTATCAGAGCAGAAGGTTACCAGACTGGGCAAAAGTTTTTAAAGACCTTCTGAAAACTATTTGAAAACCGTTTACAAAGAAGCATTTTTTAAGAAAATTCTCTTTTAAAAGAAAAAGGCTATTCCCCAAAGGCCATTAGCACTATCCTTGTTTCCTTAATTGAGTCTCTTTTCCTTTCTTTCCTCCATCTGTAGTCACAGTAGTTTTAACTGCGACTAGTCTTTTCTACCTACGAAAGTGCTTTCCATGCGATGGAGGTGGTTCTCGAGAGACCAGTGGCCACGTTATAAGAAAGGATAGTGAGAAAGAGGATAAAGGATACGAGCTTAAGAATGAGCAACTTGTTGGTATGGCTCAACCCATAACGAAAAAGTATCTTTGGTATGGTGAAACGGGACGGATAGTTAAGTATTGTGGGACAAGGACAAGATCATCGTGAAGATAATTGTATACCCTCACTAGAGTACCTGAGTAGGGGGATAACATCCTTGTTGAAGATCTAGTTATTCTTTTCTATCATCCCGCCAAGACTTTGTTTTGATCCCCGCATCATTTAAGTCCGCTTCGGTAGTTGAGTCTCTGCACCTTAAGTACTAGCGTAATAGAGAATCCCATTTTTGTCTCAAAGTCCTATTGGAGAATCAGTCCATTTATACATGACTTGTTTGGATTTGGGAATGTCTATGCCAAGTGTTGAGTTTGGAAATAATGCTTATGTTTATAAGCTATGGATGGATTCTAGGGATGAAGTGGTTATCCAGTAGGGGGTGCCACTCTCGGTTTTGATAGGAGGGTAGTTAGACCTTTTGACTAGCCTTGGTAATGCCCTCGAAGTATCGGGTAACCTTTTTGAGGTTCTATCATGACTAGTTACTTAGAATCACTTGATGCCTTTATTGGAAATTTGAAGCCCGATCGAGTGGTGTTCGCCAATAAGACGGATGGTTTACTTCATTTATGCATGGGTTATAGAGATCACCCTAGTAAGTGCGCATGATAACCTGATTGACATCTGTTTACTTTCAAGAGAAAGTTCTTCTACATGGAATGCCTTATAGTATATAAACAAGATCCAAGATTCACTAGTGAATTTTGGAAAGCTTGCATGAGATCATGAGTACGCAGTCATGTTTGCGTCAAGTATTCTAGGAAAAGGATAAGTGCAAGTGGAACGAGAGGCGACGAAGAAATGAGTTCCAGCTCATGTTATGGAAACAGGAATAAGAAGCTACAAAATCGCGAAGTTAAAAGACGACTTTGATGGTCAAAGACTAGATACGCGCATGATATCTCTTTTTGGGAGTATATCCTTGATCCCTGTTTTCTGTAGAGCTTACTTGTATGCTATCTTTAGTGGACATCCTCTCGGTCCTATTCTCCGTTACAAACCCCGTAAGGAGTTTGTCCTATTTATCTTCTCGACCCTGTTTCAGGGAATTCTAGGTAGAACCCTATGGATGTAAACATGTCTTTGAAACATGTTATGATTGATATGGTTGCAAGTGGTTGCAAGTGGTTGCTCGTGGATGCGCGAATACACATTAGATACTAGCTCGACTCGGTCACATTTCATATTGCATATGCACGAGTATTTATACTTGTTTATGGATGAAATCAAATGTATTATCATGCGGTTGTTGCATATGAATGAATGATTGTGCACGCATATAGTATCTATATGACTAGGACTATTTGCATACATGTTGGATTCATGGCACCATACATATTTTGCATTAGAAAGATTATTCAGGCCTGATCATTAGCATTAGCTAAGGAACATGTACACACACGTTTTGCATATATTCATACAGCATTAGAAATCATCTAAAGACAATGGTTGCTTGTGGATGATGTTTTGAGTAGATAGATGATGGATGGTAGGATATGTTCTTCCTAACTTGGAGATTTCGGGGACGAAATCCTAAAAGGTGGGGAGAATGTAACAACCCGTATTTTCAATAACCTGTTATAACATAAATGGAGGCAGAATTAAACTGTAAAATCTGAATCAAGGGAAACGGGCTATGCCATTGCGTTCGTCTCGGAAAAATACGCGAAATAGAGTCCGAGTTTTCGAAAATCGGAGTCCGTATGACCAAGATATGGCCTCGCGAAGTTTCACGAAAAATTCCCAAATTAAAGTATACTTAATTAAGTGAAATGGGTTGCGCAGAGAAATATATATATATATTGATATATATATATATAATTGAAAATTAAATAAATAAATATGCAAAAATGTTCAAAACAGCGAATTGGGAGAGGGGAATAACCGAACCGGCTGATTTTTGAGGTCGACCCGAGCTTGCTGGGTCGACTACGGATTAATCCAGGGTGTTTGGCTATCAACCCATGGGCCGATTCGCTCAAATGCAGATTTTGCATTTGGATGGTTCTCATGGTTCATCTTTAATCTAAAGGCCCTAGATGGTTCCTACACTTGACTTCTTCCCCAAGACATGCTTTGATGGCTTGGATTGAATCTAGGTTTAATCCTATGGCCTAAAACACTTGCCTAATCTATAAATAAGACCCTAACCTATCCTAAATCCTCATTATTCATTCATGCAACTAAACTATGGCAAAATTTTACCTCTCATGGCCTCCACTCTCTTCATAAAATTTCTAAATGGTTTCTATGAGAGATTTTCCATGCATACAAGTGTTTTCAAGCTTGTATGAGTGTCATTAGCTTGCATTCAAGTCAAGTTTCTATCTTTGCATCATAAAGCAAGGGTTTTGATCATTTTGGCTCAAGGGTTTTTATGTTAGAGCTTGCATTTTGGGTCTATTTGATTGCATAAGGGCTTTGTCATATCTTTTGTGCCTTCATAGCAATGTAAGCCCTTTCCCTACTCTTAGATATTAACTATGAAGTTAAATGTTCATGTTGCAAGTTTGGGTTTGATCATTGAGTATGATACATGCTATCATGTCATGCAAGTTTATGAAGTCATTATCTTGATCTTGAGAGCTAAAAGCTACAACCTTTATGTTGAAATGTTGCATTAGGCAACATGAGAACTCTCATAACCTTTATGTCAACTTGCATATGAAGTCATAACCCTTATATGATGATATATGCGAGTTACTAGTCATCATTCCATATCTTTTGTCACCATGATTCGCTTATGTGCCAAGTTTGGGTTTATGCATGTTTTGAGGCTTAAGAATGTAACATGCAAGTTAATGAACACATTTGTGCCTCATTTGCCACCATGATTAACTTGTGGCTTAATATCCATTTTTGTCATGCCTTTGCCAAGTCTCTTCTTTTAATCCATTACGTTGTCGCGAACGTATATGCGAGTTTAAAAGCGTTGGGTTATGTTATGGGTAATTTCTAATGACATGAAAATACAACTTGAAAACATGACTTGAAATATAACATGGAAGTTGACATGTAAGTATGCATAAAAACATAAGCTTGGGAATTTACCTATTAAGTTAGGTCTACCCTTTGGGAATTTACCTATTAAGTTAGGTCTACCCAAATGCTTGAAAACTTGTAACATGTTTTGGGAAACATGATGGACATGACACTTAGATAATATAAGTGTGGCCAACTCGAGGTTGGGTTGAGTTTGCAACGTAAAACTACCCGGAACCGACCGACCTAACTAGTAGTTGCAAACAATAGGACCCAATGTGAGAAGTTGGTCATGTTGAGCTTGAACCCGAGGTTAGACCAAGTTGTGGTGTAAAGCTACCCGGAACCGACCGGCTTAACTAGTAACCACAACAAAGTCTAATGTGAGAGGTGAAGGTGCATTAAGTAATTAATGCCACATGATAGGGTTAAGTTAATTTGATTAATGACTCTTAACCAAATATGACATGGACAAATGGGTTAAGTAATTTGATTAGGCTAATGATACTTAACAAAACATGACAAGGTTGGGTAGGTTAAGTAACTTGATTTGCCTAATGACACTTAACCATTTTTATATGACTAGTGGATGGGGTTAAGTTAACCAACACTTAATCAATCCAACGCGATAACTTGGTAAGGTTAAATAAGTTTTCTTAATGACGCTTAACCGAAAAATACGGTTAACGAATGGGGTTAAGAGTAGACTCAACTAGTCTAAACATGGAAATCGGATGGGGTTAAGTTAGCCTAGACTTAATTAATCCCACTTGGTAGTTTAATGGGGTTAAGTTAAACACTTAACTAATCTAAACATGATGAATTGATGTGGTTAAGTGACCTATACTTATCCAATCTAACTCGTTAATTTATTGTGGTTAAGTTAACCAATACTTAACCAATACAACATGAAAACATGATAAGGCTAAGTCACGAATCGCTTGAATACACTTGACCGATTTGACTAAGTAAATTGATAGGGTCAAGTTAATATATACTTAACCAATCTAGAATGATAATTGGACGAGGTTAAGTCGTGAATTGCTTAATATACTTAACCAACTTGAGCATGGTTTGTAGGGTTAAGCCTTGAACTTGGATACTTAGCCAATTTTGACAAGATTTGTAGACGGGTTAAGTCATGAACTTAAGTGACACTTAATCCATTATGTAAACACTAGTTCTGAGGATTAGGTGGATAACCGTAGTTAACAAGGATAACGGGAACAATGCTAAGTGGTAAACCTTAGTTGAAGAATAACTAAGTAATGATTCTTAGTCAAGGAAATTTAGACCAGTTCATAGATAGATGAGTAACCTGATACGGTAGGTCATCGTTTAAGTATACGAGTAGGAGCAAGTATCTGATTTAGATAAAGGCTCCAGCGAACTGGGTAACGAAGCAGCGGCTTCGGGGAAAGTGAGGATATTCTTGGTATCCCTCTATGAGCTGCCAGGTGATTATACTAGGCTCATGAGAGGTTAAGGTCTGCGTTAGAAGAACCAAGAGTATGCCTTGGTTGCTATACGAGCGACCTAAAGACGGGGATGGATAAGGGATAGTCGACGATACACGGTCGTACCCTAGATAGCATTTCGTCAGGCTACCTACCATCTTTGGTCAAGCGTGTACGTACGGAAAGGCAGAGAACACCCAAAAGACCATAATTGCTATCTAATTATGGTTGCGGTAAGGCTTGGATGTGGGTTGGCCAGTGTTGTGTTCTCATACAGGATTTATCCTGTCTTGTCTTTCACTAGTTGAGGGAGTGGTCTCGTGGGACCATAGCCACGTATAAGAAAAACAGACCTTAGCATCTGCATCGGCAGATAAATTGAAAGCTCCCGACCGAGTCCTGTATTTCCTGGTCTGCCCTGTGACAGGACTTGGATGGCACGATGTGATACATGTGCATACAGTCATGGAAAAACGATTCACGATATATGCGTGGGAAAAAGGGCGCGGTTGGCGGTTAGCGTAATCCCTAGTGGCCCTAGGTGGTTGAACCCAAACCGAGATACGAAAACGTGCAATAGGTAAGCATAATCCCAAGTAGCCCTAGGTAGCATAAGTCCTAGTTGTACAAACGATAATTCATGTTGGAAGACCCTGGCTAGGTTTAGGGTAACAGTCCAAACCGATCTTAAGGATCATGGAACTATGTTAAAGTAATATAGAATCTCATGGGAAAGCCCGTATGGTCTACGGCAAGGGACTGAACATTTACATGGAATAAAACATACAAGTTGAGTAACCTATATATGCGATATATTAGGTTGACATGGACCATTACACGACTTTTGAGTGAGGGTCATTCTTGGTTAACACATGACACGGTGGGGATAATAGTACGGTAGGTGCAGAGCTAAAATACAGGATAGATATCACGGGGCGTTATACGTGACAGATATCTTGGGGATATTATACTTGATAGAAACCTGATGATGTGATACCTTGTTTTATCTTAACATCGTAATTTAACATGACACCTTAGTTTATCTGAGTTCAGTAGTTCATCCTGTTATTTTGATTTAGCTTATCCATCTTGTTATCATGCTTATGTTCATCTCAGTTTCTCATGTCAGTTAACTTTACTAGTTTTTATACTAATAGTAGATAGGGTTTACTCAGTCTTTTTGACTGACCCATTTTGTTTCGCCTCTTTTCTTCCGTTTCCCCCCAGGTTACAGGGAGGAAATACTGTTGTTTAGTTCGGACTTCTTCTGCTTGAAGGTCATCATGGATGGCTTGGACTTTTCTTGGCTAATGGCTACTTTACTGTTTTTACTTGGGGAATAATTTATGAAAATGTCTTTATGCTTCTTTACTATTGCAAGACAGGTTTTGATGTACTCTGATGTAAAAGGCTTTAGACCTTATTTATTCATGTTATGAAAGTTTGATTTTACTTCCGCTATTTTATATGTTCTGTCTTGTGATATTTCTGTGCATGTTTACCAATAATGCCCCTCTAAAGCTAGTGCATTCCTTTTGCGAGTGACCCTAGCGGAGGCGGGGTGTTACATGTTGAAAATTCTATTTTTAACTATCAAATATTTTCCACCATAAAATATTTTATTTCATTTTACAGCACATCACACAATCAACTACACATCAAAATCAAACAAACAAGCATACAAGCCGTCCATGGTCTGTGGACGACGGGTGTCGGATGCTACTAAACACCGTATGCATCCTATTATATATTTATAACTAGAAAATTAAATTAAAGGTGAGAAGTTCTCACCGATAGCTAAACCAAACGCCACGACTCTTCGTATGTAGGAAATCTTCGCTGCTCTCACCTTTTGCCACTTTCGTTCTCCGTATTCACTACATATATAAAAATCACATTTTTATATTGTTGCTATGTATATAAAAATCACATTTTTATAACTACGCTATATGGATAAAAATTACATTTTTATATTGCTACTATATAGATAAAAATTCTACTTTTATACCGCCTTTCTCTATATAAAAATTATATTTTAATTCTTTCTATAATATAAAAATCATATTTTTATTATGAATAAATCTCTTGACTTTGTTTAAATGAAAATCTAAAAAAAACTAATCTTTATCTTTTAAAAACTCTAATCTTTATGTTATAAAAATCGCCTTATCATGTTTAAAAATCTGTACTTTCTTATCATAGAAATCCTAGCTTTTTGTTAATAAAAATCAAACCTTTCATTAATATAAAAATTCAGTTTCAACATAAATAAAAATTCAGTTTTTACTAACTAAAGAAATCAGTTTTTGACTTAAGAAAAATCGATTATCTTTAAGTAAATAAAAAAAATCAAATTTTATACACATAATAAAATTTTTTTATTAAACTTATTATAATCGGAGGGGGGCCTTCTTTGGTGGTGCTGGAGACCAGGGAGGGCAGAGATGAAGGGGAACGGAGACGAAGAGGGGGTGCTGGAGTGGGGGGTCTCAAGCGCTCGACGGTGGTGGTCGCGGTTAGGGAGTGGCGGCGGTCTGGTTGGCTAGGGCTTGCGTGGGTTTGGGTTTCATCGCGGAGAGGGGCTGAGGGGAGGGTGCGTGGAGGCCGGAGAGGAGGTGGGGGAGTTCGCCGGGGGTTGGGCGTCATCGGCGGTGGACGTGGCAGCGCCATCGATTTGGTCTCGAGCGGAAAAAAAATTGAAAAAGGGGCGTTGAATTTGATCTGAGAAAAGTAAACGGGGTGGGGGGGGGGGGGGGGGGGTTAAACGAGAAAGGTGAGTGAATTTTATATTTATTTATTTTATTTTATTTTATTTCTCCCAAAATTCTTATTTATTGATATGACCTCCAATCCGAACCCAACGACTGTCGCCCATAGCTAATTACCCCCATTCCGAACCCAATGGGATATGTCATGAAGGCCAATTTGACCGTTACGACCAGTTTTCTTCAAAATCAACATATAACTCTATATATTGAATTTGAACGCACATTTCAATTTACCGGGGTCACATACTAACTAGAAAAATTCCAGAAAAATACTTTCTAGCTTCGTATTGACGATACGGTCCTAATAAAACTAGTTTCATCAAATTCTGAGATCGTTTGAAAAATGGCCATTTTCCAGTCGATTAAAATCAACTGAAACTGGTCAAACGCGTTTTCCTTTTCCATGCTCACATACCGATTCGAAAAATTATGGAATTTGAAACCTTGCAATAACTTGACATCGCGGATCCAACAAAAGTGGTTTCATCGAAATCCGAGGTCGTTTGCAAAATGGCTATTTTTAAGGGCCGAAATTCCATAGCGACTATTCTGAAAATTCAACTGGACATATCTTTTGATTCCCGCTATGAAATTTTGATTTTTCGGATTCGTTAGAAAGATGTCCTCAAATAGATTCAAATATTTTTGGTTTCACTAAAATCCGGTTTATTATGAATCCTGTATGTTCAATTGAAATATAAAATCCAATTATCGAACTACCGCGCCATTTTCAATTCCTTTTATAATTTAAAATAAATATATATACTAACGACGATATATATATATATATTCATTCTAATCATATTCAAATTAAATTTCTCATCGATATTATTTAAAATAATCTATTTTAAATATTTAAAATTCATTAAAAACGCCAATTTAAAAAATTTAAACTGGCCCAGATTTTCCGGGTTATTACAATCTCCCCCACTTAAAACTTTTCGTCTCCGAAAAGGAACGAAGTCGAAAGTTGTTTTGAAAACCAACTCAACTTTCATAGTTTTCGCTACGGCTTAAGTTCTTCAACTTTTCAGTTTCTAAGAACTTTTCAAATTTTTCAAAAATTTGGCTAACACCCTAAATTTTCGAAAAATTTCGCCATAACCTCCCCTGCACCGGGGACTTTGGGATATTTCATATAGCCTCCCATGGCCTTCTTCAATCAAAAAGAAAAAGAAAAGGCCAATCGACTCACAAAATCACCCAAGACTCAAGAAATACAATAAACATGTACCTATTTGTCGGGCAAACAATTTTATTCCTCTGCTATAGCCTGCTTGCTATGACCTGTTCAATGTAAGTACATGTACATGCATGCAAATGCGACTAATTTTCAATACAACTCACTATTTGGTTCAAATTGGCTATATGGTTCAAATTTTAATTAAACAACCAATAATCAAACAACACAACCATCAATCAATTAGTGAATTATCATTTCTAATTCATAACTTTGATACATAGTCAAAGAATCACATTTTTGATGTCAAATCACAACAATAGGCCCTATCTAATTTTGGTTCTCACACCAGTCAAATGGAAATATATAGATATCACACCTTCGAAACTCGAACATAAATATTGATGATGTCATGACAATCATCAGTACCATCTCCGGGCGACTAGAGTGTAATTCTATATCTATCCAGTGTATTAAAACTTCGAATATACGTTTGCAAGGAGTATATGCAAAATCTTTATATATTGGATTGTCCAAATTAATTTAAAATAAATAATCAAATACGAATAATTGATTTAAATTTTCAAAACAAAATTGTTTTCATTTTAAAAATATACTCTTCACACTCGTTCTAGGATACTACTGATCCCATCTCTAACGAGTCATTCCCATTGGATGTTACTAATCCAATATCTGATGAATTCTTTCGTATGGTTCTAACGTGTCTTGTTCTCTGAGCTTTGTAAACCAAAGCTCTGATACCAACTGTAAACACCCGTAACTTCCCCGTGAAGGAAAGCGCGGATAGTTCGAGAACAAGCCACAAAAGAACGCAGACGGAAGAACATTTCATTGTTAATTACAACAATTCCATCAGATACAAGAATATACAGAGTATAAATGAATAAAATACATTCGATAAATATTAGAGATTACAATACATTACATAGCAGCGGAAAATAATACAAAATACAACTGAAGAAGATACACGGATACAAAGCTTTCCGGATATTGTTCCAGCTGTAAACCAGGATCCTGTGAATATAAATCTGCAAAACCAAAACTACTAGCTGCCCGTGTCAAAATAAGGGCACCCAGAGTTTAGGTTAAAACAATAAACCCCTGGTCAGTCATGGGACTGGTGTGAGAACTAAAACAGTTATAAATCTTTATTTTAAAGTTAGGTAAATCAAGGGACCACGCCGTATAACACGGAACGGGTTTCCTCCCAAGAATACCAGTGCATAAAACAACAGCACAATGCTAAATAAAGAAATAGTGAAGCTATTATAAGACCCAGGTCCCATCACACAATGCAACGCAAGCCGGAGGATAGGGTTTCCCTTATAATAGCCAAAGCATGCTTGATACGTTTTAAAACAAGTCATTTGATACTATAATAAGTGTATAGTGTTTAAAACAATTTCAATCATAAATATCAATCATAGACGGCATGGGTACCATATATCATGTCGCCATACTAGGCTCTACAATCAAAACCGCAAATGTCACGTATTTGGAAGTTGGATTTCCATTTGTGAACCGAGGCAAAAGATAGTCCTCTACCGATTCGAGACGCTCTAGCCCGCCCCTCAGGATCCAGACTCAGGTGGGCCCTTGGATCGTCAGGGATGGTCCACCGATGTGGATTAAAATGCCTGAACACTGCGTTTCCCCACCCTATTGGGTGTCAATGAGTCCAATGACTCCATCGGTCCCGGATCGACCAATATATCCGAGGTGCCTCGCAACAGCAACAACCACATAAGCCAAACTCGTCAGGGCGTGTAAAACCACTGACGCCACTTCTAGCTAGAAAGAAACGCATGTCCTACCTGAGGTCCTCTCCCGTTTTTTGTTCACCACCGGGGTGTGAGGCTCGCGAATTCACGTTACACAAAGCTATGCCACACAGGCTGTGCTTTGATCATCACCCACAAGACTTTGCTTTTCAACAGAAGCCTTGATCATTTGCATCTTAGCATGCCACACAGGCAAACCACTCTATGCAACCGATCTCAGTCACACAGAATGAAATCCAATGTCAGACACACAGTCCATTTACAAGTTCGTTCTGGGTCTGAATGAAACCGGAGGCACCTAGTACCCCGCATATCCATCGATCTCCAAGTACGTCTGGACGACCACTAACTGTTTCCATCTTCTTTGGTGCACAGCCCAATCAAGATCATCAGTAATCACCCAAACGACATGAAGACCTCCGGTCTTCGACCACCGTCTTCATCCTCGACACCACGTCGAATCAGTTATTCAGAATGGGATAAACCCAGTCTTTCTGAATAACTCGCGTATATAATAAACAAGTGTTACACAAACACAACATACGCCTCATTCCAATTCATCAGTCACTAACCGTAAATTAACAAGAGAATAATTCCCAAAATATTAACCCCGAAGGCCGAAACCAACATCAGATCAATATCCAGAAAACCATTCTGCTTAGCTAACCGACGGTTAGTTTCTAAATTTCACATTCTTAGGGAAAGGTTCCCATTAATTTTATCAAAGATAAATCCTTTAAATTTATTCTTTAATCTACTTTTGAATATCAATTCAAACTAGTCGGAATTAGCGATCCATACCGAAGTGATCATTTATTTTATTTCCCAATCCCAACCTATTCATCCCATGAAGTAAAACTGGTAATACTTCATATCTAACACCATGGTGTTATCGGTAAATTCAATTACCATTACATGTTCAAATCTAATTAAAGATTTAACTATCACCTGGAGAAAAGCTGGTGATACTCCATTCTCGATCTTTTCAATCTAATTAAAGATTCATTAAAACTCCACTTAGTTTTAATCTTTGGCTGGGTTAAAGAATCAGTGTCATTTAAAGCACGGTTCACGATAAACCCAACATCACATCACATTTCAATCAGTCCCTAACCGTAAATTAGCAAGTGGGCAATTCCCTAAGTATTAACCCCGAAGGCCGAAACCAACATCAGATCAATACCTCAGAAACCCTTCAACTTAACTAGTCTCCAATTAGTTTCTGATTTTCTTAACTCCTTTGGGTCTAAGAACAGTATTATTGAAGATACCATTCGTGACAACCCAATATTTCATTCCATTAATTATCGGATTAAAGAACAAGTGTTATTTAAAACACTGCTCACTATAAACCCAAAAAATAATATCAATTCAATTCCAATTAAATATTATTTAATTGGTACACTTCATTAAATCTAAATAAAAAGATTTAATCCTTTTCTCAACTGGGCTTAAGAACAGTGTTAATGAAGACACCATTCACGACAAACCCAAATCACATTTAATATTAAATACAAGGCTCTGAATAGAAAATATATCGGCTTATATTCAATATCAAATTCTACGACCAACAAATATCGTATTGGAAATAACGATATTTATATATCTTTCAAATTTCCATAACAATATCTGTATAATCACGAAATCCAACATCGAAATATTCCGAAGACAATTTCGATTCAAATCTATTCCAATTCAATTATTGGAATTTCTGGTTATTTTCAAAACCATTTCAAATCCAATTTATTTATTTTAAAAATAAATAAATTATTATTCTAGTTCAAACCTAGTTCATTTCGATAAAAAACTATTTTTATCTTTTCAAATATGGAGTTTTTCATCCCAATTCTTCCCAAATCACTTCTTATGATTTTACACAAATTATTGATATATTTAATAATTTTATCAAGGCCCGTACAGTCGATTTCCATCAACGGCCATTGAACTACACTTACAGCGACCTTTTTCAAATTTGATTTGGACATAATTCCAAATCCAACTATTTGATTTCAAATCTCTAATATTTTTTAGAAAGCTCTTTTCGATACGAACCCAACGGTTCCAGTTTTAGGAGAATCCGACGGTCGGATCTCCCGCAATATCAATTCGAAGTCAATGGTCGAAATTCACGAACTACCGCAGCGCGACGCGTTCTATTCAGGCCATTATATTATATATATAATATATACTTCGTCGATTTCCTTTTAAAACGAATTTTATAAATCGTTTTAAATTCGTTTTTGAAACGATTTCAACATCATATTCAATTTCTAATCAAAATTGAATATTCCGATATAAATTCGTTTTAATTTCATTTCAAAACGATTTTAATTAAAATCGATTTTTAATTCAATTTCAGTTCGTTTTCAATTCAATTCAATCTCAATTCGAATTCGTTTCTATTCAATTTCAATTCGAATTCGTTTCTATTCAATTTTAATTCGAATTCGTTTCTATTCAATTTTAATTCGAATTCGTTTCTGTTCAATTTCAATTCGAATTCATTTCTATTCAATTTCAATTCGTATTCATTTCTATTCAATTTCAATTCGAATTCATTTCTATTCAATTTCAATTCGAATACATTTCAATTCAATTTCAATTCGAATTCATTTCTATTCGAATTCAATTCGAATTTCGATTATTTTCACTATAATTCAAATTTCGAAAACACTTTCAATATACATTGAAAATTGAATAAAATCGATATAAATATCGTTCACGTCAAAATGGTGTCAATCTAATCAACACGGCTTCATATATTTCTATTTCAAATATTTCTTTTTCAAAACTGGAATGAGGCCCAATCAATTACCATATAATGTTAATTATATGGATTTTCTACAACACATGTACAAAATAACAATGATAAATAATCAACCATCATCCAGAGTGCGTTCTACACTGTATAAGCATCAAATATAAATATTTAACACTTATAACAGCTTGTCAATCAATCGATCGACATACAACTAATTATTGGGATTAGTGTATGTCATATATCATCCCAATACCCGTGTGGGGTTTCAAGCAATCAAACACATATTTTATTTGTGCAGTTGGGCGATGTGTAAAATTTTCGTCCCAATCAATATCAGTCAAATGTGTGTATATAAACAAATCGTCCGATTTGTTTATTTTTATTTCATTTCATATACATGTTAAAATTTCTATTTTTAACTATCAAATAGTTTCCACCATAAAATATTTTATTTCATTTCACATCACATCACACAATCAACTACACATCAAAATCAAACAAACATGCATACAAGCCGTCCATGGTCTGTGGACGACGGGTGTCGGGTGCTACTAAACACCGTCTGCATCCTAGTATATATTTATAACTAGAAAATTAAATTAAAGGTGAGAAGTTCTCACCGATAGCTAAACCAAACGCCACGACTCTTCGTATGTAGGAAATCTTCGTTGCTCTCGCCTTTTGCCACTTTCGTTCTCCGTATTCACTACATATATAAAAATCACATTTTTATATTGTTACTATGTATATAAAAATCACATTTTTATAACTACGCTATATGGATAAAAATTACATTTTTATAACTACGCTATATGGATAAAAATTACATTTTTATATTGCTGCTATATAGATAAAAATTCTATTTTTATACCGCCTTTCTCTATATAAAAATTATATTTTAATTCTTTCTATAATATAAAAATCATATTTTTATTATGAATAAATCTCTTGACTTTGTTTAAATGAAAATCTAAAAAGAAAACTAATCTTTATCTTTTAAAAACTTTAATCTTTATGTTATAAAAATCGCCTTTTCATGTTTAAAAATCTGTACTTTCTTATCATAAAAATCCTAGCTTTTTGTTAATAAAAATCAGTTTCAACATAAATAAAAATTCAGTTTTTACTAAAGAAATCAATTTTTGACTTAAGAAAAATCGATTAACTTTAAATAAAAAAAATCAAATTATATACACATAATAATAAAAAAGTTATTAAACTTACTATAATCAGAGGGGGGCCTTCTTTGGTGGCGCTGGAGACCAGGGAGGGCGGAGATAAAGGGGAACGGAGACGAAAAGGGGGTGCTGGAGTGGGGGGGTCTCAGGCGCTCGACGGTGGTGGTCTCGGTTAGGGAGTGGCGGCGGTCCGGTTGGCTAGGGCTTGCGTGGGTTTGGGTTTCATCGCGGAGAGGGGTTGAGGGGAGGGTGCGTGGAGGCCGGAGAGGAGGTGGGGAAGTTCGTCGGGGGTTGGCCGTCATCGGCGGTGGACGTGGCAGCGCCACCGATTTGGTTTCGAGCAGAAAAAAAATGAAAAAGGGGCGTTGAATTTGATCTGAGAAAAGTAAACGGGGGGGGGGGGGGTTAAACGAGAAAGTTGAGGGAATTTTATATTTATTTATTTTATTTTATTAACTTCTCCTAAAATTCTTGTTTATTGATATGACCTCCAATCCGAACCCAACGACTGTCGCCCATAGCTAATTACCCCTATTCCGAACCCAATGGGATATGTCATGAAGGCCAATTTGACCGTTACGATCAGTTTTCTTCAAAATCAACATATAACTCTATATATTGAATTTGAACGCACATTTCAATTTACCGGGGTCACATACTAACTAGAAAATTCCAGAAAAATACTTTCTAGCTTCGTATTGATGATACGGTCCTAACAAAACTAGTTTCGTCAAATTCTGAGATCGTTTGAAAAATGGCCATTTTCCAGTCGATTAAAATCAACTGAAACTGGTCAAACGCGTTTTCCTTTGCCACACTCACATACCGATTCGAAAAATTATGGAATTTGAAACCTAGCAATAACTTGACATCGCGGATCCAACAAAAGTGGTTTCGTAGAAATCCGAGGTCATTTGCAAAATGGCTATTTTTAAGGGCCGAAATTCCATAGCGACTATTCTGAAAATTCAACTGGACATATCTTTTGATTCTCGCTATGAAATTTTGATTTTTTGGATTCGTTGGAAAGATGTCCTCAAATAGATTCAAATATTTTTGGTTTCACTAAAATCCGGTTTATTTTGAATCCGGTATGTTCAATTGAAATTTGAAATCGAATTATCGAACTACCGCGCCATTTTCAATTCCTTTTATAATTTAAAATAAATATATATATTCTAACGACGACCTATATATATACATATATTCGTTCTAATTATATTCAAATTAAATTTTTGATCGATATTATTTAAAATAATCTATTTTAAATATTTAAAATTCATTAAAAACGCCAATTTAAAAATTTTAAACTGGCCCAGATTTTCCGGGTTATTACAGTGGAATGGCAGAAATACATGCCGAGGATGTGTGACTCTAGCTAATCCAAATGAATTAACCTATTATGTTCCATTTTAAGAGAGATAGAGTTAAAATTAAGGTTGATGCTATAAATATTCCAAATTCACTTTTACGGGTTGAATCATTCAAGCTTGAATTTGTTGAAGATTCCATTAGCCCAACAACTGCTTGACCGACCATAAATGTTGTAATGGAATCAAGTTACAATAAGTGCAGTTTACTAATTTTTAGTTGTATAATTTTAATCAGTATAAATAATTGATTTTTTTTATTTAGCTATGATTGTTGTATCTCTTCTAGATAGGTAATTATTGATTAAAGATTGCTGATTGGTAATGAAGAATAACCTGTATTAGATATCAGGATAACTATAAGTATTTCTTTGTACCTTATTTTGCTTAGTCATTACCGTTTGAGTAGTATCATTTATTGTTGTCATAGGTAAGCTATGTATTTTGTCTATGAATTTCATTTTTGTACAACCTGAAACTCATCTCAAACCATCTACAATAAAGTATATACAAACGTTTAAAGCTCATTTCAGAACAATAAACAATGCTACTATTGTGCACATTTTTTACTACTGCAAATCCATTTCATTTTGCCACAAGGTAAAGTTGTTCTAATCTTAATCTCAAGATCGTTGAAGCTGGTCTTCTTTTTGTTACGCATCACTCGCTATAAAAATGTTATTTGATGATGATATGGATAATAGTATGTTTATAAAACTTATGAATGGACATTATTGTTAAAAATTAGAGTTGTTAATTTTTTGGAATAAGATATGAATAATAGTATGTATATATACTTATTGCTTTAAGAATGAGTTTTTGTATCCATTGATGCTTGAAATTATCAAATTTATTGACCCAGTTGACAACCGTTGACAACTGATAAATTTGATCTGAAATAAATTCATTTCAATATCTATCTTTAAGAAGTCAAGAAGTCAAGAAATATGATAATAATATATTTATGGATGATTCTGATACTATCGCTACTAGCAGGGCACATAATTGCCACTCCCATGCTTCTTGACTATGATGTCAAAACACGTCAAAGTACTGGTAACTTCTTTTTTCCCCCTTTTTTATAATCATATATTAATATATGATTAGGTAGAATGATTTGTAAACTAAACACTGTCTTGTTTTGTAGCTATGCAAGATGCACAAGGTCCGTCGCTTGGCACACAAAGTCCATTTCACTAGACTAGTGTGTGTATTTGAGTTTTATGATTTTGTGTTGTACTTTATTTTGAATCTGTCACTTGAAAATGTATTATGTCTATGTAGAATGTGTTTTTATATGTTGGATGTTTGAATGTAACTTTATAAATCATTTTAAAATATATGTCAGAAATTTATGTATGTAATATTATCTTGTTTATCCTTTTGTGTGTTTTTAGTTATTTCATTGTAATATTTGTTTTTAGTAGTGAATTATTATATATTGGTAATTGTATGCGTAGCAGTCGATCGCAATGTAACTTATCATATTTTTTATTTTGCAACTGTCAATAGCAGTTGCAAAAGGGTCTATTACATCAGCTTTTGATTGTTGTGAAAAGTATCTACTGCAACTCTTTCTAGCAACTATCGGAAACAGTTGCAAAATATAAGCAATCTATTGCAACTTGGGATATCTAGACTGGAGCTAGTCATTTGCAATAAGTATATTGTAACTAGTTTTGCCAGGTGCGAAATGGTTATTTTGTTGTAGTGATTTGACTTACTTTGGCAATTCCAGCCACTCCCGACCACTATAGATCAAATTGAACTCATTGCTGGATTCGTATGCTCAAGCACTACAACTTTCCTTTAGATACTTTGGTCAATCGTCGCACGAATCAAAAAGCCCAAAATTAAACCAAAATTTCATGATTTTTGACTTCTGACCAAGAATTATCGATGATCCGAACATTGTTTTTGAAAAATGACACTTGCCACTGATTCGTATCGTCGAGACATTTGATTCCTTATTTTTTTAGCAGTTTGATTTTTATCACAAATTGGATTTGAAAATCACCGTTAAAATGAGATAGTGTTTGGATTTTGGTAGTAGGTAGAGAACATGAATTAAAGGCTACTGCTAGGGTTCGTGGCAGATTTTTATATCAACAAGTATGTGGGTTTTATTATATAAGCCCGTTTGGCACTAATAACTGCACAAGTTCGTAAAAAACTCATTTACAACTGTAAACGAAACTATAACCTTATATATATATATATATCAAAAGTCAGGTATTTAATATTTCTGAATGCAATGGAATAAGTATCAAGTCCCAATTCCACTGTATTTAGTAGTTAGCTTCCAAAATCAGATTACTTTAATTTTAAATTATATAAATTAATTTCTATGTGTATCAAACTTGCAGGACCAAACGAAAAATCCAATTGCTATGAAATTTCAAACCTTATAAAAATTTAATATTTCGGATCTGATAAAACTGGTTTCAACGAATTGAGAGATTGTTTGCAAAATGGTTATTTTTACACGTTAATTAAGTTTGCTTAAAATCCCAATTTATAATTTTTTTTGTTACAATTCAAAAACTTAATAACTTTATTCAAATCGAAATAGAATTCAAATTTACTTTATAAATCAATTATATATATATATTAAATTCCAATTTTAATTATTTACCAAATTCAATTTGAATTTCAGTTGAAAATTAATTAATTCAATTTCATTTAATTACTTCACTACTAATTCCAATTTCAATATTTATCAATACAACCTAAATCATAGTTTCATTGATAATCAATACAAGTTATTATTGCAATCTGTTGAAATTCGTTACTTAACTTAATTAAGTTCACACCATAAAACTTATATAATTAAATCATTATATTTTATTTCTAGCCAGAATAACAAAATCATATTAAATTCAATAACTTACGTAATAGAAAAATACAGGCTGTTACACTCTCCCTCAATTAAAACTTTTCATCCTCGAAAAGGCGTACTAAGGAAGTTCTCAATTAATATATTTAACCACATAAATTCCTACTCAAATTAGAAAACATTTAATTTAGATAGGTAGTTTAATATAGGTTTGAAAAACATAATTTTCCTCAAAAAAAAAAAGTCTTAGATTCATGAATTTTTTTTGGTAGAGTCTTCTTTGTACGGTTAGGTCCAGAAAATTAACAATACATATATAATCACAAATATACATCTTATCTCAATGATGAGGCATCTCAAACCATGGGAAACAATATATAATACCAAAATGCGATACATAATCTAATATGCATATCTTTCATTAGAGTTATTAGCAAGTTAACTTATTTTTAAGCAAGAAAAAACAAAAATATGCTCACTTGGCTCTAGAAGTGAGCAAATGCCATCAGTACATTCTAAACACTCAACAACTAAATAATAACACGAATATAAGAAATAGATAAATAAATACACAATAATCATTTACAAAATAGTAGTTACAACCAACAAAGCATCCAACACTAACACCCAGAAAATTTTTCAATTCATACTTCCTATCGTTAATATTTAGTTTATTCTACTTTTGTTTCTATCACAATTCAATGAGATAGAATTAAACGGGAACTAGATTTGTATAATGATATAAATAAGAACTTAATTAGTATTCTTAATGATAAGATAGTTCAGTCACGATTTTAGTAAGGAATTTACTCGAATAGTTATTGGTTGTTTTGTCACGTCTTGGCAGGACAACTCAATTGATTATTCAGCTGGATTTGGGTTGCTCTGCCAGGTCTCGGCAAAGCAATCCATTTGGTTCTTAGCAAATACAGATTATAATTGGATTGGATAGGCTCGTTGAATCCATGGAATCAGATTTCTTGTATTTGGATTTCTCTCGTAATACGATCCGGTGAGGTCATGGAATTTCTGGCTTTTCCTTAATACGATCCGAAGCGATCGTGGCATTGTGGTTTTCTATTAATACAATTTAGCATGATCATGGCTTTCTTAACTATTGGATGTCTGATTCTTGGATTTCTACGGGTTTCTAGATTGGATTATTTAAAACACATCTTCCTTTATCAAGAAAAATATGTTTTAGAGGGCAAAGCGTTGACCCGCCTTTTGGTAAAGTAGCCACATCATGAATTTTTGGCTGTGGAAGTGCTCAGGTTTTGGATGTATGCTCAAGAGAACTCGGAGTCACTTGAATGGAGTAATGCAACATTCACAAGAGTGTGGATTATGCACTTAACTCCCGAGTCCTTGGAGACCCGAACTTCCGGGTAGGAGAACTCCCGAGTAGGAGAAGTCCCGGTAGGAGAAGTCCCGAGTAGGAGAAGTTCTGGCAAGTCTCGAGTAGAACAAATTCTGAGTCATCAATGACCTGAACTTGGTCGACCTGAGATTGGTTGACCTGAGCTTAGTCGACTCGAACTTGGTTGACCCGAGCTTGGTCGAACCAAGACCTGGACCCATTATGATCGCTTCTGCTATCTCTACAACTTCGGATCTACCCCCATGTGTCCATGTCTACCCGAACTTAGCCATTCCCTATGATTTGAAGACTTGCTCCACTACTTCTACACTTCCGAGTGGGACGCCACGGGTCTTAGTCGATTCGAGACCTGGAGCACCTATAAATAGCTCATTCGCGGACTATAGAAGGAACTCTTTTGGATTGTCTTCTTCTATGCTTTTGGTATAGAGAATGGAGGTTGCCTCCAACCTAACTTCACTTCATTCTATTCATTCTTTCATATAAATCAATTGTACTTTGTAATAATAGAGTATAAACAAAAGGATATTTGAAGTGATCGTATGCCGAATTGCCGAACCACTATAAAAATCTTGCGCAGCCCCTTTATTTCATTACATTTTGTGATTGAAATTATTTGTGATTTGCGAATTTGGGGGTTGATTGCCAAAATACCACTTTTTAGCATCAACAATTATAATTGTGGAAAATAGTTGCAAAAGGTACTATTGCAAGTTCATTTGTAATTGCGTTAGTGTAATAACCCAAAAATCTGAGCCAATTTAAAAAATTTATTTTGGCAATTTTAGTGAATTTTAAATATTTAAAATGAATTATTTTAAATAATAACAATGAGAAATTTATTTTGAATAGAATTAGAACGTATATATTTATTTGAATCGACGTTAGAATATAATTATTTATTATAAATTATAAAAGGAATTGAAAATGGTGCGGTAGTTCGAAAATTCGATTACAAATTTCAAATGAGCGTACAAGATTCAAAATAAACCGGATTTTAGCGAAACCAAAAATATTAGAATCTATTTGAGAATATCTTTCCAACAAATCCGAAAAATTGAAATTTTATAGCAGGAATAAAAAGTTATGCCTAGTTGGAAATTGGGAATAGTCGTGGAATTCTGGCCCTTAAAAATGGAAATTTTGCAAACGACCTCGGTTTTCGACGAAACCACTTTTGTTGGATCCGGGATGTCATGTTATTGCTAGATTCCAAAATTCATAATTTTCTGAATCAATATGTGAGCGTGGCGAAGGAAAACGTGTTTTGACAGTTTCACTCAATTTCGATCGACCAGAAAATGACCATTTTTCAAACGGTCTCGGAATTTGACGAAATTAGTTTTGTTAGAACCGTATCGTCAATACGAAGCTGGAAAATATTTTTCGGGTATTTTTAGAGTCCGTATGTGGCCCAGGTAAATTGAAATGTGCGTTCAAATTCAATATATAGATTTATATTTTGATTTTGATGGAAACTAATCGAAATAGCCGAACTGGCTCACGATACATATCCCATTGTGTTCGGAATAGGGGTATTTGGCTAGGGGCGACATTCGTTGGGTTTGAATTGGAGTTCAGACCAACAAACAAGTTACTTTCAAATAAAATAATAATTAAATATTTATATAAATATATATAAAAAAAGCAAACCCTAGTTCATTTCTAAACAAGCCGACACCTTCTGAAACAATGGCGGAAAGCGATCCAGAATTCTCCCTAAAAATTCGTTCGATCCATTCAATTGTTTCAAAATCAAATAAAAGGAAATCGGGGGGGGGGGGGGGGTGGGATCGAGTGCTATGGGATGAGTGGTGGTGATCCTATTTAGTTCGACGGAGGGGCAGCTTTCACGATTCAAACTGGCGCCGATTGATGAGATTTTGGGGGTTCTCTGAAGCATCGAGTTCACGCGACGGGGGGAATAGATAGGCGAAGCGGAGGGCTGTCAAAGGGCGGGCGGCGATGATCCTCTGATGTGGTGTACAAGCGACGCGATGGTGGCATTTCAAAGTCGAGGGTTTCACGATACGGCCTGAAAGTAAAAAGGAGGAAGACAGACAACATACTGTTCAACTAGATTAAAGGTTTTGTTTTTTTACTTAAGCTAATTGTTTTGTTTAAATATGGTTTTAAATTTCAAATTAGCTTTAATTGATTTATTAATTATAAAATATATAGCATTTGATTTTATGAAATACGCAATATTGTTTTAAATATAATAAGAAGAAGAAAACATAACTTTGTTTTTAAATATTTAAGCATTGTCTTTAAATTTGTATATAGAATTGTTTTTAAGAAGAAAAAAAATACAACTTTGTTTTAAAAATATAGATAGCATAGTTTTTAAAATAAGGAAAGCGTTGTTTTTGAAAAATAAAAAGAACATTATTTTTTAGAATAAAAATAGAAATAACAAATTTTTTAAAAATACAAACATAGTATAAGAATGTGATTTTATATCTGTATATATAGAGGTAAAAATATGATTTTTATTAAAAATGACTTTGTTTTAAAAATATATAGAACAATTAAAAAATGTGATTCTTTTATATGTATAGCATTAGAATAAAATTGTGATTTTTATTTATATTGTAGCAGAATAAAAATGTGTTTTTTAATATAAACCGTTTGAAAATAGATTGCGATGGAACTGACAGGAATCAAATTCAAATCCAAACCGTTCAGAAATAAAGGATGAAGGAGTGGAAACCCAAAGGTAAGAACTCCTCACTGTAATTTCTTATATAGTTATTTATTTCATAACTGCATATATGAACTGTTCCCCGTCGTCCACAGACCATGGACGACTTGTTTGTTTGATTGTGTTGTGCAAATTTATTGTGATTGCGTATATGAAGTAAATAAAACATTCATATGTTGAATAAATTGTTTGAACGATAAAATTCACATTTTTATCGTAGATATGAAGTAAATAAAACAATTCATATGTTGAATAAATTGTTTGAACAATAAAAATAACATTTTTATTGTATATATGAGTGAAGTGTTAAAAATACTCATGTGTTGAATAAATTCTTTGAACGATAAAAATAACATATTTATCATGTATGTGAAGTGTTAAAAATATTCATATGTTGAATAAATTGTTTGAAATATAAAATTCACATTTTATCGTATATATGAAGTAAATAAAATATTCATATGTTGAATAAATTGTTTGAACGATAAAACTCACATTTTATCGTATATATAAAGTAAATAAAACATTCATATGTTGAATAAATTGTTTGAACAATAAAAATAACATTTTTATTGTACGTATGAAATATATGAAATATTCATGTGTTGAAAAAAAATCTTTGAACGATAAAAATAACGTTTTTATCATGTATGTGAAGTAATAAAAATAGGCATACGTTGAAATGAATTCTAGTTTGTTAAAAATAACATTTTTAACACATATATGAGTATATAAAATAGTCACACCTTGAAATAAATATTAGTTCGCTAAAATTATCATTTTTAGCGTATGTATGGAATATATAAAATTGTCATATGATGGAAATATTATTAGTTCGCTAATAATATTATTTTTGGCTTATATACGGGTTGTGTGAAATTATATATGCGTTGAATGAATATATAAAAGCATCATATGAAAATGTACATATAGACATTGTATGAAAACATACATATACGATATATTGAATAGGTCATAGCAAGGAGGCTAGAGAAGAGAAACAAAATTGTATGCCCGACAAATAGGTACATATTTACTGTTTTATTTGGGTATGATGGTTTTATAAGCCGATTGGCTAGCCGCTTGGCAGTTTCTTTTTCTTTTTGGATTGGAGAGGCCTGTATGGTGATTTGGGGATTTTCCCGGTGCTCCGGTACAGGGGAGGTTATGGCGAAATTTTTCGAAAATTTAGGGTGTTAGCCAAATTTTTGAAGAATTTTAAAAGTTCTTAGAAACTGAAAAGTTGAAGAACTTGAGCCAGAATAGAAATTGAAATCGTTTTCAAACGATTTAAAAAATACGTTTTAAAGTGGAAATCGATGAAATATATATAATTTATATATTATATATATTACAAGTGGAAACCCGTGCGTTGCACGAGAGCATAGAGTACGGGGTGTTGTAGTTTGCACGCGCGTGGTTGTTTGACGCTCTTCGCGCGTGGTTATGGCACACGCTTCGTGCGTGATCGATGCAAGTCGTTTGCGCATCGATTGATGTTCATCAAATGTTATGTATATGTGGAGTAATTGTATATTTAAATTTTTATTTGTCGCAGGTTATTTAATGTAAATTGGAAATTAATGAATGTAAAATGTTGGAGTTATTTCAGTTGAGTAGTAAAAGATGCGCGTAGTTGGCAACAGAATAATAAATGAAAGGGAAAAAGTGTCATAATTAAAAACAAACTGTAGAAAACAATTATCGTATGTGAAATATTTGTTATGTCAGCCAAGAACAATAAGATGAAACAAATGTCGTGGACCACAGAATATAATTTGGCTACTGGTATGATAATATTTCACGTCTGCAAGTGTAACGACCCGGGAAAAGGCCGACGCTCGAGTCTTCGACAACAATACATAAACCCGTATCACTTGCCAAAAACCCAAGTATCGAACCCCCAGATTGTCATGAGAAAGAATTTAGAGGGTGAGAGTAGAAAGAAAGAAATATTAGAATAGAAGAAAGAAGAAGAACACATCAGAATCTCACAGCGGACCGAATAAAATATAATATAACAAATCCTTTATACAAAGAACTGCATATACATACCAATCATCAGAGTATACATATATCAGACACAGTGGAAACAACTTTATATAACTAGCGGCGAAGCCTCCTGCTTCTAGCTCCTGAACTCCAAGCGAAACCTAACCTGGAACATACTCGGTCTGACCCGAGCCCATTTGATTTAAAACAAAATACACCGGGTCAATCTAGGATACTATCAGTGATAAATTCACAGCACACACACAACTTGTGTAACTTTGTAAAATCCTTTCTGAAATCAAAGGATAATAGTAAGACCGGTCCACACATAAACGCGGACGGCTTTTACCTTACTATAACCCAAACCATTTTTGAAATCATAACTTGATCTGATATTATCAGAATGTCTAAATACAAGTAAATATCAATCAAGAGGAACGCTTGCATCTCACGCTCCCCATATATAGTATACAATCGAAAACCACGGGTGCTTATTGGATATTGGATTTCCAGCTTGACAAGGTATGGGACCACCTTCCGCACTTGTATCTCTAGAGGCGAATACACTGGGTTCAACAAGAACGTCTTGCAACCCGGCCCTCACATGACCGACTACTCATTTCGCTTGAGTGTATCGAATGTATATCCCCGACGTTTGGGATCAGCAACCGCCTGCCCGAATAGGGACAGCATTGAAATATAGATTGAAGAAGCAAATAGAATTTCTCTAGATAGGTGATCATACACCCTAATGGGAGCGACCCACATAGCCATGCTGCCTGCCCGATTTTTGTCATTTCCCGGTTGATGAGGCTTGAGGCTAGAATACATCTGTTCATCATTCACTTTGAATGCCACATTGTCAGATCCTCTGGATATCACTAATTGACATCCACAAAAATACTCCAGTTGATAATCTAAGAGAATGTGCACTTCTCCGCCATCAACCTGGTACGTTTGAAAATATCAACGTACGTGACTCCTTTGGAAATACTCTGTCAGACACTCGTCCATACAAGTCATCCAGGAACAGGATGAACCGAAGGTACTCTCCTACTGCATCCCATATAGGAATCACCCCAAGGATCAGTAGCGAGAAGTCCTTGCAACCCGTGGATTCCAACCACGACAGAACCACAGTTTATCTCTGGCCGCTAAACCAGAGATTATAAGTAACTCTTCCGCTTATGAAGATCCACGGTCTTCAATGGTCCATCTCGATTATCTTCGGATCTCTTCACGTATTTGTTGGTCGGAATGGTTTTCGAATCTAAATTCGATCCCGGTCTTTCCATACCAACAACCGTATTGGTCTGGTTTGATAGTCGGTGTTTTAACTATCAAATATCAATAGTGTGAATAAACTGAGTTTGCCGATTCAGTACTTGGCATGACTTGGCCCTTTACAATATATTTAACAAAATGGTTAATTAACCTTAAATTCTTTCAATATAACTAAACCTTATATTTATTCTCAATTATAATCAAAAACCACTTTAAATACTTCCGAGCATATATATATGTATAAACCCAGCTTCCCATTCCCTTTTGAAAGTATTGATATATTTCTTTAAAACCTTTTCCCTTTTTCTTATAATCGAGCAACTCACGATATCCATATACGTATATACTTAATGATATAAACCAAATTTCCTCTGATTAACTCTGACTGATTTACTTTGATCGATTAACTCTAACTTGACTCTCTCGACCTAACTACATTCGCTTGACTCTAGATCGCAGCGATCACAATGGTTACGCCTGATTCCCTCAGGAAACATCCGACCACCGTAGGCTATCTACAGCCCTGCGAATTACGCTAGCAGTCGTACGCAATGGCAACTTTTCCTGAATCTATGTTTGACTAACTCTAACTATATTCGATCGACTCTAATTGAATAACAAATGTTCAATATTATTTGAAATCAAAATTCCTATTTCCTTTTGAAATTAATATTGCCAGGTTATTTATTTCCCAAAAATCCTTCCAATAGAGTTCGATATTCCTCGTATAAGATAAAACCAATTTCACCACCTTCACTCACTCTAAACCAATACCATTCTTCGATAATAGTGAAGCCAACCAAGTTGGGGTATTTTAGTTACCTCTCAGACCTTGATCGACAACGTTCTTAACTCAGAATGAATACCAGTTTGTAACTTAACCATTTCACCAAACCCTCACTTACCATCTCGATTTCAAACTGATTTCCATACGTTGTTTCTTACATTTGAAATCTTCTTTCAATGTCATCACTTTACTTAATTTGTTTGGTTAAGTAAATGTCAAATAACGCCACTTTTAACTTAAATCATACCTTGCTTATAAAACTTTGATTTCTAATAAAAACTACTTGTCAAATAATCTATTCCCATTTATACGGGCATTTTTATCATAGATTTCATTTTGGATTAAAAATCCGCTTTCCACTTCCTTTAAATAAAACTCGTTAACTTGAATCTTTTATTTCAAAATCCATTACTAATGTTTAACACAACCCATCTTTATGTCTTTTGGTTACATTTGTAATCCTTATTCTTTTACACTGGTTCGCTTAATTGAAAACTTTTTAACTCTCTAAATGTACTTACCAATCCAATTTACTCACCTCGTTTGAGCACTCGGATTATACATCTCTTATAACTCTTATCACTAATCCGATCCGACTTATCGTCACCAAATCACTTCTATATTGTATTCCGATTAGAAATCATTGCTTTAACTAATATTAATTAAATAATAATGTATTTTGATATCAATTATATTAAAATTGGCCAGCCTTTCTATTTATTTAAAAATAGCATCATTATCACCTTCAAAGCTTATTAAATAATTAATGCCAACCAACTCGATAACTACCTTAATTATAGTTAATCGAACATTAACTAACACTTCACATTTCCCCGTCGCATTTAACAAATAATCCATATATTTAAATCAATTTAATTCAAATATCCTTTCAAGTAAAAACAGTTGAATTTATTTACCACGCACCTCAGTTATCTTTTAACTGATTTCCACTGTCATTTCCCTTTTAAATTAATCAATTTAATTAATTTAAAATCAACTTTTAATTTGTTTAAAAACAATTGTCTAATCCAACCAACCCGTAGGTAAAAGTTTGGGTTTATCTCTGCTGTCAAAACTGCTATAATCCCTTTAAAACTTGATTAAAATATATATTCCTAAATTCCCATTTAAATTCCTTAAATAATTTAATTTAAACTTAAATCCAGTTATAACATAACTTATAACTTTAAAACTGCGTAAATTTCCCGAACTGTCAACCGACGCTTGCAACAACACCTTTAGACCCTTCACTGCCAATTACCCATTCAACACTGTCCGTTGATTTTTAACCACAACACAGGTGAATATGTTTTCACTATCAACATTCGAACAGGTTTTGGTGTCAGTCAATGTGTACAATTCATATGTATGCACAACAAACAAAAATACAGTTAATTTGGGGGAATCCGGTTGGATCCCTCCTACCTGTCCTTCTCTGCATCACATATGTCAGTTCATAAAATAGACGAATAAATAAATAAACAACTGCAACCAATCAGACAATATCAACCAATTTGCATCCATCGCATCCAATCAGCCAATTTAAACTGTTAACTGTAAAATATATTTTTACTGCGAATGTACCACATCACAGGATTCCAGAAGGTGTGAGAATTAACTCACCTAGATTTGGTTTGGTCATTAAATGCTGGTTTTTAATTAAATTAAACAGCGGCTTAATTTAATTAAAAAAATTCCTTGCTTCCAGTCCTGACTGATCACGCTCCACCTCGAAGCTCTTGTCTTTACGATTCCAACGTGACTGTTCGTGCTTAAAACTGTTAACGTAAGCCCATGATATTGTATAAGCAAATTTATAAAGTAATTAAAACATTAAAACATGAATTAATGATTTTAAACTGGGCCTTTACCCTTTATTTGTTCGGCCCGTATATCCCAGCCCAATTCCCACTTCAAAACCCTCATCCGATCCCATTGTTATCTCCAAACCCTCAGAAAAGGTCCACCGCCTCCACGACGACATGGAGGAAACCCTCTCTCCTTATCTCCTTCTTCTCTTCAACGCACAGACCGAGACCAGCACGTCTCATCCCCTTCGTCGATCTTCCCTGAACCCTCTAGAACCACTACAGGCTACCAACCACAAATCGAAGCTGTTCTTCGAAGCCGCCCTGAACCCTAAGCCTTCACGTCGACCGGATTTTCGAGCGTGGCTAAATACATATAAGTAATTTAAATTTATTTTTGTTTGCAGTAAAAATTTCTGTTTTGATTTTATAAATGGTTCGAATTTGTTTTCTTTTGGTTGTGGTGATGGTTTGTGCGTGGATACCATATTTATAGTGGTTGATTTGGTTAGATAGGATCAACGTCCATCAACCCGTCTTAGGTAGGTTCGGCTACCCTTCTTAGGCCATTGGGTTTTCTACCTTTGTTCAGATTTGTACTGGTGATATGAAATTGCTGGATCATGAAATGGTTTGACAGAGATATTATGGGATTTTGTATTACTATTTTAATACAGTCGCTCTACTCACTGTATATAGGTTTGGTTAGATTGGCTAGGACTTGTTTCATCAATTCTCTGAAATTGTAGCATCTATATTGGGTTTTTTAAGATATGGCAGTCAGTATATCTTATAAGGATTCGATTTGTAACTTTATATATATGTGAATCTATATATATCAATTCACTTGTCTGTACAGATTTGAAAAAAAAACAGTGTATCTATACATATATATATTCATTTGTTTCACTCTGTTTCATGGTTTATGTCACAATACTGTTCCCATGTGTTACTATTTTATAGCATGTTCCTTAGCTGTCCACTACCACTTCTTTAGCTATTTCGAAATCTTATATAGATTTTCCAACATCCTCTTTGGTTTAGCCGTAAAGTTTTGATGTAAATATATCCATAATTTTTTCCTGCATTGGAAATTTTCAGTTTCCAGTATATATTTGTTTTCTTCCATTTTTAGTTGTTCAATTATATTTCCTATATACTAATAGGTTTACTATTTCCTTGCAGCTCATGATCAAGGCGTATATTTTGTCTCACTGTCCTTTTGGAAAGAAACAAGGCGTGTAGAAATATATGAATTGTCTAAATTTTGTTTTGCTATTCCTTGAATGAAACATGTCATATTGGAACCTGTACCTATATTGAATCATCATGTATATTTGGTTATGATATGTACAACTGAAAATATATATGTTGTATTTCCTTTATATTATACCCTTCCAGTATTTATATTGAATACAATCTTGTTTTTCCCTTATGTCCACGGAGCACTATTTTATTATTTGTTGTACCAGTATGATGGAAATGTATTCAATTTCATATGTTGTCGAACTAAGTGAAGTGCGGAGGTATATATATACACGTATGTGCAAGTACACACAAGGATTTGTATTAAAAATATAACTGTGTATGTTGTTTAAAATCTTAAGGTTGTTTTATTATTTTAATCTCATATAATTTCAATACAAATTAAATTATGTTATTAAACGGCTGAATTAACGATAATTTAATACCATCGTATTAAAGCAAACAGCTTCAATCCCAAACAGTATAAAATTCTAAAACTCAACGTTAAGATTCTGGGTTTTAAACGACATTCCGTATATATAAAAATTCTTTTATAATCATGAAATAAACGCCATCGTTTATAAATCGAAATCCATAGCGATTATTTTAAAAATTTGATTTAGCCATAACTAACAATCTCTAACACGAAATCTAAATTTTTCTCTCCCATATGAAAATTATCATCAATACGGTCCTAATGTTTTCTGTTTCACAGAAATCCGACTTATATTGGATCCTGTATGTCAAAATGAAGTTCAAAACTTCATACTACGAACTGCGGCGCGATTTCGAGTTCGTTTATAATTATATATATAAATCATAACGTTTTAAACTTCGTTTTAAACGAATTAAATATTAAAAATTCATAAATATCCCAATTAAATATCCAAAGTAAAATGGCCAAAAATCCAGGTTGTTACAACAAGTATGATAAATAATAATTTATTTAGGAAGGACACTGTTAAAATGGCAATAGATTTTTATATTTACACAGTATAAGATACTATTAATATGTCAATAATAGGATATATATATTAGTAATGAATGCTGGTGGATATATTTCTAATTTTAACACATGTTATTTTAATTGAAGGTACAAATGGTAATGAACTAATCATGGATAGCGGTAGCAACAGTTAATGATACTGACATAGAAACTTACGTTTTTCATGCACAGTTTAAACTTCTTTTCTGATTTCTGATTTCAGACTTGTTTTTATTCATATGTAGCTTTAAAGTTAATATTACGTTAAGATGTGTGATCTAGAATTACATTGTTGTTGCTGACTATGTACATGTAACTTCAGATGCATATAACCAATGAATCATTCCCTTTAATGTCCAAATTTACTAAATAAATGGCCATACAAACAATATTTTAACTAATTAATTTAAAAGTATGTAACATGTTACGTATGCAACATAGAAACATCATACTATCAAAGATAATTGATCTATAAACAGGCTGTCAACATAAAGGAAGCAAGTTCTCCATACCCCGTGGTAATCAATATACGAAGGCGTATGTGAAATATTTGTTATGTCAGCCAAGAACAATAGGATGAAACAAATGTCGTGGACCACAGAATATAATTTGGCTGCTGGTATGATAATATTTCAGTTCTGCAAGTATGATAAATAATAATTTATTTAGGAAGGACACTGTTAAAATGGCAATAGATTTTTATATTTACACAGTATAAGATACTGTTAATATGTCAATAATAGGATATATATTAGTAATGAATGCTGTTGGATATATTTCTAATTTTAACACATGTTATTTTAATTGAAGGTACAAATGGTAATGAAATAATCATGGATAGCGGTAGCAATAGTTAATGATATTGACATAGAAACTTATGTTTTTCATGCACAGTTTAGACTTCTTTTCTGATTTCAGACTTGTTTTTATTCATATGTAGCTTTAAAGTTAATATTACGTTAAGATGTGTGATCTAGAATTACATTGTTGTTGCTGGCTATGTATACGTAACTTCAGATGCATATAACCAATGAATCATTCCCTTTAATGTCCAAATTTACTGAATAAATGGCCATACAGACAATATTTTAACTAATTAATTTAAAAGCAGGTAACATATTACGTATGCAACATAAAAACATCATACTATCAAAGATAATTGATCTATAAACAGGCTGTCAACATTAAGGAAGCAAGTTCTCCATACCCCATGGTAATCAATATACGAAGGCGTATGTGAAATATTTGTTATGTCAGCCAAGAACAATAGGATGAAACAAATGTTCATCATCAAGTTTTTATAGGTAGTCAGTTAAAAAAAGACCCAAGATACAATGGCAAAGTAAACAAACAGTTATTATATAGAACAGAAGGTAGAATGTACAAAAAATAAACGGGAATGACAAATAGTGAAACAACAAAAAGTGAAAAAAAGAATACAGTAAACATTAAACTGGATAAGTACATCAAAAGGAATAAATGTATGCATAGGAAGTTAGAAACATAAAGTAAATATGAGTCGACAACATGAGCGGGTGCACAAAGAAAACGACTAAAACACATTTTCCATAAACATTTGCTCAAGTACACGGAAAAACGTGTAGCAGAACACAAAATTATGCATGGATGCACTTATGTATAAGAGTTACATAAGGGAAATGGGTACAAAGAGAAATACAGCTAGGTGTTTATACCGGAAATGCAAATGAGAAACAAACGTAATTTATTAGTGCAGAATACATCCTCAGTTTCATAAATTTTAAAAAAAGAAAACTGACGCTAGATACTCTGCCTGGATCCTGTCACAGTCCGCAAACTGTAGTTTAAAAGAAATTGGTTAGTAAAGGAATATGTATGATAAATATAGTTGTATGAATGGTTGGAAAAAAATTGTATCAAACCACTGCATTCCAATGAGCTTCGTCTTCGTTATCCGTATGTTGTGGAGTAGTAGGCGGAAGATCGTGAGCTTGATTTTCGTTTTGAAAATCGTTGGGTTGAACTTGAGGAGCAGTAGGAGATGGGACATTAGTCACAGTTGTGGTGGTTTCATAGCAGGTTGATTTATGGGGTATAGTTAGACGTGTGCTTTTACGTTTATGTTTTTGTACTGAAATGGGTAATGGAGACTGTTTGGTTGGCACATAAAGCTTGGACTGCACAATTTAATGTAAAATGAGCTAAGCAGATGTAAAAAAAAAGTAGCAGTTAAGTTAGAAGAAGAGAATTACCTTAGTCATGATGTGTTTGGAAGAGAACAAAACTGAGGAGTAAAAAAGAGAGGCTATGAATGTGGAACGAAGAGTATGTAAAATTTTATGAGTCTAACGTAGTATATATTGAAGGAGTAATTAAAATAATGTCCATAACTGCATTTTTCTATAAAACTGATATTATATTTGATTTTCGTAATTGGAACAGGTTTAAAGGCTACAAACATGCAATGCCAGTATTTTTAACATTTAATGCTAAATTATATCACCAAAATAATATAGTAACTTTTCGATAAAGACCCAATGAAGATGTAAATATACAGAACCTTTCCGATTGTCCACAAATCTTTTGAAATGCAATTTCACTCCATTGTACTGAAATATAAACAATTTCACGTATATAGCAACATCAAAATCATACCTAGCATAAGGCAAGATTCAAGAGGTATTCACAACATGTTAAATTGATCCATTTAATGCTAAATTATATCACCAATAATATAGTAACTTTTAGATAAAGACCCTATGAAGATGTAAATATACAGAACTTTTCCGATTATCTACAAATCTTTTGAAATGCAATTTCAGTCCATTGTAATGGAATATAAACAATTTCACTCCATTTTTATATGGTAATCTTTTGATATGGCATTTTTAAAATTTCAAATATATTTTGAAGCTTTTAGCTCCCAACCCATTTAGTGCTAATTTCATAGTTTAAATTGGGTATCATTAGAATATTGAAAGTGATTGGTTATTATATAAAATGAAATGGATTTGCACACTTTTATCTTTTCATTTAAGCTATTTATTGCATGCATGAGATGCTAGGAATGTGTATCAGTAAACAAAATTTAATTCATACAGCAGTTTATGTTATGTAACTTCTTTGCTATATACACGACCCATTTACATTAAATATGAGTATGTATGCTCGCATGTCTCCAAAACGTATATAGCAACATCAAAATCATACGTAACATAAGGCAAGATTCAAGAGGTATTCACAGCATGCTAAATTGAGCCATTTAAAGCTAAATTATATATAGCAACATCAAAATCATACGTAACATAAGGCACGATTCAAGAGGTATTCACAACATGTTAAATTGAGCCATTTAATGCTAAATTATATATAGCAACATCAAAATCATACGTAACATAAGGCAAGATTCAAGAGGTATTCACAACATGTTAAATTGAGCCATTTAATGCTAAATTATATATAGCAACATCAAAATCATACGTAACATAAGGCATGATTCAAGAGGTATTCACAGCATGTTAAATTGAGCCATTTAATGCTAAATTATATATAGCAACATCAAAATCATACGTAACATAAGGCAAGATTCAAGAGGTATTCACAGCATGTTAAATTGAGCCATTTAATGCTAAATTATATATAGCAACATAATTTCAAATATATTTTGAAGCTTTTAGGTCCCAACCCATTTAATGCTAATTTCATAGTTGAAATTGGGTATCATTAGAATATTGTTAGTGATTGGCTCTTATGATTTGCACATTTTTATCTTTTCATTTAAGCTATTTATTGCATGCATGAGATGCTAGGAATGTGTATCAGTAAACAAAATATAATTCATACAGCAGTTTATGTTATGTAACTTCTTTGCTATATACACGACTGACTCACAGTAAATATTTCGTATGTATGCTCAACTGACTCCAAAAGGTATATAGCAACATCAAAATCATAAGTAACATAAGGCAAGATTCAAGAGGTATTCACTGCATGTTAAATTGAGCTAACCACATCACACGAAATTTTTTTTTTTTTCATAGAAAGCAAATGCAGAGAGGACAAAAATAAATATGACAGACTTTGATACAGGATATATATTAAAACTTATTATCAACATTTAAACATATTTTTAAGTACACGTAAAAAAGTGTAATTATCGACCACTACATCCTTACTCCAATGTGCTGAGTGCAAGTTAAGCTGCAAAAAAGAGTAAATAAGCAATTGGTTAAAACTAAAAATGTACTTATTTTAGTATTCAAAATATAAGCAGTAGATTGTCTTACCGTAATTCTTTTTAAGGGCCATTCAGTAGTTTGCCGATTATTCATTGTATCCTCTTTATAGGCCAGTATTGCACTATCCCAAATCTGTAATGTGATATGAAAAATGTAATATGAATTGATAATTAAATGAGAAGAGAAGGTGAAGTTGCGACTTGCGAGAAGAGAAGACAGAAGAGGTTATCTACAAATATATAAAAAGGGTTGGTGGAAGAAAGAATTTAGAACGGAGTGGAGGAAGGAGTGGAGGAAGACGTGGGAACGTGAAAGTGGGAGAGCAAAGTTACTGATACGCGTGATAACTAAATATAAGGCAAATGCGGATGAGGTGGCAATCAAAATATCAGGGGATGTGTTTAAATTAGGACGGTGGATTTTTTTTGCGGGATTAAATCAGAACCTTTCTTTGTCTTGTAGTTTGTCCAATGGGGGAATTTTATTATATAGATATGGCCTGAATAGAACGCGCCGCGCAGCGACCGTTCGCGAATTTCGACCATTGACTTTGAACTGACGTTATGGGAGATCCGACCGTCGGACTCTCCTAAAACCGGAATCGTTGGGTTCATATCGATAAGAGCTTTCTAAAGAATATTAGAGATTTGAAATCTAACGATTGGATTATGAATTATGTCCAAATCGAAATAGGAAAAGGTCGCTGTAAGTGTAGTTCGATGACCGTTTATGGAAATCGAATGTACAGACCTTGATAAAATTATTAAAAATATTAATAATTTGTGTAAAATCAAAAAAAATGATCTGAAAAGAATTGGGATGAAAAATTCTATATTTGAAAAGATAAAAATATATTTTTATCGAAATGAACTAGTTATTAACTCGAATTATAATCCGATTATTTTTAAATAAATAAATTGGATTGAGAAACAGTTTTAAATAACCAGAATTTTCCAACGAATAAATTGGAATGGTTTGGAATGGAAATAATCTTCGGAATATTTCGATATTGGATTCCCTGATTATATGGATATTGTGATGGGAATTTGGAAGATATCGATATCGTTATTCCCGATATGATATCTATTGGTTTCAGGATTTGATGTTGAATATAAGTCGATACTATCTCTATTCAAAACCTTATATTTAATGTCAAATTGGATTGATTGATTGTTTGGATTGTGCTCGACCAGTTTATGAGCAAAATATGCTTTTACATTTAGCATTGGGTTGGGTAGAAATATCTGTGTGCTAACGCGTTGTCAAACACTTCACGATTTGATGATAAGGTGTTTAGCGATGGGTTCGTTTCAAATTTAATGAATGATTTTGAAATGATGTTTTTCTTAAGTGAAAAGAAATATATTCCCGATTTTGGACAGGGAATGTTTTATAAAACAGAAAGGATTTCGAGGCCTAAAACCCAATGATTTCTAAAATGATTTAGAAATGTATTATGGTTTTACATTGTGGTTCATCGCGTATCCGATTAGTTGCTATTAATGATGTATCTGTTTAGTGGCGGAGAATTTATTCTCTTGCTTAACATCCTTCTTTGAGACGTACGAGCTCAAAGGTTATGTGACTAATAGTGACTAATTATATGAGTGAACTGCTGATGTGAAGTATTGTATTATGAAAGTACTTGTTATTATTATGTTGTGAAATGATTTTTCCTACTTTGGGATATGAAATGATTTGGTATGTGGCTAAAGATTTGGTAACCCGGTCAACTAAAAGTATGGGTGGGATCCAGTGCCTTAGGGTGAGTGGTCAGTGTGTATCCTGCTCTATGTGTGGGAGGTGCATATATATATATATATATATCGATTTGCTTGGGTACGTGCCCTTTGCCTTGTCTGAGGGGAGACCGATATTTGGTTGCATATATGTTTGTACGCATTGTTATGTTTTGGAATTCATATTTCCAAAGATTTGGTTTGAAATCCCGAACTGAAATCTACTCTGATATAAAAGTTAGATATGTATTTCAAATGAATTGAAATAGAAATTGGGAAATAAAGTCCAAAGGAATAATTTCTGTAAATTGAATTGATTTGGAAAATCTAAGTGTGGTGATTAATCTAAATAGGTAGATTGGGATATTGCATGTTGATTGATGCATAGTAAATCCATATCTATATTACTGATTGTTGTTTATACACTGGCGTTCATGGGGGTGAACCCGTTCCGCGTTAGCGGCGTGGTCCTGTGATTTGTCTAATTATTAACTAAGTTAATTTTAACTGTTTAGAGTTTCTCACACTAGTCCCATGACTGACCTGTAGTTTGTTTTTCCCTTGCAAACTCGGGTGCCCTTATTTTCCACACGGGCAGTCGAGTAGTTTATTTTACATATATATAAGCATGATTCTAGATTGAAGCTTAAAGCTGTGTCCAGAGCATTGATAATCTTCCGCTGTGTTACATTTATTTATTTTCCGCTGTGCATTGTATTACATTTATTGTAAATTAATCTTCCGCTGTAGTATTATATTTATTTGTACTCTGATATTTCTGTACTCTGATGTAACATTGTTATGATGTTATGAAAGTCTTCTGTTATTTGTTCTGATGTGTTGTATGCCCAGAGTTAGCGTATCCGTGTTTCGAACGGTCTTGGTCGATTTAGCGATCGATTAGGCCCGGGCGAATCTGTATCGTTACAGCTGGTATCAGAGCTTTGGTTAACTCAAATCTTTGGGGTGCAGCTATTTAGAACATAATAAAAGACTAATCAGAGGTAGGATTAGTAATATCCTATAGAAGAATCCTCATTAGAGATAGAATCAATAACATTCTAGAATGAGTGACTCATTAGAGATGGGGTTAGAAATCCCCTAGAACTTAAGCCATAATGTAAATAATGAAAGTTGAGTTGGTTTGTAAAACAACTTTTAGCTCCGTTCCTTTTCGAGGGCGAAAAGATTTTAAGTGGGGGAGATTGTAATAACCCGGAAATCTGAGCTAATTTAAAATTTTTATTTTGACAATTTTAGTGAATTTTGAATATTTAAAATTAATTATTTTAAATAATAACAACGAGAAATTTATTTTGAATAGAATTAGAACGTATATATTTATTTGAATCAACGTTAGAATTTAATTATTTATTTTAAATTATAAAAGAAATTGAAAATGGCGCGGTAGCTCGAAAATTCGATTTCAAATTTCAAATGAACGTACAAGATTCAAAATAAACCGGATTTTAGCGAAACCAAAAATATTAGAATCTATTTGGGAATATCTTTCCAAAGAATCCGAAAAATTGAAATTTTATAGCGGGAATAAAAAGTTATGCCCAGGTGGAAATTGGGAATAGTCGTTGTGGAATTTTGGCCCTTAAAAATGGAAATTTTGCAAATGACCTCGGTTTTCGACGAAACCACTTTTGTTGGATCCCGGATGTCAAGTTATTGCTAGATTCCAAAATTCATAATTTTCTGAATCAATATGTGAGTGTGGCGAAGGAAAACGTGTTTTGACAGTTTCAATCAATTTCGATCGACCAGAAAATAACCATTTTTCAAACGGTCTCGAAATTTAACGAAATCAATTTTGTTAGAACCGTATCGTCAATACGAAGCTAGAAAATACTTTACGCGTATTTTTAGAGTCCATATGTGGCCCAGGTAAATTGAAATGTGCGTTCAAATTCAATATATAGATTTATATTTTGATTTTGACGAAAACTGATCGAAACAGCCGAACTGGCTCATGATACATATCCCATTGTGTTCGGAATAGGGGTATTTGGCTCGAGGCGACAGTCGTTGGGTTTGAATTGGAGTTCAGACCAACAAACAAGCTACTTTCAAATAAAATAATAATTAAATATTTATATAAATATATTAAAAAAAAGCAAACCCTAGTTCATTTCTAAACGAGCCGCCACCTTCTGAAACAACGGCGGAAAGCGATCCAGAATTCTCCCTAAAAATTCATTCGATCCATTCAATTGTTTCAAAATCAAATAAAAGGAAATCGAGGGGGGATCGAGTGCTTTGGGATGAATGGTGGTGATCCTATTTAGTTCGATGGAGGGGAAGCTTTCGCGATTCAAAGTGGCGCCGATTGATGAGATTTTGGGAGTTCTCTGAAGCATCGAGTTCAGCGTGACGGGGGGAGTAGATAGGCGAAGCGGAGGGCTGTCAAAGGTGTGGCGGCGATGATCCTCCGATGTGGTGTATAGGTGATGCGGTGGTGGCATTTCAAAGTCGAGGGTTTCACGATATGGCCTGAATGTAAAAAGGAGGAAGACAGACAACATACTGTTCAACGAGATTAAAGGTTTTGTTTTTTTTACTTAAGCTAATAATTTTGTTTAAATATGGTTTTAAATTTCAGATATGCTTTAATTGATTTATTAATTATAAAATATATAACATTTGATTTTATAAAATACGCAACATTGTTTTAAATATAATAAGAAGAAGAAAATATAACTTTGTTTTTAAATATTTAAGCATTTTCTTTAAATTTGTATATAGAATTGTTTTTAAGAAGAAAAAAATACAACTTTGTTTTAAAAATATAGATAGCATAGTTTTTAAAATAAGGAAAGCGTTTTTTTTTGAAAAATAAAAAGAACATTATTTTTGAAAATAAAAATAGAATTGTTTTTAAAATTAGAAATAACACATTTTTTCAAAATATAAACATAGTATAAGAATGTGATTTTATATCTGTATATATAGAGGTAAAAATATGATTTTTATTAAAAATAACTTTGTTTTAAAAATATATAGAACAGTTAAAAATGTGATTCTTGTATATGTATAGCGTTAGAATAAAATTGTGACTTTTATCTATATAGTAGCAGAATAAAAATGAGATTTTTAATATAAACCATTTGAAAATAGATTGCGATGGAACTGACTAGAATCAAATTCAAATCCAAACCGTTCTGAAATAAAGGATGGAGGAGTGGAAACCCAAAGGTGAGACCTCCTCACTGTAATTTCTTATACAGTTATTTATTTCATAACAGCATATATGAACTGTTCCCCATCGTCCACCGACCATGGACGACTTGTTTGTTTGATTGTGTTGTGCAAATTTATTGTGATTGCGTATTTGAAGTAAATAAAACATTCATATGTTGAATAAATTGTTTGAATGATAAAATTCACATTTTTATCGTAGATATGAAGTAAATAAAACATTCATATGTTGAATAAATTATTTGAACAACAAAAATAACATTTTTATTGTATGTATGAAGTGTTAAAAATACTCATGTGTTGAATAAATTCTTTGAACGATAAAAATAACATATTTATCATGTATGTGAAGTGTTAAAAATATTCATATGTTGAATAAATTGTTTAAACGATAAAATTCACATTTTATCGTATATATGAAGTAAATAAAATATTCATATGTTGAATAAATTGTTTGAACGATAAAATTCACATTTTATCGTATATATGAAGTAAATAAAACATTCATATGTTGAATAAATTGTTTGAACAATAAAAGTAACATTTTTATCGTACATATGAAGTATATGAAATATTCACGTGTTGAAAAAAATTCTTTGAACGATAAAAATAACATTTTTATCATGTATGTGAAGTAATAAAAATAGTCATACGTTGAAATGAATTCTAGTTTGTTAAAAATAACATTTTTAACACATATACGAGTATATAAAATAGTCACACCTTGAAATAAATATTAGTTTGCTAAAATTATCATTTTTAGCGTATGTATGGAATATATAAAATTGTCATACGATGGAAATATTATTAGTTCGCTAATAATATTATTTTTGGCTTATATACGGGTTGTGTGAAATTATATATGCGTTGAATGAATATATAAAAGCGTCATATGAAAATGTACATATAGACGTTGTATGAAAACGTACATATATGATATATTGAACATGTCATAGCAAGGAGGCTAGAGAAGAGGAATAAAATTGTATGCCCGACAAATAGGTACATATTTACTATTTTGTTTGGGTATGATGGTTTTATGAACCGATTGGCTAGCCGCTTGGCTGTTTCTTTTTCTTTTTGGATTGGAGAGGCCTGTATGGCTATTTCGGGATTTTCCCGATGCTCCTGTACAAAGGAGGTTATGGCGAAATTTTCGAAAATTTAGTGTGTTAGCCAAATTTTTGAAGAATTTGAAAAGTTCTTAGAAACTAAAAAGTTGAAGAACTTGAGCCAGAATAGAAATTGAAATTGTTTTCAAACGATTTATAAAATATGTATTAAAATGGAAATCGACGAGATATATATTATATGGCCTGAATAGAACGCGTCGCGCAGCGACCGTTCTCGAATTTCGACTATTGACTTTGAATTGACGTTATGGGAGATCCGACCGTCGGATTCTCCTAAAACTGAAACCGTTGGGTTCGTATCGAAAAGAGCTCCAACGAATATTAGAGATTTTAAATCTAATGGTTGGATTTGGAATTATGTCCAAATCAAAATAGGAAATGGTCGCTGTAAGTGCAGTTCGATGACCGTTTATGGAAATCGACTGTACGGACCTTGATAAAATTATTAAAAATATTAATAATTTGTGTAAAACCAAAAGAAATGATTTGAAAAGAATTAGGATGAAAAATTCCATATTTTAAAAGAAAAAAATATATTTTTATCGAAATGAACTAGTTATTAACTCGAATTATAATCTGATTATTTTTGAATAAATAAATTGGATTGAGAAACGGTTTTAAATGACCAGAATTTTCCAACGAAAAAATTGGAATGGAAATAATCTTCGGAATATTTCGATATTGGATTCCGTGATTATACGGTTATTGTGATGGGAATTTGGAAGATATCGATATCGTTATTCCCGATATGATATCTGTTGGTTTCAGGATTAGATATTGAATATAAGTCGATACTACCTCTATTCAAAACCTTATATTTAATGTCAAATTGGATTGATTGATTGTTTGGATTGTGCTCGACCAGTTTATGAGCAAAATATGCTTTTACATTTAGAATTGGGTTAAGTAGAAATATTTGTGTGCTAACGCCTTGTCAAACACTTCACGATTTGACGATAAGGTGTTTAGCAATGTGTTCGTTTCAAATTTAATGAATGATTTTGAAATGATGTTTTTCTTAAGTGAATAGAAATATATTCCTAATTTTGGGCAGGGAATGTTTTATAAAAATGTTTTGTAAAACAAAAAGGATTTTGAGGCCTAAAACCCAATGATTTCTAAAATGATTTAGAAATGTATTATGGTTTTACATTGTGGTTCATCGCGTATCCGATTAGTTTCTATTGATGATGTATCTATTTGGTGGCAGAGAATTTATTCTCTTGCTTAGCACCCTTCTTTGAGACGTACGAGCTCAAAGGTTATGTGATTAATAGTGACTAATCATATGAGTGAACTGCTGATGTGAAGTACTATATTATGAAAGTACTTGTGATTATTATGTTGTGAAATGATTTTTCCTACTTCGGGATATGAAATAATTTGGTATGTGGCTAAAGATTTGGTAACCTGGTCTACTAAAAGTATGGGTGGGATCCAGTGCCTTAGGGTGAGTGGTCAGCGTGTAGCCTGCTCCATGTGTGGGAGGTGCGTGTGTATATATATATATATATATATATATATATATATATATATATCGAGTTGCTTAGGTATGTGCCCTTTGTCTTGTCTGAGGGGAGCCCGATATTTGGTTGCATATCTGTTTGTATGCATTGTTATGTTTTGGAATTCATATTTCCAAAAATTTGGTTTGAAATCCCGAAGTGAAATCTACTTTGATATAAAAGTTAGATATGTATTTCAAATGAATTGAAATAGAAATTGGGAAATAAAGTCCAAAGGAATAATTTCTGTGAATTGAATTGATTTGGAAAATCTAAGTGTGGTGATTAATCTAAATGGGTAGATTGGGATATTGCATGTTGATTGATGCATAGTAGATCCATATGTATATTACTAATTGTTGTTTATACACTGGTGTTCATGGGGGTAAACCCGTTCCGCGTAGCGGCGTGGTCCTGTGATTTGTCTAATTATTAACTAAGTTAATTTTAACTGTTTAGAGTTTCTCACACCGGTCTCATGACTGACCTGTAGTTTGTTTTTCCCTTGCAAACTCGGGTGCCCTTATTTTCCACACGGGCAGTCGAGTAGTTTATTTACAGATATATAATCAGAATTCTGGATTGAAGCTTAAATCTGTGTCCAGAGCATTGATAATCTTCCACTGTGTTACGTTTATTTATTTTCCGCTGTGCATTGTATTACATTTATTGTAAATTAATCTTCCGTTGTAGTATTATATTTATTCGTACTCTGATATTTCTGTACTCTGATGTAACATTGTTATGATGTTATAAAAGTCTTCTGTTATTTGTTCTGATGTGTTGTATGCCCAGAGTTAGCATATCCGGGTTTCGAACGGTCTTGGACGATTTAGCGATCGATTAGGCCCTGGCGAAATCCGTATCATTACAGCTAGACTTTAACATAACTGCCAAAATCATTTACATTAGGCTTTACTACAACTGTTAAACTGGTTGTAAAAATTGTTTTTCCAACTGCTAGTGATAGTTGTAAAAATCTACAGTTGCATTAAAATTTCTGATATAACCACTGATGCAGGTTAGTTTTAAGATCTATTGTACCGGTTTTTCATAGTTGCAAAAGGGTATTTTTGTTGTATTGATTTTGACTTAAATTGCTATATACCCATTGCTAAACACTGCTTCTCAATTTATCAAATTGTAAATTAATGTATTTTACAAATTTACCTAATTCTTTGCTTCTGCAATTATGATTGTCCATCGATTTGATGAGTTTGTGCTAGATAGTCATCTTTCACGTTAAAATGTCTAATATGTTGAATCTTTTAAAAGGAGGAGATGACATTGGAAAAAGTACATATTATGGAGCGGAAAATTGCGTAAAAGGTGAAGCTAGATGCAGGAGAGGGAATTTCTACCTCGATACAAGGTGATTAATGAATTTTAAAGGACAATTGAGAAAGTATTTTAACGAGTCAGAAAAGGTTGTAAACATCATGAAAGATCAATGTAAATCTAATGAATAATGATAATTCTAGCTCAACTTTTGGGATTATCAATCAAATCTAGTGGTTGATATCTCTTTCATATGGATCAGTATTATGATCCAAGGGTTTAAGTATGTTGATGTTAAGTAACTATCATTAAAATCATTATATTTTACATGATTTCTCATAAGTTAAGAGCATATTTTCTTGACAACCAACTACAAACATTATTGACAATGGTTTACAATTATTATATAAAATAATTAAATTACACAGCGAAGAGAAAATATCATAAACACTTTATAGCGGAAATCATAGTGATACAATGTTTTACACTTGACAAATCGCATCGTATATTCTGCAAATTGTAGTTGTAATTAGATATTGAGGAAAACATAACTCTCACGATGTTAATCCAATGTAGCCAAAAATCAATTTATGATGATTGTGAAAGTAGTTGTTAATTTACCTTGTTTCACAACATTTGACTTCAAAACTTTATTTGCAAGGTAATTTTACAATGTTTTCTCGAATAAATATTGTAGATGATTTGCTTTTCTACAATATACTATCAAATTTTTGCATAATTCATTTTTGTAAAATTAATATTTTCTTCTTGTAATATATCATTATACGTTTCAAATTTTCCATTTGACGAGAAATGTTAATCTTTTTTCGCGGCAAAATTCAAACTCTCTATTTCTAATTTCTGTATAATGTTGTTTTTCAAACTTTTTGTTCAGACCAAAAAATTGTATTTATAATCTTATTATTGATAAGGATCATCGACAATGTGAAAGGCAACAAATTTATATTCCATTCATTGCAACAATTGTAGATGCATATACTTCTCTCATTGGCAACATATATACATGTGTGAAATGTAACATCCGAGATTTTTGACCGTTCAAATCGACAATGATCCTCAAACGTCGACTTAAACAAATCAAAAATGCAGATAGTTATTGGGATTAAAATAAGGAAAATAAGAAAGAAGAAAGAAGAAAAACAATCATAGAATCTCACATCGAAAGGACAAAATATAATAAATAAATAATAGTTTATGAAGCTGTTAAAACATATATTTGAATATATTTTACAACAATTATCAGAGTTAACTATAATAAACATACCAATATTTGCAGCGGAATAAATAGTAATAAATATGTCTGTTGAGCTCTATCTTCATCTCCATAATGGCATCTTCAATAACTGAAAAACTAAAGCTGACCCGAGCATAAATGAAAAGACAAAAACACTCAGTTCAGAACTAAAATATTCTTATATTAGTTAAATCAATTTCATGTGATAATATGAGTGTAATAACTTAAAAGATGTTACGGGAGATTCCATCTCTTAAGGATCCGTCAAACTAGACACTACATAATATAATACGCTATTACAATAATGTCTATGGTTAAATATAAATTATTAAAATAGCGTAAGCAGGATTACATTTTTACCCTTATACCATTTATAATACCGTAGTCTATACAGATATCGTAAAGTCCACAGTACGAAGTGGCTATCAGAGGGCACTCCATAGGTACGGTACAAATCAAAGTCGTAGGAGGCTCGATCAGGATAATATTACAAGGAACGCAAGGAATGCCCAGAGTATGAATATATTAGTTGCACGCCTGGACTGGCGGTAACGCATAGCTGCAACTACCACCCACCTTGAACAACACTCCCAAATCACGGATGCGCATCAAATCAAATCAATCAAACTGAGGGACTATAGTAATAAAGGAAGTAGTGTTGACGATGGAGGTAGCTGACCCCACTTGGTCCGGTATAGCCCTGTTTTAGTCATTTTAATTATGACCCGAAGGTCAAGGACATCCATCATCGTTCTCTTTCTTCAAATCCAGTAATCGCCTCCAAATCAACCTACTCCATTCTGGAACTCCACCGCGTACACCATTGTTAAAGTGGTTTTCGGTATTGGTAGAGAGTATGACAATATCCGATCCCGGTCTCTTTAACAACCAAAATTTTACATTTTGCACACTTGTTGGTTCTTTTGCATTTCAAAGATATTCATACTTCATATCAAAATATCAGATTTTCATAAAGATCATTTCAATATTCAAGGGAGAATATTATTCATCATAAAATCTACATTTAAAGCAATTTAAAATCTTAAAACAATTCCGACTTTAAAATAATTTGAATATTAAAATAGTTTAGATATATAATTGAAATAGTTTGAAAATAAATAATTTGTATTTAAAATAGAATTTCAGATCTAGTAAGAAATTAATAAAATAATAAACCCTTCACTATATAATATCTTTTCTCTCCACAAACCTTCATTTCTCTTCTTCCTCAAAAATTTGGCAGTAGCCCCTCTCTCGAAATTTTGCAAATAACTCCCCGAAAACAAAATGATTTATATCTCTCAATCTGTAAGCAATTTTCCCAAACGACTTTTGGGTATTGTAGAACATGATGATCTCTACCTACCACAAAAATTTGGTGAGGAATCGTTGCACGAATTAGGAGAAATCGGCGGTCAAAGGCAGAAATTGGGTTTTGGTTTTGGCTAAATTCTGGTCAAATGAGCAAGGATTTGATAATAGCACCAAATAGAAATGTGTAGAGGAGAGGCAGGCAACAACTTTGCTTCAGATTGTTCAACCTGAAACTGATCGTGGTGGTCGGAAATTCGAGTTCAACGTCGACGTTGGATTTTCGAACGCTGCAAACAAAGATGGCCAAAATCCGGCTGCCACACACGATGGTAGGTGATGGTGACTGAAGGAGATGGGTGCGCGGTGGCGAGACACAGCTATTGATGGAGGTGCGCGACCGTCATTCGTCGTGGTGGCAGAGATTTTCAGGTAGAAGCGGTTTTGGAGGTTTCGTTGATTTCAGGCCAACGGAGGCGAGTTGACCAGCGCTGGCGCGGTGTGGAAGGGCGAAGGTGTGGGCAGCGGTGGTTTGACGTCAGGTGGCCCCACTGTGGTGAACGACAACGAGGAACGGTGGCAGCAATAGTTTGAACGAAGGTGAATATAAATTAGGATTTAATTTATTAATTTATTAATATAATAATGTAATCAATATTCAAACTTTAATAACTTGTCCGTTCGAACCCCAAATTGCATGAAACAGGATCCATTGCGATCGTGGAGTCGAGAGCTTCATAACAAAACTAACCGGGTCTAATTTGGTGCAAGTTGGAATTTGGGGGCAAATACAAACCCGAACGGTACCAAAATCATCAATTAAAGACTGACGAAGTGGAAACCAAAGGTGAGAACTCCTCACTCAAACTGTTTTCATTCAGTTATTAAATCATAGGTTGCAGATGGGCTTAGTAGCTCCTGACACTACTTTTTGTAAAAACCTTGGATGATTTGTGTGATATTACTATGTTGTGGAAAATTTGATTGTATTGTGGTATTATTGGATTGATTGATTGATTGTTGTGTATGGCGCGAGCCAGTATCAGGAGAGGGATAATGTTAGACATTTTTCCATTTCTAATATCGCGCCGTTATAATGCCGAATTTTTCAAGAAAATTTTATATATAAATTATTTATATGAAATGTATATAAAATTTTCATAAAAAGAAATTGAAATAAATATTCATTTACAAGTCATACGGCTTGTTTATGTACACCTATTTAACTGATATTGATTGTGATGATAAATTTTACACATCTCCCAAATGCACAAATAATAATGGGTTTTGTTGTTTGAAAACCCCACACGGGTATTGGAATGAATCCCAATATTTAGTTGTATGTCAATCGATGGGTTGACAGGATGTGATAAGCGTTATTTATTTATTTTAATACTTATACAGTTATAAATTGCACTCTGGATGATGGTTTGATGGTTAATGATTATTTATCATTATTGTTGAATACATGAGACGTATGAAATCCATATAACTGAAATTATATGGTAATTGATTGAGTCGCATTCCGATTCCAAAATAAAGAATATTTTAAAATAAAGAATATTTTAAAATAACGAATATTTTAAAATAATATTCAGTAAAGAATAAAATTATGATTTTGATGTCCGATTTTGGATGAACACAAAAATATTGAAATGTGAAGCCGAGTTATGTAGTTAAAGACCATTTTAACCCGAATGGATTTATCGATCGATTTTATTCATTTTATAATGAATATTGAAAAGAATCATTTCAAAAACCGATATTTTGAAAATATTATCATTTTAATATTATAATGACATAGAATATTCAATTTTGATTTAAAATTGAAAATTAAGTTGGAATCGTTTTAAAACGAGTTTATGAATGATTTATAAAATACGTTTTAAATGGAAATCGACGATATATATATTATATATATAATGGCCAGAATAGAACGCGCCGCAAAACGGTTGTTCGCGAATTTCGACCACTGACTTCAAATTGGCGTAGCGGGAGATCCGACCGTAGGATTCTCCTAAAACCGGAACCATTGAGTTCATATCGAAAAGAGCTTTCCAACGATAATAAGAGATTCTAAATCTAATAGTTAGATTTTAAATTATGTCCAAATCAGTTTTGGAAAAGGTCGCTGTAAATGCAGTTCGATGGCCGTTTATGAAAATTGACTGTAAAGGCCTTAATAAAATTATTAAAAATATGGAAAAATTGTGTAAAATCATAATAAATGATTTGGAAAGATTTAGGATGAAAAATTCCAAGTTTGGAAAGATAAAAATATATTTTTATTGAAATGAACTAGGAAATAACTAGAATAATAATCCAATTATTTTTAGAAATAATAAATTGGATTGAAATTGGTTTTTAAAATAACCAGAACTTTTCCTACGTATGAATTGGTATGGATATGAGTGGAAATAATCTTCGGAATATTTTGTTATAGGATTTCGTAATTATACGGATATTGTTGAGGAATTTGGAAGATACAGACATCATTATTCCCAATACGATATCCATTAGTTTAAGAATTTGATATTGAATATAATTCGATATAATTTCTATTTGGAGCCTTGTATTTGATATCAAATGGGATTTTGGATTTGTCGTGAATGGTGTCTTAAATAACACTGTTCTTAAAACCCTGATGAGAAAATAATGAATCGTTTAAATAAGATCTAGAGAAGTTTACCAATTAATTAATATTTAATTGGAATTGAATTGATATTGGATTTTTGGGTCAATCGTGAATGGTATATTAAATAACACTTGTTCTTTAACCCAATTAACAGCGAAGAGATGATTTGGAATTTATAGATCTTTTTATTAAGATTTAATGGAAATTTTCCAGAGTAAAGTTTTCCAATTTAATAAATTAAATTGGAATTGAGTGGAACTCGATTGGGTAATAATCGAGATGAGCTTCTGTAAAGGAAGACCATTACTATATATGGAATTTAAAAGGCCTTGCCGTTATTCCATGTATATTATTAGTCTGATACGGAAATTTATGTCGATTATATATTGATCTGTTTTCCATGAAGATTCCATAGTTAATGGAAGATGATTTGGGTATTATCGTGAACTGTGTTTTAAATGACATTGGTTCTTTAACCCAGTTAAAGACAAGATTAATTTCTTAAAGTTGAATAATCATAAAGTATTGATTTATGATATTAAAACCAAGTTGGAGTTTTAATGAATCTTTAATTAGATTGGAATGAGAATGGGATAATTAAATTTATCAAATTCATGAAATGATCGTGAATGGAGTACCACCAGTTTTACTCCAGGCGATAGTTATATCTTTAATTAGATTTGAGCGTGAAATGGTAATTAAATTTACCAACAACACCATGGGTGTTAGTTATGGAGTAGTGCCAGTTTTTCTCCATGGGATGAATAGGTTGGGATGGGATAATAAAACAAATGATTACTTCGGTATGACTCGATAATCCCGACTAATTTTATAAACCTTAATTTGGTTTAGAATTTTGGAAAGATAAAATAAAATCTTTTGAAAACGATGTCAAAAGAAAGATTAATGAGAAAATTTAAAAGAATTTATCTTTGATAAAATTAATGGGAACCTTTCCCTAAAGATGTGAATATTTGAATAAAAGAATATTCTTAATTGGAATGAGGCGTATGATGTGTTTCTATAGCACTTCATTATAAAATACGTGAGTTATTCGGAAAGATCGAGTTTAACCCATTTTGAATAACTAATACGGCGACTGAAAGTCGAAGATGAAGACGGTGCTTGAGTACCGGAGATCTTCATATCATTTAGATGATTACTGATGTCTTGATTGGGTTGTACACCCAAGACAAGGTAATAAGTGGTGATCGTCCATACGTACTTGGAGATTGACCGGATATGCGAGGGCCTCTCTCTAGTATTGGACATATGGGATGAGGAATAAGGTGCCTTTGGTTTCGTTCAGACCTAGCACGGACTTGCAAATGGATAGTGTGTCTGACATTGTATTCATTTATAATGTATTCATTGATCTCTGCTAAATATATATCTGTTTGGTGGCGGAGAATTTATTCTCTTGCTTAACACCCTTCTCTGAGATGTATGAGCTTAGAGGTTATATATTGGCGAAAATCCGTGGTACGGTATGGATTGACGGTGTGGCATGATGAGTTGCATGGATCAAGTCTTTTGTTGAAAAGCAAAGTGTTGTAGTAGATGGTCAAAGCATAGCTTTAATTAGCATAGCTTTGTGTAGCATTAATTCGTGAGCCTCACACCCTGGTGTGAACCAAAAACGGGATAGTGACCATAAGGAAATGAACATATGTTAGTTCTAGCTACGGGTAACATCATGGTATGGAGCCCAGACTGTTTACTCATGTGGATGTTGCATATTATTTGATGGATTGACGAGGTACCTAGGAAGCGAGGTAATCCCTTAAATGGCTCTCGATATGGTCGACTGGACTGACCATTTTAGAGGTTCGATAGAACCGGCTAACGTATAGTTTATCGTATAATTAATCATCGACGGATGACCGACCCTGCCACTTCCAAGGGTGGTCCTTAGGTGTGATCCTGAGGCACTTGCTGGTGTGTCTCGAAATCGGTGAGGATTATCCCTTGCCTTAGTTCATAGATGGAAATCCAATTTCCAATACGCGATTTTACGGTTTTAGTTGGAAACCTATATGGCGATGTAATATAATGGTACCTATGACACCAATGATTGATACATTTATATTTGAAGTTGATTTCTTCACTTATAGTAATAATAAAAGATGAAATTTTGAATATTAAGCATATTTGGCTATTATAAGGGAAAACTCTATCCTTGACTGCGTTCATTATGTGATGGGACCTGAGTCTTGTAATAGCTTCAATTTCTATTTAGCATTGCGTTGTTTGTTTTATGCACTGGTATTTATAAGGGATAGACCCGTTCCATGTTATATGGCGTGGTCCCGTGATTTACCTAACTTTAAAATCAAGATAATAAATGTTTTAGTTCTCACACCAGTCCCATGACTGACTCGGGGTTTATTGTATTAACCTAAACTTCGGGTGTCCATATTTTCCACATAGGCATCTAGTAGTTTTGGAAGATATTTCTTTTCCCAGTATCCTGGATTACAGCTGGAGCTATATTTGGAAAGGTTTGTATCCATGTATTTCATTCAGTTGTGTTAGGTTATGTATCTTCCGCTATTTTGTAACTTGTAAATTTCTGATATTTATTTTCCGCTGTATATTATTTATTCATACTCTGATATATTCTTGTACTCCGATGTAAATTGTTGTAATAACAATGGATTGTTCTACTCTTTGTGTTCCGATGAGCCTTGTTCTCAAAGCAATCCGGGTTTTCCCATAAGGGAAAGTTTAGGTCATTTCAGTTTGGTATCAGAGCCTTGGTTTGCAAAGCTCGAGAACAAGACACATTAGAATCAAACGAAAGAATTCATTAGAGATAGGATTAGTAATATCCTATAAGAATGACTCATCAGAGATAGGGCTAGTAATACCCTAGAATGAGTTAGAAGAGTGTTATTTATGAAAACCATTTTAATTTTGAAAATCATTTCTTATTATACGTATTTGAGTATTTTATCTTAAATTGATTTTGGACTATCGGGTATAAGGAGATTTTGAATATACATCTGATCCACGTGTATATGAAGTCTCAAATATACTGGGTAGATATAGAATCACACTCTAGTCGCCCGGGGATGATTCTATTGATGACTGTACAACATCAATAGTTTGTGTTCGAGTTTCGAAAGTAGGATATCTATATATTTCCAATTGACTAGTGTGAGAACCAAAACGTTGACAGGGTTTATTGTCTGTGATTTGGCACCAAAAATATGATTTTTGAGTATATATAGAAGTTATATGTTTGAAAATTAATCAACTAATTGATTGTTGGTTGTGTTATATGATTATTTGTTTGATTAATTAAAATTTTGGGATAATGAAACCAATAAGAGAATGAAAGGTAAGATTTATCTAAATCGAATCAAATATTGAACTGAATTGAAAATTGATTGGAATTGCATATATGTACATGTGTATATAATGAACAGGTCAAAGCATGGAAGCTAAGAAGAGGAATAAAATTGTATGCCCGACAAATAGGTACATATTTACTGTATTTATTATGGTTTGATGATTTTATGAGCTGATTGGCAAGCCGCTTGGCTTTTTATTTTTATTTTTTTAATGATGAGGGCCCTGTGAGGCAAGTTGTGGTTTTACCGATGGGGCTGTACAAAGGATGTCATAGCGATTTTTTTTGAAAATTTAGGGTGTTAGCCAAAAATTCAAAAATTCTTAGAAACTGAAAAGTTGAAGAATGAAAGATGAGTTGGTTAGTTAAACAACTTTCTTCTTCGTTCCTTTTTGAGGACAAAAAGATTTTAAGTGGGGGAGATTGTAACAACCCGGGAATTTTGAACCAATTAATTTTTTTTCATTTTAGCTATTTTAATGGATTTTATGAATTTAAAATGATTTATTTCAAATAATAATGACAAAATTTTTATTTAAAACGAAGTTAGAACATATAAATTTATTTTAATTATAAAACGAGCTTGAAATGGCGCGGTAGTTTGAAAATTCGATTTTAAATTTCAATTGAATGTACATAATTCAAAATAAATCGGATTCAGTAAAACCAGAAACATCTGAATCTGTTTAACAATATCTTTCTAATGAATGTGAAAAATTCAGATTTCATAATATGAATTGAAAGTTATGTCCAGTTTAAAATTCAAAATAGCCGCTATGAAATTTATATATTTTAATAAATATATAGCCCTTAGAAATAACCATTTTGCAAATGACCTCCGTTTTCGACGAAATCGCTTTTGTTGGATCCGGAATGTCAAATTATAGCTAGATGCCAATTTTCGTAATTTTTGGAATTAATATGTGAGCACAGAAAATTTAAACGTGTTTTCAATTTCAATTAAAATTTAATCGACTGGTTAAAAAGGCCATTTTTCAAACGGTCTCCAAATTCGATGAAATCAGTTTTGTTGAAACGGTCTCCATATTTTTCAAACGGTCTCCAAATTTCGTAATTTTTGGAGCTAGTATGTGGCCGTGTGCAATAAATTGTGAATCGATTAGCCATTAAAGCCAGAAACAGAGCTTTCTGAGAAAACAGCCTCGGAATTCGACGAAACCAGTTTTTTGGGACCGTATCGTCAAGACATAACAGCATGTCAATTTTCATCGCCAACGGAGTTCGTGGGTGACCATGGCATCGATAACTGTCGAACAAAGAGAGCGTGAACTAAGAAATTAATAAAATAATAAACCTTTCACTATATAATATCTTTTCTCTCCACAAACCCTCATTTCTCTTCTTCCTCAAAAATTTGGCAGCAGCCCCTCTCTCTTGAAATTTTGCAAATGAGCCCCCAAAAAAATGATTTATATCTATCAATCCGTAAGAAATTATCCAAAACGGCTTTTGTGTATTGTAGATTATGATGATCTCTACCTACCACAAAAATTTGGTGAGCTATCGTTGCACGAATTGGGAGAAATCGGTGGTCAAAGGCAGAAAATGGGTTTCGGTTTTGGCTAAATTCTGGTCAAATGAGCAAGGATTTGATGATGGCATCAAAAATAAATGTGTAGAGGAGAGTTCAGGCAACAACTTTGCTTCAGATTGTTCAACCTGAAACTGATCGTGGTGGCCGGAAATTCGAGTTAAATGTCGACGTTGGATTTTCGAACGCTGCAAACAAAGATAGCCAAAATCCGGCCGTCACATGCGATGGCAGGTGATGGTGACGGAAGGAGATGGGTGCGCGATGGTGAGATGTGGCTATTGGTGGAGATGCACGACCATCGTTCGTCGTGATGGCAGAGATTTTCTCGCAGAAGCGGTTTTGAGGGTTTCGTCGATTTCAGGCCAACAGAGGCGAGTTGACTAGTGCCGCTTCAGGCAGTGGCGCGGTGTGGAAGGGCAAAGGCGTGGGCAGCGGTGGTTCGACGTCAGGTGACCTCACGGTGGTGAACGACGACGAGGAATGGTGGCAGCAACAGTTTGAACGAAGGTGAATATAAATTAGGATTTAATTAATTAATTAATATAATAATGTAATCAATGTTCAAACTTTGATAACTTGTCCGTACGAACTCCAAATCGCATGAAACAGGATCTGTTGCAATTTCAAAATACTGTCTCTATAGCAAAAGCAAGATAAGGAAGGTACACTACTAATGCCCAAGTAGTGACCACCAATGACACAGGGAGAATATATGTAGATATCATACGTAGGAGCCTCCTGCTCGTCTCCAAATCAGCAACTCGTGCATCACCAGCCAACCTGTCTCTAGTCTGCTCGTGTGAGCACCCAGAGTAATAAGAAGAGACATAAAACTCTAGGTCAGATAAAAGTCTGGTATGAGCGATAAGCAGCTAAACAGAACAATAACAGGTATACTAAACCATACCTGAACCTGGACCTGCAACCAAAGAGTTAGCACTACATACTGTACAACACTCTAAGGTGCCAACAACATGTGGTGTAAAGATAACGGGGGTGGGGTGTGTGCATGTCATAGTGATGGCAAACAATTAAGCATAGCAACCATCCTCACATATCTCACTCAGTGCGTAAAGCATATGATATTCACCACTTCGATCACCTCAATACTTTGCTATGATCACCTTGCCCCATGAAGTCATAAATGGCTTCACTGCACTGATACATAGCCACTAATCCTTCGCTATGTCCACTTGCCCCATGGAGTTATTCACCCCATCTGCGCTGTCTCATAGTCTTACCAATCCTTTACTATGTCCACTTTGCCCCATGGAGTTGTTCACCCCATCTGCGCTGGCTTATAGTCTTACTAATCCTTTACTATGTCCACATTGCCCCATGGAGTTGTTCACCCCATATGCATTGGCTCATAGTCTTACTACGATCAATTTGCGCCTCAAGTCATAATGACTCTACTGCACTGATAACGTAGTCCTATCATTCATGGTGAATCGAAGTTATGAACGTCGACAACTCCTTAGCACACGTCCCGCAGCAAAGCCCAATCATGAAGTGAACTCACTGGTTCCCAACTGGATCCTGAACTCTAACTTCCAACTTGGACTACCTTTGCATCTCGGGTTTTTGGTCAATACTGGATCGGTTCGGATTCCTCCTTGCCATCGGTTCGGTTCGGTCATAGATATGCATCTCGGTTCGGTTCGGGTTCCCTTTTGCTCCATCAGTTTGCTTCATCGGTTCGGTTCGGGTCCTCCACTCTCTTAGCTCCTGGCTTGGCCTTCTGGTCCGATCCGATCCCCTTCCTTATTCCCATCCGCTCCGATCCGATCCCCCTTCCTTAGCCCAATCCGATCCCCCTTCCTATTCCCATCTGCTCCGATCCCCCTTCCTTAGCCTGATCCGATCCCAGTTCAACCTTTCTGGCCTTCCTTTTTGCCATACTTTCTCTTGTGCTAAGCTACGGTTTGGTTCGGTGATCCTTTGCCCGGTCCGAGCCCATCCACCCGATCCGATCCGAAAGCCTGCACTGTTTTTCTGCAACTTTTCCAGCGAGCATTTTACGCCATTCGACGACGTTTTCGACCATTCTATCTATTTTAATCAATCACAAAGCATACCACAAAGTCATAGCAACAAGTAGAAGTGACCTCAAATACCAAAACATCAATATGATAGGTTAAAATGGATCAAACATAGCCAAAACCCCATATTTTCCCTTAAGCATGTTTAAGCATAACTAATGATAGGATTAGCAAAACTTAACCAAATTAACCCAAACTCATCTCAGAGGTCTAAAACATTATTTAAGAATTTATAAGTATTTTTCTAGAATTTATTAATGCATAAATTCGCTAATCTTCACTAATTACCCTTAATCAACCATAATTAGAGAGGAACTATGCAAATCACTCACCTTAGCCACAAATAAGACTTAGATCTGAAATAAATCTCTGATTTGGCGCGAATACTTATGCTAAACAGCAGCTCTAATCTTGATTTGGTGAAGTTCTCTCTTGATTTGATGTTGCTAAGCTTAATCCTTGATTAGAGAGTGATTTGGAGGTGATTTAGAGGTTGGAGGCCATTTTTAAGGTTTCTAAGAGGTAAGTGGAGGCTAGAAAACTGAAATGAAATGAAACCCTAACTCATTTCAGCCTCCCCATAACCCTAATCCCGAAATGGGTTATGGGTCCATTCACTAATCACCCTATTTGGCCCGGTTAAGCAGTTTTTCACTTTCCAAACCTTATTTCAGCCATATCTCCCAAACGGTAAGTCCGTTTTTCGCATGTGACCACTCGACGGAAAGGTAAACCATCATCCGAAGCCAATGAAAGTGGTTTCAGGTCAAAACTCCTTTCCAATCAAAAGTTATGGCTGAAACAAGATCAGCTAGGGGCAAAACGGTCATTTAAAAATCAACAAAAATCATGAACATGGGAAATGACTCTAATGGTTATTTCCCAAAGTTACATGGCCATACGACTTCATATGGGAAAGAAATAAATATTCTACGATCCTCCGATGCGTAGAATGCGGGTTGTTACAGTTTAAGGTTCAAACCGAGTTTCCGTTCGACAGAGATGTCGTGATAGGTTCGAAGATCTAGAATTTGCGAGGCTGATGAGAGTATTTGATATCGCCAGTAGGAATTTGGTTTGGGTGAGATATGGTGGCAAAGTGGGTTGGAATGATGGTGTGAGGTGCGGATGTTTGATTTGCGGTGATTGCGGACTGTTCGAATTCCGATTTGGCTTGAATCAGGTATTGGGTTCTTATGCGATTTTGAAGTGATTTGCGAATCGATTGGGGTTCGAATTGTGATGTACGTGAGGGTGATGCCTGGTGTGATTTGAAATAGGGTTCGAATTGGGTGAACTGTGTGATGAATTGGATTTTCTGTTCTTCATGAGGTGTTGCTGTGAAGGTTCGGATGAATTGCAGAGTGGTTGCGGTTTGTTCGGATGCGGTGATGATGCAAGGTTGAAGAGTTTCTGGAAATTTGGGTATGTGATGGAGCACTAGGATGCTAGTGGTGGTTTGATTAGAGAAATCACAAGGCCGAGATGATGCTAGTGGTGGAGTTTTTGGAATTGCAGGCAAGAAGGATAATGTGTGTGTGTGTGTGTATATATATATATATATATATATATATATATGTATGTATATATATATATGATATACATATAAATAAAAATGAAAAAAAATTTATTTGCTTAAGCGTGAAGGCATGTAAGATATGTAACATAAAATTATACATGACAATATCAATTTTTTTTGTTCATAATTCATTTATTTTAACGAATTTATCAAGTGATACATGATAAACTATTAATTTTACTGATTTCTTCGAGTTTTCTCTCTTCTCCTTAATCCTCTCTGAATATTTTATTTTTAAACTAGTCTATCACTTTACACTTACTTACTAATTCTCATACATTATTTTACTTCTTCTGTTATTTTACATTTTGATATAACATTTCAAAATTTACACAATTATTTATTAACAATTAGGTGCTAACATTTTATATTTACGTCCACATATTTAAATTAGTTACAAAATCCAAAATTTAAGTAATTTAAATAAATTTAATTAAGTAATATTTCTTTTAAATACTAAAAAAATGACAAAATTATGTTTTTTGGCTACCCAGAATTCAAATTTTCTATAATCATTTAAGTCTCTTTTAATTTATTTCTAACGTATTATGTTTAGTACCATATTTTACAATTAATTACATAATATTAAAACTATTTAAATAACTTAGCAAACTATTTTTCATTTGATTCGCTTAATAAATCACATCAGGATTAACCATATTCATATCAACAAAAATGAAAAGAAATCAAATATATAAATACATCAATCACATAACATAAATTATAAACATAAACAACTATCACAAGTTCAAAGTTGAACTCATTTACATCAATATATTTACCATATATTGTATTGTAATATTAATATCAAATGTCTACATTCTAAAATTTATTTAGTCATTTACAAAACACTGCACAATATTGCTTAACATTATACATTTAAGTCAATATGTTTAAATTAATTGTATGATTTTGAATTTAACAAATGAATTTAATCAATAAATTAACGTTAAGTGTGATGTTTTAAAATGTGCACCATGTTCATATCAACAAAAATGACAAAATCGGTCTTTCTTTCAGATATAAAGTTAAATAAATTACACAATTTAAATAATATATGTAAAAAAAATAATAAAAAATATAACATATTATATACTTATCTCAATACAAATTAAAGAAAAATTATGCTTTAAATACCTGCATTTTGATATTTCTACAATTATTTTTGAACCTTTTCAATTCTTTCGTGATATTTTATATTTCAATCCATATGTTTAAACTACTCATGAAATAATAATTTATAATTATTTAAATAATCTTAGAGAGTATCAGTCTATTCACTAATAGCCCTAAAACAAATATACGTTAATTTTACTATGTATATTCATATTTAAAAAAATGTAGTTTTCCATGCAACTATAAAGATGTATAAATCAGATAACATGAATTACGTATATCAAAAATAACGACAAAGTTAATTTTTAAATTAGTTTTGATTCATTTATATCAAGAATTTGTCATATATTATATCATAAAAAAATTCAAACATAAATAACTCCACAACAAATCTATATATTTTTTACAAATTTCTTTTCAATTCTTCCTGTTATGTTATATAGCCTTTGCAATTTTACATTTAACTTATTTAAACAAATTTTATTAAATAGTATTTGCTAATTCATCGAATAAATTTCGAACATACATCGGTTTCAACATGTATATTTATATTAACAAAAAAGCTTAAAAAATTTCTCAAATACACACACATACGTATTGTTTTTATAAGCTACGGAACATAAATTATACGCCAACAATAATAATAATTTATGTATTTCACATCAAAATTTATCATATATTACATTAAAAATTTGTTATTTTAACATTAAAATAATTAATACTATATTTAATAATACTATCATGTGCAACGCACGGATTACACACTAGTTAAGAATAGAGAAAGAAAATCCGCTAACTCTTCATCTCATATTGTATTGCAGCAAAACAGAAATAGGCATATAGTTAGGAAAAAGGAAAGAACGTTGTTTTACTTTATAATATGTATTGCTGCCCTATATTACAGTGATGAAAGGATTTACAACAAGCAAGAATAAAGTGACCGTCCACTGTATTTGATGGTCTACCTACGTAACAATGTGGTTGAAAACATATTTTCAACAAAGTTCGAAAAATGAGCTAAATTGAATTGAACTGTTGTTAGGTTATCCAACAGAAAATTATAATCAAACCGACCGTCAAGGAGATTTGCTTACGCTTCCTACTCTTACTCCCCTATTTCTCTCGTCTTCTACCCGTTGTTCTTTCGTGTTCTACAAATATTCTCATTTTAACGAAACCTAAAACCTCGATCCGAAAATCAACGATGGACCTGATGAAATCGCGATTCGAGAGTTGCGATGACTATATTCTTTTATTCGTCAAAATTGGTAATTCCATTCGAATCTCGAACACCCTAATTTTGCTGAATTCAATCAGAAGAATATCAGATTGGTCTCACCCTCCACCTAAATCTCCCGCTAGCATACATCCTCCACCCGCCGCCACCGCCGCCATCCATCATCCGAACTTTCTCGCCTCAGCCTATCCGAAGTTGCTGACATGATATGTAATACACACAACTTGCTTTTTTTTTTTCTCTTTTTTTTCTTCTATCTCTTATCGTAATTGTAAAATAGGGTAGCTCTTTAAATTTTATTATCATTTTCCCCTTTTGATTCATGGTGACAACATCAGAGAGGATATTGGAATGGAAATTGATGTCTTGTGACTGTCTGAGGAAGACACTCCAATTGAATCTTTAAATAATCATAGCTAATTCTTTGATGCCTTGTTCTGAGTTATAAATTCATAGTGCTGAATTGTAAAATAACACTTGATAGTTATTGATACACACAATTTAATTAAATGGTTTCACGAAAATTTATAATCTACAGGTTTCAGTTGTCATCATCATGTATTTATATATGAATTGTATTTTTTAATTGGTTTACCAATAGTTACTGATAAATGATAGAATATCAATCAATTTTTTACCAGTTCGCCAAATTCAGTATACCTGCTATTTGGCTTTTGCAGCCAATTGCAGAGTGGAGACTGAGGCCATTCTATAATTTTGCTTTATCAATTCTTCTTTGCTAAAATATAATGGAAGTAGTGATGTCGCATGGGTGCAGCTGTAAGTGGCTCTAACTATATTACTTTAATGGACGGCTTTGCCAACAGGCGGAACAGACTGAGAAGTGGAGGTTCACCACTGTTGGTTTGACATGGAAGCGGAGGTTTTTTACCGTACTTTTTCTACATTAATAGTTGATTAACGGAAAAAAAATGCCTTTTTTTTCAATTAAAAAACTTGTTTGAAAGTGTACAAATACATTGGTACCCTTAAAGAATGTAGATGAAAATGTATGTTGTGTGATAATCATAAAGAATGCAGAGTCATGCTTCAGAATGGTACCAAGAGTAGTGGTCTTAAAAATGAATGTATAAAAGATAAGTATATGCATACACCCACTTAATTTTTATTTGCAAGATAGTCATGCATTTGAATACCTGCAGTTCTTGAATTCCTAATTTTATATGGCTTGATAATACATTTGTAATTAACAGTAGCACATTGGGTTAGCACAGATTCCCCTTGAGTATGTGCGTATTTACAGTATTAGCTGCGTTTTAGCTTGAAAAACAAATAGAATTTTATTTATAACTTACTGCATTCAATTTGGATTGATATGGTATTTAATCAAAATTTTCAATTGCATGCATTAACTGGAAGCTCGATAGAGCTAGAAGCAAAATATTTATTGTCTGAAACTATGGAGCCTATTTTATTGCAAAATTAGCTGTGTTTTATGATTATGCCATAAGCTGCTGTGATGCTGATGGCTCTAATGTATCTTGAAGTGATGCTGATGGCTCTAATGTATCGTGAAGTTGTAGAAAATGCCGTGGTGCATGTCAGTTTTGGTTCACCTTCAATTTGAATATTTACTTCAAATTTTGTTCTTATGCAACACTTGTATGACCATGCTTTGTAGGGCAGTTAATTGTTTGAACTCTTTATAGATGCACATGTAGTTCCGGATCAGGCCATGGAATCTCTTTGAGGATTGATGTGTACAGCTTACATTATAATAAGTAATTAGTCTACAGTTTATAGCTTGCCAAGTATAGTAGTGACTAGTACTATGTCTTAGTGTACAGTTTTGTACATTCTAGTTTGAGTCTATATCTCATACCAACATTTTGAGTTATGTATATTCATGCTTTAAATTTATGTACTGTTATTACTTATGATAAGTATTAGTTTACAGTATTAATTTACACTTTTGCAATTACTTTTATTTTTCTAAAAAAGAATCAGTTAAGAAAAAAATTAACAATTTTTTTTCTTTATTATAATAGAATTTTACGGTTGGTTTTCGCCACCGTTGTACGATAATACTAGTAATTTTCAAATCAACCGTAGGGAGAGTCAAAATCAAACTCTGTGAAGCCGATTTTAATCGGCACAAAAATCTCACATTTTCACGCGTCTCGCTGCTTTGTCTCTCTCCCAAATCATTCTCAAAATTTTCAAATTCGAAATTCCAGTTCTTTCCTGACTCGATCCGAAATTTTTGGATATGACCTTCTGAATTCAAATCACTCACTACTTCTACAAATTTTTCTTCGCAACCGCGTATTGTCGGATCTACAAATTTCTCATTTCATTTTGTGTCATGGAATGGTATCGGTGCTGGTATGACTGAGAATATAACTAACAAATTAGTGCGTGAATAAAGTTGAAAAAAATATTTAATTTGAATCTAGTTATGAGTATCAACCTTACAAGTATGCATCAGTTATGAGTGCATATTACTTTATGCTTAAATTTTGACGAATTGGTCTTATGATGTATACTAAAGTGATTTTGTTACTATTGTGCAGGCTGTTAGTGACTTTCTATTCTATGATTCAAATCTAGCAGCTGTATCGCTGAGATAGAGACATTAGATGCGGCATCCTATTATTAATGTCACTAAAATTGTTTATTTTCCTAAAATTAGTTTCGAAGTTATTTATTAAAAGAGGCAAATTTCTATATTTCAATCAATTGTATTGCCCACCGAAATATTTTTGGAAGCTAAAACTTATTTCTACTGTTTCAGATTCAAACTATCCAAGCAAATTAAAAACTTGAAAGATTTGTAGTGTATATTACTATTTCAATCTATTTACAATTTCAGTAAAAGTAAATTGGTTGTTTAAATTTTATTTTGGACCATGTGTACTACAATAATATTTCTCATGTATGACTCCTCCGTGATGCATCGGCTATGCTTTCATCTTTCAATAATCAATTTTAATTCTTTCTTTCTTTCACCATCCAATCAGTTACATTCTATTTTTGTATGTTTGAGTATTGGCATGTAACCTTGGTTAGGAGGCTGGCATTATAAAACTATTTGCTCTTAAAGAGTTTGGTTGATTTACTTGATTGCTTCTAAAGTTTTCAAATACTTTAGAGAGAGTTATGTAATGGTTTTTATACATTATACATGCTCACTTATTATTTAGTTAACTGTATTGCAATTTTACCTTAGTTGTTTATAGCAATAACATATAATGATTCAGGATGCTGGCAACTCATATTACTGTGTGACACATCATGCCAATACCATTGGCCTTTACCTTTCTGTACATTTTACACATCAAAATTTATGACTTTCTAACTATTTCTTCAAATATAAATTAAAATTTCCATGTAAATGTGTAGAAGCTAGAGCGTGGAAACTTTGCAGTACCCAGGGTGAAATGAAATGTAATCCAAGGACTTCAATTCAAAAAGTGTTGGATTTAGATTTGTACTGTATAAATAATGAATTTTTAACTTGTATAATATGTTAAATTGTTCATATTTTTGTAAACAAATCATTGAGGGAGGTTTTTTTTTCAAATTGGTAATGATATTCATTTATAAAACAAAACGTTATATTATGTTATGTTCGATGTTATAGGCTACAAGTAGAGCTGTAAAGGGATGTGGATAGTGTTGTGCTCGCATCCATATCAAAAAAAGAAACTTCAAAAGCAATATTTGTATCTGTGGATATTCCGTATCCACTCTAGCGCATACAGATATTCTAAAAGTATCTAAAAATATCCGCATACGTCAAGTTAAATACGATTTTCTATACCCATGGATGAAATAATCAACGATTTCATGGTTAGTTAAATTGATTTATAATTGTTTATAAAGTCTAAGAATTAAGTGTAAACTAAAAATAAAACTGGATATTTGATTCCATAGCTGTGTGATATTTTTGGATATAGATAGTGTAATATCTGTATTCGTATCTGGAAACATCTTCAGATGTTGGATATCTGTATTCGCTTTTTGAATAATGGATATTTTCCATTTTTGAATATGGAAATGACGAATTTTGGCTTTTTCGGTATTCGTTGACGGCCCTAGCAACGAGTTAATTGGTCATATGTTTTCATATTTTTACCAAATTAGCAAACTGTAAGAAATATTACTTCATGTAAGATACAATGCAATTTATAAAAATATTACCAAATAGGAATAAACATAGAGAAGCACCTTTTATTTATTACAGCTAATCTTGCATTTTTTTTATTTCAATTAAATATTTGATATATTTTGAATTTATATTTGTTTCGTTTCTCCTTTTGTTTCTTCAACCCATTAATAGTTTAAAGATGCAAAATAACTAAACATCAATAGTATATTGATCGTACTTAATATATAATAAAATGTATGCATGTGCTATTGAATGATTCAAATCAATATATTGCTAGCATATTCTAAATTTTAAGTTGGTTTACATGTACAATTCAATGTAATTGGATTTATACTTTTTTAATTATTTTCCTTTTCTCTTAAACTACGCTATCATTTTTTTGTTTTGACTTAAAATAAATTTTAATAGATAATTTTCTATTTTATCAAACCGACCGTTAGGAAGGTTTGTTTACTGTCACTTGATCAAAATAAACTTTTGTGAAGCCAAAAAAACATGGAACATGTCTGCAACATGTCTCCTTAAATCTCTTCAGTTCCATTTACTCCATTTTTACTGGTCTAGTTTCCTTAATTCTCTCCATTTTTATCTCCTTAGATCTCTCTAATTTCAAATATTCACTATCATATTATTTTTTGATTTTCAACTAAGATTAATAAAAAAAATAGTTTATGTCTAAACTATGTTATTTAACTGTAACGACCCGCATTCTACGCATCATAGGATCGTAGAATATTTATTTCTGTCACGCACGAAGTCGTATAGTCATGTAACTTTGGGAGACGACTATTGGGGTCATTTCCCATGTTCATGATTTTTCCCGATTTTTAAATGACCATTTTACCCCTAGTTGGCACTGTTTTGGCCATAACTTTTGACTGAAAAGGAATTTTCACCTGAAACCACTTCTATTAGCTCCGGATGATGGTTTCTCTTTCCGTAGAGTGGTCACATTAGTCAAACGGACTCACCGTTTGGGAGATATGGCTGAAACAAGTTTCAGATGGTGAAAAACAGCTTAATTGGGCTTAACCGGGTGATTAGCAGCTAGGCCCAGAGGGGAATTTCGGGTTTAGAGGTATATGAGGACTGATTAGGGTTAGGTTATCACTTTCATTTCAGTTTTGAGCCGCCACAAACCTCCTTGAGACCTTAGTAATGGCTTCCATCCTCTAAAACCACTCCAAAACACATTTTTAGTGAAGATTAAGCCTAAACTACATCAAAGCAAGGCCAAATAGCAACAAAGCAAGGTTGGAGCTGCTGCTATACATAGGAATTCGACCCCAAACAGAGAGTATTTCAGATTTGGTGTTTCATTTGTGGCCAAGGTGAGTGATTTGCATAGTTTTTGCACTAATTATGGTGATTAAGGGTAATTAGTGAAGATTAGCGAATTTATACGTAAATAAATTCTGGAAAAATTCTTAAAATTCTAAAATAATGTTTTAAGGCTCTGTTAGAAATTTGGGTTAATTTCGATGTGTTTTGCTAATTGTATGCTTAAACATGATTAAGAGTGATTAAGGGAAAATGAGGGGTTCTAGCTATGTTTGATCCATTTTGACATATAAATTCATTGTTTTGGTGTTTGAGGTTAGTTTGCTATGTTGTTGTGACTATTTGACATGAATTGTGATTGATTAGAATAGTTAGATTTGTCAAAAACGTCGTCGAACGGCGTAAACAAGTTGCTGGAAAAGTTGCAGAAAGTTGTGCAGGGCTTCGGATCGGATCGGACGGGGGCTCGGATCGGATATGTGAACTGGGCAAGAAACCCGACCCGAACCGGAGTTTGGCACATAGGAGGCTTGGCGAGAAGGAAGGCCGTTTACTTGGAGTTGGAGTGGACAAGGGGATCGGATCGGAAGAATAATTGGAGGCCAGATCGGATCGACTTGGAGATGCAGGGCTCGGATCGGAAGTAAACATTCGGGAGAACTAGCAAGAGGGAAGGCCACGCGAATCAGATGGCAAGGAGGGATCGGATCGGAATACGTGAAGAAATAAGGGAGCGGATCGGAGCGCTGGAAGGAAGGACACCCGACCCGACCCGGAGGAGGACACCGACCCGACCTGAAGTGGAATACCCGACCCGAACCGAATGGAAAGATGACAAGGAAGGAGGATCGAACCGAACCGACGAGGGTAATGACCACCGAACCGAACCGTATTCTAGGGCTGCTACTGCACGACAACTCTTCTGAAGACCCACTCCAATTCGATCAAAACCCGAGATGCAAAGGAAGTCCAAATGATGAGCTTTGACTCAGGATCCAGCTGGGGACCAATGAGTGGGCTTCATGATTGGGCTTTGCTGCGGGACGCGTGCCAAGGGGTTATCGACGTCTATAGCTTTGGACCTCTATGGTAGGTGGTACGAAGGCGGATTCAGGGCCATTATGGAATCGGTAGAACCAAGGGCTACGATCAATGAAATGAGTCATTGAAATGTTTGGTCATGATTCCATATGTTTAGCTTGGTCATAGCAGGGTTTCTACAAGTCGGGATTCGTCGTTACCTCAATTTGTCTAGTGTTCCAAGGTGGTAGATGTCGTATGCTTTACGCACTGAGTGAGAGATGTGAGGATGGTTGCTATGGTTGATTTGTTTGCTATCATTATGACATGCACACCCCACCCCCGTATCCTTACACCCTTTATTATGGCACCTAGAGTATTGTACGGTATGTGGTACTAACTCTTTGGTTGCAGGTCCAGGTTCAGGTATGGTTTAGTATACCTGTTATCATTCTGTTTAGATGCTTATCGCTCATACCAGGCTTTATGTCTGACCCAGAGTTTTATGTCTCCTCTTATTACTCTAGGTGCTCACACGAGCAGACTAGAGACAGGTTAGCTGGTGATGCACGGGTAGATGATCCGGAGACGAGCAGGAGGCTTCCACGTAATATATATAGTATTCTCCCTGTGTTGTTGAAGATCACTGCTTGGGCATTGGTGGTGCATCTTCTGCTTTGGTTTTCTTTTGTTAGAGACAGTAAATTTGGAAAGTTGTAATAAGCTGTATTTGGATTTCCGCTGCTCTGATGTTGACATTGATTATTAGTTATCAGCTTATGCACTGTCTCGCCTGTTTTATGTCAAGTATGTTATTATTATATTTTATTCCATGCGCTGTGAGACATTCTACAGGTTCCTTGATTAGTTCATTTCCTTTCCTTTCCTTTCTTTGGCGACCGTTCCGTGCTAGTCGGGACATGTGTACAGCGCACTTCCGAAGGAAATGTAGGCTGGTGCGGAGCGGGCCGTCACACTTGGTATCAGAGCTCTAGGTTGCGTAGTTAACCTAGGGAAGTTATCAGGGAGAGATAATATACGTATACGAGAGAGCGTATTTGTGGTTATTTTGGTTTTCAAAAGCTATATATATACTATTAGTAGTATAAGAATGAAGTCGTACTGCACTAGCACCACTATGGAGTCGTTAATCGTTTCCTTTTTCAGATTGACGATGAGCCGATATACTAGAGGTGCTGGTAGGGGAGCCAATAATGGGAATGCTGCTGACATGAGGACGATGTTTACTGACCTCATGAGAGAGATGCTTAGAGATGTACAGAGGGCAGCTCCCAATGGTGGAAATGGTGGTGGTCCAATAGTGCAGGCGCCAAGAGTCGACTTCGCCAAGTTGAATAAGGATTATACTAGCCTTGGTGGAAAGCCGTTCCACGGAACGGAGTCGGCCACGGATGTTCAAGATTGGTTGGATAGTTGCGAACGTATCTTCGAGGATTTGGGTATCGAGGATGCGATGAAGAGAAAGCTAGCGTCCCGTCAGCTGCAAGGGCGGGCAATGAATTGGTGGAATGCTATAAAGGCAGCCACTCCCGAAGATCAGATTACTTGGGAGCAGTTTAAAGCTCGCTTCAGTGAGAAGTTCATTCCAGCTGCTCAGAAGTCAATGCTGTTTAAGAAATTCTTGGAGCTCAAGCAGAATGGCAGAGCTGTCTCGGAATATATTGCTGAATTTGACACTTTGTCAAAATATGGGTTATCTCTTATTGATACTGCCGAGAAAAAGAATGAGAAATTCATAACTGGTTTGGATCAGTACTTGGGGGAAAAACTTATTAACCACATCGATGAGACGTTTGAATCGATTGTGGGGAAAGCATTAAGATCAGAAAGTCTCTACCCTAAGTCGAAGACTGAGGTTGCATCTGCAGAAGAGCCAAAACCACAAGCAAGTGGTGGAGGCAAGGGTGGTTCCCAGAATAAGAGAAAGCAGAACCAAGCTAAGGATGGCCAGAAGAAAAAGAATAAGCAAGATGTTGAGTGCTTCAGCTGTGGTAAGAAGGGCCATTATGCTAGTAATTGTCGGGCCAAGCCAGCGGATAGGAAGTGCTTCAACTGTGGCCAAATGGGACATCACAAGGACAACTGTCCACAGCCCCCTAATGAAAAGCAAATGGTGAAAGCCTACGCTCTTAATGCTATTCCTTCTTCGTCGAATGCCCCAACAGCGGCGGAGAAGGGAAAGAATGTCGTCATTCAAGGTATGCTTTCTGTTTACGATGTTCCTGTTAGAGTTTTGTTTGATACCGGAGCTTCCAGTTCTTTCATATCTAGTGACCTGGTAGATAGGGTGGGATTGGAGCCCGAGATTGTCGATAGACCTTTAGTAGTGACGAACCCGATTGGTGGTTCGACTAGCCTTAGCATGATTTGTCGTAATGTGGTCTTATCGAGTCATGGATGCATGTTTGTTTGTGATTGCTTTGTTTTAGGCTTTACTGGGTTTGACATTATTTTGGGAGTAGATTGGCTCCAAAGATACGGGGTGGTGGTAGACTGTGAAGGCTTTTTGGTGACAGCTAGAGCGGATAATGGGCGGAGGATAGTGTTTGGTGGTCTACCCAGTGAGGGGGTATTGGCTAGTTTTCTAAACTCCCTCGTTATTCCGCATAGTGAGTTGTCAGGTTTGCCCGTGGTTGGCCAGTATCCGGATGTTTTCGAAGAAGTGACCGGACTTCCACCACACCGAGAGATTGAGTTCCGTATTGATTTGGTAAAAGATGCCAGACCTATAGTGATGCCACTTCGTCGTATGGCACCAAGAGAGCAGCGAGAGCTCGAGGTGCAAGTCAGCGATCTTTTGAAGAAGGGATTTATCAGAAGGAGTGTTTCTGAATGGGGAGCACCAGTTGTGTTTGCTACCAAGGCGGATGGTTCCCTTCGTTTGTGCGTAGACTACCGCGAGTTGAATAAAGTGACGAGGAAGAACAAGTATCCTCTACCGCGGATAGATGATTTGTTCGATCAGTTGAGTGGCGCGAGAGTATTTTCTCAGTTGGATCTCGCGATAGGTTTTCATCAGCTTAGAGTGGAAGCTGAGAGTATAGCTAAAACGGCATTTCGGACGCCGTCTGGGTTTTATGAGTGCTTGGTCATGCCATTCGGGCTGACCAATGCCCCAGCATATTTTGTGGATCTTATGAATAGGGTATTCAGAGATCAGTTGAATAAGTTTGTCCTTGTGTTCGTTGATGATATTTTGGTCTACTCAAGGACAGAGGAAGAACATAAGGGACATTTAAGAATAGTGATGGAGGTGTTGAGAAAACACCAATTGAAAGCAAAGTTTTCTAAGTGTCACTTCTGGAAGAGGGAAGTGAGGTTCTTGGGCCATGTTGTATCAGAGAATGGTATTGCCGTGGACCCGGCAAAGGTGGCTACGGTACAGGATTGGCCTACGCCCAAGAATGCAACAAATGTAAGAAGTTTCTTGGGGTTAGCGGGATATTATCGTAAGTTTATCCAAGGTTTCTCCAAGATAGCAGCACCATTGACCCAGTTGACCAAGAAGAATCAAACTTTTGTCTGGGATGAAAGGTGCGAGAATGCATTCAAAAGTCTAAAGGACAAGTTGACAAGCGCACCAGTGTTAGTCATTCCTAAGGGGGATGAAGAGATGACGGTATACACGGATGCCTGTGGTACCGGACTGGGTGCTGTATTGATGCAAGGCGGTAGGGTTGTAGCTTACGCAAGTCGGCAATTGAAACCGCACGAGAGAAGATACCCTACCCATGATTTAGAATTGGCAGCAATCGTGTTCGCGTTAAAGATGTGGAGACACTATCTCTTGGGAGAAAGATTTGAGCTGTTTACAGATCATAAGTCGTTAAAGTATATCTTCTCTCAGAAAGATCTGAATCTCCGTCAGCAGAGATGGTTAGAGTTCTTAGCTTCCTATGATTTTGACATCGCATACACACCAGGAAAGGGCAATGCGGTGGCTGATGCATTGAGTAGAAGACATGCCAGCTTAGGGGCTATGTTCCTTGAATGGAAGCAACTGGAGTTTATCGCGGGGTTTGATTTCAGACCAAAGTGCGAATTGAATCCAGAAATGTTAGCAAGTTTGACGATCAGACCCACTTTGATTGAGCGGATCGGCTCTAGTCAGAGGGACGATCCTAATGTATTGGAAATCATCTCCAAATTAGAGATGGATATCGATGAGGAGATGAACAAGTATGGGCTTGATCGAGATGGATGGCTTAGAAAGAATGGAAAGCTTGTAGTACCCAATGTCAATGGATTGAGAGATGAAGTGCTTAAAGAATGTCATCACTCAAAGTTGACTATACATCCCGGTGGTAATAAAATGTATAGAGACATGAAACAGACTTACTACTGGGAAGGAATGAAAAGAGACGTTGGGAAGTTTATATCCAAACGCATGAATTGCCAGCTAGTTAAAGCCGAGCAAAAGAAGCCTAGTGGTTTGTTACAGCCATTAGAAATTCCCGAATGGAAATGGGAGCAAGTCTCGATGGATTTCATCGATGGTTTACCAAGGACTAGATTGGGACATGATAGCATTTGGGTGATTGTGGACCGATTGACCAAAAGTGCAAGATTTATACCAGTCAGATCGACCAGAACGGCAGCTAAGTTAGCAGAATTGTATATGAAGTGGGTAGTGAGATTCCATGGAGTACCTAAAAGCATTGTGAGTGACCGAGACCCGTTGTTCACTAGTGGGTTTTGGAAGAGCTTACAAGAGGCTCTAGGGTCAGAGTTACATCTCAGTACCGCATATCATCCTCAGACCGACGGTCAGACGGAGAGGGTGAACCGTATTTTGGAAGATCTCTTGAGAGCATGTATATTGGATTTTGATGGATCATGGAATGACCATTTGCATCTAGTAGAGTTTGCATATAATAATAGCTACCAATCCAGTATCGGTATGGCTCCATTTGAAGCTTTGTATGGAAGACCGTGCAACTCACCATCATGTTGGATAGAGACTGGCGAGAAGTTTATGCTTGGACCAGATGTGGTGAGGGAAACTTCAGATAAAATCAAGACCATTCAACAACGAATGAAGGCTGCCCAAGATAGGCAGAAGAGTTATGCTGATAAGAGGAGAAGAGACTTAAAATTCTCCGTTGGCGACTTGGTGTTTGTCAAGATTTCTCCGTTGAAGAGCGTAATACGATTTGGCAGGAGAGGTAAGTTGGCACCAAGATTTGTTGGCCCATTCCATGTTCTTGAGCTAGTCGGGAATTTGGCATATAGAATTGACTTACCGGAGAAGATGTCGGGAGTTCACAACGTATTTCATGTTTCCCAACTAAGGAAGTTCGTTCACGACTCAGATATGACTATTTCACCTGATCAGTTAGAGGACTTCGAAGTAGAACCCGAGGCGGTTGGGAACCGCAAGCCAGCCCGTATTGTCGAGCACGACATGAAGCAACTTCGAAGGAAGGCGGTGAAGCTAGTCAAGGTACAGTGGAGCAAGGACGAGAGTGATTGTACTTGGGAGACAGAGGAGGACATTAGGAAGACACACCCAGAACTCTTTGCCTGGTAAGATTTTGACTTCGATTTAGTTTTCCGCATGCTAGGATAGGCTTGTTTGCTTGTTTTGCATGTTTGATTGTTGTACGTGGTTGTTAGGCATGCGGGATCCTTTGTATGTTTTGGGTTAAGGAATTTCGGGGACGAAATTTCTTAAGGGGGGAGAGTGTAACGACCCGCATTCTACGCATCATAGGATCGTAGAATATTTATTTATATCACATACGAAGTCGTATGGTCATGTAACTTTGGGAGACGACTATTGGGGTTATTTCCCATGTTCATGATTTTTCCCGATTTTTAAATGACCATTTTACCCCTAGTTGGCACTGTTTTGGCCATAACTTTTGACTGGAAAGGAATTTTGACTTGAAACCATTTCCATTAGCTCCGGATGATGGTTTCTCTTTCAGTAGAGTGGTCACACTAGTCAAACGGACTCACCGTTTGGGAGATATGGCTGAAACAAGTTTCAGATGGTGAAAAACAGCTTAATTGGGCTTAACCGGGTGATTAGCAGCTAGGCCCAGAGGGGAATTTCGGGTTTAGAGGTATAGGAGGACTGATTAGGGTTAGGTTATCACTTTCATTTCAGTTTTGAGCCGCCACAAACCTCCTTGAGACCTTAGTAATGGCTTCCATCCTCTAAAACCACTCCAAAACACATTTTTATTGAAGATTAAGCCTAAACTACATCAAAGCAAGGCCAAATAGCAACAAAGCAAGGTTGGAGCTGCTGCTATACATAGGAATTCGACCCCAAACAGAGAGTATTTCAGATTTGGTGTTTCATTTGTGGCCAAGGTGAGTGATTTGCATAGTTTTTGCACTAATTACGGTGATTAAGGGTAATTAGTGAAGATTAGCGAATTTATACGTAAATAAATTCTGGAAAAATTCTTAAAATTCTAAAATAATGTTTTAAGGCTCTGTTAGAAATTTGGGTTAATTTCGATGTGTTTTTCTAATTGTATGCTTAAACATGATTAAGAGTGATTAAGGGAAAATGAGGGGTTCTAGCTATGTTTGATCCATTTTGACATATAAATTCATTGTTTTGGTGTTTGAGGTTAGTTTGCTATGTTGTTGTGACTATTTGACATGAATTGTGATTGATTAGAATAGTTAGATTTGTCAAAAACGTCGTCGAACGGCGTAAACAAGTTGCTGGAAAAGTTGCAGAAAGTTGTGCAGGGCTTCGGATCGGATCGGACGGGGGCTCGGATCGGATATGTGAACTGGGCAAGAAACCCGACCCGAACCGGAGTTTGGCACATAGGAGGCTTGGCGAGAAGGAAGGCCGTTTACTTGGAGTTGGAGTGGACAAGGGGATCGGATCGGAAGAATAATTGGAGGCCAGATCGGATCGACTTGGAGATGCAGGGCTCGGATCGGAAGTAAACATTCGGGAGAACTAGCAAGAGGGAAGGCCACGCGAATCAGATGGCAAGGAGGGATCGGATCGGAATACGTGAAGAAATAAGGGAGCGGATCGGAGCGCTGGAAGGAAGGACACCCGACCCGACCCGGAGGAGGACACCGACCCGGAGGAGGACACCGACCCGACCTGAAGTGGAATACCCGACCCGAACCGAATGGAAAGATGACAAGGAAGGAGGACCGAACCGAACCGACGAGGGTAATGACCACCGAACCGAACCATATTCTAGGGCTGCTACTGCACGACAACTCTTCTGAAGACCCACTCCAATTCGATCAAAACCCGAGATGCAAAGGAAGTCCAAATGAGGAGCTTTGACTCAGGATCCAGCTGGGGACCAATGAGTGGGCTTCATGATTGGGCTTTGCTGCGGGACGCGTGCCAAGGGGTTATCGACGTCTATAGCTTTGGACCACTATGGTAGGTGGTACGAAGGCGGATTCAGGGCCATTATGGCATCGGTAGAACCAAGGGCTACGATCAATGAAATGGGTCATTGAAATGTTTGGTCATGACTCCATATGTTTAGCTTGGTCATAGCAGGGTTTCTACAAGTCGGGATTCGTCATTACCTCAATTTGTCTAGTGTTCCAAGGTGGTAGATGTCGTATGCTTTACGCACTGAGTGAGAGATGTGAGGATGGTTGCTATGGTTGATTTGTTTGCTATCATTATGACATGCACACCCCACCCCCGTATCCTTACACCCTTTATTATGGCACCTAGAGTATTGTACGGTATGTGGTACTAACTCTTTGGTTGCAGGTCCAGGTTCAGGTATGGTTTAGTATACCTGTTATCATTCTGTTTAGATGCTTATCGCTCATACCAGGCTTTATGTCTGACCCAGAGTTTTATGTCTCCTCTTATTACTCTGGGTGCTCACACGAGCATACTAGAGACAGGTTAGCTGGTGATGCACGGGTAGATGATCCGGAGACGAGCAGGAGGCTTCCACGTAATATATATAGTATTCTCCCTGTGTTGTTGAAGATCACTGCTTGGGCATTGGTGGTGCATCTTCTACTTTGGTTTTCTTTTGTTAGAGACAGTAAATTTGGAAAGTTGTAATAAGCTGTATTTGGATTTCCGCTGCTCTGATGTTGACATTGATTATTAGTTATCAGCTTATGCACTGTCTCGCCTGTTTTATGTCAAGTATGTTATTATTATATTTTATTCCATGCACTGTGAGACATTCTACAGGTTCCTTGATTAGTTCATTTCCTTTCCTTTCCTTTCTTTGGCGACCGTTCCGTGCTAGTCGGGACATGTGTACAGCGCACTTCCGAAGGAAATGTAGGCTGGTGCGGAGCGGGCCGTCACATTAACGGTCGGTTTCCCACCGTCGTGCGGTTATACTAGTACACTACTGAAGATATTACAGGGAAAACCTCAACTTTCGCCAAAGATATAAAGGATATAAATAAATAATATACTTAATGTTACGAAATAAAAGAAGAACACAAGAAAAAGAGAGAGCAGACATTTTTATTCATTCAGATGTATTTACAACATACATGAGCTCTCTATTTATAGACTTCAGATGTCTCAGCAATTACAATAATGTCCCTTGCATTAAGCGTATTCACCCTTAAAATAACATATATTACAATACTCCCCCTTGAATATGCGTATGCAAAGATGATAAGATTGATTGCCTCATTAAAAACCTTTTTATGAAAAACCCTGTGGGAAAAATCATAAACAAGGAAAAGAGTACAATTTTCATCTCTAGGTAACATATTGACAATGTTCCAATGAGGGTTGATACTTCTGGATCAAAATAATGCCTCGTTAAAAACTTTACTAACAAAAACCCAGTGGGAAAAATATTAGTGAAGGAAAAGAGTACACTATAGCATTATATATGCTCCCCCTGATTCGTAACGCATTATTCAAATAGTTTGGTGATGCAAATGACGCATACCAATTTTATAAACCATCTTCTGAAATGTTGACTTTGGAAGTGCTTTGGTGAATAAATCTGCTGGATTTTCTTGAGACTGGATTTGCTTCACTTCTATCTTATTGTCTTTTTGAAGTTCATGTGTGAAGAAGAATTTGGGAGAAATGTGCTTTGTCCTATCGCCCTTGATATATCCTGCTTGAATCTGAGCTACGCATGCGGCATTGTCTTCATAAATGATGGTTGATCTCTCTGTAGTTGAGGGAAGTTGACATGTGTTTCGAATATGTTCGATTAATGATCTCAACCAAATACATTCTCGACTTGCTTCATGTAGTGCTAGTATTTCAGAATGATTGGATGATGTTGCTACCAATGTTTGCTTTGTAGATCGCCATGAAATAGCTGCATTGCTGTTAGTAAACACATATCCAGTTTGTGACCTTGCTTTATGTGGATCAGAAAGGTAACCTGCATCAGCATAACCAACTAGAATCGGATTATTGCCTGTGTTAGAATAAAATAAGCCCAAATCTGTGGTTCCTCGCAGATATCTCATGATATGTTTTATGCCATTCCAGTGTCTTTTAGTTGGTGCAGAACTATATCTTGCTAGAAGATTGACTGAAAATGCAATATCTGGTCTCGTGCATTGGGCTAAATATAACAATGCACCAATTGCACTGAGATATGGTACTTCCGGACCAAGTACATTTTCATCATCTTCTTTTGGTCGGTAAGGGTCCTTTTTAATATCTAGTGATCTGACAACCATAGGTGTACTAAGTGGATATGCTTTATCCATTTGAAAACGCTTCAGGATTTTCTCAATGTAATTTGATTGATGGATTAATATGCCATTTTTACTGTGCTCAATATGTAGACCAAGACAGTATTTGGTTTTGCCAAGATCTTTCATTTCAAATTCCTGTTTTAGGTAATCTATTGTTTCATTGATCTCTTCTGGAGTTCCAATCAAATTTATATCATCAACATATACCGCTAAGATAGCAAATCCCTTTACCGATTTCTTTATAAAGACACATGGACAAATGAGGTTGTTTTTGTATCCAGCTTTTACTAAATATTCACTAAGACGATTGTACCACATTCTTCCAGATTGTTTCAAACCGTACAGTGATCGTCTCAATTTTAGTGAATACATTGACTTTGATTTTGCTTCAGGCAATTTATATCCGTCTGGGATTTTCATGTAAATATCGGTATCTAATTCACCGTATAGATAAGCTGTCACAACATCAGTCAATCTTATGTCAAGCTTCTCAGAAACTACAAGGCTTATTAAATATCGAAATGTTATGATATCCATAACAGGAGAGTATGTTTCTTTGAAGTCAAAACCTGGTCTCTGCAGGAAACCTTGTGCAACAAGCCTTGCTTTGTATCTCACAACTTCATTTTTATCATTTCGTTTTCTAACGAATACCCATTTGTAACCGACTGGTTTAACACCTTCTGGTGTTTTCTCTATTGGTCCAAATACACCATGTTTTTGAAGTGAATCTAACTCAACCTGAATAGCATCTTTCCACTTCGGCCAATCTTGTCTTTTTCGACATTCATTTATGCTAGTTGGTTCATTATCATTATTCTCATTATAGTCATGACTTTCAGTTATTTCAGTAGCTACTGCGAATGAGAATACATCATCAATTGTTATTTTACTTCGATCCCACATTTCTCCATAATTCGTATAGAATATTGAGATCTCATTATTATTAGGTACCATTTTATTTTCGGGAGCTTCTATTATTTCCTCTGGGATAATAGTTCCTTCACTGATTTTAGGAGAATTGAGATTTTCTTTTGAGTTATCCTTTGGATCATTCATAACCTCTTCGGGAGGTTTGCTAATTGATGATTTTTCATTAGACTTTCTTTTTCTAGGCGCCAAGTCTTTTGAACCTATCGGTCTTCCACGTTTTTGTCTAGCTTTAGATTCATTTGCTGCTATCGGTCCTTCGGGGATTTCAATTCTAGCTGGTGTATTTGCTGCTGGAATGTGAGATTTAGTTATTTTGGCAGCATCATTAAATGCATCTGGCATTTGATTTGCAATATTTTGAATATGCAAAATTCTTTGTACCTCATATTGATATTGTTTGGTACGTGGATCCAAATGAAACATAGAGGGATTATTCCATGAAATTTCACGCCGTTCTACTGGAACGGTCCTTTCTCCCCCTAACGGCGGGAAATTTGACTCATCAAATTTGCAATCTGCAAATCTTGCAGTAAATACATCACTCGTAAGAGGTTCAAGATAACGAATTATCGAAGGTGAGTCAAATCCCACATAAATTCCCAACCTTCTTTGAGGACCCATTTTAGTACGAAGTGGGGGATTAATGGGTACATGCACAGCGCAACCAAATTTTCGTAGATGCGAAATATTTGGTTGAGATCCAGTTAAAAGTTGTGATGGTGAAAATTGATGATAAGCCGTTGGTCTAATTTTAATCAATTTGGATGCATGCAAAATTGCATGTCCCCAAGCTGTAACAGGCAGCTTTGATTGCATAAGCAGCGGTCTTGCAATAAGTTGCAAACGCTTAATTAATGATTCTGCCAGACCATTTTGAGTGTGAACATGAGCTACTGGATGTTCAACTTCAATTCCCAGTGATAAACAATAATCATCAAATACTTGAGAAGTGAATTCTCCTGCATTATCTAATCGTATTGATTTAATTTGATGATCGGGGAAGTGTGCTCTTAATTTAATTATTTGAGCAAGTAATTTGGCAAATGCCATGTTTCGACCAACGAGTTGATGCATCAATTAAGATCATAAAGTATCTAAATGGCCCGCAAGCGGGATGAATCGGACCACATATATCACCTTGAATTCTTTGCAAAAATGCTGGAGATTCAGAGGTGATCTTACTGTATGAAGGTCGAGTAATTAATTTTCCTTGTGCACATGATGTACACATGTAATCATTTGGTAAATTCAACTGATTTGGTAAATCATGCCCATTTGAGTTCTTAGCAATTTTACGCATCATAGTTGATCCAGGATGACCTAAACGATCATGCCAAAGAATCAATTTCTTTGTATCTGTGAGCTTCTGGCTCATGTTTATAAAATGAGATTCAACTATGCCAATTTTGGTAAAGTATAATCCAGTTGAAATTGTACCAAATTTTTTCTAAAATAAGCTTCTGGCTTTCAATTTTAGAAATAACACATAGATATTCTTTGTTGTTTTCATTTATAGTTTCAATATGATATCCATTCATTCTTATATCTTTGAAGCTAAGCAGATTTCTTTTAGAATTGCTTGAATATAGCGCATTTTGAATGAATATATGTGTACCATTTGGTAACACTATATGGGCTCTTCCGGACCCTTCAATTATATTGGCTGAACCAACTATAGTTGAAACTTTATATGAAATATTTTCAGATAATTCAGAGAAAAACTTCGGGTTTTTCAATAACGTATGAGTAGTTCCACTATCAACCAGACAAATATCATCGTTTAAACATTGTCGATCCATACCTTAAGAATTAAAAACAATACAGCTAGTCAATAACTGAAAAACTTATAAATATAAATAAATATCCATGAGAATAAACTAGTCATCATGTCCAACATTACACATTATTTCTGCAGTTCCATAAGAAAATACTAAAAGAAAAAAAAACAAAAGTTCTAAACTAATACATGCTGAAAAGAAACAAACTGAAAGTCATATAATAAGCTTCAGGCTACTTATTGGTTGGTTCGGTCATCTCTTCGAATATTGCATTCAAATTTTCGTCGCTGAACAAATTCCCATCATAGTCTTCAAAGAAATCATCTAACTTCAGGTTAGTGTTATCGGACAGTCCCTCAGTATTATTTGTCTCGATATTCTTCGATTTATGATACTCTTCGATTGTTTTCTTTGATGATCTACATGTCCGTGATCAGTGACCAGTACGCCCACATCTGTAGCAAATTTCCTCATAATGCTTCTTATTTTCAGCAGCTGAATTGTTGCTATTTTCAGGCTCATTTTTCATTTGCTGTTTAAAATTAGTAGTTTTGTTAACTCCAAAACCACTATGACCACCTCTGTTGGGGTTGTATCCACGTCCACGTCCACGACCACGTCCTCTACCTCTTCCTCTGCCTCTGCCACGACCTCTTCCGGAGTGGGCAAAATTAGTATTAACTTCAGATAATGCAGCTGAACCAGTTGGTCTTGAGGAGTGGTTTTTAAGAAGTAGTTCATTGTTTTGTTCAGCAATCAATAGACATTCTATGAGTTCAGAATATTTTGTAAAGTGACGATCTCGATATTGCTGCTGCAGGAGCACATTCGAGGCATGAAATGTTGAGAAGGTCTTTTCCAACATTTGCGCGTCATCAACCTTTTCTCCACATAATTTTAGTTTAGAAGTAATTCTAAACATAGCGGAATTATATTCCCTTACGGTTTTAAAATCTTGAAACCTCAAGTTTAACCATTCTTGCCTTGTATTTGGAAGTATGACCGTCTTCTGGTGGTCATATCGCTCCTTCAGGGAGTTCCATAGGTGGAGAGGGTCTTTTTCAGTTAAGTATTCTGATTTTAAATCATCATGGATGTGGTGTCTTAAAAATATCAGAGCCTTTGCTTTGTCATGCTGGGACATATTATTGCCATTTTTAATGGCGTTTTCTAGGCATTGGGACTGTAAATGGATCTCGGCATCGAGTATCCATGATAAATAATTGTCCCCAGATATGTCTAGTGCCTTGAATTCAAGCTTAGCAATGTTCGACATTTTGTGAGCTACACAAAGGAAAAAAAAATTACAGATGCTTAATTAAACAAAATTTAGAAGAATTCAAAAATAAATAACTAAAATAAAATAAGACAGTTCACAGTTTTTACATTTCCTTCTGTACAAACATAATCAACAAATTCTTTTATCTTCACAGATCGACATATACTCACAGATCAACATAAATATTCCATTATCAAATTGAATTAACAGATTAATAAATAAAAAAAACAATTACATTACAACTACCGTATCCAATAACAAATTTGAGATCATACTTCAAAGTGGAGAATAATCGTATGCACATAATGTCAACAATGACATTAACGTGCAACATTATAGTGCATGGCTATAACCTAGTAGTAGGGTAAATGGACATAGGCATTATTTATGGAGAAAAGTAGTAAATCTGATATTGAAATTACCGCACTTGAACACCAATCCATATATTAAAAAAAAAATGGACAGTACCAAAATGCGAAATAAGCATAGACAGTACAATATCAATAGAAACTACATGCATATTTCTTCAATAGAAACTACATGCATATTTCTTCAGAGAGAATGAAGACAAAGGACATCACACAAAATACAAGTATTTAATCAAAAGCAGGGAAGAATTAAATAATATCATAGGTAGAGAGAAGTGACCATTTCCATTTACCTTGTCTCCTGTGAAGAAAATAATACTATAATAGAAAGAGGTAGGTAGCTATATTTTTCTAAAAAATGATGCGCACAGCAGGCCAAGTATTTATAGATGCCGTATAAAAAGTAGGAGGAACCAGTAAAAACAGTGTAAATATAATATTCCGTGTACCCGTTCAAATTTCCGAAAAAATAGGTTGGTGAGAAATCAAACGAGTACAAAATGAAACAGATATTTATCCGGAAAAAAATTGTACCGAAGTTTATTATTTGAAACTTTTAAACTAAATGGTATCGTGCTGATAACGTGTTACGAAATAAAAGAAGAACACAAGAAAAAGAGAGAGCAGACATTTTTATTCATTCAGATGTATTTACAACATACATGAGCTCTCTATTTATAGACTTCAGATGTCTCAGCAATTACAATAATGTCCCTTGCATTAAGCGTATTCACCCTTAAAATAACATATATTACAACACTTAAGATACCATTTAAATAGTAATACCCCTTTTTTAGCGAATATCCAGTGGAACTTTATTATCCTAACGTGTCTTCAGGAAATATGTTCATGCTTCTCAATTTAAAATTCAAACATGTTCATAAAATTATGGATTAGACTCTTTTGCATCAAATATAGATAAATTAACTTGAAAAACAAAACAAGTACGCAAATCTAATGCTTAAGAATGCTTCCTCGAAGAAATGATTTTTTTTTTTTTTTTACTTTCGCTCTCAAATTGCAAAATAAACTTCTGTAGCCAGATTCTCTGTAAGGTTTCTACATTTCCTTTTGGTTCTTCGAATAGTTGCATTGAAATAAAAACAAAAACCATCATCCAGTCCCTATGAGTGGGAGTAAAAATATATCAAAATGTCTGCTCGGAAATTTCACTCTAAGGTTAAAGGATAATTTGTAAACTTCATAATTTGCAAGGTGCTAGACAATCTCGTGAAATATTGATGTTTTTAAAATAGCCAGTAAGACTGTTAAATCAATACTAAAATATGTAATGACTAAAATAGTGGAAAAGAATGATGCATGCAACACTTGCTGTAAATTATACGGATTCGTTGTAGTTTTCTTCATCCGTGAGTACATTTGATATTAAAATGGACAAAAAACATAATTTTGTCTTAAACTAGATAATTTTTTAGTCTTGTGCTTCTTCTTTAGAGTTGATACTGCCAGTTGCTAATTTAGTCTCTCCGGTACTTTATAGTCAATATAACTTTTAAGCTTTGTGTTTTACAGCGAGAAAAATGAAAAGTTGCAAAATTGAACAAAATACTGCAAAAATAATAATTAAGTCTGGCTATCGAAATACAACAGTCTTAAAATTATACAACATTAAATAGTTGCAAGTGCTTAACCATATCAACAGCATGTCAACATTTGTGAACCAACATAAAAGAACTGTTGTAGTTTTCAAATACAACGATAGTAATGGTGATGATCCGTAGGATCCATCTCTTGGCTCCTTCATTGTGGATGACTTGGCTCTATATTCATGGTTCTTTTAGCGGTTATGTCCTCTCAGGTTCTTTGGAATTATGTAGCATACCTAGTGATTTTCCTTTGTTGCATTAATGTTGTCATATTTGCTATTTTGATGTTTTGATAGTGACTGGACACTTCAACCCAGATTTGTTACTCTGTGCATGTGCAGAGTACCAGTTCCAATATTTAATATAGGTGTTTGCGGTCACCTTAAAAACCGCTCGGCCTTGCCAAAATAAAAATAAAAAAAATACAACGATAGTAATAGACTATACCTAAGCGTCAAAAATATTAGAATCCTATGATTTGAATCCCGTTTCGAATTGAATCTATCCCTTTAAGATTTGATTTACATTTCGATTAAAATAAGCTATTATCACACTTTGGAAAATTCATTCAATCCAAATTAATATATTCAATATACTTATTTAGGTCTACAACTCAAATTTTAATCATTTTCAAACAAATTAAAATTGAACAAAGAGAGAAAAATAATGTTGTAGGTTTAGATGTACAAGTTTAAATAAAAAATTAATTTTAAAGTGTGTGCAAACTTTCAAATGTATGTTTTTTTGAATCCAAGATTTATGATTTAAATCCCATTTTGATTTATAATTTGAATTTTACGACTTGAATCTCATTTTAAAACCGACCTAAGCATACAGTATTTTATCTACCATATAGTAGCTTATGTATATATCAAACAATAAATACACTGAAAATTAAATTCATGGAGGTTTCCGGTAGTAAAGACACAATGAAGTTATTGTAGTATCTATGGAAAGGACTAACATTATTACTACATCACACAAAAGAAGCGTTCTACAGGCAAATGACTGATTAGAAGACTTCTTTGGACCTAAAATCAAATCCCAAAAAAATAAGTCGATACGACCATGGCTAGAAAAACAACTTCAACTGAATATTTACGCATTTGTTATCCAATTATAATTAATCAAATAAGGTTTTAACCATAGCCGTTCAACCGTGTTGTGAAATGTATATGAAAATCCCAATTTGCACTACACCAAAACAGGTGATTCCCAACGAGTATAACCGTCGCAAACAATTTCAGCAACGCTTATTAGTGTTGCTATGGAGTGGTGGCAAATTAGTACCAACGCTTATAAGCGTTGGTAGATTTTCTTTCCCAACGCTTATAAGCGTTGGTATATTTTCAGTCGCAACGCTAATAAGCGTTGGTAGATTTTCTTTAGCAACGCTTATAAGCGTTGGTAGATTTTCTTTACCAACGCTTATAAGCGTTGTAAGATTTTTGTTTGCAACGCTTATACATGTTGCAATACACTTGTTTGCAACGCCTATACATGTTACAAAATTTTAATTCACAACAAATATAAATTTTAATAATAATAGAAATATGCACTAGCAACTTGCATATTCTAATATTAATAATCAATTAATAACCAACATGATGATAATATAGACGATATTTAATATGAATCAAAAACTAATATTAAACTCAATGCATACTAATAAATAACATTCATAATCACATAACGGCATAGAATATCAGTTAACAATAAACAAGCACAATACATAATTAAGATGTCAAATTCAATACATAATTAGTTTGCTAAATTCAATACATAAATAAGGTTCTACAAATACCGAATACGAAACTCTGGCCATATAATGAAGCCTCCATCTGAAAATTCACATAACTTGTACATTCCATTTTGAGGACCATCATAAATTGGTGCAACCGGTTCAAGAACTTCAACAACCCAAATTACTTTCTCTATATTCGGTACCACTTTCCTAAAATGACAAATTGTTTGTGTTCCAAGATAACCTTTTGCTACCTCCTTCTCTAGATCATTTGACAATAGCATTACGTATTTCTTTTCCATTGTTGATGAATGAAGATCATTAAGTGACACATTTGGAGTAACGGTTACATTATTACTTATAGGAGAATCCCTTAAATTAGAAGCACCTTCTGTACGAGGAGTGGAAGGACTTGCAACAAGTTTTTCTTGCAAATTAGGTATAAATTTCATAAAAGTTGAAGTAATTGAATTGATGGCGTTATTAACTTGAGTAGCTACTTGCCTTTCTATCTCCAATTTCCAAATGGACAAATCCATGGCTTGTTTTTTTATCAGCTACAGCTTTTACAGCTCGAGCCAACTTTACTTGTTTTATAGAAGAAGTAGAACTAATTGCTCGACAATAATTTTTCTTCATGTCGGAACCAAAAACTTCTGCAATTGGATCATTATCAAGATCATCTACTGCGCCACTAGAACTACCATCCAATTTTCTCTTTTCTTCCGCTGCCTCTAGAAGTGCCTGCATTCATTGAATATCACATTAAATTGAAAATTTCAGTTTCTTGTTAAAAACAGAAAAACATCTCGCACAAAATACCAAATTCACAAAAGTCAAAACTCAGCAAATGCTGAGCCTTACGGCTCGGCTTAGCATTAGGTAAGGCTCGGCTCAGCATTATGTAATTCCTTGCAAATTAGGTAAGGCTCGACTCAGCAGTTGCTGAGCCAAAAGGCGCAGCATTTGCTGAGTTTTGGCTCAGCAAATGTTGAGCCAAAACTCAGCAAATGCTGAGCCTTACGGCTCAGCTTTGCTGAGCCACAGCTGAGCAGCATTTGCTGAGCCTGTGGCTCAGCAAAGCTGAGCCGTGAGGCCCAGCATTTACTGAGCCAAAACTCAGCAAATGCTGAGCCTTACGGCTCAGCATTGCTAAGCGGCAAGGATCAGCTAGCTGAGCGGTAAGGCTCAGCATTTGCTGAGCTAAAACTCAGCAAATGCTGAGCAATACGGCTCAGCTTTGCTGAGCGGCAAGGCTTAGCTAGCTGAGCCTGTGGCTCAGCAAAGCTGAGCGATAAGGCTCAGCATTTGCTGAGCCAAAACTCAGCAAATGCTGACCCTCAGGCTTAGTAAAGCTGAGCTGGTGGGCTCAGGCAAGGCTCAGCTAGCTGAGCCTGTGGCTCAACAAAGCTGCGCGGTAAGGCTCAGCATTTGCTGAGCCAAAACTCAGCAAATGCTAAGCTGTAAGGCTCAGCATTTGCTGAGCCAAAACTCAGCAAATGCTGAGCCTCAGGCTCAACAAAGCTGTATATGTTTTCGATATTTGTAGAAACCCAACTTTATGTACTCAACATTGTTCAGGCAAAACATCATGAGTTCAGGAAAATAATGATCAGTTAAAATAATTTACTGAGCTTAGCAACATATATGCAAACCTACATATGTTTCTGCGGCACATGGTAGTACTTCTCCCGATTTTCTTTTATGTCCAACCGTCCAAATCGTTGTTCGTGAAATATTTGCTTCTGGATTGGATAAGACCTACAAGAAATATCAAAGTTGACAACACATAATTAATATAACATTCTACAAACAACCATTTACAAAAGATAATTTTATTACCATTTCATGGTGCACTCTATGGTAAGGTTTCCTTCCTAAAGTATGAGTAATTTGGTTTTTCGCTTTTTTTTTTGCATTTTTTTTACATTGCTCCATCTTTTCATTCGTATACTCAATATCAAGGAACTTTTCCCACCACACTCTATCTATATCATCTGGACATCTGTCAATGGCAACACGTTTAGGAATCATAGTGTCATCAACTTTAAGAAGACTTTTTCTTAATGTTGACTTCATTGATCTATAGTACGGTGGGAAATGTTTCTCTAATAACGGTCGAGCTATGGTAGGGTCTACATCCATGTCAAATTCTTCCTATCACGAGAAAAGAAACAAAATAAAAGAAATCATGAAACAATCAAATATATCATAATTTAAACTTGATGATGAAATTGATATGAGTGAAAATACCAAAAGCCCTTCCCATAGTTTATCCTTGTAGAAGCTATCTACGGCCCTCCATTCTTTGTAGCCAACGGGTATATGACAATGAATTAACTCACCACTACGTGTACTCCATTTAGCTAAATCTTCCCCTACTGCACCCTCAACACCAACCGTTATAAAGTACTTTTTACCTTTGGGTGGTTGAGGTTCAATAGTCTCTATTGTACTTAAATTTGCATTTGCGCTATTGTTTGTCATTTTAATGAAAAAACTATATTAAAAAACAAACAAAATGTAAAGCTTAACACGTGAAAGATACTTACAAGACATGAATTAACATAACAAACTGGCAATAGTTTCAAAAGACATCAATAAAAGAAAATCATACATTTCAAAACACAACACAATTGTATAATACATCAATAAAGGTTAATGCATGATCAAAACAAGCAAAATACATGCAAAATATTTTCAATCAACATGTTGATTTCGATTGAATACATTTCAATAATGGTTCTAAATTTGGTTGTTCTTTCAAAATAGATTGATATGTTATTGGTACTTCATAATCATCTATGTTATCCATTATGCGTTTAGGAGAGCGTCGAACAATTGACCAGTCGGAATTGATATGTGTATTTATGATGTAAAATACTTGACTTGCTTCGGACGCAAGAATAGCAGGCTCATCGTATTCTCCATTGGTATTCTTGAGCTTCTTTAAGTTTACCATTAACAAATTTGTATCCGGGCAAACTTTACAACCATTTTTCTTATCTGCAACATTCACCCAATCACAATAGAATAACACATGTTGAAAATCATAGTAATCAACTTCCATGATCTCTCTAATAACACCATACCAAGTAGTATCATCAACCGTAGGATTTAAATCTTTTGAACTTGCAACAAATGTAGTGATCGCATCCATACAGACACCACTATCTTGCATTGAAATGCTATCATCATAATGTTGAGGAGAGAATGTATAGCCGTTCACTCTATACTTAAGAAAAGTTCTGATTTCCCACTTTGGACCATTGACATACAACCATAACATTGTGTTCATGCATTTTTCGTCCACTAACTGTTAAGAATTAACAAAATTAATAGAATATCATTAGTTAAAAAGAAATACATTGCTCTCAAGTAAATTTAACACACCTTATTGTATAGCCAATCAACAAATTCAGATTGGACTACTACTTCTGCTTTTGTGATAGTTTTCCTTTTACCACGAAGACCGTCTTCTAAAGATAAGCGGTATGCACTACAAATTCAATATTGTGATAAATATATATATTCTTGACTAAATGTGATATACGTATTGAAAAAGGTGAAAATGTATGACCTGTAGTATTCATCTCGTTTCGGTATATCAATTCTAAATAGTAACCATCGTCGAATCTGTGATTGTTGCACTCTAGATAATTTTAACGGTTTACCTTCAACGATGGAACACTCATATATATCATCACTATTCTCATCTAAAAAGGATGCTTGTTTACAGCTATGATTTCCATCACGTGGATTTGGCATATATTCCATTGCGTATCGAACTGATTCTGAAACAAGGTATGCTTCAGAAATTGATCCTTCTATATACCTTTTGTTACTAGGTATGTTTTTGCAATCTTTCATAGCCCTAGCACACAAAAATTAATATGCATACTTACAGCTAGTTACTTCATAACCCTTAGGTAAAATAATTTGAATGCAAAAACAATATTTACCTTTCAAATGGATACATCCATATATAATTTGATGGTCCACAAAGCAGAGCTTGATCTGCTAAATGTACCATCAAATGGATGCTTATATCAAAAAAATCCGTTGAAACATAGTGTGCCAATACACATAATGCTTCAGCAATCATATCTTTAGCCGCTTGCACATGTTCTCGAACAAGACCTTTTGAACATATTATGTTGAAGTACAAGCTTACTTGTAAAAGCGCTCGTCTTAACTCACGACACTTTGGATATGCATGTTGAACCATGATAGGAAGCAAGTATTGGATGAGAATATGATAATCATATGTCTTTCTAATTTGCAAACCGGGTGGTTGAAGACATATAAGACCGTTTAACTTAGTTGCAAGACATGATGGAAGTTTTGCATCTTTAAGAACTTGACAACATTGCAACTTGTGATCCTTATCAAATGCAAGTTTAGAAGATCGCTTTCCTTTGTTAAACATAAAAGTGATGAGATGTTCAACAACATTTTTTTCAGTATGCATCACATCAATAGTGTGACGAACTTTATGATTGCTCCAATAATCCAAGTCAAACAAAATTGACTTCTTATACCATGCCGTCCTTCCTTCCTCATCGACAAGACAATCTACATTATCATAAGCTTCAGAAATCAATCTCTTTTTGCTTGGCGGTATTTTGCCATGAATATATTTGATACGCTCAAGCTTTTCTAAAAGAGGCGAGCCTCTTAGCCGAGTTGGAGGCTCTTTATATTCAACATCCCTATACCATCCGTGTTTTAATGCTCTATATGGATGATCATTCTTCAAAAACCATCTATATTTTGAATAGATGATCTTGTTGCCGATGTACTCTGATTCTGTCTCGGTAGCACAGACAAGACACGCTTTATAACCATGAGTCAGACAGCCAGATAAGTTACCAAAAGCTGGTAAATCATGAATTCCCCATAGTAATATTGCTTCCATATTGAAAAATTCTTGTTTGTCTGTGTCAAAAACGGACGCTCCTTCGTCCCAAAGATGTTTTAATTCATCGACAAGAGGTTCCAAGTATACATCAACGTCCTGACTTGGTGCTTTTGGTCAAGGAATTAAAATACTCAACATTTGAAATTGTGATTTCATACACAACGAAGGGGGTAGGTTATAAGGTATCATATAAACAGGTCAACAACTATAACTATTGGAGAGAACGCCATTTGGATTAAACCCATCCGTAGAAATACCAAGCCAAACATTGCGTCCTTCAATAGCAAATTCTGGCCACCGCCTTTTGACTGATCTCCATTCAGCTGAATCTATAGGATGTCGCATGGAATTCCAAGATGGTGTAGCTTTCTTGTGCCATTGCATTTTACGAGCTATCCATGGTATAGTGTACAATCTACTTAATCTTGGACTTATAGGAAAGTATCTTAAAACTTTTCTTGGTTCTTTCGTCAATTTGACCTCCCCTAACACTGTTTTTTTTTGTTTTGTACCTTGTTTTATGGAACACAGGGCATTCTTTCGCATCAACATTTTCTTTCCAAAATAATATACAATCATTGACACAAGCATGTATATGCTTCACCTCCATTCCCAAATCCTTTATTATTTTCTTCATCGTGGGATACTTGTCAGGTAAATTATTTTCTTTTGGAAGCCAACGTTTTAATCGCTTCAACAACTCAGTCACACTATTTCCCGACCAGTTAAATTCTTTTTTAAGGTTATGAAGCTCAACAATTACACCTAACGTTGTAATCCCCTCTTCGCAAGAAGAATAAAGTTTTTCATTTGCTTTGTCTGCGTATTTTTTGTGCTTCTCTTCAAAGTAAGTATTATAATCGTCTGTATTTGTCTGTTGAACTTCCTCTTCACCGCTAGCTTGTGGCATATTATGCCCTCCAAAAGCATCGTCTATGAGATTTCTAAGACCCCCCTCTACAAATTGGTCGGTTTGAATTTGATCTTGGATATGAGGATCTGGAATAATATTTTTTGTATGATTCATCCCCGAGTTACTGTTGCTCATCTCTCCATGGAAAAACCACATATTATATGTTTTAATCATACCATGAATGATTAAGTGTTTCTCAACGTTTTCCAATGAGAGCTTTTTAGAGTTCTTGCACTTAATACAAGGGCAGGTGCAAATTTCAACATCGCGGGATGAGTGATTCTTCACAAAACTAATGAAGTCTCGAACGCCTTTCTTGTATTCTTCGGTATTTCTATATGGACTTTTAATCCACTCTCTTGAACTTGAGTTAGACATAAATTTCAGATTTTACCTTTTGGACCTATCAAAGAAAAATATAGAATAAATACTTTAATTTGAGCTATACATAAATGCAAAAAAAAACTGCACTGTTTTTTTCTACAAAAACTGCACTGTTTTTTCTACAAAAAACTTCACTATTGTTTTTAGAAAAACTGCAATGCACTTGTTTAAAAAAAAACTGCACCTATTTATAAAAAAAACTACATTTGTTAAAAAACAACAGGAAGACGGGTTTTAGATTATTTGATCACACACACTTACAATGCCTCCCACAGGCTATATTTATACACAAAGTGACACAGCCATTCAACTCCTTCAACAGACCCAAAATAATACATAAAGCCCAGTTACTGCAATTTCCAGCCCAACAAAATAACATCATATACACGCTGATTTCTGCACATACATATAGCAACCGAAGGCTTGAACTCTAATCCATGCAGCTCGGAAAAACTAAGTGCTATAGGCTCAGTTTTTCTGAGCCGATAAGCTTGGAAAAACTGAGCGCAATAGGCTCAGTTTTTCTGAGTCGATAAACTCGGAAAAACTGAGCGCTATAGGCTCGGTTTTTCTGAGCCTTACGGCTCAGTTAACCTGAGCCAAAGGCTCAGTTTTTCTGAGTTTATGGCTCAGCAAAACTAAGCCTATGGCTCAGTTTTTCTAAGCCTTTACGGGTCGGAAAACTGAGCCATAGACTCAGTTTTTCCGAGCCGTAAGGCTCAGGTTAACCGAGCCGTAAGGCTCAGTTCTACTGAGCCTTATGGCTCAGCAAAACTGAGCCTATGGCTCAGTTTTTCTGAGCCTTTACGGTTTGGAAAAACTGAGCCTATGGCTCGGTTTTTCCGAGCTTATCGGCTCAGAAAAACCGAGCCTATGGCTCAGTTTTTCTGATCCTTTACGGCTCGAAAAACTAAGCCATAGACTCAGTTTTTCCGAGCCGTAAGGCTCAGCAAAACTGAGCGCTATATGAAACAATTTGTTTTAGTTTTTTGTACCCTTTTTTTTCAATAATAAAAAAACGCAAATGTAACAGGTGAACAGATACAAAATGTTAAAAAAAATTGCATAACACAGATGTTTTTTCAATGAAAACTAAATCAAATTAAAAATACAATGTTAGAATAAAAATTGCATAACATAGATGTTTTTAGGCTTTATAATCTCTTCGTTGAAATTACAATACAATGTTAGAATGAAAATTTACCACAGGCATCATTTATATCTCATTGCACAACATTTCTAAACGATATACTCCACCGAAGTGGTCTTCAAACTAATAATTAATGGCATCATGGTTGAGCATAGCCATGGCGAACGGCAATTAAAATCCAAGTCATATTTAGAATATATAAATATTTCCATTATTCTACTAATAAGTGTCAATTGAATAAGAAATGGTGAAAATTTCTTCAGTCCACGAGTACTGGTAATTTTTGTAAAGTTACATGCGTACTGGAAATTCATGTACTTTTTATCTTGATTTGCCTTGTATTCAAAAACCAGTGTACCATGGAAAAAAATGTCCTTGTATGTTGCTCGAAGTAAACAAAGTCAAGCTCATAAGAGGCTCCAGTGTACCGTCAACACATTATACGTGCAGTAAATAAGTCAAAAATAATGAAACCTCGTGTACACGAAAAACAGATAAATATATCTTAACTTTAAGGAAAGAGTACTAATTTGAGGAAAAAGAAGAAGAAATAATGGTTAAGGTTAATAGAACAAAGAGTAACTATTCATTTAAAGTCAACTTTAACTAAATTTTGTGTGTACTATAATTATTAAGGGGAATCTAAAGGAACCAGACACCAAAAAAAACTACTACAAATTGCAGTTATAAACCATTTCAAATATGGAAAACACATGGGCGAGATGCTGTAATAAAATGTACAAAACCATTGCTTATATAACATTGCACAGACATATGCTGTCATTTTAGTATTATAATAATTACTTCTCAATTGGTTTAAAAATGTATTTTTATAGCATATTAAAGAAACACGCTAAATATAACATATGATTGTTTCTTTATAGCACCAATAGTTATCCAACAGTTTGTGCTATTTTTCCAATATTTTCCAGCGTTTGAAATACTAAATTTCGAATTCGAATCAAAATAAAAATGCAGATCAGATTTCACCCTCATTATGGCTGAAATTGAAATGTAATTACAGTTGTGTCTGAAATTGTAAGTCTTGCAACAAACATCTCTATAAAATCCAATTGTACTGCATAGTAAAATGCCAATCTATATATTAGTCGTATATGTATACACATACATACTAATAAAAATCACAACGAAAATTTATGTTTAACTATATAGGTCTTATATGTAAATTTATATATATAAACAGTAACAACAAAGTTAATTTGTAAATTAACTATAAAGTTCACCACTAAAAAACCAATAACAACTATTTTCAAAAATACAGCACAAACAAAAAGGGAAAAAAACATACATGAACCCAATAGCAGTAATCTACTATTGACACTAGCGACCACCCCTACATGCATTCTAAATTAAACTCTTGTCATCAATTAAAAATTATACCCTAGAAATCTCTCAAAAAATGCTGTAAATCTCAAAGTATTAGCAGCCGGAAAGCTAAAAAACAATTAGAATGTGATGAAATACGTTGTAGTTACAATAGAGAAAAGTACCGACCCACCAACTAAGTAGTACTAATCTAATAACAACATTGCTAACTGTGTAAATTCTAATTTGTCAATCTGCATGAACCATTCCACATGTGAATGAACGCTAAGTTTTTGCTATTCTATGTTACTCATTATCAAAAAAGGGTTAATGTAAAGCGAAAAGAAAAACAAACGACGTACCTTAAAAAACTGAAAGCATTCAAATGACAATGGCAAGTAAAGTGAATCGAAGCTGTTAGGGGAATAGGGTTTCAAACGATGAAATCAGATACCTGAAATCGAAATGAACCGAAGTTGTTAGGGGAATAAGGTTTCAAACAATGTCCAAAAACGATGAAATCAGATTCGAACGATGTTATTCTAACCAGAAATCGATGAAATTAGATACCTGAAATCGAAATTCATACGATGTGCCCTGAAGCCAAATCAATTCTCCCCAAGAATCCGATTATTTGACGTCAGAACGGATCTAAACATTTCGAACAAATTCTGGGATCCCCTTTTTTTTGTTGGGGAATCGTTGGATTTGGATTTTCTGATTTAGCGGCCGATCTATGAGAAAGCGTTGGGCAAAACAAACGAGAAAAGGAAATAGGGTTATGGACGTGAGTTTACCTTTTTACCCTCAGAAAGTAGCCTTAACAATACAAATAAGCGTTGCTAATAAAGAAATTATAATTATGTATTTTTGGCAACACTTTTTAAATATAGCAACGCATATTATTGTTACTACCCTACAACACAAATAAGTGTTGGCAATTGTGAAAAAAAAGGTTACCAAATGGTCATTATGGTGTAGTGTTGAGTAATAGTAAGTAACAATTACTGACCTAATTCTAGTAAATCCCCAGTTCAACTAAGTAATTTCACCAACCTAGAGCATCCCTACTATGGACGGTTATAGGGTAAAATCGGTCAGTATAAAAAGAAACAAGGAGGAGAGTAGGGGTAGCAGAGCATAACTAATAAAGTTGGGAGTACAAAAGGAATACAATTTTGGCGTTAAAATAAACAGACTTGGAAATGTAATATTGTGTCGATTAATAATGACAACATTAAAGTATTGATGAAACTTTGATATCTTACTTTTGAAAATATTTGTGGCCCCTGTGATTTAGAGATGGATGGCCAACCTGATACTTTATTCATCTAGCCGAAGTGAAAGAGCATCGATCTTACTGTGAAGGTCTTCTTGTGACAGGTCTACTAATACCTCGCATTGTTGAACGCTATATGCCATTGAAAAAAAACTGAAGGAAGCTTTAACATACAAAAGCACGAAAGCTCAACTATCAATACCTATAGGCAATTCAACCAATGAATTGAAGGGATACGAAATTAGGAGCGGTGATATCGACATGGCGGAGGAGATAGGGCGGTGATTTAGATGCAGATCTAAAAGGACGGGTGGTGCCTACGAGAAGGTGGGATCTGTTAGTACCAAAATTATATTATCAAGCACTTGCAACATCCAACAATGAGAGATCGAACTTCTTACCAATGTCAAGGACTCAAAGGCAAACTCCAATCAATTATGGACAGACAGCACAAAGAAAGAATCAATATATCAAACACTTGTCAACAACTGAGGTTTGGAGAGGAAATTTGACATCTTGTTGCGAAGATCTGACAAGAATGGAGACCGAGGGCACAAGTAGAAGTTGGGGGATGATAGAGATGGATATGCAGAGGAGAAGGAGGTGAATACCCCTTGGATGAAGTATGCATGTGCATATTTAAAAGTGGATGTTGTAATTATGAGTTACTGGGCTTCAATGCTAGGGCATGCTGTGTAATTCAGTTATGAGCAAATCTGTCTCGAATTGTACATATAAGCAAGTCGGGTCCTCATTTGAGGAGTGTTGAGTTTAGTTGAGAAGTTTTTCTCGCAAATTACTTTCACTGCTTTCAGTCTTCGGTAATAAAGATCAGCTAATTGAAGCTTGCATCCATTATTTTCTTGTTACGTACTCATCTCATCATTTTCTAATCTTCTCTTTACCCATTTCTTTTTTTTACTCTTTGCAAATTATATTGCATCTACAATATGTCCAATATGACTACTCGAAGTATGGCCAAACAACCTGGGTCAATGTTAGTACAAGAATTATCTTATCAAACACTTGCAGCCTCCAACAACAAGAGATCGAACATCTTACCAATGTCAGGGACTCAAAGGAAAACTCCAATCAATCATGGACAGACAACACAAAGAAAGAAGCAATATATCAAACACTTGTCTGCAACCGAGGTTTGAAGAGGAAATCTGACCAACTGCAGCAAAGATATTAGACAAGATTGGAGATCGAGGTCATGAGTAGAAGCTGGGGGGTGATGGAGATATATATGCATAGGAGAAGGAGACGAATACCCCTTGGCTGGAGTATGCATGTGCACAGCTGCATAGGTTGTGCATATTTAAAAGTGGATGTGGTAATTATGAGTTACTGGGCTTCAATGCAAGGGCTTGCTGTGTAATTCAGTTATGGGAAAATTTGTCTCGGATTGTATATATAAGCAAGTCAGGTCTTTGTTTGAGGAGTGTTGATTGTAGATAGAAGTAATCTCATAAACTTTCTACTACTTTCAACAAGTTTTCAAATAATTCCAAGCAACTTTCACCTTCCTGATAATATTTCTCTGTCACTTATATTGTTATTTAATATCATCATCTTCTTTGCTATTCGTTCTGTGAATTAACCTTTCTGCAGTATCAACAATGGCATCCATGACAACATGCAGTAAAGCAACAAAACCTGGGCATAACACATTGATATTAGAGCCTAAAGGGTCTATACAAAATCGGATCAACATTCAAACTTCGGTCCATATCAGGGAGTTACAGAATTCACATCAGGAACTTGTTGTTCAGGTTGATACCATGCAAGAAACATTAAACAACATTGTCAAGAAATTGAAAAAAATGAAGACTCAACAAGTTAACCCCCAAATTCCTTATATTCCCCCTGCACATAGAAATCAACCAAGGCATTTTCAAGAAACCACCACTTCAAATCATCCGGCCCCTAACCAGAATGAAATCACTTCTGCGAATTCAACCAAACATACAACCTTGGAAGCGGCGAAACCCTACATCGCCATATTTAATCTCAAACAGACAACAACTGTAGTGGCTTACTTATCCCAATATGAACATCTACAAGGTATATGCGATGCTATACTAGACCAGTTCATGTTAGAAAAATTTGTAGATGACCTCAAGGAAAAAATCAAACTCGATGTATTAGCGCTGCACCTTATTGATTTCAAGCATGCCGTAAGCTTGGCCAAAGTTTTCGAATTTAAAAGGACAAATAAAAGGAAGATTAAATTTGGCAAAATCATCAAGAACACTGGCGGGACAAAGACAATTAATGCAGATAAGCATGTTATTCCAAAAAATGATGATGAATCACAAGGGGTAGAGATTGTCACTTCAAGAGATATAAATGATGATTGGCGGCATAAAGAAATGTTTATTAATGATGATGAAGCTCCAGAAACCATCCAGGTGAACAAGAAGATTTAGTGGTTCTTAAAATGCTTCCTCTATCAGAAATTAAAAGAGATGACAAAGATAAAGTTGGAGTTCATTAACTGTCATATGTTCAACAAATTTGCAAATGGTTTCAACCCAGAAACCAACCCAGGTAAAATCAAGAATCCTTTTAACCCGAATCCCAACATTCAAATCAAGAAGGGAAAGAAATTCAAGAAATCAAGATCAATGAAGCGTTGCATTCATTACTCCCTGACTATGACACTGTCCTTGCATATTTTGAAATAATCGGACGTTTGGCACATATGAATTTGAATTCTAGGCATGTGCTTTATGATGAAAATAATAGTCCCACATCGGAAAATATGCAACTATGATCCTGAATATAAACTAAGATGTTCCTCATCACATAGCCAATTGGTTTTGTGATAATAAGGGGATTAATAATAAAAAATCTAACATGGTATCAGAGCTCAGGATTAGAGCCAATGCAAAAAATACATATGTGCTTAACCGCCATATGTTCCCCACTCCATCCAAAATACTATGTTCACGTAGATGGCTCAAAATACGCCACATGTGAAGGGGGAGTGATGAAAATAATAGTCCCACATCGGAAAATATGCAACTATGATTCTGAATATAAACTAAGATGTTCCTCATTGCATAGCCAATTGGTTTTGTGATAATAAGGGGATTAATAATAAAAAATCTAACACCTTACAAGATGCTTTCAACTCAAGAAACAGGTGTGAGCAAGATGGATGCTATTAAAAACGATTACAAAATAATGAAGCTTGAGGTATTGGCTGGCAGTCATTCGCTTCCAGCTACGGTGATAGAAAATGAAATTGTCAGAAGCATTGAAAAAGTTGATATTCACGTGTAACTTTAGCTAGAATGCCATGATTGTTGGCGTATTCATCAGTCTTCAGAGAAGAAGATGGACCGTATGTAACTTTAGCTAGAATGCCTTGGCAGGGAGCACGTTGAATACAATCGAATGGATTTTCATATTTGAAAATCAGCATTGTCGGTGGCCATCCATTTTCTTGTGGAGGACCTGGATTATACTGTTCAAAACTACTGTGTGTAAGATATGGAGCTCAGGATTAGAGCCAATGCAAAAAATACATATGTGCTTAACCGCCATATGTTCCCCACTCCAACCAAAATATTATGTTCACGTAGATGGCTCAAAATATGCCACACGTGAAGGGGGAGTGATGAGAATAATAGTCCCACATCGGAAAATATGCAACTATGATCCTGAATATAAACTAAGATGTTCCTCATCACATAGCCAATTGGTTTTGTGATAATAAGGGTATTCACCAATTTTCAGAGAAGAAGATGGACCGTATGTAACTTTAGCTAGAATGCCTTGGCAGGGAGCACGTTGAATACAGTCGAATGGATTTTCATATTTGAAAATCAGCATTGTCGGTGGCCATCCATTTTCTTGTGGAGGGCCTGGATTGTACTATTCAAAACTACTGTGTGTAAGATATGGAGCGGGGAACATAAATAAAAGCGCTAAGAAGAGATGTGAGGAAGAAACGGGGATGGCAAAGAATTGTTTTATTGTTCTCCTTGCGCATAATGGCCCTACTGTGGACTAGGATCAAACAAGGATGATATATGTGAAATAGAATGGGTTAGAGAAGCAAGTGATTATGGTAAACCATATCTTGCTAAAGCATTGGTCGAAATAAAATCAAATATGAAGCACACCGCCCCTTTAGTAGTCTTCGGTCATATGTACAAGGCACTAACTTTGGAATTGAAAGGAAAATAATAGTGATAGTGGAAGACAATACAATCTATTTAAATGCTGCAATTGTGCCAAGGATTGTCAAACACGAATCAGAAAAAGGAAGTATTTTGGAGGCATTCACCTTGGTTAAGATTAGTGATAGAGTAATGAAGAAAACAACTGAAGGGCTTGTCGTTTTGAATCTCCAAGGTGCACATATGTCCTCAGATAGCAGTTCACATATTATATGTTCCAACCTGGGTTTTCCTTCTCAGCTTATTTCTTTAATTGGCAAAATAGTTGGGAATGCAATCGGACTGTTATCAAACGAATTGCTATTGATGATTGTCAAGACAACCTCTTTTTCTACTCCCATCAAGAGGATCTTAAATAATTCGAAACATATTTATGTTGATTCAGTCAAGAGATTGTTTGTTGATTGAATTCTAGTGAGTATGTAAAATGTAGCGGTGCCATATCGATGTGGGATTACAAAAGCTAGTGAAAAGAAGATACTCATATACGATCCAGGTGGTAGTTCATTGATCGATGTAAAAAACTAAGGTTGTTAGAGACACTTTGACTCAACCTTGAGGACAAGGTTGTTTTGAAGTGGAAGATAATGTTAGTACCGGAATTATCTTATCAAACACCTGCAGCGTCCAACAACGAGAAATCGAACATCTTACTGATGTAAGGGACTCAAAGGCAAACTCCAATCAATCATGGATAGACAATAAAAATAAAGAAGCAATATATCAAACACTTGTCAGCAACCGTGTTTTCAAGAGGAAATCCAACCAACTACAACAAAGATCCGACAAGAATGGAGACCGAGGGCATGGGTAGAAGCTGGGGGATGATGGAGATGGATATGCACAAGAGATGGAGGCGAATACCCCTTGACTGGAGTATGCATGTGCATAGTTTCATAGGTTTTGCATATTTAAAAGTGGATGTTGTAATTATGAGTTATTGGGCTTCAATGCAAGGGCCTGCTGTGTAATTCAGTTATGAGCGAATATGTCTCGAATTGTATAAGCAAGTCAGGTCTTTGTTTAAGGAGTGTTGATTGTAGATGAGAAGTTATCTCATAAACTTCCTGCTACTTTCAACAAGTTTTCAAATAATTCCAAGCAACTTTCACCTTCATGATATTGCTAAATATCATTTATTCCTTTAAAATTTAGCAATTCAGGTAAATTTGTAAAATACATTAATTTACAATTTGATAAATTAAGGAGCAACATTCAACGATATATAATGTCTCTAATTTTCAATGATATATATTGTCTCTAGTATTGCTAAACAAAATTAATCGGTTTTAATCTCATTTTGTATTTTCCTAGTATTGCAAAGTGCTAATTTTTTATTTGTTCCAATCGTTAATTAATTTTTTAACAAACCAATCAGTTTGTCACAACAATCGTTTATAGTAAGTGGATATTCAAATAAAAGGAAAACTCGCTATTTTCCATCGAGGAAAATTATCCCTTGCTTGATTTGTTGAACAATTTACAATTTTAGACAATGCTTTGAAAGATAAAAGATATTCCCTATTTTGTTTGATTCCTTATAAATTTGAATTCACATCGAATACAAAATTAATTACAATAAATTATATTTAATTTGAATCCACATTATTTTGAGCATTATTGAACAGGTAAGTTCTATTTATAACCGAAAATTATCCTGCAAACAACATTATATTTCTAAGAAAAGTTATTACAAAATTACCACAATTCTTGATTGCATCTTCAGTTACCCTTCATATATCAACTAACGAAATTTTATCAAATCAACATATTTTAATTTGATGAAGTAGTTAATGATTTTTTATATCATAATATCACCGTTAAAAAAAATTCACCTTAAGATGCAAAATTTCAAGTGCATATGTTGTTTCCGGATAATTAGGGTTGATTTTAATCAAACTGATAAATTGTAAATAATAATAAAGGAATACAATTTTAGTGTTAGAAAATAAAGTCTATTAAGCCAAAAGATTTTACTTTTGCATATGTGATTTTTACGTTTGAATAACGTAAGACGGTAGGGATGAAAACAATGTTAATCTTGTAAAAATAATGATAAATGTAAAGTAATTTTATATAAACGAAATTGTTATATTTTGTTCGTGTATATTAATAACTTAAGGTATACAAATATATTTAACCTACTAAATAGTAATTTCATTGTGATAATAAAAATTAACTAAAATAAGTTTGGATCGAAATTAATTTAAATTAATTTCATAGCATAGCTACAATATTGTAAATCAAAATCTTCCGCTTAGTTTCATTTAGGTGGGAAGCAACTCTAAAATAATTTTTTAAATTGCACCCACATTTTCGTATTTCTGTGATTATCATGATTAAGTACATGTATAGCTTAATTAATTGCATGTTCTATCAACAAAGTTGCTTTATTTTTTTACACAACAAACCGTTTCTGGGGTGTTAGACAGAAGTTGACAACATTACAATTTTAACTAAAGCTTATGTTTAATTTCTAGTAATTTTTTGGTCTGAACATAAAGTTTGAAAAATAACATTTTACAGAAATTAGAGATCGAGGGTTTGAATTCTGCTACGAAAAAAGATTTACATTTCTCGTCAAATGGAAAATTTGAAAAATAGATAATGATACATTACAAGAAGAAAATATTAATTTTACAGACATGAATTCTACAAAAATTTGACAATATGATTGTAGAAAAGCAAATCATCTACAATGTTTATTCAAGAAAATATTGTAAAATTATCTTGCAAATAAAGTTTTGAAGTCAAATGTTGTGAAAGAAGGTAAGTTAACAACTAATTTCACAATCGTCATAAATTGATTTTTAGCTACATTGGATTAACATCGTGAGAGTTATGTTTTCCTCAACATCTAATTACAGTTACAATTTACAGAATATACAATGCAATTTGTCAAGTGTAAAACATTGTTTCACTATGATTTCCGCTACGAAGTGTTTATGATATTTTCTCTTCACTGTGGAATTTAATTATTTTATATAATAATTGTAAACCACTGTCAATAATGTTTGTAGTTGGTTGTCAAGCGAATATGATCTTAACTTATGAGAAATCATGTAAAATATAATGGTTTTAATGATATTTACTTTCATCAACATGCTTAAACCCTTGGATCATTGTAGTGATCCATATGAAAAATATATCAACTACTAGATTTGATTGATAATCCTAAAAGTTGAGCTAGCGATATCATTATTCATTGGATTTACATTGACCGTTCATGATGTTTCCAACCTTTCCTGACTCGTTAAAACACTTTCTCAGTTGTCCTTTTAAATTCATTAATCACCTTATATCGGGGTAGAAATTCCCACTCCTGCATCTAGCTTCATCGTTTACGCAATTTTCCGCTCCACAATCTATACTTTTTCCAATGTCATCTCCTCCTTTAAAAGATTCAACGTATTAGATATTTTAACATGAGAGGTGACTATCTAGCACAAACTCATCAAATCGATGGACAATCATAATCGCAGAAGAAAAGCAATATTGCTTGGAATTACATCAGCCTCTCCTAGATCTTTCATATCAAATTTAGAAGATAGAAAATTTTAGTTTCATTTACACAATATATATTGGAACAAAATATTATCATGTCATCAACGTATAAACATATTATAACATAACCGTTGCTATCTGATTTGCTATAAATACATTTATTTGCATCATTAACAATGAATCCATATGATTGTGCTACTTTATCAAACTTCTCATGCCATTGCATGAGAGCTTGCTTCAAGCCATAAAGAGATTTTATTAATTTATAAACTTTCTTTTCTTGGCCTGGGGTTATGAAACCTTCTGGCTGTTCCATATATATCTCTTCTTCTAAATCTCCATTTAGAAAAGATGTCTTTACATTCATTTGATGTATGACCAAATTATGAATTAATGCATGTGTTATTACAAAAATAGACCAGTTTTCAAACTAATTACAAAAATATTAAATGTAACTATGAAATATTAACTGTTTCTTCTTGGTTATTAATATTGCTTATTAATTATAAATTAGTAAATATTTGTCTTAACTATCGGTACATAATTTTTTAATGGTCATTATAGTTAACAATTATTTATTGCCGCTTGGAATTATTTATTGTCTTAACTAAAAAGTTTCAGAATTTCAATTCTTTTAAATATTAATTATAATTATAAAATATTAAATATTAACTGTTTCTTCTTAGTTATTAATTTTGCTTATCAATTATAAATTATTAAATATTTGTCTTAACTATTGGTACTTAATTTTTTAATGGTCATTATAGTTAACAATTGTTTATAGTTAAGTACTACACAGAAAATGTTACTTCATTATATTTTAATTTTATTATCAATTATTAAATATAACTTTTTTAACTATTAATTATTAGTTATGAACATTACTTATCATATGTTAATCATTTAATTGTAATTATTAAAATATAGATTCTTATTTACTATTTATTACTTCATGACTAAGCATGGTAAACTATTAAAGTATTACTTCATATTAAGTAATTATTATTACATTATACTTATTATACTATAAATAAATATAACTTTTTATTTTGTACTTTTGTAATAGTGATTAAGTTTACCAAATGTTTGGGGGGAATAATTTTAAAAGTATTTTTTTTCGCAACTGGTACTACCATTTGTAAAAAATATATAGTTGTCGTAAATGGGAAAAACAGTTGCTAAAGATTTTTTTTGCAACAAGTCAAAAAGCACAATTGCAAATGATATGTTTATTGCAACTGTTATGTAAGCGTAGTGCTAAAAAAGTATGTTTTTGCAACTGGAAGGGAAGCACAATTGCTAAAAATATGCTTTTCGCAACAGAAATAAATGGTCTGTTGTTAAACCTCATCTATTGCAAATGTTACGAATGGTCTGTAGCTAAATATTATTTACTGCAAATGTCGCGTGTCGCCAGTTGCAACTAGCTAGTTGCAATAGGGTATTTTTCTTATAGTGTCTTTTTGAGGTTGACTCTTCGATCTCTTGTATTGTTTGACCATCATCTTGTAGCCTTGTTTGCACTTTGATTATGGATCTTGGAGTTACCTCTCTACGTTGTCTCCCGATATTCTTCGAGTTTGACTCTTCCAACCTGTCCGAAAATAACCGGTTCAATATGTCAGATAGCATAATTAATGGTAAAATATCAATAGCAAAATAATTTGAAATATCCATTAAATTTATTAATTTTAATGTACTTTACAACGCCAATCTTGTAATTAAATTCAAATTATTTAGCTTTATCAATAAAATAGTTTACAGTAACGAAAATTACAACATCAAGTTAACATTATCAACCATATTGTTTTTTATAATATTTACAATTTTTTGACTTTGTTAAAAAAATTAATAGTAAAATATGAAAATTATAAAATGTAGTTATGACAATATCAATATTATATTGTTTCAATATGAGCATTAACAATGACATCCAGAAGTTATTAACCATAAGGTTATGAACAATGTTAAATAAATGTTGTCTTAAATATGAATTTTGATAACACTATATTAATGTTGTAAAATAAAAAATAAGTAGAATTTACATCAATATTTTTGTTATTGTTTAACTTTGAATCTGCAAAGTTTGATAACTAATGTTGAAATTTATACTGTTTAAAAAACATAGTTTATTTATATTTCAATTACTCGAAAAACATGTTGTAAAAGAACTAACATAACACAATCTAAATATTTCGTCGTTAAAAGTTACTTTCTACATCATTGTCAGCAAACCTTGCAAAAGTTTTTTTATTTACAACGGTTGTACATAGAACATGTTGTAAAAAAACTATTACAGCGTCTTTCTTCATAAATGTTGTGAAAGAACTAGCTTTTATACAACATGTTGGTCAAGTATTTCAAAATCAGTTTAGTAAAAAATAGTATTTTCGTTGTAGTGTAGCTTTGTATCCAGTCGTTTCCTTAGTGGAAAATGACTCCACTTCTTTTGTGTCTTCGAATGAATGTGCCTCGTGCTTTTTCCCTTGAATTCTGGCTTTTTTTTATCACCGTTCCATTATCACTTAGGTTGTCCAACTATCTTAGTATACTTGCCTTCAATCTTCGTATTTGTAATCGAAACTTTAGAAAAACCACTTGGTCGCACATAGAAGAGTTAGGGGAGTAGTGTCATGAAGATAGCGAATCAAAAAAGAAATAAAACAACTTGATACCGATCTTTTTGGTCAACGACGAGTTATTCCTTTTTCTTTAACTGGATGAAAATTTTTCATACCCATTTTTTTGTCGTTTCTTGGCCTTTTTGCTAGTTTCAAGATTGTTTTGTCCTTCTCATACCATTGTAACTTCTGTTGAATTTTGCTTGATCAAAGACCTAGTTAACGATTGTTTAATAGATGGACTGAAAGTTGCATACAATTACTGTTTAAGTTATATTTTCGATAAAGGTAAATACCGAATTATACAATTAAAATTAATAAATAATGTAAATTTAATTAATCACAAACCATTAAAAATAAATTGTTGAATAAATGCTTTAGGCATTAAAGTTATATTTCACATGTATTTCAATCTCATATAACCAGTAAATTACAAAATAATAATTAATTTAGTTAATTACACATGTTGATCATCGGAAGCCAATATTGGAAGGCTCAGTCGAAAATAACACTGTTTTTAGTATTGAAAGAAATAAATATAGACTTATATAATAATAGATAATTATGTAGTACATTCGAGATATATATAAATGCAAAATTAATCTTTCAAGCTTATCATGACATCTTGAAATCCTTGGCAATCATCATGTCTTCAATATTTAACTCAGGAAGTGTTTAGCAATTTGTAAATGACAAAAGGTTTTCGCTTAAAGTTTTAACGAATGATATATATTTTCCATATTTAATTATGTGTATAAAGGAAATGAAGTTGGTACAAGAGCATCAAGTCAATGTAATATGAGTAAAAGAAATATAGCTTTATTTGAAAAATATAATCCCTAATTTATAAAACCACTTAAAATTTTAATTTAGATCAAGCAATTTTTTTTAATACAGATTATTGTGGAAATCAATTACGACATATTGAAGAAGAGTTGAAGAGAAGGATGCATCTTTTCCGTTCAATAATCACAAATATATAAAGTTACAAGATTCATGCACCTACAATTATGGAATAATATAACTAATGATATTTGAATAATATCATTATTGATATTTATACTATTCCCTCATATTATGACATATCATTAATGATATTTATTCCTCAATATTATGTCAATCCTTATCATGCCCCCTCAAAACGAACGACCAAGATGAGAGACTTATTTTGCAAAATAATGTTGTGAAAGAGGCACGTGGTAGTGTCTTGGTGAGGGGATCTGCAAGCTGGTCATTAGTGGATATGTAAGAAACCCTCAAATTTCCACTTTGCACGTTCTCTCTGACAAAATGGTAATCCAATCCCAGATGCTTCATTTTAGAATGAAAAACCGGATTAGCACTCACATATGTAGCTCCAGCATTACCACAATAGATGACTAGCGCGAGAGTGAGGTTTTGACCAAGCTCCTTGAATAAATTTCTTACCCAAAGAATTTTAGCAGTAGCATTTGCCGCTGCCCTATACTCGGCCTCGGTAGATGATCTAGCTCTTGTACGCTACTTCTTTGACGTATAAGAGATAGGATTCTTTCCCAAATAGACTATATATGCTGTTGTAGAAATGTAGTCGTCTTTGTCATGAGCCCAAACCACATCAGAGTAAGCATGGAGAGTGAGAGGTGAATCTTTGTGTATAATTAAACCCATATTAGATGTACCATTTAGATACTGAAGAAGACGATGTAGAGATTGCATGTGTTCCTCAGTTGGACGCTGCATGTATTGAGCTAACTTGTTCACTGCGAACGCCACATCAGATCTTGTGAGACTTAAATATTGTAAACTACCTATCAGAGTACAATACTCAGTAGGATCTTTGAGAAGATTTCCATGTTTAGTTAACAGGGGATGAGTTGCTAATGGTGTTGCAACTGGTTTTGCATTGTCCATATTAGCTTAGCATAAAATATTAGCAATATACCTCTTTTGACTCAAGAAAATACCCTTTGGATGAGGCACTACTTCCACTCCCAGGAAGTAAGACAATTCTCCACGGTCTTTGAGTGGGAAACATGCTGCCAATTTTTTTATAAAAGCTACCAGAGCATTAGTTGCATTACTTGTAACAATAATATCATCCATATAAACCAATAGATAAATGATGTCACCATTTTTGTGCAATGCAAACAAGGATGAATCAGAGACCATATTCTTGAAGCCCAACTCAATTAAATATTACCGTAATTCTTTATACCAAGCTCTTGGAGCTTGTTTTAACTCATACAGTGCCGTGTTTAATTTACATACATGTGTTGGATATATAGGATTTGTGTAGCCAGGAGGTTGTATGGTGTATACATCATCAGTGAGTGTACCCTGTAGAAAAGCGTTGTTTATATCAAGTTGGCGCAATGACCAACCTTGACTAACCGCAAGTGAGAGCACAATTCGAACCGTGGCGGGTTTAACTACGGGGCTAAAAGTCTCACCATAGTCGATGCAAGCTCTTTGATTAAAACCTCTTGCAACATAGTGGGCCTTGTACTGAATTATGTTACTATCCTTATTCCTTTTAATTCGAAAAATCCATTTGCATCCCAGTACATTTTGTGACGTAGATGAAGGTACAAGTCCCCAAGTTCTATTTTTCACTGATGCATTTATCTCTTCATCCATAGCTTTACACCAAACGGGGTTTATTAATGTTTGGTTGATATTTTTTGGGATCTCCATTTCATGGACTTCCGCATTTAAATTCAGTTTACTGATTGGTTTCCTAATGCCATGTTGTAGTCTTGTGGTTATTTAAGGATAATGTACAGGATTGTTGGGTGTTGAATTTGTAGATGTGGATATATCAATGTTTGACTGAGATGAAGTAGAGGAAAGCTCAATAGTGGTATTAGGAGGTTGAGGTGAGTTTGTCGTGGATATAAGAAATGAAAGGGATGAAGTGGGGAATAAGGTAGGAGGTGTGTTGGAAAGTGAGTTATTTTGCAATGAATGAGTTATTTTGCAATGAATGAGAAGAGAAAGATTGAGTATTTGATAATATAGATAATGTTAAGGTGCCCATTGTTCCACTAGGTAAGACAAGGAGGTAATTGAATTACTAAGTTCAGAAAAAGGAAAAATGTTCTCTTTGAAATGAACATGATGAGAAACATAGACACGATTAGTGTTTAATTCGAGACAATAATATGCACTTTGAGTAGGTGAATAACCAACAAAAATACGTGGTTGAGATTTTAGTTCAAGTTTGTGAGAATTGTAGGGTTTAAGCCATGGGTAGTAAAGACACCCAAAGCTTTGAAGCTTGGAATAATTAGGATGTTGTCCGAATAATTTAAAGTAGGGTGACACATTGTTTAGAGTTGGCATGGGAAGTCGATTAATCAAGTAAACAAGGTTGAGTAAGCATTTGTCCAATATTTAAGGGGCATTTTAGCATGAGTTAAGAGTGATAGAAATGTCTCAACAATGTGTCGATGTTGTCGCTCCGAATAGCCATTGTGTTGAGGGGTATAGGGTGGAGTTGTGAGATGCGAAATTCCATCGATGGACAGGTAGTTACGTAGACTTTCATACTCCCCACCATTGTCCGAGTAGAGAGTTTTGAGAGGCACTTGAAAGTATTTTTCAGTTAGAGCTTTATAGTGAATGAATACATGTTTTGCATCTGATTTTCGTTTCAAATTATACAACCAAATGTATTTAGAAAAATGATCAACGAAAATAAAATAATATCTAAATCCATTATGAGATTAAATTGGTGATGTCCAAAGATCAGACTGAACATACTCAAGTGGGGCAGTACACACAATAGAGGAAGTAGAAAAAGGAAGTTTATGACTTTTATTGCAAGCACATGAATTACAATCTAAAGTGGAGATACTAGGAACATGAAGTTTATTTTTGGAAAAAATTTGCCTAAAATAATTAAGAGACAGATGCCCTAAATGATGATGTCAATCAAGTGAACTAGTTGTGCTTCCATAGACTGTAGGTGTAACACCCCACCTCCGTTAAGGTCACTCACAAAGGGAATGCCTTAACTTTGATGGAGCGTTTTAGTAGACAGAACATAAATTTACAAGACAGATAAAACAGTAATTGAAAAATTTATAACTTTATCACAATAGAAACCGAAATAAGTTTGGTTGCATCTTTTCAAATCACAACATCAGAATTCAAGTACAAAATATCAGTCTTGTACAAAAGCCTTCAGAATGCATAGTTTTTAAAATCATAATCCCCAACATAAACTGCCATGGAAAGATAGAGCCAAGGCCAAGTGATACTTCAAGCAGAGAAAATTCGAATCAAGCCCCTATACCTCCACCCTAAACCCGGGGGGGGGGGGGGGGGGGGGGACGAAAGAAAACGGGCGAAAACAAGCAAGGTCAGACATAAAGTCTGGCAAGTCCAGTGACTTTCAACATATGAACAGATAATAATATCATGACATGAAAATAAAGCTGGATAAGAGACAACAACAACAGGAGTAACAGGTATACTTAAGCTAAACAGAAGAAACAGAATGATATAGCCCAAGTTATGCTTCTTACTTATATTTTACTTCTCTGCACTAATACTAGTATAACAGGATTAGGTGTTACCCTAATGTTTAAACAGAAACAGAATAATGGGCCTTTGCCACCCGAACAGAAGGTACAGGAACAGAAACAGAATAATCCTTTCGGAAACAGAATGTTAGAATTAGGTGTACACTAGTAAATGGGCCTTTACCACCATAACAGACGGTACCACGCAGAAACAGACAGGTGTTACCACCCAACAGAAACAAACGGTACCCCAACGGAAACAGACAGAACTAAGTGTACCATAAATCTACCCCAAGCGATCGGCTCCCTAATACATAAATACCCTGTGCCAGCCCCACAGAAGGGTGTATCACTCCCCAAAGTGGCAACCTTTAAATGACACAAACCTATTTATAGATGTCACGGCGTCTTACATCCTCAGAGGCAGACCGGGATCAATGCACGCACATGACCCGGTTAGAACGAACCATCAACACTCCTCGCCATTATTAGAACGAACCGCTTATAATTAGTTCAGTAAGCGTGCCCGGACCTACCTACTGTTGGGTCAAAGTTTTGATACTAGAAAGGGTTACTGACTAATATGGGTCCCAAACAACAGATGGCACAAATATTTTCCCTCCTAACCCTGTGTCTCTAGACTAACAGATTTCAGATTAACTTGTTAACAAGTTTTAGGCCTACAGAGTTCAGAATCAACTAGTTCACAGATCAAGTCAACAGGTTTTCAGACTAACAGATCAGATGTATAGTTTTTAACAGACTTACAGGTTGTCTAACTTTGTATTAGGCCTACAGATTCACGAAACAGGGTTTATTAATTCATCAGTTCAGTTGGTTTAGCCTTATCTACCCAACACATTTTAGACATCATATTTATCTCAGATTTGCATTAATTAAATATTAATGCGCAGACCTCTCACATTAGGTAGGTAGCTTGTGGCGCTGAATATGCCGGGCGGCTCCAGGCAGACTTCTGCCACAAGCCAGACCTAACCTCGTGTCTAAGCATATTTTAGTTATGCCTATGACCTCTCGCATTAGACTAGCAGTTTGCGGTTGCTAGTTTAGCCGGTTGGATCCGGGCAGGCTTCTACCGCAAACATGAGTCTAACCACGTGTCTCGGCATTTTTATTATAACCAGTTTATTCCATTACAAATATCAGACTAATTATGCCAATTTATCAGATTCGACTTCTTTTCAAGTCGCAACAGATTAAACGAATTAACATGTTTTACACAAATTACAATCATTCAACCTTTCAACAGATTTAACAGATTTAGCAGCTCAGGCGGTTTAACAGATTTAGCGGATTAGGCAACTCAACAGATTTAACATATCAGACAAAATTAGCAGGTTAGGCGATTCAACATATGTAACAGTTTAGGCAATTCAACAGATTAAGCAGGTAAGAGGTTTAGCAGATTAGGCAATTTTAACATATCAAGCAGATAACAGTTTTGGTCAATTTAAACATTCTTTAAAGTCCTATTCACATATCTTGCCTAATTCATAAAGTAAGCCTAAACTTATATGCCTAAATTATGGTCATAATCCACCATATAACATATGTCCCAATTTTTAGTTAAACTTGCATAGTTCAGAATATGCTCCAAGAACCTTACATATAAATTATGCCAAATATAGCCATGGATTACAATGTATGTCATATATCCAAAAAAAAACATTTACCTAGGTGTATTCACACTTAACAATCATCAAATTTTAATATGGATCTTTACACCTAAGTTATATGCAAATTAATTCTTCTTTTTTCCAAATTACATACTATAATATAATATATATATACATATATATATATAGTCTGTCCAGATCTAGATCTTGAATTACATCCTGTACTATGCATCCAAATCAGTTACATGTTCACAGTTAAATTTTACGCCCCAAATCCCAAGTCATATGTTCAATATTCTTTATGCCTCAAAACTCAAGACATACGTTAAATACACCTTATGCTCTAAATACAACATGCCTCAGATTTATGTTCTAAGTTACAACCTATGTTCTTTATGCTCTAAGTCACAATAGTCCTCTTCTTCCAAGTCATAGATCGTCTTATGCAATATGCCATAAATTTATGTCCAGATTTACAACATGCGTTGTATCCTCAAATTAATTACAAACCAATTATGCCCAAATATGTCTCATTCAATATTCTTCCTAAATTTAGCGTTTATGCGTTCATCTCTTATGAGCCTTTGCTTAGGCTCGTGGTAGCCTGGCTATCCAACAAAAAGAAAGAAAGGAGGAAGAAATACAGAACAAACAGAAAAATAAAACAGAGAAACAGATCTGATAAATAGAAAAAGGGCATAATCTCAGATTCAGTTTTGTAATTATGTCAAGATCATAATTAAACTTCATATCGGAAAATAACTGCACTTGCCTTGGTTGCATTATAGAAGAAGAGTTGCAGTTGTTCTCTTTTTAATCTTATTCGGATTTGGAAGAAGATGCACTAGTTCTAGTTTTGATTCCAGCAGAGTAGCGACGCCATTTTATGTATTTATTTCTAATATTTCAGAGGCAGCATAAGGAGAGAATGAAATGGTGTAAAGAGAATGAGGCTAGGAGGCTGTTTACATAGGGTTAGGCAGACGAATCTAGACAGAAAACGTGACCAAATACATCAGAATGAACCCAGGCTCAGAACTGGGTTCTGTCACCAGGTCGACCCCTAGGTCGACCATAGCGTCGACCTGGTCCCTGGGAGGTCGACCATAGTGTCGACCCCCAGGTCGACCTGGTCCTGGGTGGGAAAATTACCGCCCAGTCTGCGCTGGCGTTTTAATTCGAATTTCGAGCTGTTTTCGGTTCTAAAAATTCCTGAAACTTTGGAGGGTCATATCTCCCTCATACAGATTCCGTTTCTCGAAAACTCGGACTTGTTTCCAAGAAGAATTTCGAGACGAACGCAATGGCACAACCCATTTCCCTTGATTCTTATTTTAAAAATTAATTATTCTCTGATTTGTTACTTATACGTTCACAGAAAATACGGGGTGTTACATTCTCCCCTCCTTAAAGGATTTCGTCCTCAAAATCTTCAAGTTAAGAAGAATGTGTCTTACCATCCAGTCATCCATCTACTCAACCATCATCCACAAGCATCCATTGTCCTTAGAAAACTTCTAATGTTGTATGAACATATGCAAGAGTGTGTGTGTATGTTCCTTATCTAATGCAAAGATCAGGCGGTCCACTGATTCAGTTGACCTCCTTAATGCGAATTATGCCAGTGCCATAAGTCCAACATGTATGAAATTTTCCTATTTAATACAAATCATTTCTATATGAGTGCACAACCGTTCATTCATATGCAACATCCATGTGTTGAGCCAACTATTTTGCATCCATAAAAAATGCACACACACCATATGCAGTATGAGAGTGTTTTTGAGCCGATCTAGTGCCTAGTGTGTGTATATGCATCCACGAGCAATCACTAGCAACCACTTGCATCCACTTACAACCATCAAACATAACATGTTTCAAACACATGTTTGAACCCATTAGTTTCTACCTAAAGGTCGAAGGATAAAGTCGAGTGATAGAAGCAAGTATAATTGAAATTAAAGCTGGGTTCCCATTAGACATTGGTTTAAGAGAATAACCCCTTATTATCAACCCCGAAGACCGAAATCAACATCAGATTAATACTCAGAGAATTACTCCCATTAAACAAATGCACAAATGGAAATCTATTTCACACCTTGAGTAAAACTCCTATCCTTTTCAGAATCCTACAGACTACTGATACAGATCAGATTACCAAATGATTCTTAGGAAACTAAACATGATAAAAACCCAGAATGTATGCGTCAGAGTCAAATTAATGCTTAACATAGATACCCAACTTATCACAATTAGATGAGTCATAACCCTTATGGGTCTGAGTCTACATCGGAATCAGAAACAATACTAGTATTAAAGTGCAGAGTATCGATTACAGAATCAAAATGCCAGAATCAGAAAAGAGCTTTAACTCAACAACCAGATAAAGAAATTAAACCTCCTACATAAAGTTTCCCTATTTCTATCCTATCCACTAGCCTCCAGAGTGTTCGCCTGCCCCCAAGAAGTTGGCCCTGCCCTCTGCCCTTGCCCTCGTTTCTTCGGGCAGTCCCTAGTGAAGTGTCCCATCTCTCCACAGTTGAAGCAAGTGCCCTTCCTTTTTCTGCAATCCTTGTTCAGATGGGTCGAGCTTCCACAAGTAAAGCACTTCTTCTCTTTCTTATCTTCAGTCTTCTCATCCTTCTTCTGTGTTTCCTTTTTGGGCCATGCTTTCTTTTTCTGTGGTTCTTCCTTCTTTGCCTCTTTCTTGCCCTTGTCTTCCTCGTGTAGTAGTGCCATGTCCACCAATCTCTTGTAAGTCGCTCCCATGGGTACATGGGTCATGGCTAGGCTATGCAGTGGCTTGTTTTATCCTTTAACAAAGCGGAGAGCCTTTTTATGCTGGGTGTTGATTAAATCTAGTCCGAACCTAGCCAGTTGGTTGAACTAGTTGACGTATTCCTTGACCGTCATACTTCCTTGCTTAAGAGATAAGAACTTTTCCAGTTGTAGACTTCGTTCAGCTTGCGAGAGGAATTTCGTCTCAAACCTTGTTCTGAAATCCATCCATGTTTCAACCGGCCTCTCGGCGTTAGTGACTTCCCACCAGTAGGCAGCTTCTTCTTTGAGCAACCATACCGCCAACTGTACCTTATGCCATCGTCCACCTCGAAGATAACGAACAGATCCTCTGTTTCTTTGAGCTAGTTCCTTGCTTCTACGAATGATTCAGTTCCCTTGAAATCCTTTCCACCCATGGCCCTAAAATCTTTACAGATCTTTGAGAAAGCAATTGCACGAGGAGGGGGCGGAGGAGGGGGAATTACTGCGGCTGGAGGAGGAATATCTGTTGGGCCTGCATCGTTGACCCTAGCCTCTAAGTACCTCCCGAACCAGCCAAGTATTGGCACACCCTATGGAAGGTTAAGATCCCCAGATATGCTGAAAAGAAAGAAAAAGGAAAGATTCAAAACAAAGGATAGAAAGATAGGCTATGGCTTTGGGGATTATGTTTTTCGAAATAAGCTTTCCTTTTGAAAATACTTCTTTTTTTTTAAACCTTTTTGAAAATAGTTTTCAAAAACTTTTTATCAAATTTGGTAACCTTCAGCTCTGATACCAAGTGTAACACCCCACCTCCGTTAAGGTCACTCACAAAGGGAATGCCTTAACTTTGATGGAGCGTTTTAGTAGACAGAACAGAAATTTACAAGACAGATAAAGCAGTACTTGAAAATTTTATAACTTTATCATAACAAAAACCGAAAAAAGTTTGGTTACATCGTTCCAAATCACAATATCAGAATTCAAGTACAAAATATCAGTCTTGTACAAAAGCCTTCAGAATGCATAGTTTTTAAAATCATAATCCCCAACATAAACTGCCATGGAAAGATAGAGCCAAGGCCAAGCGATACTTCAAGTAGAGAAAATCCGAATCAAGCTCCTATACCTCCACCCTAAAAACCAGGGGGGAACAAAAGAAAAGGGGCGAAAACAAGCAAGGTCAGACATAAAGTCTGGCAAGTCCAGTGACTTTCAGCATATGAACAGATAATAATATCATGACATGAAAATAAAGCTGGATAAGAGACAACAACAACAGGAGTAACAGGTATACTTAAGCTAAACAGAAGAAACAGAATGATATAGCCCAAGTTATGCTTCTTACTTATATTTTACTTCTCTGCACTAATACTGGTATAACAGGATTAGGTGTTACCCTAATGTCTAAACAGAAACTGAATAATGGGCCTTTGCCACTCGAACAGAAGGTACAAGAACAGAAACAGAATAATCCTTTCGGAAACAGTGTTAGAATTAGGTGTACACTAGTAAATGGGCCTTTACCACCCCAACAGACGGTATCACACAGAAACAGACAGGAGTTACCACCCAACAGAAACAGACAGTACCCCAACGGAAACAGATAGAACTAAGTGTACCATAAATCTACCCCAAGCAATCGGCTCCCTAATACATAAATACCCTGTGCCAGTCCCACAAAAGGGTGTATCACTCCCCAAAGTGGCAACCTTTAAATGACACAGACCTATTTACAGATGTTACGGCGTCTTACATCCTCGGAGGCAGACCGGGATCCATGCGCGCACATGACCCGGTTGGAACGCACCATCAACACCCCTCGCCATTATCAGAATGAACCGCTTATAATTAGTTCAGTAAGCGTGCCCGGACCCTACCTACTATTGGGTCAAAGTTTTGATACTAGAAAGGGTTACTGACTAATATGGGTCCCAAACAATAGATGACACAAGTATTTTCCCTCCTACCCTTGTGTCCCCAGACTAACAAATTTCAGATTAACTTATTAACAAGTTTTAGGCCTACAGAGTTCAGAATCTACTAGTTCACAGATCAAGTCAACAGGTTTTCAGACTAACAGATCAGATGTATAGTTTTTAACAGACTTACAGGTTGTCTAACTTTGTATTGGGCCTACAGATTCACGAAACAGGTTTATTAATTCATCAGTTTAGTTGGTTTAGCCTTATCTACCCAACACATTTTAGACATCATATTTATCTCAGATTTGCATTAATTAAATATTAATGCGCAGACCTCTCACATTAGGTCGGTAGCTTGTGGCCGCTAGATATGCCGGGCGGTTCCGGGCAGACTTCTGCCACAAGCCAAACCTAACCTCGTGTCTAAGCATATTTTAGTTATGCCTACGACCTCTCACATTAGACTAGCAGTTTGTGATTGCTGGTTAAGCCGGTTGGCTCCGGGCAGGCTTCTACCGTAAACATGAGTCTAACCTCGTGTCTCAACATTTTTATTATAACCAGTTTATTCCATTACAAGTGATACAAATATCAGACTAACTATGCCAATTTAACAGATTCCACTTCTTTTCAAGTCGCAACAGATTAAACGAATTAACATGTTTTACACAAATTACAATCATTCAGCCTTTCAACAGATTTAGCAGCTCAGGCGGTTCAACAGATTTAGCGGATTAGGCAACTCAACAGATTTAACAGATCAGGCAAAATTAGCAGGTTAGGCGATTCAACATATGTAACAGTTTAGGAAATTCAATAGATTAGACAGGTAACAGGTTTAGCAGATTAGGCAATTTTAACATATCAAGCAAATAACAGTTTTGGTCGATTTAAACATTCTTTAAAGTCCAATTCACATATCTTGCCTAATTCATAAAGTAAGCCTAAACTTATATGCCTAAATTATGGTCATAATCCACCATATAACATATGTCCCAATTTTTAGTTAAACTTGCATAGTTCAGAATATTCTCCAAGAACCTTACATATAAATTTTGCCAAATATAGCAATGGATTACAATGTATGTCATATATCCAAAAAAAAACATTTACCTAGGTGTATTCACACGTAACAATCATCAAATTTTAATATGGATCTTTACACCTAAGTTATATGCAAATTAATTCTTCTTTTTTCCAAATTACAGACTATAATATATATATATATATATATATATATATATATATATATATAGTATGTCCAGATCTAGATCTTGAATTACACCATGTACTATGCATCCAAATCAGTTACATGTTCATAGTTAAATTTTACGCCCCAAATCCCAAGTCATATGTTCAATATTCTTTATGCCTCAAAACTCAAGACATATGTTAAATACACCTTATGCTTTAAATACAACATGCCTCATATTTATGTTCTAAGTTACAACCTATGTTCTTTATGCTCTAAGTCACAATAGTTCTCTTCTTCCAAGTCATAGATCGTCTTATGCAATATACCACAAATTTATGTCCAGAATTACAACATGCGTTGTATCCTCAAATTAATTACAAACCAATTATGCCAAATATGCCTCATTTAATATTCTTCCTAAATTTAGCATTTATGTGTTTATCTCTTATGAGACTTTGCTCAGGCTCGTGGTAGCTTGGCTATCCAACAAGAAGAAAGAAAGGAGGAAGAAATACAGAACAAACAGAAAAATAAAACAGAGAAACAGATCTGATAAATAGAAAAAGGGCATAATCTCAGATTCAGTTTTATAATTATGTCAAGATCATAATTAAACTTCATATCGGAAAATAACTGCACTTGCCTTGGTTTCATTATAGAAGAAGAGTTGCAGTTGTTCTCTTTTTAATCTTATTCGGATTTGGAAGAAGATGCACTAGTTCTAGTTTTTATTCCAGCAGAGTAGTGACGCCATTTTATGTATTTATTTCTAATATTTCAGAGGCAACATAAGGAGAGAATGAAATGGTGTAAAGAGAATGAGGCTAGGAGGCTGTTTATATAGGGTTAGGCGGATGAATCTAGACAGAAAACGTGACCAAATACATCAGAATGAACCCAGGCTCAGAACTGGGTTCTGTCCCCAGGTCGACCATAGGGTCGACATGGTCCCTGGGAGGTCGACCTGGTCCGGGGGGGGGGGGGGGGGGGGGGAATTCCCGCCCAGTCTGCGCTGGCGTTTTAATTCGAATTTCGAGCTGTTTTCGGTTCTGAAAATTCCTGAAACTTCGGAGGGTCATATCTCCCTCATACGGATTCCGTTTCTCGAAAACTCAGACTCGTTACCAAGTAGAATTTCGAGACGAACGCAATGGCACAACCCATTTCCCTTGATTCTTATTTTAAAAATTAATTATTCTCTGATTTGTTACTTATACGTTCACAAAAAATACGGGGTGTTACAGTAGGGGTTGTGGATTTGAGCTGATAAATGCCTGCTGCAACCAGCCCTTGGAATAGAGATTCCCCCGTTTTGAGATCCTTCATATGATAAGAGGTGGAAGAAAAGACAATTCAGATATTGTTATCATGACAAAGTTGAGAAATGGAAATTATATTTTTAGACATGGTTGGAACAACTAAGTCATTATTTAGTTTGAGTGATGATAAAAAAAAAACAAGAATCGACGTGAGTGATTTTAAGGCCTTTGCCATCACCGACGATCAACTCTTCGGTTCCATCATAAGGAGCATGGAGAGATAGATCGTTTAGATCTGTCATGACGTAGTGGAAAGCACCACTGTTGAGAATCCATGTTGAAGAAGATGAAGAGGCAAAGATATTTGTGATGTTTGCTTGAGGTTTTGTTGTGAATCGATTTGACGGAGGTTGGGAATCTGAAGAAGGTGGAATGACAGTGGGAAACTTTTGCTTAAATAAAGGACAAAGAGCAATCACATGTCCTTGTTCTCAGCACCATTGACATTTTCCTAGAAAGGTGTAGGGCTTTGTGGGATCATTGCCATTAAGAATCTGATAGGATGAAGTTTGATTAGTGAGAGCCATTTAAGAAGAGGAAGTTAAAACGTTTTAGATCGGAACTCCGATACCATGAAGAAGAGTTGAAGAGAAGGATGCATGTTTTTCATTCAATAATCACAAATATATAAAGTAACAATATTCATGCACCTACAGTTATGAAATAATATAATTAATGATATTTGAACAATATCATTAATGATATTTATACTAATCCCTCATATTATTGCATATCATTACTTATATTTATTCCTAAATATTATATCAATCCTTATCGCATATTATTTTCTTTAACGCTGATCAAAAGGATAAAATACAATTAATTTGAACTGATGTTGATTCCAATTTATTTTATAGCTTAATTACAGCGGTCAAATCAAAATTCATCCCTCGTTCTCAAGTTGCATAAACATGGATCTCTTTCCATATAATGTTATTAATTATACTCCTATGTTTTACTTCTAATAAAAAAAATTCTCTTCACCTTTTTTTAATAATTAAATATAAACTTCGTTGCATGTGTCTATTAATCAAAGCTCTACAAATAGTTTACAAATTTTAGGGTGTTTTACTGATATTTACAAAGTTATTATTTGAAATCAAGCTTGTTTTTTAGTTATGATTTAGAGTCGAAACTTGTTATAATATGTCACAAAAAAGCAAAAACAAAAGAAAAAGCCGAGAGAAAACCAATGGTAGATCTTATATATAACCGTACAATAAATAAAGTACGTTAATGTTCAACAGTGTTAATTATATGCTCTTATTGTTTGACATGTTTAGGCATTACCACAACCATATACTCTTTTTTTCACATATGCATTCCATGAGAGGCTTGTTAAGAGTAAATCACATCAGAAATGTAATGAATGTAGTACGAATAACTTAATTGTCCTTAATGTGTTATAGTTTAATCCGTAGTTGCTTAATTTGTGTAGTAATGTTACATAGAATAGACATGAAATAACGGATAATTCCATTATACACAAATGATTTTTCCTCAAACTAAATTCCATAATTTTGGCCATGTATTTTTTTCAAGTCAACTTTTGGCATAACTTTTTAATTCTATGTTTTCATGTTCATAAACGACATTATTAATTAGATAAGGACAAATCTACAGTTGAAAATCTTATCCATTCTTTTTATTTAGCACATATTTAATAATTTCTATATAGTCTCAAAAGGGAAGATTAATCACTGAAATTTAGTGCATTAGTGAGAATAAAAGCCATTCCACCTAGGTTCATGGTCAGCAAAGAAACACATGCATAAAAACATCACTATATATACTAGTGGTTCTCCCTTAACAGACTCATTCATCATAGGCCCCTTCATGGCACACTACAAATTCTTCTCCTTAGCTTTACTACTTACATTTGCATCAACATGTAAGTCATCTAACATAAGTGCTTTGTATTTCTTCGGAGATTCTCTCCTTGACACAGGTACAAACAACTACATAGTCACAAGCGCAAGAGCAAACCACGCTCCTTATGGCCGTGACTTTCCTGGCCATGTCGCAACTGGCCGATGGACAAACGGACTGATGGTACCTGACCTATTAGCAGCCCAACTTTTTATAAAGCAGTTTGTTCCTCCATTCTTAGACCCTAAAATAAGCGACAATGACCTCAAAACTGGAGTTAATTTTGCTTCTGCCGGTGCTGGTTATGATGAAATGACATCCATGCTTACAGGCACTTTGCCAGTGCCTAAGCAGCTGCAAAATTATAATGACTATGTGAAGAGACTGACTGCTGTAGTTGGTGACATGGAGAGTAAAAGAATTATTGGAGATTCCGTGACTATGTTTAGTTCAGGAAGCAACGATTTTGCAATAAGTTTCTTTCCACCTGGAAGTCCAAGGCAAATGCTAGGGTTAAACGGCTATATCAACTTGCTGCTGAATGTTTTGAAGGAATCTCTCAAGGTATGTGCATATGCTATTTTCGTCATTCCTAATAACTGTTTGTTCAATTACTAATCTTTTTCTCCAAAAACAAATTAAAACAAACAGTTAGAATATTCAAAAATACACTAACATAATGTTTAGAGGAATATTAGATTTGATACGTGGAATGAATATATACATACATATGCATAAACAACAATACAAATTTTATATTAACGTGGGACTCATACCAACGATTCTCCCTTTGTAATATTATGCAATAATTGATAAATTTACCCTTCATAATCAACTTTCTTTTTCTTTATTTTGCATCTCCAAGCTCCCTTTTCTTTAGTAAATATTATACTTCCCATATTTTAGATACTAATTCTCTGGTTTTAAGATCAATATGGATAACCTATCTCAATCGTTGTTCCCTAAAACCTCATGTAAATTTGTATGAAAGCAAGATGCTTTAGATAATGCTTATTTCATTACTAATTATTCTGTTTCTCGGAGATGACTTGGGGCCTCTTAAATCATTATGCTTTTGACCTATTTTTAGTCAGTTTAGATCTATTTTTTTTGTTAAACTTTAATTTAATTTAATTTATTCAAATAGATTAATACTAGCGTTTTGTATACACCTTGATTGAAACTGATACAAAAGAGGAGGATGCTAGTTTAAATAAAGGATAATTCTATTCATGCATCAAAAATTGCTAAACATACACCAAAAATTATAATAAACTACTATACACCATATATTACTTTACGTACACCATGTATTTTACTAAAGGGGAAATATTTTTTAAGGACAAATTAGTGTAATATTTTATCCATAAGGACACCACTACTATATTTTATCCTAAAGGACAACATTTAGCCCAGCTCAAAGAAACCACCGTCCGCTGCTTTCTTCTTCTCCCTCTCTCACGTCTTTGTCGATTTCATCGTTTATCACGAAATCACCAAATTCACGAAATCATAAATCGCTTAAATCACAAATATGATAATACATTAGAATCGAAATTCGAATTCAAAGACAAAATTCACGAATCAAAATCACCACCATAAATCAGCCGAAATAAAAACCCTAAAAAAAAAATAGATCGAACAACAAAAATCTGTTCGAAATGACGATTGAATGGAATAAAAATATTTTTCAAACGATGGAAAACACAATTGAAGAAGTCGAAATTGTTGAAACAATTTTTTCGTGATTAGAAATGTTTTTTTTTTATCGTTAATAGTATAGCAGTTCGTAGGTATCATTTTTGTATTTTTGTAGTTATCATTTTTTTTTTTTAACTTTAAAGCATAGCAGCAGTTTTTAGTTATCATTTTTCTATTTTTTAGTTATCATTTTTCATGTTTTAACTTTAAGAACATAGCAGCAATTTTTAGTTATCATTTTTCTATTTCTGTAGTTATCATTTTTACCGTTTTAACTGTGTTATTTGTTTTTTTCATGAAATTTTGTTGTTGTGTTAATTTTGAAGTTATATTGTTGTATCAGCTAAGAAACTAAGTCGAACTTATTTCAATTTAATCAATCAAACTGTGATATTTTTTTTTTCATTATTTTATCTTCAAAAGCATTGCATCAGTATTTAGTTATCATTTTCCTACTATTTTAGGTATCATTTTTACTGTTTTAGCTATGTTATGTGTTGTTTTCATGTGTTTTTATTGCTGTGTTAATTTTGAAACTGTTTTTTTGCATCAACTTCGTCACTCAGTCGAACATATTCTATTTTATTCAATCAAACTGTGATGTAAATTCAACTAGAAAACAACACAAATCTACCTAAAAGCTGCTATGATGTAAATTCAACTAGAAATATATAAAACTGATAACTAAAAAAATATAAAAATGATACCTAAAAACTGCTACGATGCAAATTCAACTAGTAAATATAAAAATGTTAACTAAAAAAATAAAAAAATGATACCTTAAAACTGCTTTACTATTTTAACAACAAAATGTAATACAGAAAATGTTCGAATCACAATTTAATTGTTTAAAATGAAATAAATTTGTTTGAGTAGCAAAACTGATGCATCAGTACAAGAATAAAACTAAAATAGCACCAAAATTTGATGTAAACATTTTTTCCATTACTTTTACTTCAAAACATTGAATCAGGTTTTAGGTATAAGTTTCCTATTTACTTACGTATCAGTTTTACTATTTTAACTATGTTAATTGTTTTTTCATGTGATTTTTTATTCTGTTATCAGTTTTATAAGTTGGTAGGGCTAAGCTAAAGTTTTTCTCATATTCACAGTTCATGGATATCAGTTTTTTAATATTGTAGGTAAAAAAAAGATGCATATAAACATAACACAGAAATTACACTAAAAATGATACCTTAGAAAATATAAAAAGGATACCTTAAAACTGCTATGATGATTAACATAACACATAAAATAGAAAAAAATGATACCTTAAAAAATATAAAAATGATACCTTAAAACTGCAGTAATGTTTAACATAATAGAGCAGTTCCACTAAAAATGATAACCAGAAAAATAGAAAAATGATAACTAAAAACTGCTGCAATGTTTTTAAAGTTAAAACATGAAAAATGATAACTAAAAAAATAGAAAAATGATAACTAAAAACTGCTGCTACGTTGTAAAGTTAAAAACAAGAAAAATGATAACTAAAAAAATACAAAAATGATAACCACGCGCTGAAAGGTTAAACATCAAAATTGCCGAACGAGAAAAAAATCACGAATCACCTTTCGAAATAACCTTAAAACTAATCGGTAGAAATCATCATTAAAGTATAATGATTATAACAACAAATAAAAATCCATTCGAGGTTGATTTTTGAAATCGATTTCGTGCCCTAATTTTTGTTGTTTCGATTTTGATTTGATTGATATTAAAAATGATTTCAGCAAAAATGATTTCGTGATAGAAAATCGTTCGGGATGATGAACGACGAGGTGATGAATGGGATAATTAGCGACGAAATGATGAATGACGATGCTGTTGATTTTTTCCACGAGAGAGAATGGAGGAAGAAGATGGAATTCACGGTTGCGAGAGAGAATTGAGGAAGATGACGGATTTCACGGCCGAAATACTTCTGAGTAAAAAATATACAATATATTGTCCTTTAGGATAAAATTTTGATGGGCTGAACTTATGGTTAAAAAAGCCCTAAGTTTTGTCCTTATCAGTAGTTTCCTGTTTACTAAATTATCCTTATTTTCATCTTCTTTGTTTTTTCTCATTCAAACTTAAAATATATTTACTAAAAACTAGAAATTCTTTACATCGAAATGAGTAAAATTTAACAAAATGAACTTAGTTCCTGCACTAATACTATAGCTTTTATAAACTTTTAAAAAACCTCTCAATTTCAAAAAAAAAAACTTTAATTTTGGAAAAAAGAATCCAACACTTTTAATTATAAAATTATTTCTAAATATTCTTTTAATTGAAATTTTTGGTTACATAATGAAATAATTCATTATCATTTTCATTTTCATTAACATCTTAGTTTGCATCAGATTAATTCCTTACCATTTTCATTAACATATTTAGTTTGCATCAAATCAATTCATTATCATTTTCATTAAAATATTTAGTTTTATTATATGCAAAAGATTAAAACATGCAACTATGAGAAAAGGGTATTTTAGTATTATATTTTCATAGAAAAATAATGGTGTACGTTAGGTAATTTTTGGTGTATGAATAGAATTTGCCTTAAATAAAATGAATGTTAGTATTGAAACAATTTGCAAAAAATAGTATAAAGAAAGCACTAATTGTGTTCATTAACAATTTTCATTCTCTATAAAAGCCACAAGCTTTAAAAAAAAGGTTGGTTACTTTTATTACATTTTCCCGTTAATTAACTTTTACTTTCCTTAACCAATTTGTTTTTTTTAACAAATCCTCAATCAAAAATCCATAACCTTTGTAACATCTAAATAAAATCGCTAACATGTGTAAGACGTATTTAGGGTTGCTAACTATGTCATTTCACATACATGCATGCAGCAACTTTACGATAGTGGAGCTCGGAAATTCATTATAGCTGGAGTACCACCATTCTACTGCATGCCAGGAAGCATGGCCGGAAGAATTAGTCCATTTGGTTGCACATTGGAAACAATTTCACCTGCAACAACATACAATTCAGCGCTTAAGGCCTTGTTGCCTCAGCTTGAGCAGTCACTGAAAGGAAGCAGAATAAAGTACATGGATTTTCATGATAATTTGCTTGACATGATCAATAATCCTTCTAAGTATGGGTTTACGGAGACAAAAAGAGGATGTTGTGGTGTGACAGGGGTGGTAGAGATTGGGCCTTCCTGCAACTTGTTTACATATGTATGTCCAGATGCATCAAAATATGCTTTCTTCGATGGAGTTCATCCTACCGAAAAGGTTTATAGAGTTTTTGCTGACCAGATCATGAAAGATATCATTCCAAATTTTTAGTTATTAATTTTATGGACTTATTTGTATTGTATGACATTAAGATGTTCCGCGATTTGGTTTACTTATTGGTCAATAACTTTAGTGATGCTGAAATAATAATAGTTTGCAGCTAAAAGTGCAGGAAGTCTTAAACATAATTAATGGGTTTTAATCTCATTTTGTATTCGGTGTTGTTATTGACAGTTCAACTATTGTTAAGGGGGGCCATTTTTTTAAAAACACTCCATTCGTTGAAAAATTGTTAAGGGGCTTCATAAACATATTATTTCACACTACTCAATATTCTTAGATTACCCTTTCAAAACAAATTTCAAAAAACTTATTCGACAAGGGAAACCGAACTAAAATAAGCAGTTCGTCACCACTGATCGAATGCAGCATGTAATTAATTATATATGTATTCGATAGTGATATGTCGAAAATTAATAATCATGTCAGTGCATTGCCTCCATAATTATAACATTCAGCATTTTTATGTCGGCCGAAAAAAATAATTCGATCCTATTCCTCCGAAAATGTTTATCTTTTCGTTCATGTTTTTGGGTTAGGGTTGATTTCTCCACAACTAATGTTGTTGATTAATCGTTAAAAATTATATTAATGAACAGAATAGTGAAATCAAGCCTAATTGGGTAATAAGGTAAAATTATCTTTATTTGTTAAGAGACTACTTTCTTCATTGGCACTCCCCTTAACAAATTTTTTATAAAAAAATTGGCCTTCCCTTAAAAATATTTGGAGTGTCAATAACAATGCCCTTTGTATTTTCCTAGTATTGCTAAGTGCTAATTTTTTATTTGTTCCAATAGTCAATTAATTTTTTAACAAACCAATCAATTTGACACAACAATCGTTAGCAGTAAATGGATATTCAAATAAAAGGAAAACTCATTATTTTCCATCGAGGGAAATTATCCCTTACTCGATTTGTTGAACAATTTACAATTTTAGACGATTCTTTAAAAGATAAAAGACGTTCCCTTTTTTTTACAAATTAGCAATTCTTTTAATGTAAATTAATGTAACCGTAATTAATTAAGAAAAATATTAGAGACATTATATATCGTTGCTTGATTATCACAGTTAATCAAGACTAATGGAGACGACTTCTTCCACAATGGGATTTCTACTAATAAATTCCTAAGCCATTTCGCTTCCTTACATGCATATGCTAATGCAATGAATTATGACAACGTAGTTGAGTCAGATATACAGGTCTGCTTCTAGGAAGCCCAAGACACAGCAGCACCTCCCAATGTAAATATGTATCCAGTCGTAGACTTGGATTTGGATTCTACATTGTTCCAGGTTGCATCACTATATCCTTCTATTACAACAGGATACCCTTTATAAGATAAACCATAGTTGATGGTTCCTTTCAAATAAGATAAAACTCTGGATATAGCTTTCCAGTGTTCAAAACCTGGATTACTCGTAAATCGACAAATACACTTATAACATGTGTGATGTCTGGTCTTGTGCAATGCATTGCATACATAAGACTCCCAATAATACTAGAATACTCTAGTTGAGAAATGGTATGTCCAGTGTTCTTTTCTAATTTGATATTTGGATCTAAAGGAGTTGATGCTGGTTTGTCATTATAATGACCATACTTCTTTAGGAACTTCTCAATATAATGAGATTGAGTTAGTGATAACTGCTCCGCATTCCTAATTGTTTTAATTCCCAAAATTACATCAGCCTCTCCTAGATCTTTCATATCAAATTTAGAAGATAGAAACTTTTTGGTTTCATTCACACAAGATATATTGGAACCAAATATTAGCATGTCATCAACGTATAAACATATTATAACATAACCATTGCTACCCGATTTGCTATAAATACATTTATTTGCATCATTAACAATGAATCCATATGACAGTGTTACTTTATCAAACTTCTCGTGCCATTGCATGGGAGCTTGCTTCAGGCCATAAAGAGATTTTATTAATTATAAACTTTCTTTTCTTGGCTTCGGGTTATGAAACCTTCTTGTGTTCCATATATATCTCTTCTTCTAAATCTCCATTTAGAAAAGCTGTCTTTACATCTATTTGATGTATGCCCAAATTATGAATTGATGCAAGTGATGTTACAAAATACACCAATTTTCAAACTAATTATAAAAATTGGCCAGTTTTACAACATTGGCGGAATCTCGGATGCAGCTATTTTTTTTCTTTTCTACTGGCTACATCTGAAATGCAGATTTTTTTTTTTGCTTTTTCCGTTGGCTCCATTTGAGATGGAACCAATGGAAAAAGTAAATTCCATTGGCGGAATCTGAAATACCATCACGAATATTTTTTTACATTGGCTCCATCCAAGATGGAGCCAATGTAAAAAAAAACGGTGACATCCCAGATGACGCCAGCAGACGCTATCCCAAATGCCGCCTTTGTATTTAATAATAATAACTGGCGGCATCTGAGATGCTGCCAGTTATAGTCAAAAGTGGTCTATTTTTGTAAATTGTTTGCAGTGTGGCCTATTATTATCATAAATTTTGAAAAGTGACCTAAATCGATTTTTTTCCACTTTTGAATTAACGATCCGTATTTCTTCTATTATTAAACATAGATATATGTGTTTTAAATTCATATATAGAAATTCAATATGAATATTCAAAACAAATTATATTCCAAATTTTCAAGTTAAATTTTCAATTAACAATCTTATTTAAAACCATTGGAAAAAATAGGTTGCTACAATCTCCCCGACGCAAACTTCTCGTCCTTGAAAACGAGCGAGGCAGGAAAATAGTAATAAAGTAACTGAATATATTTAAAATCAAATTATGCACATTAAACACTTACTAAATTTATATGTAGACTAATGTTCAAATTAATAATATAAAAACTTTTGATTTAAACATATTCCAACGTATTTCAGAACGGCCTTAAATATCTACTCGACGTGTCAATTGGCACCATTTATCTGTCTCACTTTCAAAACCTAAAAATAAATAACAATGATATTGCAATCATCATTGGAATCATTTTCAAGTAACTGGAGTGAGATTATATATCTAGATGGTACATGAGATTTAGTACATATGTTAGTAAGACATATGTTAAAAGAATTTACACTAATGGTCCAATCTTAACGTCAAGTGATTACTTGAAAATTTTCTCTCTAATTAGACTATACATTTCAATCATTAATTTGTTATAAATTTCAAAAGGAAAAAATTATATCTCTCCCCTGCTCATTTATTTATTAAATTTTAACTTCTATCCTATATCTGATATAACCAACTTCAAATTTGCTAATGTAAATTATATAACATTTCAAACCACATTTTGAAACCTATTACAAAACACATGTTATATCAACATATGTTATTCTTTATTTAAGTTACATTTGTTTAATGAACAATTCATACTTAAATACGTAATAAAGCTATATAATAATTCCATCTTAATTAAGTTCTCAAGTCTTAATTATCACTACAACAAAAACCCCTTTTTGCAACTGGTAATTTATGTTGCAGTAGGTCAATTGCAACAGACCCGCATTCGTCTAGATATCCGAAGTTGCAATAGGTCGGTCACTTTTCGCAATTGTCATTTCCGGTTGCAATAATAAGTTACGGTAGACTTTTTTGCAACTTACCATTGTTGTTGCAACACATCCTTTTGCAAGCACTATTGGCAGTTGCAAAATAAAAAAACTATTAGATAATAAAACGATGGGTTGTTGTGTATATATTATAATTCACCATTACGAGTATGTAATGATTCACTGCTAAAAACAAATATAACAATGAATAACCAAAAACACCTTTTTAAAATCTAAACAAGATAAAATTGCATGTAAAAGTTTCTAATACACACTTCAAAGTACTTGACAATTTACATTCATACTGTTACAATTTAATCATGTTCTTTTGTGAGCTTTCAAGCAAGCAAATCTGGAGTACACAAAAGTTGGAGCTGCCAATTATGAAAGCAGGTTTTGTTGCTACAATAATTTCAGTGACATCAGTCAATCTTGAAATCGTAAGATCTTTAGCATGAGAAGGGATACCTCTTGTGGGAATGTCACCATTTTCCTGTGGTTGGTGAAAAGTCCGGTGTGACAATGAATGAATAGTCATTATGCACTGGATTGATGATGGCCAATATATTTATGTAGAATTTGAAGTGCAGTAACCACATTAGCAGTGAAATAATCTTAATAGCTACGAAAAACATAAATCACACAGTCGATTTATACTGGTTCGGACTTCACGTCCTACGTCCAGTTCCGAAGCTTTCCTTCGGCTTTTTAACTATCAAAATAACCCACTTCACCCGGAGGAACATGTTTTCAACTACCACTTGATTTCACGGTCCACAAGCTTACCAACTTGATTTGAACGGGCGACAAGCTTATCCACTTGATTTGAACGGGCTACAAGCTCACCCACCTAATTTGAACGGGCTATAGGCTCCCGAAACTTTGACTACAAAGTAAGTAGAAGTCTAATTATATATTGTGTCTTCAATACACGAATTAGTCACAGTGTAGTACAACTTCTACAGCCTTCAACAATAATGATGCAGATTGAGTGCACAGAGGCTAGAAAGTGAAATTTGACCAGATTTGAATGTTTGTGGAGTGAAGTGGCACTGGTATAATATTTTCAATGAAATAAATATGGAATTTGGAGCGTTTGGAAATGATGTAAGAATAATTTAGAGAGGAAAGTTGTGTATCTTAACTTGGGAATGATGTGAAGTTTATATAAAAACGATTGGATGTTAGTATGAAGTCACAATCCTTCAAAAATTTCCATTGCAAGAGTCGCGTCCATTGAGAATAAGAAGCTCTTCGAAAATTTGCTTATAATAAGATTTTATTGTTCGTTATATAATGTTCATAGAGCTGGCCCAATGATACTGCTGCCCAAGCCCATTCGACCACTATTTGATTAAAAATGAAAAAAAAAAAAAATATTGCCCTAAATGTTGCCCAGTTTCGAACCTGGGACAACATACTCTAAAATACTCTACCATGCTTCACTTACCACCCATCTACAACTTTCTTGCCATCATCACTGATTTTATGTTAACAATATTTTAAGAAATAAAATAAGTTAATGTTGCCCCAGCCCGAGGGCTTGGTGGGTTGTCCTCTGGGCCGGGCCTGAATGTTCATATAAAACAGCTGTTGCAAATGATCTTAAAGGGCCTTGTAGGTGGGTTGGTTGTTGCATTCGCTTGTCATGTACTAGGTGCCAAGTTCGAATCCTGCTAGGGGCATTTTGCATGTGTACATTTCCTCCGTTTTTTAGGTGAAAATAAAGTAGCCGTTGCTCCTACTATAAACGATTATGTAGTGAAGTTGAAATGGCATTTGTCTTGCATGTTAACAACCCAAGTTCAAATCCAGGTAGTTACAGTTTTTCGCTATCCATCTTTTTCTCCCATATATTGGAATTAAACGTGCAAACTTGTGAAGTTTCATTCCCTGGTGGAAAGAAATGTGACCCTAGCTACATGATTACATGTTTGAATCCTACTTTTTCTTACACTTTTTGAATGAATTAGTTTCAGAGGATTTTGTATGTTGTTGCATTTTTTTCATCCATTGGTTAATGCAGTGTACTGGTTGGGCCGTTTGCATGCATGGTTGATAACATAAGTTGAAATATCATTCTCTTCATTTTTGCATTTTCTTGTCTTTCATAGTATTACGATCAAAACCAAATGGGTTTTGCTTGGCACGTTATGTTTCTGATAGAATTGAATTTGTTGTCTTTATTTCATTATCCTCCACTCCTTTATATATGAGTTCAATATTTACAGGAATTATTGAAAGTAGATAAACATCAACATAATTCTGTTGTCATTAATATATATATATATATATATATATATATATATTACCATGCGTAATATATATAAATGACAAATCCTCTACCATTAATATATGGTATTTACATAATATATTACTAACATATATTCCATATATTAATTATTCTAACACAAATTTTCTACAATTAATATATGGTATTTATGTGATTTATTATTAACATAAATACCATATATTAATTATTCTAGCACTCCCCCGTAGTCGAAACAGGCTGTTGTCGGACGTTGAGGCTGTCCCGAAATTCGTCAAATAGCACACGCAGAAGACCTTTTGTAAAAATATCAACAATTTGATAATGGGATGGGACATGGAGGACTTGAACTTCTCCTTTAGCTACTTTTTCACGGACAAAGTGGATATCCATTTCAATATCTTTTGTGCGTTGATGCTGAACTGGATTACCAGATAAGTAGACCACACTTACATTGTCACAATAAACCAAGGTGGCTTTCTGAAAGGGAACATACAACTCTAATAACAAATTTCTGATCCAACATGAGTCGGAGAAAACATTAGCAACTCCTCTATACTCAGCTTCTGCACTAGAATGAGACAATGTAGGCTGACATTTAGAGGACCAAGAAATAAGATTACCTCCGAGAAATACACAATAGCCTGAGGTGGAGCGTCTAGTATCCGTGCATCCACCCAAATCAGCGTCAGTATAGGCGATAAGTTTGTCAGTATAAGACTTGCGCAGTTGCAAACCATAAGATAGTGTACCCTAAATATAGAGCAAGATGCGCTTGAGAGCAGTCATGTGCTCAACTTTCAGATCATGCATAGGAAGGCACACTTGTTGTACTGCATAAGAAATATCAGGTCTTGTGAAGGCAAGATACTGAAGAGCACCAGCAAGGCGATGATACTTAGTAGGATCCTCATATGGGGCATCCTTAGTAGCACTAAGTTTAGACTTGGTGTCTACATGGGTAGGGCAAGGTTTGTAGTTAGACATTCCAGCTCTGTCAATGATATCTGCAACATACTTTCTCTGAGATAGAAATAAGCCAGTTGCATGATGAGTAAAAGCAATATCCAAAAAAAACTTAACTGACCAAGATCCTTCACAGAAAATTCTGAAATCAACAGAGTAATGAAAGAATTGTGCAAATGATTTGAAGAAGCAGTAAGAATTATGTCGTCGACTTACAACAGTATACATGCCATATCTGAACCTTGTCTATATAAATGAACAAAGAGTGATCAGATTTACTACGAGTAAATCCAATGGATGCAATAATGTCTGCAAATCGCTGATACCAAGCCCGGGGAGCTTGTTTTAAACCATATAGAGATTTTTTTAGTAAACACACATGATCCGGATGTCTCTTGTCTTGAAACCCCATGGGCTGATGCATATAGAAAGTCTCATTAAGATGACCATGTAAAAGGCATGCTTGACATCCAGTTGATGAATGTTCCAAGATTTTGAAAAAGCGATACTAAGAACTGCTTGTATGGTTACGAGTTTAACCACTGGGCTAAACGTTTCTTCACAATCAATACCCTGTTGCTGAGTTTTACCATCACCTATAAGACATGCTTTATACCGGTCAAAAGAACCATCAGATTTGTACTTGTGACGAAAAATCCAGATAGACCGAATTACATTCACATTAGGTGGCCTTGGCACTAAATCCCAAGTCTTATTATCAATTAAAGCATTAAATTCTTCCAATATTGCACTATTCTAGTTTTGGTCATTAAAAGCACTAATAGGGTCCTTAGGTATGGAAGATATGTTTGTGGTGGATGTGTGTAAATTGGTAGTGTATTTGGGATTTGGTTTAAAATGCCATCCATTGATCGGGTTGTCATACGATGTAATATTGGGTTGTTAGCTGAGGAGAGCTTTGTGGGCTTTGGGTTTGGTTCGTTTGAGCAGTTGAAATAGAGGTATTTGGGAAAGAGATGCCGTTGACTTAGAGTTGTAAGATTGGGCAGCAGATGTGGGTTGTGTTTCTGGACTGAAAAGAAGAGGAGTGAGTTGTGGGCTTAACTGAGTTTGTTGACCAACCTGAGTGTTGACAGCACATGGAGAGAATTGCTGGGGAACTAAGCCTGTGTGAGCTAGTGGCGCAACAGAAGAGGATGCAACTGGGTCCGTTTGAGGCCATGGACCAGTAAGGGAAGGCTGATTTAATGGGCTAGAATATGGCATGGACTCAATTATGTTTGGAGGCTTCGAAGTAGAATGCAAATAATTCAATAAAGAATTAGAACTATTTGCAATTAAAAAATCATACGTTTTATTTATGGTTTTGTGAATTTGTGCGAATGGGAATTTGGTCTCAATGAATTTCACATAATGATTTTGCCACTTTCTATATTGTAACACTTAGAGCCTCTATGGTTGGGAGCGGGACCAAGATAAGCACATGGAGTGGATCGAGCTTGCAATTTATGGATAGAAGTGATCGGAAACAAAGGAAAACATAGGCAACCAAATACACGCAACACCGAATATTTGGGATCACATTGGTATAGAATTTGGGTGGGAAACTGAAATCCTAAGACTTTAGTTGGAAGTATGTTAAGAAGATATGTGGCCATTTCTAAAGCATGATTCCAAAAAGAAGGTGGCATAGAGGCTTTAGCAAGCAAGGTACAAATGATGTTGTTTATTGATTTAATGTGTCGTTCGGCTTTGCCATTTTGAGGAGAGGTGTGGGGACAAGAAAGGCGGAATAACATCCCATTATGATCAAAGAATTGTCTAAAGGTGCCATTGATGTATTCTGTACCATTGGAATGTTTTAATGTTTCATTCAAATTGAGTTTTGATTAGAGCATGAAAAGATTGGAATAAATGTTTGACTTGTGACTTTTTGGCAATAGGGAAAGTCCACAAAAATTTGCTATAATCATCAAGAAAAAGAACATAATAACAGTGGCCAAAAGAACTAACAACAGACAATGTCCAAAGATCACTGTGAATAATATCAAAAGGTAGCAAAGTGTATGACAGAGAATCAAAAAATGATAATTTAGAATGTTTTCCAAGAGGACAAGAAGAACGATAAGTTTTACGAGATTTATTACAATTAATGAGGTTTTTACGATTTAATGATCTGAACACAGTAGCGCCAGGATGTCCTAAGCGGTTATGCCAAAGATGTGGAGAGAGAGCAGTAAAGGCCGATTGATTCATAAAGGTAGTGGTTTGGTTATTGGAGAAGAGAGAATAAAGATGATTCATAAAGGGAGTGGTTTGGTTATTGGAAAAGAGAGGATAAAGATCCCCAGTGCTGTCACATCTCATTAGTTTGGATCTCATATGTAAATCATTAATAGAAAATCCAAACGGATCAAATTCAACAGAAACCATATTATCAGTGGTGAACTTACGAACAGATATCAGGTTTTTAACAAGTTTAGGAGCATGCAAAATGTTATTTAGGATAAATGGAGGGTATGGCAAAGGTAAATCAGTGCTACCATGACCAACAATTGGAATTAGATGACCATTGCCAACAACAATATTATGACAATTATTGTTGGAATTGAAATAAGAAGAAAGTACATTTTGATCCGCTGTCATATGAGATGTGGCACCGGTATCCATGTAAAAAAAATTCATTGGCATGCATAGCTTCCATTGGTGGTGATTTAATAGAAAAGAGATGATCGAAAAAGAAGAAAGAGAGGAGGATGAGAGACCAGAGGTTTAGATATTCAAAACCCGCTCTGATACCATGATAGAATTGAATTTGTTGCCTTTATTTCATTATCCTCCACTCCTTTATATAGGAGTTCAATATTTACAGGAATTATTGAAAATAGATAAACATCAACATAAATCTGTTGTCATTAATATATATGTATTACCATGCGTAATATATATAAATGACAAATCTTCTACCATTAATATATGGTATTTATGTAATATATTATTAACATAAATACCATATATTAATTATTCTAACACAAATTTTCTACCATCAATATATGGTATTTATGTAATATATTATTAACATAAATACCATATATTAATTATTCTACCAGTTTCCTCACTTGCGGTCTTCTATTTATATTTATAAATACTCATGAAAAAATAATTGTTGATGCTGGTATTTCTCATATTAAAGACGCTCAACAAGCTGGTTTTGTTCCTTTTTGCATGGTGATGTTGTCCTTGATCATATACAGGGTTGCACAATACTAAGTGGGGATGACATCATATGCCATCTGGTAGACTTGTTATTACCTGAATATGTTGTGTTCTTAACTGATGTCTTGGGCGTTTATGATTGACCACCGACAGATCCAAATGTTGTACTTTTGAGAGAGATAGCTGTAGATGGTGGAGGAGATTGGCTACCTTACGTCAAATTGAAAATTCAAATCAAAAGCCAGAATGTCAAAATTTGCACCTATAATTGTGAAATATAACTTGCACCAAAAACATTAGCTAACAAAATTATCGAGCTCTGAGCGTTATTCATTCTCAGCTGCGACACTTCATAATGATTAAAAACTAGGCCTCATATAAGAAAAATTTCATATCTACAAAAATAAGTTAAAAAGATTAGGCATCTTTAACAAAACATATAAAGGAAACACTTATTATTTATATGACGGTCAAACCTCAGGAATACCTGCAAAATTCAAAATAAAAGGCAGAATGAGAAACTAGTAATATAAAAGAATGGTATAAAACATGTCTCCTTAAACCTGTGAATGCTAGGGATAACCTACACTTTCTTATATAGAATTCATAGATATGAACTTGCAATATTAGCATGTGATTTCAATGAATGCAAATCATGAATCAAGGACAACAAAAGTAGCTACACAAATGATGGCATCTTTATCCAGCGTAATTGCTAATGCATTACAACAATAAAATAAATAGCTATAATATATGATCCCACTTAGTAAATAAATATGAAATGGCTGTCTCCCAACAATAGACACAAATGAACTATAAAAATATGTAAACCAAAATAATGATGTTTGCAACCAATGATAATCCATAAAACTAATGACCACTATCAGAATTTAGCAAAGTAAAATAGGTTTCTAATAACTTTATATTACATAAACAGCGGTCCAAGATCCATATAACATAAGTGTTCAGATCTTTTTAGAAAACCTATCCATCAAATCTCAACGTATTACTAACCTCATTCCATATCTAATGGAAGAGAGCAAGAACAAAGACTATAATGCAAGGTGTATGTATGCTAATACAAGTTATGTTAATGCGCAGATTGCATTTATTGTTAATAACATGTTATATGCAATGCAAAAGTTCTTGTTGAATAATACACCTGCATCGAGAAAGCTATGGGTTTAATGATTATTAGCCTACCTGCATGCATTAGGAATATATTGTGTAGGGAAATTTTGAAACCTGTAACTATTAAAATTGGTAAGCAACCACTTGTTCATAAAAAAACACACTATGCATTATTACTACACACATACATAACATGGCACCCACTTACAAGCACACATATTAGCATCAATAACACACGTGTAAATATATGTTCACACTCAAGAACATGACTATGCACACAAAAACTAGATGGTAAACACAGTCGTATGCATAAACCTGAATAATCATCAAGCAATTTAAAAAAGACACTACCAAGACAAAACTAGACTCGGCTACATCAAGCAAAATGTCTTGCATAGCTTAGATATTTATTGAATACAATTTAATTAAAAATATAAATCACTGGTTTTAATCTTGGGAAACAAGCACGCAATCGCCATATTCATATCTAAAGTTAAAATTAGCACTAATAATTGACGTATTCAAGTTGTTCGAGTTAAAATTCATACCTAAAGCACACGGCGGCAACGAGATGGCTGCGGTGCGTGAGGAGAAAGCGGAGTGGCTTTTTTGAGATGGATAAGAGAACAAGGAAGAGGGATATGCCGTAGATTGGAGCAGCTACAGTATATTGACGTCAATGGTTGATTTCCAATTTCAATTAAGGGATAGCTAAGCTAGGGTTCTCGATAGACGTCAGCTGCAATAGTAGATCAAAGATAGGTTAGGGTTTTCGATTTCAACTCGAGGATAGAAAGCTTTTTTTCTAGAGATTTCAACTTGGGGATAAATGGCTGGAGCTAAAATCTCACGGTTGAAGCTAAAGTTTTAGAATTTTTTTCTTTGTTTTAGTGTACTGATAGCAGTTATTCATGTTAATAGATGACCTTCTATGGGCAGAATTTTGCGTAGAGACATGGTTCTGTCTGTTCCACCGGGAAGTATACATAGATGTAAGTTTCCAAGCAATATCATGAATTCTTTTAAACAATATAATAAATAATTCCAAGCAACTCTCACCTTCATGATATTGCTTCTCTGTCACTTATATTGTTCTTTAATATCATCATCTTCTCTGCTATTTGTTCTGTGAATTAACCTTTCTACAATATCAACAATGGCATCCATGACAACATGCAGCAAAGGCACAAAATCTGGGCATAACAGGGTCTGGAATCTCTTCATCTCAAATCTACAGTGTATGCACTTTTCTACCGATGTTTAGGCGGTGCTTCTATTTTGGGGAAGTGGGTGAATGGTTATTCCCACGAATTAAAGTCAAAAAAAAAAAAAAAAAAAAAAAAAAAAAAAAAAAAAATCTGAAAGAAAAACATCTATAAATGTTTGAGATAAAGCGTATAAATAGGAAAACCTAAAAGGCTTCACTTTGATATTTTGACTTCATGTTTTGCTTTCTAATGAAAGATAACAATTGTATAGTGCAAAGTCAATCAAACGTACGAATTTTTACAATAAGACTAAGTAATCAAGTGTAGATAAACATGTATGAAATGAGTAGTTTGGGTGGCCAACAAATATCAACTATCATAGTCCAAAATTCAACCTTTGTTATAGATTGAACTTTGAACCATTTAGTTTACAATTAATTTGCTATCACAAAGAAAGAAACAATTTTTTGTTTCAAAAGAACAATTTTAAAAAAGGGCCTGCTTGGCACAGGTTCCTATTAAGTTTCAAAATTAGGTTCACATCTAGTCCTAAACTTATTATAAATTAGGTCCTTATTTTTTTAAAATTCATAAAAAATAAATAAATAAATAAAAACATTAATTCTTATTTAGATTAAACATGCATTCGACAAAATTTCCAATCAAAAAACCATAAAACAACGCATCTAAAACAAAAAAACTGCAGTTAATTGCATACTAGTATGCATGTCTTTTGAATTTCATGCATACATTCGTGCAAGTATTTCAATTATGCATCTGTGTTGGTTTTCTTGCATACAGGCATGCAAGTATTACAGAAAACTTGCATACAAGTGTGCAAAAATTCACATGCATGCAAATCAGTCCATATTTATTTGCATACATGCACGCAAATATTTCATAATACTTGTACACATGTGTGTAACAATACACAGGCATATTTTCAACGTGAACCCTTCATGCAATATTTACATACATGTATGCAAATATATTGAAATAGTTGCATACATATATGCAAGAATTCCTGAAGATTTTCAACATAAACTGCTTCGTGAATACTTTCATACATGTGTGCAAATATTTTGAATACTTGCACACATGTATGCATGTTTTTTTGTTTTCGTGGTCTTCTGGGAATATTTGTAGAATTTAGATTTTTTTATTTGCAGATTTATTTATTTTTGCAAAAACACGTAAGTATAAAAATAGGGGTCGGGTTTGAAATGAAAGTTGGGAGGGGAGACCGTTTACATTTCCAAACATGATAGGGATGCTACAATAATTTTCACTTTAAAAAATTAATTAAATCGATGTAGCTGTTCACTATCATAAAACCAATCAAACCTAGGACAGTTTTATTTGTAAGAAAGCTTTATATCGATGATTTAAAAAGGTGAACAAAGTGTTTAATTTAAGAGGGTTTCAATGGAAACTATCGAAAAATTACGGATTTGTTGGAAACTATGACAAAGCTGGTCAGCTATATATTAGAACTTATTTATTTAGGAGGTATATGAAATAATAAGTTTAAAGAGAAGTATCCAATGTACAAGGTTCCTATAAATGTGAAAATAAATTACTTAGTAGTAGACGTAATAAGCTAATGGGGCAGTGTTAATGAAAAAGTCATAGCCATCTACATATTTATTTCAAACTAACATTTAGAGATAGCCTAAAATATACCATGGTTACTTACAGTTAATGATAAATGGTTTTAGGTTTGGTAAAAGAAAGACAAAAATTAAAATTCATAAGTTAGAGTGTGCCTCATTTTTTTTCATAGAGTAAAATACAATGAAGTTAAAAGTTGTCTTCTTATTTTCCACATTCCTTGGTGCGACTAAAGGTTGTCTTCTTATCTTTCACATGGGATTCACCGCAGATTATACCAAGTTAGTAAGTTATGGTATAATTCTAATTCGTAGTCATGATAAAAACTCCCTAAGACTTAGACATGTAACACCTATATACTTGATATTATGACTTTGACTAAAAGTTCGCAACCTAGATTTAATTAGATGAGACACATGGATATGAGGTAGCTAAGTGCTTAACATATATGGACATCCTATGTATAAGGTCAGTTGAATCTGCAAATATAAGTCCGCACAAAATTTATCCATCTTAATAAAAAGTGGAGTTTTCCACCTTTTTATGACCATTTTATAGTATCCCCCTTCAATTACCAGGGAAGTAGAAACTTGTTTGTAGCAACAATTCTCCTCCAAGCCTCTTATATTAATCCATTCTATTCGGATGCTGCAAAATGCTACCTATTTGCAACCATAGCATCAGTTTTTCACTTTCAACACTTCATTCTATCTTGGTTCTCCCAGTTTGCTTCTTATTGATGCACAAAAGTTGGCAACAACATCCAACAGGTTCCGAGATAATGAAGCTACACGTCCGAAATGGAAAAATATGCTGGAAGGTAAATAATGCAGTATTATAGTGGTTCGGTCCGCGAGAACCTAAGTCCACTTTGAAGGCTTTGCTAGTTTTATTCACTTTTAGTTAAACGTACATTGGTTGACACCATTGTTATAAGAGATTACAAAGACAGTAATGGAAATCAAGGTTTAGTAAGTCCAAAAATGAGGCCTAAGTTCTTCTTCTCCAGTTGCCTATGCAGCCAAAAAGGTCCGAATCTTCAAGAAGGAGGGAAAGTCTTCTTCCCAAACCTTCTAGGTGGTCAATGGTGGCCAAAGGTCAATATATCCTTGCCAAAGTATCAAATCAGGGACATTCCATCCCTTTTTACAAAGCATGCATGGGGTATTTATAGGTATAGAAGCAGGTACAGTATGGGGCCTACCTACAATTTTTGTACCCCGGGATCGGTACCAACCTTGAGGTTGGTATGTATCCTGGGTGTTGGCTTCTCTTTTCAGCTTTCCTTCGAAGTCCTGAAATTCCATTGCTATTTCGTCTTGCTTCCTTTCATATCTGGGAATCTTGCTGTTTTTCGTATTTGCATATTTCGCATCCTACTACATGGTGGATTTCTGGCTAAATGGATGTTGGGATACAAAACTTGGTAGGCGAGCGAGGTACAAACATATGGAGTACGAAACCAGGATATGTATATGGACTTGGTGAAACTTTGGGGAGTTGTAAGGCAAGGATACGAAATATTGGTCCCTGAATAGGATACGAAAAAAGGAGATGGATCCGGATACGAAATTTGGGTAATGGAGCGGGACATGGAATTCTTAGGATGTTGAATGCTAATCCCAAGTGTTTGGTTATTGTTGAGAAGTTTTGACGAATTGTGACTACCACACTTGTGCGATTCCATTAGGGCTTATTTTGGGGAATCTTGCCGATACTTCAGGCTGTTTAACTATGCGATGGGCCAAGTCGTGTGGGCTTGGACTGCTTTTGGTAGTTGGGCCAAAAGGCCGGTTAACACTTCTTACTTTCGATTGTCGCAGTACTGATCATTCATTTGCAGCTCAGCATCTGGCTTGTTGCACTCAACATGCTCAAGTTGGGCAAATTAGCTGTATATTGCACTTCTTCAATTTTTCCCTTCTTGTATGTTAAAGGGTAACCCAAACTAAAGCTAAATCTATAAGATTTTGGGCCTACCTAAATCCTAGATTTTAGCCCTAAATAAATATAAAGGTTGGATCCACCACTATACGTGCACTTGCACCTTTTGTTTAGTTATGTTTTACAATTTTTCTTTCAATTAGCCACTTCCTATTTAGCATTTAATGCCAGTATGAAGGCCATCTTGGTTCCTCACAATGGTTGTGGGTTTTTCCTATGTATACCATGACATGATTAAATTTAAAGAAAAAATAGAGTAAATAAAAGAAAAGAATGATATTATTATTACATCGTAAAGAATTTATATAACAATAACTACCATTTTTAGTCTGCACATAATTGTTATTAGTTACTCACTATGAATTAAAACCAAATGGCATCCATAAACATACAATTAGTCAATATGTAAAAATTGGAGCAGAGAAATTATTTGGGACAAACATTTCATTAGTGGTACATAATTGTTATGTCTTTGGAATCCTATTTAGACCATTGTATAAGATAATAAACAGTAACAACTTTTACACTATTAGTCAATCCTTTTAATTTATATGAAAGGGATGTAATTGTTAGTAGAAGTGAAATAAATTTGGTTTCGATTTTTGTTCATTTCATGAGCCTTTTCGAAATATACATACTTTAAATTTGATTGCATCTATCTTTCTTGTTTATAGATCATAGAAGGAAAGAAAAAAAAGTTTAAATTCCAGAGAAATTTTGAAGGAGCAATTTGGATATTTGCTTAGGTCTTCTATTCTCTTGTATATATAGCCTTCTTAGTTAGATCAAAACATCTGAAACCATGTGAAAATATCTGGAAAGGTTATGTGCCTCTAGGGCTTGCGCCCTAGAGAGGAAAACGAGGGAAATAGTGATGAGAGAAGTTATTCATATTTACTGCTTATAGACGCAGTTGTATCTTCAGGTTGATTTAAGTGTTTGTCGTTGTTCTTTATTGCTCTTCTTCTCCAACAATATTTGTAGTTATCTCGATATTTTCCCCCTTTCTAAATAAGGTTATTAATGTAATTGTAATTTTGTTTATTTTGGTTTTACTCCATTAAGTGTAAACAAAATTTTGGTGAATCAATAAAGAGGGTGGTTTGGTGGAATATCTTGGGTATTGCTATTAATTTCGATATATTGTGTTGTTATTTTCAATCAAATTCATCTTCAAGTGATTGAGTGAAAAAGACCTTTTTTGATGTTTTGTCTTTTCCGATGCGCACAAAACCCCAACAATATGCTTAAGTACAGTTGGGCATACATGACATTACATGAAGTAAGAAGCAAGAGTACATAGCACAAAATTAGCCTTTTGAAGCAATATGGTTAAAATATAAATATTAGAATATGGCATAAAATTAGTCTTAGAGCAAAAGGAAAGAGCACATGCAACAGCTAAAATATCGATATGTATGGTTTAAGGTAATCTCTGAGCCATTATTGTTTATACCTTTTGAACCCATATGTGGCAAATCATCTTGAGTAGATAAAAACTATATACTCTCTATATGCATATGTATATATACATACCATCAAATTATAAGATGAATAAAGCATATCCCAAGTTGAGAATTGTTAATTTTTCATTGAAGTCTATACTTCAACCATTGCTATTACGTAAGTCATAAGTAATGAGCATAAGGTCTAGTCTAAATGGAACTATGACAACATGAACTATAAACTTGCATATGCTGATTGAATATATTATATGGTTTTTGCAAAGATACCCGAGAGTGATATGTAGTATTATTCAAGTTTTTATTCCAATACTTGTGTTTGGCAATAACAAAAAATATGATTACTAAATGGAATCATTAAGCATGCGTTGTTAAAAGGGAGATTAAATTGTATTCAAGACTTGATGTAATAATCATTTTTTCTAATACCAAGAAAGGTACAGTATGTATGAGCTTATATATCCTAATGAGCCAACGGCTAGTTAAAACTTTCTAAAAATACAAGAGTTCATGAAATACGAAGTGGGCTAAAGCCCAAGGTTTGCAAACTAAGCCTATGTGATAAACAGGTCGGTAAAACTGCCGAAAAGGTAAGCAGTGTGAAAACGTCAGATAGTTTAATTGTCCCCCTCAATTGGAACTGTGGTTCTTTTCATTCCCCATTTCTACCACCGCCACTGACCTTTATCTCCTCTCTCAATCTTATAAAGTTTTTTGTTGATAGTGCCTTTGTGAGAATATCTGCTCGTTGGTAGTAGGTGGGTATATGAGATACAATTAATTTCTTCTATTGTGTCTTCTCTTTGAAGAAATGACGATCGATCTCTAGATGCTTCGTGCGTGAGTGTTGCACCGGGTTGAGAGACAAGGAAACCGTGCTCCTATTATCGCACCAAATCACCGGTGTTCTGTTGGATGCAAGCCCAAGCTCCTTCAGCAAATTTTCTATCCATGAAATTTCGGTCATGGTGCTTGCAAGGGCCATGTACTCCGCCTCGGTACCGGATATGGAAATGGTTCTCTGCTTCTTCGAGCACCATGAGATTATGTTGTTCCTGAGCTATATGCAGTATCCTGATACAGATCTCCTATCGTCCATATCATTGGCCTAGTCAGCGTCGCTGAATCCCTGTAAGTATAATTCTTTCCCTGATTTTAGAGTAATTCTGAAGTGTTTCGTGCCTTGTAGATACCGTAGAACTCTCTTGATTGCTTTCCAATGCTCAGATAGAGGGTTCTACATATACTGACTGAGTTTATTGACACAATAACAAATGTCTGGCCTTGTGATAGTGGAATATTGTAGTGCCCCTATTATACTTCTGTATTGGTTTTGGTTTTCTATTGCTTCACCCTTAGTTTTTGATAGCTACATGTTGTTGGTCATTGGAGTTGGTAACTGCTTTGCTTGGTGCATATTTGTTTGGTATAAGATTTCTGAGATATAATTTTGTTGTGATAAGAACATTTCACTGTTGCCTTTCCTCAAGATTTGTATGCCCAGAAAATAATTTGCTTCACCCAAGTCTTTTATAGCGAATTTTTTGTCAAGTGTATGTATGACTCTCTTAATCTCCTGATTGTTATCTCCTGTTATTAGCATATCATTCACGTACACAAGTATAAAAACGTTTTTTCGTTGCTTTTCTTCATGTATAGCGAGTTATCAGATTTCACTTGTGTAAAACCTATGTTAGATAGGGTGATTTTTAGTTTCTCATACCATGCTCTAGATGCTTGCTTGAGCCCATATATTGCCTTATTTAGTTTGCAAATTTGTTTCTCGTTGCTTCTTGACTCATATCCCACTGGTTGATACATGTAAACTTCTTCAGTTAGTTCTCCATTTAAAAAGGCATTATTAACGTCTAGCTGCTTTATGTTCCAACCTTTGCATAAGGCTATAGATAGGATAATTCTGATGGTTGTAGATTTGATGACTGGTGAAAATTTTTCATTGAAATCAAAGCCGAATTTTTGAGCATATCCTTTTGCCACCAGTCTGGCTTTGTATTTATCTATAGATCCATCCGCTTTCCTTTTTATTTTATAGGTCCATCTGCATCCAATAATGCTTTTGTGTTTGGGTGGCGTGACGAGAGTCCACGTCTTGTTCGTCATTAGTGCCTCATATTCTAGGTCCATCGCTTTCCTCCATTTATTTGATTTGCTTGCTGATGATAGTCTGTTGGGTCGCATTCACTTATAATTGCATTTTATAGTTTGGGTTTGAAGATGCCACTTTTCGATCTAGTCATCATGTGATGTCCGGTTCTTGTTAGCTCTTGTGTTACTATGTCTTCATGCATATTATCTGTTTTCTCGAGTCCTTCAATGTCTGCACTTGTTTGTGTTTATTGAGTGGATTCATTTGTAATGCTGTCTTCATTGTAGTTGCTAATGTTTATTGCTGGTGTATCATTTTCATTGTTTTATGTATTGTGTGAGTCTGCACTTTCAGATTTTTGTTGCCCAATGTTGCTTTGGAGGTCAATCTGCTCGATGTCCATTTGTGTGATGCACGTGTTTGTTATGTTCTCTTGTTGGCCTTCCTCTCTGACCTTTTTTTTTTCCTGCAAGTGGGAAAATAGTCTCATCGAAGATAACATGTCTCGAAATAAAAATTCTGCCATTTTTATCTAGACATTTATATCCTTTTTGAACTTGTGCATACCCGATAAAAGTGCAAGCACTTGATCTCATGTTCAACTTGCTTTTGTTATAATCCCTTAGGCAGGGGAAACATAGACAACCGAATGATTTTAAAAACTTATAATCTGGCTTTACTTGTATAGTATCTCATGTGGTGCTTTGTCATTTAAAATGTTTGTGGGCAATTTATTTATAAGAAAAACAGATGTGTGAAAAGCTTCATTACAGTATTTCAATGGCAAGGATCCTTGAGACAACAATGTTAAGCCAGTATCGATAATGTGTCTATGTTTCCTCTCCACGAGTCCATTCTGCTCAGATGTGTGTGGGCAGGTTAATCTGTGTTTTATTCCTCTTTTAGCAAAATAATTATTTAGCAGTTTGAATTCTGCCCCACCATCTTTCTACAGAGTTTTGACATGACAATTGATTTGTTTTTCTATATATGTTATAAACTGTATGACAGCATTACACGCTTTAGATTTTTCTTTTAGCATGTATATCCAAGTGTATCTTGAATAAGCATCGACAAAGGAAAGATAATACCTGTGTCCCTGATATGAGTGCACTGGCGCTGGACCCCATAAGTCTGCTGCTACAAGCTCCAATGGTTTGTTGTAGGTAGTTTCAAAGTTGTAGAAAGGGAGTTTGTGATTTTTGCCTAACTGGCAGTGTATGAATTGTGTGCAACAGGTATGTTCTTAAAAGAAATATTATTAATACGTAGAAAAGTTTTAATAGTATCAAAATTTGGATGTCCCAGTCTTACATGCCAAGATTCAAGTTCATTATTACAGCCTTTATTACCATAAAAATTGTTGTTACCATTACATATACTATCACTACTATTGAAAACATTAGCATCTTTAACAATACTGCTGGCATTTATGTTATTGCAGGAGAATTTTTTATTTTGAGAAATTCCAGTCTTCATGTTCCCAATTTTGTAAAGTCAATCGTGTAGGTTACCTTGTAATAATATCTCTTGACTGAGCAAATCTTTGACTAAGAAAAATTGTGGGTGAAATTCAAAATTGACATTGTTATCGCTTGCAAACTTAGAGACACTTAGTAAGTTCTTATTGATGGTTGGAACTTTTAATAAGTCGTTGAGCTTAAGTTGTCTTTTTCCATTAATAGTCCCTTTGCCTATGTGTAACAACCCGAAAATCTGGGCCAGTTTAAAATTTTTATTTTGGCAATTTTAGCGAATTATGAACATTTAAAATGAATTATTTTAAATAATATCGACGAGAAATTTATTTTGAATGTAATTAGAACGTATATATTATATACGTCGTCGTTAGAATATAAATAATTATTTATAATTATAAAAGGAATTGAAAATGGCGCGGTAGTTCGATAATTCGATTTCAAACTTCAATTGAATGTACCGGATGCAAAACAAACCGGATTTTAGTGAAACCAAAAACATTAGGATCTAATAGAGAATATCTTTCCAACGAATCCGAAAAATCAAGATTTCATAGCGGGAATCAAAAGATAAGTCCAGTTGAAAATTCTGAATAGTCGCTATGGAATTCAGGCCCTTAAAAAAGGAAATTTTGTAAGCGACCTCGGATTTCGACGAAACCACTTTTGTTGGATCCGTAGTGTAAGGTTATTACTAGATTCCAAATTTCATAATTTTTCGAATCAATATGTGGGCGTGGCAAAGCAAAACGCGTTTGACCAGTTTCAGTTGATTTTAATCGACTGGAAAATGACCATTTTTCAAACGGTCTCAGAATTCGACGAAACTAGTTTTATTAGGACCGTATCGTCAATACGAAGCTAGAAAATATTTTTCGAGAATTTTTAGAGTTAGTATGTGACCCCGGTAATTTGAAATGTACGTTTAAAATTCAATATAGTGATTTAAAATGTAAATTCAACGGAAACTGTTCGAAACGATCAAATCAGCTTACGATACATATCCCATTATGTTCGGAATGGGGGTGAAACGCTATGGACGACAGGCGGTGGGCCTCGTTTAGAGGTCGTATGTATAAGTCAACTTTTAGAAATTAAATAATATAAAATAAAATAAAATAAAAATATCTCTTCCTTTCTCCTTAATCCCGTTCTGCCCCCCCCCCCCCCTCCCCCCCCCCCCACGTTCAAAATCATTTCAAAGCAAAAAGGAAAAATAAAAAAGGACGGAGCCCCCCCCCCTCGACGTTCATCGCCGCGCCGCCCAGGGTGGCCGCCTCTGCCAAGCCCCTCCCCTTCCGATCCACCCCCTCCCGTTCTCCTCCCTCCCTTCCTTTCTGCTACCTCGCGACCGTGAGGAACCCGCACCCCCAAAACCCATCGCAGCCCCAAAACTCCGCCCGCCTCCACCTGTTGCCGCCCCTCCGACGCCGACGAGCATCTCCAGCACCCCCACGCAGCAGCTCCGCCCCTTCCTTGCCCGATTCGAAGTACGTATTTCAATTTGAAGTGTGTTCGCATATTTTTAATTACTGTATGATGATAAAGACCCGATCTTTATATAGTTATTAGTGAAATAAAAATTCAATTTTATTTTTATTTTTATACGTATGAAAGAAAATGAAAAATGGGTTTTTATATAGGAAAAAGGTTGTATGTTTTATAGAAAAGTTTAGATTTATAAAATAGAAAAGTTTAGATTTTTGATTAGCAAAAGACGAGATTTTTTTTATTTAGGCGAAGGCGAGGATTTTTCCTAAGTAAAGATAGGATTTTTATATAGGTTAAAGCTAGGATTTTTATTTAGATAAAAATATGATTTTTATTATTTTAAAGTAATAAAAATATGATTTTTATATTTTTATATTTAAAAAGATTTGAAAACTTCATATTTGAAAAGGCGAAAACTTCATATTTGAAAAGATTTGAAAACTTCATATTTGAAAAGGCGAAAACTTCATATTTGAAAAGATTTGAAAACTTCATATTTGAAAAGGCGAAAACTTCATATTTGAAAAGATTTGAAAACTTCATATTTGAAAAGGCGAAAACTTCATATTTGAAAAGATTTCAAAACTTCATATTTGAAAAGGCGAAAACTTCATATTTGAAAAGATTTGAAAACTTCATATTTGAAAAGGCGAAAACTTCATATTTGAAAAGGCGAAAACTTCATATTTGAAAAGAAGAAATCTTTATATTTAAAAAGGCGAGATTTTTATATATTGAATAGTATAATAAAAAATTCGTTTTTTTTTATATTGAATAGCGAAGTAAAAATTCGATTTTTACATATGTAGTGGCTACAGCAACGAAGATGACAAAAATGCGATAACGGTGAAGATTTCTATCAAAGAAGAGTCAAGAAGATTGGATAGCTATCTGTGAGAATTCCTCACCTTTCAATTTCATTTTCTAGTTATATATATATATACTAGGATGCAGACGGTGCTTAGTAGCACCCGACACAATCGTCCACAGACCATGGACTTGTTTGTTTGATTGCAAAAATTAGTTAGATTATTTGATTGAAATTTGAATTGCTTGGTGAAATGAAATTGATTGATTGATTGATGTGTGAATGGCGTGGGCCTTCACTAGACCGGGGATAAGGCTACGCCATGTCCCGTTTCTAGTATCGTGCCGTTATGCCGCCTAAATTTTCTAAAAATAAGTTAGAAAAATAAAGATAACATTTTATTTAATAAATGAACCGAATAGAATATTCATAGGTTGAATAAATAGTTTGATCGTTAAAAATATAATTTTTAACGTGAATGTGAATAAATAAATATTCATTTACAAACCGGACGGTTTGTTTATGTACACCTATTTGAAGGACATTGATTGGGACGATAAATTTTACACATCGTCCAACTGCACAAATAAAATCTGTGTTTGATTGTTTGAAACCCCACACGGGTGTTGGGATGAAATATGAAGTTCACTCATCCTGATTGATTAAATATGTCGATCGATTGATTGACAGGCTGTTATAAGCGTTAGATATCTATATTTGATGCTTATACAGTGTAGTGCACTTTGGGTGATGGTTGATTATTTTTCAATGCTATTATATACATGTGTTGTATGAAAATCCATATAATTAATTTTATATGGTGATTGATTGGGCCTCATTCCAATTTAGAGAATAAAGAATATTATAAAGTAAAGGTTCATGTGTTGACTGTACTCATCCGTTGAGATTAGTCATGTGTTGAACGAAATAATTTAACAAAAATAGTCACACGTGGACAGTACTCATTCGTTGAGATTAGTCGTGTGTTGACAAAAATAAATATTCATTTGTTGAATAGAATAAAGGAATATATGAAGCCGTGTTCATTAGATTGACGCCATTTTGACGTGAACGATATTTATATCGATTTTATTCATTTTAAAATGAATATTGAAAAGTAATTTTGAAATCAAATATTTCGATATGAAATGAATTGAAAACGATTTCGAAACGAAATGAATTGAAAACGATTTCGAAATGAAATGAATTGAAAACGATTTCGAAATGAAATGAATTGAAAACGATTTCGAAATGAAATGAATTGAAAACGATTTCGAAATGAAATGAATTGAAAACGATTTCGAAATGAAATGAATTGAAAACGATTTCGAAATGAAATGAATTTAAAACGAATTGAAATGAATTCAAATTGAATTGAAACTTGAATTGAATAGAAATGAATTTTAAAACGAATTTATAAGGAAAGATTCAATTTTGATTTGAGTTGAGATGGAAGTTGAAATTGTTTTTGAAACGAATTCAAAACTATTTATAAAATTCGTTTTAAATAGTAATCGACGAAATATTATATATATATATATATAATATAATGGCCTGAATAGAACGCGCCGCGCCGCGGCAGTTCGCGAATTTCGACCATTTATTTCAAACGGACATTTCGGGAGATCCGACCGTCGAATTCTCCTAAAACAGGAACCGTTGGGTTCGTATCAAAACGAGCTTTCTAACGATTATTAGAAATTAGAAATCTAACGGTTGGATTTGGAATTATGTCCAAATCAAATTTGAAAAAGGTCGCTGTAAGTGCAGTTCGATGGCCGTTGATGGAAATCGACTGTACAGGCCTTGATAAAATTATTAAAAATAGTAAAAATTTGTGTAAAATCATAAGAAATGATTGAGAAAGGATTGGGATGAAAAACTCCATATTTGAAAAGATAAAAATAAATTTTTATCGAAATGAACTAGTTTTGAACTAGAATTATACTACTATTTATTTTTAAATAAATAAATTGAATTTGAAATGGTTTTGAAAATAACCAGAATTTCCAATGATTACATTGGAATGGATTTGAATCGAAATCGTCCTCGAAATATTTCGATGTTGGATTTCGTGACTATACAGATGTTGTTATGGAAATTTGAAAGATATAGATATATATATCGTTATTTCCAATACGATATTTGTTGGTCGTAGAATTTGATATTGAATATAAGCCAGGATATTTTCTATTCAGAGCCTTGTATTTAATATCAAATGTGATTTGGGTTTGTCGTGAATGGTGTCTTGACTAACACTGTTCTTGAACCCAGTTGAGAGAAGATTAAATCTTCTTATTTAGATTACTGAAGTGTACCAATTAAATAATATTTAATTGGAATTGAATTGGTATTGATTTTTGGGTTTATTGTGAACAGTGTTTTAAATAACACTTGTTCTTTAACCCGATAATTAATGGAATGTGATTTTGGGTTTTTCGTGAACCGTGTTTTAAATAACACTGATTCTTTAACCCAGTCAAAGATTAAAACTAAGTGGAGTTTTAATGAGTCTTTAATTAGATTGAAATGATTGAAAATGGAGTATCAACAGTTTTGCTCCAGGCGATAGTTAAATCTTTAATTAGATTTGAACGTGAAATGGTAATTGAATTTACCGATAACACCGTGGTGTTAGATATGAAGTATTACCAGTTTTACTTCATGGGATGAATAGGTTGGGATTGGGAAATTAAAACAAATGATTACTTCGGTAAGGTCCGTTAATTCCGACTAGTTGGATCGAAATTAAAAAGGATAGATTAAAGAATAAATTTAAAGGATTTATCTTTGATAAAATTAATGGGAACATTTCCCTATGAATGTGAAATTTAGAAACTAACTGTCGGTTAGCCAAGCAGAATGGTTTTCTGGATATTGATCTGATGTTGATTTCGGCCTTTGGGGTTAATATTTGGGGAATTATTCTCTTGATTAATTCACGGTTAGTGACTGATAAATTGGAATGAGGCGTATGTTGTGTTTGTGTAACACTTATTTAAAATATACGCGAGTTATTCGAAAAGACCGGGTTTATCCCATTTTGAATAACTGATACGACGATAAGTCGAAGATGAAGACGGTGGTCGAAGACCAGAAGTCTTCACGTCGTTTGGGTGATTACTGATGATCTTGATTGGGCTGTACACCCAAGAAGATGGAAACAGTTGGTGATCGTCCAGACGTATTTGGAGATCGATAGATATGCGGGGTACTAGGTGCCTCCGGTTTCGTTCAGACCCAGAACGGACATGTAAATGGACTGTGTGTCTGACATTGGATTTTAGTCTGTGTGATTGATTTCTATTAAATATATATCTGTTTGGCGGCTGAGAATTTATTCTCTTGCTTAACGCCCTTCTCTGAGACGTACGAGCTCAGGGGTTATATACTGATGGATATCAAACGCATAGAGTGAATTGCCTGTGTGGCATGCCTAAGTGGCGAATGATCAAGGCTTCTGTTGAAAAACAAAGTCTTGTGGTTGATGATCAAAGCACGGCCTTTGTGGCATAGCTTTGTGTAACGTTTACTCCGCGAGCTTCACACCCGGTATGAACCAAAAACGGGAGAGGACATCAGGGAGGACCTGCGTTTCTTTCTAGCTAGAAGTGGCGTCAGTGGTTTTACACGCCCTGACGAGTTTGACTTATGTGGTTGTTGCTGTTGCGAGGCGCCTCGGTTATATCGGTTTCGGCCGATGCATTCTGGTCGGCAGACGGACCAGACTTACACCCCATAGGGTGGGGAAACGTAGTGTTCAGGCATAATAATCCACATCGGTGGACCGGCCCTGACGATCCAAGGGGCAGTTGCGGCTGTTCCTGAGGCTCGGGCTAGACAGTCTCGAATCGGTTGAGGACTATCTTTTGCCTCGGTTCATAGATGGAAATCCAATTTCCAAATACGTGACATTGCGGTTTTAATTGTAGAACTAGTATGGCGACATGATATATGGTACCCATGCCGCCTATGATTGATACTTATGATTTGAAGTTGTTTTATACACTATGCACTTATAATAGTATCAAATGATTTGTTTTTCCACGTATCAAGCATTCTTGGCTATTATAAGATAAAAACCCTATCCTCCGGCTTGCGTTGCATTGTGTGATGGGAACTGGGTCTTATAATAGCTTCATTTTTCTTTATTTAGCATTGCGCTGTTTGTTTTATGCACTGGTATTCTTGGGAGGAAACCCGTTCCGTGTTATACGGCGTGGTCCCTTGATTTACCTAACTTTAAAAATAAAGATTATTAACTGTTTTAGTTCTCACACCAGTCCCATGACTGACCTGGAGTTTATTGTTTTAACCTAAACTCTGGGTGCCCCTATTTTGATATGGGCAGCTAGTAGTTTTGGTTTTGCAGATTTATATTCACAGGATCCTGGATTACAGCTGGAACGTTATCCGAAAAGCTTTGTATCCGTATATCTCTTCTAGTTGTGTATTGTATTATTTTCCGCTGCAATTTATTTAAATGTAATTTAAATCTCTGATATTTCTGTGTAATATTCATTTATACTCTGTATATTCTTGTAATCTGATGCATTGTGGTAATATACAATGAAATGTTCTTTTGTATGAGTTCTGTTTTGTCGTGTTCTCAAAACGATTAGGCGTTTCGAACGGTCTAGATCGGTCTAGCGACTGATTCGGATCAAGCGAAATTCCTTTTCGTCACAGTTGGTATCAGAGCTTTGGTTTACCAAGCTCAGAGAACAAGGCACATTAGAATCATACGAAAGAATTCATCAGATATTGGATTAGTAATATCCAATTAGAATGACTCGTTAGAGATGGGATCAGTAGTATCCTAGAACGAGTGTGAAGAGTATTTTTGAAAGTGAAAACAAATTTTATTTTGAAAATTTAAATCAATTATTCGTATTTGATTATCTATTTATATTGATTAGGACAGTCCAGTATATAAAGATTTTGCATATACGCCTTGCAAACGTGTATTTGAAGTTTTAATATACTGGATAGATATAGAATTACCCTCTAATCGCCCGGAGATGATTTTGATGATGGAGCTCCATCATTAGAATTTATATTCGAGTGACGAACGTGTAATATCTATATATCTCCTATTGACTGGTGTGAGAACCAAAATTAGATAGGGCTTATTGTTGTGATTTGGCATCAAAAATGAGATTTTTGACTATATATCAGAGTTATGAATTTCAAATGATAATTCACTAATTGATTGATGTTTGTGTTGTTTGTTTAATTGTTTGATAATTTTGAACCATTATGCCTAACTGAATCAAATATTGAATTGTATTGAAAATTGGTCGCATTTGCTTGCATATACATATACTTACATTGAACAGGTCATAGCAAGGAGGCTAGAGCAGAGAATAAAATTTGTTTGCCTGACAAATAGGTACATGTTTACTACATAATTTACTGTTTTGTTTGGGTGATGATGATTTTATGAGCCTATTGGCTAGCCGCTTGGCTTTTTCTTTTTCTTTTTGAGATCAGAAGGCCTATGTGGCAATTTCGGGATTTTCCTGTGGCTCTCGGTGCAGGGGAGGTTATGACGAAATTTTTCGAAAATTTAGGGTGTTAGCCAAATTTTTGAAGAATTTGAAAATTCTCATAAACTGAAAAGTTGGAGAATGGAAGCCAGATCGAACGTAGAGTTGATTAATCAAACCACTTTCGACTTTGTTCCTTTTCGGGGACAAAAAGTTTTAAGTGGAGGAGATTGTAACAACCCGAAAATCTGGGCCAGTTTAAAATTTTTATTTTGGCAATTTTAGCGAATTATGAACATTTAAAATGAATTATTTTAAATAATATTGACGAGAAATTTATTTTGAATGGAATTAGAACGTATATATTATATACGTCATCGTTAGAATATAAATAATTATTTATAATTATAAAAGGAATTGAAAATGGCGCGGTAGTTCGATAATTCGATTTCAAACTTCAATTGAATGTACGGATGCAAAACAAACCGGATTTTAGTGAAACCAAAAACATTAGGATCTAATAGAGAATATCTTTCCAACGAATCCGAAAAATCAAGATTTCAAAGCGGGAATCAAAAGATAAGTCCAGTTGAAAATTCTGAATAGTCGCTATGGAATTCAGGCCCTTAAAAAAGGAAATTTTGTAAGCGACCTCGGATTTCGACGAAACCACTTTTGTTGGATCCGTAGTGTAAGGTTATTGCTATATTCCAAATTTCATAATTTTTCGAATCAATATGTGGGCGTGGCAAAGCAAAACGCGTTTGACCAGTTTCAGTTGATTTTAATCGACTGGAAAATGACCATTTTTCAAACGGTCTCAGAATTCGACGAAACTAGTTTTATTAGGACCGTATCATCAATACGAAGCTAGAAAATAATTTTCAAGAATTTTTAGAGTTAGTATGGGACCCCGGTAATTTGAAATGTACGTTTAAAATTCAATATAGTGATTTAAAATGTAAATTCAAAGGAAACTGTTCGAAACGATCGAATCAGCTTACGATACATATCCCATTGTGTTCGGAATGGGGGTGAAACGCTGTGGACGACAGGCTGTGGGCCTCGTTTAGAGGTCGTATGTATAAGTCAACTTTTAGAAATTAAATAATATAAAATAAAATAAAATAAAAATATCTCTTCCTTTCTCCTTAATCCCGTTCTGACCCCCCCCCCCCCCCCACGTTCAAAATCATTTCAAAGTAAAAAGGGAAAAAAAGAAAAGAAAAGGACGGAGCCCCCCCGTCGACGTTCATCGCCGCGCCGCCTAGGGTGGCCGCCTCCGCCAAGCCCCTCCCCTTCCGATCCACCCCCTCCCGTTCTCCTTCCTCCCCTCCTTTCTGCTACCTCGCGACCGTGAGGAACCCGCACCCCCAAAACCCATCGCAGCCCCAAAACACCGCCCGCCTCCACCTGTTGCCGCCCCTCCGACGCCGACGAGCATCTCCAGCACCCCCACGCAACAGCTCCGCCCCTTCCTTGCCCGATTCGAAGTACGTATTTCAATTTAAAGTGTGTTCGCAGATTTTTAATTACTGTATGATGATAAAGACCCGATCTTTATATAGTTATTAGTGAAATAAAAATTCAATTTTATTTTTATTTTTATACGTATGAAAGAAAATGAAAATTGGGTTTTTATATAGGAAAAAGGTTGTATGTTTTATAGAAAAGTTTAGATTTATAAAATAGAAAAGTTTAGATTTTTGATTAGCAAAAGACGAGATTTTTTTTATTTAGGCGAAGGCGAGGATTTTTCCTAAGTAAAGATAGGATTTTTATATAGGTTAAAGCTAGGATTTTTATTTAGATAAAAATATGATTTTTATATTTTTAAAGTAATAAAAATATGATTTTTATATTTTTATATTTGAAAACTTCATATTTGAAAAGGCGAAAACTTCATATTTGAAAAGATTTGAAAACTTCATATTTGAAAAGGCGAAAACTTCATATTTGAAAAGATTTGAAAACTTCATATTTGAAAAGGCGAAAACTTCATATTTGAAAAGGCGAAAACTTCATATTTGAAAAGAAGAAATCTTTATATTTAAAAAGGCGAGATTTTTATATATTAAATAGTATAATAAAAATTCGTTTTTTTATATTGAATAGCGAAGTAAAAATTCGATTTTTACATATGTAGTGGCTACAGCAACGAAGATGACAAAATTGCGATAACGATGAAGATTTCTATCAAAGAAGAGTCAAGAAGATTGGATAGCTATCTGTGAGAATTCCTCACCTTTCAATTTCATTTTCTAGTTATATATATATATATATATATATACATACTAGGATGCAGACGGTGCTTAGTAGCACCCGACACAATCGTCCACAGACCATGGACTTGTTTGTTTAATTGAAAAAATTAGTTAGATTATTTGATTGAAATTTGAATTGCTTGGTGAAATGAAATTGATTGATTGATGTGTGAATGGCGTGGGCCTTCACTAGACCGGGGATAAGGCTAGGCCTTGTCCCGTTTCTAGTATCGTGCCGTTATGCCGCCCAAATTTTCTAAAAATAAGTTAGAAAAATAAAGATAACATTTTATTTAATAAATGAAACGAATAGAATATTCATAGGTTGAATAAATAGTTTGATCGTTAAAAATATAATTTTTAACGTGAATGTGAATAAATAAATATTCATTTACAAACCGGACGGTTTCTTTATGTACACCTATTTGAAGGACATTGATTGGGACGATAAATTTTACACATCGCCCAACTGCACAAATAAAATCTGTGTTTGATTGTTTGAAACCCCACACGGGTGTTGGGATGAAATATGAAGTTCACTCATCCTGATTGATTAAATATGTCGATCGATTGATTGACATGCTGTTATAAGCGTTAGATATCTATATTTGATGCTTATACAGTGTAGTGCACTTTGGGTGATGGTTGATTATTTTTCAATGCTATTATATACATGTGTTGTATGAAAATCCATATAATTAATTTTATATGGTGATTGATTGGGCCTCATTCCAATTTAGAGAATAAAGAATATTATAAAGTAAAGGTTCATGTGTTGACTGTACTCATCCGTTGAGATTAGTCATGTGTTGAACGAAATAATTTAACAAAAATAGTCACACATGGACAGTACTCATTTGTTGAGATTAGTCGTGTGTTGACAAAAATAAATATTCATTTGTTGAATAGAATAAATGAATATATGAAGCCGTGTTGATTAGATTGACGCCATTTTGACGTGAACGATATTTATATCGATTTTATTCATTTTAAAATGAATATTGAAAAGTAATTTTGAAATCAAATATTTCGAAATGAAATGAATTGAAAACGATTTCGAAATGAAATGAATTGAAAACGATTTCGAAATGAAATGAATTGAAAACGATTTCGAAATGAAATGAATTGAAAACGATTTCGAAATGAAATGAATTTAAAATGAATTGAAATGAATTCAAATTGAATTAGAACTTGAATTGAATAGAAATGAATTTTAAAACGAATTTATAAGGAAAGATTCAATTTTGATTTGAGTTGAGATGGAAGTTGAAATTGTTTTTGAAACGAATTCAAAACTATTTATAAAATTCGTTTTAAATAGTAATCGACGAAATATATATTATATATATATATAATATAATGGCCTGAACAGAACGCGCCGCGCCGCGGTAGTTCGCGAATTTCGACCATTTATTTCAAACGGACATTTCGGGAGATCCGACCGTCGGATTCTCCTAAAACCGGAACCGTTGGGTTCGTATCGAAAAGAGCTTTCTAAAGATTATTAGAAATTAGAAATATAACGGTTGGATTTGGAATTATGTCCAAATCATATTTGAAAAAGGTCGCTGTAAGTGCAGTTCGATGGTCGTTGATGGAAATCGACTGTACAGGCCTTGATAAAATTATTAAAAATAGTAATAATTTGTGTAAAATCATGAGAAATGATTGAGAAAGGATTGGGATGAAAAACTCCATATTTGAAAAGATAAAAATAGATTTTTATCGAAATGAACTAGTTTTGAACTAGAATTATAATTCTATTTATTTTTAAATAAATAAATTGAATTTGAAATGGTTTTGAAAATAACCAGAATTTCCAATGATTACATTGGAATGGATTTGAATCGAAATCGTCCTCGGAATATTTCGATGTTGGATTTCGTGACTATACATATGTTGTTATGGAAATTTGAAAGATATAGATATATATATCGTTATTTCCAATACGATATTTGTTGGTCGTAGAATTTGATATTGAATATAAGACAGGATATTTTCTATTCAGAGTCTTGTATTTAATATCAAATGTGATTTGGGTTTGTCGTGAATGGTGTCTTGACTAACACTGTTCTTGAACCCAATTGAGAAAAGATTAAATCTTCTTATTTATATTTAATGAAGTGTACCAATTAAATAATATTTAATTGGAATTGAATTGGTATTGATTTTTGGGTTTATCGTGAACAGTGTTTTAAATAACACTTGTTCTTTAACCCGATAATTAATGGAATGTGATTATGGGTTTATCGTGAACCGTGTTTTAAATAACACTGATTCTTTAACCAGTCAAAGATTAAAACTAAGTGGAGTTTTAATGAGTCTTTAATTAGATTGAAATGATCGAAAATGGAGTATCACCAGTTTTGCTCCAGGCGATAGTTAAATCTTTAATTAGATTTGAACGTGAAATGGTAATTGAATTTACCGATAACACCGTGGTGTTAGATATGAAGTATTACCAGTTTTACTTCATGGGATGAATAGGTTGGGATTGGGAAATTAAAACAAATGATTACTTCGGTAAGGTCCGTTAATTCCGACTAGTTGGATCGAAATTAAAAAGGATAGATTAAAGAATAAATTTAAAGGATTTATCTTTGATAAAATTAATGGGAACCTTTCCCTATGAATGTGAAATTTAGAAACTAACTGTCGGTTAGCCAAGCAGAATGGTTTTCTGGATATTGTTCTGATGTTGGTTTCGGCCTTCGGGGTTAATATTTGGAGAATTATTCTCTTGATTAATTCACGGTTAGTGACTGATAAATTGGAATGAGGCGTATGTTGTGTTTGTGTAACACTTATTTAAAATATACGCGAGTTATTCGGAAAGACCGGGTTTATCCCATTTTGAATAACTGATACGACGATAAGTCGAAGATGAAGACGGTGGTCGAAGACCAGAAGTCTTCACGTCGTTTGGGTGATTACTGATGATCTTGATTGGGCTGTACACCCAAGAAGATGGAAACAGTTGGTGATCGTCCAGACGTATTTGGAGATCGATGGATATGCGGGGTACTAGGTGCCTCCGGTTTCGTTCAGACCCAGAACGGACTTGTAAATGGACTGTGTGTCTGACATTGGATTTTAGTCTGTGTGATTGATTTCTATTAAATATATATCTGTTTGGCGGCTGAGAATTTATTCTCTTGCTTAACGCCCTTCTCTGAGATGTACGAGCTCAGGGGTTATATACTGATGGATATCAAACGCATAGAGTGAATTGCCTGTGTGGCATGCCTAAGTGGCGAATGATCAAGGCTTCTGTTGAAAAACAAAGTCTTGTGGTTGATGATCGAAGCACGGCCTTTGTGGCATTGCTTTGTGTAACGTTTACTTCGCGAGCTTCACACCCGGTATGAACCAAAAACGGGAGAGGACATCAGGGAGGACCTGCGTTTCTTTCTAGCTAGAAGTGGCATCAGTGGTTTTACACGCCCTGACGAGTTTGACTTATGTGGTTGTTGCTGTTGCGAGGCGCCTCGATTATATCGGTTTCGGCCGATGCATTCTGGTCGGCAGACGGACCAGACTTACACCCCATAAGGTGAGGAAACGTAGTGTTCAGGCATAATAATCCACATCGGTGGACCGGCCCTGACGATCCAAGGGGCAGTTGCGGTTGTTCCTGAGGCTCGGGCTAGACAGTCTCGAATCGGTTGAGGACTATCTTTTGTCTCGGTTCATAGATGGAAATCCAATTTCCAAATACGTGACATTGCGGTTTTAATTGTAGAACTAGTATGGCGACATGATATATGGTACCCATGCCGCCTATGATTGATACTTATGATTTGAAGTTGTTTTATACACTATGCACTTATAATAGTATCAAATGATTTGTTTTTCCACGTATCAAGCATTCTTGGCTATTATAAGATAAAAACTCTATCCTCCGGCTTGCGTTGCATTATGTGATGGGAACTGGGTCTTATAATAGCTTCATTTTTCTTTATTTAGCATTGCGCTGTTTGTTTTATGCACTGGTATTCTTGGGAGGAAACTCGTTCCGTGTTATACGGCGTGGTCCCTTGATTTACCTAACTTTAAAAATAAAGATTATTAACTGTTTTAGTTCTCACACCAGTCCCATGACTGACCTGGATTTTATTGTTTTAACCTAAACTCTGGGTGCCCCTATTTTGACACAGGCAGCTAGTAGTTTTGGTTTTGCAGATTTATATTCACTGGATCCTGGATTACAGCTGGAACGATATCCGTAAAGCTTTGTATCCGTATATCTCTTCTAGTTGTGTATTGTATTATTTTCCGCTGCAATTTATTTAAATGTAATTTAAATCTCTGATATTTCTGTGTAATATTCATTTATACTCTGTATATTCTTGTAATCTGATGCATTTGGTAATATACAATGAAATGTTCTTTTGTATGAGTTCTGTTTTGTCGTGTTCTCAAAACGATCAGGCGTTTCGAACGGTCTAGATCGGTCTAGCAACTGATTCGGATCGAGCGAAATTCCTTTTCGTCACAGTTTATGTGACTTTTATTGGCGGTTTTTCCATTACCCATGAATAAGGATTTCATACCTGTGTAATTCATGTTCCCTACATTCAAGTTCTGGAGGTTGTTAGTGATGTGGTGGGTAGCTCCCGAGTCTGTGTACCAGTCATCTGCATTTCTGTCCTCAGACCTGTCTGCATCGTCGTCACTTATGTTTCTGCCATCATTATTTCTATTCTAATTGCTGAATGTTGCTGAGTTGGCCTATGCAATTCTCTATCCATTATTGGGTGGTCTGTATTGTTGTGCATCAGTGTTGTGTCTGAAGTAGCATTGTTTAGCAGTGTGTCCAAGCCTTTCACATATCTGGCACTTCACCCTGTTGTTGTTGTTCCATCTACCCCTTCCTCTTCCACTTTGGGATTGTCCTCCTCTTTGGGGTTGAAAACCCTTATGGTATTGAAAATAAAGTTTTTTATTATCGCTAGTGTTTCCCTGTGTTTCTTGTTTTTAGTGGCAGCGAAATTCACCGTTATTTCCCCTTGTATGGCTTTCCTCTGATGAATTCTGCCTTCATGAGAGAGGAGGGAAGATCGAACAAATTGTAAATCTGGTAAGTTTTGCTGTGTTGCTATAATGGTTACAAGTGACTCGTATTCTTCGTTTAACCAATTAGTTATGAACATGATTTGTTCATTGTCGCTAATCTTGTGTCCAATAGCATTGAATCGATCACATAAGTTTTTTATTTTACTCAAGTACTCTTTCATGCTCATACCCTCTTTCTTGCAATTTTGTAGGTCCCTCCTGTATTAGATAATACGTGCAGCTGATTGTGAGCTAAAGATTTGCTCGACTGTAGTCCAAATCTCATGCGAAGTATTGCAGCCGACGATTTGGGACAACAGGTTTGGGCTAATCGAAGACAGCAGCCAAGATGATAGCAAACTGTCTTGTTTCTGAAACATGATGTATTCGGGGTTTGGTGCTTCGTTGCCATTTTGGTCATTGATATTAGCTGATGGAGTAGCAACAGTGCCTCTGATAAACTCCTGTAAGTGGTATCCTTTGAGAGCTATTTCAACCTGATATTTCCAGAGTATGTAGTTATCCCCGTCTAACGACGTCGTGATAACTTGACCCTATGGTTTTATCAGGTTTAAAAAATTACCAGTTGTTCCGTTACTATTTTTAGACGTAACTGATGTTGACCCGTTATCAGGTGACATGGCGTGGCAATGATGTAAAGCTGCAGCCTTCGCAGAGATGAATCAAAAAGAGAACATAACAAGCTTCTTTGATCTGTAACCGCAACGAGTTGCCTGGCACGATAGATATTTGAACTTGTAGCCGCTTGATTCTTCTTCAAGATTGGTGAGGAAGAGACGATGCAGCCTATTGAATTCAGGCGAGCACGTCTCCAACAGTGATCCACATATCTCAGTCCTGATCACCGAAGAAATCTCCAATGATGAATATGGCTGAGGAGAAATAACAATACCAAATTCTTTGGATATGTTTGGGGAACTGGATCGAATAAAATAGAAACTATGCCTTTTGGTTTTGATGCTCTGATACCATGTTAAAAGAGAGATTAAATTTTATTCAAGACTTGATGTAATAATCATTTTTTTTTATACCAAGAAAGGTACAGTATGTATGTGCTTATATAGCCTAATGAGCCAATGGCTAGTAAAAACTTTCTGAAAATACAAGAGTGCCTGAAATATGAAGTGGGCTAAAGCCCAAGGTTTGCAAACTAAGCCTATGTGATAAATAGGTCGGTGAAACTACAGAAAAGGTAAGCAGTGTGAAAACGTCAGATAGTTTAACTTGCATAACTAACAATACCTGTATTATAGAACTACTGATAGTAGTAACTAATATAAAAAATACCGTGATAACTATTATACTACTCATCGGCATGGGATGAAAATCCATATAATGATAAAGGATAGTTATGCACACTGTTTAAGAGGTATTGAATGCAATAAGCTGTCATGGATGATTTATATATTTATTAATTTGGATGCATAACCGAAGTCATTGATAAAATATTATAGTTCTATGACCATTAAGGATTTTTCGTGAAATGATATAAAATAGGATGAACATAAATTATGGTCAGAAAAAACATTTAGTTGTACCTGAGCCAGTGTATAATCATTTAGACTGCTCAATGGAACATAGGTGTTTATCTTAGATGAATATATTTCTAGTTCAACATTATGAATTTTAATAAATTATAGACCCCATATAGTTGTTATTGAGACGTTGGCTAAGTTATGATATTTTCTCTAACTAACATAAATAAAGCATCACTATTTCACACTACATATTACAATTAATTAGGAATTCTTAACATAAATAAATATTTTTTTCAGAAAGATGAAAACTAATCCACATTATTATCAATTGTTGACACTTATTCCAAATTAATAAAGACATGTCTATCTATAAAAATAAAAGCTTCAAGATTATTTATATAATTCTTTTGTTATACTAGTTATAAATAATTCTTTATATTTTGGCATATTGGAAAAGAAAATATCACTGCTGTCATTCATGTTACTCATACATAGCATATATAATTCCCAAGTGTCAATATCTTTTTTTACACAGTATTTCTCAATTCGAGAATATGAAGTTCGAAAATGCTACCAAACTATGTAATAATACAATTTTGTGTAAATATTTAGTAGTAGTACACAAAGTCCTATATGTTTACAACAAAATCTAATAAAGAAAAAAATTTCAAGACCCAAGCATTAAATGGGGTTATAATTAATTGTATACAAAACAAACTACTTTGAAAATAAATACAAAATTAATATATAAATACCTATTGTTTATCATCTTTGCTAACAAGAAGAATGTATAAATATTAGACAACACACACAATTAGCACTAAAATATAAATAATTCAATCACTCTCTTTATTTTTTTATAAAAAAGAAGGTTATGGAAAAAAACGATTCAAGATTTGAACAAACAAAATAGCATAGGCAAATTTACAAATGAAGTTCACAAACTAAAATAAAATAGTATAACTACCTAGAAAAACATGTAAATCATTAGTTACAATAATGTACATATATGAATACGTTAAATAAAAAAATGAGAATTAGGCCTAAAAACTAGATATACGTATTAATAATTGTCAGTTATAGAATGCAACTTAATTATTGTTGGTTACTAAATACATTTTAATAATTGTCAGTTAATGAGAACAAAGTAGGATTAATACATCAAAACAAATAAATGCAAATTAAAATTGGAAAAAGCATCTTGAACTTCAAACAATCCGTTATTTGGACTATAGAAATTTGATTTAATTCATGTTCTATCATAAGATTCACTTTCTTTAGTTTCTTTGAACCTGATAGAGAAAAAGAGTCGAGAAGAAATTTGGGAGGAAAACATAAAGCTAAGAATTGGACCGTTAACGATTAGTACAATGAAGAATTCAAATTAACCCAATAATAATTTCATTTTTTTAAGATGACGAATTATTTTTCAAAATTTGCTCGCTTATGATTATAATCATCTAATGTATCAAAGATCTTATGCAACATATGAAGTCCTAAACTATGACGGTTATAGCAATAAACAAATCAAGCATATTTTAGTTACCAAAAATAAGTACAATTTAAAAGTATCAAAATTAAGAATCTGTTACCTACCTTTTTATTTGGCTGGAAATTATTTTCTAAATTTCAAAAAACAAATCCCTAACTTCTAAAAATTTGAAAATTTTATCATGAATAAAGAAAGGCATAACTTCCAATATAATTACTATTAAAAATGCATTTGTAAACGCTAAAGAATTAAGGTTATCTGCTAAAATAACCATTTAATCTTTTTTTGCTCTACTTGTCATTTAGCATTTGTCCATGTTGTGCAAGTAAATGTTGAATCTGCATATACAAGCATAAAAATGGGATTAAGCAAGTCTTAGGCGAGTGTTGAAGTTTTGGCCATAAAGTAATTAAGGTACCTATAATCAATCAAACTGTAAAAATGGTAGAAAAAGAAATTGTTTCCTAAAGTAAAGTGAGTATTAAAGCTTTAAGTGAGAAAATATGAAGTGATTCTAGCGTGAATGATATGCAAAGAAAAAAAAAACTAAGCTGCTACTTCAAGACGAGTTGGTTCAGGTGGTGCTAGTTGTGAAGAATGCTGCAAACACATTAATTAAGCCTAATAAAAATAGTTTTAAAGGGCTAGATGTAAATAATGGAAAAATGACATTAGTTTTGATTAATTCGTATTTTCTACTCTCAAGCAAATAAGTAAGTGTTCTAAAGATATACCCACTATATTTAAAGTAGACTTACCCATGTATTTTTATATATGTGGGTCAGATAGAGTCATTTTAGGTTAGCACCTGTGTAGATACCTGGTTATCTCCCTTTTGTTATGGCTGTCTATAATCTTTTGGATGTTTAGGCGTATTCTAGGCTGGAGATCTAGTTATTTGTTGCGTACATTGATATTTGTATATATTTGTTTATGGGATATAATGTTGTATATATTGTGGTTTATATAGCCACTTACGTATGTCACTTTGTTACTTAATGAATATATATAACTGTGTTTGCTATTACGTGAACTATGATATTTATTATTGTTTTGTTCTAAATTGATCCACTTGCCACCATAATATTGTATTAGATAGGAAGTATGTCGACCCACTTGCGGTGTGAAAAAAATGAGCATTATATTGATGTACTCGATACTTGTTTAACAAAAGACTCATGGGTGGTGTAACGCCCCGTATTTTATATAAATAATAAACGAAAATATCGATAATTAATAGTTTTAGAATTTATACCTGAAACATATACCGTTGTGCTCGTGGTAATTTTCTGATTCAGTTTGATATATGACTTGTCCCAAACGGAGTCTGTATGGGAAAGTTATTAACGAGTGAAGTTCTAAAAAGTTGTATGCATATATATGCTTACAAATTTGAAATTTGAAATTATATATGATATAACTGGAAAGTAATTATCCAGATGATTTATATTAAGAAATAAATGAAATGTTAAATTTAACGTTAATAAAGTATTAGATCGTAGAAACACGTCATTAACCCAAGAGCTGGGCCGAGCCACCTCCAAAGTGGTTCGACCCACCCCTAAAGTGGGTCGAGCTACTTGGGCCATATCTATTTTGGTAGGTAACGTGTTTTTTGATTTATACGGTTCGAATTTATATTGGTAAATCCAATGGACAAGGATTTCTTGTATGCCTATAAATAGACTAGCAGGACCTAGCTTTCAACTCATATTTTCTAAGACGACGCCAAGGCTCTGCCATTTTCTTTTCTCTCCAAATCTTTTAGAGTTCAGAAAAAATTAGATTTGTGATATTCTGATACAAGATTTGAAAATAAAGAATGTAAATCTACAATATATATGTTCAGATTTCTGATCAATGTGATGTAAGTCCTATGAATCTGATTTATTTAGGTTTCTTTCTTTCCCTCTTCTTTTAATGTCAGAATTTGTAAGTCTGTGGTTGTTTTAATACTAGATTAAGTTAGGAAGACCACAAAATCACATATCTGAATCAAATTCCAGGGTTGGAAAGTTGTTAGGTGAGTGGATTTAGAATTATATATTTTGGATAATGGTATATTTACCATATACGTTACCCGTTATTCTTAGCATGTTAATTAACTGTAAATTGTGGTAATTGCGATATAATTTATTTTCAGTTATGTTAAGAATATTATTGTTGTACAGATCTATTCTATGAATCTGCTAATTGGATTAAGAACTACTGTAATACTGAAAAGTGTGGAATTTACAATAAACATGAATATGTTACCGAAGATGTTGTTTAATGATAAATTGTGACGGCAAGGAATTTCGCTCGATCCGAATCAGTCGTTAAATCGATCTAGACCGTTCGAAACCCCTGATCGTTTGAGAACACGACAAATCATAAATATCAATCCTAGGCGGCATGGGTACCATCTATCATGTCGCCATACTAGTTATACAATTAAAACCGCAATACACGTATTGGAAATTGGATTTCCGTCATGAGTCGAGGCAAGGGGCAAGCTCCTCTCCGCTTCGAGACACTCTAGCAAATGCTCAGGACTACACACTCTCGGCAGCCACTTGGATCGGTTGGGCCGGTCCTCTCTTACATTTGAGGATTAATTATGCCTGAACACACGTTTCCGGTCCTTACAGACCTAAAATCGAGGCGCCTCATTCCAACAACCACAAAGGTGAAAAGTATATAAATGTCAGGGCTGGTAAGTCACTGACACCACCAAAGCTAGAAAGAAACGTCGTGCTCTCCCAATGGTCCGTATCCCGTTTTTGACTCATACCGAGGTGTGAGGCTCGCGAATTCACGTTATACACAAAGCTACGCCACAAAGGTCGTGCTTTGATCATCAACCACAAGACTTTGCTTTTCAACAGAAGCCTTGATCCATGCAACTCAGCGTGCCACACAGGCAGTTCATGCCATGCGATTGATATCTATCGATATATAACCTCTAAGCTCGTACGTCTTAGAGAAGGGCGTTAAGGAAGAGAATAAATTCTCCGCCGCCAAACAGATATATATTTAATAGAAATCAATCAACACAGAATAAAATCCAATGTCAGACACACAATCCATTTACAAGTTTGTTCTGGGTCTGAACGAAACCGGAGGCACTTTCCTCGCATATCCATCGATCTCCAAGTACGTCTGGACGACCACCAACTATTTCCATCCTCTTGGGTGTACAGCCCAATCAGGATTGTCAGTAATTATCCAAACGATGTGAAGACTTCCGGTCTTCGACCACCATCTTCATCTTCGACCTATCGTCGAATCGGTTATTCAGAATGGGTATAAACCCGGCCTTTCCGAACAACCCGCGTATATTAAAAACAAATGTTACACAAACACAACATACGCCTCATTCCAATTTATTAGTCACTAACCGTAAATCAGTAAGAGAGCAATCCCCCAAATATTAACCCCGAAGGCCAAAACCAACATCAGATCAATACCCAGGAAACTATTCTTCTTAACTAACCTTCAGCTAGTTTCTAAATTTCAATTCTTAGGGAAAGGTTCCCATTAATTTTATCCAAGATAAATTCTTTAAAATTTATCCTTTAATCTTCCTTTGGATGTCATTTCAAACCAAATTATGGTTTTCCTACCTAGTCGAGATTAGCGAACCACACCGAAGTAATTATTTATTTTATTTCCCAATCCCAACCTATTCATCCCATGAAGCAAAACTGGTAATACTCCATATCTAATACCACGGTGTTATTAGTAAAATTAATTACCATTTCACGTTCAAATCTAATTAAAGATTTAACTATCGCTTTGGAGCAAAACTGGTGATACTCCATTCTCGCTTATTTTTCAAATTTCATAATTTAAATTATCAATTCACGTTTCAATCTAATTGCAGATTCATTAAAACTCCTTTTACTGGGTTGAAGAACTAATGTTATTTAAAACACAGTTCACGACAAACCCAAATCAATTCTATTTAAAACTCGTTTCAAATCCAATTTATTTATTTAAAAATAAACGGGTTTAATTTTAGTTCAAAACTAGTTCATTTCGATAAAGATCTATTTTTATCCTTTCAAATATGGAGTTTTTCTTCCCAATTTTTCCAAATCACTTCTTATGATTTTACACAAATTATTACTATTTTTAATAATTTTATCAAGGCCCGTACAGTCGATTTCCATCAACGGCCATCGAACTGCACTTACAGCGACCATTTCCATATTTGATTTGGACGTATCTCCAAATCCAATCGTTAGATTTCAAATTTCTAATATTCGTTAGAAAGCTCTTTTCGATACGAACCCAACGGTTCCAGTTTTAGGAGAATCCGACGGTCGAATCTCCCGTAATGTCCATTCAAAGTCAATGGTCGAAATTCGCGAACTTCCGCGGCGCGGCGTGTTCTATTCAGGCCATTATATTATATATATATAATATATATATTATATATTTCATCGATTTCCTTTTAAAACGAATTTTATAAATAGATTCAAATTTGTTTCAAAAACAATTTCAACCTTTATTTCAAATTCAAATCAAAATTGAATTTTCTATTATAAATCCTTTTTACTTTCATTTCTATTTGATTTCAATTCAAATCGATTTTAATTTGATTCGAATCAAATTCGCTTTCTATTCGATTCAATTCAATTCGTTTTCTATTCAATTCAAATTCAATTCGTTTTCTATTCAATTCAAATTCAATTCGTTTTCTATTCAATTCAAATTCAATTCGTTTTCTATTCAATTCAAATTCAATTCGTTTTCTATTCAATTCAAATTCAATTCGTTTTCTATTCAAATTCAAATTCAATTCGTTTTCTATTCAAATCAAATTCAATTCGTTTTCTATTCAAATTCAAATTCAATTCGTTTTCTATTCAATTCAAATTCAATTCGTTTTCTATTCAAATTCATATTGTTTTCTATTCAATTCAAATTCAATTCGTTTTCTATTCAAATTCAAATTCAATTCGTTTTCTATTCAATTCAAATTCAATTCGTTTTCTATTCAAATTCAAATTCAATTCGTTTTCTATTCAATTCAAATTCAATTCGTTTTCTATTCAATTCAAACTCATAAAAACGAATATAATCGATATAAATATCGTTCGCGTCAAAATAGAGCATCTCTAATTAATACGGTTTTATATATTTCAATAATTCCGTTATTCTATTCAACAAATGAATATTTATTTTATTCAATATGTGAATCTATACTTCTGTCAACACATGACTAATCTCAACGAATGAGTACTGTCCACGTGTGACTATTTTTGTTATTCAATATATTTTAAAAAAAATTATGGTATCTATCGTTTGATTTCAAATCAGACTCCAACTGTTAATTAGTAAGAGAACGATTCCCTGAATATTAACCCCGAAGGCTGAAACCAACATCAGATCAATATTCAGGAGACCACTCATCTTATCTATTTTCCAGTTAGTTTCTAATTTTATATGATAAAGATGTAAATTTTATTGTTAAAATATTTCGTTCAACACATGACTAATCTCAACGGATGAGTACTGTCAACACATGAACCTTTATTTTATAATATTCTTTATTTTCTAAATTGGAATGAGGCCCAATCAATTACCATATAGCGTTAACTATATGGATTCCATACAACACATGTATATAATAGCAATGATAAACAATCAACCATCATCCAAGGTGCACCACACAACTGCATAAGCATCAAATATAACTAATCGATGCTCACACAGTCTGTTGACCAATCGATCGACATACAATTAAATAATTGGGATTAGTGTACGCCAAATTTCATCCCAACACCCGTGTGGGGTTTCAAATCAACAAACATTGATTTTTATTTGTGCAGTTGGGCGATGTGTAAAATTTATCGACCCAATCAATATCAGTCAAATCGGTGTATATAAACAAATCGGCCGATTTGTTTATAAATATTTATTTACTCACATTCACGTTAAAAATTATATTTTTAATGACAAAATATTTTTAACTATATAAATATTTTATTTCATTTCAATACATTAATTTATATTATCGATTTCACATCAACAACACAAACAAATTTCACAACACATCAAACAAGCATGCAAGCCATCCATGGTCTGTGGATGACGGGTGTCGGGTGCTACTATACACCGTCTGCATCCTAGCATATATTATAATACTAGAAAAAGAAATTTAGAGTGAGAAGTTCTCACCCATAGCTATTTCAACTCCACGACACTTCATTTATAGAAATCTTCGTCGTTCTCGCCTTTTGTCACTTTCGTTGCCCGTAGCCACTACATATATAAAAATCACACATTTTTATATTGCTATTCAATATATAAAAATCGAATTTTCACTTTGCTATTCAATATATAAAAATCGAATTTTTACTTTGCTATTCAATATATAAAAATCGAATTTTTACTTTGCTATTCAATATATAAAAATCGAATTTTTACTTTGTTATTCAATATATAAAAATCGAATTTTTACTTTGCTATTCAATATATAAAAATCGAATTTTTTCATCGCTACTATATAGATAAAAATTCTATTTTTATCACGCTATTCTCTACATAAAGATTTCGCCTTTTCAAATATAAATATTTCACCTTTTCCACTTCATCACTATAAAGATGATATTTTTATTATCTCACCTATATAAAAATTATATCTTAATACTCCTACAATATAAAAGATGATATTTTTAATACACTACTTATATAAAATGGTATTTTTTATCCTTTCTATGATATAAAAAGTATATTTTCATATCACGTTCCTCATGATAAAAATCCGACCTCTTCATATCTAAAAATACCACCATTTATAATTTCAAAATCATATCTTTGTCCACGGTAAAAATCATCTCTTTGCTATGATAATAATCCAATCATTGCAAAATTAAAAATCTTCCCTTTTCTAGTTTAAATTTTTTTTACACCTTTCTATAAACAAAGAAAACCATAATTTTCCTCTAAATCAAAATCTTTTAACTAATAAAAAATTAAATCTTTACTTTATATTTTCTATAAATAAAGCTAATCCTTACATTTCTTTTACTAGAAAAACTGATTTTGTTTTAAACTAAGAATGTAAAAACTAAGTAAATTAAAAAGACTTACTGTAAATTGTCTAAAGGGGGGCGAAGGGCGTTACGTCGGACTGCAGGTGGGTGGCGTCAGGGATGTGCGAGGCGGAGGTGGTGGTCGGCCAGGGGGGGTGGCTGCGTCGGTTTCTTCAATGGGGCTCGGTTGCTTTCAGTTGGAAGAAGAGAGAGGAGCGGGAGGAGAAGAGGGTGGAGCGGGGGAAGGAGGAGGTGGGTGCGCCGCCTTGGCGGCGGTGGAGGGCGCCAGTCGCGCTAGGGCGCGACTTCTCTTTTTTTTCTTTTTTTTAGAACGATTTCTGAGGATAGATAAAGGGGAGGGGGGGTCTGAGGAGAGATAAGGACAAGGGAGGGGAATATTTTTATTTTAATTTTATATTATTTTAATTTCAAAAGGTAACTTTTTCATTCGACCTCGAAACAAGGCCCACCGCCTGTCGTCCATAGCTAATTACCCCCAATCCGAATGCAATGGGATATGTATCGTAAGCTGATTCGATCGTTTCGATCAGTTTCCGTCAAAATCAACATGTAACTCTATATAATTAATTTGAACGTGCATTTCAATTTACCCGGGCCACATACTAGCTCAAAAAATTCCCGAAAAATAATTTCTAGCTTCGTATTGACGATACGGTCCTAACAAAACTAGTTTCATCAAATTCTGAGACCATTGGAAAAATGACCATTTTCCAGTCGATTAAAATCAACTGAAAATGGTCAAACGCGTTTTCCTTTGCCACGCTCTCATATTGACTCGAAAAATTATGAAAATTGGAATCTAGCAATAACTTGACATCCCGGATCCAACAAAAGTGGTTTCGTCGATATCCGAGGTCGTTTGCAAAATTCCCATTTTAAGGGCCTGAATTCCATAGCGACTATTCGGAATTTTCAACTGGACATATCTTTTGATTCCCGCTATGAAATTCCAATTTGTCGGATTCGTTGGAAAGATATTCTCAATTAGATCCTATTATTTTTGGTTTCACTAAAATCCGGATTGTTTTGCACCCGGTTCATTCATTTGAAGTTTGAAATCGAATTATCGAACTACCGCGCCATTTTCAATTCCTATTTATAATTATATATAATTATTTATATTCTAACGACGGCGTATATAATATATACGTTCGAATTCTATTCAAAATAAATTTCTCGTCGATATTATTTAAAATAATCTATTTTAAATAATCAAAATTCGCTAAAATCGCCAAAATAAAAAATTTAAACTGGCCCAGATTTTCCGGGTTATTACAATCTCCCCCACTTAAAACTTTTCGTCCCCGAAAAGGAACAAAGTCGAAAGTGGTTTGATCAATCAACTCTACGTTCGATCTGGCTTCCATTCTCCAACTTTTCAGTTTCTGAGAATTTTCAAATTTTTCAAAAATTTGGCTAACACCCTAAATTTTCGAAAAATTTCGCCATAACCTTCCCTGCACCGGGAGCCACGGGAAAATCCCGAAATTGCCATATAGGCCTTCTGATCTCAAAAAGAAAAAGAAAAAGCCAAGCGGCTAGCCAATAGGCTCATAAAATCATCATCACCCAAACGAAACAGTAAATTATAGTAAACATGTACCTATTTGTCGGGCAAACAAATTTTATTCTCTGCTCTAGCCTCCTTGCTATGACCTGTTCAATGTAAGTACATGTATATGCATGCAAATGCGACCAATTTTCTATATAATTCAATATTTGATTCTATTAGGTACAATGGTTCAAAATTATCAAACAAATAAACAAACAACACAAACATCAATCAATTAGTGAATTAGAGTTTCAAGTTCATAAATTTTGATACATATACTGAAATCATGTTTTTGATGCCAATTCACAACAAATAAATCTATCTATATTAGTTTTGGTTCCCACACCAGTCTAATGGAAATATATAGAAATCACACATTCGAAACACGAACACAAATTCTGATGATGATATATCAATCATCAGAATCATCTCCGGGTGTCTAGAATGTGATTCTATATCTATCCAGTATATTAAAACTTCGAATATACGTTCATGACGCGTATAAGCAAAATCTTTATATATTGGATTGTCCAAATTCAAAATAAATAAAATATTCAAATACGTATCACTACAAGAAAATGAGGTCTTTACCTACCAATTGTAAGCGTAGGTAAAACTAATATATTGGTGGGTAATATATTTTAGCTACTAATATTGAATTGGTAGAGATTGGTAGGTAAAGCTTAGTGGAGAAAGAGCTTTTACCTACACTTATTGATATTGGTAGGTATAAGAATCAATGGACCCCACTACGTTATGCCTCAAATGATGAGTCATCAACTGATGTGTTTGATGATGTGTCATCCTACATGGTTGATGATGTGTCATCCTACATGGTTGCTGACATGGTTGTCGTAGAAGTATACACATGGAATATATTAATGCCGACACTTGGCATTTAATGGTTGTTTCCTGTGTTAGACAATAATTTGTCCACGTGTAATTATTTGATTAGTGCATATGACATCATTTTCTAGACCACGTGGCATTTTTTATTAGTCCATGTAGAATTATCTGATTTGCCACGTGGCATTATGTCATTGGTCTACATTATATAACATTATTTTTTTAAAAACCATTGCTGTCTTTGATTTAGCAATGGTTTATGGTCGTTGTGAATTTGCATATTAAAAAAAACATTTTACTTGTTGACTCTTTTACAACACCAAATTCATTTAATTTTCATACACAATATAAAAACTTGCAAATTTAACATATTACCACAATAGAAAGATCATTTAACCAAATATTTTTTATAGATACAACACAAAGACCAAAGTTAACAAGTTTTGAAATTACAACGGTATGTTACACTTCAAAGTTCAACAGCAATAGTAAAAATAATATTACAAAATACATTACATAGTTCACAAGCATATTAATCTATACATAGTACAACAAACATACTAAGTACATAGTACAATGTAAAGATCTATCCTTAATCGATACATAGTTCATTGCTTCGAAGCCTTCCTCCATATTGGCTCTTGCTTTCATCATTTTGTTGTTACATGAGGCAGAAGTACATAGCTGGGCAAACTAAAGGTGATTCATTTCTCCAACTACTGTAAAGAAAAAATAAACAAAACTTCAGTATTCATGATAACATTATCATATGTCAAATAACATACAATAGTTTGTCATTCCATGCTCAAATTGTTATTTGTCATAGTATATGGTTGATTGTACAACAGGAAAACAACCACTGTCATAGTATATGGTTAATTGCTTTACTCTAAGTTGAATTTGAGCGTGTGGATTGGAAATGCTGGAAAGGCTAACATAGCTGAGAGCAATATCATTAAATAATATACGATAAAAAATCATTAAATAATGGATACATGGGAATTAATAATATAATAAATATTTGGCAAAAAAATGGATACATGGTTAGAGTAGGTCTCAAACTCCTGACCTCCGCCCTCATTAGGTTGGCAATAAATGCACAAAACTAGTAAACTTACATTTTCTCCGGACATTTTTAATAATTAATCCAAGCTTTGCATATGCTTGCGCTCACCTGGTTAAGCTTTTCTTTTAAATTTTTAATGCTGGACAATGTATCGTCATAATTTTTCAGCATTTTTCCGACCCATTTACTTTTTCAAATGGAACAGTCGGATTCCTGCAAATCTAGCACCCCTACGCACAAAAAATATATATTAAACATTTATAGTTAGTAAATAAATTGTATGTTGGTTATATATTAATTGAAATACAAATTTACACTTACATAGAAATCCAACCGTATACATTCTACAATGTGAGCTAGGATATTTTCCTACTTAGACCTGCAAGTAATCTTTCTTCTCTAAATGCAGCTTCAGAAATATCAAAAACGACATCTGATGGCTCAATTTCAAAGTCCATTTACTAATTATGATATAGACCTTTAATTAATCAAGAATAATATATCATAAACAGGATATTTATGACGATGCAACAAATTCGATACTTGCGCATTCACTTCACTTTACTTACTAATAATGCATGTCTTAGGTAGAAATATTGTCCTTCAGAATAGTGAAATGAAATGGGAAAGCATAAAACGATACAAGTTGGTTTCTACAAACCAAGTCATACTCTATATGTTGCTAAGAAAATAATTTATTTGACTCGAAAGGAGAGGAAAAAAGTGATATTTGAAGCTGCTATGAAGAAAAGTATCCATTATTCTAACTTAAACCTGTAAAAAATAACCACCTCTGCAAATCATCTCTTCACACTAACAGATCTAACACTCTTCTAACATCACCACTAACCATGCAACAAGGAGAACTTCTACAGTCAGGCATCACTAAACAGAGTTCAAGTGATGTTCTTCACAGAAACAACCACATCAATTGAAACTCCCACTTACACTTATCTATTTGGGACGTAAAGCAATAAGAAAGAGAGTTAATGTTATGGAGAAAATTCCCCAAATGTCTTTGGTATGATTTAGGAAAAGAGAATGGAAAGGATTAGAATTCAGGGAAAAAACAAAAGAGATAAGAAGTAAAGACAGCGGATTTTCTCGATGGATGAATATATGCGTGAATAGAGGCATGATTATTAAAGATTTACGGTAGATTTCAGCGAAGATTTACCTTGTGTGTGAATATGTTATCTAGTATTATTAGGCAATAAATATTTACTTAGAAATATTTAGTTTGTGTGAATATGTTATCTAACCAATATTATTAGGCAATAAATATTTATTTATCATATATAAGATTGACATTCTGTAATACTTATTATACAATAAATATTTACATTTTCATTTAAAGAAAATAAATATGCCCTTTAAGTACATATTAGAAAATACAATTATTAGACAATAAATATTTACTCACTAAATATATAAGACTGGAAGTAAATATTTATTTATTGAATATTTACTTATCGTATTTACTCACTCAATAAATATTTACTTATCATATTAGAAAATACACTTATTAGAGAATAAATATTTACTTATTAGAAAATAAATATTTATTTACCTATATTATTAGGCAACAAATATTTACTTATCATATATGGTATATTATATTTACACACTGCAAATAACCTTGCATACACCAAAAAAAGAATTAAACATCATATACACCACTTCTTACATAATATACACCATACATTTACCAAAACTATCGTCCTCTAGAATAAAGTATGCATTTATTTCTCTTTTTACTAACTTTCTCTATCATGCGTTAATCAAACCAAGAAGCCTTTCAAAATTCCCCAAATTTACTTTTGTAGACTTCAAATCATAAACTCTAAATGGATGTTAAAATATTTAATTATCTATGTATATAAATTTTAATTTTTTCTTTTGAATACATTAAAAAGTTAAATTATTTAGATTTTAATGTTAAAGCTAAACATGATTTTATTTAAACAAAGAATTAATGAATTTAGCACTCTTATTTTAAAAAAACGTAGTTAACTTCAAATTTTATTTGATTGAATGAAAACTGTTATAATCGACTACATATAAATATTGCTCGTAATGATATGAATATAATTCAATACTTGAAAAAAAAATAATTTTAATTTAATTAAATATATACATATGCAACTTTGTGTTTGAATAGAACTTGCCATCATATATAAGACGAGTAGTCTGTAATACTTATTAGACAATAAATATGCACTTTTAAAGAAAATACATTTTCATTTATTTAAAGTCATGGGCTAAAATCTCAACTCTTTAAAAGAAAAAGAAAAAAAATCCTATATTTGAAAGAAAACAAAATTTCTTAGTACCAAAAAATGACATATAACCTTTAAGTACATATTGTTTATGTTTTTTCTTACAAAATAAGTCTAATGTTATGTTATAATTAGTAAAGATTTACTGTAGATTTCACCGAAGATTTACCTTGTTTGTGAATATGTTATCTAGTATTAATAGGCAATAAATATTTACTTCGGATGATTTACTTTGTGTGAATATGTTATCTAACCAATATTATAGGCAATAAATATTTATTTATCATGTATAAGACTGGCAGTCTGTAATACTTATTAAACAATAAATATTTACATTTTCATTTAAAGAAAATAAATATGCCCTTTAAGTACATATTAGAAAATACACTTATTAGATAATAAATATTTACTTATCATATATAAATATTTACTCACTAAATATATAAGACTGGTAGTAAATATTTACTTATTAAATATTTACTTATCATATTTACTCACTCAATAAATATTTACTTATCATATTAGAAAATACACTTATTAAACAATAAATATTTACTTATTAGAAAATAAATATTTATTTACCAATATTATTAGGCAATATATATTTTCTTATCATATATAAGACTTGCAGTCTGTAATACTTATTAGACAATAAATATGCACTTTTAAAGAAAATACATTTTCATTTATTTAAAGTCATGAGTTGAAATCTCGAATCTTTAAAATAAAAAGAAAAAATTCTATATTTGAAAGAAAAGAAAAATTCTTAGTACCACAAAATGACATATACCCTTTAAATACATATTGTTTATGGTTTTTCTTACAAAATAAGTCTAATATTATGTTGTATAACATTCTATTTTATAAATTGTATTTTCCTTATTAGAAAAAATTCCTAATTAATAATCATCATTGAGGTAAAAATTCTAAAATTTATTTTAAGCATAAGTTGTCATCAAGATTATTGGTATTTATTTATAGTGGCAATTTTTGTGGTTTATACTATGACCAATCGAAAGAGACTACGTGGATTGAGGCCACAAAAGAGATCACGTGGATTGAGAATTGTACCGTTATATTTGATTTAAAATAAGTTGTTTCAGATGGTATGAATTGCGTCATTGCAATAAACTAGAGAAAATATATTTTAGTCATTTCAAATGATGACATATTATGTGAAATTGTAAAAAAAATTAGAAAAAAATAAAGTTAAAACTTTTGTAGTCAATTGTTTGGACAAAAATAACAATGTATGATAAGCTAACGAAGGATTGTTTAATATTAATTATTTACAATTTAATTATTGTTTATCAATTCATTGACTGTTAATTATTCATATTTCAAAATAATTATTAATAATTAATAAAAAAATGATTTTACAAAAAACATTGCTAGGATATGTAAAAAAAATCTTAAATTCAAAAAAATTACTATAATATACTTTTTGACACATCATCACGCAACTTAGCATTTTTTTTAACGAAAGTTTAAAATGATATGAAAAAAATGTAGGGGCTAATCACAAAAAAAAAATTCCCATTTTGTATATGTGTAGATAATACATTTTACCTACCTATAATTATTGGTAGACAATCATCCTTCAACAATTTTATAACATTGACAATATTTACCTACCAATAAATTTTACCATTAAATATTGGTAGATAAAGGTTCTCTTTACCTACCCATATTTATTGGTAGGTAAAATATTGGTAGGTAAAGGTCAAATTTCTTGTAGTGTATAAAACGATTTAAAATTTCAAAACAAAATTGTTTTCAATTGGAAAATATACTCTTCACACTTGTACTAGGATACTACTGATCCAATCTCTAACGGGTCATTCTAATTGGATAATACTAATCCAATATCTGATGAATTCTTTCGTATGGTTCTAATGTGTTTTGTTCTCGAGCTCTGTGAACCAAAGCTCTGATACCAAATGTGATGACCTGCGAAATCCGGTAGGCTTTGCAACCATCCCTTCATCCCCCAAGCAGTAGGTAAAACCCACCGTGGCTCACACTGGTCCCCCAATCCCTTGTTTTATGGCGACCCTCTCGAGTCTCGCGCCTACTGGCGAACCAACGCTCTAAACTGCGACATGTAGGGGTAAGAGTCTCCCGTTCGCCAACAAACCGCGAAGCGAGAACCCCCTATCATGTGTACCCGGCCTACTCAGGGCCAGCAACAAGAACTGGTAATACTTCATATCTAATACCACGGTGTTATCGGTAAAATTAATTATTATTTCACGTTCAAATCTAATTAAAGATTTAACTATCGCTTTGGAGCAAAACTGGTGAAACTCCATTCTCGCTTATTTTTCAAATTTTGATAATTTAAATTATCAATTCACGTTTCAATCTAATTGCAGACTCATTAAAACTCCTTTTACTGGGTTGAAGAACTAATGTCATTTAAAACACAGTTCACGATAAACCCAAATCAATTCTATTTAAAACTTGTTTCAAATCCAATTTATTTATTTAAAAATAAATGGGTTTAATTTTAGTTCAAAACTAGTTCATTTCGATAAAAATCTATTTTTGTCCTTTCAAATATGGAGTTTTTCATCCCAATTTTTCCAAATCACTTCTTATGATTTTACACAAATTATTACTATTTTTAATAATTTTATGCCCGTACAGTCGATTTCCATCAACGGCCATCGAACTGCACTTACAGCGACCTTTTCCAAATTTAATTTGGACGTATCTCCAAATCCAACCGTTAGATTTCAAATTTCTAATATTCGTTAGAAAGCTCTTTTCGATACGAACCCAACGGTTCCGGTTTTAGGAGAATCCGACGGTCGGATCTCCCGTAATGTCCGTTCGAATTCAATGGTCGAAATTCGCAAACTGCCGCGGCGCGGCGCGTTCTATTCAGGCCATTATATTATATATATATAATTTATATTATATATTTCGTCGATTTCCTTTTAAATCGAATTTTATAAATAGATTCAAATTTGTTTCAAAAACAATTTCAACCTTTATTTCAAATTCAAATCAAAATTGAATTTTCTATTATAAATCCTTTTTACTTTCATTTCTATTTGATTTCAATTCAAATCGATTTTAATTCGATTCGAATCAAATTCGCTTTCTATTCGATTCAATTCAATTCGTTTTCTATTCAATTCAAATTCAATTAATTTTCTGTTCAATTCAAATTCAATTCGTTTTCTATTCAATTCAAATTCAATTCGTTTTCTATTCAATTCAAATTCAATTCGTTTTCTATTCAATTCAAATTCAATTCGTTTTCTATTCAATTCAAATTCAATTCGTTTTCTATTCAATTCAAATTCAATTCGTTTTCTATTCAAATTCAATTCATTTTCTATTCAATTCAAATTCAATTCGTTTTCTATTCAAATTCATATCGTTTTCTATTCAATTCAAATTCAATTCGTTTTCTATTCAAATTCAAATTCAATTTGTTTTCTATTCAATTCAAATTCAATTCGTTTTCTATTCAAATTCAAATTCAATTCGTTTTCTATTCAATTCAAATTCAATTTGTTTTCTATTCAATTCAAATTCATAAAAATGAATATAATCGATATAAATATCGTTCGCATCAAAATAGCGCATCTCTAATTAATACGGCTTTATATATTTCAATAATTCCATTATTCTATTCAACAAATGAATATTTATTTTATTCAATATGTGAATCTATACTTATGTCAACACATGACTAATCTCAACGAATGAGTATTGTCCACGTGTGACTATTTTTGTTATTCAATATATTTATAAAAAAAAATGGTATCTATCGTTTGATTTCAAATCAGACTCCAACTGTAAATTAGTAAGAGAACGATTCCCTGAATATTAACCCCGAAGGCCGAAACCAACATCAGATCAATATTCAGGAGACCACTCATCTTATCTATTTTCCAGTTAGTTTCTAATTTTATATGATAAAGATGTAAATTTTATTGTTAAAATATTTTGTTCAACACATGACTAATCTCAACGGATGAGTACTGTCAACACATGAACCTTTATTTTATAATATTCTTTATTTTCTAAATTGGAATGAGGCCCAATCAATTACCATATAGCGTTAACTATGTTGATTCCATACAACACATGTATATAATAGCAATGATAAACAATCAACCATCATCCAAGGTGCACCACACAACTGCATAAGCATCAAATATAAATAATCGAAGCTCAAACAGTCTGTCGACCAATCGATCGACATACAATTAAATAATTGGGATTAGTGTACGCCAAATTTCATCCCAACACCCGTGTGGGGTTTCAAATCAACAAACACAGATTTTTTATTTGTGCAGTTGGGCGATGTGTAAAATTTATCGACCCAATCAATATCAGTCAAATCAGTGTATATAAACAAATCGGCCGATTTGTTTATAAATATTTATTTACTCACATTCACGTTAAAAATTATATTTTTAATGATAAAATATTTTTAACTATATAAATATTTTATTTCATTTCAATACATTAATTTATATTATCGATTTCACATCAACAATACAAACAAATTTCACAACACATCAAACAAGCATACAAGCCATCCATGGTCTGTGGATGACGGGTGTCGGGTGCTACTAAACACCGTCTGCATCCTAGCATATATTATAATACTAGAAAAAGAAATTTAGACTGAGAAGTTCTCACCCATAGCTATTCCAACTCCACGACACTTCATTTATAGAAATCTTCGTTGTTCTCGCCTTTTGTCACTTTCATTGCCCGTAGCCACTACATATATAAAATCACACATTTTTATATTGCTATTCAATATATAAAAATCGAATTTTCACTTTGCTATTCAATATATAAAAATCGAATTTTTACTTTGCTATTCAATATATAAAAATCGAATTTTTACTTTGCTATTCAATATATAAAAATCGAATTTTTACTTTGCTATTCAATATATAAAAATCGAATTTTTACTTTGCTATTCAATATATAAAAATCAAAAATTTTTCATCGCTACTATATAGATAAAAATTCTATTTTTATCACGCTATTCTCTACATAAAGATTTCGCCTTTTCAAATATAAAGATTTCGCCTTTTCCACTTCATCACTATAAAGATGATATTTTTATTATCTCACCTATATAAAAATTATATCTTAATACTCCTACAATATAAAAGATGATATTTTTAATACACTACTTATATAAAATGGTATTTTTTATCCTTTCTATGATATAAAAAGTATATTTTCATATCACGTTCCTCATGATAAAAATCCGACCTCTTCATATCTAAAAATACCAACATTTATAATTTCAAAATCATATCTTTGTCCACGGTAAAATTCATCTCTTTGCTATGATAATAATCCAATCATTGCAAAATTAAAAATCTTCCCTTTTCTAGTTTAATTTTTTTTTACACCTTTCTATAAACAAAGAAAACCGTATTTTTCCTCTAAATCAAAATCTTTAACTAATAAAAAAATTAAATCTTTACTTTATATTTTCTATAAATAAAGCTCATCCTTACATTTCTTTTACAAGAAAAACTGATTTTGTTTTAAACTAAGAATGTAAAAACTAAGTAAATTAAAACGACTTACTGTAAATCGTCTAAAGGGGGGCTGTGTCGGTTTCTTCGATGGGGCTCGGTTGCTTTTAGTTGGAAGAAGAGAGAGGAGCGGGAGGAGAAGAGGGTGGAGCGGGGAAGGAGGAGGTGGGTGCGCCGCCTTGGCGGCGGTGGAGGGCGCCAGTCGCGCTAGGGCGCGACTTCTCTTTTTTTTTCCTTTTTTTTTTAGAACGATTTCTGAGGATAGATAAAGGGAGGGGGGGTCTGAGGAGAGATAAGGGCAAGGGGGGGGGGAATATTTTAATTTTAATTTTATATTATTTTAATTTCAAAAGGTAACTTTTTCATTCGACCTCGAAACAAGGCCCACCGCCTGTCGTCCATAGCTAATTACCCCCAATCCGAACGCAATGGGATATGTATCGTAGGCTGATTCGCTCGTTTCGATCAGTTTCCGTCAAAATTAACATGTAACTCTATATATTGAATTTGAACGCGCATTTCAATTTACCGGGGCCACATACTAGCTCGAAAAATTCCCGAAAAATAATTTCTATCTTCGTATTGACGATACGGTCCTAACAAAACTAGTTTTGTCGAATTCTGAGACCGTTGGAAAAATGGCCATTTTCCAGTCGATTAAAATCAACTGAAAATGGTCAAACGCGTTTTCCTTTGCCACGCTCTCATATTGACTCGAAAAATTATGAAAATTGGAATCTAGCAATAACTTGACATCACGGATCCAACAAAAGTGGTTTCGTCGAAATCCGAGGTTGTTTGCAAAATTCCCATTTTTAAGGGCCTGAATTCCATAGTGACTATTCAGGATTTTCAACTGGACATATCTTTTGATTCCCGCTATGAAATTTCAATTTGTCGGATTCGTTGGAAAGATATTCTCAATTAGATCCTATTATTTTTGGTTTCACTAAAATCCGGATTGTTTTGCACCCGGTTCATTCATTTGAAGTTTGAAATCGAATTATCGAACTACCGAGCCATTTTCAATTCCTATTTATAATTACATATAATTATTTATATTCTAACGACGGCATATATAATATATACGTTCGAATTCTATTCAATATAAATTTCTCGTCGATATTATTTAAAATAATCTATTTTAAATAATCAAAATTCGCTAAAATCGCCAAAATAAAAATTTTAAACTAGCCCAGATTTTCCGGGTTATTACATAAATTGTGTATTATGTAAATCAAATTACAGTGAAATTTGGGAATAATGGAAAAAGAATATATGTGCCTAAATTGTATAGAAAATTTACAGTGATTTAGAGACTGTAAATAACAACTTACTTAGAAAATAAAAAGGGGAAATTTTGTAGTAGACCGAGTTAGATGGATTTGGGAAAAAATAATACATTTCCATAATGGTAAAATTAATAAGAACGTAGTTGCAAGAAAAGAAAAGGGAAAAAGGATAAGTGTGAAATAGGGATTTGTTTATTGTATTACACACCAATCAAATAAAATGATATATGTATGGCCATGATGAAAGTAAAAGAAATAGCTTGCAATTACGGATCTTGATTTAGATGCGTTATGGAAATGGATCTTTATATCATTCCACTAATCAGTCTAATGAGGTGTGAAATATTTTCTTGAAATAATAAAAATATACAAGACGATAAATAAATGCATGTTACAATAGTAAAAGTTTGGTTAATGTTAACGAACTTAGGAAAATGTGATAAACGGGGAATATAACCTATTATAATTGATTATATGAATGAGAATGCAATATAATAGGTAGGCTTCTCCTAGGGATAAGTGAATTATAACATGGATTATAATATATGAAAAGGAGAAATTATTAATAAACCTTAGTTAAGAGAACTGAGTTAATAAGTAAGTGTAACACCCCGTAATTCTGTGACATTAAGATTCTCAAATTAAAGTATAATTAATTTTTAAAAGAAAATTTAAAAGAAAAAGATCCATGCAGTTGTTTAATTTAAGTATTGTAACTAACATGAAAAAGAGAAGTAAGGAGAGAACAATAATTATTATTGTTCTAAGACTTATTAACAAAAGCCTCTGTAGCTCAGTTGGTTAAGGCATTGGATTTGTAGCATGGAGGTTGGGGGTTCGAACCCCGGCGGCGGCATAATTTTTTATCTTTGTTTTAGAGAAGGCCAACTGAACATGCAAATATATGTGCGTATACAAATTCAAAATTTGAAAGGATAAGAACGTACATATAAGGAAATAAAGAAAATATATATATATATATACATGTGAGAACATAAATATATATATATGCAAAAATATATGTATACGAAAGATAAAATTCAAGATAAGGCTACAGTCAATGAAATATGGCAACATCATTTGAATTTTAAAAAAAATATGAAAGTTGTGCGTATATATATACGCGTAAAATGGTCGTTAGAGGAATTGTATACATATAAGAATATTTCATGTGAATAAAACAGTTAAATAAATTCCAGAAATTCAAAAGTTCGAAAATCAAACTTTTACGCCAAAATAGCTTGTGGGACCCAATGCTGACTCAGCACTGCGTGTATGATAAGGTTTGGCTAGATTCATCTACGTACCTGGACTATTTTCTTAACTAGGTTCAATGCTGACTCAGCGTTGCGTGTATGATAAGGTCTTGAGCAGCTATATAAACAGCCCTAGTCTTCATTCTCTTTGCACCAATTCTCTTCTATCCTTATGCTGCTAAGATTCATGGCTTCTTCCCCTCCTCTAAATTTTCTTAAATAAATAAAATAAAATATGATTCAAGACGAGGAGATGCTGCTAAAAGACTTTTAAGGAGGGATTCAAATCCAAGTTTCAAGTGAAGAATTCAAAGGCTAGCTCAAACAAGTTTCAAGCAACGACGCACGAATCATAGCCACGCTTTCCTTCTTTTCTAGATCTATTTTCTGTAAGTTGGTTATTTCTAGATCTGAATACTTTGTTTTATTTGTGACATGAAATTAAAGGAATAAAGGAATATGCCAAATCTCTCTCTCTCTCTCTTCGAATTTGTGTTTATACTCTTGGACTGAATTAAGAACTGTTATGATTCGAGGACAAATAAGACTGTAACCGTGACTATGACTATAGAACTGTGGCCTTTGAAAGCATATGCCTTTGGACTATGACATAAGCCTTTGATTTTGGGACATATAAACATTGCCTATGACAATGACTTATGACTATGGGAATTATTTTCCTTTTGGACTATGAACATCGCATATGACTATGGACATTTCCTATGACTGTGACTGTGACTACAAGGATTATTTCCTTGACTAGGCCTATACCTTTGATTTGGACATAAACTATTACTTATGACATAATGAGGACAACTGTGATTTTGACACCCATGATTTATGATTAGGAAAATATTGCTTTAGTTTTGTGATTGAGAAGTTAGGTCTAAACCCAATTATTTATTCTACCTGTTCCTTGGTTTTTCTTTGGTTTTAAGACAGTGAGAATTTACCTATTAAGTTAGGTCTACCCACGTTCTTGAACCTATTTTGCCCATTCTTTGGTTTTAAGACAGTGGGAATTTACCTATTTAGTTAGGTCTACCCACATTCTTGAACCTACATTGTTATCCAAACCTTTTTATGCCAATTATTCCTTCTTGTCATTTTGATTCATTCCCTTTTTATCTACGAATCTAGATTTATTTATAATCTAGGTTGAATCACGATTATTCGAACGGTGGGAATGCGATTTGGGGAAAAACATGGAAATGAATATGAACGTAATTGTAAACTTGGAAATTGGCATAATTTGGAATATGTATTATGACATGCATATTAAAATGAAAACGGGGAAATTTGACATGGATTAGGGAATATGTGATTTTGACATATTAAATTTAGCGTTAGTAAGTAAGCTAAATTTTAGGCATAAAATGTAAACTAGAAAAATAATTCTAGTTTTGCCATAAATTGTGAATTAGGATGTTAAACCAAGATTGGGTTAATTAAGGTTGATTTGGAATAAGTATATTAGCACAATTTTGAATTTATTCATAATTGTGAGCAATTGTCATGTTTGGAATAAATTATGGTTAGCGACACTAAATTTGGTATAATTTACATACCAAAAAGTATAAATATGATAAATAAGAGAGAATGGGCCATAATAATAAATGTGATAATGTACATTAAAAGAGTAGTAATGAAATAAGTAAATTAGGAGTAATTTACTTATAGAATTCGTCATAAATGTTAAATTGTTCATTTACCACAAAATATGTAACTTGGTTAAGTTTTGGCCATAAATTATAAACTAGGATATTTAATCTAGTTTCGGCAGTGAAATAGGAAATGGCCTAAACTGCATGTTGGGTTAGGACTTGGGCCTAGAATATAAGTATACTAGTAGGCTTGACAAATAAATATAGGCCAAATTTGTCTGAAAAGGGGAAATGGGCTTTTGAAATAAATTGTTAACAATTTATAAATAAAAGAAAAGTATTTTGATAACATCCCTTTTTATAACACATAGACCAGAAGGTTCTAGGGTGACAGAGAGGATAGTGTCTAGGCTTGGGTTTGGAAAATACAAGTTTCCTGCCCTCCCTGGCTATCCCTAACTGATCCGAAGGACGGGATGGTTGTTTTCAAAACCGGATTTGGAAATTAATCAAAAACCCTTTGAACTTAGAAAACATGAATATGCCTAACCCGAGGTTAGACTGAGTTGCGGTGTAAACCTGCCCGGAACCGACCGGCACATCCAGTAACCGCAGCAATATCTGTCTAATGTGAGAGGTTGCGGCTTTAATTTATTAATTAAAGCTAGAACAAGAATGGGAGAGTTAAGTCCATAGAAATACTTAACCAATTTAACACAGTTAAGCAAGAATGGGTGGGTTAAGTCCATAGGAACACTTAACCGACTTAACAAAGTTAAGCTAGAATGGGAAGGTTAAGTCCATAGGAACACTTAACCAACCTAACACGGTTAAGCTAGAATGGGAAGGTTAACGAACACTTAACCAACTTAGCACAGTTAAAGCTAGAATGGGAGGGTTAAGTCCATGGGAATACTTAGCCAAATTAACATGTTGACTAGACTAGAAGGTGGGGTTAAGTAAAGTTAATACACTTAGCCAATTTTACATGTTAATTAGACTAGAGGTTGGGGTTAAGTAATACACTTAGCCAAATTAATATGTTAACTGGACTAGACCATAGGGTTAAGTAAACTTGAACGCTTAACCATCAGAATATGATAAATGAATAGGGTTAAGTAAAAAGCATGAAGGGATAAAACTTAACCAGTGTAATAGGAAAAGGGAAGAGGGTTAAGATAGCTTGAATCGACTAAAGACACTTAACCAACCCAACCTGGCGAGAAAGAAAACTAAGTAGTAGACCTCAGTTGAAAAAGGGACTAAGTAGTAAAACTTAGTTAAGAAAACAAGGAATTTGGAAACTAAGTGGTAAACCTTAGTTAGTAGGACTAAGTAGTAATTCTTAGTATAACACGAAGGAGCAGACATCCATCTGGTTTTAAGAAGGCTCCAACGAATTGGGTTACGAAGCCCGAGGCTTCGAGGGGACGTGAGGGTACTCTTGGTATCCCTCTGTGAGGCTGCAGATGATCATCCTGGGCTCACAGAGGTTAAGGTCTGCGTTAGAAGAACCGAGGGTATGCCTTGGTTGCAATATATATATGGCAACCTAAAGACTAGGATGGACCGGCGTGATTCGGCGAGAAAACGGTAGCCCTGTGATAGCAACTCGTCTTCTACCATCCATCTTGAGTCAGTCGAGATACGTGAAGCGGAAAGGCGGAGAACTCCAAAAGACCATAATTGCTATCTAGTTATGGGTGACGATGGCCAAAGGATAGTGGGGCACCGGGGGCCGGCGTATAGTTCTCATTTTACAAAGGGTGTCTTTCATTAGTTGAGGGAGGGGTCAAGTGGGACCATAGCCACTGGAATAAAAACAGACCTTAGCATCTGCATCGGCAGATATCTGAAAGCTCCCGACCGAGTTCTGTATTCCTTGATTTGCCCTGTCACAGGACTCGGACCGCACATTACAGGACATGTGCATCTAGACAAGCGATAACGATTCGCGATACATGCGTGGGGAAGTATAGGAACATATACCACTCTAGGTAGTGTGTCTTAGACTTGGGGGCATCGTTCGACAGGTAGCGTAATCCCTAGTTGGACTAGGTGGCATAAATCCGAGAAGCGTTCAGCAGATAGCGTAAACTCTAGTTAAATCTAGAAAGCACCTGATAGAAAACCCTAGATTTGATCTAGGTAATAAATAATGAATGTATGCCGGAAGGCAATAGAAAATACAGGGATTGGGATCACGTTATCGTTACTAGTTGGGACACTAGGTAGGTGGTGCAGAGATATAGAAATCAGTATAACAAGGAAATAGCGAAGCGGCGAAGTATTAGAGCGAAGCGGCGAAAGTATTAGAGCGTATCCAGTTTATCTTATCTTAGCATATCTTGTGATTACCTTGTCCAATCTTGTTGACCCTATCGTCATGGTGTAATCTTGTATTCAGTTAATTCATGTCGTTTTGTTTTCCATGTTCACATGCTAGAAGTTACTGAACTTACTCAGGCTTTATGTCTGACTCTGTTTTTCTTTCGTCTTCTTTTCTTCCGTTCCCCCCCCCCAGGTAGTAAAGGAGGGAGTAGTATAGCTCAGGTTAAGTTGGACTGTCACTCTTTCCCAGCTTGAAGATTTATCGAAGTCTGCTTGGATTCTCTTATCAGATGCTATGGCTGGCTCATGCAAAAATTGGGGAATATAAATGTTGTTTTATGCTTCTTTATTTTGTAAGACATATGATACTCTGATATTGTAAAGAAATCATTGTACAAATTATTTTATCAATAAAGCAAAGTTTTATCTTCCGCTATTTAATTTCTGTCTGTCTTGTAATTTATCTGCATCTTTTACCCTAAATGCTCCACAGAACTTAGTGCATTCCCTTTGTGAGTGACACTAACGGATGTGGGGTGTTACACGTGGTATCAGAGCTGAAGGTTACCGGATCAGATAAAGATTTGAAAAATTATTTTTCAAAATAGTTTTTAAAGAAGCATTTTCAAAAGAAAAGGATTTGTTTTAAAGGCATATTCCCCAAAGCCATACACATTGTCTCTTCTTCCTCTGTTTGAATTCTTGTCTCCTTCTTTCTTGAGTCTCTGGGGCTCCTAGCTTTCTGGGAGGTAACCTCATCGAAGGGTAAAGTAGTGCCCGGCTTCCATCCATAGCCGTAGTTGTTTCATCTACGGGCAGTTTTCTTTCAAAGGTTATAAGGTTTTCCGGACGATGGAGGCAGTTTTCGAGAGATTTGTCAACATGACTACACACGGAAGGGGATGAGGAGTTTGGCTAAGGAGCATAACCCTAGGATGAGGAATTCATGGATGTAGACTTAGCACACGAAGGAGGAAGAAATTATAAAGCCTAAGACAAGAGGAAGTATCTTTATTAGGGTATGATAGGGCATATACTTAAGGACAAGGGCAAGAACGAGGACGAGATTTTCAGAAGGACAAGTACATGCTTTCGCCACCAAGCGTACCTAGGAGAAAGGTAGTCCGGTTGGAAGAGTCTAGTTTTCTGTTCGTGCTATTTCCTTAGGTTCTAGCGCTTCTCATTTGTTCATATCCACTTTCATAGTTGGGTCTCTGCACCATAGTACTTGTATAGTAGAAAGATCCCACTAGAGTCTCAAATCCAATTGGTGGTCCGACCAGTTTATTTTTTTGTTAGTAGGGATTTGAGAATAGCTATCGAGTTTGCTTATGTCATCTCACGTAGATCGTCTAAATTCAGGGGAGATATTCCTTGGGTGCTTGTCTGATATTGGTTTAGGCCTTTGGGGCTTGTACTTGAGGAATGTCGAGTTCGACTAGGATGGTTCGCGTGAGAGATGAATAGTTGTGACAGGCGCTCTAAAAAGCGCGTAGTGATCTTTCAACCCTTATAGTTATGGCATGGTGGATAAGGGAGAGACCTCTAATCATACACTTGGTACCGTGATTGACATCTGTTTATTTTGGAAATGGAGGTTAGGAACTTCACAATCGTGAAGATAAATTGTTTAAGATACAGTGGAGTAAAGCTTAAGAAGGCTAGATACTAGCAACATGCCCTTTTTCCTTAAGGGTGCATCCTTGATTTCTCTGTTTAGGAGCTTTACGCGTAGTTGTTTCTCTCTTTCCAAAGTATATCCTCTAGGTCGTATCTGCGATCCTTAGGTAGAAGCCAATGGATGTAAACATGTATTTGAAACATGTTATGGTTGAATGGTTGCAAATGGTTGCTCGTGGATGCATATGCATACATATTAGGCACTAGATCAAGTTTGGACGCTCTCATATTGCATTTACATATATGCATTTGTTTACAAGTTGAACTTGATATGATATCATATGGACGTTGCATATGGATGAATGGCTGTGCACGCATGTAGTATTTACATGACTAGGGATGTTTGCATGCATGATTGGATGCATGGCACTAACATGATTTGCATTAAGAAGGTCAACTGAATCAGTAGACCGCCTGATTTTGCATTAGATAGAGACATATACACACACTATGCATATGAACATGAAAGCATTAGAAATCTTTTAAGGACAATGAATGCCTGTGATTGAATGGTTGAGTAGATGGGTGATTGGATGGTAGGACACATTCTTCCTAACTTGAAGATTTCGGGGACGAAATCCTTTTAAGTGGGGGAGAATGTAACACCCCGTAATTCTGTGACATTAAGATTCTCAAATTAAAGTATAATTAATTTTTAAAAGAAAATTTAAAAGAAAAAGATCCATGCAGTTGTTTAATTTAAGTATTGTAACTAACATGAAAAAGAGAAGTAAGGATAGAACAATAATTATTATTGTTCTAAGACTTATTAACAAAAGCCTCTGTAGCTCAGTTGGTTAAGGCATTGGATTTGTAGCATGGAGGTCGGGGGTTCGAACCCCGGCGGCGGCATAATTTTTTATCTTTGTTTTAGAGAGGGCCAACTGAACATGCAAATATATGTGCGTATACAAATTCAAAATTTGAAAGGATAAGAACGTACATATAAGGAAATAAAGAAAATATATATATACATATGAGAACATAAATATATATATATATATATGCAAAAATATATGTATACGAAAGATAAAATTCAAGATAAGGCTACAGTCAATGAAATATGGCAACATCATTTGAATTTTGAAAATAAAATGAAAGTTGTGCGTATATATATACGCGTAAAATGGTCGTTAGAGGAGTTGTATACATATAAGAATATTTCATGTGAATAAAACAGTTAAATAAATTCTAGAAATTCAAAAGTTTGAAAATCAAACTTTTACGCCAAAATAGCTTGTGGGACCCAATGCTGACTCAGCACTGCGTGTATGATAAGGTTTGGCTAGATTCATCTACGTACTTGGACTATTTTCTTAACTAGGTTCAATGCTGACTCAGCGTTGCGTGTATGATAAGGTCTTGAGCAGCTATATAAACAGCCCTAGTCTTCATTCTCTTTGCACCAATTCTCTTCTATCCTTATGCTGCTAAGATTCATGGCTTCTTCCCCTCCTCTAAATTTTCTTAAATAAATAAAATAAAATATGATTCAAGACGAGGAGATGCTGCTAAAAGACTTTTAAGGAGGGATTCAAATCAAAGTTTCAAGTGAAGAATTCAAAGGCTAGCTCAAACAAGTTTCAAGCAACGACGCACGAATCATAGCCACGCTTTCCTTCTTTTCTAGATCTATTTTCTGTAAGTTGGTTATTTCTAGATCTGAATATTTTGTTTTATTTGTGACATGAAATTAAAGGAATAAAGGAATATGCCAAAAATCTCTCTCTCTCTCTCTCTCTTCGAATTTGTGTTTATACTCTTGGACTGAATTAAGAACTGTTATGATTCGAGGACAAATAAGACTGTAACCGTGACTATGACTATAGAACTGTGGCCTTTGAAAGCATATGCCTTTGGACTATGACATAAGCCTTTGATTTTGGGACATATAAACATTGCCTATGACAATGACTTATGACTATGGGAATTATTTTCCTTTTGGACTATGAACATCGCATATGACTATGGACATTTCCTATGACTGTGACTGTGACTACAAGGATTATTTCCTTGACTAGGCCTATACCTTTGATTTGGACATAAACTATTACTTATGACATAATGAGGACAACTGTGATTTTGACACCCATGATTTATGATTAGGAAAATATTGCTTCAGTTTTGTGATTGAGAAGTTAGGTCTAAACTCAATTATTTATTCTACCTGTTCCTTGGTTTTTCTTTGGTTTTAAGACAGTGGGAATTTACCTATTAAGTTAGGTCTACCCACTTTCTTGAACCTATTTTGCCCATTCTTTGGTTTTAAGACAGTGGGAATTTACCTATTTAGTTAGGTCTACCCATATTCTTGAACCTACATTGTTATCCAAACCTTTTTATGCCAATTATTCCTTCTTGTCATTTTGATTCATTCCCTTTTTATCTACGAATCTAGATTTATTTATAATCTAGGTTGAATCACGATTATTCGAACGGTGGGAATGCGATTTGGGGAAAAACATGGAAATGAATATGAACGTAATTGTAAACTTGGAAATTGGCATAATTTGGAATATGCATTATGACATGCATATTAAAATGAAAACGGGGAAATTTGACATGGATTAGGGAATATGTGATTTTGACATATTAAATTTAGCGTTAGTAAGTAAGCTAAATTTTAGGCATAAAATGTAAACTAGAAAAATAATTCTAGTTTTGCCATAAATTGTGAATTAGGATGTTAAACCAAGATTGGGTTAATTAAGGTTGATTTGGAATAAGTATATTAGCACAATTTTGAATTTATTCATAATTGTGAGCAATTGTCATGTTTGGAATAAATTATGGTTAGCGACACTAAATTTGGTATAATTTACATACCAAAAAGTACAAATATGATAAATAAGAGAGAATGGGCCATAATAATAAATGTGATAATGTACATTAAAAGAGTAGTAATGAAATAAGTAAATTAGGAGTAATTTACTTATAGAATTCGTCATAAATGTTAAATTGTTCATTTACCACAAAATATGTAACTTGGTTAAGTTTTGGCCATAAATTATAAACTAGGATATTGAATCTAGTTTCGGCACTGAAATAGGAAATGGCCTAAACTGCATGTTGGGTTAGGACTTGGGCCTAGAATATAAGTATACTAGTAGGCTTGACAAATAAATATAGGCCAAATTTGTCTGAAAAGGGGAAATGGGCTTTTGAAATAAATTGTTAACAATTTATAAATAAAAGATATTTTGATAACATCCCTTTTTATAACACATAGACCAGAAGGTTCTAGGGTGACAGAGAGGATAGTGTCTAGGCTTGGGTTTGGAAAATACAAGTTTCCTGCCCTCCCTGGCTATCCCTAACTGATCCGAAGGACGGGATGGTTGTTTTCAAAACCGGATTTGGAAATTAATCAAAAACCCTTTGAACTTAGAAAACATGAATATGCCTAACCCGAGGTTAGACTGAGTTGCGGTGTAAGCCTGCTCGGAACCGACCGGCACATCCAGTAACCGCAACAATATCTGTCTAATGTGAGAGGTTGCGGCTTTAATTTATTAATTAAAGCTAGAACAAAAATGGGAGAGTTAATTCCATAGAAACACTTAACCAATTTAACACAGTTAAGCAAGAATGGGTGGGTTAAGTCCATAGGAACACTTAACCGACTTAACAAAGTTAAGCTAGAATGGGAAGGTTAAGTCCATAGGAACACTTAACCAACCTAACACGGTTAAGCTACAATGGGAAGGTAAACGAACACTTAACCAACTTAGCACAGTTAAAGCTAGAATGGGAGGGTTAAGTCCATGGGAATACTTAGCCAAATTAACATGTTGACTAGACTAGAAGGTGGGGTTAAGTAAAGTTAATACACTTAGCCAATTTAACATGTTAATTAGACTAGAGGTTGGGGTTAAGTAATACACTTAGCCAAATTAATATGTTAACTGGACTAGACCATAGGGTTAAGTAAACTTGAACGCTTAACCATCAGAATATGATAAATGAATAGGGTTAAGTAAAAAGCATGAAGGGATAACACTTAACCAGTGTAATAGGAAAAGGGAAGAGGGTTAAGATAGCTTGAATCGACTAAAGACACTTAACCAACCCAACCTGGCGAGAAAGAAAACTAAGTAGTAGACCTCAGTTGAAAAAGGGACTAAGTAGTAAAACTTAGTTAAGAAAACAAGGAATTTGGAAACTAAGTGGTAAACCTTAGTTAGTAGGACTAAGTAGTAATTCTTAGTATAACACGAAGGAGCAGACATCCATCTGGTTTTAAGAAGGCTCCAACGAATTGGGTTACGAAGCCCGAGGCTTCGAGGGGACGTGAGGGTACTCTTGGTATCCCTCTGTGAGGCTGCAGATGATCATCCTGGGCTCACAGAGGTTAAGGTCTGCGTTAGAAGAACCGAGGGTATGCCTTGGTTGCAATATATATATGGCAACCTAAAGACTAGGATGGACCGGCGTGATTCGGCGAGAAAACGGTAGCCCTGTGATAGCAACTCGTCGTCTACCATCCATCTTGAGTCAGTCGAGATACGTGAAGCGGAAAGGTGGAGAACTCCAAAAGACCATAATTGCTATCTAGTTATGGGTAAGGATGGCCATAGGATAGTGGGGCACCGGGGGTCGGCGTATAGTTCTCATTTTACAAAGGGTGCCTTTCATTAGTTGAGGGAGGGGTCAAGTGGGACCATAGCCACTGGAATAAAAACAGACCTTAGCATCTACATCGGCAGATATCTGAAAGCTCCCGACCGAGTTCTGTATTCCTTGATTTGCCCTGTCACAGGACTCGGACCGCACATTACAGGACATGTGCATCTAGACAAGCGATAACGATTCGCGATACATGTGTGGGGAAGTATAGGAACATATACCACTCTAGGTAGTGTGTCTTAGACTTGGGGGCATCGTTCGACATGTAGCGTAATCCCTAGTTGGACTAGGTGGCATAAATCCGAGAAGCGTTCAGCAGATAGCGTAAACTCTAGTTAAATCTAGAAAGCACCTGATAGAAAACCCTAGATTTGATCTAGGTAATAAATAATGAATGTATGCCGGAAGGCAATAGAAAATACAGGGATTGGGATCACGTTATCGTTACTAGTTGGGACACTAGGTAGGTGGTGCAGAGATATAGAAATCAGTATAACAAGGAAATAGCGAAGCGGCGAAGTATTAGAGCGAAGCGGCGAAAGTATTAGAGCGTATCCAGTTTATCTTATCTTAGCATATCTTGCGATCACCTTGTCCAATCTAGTTGACCCTATCGTCATGGTGTAATCTTGTATTCAGTTAATTCATGTCGTTTTGTTTTCCATGTTCACATGCTAGAAGTTACTGAACTTACTCAGGCTTTATGTCTGACTCTGTTTTTCTTTCGTCTTCTTTTCTTCCGTCCCCCCCCCCCCCCCCCCAGGTAGTAGAGGAGGGAGTAGTATAGCTCAGGTTAAGTTGGACTGTCACTCTTTCCCAGCTTGAAGATTTATCGAAGTCTGCTTGGATTCTCTTATCAGATGCTATGGCTGGCTCATGCAAAAATTGGGGAATATAAATGTTGTTTTATGCTTCTTTATTTTGTAAGACAGATGATACTCTGATATTGTAAAGAAATCAATGTACAAATTATTTTATCAATAAAGCAAAGTTTTATCTTCCGCTATTTAATTTCTGTCTGTCTTGTAATTTATCTGCATCTTTTACCCTAAATGCTCCACAGAACTTAGTACATTCCCTTTGTGAGTGACACTAACGGATGTGGGGTGTTACAGTAAGCAACAACAGGCTGTGATGACTTTGTAAAACGAGGCCATGATTAAATAAGAAAGAATGAAGAAGATTTGTAAAATGAAATAAGTTGTACTTAATTATATATTAAGTAGACATGTCATAAGAAAACATGAGGACTGGGAAAGGATATATTTAATTATACACTAAGTAAAACATGTCATTGAACTTGTAAATATGTAATTGGATAGTAAATGACATGTCAATAATTTAAAAATATTGTAGATTACCTTTGTTAATTACAATCTAGTGAATAACATGTTATGGGATTATTAGTGAACTTAAAACATGATTAAGCTAAACCTATAAGATTAATAAGTTAGTAGAGTTCATTCCTCAGGGATATAAGGGGCTCAGGGAAAACCTAGTAACTTGAATAAAAGTGAATATTTGGGTAACCAATTTAATTAGTAATCTGATCATATAAGGCTAGCGCTCGGTTAAAAGATTAGACATAGGGTCTATTAACACATTTGCGTGATGCGCTTGGACCAGTCCGCATATACGAAGGTGAAGAACTCGACAAGATAAATTATCGAGGTGCTTGAAGACACCGGAGGAGAACATCCATCTGATTATCTACATTGTTATTTTGTTGGATATTCTGTTGGCTTGCTCTGAGAGACTGGAGGGAAGCACGCAGCTTTTGAGGAACGTGGTAGGGTACTTCGTGGTGGTCTATTGTGGTACACACTCAGGCTATATTCGTAAAGGTTTGGTCTACGCAGTACCACTCGGTGAGTATAACTTGACTGCAATGATAGTTTGGCAATCAGAAGGCCATGGAGGATGGCGTTGCCTGGCTTAGCGATTGGCCTTGGGAGAGGTTGGTCAGGACCAAATTGAGTATAGTAATCTTCGGGTACTTGTCATCGACAGTCTGTGGGATTTGGAAAGACTAGAGCTAAACCAAGAGACTATCAATCTTTCACTATCAAGACGTTGGTTGTCGGACATGCCAAATTGGATGTTAGATTGTTTTCTAGGAGCACTCACTTAGCTATTGATGTTGTCTTGCACTAGATGAGGGAGGGGTCATGGTAGGACCATAGGCACCATGAAAATGCAGACCGTACTTAGGATATCTATACTATAGGTCCTTTGAGCAGACCTATACAGATACAGAAAGCTCCTGACCAAGTTCCGTGCATTGGATGCAGTATTACGAGACTCGGGGTATAGTAGACAGTACATATGTGTGAGGTTCTAGATACACGCATTGGGTGGTATACTGTAGACGGTCGGGCATTACTCCGTGTTGATGCTTGATTCGACCGAGGAGTTCGGATATGACAGTCCATACGCTTGCATGGCATAGCTATGGTGGTTTTTATGTGGTAATGTGGCGTAGTAATATGAATTTGTGTACGTTGTTCGGTGTAGAATGAGAGTTGAATATACTTTCACGATGTGACGACATAGAATGTGCGAGGAAGGTAATATGGGGAGTACCTTGACATATTAGAGGTAGTTACATAGATACTTTATTAGGTTAATCTACTGGGGAGTAGGCGGGTACTATGTGAGTATAAAGCCTTGAGTGTTGTTAACCCAAATAACCTAATAAATTAGAAAACATAATTGAACGGTATACGTAGAGTTATTTTAGAATGTATAATTTGTCTACTTACCAGAACTTTATGTTCTGACCCCCTCCACATAACACACTCGCAAGTTAGATTTGTGGCAGAGATATGATAGCTTTGGATACTGGTTAGGCAATATTATTACCTTGGTAAAGCTATATTTGATTACATTATATTTTATCCATTCCATTGTGAGATGTTTACTGAGCTCTCATATATTTATTATCCCTATTTTTTATGTAGTATACCAGAAAAGCCGACCCGAGCTTCAATAAATTGGGATTTTTTTTAAAAAATTTGGTTTGTCGAAATTCGGGTTGTTACATCAGGTATCAGAGCTTAGGTTAAGGATTCTAATAAATAGTGTGTGAACATATTGGTATTTTAAAAATATAAATATAGTATATATATGCCTGGATCCATAAAAGAATCCACTAAATAGAAAAAATTAGGATATCAGTTATGTACACTAAAGAAGTGGTTATGGAAATTTAAGAATAAGAAACCCTTAGGTAGTTTGGGTGAAAAGTGTACAATATGTTTTGTAATGGAAACAAAAGAAGGATCCCATATGTTAGTATATGAAATGTTTGTATTTCAGATTAGTGGGTTTAGCAGTAGAGCCTTACAAACTGGGAAAGAGTAAAAGGGAAATGGATTAGGAATATATATATATATATATATATATATATATATATATATTTGAGAAAAATGACTTTGGGGGAATATTTAGGAAAGTCTACATCCCAAGATTTTGCGACAATTTGAAATATTAAATTTAATGTAATTTTGAACAATGTTGGTTTAAATATTAAAATTAATACTTTATGTCATGGATTGTTAAGATATGAACTTAACTTTATTTATTGAGAACTGATTCTCAATGACTATATCTGATAATGAAAATGTTTGATAATCTATTTATAATGGAATTTGAAATTAATATTTAATTAACAATATAAAATGGATTAACTAATTTTGAGATTCTATTATATATTGATAATTCTAATTTATGGAATATGCAAATGATACAGATCCATTTGATTGTGCAATGAAATATCAACTAGTTGTAAATGCAATTATATGCATTTATTGTTATATGCACTTATTGTAAAGATAGTCATGATTTTGATATTTATTTGAAATAAAGGAAATTCAACCAAATATTGTAAATAAATGGTAATATTTTACGATGTGGTCAATTGAAATTTATTAAGTTACAATAATTATCATGTATGTGAATCCATTTATTTATTTGTTTACAACAATAAGCATACAATATTTAATTAGAAGTTGTAACTAGTCATAAATTACAAAACTAATATTAAAGTGGAAGCAAATTACAACAAAGATAATTGAATGGTGTAATTAATGGAAATTTAGAATGATAATTAAAGAAATAAATTGAATGTTTAACTAATTTTAAAAATAATGATTACAATAGATTAATTGATTAGCGTGTGAAACCAGTTGCTATTTAATTCGCTGATGATAAATTGGAAATCAATTTTAACTAATGCGCGTAATTACTGTAGTTAAGGTGAATAAACTTGTAACTGTAGAAGATTGACATAATAGATTTTAAACAAGTGTTAAGTAGGACCAAAATGTAAAGATGTATGGAATAATAAAGTAAATATCGAATTAAATGAGACTTAATCGAATTTAAGTTATGAAAAATAAATTGATTGCAATTAAATATTTCGTTACTGTACATTAAACGATAAATGAAAATTACTAACGTCAAAGGAAATGAACAAAAATGTCAATTATATCTATAAATCCAAGATCGGTTGATAAAAAGAAAACAAATTAAATCAAATCGATTTAGTGGAATTAAAATGCATAATGAGATTTAATTACAGTTGAAACCAAACTTTGCAAATTAGTGTAATAATTAACTTTGAATTTGATATGTGAATTTGTTATAAACTATGATAAATTTTTAAGTAATCAAAATGAGAAATTTTGTTACTCATGAAGGTTGAATTAAATGAAAGTTAATTAATTAATATAATTTATTTGATTAATATATAAATCGATTTAATGAACATTAATCAAATATAATTTAATCTTTGAAATTGAATTAAAGATGCACAAATGAAAATTTGAATACTTTGTTTATTTAACCGTTGAAATTCTTTGACTAAAAATAGATATTATACAAATCTAATTTAACCTAATTTCCTACTTATAAATAATCTCTAATTCTAACCTAACCCTACCCTCATTTTCAATTCTCTGATCAAGCGGTCACTCTTAGAAAAAATAAAGGAACAACAATGGCTTCTACCTCATTTAAAAATAAATATCTTGTGAACCTCTTATCGAAAAATATAAAAACTAGTCTCATTCATCTCAAATAAATATTCTCTTTAATTCTATGCTTTTGTTAAAGGGTGAGGCATGATTTTATTTAGGGTTCGACATCTACAATAAAGGACATTAAACTATGGTTGAGATTTGTGTTGATTATAGAGTCTATGCACGAATTGGTGATTATATTCGGGTTTGTGGAACGGAGGGCACGTTGTGAAAAAATTTGAGAGGATTTCATGACAAAAAGTGTCGCAACCTACGGTGAAAACGTACGTATGTTAGGAGGAGGCATTTTCCTTGGTGAGGCCGAGTTCGACGAGATAGTGATGGAGAGGAAGAGATCCCGAAGTGAAGTTCGTCGGATCCGTCTATTTGGGTTTTCGTTGAGGAAATTAGGAGATGTAGAGAAGAGAAGGAGATGTGTTTTAGGACATGGACGATTTATATTTGCTGTAGAGAATATGAGGGAAGAAGAAGGAATGATGAAATGGCATTGTGGTATTAAGTTGAAAGGGAATGTTTATTTATTTAGTTTTAATTTATATTCAAATTCGTATAACTTGTAATGCATATAACTTTTCATACTAGTTTATCACATTGGAATCGTATCGAAATTTCAGATGACATGAAGTCAATTTTGTTGGATTTGGAGACTGTCAAATTTTGGGTCTATTTTAGAGTTCAAACGCGTTTGAAGAGTGATTTAACCCACTCACACCTGACTAAAGTATTCAATTATTGGTTAAATTAAAATTATGTTATGATATGATTGTATTGATGGTTGTTTGGTAGTTAAAATTGCATATTTATGTTAACTAGCATCGATAGTATAATTTAATTTGACTGTTAATGTCTGCAGCAGTAGCCCAGCGGTTAAGGACTTTACGCTATGGTAACAATATCATGAGTTCGAAACCCAAAATGGCGTGCTAAGCGCTTACTATGTGCATACGCTAAGATCAGCCACTCATGTGGTGCTCGCGGACCAGGCTAGGTGCACTAGGGAGGGTTTTACGACTTCGGTCGGTTTCCCTTCTTAACAAATTAAAAAAAATTGATTGTTAATTTAAATTTCACAAATCTGTTAAAATTTAACATTTAATTGCTATTTTAAACCTGACATCTAATAACAAGTAAATTGATACGATACTGAACTGTTTGACCGTATTTATGTGATGGATGGCTTGGATTTTATATGTTTGGCATATTGATGTTTAATGGTGTGAATTCACCATTTATGCACCTTGATTTTTATATGATCATTGTTTGTGTTAATTAATCCCAATCATTTACCCTAGATGTTACGGGCATCGAATAAATCCAGGATTAATCATTAAAATTAATTAAGAACGTAGGTTGAAATGATAAATACCTATGACCCTGATTTGGATTGAAATAATATATATCCTTTCCCAAAATACTAAAATTAAATTTTAAGTATCACTTAGCCATAGGATAGAAGATTATATATGGACGTCGATTGGTTAAATGAATTTGTTTTAACTTTGAACTTTGAAATATGGTTTTAAAAGAAAAATGAATGATACTTATAAAATTGATTTCTTATAAATCTGAACTTTGAATATTTGAATTTAAAGCTACATAAATTATTTAAAAATTGTGAACTGATGTTAAACTTGAATTTAATATAAATGGAATCTAGTGAAAGCGAACCTTTTGAAAGTTTAATTTGTTTAAGATGTAAACTACTAGCCATCTTTGAAGTTATTTCAAATTATACTTAATTTAAAGTGACACTTGAATTGTGAACTCAAGATTTTATCAATCTGAAATGATCCAAACAAGAGTTGAAAATGGAAACTTTAGATATCTAAATCGAATTGTTTAAATTGAATTTAACTTGAAAAGCAAGTTGAATCAAAATTGAAATACTAAAGTCGAAGTGATTGATTTGAAATGGGAAGATGATTTTAGATTTAACTGAAATTTGGAAGAAACAATTCAAAATTCCTATTATAGTATTTTAAAACATTATATATACTATTTTGGTAAATGATTGTTTTCCTATAATAGTTCTATTTTTATATATATTGAAACTATTTTAAACCACTTTAATGAATAACTATTTTACTTTATATACTATTTAATTTTTTTAATATATATAAATATATATATATATATTTAATAAACTATTTTAACAAACTATTTATTCCATAAACTTCTTTAATATTTTTCTATATATATATATATTAACTAATTTTTTTTATAAATCGTATTTTAATATTCAAACTTTTATATAAACTTTTATTATTTAACAATTTATTTTCAAATTTATATCTTAACTATCTAATACACGGACCTTTAATCTATTTTTATACACAAATTATTTTAGAATTGGAATTGTTTCAAGATTCTGAAGTGAAGATTTTAATATAAAGAATACTCTATCTTGACTGTTGAAATAATTTTTAAAGCAAAATCTAATAATTTTGATATGAAATATGAACCATTTTGAAATGTAAATACCAACTGATGTGAAAATGTAATCGTTTGATTGTTAAGAGATCGGAATTGGATATTGTCATACTCTTTGCCAATACCGAAAACCACTTTGTGGTATATCATGTAGTTTGATTTTTGTTTGATGATAACAACCAAATATATATTATTATAAATGTGTTTATTATTGTACTGTTTTATATATACATCACATACAGGAATATAATATTTATATTTAAGCAAAATACTACTGTACACGAATTTAAATATTCGAACAGTATTGTATGTAAATATAATATTTTATTTCAATATTTAAACAGTACAGATTTACAACTCCATTATTTGTACAACACACTGTAATTCATTAATACATTCACAATCAATTTCATTTTATATAATGTTTCTCACTACAACACTCATACACTCTGTACATTTTCATATATACATTCTTTCACTGTTACATACACTCACTGCTTCATCTTCTGTCTTCACAGGCTTCTGTCAGTCCAGTCACCATCTGCTTACCTATCACATGAAACACACATACATTACACTGCAATAGAAATAAAAATGAAGTGCATACAAATATAAATTTATTTTAAAATTATTTGCCTCAGAATTTCGGTGTGTTTCTCATCATTTTTCATGACTCGATCTGATCCATCTAGCGATCACATATATACTGCATACAAAGAATACATGTACGCACATACATTGTATGTATATACACATATTATAGTGCAGGGACAGGAAAACTATTATGGATGGCTGCATGTACACACATGTATAAATATACGCACGTGCACAGCCTCGCCAATCAATGTGCAATTGAGGAGCAGCCACGTGGACCAACTCAACTCAATGCATATCAACACAAGCAAGAGCAGCATAATTCAATGGACAAGGCAGAACAAAATTGTACAATGCTATGAACCATGTACAAGAGTGCACAAGCCGACAACAAGAAATGGTGCATGCCTAATCTCGAGTCGATACAACACAAGTGGGCATGGCCTCACAAACTTCAAAGTGACAAGTGCAACTGGAATATCAGAACTTAAATGGACAAAAATCAACATTGAACAAGAGAAAATGCGTGACATAGCAGTAAGTTTCAAAAGTGTCAAACTTCAGTGTAGTAATGCAACATTACCAATGGATGGTACAAATGGCTCGAGTGCATGATGCAAAATGTCAGTGGACTCACAGGTCGTGCAAGTTCAAAGAAGTGTACATGGAAAAGGATTCAAGGTAGCAACATAAATGATCATCTCATGGACTTTGGTGTACACAGCAAAAGCATGACAAAATTCAGGTGGATCACAACTCAGCTTAGTTCAAGTGGGGCAGTCTAATGCTCAAGCATTGTCAAGGCAGAGTACATGTTTCAGGTATCAGTGATGCAACAGCAAGGTCAACAAAGAAAGTGGAAAAGAGTGTACATTTCAGCATGCAAATATGTAGACATGAAAATATGGGACACAATAGCAAAAAGAAACAAAATAGCTCACTGGGTGCAGCATAGATATCATTGATAAGTGAACAACATGGTTGTATCCATGCTCATTTACAGCGAACAACATGAGTTAAGGTGTGCTAATATACAAACTCAAGTGACAAAGCCAAGGTGCAAACAATACAGCAAGACTATGTACATGTCAGTACGGACAAATACAAAACAAAGAAACATATATGAACATAGTGAAGCCATTGTAGCAATTCACATTTTCACATATGCAATACTGGAACATCTCAAACATGGCCAACCTAGGGTTGCTTAATCATAGTGACCGGTTCATTTTTTTTTTTGGGCAAGTGTTAAATGAATGTTTTTGCTAAAATAGAAATTTCATTCCAGAACTACATCATGCAATTTTTTGGCATGAAATCAGGTTTTTTCGAGCAAAGTATTTTTCCAGAAAATCCGAGTTCATATATGGAAAATGTTCAACTAAATTTCAGGTATGACATGTAATCAATCAGATTTTTTCAATCAAGGTTCCAGAAAATCAGTAATCTATGTTTGGCAAGTATCAAATTCGAATTTCCAAATATGAGCAATACTTTTCCAGCAATTCAGTGATCAATTTTTCAAAGGGACATTTATCAATTCATATTAGCAAAATTCATCAAGAGGGACACAACATTTAATTCAAGTTTATTCCTGATTTACTCAAGTTAAATGTTGAGGAAATCAAGTAAAAATTCTATGCAACTTTGCAACAATTCATCAAGAAATATTAAAGTCGTAGTTTTCAGAATTTATGGCATGTTTTCAAACTCATAGATGGAATTAAAGACAATAAATCAACCAAGTTCATTGAAGGTTCAAAATCGTGTCTGGATTCTAGCAACAAATCAGGGCAAGTCAATTATTTTGAAATCAGAGGAATTGGGGATTTTGTAATCCTATTTAAACACCCATTGCATCATCGGCATTTGTATCAAAAATATAAGCCAAAATTTCAAAGAGCATAAATCAATTCATATCAAATTAACTCACAGTTTTCGATTGTCTAAGAAACCCTAAATCGGTGAAGCAAGGAGCATCAGCAATCGATCAAGAACATCAACGAGAACTGGAGCTACAGAGAATTTCCAAAGCAATTCAATTTGAAGTCGAAATCGATTTGGGGAAGATTAATAAAACCCTAATTCTTTGAGCCTACCATTTTTATTCTTCCAGAAAGAAAGTGATCGGGTCAAAATATTTGAGCCGACAATTTTGACTTAAGCTAAGCCTATTCTTAATAAATCAAAAGGGTTAGGGTTTTATTAGTTAATTTTTATTGTGTTGTTTTATTTTGTTTTGAAAATTATCAATCAGTTTTTCTAGTGTCCCTAAAAACAGGCAGTTTACTAGAGTCTGTAAAATTAGGATACACGGGTTACAGGTTTGCAATCCAAGGAAATATGATCTAGGGGATATAGATCAATCTAGGGTTTTGAGCGTAGGATTAGAATAGGAGCGAGGGTTCGCGAGTTTACATGGTCTTATAAGCGGGATATGTTCTATTACCTAGTAGAAACCTTAGGAAATGCAGTAGTAGGTAGAGCCTGCCGAAGCTGGATATCTGTGTGTTACTTATTTTCTGCATTTATTTCCCCTACTGAAATCTGTGCTGTGTTTATAATAAATATCTCAATAAAATTCAATAAACCCTACCCAACCCCCCTCTAGGGTTAATCCATATCCAACAATTGGTATCAGAGCGTGGTATTCTTTAATTCTAGAGTCATGGGTCATCTTAGTTGTCAATCTTCTGAGAGTCAGTCCAGTTGTACTCCACCTATTTTTAATGGTACATAATTTTTTATTGGAAATCAGAGATGGAATCCAATTTAAAATCTGTTGATATTAATGTTGGAATACTGTTATTAATGGATATGACTGGGTAGATAGGAATGATATTGGATTTAACTCTTGTGCTATTCATACTTTATATTCTTATACTGATGATGTCTAATATAGCCTTCTCTCTCATTGTTTAACTGTGCAGGATATCTGAAAAATTCTCAATGCACTATATGGAAAATCTGACAACTGCTCAAAACCCTCAACAGTCAACTCAGTTTCAGATTTGTGCTTAATAGGTTGTATAGATGGAAATTCAGATGGAGACTCAACAGGAGATTTTTCTAATAAAGATTTAATTCATCGTTTAAATGGTTTAACTAAATCTTTTGAGAATCTAAAATCTAAAAATAAAATTCTGAAAAACTTGAGTTGATCAACAAAATAATCTTTCGGAATCAAATCTTAAAAACATAAGAAGTCTTCAGATTCTAATTGCAAAAATTGTTTAAATTTGAAAAATGATCTTATTCATTGAAATAAAAATATTAAAAAATTTGAGAATGAAATCCTGATTTTAAAAGAGAACAAGATAGAGCTTGAAAGCACAAACAATTATTTGCAAAAGAATTTGAAACTTTTAAGACGACTGAAAATTCCAAATATGTTTTTGCTAAAAAACAAAACTTGTTGAAAACTGAGTCAATTATGAAAGAGTTTGAAATCGAGATTGAAAAGTTCAAATTTTTTGAAAAACTTGAGTTTGAAAAACAAAAATGATTTCAATTTGAGATCTCGGAATCCCAAGCCAGAATCAGATTACTTGAATCTAAAAATTTGGTTTAGAAACAATATGATGCTGAAAGGAAGATCACTAATAACCACTATTCAAATTTAATAAAAGAGAAAGGTGATCTTAAATCTAAAATTCAACAGCTTGAATTAACATTGGTTAAATTTTCTGATGGAGAAAAATCTTTAAATATGTGGTTGAAAAACTAATTTTCTTTTGAATATAAGCATGGTCTTGGAATTGGGAAAATCAATGGTTTTGAAAGGCAGAATTCAAATGTTTTTAAAAGTCCCTCAAACTGCTTTAAAAGGAATTGTTTTGAAAATTTAAATTCCAATAATTTCAAAGGATTTTTGAATCATAATCGAGATGTGAATTTGTTTATAACATACCACTCAAACAATCCTGGATTCCAAAAGGAAATAAGATGGGCTTCGTTAAATTCAAACAGATTTGGGTTCCTAAGGGTACAAAAGTTGATTCTAATGGTTTATTATACAAACAAGTCTGGGTACCAAAACATATGCATACAACTGTGAGTGGTTTTACTATTTTTGTTTGACCGCTCGATCATCCAAACTATTAGGTACCAAAGGAGGCCGAGGAACTGTTGTGCAATAGAAATATGAAATCAATCTGTGTCACATCACTGAATTATTTGAAGTTCCGCAGCCAGGTCCCTTGAGTTAGAGATTCGTTTGCTTTCATCGATTTAAGGTATGATCTCTAGACTCATCTTTGTTAATATTCTCAGTTTTTATTTTCTGTGTTTATTTCTTCTTCTACCCCTTCTATCTCTTTCCTCTAATTTTTCTGTTTTTGATTTGTCACAGCTATATTTTTTCCCCTTCTTTGACATTTCTTAACTTCAAATTGTAGAATTCATGATTTTCTGAAAATTCGCTTTAGTTGAATAAAACTCTGATGTTTAATGATCGCAGATCTTAAATTTAAACTTGTGAACAATTGCAATTGTTTTGAAGTTTATTTTCTGATTTCTGAATTCCTAACACTGCTAAAGCATTCATATCATATCTTGAACACTATTAATCTGAATTCTAATTTTTTTTGAAGATTTGGGAATTTAATGAAATTCACACACCTAGGCTGTTTTGAGTTTATTCTAATTCATTTTAGAAAAGATTGAAATGTTTTACTCATTACAGCACAATGCTATTTTTCAGTTGTAATAATACAATTGATTTTCAGATTGGCTTGGTTATTCTGAATTGTCTCGAATCGTTGTTTACATCCAGAAATTCATCTCAATTCATGATCATTTTGGTTGGACATACATTTGTTTGAAATCATCTGAAATTCATTGATATTTTGAATCTCACATAGCTCTAAGATTTGTAATTAATAACCATGTGTGACTGATTCATTTAATCTCAAAACTTTATATTGATTCATGTGATTTTGGATAAACCGTTTTATGTTTGGATCATGAATATGTCTTCAAACTTGATGTAAATAATCTGAAATCTTTCAAGTGCTTATCAGAAAAATTTGTGAAAAAACCTTTGAAAAAGTCTGGTCCTTGACACTTATTGTTATTTCATGATTATTTGATTTAAATATTTTTTTGTTTGAAATCATTTGAAATTATTGATTTCTTGAATCCCACATACATCTCAAATCTAAAATTTATAATTTGGTGTGATCGGTTCATTGAATCCTGATATTTTCATATTCCTTCAAATGATTTGAAATAAACTATATTTTTAAATCTTGGATCGTGAATCATCTTTTGTGACCATCTGAAATATCTGTGAAACATCTTCTTGTTAAGTCTGCTTTGGAACTTTTTTTTGTGCTGCCCTGATATTGATTTGAAAAAAAATTGGTATCTGCTTTCTTTGGTTAATTTTTGTCTGCTGCTCTGATAAAAGGATTCACTTTTGAAAATGTTTTTGAAACTGCTTGTTTTGATCAAATTTGTTTACTGCTTTGATAAATGAAATTTGTGTGCTTAATTTATCTGACTGGGCTTTGTGATTAAATTTCATCTGTAAGACCTGTTGACTGAGATACCCTTGCTAAGTGCTAGTGTTATGTTAAAATTCCCATCAATAGGGATATCAATCGGTATCAAACTCTCATGCTCTGAAATCTTGCTCATTCATCTATTTTGAATCTTTATCTTGTATAGATTTCATACTTTTTTTGTATAAATCTTTCGGTATTCCTCTTGTAGTTGATTTTCAATTTTAAAATTATTTATTAATTATTCATTTAGAAATTGAAATCAATATCCAAATTGAACTATATTTAGAATTCATCAAAATTATTATCAGATTTTGAAATTGTGATGAGTTGTGACTACAGTATATTTCAAAACAAGAGGAGATTTTATTTAGTTTTTCATGCTGATTGAACAACTTTTATAATATCTTTGAATTGGCGTTTATTTGTCGAACATCTTCATTATCTATCATCATTCTGCCATCCATCATGATTTTATATTAATGTAGAGAGTTTATTATTTTTTAAATACTCTTGAATAAATAGTAGAAATATTTGTGATGGAAATGTGACTGTATTATTTTTCAGAGTTAGTGATAAGTGAAAATTTTCAAGAATCCTAGTACAGTTGAGCATATTTCATAATATGATTAATTTAGAAATTTATTTCACAAACCCTTTCTGTACCTACCATATTTCTATCATCCATTTTGGTTTTATATACTGAGGAGTTTTTTTCTTTTGAAACAGAAAATGATAAACATATATATAATATTCATAAGTGTGTCTCTTACCTCACTTAAAAATCCAAGATCTTCTCATGCATGGTTATGAGATTACTTATAATTTAAGTTGCGACTCACCTCATTTAAAAATCCAAACTCTGGTAATGCTTTGTCAGTGTGCTCTTAAATAAAAAGGAAAAGAAAAGGAAATAATATGCTATAAACACTATTTCAAATCTCGCAAATATCGCTCGAGATCTCCTCCGAGATCTCGGTTTCGGCTTCTTCCGAAACAAAATAGCAAATATCACTCTAAATCTCCTTTCGAATATATCGCCCGAGATATTGCAGTATCGAACGATATATAGACCGAGACGAAATACTGGAATATCTTCCGAGATCTTAGATATTTTGTTTAAAATTTAAATTTGTTCCTGAACTAGAACTATAATTAAAAAACTCAAATCTAGCCATGTCAATCTTTTGTTATTTTACATTTTGTATGTTAAATGACTATATTGTATGTTCGTATATGTTTTACAATGCTTATGAATTTCATATTCGTCTTTTTACATACATGTTACTTATGAAATTATGTATTTTATGGTCTATTTATGCTGAATTTTTTAATGTTTTGGATCCTTTTAATGTTTCCTGTCTAACAATATTCCTGTTTTAAGCATATTACGATTTAGAGTATGAATGATCGTTCGCAAAATAAAGAATAATAAAGTTATTTTGCATTTTAGGTTTAAGTTACTATGTTTTTGATAACATTCGTAAAAACCATTTTGTTAAAATATCATTTTTAACATATCATGTACCCCGAGATTCACCACTATGTATTAGTCTCTTATGGTTAATGAAGTAAGGCGTGAATCTCTCGATTCACCGCCTTTTGCATTAAAAAATATATATCATGTACCCTGAGATTGTTCTGATATGAACTTTCAAACCCGAGATGAAAATCCGAGACGGACTCCCGAGTTAGACTCATCTCGTCCAAGATCTCCTCCGATACGAGACTGAGTCTATAAAATCCCCGAGATGAAATGCGACCGATATCCGAGATTTAAAACGTTAGCTGTAAATAAATTTTTATATGAAATTCTCCTTGGTGTGTAAAAACCAGCCTATCAATCCATCATTCTATTTTTGAAATGTGTTAAAATCTTATGATATATTATGATTTGTGATTGATAGCTATTGGGATTTGAGATTATCTGATTGTGTCACTTAATTTGAACTTATATTTATAGTCCAAATTCATCGCTGTTTTGTGCTCATTTTTAAAAATCATATTTTGAAAATAATTGGAATTATATGTTTTAAAACTCTCTCCATTTTTATAAATTTCATCGTAAAGTTGTCATTCTGTACAATGTGAAATATGCCAGTAGTTCTCAGAATATTATTATATTTGTTTGATTGATTGAGATTTATGATGACCGTTCTCCCTCTTAAACTGAAATTATACTTTTAGTCATTTTTCATCTATATTTTAAATTATGTATCCTTTTGATGATAACAAAAGGGGGAGAATGAGTTGAGATTCTGATTTATGAGTGAATATTTTATAAATATTTTAATATTGAAAATTTCATTCAATTTTCATTCCTTTTTTCTCATGCACAGTTATAGGGGGAGTTTCTATTGCAGGGGGAGCATTTAAATAGGCGGAGTTCAGTTCTTCACTATCAAACACATTTATTATATTCAAGATCTTAATATTTGTTTTCTATCATCAAAAGGGGGGGGGGGGGAGATTGTTGTATATAACGTTGTTGTATACACAATTATATGATTTTTGTTTGATGATAACTACCATATATATATTATTATAAATGTGTTTGTTATTGTACTGTTTTATATATACATCACATACAGGAATATAATATTTATATCTAAACAAAATGCTACTGTACATGAATTTAAATATTCAAACAGTAGTTTATTTAAACATAATATTTTATTTCAATATTTAAACAGTACAAATTTTCAACTCCACTATGTGTACAACACACTATAATTCATTAATACATTCACAATCAATTTCATTTTATACAATGTTGCTCACTACAACACCCACACTCTGTACATTTGCATATATACATTCTTTCACTGTTACATACACTCATTGCTTCATCTTCTATCTTCTGTCTTCATAGGCTTCTGTCAGTCCAGTCATCATCTGCTTACCTGTCACCTGAAACACACACACATTACACTGCAATAGAAATAAAACTGAAGTGCATACAAATATAAATTTATTTTAAAATTTTGTTTGCCTCAGAATTTTGGTGTGTTTCTCATCATTTTTCATGACTCGATCTGATCCATCTAGCGCTCACATATATATTGCATACAAACGATACATGTATACACATACATTGTATGTATATACACATATTACAGTGCAAGGATAGGAAAACTATTCTGGATGGCTGCATGTACACATATGTATAAATATACACACATGTACTGCCTTGCCAATCAATGTGCAACCAAGGAGCAGCCACGTGGACTAACTCAACTCAGTGCATATCAACACAAGCAAGAGCATCAAAATTCAATGGACAAGGCAGAACAAAAGTGTACAATGCTACAGACCATCTACAAGTGTGCACAAGTCGGCAAAAAGAAATGGTGCATGCCCAATCTCGAGTAAATACAACACAAGTGGGTATGGCCCCACAAACTTCAAAGTGACAGGTGCAACTGGAATATCGAAACTCAAATTGTAATGACCCGGGTTTTCGCGATCCTGGTTATCGACATAAACTCAATGTCGACTATCCAAGCATCGGAAATACCGGATAGTTAATGAAAGAAAATAGAGGGAGAGAATAGAAGAAGGAGAAGAACATCACAACATCAGAGTAAACACGAATCTCACAGCGGAATGAATAAATATATTTCATAAGCTAACTTTGAAATAAAATAGTATATGTATACAATACCATTATTAGAGTATAACATTTACAATACAGCAGAAATAACAATAGCTATATAATCCTTAAGCCTCCTGCTCCAGCTCTTCAAGTATCTGTAAATCTCGACTACTTGACTGCCCGTACAAAATTGGGCACCCAAGAGTTTATGGAAAACAAAACAAAATAAACTCCGGGTCAGTCATGTGACTGGTGTGAGTAAACTCCAATAATTTGTTTAACTTTTAAAATCCTTTCTAAAGAAATGATAATCGTAAGACCGATCCACACATAAACACGGATGGTTTTTACCTTACGATAACCCAAAACATTTCTTTAAAATCAATACTCTTCTGATATTATAATAATGTATAAATCAAATAAATAGCAATCTAGTGGAACGCTTTCATCTCACGTTACACATATATTATATACAATCAAACACCGCGGGTGCTTATTGGGTAATGGATTTCCAACTATGACAAGGTATGGAACCACCTTCTGATCAGTGTACTCTATAAGCGATACACTAGAGTTCAACAAGAACATCTTGCAACTCGGCCACACATGACCGAACATTCATTTCGCTTGAATTTTCCAAATATATTATCACCTTATGGTTGGTATACCAACATAACCATTCCCGAGAGATACAAAAGCGATAGAAGTAACAAATATGAATATTCTCTAGATGGTGACAATATACCCTACGTGGGTGTGACATACTTAGCCATGCAGCCAGCCCGATTTCTGTCATTTCCCAGTTGATGAGGCTTGAGGTCATGACGTATCTTTAACATACCACTCCTTCATTTACTTTGAATGCCATATCGTCATACCCATCAAATCACAAATTGATTCCCCCAAAAATACCACGGGTATAAGCTAAGAGAAATGAATTCCTCCGCCACCAATGTAAATACGTTTGAAACGATCAATTTACACGATCTACCAGATATACTCTATCAGATATTCGTCCATTCAAGGTTTCCTAAAACTGGACAATCCGAAGGAATTATTCTGTAAATCCATCTTAGGCAATTTCTACCTAGGATTTACTGAACATCCCTTGCATAACTCCATCTTAAATTATATTCATCATATTTGATTCGCAACGCAATGCCATACAGAGTGGTTTTCAGATAATATATCTGATCCAGGTCTCTCCTTATTGACAACGGAAATGGTCAAAATATTTGATAGTCGATGATTTAACTATCAAAGGAAAACATGTGTGCAACTAACGATATTATTTCCAGATGGAAATTCTATCGATCAATCATCAATCAACATTTATTCATTTCCCCATTTCTCGTTTCCATATATTCATCAAATCCTTATTTTCTAATTTTAGAAATATACGTTGTTAACTTTGGAAAACATTTCCATTTCTGATTTACGCATCACTATCTTTTCACATATATCAGTCTCTAACTGTAAACTAGTAAGAGAACAACCCCTATGTATTAACCCCGAAGGCCGAAACCAACATTAGATCGATACCCAGAAAGCCATTCAACTCAACTAATTTCCAGTCGGTTTCTAATTTCAGTAATTCCATTTAAATTCCTACTTCAAACCCAAATTCCTTTATAATATTTTATTTGCAAAATATTTACTTTAAATCAATATCATGTTGCACCCATGTGCAAAGCACGGGTCTAAACCTTCCTAATGTAAAATTCTCTTTTCATAAAACTCTATTCATTTTCCAAATATTTCCTTTTTATAATTCTATTTACTTTCTAAATAAATATTTCCTTTATAATTCCATTTATTCACTTTGAAATTCCTTTTTATAAAATAATTTGATTTTATATAAATATATTTTATTTTCAACATACACATTGAAAATTCCCATTTTAATTCCAATATTATACATGGTATTTAAAATATCAAATAATAATGATCGATATCATTCAAACACACATAATCAACAATAGATTTTATATCACATCATATATTACAATATATGAAAAATAGTAAAATAGATGTTGAGGAATCTAGTTGGATTCCTCCGACCTGTTTCCCTGCATCCACAGATGTTAAACAATATAATAACATCGATTTCATTTCGATATGAAATATTCTGATAAATAGAATCAACATTTGATTAATGATTTATATATATATATATATATATATATCATTATCTATAATTTCAACCAATACATCAGCAATTCAACCAAACAATCATCACACAGCAATCAATCATCATTTATCAATACTAGATTATATCTATAAAAAATATAAACTGTACAGAGTTAGTGAGATTTACTCACATTGGACGATCATCGTTAAATAACGATAATTGTCGCTTGATTCAGACGGACAATTTATTTCTCTATAAATTGTAACGAGCTTCGATTCGCTCCCTGTCAGTTCCATGGTCTTGCCACCGTCCATACGATCCCAACGGATCTGACCGTTCGCAAAACTGATAAAGTATGCATAAGTTATAGCGTTAACAAGTTAATACGGTATTTATATTAAACTTTAAACTAATTAAACTTCTTTTGAAAACTGGGCCTCACCAAAACGAAAAATCCCATTCTCCTCTTGAGAAAACTAGACCTGCTCCAAATCACTCCTCCTTCTTCCCCAACAGATCGAACCCGACACTTGTTCTCAGCCATTTCCACTTCTTTAAACACCACCACACCCTTCAATACTTCATGAATCCCAAACCGAACACTACCATTTTATTGCTCTTCCAAAATTGCATCTCCCCTTACCCCTTTCATCCAACTCGAAGTAACAACTAAAATCGCGTCGAACCCCTCCTGCTTGCGGTACACAGCAAGTATCGAACAAAAATTTCTCCAATTCACACCAAACTTCATAGGAAGGTGCTAAACTTCGTTCTAATGTCCAATACGATATCCATTTCATCAACAAACCTCTACAATCTCCATGAATCCAAGCCCTAGGCTCAAACATTTGGAAACCAGCATACGAAGGTTGATGTTGAGCTCGAAAATACTTATACTGGTTTGAAGAGCATCCTTGTACAAGCTCAACTATATATATTTTGTAATTTATAGATTTTTTTTTATGAATTTATTTTGATTTCTGAAGTGGACGATTTTTCTGTGTATGAAGAAAAAGAAGCGGCGCACTTATTTGACCAGAAGAAAATCTTGTTTAGGGTTAGGAGAGTTAGAGGGTATTTATAAAAAGAAATAATAATTTTGTATTCGAATTTTATATTTATTTATAAACAAACGCTATATGTATTTATTATTAAAAAATCCTGTAATCACACATGATATCAAAAATCGCGAAAATGGACATACACCTTCAGTTCAACATTACGGACCCAACGAAACTGGTTTCACCGAATTCCGTCAAAATATCGACTGTTTTTCTCATTAAAAATCAGTACGGCCACATACTAACTTCAAAAATCACGGAAATTGAAATCTAGCAATAATTTAATATTGCGAATCCAACAAAATTAGTTTCATCGAAAACGAAGTTCGCTTGCAAAACTGGCTAATTTTAAAGCTCTAAATAACCAATTAAATATTTATATATATTTAAAAACAATTAAATTAAATATTTAAATATTATCGTATATATTGTCAGTAGAATATCATACAACTTCAATTGGATTTATAACTTGATATTCAAATTCCGGTTGAATCGATATTAAATTTATATTGAAAAAATCATTTGTAATATAAATAAATCGTTATAAATTATAAAGGAATTCCATGGTGACTTTTCAAAAATCTGATTTGGACATAAATCAAAATCTACATGATGAAATCCCGAATTTTCTCTTTCATTAGAAAATATACTTCACCTGCTCCGAACGTTTCTTGTTTCATAGAAATCCGATTTAGAACGGATTCTATATATTCGTTTAAAGTTCAAATCGCCAAATTACGAACTATCGCGCCATTTCAAGCTCCATTATAATTGTAATATAATTATATATTCAACTGTCATTTAAATAATATATTCATTAATATAATTCAACTCTAAACTGAATTATATATTATAAATGACCCAATTCACACAATATTGTGAATTCCAATATTTTCGACTATTTCAAAAATTAAATATATTGTTCTATTATTTATTTTAATTAAACATTCAATATAATTTAATTAAACAACCATTTAATTCTCTAAATCATTATTTAAATAATTATATAAATTAATTATAATACCGTAAAAATACAGGACATTACACAAATGGACACAATCAACATTGAACAAGACAAAATGAATGACATAGTAGCAAGTATAAAAAGTGTCAAACTTCAGTGTAGTAAAGCAACAATACTAATGGATGGTACAACTGGCTCGAGTGCATGATGCAAAATGCTGTTGGACTCACAGGTTGTGCAAGTTCAAAGACGTGTACATGGCAAAGGGTTCAATGTAGCAATATAAATGATCAGCTCATGGATTTTGGTGTACACAACAAAAGCATGAAAAAATTCAGTTGGATCACAACTCAGCTTAGTTCAAGTGGGGCAATTTAATGCTCAAGCAATGTCAAGGAAGAATACATGTTTCAGGTATCACTGATGCAACAACAAGGTCAACAAAGCAAGTGGACAAGAGTGTACATTTCAGCATTGAAATATGTAGACATGAAAATATGGGACACAACAAGAAAAAGAAACAAAACAGCTCACTGGGTGCAGCATAGATATCATGGATAAGTGAAAAACATGGTTGTGTCCATGTTCATTTACAGTGAACAACATGAGTTAAGGTGTGCTAATATACATACTCAAGTGACAAAGCCAAGTTGCCAGCAATTCAGCAAGACTATGTACATGTCAGTATGGACAATTACAAAACAGAGAAACATATATGAACACGGTGAAGCCATTGAAGCAACTCGGATGTTCACATATACAATATTGGAACATCTCAAACATGGCCAACCAAGGGTTGCTCAATCATAGTGATAGGTTAATTTTTTTGGAAAGCGTTAAATGAATGTTTTTGCCAAATAGAAATTTCATTCCAGAACTATAGCATGCAATTTTTTGGCATGAAATCAGTTTTTTTGAGCAAAGCGTTTTTCCAGAAAATCAGAGTACATATATGGAAAGTGTTCAACTAAATTACAGATATAACATGTAATCAATCAGAGTTTTTCGATCAAGGTTCCAGAAAATCAGTAAGCTATGTTTGGCAAGTATCAAATTCGAATTTCCAAATATAAGGAAAAAAATTCCAACAATTCAGTGATCAATTTTGCAAAGGGACAAATATCAATTCATATTGCCAAAGTTCATCAAGAGGGACACAACATTAATTCAAGTTTATTCCATATTTACTCAAGTTAAATGCCGAGGAAATCGAGTTAAAATTCTATGCAACTTTGCAACAATTCATCAAGCAATATTCAACCACAGATTTCAGAATTTATGGCATGTTTCCAAACTCATAGATGGAATTGAAGACAATAAATCAACTAGGTTCATTGTAGATTCAAAATCGAGTCTGGATTCAAGCAACAAATCAGGGCAAGTCAATATTTTTAAATCAGACAAATTAGGGATTTTGTAACTCTATTTAAACACCCATTACATCATCGGCATTCGTATCAAAAACACAAGCCAAAATTTTAAAGAGCATAAATCAATTTATATCAAATTAACTCATAGTTTTCGATCACCGAAGAAACCCCAAATCGGTGAAGCAAGGAGCATCAGCAATCGATCAAGAACATCAAGGAGAATTGGAGCTACAAAGAATTTCCAGAGCAATTCAATTTGAAGTCGAAATCGATTTGTGGAAGATTAATAAAACCCTAATTCTTCGAGGCCGCCATTTTTATTCTTCCAGAAAGTAAGTGAGGCCGACAATTTTGACTTAGGCTAAGCCTATTCTTAATAAATCAAAAGGCTAGGGTTTTACTAGTTAATTTTTATTGTATTGTTTTATTTTGTTTTGAAAATTGTCAATCAGTTTTCCTAGTGTCCCTAAAAACTAGGGAATCCAGTTAGGGTTTTAACAGGTAGTTTACTAGAGTCTGTAAAACTAGGGTATATGGGTTACGGGTTTGTAATCCGGGGAAATCTGATCTAGGGGATATAGATCAGTCTAGGGTTTTAAGCGTACGATTAGAATAGGAGCGAGGGTTCGTAGGTTTACATGGTCTTGTAAGCGGGATCTGTTCTATTACCTAGTAGTAACCTTAGTGAATGCAGCTGTAGGCAGAGTCTGCCGAAGCTAGGTGTGTATATATGTGTTATTTATTTTCTGCATTTATTTCCCCTGCTGAAATTTGTGTTGTGTTTATAATAAATATCTCAACAAAATTCAATAAACTCTATTCACTCCCCTCTAGGGTTAATCCAAATCCAACATTTAACAACTGTTTACATGGTGGAGAAACCAAAATGAAGTAGATTGGTTTAGCGAATGCTATTGGAATGAAGTAAGAGAACAATGATGGACATCTTTGACCTTCGAGTCATAATTAAAATGACTAAAACAGGGCTATACCAGACCAAGTGGGGTTAGCTACCCCAATCGACAATGCTTCTTCCTTTATTTCTATAGTCCCTTAGTTGATTTGATTTGAAAGATGTGTATCCTTGATTTGGGAGTGTTGTTCTGAGGTGGGTGGTAGTTGCGACTATCCGTTACCACCAGTCCGAGCATGCAACTAGTATATTCCTAATCTGGGCATTCCTCGTGTTCCTTATCATAGTATCCTTAGCGATCCCCCTATGATTTGATTTGACATTATACCTATGGAGTGCTCCCTGATGCCACCAATTTACGGTGGTTCTATAGTACTGTATAGACTATAACGTTTGTAAATGGCGTAAGGGTAAAAATGTAATCCTACTTACGCTAGTTTGATATTTTGTATTTAACCATAGATACTAGTGTAATAGCGTATTGTATTATATAATATCTAGTTTAACGGATCCTTCGGAGAAGGAAATTCCTGTAACATCTCTTAAGTTATTGCACTCACTAACACATTGGATAGGAGATTGTAATTACTATAAGCACCTCTGACACCGTGACACTCATATTATCACATGGTTTTTATTCGACCTATATGAGAATATTTTAGTTCTGATCCGAGTATTTTTGTTTTTTCATTTGTGTTTAGGTCAGCCTGAGTTTTTCAGTTATTGAAGATACCATTAAGAAGATGAAGATGGAGCTCAACTAACATATTTATTATTATTATTCCACTGCATATATTGGTATGTTTTATGATAGTTAACTATGATAAATTCTTGTAATGCAAAATCAAATGTATGTTTTAATAGCTTTATGAACTGTTATTTATTAATTATATTTTGTCCTTCCACTGTGAGATTCTGTGATTGTTTTCTTCTTTCTTCTTTTCTTATATTAATCCTAATAACTATCTGTATTTTTGATTTGTTTAAGTTGACATTTGAGGATCATTGTAGATTTGAACAACCAAAAATACAGGTCATTACAGACTAAATAAGATAGATACCCACTTTGAGTCTTGCTTCATTGTTGACTTTAAAGAACTTGAAATTTTAAAAGCTTTTGGATGTTAATTTATGGTGAATTTCATGTTTTGACCTTAAAAGTTTACAATTTTAAGATATATATACTAGCTAAATTGTGTAGAAACAATTTTTGGAATGAAAATAGGTATTTTTGACATTTGATAAAAAAATAGGTAAGTAACATATTTGAAAAAGTACATTGGGTTTTGGGGAAAATGAGGTTTATTTTGGAAACGGTGATTTCCAATGAAATTTTTGTCCAAAATGAATTCTTTCAGAAAAATGTGTACATTATAGAGCATGTATAGCTTAATAGTTTTTAAGCTATAAAGTAAGAAAGGATTAAATAACAAAACATATAAATGATTGCATTTCGTCAAAAAAAATCACTAAGGAAAATTTTGAAAACCCTTATTCTTTTGGCAATAATTGTTTTGACATAAACTTTGGTGGGTGGACAAAATAAGTTAAAAAAAATTAGTAGAGTAGATGTTTGTGATAAGTTTAGAAATTAACACCTTGTCGTAAGTAATTGAGTTGGCATAGTAAAAATAAATAGTTGTGAAATTAATAGAGAAATAGGTGTCCTTGTCTACTACAGTTTTTATGATTTAAAAGAGAAAAAAAAGAAGTTTTGTGTTTTTTATGAGATGTCATATTTTTATGGTTTGGAAAAAATAAGTTTTAATGAAGAGAAATAAAGTTTCAAAGCTTTTACTTTTTGGAATGAAAATAAATGATGAGGTCAAACCACGTTTTTAAATTGTGGAGTAGGTACGGATTAGTACCCAGGGAAGACGGAGAAATATTTTGAGGCAATACAGTAGATTGCAAGAATTATTTTGGAATGACAGTGAATTCTCTAGAGTGCATAAACGCTATAGAGCTTAGGTTGTTGCTTGGAAAAGATTTTAGTACACAACAATGACTAGTTGTGACAAGTGTATGGTAGTGGGCAAGCGATTTGTTTAGATCCTGTGGTTTGGACTTTTCTTTGTTAGTGGGGACATAGTCCTAATATTCTTAGCTCATGGTAGTAGTTGTGTAGTGTGCTTGTTTTTCTATTTTGGTTTTGAAAGAATTAGATGGCTTATTTAAAATCAAGCTTAGATCAGTGGATTATGTTAAATAAGCTAAGGAAGAAGGTGATGACATAACTAAAAGAAATCAAACAATGATAACAACTGCAAAAATAAATCAACAAATATGACAAATGAGAAAATTGGAAAATTTTGAGAAATAGAAAAGAATTGGGTTTTTTCCAAAGTAAGTTGGAAAAGAAAATTTATAATAAAGGATTTTTTTTATGTAATTTGTGCTTGGATAGGAAGGTAGGAAATTCTTATATAATAGTTGCATGAAATCCAAGTATAGATAGAAAAGGTATAAAAAAAGATAAACGGAATATGTGAAGTTTTCCGTTTTCTACCTTTTTGTAACCTAAGAAACCAGATTCAGAAAATTATACTTTTCTGTAATTCACAAATTTAAAGTTGGTTGGTAAGGTTTGGATGCAAAAATTGGATGAACTACGCTCTTACTATGATAGGGTGTAAGAAAAATTGAATGAAAAAGTATTTTGATTTTCAAAATATTGCATCCACATAGAAATTTCCTGTATATTAAGGGTGTGTGGATCATGTTTTCAAAAAGCTTTCAAAAAAATTTGCATTTATATAGGATGTACCACCTAGGCATTCATTCAATTCATGTATTACTATGTTCTGTTATCCTTTGCACAAGTGTATAAATGGATGAAAAATTGGATGTACACATAATGGATGAGAATTATGTTGGTAATTACTTAATCTTACCCTAACCAAATTTCAGGGACGAAATTTCCTAAGGGTGGGAGAATGTGACACTTCATATTTTATCTAAATAATGAATTAAAATATCATTAATTTATAGTTTCAGAATTCAGCCAGCAAACATGTACAATTGCGTTCGTGGTAATTTTGCGATCCAGTTTGATATATGGCTTGTCCCAAACGTAGTCCGTATAGGAAAGTTATTAACGAGTGAAGTTTTAAAAAGTTGTATGCATATATACATACACATACACACACACACACACACATATATATATATATATATATATATATATATGCATACAAATTCAAATTCGAAATTCGAGATTATATATGAGTTGTAATTGGAAAATAATTATGTAGATTAATTATTGCGAAATAAATTAAACTTTAAAATTAACGTTAATCAAAATAATAAATCGGCAGAAACACGTCATTGACCCAGGAGCTGTGTCGACTAAGGTGTAACGTCCCGGAAAAAGTCGATCTTGGTTATCCGATATACAACACATATCGAACATCCAAGGATCGAAAATACCGGTAGTTAATGAAAGAAAATATAGGGTGAGGATAGATAAGATAGAAACTTAGAATAGAAGAAGAAGAACATACAACATCAGAGTAAACATGAATCTCACAACAGAAAGAATAAATATATTTCATAATATAACTTTGAAATATAAATCTGTACTTGAATATACATATATTTCCAAAGTACAACACTTACAACACAGCTGAAAAACCATAGCTATATAATTCTGTAGCCTCCTGCTCCAACTCTTCAAGTATCTGTAAATCCTGACTACTTGACTGCCCGTACAAAATTGGGCACCCAAGAGTTTAGGGAAAACAAAACAAAATAAACTCCGGGTCAGTCACGTGACTGGTGTGAGTAAACTCAAATTATTTGATTTAACTTTCAAAATCCTTTTGAAACAAAGGATAATCATAAGACCGATCCACACATAAACACGGATGGTTTTTACCTTACGATAACCCAAATCATTGCTAAAACAATATTATTCTGATATTGTAATAATGTCTAACACAAGTAATATCAATCTAGTAGAAACGCATGCATCAAACATTCTACATATATAATATTCAATCAAAACCGCAGGCTCTTATTTGGGGAATGGATTCCAACTATGACAAGGTATAGATCCACCTTCCGGTTAGTGTACTCTAGAAGCGATACACTGGAGTTCAACAAGAACATCTTGCAACTCGGCCACACATGACCGACCATTCATTTCGCTTGAGTGTATCGAATATATTGTCACCATACAGTTGGTAAACCAACATAACCATTCATAGGAGATACAAAATTGAAAGAAGTAACAAATATATTCTCTAGATGGTGACAATATACCCTACTTGGGTGCGGCCCAATTAGCCATGCTGCCTGCCCAAAATCTCTCATTTCCCAGTTGATAAGGCTGGAGGTCATAATGTATCTCCATACAGATTACGTCTTCATTTACTTTGAATGCCACATCATCATACCCATCAAATCACAAATTGATTTCCCCAAAAATACCATGAGTATAAGCTAAGAGAAACGAATTCCTCTGCCACCAACGTAAATATGTTCGAAACGATTAACTTACGCGATCTACCAGGTATACTCTGTCAAACATTCGTCCATTCAAGTTGTCTTGGGGCTGAACAAACCGAAGGCACTATTCCGTACATCAATCCTAGGCAATCTCTACCTAGGACTTATACAACAGCCCTTGCACTTTACTCCGTCTTCAATTTGTCTTCGATATGTTTGATTCGAAACGCGAACGCCCATACGGAGTGGTTCTTTAGATAAGAATCCAACCGGTCTCTCCGTATTGACGACGGAAAAATGGCCAAAACTTTGATAGTCTGTGATTTAACTATCAAAGAAAAACACGTGTGCAAAAAATGATATTATTTCCAGATGGAAATTTTATCGATCAATCATCATTTAACATTTATCTCTTTAGTTTAATAATTTACTTATCTCCTATTTCCATATATTCCAAATTCTTATTTTCTATTATCAGAATGCATTTATGATTCTTATTTGGAAAACATTTCCAAAATCCTTCACTGGATTTAAACTAATGTTTAAATCAAACATCGCCATGCCAACTGTAATAACCCGAAAATCCGAGCCAATTTAAAATTTTTGTTTTGCCAATTTTGGTGAATTTTGAATATTTAAAATAGATTATTTTAAATAATAATGACAAAAAAATTATTTTGAATAGAATTCGAACGTATATATTTATTTGAATCGTCGTAAGAATATAAATATTTATTTTAATTATAAAAGGAATTGAAAATGGCGTGGTAGTTCGAAAATTAGATTTCGAAGTTCAAATGAATGTACAGGATTCAAAATAAACCGGATTTTAGCGAAACCAAAAATATTAGTATCTATTAGAGAATATCTTTCCAACGATTCCGAAAAATTGAGATATCATAGCGGGAATCAAAAGTTACGTCCAGTTGAAAATTCAGAATAGTCGGTTTGGAATTCTGGCCCTTAAAAATGGAAATTTTGCAAACGACCTCGGTCTTCGACGAAACCACTTTTGTTGGATCCGTGATGTCAAGTTATTGCTAGATTCCAAAATTCATAATTTTTCGAATCAATATGTGAGCGTGGCAAAGGAAACGCGTTTGAACAGTTTCACTTGATTTTAATCGACTGGAAAATGGCCATTTTTCAAATGGTGTCAGAATTTGACGAAATTAGTTTTGTTAGGACCGTATTGTCAATACGAAGCTAGAAAATATTTTTTGGGAATTTTAAGAGTTCGTATGTGGCCCTGGTAAATTGAATTGCGCGTTCAAATTCAATATATAGAGTTATATGTTGATTTTGACGGAAACTGATCGAAACGGGCGAATTGGCTCACGATACATATCCCATTGTGTTCGAAATGGGGGTGATTAGCTAGGGACGACAGTCGTTGGGTCTCGTTTTGAGTTCAAAATAAAAAGTTACTTTATGGATTTAATATTAATATTAAAATTAAATTAATAAATAAATTAAAAACCCTCACCCTTTACTCCCTCAACCCGGTCAACGGAGCCCTCCCTCTCCAAATCGTTTAACAGAAATTGACTTAGGTAAACAAAAGAATATTCTGAATTGGAATGAGGCGTATGTTGTGTTTGTGTAACATTTGTTTATTATATACGTGGATTATTCGGAAAGGTCGGGTTTATACACATTCTGAATGACCGATTCGACGACAAGTCGAAGATGAAGACGGTGGTTGAAGACCGGAAGTCTTCACATCGTTTGGGTGATTACTGATGATCTTGATTGGGTTGTACACCCAAGATGAGAGAATCAGCTGGTGATTTTCTAGACGTACTTGGAGATTGATGGATATGCGAGGAAAGTGCCTCCGGTTTCGTTCAGACCAAGAACGAACTTGTAAATGGAATGGTTGTCTGACATTGGATTTTATTCTGTGTTGATTGATCTCTGTTAAATATACATCTGTTTAGCGGCGGAGAATTTATTCTCTTGCTTAATGCCCTTCTCTGAGATGTACGAGCTCAGAGGTTGTATATCGATGGACATCAGTCACATGGAGTGAATTGCCTGTGTGGCATGCATAAGTGGCAGATGATCAAGGCTTCCGTTGAAAAGCAAAGTCTTGTGGTTGATGATCAAAGCACGGCCTGTGTGGCGCAACTTTGTGTATGGCGTTAATTCGCGAGCCTCACACCTCGGTATGAGTCAAAAAGGGGATTAGGACCCAAGGAGTGCACGACGTTTCTTTCTAGCTAGTGGTGGTTTCAGTGCTTAAATTGGCTGAAATTTATATACTTTTCACCTGTGTGGTTATTGGAATGCGAGGCGCTTCGAATATATGGTCGATAACTGGCACTATGTGAGTCGATGTACAGACCATTATATATAGGTCCTATAGGACCGGGAAACATGTGTTCAGGAATTGCCAATCCTCAAAAGTAAGAGAGGACTGGCCTTGGAGGTTCCAAGGGATCACTGTGTGTGGTCCTGAGACATTTGCTAGAATGTCTCGAACGGAGAGGAGCTTGATCCTTGCCTCGACTCATGATGGAATCCAATTTCCAATACGTGACATTCGGTTTGATTTGTAGAACCTAGTATGGCGACATAGTAGATGGTAGTTATGCCGTCTATGATTGATACGTATGATTGAAATTGTTTTGACACTATACACTTATAGTGATATCAAAATAATGTGTTTTTAAACGTATCAAGCATTCTTTGGCTACTATAAGGTAAAACCCTATCCTCCGGCTTGCGTTGCATTATATGATGGGACCTGGGTCTTATAATAGCTTCATTTTTCTTTATTTAGCATTGCGCTGTTTGTTTTATGCACTGGTATTTTTGGGAGGAAACTCGTTCCGTGTTATACGGATTGGTCCCTTGATTTACCTAACTTTAAAAATAAAGATTAATAACTGTTTTAGTTCTCACACCAGTCACATGAATGGCCTGGAGTTTATTGTTTTAACCTAAACTCTGGGTGCCCCTATTTTATACACGGGCAGCTAGTAGTTTTGGTTTTGCAGATTTATATTCACAGGATTCCGATTTACAGCTGGAACGATGCTCGGAAAGCTTTGTATCCGTGTATTACTTTCAGTTGTGTTTTGTATTGTTTTTCCGCTGCTATGTAATTTATTATAATCTCTAATATTTGTCAAATGTGTAATATTTATTCATACTATGTATATTCTTGTATTCTGATGGAATTGTTGTAATACGCAATGAAATGTTCTCTGTTTGCGTTCTGATTCATCGTGCTCTCAAACGATCGGGGGTTTTGAACGGTCTTGGTCGGTTTAACGATCGGTTCGGATCGAGCGAAATTCCCTATTGTTACAGTTGGTATCAAAGCTCTAGTTTACCGAGCTCGAGAACAAGACACATTAGAACCAAACGAAAGAATTCATCAGAGATTGGATTAGCAATATCCAATTAGAATAACTCGGTAGAGATGGGATCAGTAGTATCCTAGAACGAGTGTGAAGAGTATATTTTTGAAATAAAATCGAAAACAAATTTTGTTTTGAAATTTAAATCGTTTTATATGTAATTGAATATTTATTTGTATGGGATTTGGACAATCGAGTATATAAAGATCTTGCATATACGCGTCATGAACGTATATTCGAAGTTTTAATATATTGGATAGAAATAAGATCACACTCTAGTCCCTCGGACCTGATTCTGATGATTGACGCATCATCATCAGTAATTATTTTCGTGTTTCGAAAGTGGGATTTCTATATATTTCCATTAGACTGGTGTGAGAACCAGAACTAGATAGGATCTATTGTTGTGATTTGGCGTCAAAAACATGATTTTCTGTATACGTGTCAAAATTATGAATTTGAAACGTTAATTCACTAATTGATTGATCGTTGTGTTGTTTGTTTATTTGTTTGATATTTTTAAACCATTTAGGCCAAATAGAACCGAATATTGAACTGTATTGAAAATTGTTTGAAATTAGTCGCATTTGCATGCATATACATGTACTTACATTGAACAGGTCATAGCAAGGAGGCTAGAGCAGAAGAATAAAATTGTTTGCCCGATAAATAGGTACATGTTTACAAATTTATTGGGTTTGGATGATTTTATGAGCCGATTGGTCAGCCGCTTGGCTGTTTCTTTTTCCTTTTGGACTGGTGAGGGCCATGGGAGGCTATATGAAATATCTCGAAGTCCCCGACGCAAGGGAGGTTATGGAAAAAAAATTCGAAAATTTAGGGTGTTAGCCAAATTTTTGAAAAATTCGAAAAGTTCTAAGAAACCGAAAAGTTGAAGAACTTAAGCCATAAAGAAAATAGTAAAAGTTGAGTTGATTAGTTAAACAACTTTCAGCTTCGTTCCTTTTCGGGGACGAAAAGTTTTAAGTGGGGGAGATTGTAATAACCCGAAAATCCGTGCCAATTTAAAATTTTTGTTTTAGCAATTTTGATGAATTTTGAATATTTAAAATAGATTATTTTAAATAATAATGACGAAAAAATTATTTTGAATAGAATTCGAACGTATATATTTAATTGAATCATCGTAAGAATATAAATATTTATTTTAATTATAAAAGGAATTGAAAATGGCGTGGTAGTTCGAAAATTCGATTTCAAAGTTCAAATGAATGTACAAGATTCAAAATAAACCGGATTTTACCAAAACCAAAAATTTTAGAATCTATTAGAGAATATCTTTCCAACAAATCCGAAAAATTGAAATTTCATAGCGGGAATCAAAAGTTACGTCCAGTTGAAAATTCAGAATAGTCGCTATGGAATTCTGGCCCTTAAAAATGGAAATTTTGCAAGCGACCTCGGTTTTCGATGAAACCACTTTTTTTGGATCCATGATGTCAAGTTATTGCTAGATTCCAAAATTTGTAATTTTTCGAATCAATATGTGAGCGTGGCAAAGGAAACGCGTTTGACCAGTTTTATTTGATTTTAATCGACTGGAAAATGGCCATTTTTCAAACGGTCTCAGAATTTGACGAAATTAGTTTTGTTAGGACCGTATCGTCAATACGAAGCTAGAAAATATTTTTCGGGAATTTTTAGAGTTCGTATGTGGCCCCGGTAAATTGAATTGCGTGTTCAAATTCAATATATAGAGTTATATGTTGATTTTGACGGAAACTAATCGAAACGGGCGAATTGGCTCACGATATATATCCCATTGTGTTCAGAATGGGGGTAATTCGCTAGTGACGATAGTCGTTGGGTCTTGTTTTGAGTTCGAAATAAAAAGTTACTTTTTGGATTTAATATTAAAATTAAATTAATAAATAAATTAAAAAACCTCACCCTTTACTCCCTCAACCCGGTCAACGGAGCCCTCCCTCTCCAAATCGTTTAACAGAAATCAACTTAGGTAAATAAAAGAATATTCTGAATTGGAATGAGGTGTATGTTGTGTTTGTGTAACATTTGTTTATTATATACGTGGGTTATTCGAAAAGGCCGGGTTTATATCCATTCTGAATAACCGATTCGACGATAAGTCGAAGATGAAGACGGTGGTTGAAGACCGGAAGTCTTCACATCATTTGGGTGATTACTGATGATCTTGATTGGGCTGTACACCCAAGATGAGATAATCAGTTGGTGATTGTCCAGACGTACTTGGAGATCGATGGATATGCGAGGAAAGTGCCTCCGGTTTCGTTCAGACCCAAAACGAACTTGTAAATGGACTGTGTGTCTGACATTGGATTTTATTCTGTGTTGATTGATCTCTGTTAAATATACATCTGTTTGGCAGCGGAGAATTTATTCTCTTGCTTAACGCCCTTCTCTGAGACGTATGGCTCAGAGGTTGTATATCGATGGACATCAGTCACATGGAGTGAATTGCCTGTGTGGCATGCCTAAGTGGTAGATGATCAAGGCTTCTGTTGAAAAGCAAAGTCTTGTGGTTGATGATCAAAGCACGGCCTGTGTGGCGCAGCTTTGTGTATGGCGTTAATTCGCGAGCCTCACACCTCGGTATGAGTCAAAAACGAGATAAGGACCCAATGCGTGCACGACGTTTCTTTTTAGCTAGTGGTGGTGTCAGTGCTTAAACTGGCTGACATTTATATACTTTTCACCTGTGTGGTTGTTGGAATGCGAGGCGCCTCGAATATATGGTCTATAACTGGCACTATGTGAGCCAACGTACAGACCATTATATATAGGTCCTATAGGACCGGGAAACGTGTGTTCAGGAATTGCCAATCCTCAAAAGTAAGAGAGGACCGGCCTTGGAGGTTCCAAGGGATCGCTGTGTGTGGTCCTGAGACATTTGCTAGAGTGTCTCGAACGGAGAGGAGCTCGCCCCTTGCCTCGACTCATGATGGAATCCAATTTCCAATACGTGACATTCGGTTTGATTTATAGAACCTAGTATGACGACATAGTAGATGGTAGCTATGCCGCCTATGATTGATACTTATGATTGAAATTGTTTTGACACTATACAATTATAGTAATATCAAAATGATGTGTTTTCAAACGTATCAAGCATTCTTTGGCTATTATAAGGTAAAACCCTATCTTTCGGCTTGCGTTGCATTGTGTGATGGGACCTGGGTCTTATAATAGCTTCATTTTTCTTTTTAGCATTGCATTGTTTGTTTTATGCACTGGTATTCTTGGGAGGAAACCCGTTCCGTGTTATACGGCATGGTCCCTTGATTTACCTAAATTTAAAAATAAAGATTAATAACTGTTTTAGTTCTCACACTAGTCTCATGACTGACCTGGAGTTTATTGTTTTAACCTAAACTCTGGGTGCCCCTATTTTCTACACGAGCAGCTAGTAGTTTTGGTTTTGCAGATTTATATTCATAGGATCCTGATTTACAGCTGGAATGATGCTCGGAAAGCTCTGTATCCGTGTATTACTTTCAGTTGTGTTTTGTATTGTTTTTCCGCTGCTATGTAATTTATTGTAATCTCTAATATTTGTCAAATGTGTAATATTTATTCATACTATGTATATTCTTGTATTCTGATGGAATTGTTGTAATATACAATGAAATGTTCTTCTGTTTGCGTTCCGATTCGTCGTGTTCTCAAACGATCGGGGGTTTCGAACGGTCTTGGTCAGTTTAACGATCGATTCGGATCGAGCGAAACTCCTTATCGTTACACTAACTCAAACCATTTCACTCATTAACTAAATTCACTTAACCATCATTCACTACCAAACCTTACCATTCCTTAGTTAAGAAGGAAGTCAATCAAGTTGGGGTATAATTACCTCTCAGACCTTAACTGAACAATGTTTTAACTTCGAAATAGTCAAAGTTTATATTTTAAATCTTTAACAAACTTCCTTACGTAACTCTCATTCGAATAAATCTCTATTCGATAACTCTTTCCTTCGAATAAACTATATTCGATAATCTCTCTTCTTCGAATAACTCTATTCAATTAACACTACTCGATTAACTCTAATCGATTTTGTAACACCCCGTATTTTCTATGATCGTATAAGTAACAAATCAGAGAATAATTAAATTATAAAATAAGAATCAAGGGAAACGGGTTGCGCCATTGCGTTCGTCTTGAAATTCTGCTTGGTAATGAGTCCGAGTTTTCGAGAAACGGAGTCCGTATGAGGGAGATATGGCCCTCCGAAGTTTCAGAAAATTTCAGAATTGAAAACAGCTCGAAAATTCAAATTCAAAATCCCAGAACAGGCTGGGCGGGAAAATTCCCGCCCATGGACCAGGTCGACCATAGTGTCGACCTGGGGGTCGACCTGCTCCCGAAACCAAGTTTTTGAACCTGGTTCATTCTGATGTGTCCGGTCTCGTTTTCTGTCTAGATTCATCCACCTAATCCTATATAAACAACCCCTAGCCTCATTTTCTCTGCACAATTTCATTCTGTCCATACTCTGTCTCTGTTCTAAATAAAAAATAATAATGGCGTCGTTACTCTGCTGGGACCAAAACTTGTGCTGATGCACCTTCTTCCAAGCTAAATAGAATTAAAAGCTAAATCAAATCTCAAATCAAAGTTTAGAGCTACAACAACAATTAAAGAGGAGTAATTCAGCCTTTCTGCATCAACACCAGTTTATTATCCTTTCTTAAAACCACGAAAGGCAAGTACATTTATTTTCCGATATAAACGTTAATTATGATTGTGACATGGATGGTAAATCTGAATCTGAGGTTATGTCTGTTCTGTTCTGTTTAGATCTATCTTATTCTGTATCTCTTTCTTCCTCCTGTTCTATAGCCAGGCTACTACGAGCCTGCGCCGAATCTCATAAGAGATTAACGCATGAACGCTAAATTTTGGGACAAATAATGAATAATGCATAATCAGACATGAGACTACTGCCCATGACTATGATTCATGCCTATGAGACTATTGCCTATGACTATGATTCATGCCTATGAGACTATTGCCTATGACTATGATTCATGCCTATGAGATATTTCCTATGACTATGATTCACGCCTATGAGACTATTGCTTATGACATTGAATAAGAAACTATTGTGATTAGTCGCCCATGACTATTGTGGTTAGTTGCCTATAACTATTGTAGTTAGTTTCTTAGCCTATTCCCTTAATGATGTTGGATCTCATATTTAGTATGTAACCTTGCTAGTTTATTCCCATTCACTGTTATGTACATCGAGCCTAGTAGGCCATTATCATTGTATTTGGTTCATTATTGCATGCCTATTCTTTCTTGTGCTTATCCCCTATTCCTTTTGCTATGGCCATTTCATGAGTATTTAGGGAACTTGTGGAAACATGTTATACGGGGATTGGGCATAGCTTAATTAAGTTAATTTGGCATAACAAATATGTTGGCATAATCTGAATTGGCTATAATGGAGAATGATCTACAGGTGTATTAGTCTTGGACAAAAATGGTAAACTAGAATATTAAATCTAGTTTTGACATGAACTGTAAATGGGAATATTATGGCTAAGATTTGGGGCATATATTGTATTATGAATTATGACCTTGATTTGGGCATGTAAGTTTAGGCTAAATTTATGATTGGGCAAGATATGTAAATAGAGTTTTAGATATATAATCTGCTAAATCTGTTATCTGCTAAATCCGTTAAATTGCCTAATCTGTTATCTGTTAAATCTGTTGAATTGCCTAAACTACTTAATCTGTTATCTGCTAAATCTGCTGAATCACTTAAACTGCTAGATCTGCTACCTGTTGAATTGTCTGATCTGTTGATAACTAGATAATGGTAATCTGGGTATGGAAATCCGTAGGCTCGACCTAAGATTTAGTAAAACATGGAAATTTGATTAATCTGTTGTATCATATGAAGAAGCTTAATCTGTTAAATTAACAGAATTAGTCTGATATCTGAAAATCTGTATTGGAATGAATTGGATATGACATGAGGTTAGGCTCTGTTTGCGGTAGAAGCCTGCCCGGAGCCAGCCGGCTTAACCAGCGACCGCAAACTGTCAGTCTAATGTGAGAGGTCGTAGGCATAACTAAAATATGCTTAGACACGAGGTTAGGTCTGGCTTGTGGTAGAAGTCTGCCCGGAACCGCCCGGCATATCCAATGGCCACCAGCTACCGACCTAATGTGAGAGGTCTGTGCATTAATATTTAATTAATGCAAATCTGGGATAAGTATGATGTCTAAAATGTTTTGGGTAAATAGGGTCAAACCAACCGGAATGATGAATTTAATAAAACCTGTTTCGTGAATCTGTAGTCCCAATACAAAGTTAGACAATCTGTAAGTCTGTTAAGAAATGTACATCTGATCCGTTAGTCTGAAAATCCGTTAACTTGATCTGTGAACTAGTTGACTTGAACTCTATATGTCCGAACTTGTAAACAAGTTAATCTGAAATCTGTTAGTCTAAGGACACAAGGTTAGGAGGGAAATTACTTGTGTCATTGTTGTTTGGGACCCATATTAGTCAGTAACCCTTTCTGGTATCAAAACTTTGACCCAACAGTAGGTAGGGTCCGGGCACGCTTACTGAACTAATTATAAGCGGTTCATTCTGATAATGGCGAAGGGTGTTGATGGTGCGTTCCAACTGAGTCATGTGCGTGCATGGATCCCAGTCTGCCTCTGAGGATGTAAGACGCCGTGACATCTGTAAATAGGTCTGTGCCAATTGGTTGTCACTTTAGGTAGTGATACACCCTACTGTGGGGCCGACACAGGGTATTTATGTATTAGGGAGCCGATCGCTTGGGGTAGGGTTTTAGGGTACACTTAGTTCTGTCTGTTTCTGTTGGTACCGTCCATTTCTGTTGGGTGGTAACACCTGTCTGTTTCTACGTGGTACCGTCTGTTCGGGTGGTAAAGGCCCATTTACTAGTGTACACCTAATTCTACATTCTGTTTCCATAGGGATTAATCTGTTTCTGTATGTTTCTGTTCGGGTGGTAAAGGCCCATTATTAGCATTCTGTTTCTGTCTGTTTCTGTTGGGGTGGTAAAAGCCCATTACTAGCATTCTCTTCTGTGGAAATTATTCTGTTCCTGTTTCTGTTCAGTTTAGACATTGGGGTGACACCTAATCCTGTTACACTAGTATTAGTGCAGAGAGGTGAAAAGTGGTAGCTTACATCATTCTGTTCTTTTTCTGTTTAACCTAAGTATATCTGCTACTCTTGTTACTTTTATCTGGCATCCAGTTTTATTTTCATATCATAATTATTATTATCTGTTCATATGCTGAAAGTCTCTGGACTTGCCAGACTTTATGTCTGACCTTACTTGTTTTTGCCCCTTTTTCTTCCGTTTCCCCCCAGGTTTCCAAGGAGGGAATACTTTAGCTTAATCCGGATTTCTTCTGCTTAAAGTTCTTAAAGTATGGCTTGACTCCTTATGGCAGCTTCTGTGGGGATTATGATTTTAAAAACTATGCATTATGAAGGCTTTTGTACAAGACTGATATTTTTGTACTTGAATTCTAATATTGTGATTTGAAAAGATGTAACCAAATTTGCTTCGGTTTCTGTTCGTAATAAAGTTATAAATTTTTCAAGTACTGTTTTATCTGTCTTGTAAATTTCTGTTCTGTCTACTAAAACGCTCCATCAAAGTTAAGTCATTCCCTTTCTGAGTGACCTTAACGGAGGTGGGGTGTTACACTTGGTATCAGAGCGAGGTTACTAGATTGGGTAAAGTTTTTGAAAACTATTTTCAAAAAGGTTTTAAAAGGAAGTATTTTCGAAAGTAAAGCCTATTTTTGAAAAAAAAAACATAATCCCTAAAAGCCATATATCTATCTTTTGATCCTCCGTTTGAATCTTTGTTTCCTTCTTTCTCCGGGGCTCCCGGCTTTCTGGGAGGTAACCTCATCGCGGCATGGTTCTGTAGGCTTGATAAGACTACGACACAGGTCAAAGGGCAAATAAACGCCCGACTTCCATCTGTAGCCGCAATAGTCTCGCCTACGGCTAATTTTCTTTCAAGCTTTGTAGTATTTTCCGTGCGATGGAGGGAGCTTTCGAGGGACTTGTCAATTAGTAAAGATGAGAATGAGGGAGATTGGCTAAGGAGCACAACCCAAGGAAGAGAAACTCATGGATATGGACTTGGTTCACAAAGGAGGCGAAAAAGGAAACACAAAAGAAGGAAGAAAAGTCTGAAGATAAAGGAGGAGAAAAGTGCTTTACTTATGGAAGCTTGACTCATCTGGACAAGGATTGCCGAAAGAGGAAGGACACTCACTTCAACTGTGGTGAGATGGGACACTTCACTAGGGACTGCCCGAAGAAACGGGGGCAAGGACAGAGGACATGACCTACTTCCGGAAGGCAGGCGAATGCTCTCATAGTTGGTGGATAGGATAGAAGTAGGAAAATTTCCGTAGAGAGTTTAGTTTCCTTATCTGATTATTGAGTTTGAACTCTTTCCGATTATGGCATTCTGATTTCGTAGTCGAGTCTCTGCACTTTAATACTAGTCTGATCTGGTTATAGTCTCAAACCCCATAGGGGTTATGACTCATCTGCTTGTGATAGATTGGGGTTTGAGAGTTATCTGTGTTAAGCGTCAAGTAGGACGCATACATTCTGGGTTTTATCATGCTTAGTTTCCTAAGAATCATTTGGTAATCTGATCTGTACTAGTAGTCTGTAAGCATCTGGATATTTCTGAAAAGGTTAAGATTTCCAGTTTTGACAATGTCTAAAGAGGGTAATCCTCTGGGTATCAATCTGATGTTGATTTCGGTCTTCGGGCCGATACTTAGGGGAATTATTCTCTCAACCAATGTCTAATGGAAACCAAGTTTTTGTTTTATCTGTACTCGCTTCCATCATTCGACTGTATCTTATCGATTGAATCTTCGAACTTTAGGTAGAAACCAATGGGTGTAAACATGTGTTTGAGATATGTTATGTTTGATGGTTGCAAGTGGATGCAAGTGGTTGCTAGTGGTTGCTCGTGGATGCATATACACACACTAGGCACTAGATCGGCTCGAAAACACTCTCATACTGCATATGGACGTGTGAGCATTTTCGATTTCTGTGGATGCAAAATGATTGACTCATCACATGGATGTTGCATATGAATGAATGGTCGTCACTCATATAAGAATGATATCAAATAGGAAAATTGCATACATGTTGGACTCATGGCACTAACATAATTCGCATTAAGGAGGTCAACTGAATCAGTGGACCGCCTGATCTTTGCATTAGATAAGGAACATATACACACACTTTTGTATATGCTCATACAACATTAGAAGTTTTCTAAGGACAATGGATGCTTGTGGATGATGGTTAAGTAGATGGATGAATGGATGGTAGGACACATTCTTCTCAACTTGAAGATTTCGGGGACGAAATCCTTTAAGGAGGGGAGAATGTAACACCCCGTATTTTCTGTGATCGTATAAGTGACAAATCAGAGAATAATTACATTATAAAATAAGAATCAAGGGAAACGGGTTGCCATTGCGTTCGTCTCGAAATTCTGCTTGGAAACGAGTGCGAGTTTTCAAGAAACGGAGTCCGTATGAGGAAGATATGGCCCTCCGAAGTTTCACAGAATTTCAGAATCAAAAACAGCTCAAAAATTCGAATTCAAAATCCCAGAACAGGCTGGGCGGGAAAATTCCCGCCCATGGACCAGGTCTACCTGGGGGTCGACCATAGTGTCGACCTCCCAAGGGCCAGGTCGACCATAGTGTCGAACTGGGGGTCGACCATAGTGTCAACCTGGGGGTCGACCTGCTCCCGAAACCATGTTTTTGAACCTGGTTCATTCTGATGTATCCGGTCTCGTTTTCTGTCTAGATTCATCCGCCTAATCCTATATAAACAGCCCCCTAGCCTTATTTTCTCTACACAATTTCATTATGTCTATACTTTGTCTCTGTTCTAAATAAAAAATAAAAATGGCGTCGCTATTCTGCTGGGATCAAAACTTGGACTGATGCACCTTCTTCCAACCTGAATAGAATTAAAAGCTAAATCAAATCTCAAATCAAAGTTTAGAGCTACAACAACAACTAAAGAGGAGTAATTCAGCCTTTCTGCATCAACACCAGTTTATTATCCTTTCTTAAAACCACGAAAGGCAAGTACAGTTATTTTCCGATATAAATGTTAATTATGATTGTGAAATGGATTGTAAATCTGAATCTGAGGTTATGTCTGTTCTGTTCTGTTTAGATCTATCTTATTCTGTATCTCTTTCTTCTTTCTATTCTATAGCCAGGCTACTACGAGCCTGCGCCGAATCTCATAAGAGATTAACGCATGAACGCTAAATTTTGGGACAAATTATGAATAATGCATAATCGGACATGAGACTATTGCCCATGACTATGATTCATGCCTATAAGACTACTGCCTATGACTATGATTCATGCCTATGAGACTATTTGTAACGACCCAGATTTTTCTGGTCGATTTATTTTGAATATTTAATATTATTTTAAATATTGAGCTGATAATGTAATCAATTTTTATATTGAATTATCGATATAACTATCGTAATATGAGGATCTTAAGTAATCAAATTTGAAATGGAGTCAAATTGATTTATATAAAGTTTTATTTGAATTTAAACGATAACAAATAAGAATTTATTATCGAAGAATTCATTTGTTTAAGTTTAAATTATATTGATTTAAAATGGTTATTTTATATTACATTCAAATTAAATTGTATAATCTGTTTCGTTGAATTCAGAATAGTGAATAATGTTGGGAACATCAGTTGTTTTGCTGAAACTGTGGTTCGTGGTTTTAAATTAAAGGACCGCGATATAGTTTAGTTTTTAATTAAAGAAAATTTAAATCAAATCAAGTTAATTAAAAATCCTATCAGCCGACCTAAAAATTTAGCGTCACCCTAAGATTTTACATCAGCGCAGCACATACTTCGTTCATCTCGAGCCAACAGCTTTGTCTCCAAGCTTCACTATCAGGTAGACATAATTTTAATGGCTCGTACTCTTTGTTTCCCCAATCGTGTATATATAAATGGCCACATCTCCTTCCGTTTAAAACCACACGTCTGGAAAAGAAAGCCTCAATTATAAATGGCCACGCCCCATTGATATCCTTCACAATCGTTCAAAATAAAAAGGGGAAGCAGTCGCATCCTCTTCGATTCAAAACGCGAATTGAAATCATCTCGATTCGATGATTAAAGGGGTCGTCCCCTCCTCTCGTACGCTGACCTTGGAAGCTCGACACAGGTACTCGCGATTTGGAGGTTTGGCATGGTTCGACGGAGATTAGTATGAGGTTTTCTGAGGTTGCGACAGGTGCTTGGGGTCAGTATGATGATGCTAGTCTTCGAGAAAGGAGGCGTTGGTTCTGGTGTGCGGATTTGTGTACTCCCGATGTCAGAAGGGGGTAGGGTTGTTGCGATAGGGGCTAGGAAACTGCAGATGGGTTAAAGGAGAAATAAATTTAAGGTAATTTTATTTTAGTTATTTTCTAATTCAAATTATATAAGAAATTAGTTTATATGAAAGGTGAAGTTAATCTATATATAGTTTATGTAGTTTATATAAAGGGAAATTGGTTAGGAGGGGAATAAAATATATAAACTAATTGTTTAAAATGAAATTTAGGAACTTACTTTTTAATTAGTTAAGGCCTTTTTATATAGATTAGTTTAGTTGAAATTTATTTAGAAAGAGTTATTTTAAAATGTTAAAATAGTTGATCGATAATTTAAAATTTAATTATCATAGGTGCTAAACAAATAAATTCGAGAAGATTCGTAGCCAGGGGTTTGGAAATAAACAGGATATTCACCAACTGCAAATTCCGGTGAGTAAATCTCACTCACCTTTAGAATTATTTTTAATTCATTAAAAATAATTGTTTGTTGCTTGTGTGCATGTTTTCTGGTTGTTTTATATATATTAGTTATTTAGGCTATATATATATATATATTGGGTTGGTTGATTGGTTGGATTCCCGCAGTCTCATTAGCGGATGCCCGCAGTTTCATAGCGGATGATTACCCTATACGCCCCACGCTATGATTAGTGGATGACCTTCTATACCACGATATTCTGCCACGAAGCAGAATGGGTATTATTTATGTGCTAACATCTGTGGATGCAGGAAAACAGGTTGGAGGAATCCAACTGGATTCCTCAAAAATATATTATTTGTTTATTGTTTGTTTGATTTCATATATATTCATATATGATGTGTTAAAAACCAAATGATTGAAAATTGGGTGATTTGATTGTTTTAAATATCACTGGGCCAATTAAAAGGATATTGAGATTTAAAAAGGGAAAATTCTATTTAAAAATAGAATTTGAATTTTAAAGGAAATAGAATTTTAAACTTGTTTTTGAGAAATAAAAACAAGTAGTTTCTTTATAAACGAAGTTATAAATAGTTCTTTTATAACGAAGTTATAAATGAAGTGAAAAGAATTATCATTTGATAATTCAGAAATAGAAATACAAGTGCGAAATTGGAATTTGAAATGAAATTTCAAATAGGAGGTGAAATGAAATTTTTAAATATATAACTCAAATGAAATGTGTCTAACATTTGAATTTTAAAAGGGAGTTTAAATATTTGAATTTTAAAAGGGGATTGAATATTAGAAATTCAAATAAGAAGTTCAAATAGAATTTGAATAGATGAAATTAGAATGAAAAATAGAATTTGAATTCAAGGAATAAAATAAAATTTGAATTCGAAGGAATTCAAATAAAGAAATTCAAATAGAGATTTGAATGTAGAATTTCAAAATAGAATTTGAAATATAGAATTTCAAAGAAGAATTGAATAGAATTTGAAATATGGTATTTCAAAGAAGAATTCAAATGTGAAATTTGAATGGAGATTTGAATTAGAATTCAAATATGAAATTTGAATTGAGATTTGAAATAGAAATTCAAGTGTTGAATTTGAACATGGAATTGAATACAGAAATTCAAGTAGAAATTTGAATATGGAATTTCAAAATAGAATTTGAAATAAACTTTGAAAATAGGATTTCAAAGTAGAATGGAAATAGAATTTCAAATAGGATTTCAAAATAGGAAATCCAAAAGGATTTTGAAAGGGAATTTGAATTCAAGGGAATTCAAATGAATTTGAATAATAGAAATTCAAATGGTGTTGAAAATGAATTTGAATATTAGAAATTCAAAGGGTGTTAAAAATAAGTTTGAATATTAGAAATTCAAATGGTATTGAAAATGAATTTGAATATTAGAATTCAAATGGAAAGGGAAAATGAAAATTTGAATATAAAAGATTCAAATTGAACTCAAATAGGATTTAATCTAGGTGATTTGAATATGAAATTCAAATGGGTTTTAAACTATGGAAATTTTGAATATAGAATTTAAAAAGGAGTTGGAATATTTGAACTTCAATAGAATGCAAATATAGAAATGGGAATATAGAAGTTCAAATGGAATTTAAATATAAAGTTTAAATAAGAGAATTCAAATGAATTCAAGTTAGAATTTGAATATAGGGAATTCAAATAGAAATTCAAATATTGGATTTGAATATCAATTAGAAAAAGGAATTGAAATTTGAATATGGAATTCAAAGTGAGATTGGAATTTGAATCAAGGAATTCAAATAGAATTAAATAAAGTTGAATTCATTTTAAAGAAGTTTAAAAAAGTTTATATATATATATATAATTAAAACGAACTCGCCGCAGAGCTGCAGTTCGTAAAATAGCGATTCGAACTTCAATCGAATATACAGGACTCAATTGAAGTCGAAATTCTTTGAAACAAGAAACGTCAGGACCGGTTTGATAATAGTTTTCTAATGAAAGAGAAAAATCTGAATTTCGTCGTATAGATTTTGAGTTATGTCAAAATCAAATTTTCAGAAAAACAGCGCCAGAATCGTTTTGAAACCATAATGGTTTATTTAATATTATAAAAGGATTTTAAGCAAATAAAAATCCGAAGTTCTATTTAGAAAATTTCAGAGTTGAAAAATATATGCGAATTCAAGTTGTGTAAATGAATATGATTTTTTGAAATAGAAATCAGATTTTTGATTTATTGAAAAGAATTAACTAAATTGAATAGAAATTAGTTAAGGAGATTTCGAACGGATATTGGGGTTTAAATAAGTAAATTCGATTTGAAAATTTATATTCGAAATAGAAAAGAGAACTGGAATTGAAATTTTGAAATTCAATTTGGTCGTGAGCAAGTTAAACATTTATTTGAACATGTTATGTTCAACAAAGAAGTGAAACAGGCAAAATGGCCGATTTAAAGAATAAATGGGCGAAACTGAATTCAAACGATTAGATGGTATTGAATTGAATTGCAAACAGGTGAACATGTGTAAGCAGGTTTGATATGATGTATACGAAGATTTTTAATTTATGTGCTCGACAAAAAGGTACATGTTTAAATTCATATATGGGTTTTATGCGCCGTATCGGCAAGCCGCTTGGCTTTTCCTTTTTCTTTTTGATTGAGGAAGATACCGGGAAGCTATTTGAAATTTCCCGATGCTCCCGATACAGGGGAGGTTATGGCGAATTTTTCCGGGAATTTAAGGAGTTAGAATATTTTTAAGAAATTTGACAATTAGAAATCTATATATCGATATATATAGAATTTGACAAGGAAACGAAATCAAAAATAGCGTAAAGGGCCAAGATTGATTATTGAAATATTTGGGTAACAAATATTGATAAGGAAATGGAGAAGAGATTTAATTAATGAATATTAATTAAAGGGCCCAGTGATTTGTTTGTTATGTTGATTGAACACTTGTTTTTATTCGATAGATAAATCACAGACTATCGAAGTTTTGACCATCGTTGTCAATATGGAGAGACCGGTTGGATTATTATCCGAAGAACCACTCCGTATCGGCATAAGCGTTGCGAACCAAGTATGCTGGGTATATTGAAGACGGAGTGAAGTGCAAGGGCTTTTCTATTTTTAGAAATAGTGCCTTCGGTTTCGTTCAATCCCGGAACGAATTAAATGGACGAATGTCTGACAAAGTATTTCCAATGATCAAATGGGCTGGTCTGTATGAATATATATGGTTGCAACGGATTTATCCCTTAGCATAATATCCAGAATATTTGTGCAAACTCAACTAGTGATTAACGGATCTGACAATGTGGCATTCAAAGTGATTGTGTTATCAAGGAATGGTAAGTAATCGTAGCCTCAGGCCTCAACAACCGGGAAAGGACAAAAATCGGGCAGGCAGCATGGCTATGTGGGTCGCACCCATTAGGGTGTATAATCACCTATCTAGAGAAATTCCTTTTGTTTCTAAATCTATCGATTCTGCCCATTCGGGAAACGGTGGTTTGAGTCCAACCGTTGGTGATATACATTCGATACACTCAAGCGAAATGAGTGGTCGGTCATGTGTGGGCCGGGTTGCAAGACGTTCTTGTTGAACCCAGGTGTATTCGCCTCTAGAGATACATCATCGGAAGGTGGTCCCATACCTTGTCATGTTGGAAATCCAATCTCCAATAAGCGCCATGCGGTTTTTGATTTTATAATATATATGTGGAGCGTGGGATGCAAGCGTCCTACTATTTGGTTATTTACTTGATGTAGACATTATTATAATATCACTGGATTTGATATTAAAGTGTTTTGGGTTATAGTAAGGTAAAAACCGTCCATGTTTATGTGTGGGCTGGTCTTACTATTATCTTTTCTTTCGAAAAGAGTTTTTGAAAGTTAAACAAGTGATTGGAGTTTACTCACACCAGTCCCATGACTGACCCAGAGTTTATTTTGTTTTGTTTTCCCTAAACTCTTGGGTGCCCAAATTTGTACGGGCAGTCAAGTAGTTCAGGTATTTACAGATACCATTGGAGGAGCTCGGAGCAGGAGGCTTCAGCGTTAGTTACCTAGTGTCATTTTCCGCTGTATTGTAAGTGTTGAACTCTGATTCTGAATGTACATGTATACAGAAATTTTGTATTACAAAAGTATATGATATATTATATTTTATTCATTCCGCTGTGAGGTTCATGTTTTACCCTGATGTTGTGTATTCTACTTCTTCTATTCTAAGTTTTCTATCTTATCTATTCTCACCCTCTATCTTCTTTCTATTAATGGTTCGTATTTCTGTGTTATTTGGGTTGGACGTGTGTTGTATTTAGTCAACTCAGATAGCACGGATTTGCGGGTCGTTTCAGTTGGTATCAGAGCTTAGGTTGAGCAAACACCTAGGCTTGTGTGGCATGTGCTCATTAGAGATAGGGTCAGTAGTATCCTAGAATGAGTTGAGTATATATACGAGAGAGCGTATTTGTTATTTGATATAAAAATTGTTTATATTGTGTTGACTTGTCTGTTGAGTGGTTTATGAATTCTGGTCGAATCATGGGACGCCACGAAGTCGATAGGAATTTCTAAACACTTGAACAGAAAATACGACATGATATTGTTTTTAAATGGGTAAATGAAATAATTTTACCCAAAATTTCTATTTTGATATAGAAAGGATAATTTTCTAGAATTATTATATGGATGTGTTGGATGTGGATTTTATAATCAAATGAGAGTATAAATTTAGAATGGTTATTTATAACCAAACTGAATTTGTATATGAATGAAAAATATACAAATGAGATGAATTAGAATTAAATTCAAACCAGGATTAAGAATTCAAAATCCTGGGAAGTTGAAAAATATTTTTCAAAGTATATTAAAATAATATAGATTTGTTTTAAAGGATTTGAAAGAAGATCATGGATTTTGAAATAATAAGGCACTGAACTCACTTCAGTGGCTGGGAAATAATTCTGATGATGATTGCAACATCATCAGTGTTCATTTCCGAGTTTCTAAGTGATGGATTGCTACCTTAGAAAGTTTTGATGGAAATTTGTTTGAAAGAAAACAAGTGTTTAAAAAAAATTCAAATGTTTTGAATTTGAAATAAAATAAATATATGTATATATTTATGGGATTTCAAAAGAATTTGAAAAGAAAAACCCTGGAATTTGAATTTTGGAATTTAAATTTAACTTAAACAAGTTAAATGGGTCGAAGTGAATGAATTGATTAGAATCAATTTAAATAGGTTTATTGAAATAAATTGAAATAAATATGAATTGAATGTGAAGGCATATGGAAGGAAGAAGACCAAAAGTTTTGGTTGAAAATAAAGTCATAGAAATATGAGGAGTTGAGTTTCAACATCAGTGAGATGTTGAAAAGAAATAGATTTGTACCCTTTTTCCTACCTTAGCAATTTCGAGGACGAAATTATTTTAAGGGGGGAAGAATGTAACGACCCAGATTTTTCTGGTCGATTTATTTTGAATATTTAATATTATTTTAAATATTGAGCTGATAATGTAATCAATTTTTATATTGAATTATCGATATAACTATCGTAATATGAGGATCTTAAGTAATCAAATTTGAAATGGAGTCAAATTGATTTATATAAAGTTTTATTTGAATTTAAACGATAACAAATAAGAATTTATTATCGAAGAATTCATTTGTTTAAGTTTAAATTATATTGATTTAAAATGGTTATTTTATATTACATTCAAATTAAATTGTATAATCTGTTTCGTTGAATTCAGAATAGTGAATAATGTTGGGAACATCAGTTGTTTTGCTGAAACTGTGGTTCGTGGTTTTAAATTAAAGGACCGCGATATAGTTTAGTTTTTAATTAAAGAAAATTTAAATCAAATCAAGTTAATTAAAAATCCTATCAGCCGACCTAAAAATTTAGCGTCACCCTAAGATTTTACATCAGCGCAGCACAGACTTCGTTCATCTCGAGCCAACAGCTTTGTCTCCAAGCTTCACTATCAGGTAGACATAATTTTAATGGCTCGTACTCTTTGTTTCCCCAATCGTGTATATATAAATGGCCACATCTCCTTCCGTTTAAAACCACACGTCTGGAAAAGAAAGCCTCAATTATAAATGGCCACGCCCCATTGATATCCTTCACAATCGTTCAAAATAAAAAGGGGAAGCAGTCGCATCCTCTTCGATTCAAAACGCGAATTGAAATCATCTCGATTCGATGATTAAAGGGGTCGTCCCCTCCTCTCGTACGCTGACCTTGGAAGCTCGACACAGGTACTCGCGATTTGGAGGTTTGGCATGGTTCGACGGAGATTAGTATGAGGTTTTCTGAGGTTGCAACAGGTGCTTGGGGTCAGTATGATGATGCTAGTCTTCGAGAAAGGAGGCGTTGGTTCTGGTGTGCGGATTTGTGTACTCCCGATGTCAGAAGGGGGTAGGGTTGTTGCGATAGGGGCTAGGAAACTGCAGATGGGTTAAAGGAGAAATAAATTTAAGGTAATTTTATTTTAGTTATTTTCTAATTCAAATTATATAAGAAATTAGTTTATATGAAAGGTGAAGTTAATCTATATATAGTTTATGTAGTTTATATAAAGGGAAATTGGTTAGGAGGGGAATAAAATATATAAACTAATTGTTTAAAATGAAATTTAGGAACTTACTTTTTAATTAGTTAAGGCCTTTTTATATAGATTAGTTTAGTTGAAATTTATTTAGAAAGAGTTATTTTAAAATGTTAAAATAGTTGATCGATAATTTAAAATTTAATTATCATAGGTGCTAAACAAATAAATTCGAGAAGATTCGTAGCCAGGGGTTTGGAAATAAACAGGATATTCACCAACTGCAAATTCCGGTGAGTAAATCTCACTCACCTTTAGAATTATTTTTAATTCATTAAAAATAATTGTTTGTTGCTTGTGTGCATGTTTTCTGGTTGTTTTATATATATTAGTTATTTAGGCTATATATATATATATATATATTGGGTTGGTTGATTGGTTGGATTCCCGCAGTCTCATTAGCGGATGCCCGCAGTTTCATAGCGGATGATTACCCTATACGCCCCACGCTATGATTAGTGGATGACCTTCTATACCACGATATTCTGCCACGAAGCAGAATGGGTATTATTTATGTGCTAACATCTGTGGATGCAGGAAAACAGGTTGGAGGAATCCAACTGGATTCCTCAAAAATATATTATTTGTTTATTGTTTGTTTGATTTCATATATATTCATATATGATGTGTTAAAAACCAAATGATTGAAAATTGGGTGATTTGATTGTTTTAAATATCACTGGGCCAATTAAAAGGATATTGAGATTTAAAAAGGGAAAATTCTATTTAAAAATAGAATTTGAATTTTAAAGGAAATAGAATTTTAAACTTGTTTTTGAGAAATAAAAACAAGTAGTTTCTTTATAAACGAAGTTATAAATAGTTCTTTTATAACGAAGTTATAAATGAAGTGAAAAGAATTATCATTTGATAATTCAGAAATAGAAATACAAGTGCGAAATTGGAATTTGAAATGAAATTTCAAATAGGAGGTGAAATGAAATTTTTAAATATATAACTCAAATGAAATGTGTCTAACATTTGAATTTTAAAAGGGAGTTTAAATATTTGAATTTTAAAAGGGGATTGAATATTAGAAATTCAAATAAGAAGTTCAAATAGAATTTGAATAGATGAAATTAGAATGAAAAATAGAATTTGAATTCAAGGAATAAAATAAAATTTGAATTCGAAGGAATTCAAATAAAGAAATTCAAATAGAGATTTGAATGTAGAATTTCAAAATAGAATTTGAAATATAGAATTTCAAAGAAGAATTGAATAGAATTTGAAATATGGTATTTCAAAGAAGAATTCAAATGTGAAATTTGAATGGAGATTTGAATTAGAATTCAAATATGAAATTTGAATTGAGATTTGAAATAGAAATTCAAGTGTTGAATTTGAACATGGAATTGAATACAGAAATTCAAGTAGAAATTTGAATATGGAATTTCAAAATAGAATTTGAAATAAACTTTGAAAATAGGATTTCAAAGTAGAATGGAAATAGAATTTCAAATAGGATTTCAAAATAGGAAATCCAAAAGGATTTTGAAAGGGAATTTGAATTCAAGGGAATTCAAATGAATTTGAATAATAGAAATTCAAATGGTGTTGAAAATGAATTTGAATATTAGAAATTCAAAGGGTGTTAAAAATAAGTTTGAATATTAGAAATTCAAATGGTATTGAAAATGAATTTGAATATTAGAATTCAAATGGAAAGGGAAAATGAAAATTTGAATATAAAAGATTCAAATTGAACTCAAATAGGATTTAATCTAGGTGATTTGAATATGAAATTCAAATGGGTTTTAAACTATGGAAATTTTGAATATAGAATTTAAAAAGGAGTTGGAATATTTGAACTTCAATAGAATGCAAATATAGAAATGGGAATATAGAAGTTCAAATGGAATTTAAATATAAAGTTTAAATAAGAGAATTCAAATGAATTCAAGTTAGAATTTGAATATAGGGAATTCAAATAGAAATTCAAATATTGGATTTGAATATCAATTAGAAAAAGGAATTGAAATTTGAATATGGAATTCAAAGTGAGATTGGAATTTGAATCAAGGAATTCAAATAGAATTAAATAAAGTTGAATTCATTTTAAAGAAGTTTAAAAAAGTTTATATATATATAATTAAAACGAACTCGCCGCAGAGCTGCAGTTCGTAAAATAGCGATTCGAACTTCAATCGAATATACAGGACTCAATTGAAGTCGAAATTCTTTGAAACAAGAAACGTCAGGACCGGTTTGATAATAGTTTTCTAATGAAAGAGAAAAATCTGAATTTCGTCGTATAGATTTTGAGTTATGTCAAAATCAAATTTTCAGAAAAACAGCGCCAGAATCGTTTTGAAACCATAATGGTTTATTTAATATTATAAAAGGATTTTAAGCAAATAAAAATCCGAAGTTCTATTTAGAAAATTTCAGAGTTGAAAAATATATGCGAATTCAAGTTGTGTAAATGAATATGATTTTTTGAAATAGAAATCAGATTTTTGATTTATTGAAAAGAATTAACTAAATTGAATAGAAATTAGTTAAGGAGATTTCGAATGGATATTGGGGTTTAAATAAGTAAATTCGATTTGAAAATTTATATTCGAAATAGAAAAGAGAACTGGAATTGAAATTTTGAAATTCAATTTGGTCGTGAGCAAGTTAAACATTTATTTGAACATGTTATGTTCAACAAAGAAGTGAAACAGGCAAAATGGCCGATTTAAAGAATAAATGGGCGAAACTGAATTCAAACGATTAGATGGTATTGAATTGAATTGCAAACAGGTGAACATGTGTAAGCAGGTTTGATATGATGTATACGAAGATTTTTAATTTATGTGCTCGACAAAAAGGTACATGTTTAAATTCATATATGGGTTTTATGCGCCGTATCGGCAAGCCGCTTGGCTTTTCCTTTTTCTTTTTGATTGAGGAAGATACCGGGAAGCTATTTGAAATTTCCCGATGCTCCCGATACAGGGGAGGTTATGGCGAATTTTTCCGGGAATTTAAGGAGTTAGAATATTTTTAAGAAATTTGACAATTAGAAATCTATATATCGATATATATAGAATTTGACAAGGAAACGAAATCAAAAATAGCGTAAAGGGCCAAGATTGATTATTGAAATATTTGGGTAACAAATATTGATAAGGAAATGGAGAAGAGATTTAATTAATGAATATTAATTAAAGGGCCCAGTGATTTGTTTGTTATGTTGATTGAACACTTGTTTTTATTCGATAGTTAAATCACAGACTATCGAAGTTTTGACCATCGTTGTCAATATGGAGAGACCGGTTGGATTATTATCCGAAGAACCACTCCGTATCGGCATAAGCGTTGCGAACCAAGTATGCTGGGTATATTGAAGACGGAGTGAAGTGCAAGGGCTTTTCTATTTTTAGAAATAGTGCCTTCGGTTTCGTTCAATCCCAGAACGAACGTAAATGGACGAATGTCTGACAAAGTATTTCCAATGATCAAATGGGCTGGTCTGTATGAATATATATGGTTACAACGGATTTATCCCTTAGCATAATATCCAGAATATTTGTGCAAACTCAACTAGTGATTAACGGATCTGACAATGTGGCATTCAAAGTGATTGTGTTATCAAGGAATGGTAAGTAATCGTAGCCTCAGGCCTCAACAACCGGGAAAGGACAAAAATCGGGCAGGCAGCATGGCTATGTGGGTCGCACCCATTAGGGTGTATAATCACCTATCTAGAGAAATTCCTTTTGTTTCTAAATCTATCGATTCTGCCCATTCGGGAAACGGTGGTTTGAGTCCAACCGTTGGTGATATACATTCGATACACTCAAGCGAAATGAGTGGTCGGTCATGTGTGGGCCGGGTTGCAAGACGTTCTTGTTGAACCCAGGTGTATTCGCCTCTAGAGATACATCATCGGAAGGTGGTCCCATACCTTGTCATGTTGGAAATCCAATCTCCAATAAGCGCCATGCGGTTTTTGATTTTATAATATATATGTGGAGCGTGAGATGCAAGCGTCCTACTATTTGGTTATTTACTTGATGTAGACATTATTATAATATCACTGGATTTGATATTAAAGTGTTTTGGGTTATAGTAAGGTAAAAACCGTCCATGTTTATGTGTGGGCTGGTCTTACTATTATCTTTTCTTTCGAAAAGAGTTTTTGAAAGTTAAACAAGTGATTGGAGTTTACTCACACCAGTCCCATGACTGACCCAGAGTTTATTTTGTTTTGTTTTCCCTAAACTCTTGGGTGCCCAAATTTGTACGGGAAGTCAAGTAGTTCAGGTATTTACAGATACCATTGGAGGAGCTCGGAGCAGGAGGCTTCAGCGTTAGTTACCTAGTGTCATTTTCCGCTGTATTGTAAGTGTTGAACTCTGATTCTGAATGTACATGTATACAGAAATTTTGTATTACAAAAGTATATGATATATTATATTTTATTCATTCCGCTGTGAGGTTCATGTTTTACCCTGATGTTGTGTATTCTACTTCTTCTATTCTAAGTTTTCTATCTTATCTATTCTCACCCTCTATCTTCTTTCTATTAATGGTTCGTATTTCTGTGTTATTTGGGTTGGACGTGTGTTGTATTTAGTCAACTCAGATAGCACGGATTTGCGGGTCGTTTCACTATTGCCTATGACTATGATTCATGCCTATGAGACTATTTCCTATGACTATGATTCACGCCTATGAGACTATTGCCTATGACATTGAATAAGAAACTATTGTGATTAGTCGCCCATGACTATTGTGGTTAGTTGCCTATAACTATTGTAGTTAGTTTCTTAAGCTTATTCCCTTAACGATGTTGGATTTCATATTTAGTATGTAACCTTGCTAGTTTATTCCCATTCACTGTTATGTACATAGAGCCTAGTAGGGCCATTATCATTATATTTGGTTCATTATTGCATGCCTATTCTTTCTTGTGCTTATCCCCTATTCCTTTTGCTAGGGTCATTTCATGAGTATTTAGAGAACTTGTGGAAACATGTTATACGGGGATTGGGCATAGTTTAATTAAGTTAATCCGACATAACAAATATGTTGGCATAATCTGAATTGGCTATAATGGAGAATGATCTACATGTGTATTAGTCTTGGACAAAAATGGTAAACTAGAATATTAAATCTAGTTTTGACATGAACTGTAAATGGGAATATAAAGGCTAAGATTTGGGGCATATATTGTATTATGAATTAGGACCTTGATTTGGGCATGTAAGTTTAGGCTAAATTTATGATTAGGCAAGATATGTAAATAGAGTTTTAGATATATAATCTGCTAAATCTGTTATCTGCTAAATCCGTTAAATTGCCTAATCTGTTATCTGCTAAATCTGTTGAATTGCCTAAACTGCTGAATCTGTTATCTGCTAAATCTGTTGAATCACTTAAACTGTTAGATCTGCTACCTATTGAATTGTCTGATTTGTTGAAAACTAGATAATGGTAATCTGGATATGGAAATTCGTAGGCTCGACCTAAGATTTAGTAAAACATGGAAATTTGATTAATCTGTTGTATCCTATGAAGAAGCTTAATCTGTTAAATAAACAGAATTATTCTGATATCTGAAAAATCTGTATTGGAATGAATTGGCTATGACACGAGGTTAGGCTCTGTTTGCGGTAGAAGCCTGCTCAGAACCAACCGTCTTAACCAGCGACCGCAAACTGTCAGTCTAATGTGAGAGGTCATAGGCATAACTAAAATATGCTTAGACACGAGGTTAGGTCTGGCTTATGGTAGAAGTCTGCCCGGAACTGCCCGGCATATTCAGCGGCCACAAGCTACCGACCTAATGTGAGAGGTCTATGCATTAATATTTAATTAATGCAAATCTGGGATAAGTATGATGTCTAAAACATTTTGGGTAAATAGGGTTAAAACAACCGGACTGATGAATTTAATAAAACCTGTTTCGTGAATCTGTAGGCCCAATACAAAGTTAGACAATCTGTAAGTGTGTTAAGAAATGTACATCTGATCCGTTAGTCTTAAAATCCGTTAACTTGATCTGTGAACTAGTTGACTTGAACTCTGTATGTCTGAACTTGCAAACAAGTTAATCTAAAATCTGTTAGTCTAGGGACACAAGGTTAGGAGGGAAATTACTTGTGTCATCTGTTGTTTGGGACCTATATTAGTCAGTAACCCTTTCTGGTATCAAAACTTTGACCCAACAGTAGGTAGGGCCCGGGCATGCTTACTGAACTAATTATAAGCGGTTCATTCTGATAATGGCGAAGGGTGTTGATGGTGCGTTCCAACTGGGTCATGTGCGTGCATGGATCCCAGTCTGCCTCTGAGGATGTAAGACGCCGTGACATCTGTGAATAGGTCTACGCCAATTAGTTGTCACTTAAGGGAGTGATACACCCTACTGTGGGGCCGACACAGGGTATTTATGTATTAGGGAGCCGATCGCTTGGGGTAGGGTTTTAGGGTACACTTAGTTCTGTCTGTTTCTGTTGGTACCGTCTGTTTCTATTGGGTGGTAACACCTGTCTGTTTCTGCGTGGTACCGTCTGTTCGGGTGGTAAAGGCCCATTTACTAGTATACACCTAATTCTACATTCTGTTTCCATAGGGATTAATCTGTTTTTGTTTCTGTCTGTTTTTGTACGGGTGGTAAAGGCCCATTATTAGCATTCTGTTTCTGTCTGTTTTTGTTCTGGTGGTAAAGGCTCGTTATTAGCATTATGTTTCTGTCTGTTTCTGTTGGGGTGGTAAAAGCCCATTACTAGCATTCTCTTCTGTGGAAATTATTCTGTTCCTGTTTCTGTTCAGTTTAGACATTGGGGTGACACCTAATCCTGTTATACTAGTATTAGTGCAGAGAGGTGAAAAGTAATAGCTTACATCATTCTGTTCTTTTTCTGTTTAACCTAAGTATATCTGCTACTCTTGTTACTATTATCTCGCATCCAGTTTTATTTTCATGTCATAATTATTATTATCTGTTCATATGCTGAAAGTCACTGGACTTACCAGACTTTATGTATAACCTTGCTTGTTTTCGCCCCTTTTTCTTCCGTCCCCCCTCCCTCCCCCTCCCCCCCCTCGGTTTCCAATGAGGGAATACTTTAGCTTAATCCGGATTTCTTCTGCTTAAAGTGCTTAAAGTATGGCTTGACTCCTTATGGCAGCTTCTGTAGGGATTATGAATTTAAAAACTATGCATTCTGAAGGCTTTTGTACAAGACTGATATTTTTGTACTTGAATTCTGATATTGTGATTTGAAAAGATGTAACCAAACTTGCTTCAGTTTCTGTTTGTAATAAAGTTATAAATTTTTCAAGTACTGTTTTATATGTCTTGTAAATTTTTGTTCTGTCTACTAAAACGCTCCATCAAAGTTAAGGCATTCCCTTTGTGAGGGACCTTAACGGAGGTGGGGTGTTACAGATTTACTCTTATCAGTAAGCTCTTTTTGATTAACTCAATTCTATTAACTCTATTTGATTAACTCTATTGGACTAACTCTATTTGATTTACCCTTATGGATTAACTCTATTAAATTAACTCTAACTAATTTACTCTTATCAATTAACCCCTTTCGATTAAACTATATCCGATTAACTCCTTTCGAGTAACTAATATTTGATTAACTCCTTTCGAATAACTAATATTCGATAACTCCTTTTGAATAACTAATATTCGAAAAGTTCTTTCGGATAACTAATATTCGATGATTTCTTTCGAATAACTAATATTCAATTATTTCTTTCGAATAACTAATATTCGATAATTTCTTTCGAATAACTAATATTCGATAATTTCTTTCTCTATTCGAATAAACTATATTCGATTGACTCTCTTATTCGAATAAACTTATTCGATAACTCTTTCTTCAAATAAACTATATTCGAATAACTCTAATCCGACTAACTCTAATTCAATTAACTCTATTCGAATAACAAATATTCGACTAACTCTTGTTTGATTAACTCTATTCGAATAACACTGATTCGGTTTAACTCTAATCGATTAACTCTAAATCTAATCGATTAACTCTAACTCTAATCGATTAACTCCTCTAACTCATTTTGATTAACACATTTTGATTAACTCCTTTGATTAACTCTACGTCCATATTCAGTTTAAATATCGATGTTGAAATCGATTCTTACTTCTCTATATAAGCCCTAACTTATATATTCTATTTATCCAATGATAAATATTTTATTTAAAATATTATTTATAAATTAATCTTCTCAATCTATTAGTTACAACAGATTCTATTTAAAATCTTTGCTTTAAATCCATATCATGTTATACCCGGGTGCGAAGCACGGGTCTAAACTTTCCTGATGTAAAATCTATTCATTTGCCAAATATTTCCTTATATGACAATTCTTTTCATTTCCCAATAAATCCCTTTTATAACTCTATTTATTTCCTAAATAAATATTTCCTTTTTATAACTCTATTTATTTTTCTAAATAAATATTTCCTTTTTAATTCTATTTGTAAATGTTTTACAAATATCTCCTTTTTAAATCTATTTGTAAATGGCTTACAAATACTCCCTTTTCAATTCCATATTTTTATTTTCTAAATAAATATTTCTTTTCCTATTTGTTTCACAATATTTTCCTTTTATATTTGTTTCACAAATATTTTCCTTTTACAACTTATCCTTTGATTTTATAATTATTTTCATTTAAAAAATCCTTTTCCTTTTATATATAAAATCCATTGATTTCATAAGAAACCCCATTTTATTTTCCAACTATTTCTTTTTTCTATATGTTTTACAAATATTTCTTTTTCTATTCTATTTATTTATAAATACATCCTTTTATAATATCTTTTGATGTTATAAATATTCTCTTTACAAAATCCTTTGATTTTATAAACATTTCATTTTCAATATACGTTTTTTTGAAAATTCCCTTTTTGTCATTCTGGTATTTCTTATGGTATTTAACATACCATATAACAACGATAAATACTATCCAAACACACATAATCTACAACAGATTATATATCACATCATATATCACAATATATGAATAATAGTAAAATAAATGTTGAGAAATCTAGTTGGATCCCTCCAACCTGTTTCCCTGCATCATAGATGTTAAACAATATAATTAACATCAATTTCATTTACATATGAAATATTCTGCTAAACAGAATCAATTTGATTAACGATATATATATATATACATCGTTATCTATAATTTCAACCAATACATAAGCAATTCAACCAATACATAAGCAATTCAACCAAAAAGTTAACACACAGCAATCAACAGATAATTATCAGTTCTAAAAATATGTTGTAGAAGTATAACTGTTCAGAGTTGGTGAGTTTTACTCACTTTGGCAGTTCATCGTTAAAGAACGATAAATTATTTGTTTGATTTCAATCAAACAATTTATTTTGCCATAAATTAAAATGAGCTCCAATCCATTCCCAGTTAGTTCCGTTCGGTAGTGTCTGTCCATATGATCCTGTTGGATCTTGTTTCGTCTAATTCTGATAATGTATGAGATTGTTATGACTTTTACCATTTGTACGGTTATCTTAATTAATTAAAACTTGAATATATTTCTAAATTTGGGCTTTTACCATAAATTTCGGCCCACTTCAAAAACAACCCGCCTCTTTGTTTTTACATTCTTCTTCCTCAAATGAAATCCGCCCCCTTTTTACTCAAGCAACACACCTTTTTCCACCTTCACCTCCACCGAACTCCCTCTCCCCTTCATTATCCCTTAAATCGAGCATACTGTTGAACTTCTCTTCTCTCTCACTCTGTCTCCATACCATTTCCGCTGCACTTGACCCTCTTACAAGAATCGCTTTCGAATCCTATCATGCCATCTGTTATACATCGCGCATGTCATTTTCCATCGAATCATCCTAAAACTTCCAACAAGCTGCTAAATCACCTCAAGAATCCAAGTCTAACATTTATTTCATCAAACCGTGCTTCAATCTCGCGAATCGGTCAGCCCTAGGTTTACTGTGTGAATATAGAACTTGACAAACAACGTTCGCACCTCAAACAAAGGATATGAGGCTGAAGAGATTTGAAAACCAAATGCAAATATCCTTGTTTGGAGATTTATCGATTTACTTTGGATTTTTCTATGAATTTAGAAGCTCACGATTTGAAGAATAATAAGAAGTAGCAGCGGCACTAAAGCCTTGACTGAGAAATGAAAAAGTCTTAGGGTTAGAGGATATTAAGGTGTATTTATAGAAGTGTTATATTATTTTTATATTCGATTATTTAATTTCTTTTTAAGCAACCGCTATTTGTATTGTTGAATAAAAATTCCTATGATCACATACAACATCTAAAAATCATGAAAATGGACATGCAACTAGAGTTTGACATTATGGACCCAACAAAACTGGTTTCGTCGAATTCCGACTTCGTTTGCTCACACAGCGTATTTTTAACCGTCAAAATACTGACTATTTTTCAGATTAAAATCCCGTACGGCCACACACTGACTCTAAAAATCACGGAAATTGAAATCTAACAATAATTTAATATTGCAGATCCAACAAAATTAGTTTCGTCGAAAACAGAGGTCGTTTGCAAAACTGGCTATTTTTAAAGCTCTAAATAACCCATTTAAATATATAAATATATTTAAAAATAATAAAATTAAATATTTAAAAATAAATATTATCGTATGTATCCACACTAGAATATCATACAACTCCAATGGGATTTACAACTCGATATTCAAATCCAGTGTTACATCGATATTCGATATATATATATATATATATATATATATATATATATATATATATAATCCATTTAAAAATATAAATAAATCGATATAAATTATAAAGGAACTCCATAGTGAATTTTCTAAAATTTGATTTGGAAATAACTCAAAATCTACATAATGAAATCCCGATTTTTCTCTTCCACTAGAAAAAAATACTTCACCAGCTCCATATGTTTCTTGTTTCACAGAAATCCGATTTAAAACGAACCCTGTATATTCAGCTGAAGTTCAAATCGCCAAATATCGAACTGCCGCGCCATTTTGAGCTCAATTATAATTATACGTTCAACTGTCGTTTATGTAAAATATTCGTTATTTGAATTCCATTCCAAACTGAATTATATATATTTTGAATTGTCCAGTTTACATTATATTTTCAATTCACAATTTCTGATTGTTTCAGAAATTAAATATATTATTCTATTTTATATTAATTAAATATTCAATATAATTTAATTAAACAACCATTTTCACTATTTAAATAATTAAATAAATAAATTATTATTCATATAAACACGGGTCGTTACATTCTTCCCCCATTAAAATAATTTCGTCCTCGAAATTGCTAAGGTAGAAAACAAACCCTATTGACTGGTTAAAAATTCTTTTCTTCACTTCTTAAATCCAGTTTCACTGAACGAATTTAATTAATTAAAATATTAATTTATTCATACCAACGAAAATTTTCAAATATCCTGAAAATTTTCTAACACCTTAACCTTTCGAAAAATTTCGCCAACACCTTCTTTGTACTGGTCGATAGATCAATCTCCAACTCGCCTATCTAGGCCTTCTCCAACCCAAAAGAAAATCAAACAGCCAAGCGGTTTGCCAAATCGACTCATAAATCACCAAACACATATATAAATAAACTTGTACCTTTTTGTCGGGCTTATCAACTCCATCACTTCCATATGCTATCAACTTAGCATATGCCAATGTTATCCCAGTCAAACTCTAATCAATTTTATCTCCAACACAACCATTCACTTATATCCACGATGAATTCCATTTCAAACCATGGTTACATTCTTGATTTTCAACTCTTAACTCCTCAATTCAATACCATTTTGAATTCCTATGACACAAATCCAAATTTCTCGATATCATTCTAATTCAGTTAAATTTCCACTTACTTAACTGATTTTAATTCAAACCATCTTTTCCTGGGAATTTTAAATAACTTAGCATTTCAAAATCAAATATTTCTTTTGGAATTCAAAACACTTGCTTTTCTCAAACAATTCAAAAACAATCTCTTTGGTAGTAATCCGTCACTTACCACTCGAAAATGAACAATGATTATGTCATGATCATCATCGGAATCTATTTCCAGCTATGGAAGTGAGTTCAATACTATATCACTTTCAAAACCATATCTAAACCCTTCCATTTTGGAATTCATTTCAAAATACCATTTTACATTGCTTTAAAACAATTTAAAATCTCCCAGGATTTTAAAATTCACATATATTTAATCTAATTCCATTTACAAACACTTTTCATGTTTTTTTCGGAATTTTAATTCAAAAATCTAATTTTAATTTCAGATTCAATTTATCGGATTTCATATGTTTCTCTTATATAATTTCTGATTGGTTATTTACAAAACCGTTTCAATTACAATCTTATCTGATTATAATCACAACCAACACATCCAATATACTATAATATTTCAATATAAATCCTTTATATCAAAAAAATAATTTGGGTAAAATTATTTGTTTACCCTCTTTTCAAAACATACAATACTGGTTTATCGTTTTCGAGTGTTTATAAACCCCTACCGATACAGTGGATCAAATTGATCGACCGGAACTCATAAACAACTCAACCAATAAATCTCCATAATATAAAACAATTTTTATATCAAATAACAAATACGTTCACTCGTATATTTACACTCAACTCAATCTAGGGTATTACTAACCCCATCTCTACTGAGTCACACCATAGAGCCATGGTAATAACTTAACCTTAAGCTCTGATACCAACTGTAACATCCCGGAAAAAGTCGATCTTGGCTATCCGATTTACAACACATATCGAACATCCAAGGATCAAAAATACTGGTAGTTAATGAAAGAAATTAGACGGTGAGGATAGATAAAATAGAAACTTAGAATAGAAGAATAAGAAGAACATAAAACATCAGAGTAAACACGAATCTCACAGCGGAACGAATAAATATATTTCATAACATAACTTTGAAATATAAATCTATACTTGAATATACATATCATTTCCAAAGTACATCACTTATAACACAACGGAAAAGCCATAGTTATATAATTCTGAAGCCTCCTGCTCCTGCTCTTCAAGTATCTATAAATCCCGACTACTTGACTTCCCATACAAAATTGGGCACCCAAGAGTTTAGGGAAAACAAAACAAAATAAACTCCGGGTCAGTCATGTGACTGGTGTGAGTAAACTCAAATTATTTGATTTAACTTTCAAAATCCTTTTGAAACAAAGGATAATCATAAGACCGATCCACACATAAACAAGGATGGTTTTTACCTTACGATAACCCAAATCATTAGTAAAACAATATTATTTTGATATTATAATAATGTCTAACACAAGTAATATCAATCTAGTAGAAACGCTTGCATCTAACGTTCTATATATATGTATATAATATACAATCAAAACCGCGGGCTCTTATTTGGGGAATGGATTCCAACTATGACAAGGTATGGATTCACCTTCCGCTCAGTGTACTCTAGAAGCGATACACTAGAGTTCAACAAGAACATCTTGCAACTCGGCCACACATGACCGATCACTCATTTTGCTTGAGTGTATCGAATATATTGTCACGTCACAGTTGGTAAACCAAGATAACCATTCCCGGGAGATACAGAATTGAAAGAAGTAACAAATATGAACATTCTCTAGATGGTGACAATATACCCTACTTGGGTGCGGCCCACTTAGCCATGCTGGCTGCCCGATTTCTGTCATTCCCCAATTGATGAGGCTGGAGGTCATAACGTATCTCTACACAGATCACATCTTCATTTACTTTGAAAGCCACATCATCTTACCCGTCAAATCATAAATTGATTTCCCCGAAAATACCATGGGTATAAGCTAAGAGAAAACGAATTCCTCCGCCACCAACGTAAATATATTTGAAACGATCAACTTACACGATCTGCTAGATATACTCTGTCAGACATTCGTCCATTCAAGTTGTCCTAGGACTGGACAAACCGAAGGCACTATTCCGTACATCCACCCTAGTCAATCTCTACCTAGGCCTTATACAACAGCCCTTGCACTTTACTCCGTCTTCAATTTGTCTTCGATCTATTTGGTTTGAAATGCTAACGCCCATACGGAGTGGTTCTTTGGATAAGAATCCAACCGGTCTCTCCGTATTGACGAGGAAAAATGGTCAAAACTTTGATAGTTTGTGATTTAACTATCTAAGAAAAACACGTGTGCAAACAACAATATTATTTCTAGATGGAAATTTTATCGATCAATCATCATTTAACATTTATCTCTTTAGTTCATTAATTTACTTATCTCTTGTTTCCATATATTCTAAATTCTTATTTTCTATTATCAGAAAACATTTCTGATTCTTATTTGGAAAACATTTCCAAAACTCCTTCACTGGATTTAAACCGATGTTTAAATCAAACATCGCCATGCCAACTCAAACCATTTCACTCATTAACTAAATTCACTTAACCATCATTCACTATCAAACCTTACCATTCCTTAGTTAAGAAGGAAGTCAATCAAGTTGGGGTATAGTTACCACTCAGACCTTAACTGAACAACGTTTTAACTTCGAAATAGTCAAAGTTTATCATTTAAATCTTTAACAAACTTCCTTACGTAACTCTCTTTCGAATAAATCGCTATTCGATAACTCTTTCCTTCGAATAAACTATATTCGATAATCTCTCTTCTTCGAATAACCTATATTCGAATAACTCTATTCAATTAACACTATTCTATTAACTCTAATCGATTTACTCTTATTAGTTAGCTCTATTTAATTAACTCAATTCTATTAACTCTATTTGATTAACTCTATTGGATTAACTCTATTTGATTTACCCTACTGGATTAACTCTATTCAATTAACTCTAACTAATTTACTCTTATCAATTAAATCCTTTAGAATAAACTATATTCGATTAACTCCTTTCGAATAACTAATATTCGTTAACTCCTTTCGAATAACTAATATTCGATAATTTCATTCGAATAACTTGTATTCGATAATTTCTTTCGAATAACTAATATTCAATGATATTATTCGATTAACTCCTTTCGAATAACAAATATTCGTTAACTCCTTTCGAATAACTAATATTCGATAATTTCATTCGAATAACTTGTATTCGATAATTTCTTTCGAAAAACTAATATTCGATGATTTCTTTCGAATAACTAATATTCGATAATTTCTTTCGAATAACTAATATTCGATAAATTCTTTCAAATAACTAATATCGATAATTTCTTTCTCCATTCGAAGAAACTATATTCGATTAATTCTCTTATTCGAATAATCTTATTCGATAACTCTTTCTTCGAATAAACTATATTCGAATAACTCTAATCCGACTAACTCTAATTCAATTAACTCTATTCGAATAACAAATATTCGACTAACTCTTGTTCGATTGACTCTATTCGAATAACTCTAGTTCGATTTAACTCTAATCGATTAACTCTAACTGATTAACTCTAACTGGTTAACTCTAACTCTAATCGATTAACTCTAGCTCTAATCGATTAACTCTAGCTCTAAACGATTAACTCCTCTAACTCATTTTGATTAACACATTTTGATTAACTCCTTTGATTTACTCTATGTCCATATTCAGTTTCAAATGTTGACGCTGAAATCGATTCTTACTTCTCTATATAAGCCCTGACTTATATATTCTATTTATCCAATGATAAATATTTTATTTAAAATATTATTTATAAATTAATCTTCTCAATCTATTGGTTACAACAGATTCTATTTAAAATTTTTGCTTTAAATCCATATCATGTTATACCCGTTTGCGAAGCACGGGTCTAAACTTTCGTGATGTAAAATTCTATTCATTTGTCAAATATTTCCTTATATGACAATTCTTTTCATTTCCCAATAAATCCCTTTTATAACTCTATTTATTTCCTAAATAAATATTTCCTTTTTATAGCTCTATTTATTTTTCTAAATAAATATTTCCTTTTTAATTCTATTTGTAAATGTTTTACAAATATCTCCTTTTTAAATCTAATTGTAAATGGTTTACAAATACTCCCTTTTCAATTCTATATATTAATTTTCTAGTTAAATATTTCTTTTCCTATTTGTTTCACAATATTTTCCTTTTATATTTGTTTCACAAATATTTTCCTTTTATAACTTATCCTTCGATTTTATAATTATTTTCTTTTAAAAAATCCTTTTCCTTTTATATATAAAATCCATTGATTTCATTAGAAACTCCTTTTTATTTTCCAGCTATTTCTTTTTTCTATTTGTTTTACAAATATTTCTTTTTCTATTATTTTTATTTCTAAATACATCCTTTTATAATATCCTTTGAAGTTATAAATATTCTCTTTACAAAATCCTTTGATTTTATAAACATTTCATTTTCAATATACGTTTTTTTGAAAATTCCCTTTTTATCATTCTGGTATTTCTTATGGTATTTAACATACCATATAACAATGATAAATATTATCCAAACACACATAGTCTACAACAGATTATAGATCACATCATATATCACAATATATGAATAACAGTAAAATAAATGTTGAGGAATCCAGTTGGATCCCTCCAACCTGTTTCCCTGCATCAAAGATGTTGAACAATATAATTAACATCAATTTCATTTACATATGAAATATTCTGCTAAACAGAATCAATTTGATTAACGATTTATATATATATATATATCATTATCTATAATTTCAACCAATACATAACCAATTCAACCAATACATAAGCAATTCAACCAAATAGTTAACACACGACAATCAAGCAGATAATTATCAGTTCTAAAATTATGTTGTAAAAGTATAACTATTTAGAGTTGGTGAGTTTTACTCACTTTGGCAGTTCATCGTTAAAGAACGATAAACTGTTTGTTTGATTTGAATCAAACAATTTATTTTGACATAAATTCAAATGAGCTCCAATCCATTCCCAGTTAGTTCCATCGGGTAGTGTCCGTTCATACGATCCTGTTGGATCTTGTTTCGTCTAATTTTGATAACGTTTGGGATTGTTATGACTTTTACCATTTATACGATTATCTTAATTAATTAAAACTGGAATATATTTCTAAATTTGGTCTTTTACCATACATTTCGACCCACTTCAAAAACAACCCGCCTCTTTGTTATTACGTTCTTCTTCCCTAAATGAAAGCCGCCCCCTTTTTACTCCAGCAACACATCTTTTTCCACCTTCACCTCCACCGAACTCCCTCTCCACTTCATTATCCCTTAAATCGAGCATACCGTTGAACTTCTCTTCTCACCCACTCTGTCTCCATACCATTTCCGCTCCACTCGACCCTTTTACGAGAATCGCGTTCGAACCCTATCAGGCCATCTGTTGTACATCGCGCGTGTCATTTTGCCATCGAATCATCCCAAAACATCCAACAAGCTGCTAAATCACCTCAAATCAGAGTCTAACATTTATTTCATTAAACCGTGCTTCAATCTCGCGAATCGACCAGCCCTAGGTTTACTGTCTGAATATAGAACTTGACAAACAGCGTTCGCACCTCAAACGAAGGATATGAGGTTGAAGAGATTTGAAAGCCAAATGCAAATATCCTTGTTTGGAGAATTATCGATTTACTTTGGATTTTTCTATGAATTTAGTAGCTCACGATTGAAGAAGAATAAGAAGCAGCAGCGGCACTAAAGCATTGACTGAGTAATGAAAAAGTCTTAAGGTTAGAGGATATTAAGGTGTATTTATAGAAGTGTTATATTATATTTATATTCGATTATTTAATTTCTTTTTAAGCAACCGCTATTTGTATTGTTGAATAAAAATTCCTATGATCACATACAACATTTAAAAATCATGAAAATGGACATACAACTAGAGTTCGACATTACGGACCAAACAAAACTGGTTTCGTCGAATTCCGTCTTCGTTTGCTCATAAAACATATTTTTAACCGTCAAAATACTGACTATTTTTCAGATTTAAACTCGTACGGCCGCGTACTGACTCTAAAAATCACAGAAATTGAAATCTTACAATAATTTAATATTGCGGATCCAACAAAATTAGTTTTATCGAAAACAGAGGTCGTTTGCAAAACTGGCTATTTTAAAGCTCTAAATAACCTATTTAAATATATAAACATATTTAAAAATAATTAAATTAAATATTTAAAATTAAATATTATCGTATATATCCACACTAGAATATCATACAACTCCAATGGGATTTACAACTGATATTCAAATCCAGTGTTACATCGATATTCGATTTATATTTAAAATCCATTTAAAAATATAAATAAATCGATATGAATTATAAAGGAATTCCATAACGACTTTTCTAAAATTTGATTTGGACATAACTCAAATCTACACAATGAAATCCCAATTTTTCTCTTCCACTAGAAAAAATATACTTCACCAGCTCCATACGTTTCTTGTTTCACAGAAATCCGATTTAAAACGGACCCTCTATATTCAGCTGAAGTTCAAATCGCCAAACAGCGAACTGCCGCGCGATTTCGAGCTCGATTATAATTATATTATAATTATACGTTCAACTGTCGTTTATATAATATATTTGTTACTCGAATTCCATTCCAAACTGAATTATATATATTTTGAATTGTCCGGTTCACATTATATTGTCAATTCACTATTTCTGATTATTTCAGAAATTAAATATATTATTTTATTATTTATATTAATTAAATATTCAATATAATTTAATTAAACAACCATTTTCACTATTTAAATCATTAAATAAATTAATTATTATCTGTATAAATACGGGTCGTTACATAAGGCTTCACATGGGTCGACCCATGTGTCGACCCAAGGGTTAACCCACCCCTAAGATGGGTCGACACGGGGGTCGACCCACTCCGGGCGGATCTATTTTGCTGGGTGACGTGTTTTTCTAATTTATACGGTTTAAATTTTGTATTAGTAAATCCGGTGGACCAGGATGTCCTGTACAACTATAAATAGACTTGTAGGGTCTAACTTTCAACTTATATTTTCAAAGACGACATTAAGGATCTGCCATTTCTTTCTTTCCCTCTTCTCTTAGTATCAAATTTGAAAATCCATGGTTGTTTTAATACTAGGTTCAGTTAGGAAGACTACCTAATCACATATCTGAATCAAATTCAAGGATTGGAAAACTGTCAGATGAGAGGATTCAGATGTATACCTTTTGGATAATGGTATATTTACCGTTTACGGTCCCTATTATTCTTAACACGTTAATTAATTGTAAATTGTGGTTGTTGCGATATAATTTATTTTCAGTTATGTTAATAATATTACTATTTTATAGATCTATTCTATTAATCTGTTAACTGGATTAAGAACTACTGTAATAATGAAAAGTGTGGAACTTACAATAAACGTGAATATGTTACTCAAGATGTTGTTTAATTAAAAATTGGGTATATTATAAATCAAATTATAGTGAAATTAGGAATAATGGAAAAAGAATAGATGTGCCTAATTTGTATGGAAAATTTAGAGTGATTTAGGAATTGTAAATATCATCTAACTCAGAAAATATAAAGGGAAAATTTTGTAGTAGACTGAGTTAGATGGATTTGGGAAAAATTGATACATTTCCATAACGATAAAATTACTAAGAACGTAGTTGCTAGAAAAGAAAAGAGGAAAAGGGATTAGTGTGAAATTGGGATTCTTTTACCGTATTGCACACAAATCAACTAAAAAGATATATGTATGTGCTTGACGAAAGTAAAAGAAATAACTTGCAACTACGAATCTTGATTTTTGTGCAATATGGAAATGGATCTTCATATCTTTCCACTAATCAATCTAGTAAGGTATGTGAAATATTTTTCCGAAATAAAGAAAATATACAAGACGATAAATAAATGGATGTTACAACAATAAAAGTATGGTTAATGTTAAAGAACCAAGGAAAATGTGATAAACGGGGAATATGACCTATTATAATTAATTATATGAATGAGAATATAATATAATAGGTAGGCTTGTCGTATGGATAAGCGGAATTATAACACGGGTTGTAATAAATGAAAAAGAGAACTTATTATTAAACCTTAGTTAAGAGAACTAAGTTAATAAGTAAACAACAATAGGCTGTGATGGCAATGTAAGACGAGGTTATGATTAAATAAGAAAGAATAAAAACGACATATAAAATGAAATAAGTTGTACTTAGTTATATATTAAGTAGACATGTCATAAGAAAACATGAGGGTTGGGAAAGGATAGATTTAATTACATTAAGTGAAAACATGTTATTGAACTTGTAAACATTAAGGATATACCACCACCATGTTCTTGTCTCAATAGGTATGTTGCAAGAATGTGTGTAACAACCCGTATTTCAATAACATGTTAAAACGAGGATCAAGGCAGAATTTAATTTTAAATTCTGAATCAAGTAAAACGGGCTATGCCATTGCGTTCGTCTCGGAAAAATACGCGAAATAGAGTCCGAGTTTTCGAGAATCGGAGTCTGTATGACCAAGTTATGGTCCGTCGAAGTTTTCAGGGTTTCCAAGTTTGAAAATTACCTAGGAAGTTCAAGTTTTGGGGTAGGCGGGAATTTTCCCGCCAAAGCCCATGTCGACAGGGGAGTCGACAGGGCGGTCGACACCCCTGGACCCCAAGTCGACAGGGCTGTCGACTTGGGTGTCGACTGGGTCCAAAAACACAACTCCGTGTTTTGTGGCCTGGTGCACCTGGATGCAGTCTTGGTCTGGTCTGATGGGCCTGTGACGATTTCTGTGGTCTAGATTAATCCTAGATCTAATCCTAGGGCCTAGAACTATCCTAATCTCTATAAAAAGACCCTAAACCTAACCTAAATCCCTAAAAATCAAACCTAGCAACTAAGTGCTGCCAAAATCAATCTTGATCATGGCCTCCATCTCCAATCCCTAGAGCCTATGCACTCAAATCAAGTTCAAATCAAAAGGTGCAAGCTTGCTACACCAAATCAAGGCCAAATCAACATTGCTATGCGAGTTCCATGACGATTCTTCAACAAAGGAGGCACCTTTCTTAGCCAAGATGATCCATGCTTCTTTGCCTAGGCCTAACTAGGTAAGTTCTAGCTACTTTTGGATCAAAACGGTATTTTTAATGTTGACATGGGATAAAATGAGGCTAAACATGATTATGCGAACCTATATGAACCTTACCTTGCCTCTTGGGTTCATGTTTATGATTTTAGGCCATGTGAGTGACTTAATCATGCCTCTCATGCTATGCATAACCTAGTTTAACTTGCAAGTTTGGATCTTTATGCATGAAATGCTAGCATGAACCTTTAGGAACCACTTTACGTGTGAAACATTGGCTAAGACAAGATTTTGGGGCTTATGCATGTTTATGAACCCAAACCCCTTATGGTAACATGCGAGTTTGTGGCCAAATCCTTTATGAGATTATGCATGCTCGTGGCCAATCCCCTCTTTTAAGTTGTGCATGTTTATGGCCAAACCCTTTTTGATAATATGCATGTTTGTGGCCAAATTACCTTATGACACTATGCATGTTTATGGCCAATCCCTTTATGATGTTATGCATGTGGAAGCCAATCCCTTTTTGGCATCATGCATGTTTTGAGACCAATATGTGACATAGTATTCTTACTATGTTGACTTGCTTTGCTTGCGTTGGGAAAACACGATTTTGGGTAGTTAGATAAATATGAACATATCGCGAAATCTTAACTTGAATATGACATGTGTTTATACTTGAAAATATGACTTGAAAGATAGCATGGAAGTTGGCATGTAAGTATGCATAAAAACATGAGCTTGGGAATTTACCTATTAAGTTAGGTCTACCCTTTGGGAATTTACCTATTAAGTTAGGTCTACCCAAATGCTTGAAAACTTGTAACATGTTTTTGAAACATGATGAACTTAGATAATTTAAGTGTGGCCAACTCGAGGTTGGGTTGAGTTTGCAACGTAAAACTACCTGGAACCGACCGGCCTAACTAGTAGTTGCAAACAATAGGACCCAATGTGAGAAGTTGGTCATGTCGCGCTTAAGACCCGAGGTTAGACTAGGTTGTGGTGTAAATCTACCCGGACCCGCCCGGCTTAACTAGTAACCACAACAAGGTCTAATGTGAGAGGTTAAGAGTGCATTAATTAAATTAATGCCACATGATAAGGTTAAGTAAATTTGACTAATGACACTTAACCGATATGACACAAATGAGTAGGTTAAGTGGGACCGGGCTTGATTTCCTTAATGACACTTAACCATGCAAGATGATTAGGAGATGGGGTTAAGTAATTTACACTTAACTAATCCGACGGGTAATTAGATGAGGTTAAGTAATTAAGACTTAACTAACCTAACCACGTTAATTTGATGGGGTTAAGTAATCCACACTTAACTAATCTAAACACGGTAATTCGACGGGGTTAAGTTAAACACTTAACCAATTTAAACTTGGTAATTCAATGAGGTTAAGTAACCAATACTTAACCAACGTAACGTGGTTGTTTAATGGGGTTAAGTTAAATACTTAACTAATTTAACACGATGATTTGATGAGGTTAAGTGACCTATACTTAACCAATCTAACTCGTTAATTTAATGAGGTTAAGTTAACCTATACTTAACCAATCTAACGTGAAAACATGATAAGGCTAAGTCACGAATCGTTTCGAATACGCTTGACCGATTTGACTCGGTAATTTGATAGGGTCAAATTAATATATACTTAACCAATCTAAAATGATAATTAGACGAGGTTAAGTCATGGATTGCTTGATATACTTAACCAACTTGACGCATGGTCTGTAGGGTTAAGTCTTGGACTTGGATACTTAGCCAGTTTCGACATGTTTTGTAGACGGTTAAGTTGTGAACTTGAGTGACACTTAACCCATTAGATAAACCCTAATTCGGAGGATTAGGTAAATAACCATAGTTAACAAGGATAAGGGAAATAAGGCTAAGTGGTAAACCTTAGTTAAGGGAAACTAAGTAATAATTCTTAGTCAAGGAAATTTGGATCACTTCTTAGATAGATGAGTAACCCGATACGGTAGGTCATTGTTTAAGTATACGTGTAGGAGCAGGCTATCTGATTTAGATAAAGGCTCCAGTGAATTGGGTAACGAAGCAGCGGCTTCGGGGAACGTGAGGATATTCTTGGTATCCCTCTGTGATGTCGCAGATGATCATCCTGGGCTCACGAGAGGTTGAGGTCTGCGGTAGAAGAACCAAGAATATGCCTTGGTTGCTATGCGAGCGACCTAAAGACTGGGGTGGATAGCAGTGAGTCGGCGAATACATAAGGTGCCCGAGATAGCAAGTTCGTCGATCATCTACCATCTTGAGTCAAGCGTGTACGTACGGAAAGGCAGGGAACACCCAACAAACCATAATTGCTATCTAATTATGGGTGAGGTAGGCCGTAGGATGTGGGCTGGCCGGAGTGTAGTTCTCATGCAAGATTTTCTCTTGTGTTGCCTTTCGCTAGTTGAGGGAGGGGTCTCGTGGGACCATAGCCACGTGTAGAAAAGCAGACCTTAGCATCTGCATCGGCAGATAAATCTAAAGCTCCCGACCGAGTCCTGTATTTCTTGTTTTGGTCGGTGACAGGACTCGGACGGCACGATGTGATACATGTGCATACAGTTATAGAAAAACGATTCACGATGAATGCGTGGGGAAAAGGGCGCGGTTGAGGGTTAGCGTAATCCCTAGTGGCCTAGGTGGTTTAACCCAAACCGAAATACGAAAGCGTAATCCCTAGTGGTGCTAGGTGGCGTAAGTCTTAGTAGTTCAAACGATGATTCATATGGAAGAGCCTAGCTAGAACAAGGGTGATAGTCCAAACGATTTCAAGGATAATACGACATGAGGAAGCCCGTATGAGGTACGGCAAAGGACTGAACTTATATACATGGAAAGAAACATATGATTTGAGTAACCTATATATGCGATATATTAGGTTGACATGGACCATTACATGACTTTGAGCAAGGGACATTCATGGTTAACACATGACGCGGGTAGGGATACTAGTACGAGAGGTGCAGAGCAAATATACATGTTAGGACTAGGAAGAATATACATAATAGATACCGTGGGATGTTAGACGGGGTAGATACCCTGGGGTAATGTACTCGATAGAAATCTAACGATGTGATACCTTGACTTATCATAACACCGCGGTTTATCATGATACCTTGGTTTACCTTGCCACAGTAGTTCAACAGGCTATCCTGGTTTATCTATCTTGTAGTTATCCTTATGTTTACTTTCAGTTTATGCATGTCATGTTACCTTTACCTGTTTTTATACTGGAAGTAGATAGGACTTAATCAGTCTTTTTGACTGACCCGTTTTGTTTCGCCTCTTTTCTTCCGTTTCCCCCCCCCCCAGGTTATAGGGAGGAAACAATGCTGTTTAGTTCGGACTTCTTCTGCCTGAAGGTCATCATGGATGGCTTGGACTTCTCTTGGCTATGGCTACTTTACTGTTTTTACTTGGGGAATAATTTATGAAAAGGTTTTTATGCTTCTTTATTATTGCAAGACAGGTTTTGATGTACTTTGATGTAAAAGGCTTTAGACCTTATTTATTCATGTTATGAAAGTTTGATTTTACTTCCGCTATTTATATATGTTCTGTCTTGTGATATTTCTGTGCATGTTTACCAATAATGCCCCTCTAAAGCTAATGCATTCCTTTGCGAGTGACCCAAGCGGAGGCGGGGTGTTACATTTGGTATCAGAGCAGAAGGTTACCAGACTGGGCAAAAGTTTTTAAAGACCTTCTGAAAATTATTTGAAAAACCGTTTACAAAGAAGCATTTTTCAAGAAAATTTTCTTTTAAAAAGAAAAAGGCTATTCCCCAAAGGCCATTAGCATTATCATTGTTTCCTTGATTGAATCTCTTTTCCTTTCTTTCCTCCATCTGTAGTCACAGTGGTTTTGACTGTGACTAGTCTTTCTAGCTGCGTAAGTGTTTCCCGTACGATGGAGGTGGTTCTCGAGAGACCGTTGCAGAGTTATGAAAGGATAGTAAGAACAAGGATAAAGGATACGAGCTCAGGGATAAGCAACATGTTGGTATGGCTGAGTCCTAAAAGGAGGGAGAAAGATGAACAATAAAACCCATGACGAGAGAGCACCTTTGGCATGGTGAAACGGGACGGATAGTTAAGTATCATGGAATAGGGACAAGATCATTCAGAGGGCAATAGTATGCTCTCATTTCTAGGGTACCTCAGAAGGAGGGTAACGATCTTGTTAAAGGTTTAGCTTTTCTTCTCTATCATCCTGTCGGGACTTTGTTTTGATCACCGCATCTTTTAAAGTCCGCTTCGATAGTTGAGTCTCTGCACCTTAGTACTAGTGTAATAGAGGATCCCGTTTTTGTCTCAAGTCCTATTGGAAGATCAGTCCATTTATTAATGACTTGTTTGGATTTGAGAATGTCTACGTCAAGTATTGAGCTTGGAAATAATGCTTATGTTTATAAGCTATGGATGGATTCTAGGGATGAAGTGGTTATCCAGTAAGGGGTGCCACTCTCGGTGTTAGAAGGAGGGTAGTTAGACTCTTGGCTTGCTTTGGTAATACCCTTGAAGTATCGCGTAACATTTTGGGTTCTGTCATGATTAGTTACTTAGAATCCCTAGATGCCTTTGTTGGAAATTAGAAACCCGATCGAGTGGTGTTCGCTAATAAGACGGATGGTTTACTTCGATTATGTATGGGTTATGGGAATTACCCTAGCAAGTGCGCACGGTAACTTGTTTACTTTCAAGAGAAAGTTTTTCTACGTGGAATACCTTATGGTACAAGATCCAGAATTCACTAGTGAATTTTGGAGAGCTGGCTTGAGTACGTAGATATGGTTGAGCCAAGTATACTTGGGAAAGAATAAGCGCAAGTGGAACGAGAGGCGATGAGGAAATGAGTTCCAACTCATGTTATGGAAACAGGAAGTAAGAAGCTGCGAAACCGTGAAGAAAAAGGGGCGGTCAAGGCACGATGGAACTAAGCTCAAGGTAATGCGACGCAGGAGGCTGAAGACTAAATACGTGCATGATATCTCTCTTGGGAATATATCCTCGACCCCTGTTTTCTGTTGAGCTTGCTTGTAGGCTATCTTTTATGGATATCCCCTCGGTCCTGTTTCTGTTACAAACCCCGTAAGGAGTTTGTTTTGTTTATCTCCTCGATCTTATTTTGGGAACCTTAGGTAGAACTCTATGGATGTAAACATGTATTTGAAACATGTTATGGTTGATATGGTTGCAAATGGTTGCAAGTGGTTGCTCGTGGATGCGCGAATTTACATTAGACATTAGCTCGACTCGGTCACATTTCATATTGCATATGCACGAGTATTTATACTTGTTTATAGATGAAATTGAATGTGTTATCATGCGGATGTTGCATATGGATGAATGATTGTGCACGCATATAGTATCTATATGACTAGGACTATTTGCATACATGTTGGATTCATGGCACTATACATATTTTTGCATTAGAAAGATTATCCAGGCCTGATCATTAGCATTAGCTAAGGAACATGTACACACACGTTTTGCATATATTCATACAGCATTAGAAATCATCTAAGGACAATGGTTGCTTGTGGATGATGTTTTGAGTAGATGGATGATGGATGGTAGGATATGTTCTTCCTAACTTAGAGATTTCGGGGACGAAATCCTAAAAGGAGGGGAAAATGTAACAACCCGTATTTCAATAACATGTTAAAACGAGGATCAAGGCAGAATTTAATTTTAAATTCTGAATCAAGTAAAACGGGCTATGCCATTGCGTTCGTCTCGGAAAAATACGCGAAATAGAGTCCGAGTTTTCGAGAATCGGAGTCCGTATTACCAAGTTATGGTCCGTCGAAGTTTTCAGGGTTTCCAAGTTTGAAAATTATCTAGGAAGTTCAAGTTTTGGGGTAGGCGGGAATTTTCCCGCCAAAGCCAATGTCGACAGGGGAGTCGACAGGGCTGTCGACACCCCTGGACCTCAAGTCGACAGGGCTGTCGACTTGGGTGTCGACTGGGTCCAAAAACACAACTCCGTGTTTTGTGGCCTGGTGCACCTGGATGCAGTCTTGGTCTGGTCTGATGGGCCTGTGACGATTTCTGTGGTCTAGATTAATCCTAGATCTAATCCTAGGGCCTAAAACTATCCTAATCTCTATAAAAAGACCCTAAACCTAACCTAAATCCCTAAAAATCAAACCTAGCAACTAAGTGCTGCCAAAATCAATCTTGATCATGGCCTCCATCTCCAATCCCTAGAGCCTATGCACTCAAATCAAGTTCAAATCAAAAGATGCAAGCTTGCTACACCAAATCAAGGCCAAATCAACATTGCTATGCGAGTTCCATGACGATTCTTCAACAAAGGAGGCACCTTTCTTAGCCAAGATGATCCATGCTTCTTTGCCTAGGCCTAACTAGGTAAGTTCTAGCTACTTTTGGATCAAAACGGTATTTTTAATGTTGACATGGGATAAAATGAGGCTAAACATGATTATGCGAACCTATATGAACCTTACCTTGCCTCTTGGGTTCATGTTTATGATTTTAGGCCATGTGAGTGACTTAATCATGCCTCTCTTGCTATGCATAACCTAGTTTAACTTGCAAGTTTGGATCTTTATGCATGAAATGCTAGCATGAACCTTTAGGAACCACTTTACGTGTGAAACATTGGCTAAGACAAGATTTTGGGGCTTATGCATGTTTATGAACCCAAACCCCTTATGGTAACATGCGAGTTTGTGGCCAAATCCTTTATGAGATTATGCATGCTCGTGGCCAATCCCCTCTTTTAAGTTGTGCATGTTTATGGCCAAACCCTTTTTGATAATATGCATGTTTGTGGCCAAATTACCTTATGACACTATGCATGTTCATGGCCAATCCCTTTATGATGTTATGCATGTGGAAGCCAATCCCTTTTTGGCATCATGCATGTTTTGAGACCAATATGTGACATAGTATTCTTACTATGTTGACTCGCTTTGCTTGCGTTGGGAAAACACGATTTTGGGTAGTTAGATAAATATGAACATATCGCGAAATCTTAACTTGAATATGACATGTGTTTATACTTGAAAATATGACTTGAAAGATAGCATGGAAGTTGGCATGTAAGTATGCATAAAAACATGAGCTTGGGAATTTACCTATTAAGTTAGGTCTACCCTTTGGGAATTTACCTATTAAGTTAGGTCTACCCAAATGCTTGAAAACTTGTAACATGTTTTGGAAACATGATGAACTTAGATAATTTAAGTGTGGCCAACTCGAGGTTGGGTTGAGTTTGCAACGTAAAACTACCCGGAACCGACCGGCCTAACTAGTAATTGCAAACAATAGGACCCAATGTGAGAAGTTGGTCATGTCGCGCTTAAGACCCGAGGTTAGACTAGGTTGTGGTGTAAATCTACCCGGACCCGCCCGGCTTAACTAGTAACCACAACTAGGTCTAATGTGAGAGGTTAAGAGTGCATTAATTGAATTAATGCCACATGATAAGGTCAAGTAAATTTGACTAATGACACTTAACCGATATGACACAAATGGGTAGGTTAAGTGGGACCGGGCTTGATTTCCTTAATGACACTTAACCATGCAAGATGATTAGGAGATGGGGTTAAGTAATTTACACTTAACTAATCCGACGGGTAATTAGATGAGGTTAAGTAATTAAGACTTAACTAACCTAACCACGGTAATTTGATGGGGTTAAGTAATCCACACTTAACTAATCTAAACACGGTAATTCGACGGGGTTAAGTTAAACACTTAACCAATTTAAACTTGGTAATTCAATGAGGTTAAGTAACCAATACTTAACCAACGTAACGTGGTAATTTAATGGGGTTAAGTTAAACACTTAACTAATTTAACACGATGATTTGATGAGGTTAAGTGACCTATACTTAACCAATCTAACTCGTTAATTTAATGAGGTTAAGTTAATCTATACTTAACCAATCTAACGTGAAAACATGATAAGGCTAAGTCACGAATCGTTTCGAGTACGCTTGACCGATTTGACTCGGTAATTTGATAGGGTCAAATTAATATATACTTAACCAATCTAAAATGATAATTAGACGAGGTTAAGTCATGGATTGGTTGATATACTTAACCAACTTGACGCATGGTCTGTAGGGTTAAGTCTGTGACTTGGATACTTAGCCAGTTTCGACATGTTTTGTAGATGGGTTAAGTTGTGAACTTGAGTGACACTTAACCCATTAGATAAACCCTAATTCGGAGGATTAGGTAAATAACCATAGTTAACAAGGATAAGGGAAATAAGGCTAAGTGGTAAACCTTAGTTAAGGGAAACTAAATAATAATTCTTAGTCAAGGAAATTTGGACCACTTCTTAGATAGATGAGTAACCCGATACGGTAGGTCATCGTTTAAGTATACGTGTAGGAGCAGGCTATCTGATTTAGATAAAGGCTCCCGCGAACTGGGTAACGAAGCAGCGGCTTCGGGGAACGTGAGGATATTCTTGGTATCCCTCTGTGATGTCGCAGATGATCATCCTGGGCTCACGAGAGGTTGAGGTCTGCGGTAGAAGAACCAAGAATATGCCTTGGTTGCTATGCGAGCGACCTAAAGACTGGGGTGGATAGCAGTGAGTCGGCGAATACATAATGTGCCCGAGATAGCAAGTTCGTCGATCATCTACCATCTTGAGTCAAGCGTGTACGTACGGAAAGGCAGGGAACACCCAACAGACCATAATTGCTATCTAATTATGGGTGAGGTAGGCCGTAGGATGTGGGCTGGCCGGAGTGTAGTTCTCATGCAAGATTTTTTCTTGTGTTGTCTTTCGCTAGTTGAGGGAGGGGTCTCGTGGGACCATAGCCACGTGTAGAAAAGCAGACCTTAGCATCTGCATCGGCAGATAAATCTAAAGCTCCCGACCGAGTCCTGTATTTCTTGTTTTGGTCGGTGACAGGACTCGGATGGCACGATGTGATACATGTGCATACAGTTATAGAAAAACGATTCACGATGAATGCGTGGGGAAAAGGGCGCGGTTGAGGGTTAGCGTAATCCCTAGTGGCCTAGGTGGTTTAACCCAAACCGAAATACGAAAGCGTAATCCCTAGTGGTGCTAGGTGGCGTAAGTCTTAGTAGTTCAAACGATGATTCATATGGAAGAGCCTAGCTAGAACAAGGGTGATAGTCCAAACGATTTCAAGGATAATACGACATGAGGAAGCCCGTACGAGGTACGGCAAAGGACTGAACTTATATACATGGAAAGAAACATATAATTTGAGTAACCTATATATGCGATATATTAGGTTGACATGGACCATTACACGACTTTGAGCAAGGGGCATTCATGGTTAACACATGACGCGGGTAGGGATACTAGTACGAGAGGTGCAGAGCAAATATACATGTTAGGACTAGGAAGAATATACATAATAGATACCGTGGGATGTTAGACGGGGTAGATACCCTGGGGTAATGTACTCGATAGAAATCTGACGATGTGATACCTTGACTTATCATAACACCGCGGTTTATCATGATACCTTGGTTTACCTTGCCACAGTAGTTCAACCGGCTATCCTGGTTTATCTATCTTGTAGTTATCCTTATGTTTACTTTCAGTTTATGCATGTCATGTTACCTTTACCTGTTTTTATACTGGAAGTAGATAGGACTTACTCAGTCTTTTTGACTGACCCGTTTTGTTTCGCCTCTTTTCTTCCGTTCCCCCCCCAGGTTACAGGGAGGAAACAATGCTGTTTAGTTCGGACTTCTTCTGCCTGAAGGTCATCATGGATGGCTTGGACTTCTCTTGGCTATGGCTACTTTACTGTTTTTACTTGGGGAATAATTTATGAAAAGGTATTTATGCTTCTTTATTATTGCAAGAAAGGTTTTGATGTACTTTGATGTAAAAGGCTTTAGACCTTATTTATTCATGTTTTGAAAGTTTGATTTTACTTCCGCTATTTATATATGTTCTGTCTTGTGATATTTCTGTGCATGTTTACCAATAATGCCCCTCTAAAGCTAATGCATTCCTTTGCGAGTGACCCTAGCGGAGGCGGGGTGTTACAATGTGTATCTAATGGGTATGAGTTGCTTGTTGCTGAAATTGATGAGTCTATTTTAGAGTGGAAGCAGTTTAGAGAGAGATTTAAGCTCGAGCTCATGCCTGACTCCGAAAGAGAAATTCTAGCTTGATGTTTCTTTGATTTGAGGCAAGAAAAGCCGACTGTTTTTTAGTATATTACATCTTCCGAGGCTTTTCCAAATACAACATCGAGCACATTTGCACTACCTACAAGAAGAACCTCAAATTGTTAATGGTCATAAGAATTATCTGAATAATTCCTTGATGTTGCAACTCAAATTTCCCTTTTAGGAGATTATTGATGTAACGGCCCGCCCCGCACCAACCGACATTTACTCCAAAAGTGCGTTGTACACATGTCCAGTTAGCACGGGACGGTCGTCAGAAGACAAGGGAAGAAGGAAATGAACTAACAAGGAATCTGTAGAATGTCTCACAGCGCATAGAATAAAATATAATAATAACATACTTGACATAAAACAGGTGAGACAATGCATAAGCTGAAACAACTAACATAGCAGCGGAAAATCCAAGTACAGCTTATGATCCAAAGTTAACATTATTACAACTTTTCAAACTATCTCAAAAAGCAAAGCAAGATAAGGGAGGTACGCTACTAATGCCCAAGTAGCGACCACCAACGACACAGGGAGAATATCTATATATCATACGTGGAAGCCTCCTGCTCGCCTCCGAATCAGCTACTCACGCATCACCAGCTAACCTGTCTCTAGTCTGCTCGTGTGAGCACCCAGAGTAATAAGAAGAGACATAAAACTCTGGGTCAGACATAAAGCCTGGTATGAGCGATAAGCATCTAAACAGAACAATAACAGGTAGACTAAAACATACCTGAACCTGGACCTGCAACCAAAGAGTTAGCACTACATACTGTACAACACTCTAAGGTGCCATTTCAAATGGTGTAAAGATAACAGGGGTGAGGGTGTGCATGTGATAGTGATGGCAAACAATCAAACATAGCATCCATCCTCACATCTCTCACTCAGCGCATAAAGCATACGATATTCACCACTTCGATCACCCAACATGCCTTGTTGTGATCACTTTGCCCCATGAAGTCATAAATGGTTTCACTGCACTGATACATAGCCACTAATCCTTTGCTATGTCCACTTTGCCCCATGGAGTCGCAATGACCCCACTGCACTAGCTCATAGCCTCACAAATCCTTTACTATGTCCACTCTGTCCCATGGGGCCACAATGACCCCACTGCACTGGCTCATAGTCTTACTACGCATCACTTTGCCCCTCGAGTCATAATGACACTACTGCACTGATAACGTAGTCTTGCTACCATCACCTTGCCCTTCGAGTCATAGTGACTCTATTGCACTGATAAGTAGCCCATCATCCATTTTCAGTGGTGAATCGAAGTTATGAACGTCGACAACTCCATAGCACACGTCCCGCAGCAAAGTCCAACCATGAAGTGAACTCATCGGTTCCCAACTGGATCCTGAGCTCTAACTTCCATTTGGACTACCTTTGCATCTCGGGTTATTGGTCATCACCGGATCGGTTCGGATCTCCCATAATCATCAGTTCGGTTCGGATCGTAGTGCTTCTTCTTCACTGGATCGTATCGGGTCGTCATCACCGCAGCGGATCGGGTCGGGTCTCCACGTCCAGTCGCCATCACCGGTTCGGGTCAGTGTCCTCCGAGCGGCTCGGATCGGAAAGCACCTCTCCAGGTCAACAACAGATCGTGCTCACCATTCAAGGACGGATCAGATGCCCCAGTATGTGACACGGTTCGGGTTCGAGCTCCTTTCCCCATCGGATCGGGGTATTTAGTTCAGATCGTGGCAAGTACCCACGAACGGTTCGGGTCAGATCCTCCTAACCGATCCGATCCAGTTCGGATGTCATCCTGCACTTTTTCCAGCAAGCAATTTACGCCACTCGACGGCATTTTAGACCATTCTACCTATTCTAATCAATCACAAAACATATCATACAATCATAGCAACAAGTAGAAGTGACCTCAAACACCAAAACATCAATATGATAGGTTAAAATGGATCAAACATAGTCAAAACCCCATATTTCCCCTTAAGCATGTTTAGGTGAAACTAATGATGTATTTAGCAAAACTTAACCAAATTAACCCAAATTCATATCAGAGGTCTAAAACATCATTTCGGATTTTATAAATATTTTTCCAGAATTTTATCATTTTTAAATTCGCTAATTAACACTAATTACCCTTAATTAGCCATAATTAGTGAAGAACTATGCAAATCACTGACCTTAGCCACAAATAAAACTTAGATCTGAAATAGATCTATGATTTGGTACGAATCCCAATGCTAAATAGCAGCTCTAATCTTGATTTGGTGAAGATCTCCCTTGATTTGATGTTGCTAAGCTTAATCCTTGATTAGAAGGTGATTTGGAGGTGATTAGAGGTTGGAGGCCATTTTTTGTGTTTCTAAAAGGTAAGTGGAGGCTAGAAAACTGAAATGGAATGAATCTCTAACCCTTTTCAGTCTCCCCATAACCCTAATCCCGAAATGGGTTATGGGCTCATTCACTAATCACCCTATTTGGCCCGGTTAAGCAGTTTTTTACCTTCCAAACCTTATTTCAGCCATATCTCCCAAACGGTAAGTCCGTTTTTCACATATGACCACTCTACGGATAGGTAAACCATCAAACTAATCTAATGGAAGTGGTTTCAGGTCAAAATTCCTTTCCAATCAAAAGTTATGGCCGAAACAAGATCGACTAGGGGCAAAACAGTCATTTAAAAATCGACAAAAATCATGAACATGGGAAATGACTCTAATGGTTGTTTCCCAAAGTTACATGACCATACGACTTCATATGGGAAAGAAATAAATATTCTACGATCCTCCGATGCGTAGAATGCGGGTTGTTACAATCTCCCTCCCCCCTTAAGAAATTTCGCCCCCGAAATTCCGTAACCAAAACACACAAAGGGTCCCGCATGCCTATCAACCATAAAACAACAATCAAACATGCAAAACAAGTCTATCCTAGCATGCGGAATAACTAAATTACAAGGTAAATCTTACCAGGCAAAGAGTTCTGGATACGTGTTTCGAATGCTCTCCTCTGTCTCCCAAGTACAGTCATTCTCGTTCTCGCCCTACTGAACCTTGACTAGCCTTACCGCCTTGCTTCGAAGTTGCTTCGTATCGTGCTCGACAATACGAATCGGCTTGCGGTTCACAACCGCCTCGGGTTCTACTTCGAATTCCTTTAACTGATCAGGTGAAATAGCCAAATCTGGGTCGTGCACAAACTTCCTTAACTGGGAAACATGAAATACGTTGTGAACTCCCGCCATCTTCTCTGGCAAGTCAACTCTATACGCCAAATTCCCAACTTGTTCGAGAACTGGGAATGGGCCAACAAATCTTGGTGCCAACTTGCCTCTCCTACCAAATCGTATCACGCTCTTCAACGGAGAAATCTTGACAAACACCAAGTCACCAATGGAAAATTTTAAGTCTCTTCTCCTCTTATCAGTATAACTTTTCTGCCTATCTTGGGCAGCATTCATTCGTTGTTGAATGGTCTTAATCTTATCTGAAGTTTTCCTCAGCACATCTGGTCCAAGCATAAACTTCTCGCCAGTCTCTATCCAACATGATGGTGAGTTGCACGGTCTTCCGTACAAAGCTTCATATGGAGCCATACCGATACTGGATTGGTAGCTATTATTATATGCAAACTCTACTAGATGCAAATGGTCATCCCATGATCCACCAAAATCCAATATACAAGCTCTCAAGAGATCTTCCAATATACGATTCACCCTCTCCGTCTGACCGTCGGTCTGAGGATGATATGCGGTACTGAGATGTAATTCTGACCCTAGAGCCTCTTGCAAGCTCTTCCAAAACCCACTAGTGAACAACGGGTCTCGGTCACTCACAATGCCTTTAGGTACTCCATGAAATCTCACTACTCACTTCATATGCAATTCTGCCAACTTAGCTGCCGTTCTGGTCGATTTGACTGGTATAAATCTTGCACTCTTAGTCAATCGATCCACAATTACCCAAATGCTATCATGTCCCGATCTAGTCCTTGGTAAACCATCGATGAAATCCATTGAGACTTGCTCCCATTTCCATTCGGGAATTTCTAATGGTTGCAACAACCCACTAGGCTTCTTTTGCTCGGCTTTAACTAGCTGGCAATTCATGCATTTGGATATAAACTTCCCAGCGTCTCTTTTCATCCCTTCCCAGTAGTAAGTCTGCTTCATGTCTCGATACATCTTATTACCACCGGGATGTATAGTCAACCATTCACGTCGGGTACAACTAGTCTTCCATTCTTTCTAAGCCATCCATCCCGATCAATCCCATACAAATTCATCTCCTCACCGTCGATGTTCATCTCTAACTTGGAGATGATTTCCAATAGATTAGGATCGTCCCTCTGGCTAGAACCAATTCGCTCTATCAAAGTGGGTTTGATCGCCAAACTAGCTAGCATTTCTGGATCCAATTCGCACTTTGGTCTGAAATCAAACCCTGCGATATACTCCAGTTGCTTCCATTCAAGAAACATAGTCCCTAAACTGGCATGTCTCCTACTCAAGGCATCGGCTACCGCATTACCTTTCCCAGGTGTGTATGCGATATCAAAATCATACGAAGCCAAGAACTCTAACCATCTCTGCTGACGGAGATTCAGTTCCTTCTGAGAGAAGAGATACTTTAACGATTTATGATCGGTAAACAACTCAAATCTTTCTCCCAAAAGATAGTGTCTCCATATCTTTAATGGGAACACAATCGTTGCCAGTTCCAAATCATGGGTATGATACTTCTTCTAATGCGTCTTTAGCTGTCGACTAGCATAAGCTACAACCCTACCTCCTTGCATCAACACAGCACCTAGTCCAGTACCACAAGCATTAGTGTATACCGTCATTTCTTCATTCCCTTTAGGAATGACTAGCACTGGCGCACGCGTCAACCTTTCCTTTAGACTCTTGAATGCATTCTCACACACTCCGTCCCAGTCGAAGGCCTGATTCTTCTTAGTCAACTGAGTCAACGGTGTCGTTGTCTTGGAGAAGTCCTGGATAAACTTACGATAATATCCAGCTAACCCCAAGAAACTTCTTACATCTGTTGCATTCTTGGGCGTGGGCCAATCCTGTACCTGAGCCACCTTCGCAGGGTCCACGGCAATACCATTCTCTGAAACACCATGACCCAAGAATCTCACTTCCCTTCTCCAAAAGTGACACTTCGAGAATTTCGCTTTCAATTGGTGTTTCCTCAACACCTCCATCACTATCCTCAAGTGTCCCTTGTGTTCCTCCTCTGTCCTCGAGTAAACGAGGATATCGTCTACGAACACAAGAACAAACTTATTCAACTGATCTCTGAATACTCGATTCATAAGATCCACAAAGTAGACTGGTGCATTGGTCAACCCAAATGGCATGACCAACCACTCATAGAATGCAGACGGCGTCCTAAATGCCGTTTTCGGAACACTCTCATCCGCTACTCGGAGCTGATGAAATCCTGTCGCGAGGTCCAACTCGGAGAACACTTTTGCTCCTTCCAGTTGATCAAACAAATCATCAAACCGCGGTAGAGGATACTTATTCTTCCTTGTTACCTTATTCAACTCATGATAGTCCACACACAAACGAAGGGAACCATCTGCCTTAGTGGCAAATACAACTGGTGCTCCCCACTCGGAGACACTTCTTCTAATAAATCCCTTCTTCAAAAGATTGCTGACTTGCACCCCGAGCTCTCGCTGCTCCCTTGGTGCCATACGACGAAGTGGCATCACTATGGTCTGGCATCTTTCACTAAATCAATACGGAACTCAATCTCTCGGTGTGGTGGAAGCCCGGTCACCTCCTCGAAGACGTCCGGATACTGGCCAACCACGGGCACATCTGACAACTCATCCTGCGGGATGTCGAGGGAATTTATAAAACTAGCTATTACCCCATTACTAGGTAGACTACCAAACACTACCCTCCGCCCATCATCCGCCCTAACTGTCACCAAAAAGCCCTTACAGTCTACCACCACCCCGTATCTTTGGAGCCAATCGACTCCCAATATAATGCCATACCCAATAAAGCCCAAAACAAAGCAATCACAAACACAACATACATCCATGACTCGATAAGACCAAATTTCGGCAAATCATACTAAGGCTAGTCGAACCACCAATCGGGTTTGTCACAACCAACGGTCTATCTACTATCTCGGGTTCTAGTCCCAACCTATCTACCAGGTCACTAGATATGAAGGAACGGGAATCCCCAGTATTAAACAAAACTCAAACTGGTACATCATAAATAGAAAGCATACCTTGAATAACAACATTCTTTCCTTTCTCTGCCGCAGTTGGGGCATTTGACGAAGAAGGAACAACATCAATAGCATATGATTTCACAATCTGCTTCTCCTTAAGAGGTTGCGGACACTTATCCTTATGATGTCCCACTTGGCCACAGTTATAGCACTTCCTATCCGTTGGCTTGGCCCGACATTCTTTAGCATAATGGCCCTTCTTACCACAGCTGAAGCACTCAACATCTTTCTTGTTCTTTTTCTGGCCATCCCTAGATTGGTTCTGTTTTCTCTTGTTCTGAGAGTTGTTCTTGCCTCCACCGCCTGCTTGCGGCTTCAGCCCTTCTGCAGATGCAGCCTCAGTCTTTGGCTTAGGGTGAAGACTCTCTGATCTCAAAGCTTTCCCCACAATCGATTCAAAAGTCTCATCGATGTGGTTGATAAGCCTTTCCTCCAAGTATCCATCCAACCCAGTAATGAACTTCTCATTCTTCTTCTTAGGAGTATCAATAAGATATAGTCCATACTTCGACAAAGTGTCGAACTCAGCAATATAGTCATAGACTTCCCTACCATTTTGCTTGAGTTCCAAGAATCTCTTAAACAACACTGACTTCTGGGAAGTTGGAATAAACTTCTCGCTAAAGCGAGCCTTGAAATGATCCCAAGTAACATGATCTTCTGGAGTAGCTGTTCTAATGGCATTCCACCAATTCATCGCTCGCCCTTGCAGCTGACGAGACGCCAGCCTTCGCTTCATCGCATCCTCGATACCCAAGTCGTCGAAGATACGATCACAGCTATCCAACCAATCCTGAACATCTGTGGCCGACTCCATTCTGTGGAACGGCTTCCCACTAAGGTTAGTGTAATCCTTGCACAACTTGGCGAAATTGACCCTAGGCACCTGCACTACTGGACCACCACCATTTACGGGATTGGGAACTGCCCCTTGAACATCCCTAAGCATCTCCCTCATGAAGTTAGTGAACATCGTCCTCATGTCAGGAGCATTTCCATTATTGGTCCCCCTACCAGCACCTCTAGCATATCGGCTCATTGTTCAATCTGTAAAGAGGAAACGATTTACGACCCCATAGTGGTGCTAGTGCAGTACGACTTCATTCTTATACTACTAATAGTGTATATATATATATAGCTTTTGAAAACCAAAGTAATCACAAATATGCGCTCTCATATACGTACTATCTCTCCCTAGTGTCTTTCCCTAGGTTAACTACGCAACCTAGAGCTCTGATACCAAATGTAACGGCCTGCCCCGCACCAACCGACATTCACTCCAAAAGTGCGCTGCACACATGTCCAGTTAGCACGGGACGGTCGTCAGAAGAAAAGGGAAGAAGGAAATGAACTAACAAGGAACCTGTAGAATGTCTCACAGCGCATAGAACAAAATATAATAATAACATACTTGACATAAAACAGGTGAGACAGTGCATAAGCTGAAACAACTAACATAGCAGCGGAAAATCCAAGTACAGCTTATGATCCAAAGTTAACATTATTACAACTTTTCAAAATGTCTCAAAAAGCAAAGCAAGATAAGGGAGATACGCTACTAATGCCCAAGTAGCAACCACCAACGACACAGGGAGAATATCTATATATCATACGTGGAAGCCTCCTGCTCGCCTCCGAATCAGCTACTCGCGCATCACCAGCTAACTTGTCTCTAGTCTGCTCGTGTGAGCACCCAGAGTAATAAGAAGAGACATAAAACTTTGGGTCAGACATAAAGCCTGGTATGAGCGATAAGCATCAAAATAGAACAATAACAGGTAGACTAAAACATACCTGAACCTGGACTTGCAACCAAAGAGTTAGCACTACATACTGTACAACACTCTAAGGTGCCATTTCAAATGGTGTAAAGATAACGGGGGTGGGGGTGTGCATGTGATAGTGATGGCAAACAATCAAACATAGCATCCATCCTCACATCTCTCACTCAGTGCATAAAGCATACGATATTCACCACTTCGATCACCCAACATACCTTGCTATGATCACTTTCCCCATGAAGTCATAAATGGCTTCACTGCACTGATACATAGCCACTAATCCTTTGCTATGTCCACTTTGCCCCATGGAGTCGCAATGACCCCACTGCACTGGCTCATAGCCTCACTAATCCTTTACTATGTCCACTCTGCCCCCATGGAGCCACAATGACCCCACTGCACTGGCTCATAGTCTTACTACGCATCACTTTGTCCCTCGAGTCATAATGACTCTACTGCACTGATAACGTAGTCTTGCTACCATCACCTTGCCCCTCGAGTCATAGTGACTCTACTGCACTGATAAGTAGCCCACCATCCATTTTCAGTGGTGAATCGAAATTATGAACGTCGACAACTCGTTAGCACACGTCCCGCAGCAAAGTCCAACCATGAAGTGAACTCATTGGTTCCCAACTAGATCCTGAGCTCAAACTTCCATTTGGACTACCTTTGCATCTCGGGTTATTGGTCATCACCGGATCGGTTCAGATCTCCCATAATCATCAGTTCGGTTCGGATCGTAGTGCTTCTTCTTCACTGGATCGGAACGGGTCGTCATCATCTCAGCGGATCGGGTTGGGTCTCCACGTCCAGTCGCCATCACCGGTTCGGGTCGGGGTCCTCCGAGCGGCTCGGATCGGAAAGCACCTCTCCAGGTCAACAACGGATCGTGCTCACCATTCAAGGGAGGATCGGATGCTCCAGTATGTGACACGGTTCGGGTTCGAGCTCCTTTCCCCATCGGATCGGGGTATTTAGTTCGGATCTTAGCAAGTACCCACGAATGGTTCGGGTCAGATCCTCCTAACCGATCCGATCCGGTTCGGATGTCTTCCTGCACTTTTTCCAGCAAGCAATTTACGCCACTCGACGGCGTTTCCGACCATTCTACCTATTCTAATCAATCACAAAACATACCATACAATCATAGCAACAAGTAGAAGTGACCTCGAACACCAAAACATCAATATGATAGGTTAAAATGGATCAAACATAGCCAAAACCCCATATTTTCCCTTAAGCATGTTTAGGTGAAACTAATGATGTGATTAGCAAAACTTAACCAAATTAAACCAAATTCATATCAGAGGTCTAAAACATCATTTCGGATTTTATAAATATTTTTCCAAAATTTTATCATGTTTAAATTCGCTAATTAACACTATTAACCCTTAATTAGCCATAATTAGTGAGGAACTATGCAAATCACTCACCTTAGCCATAAATAAAACTTAGATCTGAAATAGATCTCTGATTTGGTGCGAATCCCAATGCTAAGCAGCAGCTCTAATCTTGATTTGGTGAAGATCTCCCTTGATTTGATGTTGCTAAGCTTAATCCTTGATTAAATGGTGATTTGGAGGTGATTTAGAGGTTGGAGGCCATTTTTAGGGTTTCTAAGAGGTAAGTGGAGGCTAGAAAACTGAAATGTAATGAATCTCTAACCTTTTTCAGCCTCCCCATAACCCTAACCCCGAAATGGGTTATGGGCTCATTCACTAATCACCCTATTTGGCCCAGTTAAGCAGTTTTTCACCTTCCAAACCTTATTTCAGCCATATCTCCCAAACGGTAAGTCCGTTTTTCACATATGACCACTGTACGGAAAGGTAAACCATCAAACGAATCTAACGGAAGTGGTTTCAGGTCAAAATTCCTTTCCAATCAAAAGTTATGGCCAAAACAAGATCAGCTAGGGGTAAAACAGTCATTTAAAAATCGAAAAAAATCATGAACATGGGAAATGACTCTAATGGTTGTTTCCCAATGTTACATGACCATACGACTTCATATGGAAAAGAAATAAATATTCTACAATCCTCTGATGCGTAGAATGCGGGTTGTTACAATTGATATGGTCCTTTATCTCGAAGCGGTCAAGAATGAGAGGAAGGTGGTAGTGAGACTGAGGTTCGCAAGAACCCACATATGAAGAAGTTCCCTTTCTCTAAGTCGAAGTCCTTCCCTCATAAGAAGAAGTTTGTTAGTCTCGGTTCTCAATCTAGTGTTGCAACTCTAGCAAAAGGGTATGTTACAATGTAGCTTCAGCAATCTTTTAATTTGTGGTTTTTTTAAGCCTCACATTTTCCATTATTGTAAGAAGGAGGGGCATTAGTGGTCTTCATGTCACACTATTCCTAAAAATAAAAAGTCAAGGAAACTTGATGTAGCAGATGCTTTAAGTGGTCTACCTCAACCTCGAGGTACATCTCCTTCTATCATTGAGGGATCTTTATTATTCCATGATCGATCTATTTGAGTTTTATTCGATACGGCTGCATTACATTCATTCATATCAAAGAAGCTCGTTGGTGTTATTTCCTTGGACGTTACTTGTTTGATGACTTCATTGCAGATTGAGAATATTATAGAGGGATCTACAACCCTTGGCATGCTTTGTAGGGATGTTGAGATATTTATTTAGGGATTTTCTTTACGTGTGAATCTGCATGTGATTCATTGGTTAGTTTTGATATGATATTGGGTATGGACTGGCTTGTTAGATACGAAGCCAAAACTTTATATTTTGAGAGGATTTTATATCTTCGATACCCCAACTCTCCTGCTTAGCTATCTTTTATTCTTGGGGAAGTCGATTATGAGTCTGAAGCATCTTTATGTGCTCTCTATTCCCGCGATAAAGATGACATATCTCAGATTCCAGTGTTTTGCAACATTGTTGATATTTTTTAGCTTATTTTAGGTTGGGGCCATTGAGTCCTATATCGACCTTATTCCTGGGTCACATCCAGTGAGTCGGCCGCATACTAGGATTTCGACTAAAGAGAATGAGGAATTGAAGAAGAAACCGTTGGAGCTTGAAGAATTTTTTTAATCGTGTTTAGCTCTTCACCAAAGGTATCATGGTGGTATTTATGAAGAAGTTTAATGGTGTTCTTAGGCTTTGTGTTGATTATCACAAGCTTAACGATTTTGCCATTACGAACCATTATATGTTGACTAGGATCAACGATACGTTTGATCAGTTAAAGGATTTTTATCAGCTTGACGTTGCTACAGGATTTCACCAATTTCGAGTTGCGGAGGATAGCATGCCTCTCACGGCATTTTGCATTCGATATGGATCATATGAGTGACTCGCCATGCCATATTTTTTATGAACTCCCCAACTTATTTCATCGATCTATGAATCGAGTATTCTACGAATATCTCGATAAGTTTGTTATAGTATTCGTCGATGACATTCTTGTGTATTCTAAGCCAGAAGCCAATCATGCTAGACTCTTGAGAATTGTGTTGAGTATTCTTCGACAGCATCAGTTCTAGGACAAATTCTCCAAGTGCCTTTTCAAGACAATAAGATCATGTTTCTCAGCCACATTGTATCATCTGATGGCATTTTAGTCAATCCTTCAAAGCTCGAAGTCATCCAGAACTGGAAGTAGCTTGAGAATGTCTCAGAGATTCATAGTTTCCTTGGATTTGCGGGGTATTACCATAATTCATTAAGAATTTTTCCCACATCATGCATCTTCTCATTACCCTTACTAGAAAAGGCGTTCGCTTTGTTTGGTCTAACAAATGCAAATCTTCCTTTCAGAAATTGAAGGAGAATTTTGCTAATGCACCTATTCTAGTGATTCTCAAAGGGAATCAAGATCTGATTGTTTATATTAATGATAGTCATTATGGCCTTGGTTTTGCGCTTATGTAGCAGCATCGGTAGTTGCCAATGCTTCTAGGCAGTTGCTTTCGAATGATGTCGGTATGCTACCCATAATTTAGATTTATTTGCCATCATCTTTGCTTTAAAGATATGGCGTAGTTATCTATTCGCACGACAAGAGAATTTACTATTTATTGCATCGTTGGACGCTTAAACTCCTGTTGCTATTAATCTATTAAATAATAGTAAAGCAGAAGAATTTCTAGCTCTCTCCTTAATTCTCCAAATTCTCTCTATTCCCCTTAATTCACTCAATCCTCTCTATTCTCCTTAATACTCTCTTCTGCTTAATTTTCTCTTCTGCTTAATTCTCTCTTGATATTTAATATTTGAATCTTTTAATCAGTTGTATTATTTAACAAAATCTCACATTTTTTACATTATAATATCTGATATATATTTTCCCATTTTTAAATCATCAGTTAAATTATCCTCTCTCCTATCATCAACTTTCTCGCTGAAATTATTTATGCCGTTTCTTCTTCCCAATAACGCAACTGAAATCAAACCCATCAACTACTGATATATTCCTAATATCTTCGAGTGGGGTTCCATCTTCTCGCCTTCATCTTCTCCGCTTCCCCAATTATGTAACCCTAATTTACATTGGCTTCGATCAGAGTTCCATCTACTCGCACTCATCTTCTCCGCCTCCAAAGGCTTTTTCAGTTGTTACTTTCGTTACATTTTGCACGAAATATTATTTTCCTAAGCTTAATTTTTAATTTACATATGTAGGTTCTCCTTTTATGTGGTTGTGCTGATTACTGGAAGCCGTAGCTAACTGCAGATTTCAAACAGGATAATCTACTTTCTTTTTAATTTATTTCTCCATAATTTCCCAATTGGTTTACTTTCTTCTGCAGAGCTATGAAGATCCAACATAGCAGATCATCCAAGCCCGCAAGTATTTGTGACGAGTAATGTATTTTATAATTTAATAGCTACTGTTGTATAAATTTATTTCTCTACGAACTCCTAATTGTGTATCCTATAGTTTAATTAGTGTGTAAGATGAGATAAATTTCAGTTGCACAAAAATATTTAGTTGCTCAAACGGATAATTTACAGATTACACCAATAACTAAGATTGTTATCCCTTTGTTTATAGTTTATTTTCTTTTTTTTTTCTAACCCCCAATTCGTGTATCCTACAGTTTAATTCGTGCCTTAAGATGAGATAGAAATGAAAAACTTGCGGGCTGTTTCTCTGAAGAATCCAACTGCCTGATTCAATCTCAGTTGCGCTGAAGTAGTTAGTTGCTCAAACTGGTAATTTACAGACTACACAAGTAAGATTGTTATCCCTTTGTTTATGGTTGATTTTATTTCTAACTCCTAATTTGTATATCCTACTGTTTGATTCGTGCCTAAGATGGGATAAAAATGAAAAACTTGCAGGCTGCTTCTTTGAATGATCCAATTGCCTGATTCTATTATAGTTGCGCAGAAGTATTTAGTTGCTCAAACTTATAATTTACGGATTACACCAGTAAAATTATTATCCCTTTTGTTATGATTGATTTTTTTTCCTAATGCTTTCAGGATATCCAACATGCTACAATTTGCAGTCAATCACAAATCATGGGGCTGTCTATTTCAACATAAGACAGATTATGATTTCAACACGACGACCCTTCGGGTCTGAAAATGTTGCATACTGAAATTTTAGTAATCGGTCTCCGTTATATTGGTTTTGTTATAACTTTGCTTTGTCAGGAAACCTCTGTACTCTAATTTGTTGCTTGCTGTTATGCTCTCAATTTAGTTTTTTTTTTTACTTTGAGTGTTATTAAGAAAAATTCTAATGTCAGAGATATTTGATCTGATATATGGAGTATTTGACCTGATATATGGAGTAACGAACCTGAGATGACACCATAAAACTTCTTGCATGTTGTTTGACACAATTTTAATACAAATTAATTTTTTAGTTGTTGCATTTGTTTAATCCTATGATATATTGACCACTGTTAATGCATTATATTCAAACAAGCCAAGTTTGCTTTATTTAGTCTATGCTTATTCCTACCAAGATTTTTAAATTTTTTATTTAGCTATACATTGAACGTAGATTGTCACGTGATTTTTTTTTATCAAGAACTGAAAATGAAAGCAACTAGATTCGAAGCTTCACGATGTTGATAGCAGTCAATCTTTAAGTGGTGTAAGGTCTCAAATTTTTTGTTTTATGCTTTTAGGTTCGATCCCTTGAGACATTAAAATGAGAGTTATACCTAAATTACATATTACTCTTGCTAGATGAAAAATATAATGCTAGGATGCGATAGAACAAAATGTTAATGGTTACACAATTATCAACACATGGCATGAAAAGAAGAGCTTCATGTTGGTGCATGTTAGAAAGATCAGCTCCAAATGCATCAACTAGCAATTGTAAATACATCATGCTAGAACAGGAATCCATTTCTTTAATGGGAACATAAAGCCTATCTACGATTGGTAGGGTTGACAATTAGACCTAAGATCTACCAACTTGAGCTGAACAAATCCAAGAAGACCTAATTCCTACCTGAATCCAATGCATCCCAGATCGTGTTTGAATGACAAATAGTACAATTTAGACCTGATCAAATCTAACCCGAACCGATCCAGCTTAAAGTATTAAATGCATCTTAAGCATTTTTATGCAACATAACCCAGTTCAGTCCAAAGGAGCCCTAGACAGGTTAGGTATTAGGCAGTGGATGCGTACAATTCGCCTTTAAGGAAACCAAACCCGCTTAGAACCAAACTACTTGATCAAACTGATGTTGATGAGTGAAAATAGGTTTTTTGCTTTTGTTATAATTAAAATTTTATAAAATCTATGCCATCGGGGTTAGATAAGTTCAGTGACAGCTGTTTATTTCATATGTGTTTGTTTTATAGACTAAAGCATCAGCTAATTTGAAGCTCATTCTTTGACTGTATCATATTGTATTTAGACTTTCATATAACAATGAAATTTACATCTTCTAATCAATTTCTAATAGTCTTAATGATTTTATAATATTTTATCAAATAGAATTTATAGTACCAATGGTATCTTTCTCATTCACGGGGGCTTATAATATTTTTTGTTCTCCATACCAAAAATGTATTACTAATATGAGTCACTATATATTCTAATATTTAATGTGAAATAATAATTATAAGCATGATCTTCATTTTGCATTTGACATCATAATGATAGTGAAATAAGCACAACATAGATTTTTAAATTGGCCACCCTTTGGTACCTCTTGGAAATGAATCATAGCAGTTTTCTTTATTTTCCTTTCCCCTTTGGATTTTTTTTTTAATATTATTTCTTTGTTTAGTCAACGATTTACTAAAACCATTACAGAGAGTATGCTTGAATATGTATTTATAAATATGTCAATCCTGCTATAGGAGGATAGCCTATTTAATATAAGAGAGATGATTAAAGCAATGACGTTGGACTGCCTTTCCTGCATAATTTTTAGCAACATGATTCAAGGTATGTTAATTTGATTTTTTGAATTAGTTTTCCAAACTTTCATATAATAATGAAATATACATCTTCTAATCAATTTCTAATAGTCCTAATGATATAACGGAAAAAAGAAAAAGGTTTTGGATGATAAGTTGATATGTCGATGCTTCCTCTAATGTAAAAAAAAAAAGATTATCTGAATCTTTAAATAAAGGTAAGATAGTGCACTCGCATCTCAATCTCTAAATGAAAATCATATACCATGAAGTATTTTTGAAATATCCTAAGGCTGAACGTTTTTTTTCTTTTTTCTTTTTTCCTTCTAAATATCAAACCCTGAAGATTAAATTGAGATCAAACAATTTTTGTCTTTAAGTAAACCATTTTATACTTCATGCTAATTCAATAGCTACTAAATTCAAATATTGGAGAAATGGATGTATCCTTTGAGCTAGCAAGAGATGATAAGCATATTAGGGTAGCCAAAATGGATGTTTTTGGTACGACATCATTTACAGGAGATTTTTGGAGCTATAAATAGAAAAATAATTCACAATGGAGGATGAAGCAATAGATAATAAATTAGGATAAACTCAAAAATGTATAAATAGTTCGTGTTTGATAATTGATCCATTTTCTGTTTAAATTGGTTTATGCTATAAGTCGAAATGTATGGAAAAAAAGTTGTCTTGAATTTTGTTTCTCTCGAACTTGACCTGATGAATATCCAATGAACATCCCACATAATCGGTGCTTTTTGATAAGACATAGTCATTCACACCTAGCTAATATACAAGAATAATTCCCAAGATGGATATAACTATTACTTTATATGGGTCTATATTCAACTTCTGTGCAAGATTGATTTCTCATAACCATAAAACGCTTCAGCACAGTAATGAACTATTAACTTGGGGTTATTTTGGCAATTATTTCTCTTCTTTCATTTTGTAAACATAAGAAATATTTAGAATTGTCATTGTGTTTATTATAATTCCTTTTTTTAATAAATACATGTAGCATACTACAACAAAACTTAGTTAGCAACAATGGTTGTCAGCGTTTTAGCTGCTAATGTAGTTGAAGTTATTTTAGACGGGTGGAAAATCACAAACAAACATTGTCCATGTTCTACATGCTTTAAGGTTCACACTCATATATTTGATGAGGTGATTAATAAGTATTGGACATGAGCTTGAATGGATGATTAGGTAGTTTTAGCAAAATAACTGGAACCATTAGAACCAAGTGGTTTTGATTTGAAATTTGTGGTTGATTTATTTTTCCAGTGTTTATTGAAAACTCAAACCAGTTCGTTGTGCTTGAATGTACTTTGAGTCATTGTCTTATGTTAATGGGATGAATCTCAGATAATGGTATAAAAGCTCAGATGTATATTTATTCCTTTGTCTTATAAACAAAGTTCGTTTTTAACATAACTCTACATAACTACTTTTGTGCCTACTTCTAAATATGGTTCTTCATGTAGCTTTCTCCAAAATTTCTTTAATTTCCAATCATTTTCACTTCTCAACTGCTAATCTTTGAGCATGATGTGTATAGATGGATGGTTACTGTTAGAAAAATTGGTTTTTATTGTGATAGCCACAAGCTTAAATTAATTTGATTGCGATTAAAGCTTTACTTGCTGGGATGAAAACTAATCTTTGAAATTTGCTTCTTTCTTTCCTGAATTATACTATCCATTACTACTAAAAGTATTATTAATCAAAACTAACGCAGTCAGAATTATATTCTTAGTTAAAGTAGGTAATGTTGATTTGCATATTCATTCCTTTGCATTAAAAATTTTTAGTGCTGGTTTGTGGAAGTGTTTTCGATTGTATGTAACTTTTGAATATAGTATTTTATCTGACTATTGAATATGAAACAACCTTACTTAAAATTCATTCAAATTTCATCCATTTGACTTAAAAAAGTGGGTTTCCATATTACTAAATTTGCAAGTGATTGACAGTTCGGTATTTGTAGAATAAGGTGATTTTTATAATCAATTTTATTTTATGCTATATATGATTTCTAAACATTATTTCAACAATCCTATACTAATGACCTTTGTCGTCCACTTACATAATGGGTCTATGAGCTAAACACATCGGTTTTCCCATGCCTTTTAGTTTCCATTTCAGTACCATGTTTATTAATGCCTACGTAAGTATTTTAGAGCTGACTATTTATGCACTAAGTATTTCAAATGAAATCAGAACTGGCAATATTTTCAGAGTTTGCAATATATCAGAAAACTTATTCAATTCAATACATGAGTTAATTAGGTTGAGCAACGTTTATAGTAATTTTTTCTACTTTATGAATTACTTATTCAGTTCTTTAATTTCTATGCCCAGGATCTCATTCAGGTATTTTCCAACCCGACTATTTGAATATTGGTGTATAGCGATGTGTTTGTTCAAGTTACGACCTTTGTAATATTAAGTAGTAGATACAACATGAATACATGAGTTACAACACGATGACTTGGTGTTATGTACTGACAACGTATGTTGTGCATCACGCAGGAATATATAGAAGGGTACAAAGGGTCCATGCTAAGCAGTTATCCAAACGTGGATACAGAACTAAGGTCATCATATTCGCATACTAACAAAAAGAATTAATTAATATTTGGGGACAATAAGTTCATGCTTCAAACATTATTGTATTTTGTTTGCGAGGGTAGATGTTGAATGTCCAGTAAAAAAAACGAGGATGGATGATAACTGAAGCAAAATTGATGAGTCAGAATGAATTTGATTAAATATTTGTTGTTTTATGAATTTCTCCTTTATTTTCTTTATTGTATGAGGGTATGAATAAAACTTTAGACCTATGTGAAACAGGTTCAATTCACATTTGTAATTTTGACAAAGCTTGATCAAAATGTTCAATATGTGATTTATTAGTGTATTCTTTTTTTTAGCTTTTATTTTGTATTTCGACTTTATATAAAGAAATTAAAGTCATTTTTATATTTATTTCATTTCCATTTTTATCAGCTATATTATTATTATTTATTTAACAAAAATTCACTGGGAATTGGTACATCAAGGTGTTAAAATCTGAAGGATTTCTAACCGAAAAAAGGAACTTCTTTCAAACAAAGAAAAAGAAGTAAAATTGCTGGGTAAATTTACAACATATTATTAGACTTCGTAATTTTGGGATCCTCATAGTTATTTTCAGTGTAATTCCACGGAGGTTACCAAGGATTGAGATGGTGGATTGCAGCATTAGATCAGATTAATCAAATTTGGGAATTTTCTTTTATTGCTTTTCTTTTGATTTATTTTGTATTATCTATTGCTGCTTTGGTTTTATTCTACCAAAATTACAACTTTAGTGTAATTCCTTAAGTAATTTCCAGGACATTCACCAGAAACTACTTTTCTTTAAAGAAAAAAACATGAACTGATAATGGTGCTGAACATTTTTATCTTGCTATACATGAACAGACGAGAAACAGCCATGCCAAATCATGGAAGTAATAAAATGATTCACCGCGCTGTAGAAGTTACCAAGAATACCAATTCCTCCATGATCTCAAATCACTGGGACCACTATTGCCAAACTTTCCATTTCCTCTAAGTAATTGTTTCCCCCAGAAGTTATTAACACTTACATCCCAACTAAAATAATCCAAAATATATACATCAATTTTTCATCTTTACAGTAATCTGGAAACTAAGAAATCTAAGTTAATAGTTCATAAACTAGATTGGATTTTAGGAACGCCAGCATATATATTTCCACTTTTTGGATGATTTATAATGACACCAGGCCGCTTATTTGAGGAATGCTATAGTTAAGAATGTTAATGGATATCTAAGTAATCCAAAGTTCATCTGCATTCGTTTCCAAAAAGCGGATATATATCTAATATTCATTAAAAGTGGATTTATATATCTAATATTCATGACTTTTGATTTTCTTCTTCTTGGTTTTGTTACTAATCATGGTAATATTGAATTTCTTCATAAGGGAAATAAGTCATGTTCCAAGCTACGAAAATTACAACTACAAATTTATATAAGGAATCAATCATTTATTTGACCATCATTTCAATATTCATAAATTTGGTCTCGGTGTTCTTTGCACATGTCCAACGGACGTGCCTAACATATTGGTATTAATAAAAATAATAAAACTATTTTTTATTCAATTATGATACGTAAATAGCATAAAACAACAATAACACGTTTAACTTTTTATTACTTATCATTTAACTTAAAAATACATGTATTTAAAATGGTAAAATGTATTTATCATGCATTGCATTATAAAATTCTACATTTAACTCAAAATACCTAAATTCAAAATTGTCATAGTTATTTACAAAACCCACCTCACTTTCTCTTATGTTTTACGTTTTAGTCCATATGTTTTTAAATTAATTATACAGTCTTAAGTTTAAAATAATAAGATAAACGCAATTAAGTGATATTTATAAGTTTGGTCATCAATGACAATACGAAAATTTCAATAATATACATCCTATCCATAACAATAAAATATGATACTATTGCACTTTCATTAAGCTAAAATACATAAGTCACATGATACAATATAACATGAACAATAAGGATTTTATTTATAAAATACACATTTTAAATTTCTAAATACACAGATGTTCTTTCTCAAAAACATGTTTAAAAAACACTATTACTTTTATTTTTAACCAACCTATAAACAGTTGCAGTAAAAAAAAAAAATCGTTTTGCAAAAAAAAAAAAAAACACTTTTGCAAAGAAAATCCAAAAGAAATTATTTGTAGGAACATGATAATAAGTACAAATTTAATTTTTGATATAAAACAAAAAAAATATATCAGAAAAGGTATCAATGATTTCGTCGCATTACAAAGTTATATTTTTTTACAGCTAAAACTTTAATTTTAAAATTCCTACAACCTCTTACCGAACTATCCGAGTCCCCTTTTAATATTTTACATTTGATTTCATATATTATAGCTAATCAAGAATCTTAAAACTATATTTAAACACAGTAAAGTATTAGTTGATGATGTGTCAAATAAATCGCTAAAATATGAAAATTTCACTACTTGCGCAATATTCATATTAACAAAAAAAGATATAAAATTCATTTGGATATACAAATACACCAGCTACATAACATAATTATATACGTATACAATGATTGCAAATTTAATTTATAATTCATATATGTCGATACATTGATGCATTACATTGTAAAATTCTTATTTTAACCGAAATGCCTACATTTTAAAATTTCTATGGTTGCTTACAAAACCCATCTCAATCTCACATAATTATGTAAATTTGCATCAGTGTATTTTTAATTAACAATGTAATCTTAGTTTTAATTTATTTGAATAAATTTACTCAATAAATATTCATTAATACATCTAATAAATCCTTAAATGTGACAGTTTCAATTTGTATATCACATTCATGTTTCAAAAAGCAGTCAAATATATTTTCCATTTAAAAATAAAGATATATAATTCGAATATCATAAATAATATATATGAATGAGATTGACAAAACTAATTTATTATTCATTTATCTCAATAAGTTTACCTACATTGTAGAATTCTATTTTTAACTTCAGATATCCATAGTTTAACATTTCTATGGTATGTACAACTTCGTCGACCGTTTCTTAATCTTTCATGTTTAGATACATGTATTTAAATTACTTATACAAACTCAAATCTAAAGTATTTTAATAAAATCTATATATCAGTCGTATATATATATGCACAGACATACTAATAAAAACAACAATAAAAAGTTTGTGTTTAATTAAATAAATATATAGATCACATATATAAATTAATGCACATAAACAATAATAACAAAGTTAATCTGTAAATCAACTATAATTATTTTATGTACATAAACAATAAACTAATCATATACGATGTTAAAAAAATCCATTTATAACTTCAAACAACTCCGTATTAAAATTTCTATATTTTTTTATAAAATCCTTCTCAATTTATTTATATTATTTACTCTTAAGTCGATATATTTTAACCAATTACATAATTTCAAATTTAACATATATAAAAGAAATAATTTAAATTATATCTGTTACTTCATCTAAAATAATCAAAACATGTCAATTTCAACAAGAATACTTTCTTAGTGGTAAGAACATAAAATTATTACTTTACTTCAAAGAAATATAAGTTACATAACACAACAATAATTTATATTATATTTTTTGCTTGATTCATCGTATGTTGTATAATAATGTTCCAATTTTAACATTAGAATTTTAAAAATTGTAATTTATAATATTATTGTGTGCAACGCACGGGTTACACACTAGTAATCACTTAAAGGTAAATAACAAGTGTAAACATGTCATAAAACCAATGCGAACAACAATTTTTACGTTAAGAGGTTCACCTTTTCACTTGGCGGTAGTAATTCTTTTACCGCTTACTTATTCAATTGTTTCGTCACTGCCCTTTTTACGTCGCCTCCTTTCCAATTTCTCTCTCACCACTATCCTTTTTCAAGTAAATTCCAAATCTCCTTTCGTTATGAATCCAGTGTTATTCCCTAAAACTCGCAAATCCTGTTTGATTTGGATGTCTCATGCAACCACAGATATAATCCTTTTCTCTTTCAGCAATAAGATTTGTTTTCGACTTTTGCTTCTGACTTCTTCTCACGCTTATTTCAAACAATAATATGCTCATCGGGTACCATATGCCCTAATTTCTCTGCCGTAGACCCATGAAATGGAATTCTCCATAACGATTGCTGCAAAAAAACTCTCTTAAACAAAGCTGCTAAAATTCGAATGGTACGATTTTTCTATAAATTACTGGATTTAGTTCGTAAGCAGTTGCAAAGAGGGGATCATCACATAAAGTTACAAACGATAATTTAGGTAAAGTATAAATTTCGCCATTAGTTCAAATTTGACTAAACTACTGAAATCTTAGTTCACCCAGCCCTAGAATAAATCAGCAACGGCGACGAGTATAGAGCTGTTCAATAGACTAGTGAAGCTCGCCGCTCGAGCTTTTTACAATGATATTTCGATGAAAGGAGGTAGTCAACAAGAAATTGGAAGAGGCGACAATCGAGGCATGGCTATCGTGGGGCTTGACGCGCTTACCAGGCACCTGTGGGTTAGGAAAGAATATTTGGCTAAAGCCTTAAAAATGCATTTGAAACAAATTCGACGCATATTGAGGTTTTTTTTTTTTTTTTTTTTTTTTTTTTTTTTTTTTTTTTTTTTTTTTTTTAAGAAGAAGAGAAGTTAGTAACAAGTGATCATCGAAAGGAAAGTGGTAAAGGTTCAAAGGTATCTAGTGCAGCTATTGAAGCTACTGTTGATGGTCAGAAGTTTAATAGGGATGGAGAAGAAAAAATGAAATGCACACCCAATCTTACTACTACTTAGACTGTGCACAGATATATGACATTATTAGGTACAGAATACATAAGATGAGGCTGAAGCTTAAGAGCGAGCTTGAAGACTGGAACACTATTCAAGAGTATGTCTGTCCCATCTGTGGGAAGTGATATAATGCATTTGATGCGCTTCTGCTCATAAGCCCACATGATGATTCTTTTCATTGCAAGAGTTGCAATGGTTAACTTGTTGCTGAAAGCGAGAAGATTGCTACTGAAGAAATGGGCGATGACGATGATAATGCTAAGAGGCAAAGGCAAGAAAAGTTGAAAGACATGCTTCAGAAAATGGAGAAGCAACTGAAGCCACTGACAAATCAAATTAATGTACTTAAGGGTTTGCCAATCCTTGAGTTTGGAAGCCTTGAAGCATTGGAATCTAGAGTACATGCAGTTTCTCAATTGCATCTTGAATCCAATCTCAACAACCCTTTAGAATTATCTCAAGGACACCGGCGATTCATTTATACCTTTCCTTGGAGAAGCTAAGGTTGAAGTCGATCTACTTGGTCTATAGCAAAAGAAGAAAGAACTGGAACTGATGTCAAACCTACCGGTATGAAAGTATTGCCACCATGGATGATTAGAGAAGGAATGCCACTTACAAAACAACTCAGGTCTGTAATGAAAGTATTGCAATGTTAGATTACCATCTTCGAAGGTCTGTAATCATTCTTCATCACAAAATGAAAGGTTAATAATTTATCTTTTTTAGTTTGCAAACTGCATGATAGGGAATGAGAGAAATATTGGTAATAAATCATCAATGAAAGGATGACTTCTAAAGCATTGTTCTTTTGATAAGTTTTTAGAGTATTGGAAATACAAGGAACAACAGCTAAAACGTTAATAACGGACTATAGAAAAACTTAATGCAGTTCATCTTAAACGTGTGAGAGTATTGTAGAACAGACGTTACTTTACAAAAAAAAAAAAAGGTTTTTCTATGCTTTGTTTAGCACAGAAAATAATGCGAACTCAATTATCACAGTTATGCATGATTTTGTCTTGTGTATTTATTATAACCTACATGTTTGCATATTACATACTATATTTCTATTAACTGATTGAAGAGTTAAAGTAATATTTTATAGCATATATGAATATCTACTAGGAATAAAATGAACTTGCTTTAATACCCTTTCCCGTTTGACAACAAATATTGAACGATCCCAATCAACAGAAGGTGGTATCTGAATCTAAGTTTTTTTAATTGAAAGAAGTATGACTAGCCAAACATGTGCTATATTATGTGGAGACTCGTTTTCATTGGACTTGCACATCTCAAATATTCGTTTTAGATGTTTACTAAGCTATTTCAGAGTTATTCTCTATGGGATTTAGCTGCTTAATTATGTTTCCTTTGTGTCTTTTTGTAGATTTGGAGTGGCAAACAATGGCTAACTAATTGTTTTAGTTAATGTATCATGCTTGAACGAAGAACCATGTGCCTATTTATATAATATCCCTTATACCATAACAAATACATACATAAATGGATGTAAACACATTGAAGAATAATATATCCATTTACATAACATTCCTCATACCATAATAAATACACACACAAATACATATATACATACATGCATGCATTCTCTTTCCTAATTCATGCTTTTTGGATCACTTCTGCTTGATCCTAAAACCATTTATTACTTTTGAGTTAGTCTCAGAGTTTCTATTTAGTATATTACAGCTTTCTTTCTTGTCTTAGAATTAATATACTGGGGATTCCAATTGGAATCATTATCGTTGCCCTCTTCAAACATGAAAGTCGGGTTTGTTGCAGCTGCTACACACCTTGATGTGAGAGAATTCATCTCCTAGTGCATGTCTAGGCCCCACGCGCTGAGTAAATGGGTCTAAGCTGATTCCGTTTCCTAATTCATGCTATTTTGATCACTTTGCTTGATCCTAAAACCATTTATTGCTTGTTCTCTACGTCTGTGAATTTTGTGGTTGTCTCAATGGAATAAAATATAGCAAAAAAAAATTGTTAGTTTTATTATCAAGTTTTAATGTTACTATTCTTGGAAATATTATTTCATTCGCACGCATGTAACATACTTATAATTGAACATGGAATTATTCAGTGTTGTATTGTTATTAAAGTTAGGCTTGCTTTTGCACCATTATATGTCATCTTTATGCGCTTTGAATTCAATTAGTCATAATATAGAGTTGACTTATCCACTCAATTATCGAAAATTAAATATTTGAACTTAAGAACTAATCTTGTGTTTGTCTATTTCAATTTGGTTCCAAAACAAACACACTTGAATGAAGGTATCATTTATGTTAACATACTAAGAAAATTAATTTCGTAATAAAATTGTAGGTTGAGTTCACATTCTGACCGCGAATACATGTTATCTGTAGACACAATAAGATAGGACAAATAATGCGATACGCGGTGCCGAGAACAAAAACCTGAAGAATGACCATTGATAGCTTCAAGCTGCACGATGAAGCCGGATGTACCCTAATTCTGGCAGGCCTGATATTCTTCGAGAAACGTCTTGTAATGAACAACATCTTTGATTTGAAAATGCCCGCCTCAAAGATCAGGCACATTTATACATAATAAATTAATTCAAAAGTAGTATTCTGATCTTGGACTGTACAGGATAAGCCTTAGATTTGGCTTTTCCTACAGCTGAACACTTACTGAAGTTATGAACAATGAATGTGCCTTAGTGGATCAGTATTATTAGAGGAATTGCTACTGAGTCTTGGATTATGAAGAGTGTTTGATTAGCATGTTAAACTTATGCAGCAAAGTGAAGGAGTTACAATTGAAGTCATAAGATGTTGCGGAATTTTTATGATGAATATTGTTACTTTGGTTGATGCCTCCTTCAATGTTGTAAGTTATAGTTATGTCCTATATATTGCTTTTAGTATACGATTATAAATGATTTTTTTTCTTTGTTTTTTTTACTTTTTTTGTTTCAAAATTTTTCATAATAAGTGATTAGAGTTATTACCTATTATCATGAGCAAAGTGAAAACATTACAAATTAAGGCATTCTTTAATTTTATTATTTTTATTTTTATTTATTCAAACCGTATGCCAAAAATGGACATGGTTACTTAAGAATGTTTAGAAAGTGGTGGATTTTTCCATAATTTGTTATGTTATATACATTGTATGCCAAAACATAACTAACATTTTTATACAATTTGTTTTAAATTAGGGTTTCTTCAAAGTTTTAGACCGTCTTTTGCGTATTTGTGTTTTATTTTTTCACTGGCATATGCATGGTTATGTTTTTTTTATTATGTTAGTACTCCTTTCATCTGCTAAAAATTACATTATTGGTGCCCGCATCGATTTCATATTAATTTTTCCACGTATTCCAGCCATTATGCATCAGCGCAAACATTTTAACTCATATTCCTTTGCCTAATAGATTCGAAAACACCTGAAATTATTTCAAGCTTATTCACGGTGAATCCCATGGTTCAATAAGATTCATCCGCGCTTTAACAAGCTTCATGCTCTTGATCCTACAAAAATGAGGATACTGCTTTTCCATTTCCGCTTTCTGGTTACACATGTTTACGATTTAATACAAGATACCTTTCGGCATAGTGTACCTTCTGAGCTTCTCGTTATATAATATTTGAACGACAAAGCTAAACTTAAACAGTGCAGTTTATGTATATTAACCTCTGTTTAATTGTACGATACAATAATGTGTTCTCCCAATATAATGGTATTACTAAATCCGATTATTTGCTTACTGAATTTTTAGTATTTAATTTAATACATGTGTATCCATATACTTACATAATATAACAACAAGACCTACAGCTGATCTCTATGTAAAAGTACATGTCCATAATTTAAATTTCCCAGTTCAATTCTGTGAGTCTGCCAATTTTTTTAACCATGTCAATTCAATGTCTCTAAATGAATGTGAGAGCAGTTATATTAGCATGCGTTGTGACATAACGAAATCAAATTGAAAGCTTCTGAGAACAACCTGCACTATTTATCGGTTCTCTTTGCCTCATAATTTAGAAGTGGCTATAGTTTTTCTTTGGGCTCACATGAATTGGTTTATCTTGCTTTTTTTTTTTTTTTTTTTTTTAACAACTCATAGCATTATTCGTTCACATATATACATCACCCAACACTCATATAGAGCGAAAATATCACTTATTTTATCGTTAAATATTTCATATCAAAAATTTAGTGCTTTCCATGTGCATAGCACGGGTTCGCACTAGTTACATAGTAAATTATAATGAAACTCAGGCATAGCCTGTTTAGATTACTATAAGAGTTTTAATGTAATTCTTAGATGATATTTTGATAATCTTGAAATTAGATTGTGAAGAACAGTGCTGAGTTGCTTAATTGAATTTTCGGAATGTAGAATTGATACATCTTTTATGATACAATAGGTCTTTATATAGACATGTATAAAATAATGCAACGGTAATAAAAATTAACACCTTAGCCCTAAACTTGAGATATTACGCTTTAGCATTGATGGGCTTCGGTCCTTGATAAGTATATATTATCATTTCTCTGGAGATAAGCCGAAACCCTTATTTCCTCTTTTACGCCCCCACAAATCGATGTTAGGGTTTTCATTTCCGTGTTATGTGTTGCGGCGATTTGAGCTCTTTTCCTCTTTCATGCTCAAATTAGTTGATGAAATGACTTCATCTTCATGAGCTTTACCCTGTTTAACTCCAAGTCTAGTCGTTTGAGTTGAAGTGACTTTGGCTTTGCTGATTTGTTTAGTTCTGGAGACTTCTGGTCTGAACTTACCATCTTTATGCTTGACCCCTTGCTGTTGACTTTTGGTGAGTCTTGCTTCATGATTTCTCTGAGTTATTTCAGCGACTTTTAGATTTTCACGAAACCTTGTGAAGTTCTGATGTGGTAGGGCTTTTTTCAACGTTTATGCTTGCTGGTAAGTGGCAAGTACATGCCTTGCTTCTAAGTTTCCTTTAAGTACTTGTTCTCTGACAAAGTGTTGATTAATTTCGATATGTTTTTTTCCTTGAGTGTAATACTGGGTATGATGACATATGCACAACACTTTGATTATCACACCATAATATCAATTTGTCTGTTTTGACATTTAATTCTGATAGTAGTGATTTAATCCACATTATTTCTGAAGTAGCATCAGGTAAGCTTCTGTATTCGGCTTCAGCACTTGACCTTGATATTGTGGATTACTTCTTAGAACACCAGGAGACAATGTTGTTTCCAGTATAGATGCAATAGCCTGTTGTTGATTTTCTATCATCAGGATATGATGCCCAATCTACATCTGTATTGCTAGTGATGTTGAAGTTGTTGCTTGCTTTGACATGCAGTCCATAGTTTATTGTTGCCTTTAGTTATCTTAGAATTCTTTTTACTGCTTTCCAATGATTATCCAGATGAGCTTGCATAAATTGACACACCTTGTTAAAATATCAGGTCTAGTGATAGTTGCGTACTGTAAAGCACCAACTACACTACTATATTGTTTTATTTTGTATATGGGTTTTCCCTATGTTTAGAGTAATGATGACTGCTAATCATCGGCGTAGGTTGTCCCTTTGCATTTCTCATTTGAGTCTTTTCTAGCAGCTCTGCTATATATTTTCTTTGTGATAGAATAATTTATGTTGATGATCTTGTGTAAACTTCTATCCCCAGAAAATAATTTAGTTGTCCAAGGTCTTTAACTGAAAATTGCTTGTCTAGTGCCTTGACAATTGAGTTAATTTCTTCGGTGTTATTTACTGTAATAATAAGATTGTCGATATATATTAGAATGTATATAGTAGAGTGTTTGCTGATTTTAAAGAAAAGTGAATTATCTAATTTGGCAGATTGAAAATTCACTGAATGCAATGTATTTTTCAATCTATCAACCCCTACGCGAGGAGCCTAATTTAAGCCATAAATGGCCTTGTTTAGCTTGTAGACATAGTTTGGATGTTGACAGTATCCTGGTAGTTGATCCATGTATGCATCTTCTTCAAATAGACCATTGAGGAATGCATTGTTAACATCTAGTTGTCTGAGTTGCCATCCTTTGCTTGTGGCAATGGTGAGAACAACTGTAATAGTAGATGGTTTGACCACATGAGAATAAGTTTCTTTGTAGTCAAAATCTTGTTATTAAGTGTTACCCTTGGCTACAAGCCTTGCTTTATATATGTTAATGATTCCAACTGAATTCTTTTTAATTCTATATGTCCATCTACACCAAATAATATTTTTATCTTTTTGGTGTTTGACCAATTTCCATGTTTGATTTTGTATGACTGCTTGATATTCCTCATCCATGGCTGATCTTCAATTGTTGTCAGTTTCAGCTTGATTGTAATTTGTTGGTTCTTCAAGTAAGGTAACAACAGTATACAGTTTGGGTTTAAAAATCCCACTCTAAGCTCTTGTTATCATTGGGTGAGTGGATGTAACTTGTGGTTCAACATGAGGTTGTTCACTCTGATTTTGATTTTGATTGCTTTCTTCTTGATCAGCATCTTGTTGATTACTAACATTCTGATCATTGTTTTGACTTACAAGTGATTCTCTGTATTGGTTTGAATGTTGAACAGTATCATTAGATGGTGCAACCCTATCATTTCTGCACATTGGCTCACCTGCACTTGATATTTCTGAATATACAGGTAGAGGTGGTATAGATATACTTGCATCATATATTTTATTTGTGGTCTTAATATTTTCAGAATGATATGGAAAGACTTGTTCATTAAATCCAACATGCCTACTTATGAATACTCTACCATTGTCATCCAATCATTTATACCCCTTTTGATTTTGAGCATACCCAATCAAAGTACGAGGTTTTGATCTAAATTCTAACTTATGTTTATTGTATGGTCTAGTATATCGGTAGCATACGCATCCAAAAGTTCTTAAGTAGTCATAGTCTAGTTTGACATTTAGTAGCTTCTCATAAGGATTAGATACCTTAAGCACTTTTGTTGGTAATCTTTTTATTAGATAAACAGCAGTACTAAATAACTCCAACCAATAATTTAATGGCATTTTAGCTTGAGCTAACAATGTCAAACCAGTTTCTACAACATGTCTATGTTTTTCTTTCAATAAGACCATTTTTCTCAGATGTGTATGGACATGTAGTTCTATGGATTATTCCCCATTTTGAAAAATAATCTTTTAGGGTTTTGAACTCAGTACCTCCATCAGACTGAAAATCTTAACATGAGAGTTGTTTGTTTTTCAGCCTGTGTTATGAAGTGTATGACAACTTTAAATGTTTCATACTTAGACTTCATAAAGTATATACAAGTATATCTACTAAATGAATCTACACATGTTATTTAATACTTGTATCCATAATCAGAATTGATTGGTGCAATACCCCATAAATCGGTGGCAATTAAACTTAGGGGTTCTGTATATTCAGATTCAGAAGCATTAAAAGGTAACTTATGGCTTTTGCCCATTTGGCAATACTTGCAAATCTATGATATGAATTTGTCATCAATTTTGACATTGTTTTCAGCAAGAACTTGTTTAACAGTACTAAAACTTGGATGACCAAGTTTATTATGCCACACATTTACAATACTGTTTTGATTCTCAACATTGGTTTCACTGTAATTACACAGTGTATTTTCTTTCACACAATGGCTGTGATTGTTGGCAATAAACTTGTATAGCCCCTTCATTTCATTGCCCTGCAATAAAATATTTTTAGTAAGTATGTCCCTGACCAATCAATATTTTGGATAAAATTCAAAATATACTTGGTTATCATTAGCAAACTGTAGCACACTTAAAAAAAAATTCTTAATGTCAGGGACTTTTAATAGATTGTTCAGTATTAACTGTTTATTACCATTGATATAACCACTACCAATGTGAGAGAATTGGCCTACTATTTCCCATGTATATGAATTTATTACCTCTGCACTCCTTGCATCCAAGCTTGGGTTGTCCAAATTATTTGTTAGTTGATTAGTAGCTCCTGAATCAGGGTACCAGCTTTCATAATTAATATGTTCTGCCTTAGCCACCTCTAACTGGTTGTTGTTACCATTCTGAGTATTCTGATCAGTTTGGACATTTGCCACATTTGCATTAGGAATAGGATTTTTGTAACACCCCATGTCCATTAATTTCACTCTCAAAGGGAATGCATTAACTTTCATGGAGTATTATTGGTGAATAGAACAGAATATAACAAGACAGATACATATAGTGGTACTTGAAAATTTTCAAAACAACTTTTATTGCTGCGGAGAAATGGTTTGATTACAACATCATAAACCAACAGAAAAACCAAGTACACTTAGTAACCATCTTAACAAATTATTTTCTGAGTACATAAAGTAAAAATCATAACCCCAACATAAGTAGCTATAAAGAGATGAGCTGAGCTTTACTTTCAGCAATCCAAGCACTTCCAAAGAGAGAGAAAGATCCGAATCAAGCTCCACTAGCAGTAGTCCCACCCTAAGAACCTTGGGGGGAGGAAAAAAAGAGGCGAAAACAAAGAGAGTCAGACATAAAGTCTGGCAAGTACCATAACTTTAACGATAAAATTATTAAAGTAATTAGGATAAGCATAAACTGGTAAAACAAGGAATGACTGTGAAGTAAGTGGGCAAGACAAAACAAACAAGAGGAATATACTGGCATTAATCGCGCTTCTAATCACTATAGGATAATTACTACACTGCATCATTACTAGTCACCCTAAAAATTGATCCCGCCTGCTGAACAAAATAATAATAATGGTAGTTTCATGTACCCCTAGTTGTCTTCATAGGTGTCGCCTGCTCCTATCTCCACTAGTTGTACCCACTACCCTCCCCATTCTAATTACAACATTTATTCATAATATGGTAGTTGGACTCCTAGCTGTCTTCATAGGTGCCGCCTTGTAATAACCCGGAAATCCGAGCCAATTTAAAAATTTTATTTTGGCAATTATAGCAAATTTTGATTATTTAAAATGAATTATTTTAAATAATAACGACAAGAAATTTATTTTGAATTGAATTCGAACATAGATATTATATAGATCATCGTTAGAATATAAATAATTATATATATATATATATATAAAAGAATTGAAAATGGCGCGGTAGTTCGATAATTCGATTTCAAAATTCAAATGAATATACCGAGTGCAAAATGAACCGGATTTTAGTGAAACCAAAAATATTTTAACCTAATTGAGAAATCTTTCCAACGAATCCGAGAAATCAAAATTTCATAGCGGGAATCAAAAGATATGTCCAGTTGAAAATTCTGAATAGTCGCTACGGAATTCAGGCCCTTAAAAATGGAAATTTTGCAAACGACCTCGGATTTCGACAAAACCACTTTTGTTGGATCCGTGATGTCAGGTTATTGCTAGATTCCAATTTTCATAATTTTTCGAATCAATATGTGAGCGTGGCAAAAGAAAACGTGTTTTGCCAATTTTGATCGACTTGAAAATGGCCATTTTTCAAACGGTCTCAGAATTTGACGAAACTAGTTTTGTTAGGAACGTATCGTCAATACGAAGCTAGAAAATATTTTTTTGGAATTTTTAGAGACTGTATGTGGCCCTGGTAAATTGAAATGTGCGATCAAATTGAATATATAAAGAATTATATTTTAAATTCAACGGAAACTGATCGTAATGATCGAATTGACTTACGATACATATCCCATTGTGTTCGGAATGAGGGTAATTAGCTATGGACGACAGGCGGTGGGTTTGATTTCGGATTTGAAAATAAAAGTTACTTTTTGGATTAAAATAAAATAAAATTAATTAATATATAACCCCCCCCCCTCTTCTTTCCCTCTTCCTACTCCCGTTGACCAGAAAAAAAAAGAAAAAAAACCTAAATCAAAAAAGCCGCGTCGCCTCTCTTAATCTCCACCGCAACCCTCGACGCCGCCCCTGCCTAGCCGCCGATCGACGGCGCTCCCTCTTCCCCCACCTCCCTCATCCTCCGCCCCTCTGCTCCCTCTCACCTCTCCTAATTCGAACCCGACCACCCCCCCCAGCCCCAAACCCAATAGTCCCCCAAACCCTAGAAATCCCTCCACCGCCTCAACCTGACGCCACCCCCTTCGACCGCGAGCCGCCAGCGACAGTCCTCCTCCCCCCCCCCCCCCATTTAGAACGCTGTAAGTGGTTTGTATTGATTTGTTCAAATTAATTTATAGTTTTCAGTATATAAAAGAAACAATATATATATATATATATATATATATATAAAGGGATTAGATTTTTGTTTGTATTAATAGGAAAGAACTGATTTTTAGCATTATAAAGACTTGATTTTAATTCATATAAAGTTAGCATTTTTGTGTTAGTAAAGTTGTAATTTTTATCTTAGGAAAGTTAAGAATTTTTATATTGTGAAAGATTCGATTTTTATTTGTTATGAAAAGAGAGGTTAAAAATATAATTTTTATATTATAGGAAGGTTAAAAATATAATTTTATATTATATAGATAGTAAAAATATTATCTTTATACATGTAGTGAGATAAAAATTTGATTTTTATTGTATATAGTAAAGTAAAAATTTGATCTTTATATTAGAAGTAGATATATAAAATATAATTTACATATAGAAAAGAGTATTATAAAAATATATATGAAGTAAAAATAAAAATAGAATTTTTATTTATCGAAATGAAATAATAAAAATATAATTTTTATTATGAACAGCGTGAAAGAATTGCATTGGAATTTCAAAGGAATCCAGATGTTCAGCAGTTCAAAAGCAAAGCACGGCGGAGTGGAACCCTCTGTGAGAACTTCTCACCTTTAATATTTATTTCTAGTTAAAATATATACTAGGATGCAGACGGTGTTTAGTAGCACCCGACACCCGTCGTCCACATATCATGGACGGCTTGTATGCTTGTTTGTTTGATTTTGATGTGTAGTTGATTGTGTGATGTGATGCGAAACGAAATAAAATATTTTCCTAGTGGAAAATATTATATAGTTAAAAACAGAATTTTTAACGTGTATATGAAATGAAATAAATTAATATAAACAAATCGGAGATTTGTTTATATACACTGATTTGATTGATATTGATTGGGACGATAAATTTTACACATCGCCCAACTGCACAAATAAAATCTGTGTTTGATTGTTTGAAACCCCACACGGGTATTGGGATGATATTTGACGTACACTAATCCCGATTGTTTAGTTGTATGTCGATCGATTGATTGACAGACTGTTATAAGCGTTAAATATTTATATTCGATGCTTATACAGTGTAGAATGCACTTTGGATGATGGTTGATTATTCATCGTTGTTATTGTATACTTGTATTGTAGAAAATCCATATAATTAACATTATATGGTAATTGACTGGGCCTCATTCCGTATTTGAAAAAGAAATATTTGAAATAGAAATATTTGAAATAGAATATTTGAAAATAAAAATATATGAAGCCGTGTTGATTAGATTGACGCCATTTTGACGTGAACGATATTTATATCGATTTTATTCATTTTATAATGAATATCGAAAGTGATTTCAAAATCTGATATTTTGAAAAGAATTGATATTCGAATTAAATTGAATAGAAATGAATTCGAATTGAAATTGAATATAAATGAATTCGAATTGAAATTGAATATAAATGAATTCGAATTGAAATTGAATTGAATTGAAAACGAACTGAAATTGAATTAGAAATCAATTCGATTTGAAATGAATTTAAAACGAATTTGTATTGGAATATTCAATTTTGATTTGAAATTGAATATGAAGTTGAAACCATTTTGAAAATGAATTTAAAACGATTTATAAAGCACGTTTTGAATTGAAATCGACGAAGTATATATTATATATAATATAATGACCTGAATAGAACGCGCCGCGCCGCGGCAGTTCACGAATTTCGACCATTGACTTCGAACGGATATTGCGGGAGATCCGACCATCGGATTCTCCTAAAACCTGGACCGTTGGGTTCGTATCGAAAAGAGCTTTCTAACGAATATTAGAAATTTGAAATCTAACTGTTAGATTTGGAATTATGTCCAAATCAAATTTGGAAAAGGTCGTTGTAAGTGCAGTTCGATGGCTGTTGATGGAAATCGACTGTACAGGCCTTAATAAAATTATTAAAAATAGTAATAATTTGTGTAAAATCATAAGAAATGATTTAGGAAAAATTGGGATGAAAAACTCCATATTTGAAAAGATAAAAATAGATTTTTATCGAAATGAACTAGTTTTGAACTAGAATTAAAATTCTATTTATTTTTAAATAAATAAATTGAATTTGAAAAGGGTTTTAAAAGTAACCAGAATTTCCAATAATTGAATTGGAATGGATTTGAATCGAAATTGTCTTTGGATTATTTCGATGTTGGATTTCGTGATTACTCAGATATTGTTATGAAAATTTGAAAGATATATTTGTATCGTTATTTCCAATACGATATTTGTTGGTCGTAGAATTTGATATTGAATATAAGCCGATATATTTTCTATTCAGAGCCTTGTATTTAATATCAAATGCGATTTGGGTTTGTCGTGAATGGCGTCTTCATTAACACTATTCTTGAACCCAGTTGAGAAAAAGATTAAATCTTTTTATTTAGATTTAATGAAGTGTACCAATTAAATAATATTTAATTGGAATTGAATTGATATTGATTTTTGGGTTTATCGTGAACAATGTTTTAAATAACACTTGTTCTTTAACCCGATAATTTATGGAATGGGATTTTGGGTTGTCGTGAACGGTATCTTCAATAATACTGTTCTTAGACCCAAAGGAGTTAAGAAAATCAGAAACTAACTGGAGATTAGTTAAGTTGAATGGTTTCTGGGGTATTGATCTGATGTTGGTTTCGGCCTTCGGGGTTAATACTTAGGGAATTTCTCACTTGCTAATTTACGATTAGGGACTGATTGAAATGTGATATGATTTTGGGGTTTATCGTGAACCGTGTTTTAAATGACACTGATTCTTTAACCCAGATAGAGATTAAAACTAAGTGGAGTTTTAATGAATCTTTAATTAGATTGAAATGATCGAGAATAAAGTATCACCGGTTTTGCTCCAAGCGATAATTAAATCTTTAATTAGATTTAAATGTGAAATGGTAATTAAATTTACCGATAACACAGTGGTGTTAGATATGAAGTAAGACCCCTTTTACTTCATGGGATGAATAGGTAGGGATTGGGAAATTAAAACAAACGATTACTTCGGTAAAGTTCGTTAATTCCGACTAGTTTGAATTGATATTCAAAAGTAGATTAAAGAATAAATTAAAGGAATTTATCTTTGATAAAATTAATGGGAACCTTTCCCTATGAATGTGAAATTTAGAAACTAACTGTCGGTTAGCTAAGCAGAATGATTTTCTGAATATTGATCTGATGTTGGTTTTGGCCTTCAGGGTTAATATTTGGGGAATTGTTCTCTTGTTAATTTACGGTTAGTGGCTGATGAATTGGAATGAGGCGTATGTTGTGTTTGTGTAACACTTGTTATTATATACGCGAGTTATTCGGAAAGACCGGGTTTATCCCATTCTGAATAACTGATACGACGATAAGTCGAAGATGAAGACGGTGGTCGAAGACCGGAGGTCTTCACGTCGTTTGGGTGATTACTGATGATCTTGATTGGGATGTACACCCAAGAAGATGGAAATAGTTGGTGATCGTCTAGACGCACTTGGAGATCGATGGATATGCGGGGTAATAGGTGCCTTCGGTTTCGTTCAGACCCAGAACGAACTTCTAAATGGACTGTGTGTCTGACATTAGATTTTAGTCTGTGTGATTGATTTCTATTAAATATATATCGGTTTGGCGGCGGAGAATTTATTCTCTTGCTTAACGCCCTTCTCTGAGATGTACGAGCTCAGGGGTTATATACTGATGGATATCAAACGCATAGAGTGAATTGCCTGTGTGGCATGCCTAAGTGGCGAATGATCAAGGCTTCTATTAAAAAGCAAAGTCTTGTGGTTGATGATCGAAGCACGACCTTTGTGGCGTAGCTTTGTGTAATGTTTACTTCGCGAGTTTCACACCCGATGTGAAACAGAAACGGGAGAGGACCTCAGGGAGGGCATGCGTTTCCTTCTAGTTAGAAGTGGCGTCAGTGGTTTTACACGCCCTGACGAGTTTGACTAATGTGGTTGTTGCTGTTGCGAGACGCCTCAGATATATCGGTCGTTCTCGAACCGATGGAGTCATTTAGTTGGCTCACCTACGCCCCACAGGGCGGGGAAACTCATGTTCATGCATTTTAATTCACTCCGTGTGGACCGGCCCTGACGATCCAAGGTCCCACCTGAGTCTGGGTCCTGAGGCTCGGGCTAGAGAGTCTCGAATCGGTAGAGGACGATCCCTAGCCTCGGTTCATACCATAAATGATAACCCAATTTCCAAATACGTGACATTTGTGGTTTTATTTGTAGAGCCTAGTATGGCGACATAGTGGGATGGGGCGCTTATGCCATCTATGATTGATACTTATGATTTGAAGTTGTTTTATGCACTATGCACTTATAATAGTATAAAATGATTTGTTTTAAACGTATCAAGCATTCTTGGCTATTATAAGGTAAAAACCCTATCCTCCGGCTTGCGTTGCATTGTGTGATGGGAACTGGGTCTTATAATAGCTTCATTGTTCTTCATTTAGCATTGCGCTGTTGTTTTATGCACTGGTGTTCTTGGGAGGAAACCCGTTCCGTGTTATACGGCGTGGTCCCTTGATTTACCTAACTTTAAAATAAAGATTTACAGCTGTTTTAGTTCTCACACCAGTCACATGACTGACCTGGGGTTTATTATTTTAACCTTAACTCTAGGTACCCTTATTTTCGACACGAGCAGCTAGTAGTTTTGATTTTGCAGATTTATATTCACAGGATCCTGGTTTACAGCTGGAATGATATCCGGAAAGCTTTGTATCCGTATATCTCTTCTAGTTGTGTATTGTATTATTTTCCACTGCTATGTAATTTATTGTAATCTCTGATATTTTCTGTTGTAGAATATTTGTTTATACTCTGTATATTCTTGTATTCTGATGGAATTGTTGTAATATACAATGCAATGTTCTTCCGTCTGCGTTCGTTTGTGGCTTGTTCTCGAACTATCCGCTCTTCCATCACCGGGGAAGTTACGAGTTTTTACATTTGGTATCAGAGCTTTGGTTTATAAAGCTCAAAGAACAAGACACATTAGAACCATACGGAAGAATTCATCAGAAATTGGATTAGTAATATCCAATGGAATGACTCGTTAGAGATGGGATCAGTAATATCCTAGAACGAATGTGAAGAGTATATTTTAAAATTGAAAACAATTTTTGTTTTGAAAATTTAAATCAATTATTCGTATTTGATTATTTATTTTAAATTGATTTGGACAATCCAATATATAAAGATTTTGCATATATGTCTTGCAAACGTGTATTCGAAATTTTAATGTACTGGATAGTTATAGAATCACACTCTAGTGCCCGGGGATAATTCTGGTAACGGGGCACCATCGCCAGTATTTATTTTCGAGTTTCGAAAGTGAGATTTCTATAAATTTCCAATTGACTGGTGTGAGAACCGAAGCTAGATATAGCTTATTGTTGTGATTTGGCATCAAAAATCTGATTTTTGACTATATATCAAAGTTATGCATTTGAAATGATAACCAACTAATTGATTGATGTTTGTGTTGTTTGGTTAATTGTTTGAAATTTTGAACCATTACGCCTAATAAAATCAAATAGTAAATTGTATTGAAAATTTGGTCGCATTTGCTTGCATATACATGTACTTACATTGAACAGGTCATAGCAAAGAGGCTAGAGCAGAAGAATAAAATTGTTTGCCCGACAAATAGGTACATGTTTATCATAATTTACTGTTTTGTTTGGGTGATGATGATTTTATGAGCCGATTGGCTAGCCGCTTGGCTTTTTCTTTTTCTTTCTGAGATCAGAGGGCCTGTATGGCAATTTCGGGATTTTCCCGTGCTCCCGGTGCAGGGGAGGTTATGGCGAAATTTTTCGAAAATTTAGGGTGTTAGCCAAATTTTTGAAATTTTTGAATAGTTCTTAGAAACTGAAAAGTTGAAGAACTTAAGCCATAATAAAAATAATGAAAGTTGAGTTGGTATTTAAAACAACTTTCGGCTTTGTTCCTTTACGGGGACGAAAAGTTTTAAGTGGGGGAGATTGTAATAACCCGGAAATCCGAGCCAATTTAAAATTTTTATTTTGGCAATTATAGCGAATTTTGATTATTTAAAATGAATTATTTTAAATAATAACGACGAGAAATTTATTTTGAATTGAATTCGAACGTATATATTATATAGATCGTCGTTAGAATATAAATAATTACTTATATATATAAAAGGAAATGAAAATGGCGCGGTAGTTCGATAATTCGATTTCAAAATTCAAATGAATATACCGGGTGCAAAATAAACCGGATTTTAGTGAAACCAAAAATATTTGTACCTAATTGAGAATATCGTTCCAACGAATCCGGGAAATCAAAATTTCATAGCGGGAATCAAAAGATATGTCTAGTTGAAAATTCTGAATAGTCGCTATGGAATTCAGGCCCTTAAAAATGGAAATTTTGCAAACGACCTCGGATTTCGACGAAACCACTTTTGTTGGATCCGTGATGTCAGGTTATTACTAGATTCCAATTTTCGTAATTTTTCGAATCAATATGTGAGCGTGGCAAAAGAAAACGTGTTTTGTCAATTTCGATCGACCTGAAAATGGCCGTTTTTCTAGAATTTGATGAAACTAGTTTTGTTAGGACCGTATCGTCAATACGAAGCTAGAAAATATTTTTCTGGAATTTTTAGAGACTGTATGTGGCCCCGGTAAATTGAAATGTGCATTCAAAATTAATATATAAAGAATTATGTTTTAAATTCAACGGAAACTGATCGTAATGATCGAATTGACTTACGATACTTATCCCATTGTGTTCGGAATGGGGGTAATTAGCTATGGACGACAGGCGGTGGGTTTGATTTTGGGTTTGAAAATAAAAGTTACTTTTTGGATTAAAATAAAATTAATTAATATATAACCCCCCCTCTTCTTTCCCTCTTCCTACTCCTGTTGACCAGAAAAAAAAACATAAATCAAAAAAACCATGTCGCCTCCCTTAATCTCCACCGCAACCCTCGACGCCGCCCCTGCCTAGCCGCCGATCGACGGCGCTCCCTCTTCCCCCACCTCCCTCCTCCTCCGCCCCTCTGCTCCCTCTCACCTCTCCTAATTCGAACCCGACCACCCCCTAGCCCCAAACCCAATAGTCCCCCAAACCCTAGAAATCCCTCCGCCGCCTCAACCTAGACGCCACCCCCTCCGACCGCAAGCCGCCAGCGACAGTCCTCCCCCCCCCCCATTTCGAACGCTGTAAGTGGTTTGTATTGATTTGTTCAAATTAATTTATAGTTTTCAGTATATAAAAGAAACAATATATATATATATATATATATATATATATATATATATAAAGGGATTAGATTTTTGTTTGTATTAATAGGAAAGAACTGATTTTTAGCATTATAAAGACTTGATTTTAATTCATATAAAGTTAGCATTTTTGTGTTAGTAAAGTTGTAATTTTTATCTTAGGAAAGTTATGAATTTTTATATTGAGAAAGATTCGATTTTTATTTGTTATGAAAAGAGAGGTTAAAAATATAATTTTTATATTATAGGAAGGTTAAAAATATAATTTTTATATTATAGGAAGGTTAAAAATATAATTTTTATATTATATAGATAGTAAAAATATTATCTTTATATATGTAGTGAGATAAAAATTTGATTTTTATTATATATAGTAAAGTAAAAATTTGATCTTTATATTAGAAGTAGATATATAAAATATAATTTACATATAGAAAATAGTATTATAAAAATATATATGAAGTAAAAATAAAAATAGAATTTTTATTTATTGAAATGAAATAATAAAAATATAATTTTTATTATGAACAGCGTGAAAGAACTGCATTGGAATTTCAAAGGAATCCAGATGTTCAGCAGTTCAAAAGCAAAGCACGGCGGAGTGGAACCCTCTGTAAGAACTTCTCACCTTTAATATTTATTTCTAGTTAAAATATATACTAGGATGCAGACGGTGTTTAGTAGCACCCGACACCCGTCGTCCACAGACCATGGACGGCTTGTATGCTTGTTTGTTTGATTTTGATGTGTAGTTGATTGTGTGATGTGAGACGAAATAAAATATTTTATAGTGGAAAATATTATATAGTTAAAAATAGAATTTTTAACGTGTATATGAAATGAAATAAATTAATATAAACAAATCGGAGATTTGTTTATATACACTGATTTGATTGATATTGATTGGGACAATAAATTTTACACATCGCCCAACTGCACAAATAAAATCTGTGTTTGATTGTTTGAAACCCCACACGGGTATTGGGATGATATTTGACGTACGCTAATCCCGATTGTTTATTTGTATGTTGATCGATTGATTGACAGACTGTTATAAGCGTTAAATATTTATATTCGATGCTTATACAGTGTAGAATGCACTTTGGATGATGGTTGATTATTCATCGTTGTTATTGTATACATGTGTTGTAGAAAATCCATATAATTAACATTATATGGTAATTGATTGGGCATCATTCCATATTTGAAAAAGAAATATTTGAAATAGAAATATTTGAAATAGAATATTTGAAAATAAAAATATATGAAGCCGTGTTGATTAGATTGACGCCATTTTGACGTGAACGATATTTATATCGATTTTATTCATTTTATAATGAATATCAAAAGTGATTTCAAAATCTGATATTTTGAAAAGAATTGAAATTCGAATTAAATTGAATAGAAATGAATTCGAATTGAAATTGAATATAAATGAATTCGAATTGAAACTGAATATAAATGAATTCGAATTGAAATTGAATATAAATGAATTCGAATTGAAACTGAATATAAATGAATTCGAATTGAAATTGAATTGAATTGAAAACGAACTGAAATTGAATTAGAAATCAATTTGAATTGAAATCGATTTGAAATGAATTTAAAACGAATTTGTATTGGAATATTCAATTTTGATTTGAAACTGAATATGAAGTTGAAACCGTTTTGAAAATGAATTTAAAACAATTTATAAAGCACGTTTTGAATTGAAATCGACGAAGTATATATTATATATATTATATATATAATATAATGACCTGAACGGAATGCGCCGCACCGCAGCAGTTCGCGAATTTCAACCATTGACTTCGAACGGATATTGCGGGAGATCCGACCGTCGGATTCTCCTAAAACCAGGACTGTTGGGTTCGTATCGAAAAGAGCTTTCTAACGAATATTAGAAATTTGAAATCTAACGGTTAGATTTGGAATTATGTCTAAATCAAATTTGGAAAAGGTCGTTGTAAGTGCAGTTCGATGGCCGTTGATGGAAATCCACTGTACGGGCTTTGATAAAATTATTAAAAATAGTAATAATTTGTGTAAAATCATAAGAAATGATTTGGGAAAAATTGGGATGAAAAACTCCATATCTGAAAAGATAAAAATAGATTTTTATCGAAATTAATTAGTTTCGAACTAGAATTAAAATTCTATTTATTTTTAAATAAAAAAATTGTATTTGAAAAGGGTTTTAAAAGTAACCAGAATTTCCAATAATTGAATTGGAATGGATTTGAATCGAAATTGTCTTTGGATTATTTCGATGTTGGATTTCGTGATTACTCAGATATTGTTATGAAAATTTGAAAGATATATTTGTATCGTTATTTCCAATACGATATTTGTTGGTCGTAGAATTTGATATTGAATATAAGCCGATATATTTTCTATTCAGAGCCTTGTATTTAATATCAAATGCGATTTGGGTTTGTCGTGAATGGCGTCTTCATTAACACTGTTCTTGAACCCAGTTGAGAAAAAGATTAAATCTTTTTATTTAGATTTAATGAAGTGTACCAATTAAATAATATTTAATTGGAATTAAACTGATATTGATTTTTGGGTTTATCGTGAACAGTGTTTTAAATAACACTTATTCTTTAACCCGATAATTTATGGAATGGGATTTTGGGTTGTCGTGAACGGTATCTTCAATAATATTGTTCTTAGACCCAAAGGAGTTAAGAAAATCAGAAACTAACTGGAGATTAGTTAAGTTGAATGGTTTCTGGGGTATTGATCTGATGTTGGTTTCGGCCTTCAGGGTTAATACTTAGGGAATTTCTCACTTGCTAATTTACGATTAGGGACTGATTGAAATGTGATATGATTTTGGGGTTTATCGTGAACCGTGTTTTAAATGACACTGATTCTTTAACCCAGATAGAGATTAAAACTAAGTGGAGTTTTAATGAATCTTTAATTAGATTGAAATGATCGAGAATGGAGTATCACCCGTTTTGCACCAGGCGATTGTTAAATCTTTAATTAGATTTAAACGTGAAATGGTAATTAAATTTACCGATAACACTGTGGTGTTAGATATGAAGTAAGACCCGTTTTACTTCATGGGATGAATAGGTTGGGATTGGGAAATTAAAACAAACGATTACTTCGGTAAAGTTCGTTAATCCCGACTAGTTTTAATTGATATTCAAAAGTAGATTAAAGAATAAATTGAAGGAATTTATCTTTGATAAAATTAATGGGAACCTTTCCCAATGAATGTGAAATTTACAAACTAACTGTCGGTTAGCTAAGCAGAATGATTTTCTGGATATTGATCTGATGTTGGTTTCGGCCTTCGGGGTTAATATTTGGGGAATTGTTCTCTTGTTAATTTACGGTTAGTGACTGATGAATTGGAATGAGGCATATGTTGTGTTTGTGTAACACTTGTTTATTATATACGCGAGTTATTCGGAAAGACCGGGTTTATCCCATTCTGAATAACTGATACGACGATAAGTCGAAGATGAAGACGGTGGTCGAAGACCGGAGGTCTTCACGTCGTTTGGGTGATTACTGATGATCTTGATTGGGATGTACACCCAAGAAGATGGAAACAGTTGGTGATCATCCAGACGTACTTGGAGATCGATGGATATGTGGGGTACTTGGTGCCTCCGGTTTCGTTCAGACCCAGAACGGACTTGTAAATGGACTGTGTGTCTGACATTGGATTTTAGTTTGTGTGATTGATTTCTATTAAATATATATCGGTTTGGCGGCGGAGAATTTATTCTCTTGCTTAACGCCCTTCTCTGAGACGTACGAGCTCAGGGGTTATATACTGATGGATATCAAATTCATAGAGTGAATTGCCTGTGTGACATGCCTAAGTGGCGAATGATCAAGGCTTCTGTTGAAAAGCAAAGTCTTGTGGTTGATGATCGAAGCACGGCCTTTGTGGCGTAGCTTTGTGTAACGTTTACTTCGCGAGTTTCACACCCGGTGTGAACCAGAAACGGGAGAGGACCTCAGGGAGGGCATGCGTTTCCTTCTAGGTAGAAGTGGCGTTAGTGGTTTTATACGCCCTGACGAGTTTGACTTATGTGGTTGTTGCTGTTGCGAGGCGCCTTGGATATATCGGTCGTTCTCGAACCGATGGAGTCATTTAGTTGGCTCACCTACGCTCCATAGGGCGGGGAAACGCATGTTCAGGCATTTTAATGCACTCCGTGTGGACCGGCCCTGACGATCCAAGGGCCCACCTGAGTCTGGGTCCTGAGGCTCGGGCTAGAGAGTCTCGAATCGGTAGAGGACGATCCCTAGCCTCGGTTCATACCATAAATGATAACCCAATTTCCAAATACGTGACATTTGCGGTTTTATTTGTAGAGCCTAGTATGGCGACATAGTGGGATGGGGCGCTTATGCCGTCTATGATTGATACTTATGATTTGAAGTTGTTTTATACACTATGCACTTATAATAGTATCAAATGATTTGTTTTAAACGTATCAAGCATTCTTGGCTATTATAAGGTAAAAACCCTATCCTCCGGCTCGCGTTGCATTGTGTGATGGGAACTGGGTCTTATAATAGCTTCATTGTTCTTTATTTATCATTGCGCTGTTGTTTTGTGCATTGGTGTTCTTGGGAGGAAACCCGTTCCGTGTTATACGCCGTGGTCCCTTGATTTACCTAACTTTAAAATAATGATTTACAACTGTTTTAGTTCTCACACCAGTCACATGACTGACCTGAGGTTTATTGTTTTAACCTAAACTCTAGGTGCCCTTATTTTCGACACGGGCAGCTAGTAGTTTTGGTTTTGCAGATTTATGTTCACAGGATCCTGGTTTACAACTGAAATGATATCCGGAAAGCTTTGTATCCGTATATCTCTTCTAGTTGTGTATTGTATTATTTTCCGCTGCTATGTAATTTATTGTAATCTCTGGTATTTTCTGTTGTATAATATTTGTTTATACTCTGTATATTCTTGTATTCTGATGGAATTATTGTAATATACAATGCAATGTTCTTCCGTCTGCATTCATTTGTGGCTTGTTCTCGAACTATCCGCTCTTCCCTCACCGGCGAAGTCACGGGTTTTTACATGCTTCTGTCTCTGCTAGTCGTACCCACTACCTTCCCCATTCGATTGGCTCCCTAACTCATAGATACCCATGCTGGTCCCACAGTGGGGTGTATCACTCCCCAAAGTGGCAACCCGGTATCACTAAAGATGCACGGCTATATCTACACGATGCAACAGCGTCTTACCTACCAGCCCGGGCCCACGCACGCACATGACCCCATTGGACTTGCGTTGCCACGTTAACCCGTTTTGACCTCTTACGATCAAACCCAGTAAGCGTGTCCCGTCCTCAATCTAACTCGAGCTCACAAAGATACTTAATGAGTTACTAGTTTGAAATGGGTCCCCCATACTTGACACAAGCTTTCCACCTATGCTTGGTCCCCACTAGAACTTTCCACTTAACCCCTTCTTATTCATGTCTTCTTACATGTTTCAATTTGGTTAAGTGTCTCTAATCGTATTTTACATGTCTCCCATGTCATCCACTTAACCCCATGTCCCACCACATGTTTATCTTGGTTAAGTGTTAATGATTATATCCCACATGTCACCCATATTACCCACCTATCAAATCAACATGTGTTATTGGTTAAGCTTGTCTTAACCCTATCCGCTTATCAGATCAATATATATATTTGGTTAAGCTGGTCTTAACCCTATCCACTTATATATTATTGGCTAAGTTGGTCTTAACCCCATCCACTTATCTGATCAATATGTATTATTAGTTAAGTTTGCCTTAACCCTATCCACTTACCAGATTAATATATATATATATATATATATATATATATATATTATTGATTAAGCTAGACTTAACCCTACCCACTTATCAAATTAATATACATTATTGGTTAAGTTGGTCTTAACCCTACCTACTTATCAGATTATTGGTTAAGCTAGTCTTAACCCTATCCACTTATATATTATTGGTTAAGCTGGTCTTAACCCTACCTACTTATCAGATTATTGGTTAAGATGGTCTTAACCTTATCCACTTATCATATTAATATATATATATAATCATGTTTTACTTAATTTATGATTAAGTACATCTTAGTTCACAAATACGTTGGTTAAAAGAATAACTCCCTAAGTATCAACCCCGAAGACCAAAATCAACATAAGATTGGTACTTAGAGAACTACTCCACTCAACCAAACTTCTGTTTGTCATTCATATTCATCTTTAATCAACATTAATTAATTACTAATGCACAGCCCTCCCACATTAAGTCGATTGCTTGTGGCCGCTGGATATGCCGGGCGGTTCCGAGCAGACTTCCACCACAAGCCAGACTAAACCTCGTGTCTACGCATCTTTTAATTATGCTTATGACCTCTCACATTAGACTGCCGTTTGTGGTTGCTGGATGTGCCGGGCGGGTCCATGCATTCTTACACCACAAACGAGTCTAACCTCGTGTCTTAGTCTTTTATTACGCATTTAATTTATGCCTTTAACCTCTTACATTAGACTACTGTTTGCGGTTGCTGGATTTGCCGGGCGGGTCCGGGCAGTCTTACACTATAAACGAGTCTAACCTCATGTCTTAGACATTTATTATTACATATTATTATTCGACCCCAATTTGAATTAATATCTCCATTTCAAATTGTCAATAACTTCCAAATTAATCTATGTCAATAATTGTCACCTAAATTATGTCCATAATTTCTATGCATATAAATTAGGCCAATTAATGCCTCAAATTTATTATATGCTTTTAAGCCATTTTTATGCCAATTCACAATAATAATATTTAATATTTTCCCATTGCCCCCACGTCGTTCACACGTTTAATATGAAATATGTCAGACCTGCAAATAGTCTAACTCATAAAAAGAAAAGAAACATCACAACTTGCATTACACATAAAAATAGATCTATCTTGCAAATAAGAATTATAACATAAATTCGCATAGCCAATAATTTGCATAGACAATCGTCATATAGAATCATATATTTGCATAAACTACCATGGATCTAAATATAGATCTAAACATGAAATTGTGAACTTGCATATATAAATTATGGGTCTTACTTAACTTGCATATGTGAATATAATTTTCACCCAAAAATGTGAATATAGTTTTTCACCTAAACTTGCATATAGATTTCTACAACTTGCATATGAATTTACCATACGTTTTTGCATATAAACTAACATATGTATATACTTGATTCACATATAAACTTGTGTACAATTCACATATAGACTTGCATAAGATTCATATTCAAACTAACATACAATTTAACATCCCAAATTGCATAAAATTCACATACAAATTAGCATATGATTTAACATCCAAACTTGCATAAGATTCACATATGAATTAACATATGATTTAACATCCCAAACTTGCATGAAATTCACATATAGATTAACATATGATTTAACATCCCAAACTTGCATAAAATTCACATATGAATTTAACATATGATTTAACATCCCAAACTTGCATAAGATTCACATATGATTTAACATTCCAAACTTGCATAAAATTCACATACGAATATGATTTAACATCCAAACTTGCATAAGATTCACATATGAATTAACATATGATTTAACTTCCCAAAACTTGCATTAGATTCACATATGATTTAATATCCCAAAACTTGCATAAGATTCACATATGAATTAACATATGACTTAACATCCCAAACTTGCATAAAATGAATAGTTAAATATGAAATAGATCTACAAAGTTAAACAACATCATGTGATTTAACAGACATATTCTTATAATCCAATTACAACCCATCATAACTAATTCAATAATTATATTGTGAAAGAAATAGTACTCACAAAGATAGGTTGGAGAAGAGAATGATTTGTTCGTCTTTTGAATTGGAATTCTGACTTGTTAAATCCTAAGCTTTAGGAAGGAGACTATCCTAGGAGCAACATGGTGGCCATGAGACAAAATTTGTTTTGATTTAGGGTTTGAGTCTAGGCACTCTTTTATAGAAGTTTAAATCAACCTAAGCCGTAAGATAAACCTAGGACAAATCAAAGCCATTCAAACCTAAGAGACCAACCAGAACTTGCCACACAAGCCCTAACGAGTCAGAAAATCATCACACAAAGAAACACGTCAGGTTTCAGATCTGACCCGAGGGGGAGGTCGACCCCAGGTCGACCTGTATATAGGGTGGTCGACCCCCTGGTCGACACCCTGGGGTAGGTCGACCCCCAGGTCGACCTGCCTTGGTATTTAATTTTCTGAATGGTTTTTATATAAATTTCTGAAAGTTCTGAAGGCCATAACTTCTTCATACGAAGTTCGATTTTCGAAAACTTGGAATCTATTCCAAGCAGAATTTCGAGACGAACGCAATGGCGTAACCCGTTTCCCTTAGTTCTCACTTTAACAATTAAGTATTCTTAAATTTGTTAATTTTAATATTTAAATTACGGGGTGTTACATTCTCCCCTCCTTAAAGGATTTCGCCCCCGAAATCTCCAAGTTAAGGAGAATGTATACTTACCATCCAATCATCCATCTACTCATCCATCAAACACAGGCATCCATTGTCCTTACAAGGTTTCTAATACTGTATGAACATATACAAAAAGTGTGTGTACATGTTCCTTATCCAATGCAAAATCAGGCAGTCTACTGATTCAGTTGACCTCCTTAAGCAAATCATGATAGTGCCATGCATCCATTATGTATGCAAAGGAATCCTAACGATACATACTATTTCTACATGTGTGCACAACCGTTTATCAAAATGCAGCATCCATATAATAACACAACCATTATACATCCATTAATTAAATATGCACATATATTTATATGAAATATGAAAGTGATTGAGCCGATCTAGTGCCTAATATGTGTGTACATGCATCCATGAGCAACCACTAGCAACCACTTGCATCCACCAAACATAACATGTCTCAAACACATGTTTACAACCATAGGTTTTTTCCTAACTAAAGATTGAAGATATCATCTCAAAGACATACTAAATGATTGAACAAGTATCAACAAAGCAGTAGAAAAAGGAGAAGTTAAAAATCTCGTCTTTCGTTTCTCAAGTCGCGTCTCCTTGATCATCTCCCCATTCCACTTTTGACCAACTTGACCTCTCTGTTGTGTATCTCTAATACCTTCGTCCCAAGGATACATGTAGGAGCTCTTCTAATCGTGGCATCTCACTCTACTTCCACTTCTCTAAGCATGCTCGACTCTACTGCTTCCGCGGTATCTTGTAACACTTCCGCAAATGCGATACATGAAACATGTCATGAACATCGCTAAGCTCGTTGCCTCTTCTCATGTCCCTCTAAAATCTAGGATAACCTCAAAAGATCTTCAAGGATTCTATTCACCCCTCTCTGTCCATCCATCCGTCTGTGGATGATAAGCGATACTCGTACTTGCCACCTTTTGCATATTACCTTTTCCTCTTGCACCGAAAAACTGCTCCAACCCCTGTCCCTAAAGCACCGGTATACACTGTGAATGGCTTACTTCCATCTGGCAAAACTAAAACTGGAGCTGTCATCAAAACCCTCTTCAAACGTTGGAAAGCATCGTCACAATCAACATCCCAAGAAAAAGTCAAGTTCTTCTTCGTTAACCGAGTAAGTGGAGCTGATATCTTCGCGAAGTCCTTAATGAACTTCCTATAATAGCCCGCTAGTCCTAAAAAGCTTCTTACTTTTGTTGCGTTCTTAGGAATCTTCCAATCTTGGATTTCCACTACCTTTACAGGATCCACAGTTATCCCCATTCTGAAATGCTCCTTCTTATGAACCCCTTCAAGCAACTCTCTCACTTGCTTGCTGAGTTCTCCTCTCTCTCTCTCTGAGCTATGCGGCGTAGTGGTAATGCAACTGGCTTTGCATTATCTATTAGTTATATACGAAAGTATATCTTGCGCCTCGGGGGTAAACCCCAAACTTCATCGAAGACGTCACCATATTCACGAACCACACGAATAAATTCCAAATCATCGTTGGACACGTCAAGAGATTCTAGGTAGCTAAGCATCACCGGACCTCTAGGGTCACAGGAAATATCAAGGGTCTCTCCGCAACGAGTCAACAATCTAACTACCCTTCTTTCACAGTCTAGGATGGCACCGTATGCGGCTAGCCAATCTATTCCTAGAATCAAGCCATAGCCCAAGAAGCCAAGAACGAAGGCGTTGCATTCAAACCCAACGCCCAAGATAGACACTCTCAAATCCCGACAATAGGATTTGAGACTACTATGGGATCCGTAACTAGACTAGTATTTAGGTGCAGTGTTTTCGACTGACAAAGCAGATACAAACGAGTGTGAAGTGCCAGAATTCAAACAAGGTTCGAACAGGGTGATCAAAAAGAAAAACTAAACTTCCAACCAGGATATTTCTACCTCTATCAGGTATATCAGCCGTAAGGGAACACGTATGCCCTCCAGAAGATCCTGTACTTTGCACTTACCTTTGCCTTTTTCTTCTTTGGACGATCCTAATAAGATGTCATGTTTCTCCGTAACAATAACAACTAGTATTCTTCTTCTTTCTAACATCTTTATTTAAGTAGTCAGGTATTTCACAAGTGTGGCCCTTCCTTTTCTCTTGGCCCCTTGTTATCCTTACCGCCTTTCTTTGGATCAACTTTCTTATCATGTGTCCTATCCATGTCTCTCTTGCACATTCTCCATTTGTGACCTCCTACCAAAATGAGGTTTCGTCCTTCATTAATCAAGTGCCTAATTGAACCTTCCTCTCACCGTCTATCTTAAAGGAACCAACAAGTCCTCTGCTTCCTTCTAGCTTTGACAAATGTCCCAGTCCCATGAAGCGGTTTTCCGCCCATCATACGGAAGTTCTTACATATCTTTAGAAAAAGCATCTATACGTGGGGGAAGAAATTCAAAAAAAAAAAAGGAAAGAGGAAGAGATTCAAAACGGAGAATCGAAGGAAAGATATATGGCTCTTAGGGGTTATGTTTTTAAAACAAACTTTTCTCTTGAAAATACTCTCCTTAAACCATACTTTTGAAAGTATTTCTTTATAAAACGCTTTTGAAAAACAGTTTTTCAAAATCTCTTATTTGTTCTGCTAACCTTCAGCTCTGATACTATGTGTAACACCCCATGTCCATTAATGTCACTCTCAAAGGGAATGCATTAACTTTCATGGAGTATTATTGGTGAATAGAACGGAATATAACAAGACAGATACATATATTGGTACTTGAAAATTTTCAAAACAACTTTTATTGCAGTGGAAAAATGGTTTGATTACAACAACATTATAAACCAACAGATAAACCAAGTACACTTAGTAACCATCTTGATAAATTGTTTTTTGAGTACATAAAGTAAAAATCATAACCCCAACATAAGTAGCCATAAAGAGATGAGCTGAACTTTACTTTCAGCAATCCAAACACTTCCAAAGAGAGAGAAAGATCTGAATCAAGTTCCACTAGCAGTAGTCCTACCCTAAGAACCTATGGGGGAAGGAAGAAAAGAGGCGAAAACAAAGGGGGTCAGACATAAAGTCTGGCGAGTACCATAACCTAACGTTATAATTATTAAAGTAATTAGGATAAGGCATAAACTGGTAAAACAAGGAATGACTGTGAAGTAAGTGGGCAAGACAAAACAAACAAGAGGAATATACTAGCGTTAATCGCGCTCCTAATCACTATAGAATAATTACTACACTGCACCATTACTAGTCACCCTAAAAATCGATCCCTCCTACTGAACAAAATAATAATAATGGTAGTTTCGTGTACCCCTAGTTGTCTTCATAGGTGCCGCCTGCTGCTATCTCCACTAATTGTACCCACTACCCTCCCCATTCTAATTACAACATTTACTCATAATATGGTAGTTGTACTCCTAGCTGTCTTCATAGGTGTCATCTGCTCCTATCTACACTAGTCGTACCCACTACCTTCCTCATTCGATCGGCTCCCTAACTCGTAGATACCCGTGCTGAAACACCCCACCTCCGTTAAGGTCACTCACAAAGGGAATGCCTTAATTTTGGTGGAGGTTTATAAGTAAAAGACATAGATAAAACACAAGACAGATATAAACACATATAAATAAGCAGCGGAAAAACCAACAGACTTTTATTATCATAAATACGTGTTTATACAGAATATTTCCAACATTGTCTCAAAACAAACTTCCAATTATTACAACCATAATACTGTCTTGATTTTAAAAGTTAAAGAAGCATGAAACATAAATAAAGCTGCATAATCCCCATAAATGATATCCAAAGCCATGGTCCAAATGAAAGAAATCCAAGCAATACATTCCCTCTCTTCAAGCTGGATGAAAAACTGACTAAGCTGCGGTGTTTCCTCCCTGTGGACCTAGGGGGGAAAACGGAAGAAAAGAAGACGAAAGGAAAATGGGTCAGACATAAGTCTGGTAAGTCTAGCTATATTCCTAGAATGTTAATAATAAAAAGATCATGACTTGCATAAAGTTAGAACAGGACGATATCAGGATAATAGACTATCCTAGAACTAGATAAGGTGTCCTAAAACGAACATCCCTTCGCACCCTATTTTAAATCTCTATCTCTACACCTACTAATTCTTATACCAACAGGCACCCCGTGATTGGGGTGAAGTGATCCCTTTCTCTTTCTTCAAAAGATCGGCTCCTACTCGTATATTCACATGTGTCCTACGGCCCTATATGGTAGATACCTATGTTGGTCCCACCATGGGGTGTATCATGTCCCATGGTGGCGGCCCCGACACAATTCTAGCATGCATAGGGTATACTACTGATGCTCCAGTGCCCTGACTTGTCTGCTCCAGAGTGTGTGCACACCCGCACTCTGTTAGAACCCACACTGTGCACCAACCGCCGTCGCTTTTGACCTCTTACAATCAGCTCAGTAATCGTGCCCCACTTTGCCTAGTTCAGGGTACCATGATACCTAATTGGGTTACTGCTGAAACGGGTCCCCGTTACTAGGTTTTCTAGTCAAACATGTTAAGTAGTTAAGTGTCTGAATGAACCTAACCCCCACCCATCCAAATTATTTAACATGTTGAATTTGGTTAAGTATTTATTAAATTGAGTTAACCCTATCAGTCCTAACTCAGCTCTAATTGTCTTATTAGAGCACCAACCTCTCAGATTAGACAAATATTGTTGTGGCTGCCTGTATGCCGGTTGGGTCCGGGCAGTTTTATGCCACAACTCAGTTCAACCTTGGGTCTTTATTGGGCCTCATGCCTTAACCTCTTACATTGGATAGCTATTGTTGTGACAACTGGACACCCGGGCGGGTCCGGGCAGGTTTACGTCATAACTCAATCCAATCTCGGGTTAAGCGCGTTCGTATATTCTAATTTACATTTTAATTATGTAAATTATTCAAATTCAAATTACTGTCACATTCATTTCCAATTAATCTCATTAATTAAGGTAAGTAATGCCTTTTTATGCCATAAATCACTTATGTGATTAATGACCAATTTATGGCAAGTTTTCCTAAAATTATCATTTTAACCCAACGTTACCCCGTCCAATATTAGGCTAACCATCTCAGCCTAATTTACGTTTGCATGATTTTTGGTGTAAAGTATTAGGCTAAAAACTTAGCCTAATTTAATATACGCAAATTGGCATAAATTAGCATAAACATGACAAGGGTATAACTTTGGTATTGATGGCATAATCTATATGAACATAATAGGGTGTACTTGCAAAATAACTAACATGAACATTTTAGGGGTGAACTTGCAAAATAACTAACATGAACATTATAATGTCATAGGTACAAACTTGCAAAAAGACTAACATAAACATTATAATGTCATAGGTATGAACTTGCACTTATAGGCTAACTCAACATATATGTTTTTTTTAACATAGGCCATATTTACAACATACATGAGAATTAGCAATATGAACTAATCCATATACATATGTTAATTTGCAACATAGGCAAATCAACATACGTATATGTGAGTTAGCAACATAGGCTAATCAACATACACATGTGTTAATTTGTAACATAGATTTAAACATACTTGCAAATTAATCCCAACATATGATAAGTGTGAACATGGCATAAGTTTTGCATAAACATGAACATATAGATTTGACAATTGGTCGCATAACTTCACTACATAAACTTGCATAATAAACTACACAATTCTCATAAGATGTTACAATCCAAGTCCATGCTTATAAAAATAATCTAATCCAATAATCCCAAATTTAACATGATAATAGAATCAAGTCACTGGCATAGATTAATATTATAAAACATAATAAACATCATACTTAATAATTCTCAATTCAACATGATAATAGAATCAAATCACAAACGTATATTAATAACATAACGAGTATCGTACTATTATCATTTCATCGCAACACATGATATACATATTAATTCGCATTCTAAAATTGTAGCTAAACTTACAATCGTAGACGGTCTTGTTTTCTGAAATTCTGAATTTGCAAAGCTTTCCTTTGGGAAGACGTTGCTTTAATTCTAATTTGTTGTTGCTTTTTAATCTTTTAGTTTGTATTCTCTATGTTGTTCGTCTCTTTCAAGTGGAGGCTCCCTCTAGTTCTCAGCAGACAGCATGGTGGCTCCAATTATTATTCTTTTTTTTTTTGTGAATTTTTAGTTTGAGACCTAGGGTCTTTTTATAGAGTTGCAAGTTAATTTGAGCCGTCGATGAAGCTTGGGTTAACCAGAGCCGTCCGTTGTAAAGAGAAGCCAATTATGTTCACCATTTCTTTCTTAATGTACATTTACTATTATTTGTCAATCCATATAAATACGTACGCATTAGATATGTCTCCCCTTTACACATTTATTATTATTTTTGTATGCACATTAGATACATCTCCCCTTTACAATTTATTATTATTCTTGTATGCACATTAGATACATCTCTCCTTTACACATTTATTATTATTCTTGTATGCACATTAGATACATCTCCCCTTTACACATTTATTTTTGTATTAGCAACTTTAGTGTTAATAGAAATACGACATGTTACATTCTCCCCTCCTTAAAGGATTTCGTCCCCGAAATCTCCAAGTCTAGGAGAACATATGTCCTACCATCCAAATGTCCATCTACTCAATCATCAAACACGAGCGTCCATTGTCCTTAAAAGACTTCTAATGCTTCATGATCATATGCATCGTGTGTGTACATGTTCTTATCTAATGCAAAAATCAGGCGGTCTACTGATTCAGTTGACCTCCCTAATGCAAATTATGTAAGTGTCATGAATCCATTATGTATGCAAACTTTTTCCTATTCATAATTCTACATGAGTACGCAATCGTTCAAACAAATGCGACATCCATATGACAACATATTTTGCTTCAACCATATACAAACATAAACACATATATGCATATGCAATATGAAGTGACTGAGCTGATGTAATGACCCGGAAATCTGAACCAGTTTGAAAAATTTATTTCTGGGAATTTTGTTGAATTTTTAGTCCAAATTTAAAATTTCCAATTTTAAATAACTCTGAAACAGTTAAAAATGGTCATTTTGCAAACGACCTCAGAATTCGACGAAACCACTTTCGTTGGATCCGGAATGTCATAATATGGCTAAGTTTCAATTTTTAGAATTTTTCGATTTAATTTGTGAGCGTGGCGAAAGAAACCGTGTTTGGTCAAAAATAGTTGAAATTGAACGATTTAAAAATAGTCATTTTTCGAACGGTCTCAGAATTCGATGAAATTGGCTTTGTTAGGACCGTATCGTCATCACGATGCAAAAAATAATTTTTCTGGATTTTTCTGGATCAGTATGTGGCCTCAGGAAATTAAAATGTATGTTCGAATTTAAATTAAACGATTTAATTTGAAAATAAAAGAAAACCATACCGTAACTTCAAAATTGGACCATGGGGATAGCACCATCGCGCTCAGAAGGCGTGAAAACATCAAGATCGACAGTCGTTGAGCGCGAATCGGAGATCGTATATGAAAACTGTAATTTCTCGAATTAATTAATTAATTAATTAATTAAATTAACCCTAGAATACGGTATAAATACGGGCAGTATAGATGAACAGTTCCTCTTCCTCTTCGTTCAAAACACAGCCGCCGAAACCCATATTTCATCGAATCTTTGACCTTCGATTTCTCCCTCCATACTCGACGATTTTCTGCAAACTTTATACCGTATCGAAGAGAAAACTGAGACCTTCGACCCCATACCAATTTCATCCGTCCCCGTCGACCGTAGAGCCGCCACCACCTCCCCGAACGGCCGCCGTTCGCACCTCCGCCAGGGCCACCAGGCGCCGCCGCACCCACCCAACTTCCGGCCGTGCGTAGACCTCTCCTCCCCGGTCGTCGTCTAACAAACAGCACTCAAAACCATTCAGTGAATCAAGAGAAAATCGGATCCAAACTTCTGAGCAAAAACTGAACTAAAAAGGGTAATTTTATTTTCAGATTTAGCGACGCTTTTAAGCGTGACAGAAACAGTTGTTAAAAGTCTGATTAATTAAAACATTGATAACTTATTCGTATGAACTCGGATTCTGAAATTTTCAGAACCAATAGGACCGTGACGACGATTAGGACCTGCTGAGAGTGATTGGGGGCATCTGAATATTTTTTTTTTGGATTATTATACCTTTTATCCAGTCAAGGTGAGAATTCACTGAACTTGAATTTATTTAAATTATTAAACTGTATGAATCTGCTATGACATAAACTGAATGTGAACCTGCTATGACATAAACTGTGTGTGTATGCTAGGACTAAAACCACTGTATGCTGATTGACATATTTTTGCCAATATTTAAAAATGTTGAAAATGTTCATTGTATGTTTATTGACATTTTAATAGGTTAAAGTAGAAAATGTTGAAAATGTTCATTGTATGTTTATTGACATTTTAATAGGTTAAAGTAGAAAATGTTGAAAATGTTCATTGTATGTTTATTGACATTTTAATATGTTAAAGTAGAAGATGTTGAAAATGTTCATTATATGTAAATTGACATTTGGGTTAGTATTAAAAATAAGGAAAGCACCGTATGTTAATGAACTATATTTTGTTCATTATTAAAAATAGAATTTGTCGCCATTTCAAATGAATACATTTTTGTTCATTATAAAATAGAATACACACTATTTTGTTCAATATTTAGATAGAAATTATTCACCGTATGTTGATGAACAATTTTTGTTCATATTAAAATAGAAAGCACCGTATGTTGATGAACAATTTTTGTTCATATTAAAATAGAAAGCACCGTATGATTCATTGATATTAAAATAGAAAATGATCATCATATTAAAAATGACATTTTTGTTATGTTAGCATAGAAAATGTTCGTTGTATGAAAAATAACATTTGTGTCATGTTATAAAATATAAAATGCATTGTATGTATAGCATCGTTTTGTGTCATGTTATAAAATATAAAATGCATTGTATGTATAGCATCGTTTTGTGTCATGTTATAAAATATAAAATGCATTGTATGTATAGCATCGTTTTGTGTCATGTTATAAAATATAAAATGCATTGTATGTATAGCATCGTTTTGTGTCATGTTATAAAATATAAAATGCATTGTATGTATAGCATCGTTTTGTGTCATGTTATAAAATATAAAATGCATTGTATGTATAGCATCATTTTTGTCAATGTTAATATAAGAAACTTCATTGTATGAAAATAGAATTTTGTCAATATTAAAATAGATTTGCCATCGTATGTTAATTGGAAAAATGTTGTATGTTAATATAGAAAATGTCACCGCATGTTAAATTAGCATTTTTATTAATGTTAATAAAAGAAAATGTCACCGCATGTTAAATTAGCATTTTTATTAATGTTAATAAAAGAAAATGTCACCGCATGTTAAATTAACATTTTTAGTTATGTTAATTTAGAAAATGGTCATTGTATGAAAATGACATTTGTGTCAAATGTTAATATAGAAAATAATAAAAGAATGTATTGTATGTGAAATAGCATTATTTTCAATGTTAATAAAAAGAAAATGAAGTGTACGTAAATTTAACATCATTCACAATGTTAAATAAAAAGAAAGTTCCACCGTATGATAGTTACACTATTTTATAATGTTAAGATTTAAAGAACTTGACCGTAGGAAGAATATACATTATTTATAAGGTATATAGAAGGAGAATGTACCTCGTAGGAAGGATATACATTATTTATAATGCATATAAAAAGAGAACCTGGCCATAGGTAAAACACACACTATTTATAATGTGTATAAAAAGGAAATTTACGCCATAGGAAAATGTACATTATTTATTATATAATTGGAAAAGATAGGTGAAAGGTAATAAATGGGATGATGTTTTATAATTTACATTTTTAAATGTGAATTATAAAGTATAAAATGAAAATAAAATAAAAAGAACAATTCACCGCCTAATTATGAAATATATCTTCATGTAAGTTAAAGAAGTGAAAAGGTAAAAAGGAGAGATGGATGTAAGGACGATGAGTTAAGAGTATTATTTATATATATTATATATAATATATATATACAATTAAAAGATAACGAATCGAACGCGGTAGTTCACGTTTTGAAAACGAACTTTTAAACGATTATACAGGAAGATCCGACTGTCGGATTTTCCCAAAACTGAAACTGTTAGGACCGTCTTGGAAAAACCTTACCAACGATATAAGTTGCGTTAAAATCCAACGATTAGATTTTGAGAAATGTGAAAAACAAAATGGATGGAAAACACCACCAGTGTCGCCTTTGACCTGAAGCGTCGTAAAATAAAGAAATTAATTATATTAAATAATTAAGGCAAGGATTAATCGTTATAAAACAACATAACGATATGAAATGTGTTTTTCTCAAAATTATGAATGCGAGATTATTTGGAAAGTCCGGATTTATTCCATTCCAAATGATTGTACGATTTCAAGAGTCTAAATATGAAGACGGCGTATGAAGACCGTAAATCTTCCCTCGAATGGACAACGATCAAGACTCTGAATTGGGTAGCTCCCGATTCAAGAGTCGTGGTAATTGTCCAAACGTACGCGTTGGTTTCACGGATTTGACCCTCGCTCAGACCCAGAGCATGGGTGTAAATGGATGGTGTGTCTGACATCGTACCCCATTAAATATCATGTTGTCGATTTTCTGTTAACGTATAAATGATTGGTGGTAGAGAATTTATTCTCTGCTTAACACCCTTTTATATATTGACAGACGGTCGATGGTACGGTATGGAGTGATGGTGTGACGTGCTAAGATGAAATGATCAAGGTTTCTTGTTGAAAAGCAGAACCTTGTGGTATGGGATGCATGACTTCACAAGCCTCACACACCGGTTGAGTCTAAAAAGGGGGAAGGGAACGCAGGGAAAGTAGTACGTTTCTTTCTAGTTAGTAGTCATTTTACTTTTGTGGATGATGAAATGAGGCGCCTCGGATAGGTCCTATAGGACCGGGGAACGTGTGCTTAGGAGTTGCCAATCCTCTAAGCTGTATTTGAGGACCGGCCCTGCCATTTCCAAGGGTTAACTGCGGGTAATCCTGAGGCATTAACTAGAGTGTCTCGAATCGGTAAGGAGTCCTCCCTAGCCTAGACTCATGATGGAAACCCAACTTTCCAATACGAACCCGACGGATTTGATTGTATTGCTAGTATTGGAGGCATAGTATATGGTACCTATGCTTCCTAGGATTGATATCTATAATTTGAATTGTTTTGAAACCTATACACCCTAATAATAGTATTAGTTTCGTATTTGGCGTATTTTAGCATGTTTAACCACCATAAGGTAAAACTCTATCCTCTTGGTGTGCGTTGCATTGTGTGATGGGACCTGAGTCTTATGGTGGTTCCATTTTTCAAAATACATTGCGTTGTGTTACGTTTATTTATCTGTACTAAACACTGTAATTATGCACGGCAATCCATTGGTACAACCCGTTCCGCGTTAGCGGCGTGGTCTTTGGATTCACCTTATTTCTAGTAGTAATTTTAGTTAAGAATTCTCACACCAGTCCCACGACTGACCCATCGTTTGTTTCACCTTTTGCAAACTTGGGTGCTCTCTCCTTCACACGGGCAGCCAAGTAGACAGGTTTACTCTTTACTTGGAGTTTTTCTTTGGAGCAGCTTATATTCTCTCTCTTGGGATTGCTTTGGTGAAGAGGTGATTACTTGGAGCTTCGAAGACTCTCTATCGTTTGCTTTATCGCATTCTCCTTTTTTATTTCAGACATTGAACTTATTTCCATTTCATGTTATTTAATTTGGAGTTGGAACTTATGTCATTTTCTGAAAACTTGTTGTAATAATTTAGATTTTGTGACTGTTGATTTCTATTGCTGATAACATTATATATCCGCTGCTATGATGTTGTTACTTTATGGATTTCCTGTGCTATGTTGTTTCCTGTGACTTGTTATATTATAATTATGTTGTATTCCATATGATTTCTCCTTGCTTTCACTCCGTGGAAGTTTGGGGTCATCACAGTGGCTCTGATACCAACTGTGATGACCCCAAACTTCCACGGAGTGAAAGCAAGGAGAAATCATATGGAATACAACATAATTATAATATAACAAGTCACAGGAAACAACATAGCACAGGAAATCCATAAAGTAACAACATCATAGCAGCGGATATATAATGTTATCAGCAATAGAAATCTACAGTCACAAAATCTAAATGATTACAACAAGTTTTCAGAAAATGACATAAGTTCCAACTCCAAATTAAATAACATGAAATGGAAATAAGTTCAATGTCTGAAATAAAAAAGGAGAATGCGATAAAGCAAAAGATAGAGAGTCTTCGAAGCTCCAAGTAATCACCTCTTCACCAAAGCAATCCCAAGAGAGAGAATATAAGCTGCTCCAAAGAAAAACTCCAAGTAAAGAGTAAACCTGTCTACTTGGCTGCCCGTGTGAAGGAGAGGGCACCCAAGTTTGCAAAAGGTGAAACAAACGATGGGTCAGTCGTGGGACTGGTGTGTGAATTCTTAACTAAAATTACTACTAGAAATAAGGCGAATCCAAAGACCATGCCGCTAACGCGGAACGGGTTGTACCAATGGATTGCCGTGCATAATTACAGTGTTTAGTACAGATAAATAAACGTAACACAACGCAATGTATTTTGAAAAATGGAACCACCATAAGACTCAGGTCCCATCACACAATGCAACGCACACCAAGAGGATAGAGTTTTACCTTATGGTGGTTAAACATGCTAAAATACGCCAAATACGAAACTAATACTATTATTAGGGTGTATAGGTTTCAAAACAATTCAAATTATAGATATCAATCCTAGGAAGCATAGGTACCATATACTATGCCTCCAATACTAGCAATACAATCAAATCCGTCGGGTTCGTATTGGAAAGTTGGGTTTCCATCATGAGTCCAGGCTAGGGAGGACTCCTTACCGATTCGAGACACTCTAGTTAATGCCTCAGGATTACCCGCAGTTAACCCTTGGAAATGGCAGGGCCGGTCCTCAAATACAGCTTAGAGGATTGGCAATTCCTAAGCACACGTTCCCCGGTCCTATAGGACCTATCCGAGGTGCCTCATTTCATCATCCACAAAAGTAAAATGACTACTAACTAGAAAGAAACGTACTACTTTCCCTGCGTTCCCTTCCCCCTTTTTAGACTCAACCGGTGTGTGAGGCTTGTGAAGTCATGCATCCCATACCACAAGGTTCTGCTTTTCAACAAGAAACCTTGATCATTTCATATTAGCACGCCACACCATCACTCCATACCGTACCATCGACCGTCTGTCAATATATAAAAGGGTGTTAAGCAGAGAATAAATTCTCTACCACCAATCATTTATACGTTAACAGAAAATCGACAACATGATATTTAATGGGGTACGATGTCAGACACACCATCCATTTACACCCATGCTCTGGGTCTGAGCGAGGGTCAAATCCGTGAAACCAACGCGTACGTTTGGACAATTACCACGACTCTTGAATCGGGAGCTACCCAATTCAGAGTCTTGATCGTTGTCCATTCGAGGGAAGATTTACGGTCTTCATACGCCGTCTTCATATTTAGACTCTTGAAATCGTACAATCATTTGGAATGGAATAAATCCGGACTTTCCAAATAATCTCGCATTCATAATTTTGAGAAAAACACATTTCATATCGTTATGTTGTTTTATAACGATTAATCCTTGCCTTAATTATTTAATATAATTAATTTCTTTATTTTACGACGTTTCAGGTCAAAGGCGAACTGGCGCTGTTTTCCATCCATTTTGATTTTCACATTTCTCAAAATCTAATCGTTGGATTTTAACGTAACTTATATCGTTGGTAAGGTTTTTCCAAGACGGTCCTTACAGTTTCAGTTTTGGGAAAATCCGACGGTCGGATCTTCCTGTATAATCGTTTAAAAGTTCGTTTTCAAAACGTGAACTACCGCGCTCGATTCGTTATCTTTTAATTATATATATATATATATATATTATATATAATATATATAAATAATACTCTTAACTCATCGTCCTTACATCCATCTCTCCTTTTTACCTTTTCACTTCTTTAACTTACATGAAGATATATTTCATAATTAGGCGGTGAATTGTTCTTTTTATTTTATTTTCATTTTATACTTTATAATTCACATTTAAAAATGTAAATTATAAAACATCATCCCATTTATTACCTTTCACCTATCTTTTCCAATTATATTATAAATAATGTACATTTTCCTATGGCGTAAATTTCCTTTTTATACACATTATAAATAGCGTGTGTTTTACCTATGGTCAGGTTCTCTTTTTATATGCATTATAAATAATGTATATCCTTCCTACGAGGTACATTCTCTTTCTATATACCTTATAAATAATGTATATTCTTCCTACGGTCAAGTTCTTTAAATCTTAACATTATAAAATAGTGTAACAATCATACGGTGGAACTTTCTTTTTATTTAACATTGTGAATGATGTTAAATTTACGTACACTTCATCTTCTTTTTATTAACATTGAAAATAATGCTATTTCACATACAATACATTCTTTTATTATTTTCTATATTAACATTTGACACAAATGTCATTTTCATACAATGACCATTTTCTAAATTAACATAACTAAAAATGTTAATTTAACATGCGGTGACATTTTCTTTTATTAACATTAATAAAAATGCTAATTTAACATGCGGTGACATTTTCTTTTATTAACATTAATAAAAATGCTAATTTAACATGCGGTGACATTTTCTATATTAACATACAACATTTTTCCAATTAACATACGATGGCAAATCTATTTTAATATTGACAAAATTCTATTTTCATACAATGAAGTTTCTTATATTAACATTGACAAAAATGATGCTATACATACAATGCATTTTATATTTTATAACATGACACAAAACGATGCTATACATACAATGCATTTTATATTTTATAACATGACACAAAACGATGCTATACATACAATGCATTTTATATTTTATAACATGACACAAAACGATGCTATACATACAATGCATTTTATATTTTATAACATGACACAAAACGATGCTATACATACAATGCATTTTATATTTTATAACATGACACAAAACGATGTTATACATACAATGCATTTTATATTTTATAACATGACACAAAACGATGCTATACATACAATGCATTTTATATTTTATAACATGACACAAAACGATGCTATACATACAATGCATTTTATATTTTATAACATGACACAAACGATGCTATACATACAATGCATTTTATATTTTATAACATGACACAAAACGATGCTATACATACAATGCATTTTATATTTTATAACATGACACAAAACGATGCTATACATACAATGCATTTTATATTTTATAACATGACACAAAACGATGCTATACATACAATGCATTTTATATTTTATAACATGACACAAATGTTATTTTTCATACAACGAACATTTTCTATGCTAACATAACAAAAATGTCATTTTTAATACGATGATCATTTTCTATTTTAATATCAATGAATCATACGGTGCTTTCTATTTTAATATGAACAAAAATTGTTCATCAACATATGGTGCTTTCTATTTTAATATGAACAAAAATTGTTCATCAACATACGGTGAATAATTTCTATCTAAATATTGAACAAAATAGTGTGTATTCTATTTTATAATGAACAAAAATGTATTCATTTCAAATGGCGACAAATTCTATTTTTAATAATGAACAAAATATAGTTCATTAACATACGGTGCTTTCCTTATTTTTAATACTAACCCAAATGTCAATTTACATACAATGAACATTTTCAACATCTTCTACTTTAACATATTAAAATGTCAATAAACATACAATGAACATTTTCAACATTTTCTACTTTAACCTATTAAAATGTCAATAAACATACAATGAACATTTTCAACATTTTCTACTTTAACCTATTAAAATGTCAATAAACATACAATGAACATTTTCAACATTTTTAAATATTGGCAAAAATATGTCAATCAGCATACAGTGGTTTTAGTCCTAGCATACACACACAGTTTATGTCATAGCAGGTTCACATTCAGTTTATGTCATAGCAGATTCATACAGTTTAATAATTTAAATAAATTCAAGTTCAGTTAATTCTCACCTTGACTGGATAAAAGGTATAATAATCCAAAAAAAAAATATTCAGATGCCCCCAATCACTCTCAGCAGGTCCTAATCGTCGTCACGGTCCTATTGGTTCTGAAAATTTCAGAATCCGAGTTCATACGAATAAGTTATCAATGTTTTAATTAATCAGACTTTTAACAACTGTTTCTGTCACGCTTAAAAGCGTCGCTAAATCTGAAAATAAAATTACCCTTTTTAGTTCAGTTTTTTGCTCAGAAGTTTGGATCCGATTTTCTCTTGATTCACTGAATGGTTTTGAGTGCTGTTTGTTGGACGACGACCGGGGAGGAGAGGTCTACGCACGGCCGGAAGTTGGGTGGGTGCGGCGGCGCCTGGTGGCCCTGGAGGAGGCGCGAACGACGGCCGTTCGGGGAGGTGGTGGCGGCTCTACGGTCGACGGGGACGGATGAAATTGGTATGGGGTCGAAGGTCTCAGTTTTCTCTTCGATACGGTATAAAGTTTGCAGAAAATCGTCGATTATGGAGGGAGAAATTGAAGGTCAAAGATTCGATGAAATATGGGTTTCGGCGGCTGTGTTTTGAACGAAGAGGAAGAGGAACTGTTCATCTATACTGCCCGTATTTATACCGTATTCTAGGGTTAATTTAATTAATTAATTAATTAATTAATTCGAGAAATTACAGTTTTCATATACGATCTCCGATTCGCGCTCAACGACTGTCGATCTTGATGTTTTCACGCCTTCTGAGCGCGATGGTGCTATCCCCATGGTCCAATTTTGAAGTTACGGTATGGTTTTCTTTTATTTTCAAATTAAATCGTTTAATTTAAATTCGAACATACATTTTAATTTCCTGAGGCCACATACTGATCCAGAAAAATCCAGAAAAATTATTTTTTGCATCGTGATGACGATACGGTCCTAACAAAGCCAATTTCATCGAATTCTGAGACCGTTCGAAAAATGGCTATTTTTAAATCGTTCAATTTCAACTATTTTTGACCAAACACAGTTTCTTTCGCCACGCTCACAAATTAAATCGAAAAATTCTAAAAATTGAAACTTAGCCATATTATGACATTCCGGATCCAACGAAAGTGGTTTCGTCAAATTCCGAGGTCGTTTGCAAAATGACCATTTTTAACTGTTTCAGAGTTATTTAAAATTGAAAATTTTAAATTTGGACTAAAAACTCAACAAAATTCCCAGAAATAAAATTTTCAAACTGGTTCAGATTTCCGGGTCATTACAGCCGATCTAAAACCCTAGATTGTGTGTGTATATGCATCCGCGGGCAACCACTAGAAAACATTTTCAACCACTTGTAACCATCATCCATAACTTGTTTCAATTACATGTTTACATCCAAAGGGGTTTCCACCTAAGGATAAAAGGGTAAGGTCGGGGAGATATACCTAAAAAGATAGATACTAACATGACTTTAAGGATAAAGAGAGATAAAAAATGTACCCTCAAAAAGAAAAGGGTAGGCTGCGCGTATTCTATCCTCAGTTTCCCAAGTCGCGTCTTCCTCGGCGTCGCTCCACTGAACTTTGACGAGTTTGACTTCACGGTTGCGTAGCTTTTTCACTTCAGTTCCTAAGATGCGAGTTGAAACTTTCCTCACAGTTGCTTCGCGTTCTACTTTAGCTTCTTCTAGAATGTTTGGCTCTACCACTTCCGCTGACTCATGTAGATACTTCCGGAGGTGAGAAACATGAAAGACGTTGTGAACTCCGGCCAGTCTCTCGGGTAACTCTAACCTGTAGGCCATCTTCCCAATCTTCTCGATGATAGGAAACGACCCTACAAATCTTGGTGCTAGCTTCCCTGTGGATCCAAAGCGAACGACGTTCCTTAAAGGAGATACCTTAAGGAAAACCCTATCCCCAACCTCAAATTCAAGGTCGGTCCTTCTCTTGTCTGCGTAGGATTTTTGTCTGTCTTGGGCTGTCTTCATTCTTCTCCGTATTAAGTCTACTTTCTTTGAAGTATCTCGGATCATATCTGGTCCAAGTATGAGCTTGTCAGTAGACTCCCACCAACAAGTGGGCGATCGGCACGGTCTTCCATATAAAGCTTCGAAGGGCGCCATCCCGATGGTGGCTTGGTAGCTGTTGTTGTAGGCAAATTCCACCAAAGGAAGATGGTCCTCCCAAGTCCCTCCAAAGTCAAGGACGCAAAGTATCGAAAGGTCTTCCAATATCCTGTTCACCCTTTCCGTCTGACCATCGGTTTGGGGGTGATAGGCCGTGCTCAAACATAACTGTGTGCCTACAGCTTCTTGCAGACTCCGCCAAAACTCGCTTGTGAAGATAGGATCTCTGTCGCTAATAATGCTGGAAGGTATTCCATGGAGTCGAACTATCTCCTTAAGATAAAGGGATGCTAGAGACGAGGCAGTCCTTCTACTCTTGACAGGTAAAAAGTGGGCGCTTTTAGTAAGCCTATCCACTATTACCCAAATGCTAGTGTTGCCTCTTCTAGACCTAGGCAGCCCATCAATGAAGTCCATTGAAATGCTATCCCACTTCCACTGTGGGACCTCTAGAGGATGGAGCAGACCGCCAGGCTTCTTCTGCTCTGCCTTGACTTGTTGGAAAATCATGCACTTAGAAACAAAATTTGCCACATCCTTCTTCATGCCACTCCAAAAGAAAACTCTCTTTAAGTCCTTGTACATTTTGTCCCTGCCTGGATGTATTGTCATCTTGGAATGATGTGCCTCCTCAAGAACTTTCTTCACCAACTCTTTTGCCTGTGGGACACATAGTCTTCCATCCCGTCTTAACCACCCTTTGTCGTCGATGGTGTATCTATCGAGGTGACTAGTAGTCTCACCCCTAATGAGCTTATCAACCACTTCTACAAGTTGAGGGTCTTCTCGTTGTGCGGTCCCTATTGAGTCTAAGAGAGTGGGCCGCACTTCTAGCGATGCTAACAGACCGGGTACAAAATCAGAGGAGGGCCTAAAGTCAAAACTGGCTATAAACTCTAGGCTTCGCCTTTCAACAAATAGCGGGCTCAACGTTAGCTTCTTTCTACTCAAGGCATCTGCGACTACGTTGCCCTTGCCAGGAGTGTAGGAAATCTCGAAATCATACGAGGCAAGAAACTCCATCCACCTTTGCTGCCATAAGTTAAGGTCCTTCTGCGAGAAGAGATACTTCAAAGATTTATGGTCAGTATACAATTCAAATTTCTCTCCTAGGAGATAGTGGCGCCAAGACTTAAGCGCAAAGACGATGGCGGCCAACTCAAGGTCGTGGGTTGGGTAGTTCCTTTCATGAACTTTCAACTGTCTTCCGCCATAAGTTACTACCCTTCCTTCTTGCATTAGGACAACGCCTAGTCTTGTCCCGCATGCATCCGTGTATACTGTAAACATTTTGCTTCCATCCGGCAAGGTCAGAACTGGGGCTGTTGTAAGAGCCCTTTTTAAGCGTTGGAAAGCAAACTCGCAATCCAAATCCCAAGAGAAAACTAGATTCTTATTTTTTAGACTTGTAAGAGGAGCATAGATTTTTGCAAAATCTCTGATGAACTTCCGATAAAACCCTACAAGCCCGAGGAAGCTTCGGACCTCGGTTGCATTCCTTGGTGCCTTCCAATCTTGCATCGCTATTACTTTTGCGGGGTCTACAGCTAACCCCTCTTTGGACACTATATGCCCAAGAAATCTCACTTCCTCTCTCCAAAAGTGGCACTTGGAGAATTTGGCATTTAACTGATGTTTCTTAAGAGTCTCCATGATTGCCTTTAGGTGCTGAGCATGCTCTTCCTCATTTTTTGAGAAGATCAAAATGTCGTCTACGAAGACCACCACGAATTTATTGAGGAAATCTCTGAACACCCTACTCATTAGGTCCACGAAGTAACCGGGTGCGTTTGTCAAGCCAAAAGGCATGACAAGCCACTCAAAGAATCCGTCTAGGGTTCTGAAAGCTGTCTTATCGATGCTATCATCAACTACCCTTAGCTGATGAAATCCGGTCGCCAAATCAAGTTGGGAGAAAACCGACACTCCTACAAGCTGGTTAAACAAATCGTCAATTCTGGGGAGAGGGTGTCTATTCTTTTTAGTCAGCTTGTTTAGCTCCCTATAGTCAACACATAGACGGAGTGAACCATCCGCCTTTGTAGCGAACACCACTGGAGTGCCCCATTCTGAAATGCTCCGCCTAATGAACCCCTTTTCTAAAAGCTCTTTAATCTGCTTACTGAGCTCATTCCTTTCCTTAGGAGCCATGTGCCTAACAGGCAAAGCAACGGGCTTCGCATTGTCAACAAGATAGATGCGGAAGTCTATTTCCCGTTTCAGAGGTAAGCCCTTCACCTCATCAAAGACATCCGAATATTCTCGGACCACCTTAACTGACTGCAAATTCTCAACAGAAGCGTCAAGCGATTCAAGATAGCTAAACATAACCACATTCGAGGGATTACAAGTAATTTCCATAGTGTTACCGAGTTGGGTTAAAAGCCTAACCACTCTTTTCTCACAATCAAGGATGGAACCATTACTGGATAGCCAGTCCATGCCCAAAATCAATCCATACCCCGAGAAGCCCAAAACAAAGGTACTACATCTAAATTCTACACTTAGAATAGAGATTTTCAAATTCATACAGATCATTGACAAATAAGCTGGGCCTCCAATTGGATTGGAGACAACCAAGGGATCCTCTACCATACTAGTTTCTAGGTGCAGAGATTCTACTAAAGCAGATGAACTAAAGGAGTGTGATGCACCAGAATCAAATAAAGTGCGAACTGGGTGATCATAAAGATAAACTACACTTTCTACAGAAGTATTTCTACCTCGTTGTTGCAGAGGAGGTGCCTGCAGTGCATGAACTTGTCCACCCGAAGTGGATGCAGCTTTCTGCGCCTGCCCTTGCCTCTTAGGGCAGTCCTTAGCTATGTGTCATGTTTCTCCACAATGAAAGCAACCACCATTCATCTTTGCCTTCTTCTTCCTGCAGTCTTTCACCACAAGTCCAACCACACCACGGAAATTACACTTTCTTGTTTCGCGAGCTTTGTTGTTTTTCCCGCCCTTCTTAAAGTCTGTTTTCTTAGGCTGTAAAGCTTCTTTCTTTCCCTGAGACCCTTCCGCCTTTGTCTCCTTCTTGCCTTTATCCTCCTCATGTAGTAACGCCATCTTTACCAGCCTTTCATATGTAGCTCCCATAGGTATATGAGTCATGGCCAGGCTATGAAGCGGCTCATTCAGTCCCTTGACAAAGCGGAGAGCCTTCTTGTGTTGGGTGTTGACTAGGTCCAGTCCGAACCTAGCCAGATGATCAAACTGGTTGACGTACTCTTTGACGATCATACTCCCTTGCTTAAGGGATAGGAACCTCTCCATTTGAAGACTTCTCTCAGCTTCTGAAAGGAACTTTAGCTCAAATCTAAATCTGAAATATTCCCACGTTTCTACTGGTCTTTCTGCACTGGTGACTTCCCACCAGTAGGAAGCCTCTCCTTTGAGCAACCACATTGCCAGTCTTACCTTCTGCCTGTCTTCTACCTCGAAGATAACGAAAAGATCTTTGGTCTCCTTCAGCCAGTTCCTGGCTGCTACGAAGGACTCGGTTCCATGAAAGTCTTTCCCACCCATAGCTTTAAAATCTTTACAAGTCTTGGTAAAAGCATTTCCTCTCGGAGGAGGAGGAGAAGGGGGAACTTCAACAACTGGGGGGGGAGGAGGAGGAATTGCTGCAGCTGGGGGAGGAAGATTCGCTGGGCCCGCCTCATTGGCCCTAGCGTCCAGGTACCTTCTAAACCAACCAGGTACAGTCACACCTTCTGGAAGGTTAAATTCTCCCGACATGCTGAAACGAAAAAGGAAAGATTCAAAATGAAGGATAGATAATTCACATGGCTTTGGGGGATTATGCCTTTCTAAAACTATAAAACAATTCTTTTTCTTGAAAAATGCTTCTTTAAATTTTAATTTGAATATAGTTTCAAAAACTTTTTATCTGGTCTGGTAAACCTATGCTCTGATACCAAATGAAACACCCCACCTCCGTTAAGGTCACTCACAAATGGAATGCCTTAATTTTGGTGGAGGTTTATAAGTAAAAGACACAGATAAAACACAAGACAGATATAAACACATATAAATAAGCAGCAGAAAAACCAACAGACTTTTATTATCATAAATACGTGTTTATACAGAATATTTCCAACATTATCTCAAAACAAACTTCCAATTATTACAACCATAATACTGTCTTGATTTTAAAAGTTAAAGAAGCATGAAACATAAATAAAGCTGCATAATCCCCATAAATGATATCCAAAGCCATGGTCCAAATGAAAGAAATCCAAGCAATACATTCTCTCTCTTCAAGCTGGATGAAAAACTGACTAAGTTGCGGTGGTTCCTCCCTGTGGACCTGGGGGGGGGGGGGGACGGAAGAAAAGAAGACGAAAGGAAAATGGGTCAGACATAAGTTTGGTAAGTCTAGCTATATTCCTAGAATGTTAATAATAAAAAGATCATGACTTGCATAAAGTGAGAACAGGACGATATCAGGATAATAGACTATCCTAGAACTAGATAAGGTGTCCTAAAACGAACATCCCTTCGCACCCTATTTTAAATCTCTATCTCTGCACCTACTAATTCTTATACCAATAGGCACCCCGTGATTGGGGTGAAGTGATCCCTTTCTCTTTCTTTAAAAGATCGGCTCCTACTCGTATATTCGCATATGTCCTACGGCCCTATATGGTAGATACCTATGCTGGTCCCACCATGGGGTGTATCAAATCCCATGGTGGCGGCCCCGACACAATTCTAGCATGCATAGGGTATACTACTGATGCTCCAGTGCCCTGACTTGTCTGCTCCAGAGTGTGTGCACGCCCGCACTCTGTTAGAACCCACACTGTGCACCAACGGCCGTCGCTTTTGACCGCTTACAATCAGCCCAGTAATCGTGCCCACCCTGCCTAGTTCAGGGTACCATGATACCTAATTGGGTTACTGCTGAAATGGGTACCCGTTACTAGGTTTTCTAGTCAAACATGTTAAGTAGTTAAGTGTCTGAATGAACCCAACCCCCACCTATCCAAATTATTTAACATGTTGAATTTGGTTAAGTATTTATTAAATTGACTTAACCTTATCAGTCCTAACTCAGCTCTAATTGTCTTATTATAGCACCAACCTCTCAGATTAGACAGATATTGTTGTGGCTGCCTGTATGCCGGTTGGGTCCGGACGGTCTTACGCCACAACTCAGTTTAATCTCGGGTCTTTATTGGGCCCCATGCCTTAACCTCTCACATTGGATAGCTATTGTTGTGACAACTGGACAGCCGGGCGGGTCCGGGTAGGTTTACGTCACAACTCAATCCAACCTCGGGTTAAGCGCATTCGTATTTTCTAATTTACATTTTAATTATGTAAATTATTCAAATTCAAATTACTGTCAATTCATTTCCAATTAATCTCATTAATTAAGGTAATTAATGCCTTTTTATGCCATAAATCACTTATGTGATTAATGACCAATTTATGGCAATTTTTCCTAAAATTATCATTTTAACCCAACGTTACCCCGTCCAATATTAGGCTAACCATCTCAGCCTAATTTACGTTCGCATGATTTTTGGTGTAAAGTATTAGAATAAAAACTTAGCCTAATTTAATATACGGAAATTGGCATAAATTAGCATAAACTTGACAAGGGTATAACTTTGGTATTGATGGCATAATCAATATGAACATAGTAGGGTGTACTTGCAAAATAACGAACATGAACATTTTAGGGGTGAACTTACAAAATAAATAACATGAACATTTTAGGGGCGAACTTGCAAAATAACTAACATGAACATTTTAGGGGTGAACTTGCAAAATAACTAACATGAACATTATAATGTCATAGGTACAAACTTGCAAAAAGACTAACATAAACATTATAATGTCATAGGTATGAACTTGCACTTATAGGCTTACTCAACATATATGTGTTTTTTTTAACATAGGCCATATTAACAACATACATGAGAATTAGCAATATGAACTAATCCATATACATATGTTAATTTGCAACATAGGCAAATCAACATCCGTATATGTGAGTTAGCAACATAGGCTAATCAACATACCCATATGTTAATTTGTAACATAGATTTAAACATACTTGCAAATTAATCCCAACATATGATAAGTGTGAACATGGCATAAGTTTTGCATAAACATGAACATATAGATTTGACAATTGGTCGCATAACTTCACTACATAAACTTGCATAATAAACTAAACAATTCTCATAAGATGTTACAATCCAAGTCCATGCTCATACAAATAATCCAATCCAATAATCCCAAATTTAACATGATAATAGAATCAAGTCACTGGCATAGATTAATATTATAAAAAATAATAAACATCATACTTAATAATTCTCAATTCAACATGATAATAGAATCAAATCACAAACGTATATTAATAACATAACGAGTATCGTACTATTATCATTTCATCGCAACACATGATATTCATATTAATTCGCATTCTAAAAATGTAGCTAAACTTACAATCGTGGACGGTCTTGTTTTCTGAGTTCTGAAATTCTGAATTTTCAAAGCTTTCCTTTGGGAAGATGTTGCTTTGATTCTAATTTGTTGTTGCTTTTTAATCTTTTAGTTTGTATTCTCTATGTTGTTCGTCTCTTTCAAGTGGAGGCTCCCTCTAGTTCTCAGCAGACAGCATGGTGGCTCCAATTCTTATTTATTTTTTTGTGAATTTTTAGTTTGAGACCTAGGGTCTTTTTATAGAGTTGCAAGTTAATTTGAGCCGTCGATGAAGCTAGTGTTAACCAGAGCCGTCCGTTGTAAAGAGAAGCCAATTATGTTCACCATTTCTTTTTTAATGTACATTTACTATTATTTGTCAATCCATATAAATACGTACGCATTAGATACGTCTCCCCTTTACACATTTATTATTATTTTTGTATGCACATTAGATACATCTCCCCTTTACAATTTATTATTATTCTTGTATGCACATTAGATACATCTCCCCTTTACACATTTATTATTATTCTTGTATGCACATTAGATACATCTCCCCTTTACACATTTATTTTTGTATTAGCAACTTTAGTGTTAACAAAAATACGGGGTGTTACACGTGCTGGTCCCACAGTATGGTGTATCACTCCCCAAAGTGGCAACCCGATACCACTAAAGATGCACGGCTTATATCTACACGATGCAACAACGTCTTACCTACCAACCCGGGCCCACGCACGCACATGACCCCGTTGGACTTGCGTTGCCACCGTTAACCCGTTTTGACCTCTTACAATCAAACCCTGTAAGCGTGTCCCATCCTCGATCTAACTCGAGCTCACAAAGATACTTAATGGGTTACTGGTTTGAAATGGGTCCCCCATGCTTGACACAAGCTTTCCACCTATGCTTGGTCCCCACTAGAATTTTCCACTTAACCCCTTCTTATTCATGTCTTCTTACATGTTTCAATTTGGTTAAGTGTCTCTAATCGTATTTCACATGTCTACCATGTCATCCACTTAACCCCCATGTCCCACCACATGTTTATCTTGGTTAAGTGTTAATGATTATATCCCACATGTCACCCATGTTACCCACCTATCAAATCAACATGTGTTATTGGTTAAGCTTGTCTTAACCCTATCCGCTTATCAAACCAATATATATATATATATATATATATATATATATGGTTAAGCTGGTCTTAACCCTATCCACTTATATATTATTGGCTAAGTTGGTCTTAACCCCATCCACTTATCAGATCAATATGTATTATTGGTTAAGTTTGCCTTAACCCTGTCCACTTATCAGATTTATATATATATATATATATATATATATATATATATATATATATATATATTATTGGTTAAGCTAGACTTAACCCTACCCACTTATCAAATTAATATATATTATTGGTTAAGTTGGTCTTAACCCTACCTACTTATCAGACTATTGGTTAAGCTAGTCTTAACCCTATCCACTTATATATTATTGGTTAAGCTCGTCTTAACTCTACCTACTTAACAGATTATTGGTTAAGCTGGTCTTAACCTTATCCACTTATCAGATTAATATATATTTATATATAATCATGTTTTACTTAATTTATAATTAAGTACATCTTATTTCACAAATACATTGGTTAAGAGAATAACTCCCTAAGTATCAACCCCGAGGACCAAAATCAACATCAGATTGGTACTCAGAGAATTACTCCACTCAACCAAACTTCTGTTTGTCATTCATATTCATCTTTTATCAGCATTAATTAATTATTAATGCACAGACCTCCCACATTAAGGCGATTGCTTGTGGCCGCTGGATATGCCGGGCGGTTCTGGGCAGACTTCCACCACAAGCCAGACTTAACCTCGTGTCTACGCATCTTTTAATTATGCCTACGACCTCTCACTTTAGACTGCCGTTTGTGGTTGCTGGATGTGTCGGGCGGGTTCGGACAGTCTTACACCACAAACGAGTCTAACCTCGTGTCTTAGGCGTTTATTACGCATTTAATTTATGCCTTTGACCTCTCACATTAGACTACCGTTTGTGGTTGCTGGATTTGCCGGGCGGGTCCGGGCAGTCTTACATCACAAACGAGTCTAAGTCTTAGGCATTTATTATTACATATTATTATTCGACCCCAATTTGAATTAATATCTTCAATTCAAATTGTCAATAACTTCCAAATTAATCTATGTCCATACTTGTCACCTAACTTATGTCCATAATTTCTATGCATACAAATTAGGCCAATTAATATCTCAAATTTATTATAAGCTTTTAAGCCATTTTTATGCCAATTCACAATATTAATATTTAATATTTTCCCATTGCCCTCATGTCGTTCGCACATTTAATATGAAATATGTTAGACTCGCAAATAGTCTAACTCATAAAAAGAAAAGAAACATGACAACTTGCATAGCACATAAAAATAGATCTAACTTGCAAATAGGAATTATAACATAAATTTGCATAGCCAATAATTTTCATAGACAATGGTCATATAGAATCATATATTTGCATAAACTACCATGGATCTAAATATAGATCTAAACATGAAATTGTGAACTTGCATATATAAATTATGGGTCTCACTTAACTTGCATATGTGAATATAATTTTCACCTAAAAATGTGAATATAGTTTTTCACCTAAACCTGCATATGGATTTCTACAACTTGCATATGAATTTACCACATGTTTTTGCATATAAACTAGCATATGTATATACTTGATTCACATATAAACTTGTGTACAATTCACATATAGACTTGCATAAGATTCATATTCAAACTAACATACAATTTAACATCCCAAACTTGCATAAAATTCACATACGAATTAGCATATGATTTAACATCCAAACTTGCATAAGATTCACATATGATTTAACATCCCAAACTTGCATGAAATTCACATATAGATTAACATATGATCTAACATCCCAAACTTGCATAAAATTCACACATGAATTTAACAAATGATTTAACATTCCAAACTTGCATAAAATTCACATATGATTTAACATTCCAAACTTGCATAAAATTCACATACGAATATGATTTAACATCCAAACTTGCATAAGATTCACATATGAATTAACATATGATTTAACTTCCCAAAACTTGCATAAGATTCACATATGAATTAACATATGATTTAACATCCCAAAACTTGCATAAGATTCACATATGAATTAACATATGACTTAACATCCCAAACTTGCATAAAATGAATCAAGTTAAATATGAAATAGATGTACAAAGTTAAACAACATCATGTGATTCAACAGACATGTTCTCATAATCCAATTACAACCCATCATAACTAATTCAATAATTATATTGTGAAAGAAATAGTACTCACAAAGAAAGGTTAGAGAAGAGAATGATTTGTTCATCTTTTGAATTGGAATTCTGACTTGTTAAATCCTAAGCTTTAGGAAGGAGACTATCGTAGGAGCAGCATGGTGGCCATGAGACAAATTTTGTTCTGATTTAGGGTTTGAGTCTAGGCACTCTTTTATAGAAGTTTAAATCAACCTAAGCCGTTAGATAAACCTAGGACCAATCAAAGCCATTCAAACCTAAGAGAACCAACCAGAACTTGCCACACAATTCCTAATGAGTCAAAAAATCGTCACACAAAGAAACACGTCAGGTTTCAGATATGGCCCAAGGGGGAGGTCGACCCCCAGGTCGACCTGTATATAGGGAGGTCGACCCCTTGGCCGACCGAGCCTAGGGTAGGTTGACCCCCAGGTCGACCTGCCTTGGTATTTAATTTTCTGAATTGTTTTATATAAATTTCTGAAAGTTCTGAGGGCCATAACTTCTTCATACGAAGTCCGATTTTCAAAATCTTGCGCTCTATTCCAAGCAGAATTTCGAGATGAACGCTATGGCATAACCCGTTTCCCTTAATTCTCACTTTAACAATTAAGTATTCTTAAATTTGTTAATTTTAATATTTAAATTACGGGGTGTTACAATTTCCATTTCTTTTATTAGCAATAGGCTGGTTTGGAGTGTAACTCTGATTGAATCTAAAATAACATTTGAAAGTTGTATGCCCAATTCTATTGCAAATTTGACACTTTGGCCTATTACCAGTGTTGTTGTTTCTACATCTGCCTCTTGACCTACCACTGAAACCACCCCTTTGAGATCGATTGTTGTTTCTACCTCTATTACTGTGAGAATAGTTGATAAATAGATCTGATTCTTGAGGATTTTTGCTTTCTAATCTTGCCTCATGTGCCAATAGAATTGAATGTACTTATTCCATTGGAGGAGTGATTCTTTGTGATGAAATTATTACTTCGACAGCTTCGCATTCATTTCCTAGACAACGAAGAATAGTTAAGACTTGTTCTAATTCTGGAACTTTTGTCCAGCAGCCACTAATTGATCAGATACAGTTTTAACTTTTGCAAGATATTCCCTCATAATGTTATTGTCTTTTCTTGAATTATGTAATTACCTTCTGTAATGGATGATTTTTTGCAGAGGATTGGGAATTGAAATTCTTTTCAATATCGTCCCTGAATTCAGTTGCAGAGTTGCAACCTATCACTTGTAATAGAAGATTGTTGCCTATAGATGATAGCAACCATGCACTGATTAACTTATCTTGTCTATGATATTTTCTAAATTCTTTATTTGGTACAAATCTGTTTTCTTGATCAGTAACAAATTTTGATGGAATTTGCAGGGTTCCATACAAATAACCCTCTAGGCCATATCCTTCGCTGGCAGTTTATATCTGAAACTTCCATAACAAGTAGTTGTTTTCATCAAGTCTGGTTGTGATTGGCTTTGGGGACTTATCACAGTTTTAAAAAGTTGTTCAATTGATGTAGTTAGAGGAACAGGTTGATTCTGGGATGTCGATTGAACATGTGATGTAGTGGACCCAGGTGCTGGAGTGGAATCTCCCATGAAGAAAAGAACAAGAACTGTTTGTTCAAGAACAAAAAAATAGTGATGAATTGAAGATTTGTCACCTTCTTGATGCCGAAGGCTTAAGATCTCTATTCAGGTGATCTGCAACTAGTTATTTATCAAATGATGATAAAAAAAACTGATGACTGACTCTGGTATGGCAATTTCTTGAATTGATTTCTTTATTTTCTTGCTGGTAGAATCTGATTTCTCTTAGAAACAATGAAGAACCTTCTGGAAAGTAAACCCAAAGAGAAGCATGTCTATTTAGTGAAATGTCAGATCTTTTAAAGCTAAAGAGTCATGTTCGTTCGATTAAGAGTCATGTCTACTAAGTGTTGTGTCTATTTGAAAAGTTGAGTAGTCCACCATATATTTGTGGTCATTTGTATTGTTGATGAGATGCGAGATAATAAAAATTATAAGTAATATATATATATATATAAAAAATGAAAATACCAAATATCCCTCTGAATTTGCAGAAAATAAACTACAGAAAATACAGATGAAGCTGAAAAGAAAGATGCTCAAGCCGGCTATCCTAAATAGGCAAAAGGCACTAAAAGTAAGAATTTTGAAGACAAGCCCACTGAAGAAGCAGAAAAGAAAGGAACTAATGCCAACAAGGCCGTATAGGCGCATGCTAAAGCAAATTGAGCACCCTATGTCAAAATGAGGCCGTTGAACTAAAAAATTGCAGTAAAGTGCTGCTGTGAAAATGATGTGAATATGAAGATGAAGTGATGAATGTTGTTTATGTGCTTGGATATTTGTGAATGATCGAGAGAACTGTCTGGAGAAATACCTATTAGAAAATAGGTGCTTGCCTACAAGTAAAGTAGGTGTGAGTGAAGCATACTTCGTTTTATCCAACAAGCAAAAGAAAAAGAGTCGCAGCTCTAGCTTATTTGGAGAATGACAGATACATAAGTATCTAGAGAGAACCCAAGTGGAGAGGTCGATGAAGAAACCAAGAGTATTTGTCGATGGTCAGAAGAACCAATCAACTAAAACAGTTGAGCATGCCCAACCAGATACAGATGAAAGTTGTGAGCAAGTTTGCCTATGGAAGACGATGAAAAAAAATAGCAGCTCGATGCTTTGTAAACTTGATATTATCACATCAATTTTAATGGAGGGGTGTTATAAACAGTGAAGCATCTATTGGAAAGTAAATCCAAAGAGAACCATGTCTATTCAGTGAAATGTCACATCTATTGAAGCTAAAGAGTCATGTCCATTAAGTGTTGTGTCTATTTGAAAAGTTGAGTAGTCCACTATATATATGCGGTTATTTGTGTTGTTGATGAGATGCAAGATAATAAATTTTATAAGTAATATAATTCTTCCTCTAACAAAGTGGTATCGGAGCCATATTACTCATAAGAATTTTCTGATCTAGGGTGTTATCTACCGGGTACAGTAGCCACCGTAAAATGGCTGTCGTCCGCTGGATTGCAAGAAAAAAAGGTAGAAAAAGAGGATAATCCTAAAGAAGAAGAATTCAAAAAAACCATTAAAGAAGGCGATTTTAAAGAATAAAAAGATTGTTGAAGAGAATAGTGCAGAGGAAGAAAATACCCCCCAAAAAAAGCCACCAAAATCTCCAAGTAATGGTAATAAAATTAAGAAGATGACAGTAGAAGAAGATGAAGATTATATGGAGGAAGAAGAGCAAGTAAAAGAAAAAATGGACGAGGAAGCACAGGCGAGTCCAATTGGAGATCCAACAAGAGTATCTGGAAAAGGAAGGAAGAAGAAGAATTATTCTTCTTCTTTTGAATATGAAGGCAACATCTATGAGCTTGAAGAACCCGTGCTACTAACTCCAACTTCAGAGGACGAAAAGCCATATGTTGCAATAAAAAAGGACATATCAGATTCAGGATGTGGTTTAACGGTAACTGGATAGTGGTTTCACCATCGTGAAGAAGCACCAAGAAGAGGAGATGGAACTTAAGATAGAAAAACGTGCCTCCCATTGATACCTCAAAGGCTAGTGGGTGAAATATGAAATTTGAAAAAGCTACAAAGTCAGTGCCAGAGACTCCTACTAGCTCACCAAGCGATGCGTCAGAGTTTTACAAAATTTTAGCAAAATTTGAAGTGCTGACTGGTGATTCAGTCCATGATAGGTAGTGCCTAAAAATAAAAAATAAAAAAAGAAACATATGAAGTTCTTCCTCTATTAAAATTATGTCTTCTAAATTTATCAAATTGGTATCAGAGCTTCTCAATCTTTCAGTTTCTCTTCAATTTTCATTGTTTTCAGCTTTTATGATTCAGATCTGTTGCAGCCAATCAATGATTAGGCAAGGCACTGATCTGATGATTAGCCAACTCTCAAATGACAAGTTAAAAACTTAGATGAGAGGATTAAACCCAAGTGATGAAGATACTCTTATGCGTTTAATAATTTTTCTTCGAGAAATGTTGGATCAATTTCAGCTTGACATAAAGCTGAGGCTCTGATACCATATAAGAGTTTTAATGTAATTCTTAGATGATATTTTGACAATCTTGAAATTAGATTGTGACGAACAGTGCTGAATTGCTTTATTGAATTTTCAGAATGTAAAATTGATACATCTCTTATGATACAATGGGACTTTATATAGACATGTGCAGAATAATGCAATGGTAATAAAAAATTAACACATTAGCCCTTAGCATGAGATATTGGGCTTTAGCATTGATGGGCTTCGGTCCTTGATAAGTATATATTATCATTTCTCTGGAGATTAGGGCTGTCAATAGATATCCGAAATATCCGAAATCCGTCCGCATCTGCATCCGAAAAGCAGATAAATATCCGATGTCCACAAAAACGGATGCCGATGCGGATATAGGCACATCTGCATCCAAAAATTATCCATCCGCTTTTTTTCATGATTATGGCTTAAATTATGTGTATTTTAACATAATTAAATATACTAATTTATTATTTGTTAAAAGTCTACTAAACATATGATAATTGCTCAAAATTATATATTATAATCATATTTATTTATTTTTAGCATTTTAGTAATTAATTGGGTTGAAAAAGCTTAATATTATGCTAAATTTTTTTATTTATGTTTGTTGATTTGTCAACCGTTGGCGGAGCGGATAATTATCCAATATCCTTCCGTATCCGCGGATGCGGATATCCGAAAATGATTTCAGATGCGGATACGGATATGACACTATCCGTATCCGAAAGTATCCGTTGACAGCCCTACTAGAGATAAGCCGAAACCCTTATTTCCTCTTTTAATTACAGTATCTCACTATTTATATACCTTTGGTTTCCTACTTTAAATCGATGGATTTAAATGCAATCAAAGTTACATAGGGTTTCTGATGTTGTAGTTTCTACTGAAACCAACAATAAACCTACTTAGGCTAAATCAAAATGATTTTTTTGTCAAACGTGACCCTAAAGGTGACACTGAATTGGAAACATACTACATTGGTATTGCGGAAACTCTCCTTTCCATGACTCAGAATTTCATACTCAAGGTTTATATAGCTTCCTACTTTGTAAGAATCACCAGAATTAGAAACTGTAAAAGCTTATATAACGGATTTTTTTCATTTGACTAGAAAAATGAAGAGCACTGTGAAAAAAGCTGTTGAAAAGTATCTCAGAATACTAGTCGTTTGTCGATCTTATTTGTATTTTGAAGAGCGCAAAAATATTAAATTTTCTTGTCCACTTCACTGTAGAGTTGTACCCAATTTCCCCTTTTGCCTGTTTGCAGGGTTTTTTTTTCTGAAACAAAACAACGAGCTAAAGTCGTGAAGTTATTTTCACATGTTGGTAGAAAACCTATAAATATGGAAGATGTTATAATATCAAGTGATATTTATTTATTTTTGAATAGAAATGACTATTAAAATATTTCACTATTATACGATACATTGCATACAAATCATGTTAGTTGAATACTCAAAGATTAAAGCATTTTATTTAGCTTATAGGAATGAGCACATAGTTGGCATGCTTTGATCATTTGCCCAGGAGCTGGAAGGCAAGGAGCCTGCAATTGAGAAGAAAAGGAACAGAACCTCAAAGAAGTCAAAACAACCTCCAGTTAATGAAGATATTACGGTAGGTAATCCATTGTGGAAACAGTTTTATCTTTCTCCCAAGGTACACATTTTGTTATAGAAAAAATGTTTATATTTATATAAATCTCAAGAATTCTTCTTTTACTAATTTTTTGCACTCAAGCAGGTGATTCTGTTTAATATTTTAAATGGTTCATAATGTTTAACAGAAATTTAGTTAGTATCAGTAAAACAAATGATAAGTATTTAGGCTTCTTATTGCACATAAATTATTTACATTAATGTTTAAAAAATATATTAAGATTAACTATTGTACTTCACTGTTGGTACTCATCAAGTTAATGGTGCTTCACTATCAAAGCTAGATCAATTTATCAAAGGCTGAGTAAGCTATATCCATTTTAAAGTGAGGTCTATTATAGTATCATGGTCTAAACCAAAAGTAAATCACATGTTATTACTTATTCTTGGCAGGGCATATCGGTCAGTCCAGATGGATAACTAATTGCCTTCTTGGTGAAAACACTGATTGCTAATTAGCTAATGCATTGTGTAAGTTTGAAAATTTACACTACTTCATCACCAACTTATTTCATAAACATATTTGAGTTTTATGTGTCACCATTTGTTAATTAAATGTATTGAATGTTCAAACGAAGGTTTTAAATATATCAATTTCTTAAACATGTAAAATTTGAACAAAATATGAACTTCAAACATGTATGTACGAATTTTTGAATATGTACAAAATACTTGCATATTTTAAGATAAATAAGGTTTTAATGAATAGTAGATGTACGAAACGTTTGAAAGCTTTGAATGGCTACTGTTTCATGTGCATTAAGACTTTAGGTTCACTGAGTTTCAGTAAGCTTATGTGTGTGTGTATTCATTCCTAATTTCTAATTTCACACAGTTTTTATGACTTTATAAAATGGGAAAAATTTTAGATAGTTATAATTTTTTTGGATGTGTTGAGTTTAACGTGTAAAATTTTGAGTAAATATAAGCTTTATGTATATCAGCCACATAAGTACGCCCTTAGCCCTTGGTTTCAGAAATGTGAATGCTCTGTTTCAACTGCATGTGGGTCGTAGAGATATCTTAGTTTTATGTACACCTGTTTTATACAAATTTATTTGCATATACACACATGATTCTAAAAGTAGTTGGTTCCAAATGCATTCAGCTTCAAATATACATATATTCGCAAGTTTTGACTTCACAACTTTCAGATATGTGCTCCAAAGAGAGAAAATCTAGACGTTGTATGTTTTTTAATTTAAAATTCAAGTGGAAATGGTGTTACTCTACACTACAAAAGGCAGCTTAAATTGCGATGGGGCGGGGCAACGGTTTGCGACGGCTAAAAAAGCGGTCGTCGCTAGCCGTCTCTAACCGTTGCTCGATCTGCAGAATAATAACTGCCGAACCATCCTCTTCCTCATTATATTTTTTCCCCCAAAATCATTCCTAAACCCTACCCGTCGCCATTTCTTGCTGCTCCGATTCCAAGCCTCCAATTTTGCTTCCAAGGTATTGATTTCATTCTACTATGTCCTCTAACTCTAGTTTATGCTTAATTAGGGTTAATTAGAGGCTTTGGTTGCTAATTTATATGAGTTTGCAAAATTGAATGTTTATGGATATGAAATTGGTTGTCTCGAGGAATGTTTATGATAACGGTTGTGTTGTAAGTTGATTTGGGGTAAGTGTAATTGATTAGGAGGGCAAAATCGATGAATATTACATATGTAATTGATTTTGGAGGTTGAAAACAATGATTATCACGTGTTTAATTAAACGTATGATGATTGTGTTGTATGTAGAATGTGTGGTATGATGATTAGCTAACATTAAATTGCTTCCCTTCAGGCTTTCCTAAGCAGCCAGGTATACATAGTAGCACTTCTTTTCCCCTTTCATATCACACATCTTAGGAACAAACATAGAAGATGCACGAATTTGAACACCATTTGTTACTGCAACTGAACAAGCTGGAGGGGCTTCTGGAAACAAACTTAAAGTCTTTAAATTTTTTTATAATTCCTATCCAGATCAAACCACTATGCAAACGTATAACATGATTTTTGAACCACAACAATAGTGCATCTTAGGCATATCATAATTGGCTTCCGGCGATCGCCTCACCAGTGATTGAGGTACACATTGTAGCATTTCTCCTATTAATAGCAGATCTGAAGAACCAACATAAAGTTGTCCATTGGAACAATTAAGGAAAAAGAATTTAGCTTCACTGCAAGAGGCTGCGTTTATAATATTCGTTGACCTAAAAGTAAAAGCAGTAGCCCTATTAAATTGTCTTGTCTCAGCAACTTCACTTAGGCGTAAAAAGTGCACATTTAAATTGTGTTGTCTCAGCAACAACTTCACGGTAAGAGGAGCTGTATTTTGACCATCACGGAATCTGTACAAAATCTTTTTCTTACATATGTATCAACTCTCTCTCTTTCTCTGTATGTTATAATTCACATGTTTATAAGTTTGCAGTTTCTACTTTACCTGAAAGTAAAATATATGTGGATTTCCCCTTATTTCTGATAGACTATAGAAACTAATATTGTGTTCGTATTGATTTTCTAGGTTATGATCTCAGTATATCAGTACACAAAAACTAATTCAGGTGTTCATGTAGTGAGGGCGATTCTATTTGGTATTCAGTCATCGTTTGCAGGAGACGTTGTTTTGGGTGTTAAGTGATCAGGGTGATGCTGGTTGATTGGATGGAGAAACATGAAGGGAATTGCACAATGGAATGGCTCTGTTAATAGTCGGTTTTGTGTTGTAGTGTTTTTGTTAAGCGTTGGGGAGGCGATCTTAGTTGAAGGTAGCAGGTTGGGTGAAGGTGTTTGCCAATTATGGAGTTGAAGTGATTCTTGTTCTGGTTGGATTGAGTTGCAGGAGGGTGTTGTTGTGCTGCTCTGGTGAGCTTGCCGTGCAGGTTATATGCAGAAGCATGTTAGTTTAGCTTGCTGATGTTAGTTATAGGAGGAGCTGGTGATGTGTTGGACGAGGCAGTGAGTGGAGCAATGGTAGTAGGCAGAAGGTGATGGAGATGGCAGTTGAATGGTGGGTTATGGCTGAAGCTTGTATTGATGTAATTAAAGTAGGAGGTGGATTTATGCAGGGTAGGAATACAAGGGTTGACGTTTTGAAGTAGGTTGTATGCATGTTTACGTAAGTTTGTTGTTAGTGCTGAAGTGTGCAATTCTGATGATACTATAAAGGAGTTTGTAATGGGTTTGGTAAGGTAGGAACTTTGTAACAGTGGGTATTGAAGAATGCTCTTGAAGTGGTTTGAGGGAGGAAGGAGCCAGTTTTGTAGGGGTGATTGTAGTGATGAAAATAGATTGGTGTTGCGGTGATGGAGTGGTTTGGTTCAGTCTTATGCATAGAGTGATGTGAGGTTGTAGAGATGATGTGAGGTTGTAAAGGTGATGTGAAGCAGTTTTAATTGACGATTGTGGAGGGCACTGACGGGTGAAGTGTTGAATAAGTTGTTTATTTTGTGCATTGTTTTTACCCAAGTTGTTCAGCGGGTATTCCAAATTATTTTTGTGCATGATGTATCAGAAATATTTATATGTTCAATTCTTCATGTGTATGAAGTATTATGGATAAATCTACATATTTTGTGGTTTGGCCCATTTGCGTATTTACATTACGATATAATAAATGTGGTTGTTTGAATTGGTGTAACATATTATTAGAATTGAAAAATGAAAGCTTGAATGTATATGACAGTAAAAAAATCAATAGACATTTTTTTATAGCGGTCTAACTATGCTATAAAAAGAAAATTTGTTACAACTTTGTTATATTATAACATTATACTAGTGCTATACAAAATATTTTGCAGGGATTAAACTGTTTTCATAGGGAATAAACAATGTTATAAAAGATATTAATGAATTTTCTATAGCAATTTAATGCGTCATAAGTCATACCTGGAGAATGTGTCGTCTCACAACATTATCTCTTGGTTTGCGTGTTCCGCCTTCGGGCGGTGAAGGATAAGAGAGCGAAGATTAGTAGGACGAGATGGTGGAAACCCAAAGAAGACGACTTACGGGTGTTTAAAGATAGAGTGAGGAGAGAAGAGACATGGAATGTGGAAGGCGAAGCAAATGTCATGTTGAATGAGATGACAACTTGCATTAAAAAGTAGCTACCGAGGTGTTTGGGAGAACAAGAGGAAGTATATGCCAACCCAAGGATTCGTGGTGGTGGAATGACGAGGTGCAAAAGGCTATTAAAGAGAAGAAGGAATGCTACAAATGCATGCACCATCATAGGAGCGAGGACAACATACAGAAGTACAAAGTGTCAAAGAAGAATGCAAAGAGGGCATGAGTGTAGCAAGGGGTCGAGCATATGAAGATTTGTATCAAAGGCTGAGTATGAAGGAGGATTAAAGAGACGTCTACAGAATAGCCAAGCTACGCGAGAGGAGGACAAGAGACTTCAACCAGGTTAAATGCATTAAGGATGAGAATGATAGGCTTTTGGTGAAGGACGACGAGATAAAAAATAGGTGGAGAGCGTACTTCGATAGGCTTTTCAATGAGGGAAGTGATACCCCCTCGATCGAGTTGGAAGACTCCGCGGACATCACCAATAGACATTTTGTTCGGAGAATTCAAGAGGCGGAGATAAAGGGGGCATTGAAACGGATAGAGGCAGGCAAGTCGCTTGAGCCTGGTGACATTCCTATTGAGGTGTGGAAATGCTTTGGAGATGCAGGGATAACCTAGCTAACTAAGTTGTTTAATAATATTTTCAAATCTAACAAGATGCCAAATGAGTGGAGGAGAAGCATTTTAGTTCCAATCTTCAAGAATAAAGGAGATATTCAAAGTTGCACAAACTACAGAGGAATTAAACTTATGAGTCATACAATGAAGCTTTGGGAGAGAGTCTGCGAACAACGTTTGAGGAGGTTGACAAGTGTCTCTAGGAATCAATTTGGTTTCATGCCTGGAAGGTCGACTACTGAGGTAATTTTCTTGATTAAGCAGCTTAAAGAGAGATATAGGGAGCAGAAGAAAGATCTTCACATGGTTTTTATCGATTTGGAGAAAGCTTATGACAGAGTACTAAGGAAGGTTATGTGGTGGGCGCTTGAAAGGAAGAGGGTGCCATCAAAGTACATTACCCTTATTAAGGATATGTACGAGGTGCAGTGACTAGTGTCAGGGCATGCGATGGTAAGACCATTGACTTTCCCATTGACATAGGGTTACATCAAGGTTCGGCTTTAAGTCCCTATATTTTTGCTTTTGTGATGGATGAAATCACAAAAGATATACAAAGGGATATTCCTTGGTGTATGCTTTTTGCTGATGATGTTGTGCTGATTGATGAAAGTAGAATAGGCATTAATAGATAATTGGAGTTGTGGAGGGAGACCTTAGAATCGAAGAGTTTCAGGATTAGCAGAACTAAAACGGAGTATATGAAGTGTGAGTTCAGCGGTGCCAGGTCAGATGACGAAGATTCCACCCTGGTCGGTCAAGTAGTACCTAAGAAAGAATCCTTTCGATATTTAGGATATATGTTGCAGTTTGACGGGGAGATTGATAGGGATGTTAGTTTTAGAATTCAAGCATGATGGGTGAAATGGCGACTTGCATCTGAAATTCTCTGTGATAGGAAGATCCCTCATAAGCTTAAAGGAAATTTCTATAGAACAACAATCAGGCCAGCGATGTTATATGGTGCAAAATGTTAGCCTACTAAAAGGTATTACGTCCAAAAAATAAGTGCAGCAGAGATGCGTATGCTGCGTTGGAGTTGTGGGCATACCAGACGAGATCGTATTAGGAATGGTGATATCCAGGACAAACTTGGAGTTGCACCTATTGAAGAGAAGTTACTCCAACACCGCTTGAGATGGTTTGGATATCTCCAATGAAGACCGCACGATGCACTAGTGCGCGTTGAAATTATAGGCCGCACCGAAGGCCCATGGAGAGGTAGGGACCGACCTAAAATGACATGGGAGGAGATAGTAAAAAGAGACTTAAGGAATTGGAATATACCTGAAGAGCTAGCTTCGGATAGCGGTGCATGGAAGTTAGTAATCCATGTACCAGAACCTTAGGGTTTTTTTTTAATCTTTTTAATCTTCGTTTTTGTCTTTTTCAAACCTTTATTTAACTTTTACGGAAGATTTTAACTCCTTTTTTTTATGAAACTTTTTTATCTTTGTTTTTGTCTTTTTCAAACCTTTATTTTACCTTTACGTAAGATTTTAACTCATTTTTATTTTTATTTTTTATTTTTGGGTTGCATGTCTAGCCAACCCCAACTTGTTTGGGATATATGGCTTTATTGTTGTTATTGTTTCAATGCATCATAAAAAATGATATAATGCATTTTATAACGTTATCTGGTGCTATAATAATATGATATGTCAACATGTTATAGAAATTAAATGATGTCATAAAAATTCTATAGCATGCTTCAGAACGCTATAGATAAGTAGATTCACTGATACGACCTGTTTAAAATGGCAACTAGGGTACATTTTTCATTACAAGTTTGAAATGCTATAGTACCTATCAAACTTATTACCACATGTTGATTTATGTCGTTTATAGCATCGCTATAGAAAGTTTTAATATCGATTTTTAAACGCTATAAAAAGGCTTGATTGTTATAGTATAGGTTCATTCTCTATATCGATCATAAGTCTCTCAAGTACTTATTCATTCGGAAGGAACTTAACATGCAATGACAGTGTTGGCTCGTATTCCTCACTTCCTTGGACTTTGACATTTAGTGCACCCTGGAAATGGGGAATTGATTTGATGATGCATTAGGTCATAAACAACCGACTGTAGTTTCCATGATACATGAATATTGAAACATCTTAGATAATCTTTCTTATTGTAACATTCGAGATCATGCTCCATTATCAGATTCACTGGTCTTATTATTCAGTATAGATGCACGACCTAGCGTATTGGATCGTATTGATGAGGAAAAATGGAACGGTCCAAGTCTTGTATTTGTCATTTAGCATTGCCAGTCCGAATTCATTATGAGGAGTTAAGGGATTTAAGTGTTAACATAAATTGTAGCCTTAAAAAATGAATCGATTAGTCGTGCCTTATGTTTATGATCCTAAGAAGGACATTCTAGCTGAGTGCCACTGTATTAAATATACTATCCATCCTGGAAGTAGTGGGATGTATGCTGATACGCATCGCTTATATTACTCGAATGGCTTAAAGCGAGATGTGGCATGTTATATAAGTAATTTCATGACTTGTAAGTTCGTTAAAGCCGAATATCAATGACCTTGTGGTCTTCTTCGGCTTTTAGAGATCACATTATGGAATTGGGATCAAATTTCAATAAAGTTCATTAATGGCTTACCTCATTTGAGATTGAGTCGCAACATCATTTAGTTTTTTTTTAATATTTAGACGGTTGTCTAGTGTGATACCACGCAGCCTGTGACACACCACGTCTGTTAATGTCACTCTTTATCAGAATGCGTTAAGTTCCGTGAAGCGTTACAGGTAAACAAAACAGAATCTCACAAGAAAGATATATAAAATAGCAGTGAAAATTTAAAACTTTATTTTCCAACAGAAAACATCGTGGTCTCAAAATCCAGTTACAACATCAGATTGAAATACTGGAACAAAGTACATCAAATAAAAACATCTGTCTTGCACTAAAAACCATCAGAGTATAGAAATGAAAAATCTTAATCCCCATAAGTAGCCATAAACAATTAGACAAGTAGTCAAAGCAGTACATCAAAGAAGATCCAGATCCAAGCAGAAATAGAAAAGAGAATCCCAATCAAGCCTGAGTGATCCCACCCTAAGAACCTTAGGGGGAGGAAGAGAGAGAAAAGGAAACAAAACGGGTCAGACATAAAGTCTGGCGAGTCCAGTGACTTTTAGCATATAAATAAGTGAAAGTATCATGACGGACATATAAACTGGATGTGGTATAATAGTAGGATATAACAGACATAAACAGACTGAACAGAAATAACAGAATAAACAGAGTGAATTATGCTTCTTAAATACTTGTCTGTACACTAGTACTAGTATAACAGATATATGATGGGATTAAATATCCCCTAATTACTTAACAGAATGATCCCAACAGAAACATAATGATAGTTTTAGGTGTACTCTAGTTTCATAACGGGTTTTACCACAAATAGAAATAACAGGTACCTTAACATAATATAATGCGTGTTACCCCCAAACAGAAATAACAGGCACCCCAACAAAAACAGAAAGGACTAGATGTGCCCTAATTACTATCCCAAAGCGACCGGCTCCCTAACTTGTAAATATCCTATGTCGGCTCCACAGTGGGGTGTATTACTTCCTTGAGCGACAACCTACAAAAGGACATAGACTTAATTACTGGCGCTACAGCGGCTTATTTTCCCCCTTCAGAATAGACTCATGCACACACATGACTCCGTTGGAACGCGCCCGTACACACCCCTTTTTAGATGAACCTCTTATAATCTGTTCAGTATGCATGCCCTGACCCCTACCTAGTGCGGACCTTCTGTTTAATACCAGAATGGGATACTAACCGATATGGGTCCACATAGCAGCTGACACAAGTCAAACCTCTAAACTTGTATCCCCTAATTAACTAGGATTTTTAACAGGTTAAGCCTACATATTAACAGGTTAAGTTTCACTGATTAAACAGGTTTACATAGCCCCAATAGATTAAACAGACTTACTTAACCCCAACAGATTAAACAGGTTTACATAACCCTAACAGATTAAAATAGGTTTCATAGGTTCTTTACAGTTCCATTAGCATGTTGTGCTTAATCTTATATTAAGCCTACATATTCATATGCCCCAAATCCCAGTCTTAATTCACAGTATATCATATGCCTCCAAAATTTTAGTCATATTTCACATTATAAGTTATGCCCCCAAGTTATCATTTCCAATCATTCCCCCAATTTATCTGAATTTCGTCCGTACGCATATTTCAGCGATATTGGCCTAGGCTCAAAGTTAGCCTAGGCTATAAAAATAAAAAGGGAACGATAGAGAGAAGAACAGAATAGGGCTATAAAAAAATAAGCACATATATAATAACATAGATGGGCATATGATAGCAGAAATAGGCATACCAGAAATAAGCATATAAGAACTGAACAATAGATCAGGTGTACAGAAGAATACATGTAATAGCAGAACTGTTTAGATATGAATCAAATTCTTAACAGGTATAGATTTAGATCCAGATTTATAAATATGTCAGGGTTACTATTAAATTTTTATACCTAAAAGTAACATGAACTCACAGAGATTGGATCTAAAGAACAGAGAATAATATGCTAAAGTTGCAAAATAGATTCTTGTATGAATATAGGCTATTACTGAAGAACATAATCTGATCCAATCCAAGCTGAGGCAACATCTCATTATCTCCATTGTTTTAGGTGTAGAAAAACTATAGAAATGTTGTCCTATATATAGCCTACCTTCAATGAATCATGTTACAAATACATCTAGAAACGCTCGGAAGAATTCGGCCAGATCCTGGTTAGGTCGACCTACCCTCACCTGGGTCATCCCACGTGGCCTTGGGTCGACCCAGCCCAGGGCTGGTTGGTTCTGGTTCCTTCCTAGTTTTCTCGCTAACTGTTTGATTTATTTTTGAAAATTCTGATTAGTTTTATTTATACATAAAGCTCTTTTACGTATACAAAATTCTAACCTTTATATCTTTCTTATAAAATGTCCGTTTTATGCAAACTCGTAGTCTGTATTAAGCAGAATTCCGAGCTTAATGCAATGGTGCAGTCCATTTTACTTAATTCCTGATATTTAATTAAGTATTCTTTAGTTTGTCCTTTTAAAATTACGGGGTGTTACATTCTCCCCTACATAAAGAATTTCATCCTCGAAATCTCCATGTTAAGAAGAATGTTTATCCTAACATCCATCAACCATCTACTCTTCCATCAATCACGGGCATCCATTGTCCTTAAGAGATTTCTAATGCTTATATGAATATATGCAAAGTTGTGTATATATGTCCCTATGCTAATGCGAAAAATCAGGCGATCTACTGATTCAGTCGACATCCTTAATGCAACGTATGTTAATGCCATGAATCCAACATGTATGCAAATAGTCCTAGTATATCATGTAAACTCTATATGTATGCACAATCATCCATCCAAATGCAACATCAATATGATGATACATCCATCCATATATAAAAGAAAATGTACACACATCCATATGTAGTATGAGAGCGTTTCGATCCGATCTAGTACCTAGTATGTGTATATGCATCCACGAGCAACCACTAGCAAACACTTGCATCCATTAAACATAACATGTCTCAAACGCATGTTTACATCCATTAGTTTCCTACCTAAAGGTCAAAGATTCGATCGATAGGATGAACATAAATGACAGAAGCAATATGAATAAAAGCTGGGAAAAAGAAGTTAAGAACATACCCTTGAAAAGAAAAAGGTACGAAGCACGAATCTTGTCTTCATTCTCCCAAATTGCATCATCGCGGTCTTCTCGCCATTGCACTTTCATCAACTTAACCTCTCTGTTGCATAGCTTCTTAATCTTTGATCAAAGAATATGGGTAGGAACTCGTCTAACCGTCACCTCCCCTTCTACCTCTACTTCCTCAACCCTGCTCGGGACGACTACCGTTGTTGTATCGTGCAGATATTTCTACAAATGAGAAACGTGGAAAACATCATGAACACCCACCATTCTCTCTGGTAGTGTCACCCCATAGGCCATTTGACCTATCTTTTTCACGATGGGAAATGGCCCTACAAACCTTGACTCCAATTTCCCCACAGATTCAAAGCGAACCACATTCCTTAGAGGTGATACTTTGACGAAAACCATGTCTCTCACCTCAAACTCAATATTAGTCCTTCTATTATATGCGTAGGACTTCTGCCTGCTCTGAGCTGTCTTCATGCGTCTGCGGATAAAATTAATCTTTTCAGAAGTTTCTCTAATCATTTCAGGTCCAAGTAGAAGCCTATCTATAGACTCCCAGCAACAAGTCGGTGGTCTGCAAGGTCATCCATACAATGCCCCCAAGGGTGCCATACCTATACTATCCTGATAATTGTTGTTGTAGGCGAACTCAACCAACGGAAGATGCTCTTCCCAAGTCCCCCTGAAGTCTTGGATACACAACCTCAAAAGTTCCTCAAGTACTCTATTCACCCTCTCAGTCTGACCATTGGTAAATGGGTGATATGCGGTGCTCAGACACAACTGTGTACGTAATGCCTATTACAGGTTCTTCTAGAACTCACTAGTGAAGATGGGGTCACGATCACTCACTATGATAGAAGGTACTCCATGTAAATGGACTATCTCACAAAGATAGACTGATGCCAACCATGTTGCCGTTCTCTTACTCTTAACAGGGAGAAATGAGCGCTCTTAGTAAGCCTATCTACTATAACCTAGATATTGGTGTTGACTTTCCTCGATATAGGCAAAACATCAGTGAAATCCATAGAGACGCTCTCCTACTTCCACCGCGGGACATTCAAATGATGAAGCAAACCTCCAGGCTTTTCTGTTCAGCTTTAACTTTCTGGCAAACTAAACTTCGAGAGACAAACTCTGCTACATCTTTCTTCATCCTTGCCCAAAAGAAAACCATCTTCATATCTCTATACATCTTATCACCGCCCGGATGGATAGTCATCCTAGAATGATAGGCTTCCTCAAGGACTGTCCTCAATAGACTCCCAACTCGGGGAACACAAAGCCTTTCATCCCGTCACAACCACCCTCTATCATCCGTGGGATATCTATTGAGGGGACTAGAAGTCTCCTCTCTACTGAGACTATCCAAGATGTATGTTATTTGTGGTTCCTCTCGCTATGAAGATCCTATCTGATACATAAGAGTTGGTCGCATCTCCAAGGATGCCAACAACCCAGGTATAAGATCCGTAAATGGCCTAAAATCGAAGGTCGATAAGTACTCCAAACTCTGCCTCTTTACGAATAGAGGACTCAAAGTCATCCTCTGCCTACTCAATGCGTCGGCCACCACATTACCCATGTCAGGGGTATAAGCAATCTCAAAATCATAGGATGCTAGGAACTCCATCTATATCTGCTTTCTCAAGTTGAGATCCTTTTGCAAGAATAGATACTTAAGATATTTATGATCCGTGTACAACTTGGACCTCTCTCCAAGTAGATAATGTCGTCAAGTATTAAGCGCGAACACTATAACATTCATGGGCTCAACTGTCTACCACCATAACATACCACCCTTCCCTCTTGCATCAAGACAGCACCAAGTCATGTACCACATGCATCTGTGTACAATGTGAACACTTTGTTCCCATCAGGCAAATTCAAGATGAGGGTTGTTGTCAGAGCCCTCTACAACCGCTGAAAAGCATCCTCTCGGTCAATGCTCCAGGAAAAGGTCACATTCTTCTTCATCAGTCTGGTGAGTGGGGATGATATCTTTGAAAAGTCCTTGATAAACATCCTATAATAGCCCGCTAAACCGAGAAAACTCCTCACCTCCGTATCATTCTTTGGAACCTTCCAATCTTGAACTGCAGTTACTTTTGCAGGATCCACCTCTATCCCATCCTTGGAGACCACATGCCCTAAAATCTTATTTCTTCTCTCCAAAAGTGACATTTGGATAATTTCGCCTTAAGATGGTGTGCACAGAGAGTCCTCAAAACCTCCCCTAAATGTAGGGCATGCTCTTCCTCACTTTTTGAGAAGATCAGAATGTCATCCACAAAGACCACAACAAACTTATTCAAAAACTCCCGGAACACCCTACTCATCAAATCCACAAAATGAGAGGGTGCATTCGTCAACCCAAAAGACATGACTAACCACTCAAAGAAACCGTCTGGATTTCTGAAAGTGGTGTTGTCTATACTGTCCTTGGCCACCCTCAACCGATGAAACCCCATGGTCAAGTCTAACTGAGAGAAAACAGAAGCACCAACAAGCTGGTCAAACATATCATCTATTCTCGGAAGTGGGTGCCTATTTTTCTTAGTGAGTTTATTCAACTCCCTGTAATCCACACATAAGCAAAGCGAGCCATTTGCCTTAGTTGCAATGATGACTGGTGCACCCCATTCAGATATGCTTCACCTAACGAACCCCTTCTCAAGTAGCTCCCCTACTTGCTTGCTAAGCTCCCTCCTTTCCCTAGGAGCTATGTGGCGCATAGACAATGCGACTGGCTTCACATTATCCATCAAGTATATCCAAAAATCAATCTCGCGCCTTGGAGGTAAGCCCCTGACCTCATCAAAAACATCCGGATACTCATAAACTGCACGTACAGATCGCAAATCATTGATAGAAGCATCAAGTGATTATAGGAAACTAAGCATGACAGACCCCTTTGGGTTACAGGAAATCTCGATAGTCCTCCTTCGCAAGTCAAAAGTGTAACGACCCTGCTCTCGCAGTCCAGAATAACACCATTCATGGCAAGCCAATCCATCCCTAGAATCAGACCATAGCCCATTAAACCAAGCACAAATGCATCACATTCAAACTTGACGCCCAACACAGATATCCTTAAACTCCAACATATCATAGACAGATGAGCCGTGCCCCCAATGGGGTTTAGGAAAATAACGGGATCAGAAACAATACTAGTACTAAGGTGTAGAGACTCAACCACATAATAAGATATGAAAGAGTGAGAAGCGCTAGAATAAAAAAGAGTCCTAATAGGATGATCGAAAAGAGAAATCAAACCTTCAACATAAACTTTCCTGCCTCTGTCCGGTACACTGGACTCGAGAGCATGCACCTGCCCTCTAGAAGAACCTGCCCTTTGGCCCCGTCCTTGCTTCTTCGGGCACTCCATAATATAGTGTTCGATCTCACCATAGTGGAAGCAAGCATTCTTCCTTTTTCAACAATTTTTGATTAAATGGCCCAAGTTCCCGCAGCCATGCCACTTCTTCTTGCCTTGAACCTTTTCGTTCTTTCCACCCTTCACTACAAGAAATCGTAGTTTCAGTCGCATTTTATAGCTGCGTTTAAAATCATATGCTGCTGTTCCGTTGACCTTATAGGGTTCCAAACTTCCAGTATAGGATTAGGTTGGCTTCGTTTTCTCATTCTCAACATGTCGTCCAATTTTCATTCTCCCTGCTTGCTGCTGGTTCCCTCTCAAAGAAACCCTAAATTTTATCTTCTCTTAACTTCTCTCTAATCTTCAGAACATTTACTATCGAACGATCTCTAACCAAAAAAAGACCAGATTGTTAATCTAGCATAACATTCACCACTTGACCTAACCATTGCCTCAAAACTTACGCCTCCAAATTTGGATTTTACTGCATTAGATCGGAGCCACTTACCATTAAATTGGAGCCAAGGTAAGAAAAATTCGACCCTACTTGAAGTTGCTTCATCTTGTTTTGAACCATCGTCTGTTACCGTCGATTTGAGATGTCGATGTCACCATCGATTTTGGGCATAATGTAGTCACCTATAATCAATAGCTTATCTTATTATTCTTTCATAGCTTTCAATTTTTTTTTCTATTTAGGTAGATAGATAATAAATTGTCAATAAACTATTACTGATTAATTTGTTATTTATACTTATTGGAATTAGAGATCCAGTTGATGTTGTTACGAGGACTAAGATTTCCTTTTTATGTGCTTACAAGTATAACACTTTGAGGATTGCCTTTTCTTTATACCACGACTACACATCAGGCAACATCAAAGAGGAGTACTGCATGTATTTTTGTTTTTCTTACTGCCATTATATTCAGATCAGCTTCCAGCGAAATAATTAGATAATTTGTAGTGTTTACATTGGCTCTCGCTGGAAAGCATCTCGTAAATTTGTTTTTGGCTTTTTGGTTTTGGATTTTTCTTAATTCAGTGCAAGAAAGAACATTAATCTCAGTTTCATATCATTATTTATAAGAGTGTGTGTATACAATTTAAGATATAGCTGATTGTAATAAGCTAACAAAATAAATGTGCAGGGACCAACTCGACCTATTATGATAGACATTTCAAGTTTGTCTTTATTGCTTGTGTTTATAAGTGCTTGATATGTTTGTGTGATTACTATAATTTTACTAGATAGTCGGATACTTTTTTGTTGAGTTTCTTGGATATGCTATCTGTTTGGTTTTGTTATTAGTACTTGCATAGTTGCATACTTACATAATTAACATGTAAGTTTTAAGTTGTTTATTAGTGGAATTTCATATAACTACCTCTAATAGTTATCTAATGCTAATTACCATAAAGTTTGTGACAAATTTCCTAAAGATAGTATATGTCCTAACCATTAACTTTCCTTTTACTAAGACAAAAACAATTTTTCTAAGAGTTTTAAACTCATTTAACAAATTTTGTGGGTTATCGATATAAAGGTAGCTCTATATTTTATTTTTTCTAGTTGTTAACCACATTCCAATTCTCTGCATTATGTGGATACATTTTATATGTTAATCTTCTTGTCCACATTGTAATGAATCACAAAGTACTTGCTCTCATATTATTTTGAGAATCTGCAGAAATATGCATGCATTTGTACTTAAGTATACATAACTGATCACTATATGAATGTTCCTCTTCTAATGGTTTTCTTTTTTGTACATATGTAGTACAAGATGCAGGCAGATGATAAAGCCATGGTCACAAGGCTGACTATCGACTGTGGCTGTGATGATCGTACTCTCTTAGTTTGGACTGTTTTATGATGGCGGCAATACTGTATACTGTTAAGGTATCACTTTATTTGAGTTAAATGCATTTTGTTGTTAAAGAGAATTTACAACATACATTGAATAATAATAAAATTATTTCTTGAGAGACTCGTACAATGATGAAAGCAAATAGTTGGAATAAAGAATAATTGCTTCTAACCTAAAATAAAGAAATTAATTACATCATGCTCAAATAATACATTTCTGGATTATTGAGATCTGTCCTTTTAGTAATATTTACATGTCATGTATTGTGTTGTTAGCATTATTTTTAATTCAATGTCTTAAAATATAACTTTTCAGCCTTGTTTCACTGATCTTAAATAATAGGGAACAAAACAATTTCTATCGAAATCTCTGTGTGTGTGTGTGTGTTATATACTAAACAGATTTTTATGCAGTTTCATAATATGAAAAGAGTGTTTCTGTATTCCTAGTACTAATATGTATATGTTTAAATTAATTTGTGCTTATATATAAGCATAAGAATATTTATGTGGTTTCATGGTACTCAAAATAGTGTTTTTATACTGATATTTGATTATTATTTGAAGAGATATAAAATGATTGGTTGACTCAGCCAACTATAGTTATTTGGTTTCATGGTACTAATCTGTATATGTTTAAATTAATTTGTGGTTATATATAAGCATAGAATATTTAATTGGTTTCATGGTACTAAAAATGTTTTTATATTGATCTTTGATTATTATTTGAAGGGATGTAAAATTATTGGTTGACTCAGCCAACTATATTTGGAGGAGTTCAAAAGTCTGAAATTTCAAAAAGAAAAACAACTATATTCTTACCAAATATAGTTCAAAAGTCTGTATATTATTGTTATTTGAAATTGTGATTAAAGCATTCTGTATTAAACAAAAAATAGTTATTATCTTGAATAAAATGTTTTTTCTTACTATTTGCAACAACTAATTGTTATTTTATCGAAATCACTGCAATTACAAAGAGAAAAGCAATCAGGGAAGTAATTAAAGCATTTTAAATTAAGAAAAAAAGTAGTTCGTACATGCATTCTTATCTATAAATAGAAATGTCGTATAAGATTCGGATTACAAGACCAATTAAAAAAGCAAATCTTCCAAGCCATACCTGGTTGATTATATGACTGCAATTTTTAAGCTTATAATTGCCTATTGTGTAAGAAAACTTTATTTCAAGTATAATAAACTAAGCTAAATAAAGAAAATTTATGCATGTACATACGTAGACCAAGTTATATGGCGATTTAATCATAATCTTCTAGTTTGACAGCATTCTCAAGATAAAATAGCAGTATAAGCAAAGAAAATTAAATTTTGGTTCCTATCTATTTTCTTTCCCACTTTGAGGTAGAAAAAAAAGGAAAAAAACTCTTTCTATAGAAGTATCTTCAACTGATATATTATATTTATAATAACATCGGGTTTTGGATGATCCAAATTTAAAGTGAACCTTCAGTTTAAATAGAAGATGATTAATTGAACATCTGGGCATTTCTTTCAAGCGGTGCGAAAGTTGAAATAGTTGATTTATGAGTGATTTATTTATTTATTTATTTACTGTAGCGGCTACAGTTGATTATTGCAGTTCTATTCTTGTCCCTCTACAATTGATCATCATAATACTGCACTTGGTTGTAACCTTGTGGTCTTTGTCCTGTTATATGCCCTAATATTTGATATTTAGCATTTCAAAATTTGCATAGTCAAAAACAAGTGTATTCTTACCAAAAGCCTAAAATTTCAACTCGTCATTCACGCTCCGTTTTCACTGTTACCAAGTTATTTTCGACCTCTTTTATTTTACATATAGTGCCTCAAAAAATCAACATAAATCACTTAATTAATTGATGTTGAATTGTGACGGCAAAAGTGTTTTGATCTTCACCAAGGATATAGATTCACTACTGCTTACATTAATTAATTGGATGTCTCCCTTTAGGAGAGCATATGGTAGAAGATATGTTATCTACTACTTTAAATATGAAAATTACTCTGATCTTTATTGATGCTTAGTTCAATTCACAGTAATCATTGATCCTAAGGTCATCAGCCCATAGTAACATTTTTTTATCCTACTTTAAACATACACAGTTTTGTAGTGTCCAAAGTATTCCATACTTAGGCCACTAACTTGATCCTAAGGTCATCAGCCCAATGCATCATAAACACATACCCTGTGAGATGAATCCTTATAGCTCTCCCAACTAAAGCTGTAGAAGAGTATGTTCTACCACGACCTGAGTAAACACATACCCTGTGCATCCTAATAGTATAAATTTAACTCGATACTCTCTTTTTTCTTTTAATACTGGCTGTGAAATAATTTAGTTTTTATTATTTTAATCTACCACGACCTGATAGTTGATTTTAATCTTTCTTGTAATGAAATTAAATTCGTAGTAATTGTTTTTATTGGATAACATGCATTTAATGAATTAATAAGTTTTTATGACACTTGATTAAATTTATGTATACTTAATCTTTATATATAAAAACATAATGGATGGAAAGCTTTTGATTATCTTTTGCACAGGGATACCTATCGAACATAAAAGCATATGTGATTTGAGTGTGCAACAGCTCTTCTTAGTCTATCATTTAATATATGAAGACATTATATGTCTGCATTATGTATTCTTTTATTAGTTATGTGATGATATCCTGTAGATGTTTGCATTATATTTAATATGCAGATGGAAATTGCATCCGATTCATTATTGTATTCAGCCAAAGTACCAAGCATGTTTTTATTACTATTTTAGGTGGAATGTCCCATTCCTTAATATGATAGAACCTCGACATATTTTTTGGGTTTTGGTTCCAGCATGACAGTGCCCATGGACCAATGGATGGAGGTATCCCCCTGCACCTCAAGGTAATTTGTTAGGCCTTCATTGTCATATGCACCTTTATGAAATACAAATACAACTTTATGTTATATGGTGACAGGTCGTTTCTGGTGATGCGGATACGATAGTTTGTTTGTTAGTTAAGTTGTGGTTTGTGAGATCCAATATATGCAGGCATGGTGTATTTCGGATGCTGACAGCTTGAGCAGACGGACCGGATATAATAACACAGTGTCCAATTGTACCTAGTAAAAGCTTCACTTACCATTTCAACATTGTAGAATAAGGGGAATTCTTTGGTGGCACGCTCATGTCTCCACTCTATAAGCCACTGTCTATGGTGCCCTAGGGGAGTGGTAGAATGCAAATGTGGTGGATGTTGAAAATGAATCTCTTTTGTCTGGTGGTGCAGCTAATATTTTAGACACATTCATGATTAATGGAAGACCTGGCGATCTATATAACTGCCCTAAACATGGTAATTAAAATACCGAATACCGAAATTTTAGTATGTAGCATAAAATTATCTCCAGCATTATTTATAGATGAGGTTAAGAGTTGTTAAATTATAATAATATAGTTCATAGTTAGGTGACAAATATTTTGCACGATGAGTGTTGAATTTGGATAGAATATTTGTTTTAATTAGAATATACGTGCTTACAATTTGAATCAAAAAACAGAAAGAAAAAAAAACACTGTATGGTTTTTTAAAACAATGATGGAAGCCTGTATGGTTTAAGTATTGGGCTAAGCTAGCTCAGGCACTGTTAAGGTTTTAACAATGAACAATTTCGGATGTTAAGGTTTGATTAAATAAGCTGATTCATGAATAAAATTTTTGAACTTTAAGTATGCAATCAATATATTTTAGCTTGGTCGGTTTTATTAAAAAGGAGATGGATTGAGACTTTGAGCATCAGTATTAGAATATTTCATCATATGATAAAGCTTTTAGCTTGTATATAAAAGCTTAGGAACTAAAATATTAAAATTGAAATCTGATTAGCAGAGATTTATCAAAGTAAGAAAGGATTAATTGGTTTTAAATAACATGAAAAATTTGTGTTAAACATAGTACTACGAAGGGCATGCATCATCCGGTGTATCACTTTGTATAAGAAGCCAAGAAAGATATTTATTTTCTATATCCTGTGTTGCCAATACAAGTTACAGTATTTTCTCTAGCAAAAGTTCTCCATAAAACTAGAGTCCTTGGGTTCCAATGATACAATAACTTTCGTGGCACAAAAAATATGCATTAACTTTCTTTGACAAGTAAAATATGTGTAAATTTCTATGACAAGAAAAGTTTGTACGAACTTCATGTTTATTGACTCAGTTTCAGAAAGTTTAGAGTTAGCACCTGTTACCTGTTCAGAAGAATCCAAGCTTAACAAATTCCCTGTTTGTAAAATTACTTTCTTGGCTTATATATGTTTTATTTTATTATCACCTGTTACTGAATTGTCAAATTAGATATGATCAGCTGAACCTTGAGTGTCCGTAAACCATTAGTCGATTTCGCTAACAAGCCAATAATCCTACATCAGGTAATAACATATTCTTACAGATATACATATTGTATATATAGATTATGTTGTTTCATTATTTGAAGCTTGTGATGATCGGATTGAAGCTTTGAAAGAAGTTGGAGTTAGTGAAGTTGTTCTTGCAATCAACTACATGCTAGAGGTTTGATATCTCATATTATCTGTATTTGCATTCATGCTTCGATCCACATAATTAATTATCCAGATCTAAACATAAAGATGGTCAGATCATAATATTGAATGGTTTAGATCATAAAAGGTGAAGATGTATTCGGGTCTTATGATGGCATGTTGAATTTTTTTCAGGTAATGCTGAAATTCTTGAAGGATTTTAAAGAAAAGCTGAAAATAAAGATAACATGTTCTCAGGAGACAGAGCTATTAGGCACAGCTGGACCTCTTTCTTTAGTAAGTGACACGCTCATAGATGGATCTGGTGAACCTTTCTTTGTACTCAACAGTGATGTGATTAGTGAATACCCTTTTGCTCAACTCATTGACTTTCTCAAAGCTCATGGTAGGGATGCAACTAATGGATTAGATCCTCTGCTCTATTCCAAAATCAGATATATGTGTTCTAGTCAATTCAGGTTCCAGAGATTCTAGTATATTTTAGCAGTACCAGGGCATTTTAGTAGATTAAACATTGCTAATGCAACAGATTCTATAAAGTTGTTAGAATCATGATCTGATTAAGTAACCAGAACATCCTTGCTCTAATTTTGACTTGAGTTTACTTACTTTTATGGTCTATTTAGTGATACAAAATAGACAAATTTTACTCTGGTTTAGCATCAATCATCCATGGTATTATTCTAATTTAAAAAATTTGGATGAACATATTTTATGTTTAACTAGACCAAAGACAATTGTTAATCAGTGTAGATCAAAGACAATTATTGATCAGTGTAGATATATTGCAATCAGAACCCCATGTCCATTAGTATTTGGGCACTCAAATTGCGTAAACTTCCATCACAAGTAGATTTTTTAAAATACCAACTCAAAGGACACCGAACACAGACTTCTTAAAAAGACAGTTCATATCTCTTGGATCAAGCATATGAACACGGCAAAAGGGTGTTTTTAGTGTGTTTTTTTACTATTTGTTTAAAAAGACAGTTCATATGGTGCTATAATTGTATTATGCAACTACACACTGATTGAAATTTCTTTAAAAAATCTGTGGTGATTGAAAATATAATGAAATATCAATCCCTAATTTTTCAAGAGTTGAGCAAAATTCCTACGCTGACTGTTATTTTCCTTCCTGTTTTCCCCTGGATGACTATTAATACAACTGATTTGTAGTTCTTTCAATACACAATAGCAGTTTCCAGAATTTATATCTGCCAACAAGAAGCAGCTTTTAATAATTTGTCTTAAAATCATTGCTCCTAAACTTTATGCATTTTGGCATTTTGGCTATATATCATGAGAATTTTGAATGTGGCTGCATTTGGAGTCTGTGAGTATGCTTCTTCAGATGGGTGACCCTGTAAACCATTTAACCCTTTATTGGTAGAGATTTATGAAGTTGAGCAAATGGTTGGCTGGATGATTTAGAGGTATGCAATTTTTGTGGCTTTATTACTAATTTTGTCTTGTTAGTATTGTTTTATAATGAATGAAATTATGCAATTATACAGTCTATGATTTATGCAGCTTACACACACACATATATATAATAAACTACACATATAATATGTATATGCGTTAAATATTATACGTAATAATTAGGTATGAGGCTATGTATGGGTATTGGTTTAGGTACCTACTCATTCAAATAACATATATAACAATATTCTTTGTATGTACATTAAAATAATACATATAACAAAGATAATGTATATAACAAAATAATATTAAATAAAATATATAATTTTAAAATAATATTCTTTTAACAATATTCTCTGTATGTACCATACGCGAGCAAATGCAAAACCATCTGTCTTACGACCCTTCATGAAACCATGTTAGTTGTCATGCACTAAATAGTAATAGCAATAAAAGTAATATCAACACAACATTTAAATCTACTGAAGGAAAAACATTATTCTAATGATGTCTGTATATTTATGAAAAGTATGCAATTGTAAGTAAAAAATGTAATTTGTTAACATATTATCCTAATAGAACTGCTTACAGCAGAATTGCATATGACGATATTGAAGAACCTGATAGAGTGTTGTAATGAATATAACTTGGCAAGGCTTTTCTACTTGCCTTTCTGCTTTTGTAACTTCCCCGACTCTTGAACAAGGCTATATTCGCTCCAAAAACCCGCAAGCCAAACATATTTAGTTAATGAACTAATACCAAAGAAGGCACTCTCTCGTTCTGATAAGGTATTGATACAGAGTGATCAAACCAATCAAACCAGTAAGTTTCAACACTGTTGAAATAATCATTGTTAAGATTAAATCTATAAAGATATCCCATTATGTATTTTATATGTCGTCTAGCATATTGTTGTTATTTACAAATAATTGTTAATAGGGAAATCAAATTAACTATGAGGATAAAATTTGAAGGGAAATGATTTTTGAAAAGTCAAAGTTTCAAAGTGGTTCTTGATGACTGGGCGGAGGCCTATGCCTGTAGTAGCAGCTGTCGTTGTTCTTTGAGAATGTCTGTTTTATTATTGAATAACATATGCTTACTTATTTTATCGTACACAATTAACAAATTCATATACCTGATGCACCATATTGAAGTTAGTACACTTCTGATGTTATTAAATTCTCTAGATGTTCAGACCATTTTAATATTGATAGGTTGATTTCGAAAAACAATAGAAAATAAGATGAATGTCTGGGTGAAGTCAAAATTGGCTTTAAGAATGTCTGCAATGATTTTTATGCAAGTGTTAAGACTACCTCCATTAGATTGAAAGAGCCGGTAATTCTTACCGTTATATTTGTATGTAATTCTTACCATTGATCGTTATACTTATGTGCAGGTAATTAGATTTTCAAAGTGAAGAATGCTCGCATTAAAGAACCAGTAGTTATTAAGCTATGAAGAAGACATCAACTATTATTTTGTTTATATTAGTCGGGTAGACTTGTTTGTAAGCAATTGTGGTATGTGGATTCACTTATTTTGTCGAAATACTACTATTGAGATGATTATGGGTGTTATATTTGATATTGCGAGTAATGTGTTTTTTAAGTATTTAAATATGGCGATTATTGATTTTAGTTTGAAAACGATACTCCTATAATTATTTGTTTTAATATTTCTAGTATATATAAGTGATTGATGGAAATATTAGAAGCTATTAACAGTAAATAAACGCATTTAAAATGTGGTGTACATCAGTTAGTTTTAGTACCGTTGAAAAAATGCTACAAATGTAATTGACAAAAGATATTGTAGCTAAAATGAAACGCAACAAAATACATATAGTAGGACTGAAAAACCGCTACAAAAAACATATAGTAGGACTGAAAAACCGCTACAAAAAAATTGAAAAATGATGCAAGTATCACTTTAGTAGCATTTTTAGGACGCTGCCAAAAAAACTTTTTGTAGGGTTTCAGAAACGCTACAATATGTACATTTTCGGTTGCGTTTACTAAAACGCAACAAAAACCTTCAGACTTTTAGTTGCATGTCGTATAGCAGCGTTTATCGAAACGCTACTACAAGTTATTGTAGCGTTTTTACAACGCTACTAAAGGCATTTTCTGGTGTAGTGCTTCTTTTGCGGTTCTTTCTTGGGCCACACTTTCTTGTTTTGTGTCTCATCAGTCTTAGCCTCCTTTTTCTCATCTGTACCATCTTGGTGCGTCAATGCCATATCAACCAGTCTCTCCAAAGTAGCCCCCATCAAAATGTGAGATAATGCCAATGCTTGAAGAGGATTTAATCCTCTTGCGAACCTTAAAGCTTTCTTGTGCAGGATATTCACCAGCTCCAGACCAAACATCGCCAACTGGTTAAACTTATTGACATACTCTTTAACAGACATACTTCCTTGCTTAAGCGCCAAAAACATCTCCATCTGCATACTCTCTTATGCCTGAGAAAGAAACTTCGTCTTGACCCTCTGTCGGAAATCATCCCAAGTATCAATTGGACTCCCTGCTTGCGTCACTTCCCACCAAAATGAAGCCTCGTCCTTAAGCTGCCATGCAGCCAACTGTATCTTTCTGCTATCATCAACCTCGAAAAGCCAAAATAAGTTCTCCATCTCTTTTAACCAATTTCGTGCTTCCACAAAGTTCTCAGTTCCTTGGAATGGCTTTCCTCCCATAGCACAGAAATCCTTGCATATCCTACAAAAATTATCTGCTCGCGGAGGAGGAACAACGGCTGCAGCTGGGGGAGGGGCGTTTGCTTGGCCTCCAACAGGTGCCATAACCTCAAGATACCTACGGAACCAAGCCGGTATCTGAACGCCCTCGGGAATACTAGGTTCCCCAGACATGCTGAAAAGAAAAGGAAAAAAGGGATTCAAACAGAGAATCGAAAGATATTTTATATGGCTTTGGGGAATATGATTTCCAAAAATAAACTCTTATTTGAAAATACTTTCTTTTTGAAACCTTTTGAAAACAATTTTCAAAACCTTTTATCTGATGTTGTAACCTTCAGCTCTGATACCAAATGTGACACCCTACATCCATTAGTGTCACTCTTTATCAGAATGCATTAAGTTCCGTGAAGTGTTATAGGTAAACAAGACAGAATCTCACAAGACAAATATGTATAATAACATCTAAAATTTAAAACTTTATTTTCCAACAGAAAACATCATGGTCTCAAAATCCAGTTACAACATCAGACAGAAATACTTGAACAAAATACATCAAATAAAATCAGCCGTCTTACGCTAAAAACCATTATAGTACGGAAATGAAAAATCATAATCCCCATAAGTAGCCATAAACAAGTAGACATGTAGTTAAAGCGATACATCAAAGCAGATTGAGATCCAAACAGAAACAGAAGTGAGAATCCTAATCAAGCTTGAGCGTTCCTGCCCTGAGAACCTGGGGGAAGGAAGAGAGAGAAAAGGAAACAAAACGGGTCAGACATAAAGTCTGGCGAGTCCAGTGACTTTTAGCATATAAAGAAGTAAAAGTATCATGATAAGCATATAAACTGGATGAGAGATAACAGTAAGATATAACAGGTATAAATAGACCGAACAGAAATAACAAAATAAACAAAGTGGATTACGCTTCTCAAATACTTTTCTCTGCACCAATACTAGTATAACAGATATGTGATGGGATTAGGTATCCCCTAATTACTTAACAGAAACAGAATGATCCCAAGAGAAACATACCGATAGTTTAAGGTGTACTATAGTTTCATAACGGGTTTTACCCCAAACAGAAATGATGGGTACCTTAACAGAATATAACGGGTGTTACCCCAAACAGAAATAACAGGCACCCCAACAGAGACAGACATGACCAGATGAACCCGAATAACTATCCCCAAGCGATCGGCTCCCTAACTTGTAAATACCCTGTGTCGGCCTCACAGTAGGGTGTATTACTCCCTAAAGTGGCAACCTACAAAAGTACACAAACCTATTTACTGGTGATACATCCGCTTATTTCCCCCTTCAGACCGGACTCATGCATGCACATGACTCCGTTGGAATGCGCCCGCACACACCCCCGGTCAGATGAACCTGTTATAATTAGTTCAGTATGTGTGCCCTGACTATTACCTTGTATGGGGCCCCTGTTTAATACTAGAATGGGATATTAACTGATATGAGTCCCACACAGCAGATAACACAAGTCAAACCCCAAAACTTGTGTCCCCCAATTAACTAGGATTTTTAACAGGTTAAGCCTATAGATTAATAGGTTCGTCTAATCCTTACAGATTAACAGGTTAAGTTTCATAGGTTAACAGGTTTATTTCACCCCAACAGTTTAAACATGTTTACATAACCCCAACAGATTAAACAGACTTACTTAACCCCAACAGACTAAACAGATTTGCATAACTATAACAGATTAAAACAGGTTTCACAGGTTCTTTACAGTTCCATTAACATGTTTCGCTTAATCTTAAATTAAGTCTACTGACTCATATGCCCCAAATCTCATTTATTATTCATAGCATAACATATGCCCCCAAAAATTTATTCATATTTCACATTATAGGTTATGCCCCAAGTTATCATTCCCAATCACTCCACCAATTTATCTCAATTTCATTTGTATGCATATTTCAGCGATATTGGCTTAGGCTCGAAGGTAGCCTAGGCTATAAAAATAAAAAGGGAATGAGAGAGAGAGAAGAACAGAATATGCATATAAGAACAAAATAAGCATATAATAAAAGAGATGGGCATATGATAGCAGAAATAGGCATATCAGAAATATGCATATAAGTACTGAACATCAGATCTAGTGTACAGAAGAATACATGTAATAACAGAACTGTTTAGGTATGAATCAGATTCTTAACAGATATAGATTTAGATCTAGATTTATAAACATGTCAGGGCTATTATTAAATTTTTATATCTAAAAGTAACATGAACTCACATAGATTGAATTTAAAGAACAGAGAATAATATGATGAAGTTGCAAAAGAGACTCTTGTATGAATATAGGCTGTTATCGAAGAAGATAGTTTGATTCAATCCAAGTTAGGGCAGCATCTCATTGTCTCCATTATTTTAGATGCAGAAAAACAATAGAAATGTTGTCCTACCTTTAATGAATCCAGTCACAAATATGTCGAGAAATGCTCGGAAGAATTCAGCCACATCCTGGTTGGGTCGACCCACCCTCACCTGGGTCGACCCAACTCAAGGGTGGGTCAGACCCAACGGGTCTGGTTCCCGCCTAGTTTTCCCTCTCGCTATTTGATTTATTTTTGAAAATTCTAATTAGTTTTATTTATACATAAAGCTCTTATATGTTTACAAACTTCTAACCTTTATATCTTCCTCATACAATGTCAGTTTTACGCGTACTCGGAGTCTATCCTAAGCAGAATTCAAGCCGAACGCAATGGTACAGTCCGTTTTACTTAATTCTCAATATTTAATTAAGTATTCTTTAGTTTATCCTTTTAAAATTATGGGGTGTTACACAGCCAATTAGTAGTAATATAGAAAATAATAATTCTCGGTCAGCCGGCCTGATCGATTGCGGGGAAGAAGCATTTAATAGGTACAATAATAATAATATACAAAGAGCAGAAGCATAAATAAATACATTAGAACTAAGATAATAATCATGAAAATCAAATCAAACAGCAGGCCCATCACACGCAAAGTAAGCCTAAATCTGAAAAGGAGCCAGAAGACAGGACACAACGACCGAGGCGAATCACAGGAATAGCTGGAACAAGTTAGTGCTGAAAGAGGTGCTGAAATTGCAGCCCTGAAAGAGGTGCTGAATTGACTCATACGCTCGAAGACAACAAGATTTGACTGAAAAAGAAAAATTGGTAGTGAGGCTCCATGCAGTCTTGTTTGGGTCCAAGGAGAGGGTAGTGGTGTGGAGGCTTTGGCTAACTTCAAGAAATTCCTTGCATTGCTTACACTATCTTTTCGTTTTTCTCAATTTGTTATCTTGGAGATTTCGACAACCATCAAAAAAGTTGATCTTAGCTATCTCTAATTCTCAAATCAATGGCAGAAGCCTTCTTATAATAAACAAGTTAGTGCTTTTAAACACAGTTTTCAATCGTCCAATAATTCATGCCCATCCAATATAATAGATTATTACTTTACAATTCAATACAATAGCTTAATTACCTCAGCATGTGAAACTACTAATTGATTGCCAACTAAGAGGTTTTAATAGCAACATCTTATTACTTTACAATACAATATCTTATTGACAATCCATTGAAGGATATATATTTTTCCATTCATGTTTAACCTTATGATATAAAATCAATTACATGTGCTTTACAACAATAACAATACGTTGAACCCAAGTCAGATTATCACATAAGGATTGGTCATCCATTCGTAATTTAATAAGTTAGTTTTGTGTGTGTGTGTGCGCGCGCGCGCGTGTGCGTGCGTGTGTGTGTGTGTGTGTGTGTGTGTGTGTGTGTGTGTGTGTGTTATGCCTTTGCTGAGTCATTTCTTGACGATTTGATTGGCTACATCATATTCATATAACTTCCTTTTTAACCTATTGTTAGAGATTTTCATTGGAATTCAAAGTGGAAGGAGGTTTTGGGGAACTTGATTTCATGAATAAATTATTTTAATGGCTATGGTGAATAATGATAATGCGTAATAATTTAGATCCTAGAGGTTTTACGATTGACTTTTAGTGTGAAAACGTCGCGCTTGATACTGTCATAGGTGATGAAAAGAGGATATTTCAAGTGATATTACATATGGTAGTAAGTTAATTGATTGAGAGTAATGAAGGAACCATAACATTAAAAATTAATGCTTTTAATTAGGATATAGATAAGAAGGATCATGATTGAGGGTGGGATTCCATGTAAAGCAAACTTTTCAGATGGGTATATTTGTGTAAGATTTGAAATTTCAATCAATACGACGCAGAATATATCCTTCTACATTAGTTCCAATTATTAGGCTCCCGAACTTTGAGGGTATTGATATGGGACTTAACTTCAACATGTGCAAGAGTATTGTGCAGATGATGCAAGGAAATTATGGGTTGTACCCAATTCATAAGGTCAACTTGAAACCGTACTCCTACTACAACTCCAGAATCAATTACTGGATTCAATACCGAACCCAACAGCTCTTTCAGCTGCCACCAAATTAATTCTTCTATTCCAGTATTCAAAAATCTCATATTCTTGCTTGTAGACGATGATGTTGCCAATAGAGCAGTAATACGAAAGCTACTTGAGAAATTAGGCTGCCATGCCACTTCAGTCTCTTCGGATATGTAGTGTGTTTAAGCTCCAATGTTTATAAAAGTAATGTCAAATGAATTTTATTCATAACCTCCAAACGTGGATAATTCCACACACTTTAGATCATTGTGTTTCATCATGTTTCAGCAACTTACTTCCGTAGTGTGTGTGTGTGTGTGTGTTTACGGCTATGCATTTTATTCAGTACATGATATGTAAAACTACTTAGAGGACGTCCATCTAATTCTTATCCTGAAGTATTTTCAGCCATCTGTTGGGAAAGTCTGAAGTACAAAAGTAATTGTAGTAGTTAGTGAATTTTGCGTCTTATGATATCGAGGGCCTTCACCATACCCTTCACATACCATCTCCTCGTTCTTATTTTTATAGCAAATTATCCCTTCTCTTCTGTCTTCGAAAATATGTTATTATAGAATCAAATACATATTCTGTTAATACAATGATGTTCCTAAACTTAAACTATATATATATGCGGCTGCCCCATGAGTTTTTTAGTGTTTTCGTCATAAAATGTGACACATAATGATTTGCTTCTGTTTATATTATAATTCTTTGAGGCAATCCAATCAAGAAGTTGTAGGAGGAAACACACCTTGATAGTTAATGTAAGTCTTCTTGGATATTTTGGGATATTTTGATAGAAGAGAGAAGAAGAAAAGGACTGATAACAATATGCTTTCCCTTATCATTCATACAAAATGATAGTACGCTATATATAGAGAGTCTTACATGACAATTCATCCTAATAGACATCACATTTTACCAACTGACATTACTTATTAAATAGAAACACAAACTTTGACATGACTCTTGACTAATAAATGGGCACATTACTTAATACACTTAATACTAGTCAAAACACTTAATTAAACACAAGTTTACTTTTCCAATAAGTCTGACGGTTGATGCAGTTTTGTTTAGTGCACTTGTACCATGATTGATTTGCTGATTCTCTTTCTGGCCTCTAGTTGTTTTGGTTTATTATACCATTAGCATAGGAAGAACAAATGATGTCCACTACTCGTTCTTGTATGCCTGCAACTTTTATTATTATTTGCAAATTGAAGAACTCAGGTGGAGTAGATTAGTGAAACAAAAAATCATGTCTAATATGAATGAGATGTACGATTAGACCTTAAAAAAAATCATGTCTGAGGAGTCGTGTCAAACATTATAAGCGGCGAAGGGGGGGGGGGGGGGGGGGGGGGTGGAGGCGTTGTAATCCCAATACATAGTTTTCATTCTCTTTTTTTAGAATGAGATACACAAAATGAAATTAGCAATGTGCATAATAACAACCTAAATTACGGAAGTGAAACATTATATCTAGCTGCAGACTTATGAAGATAGGGATTATGGAATGCAGCAGTAGACCCATTAGCAAAGACTCGTTACCGAATGCAAAAGCATCATCAATTCTTTTTTTTTTTTTTTTTTTTTTTTTTTTCAATACTCATTATTGATTTCTTTTGCCAGTTAAGTAGCCTGTTGCAGGTTTGTTATAATCCACTAGGTAAGATTACATTCACTTAATCTGGCACCCACTGTTTTTATCACTAGGTAAGATTACATTCGAGATTTTAATAACATAACTGTTTCTGATTCTCTGGGAGTTTCCAGTTGTGATTGGCACATACACACTTTTAAACTTAGTCTTAGCTACCATCCAAACTTATTATAGAATTTATAATCTGCTTTACTCTAAATCCTTTTAGTGATATGATCCAGAAAAAGGTGAAAATGACATGAGCTCAAAAGAACTAGATTAGACAGATTTGATGACGGTTCTTAGTGCATGGTATACAACGGGTTTTTATACAGGCAGGCAAGTTATTACTTTCAACCACTAATTCTCTTTCCGTTTTTACTTGCTCCACATTTGAAGTAGTATGCATGGTAATGGATAATTGAATGCAGCAGAAAGAAAACCAGACATAAAACAAAAGTAGGTAGCATTTTTGTACCCATAACAATAAGCTTATTGTACGCACATCCATCACTTGAGAAGCTATGCATGGGTAATTCAATCCGCCTCCATCGACCAAATTGTTTATTGCGGTGTATAATGTATGTAGTGGTAGTTGTAATAACAGTAATTCATCTAGAGAGTCGAAAGGATAAGCAGAATTGAGAGCTCTTTTTCCCTATGTTAAAGGCCCTTTAACATTTTAATTTTCATTATGTATGAGTAAGCTGGACACAATGAGATATGATAATGTGAATTATTGAGGAGCTGGTAAATAAAACGTGAACATTTATTGAGGATATGCCACAAAGATGCAGCAATAGAAATTGACTCTAATAGGTTGATACGTGTATTAGATTCTTATTTTGAAGCTGGGTATTTTGAGTATTTTAAAAGCTTCAAAACAATGTTTATATATAACTATTAAAGTTGTTCACGTTCTTATGTTTCATATCTATTAAGTTATATTAATGTTGTGCATGTTCTCTATGCTTATTGAAGTCGAATCAAATGGACCTGTAAGTACAATACAAAGATGAAATTCATATATATTAATCACTTGTTGTTTTCATTTCCAAATTGGTTTTTCAAAGTTGAAAGTAAACAACATGTGAGCTTAGAATGATTTGAAGTGGAGTACCTATGAAGAAAATAAAAGTGGTCTACTGTCAGGATTAGTTGACCTTTGGTATGTTTATATACATACACACACATACATACATACACATATCAAATCAACTAATAAATACGATGTTTATATCCTAGATTTGACCCTATGTATGTCGTTTGAAGAAGTGTAGCAACTATCAATATTAGGTGGTACTAGGGCCATCAATTTCCTACACGATCCGAAACACGACTCGTAACCAACACGATAAAAATCCGACCCGACCCATTTATAAACGAGTTAATTTTGGGTCAAACCGTTCTGACCCGTTTAATAAACAGGTGGGTTGCGGGTTGACCCGTGAACCCGTTTTTGACCCGCCATGACTCGTTTAATATAAAATATATTTTTATACATCATATGGAATATGCAATTATGCATACATGGACCGGACTGAGCATGTTAGACTTAGTATTGTTAATTTTATTTACTATCTTTGTGAATTCTGCGTACAAACACTAGTACAGATTACTCTAGTTTACACTTTACGCCAAGTCGCTACTACCCTTAAGTTGAAAATGAAGGATGTTGTCATTATTCAATTATTCATACATACTAACACTTAACAATTTTTCACGTTTTCATGTTTATTTCCACATTAACAACTTTTTACATTTTTATTCTCATCTTAGCTTGTAACAAGTGAATGATGACAATACCCTTCTTTCATGTTTTCATGTTCATTCACATCTTTTTATACAAATATTTTTCTTAACAGGTTACACGAATCCGACCCGAAACCCACACGATTATAAATGGGTCAACCCGAAACCGACTCGTTTAATAAATGGGTTGAGCTGACCCGACCCAAACTCAACCCGAACACGACTTGATCCGATCCGACCCATTGACAGCCCTAGGTGGAACAATCACTGCAGCTACTGTACCACTGAACAGCTTTTCCTTCTATGCGCATTTCTTCAGTCCCCATGACTCAACAGCAAGTCTGCAAATTAGACTCTTTCTTATATTCAGCAACAAGAAAAATGAGGTACAAAAGTATGCTGACTTAACTATTTTCATGTCACTGACCGATAACTCAGATAAATATTTTGTTAAGAAATTCCAAGATGATATACCACCTGTATTGTTACCAATTATACTTTTTTCACCTGAAATCATAAACTGAGATTGTAAGATAATGGGTGAAGTAAATATTTTGTTGTATATTTATGTTATAGGCTAGATCCAATATGCGTTATGAATTATGCATGCCATAAACGAATTCGGCTCACAACTATAATTTAATTTGTGTATGAAGGTTTGTATGACCGATTTTAGTGTGCATAATATATGCTTCATGCGCTTACACTAATTCAAAATCAAATCCGAGTATTATATGAATGGTTAAAATGCCAGCATGTGATATCCGTTTTTTTCCTAGGTGATTGATTATTTAATTTATTAGTTAGTTAAAAATCTCTGTTTATGAACATATGGTAAACGCCAAGTTAAATTGTAGCAGATGGTATATTATATACAGAATCAATAACTCATATTAGTTAACATGCCAGCAGGCGATGTTATTTTTTCCTAGGTGATTGATTATTTTATCCATATTAGTTAAAAATCTCCACATGGACATATGGTAAATGAAAAGTTAAAATTGTAGAAGACTGTATATTATGTACATAATCGATAACTTAGTACTAATCTAATGGTAACTGTCCTCAATATTAATAGGAAATAGTAATTGTCCAACTTAAATGTATGTGTATCGATATCATGTTTTCATTGTTGCTTTGTCATGAGACTGGCAGTTCTCAATGTTCGTACTTGTACATGTTTTCATTGTTGCTTGGCCTTGATCTTTTGTTGCATTGTCCATGTTTTTGTGAGTACCCCTATGCCTAATTTTTGGAGTATGAATCGAAAAAAGTGCAACAAGCCTATAATTTGACAGAAAACTGCAAACTGAGTTTGCACGACAACTCAGTTTGCAAACTGATTTTGCTCTGCAACTCGGTTTGCAACTTAGTTGCACGGCAAACTCGGTTGCAAACTGGTTTCAGTGCAAACTCAGGTTGCAAACTGAGTTTGCAGTGTTGCGAACTGAGTTTACACTGCAAACTGAGTTTGCAACACTACAAACTCAGTTTGCAACTGAATTGGCAAAGTCAGTTGCAAAGTTAGTTTGCAACTCAAAACTAAGTTGCAAACTCAGCTTGCAAACTTAGTTTAAATGAGTTCACATCGGTGATGTTGCTTTTTAAAAATGTTAGTATATAAACTAGAATTTGAAAAACTGACAATTGTTTACCCCTGTTAGCTGTCGATAAAATCATATGTTGTTAGCAACATCATAGTTGGATACTTGCTAAAACGTTCATTTTGGTTTGCTGTCTAGGTACTGCACTATGTCATATTGTAGCCAATAATCAGAGAGCCGCATGTTAGAAAAAACCCATGAGCAACTATATTTACTGAGGTTTGATTTGTTTTTGAAAGTTTGCTTTTTAGTAAGAGCTGCATGTTGTATATACTGCACTCCATCTTAAAAATGTGATTTTGTAATTAGTAAGTTGTTATTCTTAGTTTGTACTTGGTACTTTCTTGTGTTCAGGACAGATTTTTAGTAGTATTATTTAATTATTTTATTTTTTGTTATGTTGCTCTTAAATGTATAGATTGTAACACTATCAATGAAATTATTACATTCAATTGTCCAATTTATACTGTTATATTGTTTGATTATATAATTGCAAGAGATAATTATTTGTGAGATATATTCATTGCTTGTTTGAGAATTATAGTTATTTGAAAGGTGGTTTTTTTCTCATTTTTTTTATTTTTTTATTTTTTTTGCTTTTGATGTAAGCACAACATAAACAACAAGTAGGGTTTTTTAAATCCCCCCTTTTTTGCTTCAAAAGCTAGGAACAAAAGCAAAAAGGGACGTTTCTGTTACTCTAGTTGTGTACCAGAAGCAAGAAATTTGAATCTTTTTGCACCTTCCTCATTTGCTTCCGATGTTTAACCGAAGCAAAAATGGAGAGGAAACTAAAGAAAAAAGTGTTTTTTTTTGCTTCAGTTTTTCAGCTGAAGCAACACATAATGGATTATTGCTTCGTCTGCAGTTGCTTCTGTTGCAAACCGAAGCAACAGGAGGTAAACAAAAAAAGCAATAGGCCAGTTTTGTAGTAGTGATTGATGGATAAACCCAAGATGAGTTAAAAGGAGTAGAGCAAGACTTTCATATTGTGGATGTTACTGAGGGTAGGGGTGGTGAAGAGAATAGTGTCATCTGCGAATTAAATGTTGGTATAGGTGAGACCATTGAGTGCCGGGTGGATTCCATTAAGGATATGGCTATCGATGCCGAGTCTAACCATTTGGTTAAGGACATCAGCAACAAGCACGAAAAGGAGGGGGAGATTAAGTCACCTTGCCTGAGGCCACGCCTGGATTTGATAAGGTCCCCCTCAAAGCCATTGGTGGAAACAATGCAAAAGCTAGAGTTCAAGATATTGGAGATCCAATCGTACCAGAGAGGAGAAAATCCATGACGAAAAAGAATTTGAAGCAAGAAATCCCAGTTAATAGTGTCAAAGGCCTTGCGGAAATCAATCTTGAGCAGGACACAGGCAGTGGTAGAGCAGTGGCAAAAAGAGTTGGTCTCTTGGTCAGCAACAATGCAGTCATGGATGTTGTAATTAAGGATAAAAGCGGATTGGGCTTCACTGACGAGCGAGGGAATATAAGATTGCAACATGTTGGCTAGCACTTTAGTAATGAGCTTTGAAGAGCAATTAAGCAGGCTGATAGGGCAGAAGTTGCTGGTGTCTGGAGCTCCTTTATGTTTGGGAAGAAGAACGATCCTATTGTAATTCGAGCAACCAATGCAGAAGGGATCAGAGTGGAATTATTGTAAGAGGCTAAGGTTATCAAGCTTGATGAGGTTCCAGAAATGCAGGAAGAAAGTGGGATCAAAACCGTCATGCTCAGGGGATTTGTTAATATCCATAGATTTAAGGGCACACAAAATCTCATTCTCAGTGAATGGGTCATTTGTGGGGATGTGGATCTGAGTATGGTAGAGGAGGTTCCAGTTGATGGAAGGATGAGAGGAGGAATGATGACCCAGGAGGTTATATAAATGAGAGGTGAAAATGGAATTGATCCCTCAAGGGGGTCGCAGAAAGATGAATCACCATCCTTGATCCCTGAAATTAAGTTGGCACTTCTCCTGCCGTTTGCAAACCTTGGAAAAAATATAGTGTTGCAATCACCTTCCTTCAATCACCTTACAAAGGAGTGTTGCTTCCAGTCAGGGTCCCCTTACCTGAGAAGACAATGAAGCTTCGATTCATGTTCATGAAGTGTGGAAGAATCTATAGGATCCAAAAGGGAGGTATCTTCTTTGATGTTAAGATCAAGGATGTCGTTTTGCAGAGCAACGATGCGATGACTAAGCGAGCTCCATGTGTTGCTGACCCAACGTCTAATGAGCTATCGTAGGCAACAAAGCTTGAAAACTAGATAGGTGGAAGATGAATAGGCAATAGAAAAGTTCGGCCAAACATTGAGGACGAAAACTTTGAAACCCGGGTCAAGAAACTAGAGCCGCTCAAAATGAAAATGACGTTTGGACAAAGAGGAGGAAACCGTTTCAAGAACAATTAGACAGTGATTCAATAATACAGAAGCCAATTCACGAACGGAAGAAAGCAGAAATAAGACATTCCAGTCTGTGTTAAAGGGGAAATTGTCAAGTTTAACAAGTAAAGGTTTTGGACGTCTGCTAGACCTGGTGAAACGTCTGTTGCTGATGGGGGGAACTACCAGGGCGCAGAAGTTGATGAAATCATTGAAAGCATCTGAGTCCGCCATGGACAAGCTAGAGCTACGCTCAATGGCCCCACGAGTGACATTAAAATCCTCACCAAGAACCCATAGCCCAAAGTGAGATAAATCCAGGTTTGCACAATCTTTCCGGAGGGAAAGTCTGTCGGAACTAACAAGAGGGCTGTAACTATTGGAGAAAAGATATCCAGAGCCAGAAAGACAATGGCGGAGGTACACGTCAAGTGCAGACATGGATTTGACAGAAAGCAAGTGAGTCTAAAGAGAGTCTTTCCAAGCAGTATTGATACCGCCCTTAGAGCCAATGGCATCAAAGGTTGCCCATCCTATTAAGGTAGGGTACAGAAAATGATGAAGAGATGTACGGTCAAAGAGCTTGGATTCTTAAAGAAAGAAAATATCCAGGTGTAAAGGGGAAAGAATAAACTTAACTGCAAACTATTTACTATGGTCCCCTAACCTCTAACATTCCAAGAGAGAATCTTCATTGGGGAAAGGATAAAAGCTTCTTTTTCCAATGATTGCATGGTAGAATAATGTTCCGAAAGAACATTAACTTTCATGCCACGAGCCAGATTCTTATTAAGAGATCTATTTTCATTAGAAAAAAATAGGCTGAAAACACTACCAGAAGCAGAGGATGAGTTACCCGAGGTTTTGGAAATCAGTCGCACACTCCTTCTCACTACTGATGAAGATAGCGTCGGGGCTATCAGGGGGTTCTGATCACCTGTTGAAGGTGGGAGGGGGTAGGAGTTGATAAGTAGTTAGAAGGGTAGGGGTCCACTGGAGGTTCCACTAATGCAAAGGGGTAGGGTCTGAGAGGTCCAGGTCAGCTAGAGGGTCCTATCTGGGTTCCAAGGTAGGCCAAAGGTCCCAACCTTGCAGTCTCACAACTTCAAGTGAAGCATAGTGATGGCAATGCCAACATCGACTAGTTGTGACTAAGGAACTAGGGGAGCAAGGGGTAGAGAAGTTTGATTTAAGGTTGCTTCGATGAGCATTGCATCAAAGTGGTAATTAGGCTCAGGTGAATGTATAGGAGATGGAAGCTGAAGGAGTCCATGAAAAGTGGCAGTTGTTGTCATATTTGTTGCCTAGCAGGGGGTCGTCAGGATCAAGGATGGGGTGGAAATGGTCCCAATGTTCGACGTTAATGAGGTAGTGGGGGTTATCGAGAAAAACAAAGTATGAGCATGGGAGGTTGACGACTCTCAGCACCCTAACCCTTGCAAAAATGAAGCGAAGATCACATTGTGCCCATCGATAGTTGTCGGTGCAGAGGAAGAGGCCAATAGGGTAGATGGCTGAGGAAAGGAAGTCGTGGCGGTGGTAGAAATAAGTAAGGAACCCCCAAACTCTGAGCCAGGTGGTAAGCCACATGTCTCTGACGAACACCTCCGAGGAAGGTGTCCAAGGTTCAAGGGCAAGAGAGCCTCCCGGTTTGTTGAGGAAGTGGAGGTGGAGAGCAGTAGCGAAGAGGTCACCTGAGGGAAAGTGGATGAGGAACTGATGGTCAGTGAGGATGTAGATCGTCCAATTCCGACAGTGGGAAGCATCAGTCAAAAAGGGGCAGACGGTGTGGAGATTTCAATAGCCAGCGATGATGGAGGCTTTGACCAAGTTAGTAAAATCAAGATGAAGCGCCATTGGTTGAGGAGGGTGAGAGGACTGAGAATTGGAAGAAGAAATGGTTGAGGATGGGGTTTAGAAGAAGGCAGAGGGTTTTTGTTGATCGAAGACATGTGGGAAGAGAGAGGCAAAGTGTTTGAGTCAAAATTGGCTCAAGCACCATGGGTGCTTCGGAAGCACTTCACCAAACGGTTAGATTAAAGGTAAAAGGACCACAATCACTAAAAAAGCAAAGTAAAAAACAAGAGAATTTATAGTGGTTCGATCTTAGATAGATCTACGTCCACTTTGACAAGGATTTCATTATGACATCAATGGTTACAAGACATAGAATCTCTCTTTGTACATTCATCTTCTCTTATTATAAGTAAATCTCACTTAGATCTATGCAAATTGGTGGAGAAATGATTAGACCAGCGAAGAAATGGTGAAATCGGTGGAGGAATGATGAGAAATCTTCAAATGCAAGGAGGATGAAGGAGGATCTTCAATCTCTAAGACACTTGGTTGATCTCGGTGGAAGCCATGGTGGATCACGCTATAAATCTTTGCTTGAAGTGTTAGATGATGTTATGATTACTTGAAATGGGAGAGGAAGCAATTTGGTAGCCTTTCGGGGTGATGGAAATCGATCCCTCAAAGTATGGAAGTCATGACCTATTTATAGGTGAGCTCTCATGAAGGAATGAGCTGAAATGCATATATGCAAGCTACGGGTCGCGCACTTCATTATTTACAAAAATGCCACCACTCAACTATAGCTAGCTGGGTTCAAACTGGGTTCTGTTGTCTGTGATTATCTTTTGTGGTACTCTGAACCTACAAAGATGTTTTTCAAGACAAAGTTAGTAACTTTCTTTGAGGTTTTGGTTGCCAACGGTTCCGCTTCAGCCCACCTGGTAATGTAATCAACAGCGACAATGGCATATTTGAAACCAGACTTTGCGGTGTGAAGTGCACCTATGAGATCAGTGCCCCAGATGGCGAATGGCCATGTGCTGACCATTTGAGCTATGGTTGTGGATGGCATTCTTGGAATCTTCGCAAATCTTTGACATCTATTGCACTTTTTAGTGTATGCTGTGGAGTCTTGATTTACATCTGGCCAGAAGTAACCGTATCACATATTTTTCTTGGCTAATGTCTGACCACCAGTATGGCCTCCGCATTCACCCTCATGCAATTCCATCATGATTGCCTTTGATTCCTTCTATGCAACACATCGAAGAAGGGGCATAGAAAACCCTCGCTTGTATAGTCGTCCATCTTGAATGAGATACATATGAGCTTTTCATAAAATCTTTCTTCGCTTCTTGGCTTCTACCAGGAGTGCATCGGTCATGAGATACTCTTTTATTGGTGTCATCCGTGAGTCTGGCTCATCGGTTGCCTCCATGACCCAATCCATATCAATATGCTTTGTGCTTGTACTGGAAAGGACTTCCACTGGAACTAATCCCATAAGTTGTGCATCTCCTGTGCTTGCATACTTTTCCAGTGAATTCGCCTTGGTATTTTCTTCTCTCGGAATGTGATATATGGTATAGTGTTCGAAGCTCTCTAGTAGTTCTGAAGCCTTGGATATATAAGATGGCAAGTAGCTCATTTTGGCCTGGAACTCCTTCCGGACTTAACATACCACCAATTGCGAATCACTGAAAATTTGTAAGGTCTTTAGCTGCAATTCCCTTGCTAGCTTTATTCCTGCAATGAGGGCTTCATATTCGGCTTCATTATTTGTCGATGGAGCAGATAGATCTTCCTTCAGGAGTCTCCAGGGTTACTCCTGCTCCAGATTAGTAGTCGTTTGATGATCCATCAACAAATAGTTTCCATTGAATGTCGGCCTCGATAGTAGGTTCCTCTTCCTCTTTTCCTCGGTCCGTGAACTCTGCGATAAAATTCGCAAGTGCTTATTCGTTGATTGCTTTCCCATGATGGTATGTAACATCATACTGACTAAGCTTGATATTCTATTTCACAAACCTCCCAGAAGTCTCTGGGCAGAACAAGACTTGCTTCAAAGGCTGATCGGTGAGGACATTAATAGGATGAGCCTGAAAGTAGGGCCGAAGCTTCTTTGAGGCAATGAGAAGGCAATAAGCGAGCTTTTCCAGCTTCGGGTAATTCAACTCTGCCCCAGTCAGCCTTTTACTAATGTAATAGATAGGCCTCTGGACTTTCGAATCCTCTTTTACCAATGCTGCACTCAGAGCATGGGCGGACACTGCCAAGTATAAGAACAAGTCTTCTCCTTCATTGGGCTTGGAAAGCATCAGAGGTGTGTACGTGTGTTGGATTAATTACTCAAAGGCTTTCTAGCATTTTGGGGTCCATTGAATATCTTTATTTCCTTTTCTGAGGGCATCAAAGAAAGGAAGGCACCTATCTATTACCCTTGATATGAAGCGATTCAAAGCTGTGATTTTCCCGTTTAAGCACTGAAGTTCCCCTCTTAGTTATTGGAGCGCGTATCTCTCTCAAAGATGATATCTGAGATGGGTTGGCCTCTATGCCTTGGGCATAGACCATGAATCCCAATTTTTTTTCCTGAAGCGACTCCGAAAGAGCACTTTAGAGGGTTCAGCTTCATATTGTACCGACGCAGAATATCAAACATTTGGGCCAAATTCTCCAGATGATCGGTAGTTTATTTTGACTTTACCAGCATATCATCGACATAAACCTCCATTGTCCTGCCGATTTGTGCTTTAAACCTGGCGTTTACAAGCTGATGGTAAGTTGCCCCCGCATTTTTTAAGCTAAATGGCATCATTTATAGCAGTATAGGCCAAGATCAGTGGTAAAGCTTGTATCTTCTTGATTTGGTCCATACACCATGATCTGATTGTAGCCTGAATATGCATCCATAAAAGATAGCAGCTTATGTCCAGCTGTAGAGTCTACCAACTAATATATCCTAGGAAGAGGGAAGCTATCATTTGGACAGGCTTTATTGAGATCTGAATAGTCTATGCAAGCTCGCCATTTGCCATTCGCTTTCTTTATGAGTATGGGGTTGGAGACCCAGTTTGGGTAGGTGGATTCCCTAATGAAGTCCTTCTCCAATAACCTATCGACTTCCTCCTTCAGAGCTCTCGGCCTTTCTGGCCCTTGGGGTCCTTCTTTTTTTTTGACAGATGGAACACGTGGATCAATGTTAAGCTTATGGACCGCAATATCCGGAGATATACCATACATGTTAGAATGGTTCCACGCGAACACATCCAAGTTAGATTTCAAAAAGACAATCAATTGACTTTTCAATTACGGGATCAACTGAGATCCTACATTCAACACACGGTTTGGATCTTTCGGATTAACAGCAACAGGAATTGTGATCTCAGCGGGAGCCGCTCTTTTATCCCCTGCACTGGCTTTTCTAGGATCTTTTCGCACTCCACTGTGCTCGCCAGTGCAAGGACCCTGCTTTAATTGCTATAAGGGGAGGTCTCGAATGCGGAGCGGAGCCTCGGCACTGTTCCCCGACTCCTTCTTCTTGGCCTCGTGCAGCTTTGTCATATAGCAATCCCTCACAGTGGCCTGATCCCCCTTGATTACGCCAACTCCATTTTCGGTCGAAAACTTCATGGTTCAGCACCATGGAGCTAATGAGAATTTGAAGCTAGTCAGGATTGGTCTCCCAAGGAAGGCATTGTAGGCGGAGAGTTCATCTACCAAGTAGACACTTTGCATTCCCCGTCTGCCAATTCTATGAGCAAATCGATTACACCAATGGGTTGTGTAGGCTTTCTTGTGAACCCATGAATTTTACTCGCACATGCCTTCACATCCGTCATCGAGAGGTTCATTTTCTGAAAGGCTATGAAAATCACATTAAGTGAGGCTCCCGTGTCAACCAGGATTCTTCTCACAATCGCAGGACCGAGGCCGACTATGATCATCATGGGATCAACAGATGGTGTAAGTAGCCCATCAGAATCTCTGTCCTTGAACACCACATCGTTAATTGAAGTTTTGGGCATTTTCATTGGAAATTCATTGCTTAAGTTCAGGCATCTCTCTTTTTCTGAAGCACCCTTTAGTTCGTTAGCATATTTTTCCGTATCCCCCCAGCTTTTTCCGATTGGGTGGGGTCCTCCAGAAATTGTGTTGATTATCGGTGAGTCAATAGGATCCTGAGCTTTTTCACTAGAGTCGGGTTGATTGATAACATTACCCTGCCCTTGGGTAGTTCGAAAATTTTGAGGATTCCATACATATTGCTGAAGTTGGTTCTTTCTGATGAGCTCCTCAATCAGGCTCTTCAGGTGCCAACATTCATTGGTATTATGACCAGGTTGGTTATGAAACAGACAAAATTTACCGGAGTTGGCTTGCTGATCCGTAATTTTCTATGGCTTTATTTGAGGGAAAATGCCTGAATCCTTTGTAGCGGAGTAAATCCTCTCGGGGGTTTCATTCAGGGGAGTCAATTCTGAATGCTTGTAGAACCGTATCTTCTTATATGATTTGTTATCCTTCCCTTCATTTCACCTTTTCTTCCCACGGTTATTCTTTTACTCATCTTGGACCTCACTTCCTTTCCTTTCTTTGATTGCACTACTCTCTACAACATTCTGAACGGTGGGTAGATCATCCTCTATGCTCATATACTCTTCAGCTTTCTTATAAAACTTCTTCAGAGTTTTGGTTTTTTTTCATCTTGAGCCACTTCCTAAAATCTGACATCTTATCAATAGCACCTTTCAATGCTGCCAGTAAGTACTAAGGTTCTGGTTCTATAACTTCGACTGTCGTAGCGTGAAATCTTGTAAGAAAAGATTTGATCATCTCTCTAAGCATTTGCTCCATTTCTCTAAGTGACATCACATCCCTTACTTTGGTCGTTTGTAGTCGGAACTGGTCTTGGAACCTTCTTGCCAAATTAGCAAATTGATCAACACATTTAGGCGGAAGCCTAGTGAAACATAGTGAAGCTACCCCTTCCAAGCATACGGGGAAGTATAAGCATTTTATTTTTTCGGTGGCCCTAGCTCCATTCATGTGTTGATCATACTTGAACAGGAAGATGTTCGGATTTCTAGTTCCACTATAGGGTGTTATTGTCGAGGGTGTGAATTTCATAGGGAATTTCGCTTGACGAATCCTTTCTATAAATGGGTTCTTGCTGGGCGAAAACTCCAATTCCTTCCTTCATCTTGATGGGCCATATTTTCTTTCATTATTCGTTGGATCATGTCCGAGATGCGCTCCTCATTACCAGTTCGTTCCATGGAGCAGGCGTCAGTCCTTTTACCGGAGTGACCGTGGTTAAAGTTCCGATGCCCTGGACCTCCCTTGGGAGGTGCTCCTTTGGTGGGACTTGTGGCGCTTCAAGTTGTACATTTCTCAACATGTTATGGTGCTTTGACTTTAGAGTCCTCAACACTGGCCTCCCCCTTGCCTTCCACTAAGAAGTGGGATCGACTTGGGTCTGAGGCAGAAGAGTCCTCTTTTTCGTCAGCATTGACCACGACCTTTGGAGGCGGGGGATTGGCTTGAGCATTAAGCAAAGCATCAAGTTTTCCCATCATCATTTTAGTCGTAGCATCCATTTTTGCAGTCAAGCCAGTTACCACCACATTTAATTCATTTCGAGTTACAGATGGCCGAGAGGACTCTCCCACTTCTCAGTTCAAAGTCTGTGGTGTAACCTCATTGTTATGAGCATTTTCAACACTCGTGATAACTCTAACGGACTTGTAGTTCTTCTTTGAACCAACCGTGATTTCTAACAACTTTTTGAACTTTGAAGCTAATTCTTCAATGGGTCCACTCTTTAGGCTTTGGGAGCCTATCGTAGCAAGCGGAATTCCACAAAACAATTCAATACACCACCAAGGCTCTTAACCTTATGGTTATGGGTTCGAGCCCCGAGGTGGGTGCCAAATGTTTGAGTCAAAATTGGCTCAAACACCAAGGGTGCTTCGGAAGCACTTCACCAAATGGTTAGGTTTAAAGTAAAAGGACAACAATCACTAAAAAAGAAAAGTAAAAGACAAGAGAATTTATGGTGGTTTGATCTTAGATAGATCTACGTCCACTTTGGCAAGGATTTCATTATGACATCAATGGTTACAAGACATAGAATATCTCTTTGTACATTAATCTTCTCTTATTACAAGTAAACCTCACTTAAATCTATGCAAATTGGTGGAGAAATGATTAGACCTGCACAGAAATGGTGAAATCGATGGAGGAATGATGAGAAATCTTCAAATGCAAGGAGGATGAAGGAGGATCTTCAATCTCTAAGACACTTGGTTAATCTCGATGGAAGCCATGGTGAATCAAGTTCTAATTCTTTGCTTGGAAGTGTTAGATGACGTTATGATTACTTGAAATGGGAAAGGAAGCAATTTGGAAGCCCTTCGGGGTGGTGGAAATCGATCCCTCAAAGTATGGAAGCCATCGCCTATTTATAGGTGAGCTCTCGTGAAGAAATGAGCTGAAATCCACATATGCAGGCTATGGGTTGCACGCTTCATTATTTACGGAAATTCCACCACCCAACTTTAGGTAGCTATATCCAGCTGTTGCCAGCTATCTCGTGCGACCGACCTCCATACGTGCGATCAGGATGAGCGGACGACCGCCCGAGTTGTAGCATGCGAGTGAGTGAAGGATGTATGCGCAACCGTCCAAGGTTGTATGAACGAGCGACTGGGAAGAAGAATGAGCGACCTCTTTGTATGGTCAAGCTATATTGTTACGCTCGACCCTGTTCTGATGAGCGGACGACCCAACTGTTCCGATGGGCGGAGTGAGCTATCTTTTTGTGCGAGCGGCCTCCCAAAGTGCATGAGTCATGTTGTGCCCGAGTTCCCTAGTGTTCAAGCGACCCCCTTGACATAGGAGTGAATGATTTCTTCTGATATGAGTGACTGAATCCTGTATTTGAATATTGCACTCGTGCGAATGTCCTGTAAGCGTGTGGCTGGCCTTTTCCCTTTCTCTTGATTTAGATATGTACGACCGACCTGTATAAGAACGATCTGGGCATCTGCGGGCGAGTGTTGTGATGCTTGACAGACACGAGTGCTTATTTAACTTATTAATTTGCCCACCACTTAAGGGATAAACATAATGATTTGACTGCGAAATCATGATTGGCAAAAGAAGGGGCAAAGGGCGCTTCGGTTTTAGGGGCAGAGGGTGCCTTTTGTCTTTTCATTCTATATGAACAGTTTTAGGTGGAGTGCCAAAAAGATCCATAGTAGAAGCATATCTACGGGTTCCTACAACGGTTTATGCATTTCGAAAATTCAACAGTGTGTGGGATTGAAATGAATGGAGAAGGGAGACCCCGATTAACCAGCGAGTAGGACGGTAGACGTGATGATCGCTGGCCAATAGGCGAACGAAAAACTGCCACCTCCACGTATGAACGGGCCAGATGTTGGGAATCAGGAGGAACGGGCAAAAGCAGCGGAAGAGAAACTTCTCTTCTCTGATGAGATGAGATTTGGGACTCTATGATTATCAAGTTGTCAGTCGCAGGCATGGGCTGCTGAGCCGATGCCGAATTCGAGGCGTTAGACAACGATGGGGGTAAAGGTTGAGGAAGCGGAAGGATCAGATAGGTTGGGAAGGGAGCTATTAAGTCTTATAGGATGACATCTTTTCTTTTAAACCTTTATGTTAGCCAAAATTCACTCCTTCAGGAGTACCGCATGAAAGAAGACTGAGGCAAAATAAAATGTATCCAGGAGAAGCAAGGAAGTGTCAACCTTCCTGAAAAGTTATACGAAGCAAAGGTTCAAAGATAAATCAAAAGCCTTGTACAACCATCGAAAGTACTATTGTCATCAAGCATGGAAATAACGTAAAGACGGGCTTCCAGTGCGGTAAAGAAAATCCCCATTGGGTAACACCGAAGGGCATGTCCCTCAAGAAAGCATATTACGAATCCAAACTGCAAAGCGTAGATTTTAAAGAAACCCGAAAGGGTGTTCCAAAAGAAATTCACGAGGAAACAGCCTTATGCCTAACGGAAGGAATCATCTGCCAAACGACCATCCACACAATGATAGGTTGTTATGACAATCCAGGAGCTTGCATGAACACATGCCTCCTACAATAATTAAACCCATTGTAACAACCCGGGAAATCGAATCCAATTTAAATTTTTTATTTTGGCAATTTTAATGAATTTTGAATATTTAAAATGATTTATTTTAAATAATAACAACTAGAAATTTATTTTGAATAGAATTAGAACGTATAAATTTATTTAAATCGAAATTAGAATATAAATATTTATTTTAATTATAAAGGAATTGAAAATGGTGTGGTAGTTTGAAAATTCGATTTCAAATTTCAAATGAACGTACAAGATTCAAAATAAACCGGATTTTAGTAAAACCAGAAATATTTGAATCGGTTTGAAAATATCTTTCCAACGAGTGTGAAAAATCCAGATTTCATCGCGGGAATAAAAAGTTATGTCCAGTTGAAAATTCAAAATAGCCGCTATGGAATTTATATAATATATAGCCCTTAAAAATAACGATTTTGCAAACAACCTTCATTTTTGATGAGACCACTTTTGTTTGATCCGGAATGTCAAATTATTGCTTGGTTCCAAATTTCATAATTTTTGGATTTAATATGTGAGCGCCGTAAATTTAAATGTGTTTGGTAATTTAAATTTGAATTAGATCGACCAGAAAATGACCATTTTTCAAATGGTCTCCAAATTCTATGAAATTAATTTTGTTAGGACCATATCATTAAACAATAGCTAGATTTATTTTTCGGGAATTTTTGGAGTCAGTATATGGCCCCGGTAAATTAAAATGTACGTTTAAATCAAAAAAAATATTAACTTATATTTTAATTTAAATAAAAATAGATCAAAACGGTTGAATTGGCTTATGAAACACATCCCATTATGTCTGGAATGAGGGTATTTAGCTAGGGGCGGCAGTCGTTGGGTTTGATTTGGAGTTTGTACCAACACACGGATATTTTTGGAATTAAATTAATAAAATATATATATATATATATATATATATAGAAAATCGGCCAATCAAATTAAACCCTAACCCCTTCCTTCTTTCAGCCGCCAGCGACGAAATCAAAGGGCGATTTGCTGCTCTTTTCCTCCCTATTTTTCTCACGGTCTAAACAATAGATTTAGGAATTTTGTAAACGAATATTGAAGAGCTCAGTAGGATCTTGAGATCCAACGGTCATGATCATAATTAGTTGAGGAAATCGCTCGATTCAGGGGCTTAAAACCCTACCGTTCACGTTTGTTCTCTAATGGCTAGAGCTGCGCGAGCTCGAAGATGATGGGGGGGGGGGGGGGGGAGGACGGCGATGGAGAGGGCCTTCAGGTGGTGGTCTCTGATTAGCGCCACGATGATCATGGCGATGGTGGTTGGCAGACCCTTGGTGGCGTGTTTGGTTCGACAGTCACCTGGAAGACATAGTGAGCTGATATTTTTTTTATTGTTTATTTTAGTTTAACTAATTTAAATTAAATAACATTGTTATAGGATTGTTTTAAAAAAAGATATATAAATACAATTGTATTTTTTAAATAGAAATAACATTGTTCTTAAAATATAAACAGAGTACAAAAATGTGTTTTTTTATATAGGTAAAAATATAATTTTATATATACATAATAATTATAAAGATATGATTTTTATATAGAAAACCGAGTTATAAAAATATGATTTTTAATATAGAAAAGAATTTATAAAAATATGATTTTTAATATAGAAAAGAATTTATAAAAATATTATTTTTGATATTAGTAAAAATCTGCTTTTTATAAAGAAAACATTGAAATAAAAATATGATTTTTATATATATAATAGCGTTGTAAAAATAGGATTTTTAATATATAATCTTAAGCGATATAAAAATGTGATTTTCCTTTGTATAACATTAAAATAAAATTGTGATTTTTAATTTAAAAAGGTTGTTTTAAAAATGTGATTTTTTAAATATATATATATATATATATATATATATAACATTGTTTTTAAATATATATAGCGTTGATAAAAATATGTTTTTTAGTAGGTAAAAATATTATTTTTAGTAGGTAAAAATATTATTTTTAGTTAGATAAAAATATATAAACATCATATTAAAAATGAGATTTTTACTACGAATAGCGTGAAAAGGATTGCGTTGGAATTTCGGGCAAATTAAAACCGTTTAGAATTTCAAAAATAAAACTGGCGGAGTGGATCCCAAAGGTGAGAACTTCTCACTCTAATCTTGTTTTCTAGTTAAATATATACTAGGTTGCAGACGGAGCTTAGTAGCTCCTGACACCGTCGCCCACAGACCATGGACGACTTGTTTGATTGTGATTGTGATGTGAAATGGAAAATAAAATATTCATGTGTTGAAATAAATATTTTATAGTTAAAAATATATTTTTTAACGAATATATGAATGGAAATAAATATTCATTTACAAATCGGACGATTTGTTTATGTACACACATTTGACTGATATTGATTGGGATGATATATTTTACACATCAGCTAACTGCACAAATAATAATCAGTGTTTGTTGTTTGAAAACACCACACGGGTATTGGGATGATATTGGACATACATTAATCCTAATTGTTTAGTTGTATGTCAATCGATTGGTTGACAGACTGTTGTAAGAGTCAATTATTTATATTTAATGCTTATGCAGTTGTGTAATGCACTCTGGATGATGGTTGACTGTGATTGATTATTGTTGTGTACACGTGTGTATGAAATCCATATAAATAAAATTATATGGTAATTGACTATGTCTGATTCCAGTTCAGAAATAACGAATATTTTAAAATAATGAATATTTTAAAATAACAAATATTTTAAAATAATATTCAGTAAAGGATTAAAATATGATTTGATGTCCGATTTGGGATAGACACGGAAATACTGAAATATATAAGCCGTGTTGATTAGATATGCGCCATTTTGATGCGAACGGTATTTATATCGATTTTATTCATTTTTATAATGAGTATCGAAAAGGAAATCATTTCAAAATTAGATATTCTGAAAATATTATCATTTGAATAATATAATGATAAGGAATATTCAAATTTGATTTGAAATTTGAAATGAAATTGAAATCGTTTTTAAAATGAATTTAAAACGAATTTATTAAGGAATATTCAAATTTGATTTGAAATTTGGAATGAAATTGAAATCATTTTAAAATGAATTTAAAACGAATTTAATAAGGAATATTCAAAATTGGTTTGAAATTTGAAATGAAATTGAAATCGTTTTTAAAATGAATTTAAAACGAATTTATTAAGGAATATTCAAATTTGATTTGAAATTTGAAATGAAGTTGAAATCGTTTTTAAAACGAATTCAAAACGATTTATAAAATACGTTTTAAATGGAAATCGACAAAATATGTATATTACATATATTTAATGGCCTGAATAGAAAGCGCCGCGCCGCGGTAGTTCGCGAATTTCGACCATTGACTTTGAATGGACATTACGGGAAATCCGACTGCCAGATTCTCCTAAAACCAGAACTGTTGGGTTCATATCGAAAATTGCTTTCCAAAGAATATAAGAGATTTGAAATCTTACAGTTGGATTTGGAATTTGTCCAAATCAAATTTGGAAAAGGTCGCTGTAAGTGCAGTTCGATGACCGTTTATGGAAATCGACTGTACGGGCCTTGATAAAATTATTAAAAATATCAACAATTTGTGTAAAATCATAATAAATGATTTGGAAAGATTTGGGATGAAAAATTCCATATTTGAAAAGGTAAAAATATATTTTTATCAAAATGAACTAGTTATTAAATAGATTTGAAATCCAATAATTTTTAAACAAAATAAATTGCATTGGTGAATGGTTTTAAAATAACCAGAAATTTCCAACGAACAAATTGGAATGGATTTGAATCGAAATCATCTTCGAAATATTTCAACATTGGATTCCGTGATTATATGGATATTTTTATAGGAATTTGGAAGATATATATATATCGTTAATCCCAAAACGATATTTGTTGGTTTCAGAATTTGATATTGAATATAAGCCAATATAATTTCTATTCAGAGGCTTGTATTCGATATCAAATTGGATTTTGGGTTTGTCGTGAATGGTGTTTTCAATAACACAGTTCTTAAACCCCATTGAAAAGAATAAATCTTTTAATTAAGATTATTAGAGCTTCCAGTCACATTTGGTAATTGGAATAAAATGGAATGTGAATCGGGTTTATCGTGAACTGTGTTTTTAATGACATTCGTTCTTTAGCCCGATTAACAGTGAAATGTGATTTGGAATTTATAAGTCTTTTTATTAAGATTTAATGGGAATTTTACCAAGTAAAATTTTCCAATTTAATATATTAAATTGGAATGGAATGGAATTCGATTGGATAATAATCAAAGTGAACTTCTGTGGAGGAAGACTATTAATATATGTGGAATTTAAAGCTTTGTCGTTATTCCATTTATATTATTAGTCGGATACGGGAATTGATATAGATTATATATTGATCTATTTTCCGTGAAGATTCCATAATTAATGAAATGTGATTTGGGTTTATCATGAACTGTGTTTTAAATGACATTAGTTCTTCAACCCAGTTAAAGATAAGATTAATTTTTTAACTTTGAATACTCATTAAGAAATGATTTTTGGGATTAAAACTAAATTAGAGTTTTAATGAATCTTTAATTAGATTGAAATGTGAATGAGATAGTTAAATTTATAGAATTCATGAAATGATCGAAAATGGAGTATCACTAGTTTTTCTCCAAGCGATAGTTAAATCTTTAATTAGATTTGAACGTGAAATGGTAATTAATTTTACCAATAATACCGTAGTGTTAGATATGAAGTATTACCAGTTTTGCTTCATAGGATGAATAGGCTGGGATTGGGAAATAAAATAAATGATTACTTCGGTAAGGATCGCTAATCCCGACTAGTTTGGATAAACCTTAATTTGGTTTATAATTGAAATCTAATAAACGATTTAAGAATAAATTTAAAGAATTTATCTTTGATAAAATTAATAGGATCCTTTCCAAAAGATATGAATATTTAAATAAAAGAATATTCAGAATTGGAATGAGGAGTATGTTGTGTTTTTATAACACTTATTTATTATATACGCGAGTTATTCGAAAAGGCCGGGTTTATACCCATTCTGAATAACTGATTCGACAATAAGTCGACAATGAAGACGGTGGTTGAAGACCGGAGTTCTTCACATTGTTTGGATGATTACTAATGCTTGATTGGGCTTACACCCAAGACGAGGTAATAAGTGGTGGTCGTCCATACATACTTGGAGATCGACTGGATATGGGAGGACCTCTCTCCTATATTGGACATATGGGACGAGGAATAAGGTGCCTCCGGTTTCATTCAGACCCAGAACGGACTTGTGAGTGGATGTGTGTCTGACATTGGATTTCATTCTGTGTGATTGATAGACATCAGTTGCATGGTGTGAATTGCCCGTGTGGCATGCTGAGATGCAAATAATCAAGGCTTCTTTTGAAAATCAGAGTTTTGTGGTTGATGACAAAGCACGCCTTCAATATAGCATAGCTTTGTGTATAGCGTTAATTCGCGAGCCTCACACCCCGGTGTGAACCAGAAACGGGAGAGGACCTTTGGGAGGACATGTGTTTCTTTCTAGCTACGAGTGGTGTCATGGTATGGAGCCCAGACATTTTACTTATGTGGATGATGGATAGCGAGGTGCCTCGGATATATCGGTTACTACGAAGCTGATGGATATTGAGTATTTGGCTCATTTACGCCCCATAGGGCTGGGAAACATATTATTTAGGCATTTTAATCCACTTTGTGTGGACCGACCCTGATGATCCAAGGGTCACTCGGGCTCTGATCCTGAGACATGGTAGGCTAGATTGTCTCGAAGCGGGAAGGACGATCCCTTACCTTGGTTCACAGATGGAAAATCAACTTCCAATACGTGACTTTGCAGTTTTAATTGTAGAACTAGTATGGCGACATGATAGATGGTACCCATGCCATCTATGATTGATACATTTATATTTGAAGCTGTTTTTGACACTATACACTTATCATAGTATCAAATGATTTGTTTTAAATGTACCAGGCATGTTTGGCTATTATAAGGGAAAACCCTATCCTCTGGCTTGCGTTGCATTGTGTGATGGGACCTGGGTCTTATAATAGCTTCATTTTTCCAAAAAGCATTGAGCTGTTTTATTATATGCACTGGTATTCTTAGGAGGAAACCCGTTCCGTGTTATACAGCGTGGTCCCTTGATATATCGGATTTTATAGTAAAGTTTTAAATAACTGTTTTGGTTCTCACACCAGTCACATGACTAACCTGGAGTTTATTGTTTTAACTTAAACTCTGGGTGCCCCTATTTTCCATACGGGCAGCAAGTAGTTTGGTTTTGCAGATATTATATTCATAGGATCATGGATTTACAGCTGGAACTATACTCGGAAAGCTCTGTATCCGTGTATTCCTTTCAGTTGTTTTCTTTATTATTTTCCACTGCATTGTAATTTGTACATCTCTGATATTTGTCAAATGTATATTATTTGTTCATACTTTGTATATTCTCATACTATGATGTAAATTGTTGTAATAAACAAAGAAATGTTATTCTTTTTGTGTTCTGATTTGTCGTGTTCTCAACTCAATCCGGGCTTTCCTTTATGGGGAAGTTTGGGTCGTCACACCCATGCCCCGAAAGATATGCTCTAAAGAAACAACAAAAATTAGTCGTTCCTTTGCAAAACTCCTAAAGTAGCCTCCAGAAAAGACCATTTATGAAACCTTGCAAGCGAATGGGGGCCAACCCGCGCCTATATATAAGTAAAACCTTAAGGATCCAAAATAGGAACAGTCAATTCATCCCAAAAATTGCGGAGTGTAACCCTAATTTTTAAATCGAATTGGGGATTTTCTTATACGCTTTTGATCGCATTTGGAAATTCATAATAAACAAAGGAGAATTGAAGATCTTATATTATCAAGTTTAATTTTAAGAGAAAGTGGCCTAATTATTTTTTCTATTAACTTGTTTAATAGCCGGTTGCACATGATTCATTACACTATAATAGCCAATTTGGCACACAAGGATGCATAGATAAAATATGGGTTAAAGCTGTATCATATTTGATAGTGCTCAGATCTGTATCAAACAACGTTTTGCAATTCGCACCATCCCGAGCACCCTAAATCTGACCGTCCAACAATGAAGCCACGGATCAGTTAATTTGATACGGCTTTGGGCCAAATCGAATGCGTATCATATTGTGCGTCACATTAGGCACTCGAAATTAAAATTTTGGCTGCTCCCTTTTCCCTTTGTTTTACTTTAATGGTGACCCAAAACCCAAATTAGGGTTTTCGATCACCAAATCGTGCCTCCACCTTTCTCTGGAATCTCCTCCTCTGACAGAGACGAACAACCCTGTCCTTCGATAGAAATGCAGCAACCCTTGGTCCCTAGCCCTCATTCGACAGCTGGTATGTGTTTCAATTGAATTGTGGCATGCATGCCTGATAGTAGGGAACAAATTGAAATCTTTGTGGGTTAGTTGATTGCTACTTTGTGTTAGTGTGTTAGCTGTTTCAATTGAATTGGTATGTGTTAGTGTGTTAGCTGATTGCTACTTTGTGTAAGGAATGGATCTGTGGTTATACCCTAGAACCAGAGAAATCTAATTTGAATCATGTTTCATGATAATGTAAAAAACATTTGAATTGCTATTGGAAATATGTATGGTATAATTTTAGATTGTGGTATATCCATGAAACAAAGAAATAACAAAGAGTTAGTCATAAGGATGTTATAACCTTTACTAATGTTAAGATGTTTAATGTCAATTTCCCATAACTTGAATCTATTTGCAATATCCATTTGATGATATGGTCTTTAGATTGTTTGCCACGTTGAATATGAAATGGGCGGAAACTGAGCAAATGGATAATTATAGTTCTATATTTAACCATGATTTCATCGTCATTTGACTGCTTGTTTGCCTTATGCTTGAAATTTAAATTAGTTTGTCTTATAACAAGTTTACTCTGTTTTGAGAGATAACAAGTATACTGAAAATATATTAACAGGTTTTTTGAAAATTTTGGTAAATGGATGATTACTCGACTTTCTGGTTAATAGGCATGTAACATCCCAGATATTTCTGCCATTTAAATTGGAGTATTTAAATGTGTATTATATGTTACATTGAAAATATAACGGAGTTTATATCGAATTTATTTTATAAAACAAAGTTCGAATATATATATAATTTATAATATAATTAAAACAAGCTCGAAATGGCACGGTAGTTCGTAATTTATGATTCAAACTTCAATCGAATATACCGGATCCGATATAAGTCGGAGTTCTGTGAAACAAGAATCGTTTGGATCAATTTAATTATAATATTCTAATAAAAGTAAATCGGGATTTCATCATATAGATTGCGAGTTATGTCCGATTCAAATTTTCAAATAGTCGCTATGAAATCGTTATTGAAATATATCGATTTATTTTATAAATAAAAGGGAAATTTAATATGCTGAACAACGATTTAACTTGAATTTCAATATACTGCAATCTATGCTAAGATTATTTTGAAATTTATATAAAATTCTATATGAGTATATAGATTAATAATAATTGATTATTTATAAGATTTACTGTATTGGAATCAATACATATGTTTATTGATTCAATAAGTGATTTAAATAATTAGCCTTCAAGCAATATCAGTTGTAAATAAAATTATTTTTACTAAAAACCGTAAGGTTTAATTATTGAGTAATTTCCAAATTCGGTACAACTGAAGTCTGTATGGATCCACACAAACCATGAACGTCGCGTTATACTCCTAAAAATATCATCGGTCTCGTCAGAAAAATATCGTCAGTCTCGTCAGATAAATATCATAGGTCTCGTCAAAAAAATATCGTTGGACTCGTTAGATAAATATCGTCGGTCATGTCAGATAAAAATCTTCTGTCACATCGCAACATAATAATATAATTAAATATAATATTTTTATCCTATAAAACAAACTACCATACCTTTTCTCCGTACCCAAACCCATTATCCTATTTCTGTCGTCCTTCAAACTATTTCTTCCAGGGAAAAATGCTTCCATTTAAAATTCACAAACAATTCCATTAGATTTCTATAAATTCCAAGAATGGTATGGGTGGAATGTTGCTTGGATTAGCTTCAATTTGAGGTATATATGGTATGGTGCGATCATAGTTTTGGGGGAGTGTAACAACCCGTATTTTCAATAACCTGTAATAACATAAATCGAGGCAGAATTTAATTCTAAAATGGGAATCAAGGGAAACGGGCTATGCCATTGTGTTCGTCTCGGAAAAATACGCGAAATAGAGTCCGAGTTTTCGAAAATCGGAGTCCGTATGACCAAGATATGGCCTCGCGAAGTTTCACGAAAATTCCCAAATTAAAGTATACTTAATTAAGTGAAATGGGTTGTGTAGATATATATATATATATATATATTGATATATATATATATATATAATTGAAAATTTAATAAATAAATATGCAAAAATGCTCAAAACAGCGAATTGGGAGAGGGGAATAACCGAACCGGCCGATTTTTGAAGTCGACCCGAGCCCGCTGGGTCGACTAGGGGTTAATCCAGGGTGTTTGGCTGTCAACCCGTGGGCCGATTCGCTCAAGTGCAGATTTTGCATTTGAATGGTTCTCATGGTCCATCTTTAATCTAAAGGCCCTAGATGGTTCCTACACTTGACTTCTTCCCCAAGACATGCTTTGATGGCTTGGATTGAATCTAGGGTTAATCCTATGGCCTAAAACACTTGCCTAATCTATAAATAAGACCCTAACCTACCCTAATTCATTCATAATTAAACCTAGTGACTAAACTATGGCAAAATGCTAGCTCTCATGGCCTCCACTAATTTTATGAAGAGGGTTGCATACTAATCACTCTCTAATCAACTTCTAATCCCTTCTTAGCATCTTAATCTTCTTCATTTGGTGTTCAAAGTTGCTAGTTGTGAGTTTCTATCACTTTGATGATCTTTTGGTAAACTAATTAGATGAGATGTGATGAGATTTATGGTTTTGTATGTGGGTTAATGAGCTTTGAATCATATGATATGATGTTAGCATTAATCTTATGTTTATGCATGTTGAGTATGTAAGCTTATGCAAGTTTAATATGATGTATGTTATGTTTGCATGATGCTAAATATGCAAGTTGTGGGCTATGTAATCATATGCATGTTATGCAAGTTCATGGTAATATGCTATGCAAGTTACATGTTTGTTAATATGCAAGTTACATGTTTGTTAATATGCAAGTTACATGTATGTAAATATGCAAGTTACATGTTTGTTAATATGCAAGTTACATGTTTGTTAATATGCAAGTTACATGTATGTAAATATGCAAGTTACATGTTTCTTTATATGCAAGTTACATGTTTGTTAATATGCGAGTTACATGTATGTAAATATGCAAGTTACATGTTTATTAATATGCAAGTTCATGATGACACATTATGCAAGTCTATAAGCTAATATGCAAGTTTGTTATGCAAAATGAATATGTAAGTTATGTGACATATTATATGCAAGTTATGTGACATGTTATGCAAGTTCATATGCAAGTTATGTGTTTGTTAATATGCAAGATGGCACCTTTGAAACATGTTCATTCATATGCAAGTTGACACCTTTTATATGTGTTATATCATGAACGAAATTACGTGGGAACGATGGGGTAATTAAATGCATAAGTTAATAAGATTGTGTGAAATTAATATAATTATGCATAACACAAAATAAATAAACATAGTATGGGAATTTGCCTATTTGGTTAGGTGTACCCATACTATGTGTTGGGAATTTACCTATTGAGTTAGGTCTACCCCATGGGAATTTACCTATTAAGTTAGGTCTACCCATGTTAAGAAAACTTGATTAATTAGGGATAATTAATATAAAATTATGAGGGTGATTAATTAGGTGTAATTAATTGACTAAGACACGAGGTTGGACTCAGTTGTAGCGTAAAACTGCCCGGACCCAACCGGCTTAACCAGTTGCTACAAATGTTAGCCCAATGTGAGAGGTCTTAGGCACAAACTAAATACGTAATTAATGTAAAGACACGAGGTTAGACTCTGTTATGACATAAGGCTGCCCGGACCCAACCGGCTTAACCAGCGGTCATAAAAGACAGTCTAATGTGAGAGGTCTTTACAAAGGTTACGTTCTTAATTAATTAATTAAGAAACACTTAACCACATTAGCATGTAGAGGGACATGAGGGGTTAAGTGGGTGCCTCGGGTGGCATGAGAAAATCTAGTGGTTGCCTTGGGTGACAATAGAAAATACGATTAGAATACTTAACCAAAATAGAACATGTAATTAAAACATGATTAAAGGGTTAAGTGGGATATACTAGAAAAAGGGACAAGCTTAGGTGGGTAGCTTGTGGAGGCCCATTTCAACCAGTAACCCATACGTATCTTTGTGGGCTCGACCCATGTCGAGGACGGGACACGCATACTGGGCTTGACTGTAAGAGGCAAACGGGTTAGCGGTGGCAACGCAAGTCCAACGGGCTTCATATGCGTGAGTGGGCCCGGGCTGGTAGGTAAGCCGTTGTTGCATCGAGTAGATATAAGCCGTGCACCTTTAGTTTCATCAGGTTGCCACATTGGGGAATGATACATCCCACGGTGGGGCCAGCACGGGTATCTACGTTAGGGAGCCGATCGAATGGGAAGTAGTGTGTACACCTAGTGGATTGTAGGGCCCCGTGGCGCCTACTTGGTCACCTAGGGGTACGCAGGTACTAATTAGTAAATTTTATAAGTCCTTGGGTGGGATCAACCTTTAAGTTAGGAACGACTGGTGTGGTGCAGTTTAGTAATTTACCTTAGGGAGGGTAGATGCGTCTTTATCCTTTATCTTCGTTTAGTTGACTGCTTAGGGTAGCCATTCATCCCTATATGTTACCGTATATCAGTTTATGTCTTCTCTGGTTACTTTAACGATTGTATTGTTAAAGTTATAGGACTCGCTCAGACTTATGTCTGACCCTGTTGTTTTTATCTTTTTCCCAACCCTCAGGTCCTACGGTGGATCCTAGCAGTAGTGGAGCTTGATCGGATTGCTGTTCAAGTCTTTAGGAGCTTGGATAGATGTAAAGCTCCAGTTATCCAGTTATCTTTTCTTTTGTTTGGCTATTGTATGAGAGTGGGATTATGTACTTCTTTATTTTGATGGATATTGTACTTGACCTTTATTGTGGTTTTATGATGTAACCAGACATGTTTTACTTCCGCTGTTATGAGATGATGTTTTAAAATTTCAAGTACTATTTATATCTGTCTTGTTGTAATTTTTCTGTTCTATATTCACTAAAATACTCCACCGATGCTATGGCATTCCCTTAGTGAGTGATCATAGCGGGAGTGGGGTGTTACACGTGGTATCAGAGCTTAAGGTTACCAGAACAGATAAAATTTTTGAGAAAAACTACTTTCTAAGAGTATTTTCGAAGAAAGTATTTTTAAAAGCATGTCTTCTAAGAGAAAAAGTTTTTGAAAAAGAAAAGCATAATCCCCAATAGCCATATCTTTATCTTTCGGAATCTCCTTTTTGAATCTTTCCTCTTTCGTTTCAGCATGGCTGAAGATCTTAACATCCCGGAGGGTTTAGTTATACCACTATGGTATAGGAGGTTGCAAGAGGCTAGGGCCGCGGCTGCGGGTCCGGCCAATGCTACTACACCAGAGACAACCGCTCCTCCTCCTCAGCCTAGAGTGGATAATTTTGCTAAGGTTTGCAAGGAGTTCAAGGCTATAGGAGGAAAACCTTTTCTTGGTTCAGAGACTTTCGTAGAGGCTAGAGATTGGCTTAAGGAAGTGGAAGAGTTGCTAGATATCTTTGAAGTGGAAGAGGGAAAGAAAGTCAAGTTGGCGGCTTGGTTAATGAAGGGAGAGGCCTCATTCTGGTGGGAGGTCACTAATGGAGAACGCCCTGTTGACTCTTGGGCAGATTTTAAGCAAAGGTTTGGGGCTAAGTTTCTCTCAAGGGCGGAAGAGAATCTGTTTATGGAGAAGTTCTTGAATTTGAAGCAAGGGAATCTCACGGTGAAAGAATATGTCAACAAATTCAATCAATTAGCAAGGTTTGGCATAGAGTTGGTGAATACACCGGAGAAGAAGGCTTTGAGGTTCGTTAGAGGCTTGAACGAACCATTGCAAGGAATAGCTATGACTCACATTCCTATGGGGGCCACTTTTGAGAAGCTTGTCTACATGGCACTTATGCATGAGGATGATAAGAATTCTAAGGCACCAGAGAAAAAGGGGGATCAGAAGAAACCGCAACAGCAACAACAAGGCAAGGGCGGAAAAGGCAATGGTGACAAAAAGAAGACGAAGAAGAAGTGCTTCAATTGTGGAACACCAGGACACCTCAGTAAGGATTGTCGCAAAAAGAAGAAGACCGGTTGCTTTCATTGTGGTGAAGCAGGGCATCTTGTGAAAAACTGCCCAAAGAAGGGGCAGAAGACGGGGTCTACCTCAGGAGGCCAGGTGCAAGCTCTTATAGCACCACCTCAGTCAGGGGGGCAAGTTCAGGTTCTCTCAGTTCCACCGATTCAGCAGAGAGGTAGAACTATTTCCGTTGAAAGTCTGGTTTTTCTGTTTGATCATCCAGTTCGTACTTTGTTTGACTCTGGCGCATCGCATTCTTTTATCTCATCATCGTTAGTTGAGTCACTGCACTTAGACACCAGTCTAGTTGATGATCCCTTGGTTGTCTCAAACCCAATTGGGGGCTCCATATATCTGTCTATGATATGTTTGGGTTTGAAGATTTCTATACTTAGCGTTGAGTTTAGATGTGATGCTTTTGTATTGGGCTTCACGGGCTATGGGTTGATCTTGGGCATGGACTGGTTATCCAGTAATGGTGCCGTTCTTGATTGCGAAAGGAGAGTTGTCAGGCTCATGACCCGCTTGGGTAACACTCTCGAGATCTCTTGCAATCCCATGGAATCTGTTTTGCTAAGTTATCTTGAATCGCTCGATGCTTCGGTCGAAAGTTTGTGTTCTGTCAGAGTAGTCCGGGAATATCCGGATGTGTTTGAAGAAGTAAAGGGTTTGCCTCCGAAGCGGGAGATAGATTTCCGAATTTATTTGGTGGATAATGCCAAACCAGTGTCTTTGCCAGTACGCCACATGGCTCCTCGTGAGAGAAGAGAACTTCATAAGCAAGTAGGGGAGTTGCTTGAGAAGGGGTTCATAAGGCGAAGTATATCGGAGTGGGGAGCTCCAGTAGTGTTTGCCACGAAGGCGGATGGGTCCCTCAGACTTTGTGTGGATTATAGGGAACTTAATAAGCTCACGAAGAAGAATAGACACCCATTACCGAGGATAGATGATCTCTTTGATCAGTTGGTTGGCGCGTCAGTATTTTCGCAGATGGACTTAGCTACAGGGTTTCATCAGTTAAGAGTGGCGGAGGACAGTATAGAGAAGACTGCTTTCCGGACTCCGGATGGTTTTTATGAGTGGCTAGTGATGCCATTTGGGTTGACAAACGCCCCCGCATACTTTGTTGATCTCATGAGTAGAGTGTTCAGAGAGTATCTGAATAAGTTTGTAGTAGTTTTTGTGGATGACATCTTGGTCTTTTCCAAGAATGAAGAAGAGCATGCCTTACATCTCAAGGAAGTGTTGGAGACTCTTCGAGCGCATAGTCTTAAAGCTAAATTCTCTAAATGCCATTTTTGGAGAAGAGAAGTGCGATTCTTAGGGCATGTGGTCTCTAAGGAAGGGATAGCTGTGGATCCCGCAAAGATAGTATCTATCCAGGATTGGAAAGTTCCTAGAAATGCTACCGAGGTAAGAAGTTTCTTGGGGTTGGCAGGATATTATAGGAAGTTCATCAAAGACTTCGCGAAGATATCAGCCCCATTAACCCGCTTGACGAAGAAGAATCTGGTTTTCTCATGGGATGTAGATTGTGATGATGCTTTCCGACGGTTAAAGAGAGCTTTGACCACCGCTCCAGTTTTAGTGCTTCCAGATGGGAGTAAGCCGTTTGTTGTTTATACCGATGCTTGTGGAACAGGATTAGGCGCAGTCTTGATGCAGGAGGGAAGGGTAATAGCCTATGGAGGGAGACAATTGAGAGTGCATGAGAAGAATTACCCTACCCATGATCTAGAGTTGGCCGCGATTGTTTTCGCACTTAAGTCTTGGCGCCATTATCTTCTTGGTGAGAGATTCGAGTTGTTCACCGACCATAAATCGTTGAAGTACTTATTCTCTCAGAAGGATTTAAACTTAAGACAGCAAAGGTGGATGGAGTTCTTAGCATCCTATGATTTCGAGATAGCGTATACCCCTGGTAAGGGTAACGTGGTGGCAGACGCCTTAAGTAGAAAAAGGCTATCTTTGAGTCCATTGTTCGTGGAACGACGAAGCTTGGAGTTTCTTTCTTTGTTTGACTTCAGACCTTCTGTTGATTTTGTACCTGGTTTGTTGGCATCCTTGGAGGTTAGACCTACTCTTTTGAGACGGATTGGCGAGGCTCAGCGAGACGACCCACAGTTGGTTGTGTTGGTAGAGAAGCTTATAAGAGGGGAGTCGTCCAGCCATTTGGGTAGATACACCATAGATGATAAGGGATGGTTGCATAGAGACGGTAGACTTTGTGTACCGCAAGATGAGGGTTTGAAGAAGGCTATTTTGGATGATGCACATCGTTCAAGAATGACTATTCATCCCGGTGGAGACAAAATGTACCAAGACATGAAGAGAGTTTTCTTCTGGGCCGGTATGAAGAAAGATGTGGCCGAGTATGTGGCTAGATGCTTAGTGTGCCAACAAGTTAAAGTGGAGCAAAGGAAACCCGGTGGGTTGCTACACCCATTGGAAGTTCCACAGTGGAAGTGGGATAGTGTCTCGATGGATTTCATCGACGGGTTACCGAGATCGAGGAAGGGCAATACGGGAATTTGGGTTGTGGTAGACAGACTTACCAAGAGTGCCCATTTTATACCCGTAAAGAGTAAGAGGACCGCTCCATGGCTTGCTTCAGTCTATGTTAGAGAGATTGTTAGATTGCATGGCGTACCATCCAGCATTGTGAGTGATCGAGATCCTATTTTCACTAGTGAGTTTTGGAGAAGTTTGCAAGAGGCGGTAGGGACTCAGTTGTGTTTGAGCACCGCATATCATCCTCAGACGGACGGTCAGACCGAGAGGGTGAACCGTATCTTAGAAGATCTTTTGAGGCTTTGTATCTTGGATTTTGGAGGTACATGGGAAGAACATCTTCCTTTGGTGGAGTTCGCATATAATAACAGCTTTCAGTCCAGTATTGGTATGGCTCCTTTCGAAGCTCTTTATGGAAGGCCTTGTCGATCTCCTACATGTTGGTGGGAATCTACGGATAAGATCTTGCTTGGGCCGGATATGGTTAGAGAGACTTCAGAGAAGATTGATTTAATTCGAAAAAGGATGAAAGCAGCGCAAGATAGACAGAAATCTTATGCGGATCGGAGAAGGACGGATCTTGAGTTTGAGGTTGGGGACATGGTTTTTGTCAAAGTATCTCCATTGATAAATGTTGTTCGCTTTGGGTCCGTAGGGAAGTTAGCACCGAGATTTGTTGGGCCGTTTCCTATTAAGGAAAGGATTGGACGGATGGCATATAGGGTGGAGTTGCCCGACAGACTTAGTGGTGTTCATGATGTATTCCATGTATCACATTTGAGGAAGTGCTTACATGAGACCGCGGAGGTGGTAGAGCCGAGCTTGCTTAGAGATGTAGAGGTAGAGCGTGATGCGACGATTCGACGAGCTCCTACTCGCATCCTTGGGTCAGAAACTAGGAAGTTGAGGAACAGAGAAGTTCAGCTAGTTAAAGTGCAATGGGGAGATGACGAAAGCAATGCTACTTGGGAGACGGAAGCAAAGATGCGTTCTTTGTATCCATTTCTTTTTGAGAGTATGTCTTTTAACTTCTCCTTTATTGCTTGTCTAGTACTTATCTTATCTTTAGTATATCCTCTCGCTAATACCTATGACCTTTAGATAGGGTAAAACCTATGGTTGAAACATGTGTTTGAAACATGTTATGGTTGATGGATGCATATGGATGCAATTGTTTGCTAGTGGTTGCTCGTGGATGCATATACACACACATTAGGCACTAGATCGGCTCAGTCACTTCATGTTGCATATTGCATAAATGGATGTGGTAGTTAGATTGATGGATGTATCATGGCTGTGTTATCATATGGATGATGCATTTTTGTGTATGGTTGTGCACGCATGTAGAAATTTGTATGTGTCAATAGGGTTTCGCATACATATTGGATGCATGGCACTATCATGGTTTGCATTAAGGAGGTTTACTGTATCAGTAACCGCCTGATTTTCGCATTAGGTAAGTACATATACACACACTTTTGCATATATCCATCCAGCATTTAGAATCTTGTAAGGACAATGATTGCTCGTGGATGATGCTTTGAGTAGATGGATGATTGGATGGTAGGATACGTTCTTCCTAACTTGAAGATTTCGGGGACGAAATCCTTTAAGGAGGGGAGAATGTAACAACCCGTATTTTCAATAACCTGTAATAACATAAATCGAGGCAGAATTTAATTCTAAAATGGGAATCAAGGGAAACGGGCTATGCCATTGTGTTCGTCTCGGAAAAATACGCGAAATAGAGTCCGAGTTTTCGAAAATCGGAGTCCGTATGACCAAGATATGGCCTCGCGAAGTTTCACGAAAATTCCCAAATTAAAGTATACTTAATTAAGTGAAATGGGTTGTGTAGATATATATATATATATATATATATATATATATATATATTGATATATATATATATATAATTGAAAATTTAATAAATAAATATGCAAAAATGCTCAAAACAGCGAATTGGGAGAGGGGAATAACCGAACCGGCCGATTTTTGAAGTCGACCCGAGCCCGCTGGGTCGACTAGGGGTTAATCCAGGGTGTTTGGCTGTCAACCCGTGGGCCGATTCGCTCAAGTGCAGATTTTGCATTTGAATGGTTCTCATGGTCCATCTTTAATCTAAAGGCCCTAGATGGTTCCTACACTTGACTTCTTCCCCAAGACATGCTTTGATGGCTTGGATTGAATCTAGGGTTAATCCTATGGCCTAAAACACTTGCCTAATCTATAAATAAGACCCTAACCTACCCTAATTCATTCATAATTAAACCTAGTGACTAAACTATGGCAAAATGCTAGCTCTCATGGCCTCCACTAATTTTATGAAGAGGGTTGCATACTAATCACTCTCTAATCAACTTCTAATCCCTTCTTAGCATCTTAATCTTCTTCATTTGGTGTTCAAAGTTGCTAGTTGTGAGTTTCTATCACTTTGATGATCTTTTGGTAAACTAATTAGATGAGATGTGATGAGATTTATGGTTTTGTATGTGGGTTAATGAGCTTTGAATCATATGATATGATGTTAGCATTAATCTTATGTTTATGCATGTTGAGTATGTAAGCTTATGCAAGTTTAATATGATGTATGTTATGTTTGCATGATGCTAAATATGCAAGTTGTGGGCTATGTAATCATATGCATGTTATGCAAGTTCATGGTAATATGCTATGCAAGTTACATGTTTGTTAATATGCAAGTTACATGTTTGTTAATATGCAAGTTACATGTATGTAAATATGCAAGTTACATGTTTGTTAATATGCAAGTTACATGTTTGTTAATATGCAAGTTACATGTATGTAAATATGCAAGTTACATGTTTCTTTATATGCAAGTTACATGTTTGTTAATATGCGAGTTACATGTATGTAAATATGCAAGTTACATGTTTATTAATATGCAAGTTCATGATGACACATTATGCAAGTCTATAAGCTAATATGCAAGTTTGTTATGCAAAATGAATATGTAAGTTATGTGACATATTATATGCAAGTTATGTGACATGTTATGCAAGTTCATATGCAAGTTATGTGTTTGTTAATATGCAAGATGGCACCTTTGAAACATGTTCATTCATATGCAAGTTGACACCTTTTATATGTGTTATATCATGAACGAAATTACGTGGGAACGATGGGGTAATTAAATGCATAAGTTAATAAGATTGTGTGAAATTAATATAATTATGCATAACACAAAATAAATAAACATAGTATGGGAATTTGCCTATTTGGTTAGGTGTACCCATACTATGTGTTGGGAATTTACCTATTGAGTTAGGTCTACCCCATGGGAATTTACCTATTAAGTTAGGTCTACCCATGTTAAGAAAACTTGATTAATTAGGGATAATTAATATAAAATTATGAGGGTGATTAATTAGGTGTAATTAATTGACTAAGACACGAGGTTGGACTCAGTTGTAGCGTAAAACTGCCCGGACCCAACCGGCTTAACCAGTTGCTACAAATGTTAGCCCAATGTGAGAGGTCTTAGGCACAAACTAAATACGTAATTAATGTAAAGACACGAGGTTAGACTCTGTTATGACATAAGGCTGCCCGGACCCAACCGGCTTAACCAGCGGTCATAAAAGACAGTCTAATGTGAGAGGTCTTTACAAAGGTTACGTTCTTAATTAATTAATTAAGAAACACTTAACCACATTAGCATGTAGAGGGACATGAGGGGTTAAGTGGGTGCCTCGGGTGGCATGAGAAAATCTAGTGGTTGCCTTGGGTGGCAATAGAAAATACGATTAGAATACTTAACCAAAATAGAACATGTAATTAAAACATGATTAAAGGGTTAAGTGGGATATACTAGAAAAAGGGACAAGCTTAGGTGGGTAGCTTGTGGAGGCCCATTTCAACCAGTAACCCATACGTATCTTTGTGGGCTCGACCCATGTCGAGGACGGGACACGCATACTGGGCTTGACTGTAAGAGGCAAACGGGTTAGCGGTGGCAACGCAAGTCCAACGGGCTTCATATGCGTGAGTGGGCCCGGGCTGGTAGGTAAGCCGTTGTTGCATCGAGTAGATATAAGCCGTGCACCTTTAGTTTCATCAGGTTGCCACATTGGGGAATGATACATCCCACGGTGGGGCCAGCACGGGTATCTACGTTAGGGAGCCGATCGAATGGGAAGTAGTGTGTACACCTAGTGGATTGTAGGGCCCCGTGGCGCCTACTTGGTCACCTAGGGGTACGCAGGTACTAATTAGTAAATTTTATAAGTCCTTGGGTGGGATCAACCTTTAAGTTAGGAACGACTGGTGTGGTGCAGTTTAGTAATTTACCTTAGGGAGGGTAGATGCGTCTTTATCCTTTATCTTCGTTTAGTTGACTGCTTAGGGTAGCCATTCATCCCTATATGTTACCGTATATCAGTTTATGTCTTCTCTGGTTACTTTAACGATTGTATTGTTAAAGTTATAGGACTCGCTCAGACTTATGTCTGACCCTGTTGTTTTTATCTTTTTCCCAACCCTCAGGTCCTACGGTGGATCCTAGCAGTAGTGGAGCTTGATCGGATTGCTGTTCCAGTCTTTAGGAGCTTGGATAGATGTAAAGCTCCAGTTATCCAGTTATCTTTTCTTTTGTTTGGCTATTGTATGAGAGTGGGATTATGTACTTCTTTATTTTGATGGATATTGTACTTGACCTTTATTGTGGTTTTATGATGTAACCAGACATGTTTTACTTCCGCTGTTATGAGATGATGTTTTAAAATTTCAAGTACTATTTATATCTGTCTTGTTGTAATTTTTCTGTTCTATATTCACTAAAATACTCCACCGATGCTATGGCATTCCCTTAGTGAGTGATCATAGCGGGAGTGGGGTGTTACAGGGAGTTTTCTATGTTTGTATTTTTGGGTTGCTTGCTATTTTTGGAGTCGTGGTGGATCTGTAGACCACCGGAGGAGGTGAGGGTTCATCGAGGAGGAAGTTGGGTCAGAGGCGGTGGTTGTGGTGGCAGTCTGATGTGGTCTGGTGGCTTGGATTGTCGACGGTGAGGGTTTGACGGAGGGGTTGTTGCTATTGGGTTTTACTCAATGTAGAGGTCGGTTTTAGGGATGGTGGAGGAGCTGTAGGCGATGAGGAGGGAAGAGGCCGATGCAAGGTGAATGGGAAGGCGACGACGAAGGTTATGGTGGTAGGTAGAGGAGGCCCGAAGGTCGACAGTGGGTTATTTTGAACGAGGGCGTTTTGCTGGGTGATCTGTTTGATGTTGTGTTCGGATTTTGTGACCGTAGTTGAACGATGGCGCACTAGAGAAGGTATGGTCAGGGGGCGATGGAAGCCTGAGGCATTGCGGTCGTCGTGGCCGAGGTCCGGTGGGCCCACGATTGTCAGAGGCGGAGCAGTTTTGTGATGAATGGAGGGTGTTTTACAGTATGCTTTCTTTGTATTTGGGTACGGGTTTCTTTTAACGGTGGGGACCAGAGTGGGTGGCGAAGGTCTTTGGTGGAGGCAGGGATGGAGGCGAGTCAGCTTTGGGAGTGGCGGCAGCCAGGAGTCCATTGGAGGAGGAGCATGATCGGTGAATGGCAGGGACAAATTATTGGGTTTAATCGAAATTAGGACATTGAATTTTAGAAGTAGGGAAGGTAATTAATAGAGGGTTAATTAACGTAAATAATTAATTAATATTAATGATGTTAGTTAATTAATTTATTAATTCAATTTAAAGTTAAAGGTTCTAAGTAGAGTAACTTTTTCGTTCATAAACAGAATTGGACGAAACTGGAGCCGATGGGATCGCATCGACGGTGCCAACATGTACAACCTGGAATGGAGTGATTCTGAGGCCATGGGAATTTTATATAGTTTTAAACGTGAGTTTGAAACTATATGAAACAACGCAACATCGTCGAGCACAAAATTGGTGATTTAATTCTCACACTTCTGAAATACTGCGATGTGTTAAATTCATATCATTTATAATTATCATTAACTGGCTGAATGGATGCAATGGATGCTATGGATGATTTTTATTTATTAATTGATTAATTGTTTGTCTACGTTATACTATAATTCTCATTTCATTTGTTAGTGATAAATAATATTATAAACTATTGTGCAGGGAAGAATAGGTTGAAGGAATCCAATCAGATTCTTCAAATAAATTGTATATTTTTGTTGTTTCCATATTGTTTGTTTATTCCAATTTATATCATACCTTGTTTAGATTTTGATGATTAGATAAATACTGATTGTTGAATCTAAATTCAGCAATTGTCATGTTTAAATCTATATTCTGTGTTGATTTGGTAATTGGCAGCTAATGGTCTAAACCCATCGTATTGAAACAGTAATCCGCCGCTAGGCGAATTGATGTATTTTAAAGTTAAAATTTTATTTTTAACTGAATCAAAATTTAATTTTTAATTTAGTTATTTAAATAACTAGATTTTAAATAAGACAATATTTATGACTTTGTTTATAAAAAGGAATGTTAAAATAATTTATAAAGAAGTCGTATGTTAACCGAAGGGAAAGTTAAATAAGATTTTATTATTTAAATTTAACAATTTGTTTATAAGAGCTGATTAACCTTAAGTAACCGTATCTAAGATGATTATAAAATAGTTTGTTATTTATAAAATAAAGTATTATCACTAACAACCTATTAAAAATGTAGTAATATACTTTAGTTGATGATGAAAGGACTTGAGAAATGAAATCAAGTTATATAAAACATGCAAATAAAAGAATTTTTAAGCTAGAAGTTTAGTGATTGAGAAAGGAGTTTACTTAACCCAAGATTAAGTAAAAATGGATACGATTGAAAGGGGATTTTTCTAATATATGAAATAATTTATAAAACCATATTAAAATAGAAATATTTATCGCTTTAAGTAATGAAGTAAACAAAAGGATTTTGGTTATAAAATTCAAACATTTGGTTTTTAACGATGTCAAAAGGGGTTTGGATAAAGTATTGGTGGACAAATCCAAGTTTGTAAGAAAGGTGGAGTGAAGTTTTAAACCGAGGCAAGGACTTTAGATAAATATTTTACTTAAGAACCGAAACAAGTAAATGGTAAAATCGAAGTGAAATTTGAAATGTAAAAAGGATATTTAATGTTTTGAATAAAATAAATTGCAAAAGGGATTTATGGTTATAAATCCTAAGTAGATTATATAATGAAAAGGTTTCTGGAAAAGAAATGGGTGAATGGATTAGTGTAATATAATCCAAGTTATATTATACAGGAGTTTTGAAGCAAGAGTAAATATTTGAGTAAGAAAATTACTTAATTATGTACTAAGTAAAAATGCCGATGGTCGATTGAGATGTTCAAAAGAAAAGGTATGGTTCATAAACCCTGGTTTTAAATAGGAAGTAAGATCTGATCGATACTATAAGAATGTGTTTGTTAAGTTACGAACTTCTATCTACTCTGAGATAAGAATGTTGTCGATTAAGGTCTGAGAGGTAAATAAAATACCCAACTTGACCGATTTCACTATTATCGAGGAAATGTATTAGTTCGTGATGGTAAAGGAGGTTGGAAGGGAGTTATTATCTTCGTAAAACAATTGAAATCCATTTGCAAGTTTTGAAATGAAACGAAATGAAATACAATGAGTTTTAAATTAAACAATGTACATTAACATTGTTTAGTCCGTGTTAAGACATATTGTTTAATTATGCTTATATGTTTTTTTAATATAACACTGTTTTCTAGAAAATATAAATGATATGAGTAAAGTATATTTATTTTAAATAAATAAATAATTATGGAAGGGTTATCTAAATTTTGAAACAGAAATAAATAAATACTTGGAAATTAAGCAGTGGAGTTAAAGCCGTTGATTTTAATAAGAAAGCTAAGTTGTTTAACATGGTTTTTACCGCATAAGAATTAGCAGTGGAATTATATTCGTGAATTAACGATATATTAATATCTGGACAGTTCCATCATTAAGGAAATAAATGGTTGATGAAAATATAGCAATAATTTTTGAATTTAAAAGGGGAATAAAGCGAAGTGGGAATAAACGAGAGGTATTGCTTCCAAATGGCGAAACAAAAGATGAGTTGGAAAGATATTTAAATGGAATCGACTTTAAGTCGAAGGAATGATTTTAAATCATTCAATAAGGAGTTTAAATGAAGGGTTTCAAAAATTAGAACCTGAGCTGCCAATATACTTGACTGTACTGGTTTGACATTAACAGTTAAAACACCAAACTATCAACAAAATATTATTGGACCTTTTGACGTGTTGTTTCGAAGAGACCGGGATGGGAACTAGACCCGAAACCACTTCGAATCAACGTGACGTACGAAGCCAACTTGCGAGGTATTATGATGGAGAAATTGAAGACCGTTGATTTTCATAAACGGAAGGACTGCTAATAATCTTCGGTCTGCAACCAAAGATATATTGTGGTTCTGTTGTGGTTGGAATCTACGGAGTGCAAGGAATTCTCGCTACTGATCCATGGAGTGATTCCTATGTTGGATGCAGTAGGAGAGTACCTTGGGTTCATCATGTTCCTTGATGACTTGTATGGATGGATGCCTGACAAAGTATTTCCAAAGGGATTGTGTACGTTGATTTCTTCAAACGTACCATAGTTGGTGGCGGAGAAAGACCTTTCTCTTAGCTTATCAACTAAGAGTATTTTTGTGGACATTAATTAGTGGTATCTGGCGGATCTGACAATGTGGCATTCGAAGTAAATGATGGTCAGGTGTTCTAAAGTAATTATAACCTCAAGCCTCGTCAACCAGGAAATGACAAAAATCGGGTATGCAGCATGGCTATGTGGGTCGCTCCCATTAGGGTGTATAATCACCTATCAAGAGAAATTCCATTTCCTTCTTTAATCTATTTCGATGTTGTCCCTTTTCGGGGAACAGTTGCTGATCCCAACTGTTGGTGGTATACATTCGATATACTCAAGCGAAATGAGTGGTCGGTCATGTGTGGGCCGGGTTGCAAGACGTTCTTGTTGAACCCAGTGTATTCACCTCTAGAGATACACTATCGGCAGGTGGTCCCATACCTTGTCATAGTCGGAATCCAGTCTCCAATAAGTGCCTACGGTTTTGATTCGTATAATATATATGTGGAGCATGAGATGCATGCGTTCCGCTAGATCTCTATTTATTTGTGAATTGATAGACACTATTATAATATCAGAATAATATTGTTTCAAAAATGTTTTGGGTTATAGTAAGGTAAAAACCGTCCGTATTTGTGTGTGGACTGGTCTTACTATTATCTTTTGTTTCAAAAAGGATTTCTAAAGTTAAGCCGATTGTTTGTTGTGAATTTACCACTGAAAGTATTTCAGACTGATCCGGGTGTTTTTGCTTTGCTTCAAAATGTGCTCAGGTCAGACCGAACGTATTTGACAGGTTCGTTTTTGCTTGGAGTTCCAGAAGCTGGAGGCTTCACCGTTAGTTATTTTAAATTTGTTCCGCTGAATCTGATTCATGTTGTACTCTGATGATTGGTATGTACACAAGATTTTCACTTGTATAAAGATATGTTGTTATATTATATATTTTGTTCGTTCCGCTGTGAGATTCTGTTGTTCTTCTTTTTTCTTCTATTCTAATATTTCTTTCTTTCTCTCTCATCCTCTAATTTCTTTCTCTTAACGTTCTGCATTTCTGTGTAATTTGGGTTGGCTGTGGCAGTTAAATGTCAGCCTAAATTATACTGAAAAGTGGGACGTTACAACTTGGTATCAGAGCTATTGGTTTATTGATAACCTTGGCTCTATGTTGTAACTCGATAGAGATAGGGTTAGTAATATCCTAGATTGGGTTTGAGTTTATATATATGAGTGCACGTATTTGTAATTTGAATATAAAATTATATTTAAATTAGGTTTTGGTAAATGGGATAAATAAAATAATTTTCCCTAAATTATATTTGGTATACATAAAAAGAAATAATTATCTTGAATTATTGACTGGTTGTTTGAAACTTGTATTGCCTTGATTGATTGATTTGAATATGTGTGATTATGAGCTTGGATTGGATCAATCCAAGAACATTTCAAATTTGAAATGTGAAATATAGAAATGTAACTCATGCTATTTATTTGAATATTGAAATAAAATATAACGAAAGTCAATACTAATTTGACTTGGGTTAAGAAATAAAAATATCCAAATGGAATGTTTTGGAATTATATGGTTGAGGTTGATTGCATAGATATGGATTTAAAGTTGAATGAACTTGATTGAAACCAATCTTGGATAGAATTGATTTATTGATATAAATCCAGGATGGTATGGATATTTGAATTTAACCGGTATTGTTTTGAAACTAATGAAGTTCATTAGAATTGAGAACAGGTGCAGAAGAGCAAATTTATCTTTATAACATGTCCAAGAAGATTCTGCAGTTAACTAAATCCAGTTTGATTGGAGCTGCATAATAATTGAGCAAGCTCGCTTATTGTTTATCGCTTATTGCGTAATAACGTTCGAAAAAGGTACGCCTACGCCAAATATGAATTTTTGGTTTTGGTTTGGGTTTTGAATTAGATTTTTCCTTTTTCCGACCATGTTGGTCGAGGTATATATATTCAATGTTCCTGCAATATTGCAGATGTCCCTCCGTACAGGGGAGACTCTGCCAAACTTTTTTCAAAATTTAAGGTGTTAGAAAATTTTTGCAAATTTTGGAAATTTTTGTTGAAAAGGATCAATTTGTTTTTCGATTGAAATTATTTGGATTAGCTTTTAATTAAAGATTTAGAAAGCGACGAATTTTAACGAAAATAGATTTTTGAAATATAATGGGTTTGTAGCACTCTTCTTACCTTTGAAATTTCGGGGATGAAATTCTTTTAAGGGGGGAAGAATGTAACGTCCCAGATATTTCTGCCATTTAAATTGGAATATTTAAATGTGTATTACATATTATATTGGAAATATAATGGATTTTATATAGAATTTATTTTATAAAACAAAGTTCAAATATATATATATATAATTTATAATATAATTAAAACGAGCTCATAATGGCGCGGTAGTTCGTAATGTATGATTCAAACTTTAATTGAATATACCGGATCAGATATAAGTCGGAATTCTGTTAAAGAAGAATCGTTCGGATCGATTTGATTATATTATTCTAATAAAAGAGAAAAATTGGGATTTCATCGTATAGATTGCGAGTTATGTCCAATTCAACAAATAATCTCTATGAATTCGTTATTGAAATATATCGATTTATTTTATAAATAAAAGGGAAATTTAATATGTTGAACAACGATTTAACTTGAATTTCAATATACTGCATTTTAAATCTGTGCTAAGATTATTTTGAAATTTATATAAAATTCTATTTGAGTATACAGATTAATAATAATTGATTATTTATAAGATTTATTATATTGGAATCAATAAATATGTTTATTGATTCAATAAGTGATTTGAATAATTAGCCTTCAAGCAATATCGGTTGTAAATATAATTATTTTTATCAAAAACCATAAGGTTTAATGATTGAGTAATTTCCAAATTCGGTACAACTGAAGTCTGTATGGATCCGCACAAACCATGAACGCCGAGTTATACTCCTAAAAATATCATTGGTCTCATCAGAAAAAAATCGTCGGTCTCGTCAGATAAATATTGTAGGTCTCGTCAGAAATATATCATCGGTCTCGTCAGATAAATATCGTCGGTCACGTCAGATAAAAATATTCTGTCACATCGCAATATAATAATATAATTAAATATAATATTTTTATCCTATAAAACAAACTAACATACCCTTTCTCCGTACCCAAACCCATTCTGCTATTTCTGTCGTCCTTCAAACCATTTCTTCCTGGGAAAAATGCTTCCATTTAAAATTCACAAACAATAGATTTCTGTAAATTCCAAGAATGGTATGGGTGGAATGCTGCTTGGATTAGCTTCAATTTGAGGTATATATGGTATGGTGCGATCATAGTTTTGGGGGAGTTTTCTATGTTTGTATTTTTGGGGTTGCTTGCTGTTTTTGGAGTCGTGGTGGATCTGTAGACCATGGAGGAGGTGAGGGTTGGTCGAGGAGGAAGTTGGGTCAGAGGCGGTGGTTGAGGTTGCAGTCTGATGTGGTCTGGTGGCTTGGATTGTCGATGGTGAGGGTTTAACGGAGGGGTTGTTGCTGTTGGGTTTTACTCAATGCGGAGGTCAGTTTTAATGATGGTGGAGGAGCTGTAGGCAATGAGGAGGGAAGAGGGGGCAGGCGATGACGAAGGTTACGGTGGTAGTTAGTGGAGACCCGATTGTCTGAGGACGACGGTGGGTCATTTTGAATGAGGGCGTTTTGTTGGGTGATCTGTTTGATGTTGTGTTCGGATTTTGTGATCGTAGTTGAACGGTGGAGCGCTGGAGAAGGTATGGTCAGTGGGCGGTGGAAGCCTGAGGCGTTGCGGTCGTCGTGGCCGAGGTCCGGTGGGCCCACGATTGTCAGAGGCGGAGCAGTTTTGTGATGAATGGAGGGTGTTTTACAATATAGTTTCTTTGTATTTGGGTACGAGTTTCTTTTAACGGTGAGGACCAGAGTGGGTGGCGACGGTCTCTAGTGGAGGCAGGGATGGAGGCGAGTCGGATTTGGGAGTGGCGGAAACCAGGAGTCCATTGGAGGAGGAGCATGATCGGTGAATGGCGTGGACAAATTATTGGGTTTAATCGAAATTAGGACATTGAATTTTAACAGTAGGGAAGGTAATTAATAAAGGGTTAATAACATAAATAATTAATTAATTAATATTAATGATGTTAGTTAATTTATTTATTAATTCAATTTAAAGTTAAACGTTCTAAGTAGTGTAACTTTTTCGTTCGTAAACATAATTGGACGAAACTGGAGCCGATGGGATCGCATCGACGGTGCCGACATGTACAATCCTGAATAGAGCGATTCTGAGGCCATGGGAATTTTATATAGTTTTAAACGTCAGTTTGAAACTATATGAAACAACGCAACATCATCGAGCACAAAATTGGTGAGTTAATTCTCACACTTCTGAAATACTGCGATGTGTTAAATTCATATCATTTATAATTATCATTAATTGGCTGAATGGATGCTATGGATGATTTTTATTTATTTATTGATTGATTGTTTGTCTACGTTATACTATAGTTCTCATTTCATTTGTTAGTGATAAACAATATTATAAACTATTGTGCAGGGAAGAACAGGTTGGAAGAATCCAACCGGATTCTTCAAATAAATTGTATATTTTTGTTATTTCCATATTGTTTGTTTATTCCAATTTATATCATACCTTGTTCAGATTGATGATTAGATAAATATTGATTGTTGAATCTAAATTCAACAATTGTCATGTTTAAATCAATATGCTGTATTGATTTGGTAATTGGCAGCTGATGGTATAAACCCATCGTATTAAAACAGTAATCCGCCGCTAGGCGAATTGATGTATTTTAAAGTTAAAATTTAATTTTTAACTGAATCAAAATTTAATTTTTAACTGAATCAATTTAGTTATTTAAATAACAAGATTTTAAATAAGACAATATTTATGACTTTGTTTATAAAAAGGAATGTTTGTTAACCGAAGGGAAAGTTAAATAAGATTTTATAATTTAAATTTAACAATTTGTTTATAAGAGCTGATTAACCTTAAGTAACCATATCTAAGATGATTATAAAATAGTTTGTTATTTATAAAATAAAGTATTATCACTAACAACCTATTGAAAATGAAGTAATATACTTCATTTGATGATGAAAGGACTAGAGAAATGAAATCAAGTTATATAAAACATGTAAATAAAAGAATTCTTATGCTAGAAGTTTAGTGATTGAGAAAGGAGTTTACTTAACCCAGGATTAAGTAAAAATGGATACGATTGAAAGGGGATTTTTCTAATATATGAATTAATTTATAAAACCATATTAAAATAAAAATACTTATCGCTTTAAATAATGAAGTAAACAAAAGGATTTTGGTTATAAAATTCAACCATTTGGTTTTTAACGATGTCAAAAGGGGTTTGGATAAAGTATGGGTGGACGAATCCAAGTTTATAAGAAAGGTGGAGTGAAGTTTTAAACCGAGGCAAGGACTTTTGATAAATATTTTACTTAAGAACCGAAACAAGTAAATGGTAAAATCAAAGTGAAATTTGAAAGGTAAAAAGGATATTTAATGTTTTGAATAAAATAAATTGAAAAAGGGATTTATGGTTATAAATCCAAAGTAGATTATATAATGAAAAGGTTTTTGGAAAATAAATGAGCAAATGGATTAGTGTAATATAATCCAAGTTATATTATACATGAGTTTTGAAGCAAGAGTAAATATTTGAGTTAGAAAATTACTTAATTATATATTAAGTAAAAATGCCAATGGTCGGTTGATATGTTCAAAAGAAAAGGTATGGTTCATAAACCCTGGTTTTAAATAGGAAGTAAGATCTAATCGATACTATAAGAATGTGTGTGTTAAGTTACAAACTTCTATCTACTTCGAGATAAGAATGTTGTCCATTAAGGTCTGAGAGGTAAATAAAATACCCCAACTTGACCTACTTCACTATTATCGAGGAAAGGTATTAGTTCATAACGGTAAAGGAATTTGGAAGGGATTTATTATCTTCGTAAAACATTTGAAATCCATTTGCAAGGTTTTAAATGAAATGAAATACAATGAGTTTTAAATTAAACAATGTATATTAACATTGTTTAGTCCGTGTTAAGACATATAGTTTAATTATACCTATAGGTTTTTTATATAACATTGTTTTCTAGAAAATAGAAGTGATATGAGTAAAGTATATTTATTTTAAATAAATAAATAATTATGGAAGGGTTATCTAAATTTTGAAACAGAAATAAATAAATACTTGGAAATTAAGTAGTGGAGTTAAAGCCATTGATTTTGATAAGAAAGCTAAGTCGTTTAACATGGTTTTTACCACATAAGAATTAGCAGTGGAATTATAATTGTAAATTAATGATATATTAATATATGGACATTTCCAGAATTAAGGAAATAAATGGTTGACGAAAATATAGCAATAATTTCAAATTTTAAAAGGGGAATAAAGCGAAATGAGAATAAACGAGAGGTATTGTTTCCAAATGGCGAAACAAAAGATGAGTTGGCAAGATATTTGAATGGAATCGACTTTAAGTTGAAGGAATGATTTTAAATGATTCAATAAGGAGTTTTAAATGAAGGGTTTTAAAAATGAGAACCCGAGCTGCCGATATACTTGACCGTACTGGTTTGACATTGATAGTTAAAACACCAAACTATCAACGAAATATTATTGGACCTTTTGACGTGTTGTTTCGAAGAGACCGGGATGCGAACTAGACCCAAAACCACTTCGAATCAACATGACGTACGAAGCCAACTTGCGAGGGATTAAGATGGAGCGATTGAAGACCATTGATTTTCATAAACGGAAGAATTGCTAATAATCTTCGGTCTGCAGCCAAAGATGTACTGTGGTTCTATCGAAGTTGGAATCTACGGAGTGCAAGGACTTCTCTCTACTGATCCATGGGGTGATTCCTATATTGGATGCAGTAAGAGAGTACCTTCAGTTCATCCTGTTCCTGGATGACTTGTATGGACGGATGTCTGACAAAGTATTTCCAAAGGGATCGCGTACGTTGATTTCTTCAAACGTACAATAGTTGGTGGCGGAGAAAGGCCTTTCTCTTAGCTTATCAACTAAGAGTAATTTTGTGAACATCAATTAGTGGTATCTGGCGGATCTGACAATTTGGCATTCGAAGTAAATGATGGCCAGGTGTTCTAAAGTAATTATAACCTCAAGCCTCATCAACCGGGAAATGACAAAAATCGGGCAGGCAACAAGGCTATGTGGGTCGCTTCCATTAGGATGCATAATCACCAATCTAGAAAAATTCCATTTCCTTCTTTAATCTATTTTGATGTTGTCCCTTTTCGGGTAACGGTTGCTGATCCCAACTGTTGGTGGAATACATTCGATACACTCAAGCGAAATGAGTGGTCGGTCATGTGTGGGCCGGGTTGCAAGACGTTCTTGTTGAACCCAGTGTATTCACCTCTAGAGATACACTATCGGTAGGTGGTCCCATACCTTGTCATAGTCAGAATCCAATCTCCAATAAGTGCATGCGGTTTTGATTCGTATAATATATATGTGGAGCGTGAGATGCAAGCGTTCTGCTAGATCTCTATTTATTTGTGAATTGATAGACACTATTATAATATTAGAATAATATTGTTTCAAAAATGTTTTGGGTTATAGTAAGGTAAAAACCATCCGTATTTATGTGTGGACTGGTCTTACTATTATCTTTTGTTTCAAAAAGGTTTTCTAAAGTTAAGCCGATTGTTTGATGTGAATTTACCATTGAAAGTATTTCAGACTGATCCGGGTGTTTTTGCTTTGCTTCAAAATGTGCTCGGGTCAGACCGTACATATTCGACAGGTTCGTTTTTGCTTGGAGTTCCAGAAGCTTGAAGCAGGAGGCTTCACCGTTAGTTATTTTAAAGTTGTTCCGCTATATCTGATTCATGTTGTACTCTGATGATTGGTATGTACACAAGATTTTCACTTGTATAAAGATATGTTGTTATATTGTATATTTTGTTCGTTCTGCTGTGAGATTCTGATGTTCTTGTTCTTTCTTCTATTCTAATATTTCTTTCTTTATCCCTCATCCTCTAATTTCTTTCTCTTAACATTCTTCTTTTCTGTGTAATTTGGGTTGGCTGTGGCAGTTAAATGTCAGCCTAAATTGTACTGAAAAGTGGGACGTTATAGGGCATCACTAGGTGGATCATTTTAGCTCACGCGTAGGGTCGGGTATCCATGCTTATTAGGTTTATCCAAATGTCTGATGCTGCTGCACTTAACCTTAGTAAAAAGCTTCTTTCACTAGCAACTTTCCCCTACACTGTAGAAGAGACTGTAGTGTAAGTTGCACTACACAGTCTGCTTCAAAGAAACTAAAAGTTGCAAGTGAAAGTAGCTTTTTCCAAAGGTTAATTGAAGCGGCATTCAACATTTGGATAAAGCTAACAAGCATGGATTACTGACCCTACGCGTGAGCTAATATGCATCCACCTGGTGGATTGCCCAGTAAATTCTTAATCAGAAAGTCGAGTATGTGTGTCATCCGAAGATGATGATTCGATATCTTTAGACATTAGAGCTGGTACATATTATTTTACACTTATCTCTACGTAGTATCTTACATAATAATTGAATGGACATGTTGCGTGCACATCTTGAATATTCTTTTGGTTTATTTGTTCCTTTTTGTGTGTATAGGAGGATGTTCTGTATGCTAGGGTATGAACTACCAGTGTTGCAGATCGACTACAGTTCAGGTGATTCTTCTTTTGGGTTTGTGTTTTTAATGATGATCAATTTTCCACTCCTATGTACAGTTAATTTGATTTAAAAGCCTATGGTCATAGAAAAATCAGTTTACAATGTGTATTCATTCATTTTTGAGACATACACTGATCGACTACACAAACACATGGATGGGGCTTAAAGTAGAAAACTTGTTTTCAAACCGAATGCTATTTTAGTTTCTCTGTATTCATGTATACAATGTCGATCTCCTATATACGATGTTGGAGGTCATGTTAAACCACAAAGCATGTGAGATGCTGGTATGTTTCTAGGTTGTCTATGCAAGTTCATGAAATCATGTCACTAGCATCATAAACATGTTAAGATAGATACAATCGACTAATATGCACACACAAACACAAAGACATGATATACCCTTCATTGTTATCCGTACGACGCTCGACTAGTGGCGACTAGTCGTCGACTAGTCTACTAATCGAGATCAAACCATTGACATGAAGTATCTCCTTGCTTTTTGTATGAATTTCGGGCGCATGGGTAGAAATTAGTCGACTAATCGACTAGTCAATTCGCCTAGGTTGTTATTGGTGTCCAGTGAAGTATTTGTACACAAACACATTGATCGACTACCGTGAAATTACACAAACACACTGATCGACACGATATGCCCTTCACTGTTATTGGTGTCCTGTGAAATTACTCAAACACACTGATCGACTAGTCGATCCGAAGCCCTTACAGTGATCGACTACCGGTGTACACAAACACACTGATCAACATACACTTATCACTGTATTCATGTTTGCATCTCAACCACAATGAGTTACAATGTCGATCTCTTGTCCAGTGAAGTATTTGTAACTTATTTCTTGTATTTTATACGCAGTTCTGTTGGAGATTTTGTGCTGGTTGAACTCAGGCTGCAGGCTATCACAATTCTGTTTTGCTGCTAATCAATGAAACTTGAACTCAGGATGGCAATCACGCTCAATCATCCCGGCCTCGACTGGAATTTTATCAGGCTGATGTGTTTTACCTTTTTTTAGTTCGTAATGTGATGAAAATCTTTGACAATTTCCTTTTATTGTATATGTTTGTATGTACATTATGTTCGTGTTATGACAAAACTTGTAATGCTTTGAGTGTGTGTGTGTGTATATATATGTATGTATATGTATATATTTAAATTGTGTTATTTCTGTGTATAAATTATGGTATATATTCTCTGTGTTATGAAAAATATGTGCTATAGTTTCTTTATATATATATACATACATATATGATATATATACATGTATATATGTGTGCACACACATTTAATTAAATACGGTCAAAGGACGTGTCTGATTGCACTTTAGATACGGGGCCGTATGGTACTTCTAGTGAGATACCGTTTATAGCTGTATCTAATAATTTAACGCACCATTTTTTGATTCGGCTTATTACTGTGCCTAACTGCTTTAGATATGGCTTAAAACACATCCTAATTAGCATATATGGTGTAGTGATTCCAACTTCTAACTTCTTATCGTTAACCCAAACCATGTTGCGAAGCTCATGAGGAGGGATAGTGTAACTAGGATCGAATGTAGCAATTCTTATCCAAAAAGAATAATAAGGATTACCACCGTCAAAACTGTTTCCCTTTAGTAAATATAATTATAAATCTTCCACATTCAATTAGTTTCACAACATCATATTCTTATTTTACAGAGTTCTAAAATAAAGGCTACCCAGCAAAATCAGTAATATCCCGAAAGGAACAAGCTTTCGATATTGTATGCAATTTCAGTCAAACTGGAAATACGAATCCCTAGCTTAATGCGCCTTCGATGTTCTATGACCCAAAAGTCATGATGTATGTTTACATCAAACAAAAGCTTTGGAGGTGTTGAAAGCCAAAACACATCACCCTTTCAGATTAATTAAAAAACATGGGAGCCTTTGCTTTAAGAATTTATCTGCCATAAACTACTTTGGGGTGTTAACCATTTTTATGGCTAACACTTTATATCAAGGAAGGCGTGCGATTGAACGATATTCATAGCTCTATTGTATGTTATCGTTATCCACTTTTTACGAGTCATTTCTGACGAAGTCTTCAAAAATCTTTGGGCACAAAGCTTAATTTCAAAACTGCATACCACTTGTAGTTTGATGTACAGACTGAGCGGGTAAACCATATCTTGGAAGACTAACTTTATGCATGTACATTTGAATTTGGTGGTTCTTGGGAGGAACATTTTCCATTCGTAGAGTTTCCTTCTAATAACAACTATCAGTCTAGTATCGGTACTGCTTCCTTCTAAGCCTTATACGGAAGGCCTTGTCGATAATCGTCATGTTGATTAAGGTCTGGGGAAAAGCTAATATTCGGCCTCGACTCCATCGAGAAGCTTCTAAGAAGATCATTTTGATTCGAGGGAGGATAAAATAGGAATAAATTTGTTAAATATCCTACACGAGCAATCATAGGAAGCCTTTTAAGTCCTCTATTGGTGATTCTATGTATATCCATGCATCTCCTTCGAAAGGAATGAGGTCAGACTAGGAATTTGGCTCCCCGATACATATAGTTGTTTCCAACCATTGAGTGTATCGGTCCTGTAGCTTATTGAGTAGCACTTCCATCTTGGTTTTTTGTTGTTCGTGATGTGTTTGTAGTTTGATGTACAGACTGAGCAGGTAAACCATATCTGGGAAGACCAACTTTATGCATGTACATTTGAATTTGGTGGTTCTTGGGAGGAACATCTTCCATTCGTAGAGTTTCCGTCTAATAACAACTATCAGTCTAGTATCGGTGCTGCTTCCTTCGAAGCCTTATACGGAAGGCCTTGTCGATAATCTTCATGTTGATTAAGGTCTGGGGAAAAGCTAATATTAGGCCTTGACTCCATCGAGAAGCTTCTAAGAAGATCATTTTGATTAGAGGGAGGATAAAATAGGAATAAATTTGTTAAATATCCTACATGAGCAATCATAGGAAGCCTATTAAGTCCTCTATTGGTGATTCTATGTATATCCATGCATCTCCTTCGAAAGGAATGGGGTCAGACTAGGAATTTGGCTCCCCGATACATATAGTTGTTTCCAACCATTGAGTGTATCGGTCCTGTAGCTTATTGAGTAGCACTTCCATCTTGGTTTTTTGTTGTTCGTGATGTGTTTCACATCTCTCGATTGTGGAAGTGCCTATGTGACACGGATTCGATTGTTGATGCACGTGTATTAGAAGAGATCAAAGTCTTACCTAATCTATCTTTCATGTGACACCCCCATGTATGTACTTGCTTTGGAAATTAAACTCCTTCGAAAGGAGAATGTGCCGCTCATGTAGACCGATTTAATGGTCCGATAATCCCAATGGCAGCACTTAGGAGACAAGAGAATTCATCGAGCGAACATATCATCATTACCTATCTTTTCTTGTTAGGGCGAGAAATTTTCAAAATTAAGCTTATTAATTCCTTTGTTTAATTCTTTTATTTATGGAATATATTGAGTTGAATACAACTCTTCCCTAGGGAAATTGCAGTGATGCAATTTTTGTAAAGGAGGGAGTCTGTAACAACCTTGGTTTTACAATTACTTGTAATAAAAATCAATTAAGAAGTAAATACTATTTGGAAAAGATAATTTGAATAATTATCTAAGTCTATTTTAATATTGCGTTTGTGCTAATTAACTTGGGAATTCAGAGAAATGGTTGTCTAATAATTTAAAATAATTAAATAAGGAATTTGGGTAAATACATTGAGTTTCGTGGTTAAATTGAAGTAAATAAATATAAATATGTTAAACAAAGTTGTAGAGAATTTTAAAATGTGAAATTAGGATAAAAAATAGGTATTTACAAGATTTTATTATGATATATTGTAATAAATTGTAATATATTTGGATATAATAATTTTTGGTGCAAATTATATTTTTCAAATATGGCGGAGTCATAAATAAAACATAAGAATGTAAATATTGATTAAAAATAAATATCTATGTGTCATAATAATCTTTATATGATTGTATGATTAGTTTGCATCAAACTATTGTTCTTTATGCAATTATAGTATTGACTTTATAAGCTTTGTATATAATAGTGTAAATTATCCAGTTTATGTCAAATTGTAAGATTTAAGGTAAATATGAACAGATCTTCGTTAAAAAGTTTTAAAGATATATTACTGTGCTAGTATAAAATTTAATAGGTCTAAATTATGTTAAATCAAGTTTTTAAATGTTAAAATGGTGAAACATATGGTTAATTAGATGATTTATGTGCAAAATGGCCTATTAAAACTTAACATAGCCTAAGTTTATCACTAGTGGCCTAATTAAGCTATGATTTAGCCCAATAGTAGAGAGATTAAGGAAGATAGTCTGGAGAATGAATACTCCGTTCATTTCCTTCATGAAGCATTTCTTTCCTCCATCTCTCAAAATAAAGTAAAAAAGAAAATAACAAATCCTCTTATACAAACCCAAATATCCACTCCAAGTTCTAACCAAAAGCTCAAACTAAGTTGCAAAATCAATCTATAAGCATGTAATACCTCAAAACCATGAATTTATTCCAATTTTGTTTTAGGTTGATATATTATGTTAATGTATATTCATTGGTGCTATGCATGTTACTGTAAACTTTTCTATGGGTATATGAGTTCTTCTCCACGCTCTATAGCTATTGTTTGCGCTAAATCCTTGCTTTAAATTCCTAAAATTGACACATAACTCAAGCTATCTATTTTATTCAATATGTTTTGATCATATGTAGTTGATTCGGTGACAAATTGTATCTTTGTAAACATAAAACTGATTTTTATGTTTACAGCGGAAAAGCAGCTCTGATCTCTCTAACTTTGTGATGTTGTATCTTGTTCATTTCTAGTTTAAATCTTGCCAGAATATTTTTTAGAATGATAGTATTGTTGATGGAGTATATGCAAAAAATTTATGCCCTTCCGACCTCTGCATCATATAGAAATTCAGTGTCAAACTTTGGATTCGGGAAGATATATGACTGGGTGAATTCCTTATCACCTAGGTTGACCTAAGATTTTTTAGGGTCGACCTATAGGCCACTTAGGTCAACTTGGGGGTCGACATGATAGAGCATGGGTAGACCTATTTTATTTGTGTGAATGGTTTCCTTCTCTTTATTCCCAATAACTTTCAGACTATTTTATGAATATATATTAGTGATTTCTTAATGATATTTAGAACAGTTGATGATTTATTTCTTAAGGCTTGATAGTCAACATCGTCATCAATTCATGCATCAGACTGGTGAAGTTTTTGGTGATTGGTGTATTATATTCATTAATCATTTCTTGAGATTTTCGGCATAGTGCATATTTTATAAAACGATTTTGATAAGGAACTTTAAAGATGTGTGTGTGTGTGTATTTCTTTGAGAAAAATGATTTTCTATGTTTTGTTTTGTAAAAATAAAATCGTCTTAAGACTATATAATAATATACAATATTTTCCAATGTATATAGACTTCTAAAGGAACGATTCCAATTGATTTATGAATCATTTTATAAACTTGTTTTCTCAAATCAAGTACTTGCAATAAATAAAACCACATTATTTTGCACCTTTCACGAAAGCGAAGTTTTGATTTGAACGATGTAGTAAACAATGTGGTATGCAGACTAGTTGATTGAAGTTATTTCTCTTTGGAGTGTGGTGTAGGATGACTAGTAGAACATCGATTAGTGATTCATGCGATATGGGATGTATTGTTTTCACTTTTCAAGTTACTGGTTGGAAGCCCATGGCACATGATTGTTGTTTGCTATTACCATTATTTGTTCTGGGGGGAGCAAAACTCGAGGAGTGACTCAAATATACATATTCACTTAGGCGGGGGTCAAGTTACACTTGGCCGGTAGGGGTCGTACTGATATGCATCTAAATATGTATATAGCATTTGACAAAGGCTCGGGGGAAGCAATATATTAGATGCACATGTTGTTCATTGTTTGGACTTCGGATCCACTTTTGTTGTCAATTGTTGATTAGGTTCACTTTTGTAGTTATTTTTTGTTGTGGATCCACTATTTGATGTTTTTGATGATTCTACTATATTTATTGTTTTGAATCCAATTTAAGATGCTATCATTGTGTTATGTAGATTCATTTATGAAACCTTAGTGATTCCATGACTTCTACATATGTGATGATTTCATAATGATGTTTTGGAGCACTCATATGTGTTCCATACTTCGATGTTTTGTTGATCATGTTGTTCCATTGAGTTGGAGTTTTTAAATGTATACTTGCTTAGCCCCTTGTGCTTGACCCCTTTACATGTTGTTGATGACACCATTCATGTGACCCTCGTATGATGATTAGTTGTACATTATCACATGGATCATATATTGTACCTAGTTAAATCTACTCCTTTACTCGAGAAGAGTTTCCCTTATGTTGATTTCATCTATTATGATCTACTCACTCTATTTAAACTAGACTGACCCATATATTTTGTATACATAGGTTAGGCTGAGTCATTTCAAGTTAGCCCCTATGTAGATACCTGCTCAACTCGATTTTGTTGTGGCTATCTATCATCTTTTGGACGGTTAGGCGTATTTTGGGCTAGACATCTAGTTATTTTTTTGAGTACTCTAATATTCATATATTCTTTTATGGAATATGATGTTGTATATATTGTGGTTCATATAGCCACTTATGTGTGGTACTTTGTATTGTATTTATGTATATGTATATACGACTGTGTTTGCTATTCTATGAGCTTTTTATTTATTATTGTTATGTTTTTTCTCGATTGATTCAATATCCATCATAGTATTGTATTAGGAAAGAATTATGTATATCGGTCCTCTTAAGATGAGCAAAAAATTAGCATTACATAGATATACTTGATACTTGTTTAATACAAGACTCACAGATAGCCGCTTCTAACCATCCCTATTCTCTATATTAGTAGATGATGTTATTTTTTAATTGTCTTTGTTAATATAGGTCTAGGGGTAGGGCGTAACACTTGTGGTCTCCTTAGGAGTAAAGTTAGATTTCATCATTCGGGCTATAGGTCATAACTTTGTTCTTATTTTTGTGTTAGGCTGCGAAGCAAGCTTCCAAGTCATATGAAAACACTTTGGATTTGATCAAGGATTTATCATTACTCTAATCGACGGTTTCATTTCTAAGCTCTTAAGTGATCAATATCTCTATTGCTAAAGATCATTTGGAAAGGGAAAAGGACAGAGAAAAGGAAGGGATTACAGTGGGACCTAAGATGGTGCAGACTACCCTAGAAGAGGCTAACAAAACTAAAGTAAGTTGAGCTTGAAGACGATGTTAAGTCTCTAAATGGTAAACTTTTTTCTGCTGATTTCGCTTTGGCCCAGAGTTTGTGAGAAAACGAAGAACTTCAAGAAAAGTTGAATAAGAAGAGAAAGCTGCTACAAACTTCGGCCAATGTGACCACAAATGCCAAGAAGAAGGTATCTCGCTTTCTAGATGAGTTTTTGTTGAGATATTAAGGAAAGATATTACCAATGAGTTAATATTGGAGATAAGGACAATTGAATACCTTACCTTATATTTGGTATTGTATTAAGTGTAAGGTATATTTGGTATTGTATTAAGTGTGAGGTATATTTGTTATTGTATTCAATTAGACCAAATATGCTTTGGAATATTCTTGTCTGGAGCATTATTATAAGTAGGAAGAATATCTGTTGTAATAGATGAAAGTGAATCAATAAAATGTAGTCTTCTAATGTTCATTGCTTTGTCTCTCTCCTCTCTCTGATCTAAAATTCTATCATGGTATCAGAGCCAGGTTAGAAGGAGAGAGATATGTATATATATTGCTAAAAAAAAAAAAAAAAGGAGTCGGCAGTCCCTATAGCCAGTGCAGCACCGTCGAGTGGTCTTCGCCTCCTCTGCTTCTGGCGATTTGGTTTTCCTACTGATTGAAGAGTATTGGGATGGAGTTTGTTTATGATGAAGGCTGTTTATGGTGATGAAGTATGGTGATTGTTGGCTGTTGTGGTAGTCGATGCTGTTGTTTTGTGTCTTTCAAAAAAAAAAAAAAAAAAAAAAAAAAAAAAAAAAAAAAAAATCTTGCTGCTGCTTGCGGATTTTTTTTAGTTTGGCGTTTATTGTGGCTATTCCCCCTGCTGATATATTCTTTTGCTGATGGATCTATTATGATAACAGCCAGTCATCTTCCATTAACCTCTAGTGGTTGGTCCACTTTAAAAACCAATATACTCTAGTGGTTGGTCCACTTTAAAAACCATTATTGAGTGTGGTCCACTTTAAAAATCATTATTGACAGTATATTGAGTGTGGTCCACTTTAAAAACCATTGAGTGTGGTCCACTTTAAAAACCATTATTGAGTGTGGTCCACTTTAAAAACCATTATTGAGTGGTTGGTCCACTTTAAAAACCATTATTGAGTGGTTGGTCCACTTTAAAAACCGTTTATTAAAAGTGAAGAGTTGCTGACGGCGTATGGAAGTTTGACGCTTACTGTCATTTTGTTCGTGATGATATCCAAGATGTAATCCAAGATGGACATTTGTGATCCGCATGTTCCATCTTGAGGGGGGGTGTTGAGATATTAAGGAAAGATATTACCAATGAGTTAATATTGGAGATAAGGACAATTGAATATCTTACCTTATATTTGGTATTGTATTAAGTGTAAGGTATATTTGGTATTGTATTAAGTGTGAGGTATATTTGTTATTGTATTCAATTAGACCAAATATGCTTTGGAATATTCTTGTCTGAAGCATTATTATAAGTATGAAGAATATCTGTTGTAATAGATGAAAGTGAATCAATAAAATGTAGTCTTCTAATGTTCATTGCTTTGTCTCTCTCTGATCTAAAATTCTATCAGTTTTTGAGGTCGTGAAAGAGATAGTTTCTAAGTGGGCTTTCTTTATCGCATATCGTTTTAACATTTATAGATGTCAAATATAAATTCTGCCACCATTAACTAGAACGAGAAATAAAATAAGAGATTTCAAGCTATAATGTCTAGTGGACCAGATGAAGGAGTAGATACTGATGCTTTGTCCCTCTTTATTATAGAAGATCCCCCTTTAATGAAGAAGATTAACTCTAGAGGTAAAGAAGATGAAGGCGACAAGGAATTGGCCTAAAAGAAGGTTATGATCATAATAATGACGATGATGATTCTAGTGATGATGATGTGATTGGAGGTATCCACTGACAAAGCCCTCCTCATGAAGAAAATAGAGGACATGATGGGAACGAGACTCCTCAACTCATGATAAACAAGGTCAGATTTACACTTCTGATGTTTTGGTCCTCACTCAGGCGGGACTTCCCCTAAAGAAATGCGAAAATACAAGCTTCTCATGCTTTGGGTTCTATATCTCAGGTATTGTTAACCAAAATATGAACTTGAATCAAAGTATGAAAGAAGATTAATAGAAACTTAAGAGATGGGCTTCCAAATAAATTTAGAGAAGCCTTCGAGCACATCAAAGGCAAACTGTTGAAACCATTAAACAAGAAAAAGTGAAGGCCAATATGAATAGTCAAGCTCAACCTATTCAAAAGAAAGCTAAGCCTTTTCGAATTGACAGGGTTACCACGCAAATAACAAAATAAACTCTTCGAAGGACTAGGGGACTGCATCTATATACATACAAATAATAGCACGTTCCAAAACTAATAAGGAGGCAAAACCTACTCTTTCAGATACATCAAAACCCTTTTAAAGGAGTCAAATCGGTCATCTCCTAATACTATGGCTGATAAAGTCTCTCGAGAAACCTAATGATACCTAGCCAATCCCCTTCGAACTAGAGAGACCCTTCAACCGAGTCGAAAGAGATTTCTAACATACTGCTAAAGTAAATCACCTCAATATTGGAAGTAGTCTGGCCTAATATATATCAGCCTTACGAAGCAGTTGATTCTGCAGTAATCAACCCCTTTGAAAGGATCAAATCATTTGGTAATAACATTTCATTCTGGACCAATACCATCTCATGATAGGAGCTTTCGAAGATGTTCTCCTACCGCATGCACTCATATATCACCCTTTGAATATATCAGGCCTTAAAGATAAGGATAGTCCTTTGATAAAGGTGAAAGCTTATTTTGAGTATAGTTATCCAAGGTCTTCATTTGGACCTGCTGACGCATTACCTCTTCGACTATGTTGATAGATCTAAGACCAAGTATTAAAGGATTTTTCCCTAACCCTTCTCCATATCTCTAAAGAAAGAATGGAAGCGAAGGCATCAAGATAAAAGGGAGGTTTATCCACATTTATAAATATGACCCTAGTAGTCTAGGATAAGGAACCGATTTTCAAAATCTAAAGACTTGTATTCTATCTCCCTAGTGTAAACCTAAATTTATAAATCAAATTAGGGATTTTATACTAGTGTAATACTAAAGTCTTTGTAATCCTCATAATCATTAATAAAATAAAATTAGAAGTAATCAATGAATATACAAACTTTGGCAAGTCCTTTTCTATCCTTACTTCTGTTCGACTTTGTCGGAGGGATCAATTCGTTAATAAATGATCATTTGTCAATATTGCTTTATTCGAGAGCATCTTATTCATCTACTTCGAAGGTTTAAGGGTATTTGACCGGTTCAAAAGGATTTACCCATAAAATTATATAAAGACTACCAGATGTTATACTTTGAGCTTTATACTTTGACGTGTTGACTATTTTTATTATCAACATTTTTGGTGCTAGATGAAGAGTTTTAACCTCTGAACTTGTGGTTCTCTCTTCATCAAATTTGGTTACTTGAAGATTATGGTTCAACAAAATGGAAGAAATGAAAAGAAATATCAACCGAGAAACTGCTCAACCATGAACCTTGGAAAGTAACCATATCCTGAATTTCGATATAGAAAACATAGTGGTTAAGCATTCCTCAACTTTGACAAATGAAGCCAACTTAAGATTGAAAATCTAAATTTATCCTTACAACTGGATATCACAATATGGCTTATTAAGGAGGACTAACTCAAGATTCTTTTAAGGTGAACCTTTCTAGAGCGGACCCAAGGGCATTAGCATGTCAAAATTATGAAGGCCAAATAGAATCTTCTTAAGAAAAATAAGTAATTTGATCCGTTATAAGGACAATCAAGCATTAAAATGTGAACCCAATCTATTAGGAGGAACCTTTGAGTTAAATGAACATAGAAGACTGCAAAGAGTCCCATTTTAAAAAGAAATAATGGCCATCAAAATTTTAGCTGACATTACAAGAGATATACAATATAGCAATGGACCCTAACAACGACCACCAACGGCCTCCTGAAACGGCTCCCAACGAAGGCTTATTTCTGGATTTTTCTTCATGTTACAAAAAATGAAACGTTGGAGGCCATTGGTTATAACCCCGTTGGCGGTCATTGCTAACCGTTGGATAGTCGATCATAAATTCACCGATCTGCTTCTCCTTCCCCCATTTCATTTCCTCCTATAAATAAAACAAAATCCTCCCCCTCCCCCATTTTCGAAATTCGCCACTCACCGTCGTTTTTTCCGCCTCTACCCTCTCCAAAATCAGCAAAGCTCTCCTCCTCTCTAGGCCCCAACTTCTCTCAAATACTCAAGGTATAAACCGTAATCAATTTTTTATACCCTAGATTTTCTAAATTAAGGTTAATTAGTTATATTTGTATGTGTAGTGTTGTTAATGCTTGTATATATAAGTTGAAATAGTCGTGTTATTAATCTATGTATAGTTTTGTTAATCAAGGGTTAATTAGTTCATGTTGTATATGTATATATATGTGTATATGTAATGTTGTATGTATAATATTGGTAATTGATCTATGTATAGGTTGAATTGATTGAGGCCCAATTCATTGAAACCATATTTGATTTGTTGAAAACGTTTAGTGGAAATGGAAATAATTAAGTTTATGTTTTATAAAAATTTATCGAAAATGATATTTAATTTTATATTAACATATGGTTAGTTCGATTGAATGTTGAAAATATACGTATATGTGGTAAAATTTATATACGTACAATTAGAGACTGAAGAGCACCAATCGTAATATATTATATTCATAAAGCCTTAAAGAGTTTTTCCGGGCTCGTCTAATAAGAATCGTATATAATCGTTATGTGAATGTTCGTTTTATTAACGAAACAGACATTTACATTCATCATATACAATGTTTTCTGGATTTGTCATTTGTATTGGACAAGTTACGAACACAATAACGAAATTAAATCTTGTAAATCATTTCATTTTAAACGGTTCTCAAAATTTCGAAAGTGCTTCCTTTATGTTCCCTATGTACACGCAAATGTGCACTGTTCAGGGAACTAAAGCAATGTGCTGCCGAACTTTTATTGAATCATTTAAATTGAAAAGATTTATGCGATTTAATTACATTATTGTAATTGTAATGGGAGGTAGGATGACCCGCTAGCAAATGTGTAAATGATGAATTAACATAACATTCATTAATAATAAAATTGTTTCAATAAAATGTCAATGCAAATTTTATCATACGTTTTAATTATATATCTACTTAGGAAAAATGGACAATAATTTTACTAATCAAAGCTGGATGTATAAATGAAGAGAAACTGATGGCACAATAAATGAACAATTTATTAAAGGTGTTGGCATATTTGTTGATTTCGCCTTAAGTAACAATGGAAACGACGTCGAAATCGATTATCCATGTAGTAGATGCAAATTATTGAAGCATTTGATACATCAAATGGTTAGAGTTCATTTGCGCCAGCACAGTTTTGTGCCGAACTATTTGGTTTGGGATCGTCCTGGAGAAACGTTAGCATCTATTTTTGTACAAGTTGAGGAGGTAGTGAATAATGAAATTTCTACGACGGATCTCTTAGAACATATGGTTAAAGATGTTGCATGTTAAATGTTTTCGGGTCAACTATTTACTGATGACGATGGTAATGATGAAGAAGAACCAAATGTTGGAGCCAAAAAATATATGGTTTGTAAGATGCCGCGAAGAAACCCCTTTGGGAGGGCTGCAAAAGTGGAACCCAATTATTAGTAACTGTTGAATAAATTGCAATGAAATCTAAATACAACCTTACAGAAGCTGGATTTACAGCTGTTGTACAAAAGGGTTGCATGCTATTTTGGAAGGACGATATCAACCTTAAGAATTGTAAGATATGTAACCAGGAAGGATACAAACCAAGAAAGAAAAAGGGAAAGGAAATCCCATATAAACGTATGCATTATTTACCTATTATTCCTAGACTTCAAAGGTTATATGCATCTTCTATGACCGCACAACATATGAGATGACAAAGTGTGAGAACACAGGAGGAATGTACGTTAACACACCCAGCTGATAGGGAAGCATGGAAGCATTTTGACCACTAGTATCCCGATTTTGCATCTAAGAGTCGTAATGTTAGAGTTGGTTTATGTACGGATGGATTTTCACCATTTTCTCAATTTGGTGCTAAATATTCGTCCTGGCCTCTAATTTTCACACCTTATAATTTACCTCTGTGGATGTGTATGAAAACATCTTATTTGTTTCTCACAATTGTCATCCCTAATCCTGATGATCCGACACAAGGAATCAATGTTTATTTACAACTTTTGATTGAAGAATTAAAAAAATTGTAGTACGAAGGAGTAGATACATATGATATTTCGCAAAAAAAAAGAACTTTCAAATGTATGCTTCTCTATTGTGGACAATTAGTGATTTTCCTACGTATGCAATGCTTTCAGGTTGGAGTACGACTGGTCGTCTAGCTTGTCCTTGCTGCATAGAAGAAAAAAGCTCATTTTCTTTACCTCACGGAAAGAAAATTTCATGGTTTGACTGTCATAGATGTTTTCTTCATATTAATCATCCCTTTAGAAGAGATAATATTTTTTTACAGCTAACAGGCATGAAACTTTGAGACCACCTACGATATGATCAAGTGAAGATATTTATGAACTTGTAAACGATTATTCTAGGGGTGGTAATTAGAACCGAGAACCCGAACCGACCAGACAAGACCGGGACCGAACCTGAATGGACTAGGGTCCGATCTAGGTGATGAAAAATACAATTTCGACCCCGATCAAACCCGACCCGAAAAACCCAACCAAAAAGCATTAAAATATATGTATGTTTAGTGTTACTATTCAGCCGAACCTGACCCGAATCGAAGCTCGGGTAGGGTCCAAATTTTAGAAATGTATAGTTTAGACCCGACAAAACCCGACCGACCTAGAACCGAGACCCGCTCGGTCGGGTCCGGGTCTATCGGGTCGGGTCTAATTGCCACCCCTACATTACCCAAAGATACATGAAAACGGAGTACAAATAGAAATTCAAGGTAAATCATCGATTCATAATTCTTGCAAACAAAGCATATTTAGAGAGTTGCCTTGTTGAAAAAATCTCATGATTCGTTATAATACTGACGTGATGCATAACAAGAAAAACATGTTTGACAATGTATTTAATACAATTTTGAATGTCAAAGAGAAGACGAAGATGATTTGAAATCAAGATGTGATATTAAAGTAATATGTAATCGTCCTGAGCTTCATGTAAAGCCATATGACATCAAAAAACCAAAAGTGTGTTATGAACTAGAAAATAATCAAGTTAAAATACTTTTAAAATGGGTGAAAGGATTAAGATTCCCGGATAGTATATCGTCTAATCTTCATAGATGTGCCGACTATCAAAACAATAAACTTAGCGAGATGAAAAGCCACGACTATCAAGTTATGATGGAAAATTTGTTGCTTGTCGCTTTCAAAGAATTATTGCCCGTAAAAGTTGGGAATCTTGTAACGGAACTTAGTCTGTAACATAAAGAGCTTTGTTCTAATACATTAAAAATTGATCATCTATGTAAACTAGAGGAAGAAATCAAACCAGAGGAAGAAATCCATATATTGCTCTAAAAACTGGAAAAATATTTCCTCCGAGATTTTTTAGTGTTATAGAGCATTTACCTATTCATCTTTCATTAGAAGCACGTCTTCGAAGGCCTGTGCAATATGGATGGATGTATCCATTTGAAAGGTATATTAATATTTAGTTAATTAAATATTGGTTAATGAAATGTATTAAAAAATTAATTTACAATCATTTTAAATTGGTATTTAAATCATCTAAGGAAAAAATGAGATAGAAAGATCGAGTTGAATGTTCAATTTGCAAATCATACATCGAAGAAGAAGCTTCGTTTTTTCCTCTTATTATTTTAGTGATTATGTGAACGTATCATTTGAAAGTACTATGCGTAATGATGAAGACATTGATCAAGATGATTGTCAACCAACTTTATCTATTTACAAAAAACATGGTCGGCCTTCTAGTAGATGTGTGGAAGCATGGTTGGATGATAGAGATTATAATGCAGCACACATATATATTCTTTTTGATTGAACTGAAGTTGCACCATTCGTTAGGTAATGAACTTATATCATCTATACATGTATTGTATCTTTAAACATAATGTAACATTTGTCCTATAATTGTAGCATTTATGAATCACAATATCCAAATGGCGATATCAACAAAGAATTCTGTACTTGGTTTACTAATTATGTTTTTGATACATCAAATTGTGTTGTAGATGAAGGATTGAAACATTCGTTGGAGAATGGAGTTTTGATGACAACAACCATATTTCATTTATCATTGATTATAAAATATATGCCAACATCTTTGTCTAGAATATATGTACATATATATATGCAGGATTTGTATATAGGATTTAACACTGAAGATTGTACAGTTTTAGAGTTCCAAGAGATTCAAGATTCAGAAGAGATTCAAGACTCATGAGTTATCAAAATATCAAGAGCTCAAGATTATCAAGTAAATAGAATCTAGTTTATATGCAAAACTCGGGTTAGGACTTTCAAATTCTGTTTTCAAAATTCCTTTTTAGATTCCTTTTCGAATTATTTTTAAATTTCTTTTCTAAATGATTTCAAATTATCATAAGTATTTTACTTAATGATTTCAAATATATATATATATATATATATATATATATATATATATATATATATATATACACATATAGAGTTTATAAGTTTTTTAAATAATATGTTTATATATATAGTTTTAAATCATATAACTTTATAAATATGTTTATATTATATATCATTATGTTTTACATGTTTTTATACTTTAGAAACTTCATATGAAACATTAGTTTTGATTCTAGAATTTCCAGAAAATGGGTATTAGTTTAAACACTTGAAATTTGATTTTAAAAATAAAAATACAAGGGGTATGTCGACATAAGGGTAATGACATGTCGACATATAACTATCATTTTTTTCAATTTTCAGTGGAAGTGTCTTTTCGCTATTTGTAACGTTCTAGAAGCGCTGCAATCATTGGGACACTATAAAAAGGGGCTGATTTCGAATTTTTTATCATTCCTTCTTTCCCTTTTCACCCTTTTACTTACCACCATTAAAATTCTTAAAATTCTTGACTGCTACACTTATACTCTGCCGATTTCAACAAAATTTATATCATTCTTCTTCTCTTTTCATTCTCTATCATCTACTCTCTGTTTGAAGTGCTAATTGAAGAGCTCTAAGGCTATTGTAATTGTTTGGGAATTGTTTGGGAAAGGGTGTGTTGCTTGTATCCCTGAAATCATGGAAAAGGAGCGGTGTTAACCTTGTAGCCGTGAAATCAAGGGTGTTGTACTTGGATATTGATAATAATAAAACTATGCGCAATCCAGCGTTGCCTAGGACTGGACGTAGTTGTAATCCGAACTAATATAAAATCCGGTATGTTGTTTCCTTTTCTGCATTTTATATTTACTTGTATCTGTGTTCGTGATCATGTCTGGTGTGATAATCAGTGTAATTCATATAGTTATTCTAGACTATTCATATTTTTCATAGTTTCTTTAAAATACTATTCAACCCCCTCTAGTGTTAGTTTAGTTTTGCCTTAAGATCCACATTTTGCATCCTTAACAATTAGTATCAGAGCATAGGTTTTCAAAAAGTTAATAATCTAATTTTTGAAAATATTAAATTGCAACCAACACTGGTAATAATAGTTCTTCTATAAAGGGCCAGTCCATTATTAGACCACAATTATTTAATGGTAGTAATTATTCATATTGGGCATGTAGAATGAAAATATATTTACAATCAGTAGGATTAGACACATGGAATAGCACACAGACTGAATATGTTGAACCCACTACTAGTTTTGCACATTGGACTAATGAACAAAAGGCTGCTGCACAAAGTAATTCTAAAGCCACGAAAATGTTGTTCTATTCATTAGATAGAAATGAATTTAATAGAGTGTCACTTTGTAAATCTACTCATGAAATATGGGCAACATTACAAGTTACTCATGAAGGAACCAATAAAATTAAACAGACAATAGTAATTCGTCAAAGAATAGAAAGAGAGCAAATGCAGCAACTTTAGACGATTCAGATTCATCATCAAGTGATAAAGAGACAGAAACCAAAAATTCAAATATGTGTTTCACAGCGATTTAGAATTCAAAAAATATCGAATAAATGGATCTAAAAACCAGATACACCTTAATTAATTTTTAATTTTTTGGTTGTTTTGGATGAATGGGTGTTTTGTTTGTTTGCCTTGTTTGAATTTGAAATTTAAATTTTAACTTTAAAATTCAAATTTGAATTTTGAAATTCAAAATAATAATAAAATAATAAATAGTAAATATAATAATAATAATAATATATTTTTAGATGTTTTGATATGATTAACATTATTTCAGGAAATAATAAACTTGAAATTGTAATGGCCCGAATTTCTGTACAATTTGAGTTGAATAAATACACCATACTTCCAACCCAAATTGCACAGAAATACGAATCTTATGAAATAAAGAAGAAAAAGATAGAAGAAGAACATAAATACAACACCACAGAATCTCACATCGCAGCGGAATAAAATATAATATATATAATAACATTGAAATAAAAACTTGTACTTCCATACATCATCAGAGTACATCTCATATACAACACAGCGGAATAAATAAATAAATATCTAATGCTGAAGCCCCTGCTCTAAGATCCTCCAAGGAAATCTGAAAATACCCGAACTACTTGACTGCCCATACAAATTTGGGCACCCAAGAGTTTAGTGTAAACCAAAACAAAATAAACTCTGGGTCAGTCATGGGACTGGTGTGAGTAAACTTTAATCATTGGTTTTACTTTTAAAAATCCTTTTCAAAAGAAAGGATTATAGTAACATCGATCCACACATAAATACAGATGGTTATTACCTTACGATGACCCAAAAGATTGTCTAAAATCAATACTTTTCTGATATTATAATAGTGTCTAAAACATGTAACCAACAATCTAGCGGAACGCTTGCATCTCACACTCTACATACATAGTATAAATAATAGATTCCAACTGGCAAGGTATGGGACCACCTTCCAACGGTGTATCCCTAGAGAGGAATACTCCGGGTTCAACAAGAACATCTTGCAACCCAGGCTAAACATGTCCGGCCCCTCACTTCGCTTGAAAGTACCGAATGTATAGTCACCAACAATTGGAACCAACAACTGTTCCCGACAGGGAAAACATCGAAATAATAAAGAAGCAAATGGAATTTCTCTAGATCAGGTGATGATACACCCTACTTGGGTGTGGCCCACTTAGCTATGCTACCTACCCGATTTTATACCATTTCCCAGTTGCGAGGCTTGAGGTTACAATTACTTACCTTTCATTGATAGCACAATCACTTTGAATGCCCCATTATTAGGTCCGTTAATCACTAATAAATTTGCACAAAGATATTCTGGATATTATGCTAAGAGAATAAATTCTCCGCCACTAGATGTATATTTTTATAGACCAACATATGCGAACATTCGAAATACTTTGTTAAACATTCGTCCATACACATTTGTTCAGGGACTGAACGAACCAAAGGCACAATTTCCATTAATCCATCTTAGTCAATTTCTACCTAGGATTAACAGAAAAAGCCCTTGCACTTTACCCCGTCTTTAATTGTCTTCATATAATCTGATTTGCAACGCTACTACCAATATAGAGTGGTTCTCGAATAATAATCCACCCATTATGTCCATATTGACAACGATATTAGCCAATACTTCGATAGTTGGTTATTTAACTATTGAAGAAAAACAAACATTCATCCAAAGCATCAAACAATCACTGGGCCACTTAATTAATATTTCATTAATTAAATCACTTCTCTATTTCCTTATCAATATTTGTTAACCCAATATTTTCAGCAATCCTCTTAGCCGCTGGTGCTATTTGGAAAACATTTTCATATATCACCTTAAATTATTTTATGTACTTAGAAAATATCTTCTATATATAATTGGAAAATAGTCGAATTACTTATCTCTTTCCTAACATTTAAATACTTAGTAAATATTTATTTTTATATTTCCAAAAGTCCACTTACTTGGGTTAAAACGAATGTTGCGTAAAACATCGTTACAATAACCCAAAATATTGCATTCAACTAAATCTCTTTAACCATTGATCTTGGAGACTGAACCTTCCTATTTATCGGTTAATAACAAAATCAATCAAGTTGGGGTATAATTACCTCTCAGACCTTGATTGAATAACATCTTTAACGTCAAAACAGACAAGATCACTTATCTCAAATAATCAACACCGTATTTAACCAGTTATCCCTTTTTAAATAAAATATGTACATGAAATCTTCCTATTCTTTACACATTTTAATTTATAGATTTCCTTTTGTCTATAATGTTTATTTTAAGTTTGTTTCCTTTTCGAATTCTATATATATTGATATATTGTTTTCTAGTTATCAAAATTTCTTAAAAATATTCTAACTCCTTAAATTTCTAGAAAAATTAGCTAGCATCTCCTTTTTACCGGTCAATAGCTCAAACCCCAACTCACCTCTCTAGGTCAGTTTCATTTAAAAAGAAAATCAAAAGGCCAAGCGGCCTGCCCAATAGGCTCATAAAATTCCATATGGAATTTAAACGTTTACCTTTTTGTCGGGCACTCACATTATAAACTTCATTCTCTTTATTCCATATCTATTAACATATATACGTCCATTCCCAATTTATTCCAACTCAATCTAAACGTTTTTAACTTAATTCGCTAATTTTTTCTTTAATTAGCTCTTTTTCCTATTTCACTTTTTTATTTGAACATATCATATTCAAATATATTTTTAATTGACTTATAGACCAATCGAAATCCATTTCCAACTCAAGTTTCATATTCGATTTTGAATATGAATTCACAAATCCAATTCACCTATCCAAAGACCAATTCGATTCAAAATTCCATTAACTAATTCTTCTTCATATTAGTTAATTCTATTCAATAATTAAAAATATGATTTTTTTTTTCAAAAATCAATCCATTTACTCCACTTGAGTTCATATTTATTTTATAACTCAAATTTGGAAAAAAAATTCTAATGGAAATCTAATTTTTATTTGCTTAAAATATTTTTATTATATTAATTAAACTGTTGTGGATTTTAAACGATTTTGAAGCTGTTTTTCTGAAAATTTGATTTTGACATAACTCAAAATCTATAAGACGAAATCCATATTTTTCTCTTCCATTAGAAAACTATTATTCTATTAGTCCTGACGATTCTTATTTCAACAAATTCCAACTTAGATTGAGTTCTTTATACTCAGTTGAAGTTTGAAACGTCAAATTACGAACTACCACACTACGGCGAGCTCGTTTTAGTTATGTTAACTTTACATCTTTAAACTTCATTTATTATATAAATTCCAATCTTATTCCTATATATTTTAATATATATTTTTTATGCAGTTTTCCAAATTTAACTTACTATTTCAAATTTTCCCTAATCATCGATTATTATATAATTCAGTTATAAATTTATTTATAATTCAATATTACATAATCGAATTTTAATTATAAATCCTTTGGATTTATTTCAATTTAGTTTATATTCCGAATTCTGGAATAAAACCCGTCGTTCCTTCTTCGAAACGATTTCCAATTCACTCTTAAATTCATACTTGAATTTAAACCTCTAAATTATCTAATGATAATTTATCTCACTTAATTTATAAATGTCGTTTATAAATTTAGCTTCCTTGTTTTATAATTTAAAACAAGTTTCCATTTCAAATTCATTTGAAACCCAATTCCTATTCTGGAACATTTTATTGATTATAACTTATGTATATATATATATATATATATAAACCATGAATCTATTTTCACATTTAAATTTAAACTTCTATTTAATACAATCTTAATATTTTTTCTGAAAATATTTTATTTGGATAAATTCAATGTAATCGAATTTAAATCAATCATAAATCCATCCAGATTTATTTTAATTCAATTTACATTCTGACCATTGGAATAGCTTTTATTGTTCCTTTTTGAAACTATTTTCAATTCCCCCTTTTTTTAAATTCACATTTGAATTTACATTCCCCAAATTATCCAAATGAAAATTATTCCATTTAATTTATAAACACCATTTATAAATTCATTTCAATTCCCCACATTATCTAATGAAAATTACTTAACTTCATTTATAAACATCGTTTATAAATGAACTACTTGTTTTTATTATTCAAAACAAGTTAATATTTCCTAACTCATTTGAAATTCAAATTATATTTAAAAAAATAGATTTTCCCTTTTAAATCCCAAAATTTCTTTTCACGATATTTTAATATATCAAAATTTAGGGCCAGTGATAATAAACATTCAAAACATAAAACTATCAATCGTAGGTTCTTTTAACACATCATATATGATAATATATATGAAAACAAACAATAATAAATTTTGAGGAATCCAGTTGGATCCCTCTTACATGTTTTCCTGCATCCACAGATGTTAGCCAACCTAAATAATACACATCCCGCTTCAAGGCAGGATATCGCGGTATAGAAGGTCATCCACTGTAATATTTTGTGGGGCACATAGGGTCATCCGCTAATGCTACTGCGGGAAATATCCAACCACCAATATACATACATACATACATACATACATACATACATACATATATATATATAGTCACAATCACCAAGCCTAAATATAACTAATATATGTAATAGCGACAAAAATATTTAAATGCATCCAAACAACCAACAAATAGCATATAGAAATTATTTAAAATAAAAATTCATTTATAATAAAATTATAAATGAACCAGAGTGTGAGTTTACTCACCGTGAATTTTATTTTGTTGAATATCCCAATTTAAATTAAATTGAATGTCGTTCGATTTAAATTAAATCCCGATCAATTCTAATTGACTCCAAATGCATTACTTCATGATTTTTTTTCAACCTTGTATAAGTTAAATACATCACATTAAGATTTTTGATTATATAAAATTAAGCTAATCAACTAAATTAATTATTAAATTATACCTAAGCGACTCGACTGTAGTTCCACTTCATAAGACCAAAAAATGACTCCATGATACTTTCCCACTATGCAAACTCCATCAATTCCTCCCTCTGCCTATTAGTTCGCATAATCCTTGCAGAACTTGGATTCCACGCACTACTTACAGGAAATGTATGATTTTCTCTAGTACCAAACTTCACCATTCTCTGACAAACCATGTGCCTCGCTACTACACTCTACTTACGCTGCCAACCTTCCCTCCTAACTCATCATCGTCGTGAGTCAACCTCCGGCAACGCTTGTTTAATTCTGATAACGCAACCCTATCAAAACTGGAAAGCGTCGACCTCCAGTATTATCATAGCTTTCAAAATCAAAAAGCCCTAATTGCCGCCTTAAGTCGCGCTTAGCAAAAACCTGAGCATCGGATTCGAAATCGCATCCAAATTTGACTGCTTCTTCTGTTATTATTTTTCTTTGAATTCGTTTTCTTTTAAGGATTTAAAGGGGAAATGGTTTCGATTTTTGAATGAAGGAAAATCACGATTTTGGCTGAGTTTGATAAGGGGATACGTGCGACTTTCATTCGAGTTTAAATTAAATTGGGGAGGTTTGGTTCTTCGACTTCATATAGAATAAATGAATGATAAGGAAAATAAAATAGAATGGGAAGGGAAGGGAAAAAGGAAATAGCAATTTTATTTCATTGCATGTAGGACTGAATGAAAGAGAGAAAGAAAGGGATAGTCGCGATTTTATAATGGAGAACAAAGTGTATCTAAGAAGCTAAGTAAGGTAGTGTATTCAAGAAGCTAAGTGATTATATATTTTATTAATTTATATGAAACTGAAGTATGAAGTAATATGCTGAAACTACCACATACAAGCTCCAACCATGATGAAAATTGACACACTATTATGGTTTGACATTCCGAACCCAATAAAATTTGTTTCGTCAAAAAAAGAGGTCGTTTGTAAGATTAACTATTCCTAAGTAACATGCTAAATCGACATAAAAAAATTAAAATTCAAAACGATCAACTTCATTGATAATAAATCATTATTATAATTGTTCTATTCAAATAGAATTTATATTGATCATCTGAATCCTTTTGATTCAGTTTTAACTTCAAATTTAATTATTCTCGTTTCCGTATTATGATATTCTATATATTTGAAATAAATCATTTATCAATTATAAATCAATAAATTACATATAAAAATCCATTTATATTATGAACTCAACATTAAAAAAATGTTTAAAATAAGTTGACAAAAAATCCAGGCTGTTACAGAAATATAAAACATTAATATGATAAAACAAAGTCAAATCAACATGTCTTTTGAAAACCAATATGTATTCGACATACAGGGATCGACATGTCAACATATAGGCTTGTAAATGATTTTAAATTTCAAAAGTTTGAACTTTCAAACTTTCCTCCAACTTTTCACCAACTCCCAAGGTCTGAAACAGTGACTTTAATTTCAGAAAAGTTATGCCAATTCAATCTCTATTTATTTATCTATTCAATCGTATTCTCTTTACCTCTCATTCAAAATTCAAACAGCTTTCTACATATCTATTGTCTTCAAAACAACTCTTTAATGGCTTTATCTAGCACACCAAAAACTATGAGATTGACCAAAACCCTCAAAGGTCATCTCTACAATGATAGAGAAGCAATTCAAGACTATGTTGACTATATGGAAAATGGAAAAGTCAACACGGCAGCCTTCGCTATGTTTGAAGATTTTCCCCCTTGTGATCTTATTTCTCTTTTCAATTAAAATGAAGTTCTAACCTTGGTTGAGCTCGGGATAACAACGAAGTATGTTACTCGAATCTCGTCAAAATGTTTTACGCAAATTTAAATCGTGGCTTTTACGAAGGAGATAGGAATCAAGTATGGAGTAGCGTAAAAGGCACTCAAATCGTTTTAGATTATGAAATTTTGGGTACTATTTTAAATTTAAGTGTATGGGCTTAGATATTTCATAATTCGAGATTGATGAAACGGATTTAGAAACCTTTCATCACATATTTGAAAGTGATGATCATTTAGAATTTAAAAATCGCCTTTTTAACCCAAAAAGAAGAATCGTCAACCTCCTGCTTCAACATACTCTCACACCTCGTTTTGGAAATTTCAACAACTCTACCCTCAAAATTCAAAAAGTTCTCTTTGCTATTTTTGGTGTTTATGACATCAATTGGGCTGATGTTATTTTGAAAGAATTTAAGTCCAAAGAAATGTCGACAAGAGAAAAACTCTTTGTCATGGAGTTTGTCTCACCCGCACCTTTAAATATTTTGGAGTTGATCTTAAAGGAGAGGAATTTGTACCAAGTAAGGCCTTTAACTTAGGAAATATTTCCCTAATGCAAATTCTAATCATTTATATGACTTATGAAACATATGCTGAAAAACAAGCCCGAATGGAACAAGAGGAGAATCCTATGGAAATCGAAGAAGAATGTAAACAATATTTTTCGTCAACACCGGGAATAGATCTATGGGAATAATCGTAGGAGAGGCATCAAGCAACTAAGGGCCTGATGGCTTGAGTTGAATGATTCTGATGATCTTTATGCATCACGGAATTCGCTCATAGGTACACCGTAAAATAACACAGTATGCAGAAATGGTAAAGACACACAATTTCATAGTGGTTCGGTTCCTCGGGAACCTACGTCCACTTTAAGATTTTTACTGATTTTTATTCATGGAGGAGATTACACGGGAAAAATCTTCAAATGATCTGTGAACTTTTTAGATTTCTATTTTCTAGAGCAAGGAAAGAAGTAGAAGAAGAAGCCGAAACCCCCCCCCCCTCCCCCACTGTGCTTCTCCTGGGGTCTTATTTATAGGAGGCTTGAGGACCCCTTTCACTATCGAGCTATTGGGCCCATAAGAACTTTGTTGGCCGCCTTTCCCTTTGGTTTCGGATGTTAGACTCCCGGTTGCCATTACGGTATTGGTCATGGTCTTCAAAGTAGGGCTCTCGGTGTCTGCTGTTTCTTTTGAGGCAGGCATGGATTCGTTGATGTGGCGCCTTTCAGAAGATACTTGGACTTCTTGACAGCTGCTTTTGGCTATATGCTATCGGCAGTTAGCTTCCGGCCATTCTGCGTATACTAAAAGAAACTTATTTCGTGATGTTTCCCTGTCCTGTGGTGTCAATATCTGTGACGACCCGTAACTTCCCCGTAAAGGAAAGCGCCGGATAGTTCGAGAACAAGCCACAACAGAACGCAAACAGAAGAGCATTTCATTGTTATTACAACAATGCACCAGATTACAAGAATATACAGAGTATAAATGAATATTACACAGAAATATCAGAGATTTAAATTACATTTAAATACATAGCAGCGGAAAATAATACAATACACAACTAGAAGAGATATACGGATACAAAGCTTTCCGGATATCGTTCCAGCTGTAAACCAGGATCCTGTGAATATAAATCTGCAAAACCAAAACTACTAGCTGCCCGTGTCAAAATAGGGGCACCCAGAGTTTAGGTTAAAACAATAAACTCCAGGTCAGTCATGTGACTGGTGTGAGAACTAAAACAGTTATTAATCTTTATTTTTAAAGTTAGGTAAATCAAGGGACCACGCCGTATAACACGGAACGGGATTCCTCCCAAGAATACCAGTGCATATAAGTAAACAACGCAATGCTTTTCTAAAAATGAAGCTATTATAAGACCCAGGTCCCATCACACAATGCAACGCAGCCGAGGATAGGGTTTTCCCTTATAATAGCCAAACATGCTTAGTACGTTTAAAACAAATCATTTGATACTACTATAAGTGTATAGTGTCAAAACAATTTCAATCATAAATATCAATCATAGACGGCATGGGTACCATATATCATGTCGCCATACTAGTTCTACAATTAAAACCGCAATACACGTATTGGAAATTGGGTTATCATTTATGGTATGAACCGAGGCTAGGGGCAAGATCCTCACCGATTCGAGACTGTCTAGTCCGAGCCTAAGGAACAGCCGCAACTGCCCCATGGATCGTCAGGGCCGGTCCACCGATGTGGATTATTATGCCTGAACACTACGTTTCCCCGCCCTTTGGGGCGTAAGCCTGGCCCGTCAGCCGACCAGAAGCATCGGCCGAAACCGATATCACGAGGCGCCTCGCTTTTCAGCAAGTAATAATAAGTAACATCCACATGAGACAAACTCGTCAGCCAGTTCAAGCACTGACGCCACTCCTAACTAGAAAGAAACGCATGTCCTCCCTGAGGTCCGTCTCCCGTTTTTGATTCATACCGGGTGTGATACTCGCGAATCAACGTTACACAAAGCTACGCCACAAAGGCCGTGCTTCGATCATCAACCACAAGACTTTGCTTTTCAACAGAAGCCTTGATCATTTGCATCTTAGCATGCCACACAGGCAATTCACTCCATGCGATTGATATCCATCAATATATAACCCCTGAGCTCGTACGTCTCAGAGAAGGGCGTTAAGCAAGAGAATAAATTCTCCGCCGCCAAACAGATATATATTTAATAGAGATCAATTGTAACACCCCACCTCCGCCAGGGTGGCTCTTGCAAGCGACTCTGACTTTGGTGGGGCGTTTTTAAATAAGGTAAACATATATAATGATATAGCAAGGCAGGACATGACATATATATATGTAAATAAACAGATTAAGTAGATAAAACAGCGGAAGATTTTTAAAACCATTTCAAAACACAAGTCCGGTACATCAAAATGTCAATTTCCCAAAATTACAAGTCTAGACAAATACATCATCTGATAAACTGAAATACATAAGTACTGTCCGCAAATAAGAGTGATAAACCATAGCGGGCTCAAGTCCAAAGCGTACTTGAGCTATCCAAGGAAGCAGCTAAAATCCAAGCTAGGCTCCTGTATTCCCTCCCTGAGAACCTGGGGGGGGGGGAACGGAAGAAAAGAGGCGAAAGAAAACAGGTCAGTCAAAAAGACTGAGTAAGCCCTGCTACGATCAGTCTATAAACTAATAAAGTTAACATCATGGTGGAAACTGAGATGATCATAGATAACAACATACTGGCATGGTAAATTAACTACAAGATAGATAGAGGTGTCATCGCATAAACAAGGTTAAGTTTTGCACCACGGTGTACTAGCAGACCAACATAACAGGTATTGATCCCTTGGCCCAAGCTTTTAACCCAATAACATGAAGTGACCTTAATATAAGGTCCAGCCCAACGGTCTAGTCGATCGGCTCCCTATAAACCTAACACGTCAAGTGTTGGTGTCCATATGGCCCACATATGGTTGTAGTTAGACTGTGCTGGGTCCACCTTTGGGTGTATCAAGCCCTCGGGTGTCAACCCCAGACACTTAAGCAATAATGCACAGCCCTAACCTACTGGTACCCGTGCCTCGAGTTTGTCCAACACCGGACTACGTGCACGTCCGTAGCCCGCCTGGACCCGCACCGCTGTACCACTCAGCCATCGCCTTTTGGTCGCTTACATCCGTCCAGTAATCGTGCCCCGCCCTAGCCTGGTCCTCTAGGGTTGTGATGATACCAAACTGGGATTACTGCCGGAACAGACCCGCTGCTAGGGTTTTCTAAGAGGGTTAAGTGCGATTTAACCCTTCACTAATCATGGATTAAATTGGTTAAGTGTAACTTAACCCCATTCTAATCCCTCGAACCCCCAATTGGATTAAACTGGTTAAGTGTAACCAACCGTTCACACTTAACCCCATTTCAATCCCTCTAATCCCCAAGTGGATTAAGTATTAGTGGACCCTGACTTAACCCTAATCATGAGGCATTAATTAACTTAATGCACCTTAACCTCTCACATTAGACCTTGTTGCGGTTACTAGTTAAGCCGGGCGGGTCCAGGTAGCTTTACACCACAACTTGGTCTAACCTCGGGTCTTGGTACCACATGACCAACTTCTCACATTGGGTCCTATTGTTTGTAGCCACTAGTTAAGCCGGTCGGTTCCGGGTAGAATTACGCTACAAACTCAACCCAACCTCGAGTTGGCCACACTTATGTTTTCTAAGTGTCATGTCCACTTTATTTCAAAACATAATTACAAGTTTAACAAATACTTGGGTAGACCTAACTGAATAGGTAAATTCCCAAGGGGTAGACCTAACTTAATAGGTAAATTCCCAATCTTATATTTTCATGTATTTTAAGTTCACCCAAAACCCCCAACGTCATTCTATCGCCTACATATTCGTAATAGCGCATAAAAGATAGGAAGAGGGAACTTGGCACAACATACATGATAAGCTTGCACAACAATCATGCATAACATGTTAGACTTGCACAACTTAGCATAGTGAACTTGCATATTACCATAAACATGCATAACTTGTCAAACATGCACAACTTGTCATCTTAAACTTGCATAAGCATGCATAACTTGTCAAACATGCACAACTTGTCATTTTAAACTTGCATAAGCATGCATAACTTATTAAACATGCATAACATGGCATAATGAACTTGCATAAACATGCATAACTCATTTAACTTGCAAATCATGGCATGGTGAACTTGCATAAACATACATAACTCATTTAACTTGCAAATCATGGCATAGTGGACTCGCATAAACATGCATAACTCATTTAACTTGCAAATCATGGCATAGTGGACTCGCATAAACATGCATAACTCATTTAACTTGCAAATCATGGCATAGTGGACTCGCATAAACATGCATAACTCATTTAACTTGCAAATCATGGCATGGTGGACTCGCATAAACATGCATAACTCATTTAACTTGCAAATCATGGCATGGTGAACTTGCATAAACATGCATAACTCAATAAACTTGCAAAACATGGCATAGTGAACATGCATAACTCAATGAACTTGCAAATCATGGCTTAGTGAACATGCATAAACATACATAACTAAATAAACTTGCAAAGATCCCAACTTTCATCACATATTAACTTTAGAGTTTCTAAAATGAAGGTAAGAGGGCTTACAATGCTTATGCGGACTCAAATGAGTATAGCAATTGTAAGAAACCCCTTATGCAACTAATTAAAACCCCCAAATGCAAGCAAACTTGATCAAGACTCCTCCTTTATGATGCCAATAGAGAATCAAGCCTTTAATGCAAGCTAAGGAGGATCATACAAGCCTAAATATACTTGTATGCATGGAAAATCACTTAGGAATTAATTTAGGAATTGTATGAAGAGGGTGGAGGCCATGAGAGTTTTGATTTTGCCATAGTTTTGTTGCTAGAGTGAATAATGAATGATTTAGGGTAGGTTAGGGTCTTATTTATAGATTAGGCTAGTGATTTGGACCATAGGATTAACCCTAGATTCAATTAGGTCCATCAGATCTCGGAACTCTCTAGAAACAAGCCACAAGACCAAGCCCTAATCAGAAATGGTGCACCAGGCTAAACAGCCCGGGCACCCCCTGTCGACAGGGCAGTCGACATGCTAAGACCCCTGTCGACAGGCCTGTCGACATGGGGTCCTGGGCGGGAATTTTTCCCGCCTGCCCAGTTTGCCCTAACCCTAGTTTCTTAATTTAAAATTTAAATCTGTTTTTACTTAGGAATTTTCTGCAAACTTCAATGGGCCTTAACTGGGTCATACGGACTCCGATTTTCGAAAACTCGGACTCTATTTCGCGTATTTTTCCGAGACGAACGCAATGGCATAGCCCGTTTCCCTTGATTCACATTTTATAATTAAATTCTGACTCAATTTATGTTATAACAGGTTATTGAAAATACGGGTTGTTACATTCTCCCCTCCTTAAAGGATTTCGTCCCCGAAATCTTCAAGTTAGGAAGAACGTATCCTACCATCCAATCATCCATCTACTCAAAGCATCATCCACGAGCAATCATTGTCCTTACAAGATTCTAAATGCTGGATGAACATATGCAGAGGTGTGTGTATATGTACTTATCTAATGCAAATATCATCAATGCGAATTATGTTAGTGAAATGAATCCATATGCATGCAATTCCTAACATAATATATATCATCTATATGTGTGCACATAACATACACCCATATGCAACATCCATGTGATAACACACAATTTCCATCTATGAATAAGCATAAACACTCATGCATATGCAATATGAGGAGTGTGCGAGCCGATCTAGTGCCTAATCGTGTATAATGCATCCACGAGCAACCACTTGCAAACACTTGCAACCACTTGCAACCATCAACCATAACATGTTTCAAACACATGTTTCAACCAAAGGGTTTCTACCTAAGGTTCTCATGACAAGATAAACACGATAAACTAGATAATCATGGACAGAGGAATATGCTTAGAAGATAAGCAAGATAAACTCCTTTTTGGATTACAAGAAATCCATTCAAGCTCCGACATATAGTACTAACCGATGAGTCTCAACCCCCTTATGGAGTTTACAACATAAATAAGGTCGAGAATGGGACCGAGAGGATATATACAAAAGATAACTTGCAAGCAAGCTCCACAGAAAAACAAGGATCAAGGATGCACTCTAAAAAAAAAGAGATATGATGCGCGTGCCTAGTCTTCACTCTTCTTAGTCACGCCTCCTTGAGCTCAATTCCACTGTGCTTTTACCGTCTTTTACTTCATGACTTCTTGGCCGCCTAACTCCTATTTCCCAAATTCGAGTTGGAACTCGCTGCCTCTCGTCTTCCTTTTCCACTTATTCTTCTTTCTGTATACTTGGCTTAAACATAACTGTAACCTCATGATTCCATGAAAGCTCTCCAAAATTCACTAGTGAATCCTGGATCTTGTCTTCTTACTATAAGGTATTTCGCGCAGCAGAACTTTCTTTGAAAATACCAATCCCCGTTGCCAATTGCCCTTATAAACGTGATAACTCAGGCTTAATCGACATGAACCATCCGCCTATAGGCCGTACCTAGATTCAGTCGCCTACCCATGGCTTCTTGTAGGTTATTTCAAAACTGGCCAACTTCTTCAGGGTAAACCGTTGCTAACCATGACACAGTCCTCTCGCTCATTACCGTACTGAAATGAGCACTCTTCGTGAGTCTACCTATTATGACCCACATACCCATATTCCCTTTCTTTGATCTAGGTAGTCTATCCACATAATCTATCGAGATGTTTTCACACTTCCCTTGCGAAACCTCCAATGGAGGTAATGGCCCGCTGGGCTTCTATGACTTGGCCTTAACCTGGTGGCACATCATGCATCCTGTGACCAACTCGACCACCTCCTCGAGTGATGCGTATCTTCAAGAACCTTCTTTACCAAGTCTTCCATTCGAGGAACACATAATATCTCATCGCGCCTTAGTCATCCCTTGTCATCTATAATATATCTAGCGAGGTGACTTAACATCTCGCCTCGAATCGACTGGTCCATGTTCTTGACCAACGGTGGGTTTTCTTCCTGTGAAACCCCCTTCTTGATCCAGAAGAGTAAGTCTGAGCTCCGGGAATGCTAACTAACTAGCCAAACGGAGGAGGCTTCTTACTTCAATTGCCCTCCTCAGGGTCTTCCGGTCTTAAACCGCAACCACTTAGCGGAATCCACCGCTAAGCCTTACTTAGGAACTATGTGCCCAAGAAATCCAACCTCTTTCCTCCAAAGTGACATTTGGAGAACTTGACCTCCAACTGGTGGCTCTATGCGTATCCATCGCCTTCTTGAGATGTCTAACATGCTCTTAAGGAGATCAGAATATCGTCTACGACGACCACGACAAACTTGTTCAAGGACTCCCTAAACACCCTACCCATCAAGTTCACGTAATATACGGGTGCATTAGTCAAACCAAATAGCATGACTAGCCATTCTCAAAATCCATCTAGGGTCCTAAACGCAGTCTTGTCAATTCCATCCTCAGCCATCCTAAGCTGATGGAATCCGGTAGCTAGATTAAAAGAAAACAGATGCTCCTACAAGCTGATCAAACAAATCATTGATCCTTGGTAACGGTTATCTATTCTTCTCACGATAACCAACACATAAGCGAAGCAAGCTGTCCACATCAGTAACGAATACTACTGGAGCACCCTTCTCGAAAATGCTTCGTCTCAGGAAGTTCAAGCAACTCCTTGACTTGCTTTCTTAACTCCCATCTCGTGAGGTCATGTGCCTAACCGGCCACGAAATTAGCTTGGTATTACCAACCAGATAATACGGAAGTCTATCCCAAGATATCAGGATATTCTCGAACCACCCTCACAGATTGCAAACTATCGATAGACGAGTCGAGGGATTCAAGATAACATAACATGACGGGACCCATAGGGTTGCTAGAAATTCCTAGGGTATTACTGAGGCGAGTCATGAGCCTCACAACCCTATATACAAAAACCAAGAATGGCTCCAAAACAGGACAACCATTCCATGCCCAAAACCAACCCATATCCCCTGAAACCGAGAATATAAACATCCCACGAGAATTCTATACTCAAGATAGAAATTTTCAAATCCACTCAGGCCACAGACAGATGGGCAGAACCCCCAATTGGATTTGAAACACATACGGGATCATCAACCAGACTAGTACTTAGGTGCAAACTTTCAACTATGCGATGTGCCAGAGTCAAACAAAGTACGAACAGGGAAAATCAGAAAATGTAAACAAAACTTTCAACAGAAATGCCACCTCTATCATGAGCTGGAAGAACGGTGTTGAGGGGATGAACTCGCCCTCCAGATAGTCCTGCATACTGAGTCTGACCTTGCCCTTGTCTCCTCGGGCAATCCTTGCTCAGATGTCCAGACTCACCACAATGAAAGCATTCGCCCCGCTTTCTCTTCTTCTTCCTACATTCCCTAGCTATATGTCCAACTTTACCACAGAAGTTACATTTCCTATTCTCTCTTGGCTTGTCCTTGCGGTTGTTGCTACTCTTGCCCCGTTTTCCGGAATTTACTCTCTTGCCTTGAGACCCACTCGCCTTGACCTCTTTCTTGTCATTGTTATCTTCTTCTTGAAGTAGGGCCAAATTCACCAAATTCTCGAAAGTCGCCCCCAAGGGTATATGAGACATGGCCAAACCATGTAATGGCTCGTTTAATCCTAGAGCAAAGTGTAGGGCCTTCTTCTGGGCGGTATTAACTGAGTCTAAATCGACCCGAGCCAGTTGATTAAACTTATCTATGTATTCCCTAATAGTCATGTCCCCTTGCTTTAGTGATAAGAACCTTAGTCCAAACCTTCCTCTAAAGTCATCCCAAGTCTCAATTGGCCTAGTAGCGGTGGCGACTACCCACCAACGTGCAGCTTCTTCCTTTAGCAACCATGCCGCCAATAAAACCTTCCTGCGGTCACCTATATCAAAGGTGTCTAAAAGATCTTTGGTCTCTTTCAACCAATTCCTTGCCTCTACAAAAGTCTCGGTTCCAAAGAAATTCTTGCAACCCATCGCCTTAAAATCTTGGCAAATCTCTGCGAAGTCAGTTTGAGGATGCTGAGGGGAAGGAGGAAGAGGAACATCAACTACCAGAGGAGGAGTAATATTTGCGGGGCCGGCTTCGATCGCCCTGGCCTCCAAAAGTCTCCTATACCAAACAGGTACGTGTACTCCCTCCGGAATGGCAAAATTGTCGGCCATACTGGAAACGAAGAAAAAGATAGATTCAGAATGGAGAAAAACGAAGGAACTTCGCTAATGGCTTTTTGGGGAATAGCCTTTAAAATAAAATAGACTTTTCTTTGGAAAATACTTTATACTTGGTTTTGAAAATAGTTTTTCAAAAGTTTTAAAAAAAAACTTTTTATCCCTTCTCGTAAACCTCGCTCTGATACCAAATGTAACACCCCACCTCCGCCAGGGTGGCTCTTGCAAGCGACTCTGACTTTGGTGGGGCGTTTTTAAATAAGGTAAACATGCATAATGATATAGCAAGGCAGGACATGACATATATATATGTAAATAAACAGAGTAAGTAGATAAAACAGCGGAAGATTTTTAAAACCATTTCAAAACACAAGTCTGGTACATCAAAATGTCAATTTCCCAAAATTACAAGTCTAGACAAATACATCATCTGATAAACTGAAATACATAAGTACTATCCCCAAATAAGAGTGATAAACCATAGCGGGCTCAAGTCCAAAGCGTACTTGAGCTATCCAAGGAAGCAGCTAAAATCCAAGCTAGGCTCCTGTATTCCCTCCCTGAGAACCTGGGGGGGGAACGGAAGAAAAGAGGCGAAAGAAAACAGGTCAGTCAAAAAGACTGAGTAAGCCCCGCTACGATCAGTCTATAAACTAATAAAGTTAACATCATGGTGGAAACTGAGATGATCATAGATAACAACATATTGGCATGGTAAATTAACTACAAGATAGATAGAGGTGTCATCGCATAAACAAGGTTAAGTTTTGCACCACGGTGTACTAGCAAACCAACATAACAGGTATTGATCCCTTGGCCCAAGCTTTTAACCCAATAACATGAAGTGACCTTAATATAAGGTCCAGCCCAACGGTCTAGTCGATCGGCTCCCTATAAACCTAACACGTCAAGTGTTGGTGTCCATATGGCCCACATATGGTTGTAGTTAGACTGTGCTGGGTCCACCTTTGGGTGTATCAAGCCCTCGGGTGTCAACCCCATACACTTAAGCAATAATGCACAGCCCTAACCTACTGGTACCCGTGCCTCGAGTTTGTCCAACACCGGACTATGTGCACGTCCGTAGCCCGCCTGGACCCGCACCGCTGTACCACTCAGCCATCGCCTTTTGGTCGCTTACATCCGTCCAGTAATCGTGCCCCGCCCTAGCCTAGTCCTCTAGGGTTGTGATGATACCAAACTGGGATTACTGCCGGAACAGACCCGCTGCTAGGGTTTTCTAAGAGGGTTAAGTGCGATTTAACCCTTCACTAATCATGGATTAAATTGGTTAAGTGTAACTTAACCCCATTCTAATCCCTCGAACCCCCAATTGGATTAAACTGGTTAAGTGTAACCAACCGTTCACACTTAACCCCATTTCAATCCCTCTAATCCCCAAGTGGATTAAGTATTAGTGGACCCTGACTTAACCCTAATCATGAGGCATTAATTAACTTAATGCACCTTAACCTCTCACATTAGACCTTGTTGCGGTTACTAGTTAAGCCGGGCGGGTCCGGGTAGCTTTACACCACAACTTGGTCTAACCTCGGGTCTTGGTACCACATGACCAACTTCTCACATTGGGTCCTATTGTTTGTAGCCACTAGTTAAGCCGGTCGGTTCCGGGTAGAATTACGCTACAAACTCAACCCAACCTCGAGTTGGCCACACTTATGTTTTCTAAGTGTCATGTCCACTTTATTTCAAAACATAATTACAAGTTTAACAAATACTTGGGTAGACCTAACTGAATAGGTAAATTCCCAAGGGGTAGACCTAACTTAATAGGTAAATTCCCAATCTTATATTTTCATGTATTTTAAGTTCACCCAAAACCCCTTACGTCATTCTATCGCCTACATATTCGTAATAGCGCATAAAAGATAGGAAGAGGGAACTTGGCACAACATACATGATAAGCTTGCACAACAATCATGCATAACATGTTAGACTTGCACAACTTAGCATAGTGAACTTGCATATTACCATAAACATGCATAACTTGTCAAACATGCACAACTTGTCATCTTAAACTTGCATAAGCATGCATAACTTGTCAAACATGCACAACTTGTCATTTTAAACTTGCATAAGCATGCATAACTTATTAAACATTAATAACATGGCATAATGAACTTGCATAAACATGCATAACTCATTTAACTTGCAAATCATGACATGGTGAACTTGCATAAACATGCATAACTCATTTAACTTGCAAATCATGGCATAGTGGACTCGCATAAACATGCATAACTCATTTAACTTGCAAATCATGGCATAGTGGGCTCGCATAAACATGCATAACTCATTTAACTTGCAAATCATGGCATAGTGGACTCGCATAAACATGCATAACTCATTTAACTTGCAAATCATGGCATGGTGAACTTGCATAAACATGCATAACTCAATAAACTTGCAAAACATGGCATAATGAACATGCATAACTCAATGAACTTGCAAATCATGGCTTAGTGAACATGCATAAACATACATAACTAAATAAACTTGCAAAGATCCCAACTTTCATCACATATTAACTTTAGAGTTTCTGAAATGAAGGTAAGAGGGCTTACAATGCTTATGCGGACTCAAATGAGTATAGCAATTGTAAGAAACCCCTTATGCAACTAATTAAAACCCCCAAATGCAAGCAAACTTGATCAAGACTCCTCCTTTATGATGCCAATAGAGAATCAAGCCTTTAATGCAAGCTAAGGAGGATCATACAAGCCTAAATATACTTGTATGCATGGAAAATCACTTAGGAATTAATTTAGGAATTGTATGAAGAGGGTGGAGGCCATGAGAGTTTTGATTTTGCCATAGTTTTGTTGCTAGAGTGAATAATGAATGATTTAGGGTAGGTTAGGGTCTTATTTATAGATTAGGCTAGTGATTTGGACCATAGGATTAACCCTAGATTCAATTAGGTCCATCAGATCTCGGAACTCTCTAGAAACAAGCCACAAGACCAAGCCCTAATCAGAAATGGTGCACCAGGCTAAATAGCCCGGGCACCCCCTGTCGACAGGGCTGTCGACAGGGCAGTCGACATGCTAAGACCCCTGTCGACAGGCCTGTCGACATGGGGTCCTGGGCGGGAATTTTTCCCGCCTGCCCAGTTTGCCCTAACCCTAGTTTCTTAATTTAAAATTTAAATCTGTTTTTACTTAGGAATTTTCTGCAAACTTCAATGGGCCTTAACTGGGTCATACGGACTCCGATTTTCGAAAACTCGGACTTTATTTCGCGTATTTTTCCGAGACGAACGCAATGGCATAGCCCGTTTCCCTTGATTCACATTTTATAATTAAATTCTGCCTCAATTTATGTTATAACAGGTTATTGAAAATACGGGTTGTTACATCAATCACACGGACTAAAATCCAATGTCAGACACACAGTCCATTTACAAGTCCGTTCTGGGTCTGAACGAAACCGGAGGCACCTAGTACCCCGCATATCCATCGATCTCCAAGTACGTCTGGACGATCACTAACTGTTTCCATCTTCTTGGGTGTACAGCCCAATCAAGATCATCAGTAATCACCCAAACGACGTGAAGACTTCCGGTCTTCGACCATCGTCTTCATCTTCGACTTATCGTCGTATCAGTTATTCAGAATGGGATAAACCCGGTCTTTCCGAATAACTCGCGTATATTTTAAATAAGTGTTACACAAACACAACATACGCCTCATTCCAATTCATTAGTCACTAACCGTAAATTAATCAAGAGAATAATTCCCCAAATATTAACCCCGAAGGCCGAAACCAACATCAGATCAATATTCAGAAAACCATTCTGCTTGGCTAACCGACAGTTAGTTTCTAAATTTCACATTCATAGGGAAAGGTTCCCATTAATTTTATCCAAGATAAATTCCTTGAATTTATTCTTTATTCTATTTTTGAATCTCAATTCAAACTAGTCGGGATTAACGAACCTTACCGAAGTAATCATTTGTTTTAATTTCCCAATCCCAACCTATTCATCCCATGAAGTAAAACTGGTAATACTTCATATCTAACACCACAGTGTTATCGGTAAATTCAATTACCATTTCACGTTCAAATCTAATTAAAGATTTAACTATCGCCTGGAGCAAAACTGGTGATACTCCATTCTCGATCATTTCAATCTAATTAAAGATTCATTAAAACTCCACTTAGTTTTAATCTTCGACTGGGTTAAAGAATCAGTGTCATTTAAAACACGGTTCACGATAAACCCAAAATCACATTCATTAATTATCGGGTTAAAGAACGAGTGTTGTTTAAAACACTGTTCACGATAAACCCAAAAATCAATATCAATTCAATTCCAATTAAATATTATTTAATTGGTACACTTCGTTAAATCTAAACAAAAAGATTTAATCTTTTCTCAACTGGGTTCAAGAACAGTGTTAGTGAAGACACCATTCACGACAAACCCAAATCACATTTGATATTCAATACAAGGCACTGAATAGAAAATATACCGGCTTATATTCAATATCAAATTCTACGACTAACAAAAATCGCATTGGAAATAACGATATATATATATATATATCTTTCAAATTTCCATAACAACATTTGTATAATCACGAAATCCAACATCGAAATATTCCGAAGACAATTTCGATTCAAATCCATTCCAATGCAATCATTGGAAATTTTGGTTATTTTCAAAACCATTTCAAATTCAATTTATTTCTTTAAAAATAAATAGAATTATAATTCTAGTTCAAAACTAGTTCATTTCGATAAAAATCTATTTTTATCTTTTCAAATATGGAGTTTTTCATCCCAATTCTTCTCAAATCATTTCTTATGATTTTACACAAATTATTACTATTTTTAATAATTTTATCAAGGCCCGTACAGTCGATTTCCATCAATGGCCATCGAACTGCACTTACAACGACCTTTTTCAAATTTGATTTGGACGTAACTCCAAATCCAACCGTTAGACTTCAAATTTCTAACATTCGTTAGAAAGCTCTTTTCGATACGAACCCAACGGTTCCGGTTTCAGGAGAATCCGACGGTCGGATCTCACGTAATGTCCGTTTGAAATAAATGATCGAAATTCACGAACAGCCGCGGCGCGGCGCGTTCTATTCAGGCCATTATATTATATATATAATATGTATAATATATATATTTCGTCGATTTCTATTTAAAACGAATTATATAAATAGTTTTAAAATCGTTTCAAAAGCAATTTCAACTTTCTTTTCAATTCAAATCAAAATTGAATTCTTCTTTATAAATTCGTTTTAAAATTCATTTCTATTCAATTCAAATTTCAATTCAATTTGAATTCATTTCAATTCGCTTTCAGTTCAATTTGAATTCGTTTTCAATTCAATTCATTTCGAAATCGTTATATATTCAATTCATTTCGAAATCGTTATATATTCAATTCATTTCGAAATCGTTTTTAATTCAATTCATTTCGAAATCGTTTTTAATTCAATTCATTTCGAAATCGTTTTAAAATCGATATGAATATCGTTCACGTCAAAATGGCGTCAATCTAATCAACACGGCTTCATAAATTTCTATTTTCAGATATTCTATTTCAAATATTTCTTTTTCAAAATAGTTGTTATTATCAAAATATTTCATTCAACACATGACCAATCTCAATGGATGAGTACTGTCAACACATGAACCTTTATTTTATATTGATAAAGATGTAAATTTTATTACTAAAATATTTCGTTCAACACATGACCAATCTCAATGGATGAGTACTGTCAACACATGAACCTTTATTTTATAATATTCTTTATTTTTCAAATTGGAATGAGGCCCAATCAATTACCATATAAAGTTAATTATATGGATTCCATACAACACATGTATATAATAGCATTGAAAATTAATCAACCATCAACCAAAGTGCACTACACTGTATAAGCATCAAATATAGATATCTAACGCTTATAACAACCTGTCAATCGATCGATCGACATATTTAATCAATCAGGATGAGTGAACTTCAAATTTCATCCTAACACCTGTGTGGGGTTTCAAACAATCAAATACATATTTTATTTGTGCAGTTGGGCGATGTTTAAAATTTATCGTCCCAATCAATGTCCTTCAAATAGGTGTACATAAAAAAACCGTCCGGTTTGTAAATGAATATTTATTTATTCACATTCACGTTAAAAATTATATTTTTAATGATAAAACATTTTATTCCAACATATGAATTTCTATTCAGTTTATTCTTTAAATAAAATGGTATTTTTATTTTCTAACTTATTTTAGAAAATTTCGGCGGCATAACGACACGATACTAGAAACGGGACGAGGCCTAGCCTTATCCCCGGTCTAGTGAAGGCCCACGCCATTCACACATCAATCAAAATCACCAAACAACCAAATTCAAATCAAATCATATAACTAATCTATGCAACCAAACAAACAAGTCCATGGTCTGTGGACGATTGTGTCGGGTGCTACTAAGCACCGTCTGCATCCTAGTATATATATATAACTAGAAAATGAAATTGAAAGGTGAGAAATTCTCACCGAAAGCTATCCAAACATTTTGACTCTTCTTTGATAGAAATCTTCATCGTTATCGCATCTTCGTCTTCTTCGTTGCCCGTAGTCACTACATATGTAAAAATCGAATTTTTACTTTGCTATCCAATATATAAAGTCATATTTTTATTTCGAAGTTCAATATATAAAAATCATATTTTTAATTCGAAGTTCAATATATAAAAATCACATTTTTAATTCGAAGTTCAATATATAAAAATCACATTTTTAATTCGAAGTTCAATATATAAAAATCACATTTTTAATTCGAAGTTCAATATATAGAAATCACATTTTTAATTCGAAGTTCAATATATAGAAATCACATTTTTAATTCTTTGTTCAATATATAAAAATCACATTTTTAATTGGCAAAAAGTAATTTGCTTCGCGGTTTGGTGGCGAATGGGAGACTCTTACCTCCACATGTCCCTGTTGAGGGTTGGTAAGGCAATGGCGGGGAGGCTCGAGAGGGTCGCCGTAAAACAAGGTGTACTGGGGGACCACTGTGAGCCACGGTGGGTTTTACCTGCTGCTTTGGGGGGATGAAGGGATGGTTGCAAAGCCTACCGGATTTCGTCCGGGCTGTCACAATATCCGAAGGGCTAACACTGGCACATCCTCTCGCTCTTCTAGGTTCCTGCCACAGGGATTCTCTTCTTTCCTTAGTTGCTGATTTGGATCCTTCTTCTTTTGCTGTAGGGTACCCCTGTTGGATATGCTCTGTCATATGGGTTGTGCCGGATATTTGTGAACTTCGGATTTTCTTCCCTTGAGGAGGCGAGGTCTGCGCAGCTCTTAGATCACCCTTTCGCACTTATGCTTATTTAATGCCCTTCTGGTTAGTAGCTGGTAGCGACGATATGCTTTGGTTGATGTTTTCCCTTCGGAATTTCTCTTCCTCTTGCTGCCTCTTCTTAGCCCTTGGTCTTGCTTCCTAAAAGATCATTGGGTGCTTATGGTCATCCGATACCCCTTCACCGTCATTCCTCCTTTTTTATTGTCAATTTTTTGGGTAGTAACATTTGCCCCCCTCTAGTGAAGGGGTATCTTCGACTTTTCAAGTCCAACCCCTTGTTTATTTAATGATATTCTTTGATCTCTTTTAATTGAAGTCTCAATCTTTACTCGCGTGGTTCACATTAGCTCTGAACATGGAAAACCCTGATTTTCTTCTTCTTTTTCTTTTGAGAAAGGATAGGGAGGCATAACAAAATTTTGAAGCAATACTTCAATACATACAATAATTAGACCATAGTAATACTTCCATCATAGTTCATCGACAAACGTACACATAAATGAGGCCTGTACAGAAGCCAAGATTTATCATGCAAAACGAGGATCACACTTACTAGTCCCCTACTACTCCATCCACCTGATGAGTGTTCTGCTGCCCAAGCGGTCATACAACAATTCGGTAAACTTGCAATGATCCAGTTCTCCTAGAAGGTGCTCAAGACCTGAGCTTTCCACACCACCGCGCCTTAATTCTATTGAACTCGAAGGACCTGCTACCTCCTTGCCCTTGCCGGTCCTCCTGGTGGAAATCTCCTTGATGTTGCCGTCGAAATTCACATTCTTCAGCACCACATTAATAACGCCACTCCTCTCTTTACCGTTTTCAGAATCAAAAACCACCTCTTCGTCTTTGCTTGACCATTCCTCTTCATCTTCGTTCAAATTTGAAAGAATCATAAAGGAGTTTGAAGGAGGCACTCCACTACCGCTAAGCTTATCAACACATTCGATCTCTCTCTCCTTGGCTTCCAAACCCTTAAGAATCCCTTTCTACCTTTTCTAGACACCACATCCTTGAATCCCTCGGTTCAATGGGATCATTAGGATCTCCAGAAAATTTGTTAATTCCAATTTCGTGATAAGAAGTCCAGGTAAAGACCCTTACTAGTGACGGGATGTACGTCGGAGAAGGAACTTCTATTTCGACCTTGAGATACGTGAAATCAGCCACAGCCCAAGTGTCTTCTTGTATTCTTAAGAATTTTCCAACTTTTAACAATATGACCTTCACCATCTTGAAGTTACGGAATATGATGGGAAGATTTTTTAAAACCACCCAAAGAACCATCTCCTGCTTTGGTCTTGTCGAGCCATAATTGAGGCTCCATGGCCGAATGTGTAGGGTACCCGTGCCGTTTATGATGGAGTAGAAATCCCCCATAAAGAAATTTTTCGGAAATTTAACCACAAAAACATTCCCACACTTCTCAATGTTCCATTACCATAAGTAGAGGTATTTGAACTCCCATTTTAGGGCTCGCTCGATACAATTAATTGAGAATTGACCGGAGAAAATTGAGATGATCGAACATGAACTGAAGCATTGCAAATCCTCGTCACGAACAAGTGGTGTCATATTGATCTCATTTCCTATTGTCATGCTTTTGCTGTTTGAAAAGGGTGTGTTTGATCGCCACAGTCCCTTATGTCCTGTCTTTATATTCGAAACAAAGGGTCGGGTCGTTGAAATATTTGATCCAATGGTTGAAATATATGCATCGTAAGTGTGAATAACATACATATATTTTTATATGACATGACTGTGCTCAGATTTTTAGGATACAAAGAGGCCTTTGGGGAAGATAATAATGACCTTTCCTGCCTCGATCTTAGGGACAATGCCCTTTAACTAATAAAATTTCTTTACTAAGGGTACGTGTCATGGGTTATCGTGAGGTGTCATTAACTCTAAGTGTGGTTATCTGCACCCAAATGTGTTGGTCATGGAATGCTTGCATGTCTGTCAGCGTGGGATGTGCTATAATAATTATTATTAAACAAACGAGTGTAAGATCATGGCAAAAATATGAGCTGAACGATCTTCCCTGAGTAAGTAAGCAGCTAGTAGGTTTGCACCTAATAATGTAAAGAGCGTGCATCTCGGTGACACACTGATTGGTGTATTTGTTTCTGCTTAATCACGGGCATTGGAAATGATCCAAATTCTGGCACCAATGGAAGGCTGGGGCGTCCTTCGTCTTCAGGTTAAACCTGGTCTCGGGCAAGCAATAGAAGACCAGCACTCCCTTCGGTATGAATTAGGAGTTCTGAACCAAACCCGGATTCGGGTATTGAATAAACAAAGGACCGGAACCTCTTCCGGTATTAAATAGAAATCCTGAGCCAAACCCAGATTCGGGTATTAAAACAGATAGAAGACCGGAACCCCTTTTGTATTTATAGAAGTCCCAACCCGAACCCAGATTCGGGTATTAAATCAGATAGAAGACCGGAACCCCCTCTGTATTTATAGAAGTCCCGAACCGAACCCAGATTCGGGTATTAAACCAGATAGAAGTCCGGATCCTCCTCCGGTATTTAGAAATCCTGAACCGAACCCAGATTCGTGTATTAAATCAGATAGAGGACTGGAACCCCCTCCGGTATTTATAGAAGTCCCGAACCGAACCCAGATACGGGTATTAAATCAAATAGAAGACCGGAACCTCCTCCGGTATTTAGAAATCCTGAACCGAACCCAGATTCGGGTATTAAAATAGAAAGAAGACCGAAACCCCCTTCGGTATTTATAGAAGTCCTGAATCGAACCCAGATTCGGGTATTAAATCAGATAGAAGACCGGAACCCCCTTCGGTATTTATAGAAGTCCCGAACCGAACCCAGATTCGGGAATTAAATCAGATAGAAGACCGGAACCCCCTCCGGTATTTATAGAAGTCCCGAACCAAACCCAGATTCGGGTATTTGGATTTTTGTTTTGAGCCACCATTTCGGTTTCGTTCATCAGAGTATGGGTTCGGTGCATTTTTGGGTACTCCTGTCAGGCGTTCTTTAAGCTTTCTTTCGTTCAAGCTTTCGTTTTCTCCAAGCTTTCATTTTCTTCTACGAAATGAAGTTTGAGCAGAGGTTGTACATGCTCCAAGTGCTCCCTTCGAGCTTTTGTTCCCTCCTGCGCGATGGAATTTGAGCAGAGGATGTACGTGCTCCAAGTGCTCCCTTCGAGCTTTTATTCCCTTCTGCGGGATGGAATTTGAGCAGAGGATGTATGTGCTCCAAGTGCTCCCTTCGAGCTTTTATTCCCTTCTGTGGGATGGAACTTGAGTAGAGGATGTACGTGCTCCAAGTGCTCCTTTCAAGCTTTTGTTTCCTTCCCGTAGGATGTGACACAAGTAGTTGCTGGTCGTACTCACACAGAGCAAAAGCATAACGTGCCTGGCCGAAGCAGAGGCAGGGCATACTCACTCAGAGCAGAGGCAGGGCGTGCTTTCGTTTATAATTGGAGCACACAGCTTATGCAGCGTTGAGCACACAACTCACATCGTTATAAGCACACAAATCGTGTTGTTATGTGTAGTGTGAACTATGAAATACTAGGAGCGGGACCGCAATCCCATAGATGGTCAAACTAACTATGACCACCCAAAGCGATATGGAAGATGTTCCCATACTCAGCTATTGCATTGGCAAAACTATTCAAATGTTTATTTAGCTCAAATCATTCATGAACAAAATCCAAGTCTCACCATTCAGGTGCGACATGGAGGTCATGTGTTTCAAACAAGGTTCACAGCATACACAAAAAGAAAAGCAACTCAAAAATCCATACCATCATTTACCATTCTTACTGGAAAGCCTTCTACTCAACTTTGACTAGCTACTCTAGATGTTATCTCTAACTCCTTATTTGCTAAAAAGAGCGAGGGTTGGGTGTAAAAGGCCATCTAAGTTGAAACCTTATACTAACCTTAACAATGCATAAGCCTTAAACAAGAACATAACCCCTAGATCGGCTATCTAGACACAAACCAGACAAGGCATATAAAGCATACAAAAACATGCATATGAAACTTAGCAATTAAGAGAGTGGTAACCAACCGACTCGGAAAGAGGGTGGCCGATAGTCCATCAGCCACCTAGCTGCCCTTCCGCGGTACGGGACATGCAAGTGTCACATGTCCCAAGTTTGGCAAATGCAGCAAATATAGGACTTAGGACATTTACTAGAGTAATGGTCCTTTGATCTGCAGTTGTAACAATTCCCATGGGTAGAGTTGGAAGGTCCTGATCCGGAGATTTCTTGCTTAACTCTAGACCCAGTACCTTTACTACAAAAACTAGAAAACTTGGATTTGGGTCGTGTAGGTATGTAAGTGGTGCCTGCTGCGAAGGCTTCCGTCTCAGGACCGAGTGGTTGTTGAGTAGTTCCCAGCTTATCTTTAACGAATTCCTCTAGTTTCCTTTCCCGAATGAGCTTTTGTATTATATTCTCCAACACTTCGCATTTGCCTGTTCTGTGCCCTTTTCTCTTGTGATATCTGCAGTATTCTCTTCTTTCGATGGGCTCTGGACAATTCTTAGCTATGCAGTGAAAGGGAAGGCTAACTTTATCCTTTTTCGTCATATATGCGCGAGATGGGCTTGCTTAAGGTTACGGTTTCGGCCTTTAGTCCATCTTCCTTTGGGCTCTCTTGGACTTCAGGGAGTTTGGGCCTTCCATCTCGGGAACTCTGATGAAGGAGAGGTTTCTTGTCCTTTCTATGACAACCAGGACTCTTTCTCGCACGATGCATCTCTTCCATGCGGATAAATGTATCTACTCGACGGTAAAATTCTGGTAAGTCTTTGCACCTGCGTATGTATAGTTCTTCCCAAAACGGTGTTCCTTCGATTAGCCCTGAATGAATGGCAACAAGCTTATCGCGGCTACTCATATCCTCTGCTCTCGAGGCTTCAGCATCGAATCGCTTTATGTAGTCAGCTATAGATTCCTCTAGTCCTTGCTTTATACATATAATGGCTGAATAATTTACCGGCTCCTACGGCTGCAAAATTGTATAGGGAAATCATGGGAGAGTTGCTCCCAAGAACGGATTCCTTTCTTCTGGTATCTACGGTACCATTTAGAAGCTGTTTTCCGCAGTGTCAAGGGAAAAATTCCACGTCGGGTTTGTTTTTGATGCATCATGGAAATCCATATAACTTTCAAATGCAGCAAGGTGTTCTTTAGGATCTGTAGCTCCGTCGTATACAAGTTTAGGGGCCTTTAAGCTAGATGGGGTTTCAGTAAAGTTCTTCCTTTCGTCTCTTGGTAATGATGGATTTATGTCTACACTCGAGTTAATTGCTCCCCTTAGCACTTAATTGTTCCCTAGTGAGACTGGATTGCTCTGTGGGTCCGTTTGGGACTTGATGGGGCTATCAGACTCTTGAGGTGCTAGTATTCTCGATTCTGCTTCATGGGGCACCATACCTAAGGCCAACCGGGCCAGGTCAGCCTCAATAATCCTTCTAGTAGTATCGATTTGTGTTGCCAAAAGTAATATCTCTACCTCGTCGCGTACCTCTTTGGACATCAGGATCGGAGACCCCTTCCATTCTGATTTAGTTGGGTCAGTGTGTAGAATGGATGGGGGTCTAGTCCTGTTGTTAAATTCGGAGGGTATCTTCGCCTTGAACTCGGTTTGATAGTTTTCCGTCTCGAAGGCTCTCCAGTTGAATTTTCTCCAACAGATCTCTAGGTTGCATCAGGCTTTAAAGTCAGATGTAGTATATCCAATTCATCGTCCTTCTCTTTTATCAGAATCGGGGCCTTTCTCACTTTTAGATCTGTAGAGCTTGCATTTGATAGTACACTAATTTCTACATTCGAGGATAAGTGCGAGCCCCTCCCATTGTAACGACCCGACTTTTTGCCCGGTTTTCGCCTGTAATTAAACCAACTTAAACCGTTCATAAAGACGGATTGTTAGGGGTACTTACACATTTGCATAAAATAAAACGAACTTCTCCATTATCATTACAATAATATTCCATTAGAGCTACCGGAGAAACATCAGAGTACATCGATTACACATCAGAAAAGATACTAAACTCAGTGGAAGAATACACATGCTCCAAGATATAATAGCGCCAGCTAAACCAACATCCTGCTCTAACCAACTCCAAGACTAATTATATGAACCAAACTACTAGGCTACCCGTGTGCTTTCATGCTGTGCATCCATTCCAAGTAATTCTCAAAGGCGTCCTGGTAGGCTTTCCGAGCTTAGCTCCTTTCCTTCAAATCTAGTCCAATCCGGGATGAAGGAACTTAGGTAAATGTATGGCTGTCAATCACAAGGTCGGAGGTTCAGGCCCTCCTTCTAGCGCCAAAATGTTAACAATATTTTTCGTCAACACCAGGAATATATCTATGGGAATGACCGTAGGAGAGGCATCAGGCAGCTAAGGGCCTGATGGCTTGAGCTGAAAGATTCTGATGATCTTTATGCATCGTGGAATTCGCTCACAGGTGCACCGTAAAATAACACAGTATGCAGAAAAGGTAAAGACACACAATTTTATAGTGGTTCGGTTCCTCGGGAACCTACGTCCACTTTAAGATTTTTACTGATTTTTATTCATGGAGGAGATTACACGGGAAAAATCTTCAAAGGATTTGTGAACTTTTTAGATTTCTGTTTTCTGGAGCAAGGAAAGAAGTAGAAGAAGAAGTCGAACCCCCTACTGTGCTTCTCCTGGTGTCTTATTTATAGGAGGCTTGATGACCCCTTTCGCTATCGGGCTATTAGGCCCATACGAACTTTGTCGGCCGCCTTTCCCTTTAGTTTCGGATGTTAGGCTCCCGGTTGCCTTTGGGGTATTGGTCATGGTCTTCGAAGTAGGGCTCTCGGTGTTTGCGATTTCTTTTGAGGTGGGCATGGATTCGTTGATGTGGCGCTTTCGGAAGATACTTGGACTTCTTGATGGTTGCTCCCGGCGGTTAGCTTCCAGCCATTCTGCGTATACTTAGAGAAACTTGTTTCATTGTAACGATCCATAATTTTTAACCAATTTAAAATTGGAATTTTTATTACTTAATTTGAATTTAAATTCGAATTTGATATAAATATATATGGTTAAGAGTATTTAATAATTTTGATAAATAGATTTTACTTGAATTATAAATGAGAATGATTATTAACGAGTTTGGATTTATTGATACTATTTGTCGCTCGATCGGATTTGTCAAACCATAACACGAATTAGTAGCGTTAGAATTAAGTGTTGTCTTTAGTTTTCATAACATTTAAAAGAAAGTGCTACCAAAAGTTCCTTTTTCTTCTTAAGACAAGTGTTAAGACACATGTCTTTATGCGTGCTCCCTTTCATGCATGATTGCCACTTTCCCCCTTATGTGTCTTTACCTCCTTACTCCTCCTTTCCTATATAAGGAGGCTCTTTCTTCATTTTTTACCATTCCATTTCCATTTCCTCCTTTCCACCTTCTTCTTAAAGCTTATGGCCATGGTTTCCATGGCATAAGTCTCTCTTTTCCACCACCACCTTGCCAAAGTTCGTCATTCTCCTCCTCCTTTTATAATGTAAAGAGAGATTAGTGTATATTATATTATATTATATATTTTTTTGGTGAAGAAGACGTCGCGCTGAAATACTGTCCAACGGTTCGCTTAGCTAGGCTCGCCTACCGTGAAGATTTGGAAAGCTGTTAGGTGAGAACTCTTTAACTATGGTTTATATATTTAATTAGTAGCTAGACTAATCTAAATATAGTGACGAATTATTATTGGTTAATGATGATTGATATTTGTTGTGATGAGTGATGGATGCGAAGTTTAGAACACACACTATTAAGCGTTAGTGTTATAATGCTTGTGCACAATTATGATTTATTGAATCATGTTGATGATGGTTGCTATGGATGTTTAAATGGTTGTTGATGTTGTTTTGCACACACTATGACACAACAATTATGGTATCACATTGGTGATCGACAAATCTCCTTCATAATTAAAAGCAATATCATTATTGAAATTAAAGGTTAATAATTGGAAACGACCATAGTATGAATTCATATATATTGATAAAGTTTCTTTGAATAAATGAATAAATAAATACCAGAACATTCTAGGATGACAAAGAGGATAGTGTCTAGGCTTGGGTTTGGAAATAAAGTTTCCTGCTCTCCCTGGCTATCCATAACTGATCCGACGAATGGGAAGGTTAATTTGAAGTTATTTGAATTTAGAAATGAATTGGAATTTATGAAAGTTGAATTTTAGATCCAAAATAATTTGGAAAGTAAATTTAAATGATTTTATAAGGGTTATACAAGGATATAATGGTTTTCTAAGATATTTTGAAGTATCGTAGAATAATGGTTAATATGGTCAAAATAGAGCTGGTCGCATAACGACAATTTACGTATTTTAGATGCAATCTTTAAACGCTTATAACTTTTGCAATCTAAATTGGATTTCCAAGAAACGAAAAACAATTGATTTATATTAACAAGATCTTTTAAATGAGTGAAAGAAGATTTTAAATTCAAGTTAAAATTTTCAAGTTATGTTTAAAACCATTATTGAAAAGATCGTTGTAAGAGAAGTTATCGACCATAACCATAAACAGCCATTTTTAACGTTTCTAAAAATATGGAAAAAATGGTAAAATCATTATAAATTATGTAAAAAATGTTTTGAATTGTAAAGTTTAAGTTTTGACTAAGAAAAACGATATTTTGATCAAAGTAATTAAGATAACTGTTTTGTAATGCTTTTGAAAACACTATTGTACCGCTTTCTTCGAAAACAATCTATTTTGAAGTTTTTAACCCGCAAACTATTTTCCGAACTACAAGTAATCATTTTTAAATGATTTGTGGAATGTTTTTAACGGTTCGTAAGTATTGGAAATACTTTATATGGAATTCAAATTGATTTATTTAATATTAAAATTGTTTTTAGTAATTGGATATGGTTGGAGATAAATCTTCGGATGTTTGATATTAATCCGGTAGATGATGACTCTTACTATTGGAGGAATTTAAAAGGTAGCTCACCGTTTTTCCGCTTATAGTACGAGTTGGATACAGAGATTAATATTTAGTATAAGTGGATGATATTTCTATCCAGATCTAATGTCAAAGGTTTGGATAAATCTTTAAATTAAGATACGGGTTTCCCAATTTGATTGGGATAATTTGGATAGAAATAATCTTCAGATATTTGATATGAAATTCTGTGGTGTAAATGTATACTATTTGAGGAATTTGGAAGATATTATTGTACCATTATTCCACTTATAGTATTCGTTGATTATTAGAATTGATATCAAATATAAGTAGATAGAATTTCTGTGTAACTTATGTTCAATATCAATTGATTTGAGTTTTGTCATGAATCATATCTTCAATAATATCATTCTTGAAAACCAATGAGAGTGAGTTATGGAAATTCATATCGTAATTTGAGGATTTAATCAGATCTTTGATTTGAGGAAATTAAAAGTGAGGAATTGGAAAGAAAGTATAATCTTTTAGTTAAGATTAAAGAATGGAATGTTGGAAAATCAATTTAATTGGAAACTAGGGTTGAAATGTGGGGTAAGGGTTTTCAAAGGAAACTGGATTTTTGATAACGAGTTATCAAACCGAAAATTAACTAAAGCTTTGGGGCTAGATTATCTTGGAATTAAGGGATGTGTTTTAAAGAAGAAGTGTTAAATATGGATTTTGTTAAAGATAATTTGAGAATAGATTTAAAGAAGTTTAATTTAACAAAATCCAAAATGGAAGGAGATTTGGTAGAAAGCCTGTGTGTTCCGTGATTGTGTTTTTAATTGCGCTTATTATTTGGAAAGTGTGGGATCGGAATTATGTCTGAAAACCATTCCAAGTAATAATATGACGTTGTGGAGCAATTGAAGACATTGGAGGTGGCATTGAAGACCGGGACCCTTCATGTCGTAAGGGTGACTTGCTCATTGACTTCAATGGCTGGCTCCCATTCGCAGATGGATTTTAGATATCAGCTAAGTGGCAAGAAGCCCGAACGTATGTGAAGGAATTCCGGATTGTTGTTTCGTTCAGACCTAGAACGGACGTGTATGGATTGTGTTTCTGACATTGTAATTGACTGCGTAGCACTGATCTTTATTAATATATATCTTCTTGGTGGCGGAGAATTTATTCTCTTGCTTAACACTCTTCTCTAAGACATATGAGCTTCGAGGTTATATATTGATAGAAATTAGTGATGTGTGGTAAATGGACAATGTGGCATACTTAAGTTATGTGACGAGCTATGGATGATCAAAGCATGGCTTATTTAAACGTAGCTTGGTGTATGTTGTGACCTCGACGAACCTCACACCCCAGATTGATGGTAAACTAGTGGTCAGATTTTTATGTTCGTTTTGTATGTTCGATGCACCGAGATGTGATGATGAAAGGGTATGGCGAAGTCCCCAGTCTGGGACGCTATTTGTTGGGTACTCTGATTCATGTATGGTGGGTTAAAATAATGGTGTCCGAGTTTGGATGTTATCCGCGAGTACTGGGATGATCCACGCAAGAATGTTTGGGAGCCCACGAATGATCTTTCGTACCAGGAACCATCATGTTCGAAACCCAATCTCCACTACAAGCCCGTACGGTTTCGATTGTATAGTCTGCTGGTTACCGGCAGGATTGTCAGTATAATGGGATGGGGCATTATGCTGGCTAGGATTAATACATTTATTTGCAAAAAGGTTTTTCACACTATATATAGTAGTAAAAGAGGATTTTTACGTATGAAGGCATTTTTTGTTATCATAAGGCAAAAATCGCCTATTTGGTGTGCGCTTGCATTGTGTGATGTGGGACGAGCTTATGATAGCTTCATTTTTTCAAAAAGTCATTGCGGATTTCTATGCATTGGTATTCACATGGAGTAAACCCGTTCCGCATTGGCGGCATGGTCAGCTAAATAACTAACTTTAAAATAAACCCTAAAGACAACTGTTTTAAGTTCTCACCTCAGTCCCATGACTGACTTGGAGTTTATTGCTCCCACACCTAAACTTTGGGTGCCCATAATTTTTACACGGGTAGCCTAGTAGTTTGGTTCGCAGATTTAGCCTTGGAGTTAGTTGGAGCAGGATTCTGGTTTAATTGGAGCTATTATGTTTGGAGCATTCGCATTCTTCCACTGAGTTTAGTATCTTTTCCGTTGTGTAACCGATGTACTCTGATGTACCTCTTGTAACTCTGATGTAATATTATTTTAGTCATAATGGAAAAGTTGTTTTTATTTTGTGCAAATGTGTAAGTGCCCCTAACAATCCATCTTTGTGAACGGTTTAAGCTGGTTTAATTACCGGCGAAAACCGAGCAAAAAGCCGGGTCGTTACATAGTGATATCAGAGCTTTGGTTTATACAAAGCAATGGGGTACGACACATTTGAACAAATGGAAAGACTCATCAGAGTTATATATCTCATTAGAGATAGGGTTAATAATGCCCTATAATGAGATTTTGGAGTATTATATTTGAGAGAGTGTATTTGAAAATATGAAATGAGTTTTGAAAACTTTTAATTTAAGAAACAAACATATTTTGGAAATATATAGTTAATTATAACTTGGATACTTAATCAAATGATTAAGGTTAAGTTTACATTTTTTGATTATAATTACACATAAAATACTTCCTATGGCATGGTAATTAAGCCCCTTCCGCTGATCAGGAAAATGATTCGAGTACAAATGCCTTTTGATTTAATTTCATTATTGGGGATTTCGAAATAACGATCAACTTGGGTCAAATTTGTTAAGGTAACTAATTAATATGGTTAGAAATTAAAAATTAGAATTTGAGTATTGTATTCGATGTTGAGGTTGGACTATCGGGTATAAGAAGATTTTGAATATGCGCCTAGCTAACGTATATACGAAGTCTTGAGTATACTAGATTGATATAGAATCACACTCAAGTCACTTGAAGATGATTATGTTGATGACTGCAGCATCATCAGTATGTATATTCGAGTTTCGAACGTGGGATGACTATATGATTCCGATTAAAACATCAATATATACTTAAATCCATTTAGATAAGTGTTTGAAATTGTTTGGTAAATTGATATGAACTTAAATAGAAAAGTGAAAATTTGATTGGGTTGTAAGAATTATACCAGGTAAACTTGTTAGTAAGGGATAAGCCAGTAAACTAAGTGGAGGGTAAGCTCGATTTTTCAACAAAATTTCCTTATAAGAACAAAGATGGAATTTGGTTTATTAGGTACTGAATGGTGGATGACCCTAAAACAAGAAAGGAAAGCTCATAATCGAAAAGAAAAGGAAGAAAGCCTTAGATTGGGGAAATTCAAAGGTATCTATTGTTATAGATGTAGTCAAGAAGGACATTTTGCTATTTTATGCCCAGAAAGATTACAAAAGAAAACCATTCGAGAAGACATAATTTGTTTCAAATGCAAGAAGAAAGGACATTTTATACGTAAGTGTCCTAAAACAAAGAAGAAACCCATGAACCTAACAAAAGAAAAGAAGTGTTATCGACACAGAAAAGTAGGGCATGTAGTCCATGATTGTCAGTTAAAGAAGGGAGAAAGACCAGTTAAAGCAACACCACCCGCCGTTATAAGTGAAGAAGAAGGAATGCAAGAATTATGTAATCAGAGAAAGCTCTTTGACCTCTAGGGAATTATCTCTGAAAAGTTGGATGCATGAATAAATGTATGTATATGATATATGAAAAAATATAACTTCTTTTATAAATCTTTTTAATATATTCTATCATATATCCAAATAGATCCTATTCTAATGAAAAAGTTATTGAATTTAATTAAGGGTATAGATAGAAACATTGGAATTATCGACGATTTTTGACAAGTCGATAAGTTCTAAAGTATATTGTGGCAACAAAAGGAACTATTTAAGTAAGCATAAATACCTTATGAATTAAGTTTCACAATTTGATTAAAGGTCTTTGGCAAGTGGGAATAGTAAGAAGAAATTACCTAAACTGAAATGTTTAGACAAGCTGAGTTCGGAGATGATCAAGTTTTTCGTGTAATGAAAGGAATAAGTTTCATAACCTTTGCATTTGTAAGATAAGATCTAAGAGCATAATTTATAAGTCTGAATTTTTTTCAAAGCAGTGAATGGTTGAGTATAAGTAATTGGCCCAGTAAACGATGAATCGAATATAATAGGTAACTGGAGGTTATCGTAGGAGGACATGTAGATATGGTTATCCGTTAATACATGTGAGAACATGGTGCATTGGTATAAAGAATTTTAATCTTGAATTTGTCGAATAAGTAGTTACGATTCCCTTTCATTTTCAAGGACGAAAAGTTTTAAGCGGGGGTGAATGTAACGATCCAGAATTTTTAATCAATTTAAAATTGGAATTTTTATTACTTAATTTGAACTTAAATTTGAATTTGATATAAATATATATGGTTAAGAGTATTTAATAATTTTGATAAGTTATATGATAGATTTTACTTGAATTATAAATGAGAATGATTATTAATGAGTTTGAATGAATGATTATTAATGAGTTTGAATCTATTGCTACTATTTGTCGTTCGATTGGATTTGTCAAACCATAACACGAATTAGTAGCTTTAGAATTAAGTGTTGCCTTTAGTTTTCATAACATTTAAAAGAAAGTGCTACCAAAAGTTCTTTTTTCTTCTTAAGACAAGTGTTAAGACACATGTCTTTATGCATGCTCCCTTTCATGCATGATTGCCACTTGCCCCCTTATGTGTCTTTACCTCCTTACTCCTCCTTTCCTATATAAGGAGGCTTTTTCTCCATTTTTTACCATTCCATTTCAATTTCCTCCTTTCCACCTTCTTCTTAAAGCTTATGGCCATGATTTCCATGGCATAAGTCTTCCTCTTTTCCACCACCACCTTGCCAAAGTTCGTCATTCTTCTCCTCCTTTTATAATATAAAGAGAGATTAGTGTATATTATATTATATATTTTTTGGTGAAGAAGACGTTGTGCTAAAATACTGTCCAACGGTTCGCTTAGCTAGGCTCGCCTACGGTGAAGATTTGGAAAGTTGTTAGGTGAGAACTCTTTAACCATGGTTTATATATTTAATTAGTAGCTAGACTAATTTAAATATAGTGACGAATTATTATTGGTTAATGATGATTGGTATTTGTTGTGATGAATGATGGATGCGAAGTTTAGAACACACACTATTAAGCCTTATTATTATAACGCTTGTGCACAATTTTGATTTATTGAATCATGTTGATGATGGTTGCTATGGATGTTTAAATGGTTGTTGATGTTGTTTTGCACACACTTGACACAACAATTATAGTATCACATTGGTGATCGACAAATCTCCTTCATAATTAAAAGCAATATCATTATTGAAATTGAAGGTTAGTAATTGGAAAAGACCATAGTATGAATTCATATATATTGATAAAGTTTCTTTGAATAAATGAATAAATAAATACCGGAACATTCTACGATGACAGAGAGGATAGTGTCTAGGCTTGGGTTTGGAAATAAAGTTTCCTGCTCTCCCTGGCTATCCCTAACTGATCCGACGAATGGGAAGGTTAATTTGAAGTTATTTGAATTTAGAAATGAACTGGAATTTATGAAAGTTGAATTTTAGATCCAAAATAATTTGTAAAGTAAATTTAAATGATTTTAAAAGGATTATATAAGGGTATAATGGTTTTCTAAGATATTTTGAAGTATCGTAGAATAATGGTTATTATGGTCAAAATAGTGCTTGTCGCATAACGGCAATGTACGTATTTTAGATGCAAACTTTAAACGCTTATAACTTTTGCAATCTAAATCGGATTTTCAAGAAACGTAAAACAATTGATTTATATTAATAAGAACTTTTAAATGAGTGAAAGCAGATTTTAAATTCGAGTTAAAATTTTCAAGTTATGTTTAAAACCATTTTTGAAAAGATTGTAACAAGAGAAGTTATCGACCATAATCATAAACATCCATTTTTAATGTTTCTAAAAATATGGAAAGAAATGGTAAAATCATTATAAATTATGTAAAAAATGTTTTGAACTGTAAAGTTTAAGTTTTGACTAAGAAAAGCGATATTTTGATCGAAGTAATTAAGATAACTATTTTGTAACGCTTTTATAACGCTTTTGAAAACACTATTGTATCGCTTTCTTCGAAAACAATCTATTTTGAAGTTTTTAACCCGCAAACTATTTTCCGAACTACAAGTAATCATTTTTAAATGATTTGTGGAATGTTTTCAAAGGTTCAAAAGTGTTGGAAATACTTTATATGTTATTCAAATTGATTTATTTAATATTAAAACGAGTTTTTAATAATTGGATATGGTTGGAGATAAATCTTCGGATGTTTGATATTAATCCGATAGATGATGACTCTTACTATTGGAGGAATTTAATAGGTAGTTCACCGTTATTCCGCTTATAGTATGAGTTGGATACAGAGATTAATATTAAGTATAAGTGGATGATATTTCTATCCAGATCTAATGTCAAAGGTTTGGATAAATCTTTAAATTAAGATACGGGTTTCCCAATTTGATTGGGATAAGTTGGATAGAAATAATCTTCAGATATTTGATATGAAATTTTGTGGTGTGTAAATGTATACTATTTGAGGAATTTGGAAGTTATAATTATACCATTATTCCACTTATAGTATTTTTTGATTTTGAGAATTGATATCAAATATAAGTAGATACAATTACTGTGTAATTTATGTTCAATAACAATTGATTTGGGTTTTGTCGTGAATCATATCTTCAATAATATCATTCTTGAAACCCAATGAGAGTGAGTTATGGAAATTCATATCGTAATTTGAGGATTTAATCAGATCTTTGATTTGAGGAAATTAAAAATGAGGAATTGGAAAGAAAGTATAATCTTTTAGTTAAAATTAAAGAATGGAATGTTGGAAAATCAATTTAACTGGAAACTAGGGTTGAAATGTGGGGTAAGGGTTTTCAAAGGAAACTGGATTTTTGATAACGAGTTATCAAACGGAAAATTAATTAAGGCTTTGAGGCTAGATTATCTTGGATTTAAGGGATGTGTTTTAAAGAAGATGGGTTAAATATGGATTTTATTAAAGATAATTTAAGAATAGATTTAAAGAAGTTTAATTTAACGAAATCCAAAATGGAAGGAGATTTGGTAGAAAGCCTGTGTGTTCCGTGATTGTGTTTTTAATTGAGCTTATTATTTGGAAAGATCGGGATCAGAATTATGTCTGAAAACCATTCCAAATAATAATACGATGTTGTGGAGCAATTAAAGACATTGGAGGCGGCATTGAAGACCGGGACCCTTTGTGCCGTAAGGGCAACTTATTGAATGTCTCGAATGGCTGGCTCCCATTCGCAGATGGATTTTATATATCAGCTAACTGGAAAAAAGACCGAACATATGTGAAGGAATTCCAGATTGTTGTTTCGTTCAGACCTAGAAAGGACATGTTTGGATTGTGTGTCCGACATTGTAATTGACTGCGTAGCACTGATCTTTATTAATATATATCTTCTTGTTGGCGGAGAATTTATTCTCTTGCTTAACACCCTTCTCTAAGACGTATGAGCATAGAGGTTATATATTGATAGAAATCAGTGATGCGTAGTGAATGGACAATATGGCATACTTAAGTTATGTGATGGGCTATGGATGATCAAAGCATGGCTTATTTAAGCGTAGCTTTGTGCATATCGTGACCTCGACAAACCTCACACCTCGGATTGATGGTAAACTGGTGGTCATATTTTTATGTTTGTTTCATATGTTCGGTGCACCGGGATGTGATGATGAAAGGGTACTGCGAAGTCCCCTGTCAGGGACGCTATTTGTTGGGTACTCTGTTTCATGTATGGTGGGTTAGTATAACGGAGTCCGAGTCTGGACGTTATCCGCGAGTACTGGGATGATCTGCGCAAGAAAGTTTGGGAGCCCAGAATGATCTTTCATACCAGGAACCATCATGTTCGAAATCCAATCTCCACTACAAGGCCGTACGGTTTCGATTGTATAGTCTGCTGGTTACCTACAGGATTGTCAGTATAATGGGATGGGGCATTATGCTGGCTAGGATTAATACATTTATTTGCGAAAATGTTTTTCACACTATATATAGTAGTAAAAGAGGATTTTTACGTATGAAGGCATTTTTGGTAATCATAAGGCAAAACTCGCCCATTTGGCGTGCGCTTGCATTGTGTGATGTGAGACGAGCTTATGATAGCTTCATTTTTTCAAAAAGTCATTGCGGATTTCTATGCACTGGTATTCACATGGAGTTAACCCGTTTCGCATTTGCGGCGTGGTCCGGTGAATTACCTAACTTTGAAATAAACCCTAAAGACAACTGTTTTGAGTTCTCACACCAGTCCCATGACTGACTTGGAGTTTATTGTTCCCACACCTAAACTTTGGGTGCCCATAATTTTTACACAGGCAGCCTAGTAGTTTGGTTCGTAGATTTAGCCTTAGAGCTAGTTGGAGCAGGATTCTGGTTTAACTGGAGCTACTATGTTTGGAGCATTCGCATTCTTCCGCTGAGTTTAGTATCTTTTCCGCTGTGTAACCGATGTACTCTGATGTACCTCTTGTTACTCTGATGTAATATTATTTTAATGATAATGGAAAAGTTGTTTTTATTTTGTGCATATGTGTAAGTGTACCTAACAATCCGTCTTTGTGAATGGTTTAAGTTGGTTTAATTACCGGCGAAAACCGAGCAAAAAGCCGGGTCGTTACATTCATGATGTTTCCCTGTCCTGTGGTTTGATATACGAGGGGCTAACGCTGGCACATCCTCTCTCTCTTCTAGGTTTCTTCCATAGGGATTCTCTTCTTTCCTTATTTGCTGGTTCAGATCCTTCTTCTTTCGCTGCAGGGTACCCCTATCAGATATGCTATGTCGTATGGGCTGTGCCGGATATTTGTGGACTTCAGATTTTCTTCCCTTGAGAAGGCGGGGTCTGTGTGGCTCTTAGATCACCCTTTCTCACTTATGCTTATTTAATGCCCTTCTGGTTACTAGCTGGTAGCGATGATATGCTTTGGTTTATGTTTTTCCTTCGGAACTTCTCTTCCTCTCGTTGCCTCTTCTTAGCCCTTGGTCTTGCTTCCTAAAAGATCATTGGGTGCTTATGGTCATCCGATACCCTTTCGCCGTCATTCTTCTTTTTTTATTGTCAATTTTTTTGGTAGTAACAAAGAAGAAACCTCTTTGGAAAGTATAAAGTGTCCATCTAATAGTAGAACCATATCAGAAGAAATGCTTGTCCAAAATCAAGCCAAGTTAGCCAAGAACCAAAAGAAGATCAAGAAGACTCTTAGCCATATGTCTAAGTTCATTGGCAAAATAAAAAGAAAACTAGGAATATCATCTTCCTCCTCATCATCTGCTGAAATCTAAGCCTATATAGTTTATGTTATCTTTTGTATTTGCTTGTATTTGTTTTCGAATCTCGTATTTAGTATCTTGTATTAGTTAAATGTATTTGCTTTCAAGTAGTAATGGATGGTGTTTATTTCTGCCAAAACAACCTTTAATTTATAGTCAAAACACATTGGAATTAAATAAATTAAAACAATACAATAACAATTAACTAAAAATTGAAACTACCCAAAAAATAACTTGGGCATGTCGACATACATTTTTCAGCATGTCGACATATAACTGCCAGTTTTTCATAATTGTACAAATTTTGAAATTTAAATAACCAACTAATGTCTATTCATTTCCAACAAATTCCAAACCCTATAAATACCCCCTTCTTCAAGAAAAACTTATTCCAAGCTTTTTCCTCCCTCTCTAATCATTCCTTTTGTATAATATCAAATTATGACAAATCCTATTCACAATTTGAGTGAGATTCTTGAAGAAACATTGAATCCATTCAAGAATATTTTATCTATAGTACTTCGTAATCAGCGTCATCTCGAATTAAGTCAAATAAATATGGTTGAACATCAAAAGAATGACTTTGATGCCATTCATTGGCTAATATCTTCTCTTTTCAGAGACGAAGACAACAATCTCGCTAAAGCACCACCCACAAAAGAAGATGAAGATTGGAAAGCCATCAAGAAGGATTCTATCTTTGGAGGAGACGGATGGAAGTTCCAAGAGATATTTGAATTATTTGGTATGATTTGTTTGATTGGTTTGTTTGATTGAACTTGCTTGTAAATATTGCTTGGTTTGGATTGGATTTGAAACTTGTATATGTATGGATTGAAATATTTATATTGACTATAATACTTGGATTGTTAGAATTGTTTACTCTTTTAGAATTAGGATAATATAGGCATGAATTTAGGGGGAGTCATTATACTAGTATTATAACCTTAGAATAGATAGATAGTTATTTATGGTATAGAGTTAAAATGAGTATACTTAGAGGTTATTTTTGTTGATGAGAAAGGGGGAGAAATTATAAAATAGGGATTAGTTAGGCTTAGTTTTAAGGGAAGTATGTAGAATTCATATAGGATTCATGGTGAAAGGGGGAGTATTCGAAGAATCATATCAACAGGTATTAAATAGGTAACCATGTATGAATATTTTATAAACTAAGGTTATCCTCATCAAAAAAGGGGAGAATTTGGAGAATGGAGTTTTGATGACAACAAGCTTATTGCAATTATCATTGATTATAAAATGTATACTAACATCTTTGTCTAGAGTATATATATATATATATATATATATATATATATATATATATATATGCAGGATTTGTATACAGGTTTAATACTGAAGACTGTACAGTTTTAGAGTTCTAAGAGATTCAAGATTCAGAAGAGATTCAAGACTCATGAGTTATCAAAATATCAAGATATCATGATTTCAAGAGCGTAAGAATATCAAGTAAATAAACTAGTTTATATGTAGAACTCGGGTTAGAACTTTCTAATTTTGTTTTCAAAATTCCTTTACAAATTATTTTAAAAAATTTCTTTTCTAAATGATTTCAAATTATCATGAGTATTTTACTTAATGATTTCAAATATATATATATATATATTACAAAGTTTTTAAATAACTAGTGTGAACCCATGCTACTCATACGGAAGGATTGTTCCAACATTTTTTAATGATTATGTATACAATTACTAATTTATAACTTGAACGAAACTTGAATATACAAAGAAAACAAACATTCTTCTATCTTTCCTTGTTGATTTTTAATATATGTTACAAATTTATGAATAAAAAACTAAAACTCATAGCAAAATACCTGATATCAAGTACGGTTACCTTTGTAGGAGCAACTTTAGCTCAGATGGCATAAAATTTGCCTGATATTTTACTTGCATGACTAATGACCAAGCAAAAGGTTGAACTAAAAGCATATGAGCATAAAATTGTATTCATTTGAAAAACATCTACAGATAAAATAAATGCGTCTTTTGTTTTCTACCAGTCAAATTTCTCCGCTCAAACAATATGCAATGCTAATTAGAAATAAAATTACAAGCAGACCTTGTCTAAATGCTTAATAAATTAACAGAAGCAAAAATGAAACAGATATATAAATTAAGTTGGCAATTGAGATGACCTTAAATGTGTATTAAACAAATAGCATAAAATATATGCATCTTTCATCAAGATTTCAATGTAGTAGGTAAATCTTATTGGTGGTGCACAACATAGAAACATAGTAATAAAGATGCAAAAGTAGACCTACTATTCTTACACACGCTTATTAAGTGATCACATGGAAAGTTAGTAAAACTAAACATAAAACTGAAGTACAGTAAAGAGGAGGATTAACGAAAACATGCATTTAGTGAAACTAATCAGCTAAAACCTAATATTATTAAATCCACATTTAAAATCTACAATTATGCGCAAACACAAAAATAATGGCAAAATTTGCATACCATATTATCCATAACAATTTAAATGTTTTGAAGTAGTGCAATAAATTACATACTTAAGAAAATAATTATGCTGATCATTTAAATGCAAATGATGAAATTCAGATAATTTTTTAATGATTTAATAGTTTCTCCAATTATAAGTAAGCCTTCCATATCTCATCCTTCCATGGCTCATTATAGAACCATCATCTGCATTTATCCCAAGTAATAAGAATAATAAATTAATTATTGTTAGTAACATGGACATAGTGCACTGTAAATGCAGGAGATAGTTTTGAGTTCATAAGGAAAAATATGATAACACACAGAAAACTAAAACATAACTTTCTTACAAACTCGCATCTACAGATGTTACTGGATAAGTCACTATTAACTAAAAAAGAATCAGATTTTCACTTGTAAAGCATATAAATCATATAACAAAATTTTAAGTTTAATTAGAAGCTAGATTATCTTACCTATACCAGGGTAATTATCAACATCACATTGCCATTTAATATTATGATCCATTGGACTACATAATTCATCTATCATAATAAGCACTAAATCATTTACTCTTGGCTAGGCTGTTGTTTGGCAATTATAGAGCAACATAACCGTAATAAGTGCCCAACCTTCCATTAAAAAAGCTCTAAATTGAAGGAAAAAACTAAATCTTACACTAAACCAATGAACAACTCATAACAATTCGTTATCGAACTCATCCTCATTGCTATTATTGATTATGTTTATACCAACGTTGATTACGGAAAGCAGGAATATGGTACCTCTACCGTATTATTTCATGATTATATCCAAAAAAATGTTAAAAAACTTACTTGCCTTATATAATTAATATATTTTTTTGTCTTCATTGTGATTGTACTCCAGAAGCCTTGAGTATCGTCATTTTATTCATTATTGCATAGGGACCTAGGATCCGGAATAACATTTAATACCGTATCGTTTGTTGATAAACCTAAAAATCTGGATAACAATTAAGGAACCTGCATTAAGTAGCTGAATTTTGTAAGATAAATATCACATACTGGTTGCAAACTATTAACAATCACATACTGGTTACAAACTGTTTACAATGACATATAAACAAAAATAGGTTGCCGTAATTTTAAGGTAATATTCATGATTATTTATAAATGCCATGTTATCTCATGCCATATATGTAAAAAAAGTTACTAATAGTACATGTTAGCATAGTTGCTAATGATTATGTCAATGTGTGACCCCATTTTACATAATAGTTTAAGGCTTATAGTAGTTAACACTTGATAATTAGAAACCTAATGTTCATCAACACTTTGAAAAGACATTGATGCCTTTGTTCTTTGGTAAAACAAACGACGATAGGAGCAAATGGTGTTTGTCTTTTACAATTTAAATTTTAGGCATCAATTAACAATATAGGGCATCTACTAAATATTACATTATTTTTCATTTAAATATACAAACTGTAAAAATAAAATTTATGTATTATTTTTACAGGAAAAAATTGTGAAGGACAAAAAAACCAAAAAAATTGCTCAAAAGGACAAGGGAAAAAAACTTGTCCAAAAGGACAAGTTTTAGTGCAAAGTGGAAAAACATGGGACCCCCCCTGAAATTCACCATTTACATTAAAACTTGTCCTTTTGGGCAAGTTTTTTGGTGCTTGTCCTTTTGGACAAATAATTTGGTGAGTTTGTCCTTGTTGGAAAAATCCCCTTATTTTTATATGAGTAATTTAACTATTAATGCAGTATTTTTTATCAAAGTAATTAATATTGTAGTAAAATTTAGCATTTGATTTTTTGGCAAATAAAAATTCTCACTACCACTTAAAAATAATAGGTGGTAAAAGGAAGTTATGTGTTTTGGGTAGGTTAATCCAAATGTTAATCGTATTTGCTTTATATCTATCCATTTTGAAATTTTTAGATAACTCTAGATGAATAAAATTTATTTGTTCATTCATTATCAGAATGAATCATTTATATAAGTGGATGGTTTTCGATACATCCAATCAAATATGCTTGAAAATCAAGCTGTAGATTGATATAAGGGGTTTTTAGCCTCAAAGACAAAATGAACAAAGAATTATTATATAAGGACAAGGGGGAAAACTTTTATCCATAAGGACAAATTTTAGTGTAAAGGGAGGAATTCAGGGGCCCACTATAACTCCTACCTTTACACTAAAATTTGTCCTTATGGACGAAATTTTAGCCCTCTGTCCTTATGGAACAATTTTTTGTTCATTTTTCCCTTCAAGGTATTTTCCTGTTAATAATTAATATAAATCAAGAATATTGCGATACCAAGCAACTTAGTAATCAATGATTTTTAAAGTTGCTTGTACTCGTGTTAACAATTAACATGTCACACTAAAAAATACGATATATAAATCATACGGATATAAAAACAACATACAGAGCATTGTTTTTAGTCTCGGAATCATGGTCAATTCTATGTGGTTAAATCCAAGGCATAGTAGCGGAATCAAAAGAGTATTATTCTGGTACGTCAGTACCAACCATGAACAAAATCATGTATGTTCATGGTGTTGTTTAGATATTTTACAAAAGAAGTCATAAATTAGTAATTTATGTTAAAAAACCAATTAACCACGAATTTTGAGTAAACTCCAAAATGCGCAACGATAAAGAATGACGAATGCATATAATTATATTTCCAATCACAATACACATGGAAGTATGGTAAGGCTTGCAATAGGAAAGCAGAACAAAATACATTCAAACTGAATAGTGTCAAAAAAAGGAAGGGAAAACATGATCGGATCCAATGGCAAAGGTGAAATCGTAAAGAAGCTTTTTTTTAATTCTATGGGAAAAAACAGAAACAAAATCATATTTGTTCATGTTTTGGTGTGGACGCTTGCAGGAAAAATTCATGAATTAGTAATTGTAGTTATATTAAGTATATGACTTTAAAAAACCGAGCTAAGAACTAAGTAACTATTATGTTCTTTGATAACTTATCTTATCACGTTGCAATTCAATACATATAAACTATCAATTGTAAGGGAACAAAACTTAAATAGGAAGGGGTGGAAATATTAAAAATCTACTAACTTGGGAATTTGCTTGCTATATACAGTCGTAATATTCAGAGATCAATGCATTTGCTTACCACGGAATGTTGGTATTCTAGAGTTAAAAAATGAACACATGAGATCAAAGTGAATGACCGTACACATAGATCCAAAAATGTACTACTACAAAAAGGTATGAAAATAGTAAATTATATATAATTTCTCAATCTTTAATTGTCATTTATACAGTTCTAACTACAAACCTCAAAAATAATACGTGCAATGACTAAATACACCGCCATATCTCATGGTGTTCACTTAGGCTAACACTTGTGATTAGCAGAAATGAATCATACATAGAAGTTGATGGTTTGTCGTACATTTATTCGCTTACAATTAATATGTCATACATATAAAAGCAATTAAATTCTATTTTTTTTAGTATGTAAATTTTAGAAAAACCAATGAACAACGAAATTTAAAAAAAAACTCAAAAGTGCACACAGACGAAGAAAGACAAATGCATAGAATTTGTATTTTCAATCATAACATAGATGGCATGGGGTAGGGCCAGCAACATGAAAGCAAAGGAGAAATGTTAAATCTTAGAAGGGGGAAAATAAAGGAAAAAATGGTCAAACCCATTGAACAAAAGTGAAATCCAAAAGAAGCATTGTTTCCGTCTATGAGAACAAATAGTTACAAAATCATATTTGTTTATGTTTTATGTACACACGTAAAAGAAAATTTCATATATTGGTAAATTATAGTATTATTTAGTATACGAATTTAAAAAAGAACCGAGCAAATCATAAAATATACACTACGTGTTTGTTACCTTGTTTTAACATCAAAATATATTAAACAATATATGACATCTGATATCGCATAAAAATTCAATTAATTGAGTATTTATCTAAAAATAAACTGAGGATCTTCGCATTTCACTTATGCAAAAGTTAGGAAGATATATTTAACTATCATTGTTATTGCATTATTTTTTGGGTCTCATGTCGTTATTCTTATTCATGCATTGTTCTTTTATGTAGGATCCAAGTAAAAGTTGCTTAAATTATAGTTTATTATCCGAATAATATATAAACTGGATTGTTGCCTAAAGTAACAATTAATTACGCTTCAACTTGACATGTACAAACATTCAACTATAAGGAAACAAAATTGTTAAACTTCGACATAAAGAGTTGAAATATTAAAAATCTACTCCCTTTGGAATTTTCTAATTACATGCATTTGTAGTATTCAGAGATCAACAAACTTTCTTACTACTGAATTATGGTATTTTAAGAGCTATAAAAAGGGATATGAGATCAAAGTGAATGACTATACACAAAGATCCAAAAAGTATTACTGTGAAGAGTACCACAAAAGCGACTTAAAATTAATTTGTCAACATTTGATTGTTTAGTACACAGCTTCACCAATAAGCGCGTTTCACCTATAAGCGCGAAAAATAGTACATGTAATCACTTAAGTACACTGGCAAACCTTATGGTATTCACCTAGCTTAAGATACATGAATAGCAAACTGGACTGTATACAAAAGTGGACTGTTTGGCATACATACCAATGATGCCATCATACATATTTTTGTTATTATCAGTTACATAGTTCTAGTGCTGGCTTGCATTGGAATTTCAGATAGTTGAATAAATTTTTGACAAAAGATTGAAATTTAAGCTAGCCTATGGTATTCACCTAGCTTAAGACACATCAAATATGAAGCGTCTGAGTAATCAATAAGTTTTGAAACTTAAGTTTTAAAACTGCATACGATGGTGTTTAATCATCATGTTCCAACTTTGGGTTTACACTTTATGTTGTTTGAAATTAATTATTTTATTCTTTAAGCTATGTTTCAACTAGTTAAACACTGGATTATTTGAGCTTATGAAGAAGTGTGTTTGGTAACATTGGACTTTTATCCATTGATACCACAAACTGAATTCTATTATCAGGATTAGCCCTATCTAATTATTGATATTTTTGCGGTTTGAACTAAAATTTGTGGATTTGCTTCTCTTGTATAGGTTCTTTCCCCATGCTACTTACTCATAGGCTTATGCAATAATTGTATTGCTTTTACAGTTTGTAGAGCTTATGTTGAGGCATTTACATCCAGGCTAGTAGTTTCATCGATATTACACTCTGATTAACCACTTCAAGAAATTAAATAAACAATGTAAGCATACTTGAAGGCTTTTGTCCACTGCTCGCTTGGTTTGTTGTTCCAACATCTAAGAAGATAACTCTTTAAGTTGTTAGTTATGTGATTAAATGATGAATATATAGTTTCATGGTTCACAGATAACGCTACTCTATTATTGACATATGTTTTTAGTTGAATTGAAAGTTTGGACTCAGTTCCAGTAACTAAATTTCGTCTCCATGCCTATAGCTTATTTTATCATTGCACTTGTTTTAATAGTTTGCAAAGCTTTAACTAAGCCATATATAGACCACTTCGAGGAAATTGTGTAAGCATTAATAACTTTTTCCTTTCGTGCTCATATTTTCTAAAGTGGAAGCTACTTACTTACACTTTGGGTTCTAATAATTTAGGATGTGCTTGACAAATACAGTTGCAGTAGTCAAAGATCAACGAAATTGATAAATTTCAATAGCGTTAAAATCAAAGGATACGCAGTAAATCAATATTGCTAAATGCTGCAGGAGTAAAGTCTAGCAATATCAAAGATAGCATAATGAGGCGAAAGAAGGCAAAGGAAAAAAAATCAGTTTTTTCATTGAATATTCCTATTATCGATTAAGATATCAACCACATTAACAGGGCACGCGAGTTGACAACACGGTGTAGAAGGGTATGAGTGAAAGCGGAGTCGAGAGGCCGATTGGAAATTTGACTATAAGCTACTTGCAAACTGAAAGTTTCGCCTATAAACTGCTATCCATAGCTACTTGGAGATGTGCATCTCTATGTTCAGCCAAATCACACTTAATAGTTATACATACCTAGTAGAAAATATGAAGTCCGTCCCGCTCTAACTTAGTCATGCTTGCAGACACAATACACTAAAAATTCTTCCTCCATGCATATTTCTTGCAAGTTTTATATCTATATCTTAAGGCATATGCACCATTGCATAGTTCCTCCACTTTTAGGGATAGTTATTTTTATAACATATAAGGTATAAAATCCATTCATTTGAGTAATCCACTATTTTTCAATCATCTATGAAATGATCTGTTTGTATTAACCATTGAAAATGTCTAGGGATATTTATGGTTTTGAATATAACTTAGGGTTTAAACTTTAATTAAACCATAGGTATAAAAAATATTTTTTTGCATAATGTAAATTAAGGTTGACGATTCAAGCTCTAAAAGAGAGTAAATTTACTGTAATTTTAGTATAATTTCAATTGCGGCATACCCAGAATAAATACAATATGTTTTTAATAACCTAAAAGAAAGAAAGTTATTGTAATTGGACATAAAATTAAATTGTTTACAACTCATTTTTAGCAAGGTAGACCATATACTCTAATCTAAAATTGTAATTCAGATAAGTTTGCCGCTTAAATGTAGAGATTAAGAAAAAGCACGATATATGATTGTTTCAATAAAATAAATGAAAAAAATAATGTATCTAATACCATCATACATTCAGAAAATGTAAATAGAAAACAAATCCAGTGATATAGTTCTTTAATTTTTACTTAATACTTAAGCTACCCTAGTGGAAATATGTGCATCACTGAAAATTAGAGAAGCACGTTGAAAGTAAATTGTTAGAAATTGATTAGCTTAACCTTGGTAATGTGATGGCAAGAAATCTAAAATATAGTCAACAATCGTCAGGACTATGCAAATTTTGAAAGGAAAATAAGTACAATTTTGAAAGGAAAATAACAATAAAAGAAAGAAATTTAATGGAGTTCTCATAGTGGTTGGAGAAGGCAAGGAAAATGGATGTTTTTATTCAATCAGGTGAAAATGCGGAAGGGCATGGATGGGGAAAATCGAAAGCTTTTTGAGAAACGGATGAAAGTGTGGGGAAGCGGGGCAACCGTTCGATCTTGGAAGGAGACAGGTGGAAGAATCCTTTATTTTTGAAGAAAATGAAAAAGAGAGGACTTTAAGGAAAGATTGTACTTTCATATAAACTTAAAACTATTTGAAAATTGACTTTGGCAATACGTGTTCTTTTTAATAAATTGGAACTGAAAGGTCTCCAGAGCAACGTTGTGCTTTCATATAAACTTAAAAACAATTGAAAATTGACTTTTTCACATGCGTATAAATATATTAAGTGAAATAAATACATGTGATTGGTGAAAATTTAAATGTATAGAAGATAAAAACATTTGAATATTAATTGTTGTTAATTCTACATATATGACCTTTTTAAAACTAATATAGAAAATTGCTTAAACTTAAAAGCATTAAAATTAATTCTATTGAACAGTATACCAGATGTAGTAAAAATAGAAATGATAAAAAAGAGTGCAATTGACAGTAATATTAGCAAGTATGTGAAAAAGAATTTAGGTCAGTTAATTTTTAACATTAATTAAGGAAGTTATTAAATTGTAAACATCTGAAAGTGGTGGAAGTTACTTGCTACAGTAAATCAAAAGACCCACATGTATGAGCTCACATCAAGTGGGCACTGAAGAGATAAGGCCAGTTACTCTATTGTATGGCGAGGATTGAAACACTATACATGTGCCAACCTGTGAATTTTTTGGAGAATCTGGATCCGAAAGGTCTTCGGAGAAAGGTTGTGCTTTCATATAATATAACAGATATGTTTAGATATATAGTTTTAAATCATATAACTTTATAAATATGTTCATATTATATATCACTTTGTTTTTACATGTTTTTATACTTAGAAACTTCATATGAAACATTAGTTTTGATTCTAGAATTTACAGAAAATGTATATTAGTTTAAACAATTGACATTGAAAACACAAAGGGTATGCCGACATTGGGTAATGACATGTCGACATATAACTGTCATTTTTTTAATTTTCAAAAGAAGTGTCTTTTCACTATTTGAAACGTTCCAGAAGCGTTGCAACCATTGTGACACTATAAAAAGGGACTGATTTCAAATTTTTTTAATCATTCCTTCTTCTCTTTCTTCACCCTTTTACTTACCACCATTAAAATTCTTAAAATTCTTGATTTCTACACTTATACTCTGCCGATTTCAACAAAATTTATATCATTCTTCTTCTCTTTTCATTCTCTATCATCTACTCTCTGTTTGAAGTGCTAATTGAAGAGTTACAAGGCTATTGTAATTGTTTGAGAATTGTTTAGGAAAGAGTGTTCCTTAAAGCTCTGAAATCAAGGAATGGGAGCAATGTTAACCTTGTAGCTGTGAAATCTAGGGTGGTGGAATCGGTGTTAACCTTGTAGCTGTGAAATCAGAGGTGTTGTACATAGATATTGGAAATAATAAAACTCTGCTTATTCCAGCGTTGCGTGCGATTGGACATAGGAGAAATCCGAACCAGTATGAAATCCAGTGTGTTCTTTCCTTTTCTGCATTTTATGTTTACTTATATTAGTGTCTGTGATTGTTTTTGTGTTCGTGATCATTTCCGGTGTGATAATTAGTGTGTAATTCATATAGTTATTCTAGATTGTTTAGATTTTCCATAGTTTCTTTAAAACACTATTCAGCTCCATATAGTGTTATTTTATTTTTGCCTTAAGATCCGCATTCCGCATCCTTAACAACATTTAGCAATGGGACCATAAAGAAAAGTCAAGACATACCTGATATTCTTTGTCAATGGATATAAGTTTAATACTAAAGCATACGATGCTGAAAAATTAACTAACAATAGCGATGTATTTGTTAAAGGTGGTGATGATCTGAATGACCATTTAAACGATTTTCATGGCGTACTAACCCACATTCTGCAGTTGACGTATTTACATGACCCGCAAAAGAAGTATTTTTGTTTAAATGCAACTGGTACATGTAATATTACATTTATTATATTAAGTGGTCATGCTCCTATTTGATCATTTCGTATTCATGCTATTTTCAAAAAAATGCACGAAGCAGTGGATCTCCAGGAGACTGATATGGACCTCGTCAATACCACTGGACAGCAAAGTAGCCAAAATTACAGAGAAACAATGAATAACACAAAATCAAGTTGGAAAAGACGGGATTGGATGAGCGGTAAGGTGTTGGATGAGCTGTATATTTATTGGGATACTAATGAGGAGTTTTAGGTAAATTTACTACATATTTAATTTAAATTGTTCTACTCAATTAATATATAAATCAGAATAAAACATTTTTTTAGTTTTAAATGTATAGGCCAAGTCCGCGAGAAATGCGACAAACAGGAGTAAGAACCCGGTTACACATCGCGGTGGTTCCAAGTCGTTCCAACACCATTACGAGAACCTGTTATATTTATTAGTTACATAGTAAAAGATTTTAATTTATAACTAAGTTGTTAAAAATTATAGGTTGTTTAACTTTGAGTACAAATTTACATATATATATATATATTTATGTATGTATGTATGTATGTATGTGTGTGTGTGCACACGCGCTTATTTCAAGAGAAACAGCGTGGTGTTCTTGTGTTGTACTGAGATATTTTTCAGCATACACATGCATTGAGTCAGATTGATGACACGTGCTTAGTTTCCTACTCTTGGGACCACGATGCCAAGGCGCATGAAGCATATGTAAGTATAACATAGTTAACTTACAGTTATAATTTAATTAAAATAGTGTTATCTAAATTCAACTGTATTTTGTTTAACAGGATAAATTTTAGCAACAAAGGGCACATATGCTTGCGGAGACTGAGAGGACCGAGTTGACTATCAAGGATGAGGATAGGATTTTTGATGCGGTCACGGATCCACCTACCTGGAACAAACGCGGAGGTTTTGCCAATTTAGTGGTAGTAGAAACTAAAAATTTAAAATTATATACATGTTACATCATCTCAACAGTCATACCAGAGGGCTCAGGACAAGGAGGAGATCACACAGCTATGATACTAGATCGCAGAGCTTCATAAGCGTGATCGTCGCCGCGAAGAGCAGATGTAGCAGCTTAACCAGCGTTTGACGATGTTCATTGCCCAGTACGATACACCACCTTCATCCTCCGGGGGAGAGAGTTGAGATTAGTTTGTTTTGATGTTATATACGCTTTGAGAATGTGTGAGGACTATACTTGATACATTATGACGGTTTTTTTGTATATATTGATGCGTGGTTACTGATGATGGTTTGGAGATGGCTTGGACAGAGATTGTTGTATATATTAATGCTTGGTTGGTGGTGATGGTTTGGACGTGGTTTTTTTTGTATATATTGATGCTTGGCTGATGATGTATTATGTAAATATTCGTTTATGTTATGTGTTTTGCATGTTTGTGTTTGATTTTAGCATAATACTATGTTTGGGGATATATGTGATTGGGAATGTGATTTAGATTTATATGCTTGAAATGGAGCAATTTCGATGAATATATATATATATATATATATATTGTGTGGTTGGAAGTGAGTAGTTTGAATTCTATAAAAAAAATACCCAGATTTCCAATGGCTTCCAACAATTGGAACTGGCTTACAAGTCCATGTATTTCAACGGATTGCAACGGCGTTTTTCCATGTTTTCCAACCGTTTTCAACAGCAAGTTAGCCAGACAAAAAAGACACGTGGCCAAGTTTCACAGTTGGAAGCCATTGGAAAGTATACGTTGACGACATTGGAAGTCGTTGAAAACCGTTGATTGGTATACTAACGGCATTATCAGTGGCTTCCAACGGCGTAACAAAGGTCACCAACGAATCCCTGCTGTTGGAATCCAATGTTCCTCCTGTAGTTTGACCTAAAAGTACTGCCACTTAAATACGATGGAACTATGTATCTAGATGAACATATCTCCATTTATGAAAATTACATAATCTTTAAAGTGCCTCTGAAGCAGCCCGAGGCGAAATCATCTTAATTACTCTTCATGAAACAACTAACAAAGGGTATAAACATCGCCAGAGGCCTATCATTGTTACTTGGGAGCAACTCTTTTCCAAGTTTTCAACACAGTTTCACATCTATAAAGATCCAACTATCAGCCTTTATGAGTTAGTCGACATCAAGTGAAAACTAGAGAAATCACTCAATGACTATCTGAAAAGATTTCACACTGAATCATTCAAAGTGAAAATCCTATTGACAGAGAAATGCTAATGGCAATACATTCAAGACTACTTAAATAGTACTCTTCCTTTTGGAAAGAACTCTTGTTGCTTGGATGCAAGGGATTACACGAATTTTATTTTAACAAATTTATCCATATAGATTAAGCTCTCAATGAAAAGTGGAATCTGTTGCAAGACCAGAAAGTATGAGAGTTTAATATCAATTACTTTATGGATAGTTCTTCAGGATCAAATGAGGAACGAAATTATTGCACTTACCACCAAATATATGGAAATGGAACTAATGAATGTTGTGCTATGACTCAAATGATCCACGGAAGGATCAAAAGGAGTCCACCAAAGGAAGCTTAAGAAACGGTTTACAGGCTATCAAGGATATCACATTATGTAACAACCTGAAACTTCGGGTAGTAAATATTTAAATATCAAGGTTATTTAAATCTTGGATTTAATGTTATAAAAATTGTTTTAGAAAATTGATTATATCCCTTTATAAATAATAATTAACAATGCGAAAACATGTTGTTGAATTTTTGTTTACAAAGATAAGTAGTTCAAAGAAATATCGATAATGTGACCAAAAACAGTTTTGTCGATAAACGATGTTTTACTTGTTAAAAGTTGTAAGAACATCATGTACATGTAGTAACAATAGGAGAACACATATATGTATGTACATATCATATAAATAAAATACAAATGGGGGATGTGTGTGTGTGTGTATGTGTGTATATATATATTCTAAAATATGAAAAATGACTTAAAATGATAGGGTCACGTGTCATCAAATGAATGGTACACATGTCTTAAGATTAAATAAGATAAAGACACATATACTCATTAGGTGCCCATGTGAAGAAACATCTAAAGACACCTAAGGAGACATGTGTCTACATCCTAAAGCTTGCATGAAGATAAGGTGGACAAGTGTCCAAAACCAAATTACCGAACTAGCCTTAAGAAATGCTATATAAAGGGTGGAAATGTTTACTTCTTTTCATGCATTCACAAAGCAAAACCAAGATAACATAAAGATGAAAAGTTTAGAAAAAGCCAAGAGAATAAATACAAGTTCAAGCTATAATTCTAAGGTGAGAAAAACTATTTAAGTGCATGTATTCATGTCATATTTTGAAGAAAAGTGAAATTTAAGAATCAATGGTTGGTCTCGAACCTATGACAATGGCATTCGGTATTTTGACCATAACTTCCTCAATTCTTGATGAAATTTTGATTCGATCGTTTGTGTACCTAAAAACTAGATGCAATGTCAGGTAAAAATGTGCCTAAAATGGACATGTTAAGAATGCCTTGTATTGTTGAATTATATATATTAAGTTGATAAATGATTTTAAGGTTTTCTCTTCATGATAAATAAGTAGACTAAGAAAGCTTCTTAATACAAAAAATTTGGAGTCAAAAACTGTATTTATCATAGAGAAATAGAATTAAACATTTTGCAGAAAAACTGGTCGTAAATCAGAATTTTAGAACTTTTCGTAGCTTTCTGAAATGCTATCTTTTCTCTGAATTATTCATGATGTACTGTACCAAGGCCAAAACTTTTCATAGCATTTCAAAAACGCTGTCTTATCTCTGAATTATTTATAAAGCACTTTAACGAGTCCAGAAGTTTTCATAATGCACCAGAAACGCTGTAATATCTTTACTGAGTCGTATAAACTACACAGAACTTTTCACAGCGCACCTGAAATGCTGTAATAGCTGTTTTGAGTCAAACTACTATAAACAACCTAGAGCTTTTAATAGCACAACAAAAATGCTGTAATAACTTTTTGAGTATTTAACCATGGTAAACTACTCCAAATCCGCTCAAATTTGGACTTGTGCTTCCTCATCGTATCATAAAACAAACCATCAAAAGTGGGGATATTAAACTAAAGTAAAAGATAGTCAAAACGTGTCAAAACCAAGAACAAAGTAGGTTGACGCGAGTTTTTGCGAATTACGATGATTCGAGGAAGACATTTGATTGCTTCAGGGTGATGATAAGTACTATATTATGTTCTACAAAGCTTTTTTCATGAAGATAGTAAGGAGTACATCGGGTATACTCATCATCTAAAAAATTACTTATTTCTTAAGCTTGTGTTCTAATTTAATGTTGCACATGACTTCAACATACTATATTATATTGACTACAATCTTTTCTTCGATAAGCAAACAACATATACGACTGATGATTGAGGACATTGATGACTTAGTATGACCTGCATAAAGTCCTGAAATCAAGAACATAAGGATTAGTAGCGGACTGGGACAGACATAGAATATCTATGGTTTGAAGGCCGCAATTGTATTATTGAAATGCATTACTTTGACAAATGTTTTATGTAAAACAGTATTTCAAGTATTCCTTTTCTTGATGATTAGTTTGGAGTTATAATCTGTTTTATCACAAAGGAGTTTCTTGGTTTTTAAAATATAAGAGGTGTATCTTTTGAAAGGAAGTTTTACAAGAGATATATAGATATCTTTCAAAACGAGTATTTGCAAAGTGTTTTACCCTTAATTGATATAAAGAGCATATTTTGGAAGTAAATATTGATTTTAAATGTTTTGTGTAAAGAAGAACTACGTTGTCTGGATCCTGTATCTAATTGCTTACCCAATTAGATAATGGTTCATAGGCAGTTACAGGTAGTAGTGACGCAGCTACTATATTAATATAAATATTTTTTGTTTATTATTTGTTATTACATCTTGTGTTGGTGCATCTTTCATGTTCAAAATTTTAATCCATACTAACATATTTATCGAGATTGTAGGAATGAATACCAATGTCTATCTCACCAAAGTTGCATAAAAGTATATTTATTGTGTGTTTAATTTGTATTTAAGAACATCTTGTAATTAAATGATACTCTGATAAGTGGTATTTATTAAAATTCTATCCAATGCATTTAGTGATGTTGTATATTTATTCAAATAAAGTGGTAGTTTTCATTGCTTGTTTTGGACAGAAGGATTTTTGATAATTTTGACTGGTCCGAAATTTTTAGGGCGTTACAAAATGGTATCAGAGCTTCGATTAGGTACGTAAATAAAAATTTCACCTAAGATTAGAAAATCAACCTAGAAATTTTAAAATGAAGCTATCTTACTTTAATAAATAAAACTGATTAGGGTAAGGCACCATTCCTCTGACCAGGGTTATGAGTAGTATTTATTTTGGGTGTTTAACTTTTGTTTAGTGTTTATACTAATAAGAATAAAGTGTTGATTCGTTATCAAGCACCACATAAAGAGTTTTAACGAAGTTGTAAGTGCATATGATTAATTGTAAAGTAGCGAAGAAATGAACGAACTGACTCATAAAAGGAGGTATGTAGTAGCATGACATGGATGAATGGAGTGGTCTAAGAGGAAAGTGGAATAATAGCTTGTCGAGGAAGGAATTAAATGAGCTTGGGTAAATGAACTTGAGGAAGATCAAGTTGAGTAAATCGAACCTTATGTTTATGCAAAACCAAGGTGAAAAAATCTGTTTAAATATTTATGTTATTACGTAATGTGATATTTTTTTACTATTTAGCATTGAGGATGTTAGCATAAAGCTGCTAAAAGATCTCTCAGCAATTCGGTCATAACTTTTGACTGGGTTTGGTCGAAGTTAATCTTATTGGGAAGCTAGATTAATTATCTAGAATACTTGCATCATACACATTTTAAATTTGGAAAGTTTGCTAACTCAATACAATTTTGCAAACTGAACTATGTGTCTGACCAAAAAAAAAAGGTTGACGTCTTTCAGTTCGAATGTCGTAACTAGTAACACATATAAGATTTTGAGACACGTCAAGTAATTTGAAAATATAGATGTGGGAATAAAAAGGTTCATACTTAATACCTTACAAATGATTTTTGAAGTTGAGAGTTGATTTTTTTAAAGAAAATGGTTGTTTATGTCGGAGTAATGATTACAAAGTATAAAAGAACTATGAGAGAACACTTTATTTATACTTATGAATGGTTTAAATGGATCATTTCAACAACGATGGTACTTTCGGATGACGATGACGATGTATGGTATAAGAAAATAGATCTTGGGTAGTGCACTAATACTCTATGTGGTATTGAGCCAGTAGAGTACATACCTACTTAGTGAGGGGATGTCAGCCGCAATATGATGGTTATCTTCAAATGATGATGATGTACGGTATAAGACAATAGATGTTGGGTAGTGCAACTATTACTTTATGTTGTATTGAGCCAGTAGAGTATGTTTCTACTTAGTGAGGGGATGCCGACCGCAATTGGATAAAATATCCTAAACTGATTGTGTGGATTGGATCCACTTTGATGAATACAACCATCTTTTAAAAAAAGCCTTATCTGAAGATATTATTTAGGATGTCCACATAAAAATCTTACTCTCCGATACATTTCGATGAGTATAACAACAAGGAGAGTACACGATTACTTAGTGAGTCAACATTGGTCGAAATAGGATAAAATATCCTAGATTGAGTATATGGCTTGGATCCACTTTGGTAGATATAATCATCTTTCTAACAAAAGAATATCCTTTAAAAACTGGTTTGACTTAATCGAAGATATTTTTTGGAGTCTAACGAGAAAATATTACTATTTGGTACATTTTGATGGTTACCGCAATAAGTGCAGTACACCTTCAGTTGATTAGCTGATATTAGTTGAAATAGAATGAAATATCCTACATTGAGTGTGCAATATAAATCCACTTAGATGAATAAGATGTTGCTTTGATAGAAGTATTTTTTATCAAAATTTCTATTGCAAACTTGTTTGATTTATTTGTGGATATCATTTGAAAGTCTACCTTGAATATCATTTTAACCTTTGATGTGACATTATCCCGACGAAATTAATTGATGATAAACTTGAGGTTCCTTAAAACATGACTGGCACAATTACTTTTTGTTACATTTCGAAGGGTATCACAATAACAAGATTATGTCTTTAGTTGATGATTTGGCATTGACTACAATTATATATAAAAAAGAAGAAAAGGAGGTCCAAGAATCTACCCCAAATTGAGCATGGGAAGAAGACAAGCTTACAAATGTTGATCACAAATTGAGAAGTTCCAATCATATATATCCAGGTATGTCTTAAACTCTAAATTTCGATTTATGAAATTATTTTGCAAGTATACTTTCAACAAAAGTGCCTGGATACATCGAGTTTCCTTCGTAGAATATTTGGCATTCTTTTGATTAATTACTGCATAGAATTTCGGGGATGAAAATCCTTTTAAAGAGGGAAGAATGTAACAAAACCTGAAACTTCGGGCAGTAAATATTTAAATATCAAGGTTATTTAAATATTTAAATCACGGATTTAATGTTATAAAAATTGTTTTATAAACTTGGTTAAATCCCTTTATAAATAATAAATAATGAGGAGAAAACATATTGCTGAATTTTTGTTTACAAAGACAACTAGTTCGAAGAAATATCGATAATATGACTAAAAAAAGTTTTGTCGATAAACAACATTTTACTTGTTAAAAGTTGTTAGAATATCATGTGCATGTAGTAACAATGAAGAACACATATATTTATGTGCATAGCATATAAATAAAATACAAATGGTGCATATATATTTCTAGAATATGAAAAATGACTTAAAATTATAGGGACACGTGTCATCAAATGAACGGTACACATGTCTTAAGATTAAATAAGATAAAGACACATAAACACATTGGGTGTCCATGTGTAGAAACATCTAAATACACCTAAGGACATGTGTCTACATCCTAATACTTGCATGAAGATATGGTGGACAAGCGTCCAAAACCAAACTACCAAACTAACATTAAGAAATGCTATATAAAGGATGGAAATGTTCATTTCTTTTCATGCATTCACAAAACAAAACCAGGATAAAATAAAGATGAGAAGTTTAGGAGAAGCCAAGAGAATAAACACAAGTTCAAGCTACAACTCTTAGGTGAGAAAAACTGTAACACACCAAAATACAATATACTATAACCATGCAAAGAGATAATAAATTTGGGAATACCATAATTTAATATTCATAATTAAGTGAAAACAGCATTACCGTTGCATTCGTCTTTGACTCGGCATGACTTTTACAGTTTGGATTTAAAACCTAAAATCTAAAGGTTGATGTTGGCTCTGTAACTCTATAAATAGATGACTTCTCCCATTCCCAATTCACACAATTTCTTCATATCTTCTTCTGCCTCCATGAAATTACTCTGAAAATTAAAAACAAATAATGGGGGAATGTTGCTAAATATTGGATCAAACAGAGACAACATCGGACTTGCTTACATACGAATTGGATTGGACTTGGATTTCCTACGGCATAGTGTTATATAATTATCTTCACCAAGACTCACTGTGAGTTTCCATTATTTACACATTTGATTTCTAATACTCTGAAAATGACAATTAAATAAAGTTGGTTAGGATCTACATTGTAAGTAAAATAAATGGTATACCTATTTTCATTGATAATCACCTATGTCGTTATGATCCATTATACATATGCAAGTAATGTTGGATAATTAAACTAGTTATGCATATGCCTGTGATGTTGGAAAATTAACAAGTTATATGTATCTATCCTCCTTTTTCCATTTTCTATGTTTTATGTTTATTTCCAGTCTTTCCTATTTGCCTATGTGATTTGATTCTATTCTTCTTCCTATGTTTTCCTTTTTTATTTTACGCTAGGCCTAGGCCTTGGGAAGCCTAGGCTATAACTGATTAGAGTATATGTATGTTTGGGGGAATAATGAATGATATTAAAGAAGAATTTAGGCATGTTATTTACTCGGATTGATTGATCATAATTTGGGAAAAAGGATAGATATACACATGTTTAGGCTTGTTGTAAACCGACAATGCGTAGGTACTTGCTGTAGATAGACATTATGCATATACTGTAACCTTGGAATATAGTTTGATGTATAATATGCATATGAATTGGACATGTTAAATTTGACTTAAAACGGACATTAAGCAAATGACATGATAAGAATAGGGTAAGTACCGGATGTAGATTAGAATACTGAAATGTTGTGAAATTGTATACATTTAGGCAGGGGTTTTGGAGAAGGGTTGTACACGCATAATGACATGTAATATTACAACCACGCTTATTAGTAAACCTAAAACATCTAGGTTAAGTATTAATATTAATAAGCTAAGAGTTCCCTCTTCTGTTATTGTATCGGGTTTTGGGGACTCTTAAATCTTAGTTATTGGGGGCACAAGCTTAGGGGATTTGGCTTGGGTCAATCTTCTATTTGGAACCCATATCTGTCAATATCCCTATAGGTATCTTCTAAATGAGGGTCCCGCACTAGGTAGGGGCCATCGCACGCATTCTTTAACTGGATAGTAAGAGGTTCACATGGGGCTGGGTATGGGCACATTCTTGCGTGGTCATGAGCGTGCATGGGTCCGACTAGGGAAGTAAGATGTTGTAACACCAATAAATAAGTCTGTGTTATATATTTGTTGGGTTAGGGAGTGATGCACCCTACTGTCGAGGCAAACACAGAGTATTTACATAATAGGGAGCCGATCACATGGGTAGTAATTAGGGTACATCTAATCCTGCTGTTATGTAATTAGGATAACACTTAATCCTGTTATGTAATTAGGGTACACCTGATCCTGCTGTTTATTTCTATTGTTAATCCTGTTGTTATGTAATCATGTTGAACTTGTTATACTAGTATTGGTGCATACATTACCTGTTTTAAGATATAAATGTGAAGCATTTTCCGATCATAGGTTTATTCTTGTCCATCATGCCGATCTATTTAGTTTATCTGTTGCCTTATATGACACTGTACATTTCTCATCCAGTCTTATTTACCTATCTAAGCATTTCTATTTCATGCATATTTGTAAATCATTGGATCTCGCCAGACTTTATGTTTGACCCTTTTTCTTTCGCCTCTTTCTTCATTTTTCCCCCCAGGTCCTCAGAGTGGCAGCACTCAATAGTGACTAGGATTTCTCTTACTGCCTGGACTTGACTTGGATTTCTTGAGATGCATCGTTTTGAATTGATCTCTACTCTAGTATGGCTTATGGCGAGCGATATGATTTTATGTACTTTGATATTTTATTTCATGAGATGTTTTGTGAGACAAATTTGAGATAGTTTGCTAGTTGTAACTGGTAGTGATGTGTTTTTGAAAATATGCTTTATTTCTTTCATAATAAAGTTTAAGATTTTTCGCTGCTTATTTTATCTGTCTTGTGTATTCTCTATATTGATTACCTATTGCACTTCACGAAACTTAATGCAATCTCTTATGAGTGACATTAACGGACGTGGGGTGTCAGATTTGGTATCAGAGCTGAAGGTTACAAGATCAGAGAAAAAGTTTTCAAAACCATTTTCAAAAAGCTAAGTATTTTCAAATAAAAATCTGTTTTTGAAAAGAAAATCCCCTCAAAACATATTCAATATTCTCTCAATCTCTTATTGAATCATTTTTCTTTTCTTTTTAACATGTCTGTGGAGCCTAATCTTCTCAAGGGAATTCCGTTACCGACATGATTCCGTAGATATCTTGAGGCTATGGCACCTTCCATAGGTCAAGTGGATGCTCCTCCCCAAGCTGCAGCCTCTATTCCTCCACCTCCACGAGTAGATAACTTCTCTAAGTTATGAAAAGACATCTGCGCTATGGGAGGAAAACCCTTCTATGGCATTGAAAGCTTTGTTGAAGCACGGAATTGGCTACGAGTGGCTGAAAACTTGTTTGGACTTTTTGAAGTCAACGACCGAAGGAAGATACAATTGGTTGCATGGCAACTTAAGGATGAGGTTTCCTACTGGTGGGAATTAACACAAGATGAACAACTATTGGTGACTTAGGATGACTTCAAGCAAAGAATTAAAATGAAATTCTTATCTCAGGTAGAGGAGGGACTGCAAACGGAAAGGGAAGAGTGTTGACTTGAGATTTCTTCGTGTGTTTGGAAGTCTGGTTCATGTGCCAGATCTGGGAAATGATAAGCTTGAGGCTAGGCTTTCAAGGGGGTCTTCCTTGGTTACACAGACAGTGTGAAATGCTATCCAATTTGGAATCCGGAAACAAAGAAGGTTATTGATTCTCGTCATGTCACTTTTGATGAGTCGGCTTTATTCAAGAAGAATGAGAGCTCATCGGATGCTCCATATTTGGTTCATGGTGAGTCAAAGGAGAAGGAAGTCATTCCCATATTCCACACAAGTGGTGATAGAGTTGAAGAAGAAGCTCATGGGGTTGAAGCGCTTGATTAAACATCACATAGTCCACATGGTTGCTCTAGTGATGTTGGTGATGTACATGATACTAAAGAGGATTGACTCAAGGTGGAGCCGAAAGGGGTTTGGGTGATAGTATTGCTACTCGAGTTGGTCGACGTGCAACAAGGCTACCCGAAAGATATAGTGATTGGAACTACCTTAGCTTTTGTGATAATTTGGACTATGCTCTTCACGTAGTCCAAGATGAGCCGATAGACCTTGATGAAGTCATGAATTTGAGTGATAGCTCGAAGTGGATTTGCGCCATGGAGGAAGAGATGCAATCGTTGATAAAGAACCAAACTTGGGAGTTGGTTCCACTTCCTAACGGAAACTATGCTATAGGGTGCAAGAGGATTTAGAAGGTGAAGGATGATGGAAGATACAAAGCAAGGTTGGTGGAAAACGGGTTTGCACAAAGAAAAGGAAAGGAGTATGATGAAATCTTTGCACCGGTTGTACATCATACTTCTATCCGGGTTTTGCTAGCTATAATTGCAACCCATGACTTGGAGTTAGAGCAACTTGATGTGAAACCACCTTCTTAAATGGTGTCTTGGATGAAGACATCTACATGGAGCAACCAGAAGGGTTTGTTGTAGATGATAAGTCAAAATTGGTTTGCAAGTTAAAGAAATCACTATATGGTTTGAATCAATCACTTAGACAATGGTACAAGAGATTCAATCATTTCATGCTTGAATGTGGCTTCCATCAAAGCATCAAAGATTCTTGTGTATATTTCGAAAGGTTGGGAAATGATTGTTGGGTGTGTTTACTCTTGTATGTATGTGATATGCTCATTACTTTCAAAGACAAAAATGAAGTCAACAAGTTGAAGATGCTTTTGAAAACGGAATTTGAAATGAAAAATCTTGGAGAAGCAAGGAAAATCTTGGGAATGGAAATTGAAAGGGACCAAAAGCGTTTTGAGTTGAGATTGACTCAAAAGGAGTACATTAAGAAAGTGCTTTGTCGGTTTGGCATGGAGAATGCAAATTCATTGAATACACCTTTACATTTGCATATGAAGCTTTCGGATAAGGGATCACCTATCGAGGAGAAAGACAAGGCTTATATGGAAAAAGTATCATATGAAAGTGTGGTTGGTAGTTTGATGTATGCCAAGGTGTGTACAATGCTCGATATTGCAAATGTCGTCGAGATGGTTAGTCGGTATATGGCTCATTCGGGAAAATCGCATTGGGAAGCCGTGAAGGCTATATTGAGATACTTGGAAAACAAGCATCTCATGGTCTTGTTTTTTGTGGTAGTGATGAGAGAAGTTGCAAGTTAGTTGGTTATTGTGACTCGGACTACGCCCGTGATAGGGATCGTAGGAAATCAACTTCCGGGTATGTCTTCACAATTGGTGGTACGGCCATTAGTTGGAAATCGAGATTGCAAATTGTCGTTGCTTTATCCACTACGGAGGAGCAATTGATAGTCGCGGTGGAGGCGACAAAGGAGACACCCTATTTGAAGTGATTATTGTGTGATTTGGGCTTCGTAAATAATCGTATCGATGTTCGATGTGATAGCCAAAGTGTTATACATTTGGTGGAGAATTTGGCATTTAGCTCACGGAAAAAGCACATTGATGTGAGAGAGCCATTTCTAATAGCCATAGATGAGGGTAAGCTAGTTTACCTTTGGAAGGTGCACACAAAGGATAATGCGACAGATATGTTTACTAAAGCATTGTTGGTTGGGAAGTTCGAGCATTGCTCAAACTTAATTCGCTCGTTGAGTTGCTAAGTGCGATGAGGTGGTATGGTTGAAGAGAGTGATTGGTCTGTTTGATGAAAAAGAATACCAATGAGAGATTGGAAATCTATCTTCATGGTAAGTAATCATTTTCACTTCCGAGTACATTGTCTTTTGGTGAGACTAGTTTAGGAGTTGGATGTTTTCAAAACTTCATTGGCGGGTGGGAGCTTTGCCTGAACTCATTGGTGGAGTGCAATGGGCGGTGGCTATGCCGGAGCTTATTGGGGAAACATTCAAGCTTGCATAGTTGAAGGTAGATGATGGTTTGGTACCATTAGTGTTTGTAATGGAGATGGATATAGTATCGAGGTGGAGTGTTAAAGTCCGTGATACTATATGTTGGATTGGAGAGGATGAAGGTTGCTTCGCGTCGGAGAAGACATTCACAAATCGGAGCTTGTGTGTAGGAATTATAAGCAGAAAGGTGCTTGGCTTCAGCAGGTTGGTGTGACAGACATCTGTCATGGGGTTTGACAGACGTCTGTGTTATCAGGAAAATTTTCCCGAGACTTGCACCAGATGTCTGTCACTTTGACAAACGTCTATGCTGAAGCAAAATTAATTCCAGGCCAGAGACAGACTTCTATCCCCTACATGACAGACGTCTAAGACATATTTTGTTAGTTATAGGCTGAAAACTTAACAGGCTCATTTGTGAAGGTACCAAAGGCAATTTAGGCAATTGCTACATATTACTCTCTCCCTATATAAGTTATTTTCTAGTTTTCAAATAGAGAGCTGGGAGGCTTGATCAAATCAAGGGTTTAATTCTCAAGTGTTAAATTAGGGTTCATAACTTAATTGCAATTCTTCAATTCTATTCTCCTCAACCTCTTTTTTGTATTGAAATATAGTGGTCATTGTATCAATCTCTTGTATTTCTTTCATCGTGGTAATAAAATACTCTTTACAAAGTGGATGTACACTAACAAGTAATTAGTGAAACCACTATAATTCTGTGTGTGATTTAATTTTGTTGTTGTTGTCATTATTTTATTGCTTGTGATCGGGAATTGGGTTGTTTGAGATAGGTTGATCATTACTTGATGACTTGAGTTATTGGATTGGTTGTTTTGCAAATCTAACAGTGATCCGTATTCCGCCAGACACTTGTGGTTTAGATATTTAATTTGAGTGGTCTTGAATTGAATTAATCACATCGGTTTCAATAGTCAAATGGCGTAATCTCCCGGTGTATGACCAATAGAGAGCCTCTCGAGAAACCCAAAGATGCCTAGATAATCCCCTTTGAGCAAAAGAGGCCCTTCTACCAAGTCAAAAAGGATTTTAACAGCATGACTTCTAACTAAATCACCTTAGTATATAAAAGATTCTAGCCTAATATTGATCAACCCAACAGGGCAGTTGATTGTGTAGCAATCATCCCCTTCGAAAGGATTGAATCATCTATCTAACGATATACACCAATACCATCAAGATCATCAAGATAAGAGATTACCGCATGCATTCAGATACCACCCTTCGAACGTATCATGCCTTCGCGAGAGACAAGGACCGTCCTTCAATTAAGTTGAAAGCATATTTCCAAAATAGTTATTCAAGGCCTTCATTTGGACCTGTTACCTCATTCAATTATGTCGGTAGCTCCAAAACCAGGTATCAAAGGTTGTTGCTACCAACCCTTCACCTTAGCTTCATCAAAAGCACGGAACCATAGGCATAAATATAGAAAAATAGTCAACTAACATCTATAAATATGACCCATTGGTTTAGAATATGGATCTGATAGTCAGAATATGGAATACTTTGATGCTTTCATAGAATATATTTAGATGAATATGGGAATGATTCTAATAATGGGAGATGCTAGAATCTCCTTCTGATCAGACATATACCCCTAGTTGATCAGTCACTCCCCTTAGAAAACCATAAATACTACAAGAATAAAATTATTTTGAATTTTAAAAAGATCTGTTTACGATCCAATTGATTAAAAGTGTTAAAACTTAAACCATTTTATATGTCATGGAATATCATATAGATTATGTTATATATTACACTTATGACACAGACTCATAATTCCTTATGCAGCCGTATTCCTATTTCTCTATTAAATAAATATGTCATTCTCAAAAGAGAGTTATAAGAAAAATCAACGGCTTTTGAAGTTCTAAAATTAGAAAGACATTGCTTTCAAACAGATTTACAAGAAATTCACACAAAACTTTCTATTTTCAGGTTTAAGTTCTTAGGCAGCAAGAGCGAGGAATAACTTATGGAGGCTCAAAATTGCATGCAAACAAATAATGCAAAAAAACACTTTGCTCCATCCAAAGGGATACGCCATCGAAGATTCCTCCTATGTAAAGGAGTAAATGTTCCATTTGATAACGTAGTAGTTTAACTCCAAGAACACTTGCGAAAGTAACGTTTAATGTCTTAATGTTGTAATGAAATCCTTATACAATTTAATTTGAAAACAATAACAAACCTGTAAGCGATGAGTTCAGCCAAAATTTCATGCTGTCAGCTAAGATGATGTGTGAATATTGATAGTCGAAATTAATCGTTGATTGAACTCACATTTGTGAGTCTTATAACCAGATCTTTACAGTCTTTAAAATATCATTGTGATCAAATTAATTAAATTGATTGGTATATATGTTTTACTGATTATGAGTGCTTCTTAGAAAAATGTTTGACCCTTTAAAGAAGGAGAGTAGCAATATAAATTCATTCCACATTTTTAGAAAGAAGTCACTAATAATCCCGATAGGTAGCAAAACTCCCCATCTAAAGTAGATCTAAAAAAAAAACGGTTCAACCTAATGATAGAGTATAGAAAGAGTAGTACTATAAGAAAAGATATAATAGTAGGATAAGTAATCTATATAAGAAAACTAAACTAATAAAATATTAAGTGTACATATAAGAAAGATCAAATAATGAAAATGTCAAATCGATCAAACTAGAGTATTTAGAGCAGAAAAAGATGAGAAAATCAGTAGAGGCACAATTTCCTAAATCTCAAAGAAGAAAGATATTTAATCATAATAATTTCTTAACAATCAATCCGTGTATATGTCGTGACATAATCAGGCCAACTCACAATGACCGCTATGATTAAGAAAAGCCAACAAGGGTGAGTACAACTCACACATTCGTGCATAATAAAAGAACGTGCACACACACACACATAAATGAAATGAATGACCAGCCGAAGACAATGGCAGACCTCTATCTTGCAGAGTATAGGGCAACCCAGCCTACATTGCATCATTATCTTAGTCAACTGACCTTTTTTCCAGATAACGCAATCCACTTGGACCTTTACTATACTGGAATAATTTTACTCGAGGGACAGGTCTTAGGGCATGCCTTGAGCTCCTCACCTCTTAAATTGTAACAGCATGCCTTTTCATTGAGACACTAACCTGGTATGCGTGTGTATGTAATATATATGTATAGTTCGTTTATAAAGTAAAATAAAATTAAGGAAAATAATGTATTTAGTTTATACCAAAAGAATAATTATTAAATGTATTTGGTAGGTAATTTATCAAAGGGCATATTATATCTTCTATTGCACTGAACGATTTTTAACATTAACTCGCCCATGTGACTTTTCCTTGTTTCAGAAACTTTTTCAAATTAAACACTTCAGCCAAGTTAAAGCTAGAATTTGCAACCCAGTTATAAATAAAAAGGACTATAAAGTAAGTTAGATTGTTAGAATAAGTATTAGAATTATGGGACAAATCTTTGATTCCTTTAAAGCAAAAATGGTATCAAGTAACATTCCATAGCCTTTGTCATATTGAAATCTAAAATCATTCCAGAAAAATCACGTTTAAAATTACATTTAGTTATGTTACATATCTTTAATGTATCCAAGTATAGAATTTGTTAATGTATGCATGAAATATAGGTTTATGTGTTTTATGTGTTCAAGCTACAGAAAACACATATTTATCTGCAAAAACAAATTTTTTTCATAAGGAATTCGATTATATTTCTGTAACATCCCTAGATTTTGCGATAAATTATTTTATTTTATTTAATATGATTTTTGATATTATATGGTTATAAATAATATTTAATGATTTAATTTTGAAATCTGACGTTGAAAACAAAATTGAATTGCTATATTTAATGATAATTGTAGTCGCAATAGTAATTTTATGATTTATAAGTATACATGAATTTTATTTTGATTTGAATTAAAATTAATGAACATTGAAATTTGTGCGTTGCTTAGTTAAAAATATTACATTTTAAATGAAACTGTTACAAACTTTGTAATTGGGCTTTGAAACTAGTCCCACTGCGTTCAGAAGGCGTCAAAACATATCGGTAGGCAGTAAGCGGGCCTAATTTTGAGTTTGTTCGAATTTTGGGATTTAAAACACGAAAACCGAGACAAAATATTATTAAAATATTAATCTAAACCCTAATATCCTTCAGCCGCCTCCTTTTAATTCTATGGTCGAAATTTGTCCTTAATTCAAATGCTAATTTCTCTCAATCCGTTAAATGAAATTCAATGATTTCTGAAGCAAATCGAAGCACTCGAGGAGTTCTACAAATCCATACGGTTAAGATCTGTTTTCGGGACTTGAAACGACGGGAATATGGTGGTGAACGCAGCCGACTTTGTGGGTTTTGTGGGACCATGAGGGGCAGCGCGCAACCCATCTTGGTGGCCGGAGGCAGAGTTCATTAAGGGCGTTTCAACGATAGTCGAGTGATTGGATTCTATCATGTGTAAATGGAGTAATTGGTGGTCAAAATTTCTGGTGTTGGGTTCGGTTTTACCTGGAAGGAACAAGCGGATTTCAGCGTTTGGGAAGAAGAGCGATGATGAGGTGGCAAGCTTTTTCTTTTTTTGGTCCAAATTTCGTTTTTGTTTTATTCAATTTTTTCTACCACTAAAACTTGCATAACTTCTTCATACGAATTCAGAATGACACGCGGTTTGTTGCGTTGGAATCGTATCGACGAACTCTTCGCGATGCCGCTAGTTTGAACTAATTTTGAGGCTGTCAAATTTTGGGCTAAAAATTGGATTTCAATCTCGTTTAAAGCCAAGGTGTACGCTTAACTAAAGTAATCTAATATTAGTTAAAATAATATTATGTCATGATATGATTGTTTGGATTGATGTTTTACAGTTTAAACTGCATATTTATACTGATTTGCATCGATAGTGTAGTTTAATTTGACTATTAGATTTAATTTACGGTTAAGCTAAAATTTGACATTTAATTACTGTTTTAAAACCTGAAACTTGAAAATTGGTAAATTTATATGATATTTGACTGTTTATATGTATTGATGTGATGAATGACTTGAATTTAATATGTTTGACATATTGATGTTAATTGTGTGAATTTACCTGTTATTCACATTTATTTATATATGACCGTTGTTGTGTTGATTAATCCCAATCATTACCCTAGATGTTACGGGCATCGAATAAACCCGGGGTTAATCATTAAAATGAATTAAGAACGTAGATTGAAATGATAAATCCCTATGACCCTGATCTGGATTGAAATGATATATATCCTTTCCCAAAGTACTAAAATTAAATTTTAAGTATCACTTGGCCATTGGATAGACGGACACCGGTTGGTTAAATAAAATTTGTTTTAACCATGAATTTTGAAGTATTGTTTTAATGACAATATAAGCGATGTTCTATAATTTATTTCCTTTGAACTTTAACCTTGAATTTTGAAATATAAATAAAGGGGGAAATAAATTAGTGTTGTAACTGAAGCTAAATAAAGTGAAATATAATGTAAATCGAATTTATTGAAATTGAATGGTTTCACCCACCTTTGAAATTTATTATGAATCAACATTGATTTGAATTATATATGAATTGTGAACTCGATATTTGTTAAAATTGAAATAATTGAAAATGAGAACCTGATTTGGAATGTAACTATTTGAATTAATTTGATGGAATAGAAATGAATGTAAATTGGAAGTTTAATCGATGGAATTATTGAAATTTGAGTTGAATTGAAGTTGAAATATGACTGCAAGTTAAATTGAATTTTTTAAAGAAACAATTCTAATTCCAACTATAGTATTTTAAACCATTTTATAAATTATTTTAATAATTTTTTTTATACAAACTATTTTATGTTTTAACTACTTATTTTATAAATTATTTTATAATTAACTATTTGTTTTCAAACTATTTCTATTATATATAAAAACTATTTTAAATATACCATTAACTTTTTAAATACTCAAATTATTTAAGTTGGAATTGTTTCTAGATTTTAAATTGGTTTAAATGGAGATTTTATTATGAATTATATTCTATCTTGAATATTAAATGATTTTGAAAATATGATATTTTGATATGAATTATGAACCTCTTCGAAATGTAAAAGAAACTTTAACAACTGTGTACGCGGTGGAGTTCCAGAAATGGTGTTGGATGGATTTGGAGGCGATTACTGGATTTGAAGAAAGAGAACGATGATGGATATCCTTGACCTTCGGGTCATAATTAAAATGACTAAAACAGGGCTATACCGTGACCAAGTGGGGTTAGCTACCTTCATCGACAACACTTCTTCCTTTATTACTATAGTCCCTCGGTTTGATTGATTTGATTTGATGCGCATCCGTGATTTGGGAGTGTTGTCCGAGGTGGGCGGTAGTCGCGGCTATGCGTTACCACCAGTCCAGGCGTGCAACTAGTATATTCATACTCTGGGCATTCCTCGTGTGCCTTGTCATATTATCCTGATCGAGCCCCCTACGATTTTGATTCAACGTTGTCGTATAGCGGCGCATCCCTATCCACCGACCTTACTGGTGTTTTATATGCAATGTTTACGACAATGTATAAACAGTGTAAGGGTAAAAATGTAATCCCGCTTACGCTATTTTAATATGTTATATTTAACCATAGACATTATTATAATAGCGTATTATATTATATGATATTAGTTTGACGGATACTTAGGAGATGGAAATTCCCGTAACATCTCTTAAGTTATTGCACTTATATTATTACATAAAATTTGATTTAACTAATATGAGAATGATTTAGTTCTGATCTGAGTGTTTGTTGTGTTTCTTTTTTTGCAATACGCTCGGGTCAGACTAAGTTGCAGTTAGCGAAGTTACACTTGTTTGAAGATACTATTATGAAGATGAAGATGGAGCTCAACTGACGTATTTTTATTATTATTCCGCTGCAATGCATTGGTATGTTGTATGTTAATTTACTCTGATAATCGTTGTAAAATATAATAAAATGTATTTTTTAACAGCTTCATGAACTGTTATTTATTTATTATATTTTGTCCTTCCGCTGTGAGATTCTGTATTTGTTTTCTTCTTTCTTCTTTTTCCTTTTTTTTAATCCCAATAACTATCCATATTTTTGATCTGTTTATGTCAGCATTAAGGATCATTGTCGATTTGAACAGTCAAAAATCTAGGTTGTTACATTTGGTATCAGAGCGTTGGTTTAGCGAAAACCTTGGCTCTATTTGGGATTAACTCATTAGTGATAGGGTAGTAATACTCTAGAATGAGTTTGAGCGTATATGAGAGAACGTACTTGTAATTTTGATATAAAATGGTTTTGAATTGTGTTAATTTGTTCTGTTGAGTGTTTATGAGTTCTGGTCGGTGCTTGGGACGCCAAGGCATCGATAGGGATTTCTAAACACTTGAATTGGATTCATTGGCATAATATTGTTTTGAATTATATTTTATTAATATATAAAATTATTTGAAATATGTGAATTTTGATTTTGTTGATGATAATATTGAATTTACATCAATTATTTCTCGATTAATCAATAATTTAAAACTATTGGTGATTTAATGATTTAAGAAATAAATATTTGAATATTGAAAAAAATTAATTCAGTAATGAAATAAGAAGTAAAATATGAATTTGAGAATTTGATTTCGGTTGACTTTGAAATATTGATTTGCAAAGGGTTTGAAATAATATATTTATATTTTAAAAGTGTTTCATATAGAAACTGTTTTTAAATGAATTATCGGAAAAAAAGGAAGAAGTAAGTGTATACCCTCTTTTCTTTGAAAATGATTTTGGCGATGAGTGCACGCATCTTCGATGTTTATTTTCAAGAGCCTAAGTAGGGAGACATTTAATATTTTGTATTTTATTTTACGAAATTGAACTTAATTTAAATCCCTTGTATAGTATGGTTTTATGTAAATGATATATTATATATATAAAAAAAATTTGAAAAAAAAGGAACCCGAAATTTAATTCTTGAAATCTTGAGTAAGTAATGAATTGAAACTTCTGAATATTAAGAGAGTTATTATTAAAATAAAATTCAAGAATTGGATAATAAAATGTAAAAGATGGTAACCATTGAAACTTGTGTAATAACAAATTATGTTCTATAGCATGAATAACTTACCAATTAATTAAGAAGTTAAATGTTATAAGAATAAGAAAAAAAAAAGCACAAGTATAAGAATGGATAATGAAGGGGAAACTTTGATTGGTTAAAATAAATAAAACTTAAGCTATGTAATAAACGATGTATACTTAGTTATGTTACGGTTAGTAATATGAATTAACCGAATCAATGAAAAATTGATTAAGCGAATTATTTAGTAATAAACCAAATATATTGATATTAATGTTTGGTTTTGCGAAAATATAAGTGAATAGGCTTATAATTTATAAACTTAACGAAGGGTGAACGAATAAATTTAATTTAATTAAAAACGAGCTTGTCGCGCAGCGGTAGTTCGTAATTTTCCGAATTGAAGTTTAAATGAATGTATAGAATCCAAAATAAGTCGAATTCTTTGAAACAAGAATCTTTAGGATCTATTGGATTATGGTTTTCTAATGAAAGAGAAAATTTTAAATTCCAACTTGTAAATTTGAAGATATGTGTAAATCAAAATTTCAGAAAAACAACGCCAGGGAAATTCATGATTTAAAATTTAATTGTAAATAAAAGGGACGATAATTAAGTTTAAATGAACTCTAAATTTGGTCGATAGAAATGTTGAAGGATATTGAACTGAATATGAAACATAATTCAATGTAAGTCAACAAAATATAAAATGGGAAAATTGGTTGTTATTTTAAACGGTGACAACTCATAACCTGAAAAATGATAGAAAGTAATAATTATAATAAACCAAGCGTTGAAATTGGAAATGAACTTGAGAGTGAAATCTAACAAATGAAATTATGAATTGTTTAAAAGCAAAATAAACAATGAAATCATGTTAATAAAAAGTGACATTGAAATTTTTTGTTAGATTACTTGGTTGAATGAATATAATTGATTGGATATTTTATTTATGTTTTAGTTGCAATTGCTAAATTCATTTGTGTTTACTGTAACATATAAATATTATTTCTTTTATTTGTTGTTGAGCGTTAGTAGGTACTGAAGGAAACTTGCTTGCTTTGGAGCTACTTGCGCATAAAAAAATGCTTTTGCTTGCTGACAAAATAAATAAATCGCTAATAACGCAAATGAAAGGTACGTATTTCGAATTATATACCGTATTTTGCAAAAAAATTCCCAATTTTGGGGTGCCTTATCATTGAGATGAGATGTACATTTATGATTATATATATTATTGTTTTCGGACCTAACCGTACAAAGGAGACTCTGCCGAAATTTTTCGTTAATTTATGACTTAGAAAATTTTGTGAAATTTGTTTGCAAACTAATGTTTTCTATGTATTTAAGTAAATATTTTCTAAGTTTAGTAGAAATTGTATATTATTTCAATTTTATTTTTCCACTTCATTTCTACGTTCCTTTTCGAAGACGAAAAGTTTTTAAGTTGGGGAGAATGTAACATCCCTAGATTTTGCGATAAATTAAATTATTTTATTTAATATGATTTTTGATATTATATGGTTATAAATAATATTTAATGATTTAATTTTGAAATCTGACGTTGAAAACAAAATTGAATTGCTAAATTTAATGATAATTGTAGTCGCAATAATAATTTTATGATTTATAAGTATACATGAATTTTATTTTGATTTGAATTAAAATTAATGAACATTGAAATTTGTGCGTTACTTAGTTAAAAATATTACATTTTAAGTGAAACTGTTACAAACTTCATAATTGGGCTTCGAAACTAGTCTCACTGCGTTCAGAAGGCGTCAAAACATATCGGTAGGCAGTAAGCGGGCCTAATTTGGAGTTTGTTCGAATTTTGGGATTTAAAACACGAAAACCGAGAAAAAATATTATTAAAATATTAATCTAAACCCTAATATCCTTCACCCGCCTCCTTTTAGTTCTATGGTCGAAATTTGTCCTTAATTCAAATGCTAATTTCTCTCAATCCATTAAATGAAATTCAATGATTTCTGAAGCAAATCGAAGCATTCGAGAAGTTCTACAAATCCGTACGGTTAAGGGCGTTTGTGGGTTTTGTGGGACCATGAGGGGCAGCGCGCAACCCATCTTGGTGGCCGGAGGCAGAGTTCGTCAAGGGCGTTTCAACGGTAGTCGAGTGATTGGATTCTATCATGTGTAAATGGAGTAATTGGTGGTCAAAATTTCTGGTGTTGGGTTCGGTTTTACCTGGGAGGAACAGGCGGATTTCGGCGTTTGGGAAGAAGAGCGATGATGAGGTGGCAAGCTTTTTCTTTTTTTGGTCCAAATTTCGTTTTTGTTTTATTCAATTTTTCTACCACTAAAACTTGCATAGCTTCTTCATACGAATTCAGAATGACACGCGGTTTGTTGCGTTGGAATCGTATCGACGAGCTCTTCGCGATGCCGTTGGTTTGAACTGATTCTGAGGCTGTCAAATTTTGGGCTAAAAATTGGATTTCAATCTCGTTTAAAGCCAAGGTGTACGCTTAACTAAAGTATTATAATATTAGTTAAAATAATATTATGTCATGATATGATTGTTTGGATTGATGTTTTACAGTTTAAACTACATATTTATACTGATTTGCATCGATAGTGTAGTTTAATTTGACTGTTAGATTTAATTTACGGTTAAGTTAAAATTTGACATTTAATTACTGTTTTAAAACCTGAAACTTGAAAATTGGTAAATTTATATGATATTTGACTGTTTATATGTATTGATGTGATGAATGACTTGAATTTAATATGTTTGACATATTGATGTTAATTGTGTGAATTTACCTGTTATTCACATTTATTTATATATGACCGTTGTTGTGTTGATTAATCCCAATCATTACCCTAGATTTTACGGGCATCGAATACACCCGGGGTTAATCATCAAAATGAATTAAGAACGTAGGTTGAAATGATAAATCCCTATGACCCTGATCTGGATTGAAATGATATATATCCTTTCCCAAAGTACTAAAATTAAATTTTAAGTATCACTTGGCCATTGGATAGACGGACACCGGTTGGTTAAATAAAATATGTTTTAACCATGAATTTTGAAGTATTGTTTTAATGACAATATAAGCGATGTTCTATAATTTATTTCCTTTTAACTTTAACCTTGAATTTTGAAATATAAATAAAGGGGGAAATAAATTAGTGTTGTAACTGAAGCTAAATAAAGTGAAATATAATGTAAATCGAATTTATTGAAATTGAATGGTTTCACCCACCTTTGAAATTTATTATGAATCAACATTGATTTGAATTATATATGAATTGTGAACTCGATATTTGTTAAAATTGAAATAATTGAAAATGAGAACCTGATTTGGAATGTAACTATTTGAATTAATTTGATGGAATAGAAATGAATGTAAATTGGAAGTTTAATCGATGGAATTATTGAAATTTGAGTTGAACTGAAGTTGAAATATGACTGCAAGTTAAATTGAATTTTTTAAAGAAACAATTCTAATTCCAACTATAGTATTTTAAACCATTTTATAAATTATTTTAATAATTTTTTTTATACAAACTATTTTATGTTATAACTACTTATTTTATAAATTATTTTATAATTAACTATTTGTTTTCAAACTATTTCTATTATATATATAAACTATTTTAAATATACCATTAACTTTTTAAATACTCAAATTATTTAAGTTGGAATTGTTTCTAGATTTTAAATTGGTTTAAATGGAGATTTTATTATGAATTATATTCTATCTTGAATATTAAATGATTTTGAAAATATGATATTTTGATATGAATTATGAACCTCTTCGAAATGTAAAAGAAACTTTAACAACTGTGTACGCGGTGGAGTTCCAGAAATGGTGTTGGATGGATTTGGAGGCGATTACTGGATTTGAAGAAAGAGAACGATGATGGATATCCTTGACCTTCGGGTCATAATTAAAATGACTAAAACAGGGCTATACCGTGACCAAGTGGGGTTAGCTACCTCCATCGGCAACACTTCTTCCTTTATTACTATAGTCCCTCGGTTTGATTGATTTGATTTGATGCGCATCCGTGATTTGGGAGTGTTGTCCGAGGTGGGCGGTAGTCGCGGCTATGCGTTACCACCAGTCCAGGCGTGCAACTAGTATATTCATACTCTGGGCATTCCTCGTGTGCCTTGTCATATTATCCTGATCGAGCCCCCTACGATTTTGATTCAACGTTGTCGTATAGCGGCACATCCCTATCCACCGACCTTACTGGTGTTTTATATGCAATGTTTACGACAATGTATAAACAGTGTAAGGGTAAAAATGTAATCCCGCTTACGCTATTTTAATATGTTATATTTAACCATAGACATTATTATAATAGCGTATTATATTATATGATATTAGTTTGACGGATACTTAGGAGATGGAAATTCCCGTAACATCTCTTAAGTTATTGCACTTATATTATTACATAAAATTTGATTTAACTAATATGAGAATGATTTAGTTCTGATCTGAGTGTTTGTTGTGTTTCTTTTTTTGCAATACGCTCGGGTCAGACTAAGTTGCGGTTAGCGAAGTTACACTTGTTTGAAGATACTATTATGAAGATGAAGATGGAGCTCAACTGACGTATTTTTATTATTATTCCGCTGCAATGCATTGGTATGTTGTATGTTAATTTACTCTGATAATCGTTGTAAAATATAATAAAATGTATTTTTTAACAGCTTCATGAACTGTTATTTATTTATTATATTTTGTCCTTCCGCTGTGAGATTCTGTATTTGTTTTCTTCTTTCTTCTTTTTCCTTTTTTTTAATCCCAATAACTATCCGTATTTTTGATCTGTTTATGTCAGCATTAAGGATCATTGTCGATTTGAACAGTCAAAAATCTAGGTTGTTACATTTGGTATCAGAGCGTTGGTTTAGCGAAAACCTTGGCTCTATTTGGGATTAACTCATTAGAGATAGGGTAGTAATACTCTAGAATGAGTTTGAGCGTATATGAGAGAACGTACTTGTAATTTTGATATAAAATGGTTTTGAATTGTGTTAATTTGTTCTGTTGAGTGTTTAAGAGTTCTGGTCGGTGCTTGGGACGCCAAGGCATCGATAGGGATTTCTAAACACTTGAATAGGTTTCGTTGGCGTAATATTGTATTGAATTATATTTTATTAATATATAAAATTATTTGAAATATGTGAATTTTGATTTTGTTGATGATAATATTGAATTTACATCAATTATTTCTCGATTAATCAATAATTTAAAACTATTGGTGATTTAATGATTTAAGAAATAAATATTTGAATATTGAAAAAAATTAATTCAGTAATGAAATAAGAAGTAAAATATGAATTTGAGAATTTGATTTCGGGTGACTTTGAAATATTGATTTGCAAACGGTTTGAAATAATATATTTATATTTTAAAAGTGTTTCATATAGAAACTGTTTTTAAATGAATTATCGGAAAAAAAAGGAAGAAGTAAGTGTATACCCTCTATTCTTTGAAAATGATTTCGGCGATGAGTGCACGCATCTTCGATGTTTATTTTCAAGAGCCTAAGTAGGGAGACATTTAATATTTTGTATTTTATTTTACGAAATTGAACTTAATTTAAATCCCTTGTATAGTATGGTTTTATGTAAATGATATATTATATATATAAAAAAAATTTGAAAAAAAAGGAACCCGAAATTTAATTCTTGAAATCTTGAGTAAGTAATGAATTGAAACTTCTGAATATTAAGAGAGTTATGATTAAAATAAAATTCAAGAATTGGATAATAAAATGTAAAAGATGGTAACCATTGAAACTTGTGCAATATCAAATTATGTTCTATAGCATGAATAACTTACCAATTAATTAAGAAGTTAAATGTTATAAGAATAAGAAAAAAAAAGCACAAGTATAAGAATGGATAATGAAGGGGAAACTTTGATTGGTTAAAATAAATAAAACTTAAGCTATGTAATAAACGATGTATACTTAGTTATGTTACGGTTAGTAATATGAATTAACTGAATCAATGAAAAATTGATTAAGCAAATTATTTAGTAATAAACCAAATATATTGATATTAATGTTTGGTTTTGCGAAAATATAAGTGAATAGGCTTATAATTTAGAAACTTAACGAAGGGTGAACGAATAAATTTAATTTAATTAAAAACGAGTTTGTCGCGCAGCGGTAGTTCGTAATTTTCCGAATTGAAGTTTAAATGAATGTATAGAATCCAAAATAAGTCGAATTCTTTGAAACAAGAATCTTTAGGATCTATTGGATTATGGTTTTCTAATGAAAGAGAAAATTTTAAATTCCAACTTGTAAATTTGAAGATATGTGTAAATCAAAATTTCAGAAAATCAGCGCCAGGGAAATTCATGATTTAAAATTTAATTGTAAATAAAAGGGACGATAATTAAGTTTAAATGAACTCTAAATTTGGTCGATAGAAATGTTGAAGGATATTGAACTGAATATGAAACATAATTCAATGTAAGTCAACAAAATATAAAATGGGAAAATTGGTTGTTATTTTAAACGGTGACAACTCATAACTTAAAAAATGATAGAAAGTAATAATTATAATAAACCAAGCGTTGAAATTGGAAATGAACTTGAGAGTGAAATCTAACAAATGAAATTATGAATTGTTTAAAAGCAAAATAAACAATGAAATCATGTTAATAAAAAGTGACATTGAAATTTTTTGTTAGATTACTTGGTTGAATGAATATAATTGATTGGATATTTTATTTATGTTTTAGTTGCAATTGCTAAATTCATTTGTGTTTACTGTAACATATAAATATTATTTCTTTTATTTGTTGTTGAGCGTTAGTAGGTACTGAAGGAAACTTGCTTGCTTTGGAGCTACTTACGCATAAAAAATTGCTTTTGCTTGCTGACAAAATAAATAAATCGCTAATAACGCAAATGAAAGGTACGTATTTCGAATTATATACCGTATTTTGCATTTTTTTCCCAATTTTGGGGTGCCTTATCATTGAGATGAGATGTACATTTATGATTATATATATTATTGTTTTCGGACCTAACCGTACAAAGGAGACTCTGCCGAAATTTTTCGTTAATTTATGACTTAGAAAATTTTGTGAAATTTGTTTGCAAACTAATGTTTTTTATGTATTTAAGTAAATATTTTCTAAGTTTAGTAGAAATTGTATATTATTTCAATTTTATTTTTCCACTTCATTTCTACGTTCCTTTTCGAAGACGAAAAGTTTTTAAGTTGGGGAGAATGTAACATCCCTAGATTTTGCGATAAATTAAATTATTTTATTTAATATGATTTTTGATATTATATGGTTATAAATAATATTTAATGATTTAATTTTGAAATCTGACGTTGAAAACAAAATTGAATTGCTAAATTTAATGATAATTGTAGTCGCAATAATAATTTTATGATTTATAAGTATACATGAATTTTATTTTGATTTGAATTAAAATTAATGAACATTGAAATTTGTGCGTTACTTAGTTAAAAATATTACATTTTAAGTGAAACTGTTACAAACTTCATAATTGGGCTTCGAAACTAGTCTCACTGCGTTCAGAAGGCGTCAAAACATATCGGTAGGCAGTAAGCGGGCCTAATTTGGAGTTCGTTCGAATTTTGGGATTTAAAACACGGAAACCGAGAAAAGATATTATTAAAATATTAATCTAAACCCTAATATCCATCACCCGCCTCCTTTTAGTTCTATGGTCGAAATTTGTCCATAATTCAAATGCTAATTTCTCTCAATCCATTAAATGAAATTCAATGATTTCTGAAGCAAATCGAAGCATTCGAGAAGTTCTACAAATCCGTATGGTTAAGATCTGTTTTCGGGGCTCGAAACGACGGGAATATGGTGGTGAACGCAGCCGACTTCGTGGGTTTTGTGGGACCATAAGGGGCAGCGCGCAACCCATCTTAGTGGCCGGAGGCAGAGTTCATCAAGGGCGTTTAAACGGTAGTCGAGTGATTGGATTCTGTCATGTGTAGATGGAGCAATTGGTAGTCAAAATTTTTGGTGTTGGGTTCGGTTTTACCTGGGATGAACAGGCGGATTTCAGCATTTGGGAAGAAGACCGATGATGAGGTGGCAAGCTTTTTCTTTTTTTGGTCCAAATTTCGTTTTTGTTTTATTCAATTTTTCCTACCACTAAAACTTGCATAACTTCTTCATACGAATTCAGAATGACACGTGGTTTGTTGCGTTGGAATCGTATCGACGAGCTCTTCGCGATGCCGCTGGTTGAGACTGTCAAATTTTGGGCTAAAAATTGGATTTCAATCTCGTTTAAAGCCAAGGTGAGTGATTTAACCCACTCACGCTTAACTGAAGTATTCTAATGTTAGTTAAAATAATATTATGTCATGATATGATTGTTTGGATTGATGTTTTACAGTTTAAACTGCATATTTATATTGATTTGCATCGATAGTGTAGTTTAATTTGACTGTTAGATTTAATTTTACGGTTAAGTAAAAATTTGACATTTAATTACTGTTTTAAAACCTGAAACTTGAAAATACCGAAAACCACTTTAACAACTGTGTACGCGGTGGAGTTCCAGAAATGGTGTTGGATGGATTTGGAGGCGATTACTGGATTTGAAGAAAGAGAACGATGATGGATATCCTTGACCTTCAGGTCATAATTAAAATGACTAAAACAGGGCTATACCGTGACCAAGTGGGGTTAGCTACCTCCATCGGCAACACTTCTTCCTTTATTACTATAGTCCCTCGGTTTGATTGATTTGATTTGATGCGCATCCGTGATTTGGGAGTGTTGTCCGAGGTGGGCGGTAGTCGCGGCTATGCGTTACCACCAGTCCGGGCGTGCAACTTGTATATTCATACTTTGGGCATTCCTCGTGTGCCTTGTCATATTATCCTGATCGAGCCCCCTACGATTTTGATTTAACGTTGTCGTATAGCGGCGCATCCCTATCCACCAACCTTACTGGTGTTTTATATGCAATGTTTATGACAATGTATAAACAGTGTAAGGGTAAAAATGTCATCCCGCTTACGCTATTTTAATATGTTATATTTAACCATAGACATTATTATAATAGTGTATTATATTATATGATATTAGTTTGACGGATCCTTAGGAGATGGAAATTCCCGTAACATCTCTTAAGTTATTGCACTCATATTATTACATAAAATTTGATTTAACTAATATGAGAATGATTTAGTTCTGATCCGAGTGTTTGTTGTGTTTCTTTTTTTGCAATACGCTCGGGTCAGACTGAGTTGCAGTTAGCGAAGTTTCACTTGTTTGAAGATACTATTATGAAGATGAAGCTCAACTGACATATTATTATTATTATTATTCCGCTGCAATGCATTGGTATGTTGTATGTTAATTTACTCTGATAATCGTTGTAAAATATAATAAAATGTATTTTTTAACAGCTTCATGAACTGTTATTTATTTATTATATTTTGTCCTTCCGCTGCGAGATTCTGTATTTGTTTTCTTCTTTCTTCTTTTTCCTTTTTCTAATCCCAATAACTATCCGTATTTTTGATCTGTTTATGTCGACATTAAGGATCATTGTCGATTTGAACAGTCAAAAATATGGGTTGTTACAATTTTCCCTATATAGGATTAGCCATATGGGTAGATTCTTTTTGGAGAAGCATTAACTTTCTAAAACTCTAATATTTTTTGATTTAGTCCTTAGAAAAATAAAAAAAATTACACACTAGCTTGAAGGAGTATATCTTGTTAATTTCTCAACACCAAGTACTATTGTCGGTCTCCTTATCTAGATTATAACATACTAGTTAATGCAAAGGTCTACACATTTTACTAAATTATTAACTTAAAAGGCATGGTTGAATTAAAACTATACAAAAATTCATTAATAAGACTAAAAACCTATGAAAGGAAGAAAATTAGAAATTATATACATTAAAAATATCTTTGTAGACAACTATAAGAAAAATAATAACTGAAATCCGACTATCATGCAAGAAGGATGTGTTATTTCCTTAAAGAAATAAATTATAGTTCCAAGGTTAGAAAGGTTAAAAAATTAAAATGCATTCCCAAAAATAAGACAAGTTATTAGAATCTATAGTAAATATGATCTGAAATCAAAAATCCCACATTATGTTTTCATTACAATTTTTGAATTTCCAAAGCCAATTTCCAAGTAAGGACACACTAGAATTGTGTAGTCTTATTATTCCTAAGTCCTCATCCAATTGGATTTATAAATAGTTTCACAATTAACAAGAATTACACCGCTATAGAAGCCATCCTCATTCTAAAGGAAATTTCTTTTATTTTTTCAATTTTCTAATTATAGATTTTTAAATATTTCGAGTGCTTTCAGTTTATTTAATATTCTTTGGAAAAATTTGGATGCGTTCAACATTTATTTAGATGTGTACATAACTATTGTATGTACATTTAAGTGACAAAACATATTAATATTAAATGAGATATAATATTGGAAAAGTACCTAATTGTAAAATTAAACATGGTAGGTGGTTTGATGGGTAAGGAAGGGGTCATCCATATTTATTGTTGAGTGTTAAGTTACACATTTGATATTGAAAAGGGAAAGTAACTTCTTATTGAAAATTTTCCACTTCTCATTTTTTCTCTATAAATATTGGCCTCTACTTTCGTTCTTAGAGAGAAGACCCTAGCATCCACACCATCCCCTCTAGCTATCATTCCTTAATAAAAATAAACTTTTTCTCTATTGTGCTATTGTGAGCCTTCCAAACTCAAGCATGTGGAATGCAGATTCCAATAGTAGACTCTTGGATCAACATATAACAAACTTGCTAATATAAAGTTACTAATCTTCTTTTAAGTTTTGTGATCATGCGTTGACCAAATTTTAGGTACAGTGGCCAATATATGTAATTTCTAACAAAAGTGAGTTCTTTTATATGGTTTAAACCGTCGTCAAAATTTGACCATACATTTAAATGATATTGCCTTTAAATTTTTGGAAAATGATCAAACGCATGTTGCTCAAAGCCATAAACTAGGGAATAAACATTTGAAATCAATTTTAAAACATAATTCTTTTATTATTAAAAATTAATTAGTTATTGGTTTAAAAAAACTACATTTAAAAAATAGTTTTAAATCAAAAAGAATATTTATTTATATGCATGTATGTCCATAATTAGATAATTTTATTTATATTGATTATACATTGTATTATTAAAAATTTAAAGTAAATTATTTTTGGAATAAATTGTTCATAGTCGTCTTTTTTATGGGTGCATTGTATCTTCAGTTTTAACTAAACATTACTATAAAATAAAAATTTGCAATCTATATGGTAGGAATACGAATTTTAAACTACAAATGTTTATTTTACAAATATATGCATTTTAAAATCCACATATCAAATATTTGTAGTTGTAGCTATGCAGTTTAAAATGTCTGTTTTCATTGAAAAAGTTGACCTTATTGTTTTATAAATCTAATTGTTGAGTTGAGTTTTTCAGTATTAAGTTTGAAACTAAGGGGCGTGTCCTAATTTCCATTATATACTATTGTGAACCCATGATAAGGTTCACCATATAAATTACATAATAATACTGTATTTCTTTTTAAAAATGTTATGTAAAGGTGAAAGAAGGCCACAATTGCTAATTCTTATTAAATAGTCATGAAACACATAATGTATAATTAATATTTGCAAAACAAGATGGTTTTGTACAACAAATAACATATATTATCACTTATTCCTTGCTTTTGAACAATTGAGTTACCAAGCATGCCAATTTATTGAAATTTTAATGTATACATCAAAGTTCAAGGTAGACTTATTCAATTTTTTACATACAAATTTGAATATGCACTCAATTTAGTTTTATCATAATGTTCCAAAACTAAAATAGAAAAATTATTCTTAGGGTAATTTTAACATTAGTTCAGTTGAACAAAATTTCAATATTTGTATTAACTTTTTAATATTGCATAATATAACTTAAATTTGGGAAAATATTATAACACACAGAAACATAATATTTCTAATTTAACATAATGTGAGATGAGAATTATATGTAATATATGCATCATTTAGAGAAATTTTGGAATATTTACTCTTTACTCAAAATATTCATGCAAACCTAATATCTGAAATAATATGACACAAGCATAAGTTATAGAAAACTTTATCACTACTAGAGGATATTTTTTGACAAACATATAAAAACGTTATATGATATTTGTTTGAATTTAGATCAAATGCATAGAGAGCATGATACAAAAGATAATTTATAAAAAATAACTTCTTATTATTGAAATAAAATAATCATAGATGGTAGCATATAGAATAGAAAATAGTATTTTGTGACACATGGGACTATATATGCATAGAAGATACCAAGAATAAGGCTAAAGTAATAGTGATATCTAGCAAAATAGTGGTTGTATTTTTTATGAAGTAACCAAAGTTAGTTCATTTGATTATGAATAAAAATCTATGAAAATTATGACTTAAATAGAAAATATGACTTCTCTTACAAAATGAAAATTAAAACATCATTGTCAATTATATCCATTAAAAAGCTTAGTTTTTTTTTTTCAAATTCTTCATAATAATTAGTACAATAAAATGGTTATACACCTTCCCTAAACAATGATACCACTTTATACCAAATGTAAAGGCTCGCAAACTTATACCCTTTGAATTAACTAATTACAACCCACATCTAACCCAAATTGCACGGAAATACGAATCTTTAAGGGAAATAAGTTAGAGAGTGAGGAAAATAAAGAAAGAAATATTAGGAAAAAAGAAGAAGAAAACATATATACTATAGAATCGGAGTAGATAAGAACCTCACACTACAAGAAATTTGACCTTTACCTACCAATATTTTACCTACCAAAATATTTGAGTAGGTTAAGATAATGTTTACCTATTGATATTTAATGATAAGATTCATTGCTAGGTAAATATGGCCAATATTATAATATTTCAAAAGGATGATTATCCAATAAATATGAGAAAGTCTAGAGTGTTATCCATATACTAGAGTGAAAGTTTTTTGCAATTGGAGCATATATTTTACTCATATCATTTGAACTTTTCATTAAAAATAATGCTAAGTTGTGTGATGATGGGTCAACAATATCTTGTCATCTTAGTTATCTTACATGTTAATTATTTAAATTTTATACCATTCATTTAAATACGATCCTATGATCTAAATTACTGATCCGCATCAATCCATTGATGGTCCTATCCTAAGCTCGTAACCTTAACCAAACCAAACCCGTTTCTCCATCATCCCTCTCTTAAAATTCACCGACTCTAATTTTTTTCCCTAAATCGAGATTTCAAATAAATAAAAACGAAATTAGAAAAATAGCGAGAGAGATAGGAGGTGTGGCATCGGGTTTGGGCGTCTTCTCTACCTTTTATCGGTCTCATCTTCTTCTCGACTTTCGTTTTTAGCCAGTTGAAGTTTATTTTTCTAGTCCTCTTTTCTTTACTATTCCCATCTTTAAATGTTTACTCTTATAATTTATTATTTGTTACAAAAAACATTTAGTCATTGAATCACTGTTCAAATTTCCAACTTGATGAAGAATTGGTACTAAAAAAGGTAACTTTGTGCATTTTTCCAGTATCATCTGTTTCAAAATTTTGGATTTTGAGTTTTTTAATTATTTCATTTTCCTCTATGATTACTCTATGTAAACTTGATGTGCATCGGTTTGTTTGCAATTAAAGTGGAACACATGAGTTTTCTTATCTATGGAGAAAGAGAGTTTCATAACTTGTAAAAAAAAATTATAGGTCGACCCTTTTATCCGACTTGAGGTCGTATTGTGATTGTAAACTGTTGAGGTATTCCTTAAATGCCTAGAAAATGGGAATTTTCTTACACATACATAATATGTTCTTGTGTGGCTACTTGTGTCTGAATTCTATGTAATTGATAAAATTTCCATTTTCGATATTGTAGATACTTCTTTTGGTGGAGTTTCAAATCATTTTTGGGATTTTACACAAAGCATGTGTTAAATTGATGGAAATTTTAGCCTCAATACAATCAAGACATCCATATTCTTTTGTTGATAAAAGTGTTCTTCCACCTATAATGACTTCTACCTAACAAAGATAATGAATCCTGAACAAGCATTGAATTCCTTTGACAATTTCCGATTCAATGCATGGTTTATGTAAAATCTTTATTAGAGTTTAAAGAATATAAACCCAAATTTATAGGCCGTGTTTATAATGGAAGTGGTAATTTATTAGAGGAAAGGAAGAAATGTATTTTTGTGGTTATTGCTGACATGCTTGTAGCTATTTTGCCTAATGAGCATGCTGTATTTCTATGAAATATTTTGATAAGAAGGTGTGTGCTTTCTTATGTGAATCTTTTATACTTTACTTTCCACTAGAGTGTGTTGTCTAAGTGGCTAAGGTTCTACTAAATCTTGCGTAGAATGCTTATATAATACCATATTTTAGGGACTTAAGATCAATGCATTGGAAATCCTTTCTATTGCATTTAAGCACAAAATGTCAATCTTCATATTTAAAACATTTTTTACCTACATCTGACACATTTAAAACAGATGATGTACAAACTCTTACATAATGCTGAAAGTGGTTATAATCTTCTCTTTTTTTGTTGTTTTAATTAAGCGGGCCAAGCTATACTGAAATGGGTACCACATAAACATTTGGGGAATTAATGCACATAAAGTTATATGTGAACACATTACGATAGGCACATTTATGTTTATTTAATTCATTTTCAAAAATATTTGATTTTGTTTTTAGTGTTTGTCCATTTTATACTAGGTTTTATTTGGACAACTAAACATGTACCCTGCTCTTTCTACCACATATTTGGGTCTTTGTATGGTAAACATGAAGTAGTGATGTGCAACCGTTCTTCTAGAAACCAGAGGAAACACATTGAGCATGTCCTTTCTTTGAATATGATATGAAATAACAAAGGTAATATTTATTACATATAATTTTCTCTATGCATAATAATCAAGTTCTTATTTGTATGAAAAGGTAAAAAAAATAGTTTATAAATGAAGTAGAAAATAATTTCAAAATTTCTATGTACATTAATTAATTTAATGAAAAGCTGGTGTTTGTCCTCGACTTATAGAACTTATTCTACCTCTATCACCTTCAGTTCCTATTCCTACTCTACGTATTGTTGGAAACATCATCACTGGGGATGATCGAGAAACTCATTGTATCATTGATTATTAAGCTCTTCCTTGTCTCCTCAACCTTTTGACTCAAAACCACAAGAAGAGCATCAAGAAAGAAGCTTTCTGGACAATCTCAAACATCACCGCTGAAAATAAGGACTCAATACAGGCTGTTATTGTTGTTGGGATCATTGGTCCTCTTGTGCATTTGCTTCAAACGGCAGAGTTTGACATCAAGAAAGAAGCAACTTGGGCAATATCTAATGCAACTTCACATGGAACAAGCTGCATCAAACTATGCGACCTCTTAATCTGCCCAGATCCCAGAATAGTGACGTCTACTTAGAAGGTCTTGAAAACATACCAAAGATAGGCGAAGCTGAGAAAACCCTGGGTGACTCAAGAGTAGTTAACATATATGCACAAATGATCGACGAAGCAGAAGGGTTGGAGAAGACTGAAAATCTTCAAAGTCATGATACCACTGAGATATATGAGAAGTATGTAAAGATTCTGGAAACTTTTTTGTTAAGGGAAGACGATGATGCCATGTCTGTAGGTGATGGTTCTGAAACTGGGTTCTAGTTTGGTGGTCAACAACAACCTCCTTCTAGTGGATTCACATTTGGGTAAAAGAATGGGGCCATAAATTACATTATTATGTGCAGGGTTTGAAAAGCCATTATTTTCAGCTGCATTGTATTTGCTTGAGTCAAGATTGGCTAAGTTTAGTCAGAAGATTGTGGAAACAAACTACATTATTACGGATAAAATATGCCTCTTTATATGATATGTTATGAACCAGTTTCAATGTCCTTTTCATCAATTTTAAAGAATGTGTTTATTGTTTTATTGCAAGTACTGAGGCTATAAACTTTTGTATTATTGTCTAGTCCAATGTGCATTTCTGGTGGATTACTTGTTTGGAGGAAAAAAGTTTGTAACCTGTACTTGTTTATTGATTTTTTGTTGTAAAAAAACTATTAAATTTGTTCAAAATATAAATGTAATTTAACAATATAATGATGTCATGTGGTCCAATAATATTATGCGATGTAGATCTCATCAGGTAAATCAAATAATGCCACATTGTTTAATCAAACGATGCTACGTAGCCTAAAAAATGATGTCGTATGTACAAATGAAATGATGACACATGGAAAAATTGCTATTTGACACATGGACCAACCACAAGATGTCAAATGGCGATTATGTATGCCATATATATGCTACCGTGGCAACCATGTCAACAGCCACATAGGATGACACACCATCAAACACATTAGCTGATGACTCATTATCAGTTTCACAACTTAGTGGGGTCCACAGATTCTTTTACCTACCAATATTAATAAGTGTAGGTAAAGACTCTTTCTCTACTACTTTTTACCTACTGATGTCTACCAATTCAATATTGGTAGCTAAAACATATTACCTACCACTAAACTAGTTTTACCTACACTTATAATTAGTAGGCATAGACCCTATTTTCTTATAGTGTCACAGCGGAACGAATAAAATATAATATCTTGAAACTCTTTACACAAAGAGAAAATTGTATATATATGATACAACATCAGAGTACACAAACAAATCATATTAGAAAATCTGATTAATACAACACACACATCGGAAATAAATAAATACCAGAAAGCACGGGAGTACGTCTGTAACAACCCGAAAAATTAGAGCCAATTTAAAAATTTTAATTTGGGTATTTTAATGAATTTGGACTAATTGAAATAATTTATTTTAATTATATAACGAGTTAGGAATAGCGCGGCGGTCTGAAAATTTGAATTCGAACTTTGACTCAATGTACAGGATGCAAAATAAAACGGGTTTTTGCGAAACCAAAAATATTTAAATCTGTTTAAGAATATCTTTCTAACGAATCTGAAAAATCAAAATTTCATAGCGGGAATCAAAAGTTACGGCCAGTTGAATATTTAGAATGGTCGCTATGGAATAAATATAGCCCTTGAAAATAGATAGTTTGCAAACGACCTCCGTTTTCAACGAAACCACTTTTGTTGGATCCGGGATATCAATTTATTGCTAGGTTTCAAATTCCATAATTTTTGGAATTAATATGTGAGCGTGGAAAAGGAAAATGTGTTTAGTGGATTTCAGTCAAATTGGATCGACCAGAAAATGGGCATTCTTCAAACGGCCTCAGAATTCGACGGAATCAGTTTTGTTGGGACTGTATCGTCCCAACATAGCCAGATTAATTTTTTGGGAATTTTTTAGAACCAGTATGTGTAACGAACTGGAGATTTTCGACTTCGAAAATCAACACAAAACTACCATGTTGACTATTCAGACATCGGAAATACCTGATCATTAATAGAAAGAAGTTAGAGGGTGAGAATAGATAAGATAGAAAATTAGAATAGAAGAAGAAGAACACACAACACATCAGAGTAACACAAATCTCACAGCAGAACGAATGAAATATAATGTATAACATAACTTTGAAATAAAACAGTATATATGTATATAATAACATTATCAGAGTATAACACTTACATACAGCGGAAATAACAATAGCTATAAAATCCTGAAGCCTCCTGCTTCAAGCTCCTCCAAGTATATCTGTAAAGACCTGAACTACTTGACTGCCCGCACAAATTTGGGCACCCAAGAGTTTAGGGAAAACAAAACAAAATAAACTCTGGGTCAGTCATGGGACTGGTGTGAGTAAACTCAAATCATTTGATTTAACTTTTCAAAATCCTTTTCAAAAGAAAAGACAATCGTAAGACCGATCCACACATAAACACAGATGGTTTTTACCTTACGATAATCCAAAACATTTTTAGAAATCAGTATTTCTCTGATATTATAATAATGTCTAATCACAAGTAAATAACAATCTAGCAGAACGCTTGCATCTCACGTTCCACATATATAGTATACAAATCAAAATCGCGGGCGCTTATTGGAGATTGGATTCCGACTATGACAAGGTATGGGACCACCTGCCGATAGTGTATCTCTAGAGGCGAATACACTGGGTTCAACAAGAACGTCTTGCAACCCGGGCCACACATGACCGACCACTCATTTCGCTTGAGTGTATCGAATGTATATCACCAACGGTTGGGAGCTACCCACCGTTTCCCGAAAAGGGACAGCATCGAAATAGATAAAAGGATGAAACAGATTTTCTCTAAATAGGTGATATACAACCTAATGGGAGCGACCCACTTAGCCATGCTGCCTGCCCAATTTCTGTCATTTCCCGGTTGATGGGGCTTGAGGTCATAACGTATCTTTGATACACCTGACCACCCTTCACTTTGAATGCCACATCGTCATACCCGCCAAATCACAAATTGATTTCCCCAAGAATACCACGGGTATAAAGCTAAGAGAAACGAATTCCTCCGCCACCAAACGTAAGTACGTTTGAAGAGATCAACTTTCGCGATCCGTTAGATATACTTTGTCAGACATTCATCCATTCACGTTGTCCTGGGACTGGACAAACCGAAGGCACTATTTTGTAAATAGGACAACCCTTGCATAACTCCGCCTTTAATTATTTTCATCATATTTGATCGCAACGCTAACGTCCATACAAAGTGGTTTTCAGATAATGAATCTGATCCCGGTCTCCCCGTATTGATGACGGAAAAATGGTCAAAAACTTTGATAGTCGGTGATTTCGCTATCAAAGGAAACAGGTGTGCAAACAACGATATTATTTCCAGATGGAAATTTTATCGATCAATCATCATTCAACATTTATCTCTTAAATTCACTTATCATTAATTTATTCATTTTCCATTTCTATATAAATTCGTAAAATCTTATTTTCTAAATTTAGAAAATATACTTTATAAATCCTTTGAAAACATCTCCATATTCACTCCCATTTCTTACTTCCTATATTAGAAAATATTTCTGATTCTTATTTGGAAACATTTCCAAAACTCCTTCATTGGTTTAAACTGATGTTTAAATAAAACATCATCATACCAACTCGACCCATTAACATTTATTGACTAAATTCACTTAACTCCTTCACTATCGAACCTTAACCATTCCTTAGTCAAAAACGAAGTCAATCAAGTTTGGGTATAACTACCTTTCATACCTTAACTGAATAACATTTCTAACTTCGAAACAGATAAAGTTCACCCTTTAAATCTTCAACAACCTCCTTATGTAACTCTCGGATTCTATTTACGAATCCACTTCTTTTACAGAAAACATTGATTATAACTATAGTATTATAATTCTTACTTCTGAAATATCTAACTTTCAAAATATAACTTTTATTTATTACTTTGGATAAATAAACAAACAACAATTCATTAGTAAATAAATAAATCTTGATTAAAAACGGAAAGCGAATAGTACTTTCCCGAATTCGATATAATCGAATTTTTACATATAACTCTCTTTCGAATATCCTCTATTCGATAACTCCTTTTCGAATCAACTATATTTGATTTACTCCTTTCGCATAAACTATATTCGATTTACTCCTTACGAATAAACTAATATTCGATTAACTTCTCTCGAATAAACTAATATTCGATGACTCCCTCCTCGAATAACTAATATTCGATAATCTCTATTCGAATAACTATATTTGATAATCTCTATTCAATTAACTTTGTTTAATTAACTCTAATCAATTAACTATGTTTGATTAACTCCTATCGATTAACTCTATTTCAATTAACTCTAATCGATTAACTCTATTCGATTAACTCCGATCGATTAACTTTACTCGATTAACTCTAATCGATTAACTCTATTTTAATAACTCTAATTCGATTTAACTTTAACTCTAATCGATTAACTCTAATCGATTTATTCCTTTGGATTAACTATCTTCGAATAACTTATATTCGAGTAACTCCTCTGACTCATTTTGATTAGCACATTTTGATTAACTCTACTTCCATATTCAATTTCAAATATCGATGTTGAAATCAATTCCTACTTCTTTATATAAATCCTGACTTATATATTCTATTTATCCAATGATAAATATTTTACTTAATTTATAAAATATTATTTATAAATTAATCTTCTCAATCTATCAATTAAAATTGATTCTATTTAAAATCCTTGCTTTAAATCCATATCCTATTATACCTGTGTGCGAAGCATGGGTCTAAACTTTCCTGATGTAAAATTCTATTCATTTGCCAAATATTTCCTTATATGACATTCTTTTCATTTTCCAATAAATTCCTTTTATAACTCTATTTATTTCCTAAATAAATATTTCCTTTTTATAACTATATTTATTTTCTAAATAAATATTTCATTTTTAATTCTATTTGTAACTGTTTTACAAATATATCCTTTTCTATTCTATTTGTAAATGTTTTACAAATATTCCCTTTTCAATTTGTTTTCATAAATATTTCCTTTTCTATTTATTTTCACAAATATTTCCTTTACTATTTGTTTCACAAATATTTTCCCTTTATATTTGTTTTACAAATATTTCCTTTTCTCTAATTCTTTGATTTTATAATTATTATTTTTATAAAACCCTTTTCTTTTTATATATAAAATCCTTTGATTTTATATATATAATTTATTTTCAAAATACACTTTGAAAATCCCCTTTTCTACATCCTAGTATTTCTTACGGTAATTAAAATACCAAATACAATGATCGAGATCTTTCAACACACATAATCAACAACAGATTATATATCATACCATATTTCACAATATATGAAACAAAACAGTAAAATAAATGTTAAGGAATCCAGTTGGATCCCTCCAACCTATTTCCCTAAATCATAGATGTTAAACAATATAATTAACATCGATTCCATTTCAATATGAAATATTCTGCTAAACAGAATCAATATTTGATTAATGATATATATATATACATATATATATATATATATATCATTTTCTATAATTTCAACCAATACATAAACAATTCAACCAAACAGTTAACACACAGCAATCAACATATAATTATCAGTTCTAAAAATATGTTATAAAAATGTAATTATTCAGAGTTGGTGAGTTTTACTCACCTTGGTCGATCATCGTTAAATAACGATTAACTCTCTTTGATTCTAATAGACAATTTATTTTGCAATAAATTTTAATGAGCTCCAACTCACTCCCAGTCAGTTCCATTCTGTAGTGTCCTCCCATACGATCCCAATGGAATAGACCATTCGAAATTCTAACCTCATAAGGATGAGATATTAAATTAGCAAGTTAACACATTATTATATTTAACTTTAATCTTAAACTGATTTGTAACTAGGCCTTACTTTTGGATTCGGCCCATCTTCATTATTACTCACGTGAAGTTATCAAAGAAACCTTCTGACATTTCAAAAGCCTTTCCGTCCCTCTTTCATTCCCAGTTCTACACGTTCTTTATATTTTTTTTTCCATGATGGGCTTCATTTTCTCGGCCCAATAACCCGAGTCCAGACCACCTTATTTTTCTTTTGGCCACTCAAGTATTCTTCTTCCCTGGTTACAAAACAAACCCGCAAGCTTCTTCACCGTAACCGCCCATTTCCATCTCCTGGCATTCTTTCTTCCTTTATTATAATCATGCAAAAACCCAAATGTCCACACATGCATTCTCCTCATATAACATTCCTCACTCCAGCATACGTTCTCCCATATAACATGTGGACCAGAAGAAAGACGCGAAAGACATTGTATTGAATTTCACCCATGATGACGCGAGTGCTTACATAGCATGATAAACCTCTTTAATGTTGTCTGCTTCATCAGCACGCGCCAGCTTACCCCTCCTCTTTTACATCTTGCCACTTAAACAAACTCCTTACTAATTGCAAAAAAACCCATTTTGTTAACACATTAAACTCATCTTCCTATTTCAGAATGAACACATGAGCTTCATACAACCATGCCCAATCCTCTCGCCATTGCCTGACCCCTCTTTACCACATGAACATACAAGCTGATGCCACCATTTATCTCCTCTACACCCCAGCGCCAAAGTCCTACCATCCACCTCGCATTCTCAGATCCTCACGCGACCGACTAACCATCCTCCTGTCAACCGCGTTTGGATCCCTAGCCACTCGAACTCCAACAGAGCTCCCACGTTTTACTTCTCCGATCCCAACAACTTTTCCTTCGAACATGAAAAAGGGATGGTGGCTTAGTTATACTTTTCTCCCTCACGTTTTGATTATTATATAAATATAAGATAACGAAGAGAGGCACTTGGGGGAAATTTTCCGATCTACAGATGCAGATTTTGTTTGATTTTTATTTCTGAAACCATTTGTAAAGCTTCTGTGTAATTTCCTGAAAGGAGGGAAACAAAGGAGGAATAGCGTGTATTTATAGATGTTCAATCCTTGGCCACTAAGAAATAGAGGAAATAGGTATACACTATACAGTATAGGTCTGCTATAACGTACATGGGTAGGTTGGCTACAATTCACTGTGTTTTGAGGTGAGAGGTTGTACTAAACTTAGTCGTTAAGTTAAAGATATTTGTACAATTTTCTTAACTGCCAGGGCAACATATTTAAATATGTATATAAAATTCTAGCGCTACACTACCCAAAGTCCGCTAAAGCGTTAGATCCCAATCCTTATTATGAACATCATGTCCACATTCTACCAATGTAACCGCTTCAACTAGTTAACATTTTCAAAATGTTAAGACGATGTCGACAATTATTTTAACTGTCAACTTGAAATATTATTTTAAATATGTTTTATCTGAAGTTCATAAGAATGGTTTTAGCTGAATAGTTGACTGTAACAACTACTAATGTAAATAAAAAGAAGAAACTAGATAGTAGGTTGAAATGGATTAGTCTAGCACGGAAAAACTCTTTATGTTTCATCATGGATTCCTAATAATATTACATGTCTCTCTACCACTCATTTTTCTTTCATTTTATTTTGTTTTCAAAGGGAAGTTTTACAGGGTCTCCATTACATAAAATTTCGTTCGTATTCGTGCTGCTACAGGCAGAAATAGATATGTGCTCGTGTTAAGCGATGCATCAAGATCCCAAAACTATAATATTATAGACAAGTTAACTCAGTCTATGAAATCCAAAATGCTGATTTAGGGTGTAAAATACCCCACATAAAAAGTTGTTTATTTTCCAAAATAAAAATTACAGTAAAATTCTAAAAATTAAATTATTGCAACGTCTCAAAGATCCTACGAATCCAATATTTAATTAAACACACACATCAATCTCTAAACCATTATTTAAATAAATTAATTATTTAATAGTAAAAATATGGGACGTTACAGTATGTGGCCCCGGCAAATTAAAATGTACGTTCAAATCCAAATTTGAATGTTTTTTATTTTAATTCGAAGAATAACTGACTGTAATAGTCGAATGGGCTTACGAAATATATTCCATTGTGTTCGGAATAGGGGTATTTAGCTAGGGAAACAGTCGTTGGGTTTGAATTGGAGTTAGTATGGAGAAAACCCTATTTTTGAATTAAAATAAATATCGGCGAATAGGGTTTTTTCTTTTATTATTTAATTTCATAAAAAAAATCAGAAACCCGACGGAGATTGCTCCTTCGTTCTCGGCCAATTTCTGGCAATTCCGTTCAGCAATACACCTCGCCCCTTTGGAACTTTCTGAACCTCTCCCTCCCCTCTTCAAATCAATATTTGGTTCATCACCTATCGTCGTTCCTACATCGAGAACCACCCCTTTGGACTTCCGACCTTCAAGCCGCCGCTGCCCCTGATTCTGACCACCGAGTTCAACCGCTCTTCCACGCGCAGGTGCGGCCATCCTCCCCTTTCCACGTGATAGTGGCTGATTCCAACATCATGCAACCGTTTGTGCTAAAAATCAAGACCTAGTTTTGAAGCTTCTACTGAGGTATACGGCCTTGGTTTTTAAAATAGAATATAACACTTCTAAGTGTTGTAAATCATGATTTTCAAATAAAAATCGTATCTTTTTGCTATGTTGTCGAAATCCAGTGAAATCGGAGACATCGGACTCGTAGCGACGGCATCTGCGTTCTAGAAGAAGCTAGAGCGTATTCCGAGCTCGCTACAAATTTCCGAAGGATTAAAATCAATGTGAGACTTCTAAATTCAAATGTGAAATTGAAATGCATTGTATAAATTATATAAGCGAAGTATAAATTATATATGCGTTGTACACCTCATGTATGAGCGTTATATAAGTTATATAAGCGATGTATAAATTATGCATACGTTGTATAAATCATATATATGTGTTGAAATGGAAATGAAATATATTTATATACGTATATACATATATATACTCCCCTTGTCCAAAAACCATGGACGATATGAATTGATTGTGATCGGCGTGAAAATTGTTGATAATGCAAATGGTTGAAAATTAGTTGATATGACGGATGGTTGAAAATAATTGTTTGTGATTGAAAGAAATTATTTGTGGTTGAAACGAATTGGAATTGTTTGTGGAAAATTCATATGATATGAAATTGATCTTAGATTATTTAGATGAGCCTCTTATGAAACGTCATGAGCCTATGGTAGTGCGAGGAGCCATACTCAGGACGGTGCCGGCTTTTAACCCACTACCGTTATGCTGCTGAAATTTTCAGTAATATCTATGTCTTTGAATTATTTTCATGTGTTGAATTATATTCATGTGTCAAATAAATTTTTTAGATAATAAAATTTACATTTTTATTATGCGTATGAAGTATATGAAAAATTCATGTGTTGAATAACATTCATGTGTTGAATAAATTCTTTGAAAGATAAAAATCACATTTTTATTATATATATGGACTATATAAAATATTAGTGTTTTAAATAAATTGTTTTAACAATAAAAATATCATTTTTATTATATGTGTGAACTATATAAAATATTCATGTGTTGAAAAGGATTCATGTGTTAAGTAAAAGGATTGAACAATAAAATTTACATTTTTATTGTGAATACGAAGCGCTAAAAACATTCATGTGTTGAATAAATATTTTGAACGATAAAAATATCATTTTTATCATGTATACGACTCGCTAAAATACATAGGTGTTGAATCATATTTTTGTTCGCCAAAAATATCATTTTATCCTATGTATGAAGTGTTAAAAATAACCGTGTGTTGAAATAAACATTGGTTCGCTAGAAATAATATTTTTAGCTTAGTTCTGCATATATATACATATGTTGAACAGGAAAATGGATTAGCTGTTGAGTAAAGAATAAATTTGCATGCCCGACAAATAAGTAAGCCTTAATGAGTTGGCTGCGCGATTTTATTATTATATAAACTCCTGTGAATGCCATGGGATGCGGAGTGCTGGTTGTTCTGTGTGAAATTATAAACATCGCCATAGGATAGTAACAATTAATTTTGAACTACACTACATGGCATACTTCTTGAAGATATCATACCCTATCATATACCACATAAGCATTTGGAGCTTGTGTGACGAGGTTGAGGATTTACCATACAAGCGAGAGGCTTGTATGGCGATGACTAAATTTCAGGTTGAACCGAAGACTGATATAGACTATATAAAATGTAATGGTAAATTACCATATTAATAAAAATCCCACACGGGTCTGAAAATGACAATAAACACGTCTCTCTAGTCATTAAGGCACAAAAACCATTTATAGGGTGACGAGAATTTATTCTCTGGAGTTATGATCTATACACACTCCCCTGTGGACACCGGAATATATCACTATAAATATGTGCATGATTTCTAGGATTTATTGGGTGCCTAATCCGGCCCAATAAATTTCTAAACCCCTCCCCGTACAAAGGAGGTTATGGTGAAATTTTCTGAAATTTAAAGGCGTTAGTGAAATATTTGAAGCGAAAAACGATATAGAAATCATCAAATGAATTATATTTATATATATATAAATATAAATTAAATAAAACGAATAACGACGCTGCAGTTCGTGTTTTGGAATCATAATTTTAAACGATTACATCGAGAAATCTGACCATCGGATTTCCCCGAAACCGGAACCGTTGGGTTCGATTTGGAAAAATCTTTCCAATGATATAAAATTTCTTAGGATCCAACGGTTGGATTGTGTGAAATGTTTAATTCAAATCTGAATAAAAACAGCGCCAGAATGAATTGTATATATATAAAAATATAAATTGAATAAAACGAATAACGACGCTGCAGTTCATGTTTTGAAATCGTAACTTTAAACGATTATATCGAGAGATCCAACCATCGGATTTTCCTGAAACCGGAACCGTTGGGTTCGCTTTGGATAGATCTTTCCAATGGACTTAACTTCGTTAAGATCCGATGGTTAGATTTTGAGAAATGTGTAAATCAAATTTGGAGAAAAACAGCGCCAAGGCCACGTTATGGCCTGAAATGTCGTTTAATTAAATGGCGCTATTTTTAAATAAATAAAAATAGCGATATATCGTTATAAAATATTATAGGCGATATGGAATGGAAGAAAAACGATTCTACTGTGTTTGCTTGATATTTGATGGTTGAATGTGTTTAACAAGAAAAATATATAAAAAACTGAAATGTGGATGTCGAATAATTTAACCATGAACAAAATTGATTTGAATTCTAATATATATGAATTATTTGAAAAGACTGAGTTAATTCTCATTTCAGATAATTGATCGACGAATAAATGTTGAAGATATGAAGACGGTGCAAGAATGGTGATCTTCACATCGTGTAGATTACTACTGATGCCTTTGAAATGGGTAGGTCCCTTGATAAGGTTACTGTGGTAGTAGTCTGGACGTACTTTTTGATCATCCGGATGTGCGAGGGCCTCTCTTCCGTATTGGACATATGGAACTAGGAATAAGTTGCCTCCGGTTTCGTTCAGACCCAGAACAGACTTGTAAATGGATGTGTGTCTAACGTGTATTCTGTTCTGTATTCGTTGATCTCTACCAAATATACATCTGTTTGGTGGCGGAGAATTTATTCTCTTGCCTAATGCCCTTCTCTGAGACGTACGAGCTCAGAGGTTGTATATTGGTAGACATCAGTGGTATGGTGTGGATTGACAGTGTGGCATGCAAAGATGCAAATGATCAAGGCTTTTGTTGAAAATCAAAGTCTTGTGGTTGATGATCAAAGCACGGCCTTAAAGGGCATAGCTTTGTGTATGGCGTTAATTCGCGAGCCTCACACCTCGGTATGAGTCAAAAACGGGATCGTGACTGCAGGGAGTGCACGACGTTTCTTTCTAGCTATGGGTGGTGTCAGCGTTTTACTAGCCCTGACATTGTTGATTATTTTACCTTTGCGGATGTTGGAATGCGAGGCGCCTCTGATATATCGGTCTCTACGGAGCCGATGGATAGGTCTGATAGGACCGAAAAACGTGTGTTCAGGAATAACTAATCCTTAAACGTACGAGATGACCGCCCTAAAGATCCAAGGGTTCTCTACAGGGAATCCTGAGGCATTTGCTAGAGTGTCTCGAAGCGGTGAGGAACCATCCCTGGCCTCGACTCATGATGGAATCCAAATTTCCAATACGAAATTACGGATTTGATTGTAACTTATATATGGCGACATAGTAGATGGTAGCTATGCCATCTAGGATTGATATTTATGATTGAATTTTCTTTTGAAACATATATGCACTAGTAATAATATCAAATGATTTTGCTTTACACGTATTAAGCATATTTTGATCATTATAATGTAAAACTCTATCCTCTAGTTTGCGTTGCATTGTGTGATGGGACTTGAGTCTTATAATGATTTCATTTTTTTATAAAAAGCATTGCGTTGTTCAAAAGATTTATTTTATTTCATGCACTGGCAATCACCGGAGTAAACCCGTTCCGCGAAAGTGGCGTAGTCCTATGATTTGCCTTATTATTGTTGTTAAATCAGTTAAGTAGATTTCTCATATCAGTCCCATGACTGACTCGTAGTTTGTTTCACTTTACAAACTCGGGTGCCCTTATTTTCACATGGGCAACCTAGTGACAGGTTATATTTTTGCTTTTGCACTGCAGCATGGAGTGCACCTTTTGGCTTGTATGGCGAAGACTAGATTTCTCAGTATTTTGGCTATTTGATATTCCGCCATTAGTATCTTATTTATATGATTCCGGTTATTGTGATGTAGACATATTTGCTTCTATTATGTACTTTATGATGTATATGTCCTAGTGATCTTGATGTAGACTGGTCGTTTCCTTTTAGGCAGTAAGTTGTATCCTGCACTATGCTACTCTGATGTTGTTACATATTATGATTCTGCTGTCATATTGATGAAAATTATTTTATTTTATGTTTATGCTATTATCTATTCTCTTCTAATGATTATTAATGTGTTATATTCCAATGATTATCCTTAACACTGTCGTATGGGGTTTTGGGATTATCACAGGTGGTATCGGAGCTTTGGTTAATCTTAGTTCTGGAATTTAACATATTAAACACCTCGTCAAAATATAATCAATAGTGTTCTAAGGCAAGTAGCTCGTTATAGATAGGAATAATAATTTACTAGAATGAGCTAAGCAGAATAGTCAAATAACTTGATCAGTACATCGTTATCTTTCCATATATTCTTTTGCTTTTACCATATCTTAAAATTATCATTTCTGTGAGCTTGACTCTTTTCTTGCTTGTACAGAACTGACTTAGATGGATAACCAAGCAGCTAGAGGTAGAGGAGGCCGAGGCGGAGGATGGGGGGATATTCCCGTTGCCGAGGAGCATTTGATTCAGCCACCACAACCCCCGCAACCGTTTGATTTAGACAAAGTGGTGAAGAAGTATAAGAATCTTGGAGGCAAGACATTCTCTGGCACGGGCACTGTGACTGAAGCCTTAGGTTGGCTTAAAACATGTGAGAAGATCTTTGGTGGCTTAGGTCTTGATGATCATAGGAAAAGCTTTATAGGTGCTTGGCTATTGCAAGATGAGGCACAACTATGGTGGGAAGCCATTACCTTGAACGAGCAAGAGGTGGAAATGTCTTGGGATGATTTCAAAAAAGTATTCAAAGAGAAGTTCATTCCCGAGCAAGAGATGGAGCGCTTGCATGATGAGTTTTCCAATCTCCAACAAGGAGATCGCACCATGCAAGAATATCTCAACAGGTTTACTCAGTTGTCCTGCTATGCACCAGAGCTCATTCTGACTGTTAAGGCGAAGAATAAGAGTTTCGTACATGGACTTCAGCACAAGTACCAGAATAGGGCAATGAGACACGTTATGCTTGCATTCGCCGACATGGTTGATATGGTGTGTAATTATGAGAGCTTGGATTTGAGGAACATGCAAGTAGATCGCGCAAAGAATCAAGAGGGCAACAAGCGTAGGACTTCAGAAAGGCAGTCTGAATCAAGCAACACGGTAGTAAATGTCACGCTATAAACAAATAGGCCACCTAGGCGAAGTTGCTACAACTGCGGTCAAGCTGGCCATTACTCCAATGTATGCACCGCTCCGAAATGGCAGAAGACCAACCAAGCCAGCTCGAGTCAGAATTCTGGTGATAGGAGAGAGTGTTTCAACTGTCATCAAAAGGGGCATATCAAGACCAATTGCCCATTGCTGAAGAATTCGCAGGTTGCACATGTATATGACGGGGTGAACCCGCCAGCTGCTACTTCGGGAGCAGATAAACCCGATGTTTTGGGAGGTACCCTTACTATTAAAAATATTCCTGTTTCCATACTATTTGTCACTGGTGCATCAAAAAGTTTTATTGCAAGTAACACTGTTAAAAAGTTAAAGTTAAATATAAGAAAGCTTAAAGAATCGGTTAGAGTTCATAATCCGATAAGAGGTTCTATTGTTCTCAGTTCATGTTGTAAAGTGCCCATTTCTTATTCTTGTTACCAGTTTCCTTTTAAATTAATTATCATGAATTTTCCTGAATTCGATATTATTCTGGGGTTGGATTGGTTAATGAAATATGAGGCCAAAGTTAAATGTGCCGAAAGAGTCGTTAAAGTTAAAACGAAGCTGGGAAATATTGTCATACCATGCTATGACTCAGACTCAGATAGAAAAGAGTTTTGATCTATGCTAGAAGTTACTCCTACTTTATTAGAAAACATTCCTACCGTTAAACGCTATGCAGATGTGTTCGAAGAAGTTGATAACTTACCTCTGCAAAGAGAAATTGAATTCAGAATTTATTTAGTTCCGAATGCCAGACCCGTAGTACATCCAACTCGAAGAATGACTCTAAAAGAAAAAGAAGAATTAGGCGATCAAACTCGACAACTTTTATGAAAAGGTCTAATCAGACCCAGCTTTTCTAATTGGGGTGCAGCTGTAGTGTTTGTTCCTAAGTCAGAAGGTACTCTCCGATTGTGTGTTGATTACCGAGACCTCAACAAATAGGCGCTCAAGAACAAACATCCATTACCCTGCATCGATGATTTGTTGGATCAATTGAATGGAGCATGAGTGTTTTCCAGAATGGACCTAGATACAGGTTTTCATCAACTGAGAATCGCTGAAGAATGTGTTCCTTTGACAGCTTTTAGAGGTCCAAACATATTTTATGAGTGGTTAGTAATGTCGTTCGGCTTGTGTAACGCTCCAGCTTACTTCGTCGATTTAATGAATAGAGTGTTCAGAGGAGTCTTGTATAAATTTGTTCTGGTATTCATCGATGATATTTTAATCTACTCCAAGTCAGAAAGCAAGCATGAAAAACATTCAGAACAAGTGTTAGGGATTCTGAGAAGGAACGTCTTCAAAGCTAAATTCTCTAAATGTATCTTATGGCAAGATGAAGTGAAGTTCCTTAGCCACGTCATATCGAAGAAAGGAATTTCTGTAGATCCAAGCAAAATTACAGCAATTCAAGGTTGGAAGAAGCCTACTACACCCACAGAAGTCCGAAGTTTTCTTGGATTAGCTAGTTATTATCGAAAATTCGTTAAGGATTTTTCAAAGATATACGGTTCATTAACAAAGCTTACAAAGAAGTATGCCAAATTTAATTAGACCCCAGAATGTGATGCTGCTTTCCAAGAGCTGAAATTAAAATTGACAACTGCTCCAGTATTAACGATTATCGATGGCAACCAGGAGTTGGCGGTTTGGACGGATGCTTCTATTGGAGGTCTTGGTCTGGTGTTAATGCAAAGAGGCCAAGTAGTCGCTTATGCTAGCTGTCAGGTTAAGCTGCATGAGAAGAATTATGCAACTCATGATCTTGAATTATTATCCGTCGTGTTTGCTATGAAAATATGGAGGCACTATCTGCTGGCTGAGAAATTCGAATTATATACTGATCATCAATCATTGAAGTATTTGTTCACCCAGAAAGACTTGAATATTAGACAACAGCGTTGGCTAGAATTCCTTGCAGCTTACGATTTAGATATTCTGTATATGCCGGGAAAAGCCAATGTGGTAGCGGATGCGCTTAGCAGAAAAACCGCAATCATCGCCAAATATTATTATCACACCTTCATTGATTGATAAGATCTCTGTACTTCAAAAAGACAATGAATTTATTCAGAGGATCAAGGAAGGTGAACCCTCAAGTTTTCGGATTGATAACCAGGGAGTTCTGAGGTTAAAAGGCTGAATTTGCATCCCCAATATTTCTAAGCTCCGAAAAGAAGTGATGGATGAATATCACAAGTCCAAACTTAGTATCCATCCTGGTGTGAGTAAGATGTACAATGACCTCAAATGCACATTCTGGTGGAGGGCAATGAAAAGGGACATTTCTATATATGTTAGCCGGTGTTCTACTTGCCAACAAGTCAAAAGCGACCAACAGAAACTAGCCGGATTGTTGCAACCGTTGGAAATTCCATATTGGAAGTGGGAACAAATTTCCTTGGATTTCATAGATGGTTTTCCCCGAACCAGGAAAGGAAATGATAGTATTTGGGTGATCGTAGATCATTTTACGAAGACCGCCCATTTCATACCTGTCAGATCCAATAGAACCGCTTAAAGTCTAGCACAGATTTATTTCAAAGAAATTGTAAAACTGCATGGAGTCCCTATCAGTATTGTCAGTGATAGAAACCCAATTTTTACTAGTAAATTCTGGGAAGCATTCCAAACAGAATTGGGAACGAAGCTGAATCTAAGCACCGCCTATCATCCTCAAACAGATGGCCAAACTGAGAAGGTGAACTGTATACTTGAAGATTTACTACGGGCTTGTATTATTGATTTTGGCGGATCATGGGAAGACCACTTGCATTTACCTGAATTCTCGTACAACAACAGTTAGCAAGCGAGCTTGACAATGTCACCATTTGAAGCCTTATACGGTAGACCATGTAGATCTCCCGCATGTTGGGTAGAACTTGGAAACCGACTTGTATTGGGTCCAGATATGATTCGTGAAGCTTCAGACAAAGTCAGTTTCATTAAGAAACGATTAAAAATAGCTCAAAGCTGACTGAAAAGTTATGCGGATTCTATAAGAAGAGATTTAGCAATTGTTGTTGGTGATTATGTTTATTTAAGAGTTTCTCCGATGAGAGGAGTAGTCCGATTCGGTAAAACAGGGAAGTTGGCACCCAGATTTATTGGTCCCTTTCCTATTCTTGAACTAATTTGAACCCTTGCTTATAAGGTTTAGTTACCTGATTGGTTTCCTAGAGTACATGATGTGTTTCACATATCTCAACTCCGAAAGCATGTGCATGATCCAGATCTAGTTGTAGAAGAAGCTGCGCAACAGGACTTGGAAACTACTCCAGAAATGGCTATGAGAAGAAAGCCGATAAAGATTATTGGCAAAGAAACTAAAGAGCTAAGGAACAAGAAGGTTCATTTAGTTAAAGTGCAGTGGAGTGGAGATCCTAGAGACTGTACTTAGGAAACTGAAGAAAGCATTAGGCAAGCTTATCCCAATTGAAGAGTGGACATCTCTGATTAGCTCTGGCGCAAGGTACATTTACAATACTTTGCGTTTCCGTTTTGTTTCCTACTTTACTGTTGTTTCCTTTTTGGAGATGAAAAGTTTTAAGTGGGGGAGACTGTAACAACTCGGAAAATCAGAGCCAATTTAAAATTTTTAATTTGGCTATTTTAATGAATTTGGAGTAATTGAAATAATTTATTTTAATTATATAACGAGTTAGGAATAGCGCGACAGTCTGAAAATTTGAATTTGAACTTTGACTGAACGTACAGGATGCAAAATAAAACGGATTTTAGCAAAACCAAAAATATTTAAATCTGTTTAAGAATATCTTTCTAACGAATCTGAAAAATCGAAATTTCATAGCGGGAATCAAAAGTTATGGCTAGATGAATATTCAGAATGGTCGCTATGTGATCGTCGCTTTCCTATAAACTAGAAAAGCGCAAAATTTAAATTAAATTCTACAAGCGCACAGATCGTGTAGTATGCAGGTCAAACACAGGGAGGTAGATTAAAATCAAATTATTTATCTAATCTCCTGGGCGAGTTAGACGAAGTTTGGAGATTTTGTTGAAATAAAAACAAATTGAAATTGCAAAATTAGGAATATCGTTGAATTTAATCAAACGATTAATCAATAATGAAAATAAAATAGCAAAGACAACTTGAGCTCTATCAAATCTAATTGAATAGATGGAACAAATTGCTTGGAAAATAAAATGCAAAACACAAATAAAATGCAGAATTTAAATTTGCAGAAAAAGAAGAACAACAAAAAGTAAAATTAAGATTGTCGTTGAAACTAATCAAACGACTAATCGCTAATAAAAAAATGTAAAATACAATTGGTGTTCTACCAAAACTAATTGTGAAGACAACACAAAGAAAAATGCTAGAAAATAAAAGAAGAAGAAGAAGAATTACTTTTATTAATAGAGGTTAAGGTAAAAAAATAGGATGGTGGCTACAATGATATTACAAGGGTATTTATAGGAGATAACCAAATCCTAACCCTAATTACAAATGGGCCTAGCTATTTCAAGTAAGTTTTAGGCCTTTTGTCATTTGGAACAAGTTCTAGGCCTGTTCTCCTTTTCTCTTGCAAGTCTCCTTTAATTTGAGATGTGCATGGACTTTTTATCAATCATTTTCTTGTCCAACAGCAACTAGATGTGAGATCTTCATCTACAATTCTTCAAAATGTAAACATATAGCAATCTGATCTCCGTTTCTCTACTTTACTGGTTGCATGCAGGCTGGGTTGGAATATCTGTAAAAGTGACAAAACAATACCTAAGTAATATTTATTTATATACAAAAGATAAGATATAAGAACATAAAATAAACACATTTCTATGTTAATCAAATAACCCCACACTTATCTTTTACTCGTCCTCAAGTAAAACAAAAATTAAAAACTAACTAGATAGGTCACACTTTCGTAGGAAACACGATTGCATTGAGCGTATGCAACAAGCCGTTAAACCTCTAGGTGTCCCTAGTAGGATGAGTGGTGTCTCATGAGGGTTTTCAGTGGATACTACCCACAAAATCCAAATGTTATGGTTCTAATGCAACTACATGAATGAAACAGACATATGCAAAATGAAAATAAAAATGAAAACACGACTTATTTCAGAAAAGTGGTACAACAAATTAAATTAACAATTTCTAATCAGTTGATTTTATTTTAGATACCTCAACTTGTCACAAATTTTCAATATAAATCAAGTTTTCAAATGTTAAATTCCAGTTTGGCCAGTTAGTTCGGTCAATAACATAGTGCAGCCATGAAATAAATTTTTAGTTTTCTTGTCATAGTTTGTGAAGTGGTATTCTAATTTCCTTGTGTATGGCTAGTCAAATCAATAAGGTCAAGAAACGTTTGGGTATCATCGCTTATTCTCTATCTCTATAAATGTTAAAATTTATGATTAATTACATATAGCTAACTTAAAAGACTAAGGTATACCACTCATACACTGCCTTGTGGACTGAGGGAGAGTTAGGACAGAGCTTGGAGGATTGTGCAGACCGACGCTGACTTTGTCAACAACATGTCGGTAATCCTTAGGTGTCCAATCTCATAAAATGAGACCAAGATATTCTGAAGCTGACTTTGTTAACAACATGTCAAATAGAGCTTGGCGGGTTTGCACACCAACGCTAGATATACAAGCAATGTTGGATACCCTTAGATTACTATTATTATTATTATAGAAAATATAAACACAAAAGAGAGTTACGCGAATTCAGCTTAACACAACTTAGTTTTAATGATTCGAAAAGCCAGTATAAGTGTTTTACGTCCTCCACTTATTTAAACAAAGATTACAATATAGAATAAACTTCATGGCCATCACCTAAGAATCTCCCTATGTACCAGTTACAATAATATCCCTCAAAATTTAACTTTTCATTATATTTCATATTCGATCTTAGCTGAGAGAAAAAAATACTATCAACTGATTAACAATCCTTAACTTATTTTGTTGTATCAAACCTAAAATGAATCGTATTTCAAAAAAAAAAAAAAAAAGGCATATTAGTATGATCAAATGCATGATGGTCCTATTTAAATGGTTGAAAATGAAAAGAAAGGAAAATAATGAAAAATGAAAAATGAATGAAATGCAGACTCCCCCCCCCCAACACACACACTAGAACTAAACAGTGTCCACACTATAACACGTTTCCTAAATTTGAATGATAAAACCCATAGATGGATTAGATGCAAAATGATTTGTAGAATGAAATGCAGTCTAACTATACGTAAGAATGGATCATATGTACAATGATATATATGTTTGCGATGCATACGATGCAAAGAATGCCACCATCTTTTTCCCCCACACTTGGTTCTACCCCGATGAATTAGACTCCCTTTATGTCTAGGCATGTTTTCTAATAAGCAAAGATTTTTGAAAACCATCTCATCTTTATACCTAGATTTATAGTCCAGAAGATAAATGTCCAGAGTCATCCTAACATGAAGTTTTTCAACCAAGCTAACATTCCAAAAACAATTCATGTGTTCAACAAATTTATCAGTAATTGTTCAAAAATTTGTGATCGTATATAAATTCAATGAAATTTGAATTCTAAGTGTTATTCAAGATGATGTGATCACATTTCTCAATTTCATTACTGGACAACATATTTTCAATACTGATAACTTCAAGTTTGCTGGAAGTTTCTTCAAAGTTACAGTTTTCAAACTTGGATTCATGGCTTGGTTCAATTTCATCCCCATTTGGCAACTCATCCTCATACAATCCAAAAAAATAATATTCATTAAAATCCTTCTCCAAATTTGAATTGAAAAATTCAACATTTTTATTCTGTTCAGTTTCTAGAATTTCAAGTTTCTCATAGCCTGAAAGAGGAAGATCAAAATCTGAGCTTAAATCTTTTTCCTGAAAAGAGTTGAAGTCTAAATCATTTACTGAATTGTGAACAACTTCATTTAGATCGTCATTCTCAATTTCCAAAGTTGTTATTTAAAATTTTCACTATCATTAAAGAATGGATTATTTTTTGAATCATCACATGTTTGAATTTGATTTTGTTGCTCGAGTTGTTCTTTAAAAGATGTCATTAAAGAAAGAAGTTCATCAAGTTGTCTATCTTTTTCATCAAGCTGTCTATCTTGCTTTTCTACCCTCTCTCTAAGAATGTTAAGATGATATTCTTCAGAATCATTGATTTGAGAGCTCCCATTTTGGATTTCTTGATTCTCAGAATTAAAGTCCACATCAATTTCATAATCAATATTATTTCTAATGTGGTGGTTGTTTAAATTTTTAGAAAAATGACAATGATATTGGAAATCATTTTGAGTATATAAATTATGTTAATAACCTAAACTGTTAAAATTCGAGGGAAAATTGCAATTTTGGTTATTTTCAAGATACTGATATGGGCTATAACTTTGAAAATTTTGGTTTACAACCCCATATTGATGTTGATCAGAGCTATATTGGGATTCAATGCTGTTTTGATGAGGATATGTCTCATAATCGAAATTATTGAAGTTTGAATTGAAGTCGCAATTTCGATCATTTCTATGATTTTGAAAATGTTGGTCAGTTGGAAAATTTTGAAAACTGTTGGCATTGGGCTCACGAAATTTTGGAAATTTTTTCCTCATGAGTTGTAATTCATACTCATACTCTTCAAGAGGACGTCTACTCCGATTATTATCCCACATATCTCTCAATGATTTTTTTTGAATCAGACATTTTAAAGAAGTCACGGCACAACAGGATTTATTCTTGCTTCAAAATAGTGTAAAATACTAAGCTGCGCTCTATTAATTAACCGACTCAATTAGAAGGGGGAAGAGGGTCTTATGGCCGTTCATGTATAGTACGAACACAAAGGATACGACCAATGTTTTACGGGTAGTATGCAACCTCTTTCGCTAATAGTTCAATAAATTGAACTACTATATATCCGCGATCCAATTATACGAGACAGTAAACTTCACAAAACACCACTTTTCAATTATATTATTTTGCAACGTCTATTTTTATTGTTGAAAACGATGAGAATGAAAATTTCGGTTATGGAAATAACAGTCAACCACAAAAATCAGACAATAATGACTGCAGAAAATTTAAAATATTGTACAAGCAAGCCGCTGCCCCTGCAGAAGATTTTTACAAGCAATGTCTATATTTTTTTTTTCTTTGCAACAGAGCACCTGTAGAGTTAGAATTTTTTTTACAGTGGGTATGGCAGTCCGTACAGAACAGTAAAATAGCGCTAGGGATTTGAACTCTGTTCTTTGTAATCACTCGATCGATCCTTGAAATTCTTGTTTGTTTGCTTGAATCCGTTTCTTCACTTCAATCCTGATTCTATTTTTTTAAAGCAGAAAGAAAAAAACAAAAACAAAAAAGAAATCTAAATAATATGTAAAAAAAAGGAAAACAAAAAAAAACACAAAACTTAAAAATAGAAAACTAAACCCAACAAGGACAAAAACAAAGCTAACATTTTGAACCAAAATTGGATTAACACAAGCTCGAGTCACGCAATCAACATAAAAGCAACATGACGTCCCTAATACACTGCTCAAACAAAAAAACCTGCCCCTTTATTCTTTTCCAAAACAGATGGTGCAAAGACAATTGGGAACAAAAAATTTAAACACGCCTCTTCTATTTCTTCCCCAATATCGCTCGAATTTACTTCGGTATCCAATGCTGGGGTTCGTCTTCGAACCAGACCGTTCTTTTTTTTCTTTCAAGCAGCGAGGGTTCCGGTTTTGCTTTGCGGGTTTTTCAGTTGAATCGAGTTCCAATTTTCAAGAAGTTGTTTCAGTGATGGATGCGGTGCGCGATTTGTGGTGAATTGGGTTGCGCAATTAGTTGACTTGCATGGATTGTGGGGTTTTGATGTGGAGCAAACTGGAGGTAGAATACTTCCAATTCGGGTTCTAGGGATTGTCTGAGAATTGGATTTCAATTTTTAATGGTTCGGATTCTACGATTTAGGTAATTGATGGAGGTGGCTTGACTTTACTTTTGAAGGCAGAAAGATGGCTGCATTTTTTTTTTACATGGTGAAGGGTTATTGCAATATTGGATGGTGTTCAGCAGGGGATGGCAAGGTGGATGATATATTGTTGTTTGTGGGTGATGTAGGAAGGTTTTTGATGTAGCGGTTGCGAGTGTGGTTTTAGGGAGGAACGTGAAGAGGATGAGGGGTTGTGCGATTGATGATGTATGACTGAAACTTGGTGGAGATGAAGATGAGAAGGGGAATTAGTGGATAAGCTGAGAGGATTGAAATAGGGTAGTGAACGGAGAAAATAGCAAGAGGAAGATTGTATTTTTTTTTTTTTGGAATCTGGGAAAGATAGAAAAACCTATGGATTGAAAATAGGAAAGAAGCAAAAGAAGGAAAGGAATTGGCAGAGGTTTGTGGATGTAGTTGGATTTTTGGAATCAGGTGTATGGTTTTTGTGCTACTGGGATGTCGATGTTGAATGTGAATGTAAGGGGATGAAGTATGGATTGTTGTATGATGTCTTGGGGATGGTGAAGAATTTATAGAAAAGTTGGTGATTGGGAAGGTTGCGGCAATGGTAAAGTGATCGGATCGGGTGATTTTGAGTGTTCTTTACGGTCTGGGAACGTTTGTGGTAGGATGGGTAGGATGGAGTACTGTTGCGAATGGGTTCAAATTGGGAAGAGAATGTTGGTGTGAAGGTGATTGAACGGATAATGAATGTTTGGTGGAATTATGTATTGTGGTGAGGATGAAAATGGTTCGGCTAGTGGTATGGATAGGCAGGAGGCAGAGAAGGAAATAGAATATAGGAAAGGATTTTCTCTCTCTCTTTTTTTTGTAAAGAAATCAGATCTTAAAAGGGTGTAAAATGGGAAGGAAAAAAAATAAAATGGAAAGGGCTTGAAGAAAAAATGAAGACAAAGAATCAATGAAAAGTAGCAATTTATTTTCCTTTAATTAGAAGATTATAGTATCCACGTGTTAATACCAAATCAACTAATCCAAGAATATTTTTTTCAGAAAATTGTAAAAAAAAGAAAGTATGTGAGATATTAGGAAGAAGATTTGTAAACAGAAAGAAATGGAAGGAAAAAGAATTGTTTTTTTTATTGTTGTAAAGAAGAGAGAGAAAGAAAAAAAATGAAAAAGGAAAATTTTGAAAAGGGGGAAGAAATAAATGAAAAGAAAAGGAAATAAAATAAAGGAAATTTGGTAAGTTTTTTTTTTCTTGTTTAGGAGATTATGGTATCAATAAATAATACCAAATCAATCCATTCAAGATTTTTTAAATATATAAAAGAAAACAAAAGAAAAAAAGGAAAAAAATAAAATAAAAACAAACACGAATCGGAAATTAAATAAATAATGGAATTTAAGCTTTACCTCTCCAGCAACGGCGCCAAAAACTTGATCGTAGCTTTCCTATGAACTAGAAAAGCGCGAAATTTAAATTTAATTCTGCAAGCGCACAGATCGTGGAGTATACAGGTCGAACACAGGGAGGTAGATTAAAATCAAATTATTTGTCTAATCTCTTGGGCGAGTTAGACGAAGTTTGGATATTTTGTTGAAATAAAAACAACTTGAAATTGCAAAATTAGGAATATCATTGAATCTAATCAAACGATTAATCACTAATGGAAAAAAAATAGCAAAGACAACTTGAGCTCTATCAAATCTAATTGAATAGATGGCACAAATTGCTTTGAAAAAATGCAAAACACAAATAAAATACAGAAATTAAAATTGCAGAAAAAGAAGAACAACAAAAGGTAAAATTAGGATTGTCGTTGAAACTAATCAAACTACTAATCGCTAATAAAAAAAATGTAAAATACAATTGGTGTTCTACCAAAACTAATTGTGAGGACAACACCAATTGCTAGGAAAAAGAAAAATGCTAGAAAATAAAAGAAGAAGAAGAACTTTTATTAATGGAGGTTAAGATAAAAAAATAGGATGGTGGCTACAATGATATTACAAGGGTATTTATAGGAGATAACCAAACCCTAACCCTAACTACAAATGGGCCTAGCTATTTCAAGTAAGTTTTAGGCCTTTTGTCATTTGGAACAAGTTCAAGGCCTTTTCTACTTTTATCTTGCAAGCCTCCTTTAATTTGAGATGTGCATGACCTTTTTATCAATCATTTTCTTGTCCAACAGCAACTAGATGTGGGATCTTCATCTACAATTCTAAAAAATGTAAATATATAGCAATCTGATCTCCATTTCTCTACTTTTCTGGTTGCATGTGGGCTGGGTTGGAATATCTGTAAAAGTGACAAAACAATACCCAAGTAATATTTATTTATGTACAAAATATATGATATAAGAGTATAATAAACACATTTCTATGTTAATCACTATGGAATAAATATAGCCCTTGAAAATAGATAGTTTGCAAACGGCCTCCGTTTTCGACGAAATCACTTTTGTTGGATCCGGGATGTTAATTTATTGCTAGGTTTCAAATACCATAATTTTTGGAATTAATATGTGAGCATGGCAAAGGAAAATGTGTTTGGTGGAATTGAGTCAAATTGGATCGACCAGAAAATGGCCATTTTTCAAATGGCCTCAGAATTCGATGAAATCGGTTTTGTTGGGACCGTATCGTCCCAACATAGCCAGATTAATTTTTCGGGAATTTTTAGAATCAGTATATGGCCCCAACAAATTAAAATGTACGTTCAAATCCAAATTTGAATGTTTTATATTTTAGTTTGAAGAATAAATGATTGTAACAATTGAATGGGCTTACGAAACATATTCCATTGTGTTCGGAGTAGGGGTATTTAGCTAGAGGCGATAATCGTTGGGTTTGAATTGGAGTTAGTATGGAGAAAACCCTATTTTTGAATTAATATAAATATCGGCGAATAAGATTTTTTTCTTTTATTATTTAATTTTATAAAAAAATCAGAACCCCTCCCCCCTCGTAACCTGTCCTTGACGATGGAGGTTGCTCCTTCGTTCCCGGCCAATTTCTGGCGATTCCGTTCATCAATACACCTCGCCCCTTTGGAACTTTTTGAACCTCTCCCTCCCCTCTTCAAATCAATTCTTTCATCACCTATCGTCACTCCTACGTCGAGAACCACCCCTCGGAACTTCCGACCTTCGAGCCGCCGCCGCCCCTGATTCTGACCATCAAGTTCAACCGCTCCTCCAAGCGCAGGTGCGGCCATCGTCCCCCTTCCACGTGGCAGTGGCTGATTCCAACATCGTGCAACCGTTTGTGCTAAAAATCAAAACCTAGTTTTGAAGCTTCTGCTGAGGTATACGGCCTTGGTTTTTAAATTAGAATATAACACATCTAATGTTGCAAATCATGATTTTCAAATAAAAATCATATCTTTTTGTTGTGTTGTCGAAATCTAGTGAAACCGGAGACATCGGACTCGTAGCGACGTCATCTACATTCTAGAAGAAGCTAGAACGTATTCCGAGCTCGCTACAAATTTCAGAAGGATTAAAATCAATGTGAGACTTCTAAATTCAAATGTGGAATGGAAATGCGTTGTATAAATTATATAAGCAAAGTATAAATTATATGTGCGTTGTACACCTCATGTATGAGCGTTGTATAAGTTATATGAGTGATGTATAAATTATACATGCGTTGTATAAATCATATATGTGTTGAAATGGAAATGAAATATATTTATATACGTATATATATATATATATACTTCCCTCGTCCACAAACCATGGATGATATGAATTGATTATGATCGGCGTGAAAATTGGTTGATAATGCGAATGGTTGAAAATTAGTTGATATGACAAATGGTCGAAAATAATTGTTTGTCGTTGAAAGAAATTGTTTGTGGTTGAAACGAATTGGAATTGTTTGTGGAAAATTCAATATGATATGAAGTTGATCTTAGATCATTTAGATGAGCCCCTTGTGGAACGCCGCGAGGCCTAAGGTAGTGCGAGGAGCCGTACTCGGGACGGTGCCAGTTTTTAACCCCCTACCATTATGCTGCCGAAATTTTCAGTAATATCTATGTTTTTGAATTAGTTTCATGTGTTGAATTATATTCATGTGTTGAATAAATTGTTTAGATAATAAAAATCACATTTTTATTATGCGAATGAAATATATGAAAATTCATGTGTTGAATAACATTCATGTGTTGAATAAATTCTTTGAAAAATAAAAATCACATTTTTATCATATATATGGACTATATAAAATATTAGTGTTTCAAATAAATTGTTTTAACAATAAAAATATCATTTATATTATATGCGTGAACTATATAAAATATTCATGTGTTGAAAAGGATTCATGTGTTGAATAAAAGGATTGAACAATAAAATTTACATTTTTATTGTGAATATGAAGCGCTAAAAACATTCATGTGTTGAATAAATATTTTGAGCGATAAAAATATCATTTTTATCGCGTATACAACTCGCTAAAATACATAGGTGTTGAAACATATTTTTGTTCGCCAAAATTATCATTTTTATCATATGTACGAAGTGTTAAAAATAACCGTGTGTTGAAATAAACATTGGTTAGCTAAAAAAAATATTTTTTGCTTAGTTCTGCATATATATACATATGTTGAACAGGAAAATGGATTAGCTGTTGAGTAAAGAATATATTTACGTGCCTGACAAATAGGTAAGCCTTAATGAGTTGACTGCGCGATTTTATTATTATATAAACTCCTGTGAATGCCATGGGATGCGGAGTGCTGGTTGTTCTGTGTGAAATCATAAACGTTGTTATAGGATAGTAACAATTAATTTTGAACTACACTACATGGCATACTTATTGAAGATAGCATACCCTATCATATACCACATAATCATTTGGAGAGTGTGACGAGGTTGAAGATTTACCATACAAGCGAGAGGCTTGTATGGCGATGACTATATTTCCGGTTGAATCGAAGACTGATATGGAATATATAAAATGTAACGGTAAATTTACAGATTAATAAAAACCCCACACGGGTCTGGAGATGACAATAAACATGTCTCTCTAATCATTAAGGCACAAAAATCATTTATAGGGTGATGAGAATTTATTCTCTGGAGTTATGATCTATACACACTCCCCTGTGGACATTGGAATATATCACTATAAATATGTGCATGCATTTTAGGATTTATTGGGTGTCTAATACGGCCTAATAAATTTCCAAACCCCTCCCCGTACAAAGGAGGTTATGGTGAAATTTTCTGAAATATAAAGGCGTTAGTGAAATATTTGAAGTGAAAAACGATATAGAAATCGTCGAATGAATTATAATTTTATATATAAAATATAAATAAAACTAATAATGATGTTGTAGTTCATGTTTTGGAATCGTAATTTTAAACGATTATATCGAGAAATCCGACCACCGGATTTCCCCGAAACCGGAACCGTTGGGTTCGCTTTGGAAAAATCTTTCCAACATATTAAATTTGTTAGGATCCAACGGTTGGATTGTGTGAAATGTTTAATTCAAATCTGAATAAAAACAGCGCCAGAATGAATTGTATATATATATAAAAATTAAATAAAACGAATAACGACGTTGTAGTTCGTGTTTTGAAATCGTAACTTTAAACAATTATATCGAGAGATCTGACCATCGGATTATCCCGAAACCGGAACCGTTGGGTCCGCTTTGGAGAGATCTTTCCAATAGACTTAACTTCATTAAGATCCAATGGTTAGATTTTGAGAAATGTGTAAATCAAATTTGAAGAAAAACAACGCTAGGGCCACGTTATAGCCTGAAACGTCGTTTAATTAAATGGCGCTATTTTTAAATAAATAAAAATAACAATATATCGTTATAAAATATTATAGGCGATATGGAAAGGAAATAAACCGATTCTACTTGGTTTGCTTGAAATTGGATGTTTGAATGTGTTTGACCAGAAAATTATATAAAGAACTGAAATGTGGATGTCGAATAATTTAACCATGAACAGAATTGATTTGAATTCTACTATACGTGAATTATTTGAAAAGGCCGAGTTAATTCCCATTTCAAATAATTGATCAACGAATAAATGTCGAAGATATGAAGACGGTGCAAGACCGGTGATCTTCACATCGTGTAGATTACTTCTGATGCCTTTGAGATGGGTAGCTCCCTTGACAAGGTTACAGTGGTAGTAATCTGGACGTACTTGTTGATCGTCCGGATGTACGAGGGCCTCTTTTCCATATTGGACATATGGAACTTGGAATAAGGTGCCTCCAGTTTCGTTCAGACCCAGAACGAACTTGTAAATGGATATGTGTCTGACATGTATTATGTGTTGTATTCGTTGATATCTACCAAATATACATCTGTTTGTGGCGGAGAATTTATTCTCTTGCTTAACGCCCTTCTTTGAGATGTAAGAGCTCAGAGGTTGTATATCGGTAGACATCAGTGGTATGGTGTGGAATGACAGCGTGGCATGCAAAGATGCAAATGATCAAGGCTTTTGTTGAAAAGCAAAGTCTTGTGGTTGATGATCAAAGCACGACCTTAAAGGGCATAGCTTTGTGTATGGCGTTAATTCGCAAGCCTCACACCTCGGTATGAGTCAAAAACGGGATCGTGACTGCAGAGAGTGCATGACGTTTCTTTCTAGCTTTGTGTGGTGTCAGCGTTTTACTAGCCCTGACATTGTTGATTATTTTACCATTGTGGATGTTGTAATGCGAGGCACCTTGGATATATCGGTCTCTACGGAGCCGATGGATAGGTCCGATATGACCGGGAAACGTGTGTTCAGGAATAACTAACCCTTAAACATATGAGAGGACCGGCCCTGAAGATCCAAGGGTTCTCTACACGGAATCCTGAGGCATTTGCTAGAGTGTTTCGAAGCGGTGAGGAGCCATCCCTGGCCTCGACTCATGATGGAATCCAAATTTCCAATACGAAATTATGATTTGATTGTAACTTATATATGGCGACATAGTAGATGGTAGCTATGCCGTCTAGGATTGATATTTATGATTGAATTTGCTTTTGAAACATATATGCACTAATAATAATATCAAATGATTTTGTTTTACATGTATTAAGCATATTTTGACCTTTATAAGGTACAAATCTATCCTCTAGTTTGCGTTGCATTGTGTGATGGGACTTGAGTCTTATAATGGTTTCATTTTTTATAAAAAGCATTGCATTGTTCCAAATATTTACTTTATTTCATGCACTGGCAATAACTGGAATAAACCCGTTCCGCGAAAGTGGCGTGGTCATATGATTTGCCTTATTATTGTTGTTAAATCAGTTAAGTAGATTTCTCATACCAGTCCCATGACTGACTCGTAGTTTGTTTCACTTTGTAAACTCAGGTGCCCTTATTTTCACACGGGCAGCCTAATGACAGGTGACAGGTTAAATTTTGGATTTTACACTACAGCATGGAGTGCACCTTTTGGCTTGTATGGCGAAGACTAGATTTCTCAGTATTTTGGCTATTTGATATTCCGCCATTAGTATCTTATGTATAAGATTCCGCTTATTGCGATGTAGACAGATTTACTTCTATTATGTACTCTATGATGTATATGTCCCAGTGATCCTGATGTAGACTGATCATTTCCTTTTATGCACTAAGTTGTATCCTGCACTGTGCTACTCTGATGTTGTTACATATTATGATTCTGCTGTTATATTGATGTAAATTATTCTATTTTCTGTTTGTGCTATTATCTGTTCTCTGCTAATGATGATTAATGTGATATATTCCAATGATTATCCTTAACACCGTCGTACGGGGTATTGGGATCGTCACAACGTCTCAACTCAAGATCCTCTCCTAGAGTTCCAAGTAAAACCTAACCTGAAAATATACTCGGTCTGACCCGAGCACATTTGAAGCAAACAAAAATTCACCCGGGTTAGTCTGGCAATCTTTCAGTGATAAATTCATATTGCAAACAACTTGTTTAAAATCCTTTGAAAAAATGGACTCTCGTAAGACACGACTACACAAACATAGCACGTGTTTTTATCTTACAATACCAAAATTACTTTTTATATCAAAATCCCATGATATTATAATAATGTTTATCAAATCATAAATAAATAAGAATATAGCCAGAAAGTTTGCATCTCACTTTCCAATATAGTTGATAAACAACTAAAAGGGTACGACTCATATTGAAATTTGGATTTCCAACAAGACAAGGTATGGTACCACCTCCCGATTAGTGTACTCTTGAGGGGATACATTAGGGTTCAACAAGAACATCTTGCAACCCGGCCATACATGAGTGACCAGTCATTCAGCAATTGAGTGTATCGAATATATTATCACCCACGGTTGTGTTCAACAATCATTTCCCGTAAGCATATAGAAACGATAGAAGAAAAAACAAACGGATTTTCTCTAGACGGTGACAATACACCCTAATGGGAATGACCATGCAGCCTGCTCGATTTTTATTATTTTTCGATTGATAAGACATTAGGTCATGATTACCTTTCAGAACATCGCATTCAAACTTTGAATGCCACATCGTTAGATCCACCAAATAACTAATTGACGTCCACGAATATACACCAGGCGTTAAGCTAAAAGAAGTTTCCTTATTCGCCAACAAACTTGGTATATTTGTAAAAGTCAACTTATGTGAGTTTCAAGAAATACACTGTCAGACATTCGTCCATACTAGTTCGTTATAGGACTGAATGAAACTAACAGAACAAGAGGTTTACCCCTCATGAGTTTAATCTCGGTAATTATCCAGAGATATTAATGAGAAATCCTCTTACTTCGAAGATCTATGTCTTCACATAATCTCATAAGATAATCCCTGCAATGCTAGTTTTCGAAGGCAAAGTCGGTTCGAAGTGGTTTTGGGTCTAGTTCCCATCCTGGTCTCTTCGAACAAACACGTCAAAAGTCCAAAAGTAACATTTATTGATAACTATTAAACCTCATCATAGTAGTCTTAACCTCTTTTTAAATAGAAATAATTTAAAAATCATGGATTTGTTACGAGTATCCAATTACCAAATCCTTTTGCATTTGGAACCTCCTTTCAGTTACGTTTGTTTACTCAACTTAATTATTAAGTAAACATTCATTCAAAATCATTGCTTAAATTTAATATTTCTTTGTAAACCTTTGTATATAAGACCTTGGTTTATTCTTAAACCCTTTTATATAATTTTTTCTTTAACTCAGATTATGTTACAAAATCCATTTATCCAATTTTTTACCAGAAAACCGATATCACCTTATTATATCATTAAATTTGGATTTTGTTTTCAAAATCCCTTTACCCAAATTTGTTACACAATCCTTCAACCATATTTCTTTGAACAAAATTCCCTTTCCCATTATTGAAAAATATCTTTTCAATTAAAATTATTTTTACTTAATTTCATTATTAAGTAAACACTATTAAAACTCTGCCTTTCGCTTTAAAACTTCTTTATGCAATTCGTTTGCAACTGGGATTGATTACACAATCCATTTATCAAATTCTCTTATATAAATCTTATTAAGCATCTTTTCCTTTGCATTTGAAATCTTATTTCAATTCCTATCACCTTACTTAAAGTAAGCGTTTGTTTACAAATCATCACATTAGTTCTAAAATTTCTTTTAATACTTGGGCTTATTAGATAATCCCTTAATAAAAACTCTTTACAAGATTCCAATTAGAATCTCATTATAGCTCGATTCATGCCTTAAATGAATTTTCATTCAAAAAAGTAATCACTTTAATTATTATTAATTAAAATAATAATTAACTTCAACATTACTATAGTAGATGTAGTTGACTTCTTGATCAACTAAAATAGAATAGTTAATCTCTTTAAATAGTTGTTAGAATAATAATAACCTTTACTAATAATAACAATTTAGTAATTAACTTAAACATAATTAGTTAGAAGACTAATAAACTTTTAATAAAATATACTAAGTTTGAATAACTATCCGTCAAAACCATTTCTATTGGATTAATTTTAAACAAATTAATCTAATTTCAATTCAACACATTTGACTTTGTCAACTTGAAAAATCGTCTTATTAACTGATTTCGACAAATCCCTTCCCTGAATTAATTAATAATATAATTAATTTAACAAAATTACTTAATTGTTTCATAAGAACGATCACACTAAATTAGTAATTTGTAGGTTAATTTCTAACTTCTTGCGTATAAATCTTATTAAAACATAAGAATTTGCTTTAAGAATCGTTTTACAATATTGTATAAAAATAATTTAAAAATAAATGTTTATCAATAATAAAAACTATTTTAAATCATTTATAAAATATAAGTTAAAAATCTAGCTTCAGTTATACAATAAATTTTATAACTTCGAACTTCGTCAATTCGCCTTACGGCAACCAGCGTCTTTGAAAATGGATTTCAGTCCATCTGCTGTCAACCACTTAATCAATACTATCAATTGATTAATAATATAATTAATAATATCAACATATCAATGTTGAATACAAATCAACCATTCAACATCCAATTCAAAAAACTAACATCCAAACATAATTTAATATTTCTTAAAATAAACAATTCATATATAAATGATATGAAAAATAAATAATATTCATTTTATTTTGAGGAATCCGGTTGGATCCCTCCAACATGTTCTTCGTTGCATCACAACTCATAATACCATTTCATAAACATATAAGAAATAGAAATTTATTCTAAATCGTTTAAAGAACATAATATAAGTGACCTCCATCAACAATCAAACAACCATTAACATTCAACAATCATTCAAATCATCATATTCATCCAATTTTATGCTAATAACGATAAATCATAATAATATGAAATTAACACATCATAGTATTCCAGAAAGCATGAGAGTTAACTCACATTTTATTTCGATCGGCAATTTTCGGTTGATTTATATGATTTCAAACAAGTATTTGAAATCATATAAAATTCCAGTTGGCAAAGAATCCTTCCAAACCAGCTCGATAGCGTAGCCTTCGTCCATACAGTCCTAACGGATTATGTTTCATTCTATTCTGATAAAGAATGAAATAGTTATTTCATTTACAAGTTAAATGATTACAAATAAGTTAATAATATTATTATATTTAATTAAGTATATTTCTAAACTCATTACCGCGTTAATCACGATACTTAGTCCGTCTTCCTCGTTCCATCTATTCGCACCCAGCTCTTACGGTCGATACTGACCATCCTTAGCCACCACCATAGTCATCAATCAGCCCTGCAACCGACCCCGACGAGTCCGCCTCCCCAAGCTCCTTCTTCCATACCCTTGAATCAACTTACGCGCCCCTCCTTAACCTTGCGTCTTCTAGCTCCACAACTGCTACTGTAGCCGGTAGCGAATAAATTTTTGTTCGAAAATCCACAAAAAAAACACGAGATCGCCTCACCCTTAGAAACATTATGCCTCCTTCCATTTCTCTCTTCGTTGCCTCAAACGCTGGCCGTCACCAATCATGGTCACGTTGTGAATATGACATGCAAAAAAATCTGCTTCAAATTTAAAAAAATAGTACGATCATGAAGCTTCTTTTTGTAGCAATTCATCGGATCAAATTGTTTCCAATCTTGTTTGGTTTTGGATTTTATTTAATTTTTTTTTTCTTTTTGTTCGATCGATATGAGAATTACAGTGGAAGATAGGAACATGAACTAGAATTTAGAAATGAAGGATTTAGGGACTTTGATGGTGAATTTATAGAAAAAATTATTATTATTTTATATAAATATTTTGTCAAATTTTATAATTCATGCCTATCGCCATTTCCATTTGACGTTTATGAATTTGTATGACCGCATACAAAATCCATTTGTGATGACAATAGACATATTGCTATAGTTAGATATTATGGACCCAACGAAACATGTTTCATCGAAATCCGAGTCAATTTGAAAAAATAGCGAAATTATGAATATTAAATTCATTAATTGATTCATGTTTACTTTTCGCAAGCTCACGTAATAACTCTGATTGGTACAAAACTTGAAATCTTATAATAACTAAATATTTTGGACATGATGGAATTGGTTTCGTTAAATTCTGAGATCGTTTGGTAAAACTCTCTTTATAATTCACAACGTAAATCGATACGCATTTATATTGCGCATTATCACAAAATAACTCAAATCGTCCCCAGACTGGATGTAACGACCCGAGGAAAAGCTCGACACTCGAGTTTCTGACAATAATATATAAACTCATATTACTTGCCAAAAACCCAAGTATCGTACCCCAGATTGTCATGAGAAAGATTTTAAAGGGTGAGAAAAGAAAGAAAGAAATATTAAAATAGAAGAAAGAAGAAGAACACATCATCAGAATCTCACAACGGAACGAATAAAATATAATATCAAATCTCTTTATACAAAAGAACTGTATATACATACCAATCATCAGAGTACAACATATATCAGTCACAGTGGAGAAATATCTGTATATAATTAACGGTGAAGCCTCCTGCTTCCAGCTGCTGAAAACTCCAAGCGAACCTAACCTGGAACATACTCGGTCTGACCCGAGCACATTTGAAACAAAGCAAAATACACCGGGTCAGTCTGGAATACTATCAGTGATAAATTCACGGAACACACAACTTGTTTAACTTAGGAAAAATCCTTTTGAAACAAAAGGATAATAGTAAGACCAGTCCACACATAAACACGGACGGTTTTTACCATACTATAACCCAAACCATTTTTGAAATCATACTTTGTTCTGATATTATCATAATGTCTAAATACAAGTAAATAACAATCTAGAGGAACGCTTGCATCTCACGCTCCCCATATATAGTATACAATCAAAACCGCGGGCGCTTATTAGATGTTGGATTCCAACTTGACAAGGTATGGGACCACCTGCCGATAGTGTATCTCTAGAGGCGAATACACTGGGTTCAACAAGAACGTCTTGCAACCCGGCCCACACATGACTGACCACTCATTTCTCTTGAGTGTATCGAATGTATATCACCGACGGTTGGGATCAGCAACCTCCTCCCGATAAGGGACAACATCGAAATATAGATTAAAGAAGCAAATGGAATTTCTCTAGATAGGTGATCATACACCCTAATGGGAGCGACCCACATAGCCATGCTGCCTGCCAGATTTTTGTCATTTCCCGGTTGATGAGGCTTGAGGCTAGAATTCCTTTTCGAACATCTGGCCACCATTCACTTTGAATGCCACATCGTCAGATCCATCAGATATCACTAATTGACATCCACAAAAATACTCTAGTTGGGAGCTAACCAACTATAATACGTTTGAAGAAATCAACGTACGTGGTCCTTTGGAAATACTCTATCAGACATTCGTCCATACAAGTCATCCAGGAACAGGATGAACCGAAGGTACTCTCCTACTGCATCTCATATAGGAATCACTCCATGGATCAGTAGCGAGAAGTCCTTGCAACCCGTAGATTTCAACCATGACAGAATCACAGTTTATCTCTGTTTGCAAGACAGAGAATCTTAGTGGTTCTTCCGCTTATGAAGATCTACGGTCTTCAACGCTCCATCTCGATCTTCTTCTAATATCTTCACGCATTTGTTGGTCGGAATGGTTTTCGAATATAACTTCGATCCCGGTCTTTCCGTACCAACAATCGTATTGGTTTGGTTTGATAGTCGGTGATTTAACTATCAAATAACAATCGTGTCAATGATTTCATTGATTTTGTATTTGGCATTACTTGGCCTACTTGAAATATACTTTACAAAATAGTAAATCAATCTTTGAATCTTCCAATTATATTGAAACATTTATTTATTCTTATTTATAACAAAAACTATTTTGATTACTATAGAGCATATGTACCTATATATATATATATATATATATATATATATATATATGTACACACACCCCAGCTTTCCACTTCTTTTGGAAACATCGATCTATTTCTTTTAAACCACTTTCCTTTATATTCGAGTATCTCGATATACATCTAATATATATATAATATATTTAATGGTATTAACCGTTTCCAATTCTAATAGGGTTAAGCAAAGGTCGATTTATGATTCAAAATCAAATATTCTTCTTTATTTTGAAAATAGTATTGCAATATCATCTATATCCCACGTTCTCGCATTAGAGTTCAATATCCTTGTATAGGATAAAACCAATTCCAACACAATCACTTATTCCAAACTAATACCATTCCTCGATAATAGTGAAGCCAACCAAGTTGGCGTATTTTAGTTACCTCTCAGACCTTGATCGACCCCGTTCTTATCTCAGAATAACTTTAGATTATCATTTAACACCTCACTAAAATCTCCTTTACCATCTCGATTCCAAACTGGTTTCGTAAATTGTTTCTTACATTCAAGATCCCTTTTCAATATAACCCATTTACTTAATTTGTTTGATTAAGTAAATGTAAAATAACTACCACTTTTAATTTGGAATTTTAGTTCCAAGGATCCATTTATCAATATTCTTGTAACGGCTGGAAATTTCCGACTCCTCGAGAGTCGGAAATTCCGAGACGTTAGTGAAAGAATTTAGAAGGTGAGAAAGGAAAGATAGAACTAATAGAATAGAAGAAGAAGAAGAACATCAGAATCATCAGAGTAACACGAATCTCACAGCGGAACGAATAACATATAATATATAACATAACTTTGAAGTAAACAGTTATATATATACAATATCACTTATCAGAGTACAACACTTACAACACAGCGGAAATAACTATAGCTATAGAATCTTGAAGTCTCCTGCTCCAAGCTCTCCAAGTATATCTGTAAATCCCGACTACTTGACTGCCCGTACAAATTTAGGCACCCAAGAGTTTAGGGAAAACAACAAAGTAAACTCCGGGTCAGTCATGGGACTGGTATGAGTAAAACAGTTTAAAACAAGTATAGGGTATGTCATAAGACCACGCCGTGAATACGGAACGGGTTTTTCCTTATGAGTATCTGAACAACTTTGACAAGCAATATCATTGTGATATTATAATAATGTCTAAGTACAAATAGATATCAATCTAGCAGAAACGCTTGCATCTCACGTTCTACATACATAGTATAAAATCATAAACCGTAGGGCGCTTATCGGAGAATGGATTCCAACAGACAAGGTATGGGAGCACCTTCTGAATAGTGTACTCTAGAGGTGATACACTCAGGGTTCAACAAGAACGTCTTGCAACCCGGCCACACATGACCGCTCACTCATTTAGCTTGAGTGTCGCGAATATATTGCCACCACGGTTGTAGGCCATCAAACCGTCATCCGAAGATACAGAATCAAAAAGAAGTATAAATATGGATATTCCCTAGATCGGTGACAATACACCCTGCTTGGGAATGACCCAACTAGCCATGCTGCCTAGCCCAACTTTTGTTACTTCCTGGTGTGAGGCTAGAAGCTACGTCTATCTTCAGAACATCTGATCACCATTCACTTTAAATGCCACATCGTCATACCCGCCAAATCACAAATTGACTTATTCAAAAATAACACGGGTATACAGCTAAGAGAAACGAATTCCTCCGCCACCAAACGTGAATACGTTTGAACAGATCAACTTACGCGATCCATTGGATATACTCTGTCAGACCTTCTTCCATATACGTTGTCCTGGGACTGGACAAACCGAAGGCACTATTCAGTATATCCATCTTAGTCACTGTTATCTAAGACTTATACAACAGCCCTTGCACTTTACTCCGTCTTCAATTTATCTTTGGCAGATATTGCTCGCAACGCTTATGCCAATACAGAGTGGTTCTTTGGATAATAATCCAACCGGTCTCTCCATATTAACAGCGTTAAAATGGTAAAAACTTTGATAGTCTGTGATTCAACTATCAAATGAAAACATGTCGGTGTACAAACAACGATCTTATTTCCAAATGGAAATTCGATCGATCAATCATCATATGTTCATATTTCCCTTTTTCATATATTTAGAAAATATATGTTATTAATCATTGGAAAACATTTCCATAGCTTATTTTCACATCACTATTGTTTTGCAACTATCAGTCCCTAACTGTAACTAGTATGAGAACAAATTCTCTAAGTATCAATCCGGAAGGTCGAAACCAACATCAGATCGTCACTTAGAAAACCGTTCAACTTACCCTCTCCAGTCAGTTTCTGAATTTGCTTAACTCTATTTCTTAAATTCTTATCATGAAAACATTTCATTTTCTATGTTTAGAAAACATATCTGACTATATTTGGAAAACGTTCCCAAAACTCATTTACGGATTTCCAATGAACGTTGTATAAAACATCGTTTCGCTTAATCCATTTATCGCTTATTACTTAACTATATTTCAAATCAACCTTTTCTATTGAACCACAACTATTCCTTTGTCAATTCTGAAGTCAATCAAGTTGGGGTATAATTACCTCTCAGACCTTAATTGAACAACGTCCTTTACTGTGAAATAGATGAAGCTCGTCACTCACTTTTTCCAATCATCTGTTTACGCAAATTCTCGGATTCAGGTTACGAATCCACTTCTTAAATGAAAACGTTTGATTATAACTATAACGTTATAATTCCTACTTCTGCAATATCTCCTAAATTATAACTTTATCTCCTAACTCGAATAAGTTAACAGACACCTAATTTCTAAATCAATAAATAAATCTTGATTTAAACCCTGGAAAGTAAATAGTACTTTCCCGAATTCGCTAAAATCGAATTCGACGTATAACTCTCTTTCGAGTAATCTCTATTTGATTAACTCTTCTTCGAATAACCTATATTCGATTATCTCTCTTCGAATAACTCATATTCGAAATCTCTCTCTTTCGAATAAACAATATTCGATCTCTTTCTTTCGAATGTGCTATATTCGAAAATCTCCTTTCGATTTACTAATCGATAACTCCTTTCGATCAAACTAAAATCGATAACTCCTTTAACTCTATTCGAATAACTAATATTCGACTAACTCCTTTGGATCGACTCATTTGATTAACTCCTTCGAATAACTAATTCGAATAACTTACCTTCGAATAACCAATATTCGATTTACTCTAACTCGATTAACTTAATTCTAATCGATTTACCCCATTTCGATTCAACTTAATTCAAATCGATTAACTTAACTCAAATTGATTAACTCCTTTCGAATAACTAAATTCGATTTAACTCTAATTGAATAACTAATATTCAATTAACTCTTACGTGTTTAACTCTATTTGAATAAGTAATTCGAATCACTCTAATGTGTTTAACTCTATTCAAATATCTAATTTGAATAACTCATTTCGAATAACTAAATTCGATTAACTCTTTTAACTTTACTCGAATAACTATATTCGATTAACACCTTCTTTCGAATAACTATATTCGATTAACTCTTCGACTAACTCCTTTGGATTTACTAACTTCGAATAACTCCTTTGGATTAGCTAACTTCGAATAACTCCTTTGGATTAACTAACTTCGAATAACTCCTTTGGATTAACTAACTTCGAATAACTCCTTTGGATTAACTAACTTCGAATAACCAATATTCGATAACTACTCTTCGAATAAATAATATTCGGTAACTCTTCTCAAATGAATAACATTTGATTCCTCCACTCAAATAAACTATATTCGATTACTCTTCCCTCGAATATACTATATTCGATAACTCTACTTCGAATAAGTGATATTCGACAACTCTACTCGATTAACTCTACTTGGATAACTCTAACCGGTCAACTCAACTGGTTTAACCTAACTGGTTAACTCTAACTGGTTAACTCTAACTGGTCAATTCTAACTGATTAACTCAAATGGTTTAACCTAACTGGTTAACTCATCTCGATTAACTGAACTAATCCACTTAGTTTAACTTAGCTAATTCACGTTGATTAACTCTAACCGATTCACTTAGTTTAACTCAACTAATTCACTTCGATTAACCACTTAGTTAACTTAACTAATTCACTTCGATTAACCACTTAGTTTAACTTAACTAATTCACATCGATTAACCACTTAGTTTAACTTAACTAATTCACATTGATTAACTCTAACCGATTCACTTAGTTTAACTCAACTAATTCACATTGATTAACTCTAACCGATTCACTTAGTTTAACTCAACTAATTCACTTCGATTAACCACTTAGTTAACTTAACTAATTCACTTCGATTAACCACTTAGTTTAACTTAACTAATTCACATCGATTAACCACTTAGTTTAACTTAACTAATTCACATTGATTTACTCTAACCGATTCACTTAGTTTAACTTAACTAATTCACTTCGATTAACTCGACCAATTCACTTGGTTAACTCCTATTTATTTAACAAATAAATATCTCCTTTAGTTTAATTCTATTTATTTAATCTCTAAATAAATATCCTTTATATTTCTTTTAACGAATATAATTCCTTTATATTTTGATTAACAAATATATCCCCTTATATTCGATTAACATATATATCCCCTTGCATTTGATTTACAAATATAATTCTTTTATATTTGTTTTACCAACTATATTCCTTTATATTCAGAATCCTTTTTCTTATATATATATATAAAATCCCTTGATTTTATATAAATAAACTATTTTCAAAATATACTTTGAAAACCCCTCTCCTACATTCTGGTATTTCTCATGGTATTTAACACACCATATAACAACGATAAATATCGTCCCACCACACATAATCACACAGATTATATACATCACATTATATATCACAATATAAAAATCACAGTAAAATAACTGTTGAGGAATCCAGTTGGATTCCTCCAACCTGTTTCCCTGCACCACAGATGTTAGACAATACAACAACATCGATTTCACTTCACTGTGAAATATTCTGATGGCAGAATCAACATATGACTATTTAACGGTTTATATATATACGTAAATATATATATAAAATCTCTACTAACTGACTAGCAGTTCAATCAAACAGTCAACACACAGTCGACCAGTCAAACAGATAATATTTTAACAGTTCTAAGAATACAACGTGAAAATAAAACTGTTTAGAGTTTGTGAGATTTACTCACATTTCGCATTAACCGTTAAATAACGGTTTGCGTTATTTGATTCAGTCGAACAATTTATTTCTCCATAAATTGTAACTGTCTCCGATCCACTGCCGGTTAGTCTCATTGTGTTGCTCCAGTCCATACGATCCCATTATGACAGACGGTGTGTAATTTCCTTTTCAAATTCAGCCCAGCCCAATTACTTCTCCTCAAAGCTCCAGGCCCATTCACCTTTAAATCCACCGCACTCCAATGTCTTTCTTCCCAATATACCTTGTTTCGAATCCTCACAGTAAGGGAAACCATGAAGCTCTTCTGTCCCTTCTTTAAACCCCCACCGTTCCAGTATTCATCCTCGTTCAGACCTTCATCTCGCTACTCCCTCTAGCATTTAACCAACGCCATTTCAAATAGAATAACCACAAACTTTCCTTTCTTCTTTTTCTTGGGCTTTACCAGTTCAACACCGGCCCATCCTCATTTGAAACCTGTACCCGTTCTTCTCCAATTTCTCAGAGCAACAACTGCCGAAGCTTTTCAACTAAACCCGCACCATCTCCAAATTCTTTGATCTAAATCGCACCCTCCATTCTTCAACAAAACCAAAAACAAAATTCACCAATTGAATACCCTTTGAATCCTCTCCACCGTTGTCGCCTTCTGGTTCTGCCCGAACTCATCCATCGAACACCAATGTCGAGCCTTTCTTTTGGCTTACACAGTAACGGCGAACTGATTTGGCATGGAACTTCGCCAAATTCCATCAAAAGGTGCGCATTGCCACACTAAGTGCCTCGCCACCCTCGGCTACTCCTTCGTCGCCCTCCAGTTCACCGCACTTCAAACCCTAGGGCTCACGGTTACTAAGAACGACAACGCTGTTGCGTTCGAACACCCAAAAACCAACATCCAATCGAAGACCTCCCTCTTATGAATTCAAATACCTATACATAGTATTTTTAGGATTTTTCTCTCAATGGATTTTGATTTTAGTCTTCTCGTTTTGGCTGTTTAGAAGTAGTGGCGGCTAGTTTTGAGATTCACACGAGAAGGAAAAGCTTAGGTTTAGAAATAGGGTATACTTATATTGTAAAAAAGTTAAGGCGTGGACAAATGTTGACTAACAAGAAGCATGTGGTCTTAATGGATGGCACGTTTCCAGTGGTGTGTTTTCATTCATGTCCACACGTTCTTAGTCTTAGGTGGGATAGACGTTCATACATATTAAGGGTACTTCATTTCATATAATTTCGTTTGTTAACGAACTGCAAAAGACAGAAATAAACATACCGTTGTGATGACCCACGTACCACGACCCCAAAGATACTAAAATATCGGTAGGTGGACTCATATTTTGAAACTTCAAAATGTTGACTACAGGGTGCGAAATACTCCAAATAAAAAGTTGCTTATTTAATTAATTAAAAATTTCCATAAAATTATAGAAATTAAATTATCACTATTTCCCAAAAGAACCTTGTCTAAATTCGAGCCCGATCTCTAGTTATAACGAATAAACCATTACGGTCGTTAAATGATTTTATAGCGACTATTTTAAAATTTGATTTGGACATAACTCAAAATCTACACGATGAAATCCTGATTTTTCTCTTCCACTAGAAAGATATACTCCACCAGCTCCACACGTTTCTTGTTTTACAGAAATCCGGCTTAAAACGAACCCTGTACATCCACTTGAAGTCTAAATCGCCAAATAATGAACTGTCGCGTCGTTACGCGCTCTATTTTAATTATAATATAATTAATAAGTTTTACGTCGATTATTAAATCGATTCTTTATTCAAATTCAATTCTAAACTGAATTAAATATTTTAGCTGATCCAATTCACACAGTATTGTGAATTCGGTGATTTCCGATTATTATAATATATTATTATATATATTATTTTAATTAAATATTCAATATTATTTAATTCAAGTCATCGATATCGCCCAATCGATATTTAATAATTAAATAAATTAATTATTCGACAGCTAACAAAACGCGCCATCACAATTCTAGTACCATACTATTTCATGGATTTCCTTTTTGTTTGAAAACCTTTAGTTTAATTACAATATTTGCTAAATTCGGTTTCTTAACATCTAACTCACCAGTTTGATTTAAAACCCTTTTAAAACCTTGTGGATTTGTTTCCAAATCGCTTACATTAACTTGTTTAACAACTCATAATACTTAGCTTAGAATTTAATCTATTACCATATTTTGACTTATTGTCAAATTATAACCATTTCCCTTAAATAGTTCATTCCAACTGAATCCCTTACCTAATTTCACAATTAAGTAAAATCTTATATGAATTCTCTGCATCCACTTGCAATTATCATTTACAATCGACTTTGAAAACTTAAATTTAAACCTCTTTATAAAACACTTATCGAACCTTTGATCCAACCTGGTCGCCGCTTGAATCCCAATTAAAAAATCATTTCTTTATGTTATTGTTAATTAAAATAATAATTAACTTTAACGTTAATTATATTAAAAATAGTGAACTTCGCTATTTACTAAAAATAGAGTCGTTATCATATTTGAAAAATAATAATTAACTTCATTTATACAAGACAACTCGATAACTTCTTTAATTATAATCAATCTGAGATTACCTAATGTTTACACTATTCGTTAAACTTAACGAATATCGATTTATTCAATTATCCATTGTAATTACAATGGTTGATTTTGCTTTTCGTACCTATCAGTTAGCAGTCAACTGGCTTTCATTTTTCATTTCCCCTTTTAGATTAATTAATTACTTAATTAATTTAAATTACTATTTAATTGTTTAAAACAATTATTCTATTTTTACCAACCCATATGTAAATCTTCGGCTTTCTGCTTTTAAAACTTTCATAATTCTTTAAATCATCCCTTTATAAACAAGATTGAAATATATGTTTATAAACTTCTAACTTAATTACTTATATAAAATAATCGAAAAATTTAACTAAGTTATAAATAAATTTATAACTTTAAACTACGTCGATCCACCTGACAGTAGAACGACGTTTAAACCAATATAATTTAGGCCATTCTTGCCAGTTACCCAATCAACACTGTCGATTAATTTTAATCACAACAACGGTGAATATATATTCAACCATCAACATTCAAATAAGTTTTGGTGTCAGTCAGGGTGAACAGTTCATATATGCACCACAATTAAAAATACAGTTGATTTGAGGAATCCGGTCGGATCCCTCCAACCTGTCCTTCTCTGCATCACAGATATCAGTCATACGAATTTAATTTCAATAATATATTATTTAAAACTGATGAACATAAATAACAACAATCAATCAAACAAACAATAGCATCCATAGCAGCAAATCAACCAATTTCTACTATTAATGGTCAATTATATTTTTCTATAAATTTAACACATCACAAGATTCCAGAAGGTGTGAGAATTAACTCACCAGGTTATATTCGGTTGACGGTTGACGCGTTTGTTCCTTTAAATTTCAGTCGAGCATTTGAAAATTAGCTGAATTTTCAACTGCATCAGATCAGTGCCTAGTTAGCGCCATCACCTAGGCCTCGTCCCTGCGATCCCAACGGATCCAGTTTCGTCAGATTCCATTTACGTATGTGAAAGTTACACTAGTTTGAAGTTTGTAAATTTATACGGTAATTAACTAGTTAATTAAATAAATAAATAAAAACTTAACTACCTTAAATTATGTTAATCCCTGCCACGTCATCACCCAAGTTTACTGTTCACGCGTTTTCTTCTTCTGAAATCAACGATCCCCGATCCTCTTCTTCTTTTGCTTTTGAAAAACCGAACTCAAACAAAATCCTTTACCTCGACGCAGCGCCTTCCAGGGACCACCGGACGTCACCACACCCCTGCCAACATCAATGCCGTGCCACAACCTTCCTCCACCTGAAGCGACGACAGCCAACAACGCCCCCCCTCCAGCGCCGTGATTTCAAGTTTGCCCCAATTTTGTTCAAACCCCAAATTCACCACCATCGCTTCACTTGACAACGCCGGACCACCACCAATCGACAGTCCAACCTCCCCCGCTCCAACCTCCTTCAGGCACTTCCTCCAGAAACGACCGTGGCCCCACCAAATCGAACCAATTGAGTTTGAACTACACCCAAAAATGTAACCTCCGTTCATCCCCCAATTTCTCCGACCACCGTCAATTGTAGAACCTGAGACCACAGCCATTTGAAAGCCTTGTCTTCCCTCTTTAACCTCCAACTGGTCTCGTCCCCTGAAATCAACCCAAACGTTGTAATTTTGGCCAAGAACAAAACTGAAAATTCACAGTTTTACCTCGATTCCGGCCACCACGGTCGACGAAACTCACCCAACTTTTTACAGGAGGTAGATAACAAACCGATCTACAAATTTTGTTCAGGTTACCCTCACAAATTCCTCTTGAATTGGAAGATATAAATTGATTTGTGATCAAGGACTTTTTCGCAAAATTGGCTGATGCAAAATGAAGGTGGCTGGGTTTTTTTCCTGATTTTTGGTGTTTATATAATATGGAAATAATATATTTTATGTTGACGTGACGAGTGATGTTGACTAACGATTTTTATTTCATACCTATCACTATTTTAAACATTGTTTATTCGTTGCTGCGCTCACATACGAACCCCGTTGAAGATGCGAATGGACGGCATAATATAGTTTGACGATACGGCTCTAATGAAACTTGTTTCCTCGAATTCCGAGTTCGTTTGCTCGAATGGCCCTCGTTCACGTTCAAATGGTCATTTTTATTTACATTTTATTTTGCCACGCTCACAAATTAACCCCAATTGACGCGCCACTTGAAATCTAGCAATAATTTACTGTTGCGTTCCTAATAAAATTTGTTTCATCGAAAATTGACGTCGTTTGAATAAAGTCCATTTTATAACTTTCCAATTCAAATAAAATAAACCAATTTTAAAATATTTCAATATAATAATATTAAAATATTACCATTAGTCAAACTCGACCAGAATTTGATGTAGATTCACAATAAAATAACTCGGGTTGAAATCCAAGCCAGTTCGATAATCAAAATATTTAAAAAAAACCTTAAATCTATAGAATAAACCAATATAATATATAAAGGAATTCCATAGCGTTTTTTCCAAAATTTGATTTGGACATAAAATAAAATCTACGCGATGAAAACTGGATTTTTCTCTTCCATTAGAATGATATCGTCAAACAGATTCTAGCGTTTCTTGTTTCGAGAAAATCCGACTTATTTTGGGCCCTGTACAGCCGTTTGAAGTTCAAAACGCCAAATTACGAACTGCCGCGCCGCTGTAGCTTGTTTATATTTAAATTATAAGCTATATATATTCATCGTCGTCAACTAAACGAAATCGCCAATATAATTCAATATAAACTAATATTCAACCATTTTAAACTACCCGTTCACACTATCCTGCCAATACAACATTTTCTAACTATTTGGAAATTTAAAATATTATTTTATTATTTATTTAAATAATGTATTCAAAAATAAATCGTTAAATTCAAATATTTAAATTCAAACCAATATTTTAAGTCATTAAAATAATCAAAATAATCCAAATAAATAGGCAGAAAATACGGGTCGTTACATTCCTTTCCCCTTAAAATAATTTCGTCCTCGAAATTCCTAAGGTAGAAGAAATGTTGTAAATCCATTATCTGTATAAAAACATTTAATTTTAAAACTCGATTTATTTTCAAAATAAATCTAATTGGTCGTAAAACCAAATTAATTCAAATTAAATAATTCAAAATAAACTCGATTTATTTGGAAAAAATTTAGCAGAGTCTCCCCTGTACGGAGGGCATCTGCAATATCGCAGGCTCGAGAAATATATATACGTCGACTCTCATGGTCGGAAAAATCAAAAACCAAACTCAAAACCCAAAATAAAAACCCAAAATTTCATATTTTCGTAGACGTACCTTTTTGCGAGCGCTATTATGCAATAAGAAATATTTTATACACGAGCTTGCTTACTTATTATGCAGCTCGATTCGAACTGGATTTGATTAACTCCGGAATTTCTCTTGGATGGATTTTTAAACTGAATTGGCACTTCTGCACCTGTTCTTACTCAAATGAACTCATTAGTCATCAAACATATGTCAATTATGTTCAAAACATCCATATCATCCATATCAACTAATTATACACACAATTCAATCCACATGAGATTGTAACCACATCTTAGCAATTCATTTATACCTTTAATTATCCATTCAAATTTAATTATCTGGATTGATTTATCCAACTTATTTATTTCAACAAATCGATTCATGTTCCAGGTTTATATCCATGAGATCGAGCACACTATCCAAACATATCACACAAACAACATTAACTAATCAATTGATTGCCCATATTATAAAAAAATTACTTTATTTTATTATAAAATAAATTGGGAAAAGATTAATTTAAAAAAAATTATATCAAATTACAAATACGCGCTCTCATATATAGATACACCCAAACTCAATCTATGGTATTACTAACCCCATCTCTATTGAGTCACACCACAGAGCCAAGGTTATCTCTAAACCAATAGCTCTGATACCACTGTAACGACCCGGGGAAAAGCTCGACGCTCGAGTTTTCGACAATAATATATAAACCCATATTACTTGCCAAAAACCCAAGTATCGAACCCCAGAGTGTCATGAGAAATAATTTAGAGGGTGAGAAAAGAAAGAAACAAATATTAGAATAGAAGAAAGAAGAAGAACACATCATCAGAATCTCATAGCGGAACGAATAAAATGTAATATCAAATCTCTTTACACAAAAGAACTGTATATACATACCAATCATTAGAGTACAACATATATCAGTCACAGCGGAGAAATATCTGTATATAACTAACGGTGAAGCCTCCTGCTTCCAGCTCCTGAAAACTCCAAGTGAACCTAACTTAGAACATACTCGGTCTGACCCGAGCACATTTGAAGCAAAGCAAAATACACCGGGTCAGTTTGGAATACTATCAGTGATAAAGTCACGGAACACGCAACTTGTTTAACTTTGGAAAAATCCTTTTGAAACAAAAGGATAATAGTAAGACCAGTCCACACATAAACACGGACGGTTTTTACCATACTATAACCCAAACCATTTTTGAAATCATACTTTGTTCTGATATTATCATAGTGTCTAAATACAAGTAAATAACAATCTAGAGGAACGCTTGCATTTTACGCTCCCCGTATATAGTATACAATCAAAACCGCGGGCACTTATTGGATGTTGGATTCCAACTTGACAAGGTATGGGACCACCTGCTGATAGTGTATCTCTAGAGGCGAATACACTGGGTTCAACAAGAACGTCTTGCAACCCGGCCCACACATGACCGACCACTCATTTCTCTTGAGTGTATCGAATGTATATCACCGACGGTTGGGATCAGCAACCTCCTCCCGATAAGGGACAACATCGAAATATAGATTAAAGAAGCAAATGGAATTTCTCTAGATAGGTGATCATACACCCTAATGGGAGCGACCCACATAGCCATGCTGCCTGCCAGATTTTTGTCATTTCCCGGTTGATGAGGCTTGAGGCTAGAATTCCTTTTCGAACATCTGGCCACCATTCACTTTGAATGCCACATCGTCAGATCCATCAGATATCACTAATTGACGTCCACACAAATACTCTAGCTGGGAGCTAACCAACTATAATATGTTTGAAGAAATCAACGTACGTGGTCCTTTGGAAATACTCTATTAGACATTCGTCCATACAAGTCATCCAAGAACAGGATGAACCGAAGGTACTCTCCTACTGCATCTCATATAGGAATCACCCCATGGATCAGTAGCAAGAAGTCCTTGCAACCCGTAGATTTCAACCACGATAGAATCACAGTTTATCTCTGTTTGCAAGACAGAGAATCTCAGTGGTTCTTCCGCTTATGAAGATCTACGGTCTTCAACGCTCCATCTCGATCTTCTTCTAATATCTTCACGTATTTGTTGGTCGGAATGGTTTTCGAATATAACTTTGATCCTGGTCTTTCCGTACCAACAATCGTATTGGTCAGGTTTGATAGTCGGTGATTTAACTATCAAATAACAATCGTGTCAATGATTTCATTGATTCTATATTTGGCATTACTTGGCCTACTTGAAATATACTTTACAAAATAGTAAATCAATCTTTGAATCTTCCAATTATATTGAAACATTTATTTATTCTTATTTATAACAAAAACTATTTTGACTACTATAGAGCATATATACCTGTATATATATATACCCCAGCTTTCCACTTCTTTTGGAAACATCGATCTATTTATTTTAAACCACTTTCCTTTATATTCGAGTATCTCGATATACATATAATATATATATATATATACTTAATGGTATTAACCGTTTCCAATTCTAATATGGTTAAAGCAAAGGTCGACTTATGATTCAAAATCAAATTTTCTTCTTTATTTTGAAAATAGTATCGCAATATCATCGATATCCCACGTTCTCGCATTAGAGTTCAATATCCTTGTATGGAATAAAACCAATTCCAACACACTTACTTATTCCAAACTAATACCATTCCTCGATAATAGTGAAGCCAACCAAGTTGCGGTATTTTATTTACCTCTCAGACCTTGATCAACCCCGTTCTTATCTCATAATAACATTAGTTTATCATTTAACACCTCACTAAAATCTCCTTTACCATCTCGATTCCAAACTGGTTTCATAAACCGTTTCTTACATTCAAGATCCCTTTTCAATATAACCCATTTACTTAATTTGTTTGATTAAGTAAATGTCAAATAACCGCCGCTTTTAACTTGGAATTTTAGTTCCAAGGATCCATTTATCAATATTCTAGTACCATACTATTTCATGGATTTCCTTTTTGTTTGAAAACCTTTAGTTTATTTACAATATTTTCTATATTCAGTTTCTGAACATCTAACTCACCAGTTTGATTTAAAATCTTTTAAAACCTTGTGGATTTGTTTCCAAATCGCTTACATTAACTTGCTTAACAACTCATAAAACTTAGCTTAGAATTTAATCGATTACCATATTTCGACTTATTGTCAAATTATAACCATTTCCCTTAAATAGTTCATTCCAACTGAATCCCTTACCTAATTTCACAATTAAGTAAAATCTTATCTGAATTCTCTGCATCCACTTGCAATTATCATTTACCAATCGACTTTGAAAACTTAAATTTAACCTCTTTATAAAACACTTATCGACCTTTTGATCCAACCAGATCGTCGCTTGAATCCCAGTTAAAAACCATTTCTTTATGTTATTGTTAATTAAAATAATAATTTACTTTAACGTTAATTATATTAAAAATAGTGAACTTCGCTATTTACTCAAAATAGAGTCGTTATCATATTTGAAAAATAATAATTAACTTCATTTATACTAGACAACTCGATATCTTCTTTAATTATAGTCAATCGGAGATTATCTAATGTTTACACTATTCATTAAACTTAACGAATATCTATTTATTCAATTATCCATTGTAATTACAACGGTTGATTTTACTATTCGTACCTATCAGTTAGCAGTCAATTGACTTTCATTTGTCATTTCCCCTTTTAAATTAATTAATTACTTAATTAATTTACATCACTATTTAATTGTTTAAAACAATTATTCTGTTTTTACCAACCCATGTGTAAATCTTCGGCTTTCTGCTTTTAAAACTTTCATAATTCTTTTAATCATCCCATTATGAACTCGATTGAAATATATGTTTATAAACTTCAAACTTAATTACTTATATAAAATAATCGAAAAATTTAACTCAGTTATAAAATAAATTTATAACTTTAAACTGCGTCGATTCACCTGACAATAGAACGACATTTAAACCAATATAATTTAGGCCATTCTTGCCAGTTACCCAATCAACAATGTCGATTAATTTTAATCACAACAACAGTGAATATATATTCAACCATCAACATTCAAATAAGTTTTGGTGTCAGTCAGGGTGAACAGTTCATATATGCACCACAATTAAAAATATAGTATATTTGAGGAATTCGGTCGGATCCCTCCAACCTGTCCTTCTCTACATCACAGATATCAGTCATACGAATTTAATTTCAATAATATATTATTTAAAACTAACGAACATAAATAACAACAATCAATCAAACAAACAATAACATCCATAGCAGCAAATCAACCAATTTCTAGTGTTAATGGTCAATTATATTTTTCTATGAATTTAACACATCACAGCATTCAAAAAGGTGTGAGAATTAACTCACCGGGTTATATTCAGTTGACGGTTGACGCATTTGTTCCTTTAAATTTTAGTTGAGCATTTGAAAATTAGCTGAATTTTCAACTGCGTCAGATTAGTGCGTAGTCAGCGCCATCACCTAGGCCTCGTCCCTGCGATCCCAATGGATCTAGTTTCGTCAGATTCCGTTAGCGTATGTGAAAGTTACACTAGTTTGAAGTTTGGAAAATTATACGATGATTAACTAATTAAATAAATAAAAACTTAACTACCTTAAATTCTGTTAATCCCCGCCGCGTCATCACCCAAGTTTACTGTTCATGCGTTTTCTTCTTCTGAAATCAATGATCCCCGATCCTCTTCTTCTTTTGCTTTTGAAAAACCGAACTCCAACAAAATCCTTTACCTTGACGCAGCGCCTTCCAGGGACTACCGGACGTCACCATACCCCTGCCAACATCAACGCCGTGCCACAACCTTCCTCCAACTGAAGCAACGACAGCCAACAACCCCCCAGCGCTGTGATTTCAAGTTTTCCCCAATTCTGTTCAAACCCCAAATTCACCACCATCGCTCCACCTGACAACGCCGGACCACCACCAATCGACAGTCCAACCTCCCCCGCTCCAACCTCCTTCAGGCACTTCCTCCAGAAACGACCGTGGCCCTACCAAATCGAACCAATTTAGTTCGAACTACACCCAAAAATGTAACCTCCGTTCATCCCCCAATTTCTCCGACCACCATCAATTGTAGAACCCGGGACCACACCCATATGAAAGCCTTGTCTTCACTCTTTCACCTCCAACTGGTCTCGTCCCCTGAAATCAACCCAAACATTGTATTTTTGGCCAAGAACGAAACTGAAAATTCACGGTTTTACCTCGATTCCGGCCACCACAGTCGACGAAACTCACCCAACTATTTACAGGAGGTAGATAACTAACCGATCTACAACTTTTGTTCAGGATGCCCTCACAAATTCCTCTCAAATTGGAAGATATAAATTGATTTGTGAACAAGGACTTTTTCGCAAAATTGGCTGATGAAAAATGACGGTGGCTGGGTTTTTTTTCTGATTTTCGGTGTTTATATAATATGGAAATAATATATTTTATGTTGACGTGACGAGTGATGTTGACTAACGATTTTTATTTCGTACCTATCGCTATTTTAAACATCATTTATTCACTGTTGCGCTCACATACGAACCCCGTTCAAGATGCGAATGGACGGCATAATATAGTTTGACAATACGGTTCTAATGAAACTTGTTTCGTCGAATTTCGAGTTCGTTTGCTCGAATGGCCCTCGTTCACGTTCAAATGGTCGTTTTTATTTACATTTTATTTTGCCACACTCACAAATTAACCCCGATTGACGCGCCACTTGAAATCTAGCAATAATTTACTGTTGCGGTCCTAATAAAATTTGTTTCGTCGAAAACTGACGTCGTTTGAATAAAGTCCCTTTTATAACTTCCCAATTCAAATAAAATAAACCAATTTTAAAATATTTCAATATAATAATATTAAAATATTGCCATTAGTCAAACTCGACCAGAATTTGATGTAGATTCACAATAAAATAACTCAGGTTGAAATCCAAGTCAGTTCGATATTCAAAATATTTAAAAAAACCTTAAATCTATAGAATAAACCAATATAAAATATAAAGGAATTCCATAGCGTTTTTTTCCAAAATTTGATTTGGACATAAAATAAAATGTAACGACCCGCCCTATACTAGCCGACATTTCCTCCGAAAGTGCGTTGTACACATGTCTAACTAGCACGGAACGGTCGTCGGAAGGAAAGAAAGAAGGTGAAGAACTAACACAGAGCATGTAGAATGTCTCACAGCGCGTGGAATAAAATATAATAATCACATAACTTTGACATAAAACAGGCGAGACAGTGCATAAGCTGAAAAACTAAATCATGTCTACCATGGCAGCGGAAATCCAAAATACAGCTTATGATCCAACATCCTTATTACAACTTCAAAAATACTGTCTCTAAACAAAAGAAAGAAAAAGGTACACTACTAATGCCCAAGCAGTGACCATCGATAACATAGGGAGATAATACATAAATATCATACGTGGAAGCCTCCTGCTCGTCTCCAGTACAGCTACCCGTGCATCCACCTAACCTGTCTCTAGTCTGCTCGTGTGAGCACCCAGAGTAATAAGAAGAGACATAAAACTCTGGGTCAGACATAAAGTCTGGTATGAGCGATAAGCATCTAAACAGAATAATAACAGGTATAATCCAATCATACCTGAACCTGGACCTGCAACCAAAGAGTTAGCTCTACATACTATACAACACTCTAAGGTGCCCTTTCAAATGGTGTAAAGATAACGGGGGTGGGGGTGTGCATGTCATAGTGATGTCAACAATCAAGCATAGCAATCATCCTCACATCCCTCACTCAGTGCGTAAAGCATACGATATCCACTACTTTGGTCACCTAATACTTTGGGCCATGGCGGAATCCAATCCCGTGTAACTATCACTACAAGCCCACTATCCATCTCTCAGTGGTGAACCAAAGTTATGAATACCGACAACCCCTTTGCACACGTCCCGCAGCAAAGCCCAACCATGAAGTGAACTCATTGGTTCCCATCTGGATCCTGAGCTCTAACATCCATTTGGACTACCTTTGCTTCTCGGGTTATTGATCAATACTGGGTCGGTTCGGGTCCTCTTCAAGCCATCGGTTCGGGTCGGGTATCCTTCATTGGTTCGGGTCGGGTCTCCTTCCTTATCATCTTTCCATTCGGTTCGGGTCGGGTACTCCACTTCGGGTCGAGTATTCTCCATTGGGTCGGGTCGGGTCAGATGTCTTTCCTTGATTCGGGTCGGGTGCTTTACTTCGGGTCGGTTCAGGTGCCATTCCCCCTCTAGTTCGTGCTTCTGCTCCGATCCGCTTCCTCGTTCTTCACTTGTTCCGATCCGATCCTCCTCCTTTAGCCGCTCCGATCCTCCTCCTTTAGCCGATCCGATCCCCCTCCTTTATCCGATCCGATCCCAATATTGCTAGCATGGCCTTCCTTTCTGCCAAATTTCTTAAGTGTCAAGTTCCGATCCGATCGAATCCCTTGCCCAGTTCACTTATCTGATCCGAGCCCTTATATCCGGTCCGATCCGGTTCAGAGCCTGCACTTTTCCTGCAACCTTTCCAGCGAGTATTTTACGCCATTCGACGACGTTTTCGACCATTCTAACTATTGAAATCAATCACAAAGCATACCATACAGTCATAGCAACATGCATAAGCGTCCACAAACAGCAAAACAACAATATGATATGTCCAAAACGGATCAAACATACCCAAAAACCCATATTTTCCCCTTAAGCACGTTTAGGAACAACTAATGATAGGATTAGTAAAACTTAACCAAATTAGCCAAATTTTCTCACAGAGGTCTAAAACAATATTTATGAATTTCTGAATATTTTTCCAGAATTTTATCACGCTTAATTTCGCTAATTAACACTAATCACCCCTTAATCCCCTAAATTCCGGGATTAACAAAATTAGTCCAAATTAACCCAAATTCATATCAGAGGCATAAAATGATGTTTTAGAATTTTGGGAATTTTTCTAGATTTTTCCGAGCCATAATTTCGCTAATCTTCGCTAATTACCCTAATTAGCCGTAATTAGTGAAAAAAACTAAGCAAATCACTCACCTTTGGCACAATTAAACTTTCAGAACTGAAACTCCTCTGATATATATCCAATCTCTATGTGTTCCAGCAACTCTCTCTCTGATTTGGTGCTAATCCCCTTTGGTTTGATGTAGTTTTGCTTAATCTTTGATTAGAAAATGATTAGAGGTGATTTGGAGTGAAATTAGAAGGTGGAGGCCATGGCTATACTTGAAGGAATGTCTTAGGCGGCTGGAAAATGAAGTAAAAACTGAAATCATAACCCTAGCAGCCCCTAAGTACCACTAATCCCGAAATCCCCCTTTGGGCCTAGCTGCTAATTACCCGGTTAAGCCCAATTAGCTGAAAATAACCCTTTAAACCTTAATTCAGTCATATCTCCCAAACGGTAAGTCCGTTTGGCTATTATGACCACTCTACGGAAAGAGAAACCATCATTCGGAGCTAATGGAAGTGGTTTCAGGTCAAAATTTCTTTTCAGTCAAAAGTTATGGACGAAACAAGATCAACTAGGGGCAAAACGGTCATTTAAAAATTGGCAAAAATCATGAACATGGGAAATGACCTCACTAGTCGTTTCCCAAAAGTACACGACCATACGACTTACCTAGAAAAAGAAATAAATATTCTACGATCCTAGATGCGTAGAATGTGGGTTGTTACATTCTCCCCCCCTTAAGAAATTTCGCCCCCGAAATTCCTTAACTAAGAAACAACAATGGGTCCTGCATGCCTATCAACCAATTTCAAACAATCAAACATACATGATAGTACAACAAGCATATCCTAGCATGCGGTTTTCTAACAAAGGAAGAATCATCGCCGCTAAGATCTTACCAGACAAAGAGCTTCAAATACGACCTTCTTATGTCATCCTCAACTTCCCAAGTACAGTCGTCCTCTCGCCATCGATTCCCATCTTTATCCTAGAGGCGATTTCCAATAGGTTAGGATCGTTCCTCTGACTGGAACTGTTCCACTCAATCCAGATCGATCTAATCGTCAAGCTTACTAGCGTTTCTGAATCCAATTCACACTTAGGTCTGAAGTCATGCCCCATGATATACTCTAGTAGCTTCCATTCCAGAAACATAGCCTCTAAACTGGCATGTCTCCTACCCAATGCATCAGCTACCGCACCTAGTCCGGTACTACGGCATCCGTCCGTACTGTCATCTTCTTAGGTAATCCAACCATATACGTCAAAATACCAACTACATTCCAAATGTCCTTTCAAGTCTAACCCGAATCTTGCCTACATCCATAATGCACGTCCAACGTATATTCACCTCTTAGAGGCAAACTAGATCCATCCAATGACCCTAGGCACTACATCTATATCCGTACTGTACGTCTAACGTACATTCACCTTCTAAAGGTGAACTAGTCTCATCTAATGAATCTAGGTACCTTACCCATATCTGTACTGCACGTCCAACGTACATTCACCTTCTAAAGGTGAACTAGACTCGTCCAATGAATCTAGGTACCCTACCTATGAGTCCAAGTCCAACTTGAATCTCCTATATCCGCGGAATCTCCAAGATCAACAGACGCTCCACAATGCCCAAACATACTTCAAGTCTAACGTAAAGTATCATACACCCATCATCTCGCTATGATCAACCAACCTATCCTATTTCCATTTAACAGGATCCTTACAGGTGATAGTCTAATCAAGAGAAGAAAGGTAGGAACAAACATAGCAACCATAGCATCCATCAAACAAATCCTATCTATCACCTGCTAAATCCTTGAATACATCAACACCTATATGTTTGGTCCAACCAACATCAATAACTAATGGAAGCCCAGCCTCCAAACGGACTACCGTACGTCCAACGCACGTTTATCCTCCAAGGATAACTAGATCACGTCCAACGGATCCAAGGTAACGGGCGTCCCCAGATACCCCTGCTTTTAGTCCGCCTGAAACACTCGAGTCCCACCCAAGCCTATCCATTATCCTGCTGCCCTCTCGAGTCTAACTCGAGCCAATCTAATTCCTTGCAGCCTCCTCGAGTCCAACTCGAGTCAATCTATTACCCATAACTCAGACCCAGTCTTGAGTATCCATTACCTACAAACTCTAGTCCAACGTGAGTCGTCTCCCTATTCGTTGCATCTCTAAGATCAATCGAACATCTATTTTATTTTACGAGTTCAAGTCCAACTTGAATCGTCCTAACCTTCGTTGCACCTTCCTGGACCAACGAACACATCCTATTCTTTCAAAAAGAACATTAACATATGGTCCTAAACGATTCATTACTTTGCATCTTTCTTGAGTCCCACTCGAGTCATCTCATAACCCTATCGAGTCTAACTCGGGGCAGTCCATACCATCGAATAGTCTTATCCTGTCACAACTGCCCGTCACTCTTCGAGTAAACCAAGATATCATCCAATGAAAATCGCAACAACTACCTATCTCTCATGCAGACCATCCTAGTCGACCTCGACATTCCCCGAGCACAAGTCCCAAAGGCCTAAACCAATATCAGACAAGCACCCAAGGAACATCTCCTCCGAGTTCAGACGATCTACGTGAGATGACATGAGCAAAACATCCAAACACTCAAGCATCCATAACTGACTTTGGCTATCCTTGCCAATCTTACTTGAAATTATCATCGACCACATGACCAAGTCCTGACCAACTACTGTACATCCAATGTACATTTGCTTCTCTAACTCCCGTTATCATTTTCATCATAAGGTAGGCGATCCAATACCACCCTTCATCTATCATCCACTCTAACGGTCATCAAAGGCTCTTCACAATCTACTCTCACTCTATACTTTTGGAGTTAATCAGCTCCCAAAATCAAGCCAAACCTAGTAAAGCTCAAAATAAAGCAATCACAACAAACATTCATCCATGACTCGATAAGACCAAATTACGACAAATCCTACAAAGGCTAGTCAAACCACCTATCGGGTTTGTCACTACTAAAGGTCTATCGACTATCTCGGGTTCCAATTCCAACCTATCTACCAGGTCACTAGGTACGAAGGAATGGGAAACCTTGTTATAAAAAAAACTCGAACAGAAACATCTTAAATAGAAAGCATACCTCGAATAACGACACCTTTTTTCCTTCTGCGCCGCAGTTGGGGCATTCGACGAAGAAGGAATAGCGTTGATAGCATATGCTTTCACGATCTGCTTCTCCCTAGGAGATTGTGGACATTCATTCTTGTGATGTCCCGCTTGGCCGCAATTAAAGCACTTCCTTTCCCCAGGCTTTTCTCGACAATCTCTGGCATAGTGGCCCTTCTTGCCACAGCTAAAGCACTCGCCATCTTTCTTATTCTTCTTACTCTGACCATCCATGGTTTGGTCTTGTTTCCTCTTAGTCTGGGAATTATTCTTGCCTCCGTCGCCTGCTTGCGGCTTTGGCTCCTTTGCAGATGCATTAGCGACCTCAGTCTTAGGCTTAGGGTAAAGACTTTCTGACCTTAATGCCTTTCCTACAATCGATTCAAACGTCTCATCGATGTGGTTTATAAGCCTTTCCCCCAAGTACCCGTCTAAACCAGTTATGAACTTCTCGTTCTTCTTCTCGGCAGTGTCGATAAGAGATAACCCATATTTCGATAAAGTATCGAACTCAGCAACATACTCTGAAACTGCCCTTCCGTTCTGCTTAAGCTCTAGAAACTTTCTAAACAATTCTGACTTCTGAGCAGCTGGTATAAACTTATCGCAAAAACGAGCCTTAAACTGATCCCATGTAATCTGATCCTCTGGAGTTGCTGCCTTAATAGCATTCCACCAATTCATTGCTCGTCCTTGAAGCTGACGGGATGCTAGCTTCCTCTTCATGGCATCTTCAATACCCAAGTCTTCGAAGATACGCTCACAGCTATCCAACCAATCCTGAACAACCGTAGCCGACTCCGTTCCGTGGAACGGCTTCCCACCAAGACTAGTATAATCCTTGTTAAGCTTGGCGAAATCGGCCCTAGGCGCCTGCACTGCTGCACCACCACCGTTAGCAACATTAGGAGCTGCCCTCTGAACATCCCTAAGCATCTCTCTCATGAGGTCAGTAAACTTCGTCCTCACCTCAGCAGCATTCCCATTATTGGCTCCTCTACCAGTACCCCTCACGTATCGGCTCATCGTTCAATCTGTACAGAGAAAACGATTAACTATCTTCTTTGTGGTGTCAGTGCAGTGCGACTTCATCCTTAGATATACTAATAGTATATATATATATATCTATATAGCTTTGAAAACCAGTTTTGAAAAATCAAAATAATCACAAATACGCGCTCTCATATACGTATAATATCTCTCCCTGATGACTTTCCCCCAGGTTAACTACGCAACCTAGTGCTCTGATACCAAATGTAACGACCCGCCCTATACTAGCCGACATTTCCTCCGAAAGTGCGTTGTACACATGTCTAACTAGCACGGAACGGTCGTCGGAAGGAAAGAAAGAAGGTGAAGAACTAACACAGAGCCTATAGAATGTCTCACAGCGCATGGAATAAAATATAATAATCACATAACTTTGACATAAAACAGGCGAGATAGTGCATAAGCTGAAAAACTAAATCATGTCTACCATGGCAGCGGAAATCCAAAATACAGCTTATGATCCAACATCCTTATTACAACTTCAAAAATACTGTCTCTAAACAAAAGAAAGAAAAAGGTACACTACTAATGCCCAAGCAGTGACCATCGATAACATAGGGAGATAATACATAAATATCATACGTGGAAGCCTCCTGCTCGTCTCCAGTACAGCTACCCGTGCATCCACCTAACCTGTCTCTAGTCTGCTCGTGTGAGCACCCAGAGTAATAAGAAGAGACATAAAACTCTGGGTCGGACATAAAGTCTGGTATGAGCGATAAGCATCTAAACAGAATAATAACAGGTATAATCCAATCATACCTGAACCTGGACCTGCAACCAAAGAGTTAGCTCTACATACTGTACAACACTCTAAGGTGCCCTTTCAAATGGTGTAAAGATAATGGGGGTGGGGGTGTGCATGTCATAGTGATGTCAACAATCAAGCATAGCAATCATCCTCACATCCCTCACTCAGTGCGTAAAGCATACGATATCCACTACTTTGGTCACCTAATACTTTGGGCCATGGCGGAATCCAATCCCGTGTAACTATCACTACAAGCCCACTATCCATCTCTCAGTGGTGAACCAAAGTTATGAATACCGACAACCCCTTTGCACACGTCCCGCAGCAAAGCCCAACCATGAAGTGAACTCATTGGTTCCCATCTGGATCCTGAGCTCTAACATCCATTTGGACTACCTTTGCTTCTCGGGTTATTGATCAATACTGGGTCGGTTCGGGTCCTCTTCAAGCCATCGGTTCGGGTCGGGTATCCTTCATTGGTTCGGGTCGGGTCTCCTTCCTTGTCATCTTTCCATTCGGTTCGGGTCGGGTACTCCACTTCGGGTCGAGTATTCTCCATTGGGTCGGGTCGGGTCGGATGTCTTTCCTTGGTTCGGGTCGGGTGCTTTACTTCGGGTCGGGTCAGGTGCCATTCCCCCTCTAGTTCGTGCTTCCGCTCCGATCCTCTTCCTCGTTCTTCACTTGTTCCGATCCGATCCTCCTCCTTTAGCCGCTCCGATCCTCCTCCTTTAGTCGATCCGATCCCCCTCCTTTATCCGATCTGATCCCAATATTGCTAGCATGGCCTTCCGTTCTGCCAAATTTCTTAAGTGTCAAGTTCTGATCCGATCGAATCCCTTGCCCAGTTCACTTATCTGATCCGAGCCCTTATATCCGATCCGGTTCAGAGCCTGCACTTTTCCTACAACCTTTCCAGCGAGTATTTTACGCCATTCGACGACGTTTTCGACCATTCTAACTATTGAAATCAATCACAAAGCATACCATACAGTCATAGCAACATGCATAAGCATCCACAAACATCAAAACAACAATATGATATGTCAAAACGGATCAAACATACCCAAAAACCCATATTTTCCCCTTAAGCACGTTTAGGAACAACTAATGATAGGATTAGTAAAACTTAACCAAATTAGCCAAATTTTCTCACAGAGGTCTAAAACAATATTTATGAATTTCTGAATATTTTTCCAGAATTTTATCACGCTTAATTTCGCTAATTAACATTAATCACCCCTTAATCCCCAAAATTCCGGGATTAACAAAATTAGTCCAAATTAACCCAAATTCATATCAGAGGCATAAAATGATGTTTTAGAATTTTGGGAATTTTTCTAGATTTTTCTGAGCCATAATTTCGCTAATCTTTGCTAATTACCCTAATTAGCCGTAATTAGTGAAAAAAACTAAGCAAATCACTCACCTTTGGCACAATTAAACTTTCAGAACTGAAACTCCTCTGATATAGATCCAATCTCTATGTGTTCCAGCAACTCTCTCTCTCTGATTTGGTGCTAATCCCCTTTGGTTTGATGTAGTTTTGCTTAATCTTTGATTAGAAAGTGATTAGAGGTGATTTGGAGTGAAATTTGAAGGTGGAGGCCATGGCTATACTTGAAGGAATGTCTTAGGCGGCTGGAAAATGAAGTAAAAACCGAAATCATAACCCTAGCAGCCCCTAAGTACCACTAATCCCGAAATCCCCCTTTGGGCCTAGCTGCTAATTACCCGGTTAAGCCCAATTAGCTGAAAATAACCCTTTAAACCTTAATTCAGTCATATCTCCCAAACGGTAAGTCCGTTTGGCTATTATGACCACTCTACGGAAAGAGAAACCATAATCCGGAGCTAATGGAAGTGGTTTCAGGTCAAAATTCCTTTCCAGTCAAAAGTTATGGACGAAACAAGATCAACTAGGGGCAAAACGGTCATTTAAAATTGGCAAAAATCATGAACATGGGAAATGACCCCACTAGTCGTTTTCCAAAAGTACACGACCATACGACTTACCTAGAAAAAGAAATAAATATTCTACGATCCTAGATGCGTAGAATGTGGGTTGTTACATAAAATCTACGCGATGAAAACTGGATTTTTCTCTTCCATTAGAAAGATATCATCAAACAGATTCCAATGTTTCTTATTTCGAGAAAATCCGACTTATTTTGGGCCCTGTACAGCCATTTGAAGTTCAAAACGCCAAATTACGAACTGTCGCGCCGCTGAAGCTCGTTTATATTTAAATTATAAACTATATATATTCATCGTCGTCAACTAAACGAAATCGCCAATATAATCAATATAAACCAATATTCAACCATTTTAAACTACCCGTTCACACTATCCTGCCAATACAACATTTTCCGACTATTTGGAAATTTAAAATATTATTTTATTATTTATTTAAATAATGTATTCAAAAATAAATCGTTAAATTCAAATATTTAAATTCAAACCAATATTTTAAATAATTAAAATAATCAAAATAATCCAAATAAATAGGCAGAAAATACGGGTCGTTACACTGAAAATCCTACAATAATTAACCATTACGAATTAATAAAATTGGTTTTGTTGAAATTAAAGGTCATTTGAAAATTGGCTATTCTTAAGTTTCATATTAAATCGAATAAACGATTAAATAAAAATTTATACGTTTACTATTTGCGCAATCTGATTGATACGAAATTAGAAATCCTATGATAACTTATTAATGTGAATTTAATGGCACAAGTTTCATCGCATTCCGGGACTATTTTCCTGGAATGACATTTAATACATAAATAACGCTATTTTGGACCCCCAACTACCTGGTTTCCAAAAATAATGAACTATATACATAACCTGCCTTTAAATGTCAATACGAACTCAACGAAACGGGTCTTGCGTATTAATTCGATCGTTAGCTCAAGTTATACACAAATTCCTTCTAATCAAATTAAATTTATTTAATTAACCACTAAGAAAACTAGCTGCGCGTTTACGGCTAACGAAGTCACAAATGATATCAGATCGCCACGAAATTTATTTTTATACAATAATTTAATATTACAGATCCAATGAAGCTGATTTTGTTGAAATCCATGACTATTTCGGAATTGGCTCTTTTTAACTTGATTAAATTAATATAAAATCATCATTTTCGCCAAATCAATATTAAACTAATTATTTTAAAACTCTATAAAATTACATTATATTCCAATAGCAAATATGACTATTCAAAAAGCATTTTGATTAAATTCATGGTTATAACGATATTTAATTTATTAAAAACCCTTCTATATATTTAATAAGTCGTTATGGTTTGCAAACGATTCCATAACGACTTTCTAAAAATTTGATTTGGACATAATTAAAAATCTACAATATGAAATCTCAAATTTCCTTTTCCATTAAAATATATAATCCAATAGATCCAAACGATTCTTGTTTCAATGAATTCCGACTTATATTGTATTATGTATATCCATTTAAAGTTTAAAATGTAAAATTACGAATAACCACGACGCTACGAGCGCGAATTTAAATAAATTTTAAATTGTACGTTAAAACATCTTTTTTAATTATTAAATTTCTTATAAAAATCCTTTTATATTTCCAATACTACATTTAAAACGAATTTAAATGTTCAAGATTAAATGGCTAAAAATCTGGATCGTTACACCAAACTCTATATTCAAAGATATTTTAGATTTAAAATTGGATTCTTGTTTGTTAATTCATTACATTTGTATTTTCATGTAATTAACCCCTACTAATTTTATTACTATTCACAATATCATAGTCCTAAATATTAACGATGGGTATCCTTTGAAGATCATTTTGAATAATAGGCATGAATTTTATATTCTACATCAATGTCTACTTGTAATATTTTATGTTTATACATCTAAATGCTAGCACAATATAGTAATTATAACCCAATCTTTTCATCTCACATGTAAGGGAAAAAATTATAATTATGTTAATCATAAATATAGGGTATCTGATGTTTCATTTTGTAGGATAAATAATTAAGAAATTATAATGTTGCATTTAAAAGAACAACCAAATATTGCTTTAACGATATTTTGTGCGGTTATTGAAGAAACTTATCAAAATATTCTTTCATTTATTTTGATTTTGCTTCTAAAGGTATGAATGCAAGTGATATCGATAAGAGCTACTAACAATTTCCTATTATACTATTTCTCTATAGTAAGAAAGAGTTTGTTAAATTTATCCAAAGAAATTGTAGTGTAAAATTTTAATTGTGTCATTATGTTATCCATCATAAAAAAAACTAAATTAAGTTATTAATGCATATTCTTTAACAAATTTATAACTTTTCAAAACCAAACATATTTCTTAATATTTTAAGGATTAGTTGATGTGATGCATTTTAAAAATAACTCCAACATAAATGTTTTTTAAGTTTACAAATAATTATTGAAACGTATAGTGACCCATCGGTTGAAAAATCTTACAAAACCTACATGATTTAGTGTTTAAAGATAAGGCTAATCATATAAAATTTTAGTTCACACTTAATATCGTATAAAATAAGAAAGCCATATGGATATTTACTAATTAAAAAAAATTAAACTAATTAGGCAGTTTTAACAATGTAAAATTAATGTTATATTTATACAAATTATATTTAGATAATTAACAACACATCAATTCTTGAATAAATTATATTTGATCATTGTTAAAATAATTAATTCCTAATAGTTTGAGAATTCAACTACGTTTAACCCTTCAATATCAATACCAAAATAACAAGAGAATATTCATTTCTTTTTGAAGCATAGCCAGGAATCATTAATCAAACAAATATTCAGTTTAAACAAACATATAAAGTTTTAAACTAGCAGCTAGTATCTTAGGCCTTACTACTATAACTTTAATGGTTAATTGTCATATATGGAATATAGTTGGGGCAAGTCAACTTCGTTCATCTTTTAGAAGAAGAAAAAAAATTACATTAACTAAATTATACGTATTCTTTCATAAACACATAATTGCTTTAAAAATTCAGCACGCTTTTCAAAGTTTAACAGTTATAAAAGTCAAAAATAAGAATTCCAAATACTTAATACATTAAAAAAATTAAACATAATGGTACCTTCAAAGTGAAAATTCAACAATTTCATATACTTAATACATCAAAAAAATTAAATATAATGGTACCTTAAAAGTGAATAGTCTGGATAATCTACAATTTCATTAACTTGTCAATCTTGTCAATAAAACAAAGGTTTACAATTTGAGTTTATAAATATTATTTTGAAATCAATATGAATTAAGATAAGTAAATAAAATAAACAACTAATATGAACTTTAATTCAATTTGTATATATAACTAATATTAAGATTTTGTATGACAACAAGTGGGAAAACAAGTTCTACCGGAGCATGAATTTTTTTTGGGTACATAATAGAGGTGAAAGCAAAGTAAGATATTTACTACTTTGAATTTGAATTCAAATTCAAAATTTACGAAGATATTTAGGTATATTAATTACTGCTAATATGATAATCGAAGGGAAACATAATTACCATTTTATTAAGATAATTAAAGGCAAATTGAGAATTTTCTAAAAGTTATATTCTGATTCCATTGCCAAATTTTGAAATCATGGAATAATTTTATTCAAATTAATGTTAAATATCTCATTATTATTCTTTGTTATTGTACTTAAAAAGACTGATATAACTAGTTTTATGATGCATATTTCGAGCACGAGTCCGATTTTGTTCACACTTTTTAGCAAGTGTGAACAAAACACTCGGCTCCTATTGGAGGAATTCAGGGGGGTCCATGTGTGACCCACCTGATTCCTCCAATAAGAGGAAAGTGTTTTGTTCACACTTAGAAAAAAAGTGTGAACAAAATTCTATTCTTTCGAGCATAAGGTACGATGATCATTAGAATCGCATTCTATTATTTATCGTTTATATACAAATATTAGTATACCATTTGCAAAATGCCAAATATATAAGGAATAAGTTCATGTTAACAAAATTATAATAAATAAATTAATAACACTTATTTGATTAAGAAAGGGGATCGCTAAAGCGACTCCACATTTGGTTAAGGGGAGAACCAATTTTTATTCATTGTATAATTGTGGGGTGGACAAAATAAATTAGCCTCCACTTAAACATATAGATTAAAATTTCAATATTAACGTCCTATAATCCTCATTAATATAAAACCTTAATTAATGCTTAAAACATAATGCTAGACATAGAAATAAAAAATGATGTAATGTAATGGAGATACAAGAAAGTTTCATGGGTGACCAAAAGGCATCAGATCAGGTAATTAATTGTAATTTCATATTGAAATTGGTATGGTTGATTTAAAATAAATGCAGAAATGAAAACTTTGATCTAATATGCTATATCAAATTATGTAACTGAGATGTTTAGTAATCCATAATTTTGTTACTTGCGCTGAATTTAGTTAGGGTTTAACATAAGTGATGAGCCAGGGGTAGTTAGGTCTCTTTTTCTTTTTAAAAGTAAACCAGACCCCTCCTTACACACAAAAATTTAAGCTAGAGTCCCGTTAAATTATCCTCTCCTTAACCAAATGTGGGGTCCCCTTAAGAAATTCACTTATGCTATAAGTTGACGAACCTTATATGCCACTTTATTATTGAACATCCCTAAGAAACGCAAATAAAAAGTTAGATTACATATGCTGTAAAATGTAAATCAATTAAGAAGTTAATTGCGATGTTTATATGACAACAATTAAAAAAATCACCAATAAAAAAAATAGAAATCATAAATTAATACTATAAATGAATTTAATTTTGATGGAGAAAATATTTAGCTGAGAACTTAGAAAAAAATACATGTAAAGATGGGACAAAATTCCCGTAGATTTTGCTTGAGAAAGCTTAGGACATTAGTACATAGTACAAAAAGAGTTAGCCACTATGAACTTTTAAAAATGATTTTTGTTCTTTTTTTTGTAAAAGTAGAAGAATTTAGGTGGTATGAAGTATAAAATATTGTATGAAAGCCATCGAAGTTAGGATATGAGAGAAATGACACTTGTTTGGTTAGAACCGTAGAGTTAAGGAGAAGTTATTGTAGTAAATTAATCCAAATAACCGAAGGAAAATTACGATCCTTGATTTTCTAGGATAGGTAAATAGTGAAGATATTGATTGTTACACAATAAACCAAGGAGCTAATAAGTTTCCTAAAACTAATACAAGGTGAGTCTATAATTCAGCCTGATTGAGAAAAATATTAATTGCCTCATATTTTTTTAATAAAATTAATAGAATAGACGGGGGCACAAATGCGAGTGACAATAATTTGAAAATAGAAACAATCGATTGTTAATTTTGAAATCATAATGGAGTAGAGGAGAGTTACGAAGGAGAAAATGAGAAACGAAAATATTAACAAAAAAATGCTCATACTCAAATAAATTAATACTAATTTTATTGCACTTTATACGTAAAATTAAATTATTAATAAGAATTATTAAGAAGCATGGACGCAATTGGCAATAAAGCATGGATTTGGGGCAACTAACTTCTTAACATTAATTGGGGAATTTATAGTAAACAACTTGGTATGATCCTTGATTTTCTAGTATAGGTAAATAGCGAAAATATTGATTGTTACACAATAAACCAAGGAACTAATAAGTTTCCTAAAACTAATACAAGGTGAGTCTATAATTGAGCCTGATTGAGAAAAATATTATTTGCCTCATATTTTTATTAATAAAATTAATAGAATAGATGGGTACACAAATGCAAGTGACAATAATTTGAAAATGAAAACAATGGATTGTTAATTTCGAAATCATAATGGAGCAGAGGAGAGTTACAAAGGAGAAAATGAGAAACCAAAATATTAAAAAAAATGTTCATATTCAAATAAATTAATACTAATTTTATTGCACTTTATATGCAGAATTAAATTATTAAGAAGAATGATTAAGAAGCATGGATGCAGTTGGCAAAAAGCATGGATTTGGGGCAACTAACTTCTTAACATTAATTGGGGAATTTATAGTGAACAACTTGGATTGGGAATGGAAAATAGTATGGGATCAGAAAATGAATCACTCTATGTTTGTATATACACATGTATGTATGTCTGTGTGTGTGCGAGCACATGCACGCAGTTACGTGCACCGTGTAAACTTCGTATGTGTGCGTTTGTATGTGTGCATTCGTTGTTACTAAAATATTTGTTTAAGTCAATGAGATATGCTTAAGATAAATTATATTTAATGCATATGTTACACATTGAATAAGATTTAATGCATAGTTTAAAGGCATAAGTTACACATTGAACATTTAGTATGAAATATTTATGTACAAAAAATTATAAATAACAATTAATTTTTAGTCTAATGCTCTATATAGGACGAGCAGGTGGGTTGGTTTGAAGTTTGAACCGTAATGTACCTATGTCTTATTCTATTCGTACATCAAAAATTAAATTGCTAAACTTAGACAAAAATTATAATAAATTACTATACATCACATATTATTTTACATACACCACGTCTTTTACTAAACTATCCATATTTTCATCTTCTTTGTCTTCCCACTTCAAACTTGAGACACATTCACCCATAATTAGAAAATCCTTACACCAACTTGAGTAAAAATTAATAAAATGAACTTTAGTTCTTCCATTAATATTGTAGCTTTTTTAAACCTTTTTAAAAGTTCTCAATTTTACCAAAATTACTTTAAGTTTAGAAAATAAAATTCAACACTTCTAAACTGGTGCATTATTTCTAAATGTTTTGTTGATTGAGATTTTAGGTTTTACGAAATAATTTATTAACATTTTCATTATCATATCTAGTTTGCATCAAATTTTAGTCTCTTTAAAGTTAATTTGATTAATTATATGCAAAAGTTTTAAAAAGCAACTACGAGAAATGAAATATTTTAATTATATATTTATAGAATAATAATAGTGTATGTTAAATGATTTTTTGTGTATGAATAGAATTTGTCTATAATTATTTATTTTAAATTGGTCTTATTGCATTTCGATATAGTGTCACTATTGTTCAATTTTTATTCAATCGATTTGTACTGAAATTAAATTTAGTTAAAAGTAATTATTGAATGTGTAGTAAAATATTAGTGAAAAACTCAAATGAATTCAAATAAAAAATACAGTTGTTCATAACCAACATGTATGGTATGCATCCTCTTTTACACACCAAATGCTAAAATAGTTTATTATATAATAGTATGAAGTTCAAACGCTTATACGCTTACTATTTTAACCATTTTAAGTAAAATAAAAGCAAAATCCAATTTAAATATTTGTATTCTACCAAGGAGTAGGGCTGTTATGGCAATGGTAAATTTACCATCACCATACCGATACCAAACCAGTGGTAACCAGTATCGAGCTGCACCGGTATACCAATGCTATCGGTATGGTAACGGTAAGTGTGACACCACACGTCCGTTAATGTCACTCTTTATCAGAATGCATTAAGTTCTATGAAACATTATAGGTAAACGGAACAGAATCTCACAAGACAGATATATAACATAGCAGTGGAAATTTAAAACTTTATTTTCCAACTAAAAACATCGTGGTCTCAAAATTCAAGTTACAACATCAGACTAAAATATCGGAACAAAATACGTCAAATAAAAACATCTGTCTTGCACTAAAAACCATCAGAGTATAGAAATGAAAAATCATAATTCCATAAATAGCCATAAACAAGTAGATAAGTAGTCAAAGCGATACATCAAAGCAGATCCAAATCCAAGCAGAAACAGAAGAGTGAGTCCTAATCAAGCCTGGGCGTTCCCACCCTGAGAACCTAGGGGGCAAAAGGAAGAAAGAGAAAAGAAAATAAAACGGGTCAAACATAAAGTCCGGAGAGTCCAATGACTTTTAGCATATAAAGAAGTAAAGGTATCATGACAGGCATATAAACTAGATGAGAGATAACAGTATCATATAACAGGTATAAACAGACTGAACATGATAAGCAGAATAAACAGTAGGTTATGCTTCTCGAATACATTTCTCTGCACCAATATTATTATAGCAGATATATGACGAGATTAGGTATTCCCTAAACAATGATCCCAATACTATTATAGCAGATATGTGATGAGATGTAGAATGAGGATAAGTGACGATTATTTTGTTTTAAATAAGAAACAAAAGGAGATTACGTAATTATTGTTTACGATAACTTGAATCGATTTCCCAATTTTAGAAAATAAATAATGTTTTTAACAAACGTTTCGAAGTGATAGTAAAAAAGGAAATTGGATATGATTTAAGATATTTTTACTAAGTATTTACTGAAAAACTGATATATTATTTTAATGGCCAAGTGACGCTGTGTACTCAACCAATGAATCAAATTTATTTTTATGGTTTTTTATTTTGATAATTAAATAACTGACTATCAAAATCATACCCAACGCGCTGTTGGTATGGAAAAACCAGGATCAAATTTATATTCTAAAACCATTCCGACCAATAAATTCGAATATGTGAAAGATGCTGATTGAAGATGGAGTATTTGAAGACCGTAAATCTTCATGAGCAGAAGAACTATTGTTAAATACCTCTGGCTGATCCCTAGAGTGAACAATGATTCTGTCGTGATTGGAATCTACGGATTGCAAGGACTACTCGCTCCTGATCTATAGGGTGATTCCTAGGATGTTGTAGGAGTGTGCCTTCGGTTTGTCCAGTCTCAGGACAACTTGTATAGACGGATGTCCGACAGAGTATTTCCAAAGGAATCACGTACGTTGATTTCTTCAAATGTACCAAGCTGTTGGCATAGAAGGGAAACTTCTTTAGCTTAACAACAAGAGTATTTTTGTGGACATCAATTAGTAGTACCTGGCGGATTTGACGATATGGCATTCAAAGTGAATGGTGACCAGATGTTCCGGAAAGAAGATTCAAAACGTTAAGCCTCATCAATGTGGAAATGACAAAAATCGGGCAGGCAGCATGGTCATGTGGGTCGCACCCATTAGGGTGTATAATCACCTATCTAGAGAAATTCCTTTTGCTTCTTTAATCTATTGATACTGTCTCTTTTCGGGAAACGGTGGGTAGCTCCCAACCGTTGGTGATATACATTCGGTACACTCAAGCGAAATGAGTGGTCGGTCATGTGTGGGCCGGGTTGCAAGACGTTCTTGTTGAACCCAGTGTATTCGCCTCTAGAGATATACTATCGGCTGGTGGTTCCATACCTTGTCATAGTCGGAATCCAATTTCCAATAAGCGCCCATGGTTTTGTTTGTATACTATATATGTGGAGCGTGAGATGCAAGCGTTCTGCTAGATTCTATTTAATTGTATTTAGACACTATCATAATATCAGAATAATATTGTTTTCTAACTGTTCTGGGTTATCGTAAGGTAAAAACCATTTGTATTTATGTGTGGATTTGGTCTTACGGTTATCCTTTTCTTTCGAAAAGATTTTTAACTTAAAAATCAAGCTGGATGATATTATAAACTTAGTGAGTTTATATCACTCTGGTTCACTAGACTGACCCGGTATTTGTAATGCTCGGGTTAGATCAGGTTGTACATGATCATATTATCGGATGATGTGAAGTCCAAAGACGAGATGAAGGAGTTCAAAAGTACGATGTTGAACCATTATTATTCCGATGTGTGATATATTTATTAGGATAGACTATTATAATTGTCCAGATATACTGATGAACTCTGATGTTGTAAGTATTATTTCAAGCTCTCAATAAATTTATTTCTATATTATATTTTGTTCCGCTGCGATGTGAGACTCGATGGTGTTGTGTTTTTATTATTATTCTTCTATTCTAATATTTCTTTCTTTCTTATCTCACCCTTTAATTTCTTTCCAATAACGTTCTGGTGTTTTCGATGCTTGAATGTTCGACATGGTGTTTTATGTCGATTTTCGGGGTTGAAAATCCCTGTTTGTTACAGTTGGTATCAGAGCAATGGTTTAGGAATAACCTTGGCTCTATGGCGTAACTTGGTAAAGATGGGGTTAGTAGTACCCTAGACCGAGTTGGAGTGTACATATACGAGAGAGCGTATTTGTAAATTTTATATAAAAATGTTTTGTATTGTGTTATTTGATTGGTTCAAGTTGAACTAACAAATTAATATAATATTGTTTTGTAAAGAGGGTAAATGAAATAATTTTGCCAAAATATATTTTCGTGTAGAAAAGAAATAATTTTATCAAGTTATTGGAGTAGTGGTGTGTTTGATTGATTTGAATCAATTCAAATTGAATTATAAATTTAATAGTTAGTAGAACCAATAAAAAAATTGTAAATAGAATTTTGATATGAAATTAATTACACCAGAATTTAACTAAAGGTAAACTAAATATGGATATCTAGGTTACGTTGGTTGTTTAATTGCATATAAAATGGATCAACAATTGAATGAATTGGAAACTAAAGGGGTAAATTTCCATATAATGAATTTTGAAAAGAATCAACATGAAATAAAATTGAAATTATTTAAATCTCGTATTGGCATTGTATCGGGTATTGGCATTGTATATTGAGTTAAGTGCAGGTTAGAAGAAGGAAGAGCAGTTCATGTTTTGCTTGATGATTGGAGTTGAGTTGCCTGACAAATAGGTAAACCTTAATATATTGATTCGGTGTTTGATTTTATATCCCAGATTTGGGTAGCCACTTGGCTTTGGTTTTCTTTTGATCAATGTGGGGCTAGGAGTGGCAAGCCGTGGTTGTTTAGAGTAAACAGTACAGAGAACGTGCTGGAGAACTTTTCGTAAAGTTTTAAACATATAAATTATTTCTGATGATATTTTAAATAATTATTTTGTAAATAACTGGGTTCAGAGCATTCTTCTTACTTAGCAATTTCGGGGACGAAATTCTTGTAAGGGCAGAAACAATGTAACAACCCGGATTTTTCGATCATTTGAATCTGAATATTTAAATTGATTTTAAATATTTTAATTGGAAATATTAATGGATATTTAATATAGAATTCGTTATTAAATAATGATTGAACGTTTAAATTTATATTTAATTAAAAACGAACTCAAAATGGTGCAGTAGTTCGTAATATTGAGTTTTCAACTTCAATTGAATATACATAATCCACTTTAAATAGGAATTCTGTGAAACAAGAAACGTTAGAATCAGATTGATTATAATTTTCTAACGAAAGAGAAAAATCAAGATTTTAGTTTATATACTGTAAGTTATGTCCAAATCAAATTTTAAAATAATCACTATGGAAATCGTTTATAAACGATAGCGTTTATTTAAGGAATTAAAAGGGAATTTCTATATCGTTTAACTTGAAATGGTAATGTTAAGTTATAATGCCATATTAGTTGAATTTAAAGCCGTATATTATTTTATTTGGATATATATGACGATAATAATTTATTATTATTTAATTTAATCATTTTGGAAATTTATATTATTTTATCGATATTATATATGTGTATAAACATAAATTTTTCCAAACAACCTCCGTTTTCCACGAAACAAATTTTATTGGAAAACGTATTGCTGGTTATTGTTAGATTTCCAGTTTGGAACCAATTGGAGGTGCTTTGTCAGTACGCGTTATTTAGACGTGAACCGGTAAATATATTGGATTTAAAAAAAAAACATTTAACCATATAAAAGTGGAGCGTCAAATCAAACGAATTAAAATATAATTAATGATTTGTGCAAACAGTGGTGTTGAACATACAGTCCTCATATTACCGGATACAAATATCAAATGCAATGGACAATTTACCACCGTGTTTCACTATGATAATTATTTATGATAAATGATGTCATAAGCCGAGTTTAAAAACCATACAACGCCTTCAGAAAGTAAGAAAAAAGTAAGGAAAGCATGAACATGGATATGAAACGAAATGGATCTTTAACAGGTATAGATTTAGATCCAGATGTATAAACATGTCAGTGTTACTATTAAATTTTTATATCTAAAAGTAACATGATCTCACAGAGATTGGATCTAGAGAATAGAGAATAATATGCTGATGTTGCAAAAGAGATTCTTGTATGTATATAAGCTGGAGTTGAAGAAGATAGCCTAATTCAATCCAACCAGAGGTAGCATCTCATTATCTCCATTGTTTTTAGGTGTAGAAAACAACAGAAACGTTGTCCTATATATAGCCTACTGCCAACGAACCCGGCCAAAAATACGTCCAGAAACAGAGAACTGCACACGGCCAGATCACGGGTGGGTCGACCTAACCCCACCTGGGTCAACCCGTGGGTCGACCCAACCCAGGCGTGGGTCGTCCCATTCAGTCTAGATCTGACCTACTTCTCCCACTTAATTTTTTTGAACTGTTTTGAATTTCTAGTTTGAATTTATTTATACATAAAACTCTTATATGTATACAAACTCATAGCCTTCATATCTTCCTCATACGATGGTTTTACGCAAACTCGGAATCTATCTTAAGCAGAAATCAGAGACAAATGCAATGGTACAGTCCGCTTACCTAATTCCCCATATTTAATTATGTATTCTTTAGTTTTTAGTTATAATGTTTTTTAAAATGACGGGGTGTACATTCTCTCCTACTTAAACGATTTCGTCCCTGAAATTTCCAAGTTAAGAAGAATGTTTATCCTAACATTAATCAACTATCTACTCATCCATTAATCACAGGCATCCATTGTCCTTAAGAGATTTCTAATGCTTATATGAATATTTGAAAAGGTGTGTGTATATGTCCATATACTAATGCGATAAATCAGGCGGTATACTGATTTAGTCGACCTTCTTAATGCAATATATGTTAGTGTCATGAATCCATCATGTATGCGTATAGTCCTAGTATATCATGTAAACGCTATGTGTATACAATCATCCATCCAAATGCAACATCTTTATGATGATACAGTCATTTAAATCCATAAAAAATTAAAATGCACACACATCCATATGCAGCATGAGAGTACTTTGAGCCGATCTAATGCCTAATGTGTGTATATGCATCCATGACCAATCACTAACAAACACTTACATCCGCTTGCATCCACCAAACATAACATGTTTCAAACACATGTTTACATCCATTGGTTTTCTACCTAAAGGTCGAGAATTCGATCGATAGGATATACTCAAATGACAGAAGCAAGTATGAATAAAAATTTTGAAAATGAAGTTAAGAACATACCCTTGAAAAGAAAAGGGTACGAAGCGTGAACCTGGTCTTCAGTCTCCCAAGTTGCGTCTTCGTGCTCTTCTCCCCATTGAACTTTCATCAACATGACCTCACGGTTGTGAAGCTTCTTAACCCCTGATCCAAGTATACGGGTAGGAACTCGTCTAACTGTTGCCTCCCGTTCTACCTCTACTTCCTCAAGCATGCTCGGCTCAACTATTTCTACTGTATCGTGCAGACACTTCTGCAAATGAGAAATGTGGAAAACATCATGAATGCCCGCCAATCTCTCTGGTAGTCTCACCCTACATGCCATTTGTCCTATCCTTTCCAATATGGGAAATATCCCTACAAACCTTGGCGTCAATTTCGCTACAGATCTGTGACATCCCACGTCCGTTAATGTCACTCATTAAGAGAATACATTAAGTTTCTTGATGCGTTATAGGTAAACAGAAATAGAAACATTATAAGAAAGATATGAAATAGCAGCGAAATTTAAAACTTTATTAATTATAAAGCATCGTAGTTCAAAACATGGTTATATCATATGTCTAAAAAACATAAAACCCGTTTCATCACTAAAATTTCTGTCTTGTACTTAAAACATCATAGTACAATAATAAAAGAAGCATAATCCCTAAAACATAGCCATAGTAGAGAAACATGAAACCAAGCAGTACATCTAAGAAGCTTCAAGCAAGATGAAGGCAAAATCCTGATCAAGCTTAAGTATTCCCACCCTGAGAACCTAGTGGGGGGAAACGAAAGAGAAAGAAGAGAAACAAAACGGGTTAGACATAAAGTCTGGCAAGCCCAGCTACTTTTAGCATATAAATAAGTAAAAGCATCATGATATGCTTATAAACTAGATGGGCGAGAGATAACAACGTCATAAGATAGGTATAACATACTGACCAAGATAAACAGAATAAACAGAATAGAATAAGCTATGCTTCTCTAATACTTTTCTCTGCACCAACACTAGTATCACAGAACAAGATGATCCCAACGGAAACATAATAGTAGTTTTTGGTTACTCTAGTAGGGTTCTTACCCCAAACAGAATTGTTCGGAACCTAAACAGAAATGACGGGTGTTAACCGAAATAGAAATACAGGTACCCCTCAGAAACAGAGAGCATTAGATGTACTCTAATTACTACACCCAATCGATCGGCTCCCTGTCCCGTAAATACCCTATGTTGGCCCCACAGTAGGGTGTATTACTTCCTAAGTGGCAACCTACAGAAGGACACATACCAATTTACTGGTGCTACGACTTATTTTCCCAGAGGCAGATCGTACTCATGCACGCATATGAGTCTGTTGGAATGTGTAACAACCCGTATTTTTGAATAACATGTTATAACATAAATGGAGGCAGAATTAAACTGTAAAATCTGAATCAAGGGAAATGGGCTATGCCATTGCGTTCGTCTCGGAAAAATACGCGAAATAGAGTCCGAGTTTTCGAAAATCAGAGTCCGTATGACCAAGATATGGCCTCGCGAAGTTTCACGAAAAATTCCCAAATTAAAGTATACTTAATTAAGTGAAATGGGTTGCGCAGGGAAATATATATATATTGATATATATATATATATAATTGAAAATTAAATAAATAAATATGCAAAAATGTTCAAAACAGCGAATTGGGAGAGGGGAATAACCGAACCGGCCGATTTTTGAGGTCGACCCAAGCCCGCTGGGTCGACTAGGGGTTAATCCAGGGTGTTTGGCTGTCAACCCGTGGGCCGATTCGCTCAAATGCAGATTTTGCATTTGAATGGTTCTCATGGTCCATCTTTAATCTAAAGGCCCTAGATGGTTCCTACACTTGACTTCTTCCCCAAGACATGCTTTGATGGCTTGGATTGAATCTAGGGTTAATCCTATGGCCTAAAACACTTGCCTAATCTATAAATAAGACCCTAACCTACCCTAAATCATCATTATTCATTCATACAACTAAACTATGGCAAAATCCATCCTCTCATGGCCTCCACTCTCTTCATAAAATTCCTAAATAAATTCCTAAGTGATTTTCCATGCATACAAGTGTTTTCAAACTTGTGTGAGCATCATTAGCTTGCATTCAAGTCAAGTTTATATATTTGCATCATAAAGAAAGAGTCTTGATCATTTCGGCTCAAGGGTTTTGCTTGCATTTTGGGTTTAATTGATTTCATAAGGGCTTTGTCATATTTTTGTGACTTCTTAAGCATTGTAAGCCCTATTCCTTTCATACTTAAACTCTAAAGTTAAATGTATGATATGCAAGTTTACTATGATGTGTTATGCAAGTTTACTATGATGCTATATGCAAGTTCATCAAGTTATGTTATGCAAGTTTGATATGCAAGTTGTCATATGATATGCAAGTTATGTTATGCAAGTTTGATATGCTCATTTGGTTCATGTTATCACGTTATGCAAGCTTATCTTGGGTTTATGAACATAAAGCTTCAAGCTTTATGCCAAAGGTTGCATTTTGGCAACATGTAAGTTATCATATCTCTTATGATAACTTGCATGTGAGGCTAAATGCGAACTTATGGCCATTTCTACATGTCATTTAGCACCATGTATCATGAATATGCCAAGTTTGGTTTTATGAGGCCTAAAAATGTAATATGCAAGTGTATGAACACATGAACATTTCATATGCCACCATGTTGAACTTGTGGCTTCAACATTTTTATGTCATAATTATGCCAAGTTCCCTCTTTCTATCCTTTATGCGCTATTGCGATATGTAAGCGATGGGATTGCGTTTGGGGTTGGGTAAACTTAAAAGACATAAAAACATGAGCTTGGGAATTTACCTATTAAGTTAGGTCTACCCATTGGGAATTTACCTATTAAGTTAGGTCTACCCAATTGCTTGAAAACTTGTAAGGTGTTTTGGAAACACGATGGACATGACACTTAGAAAAGATAAGGGTGGCCAACTCGAGGTTGGGTTGAGTTTGTAGCGTAAACCTACCCGGAACCGACCGGCTTAACTAGTTGCTACAGACAATAGGACCCAATGTGAGAAGTTGGTCATGTTGTACCTTGAACCCGAGGTTAGACCAAGTTGTGGTGTAAAGCTACCCGGACCCGCCCGACTTAACTAGTAACCACAACAAGGTCTAATGTGAGAGGTTAAGGCGCATTAAATTAATTAATGCCTCGTGATTAGGGTTAAGTCATGGTCCACTTAATACTTAACCAATCTGAACTCGGTAAATTAACGGGGTTAAGTTAACCTACACTTAACCAATCTGAACTCGGTGATTTAACGGGGTTAAGATGAACTATACTTAACCAAAGCAATTCAGTAATTTGGTAAGGCTGATAACCAATTTTATATCTGGTCTGGATAAACCAACTTGGTTGATAAATTAAACGAACCTGTTTTGCGGATCTGTAGGACCCACACTAAGTTAGGCAAGTTTGTAAATCTGTTATCTGATCCGTTAGTCTGAAAACTAATCGTCTGAACTTAGTATGTCTGAACTCTGTCAATAAGTTAATCTGAATCTGATAGTCTGGGGACACAAGGGGGAATACTTGTGTCATTTGTTGTTTGGGACCCATATTAGTCAGTAACCCTTTCTGGTATCAAAACTTTGACCCAACTGTAGGTAGGGTCCGGGCACGCTTACTGAACTAATTATAAGTGGTTCATTCTGATAATGGCGATGGGTGTTGATGGTGCGTTCCAACCGGGTCATGTGCGTGCATGGATCCCGGTCTGCCTCTGAGGATGTAAGACGCCGTGACATATGTAAATATGCCTGTGCCAATTGGTTGCCACTTTAGGGAGTGATGCACCCTATCGTGGGGCCGACACAGGATATTTATGTATTAGGGAGCCGATCGCTTGGGTAGGATTTAGGGTACACTTAGTTCTGTCTGATTCTGTTGGTACCGTCTGTTTTGTTGGGTGGCAACACCCGTCTGTTTCTGCATGGTACCGTTCTGTTAGGGTGGTAAAGGCCCATTTTTGTTAGCATTCCGTTTCTGTACTTTATCTGTTAGGGTGGTTAAGGCCCATTATAGTTAGTATTCCGTTTCTGTACTTCATCTGTTAGGGTGGTAAAGGCCCATTATTGTTAGCATTCCGTTTCTGTACTTTATCTGTTGGGATGGTAAAAGCCCATTTTTCCCAAACTCTATTTCTGTATGGACCATTCTGTTCCGTCCTGTTTCGATGTGAACATTAGGGTAACACCTAATCCTGTTATACTAGAATTGGTACCAAGAAGTTAGATCTTGGTTTGAGTCAAACACCTGATACTGGGCCAAGTTTGGGCCAAGGGATAAATTCTGGATTATACATGACATGTTAGAATGTTAGCACACCTGTGGTGCAAAACCTTAAACCGGATTATGCGATGACACCTTTATCTGCCTTGTTAGTTAATCAACATGCTAGTATGTTGTTATCCCTATGTTCATACCTGCTGCTCATGCCAGTTAACTTTATCAGTTTACATTGATTGTAGTAGGGCTTACTCAGTCTTTTTGACTGACCTCTTTTCTTTCGTTCCCCCCCCCCCAGGTTTACAGGGTGGGAATACCGGTACTTAGCTTGGATCTTAGCTGCTTTTCTTGGATAGCTCACGTATGCTTTGGATTTGAGCTTGCTATGGTTTTCCACTTTGGGGATAGCTACTTTATGTTTTCCTTTTCAGCTTCCAGTTTTATGTACTAGACTTGTTTATTTGGAAAATTGACATTATGTTGTACCAGACTTGTTTTGAAATGGTTTAAAATCTTCCGCTGTTTTATCTATGTTATTTACTCTGTTTGCATATATACATATGTTCTTGTTCTGCCTTGATATATCATTATGCATGTTTATCTGATTCAAACGCCCCTCCAAAGTTAGAGTGCTTGCAAGAGCCACCCTGGCGGAGGTGGGGTGTTACATTTGGTATCAGAGCATATGGTTTACGAGATGGAACAAAAAGGTTTTTAGAAAACTTTTGGAAAACTATTTTCAAAACCAAGTATAAAGTATTTTCCAAAGAAAAGTCTAGTTTATTTTAAAGGCTAGTCCCCAAAAAGCCATTAGCAAAATTCCTTTGTTTTTCTCCATTCTGAATCTGTCTTTTTCTTCGTTTTCAGTATGGCCGATAACTTTGCTATTCCGGAGGGAGTGCACGTACCTGTTTGGTATAGGAGATTTTTGGAGGCTAGGGCGACCGAAGCCGGCCCCGCAGATGTCCCTCCTCCTCCTCCAGTAGTTAATATTCCTCCTCCTCCTGTCGCTAATGTTCCTCCTCCACCTGTTGCTGAGGTCCCTCTTCCTCCTCCCCCTCAGCATCCTCAACCTGACTTCGCAAAGACTTGCAAAGATTTCAAAGCAATGGGTGGCAAGAACTTTCAAGGCACTGAGACTTTTGTAGAGGCCAGAAATTGGTTGAAAGAGACCGAGGATTTATTTGCCATCTTTGGGTTAGATGATCAGAGAAAGATCTTGTTGACGGTTTGGCTTATGAGGGATGAAGCCGCTTATTGGTGGGAAGTCACCAATGGTACTAGGCCCGTTGAGACTTGGGCCGATTTCAGGACAAGATTCGGTCTTAAGTTTCTGTCTTCTGCTGAAGAGAATTTGCAAATGGAGAGGTTTATTGCTTTGAAGCAAGGAGACAAGTCCGTCAAAGAATATGTGAACAAGTTCAATCAGTTAGCTCGTTTTGGCTTGGATATGGTGAGTACTACTCAAAAGAAGGCTCTTCGTTTTGCTAGAGGATTGAATGAGCCGTTACAGGAGTTGGCTATGTCTCATGTGCCCATGGGGGCCACGTTTGAGAGTTTGGTAGATATGGCCCTACTCCATGAAGAAAACAAGAGTGCAAAGAAGGAGGTCAAGGCGAATGAGTCTCAAAACAAGAAAACGGGGCCCAAAAAGGAAATGCAAAAGAAGGAGGAGAAGTCTGAAGATAAGAAGGAAAAGAAGTGCTTTACTTGTGGAAGCTCAACTCATCTAAACAAGGATTGCAGAAAGAGGAAGGGCACTTGCTTTAACTGTGGAGAGATGGGACACTTCACTAGGGACTGCCCGAAGAAGAAAGGGACTACATCGGAAGGAACGGTGAATACTCGCATGACGGGTGAATAGATTAGGGCTAGAATAATTTGTCTGTAGGATGTTTAATTTTCCTTGTCTGATTTTCAGTTTGAAACTTTTTTCTTCTGGTATTTTGATTCTGTAATAGAAACTCGGTACTTTAATGCTAGTTTTGCTTCTGATCTGGTAATAGTCTCAAACTCCCTGAGAGTTATAACTCATCTATTTGTGATAAATTGGGATTTGAGAGTATCTGTGACTATGACAAATACATTTTGGGTTTCTACCATGCTTAGTTTCCTAAGAATCATTTGGGGAAAACTGATCTGTACTAGTAGTCTGTAAGTATATGTACCAAGTTTTTGTTTCATTTGTACTCGCTTCCATCACTCGACTGTATCTTGTTGAGATAGGAATCCTATGGATGTAAACATGTGTTTGAGACATGTTATGTTTGATGGTTGCAAGTGGATGCAAGTGGTTGCTAGTGGTTGCTCGTGGATGCATAAACACACACTAGGCACTAGATCGGCTTGAAATACACTCTCATATTGCATATGGACGTGTGTACATTTTCAATTCTTATGGTTGCAAGATGGTTAATTCAGCACGTGGATGTTGCATATGGATGAATGTTATGTGCACTCATGTAGAGATTATAAATTATGTTAGGAATTTGCATACATATGGACTCATTTCACTAACATATTTTGCATTAAAGGGGTTTACTGAATCAGTAACCTCTTGATTTTCGCATTAGATAAGTACATATACACACACCTTTGCATATGATCATACATCATTTAGAACCTTTTAAGGACAATGATTGCTCGTGGATGATGTTTTGAGTAGATGGATGATGGATGGTAGGATACGTTCTTCCTAACTTGGAGATTTCGGGGACGAAATCCTTTAAGGAGGGAAGAATGTAACAACCCGTATTTTTGAATAACATGTTATAACATAAATGGAGGCAGAATTAAACTGTAAAGTCTGAATCAAGGGAAACGGGCTATGCCATTGCGTTCGTCTCGGAAAAATACGCGAAATAGAGTCCGAGTTTTCGAAAATCGGAGTCCGTATGACCAAGATATGGCCTCGCGAAGTTTCACGAAAAATTCCCAAATTAAAGTATACTTAATTAAGTGAAATGGGTTGCGCAGAGAAATATATATATATTGATATATATATATATATATATAATTGAAAATTAAATAAATAAATATGCAAAAATGTTCAAAACAGCGAATTGGGAGAGGGGAATAACCGAACCGGCCGATTTTTGAGGTCGACCCGAGCTCGCTGGGTCGACTAGGGGTTAATCCAGGGTGTTTGGCTGTCAACCCGTGGGCCGATTCGCTCAAATGCAGATTTTGCATTTGAATGGTTCTCATGGTCCATCTTTAATCTAAAGGCCCTAGATGGTTCCTACACTTGACTTCTTCCCCAAGACATGCTTTGATGGCTTGGATTGAATCTAGGGTTAATCCTATGGCCTAAAACACTTGCCTAATCTATAAATAAGACCCTAACCTACCCTAAATCATCATTATTCATTCATACAACTAAACTATGGCAAAATCAATCCTCTCATGGCCTCCACTCTCTTCATAAAATTCCTAAATAAATTCCTAAGTGATTTTCCATGCATACAAGTGTTTTCAAACTTGTATAAGCATCATTAGCTTGCATTCAAGTCAAGTTTATATATTTGCATCATAAAGAAAGAGTCTTGATCATTTTGGCTCAAGGGTTTTGCTTGCATTTTGGGTTTAATTGATTTCATAAGGGCTTTGTCATATTTTTGTGACTTCTTAAGCATTGTAAGCCCTATTCCTTTCATACTTAAACTCTAAAGTTAAATGTATGATATGCAAGTTCACTATGATGTGTTATGCAAGTTTACTATGATGTGTTATGCAAGTTTACTATGATGCTATATGCAAGTTCATCAAGTTATGTTAAGCAAGTTTGATATGCAAGTTGTCATATGATATGCAAGTTATGTTATGCAAGTTTGATATGCTCATTTGGTTCATGTTATCATGTTATGCAAGCTTTTCTTGGGTTTATGAACATAAAGCTTCAAGCTTTATGCCAAAGGTTGCATTTTGGCAACATGTAAGTTATCATATCTCTTATGATAACTTGCATGTGAGGCTAAATGCGAACTTATGGCCATTTCTACATGTCATTTAGCACCATGTATCATGAATATGCCAAGTTTGGTTTTATGAGGCCTAAAAATGTAATATGCAAGTGTATGAACACATGAACATTTCATATGCCACCATGTTGAACTTGTGGCTTCAACATTTTTATGTCATAATTATGCCAAGTTCCCTCTTTCTATCCTTTATGCGCTATTGCGATATGTAAGCGATGGGATTGCGTTTGGGGTTGGGTAAACTTAAAAGACATAAAAACATGAGCTTGGGAATTTACCTATTAAGTTAGGTCTACCCATTGGGAATTTACCTATTAAGTTAGGTCTACCCAATTGCTTGAAAACTTGTAAGGTGTTTTGGAAACACGATGGACATGACACTTAGAAAAGATAAGGGTGGCCAACTCGAGGTTGGGTTGAGTTTGTAGCGTAAACCTACCCGGAACCGACCGGCTTAACTAGTTGCTACAGACAATAGGACCCAATGTGAGAAGTTGGTCATGTTGTACCTTGAACCCGAGGTTAGACCAAGTTGTGGTGTAAAGCTACCCGGACCCGCCCGGCTTAACTAGTAACCACAACAAGGTCTAATGTGAGAGGTTAAGGCGCATTAAATTAATTAATGCCTCGTTATTAGGGTTAAGTCATGGTCCACTTAATACTTAACCAATCTGAACTCGGTAAATTAACGGGGTTAAGTTAACCTACACTTAACCAATCTGAACTCGGTGATTTAACGGGGTTAAGATGAACTATACTTAACCAAAGCAATTCAGTAATTTGGTAAGGCTGAGAACCAATTTGATATCTGGTCTGGATAAACCAACTTGGTTGATAAATTAAACGAACCTGTTTTGCGGATCTGTAGGACCCACACTAAGTTAGGCAAGTTTGTAAATCTGTTATCTGATCCGTTAGTCTGAAAACTAATCGTCTGAACTTAGTATGTCTGAACTCTGTCAATAAGTTAATCTGAATCTGATAGTCTGGGGACACAAGGGGGAATACTTGTGTCATTTGTTGTTTGGGACCCATATTAGTCAGTAACCCTTTCTGGTATCAAAACTTTGACCCAACTGTAGGTAGGGTCCGGGCACGCTTACTGAACTAATTATAAGTGGTTCATTCTGATAATGGCGATGGGTGTTGATGGTGCGTTCCAACCGGGTCATGTGCGTGCATGGATCCCGGTCTGCCTCTGAGGATGTAAGACGCCGTGACATCTGTAAATATGCTTGTGCCAATTGGTTGCCACTTTAGGGAGTGATGCACCCTATCGTGGGGCCGACACAGGATATTTATGTATTAGGGAGCCGATCGCTTGGGTAGGATTTAGGGTACACTTAGTTCTGTCTGATTCTGTTGGTACCGTCTGTTTTGTTGGGTGGAAACACCCGTCTGTTTCTGCGTGGTACCGTTCTATTAGGGTGGTAAAGGCCCATTTTTGTTAGCATTCCGTTTCTGTACTTTATCTGTTAGGGTGGTTAAGGCCCATTATAGTTAGTATTCCGTTTCTGTACTTCATCTGTTAGGGTGGTAAAGGCCCATTATTGTTAGCATTCCGTTTCTGTACTTTATCTTTTGGGATGGTAAAAGCCCATTTTTCCCAAACTCTATTTCTGTATGGACCATTCTGTTCCGTCCTGTTTCGATGTGAACATTGGGGTAACACCTAATCCTGTTATACTAGAATTGGTACCAAGAAGTTAGATCTTGGTTTGAGTCAAACACCTGATACTGGGCCAAGTTTGGGCCAAGGGATAAATTCTGGATTATACATGACATGTTAGAATGTTAGCACACCTGTGGTGCAAAACCTTAAACCGGATTATGCGATGACACCTTTATCTGCCTTGTTAGTTAATCAACATGCTAGTATGTTGTTATCCCTATGTTCATACCTGCTGCTCATGCCAGTTAACTTTATCAGTTTACATTGATTGTAGTAGGGCTTACTCAGTCTTTTTGACTGACCTGTTTTCTTTCGCCTCTTTTCTTTCGTTTCCCCCCCCCCCCAGGTTTACAGGGTGGGAATACCGGTACTTAGCTTGGATCTTAGCTGCTTTTCTTGGATAGCTCACGTATGCTTTGGATTTGAGCTTGCTATGGTTTTCCACTTTGGGGATAGCTACTTTATGTTTTCCTTTTCAGCTTCCAGTTTTATGTACTAGACTTGTTTATTTGGAAAATTGACATTATGTTGTACCAGACTTGTTTTGAAATGGTTTAAAATCTTCCGCTGTTTTATCTATGTTATTTACTCTGTTTACATATATACATATGTTCTTGTTCTGCCTTGATATATCATTATGCATGTTTACCTGATTCAAACGCCCCTCCAAAGTTAGAGTGCTTGCAAGAGCCACCCTGGCGGAGGTGGGGTGTTACAGAATGCGCCAGTACACACCTCTTCCCAAATGAACATGTTATAATCAGCTCAGTAAGCATGCCCTGACCCCTGCCTAGTGCAGGGTCCCCGTTTAATACCAGAATGGGTTACTGACTAATATGGGTCCCACATAACAGATGACACAAGCCAACCCTCACAGATCCCGTGTCCCCAATTGACTAGGATTTTAACAGGTTATTCCTAACAGATTCATACAACCCCCTACAGATTTATGGGTTAAACTTTTATAAGATAACGGGTCCATATAACCCCAACAGATTTAACAGGTTAAGTTTTCTAGATTAACAGGTTCGTATAACCCCTACTGATTTAACAGATTTACTTAATCCCATATACTTAACAGTTTTACTTAACCCCACAGATTTAATAGTTTCATACAATCCTTATGGATTCAAACAGGTTAAGTATTACAAGTTCATTACCATGCATTCATTTATGGTCATAATGCACTGGGCCTCCCACATTAAGTGTACCACTTGTGGATGCTAGAGATGCCGGTTGGGTCCGGGCAGACTTCTTCCACAAGTCGGACTTAACCTTGTGTCTTAGCACGTCACGTGTTTATGCACTTAGACCCTCACATTAGATTCACCACTTGTGGTTGTTGGACATGCCGGTCGGGTTCGGGGAGACTTCTACCACAAGTGTAATCTAACCTCGTGTCTAAGCACGGTTACATATCTAATTACTGTAATTCTAGGCATTTCCATCATGACCAATCATTCCTGTTTCATTATACGTTTTCATACCCCTTTCCTAAGTCATATTCATCATGCGTTATATGCCCAAACTAAGATCTTTAATCACAGTTTGGTTTATACCCCAAATCCATATTCATGTTTTCAATTCAAGTTATGCCCCAAATTTCTCAATACAAGTTATGCCCCAATTTTAACGGATTAAATAGGCTTCATAGATTTTTTATAGTTCCATTAACATGTTTCGCTTAATCTTAAATTAAGCCTGCAGATTTATGTCCTAAACCACAAGTCGTGATTTTCCATATAAATCATGCCCCAATTTTTCTTTAGTCCAATTTCACAATATAGTTTACACCCCCAGATTCCAATCATGATTCAAAGTGCAAGTTATGCCCCTAAATTACCATTTCCAATCATTCCCAATTTAAAGCAATTCCGTTCGTACGCATATTTCAGCGACATTGGCCTAGGCTCGAAAGTAGCCTACCTATAAAAATAAAAGGGAATGAGAGAGAGAAGTACAGAATAGGCATAAAACCAACAGTAACAGAAATGGGCATACGATAGCAGAAATAGGCATATAAGAACAGATCTGATGAACAGGATAGGCATATATGAACAGATCTTATGAACAGAAATAAGCATGTAAGAACAGATCTGATGAACATGTAATAACAGGACTGATTATGCATAGTGTCATGATCATAAACAGGCATGATGAGATCTAATCAGTGAAGTAGATATACAAATAGTAGCAGATCTAATATGATTCCAATAGTCACAAGCTTAGATCTAATTCGTAGGCATGTCAAGATTACATTTTAATTATTTCTATCTAAAAATAATGTAGATTCACAGAGAATAGATCTAAGAGACAGAAGAATAGTTGCAGATGTTGAATCACAGGTCTCTAAACTTGAATGACTTGATTGTTGAAGAAGAAAAGACTTGATTTAATCTAGGCAGAGGCAGCATCCAGTTCTCCATTGTTTTTGGTATAGAAAAACAAGAGAAATGGGGGTCTTATTTATAGCCTAAAGCCAATGAACCAAGCCAAGAAAGGAGTCTACATTCAGAATCAGAAAAATCTACCCAGAACTGTCGTAGGGGGTCGACCCCCCTTTGGTGTCAACCCCCTTGATGGGGTCGACCTATGGGTCAACCCCCGTTTGATGGGGTCGACACCCATGGGTGGGAATTTTCCCGCTCCCTCTTCTGCTCGAATTTTGAACTATTTTGAATTTTGGGCTTATTTTATTCATATACATTTCGCTTATGTGCATACAAATTTCAAAACTTAATAACTTCTTCATACAGTATCTGTTTTACGCAAACTAGATGTCTATTTTAACCAGAATTTTGAGATGAACGCAGTGGCGCAGTCTGTTTCACTTAATTCTAAATATTAAATTAAGTATTCTTTAATTTTTCATTATACTGCCTTTTAAAATTATGGGGTGTTACATTCTCCCATACTCAAAGGATTTCGTCCCTGAAATCTCCAAGTTAAGAAGAATGTATATCCTAACATCCATCACCGATCTAATCAGCCACCAGTCACAAGCATCCATTGTCCTTAAAGGCTTCTAATGCTTATATGAACATATGCAAAGGTGAGTGTATATGTTCCAATACTAATGCGAAAGATCAGGCAGTCTACTAATTCAGTCGACCTCCTTAATGCAATGTATGTTAGCGCCATGAATCCAGCATGTATGCAGATAATCCTATTATAACATATAAGTTCTATATATGTGCGCAGTCATTCATCCAAATGCAACATCCATATGATGATACCTCACTTTTATCCACTAAAAGAAGAAGAAAATGCATACACATTCATATGCAGTATGAGAGTGATTGAGCCGATCTAGTGCCGTGTGTGTGTATGCATCCACGAGAAAACCACTTACATCCACTTGCATCCATCAAACATAACATGTCTCAAACACATGTTTGCAACAATGGTATTTTTACCTAAAGGTCGAAGATCCGATTGATAGGATACACACGAATGACAGAAGCAAGTACTAATAAAAGCTTGGAAAAAGAAGTTAAGAACATAGTCCAAAAAATGGAAGGGTATGAAGAGCTATTCTTGTCTTTAGTCTCCCGAGTCACATCCTTGCTATCTTCTCCCCATTACACTTTTATTAACTTAACCTCTCTGCTGCGCAATTTCTTGACCTCTGATCCAAGTATACGGGTAGGAACTCGTCTAATGGTCGCCTCCCATTCTACTTCTACTTCCTCAAGCATGCTTGGCTCAACTACTTCTGTTGTATCGTGAAGACACTTCCGTAAATAAGAAATGAGGAAAAGCATCATGAATATCCACATATATGTGAAGCGAGCTATACGCCTTAGTTGCAAGGACGACCGGAGCACCCCATTCTGATATGCTTCGCCTAAACAACACCTTTTCAAGTAGCTTCCTTACATGCTTGCTGAGCTCCCTCCTTTCCCTAGGAGTCATGCGGTGCACAGGTAATGTGACTGGCTTCGCATTATCTGCCGAGTATATCTAGAAATCAATCTCGCGCCTCAGAGGTAAGTCCCTAACCTCCTCGAAAACATCTGGATACTCACAAACTACAAGTACGAATTGCAAATCATTGACCGAAGCATCAAGTGGTTCTAGGAAACTAAGCATGACTGATCCCCTTGGGTCACTAGAAATTTCGAGAGTCCTCCCCATGGCAAGTCAAAAGTCTAACGACTCTCCTCTAACAATCCAGAATGGCACCATACATGGCTAACCAATCCATCCCTAGAATCAGACAGTATCCCATAAAACCGAGTACATATGCGTCATGCTCAAACTCGACGCCCTAAAATAAATATCCTCAAACCCCGATAAATCATAGACAGATGAGCCGTGCCCTCAATGGGGTTTGAGATAATAACGGGATTAGAAACAATACTAGTACTAAGGTGCAGAGACTCAACCACAGAATCAAATATAAAAGAATGCGAAGTGCTAGAATCAAAAAGAGTTCTAACGGGATGATCGGAAAGAAAAATCAAACCTTAAACAAAAAATTTCCTACCTCTATCAGGTACATCAGCCACGAGACCATGCACTTGCCCTCTAGAAGATCCTGCCATTTTGAAATGACCTAGACTTCCCCGTTCCCCGAAGAGACGGAGGAGCCTGGATTGTTTTGAGAACATGACGCATCAGAACACAAAACAATAGAACATTTCATTGTTATTACAACAATTTACATCAGAGTACAAGATAACAGAGTTCAAATGAATATTACATAGTGAAAAATTTCAGAGACTTAAATTACAAAACAACGAAAATATATATACATAAATGTAATGTGCAGCAGAAAACAACAACTACCACAGTTGGAAGAGATACACAGATACAAAGGTTTCTGAATATAACTTCAGTCGTAATTCAGGATCCTGTGAAAAGAAATATCTGCGGAAAAAAAAACTACTAGCTGCCCGTGTGGAAAATATGGGCACCCAAAGTTTAGGTAGAAATAATAAACTCTGAGTCAGTCATGGGACTGGTGTTAGAAACCAAAACAGTTATTAACTTTATTTTAAATTTGGGTAAATCAAGGGACCACGCCATATAACACAGAACGAGTTTACTCCCATGAATACTCTGAAATGAAACAATTTATAAACAACGCAATGCTTTCCGAAAAATGAAGCTATTATAAGACTCAGGTCCCATCACATAATGTAATGTAAGCCAGGGGATAGAGTTTTACCTTATAATAGCCAAACATGCTTGATACGCTTTAAAACAAATCATTTTGATGTTACTATAAGTGCATAGTGTCAAAACAACTTCAAATATAAATGTATCAATCATAGATGGCATAGTACCCCATCCTACTATGTCGCCATATAGGTTTACAACTAAAACTGAAAGTCGCGTATTGGAAATTGGATACCATCTATGAGTCGAGGCAAGAGATGTCTCCTCACCGGTTCGAGCCACTCTAGAAAATGCCTCAGGATTACACACTCTGGGAAACCCTTGGATCTTCAGGGCCAGTCCACAATTACTTTAGTGGATCAATTATTCCTGAACACACGTTTCTCGGTCCTATCGAACCTATCTCTGAGCTATTAGAAACTTAATATCTGAGGCGCTTCATTCCATCATCCACATAAGTAAAAATGTCTAGGCTCTATACCATTACACCGCTTCTAGCTAGAAAGAAACGTCATGCACTCCCTGCAGTCACTATCCCGTTTTTGACTCATACCGGATGTGGGGCTCGCAAATTAACGCTATACACAAAGCTATGCTAATTAAAGCTGTGCTTTGATCATCAACCATAAGACTCTGCTTTTCAACAAAAGCCTTGATCATTTGCATCTTAGCATGCCACACTGATAATTCATGTCATACAACTGATGTCTATCAATATATAATATCTAAGCTCGTACCTCTCAGAGAAGGGTGTTAAGCAACAGAATAAATTCTCCGCCTCCAAACAAATATGTATTTAATAGAAATCAATCAACATGGAATGAAATCCAATGTCACACACATCCATTTACAAGTCCGTTCTAGGTCTGAATGAAACCGGAATAACCTTATTCCTTGTCTCATATGTCCATACAGGAGAGAGGTCCTCGCATATCCGGTCGATCTCCAAGTACATCTGGACGACCACCACTTATTACCTTGTCTTGGGTGTACAGCCCAATCAAGATCAGTAATCATACATACAATGTGAAGATCTCCGATCTTCGACCATCGTCTTCATCGTTGACTTTTATTCGTCGTATCAGTTATTGATAATGGGATAAACCCGGTCTTTGCATATGACTCGCGATTTTATAATCAATAATCAAGTTCTATAGAACTTATATGTTATAATAGGATATCGTATTGGGATTGTTAGATTTATTCTTTTCTCAAATCATATCTTAAAATAAAGATTTCCATTAATGGATATCGTATTGGGAAATTTCCATTAAATCTTAAAATAAAGATTTATAAATTCCAAATCATATCTTCATTGTTAATTGGGTTTTAAGAACAAATGCTATTTAAAACATCGTTCACAATGAACTCAAAATCATCTTCCATTTAATTCCAATTTATAATTATAAATTGGAAAACTTCATTAATCTAAATCAAAAGAATTATTCTTTTCTCAACAGGGTTCAAGAACGGTGTTATTAAAGACGCCGTTCATGACAAACCCCAAAATCCAATTTGATATTGAATACAAGGCTCTGAATAGAAGTAATATCGGCTTGTATTCAATATCAAATTCTGAAACTAACTGATATCGTATTGGGAATAATGATATCTGTATCTTCCAAATTCCTCAACAATATCTGTATAATCATGGAATCCAATATCGAAATATTCTGAAGATTATTTCCATTTAAATCCTTTCCAATTCATACGTTGGAAAATTTTGGTTATATTAAAACTATTATAATTCCTTTCTGATCTCCATTAAAGCTGTTAACTAGTTCTTTTAGACTTATATCTTTTATCTTTTCAAATATGGAATATTTCATCCAAAAACCTTTTTCAAAACATTTATTATGATTTTACATAATTTATTCATATTTTTAATAATTTTAATATTGCCATTACAGTCGGTTTCCAATATCGGCCACCGAACTGCATCCATGGCGACCTTTTCCAAAACTGATTTGGACATGTCTTAAAATCTAACTGTTAGATTTCAAATCTCTTATTATCATTCGAAAGCTCTTTTCGATATGAACCTAACGGTTCCAATTTAAGGAGAATCCGATGGTCGGATCTCCTGTTACGTCAGATTGAAGTTAATGGTTGAAATTAGCGAACGGTTACTCCGCGGCGCGTTCTGTTCAAGCCATATAAATATCTATAATATATATATATATATCATCGATTTACATTTAAAACATATTTTATAAATCGTTTATGAATTCATTTTAAAATGATTTCAACTTCATTTTCAATTTTAAATCAAAAATGAATATTCTATATTACTATAATATTGAAATGGTAATATTTTCAAAATATCAGATTTTGAAATCAAATCTTTTCGACATTTATTATAAAATAAATAAAATCGACAAAAACTTCCGTTCGAGTAAAAATGATGTATATTTACTTAATTTGGCTTCATATGTCAATATTTTTGTGTCCATCCAAAATCGGACATCAAAATCATATTTTGATTTTTTTTCACTGAATATTATTTTAAAATATTCGTTATTTCTGAATTGGAATTAGACTCAATCAATTACCATATAATTTCATTTATATGGATTCCATACATCAAAGGTATTCAAAAATAGTGGTAAACATCTATTAAGCAGCCAATTCACATCCAGAGTGCAATTTACAACTGTATAAGCATTAAATGATTAAATAGCGCTTATCAAAGTCTGTCAATCAATCGGTTGACATTCAACTAATTCCAACGGAGACGTGAATAAATTATCATCCCTAGACCCGTGTGGGGTTTCAACCAACAACAATGAATTCAAATTAATCACTGGTTAATAAATTTAACCAATTCTAATTCGATTCGAATTATTTTTCTAATTAACCAATTTTCACTTTTAAATTATAAATGGATATTTATAATTTAATTCCAACTACCACAATAATGTTAACATTATTTTTAAAATGTTCAGAATCATAGTCAACACGCAATACAGTCAACCAGATCATTCAAGGGTTTCAAACAACAATGAATGTGAGCTAACGGGCACCAAACAACATTTTTGTTATAATTAAACAAATAAAAATCAATACTAGCAATTGCTACATTCAGTTATAAAATAAATAATTGTAGTGAGAGAGTTCTCACATTTGGTTTCAACTCCGCCAGTCTTTATTTGAAGATTTTATTTTTAAACTAAATTAAACGACATTTTAAATTAGCCAAAAATTCAACTTGCTCCATTTCCGCTCTGGTCAATTCCATGTTGTAGTGTTCGCTTCCATGATCGCAACGCAAATGAAATCGTCGAATTTCGATGTTGTATGAAAAAGTTACATAATTTTAAACTTTAATTACATAAATAATTCACTTTGGATAATTAAATAAATAATTAACCCACTAATTATTCTCACTCCCGTTAATCATTCCATCGAAAATGAACCCATCGTCGATTGGAAAATCCGGCCGTTGCACCTCCTCCGGGCCTTGCACCTCCGATCAGACCACCCCACAACCACCGCTGCATCGCCATCCCCTAGCACTCGATCGACGCGCCGTTCGCACCCCCCCCCCCCATCGGCCGGAAATCGCCTCCAAACCGCAGCGCTTCCAGTGCGAAAATCGAGAGCTTTGGGCCACTAAAACAAATCAATACCGTTGCATAGGAAGATCTCTCCTAGTTGAACAATTTTTGTGTGGGAAACTTCTTGAATTAGTGCTTCGATTTTGTGGAAATTGAGGGCGAAATTCTGAGCAATTTGGATCGCCGGTTCCTGAATGGGCGGCTGAATTAAATGAAATTGGAGTTAGGTTTTCTAGTTAATATATATATAATATTATTTAATTCCTAAAAGTTATATTTTTCATCCTAACTCCAAATCAAACCCAATGACTATTGCCCCTGACCAAACACCCCTATTCTGGATACAATGGAATATGTTTCGTAAGCCAATTCGACTGTTTCAATCAATTTTCATCAAAATTAAAATATAAATTAATGTAACGGTCAATACTGAATTCCAACGTACATTTTAATTTACCGAGGCCACATACTGGCTCCAAAAATTACGAATATTGAAATCTAGCTATGTTTTGACGATACGGTCATAACAAAATTAATTTCGTCGAATTTGGAGACTGTTTGAAAAATGACCTTTAACTGGCTTATTAAATTCGAACTAAAATTGAAAACGCGTTTAAATTCACTACACTCACATATTAGTTCCAAAAATTATGAAACTTTAAACTTAACAATAATTTGACATTCTGGATCCAACAAAAGTGGTTTCGTCGAAAACGGAGGTCGTTTGCAAAATGGCTATTTTTAAGGGCTATATATAATATTAAATAAATTCCATAGCGACTATTTTAAATTTTAAACTGGACATAACTTATAATTTATAAAGTGAAATCTTAGTTTCTTATATTCCTTAGAAAATTACAGTTCAAATATTCCAACGTTTCTTGTTTTGTCCAATTCTGATTTATATTGAATTATATATATTCAATTGAAATTTAAAATCGAATTTTCAAACTATCGCACCATTTTGAGTTCATTTTAATTAAAATTTTAAATTTAAACGTTCTAACTTTGATTTAAATAAATTTTAAAATTATTAATTCTCAAAATAAATCATTTTAAATCTTTAAAATCCATTAAATCAATTAAAAATAAAGTTTTAAATTGGTTCCAAAACCTGGGTTGTTACACCTTTGGCCCTGCCCTTGCTTCTTCGGGCATTCCATAGTATAGTGTCCAACTTCACCACAGTTGAAGCAAGCATTCTTCCTTTTTCTGTTGTCTTTGACCAAATGACCCACGTTCCCGCAAACATGACGTTTCTTTTTGCCTTGAGCTTTGTCGCTCTTTCCACCCTCTTGTTGTTCTTTCTTGGGCCACACTTTCTTGTTTTGTGTTTCCTCAACCTCAGCCTCTTTCTTTTCACCTTTGTCTTCTTCATGCATTAATGTCATATCAACGAGTTTCTCAGAAGTTGCACTCATCGGAACATGAGACATAGCCAACCCATGGAGGGGTTCATTCAACCCTCTAGCAAACCTCAAAGCTTTCTTGTGTGGGGTATTTATTAGCTCCAAACCTCGCCAATTGATTTAACTTATTAACATACTCTCTAACAGACATGCCTCCTTGCTTTCCCGCTTGCGTCACCTCCCACCAGAACGAAGCCTCATCTTTCAGCTGCCGGACAACTAACTGAATCTTCCTACGATCGTCAACTTCAAAAATTCCAAACAAATCCCCCGTCTATTTAAGCCAATTCCTTGCTTCTACGAAAGTATCGGTTCCTCAGAATGGCTTTCCGCCCATAGCACAGAAATCTCTGCAAATCTTAGAAAAGTTATCTGCACGTGGAGGAGGAGGAACAATGGCTGCAGCTGGGGAAGGGGCGTCTGCTTGGCCTCCGGAAGGGGCCATAGCCTCCAGAAACCTACGAAACCAACCAAGTATCTGTATGCCCTCAAGAATATTAGGTTCTCTAGACATGCGGAAAAGAAAAGGAAAAAGGGATTCAAACAGAGATTCGAAAGATATTACATATGGTTTTGGGGAATATGTTTTCAAAATAGTCTTTTCTTTTGAAAATGCTTTCTTTTAAAACCTTTTTGAAAACAATTTTCAAAATCTTTTGTCTGATCTAGTAACCTTCAACTCTGATACCAAGTGTGACAACCCACGTCCGTTAATGTCATTCATTAAGAGAATGCATTAAGTTTTGTGAAGCGTTATAGGTAAACAGAAATAGAAACATTAAAAGACAGATATAAAATGGCAGCGGAATTTAAAACTTTATTAATCATAAAGCATCATAGCTCAAAACATGGTTACATTATATGTCAGAAAAACATAAGACCCGGTTCATCATTAAAATTTCTGTCTTGTACTTAAATCATCAAAGTACACAAGTGGAATTAAAACTTTATTAATCATAAAGCATCGTAGCTAAAAACATGGTTATATCATATGTCTGAAAAACATAAAACCCGGTTCATCATTAAAATTTCTGTCTTGTAATTAAATCATCAAAGTACACTAATAAAAGAAGCATAATCCCCAAAACAAATCCATAGTAGAGAAACATGAAATCAAGCAGTACATTTAAGCAGCTCCAAGCAAGATGAAGGCAGAATCCTGATCAAGCTTGAGTATTTCCACCCTGAGAACCTAGGGGAAAATGGAAGAGAAAGAAGAGGAAACAAAACTGGTAAGGCATAAAGTCTGGCGAGCCCAGTTACTTTTAGCATATAAATAAATAAAAGCATCATGACAGGCTTATAAACTGGATGGGAGAGAGATAAAAACATCATAAGATAGGTATAACAGACTGAGTAAGATAAGCAGAATAAAAAGAACAGAATAGGTTATGCTTCTCTAATACTTTTCTCTGCACCAACACTAGTATAACATAACAAGATGATCCCAACGGATATATAATGGTAGTTTCAGGTGTAGTCTAGTAGTGGGTTTTACCCCAAACAAAATTATTCGATACCTAAACAGAAATATCGGCTGTTAACCCAAACAGAAATACAGGTACCCCTTAGAAATAGATAGGACTAGATGTAGCCTAATTACTACACACAATCGATCGACTCCCTATCCCGTAAACACCCTGTGTCGGCCCCACAGTAGGGTGTATTGCTTCCTAAAGTGGCAACCTACAGAAGAACACAGACCTATTTACTGGTGCTACAACAGCGTATTTTCCCAGAGGCAGACTGTACTCATGCACGCACATGAATCTGTTGGAACGCGCCAGTACTCACCTCTTCCCAGATGAACCTCTTACAATCAGCTTAATAAGCGTGCCCTGACCCCTACCTAGTGCGGGGTCCCCATTTAATACCAGAATGGGTTACTGACAAATATGGGTCCCACACAACAGATGACACTAGCCAACCATCACAGATGTTATGTCCTCAATTAACTAGGTTTTTAACAGGTTATGCCTAACATATTTAACAGATTCGCACTATAGATTTATGGGTTGTACTTTACAAGATAATGGGTCCAGATAACCCCAATAGATTTAATAGGTTAAGTTTTCTAGATTAATAGGTTCGTATAACCCCTGCAGATTTAAAAGATTTACTTAACCCCACATACTTAACGGTTTTACTTAAACCCACAGATTTAACAGGCTTACTTAACCCCACAGATTTAACAAGTTCATACAATCATTATGAATTCAAATAGGTTAAGTATCACAAGTTCATTACTATACATTCATTTATGGTTATAATGCGCTAGACCTCCCACATTAAGTCTGCCACTTATGGATGCTGGATATGCCGGTTGGGTCCGGGCAGACTTCTTCCACAAGTCGGACTTAATCTCTTGTCTTAGCATGTCACGTGTTTATGCACTTAGACTCCTCACATTAGATTCACTGCTTGTGGTTGCTGGATATGCCGGTCGGGTCCAGACAAACTTCTACCACAAGTGTAATCTAACATCGTGTCTAAACGCGGTTACAGATCTAATTACTGTAATTCTAGGCATTTTCATTATTAACCAATTATGCCTATTTCATTATAGGTTTTCGTGCCCCTTTCCCAAGTCATATTCATCATGCGTTATGTGTCCAAATTAAGATCTTTAATCACAGTTTGGTTTATGCCCCAAACCCATATTCATGTTTTCAACTCAAGTTATGCACCAAATTTCCCAATACAAGTTATGCCCTAATTTTAACGGATTAAACAGGCTTCACAGATTCAATACAGTTCCATTAACATGTTTCGTTTAATCTAAAATTAATCCTACAGATTTATGTCCCAAGCCACAAGTCATAATTTACCATATAAATCATTCCCCAATTTTTCTTTAGTCCAATTTCACAATATAGTTTACGCCCCCAGATTCTAGTCGTGATTCAAAGTACAAGTTATGCCCCGAAATTACCATTTCCAATCATTCCCAATTTAACCAAATTTCATTCGTAAGCATATTTCAGTGACACCGGCCTGGGCTCGAAAGTAGTCTGGCTATAAAAATAAAAGGGAATGAGAGAGAGAAGGACAGAATAGGCATAAAAACAATAGTAACAGAAATGGGCATATGATAGCAGAAATAGGCATATAAGAACAGATTTGATGAATAGGAATAAGCATATAAGAACAGATATGATGGACATAAATAGGCATATAAGAACAGACCCGATGAACATGTAATAACATGACTGATTATGCATAGTGTCATGATCATAAACAGGCATGATGAGATCTAATCAGTGAAGTAGATATACAAATAGTAGCAGATCTAATATGATTCCAATAGTCACAAGCTTAGATCTAATTCGTAGGCATGTCAAGATTACATTTTAATTATTTCTATCTAAAAATAACGTAGATTCACATAGAATAGATCTAACAGACAGAAGAACAGCTACAGATGTTGAATCACAGATCTCTAAACTTGAATGACTTGATTGTTGATAAAAAAAGACTTGATTTAATCCGGGCAGAGTCAGCATCTAGTTCTCCATCATTTACTGTGTGGAAAAACAAGAGAAATGAGGTCTTATTTATAGCCTAAAGCCAACGAACCAAGCCAAGAAAGGAGTCTACATTCAGAATTAGAAAAATCTGCCTGGATCGGTCCTGGGGGGTCGACCCCCACTTTCGGTGTCGACCTCGGGGTCGACCCCCCCTTGATGGTGTCGACCCCCTTTTGATGGGGTCAACAACCATGGGTGGGAATTTTCCCGCTTCCCCCTTCTGCTCGAATTTTGAATTTTTTTGAATTCTAGGCATAATTTATTCATATATATCTCTTATGCGTATACAAATTTCAAACCTTGGTAACTTCTTCATACTGTGTCCATTTTATCCAAACCAGGTGTCTATTTTGACCAGAATTCCGAGTTCATTTCACTTAATTCTGAATATTAAATTAAGTATTATTTAATTTGTCATTATAATGTCTTTTAAAATTACAGGGTGTTACAAGATCCAAAGCGAACCACATTCCTCATAGGTGATATTTTGATGAAAACCATGTCTCCTACCTCAAACTCAATATCAATCATTCTTCTATCTATGTAGGATTTATGCCTGTCCTGAGCTGTCTTCATGCATCTGCGGGTAAGATTAACCTTTTCAGCCATTTCTCTAACTACCTCAGGTCCAAGTAGAAGCCTATCTGCGACTCCCATCAATAAGTCGGTGATTTGCAAGGTCGTCCATATAATGCCTCGAAGGGTGCATACCTATATTAGCCTGATAACTGTTGTTTTAGGCAAACATGACCAACAGAAGATGCTCCTCCCAAGTCCTTCCGAAGTCTAGGATACACAACCTCAAAAGATCCTCAAGAACTCTATTCACCCTCCCTGTCTGCACATCGGTCTAAGGGTTATATGTGATGCTTAAACATAACTGTGTACCTAATGCCTCTTGCAGGCTCTTCCATAACTCACTAGTGAAGATGGAGTCACGATCACTCACAATGCTAGAAGGTACTCCATGCAGACGAACTATCTCACGAAGATAAACTGATGCTAACCATTCTGTCACTCTCTTACTCTTAACAAGAATGAAATGAACGCTCTTAGTAAGTCTGTCAACTATAACCCAAATACTGGTGTTGCCATTCCTCGATCTAGGCAAACCATCGATGAAATCCAGAGAGACACTTTCCCACTTCTACTGTGGGACCTCCAAAAGATGAAGAAAACCGTCGGGCTTCCTTTATTCAACTTTAACTTGCTTGCAAACTAAACATCGAGAGACGAACTCCGCTACATCTTTCTTCATCCAACCCAAAAGAAAACCCTCTTCGTATCTCTATATATCTTATTTCCACCCGGATGGATAGTCATCCTAGAATGATAGGCGTTCTCAAGGATTGTCTTCAACAGACTCCCAACTCAGGAAACGCAAAGCATTTCATCCCGTCACAACCACCCTCTGTAATCCATGGAGTATCTACTAAGGTGACTAGAAGTCTCCCCTCTACCGAGCCTACCCAAATGTATGTTATCTGTGGGTCCTCTCGCTGCGAAGATCCTATCTGATCCATAAGATTAGGTCGCACCTCTAAGGATGCCAATAAACTAGGTGTAAGGTCCGTAGAAGGCCTAAAATCAAAGGTCGATATGTACTCCAAGCTCTGCCTCTTTACGAATAGAGGACTCAAAGTCATCCTCTGCCTACTCAACGCATCCACGACCACATTAACCTTATCAGCGGTATAAGCAATCTCAAAATCATAGGATGCTAGGAACTTCATCCATCTCTGTTGTCTTAAATTGAGATCCCTCTGCGAGAACAGATACTTGAGAGATTTATGATATGTGTACAACTCGAACCTCTATCCAAGTAGATAATGTCGCCATGTCTTAAGTACGAACACTATAGCAGCCAATTCCAAATCATGGGTAGGGTAGTTCTTCTCATGAACTCTCAACTATCTACCACGGTAACATACTACCCTTCACTCTTGCATCAAGACAGCACCAACCCCTGTACCACATGCATCAATGTACACTGTGAACACTTTGTTCACATCAGGAAAAGTCAAGACTGGGGCTGTTGTCAGAGCCCTCTTCAACCGTTGAAAAGCATCCTCACATTCAGTGCTCCAAGAAAAGGTCAGATTCTTCTTCGTCAGTCTAGTGAGTGGGGTTGATATCTTTGCAAAGTCCTAGACAAACTTCCTATAATAGCCCGCCAAACCAAGAAAACTCCTCACACCTTCCAATCTTGAATTGCAAGTACTTTCGCGGGATCCAATGATATCCCATCCATGGAGACCACATGCCCTAGAAATCTTACTTCCTCTATCCAAAAGTGAAATTTGAAGAACTTCGCCTTAAGCTGGTGCACTCAGAGAATTCTCAAAACCTCCCCTAAATGTAGAGCATGCTCTTCCTCGTTCTTTGAGAAGATCAGAATGTCATCCACAAAGACCATAATGAACTTATTAAAAACTCCCGGAACACCCTACTCATTAGATCCACAAAATACGCGGGTGCATTCATTAACCCAAAAGGCATGACTAGCCACTCAAAGAAACCGTTTGGAGTTCTGAAAGTGGTCTTGTCTATACTGTCCTCGACCACCCTCAACTAATGAAACCCCGTGGCCAAGTCTAACTGAGAGAAAATAGATGCACCAACAAGCTGGTCAAACAGATCATCAATTCTCGGAAGTGGGCGCCTATTCTTCTTAGTGAGTTTATTCAACTCTCTGTAATCCACACATAAGCGAAGTGAGTCATCCGCCTTAGTTACAAAGACGACTGAAGCAACCCACTTAGATATGCTTCGCCTAATGAACCCCTTCTCAAGTAGCTCCCCAACTTGCTTGCTAAGCTCCCTCCTTTCCCCAAGAGTCATGTGACGCATAGGCAATGCGACTGGCTTCGCATTATCCACCAAGTATATGCGGAAATCAATCTTGCGCCTCGGAGGTAAGCCCCTAACCGCATCAAAAACACCTGAATACTTACTTAGAAACTACATGCACAGATTGTAAATCATCGACATAAGCATCAAGTGATTCTAGGAAACTAAGCATGATAGACCCCTTTGGGTCATAGAAAATCTTGAGAGTCCTCCCTTGGCAAGTCAAAAGTCAAACGACCCTCCTCTTATAGTGTAAAATGTCACCATACATGACTAGCCAGTCCATCCCCAGAATCAGAACATAGCCCATTAAACCGAGCACATATGCATCACACTCAAACTCGAAGCCAACATAGATATCCTCAAACCCCGACAAATCATAGACAAATGAGTCGTGCCCCCAATGGGGTTTAAGACTATAACGGGGTCGGAAACAATACTAGTATTAAGGTGTAGAGACTCAATCACAGAATCAAATATAAAAGAGTGAGAAGCGCCAGAATAAAAAAGAGTTCTAACTTGATGACCAGAAAGAGAAATCAAACCTTCAACAGAAATTTTCCTACCTCTGTTCGGTACACTGGCCACGAGAGCATGCACCTTCCCTGAAACGACCCAAACCTCCCCTTATGGAAAAGCCAGGATTGAGTTGAGAACACGACAAATTCGAACGCAAACAATAGAACATTTCATCGTTGTTACAACAATTACACCAGAGTATAAGAATATAACAGAGTAAGAATAAATAATATATATTTGATAAATATTAGAGATTCAAATTACAAAGCAGTGGAAAATTAATACATAACACAACTGAAAGAAATACACGGATACAGAGCTTTCCGAATATAGCTTCAGCTGTAAACCAAGATCTTGTAAAAAGAAATCTACAAAACCAAAACTACTAGCTGCCCATGTAGAAAATAGGGGCACCCAAAGTTTAGGTTAAAACAATAAACTCAAGGTCAGTCATGTGGTTTGAGAACTAAAATAGTTATTTAAAACTTTACTATAAAAATAAAGTAAATCAAGGGACCACGCCGTATAACACGGAACGGGATTTCTCCCAAGAATACCAGTGCATACAACACTTTATAAACAACGCAATGCTTTTTGAAAAATGAAGTTATTATAAGACTCAGGTCCCATCACACAATGCAATGCAAGCCGTAGGATAGAGTTTTTCCTTATAATAGCCAAACAATCTTGGCATGTTTAAAACAAACTATTTTGATATTACTATAAGTGTATAGTGTCAAAATCAACTTCAAATATAAATGTATCAATCATAGACGGCATAGTATCTCATGCTACTATGTCACCATTCTAGTTCTGCAATTAAAACCGAAATGTCACGTATTGGAAATTGGATTCCATCTATGAGTCGAGGCAAGGGATCATCCTCACCGGCTTCGAGACACTCTAGCAAATGCCTCAGGGTTCGGATAGTGGCAAACCCTTGGATCTTCAGGGTCGGTCCACACTTAGCGGATTAATTATACCTGAACACACGTTTCCCGGTCCTATAGGACCTATCCATCGGCTTTGTAGTAACTGATATATCTGAGGTGCTTCGCTATCCATCATCCACATAGGTAAAAGAAATATAAATATCTGGGCTCCATATCATGACACCACCCATAGCTAGAAGGAAATGTCGTGCACTCCCTGCAGTCACGATCCTGTTTTTGACTCATAACGAGGTGTGAGGCTTGCGAATTAACGCTATACACAAAGTTATGCTATTTAAAGTCGTGCTTAGATCATCAACCACAAGACTCTACTTTTCAACAGAAGCCTTGATCACTTGCATCTCAGCATGCTACACAGGCAATTCATGCCATGCGACTGATGTCTATCGATATATAACCTCTGAGCTAGTACATCTCAGATATATATGTATATATATATATATTTAATAGAGATCAATCAACACAGAATAAAATCCAATGTCAGATGCGCATCCATTAACTAGTTCGTTTTGGGTCTGAACGAAACCAGAGGCACCTTGTTCCTCGTTCCATATGTCCAATACATGAGAGAGGTCCTCGCATACCCGGTCGATCTCCAAGTACGTTTGGACGATCACCACTTCGGTGTACAGCCCAATCAAGACATCAGTATTCTTCCAAACGATATGAAGAACTCCAGTCTTCAACCACCATCTTCATCATCGACTTATCGTCGAATCAATTATTCATAATGGGTATAAACCCGGCCTTTCTGAAAAATTCACATATTTTATAATCAAGTGCTATAAAAACGCAACATACGCCTCATTCCAATTCAGAATATTCTTTTATTCAAATATTCACGTCATTAGGGAAAGGTTCCCATTAATTTATCAAAGATAAATTCTTTAAATTTATTCTTTAATCTTCCTTCGGATATCAATTCAAACCAAATTAAGGTTTATCCAAACTAGTCGGGATTAGCGCACCTTACCGAAGTAATCATTTGTTTTATTTCTCAATCCCAACCTATTCATCCCATATAGCAAAACTGGTACTGCCCCATATCTAACACCACGGTGTAATCGGTAAATTTAATTACCATTTCACGTTCAAATCTAATTAAAGATTTAATTATCGCCTGGAGCAAAACTGGCGATACTCCATTCTCGATCATTTCCCAAAATTGATAATTTAAATTATCACATTCCCATTTCAATCTAATTAAAGTTCATTAAAACTTCACTTAGTTTTAATCTTCCAACAACCATTATTAATGATTATTTAACGTTGGGAAATCAAACATGCCGCATCGACAATTTACACCGTACCATTGATTTCTGCCGATATATAACCTCTAAACTCGTATGTCTCAGAGAAGGGTGTTAAGCAAGAGAATAAATTCTTTGCCACCAAACAGATATATATATATATATCAGAGATCAACAATACGGTTCAAAATACAATGTTAGACATGTAATCCTGTCTTTAACTAGGTTAAAGAACCAACGTCATCTAAAACACAGTTCATGATAAACCCAAAATCACATTCAATTAATTATGGAATCTTCACGGAAAAATGGATCAATATATAATTGATATCAATTTCCGTATCTGACTAATAATATAAATGGAATGACGGCAAAGCCTTTTAAATTCCATATATATTAACAGTCTTCCTCCACATAAGCTCACTTCGATTATTACCAAATCGAAGTCCATTCAATCCCAATTTAATATATTAAATTGGAAAGCTTTACTTTGGAAAATTCCATTAAATCTTAGAATAAAGATTTATAAATTCCAAATCTTAACTTCACTGTTAATCGGATTAAAGAACAAGTGTTATTTAAAACACCGATCATAATAAACCCAAAAATCCAATTCTTAATTCAATTCCAATTAAATATTAATTAATTGGTAAACTTCTCTAAATCTTAATTAAAAGATTTATTTTTTTCTCAACTGGGTTTAAGAACAGTGTTACTAAAGACACCATTCACGACAAACCCAAAATCCCATTTGATGTTAAATACAAGGTTTTGAATAGAAATTAGATCGGCTTATATTCAATATCAAATTCTGAAACCAACAAATATCGTATTGGAAATAACGATATAAATATATCTTCCAAATCCATTCCAATTCCATTCCAATTTGTTCGTTGGAAATTTCTGGTTATATTAACACCATTTCAAATCCAATTTATTTCATTTAAAAATTATTGGATTTCCAATGTAGTTAATAACTAGTTCGTTTTGGTAAAAAAATATTTTTATCTTTGGAATTTTTCATCCATATTCTCTCCAAATCATTTAATATGATTTTACACAAATTAATAATATTTTAAATAATTTTATTAAGGCCCTTTCAGTCGGTTTTCATAAATGGTCATCGAACTGCATTTACAACGACATTTTCCAAAGTTGTTTTGGACAATTTTCCAAATCCAACCGTTAAATTTCAAATCTCTTATATTCATTGGAATGCTCTTTTCGATACAAACCCAACGGTTCCGTTTTTAGGAGAATCCGACGGTTGGACCTCCCGTAATGTCAATTCGAAGTCAATGGTCGAAATTCGTGAACGGTCGCGGTGCAGCGCGTTCTATTCAGGCCATTAAATATATATAATATATATATTATATATATTTCATCGATTTCCATTTAAAACTTATTTTATAAATCGTTTATAAATTTGTTTTAAAACGATTCCCACTTTCATTTCAATTTTAAATCAAAATTGAATACTCTTTATCATTATAATATTTAAATGATTGTATTTTCAAAATATCAGATTTTGAAATAATTTCCTTTTCGATATTCATTATAAAAATGAATAAAATCGATATAAATATCGTTCGCATCAAAATGGCCCAAAACTAATCAACACGGCTTAGTTCACTTCAATATTTTCGTGTCCATCCGAAATCAAACTTGAAATTCATATTTTAACCCTTTACCGAATATTATTTTAAAATATTGTTCAAATATTTTATTCAACACATGAATATTTTTAATGGTTTATACACTCAATAAAAATGATATTTTTATTGTTTAAATATTTTTGTTCAACGCATGAATATTTTTAATGGTTTATACACTCAATAAAAATGATATTTTTATTGTTTAAATATTTTTATTCAACACATGAATATTTCATTCAACACATGGATATTTTATTCAACACATGAATATTTTTAATCTTTTTCTGAATATTATTGTAAAATATTCGTTATTTTTCTCAAATTGGAATGAGACCCAATCAGTTACCATATAATGTTATTTATATGGATTGCATACAACACATGTATATAATTACAATGATAAACAATCATCCAGAGTGCATTACACAACTGCATAAGTATTAAATATAAATAATTAACGCTTACAACAGTCTGTCAACCAATCGATTGACATACAACTAAACAATTGGGATTAGTGTACGTCAATTATCATCCCAAAACCTGTATGGGGTTTCAATCAACAAACACAAAATTTTATTTGTATAGTTGGGTGATGTGTAAAATTTATCGTCCCAATCAATGTCAGTTAAATGTGTGTCTATAAACAAATTGTCCGATTGGAGAACTTTGTGCCATTCATATTTACGTTAAAAATAATATTTTTAACGCTAAAATATTTATTTCAACATATGAATATTTTATACAGTTCATATATTCAATAAAAATAAAAAATTTATTTTCCAAACATTTTATTCAACACACGGACATTTTATACTGTTCATATACACATTAAAAATTATTTTTTTAATGAATAAATATTTATTTTGGAAAATTTCGGCATTATAACGGTGCGATATTAAAATCGGAGTATTGTCTAGCACTACCCCTCTCCTAATACTGGCCCGCGCCATACAAAATATTCAATCCAATCAACCAAACCACAATACAATAATTTCACCATAAAACAATACAAACAAACAACCATGGTTTGAACAATAAATAGTGTCGAGGGCTACTAAGCCCCATTGGCAACCTAGAATATTTTGAACTGTAAAATAAATTAGGGCGAGAAGTTCTCACTTTAGGTTCCACTCCGCTGTGCTTTTCTAACACTCTGGTTTGCTGTTATGGCTCCAGAATTTGTAAATGAGCTCCAATCTTCACGCTGTCTTTTTTTAGCCTAAACGCGCTATTTCGGACAACTTTCCCCTAGTGAGCTTCCTTCCAAAAATGTGCCATTTTGCCAGAAATCGCGAAACGACATAATTCAGACAGTAGACTTTGGATGCGTTTTCTGAACAACTTTGCAATCCAAAATCTGACTTCTATATACTCAAATCGAAGAGGAGATCGCGCTCTTCGATTTTGGCACTGTGGAGTTTTGGCCAAAGGGGCTCAGTTTGGGAGATACGGGCTAAAACATTTCAGGGTGTTATTTGCAAATTCAGAAAATATAAAAATTGAGTTTTTAGAGGACGAGGGGGTCCATGGCCAAAAGGAGGGCGGTGCAGGCGGCGGCGTGGGGTCTGGAGGGGGTGGGGTTGTCGTGGGTAGTGGCATTGGCGACGTGGGGACCCTTTGTGGCTGGACGTAGCGGGATTGAGGGGGTTTTTGGTTCGAATTAGAAGGGGAGAGAGGAGGAGGGGGTCGCAGGTCGGCGGCGGCGGGAGGCGAGTGCAACGGTGGTTGGCTCTGGAGGGTGGCGGCGATGAAGAAATCGTGGGGGGGGGGGGACTTTGAGGGAGACGACGGGTTGATTTGATTTGGGGCTTTGTTTACTAAATTTAGGTTAGGGTTCTTCTATTTATTACTTTTCCATTCGAACTCCAAATCGAACCCACCGACTATCTCCCTTAGCTAATTACCCCCATTCGGGACACAATGGGATATGTCCTATAAGCCAATTCGACTGTTTTGATTAGTTTTCATTTATATTAAAATATAAATCAATGTATATTGAATTCAAACGTACATTTTAATTTACCGGGGCCACATACTAACTCCAAAAATTTCAGAAAAATAAATATAGCTATGTTTTGACGATATAGTCTTAACAAAACTAAATTTTTCAAATTTGAAGACCGTTTTAAAAATGGTCATTTTCCAGTTGATTAAATTCAAACTAAAAGTACCAAACACGTTTAAATTCACCACGCTCACATATTAATTCCAAAAATTATGAAAATTGGAATCTAGCAATAATTTGATATTCTGGATCCAACAAAAGTGGTTTCGTCGAAAACGGAGGTCGTTTGCAAAATGACTATTTTTAAGGGCTATATATTATATAAAATATATATAAATTCCATAGCGACTATTTTGAATTTTAATCTGGACATAAATGTTAACTCTCGTTATGAAATCTGGATTTTTCACATTCGTGAGAAAGATATAATTAAACAGATTCAAATATTTCTGGTTTTACTGAAATCCGGTTTATTTTGAATTTCGTACATTCATTTGAAATTTGAAATCGAATTTTCAAACTACCGCGCCATTTCAGGCTCGTTTTATAATTAAAATAAATTTATATGTTCTAACTTCGATTAAAATAAATTTTTAGTCGTTATTATTTATAATAAATCATTTTAAATTCTCAAAATCCATTAAAATAGCTAAAATAAAATTTTAAATTGGTTCTGAAAATCCGGGTTGTTACAATCTTCCCCACTTAAAATCTTTTCGTCCTCGAAAAGGAAAGGAGCTGAAAGTTGTTTAACTCACCAACCCAACTTTCATTCTTCCTTTAATTCTCTAACTTTTCAGTTTCTAAGAATTTTCTAATTCTTCAAAAATTTGGCTAACACCGTAAATTTTCGAAAAATTTCGTCATAACCTCCTTGGTACGAGGAGACCTTTAAAACCAAAACTAGCCTCACAGGGCCCTCACCAATCCAAAAGAAAAAGAAAAAGCCAAGCGGCTAACCTATCGGCTCATAAAATCATCAAAACCCAAGAAAATGGTAAAATGTACCTATTTGTGTGGCATACAATTTTATTCCTCTTCTTAGCTTCCTTGCTATGACCTGATCCCACATATATATGTACATGTATGCAGTTTCAATCAAATTTCAATTTAGTTCAATATTTGACACAATTTGGCTAAATTTACCATTCATTCACATATTGGTTAAATTAATTATCATTCCAATATTTTTATTAGTTATACTAAAAATCAAACAACACAACCAACAATCAATTAGTTGGTTAAAATTTCAAATTCATAATTTTTACATATACTTAAAAATATATTTTTGATGCTAAATCACAATAATATATTTTAACTATATTTTGGTTCCCACACTAGTCAACTGGAAATAAATAGATATCCCTCTTTCGAAATTCGAAAATAAATACTAATGACGAGGCCTCAATCATCAAGATCATTTCCGGGCGAGTTGTGATTCTATATCTATCCAGTATATTTAGGACTTCGAATACACATTAATTACGCATATATTCAAAATCTTCATATACTCGATTTTCCATATTCAATTTAAAATAAAATATTCACATACGAATAATTGATATAAAATTTTAAAACTAAATTTGATTTTAAAAAATAACACACTTCACACTCGTTCCAGGATACTACTGATCCTATCTCTAATGAGTCATTCCTATTGGATACTATTGATCCAATCTCTGATGAATTCTTGTGTTTGGTTTTAATGTGTCTTGTTCTCGAGCTCTGTAAACCAAAGCTCCGATACCAAAATGAAACGACCCAAACCTCCCCTTACGGGAGAGCCCGATTGAGTTGAGAACATGACAAATTCGAATGCAAACGATAGAACATTTCATTGTTGTTACAACAATTACACCAGAATATAAGAATATAACAGTGTAAGAATAAATAATATACATTTGACAAACATCAGAGATTCAAATTACAAAGCAGTGGAAAAATAATGCATAACACAACTGAAAGAAATACACGGATACAGAACTTTCCGAATATAGCTCCAGCTGTAAACCAGGATCCGGTAAAAAGAAATCTACAAAACCAAAACTACTAGCTGCCCGTGTGGAAAATAGGGGCACCCAGAGTTTAGGTTAAAACAATAAACTCCAGGTCAGTCATGTGACTGGTGTGAGAACTAAAACAGTTATTTAACACTTTACTTTAAAAATAAAGTAAATCAAGGGACCACGCCGTATAATACGGAACGGGTTTTCTCCCAAGAATACCAATGCATAAAACACTTTACAAACAACGCAACGCTTTTTGAAAAATGAAGTTATTATAAGACTCAGGTCCCATCACACAATGCAACGCAAGCCAAAGGATAGAGTTTTTCCTTGTAACAGCCAAACATGCTTGGTATGTTTAAAACAAATCATTTTGATATTACTATAAGTGTATAGCGTCAAAATCAACTTCAAATATAAATGTATCAATCATAGACGGCATAGTATCCCATGCTACTATGTCGCCATACTAATTTTGCAATTAAAACTGAAATGTCACGTATTGGAAATTGGATTCCATCTATGAGTCGAGGCAAGAGAACATCCTCGCCGGCTTCGAGGCACTCTAGCAAATGCCTTTCGGTTCGAACGCTGGCGAACCCTTGGATCTTCAGGGCTGGTCCACACTTAGCGGATTAATTATACCTGAACACACATTTTCCGGTCCTATAGGACCTATCCATCGGCTCTGTAGCAACCGATATATCTGAGGCGCCTCGCTATCCATCATCCACATAGGTAAAAGAAATATAAATGTCTGGGTTTAATACCATGACACCGCCCATAGCAAGAAGGAAACGTCATGCACTTCCTGCAGTCACGATCCCTTTTTGACTCATACCGAGGTGTGAGGCTCGCGAATTAACGCTATACACAAAGCTATGCTATTTAAAGTCGTGCTTTGATCATCAACCACAAGACTCTGCTTTTCAACAGAAGCCTTGATCATTTGTATCTCAGCATGCCACACAGGCAATTCATGCCATGCGACTGTTGTCTATCGATATATAACCTCTGAGCTCGTACGTCTCAGAGAACGGTGTTAAACAAGAGAATAAATTCTCCATCATCAAACAGATATATATTTAATAGAGATCAGTCAACATAGAATAAAATCCAATGTCATACACACATCCATTCACTAGTTCGTTCTGGGTCTGAACAAAACCGGAGGCACCTTGTTCCTCATCCCATATGTCCAATACAGGAGAGAGGTCCTCGCATATTCGGTCGATCTCCAAGTACGCCTAGACGATCACCACTTATTACCCTGTCTTAGGTGTATAACCCACTCAAGACATCAGTAATCATCCAAACGATGTGAAGAACTCTGGTCTTCAACTACCATCTTCATCGTCGACTTATCGTCGAATCAATTGTTCAGAATGGGTATAAACCCGACCTTTTCGAATAATTCACATATTTTATAATCAAGTGCTATAAAAACGCAACATACGCCTCATTCCAATTCGGAATATTCTTTTATTCAAATATTCACGTCTTTAGGGAAAAGTTTCCATTAATTTTATCAAAGATAAATTCTTTAAATTTATTCTTTAATTTTCCTTTGGAATCAATTCAAACCAAATTAAGGTTTATCCAAACTAGTCGGGATTAGCGCACCTTACCGAAGTAATCATTTGCCTTATTTCCCAATCCCAACCTATTAATCCCATGTAGCAAAACTGGTATTGCCCCATATCTAACACCACGGTGTTATCGGTAAATTTAATTACCATTTCATGTTCAAATCTAATTAAAGATTTAATTATTGCCTGGAGAAAAACTGGCGATACTCCATTCTCGATCATTTCCCAAATTTGATAATTTAAATTATCACATTCCCATTTCAGTCTAATTAAAGATTCATTAAAACTTCACTTAGTTTAATCTTCCAACAACCATTATTAATGATTATTTAACGTTGGGAAATCAAACATGTCGCATCGACAATCTACACCGTACCATTGATTTCTGTCGATATATAACCTCTAAACTCGTACATCTCAGAGAAGGGTGTTAAGCAAGAGAATAAATTCTCTGCCACCAAATAGATATATATATAGCAAAGATCAACAAAACGGTTCAAAATACAATGTTAGACATGTAATCCTGTTTTAACTGGGTTAAAGAACCAGTGTCATCTAAAACACAGTTCACGATAAACCCAAAATCACATTCAATTAATTATGGAATCTTCACGGAAAAACGGATCAATATATAATTGATATCAATTTCCGTATCCGACTAATAATATAAATGGAATGACGGCAAAGCCTTTTAAATTCCATACATACTAACAGTCTTCCTCCACATAAGCTCACTTCGATTATTACAAAATCGAATTCCATTCAATCCCAATTTAATATATTAAATTGGAAAACTTTACTTTGGAAAATTCCATTAAATCCTAGAATAAAGATTTATAAATTCCAAATCTTAACTTCACTGTTAATCGGATTAAAGAACAAGTGTTATTTAAAACACCGTTCACAATAAACTCAAAAATCCAATTCTTAATTCAATTCCAATTAAATATTAATTAATAGGTAAACTTCTATAAATCTTAATTAAAAGATTTATTTTTTTCTCAACTGGGTTTAAGAACAGTGTTACTGAAGACACCATTCACGAGAAACCCAAAATCCCATTTGATGTTAAATACATGGCTTTGAACAGAAATTATATCATCATATATTCAATATCAAATTCTGAAACCAACGAATATCGTCTTGGAAATAACAATATAATATATCTTTCAAATTTCCATAACAATATCCGTATAATCACGGAATCCAATATTGAAATGTTCCAAAGATTATTTCTATTCCAAATCCATTCCAGTTTGTTCGTTCGAAATATATGGTTATATTAAAACTATTTCAAATCCAATTTATTTCATTTAAAAATTATTGGATTTCCAATCTAGTTAATAACTAGTTCATTTTGATAAAATTATATTTTTATCTTTATAAATGTGGAATTTTTCATCCAAATTCTCTCCAAATCATTTATTATGATTTTACACGAATTGTTAATATTTTTAATAATTTTATTAAGGCCTTTCAGTCGATTTCCATAAACGGTCATCGAACTGCGTTTACACCGACCTTTTCCAAATTTGATTTGGACATATTTCCAAATTCAACCATTAGATTTCAAATCTCTTATATTCGTTGGAAAGCTCTTTTCGATACGAACCCAACGGTTTCGGTTTAGGAGAATTCGATGGTCGGATCTCCCACAATGTCAATTCGAAGTCAATGGTCGAAATTAGCGAATGGTCGCGGCGCGGTGCGTTCTATTCGGACCATTAAATATGTATAATATATATTTCGTCGATTTCCATTTAAAACATATTTTATGAGTCGTTTATAAATTCGTTTTAAAACGATTCCCACTTTCATTTCAGTTTTAAATCAAAATTGAATACTCCTTATCATTATAATATTTAAATGATAATATTTTCGAAATATCAGATTTTAAAATAATTTCCTTTTCGATATTCATTATAAAAACGAATAAAATCGATATAAATATCGTTCGCGTCAAAATGGCACATAACTAATCAACACGGCTACATTTCAATATTTTCGTGTCCATCCAAAATCGGACATCAAATTCACATTTTAACCCTTTACCGAATATTATTTTAAAATATTGTTTAGATATTTTATTCAACACATGAATATTTTTAATGGTTTATACACTCAATAAAAATGATATTTTTATTGTTTAAATATTTTTATTCGGCACATGAATATTTTTAATGGTTTATATACTCAATAAAAATGATATTTTTATTATTTAAATATTTTTATTCAACACATGAATATTTTTAATCTTTTTCTGAATGTTATTATAAAATATTCGTTATTTTTTCCAAATTGGAATGAGACCCAATCAGTTACCATATAATGTTATTTATATGGATTTCATACAATACATGTATATAATTACAATGATAAACAATCATCCATCATCCAAAGTGCATTACACAACTGCATAAGCATTAAATATAAATAATTAACGCTTACAACAGTCTGTCAACCAATCGATTGACATACAACTAAACAATTGGGATTAGTGTACGTCAGTTATCATCCCAATACCCGTGTGGGGTTTCAATCAACAAACACTGAATTTTTATTTGTGCAGTTGGGCGATGTGTAAAATTTATCGTCCCAATCAATGTCAGTTAAATGTGTGAAACAAATCGTCTGATTTGTAAATGAATATTTATTTTCATTTGAAGAGAATTTTATGTCGTTCATATTTACGTTAAAAATTATATTTTTAACGCTAAAATATTTATTTCAACATATGAATATTTTATACAGTTCATACATTCAATAAAAATGATATTTTTAGTGTTGAATCATTTTATTCAACACATGAATATTTTATACTGTTCATATACAGATTAAAAATTATACTTTTAATGGATAAATATTTATTTCAGAAAAATTTGGCATTATAGTGGCGCGATATTAAAACCGGAGTTATGTCTAGCACTACCCGTCTCCTGATACTAGCTCGTGCCATACAAAATATTCAATCCAATCAAGCAAACCACAATACAATCATTTCACCAAAAAACAATTCAAACAAACAATCATGGTTTGTACATTAATAGTGTTGGGGGCTACTAAGCCTCGTCTGCAACCTAAAATATTTTTAACTATAAAATAAATTAGAGTGAGAAGGAGTTCTCACTTTAGGATCCACTCCGCCATGCTTTTTTGACACTCTGATTTGCTGTTTTGGCTCCAGAATTTGTAAACAAGCTCCAATCTTCACGCCATCCTTTTTTCTAGCCTAAAAATGTGCCATTTCGCCAGAAATCGCGAAATGACATAATTTAGACTGCATACTTTGGATGCTTTTTCTGAACAACTCCCCAATCCAAAATCTGACTTCCATATACTCAAATCGAAGAGGAGATCACGCTCTTCGATTTTGGTACAGAGGAGTTTTGGCCATAGGGGCTCGGTTTGGGTGATACGGGATAAAACAGTTCACGGTGTTATTTGCAAATTCAGAAAATATAAAAAATGTATTTTTAGAGGAAGAGGAGGTCCACGGCCAAAGGGAGGGCGGTGCAGGCGATGGCGTGGGGTGTTGAGGGAGTGGGGGTGTCGCTAGCGGCGTGGGGCCGACCATGGCTGGACGTAGCGGGTTTGGGGTTTTTGGTTCGAATTAGAAGGGGAGAGAGGAAGAGGGGGTCACAGGTCGGCGGCGGCACTGGTGGGAGGTGGGCGCGACGATGGTTGGCTCCGGAGGGTGGCGGCGCTGAAGAAATCGGGGGGGGGGGGGGGGGGGGGGAGGGGTGTTGAGGGAAACGACGGGTTATTTTAATTTGGGGCTTTTTTTTTAATGAAATTAGGGTTAGGGTTCTTCTATTTATAACTTTTCCATTCGAACTCCAAATCGAACCCATCGACTATCGTCCCTAGCTAATTACCCTCATTTCGGACACAATGGGATATGTTCTGTAAGCCAATTCGACTATTTAAATTATTTTTCATTTAAATTAAAATATAAATCATTGTATATTGAATTCAAACATACATTTTAATTTACCGGAGCCACGTACTGACTCCAAAATTTTCAGAAAAGTAAATCTAGCTATGTTTTGACGATGCGGTCTTAAGAAAACTAATTTCGTTAAATTTGAAGACCGTTTGAAAAATGGTCACTATCCAGTCGATTAAATTCAAACTAAAAGTACCTAACACGTTTAAATTCATCACGCTCACATATTAATTCCAAAAATTATGAAAATTGAAATCTAGCAATAATTTGACATTCCGGATCCAACACAAGTGGTTTCATCGAAAACGGAGGTCGTTTGCAAAATGGCTATTTAAGCGCTATATATTATATAAAAAAATATGAATTCCATAGCAACTATTTTGAATTTTAATCTGGACATAACTTTCAATTCTTGTTATAAAATCTGGAATTTTCACATTCTTTAGAAAGATATAATTAAACAGATTCAAATATTTATGTTTTTACTGAAATCCGATTTATTTTGAATTTTGTACATTCATTTGAAATTTGGAATCGAATTTTCAAACTACCGCGCCATTTCAGGCTCGTTTTATAATTAAAATAAATTTATACGTTCTAACGTTGATTAGAATAAAATTTTAGTTGTTATTATTTAAAATAAATCATTTTAAATTCTCAAAATCCATTAACATAGCTAAAATAAAAAAAAATTAAATTGGTTCTGAAAATCCGGGTTGTTACATGCCCTTCAAAAGATCCTTCCCTTTGGCCATGTCCTTGCTTCCTCGGGCACTCCCTAGTATAATGTCAAACCTCACCACAGTGGAAGCAAGTGTTCTTCCTTTTTCTGCAATCTTTGACCAAATAACCCACGTTCCTGCAGTCATGACACGTCTTCTTACCTTGAGCCTTGTCGTTCTTACCACCCTTTTTTGTGGGGTTTTTTTAGGGCCACACTTTCTTGTTTTGTATCTCATCAGTCTTAGCCTCCTTTTTCTCGTCCTTACCATCTTCGTGCATTAATGCCATATCAACCAGTCTCTCAAAAGTACCCCCATCGGAATGTGAGATAATGCCAATACTTGAAGAGGTTGATTCAGTCTTCTTACAAACCTTAAAGCTTTCTTGTGCGGGGTATTCACCAACTCCAGACCAAACCTGGCCACTGATCGAACTTATTGACATACTTTTTGATAGACATGCTTCCTTACTTAAGTGACAGAAACCTCTCCATTTGCATACTCTCTTCTGCTTGAGAAATAAACTTCGTCTCAAACCTCTATCAGAAATCATCCCAAGTATCAACTGGAAGCCCTGCTTGCATCACTTCCCACCAGAATGAAACCTCATCCTTAAGCTGCCATGCAGCCAAGTATATCTTTCTGCGGTCATCAACCTCAAAAAGCCCAAACAATATCTCTGTTTCTTTTAGCCAATTTTGTGCTTCCACAAAGTTATCAGTTCCTCGGAATGGTTTTCCTCCAAAAACACAGAAATCCTTGCATATCTTAGAGAAATTATTCGCTCTTGGAGGAGGAGGAACAACGGCTGCAGCTGGGGGAGGGGCGTCTGATTGGCCTCAGGCAGGCGTCGTAGCCTCAAGATACCTACAGAACCAAGCCAATATCAGAACGCCCTCTGGAAGATTCGGATCCCCAGACATGCTGAAAAGAAAAGGAAAATGGATTCAAACAGAGGATCGTAAGATATTTTATATGGTTTTGGGGTATTTTTTTTTTTCTTCAAAAACAGACTTTTCTTTGAAAATAATTTCTTTTTGAAAACAATTTTCAAAACCTTTTATCCGATCTTGTAACCTTTAGCTCTGATACCAAATGTGACACCCCATGCCCATTAGTGTCACTCTTTATCAGAATGCATTAAGTTCTCTGAAGCGTTATAGGTAAAGAGAATAGAATCTCACAAGATAGATATATAAAATAGCAGTGGAAATTTAAAACTTTATTTTTCAACAGAAAACATCGTGATCTCAAAATCCAGTTACAACATCAGACTGAAATATTGGAACAAAATACAATAAATAAAAACATCTAGCTTGCGCTGAAAACCATCAGAGTACAAAAATGAAAAATCATAATCCCCATAAGTAGCCATAAACAAGTAGACAAGTAGTAAAAGCGATACATCGAAGCAGATCCAAATCCAAGCAGAAACAGAAGAGAGAGTCCTAATCAAGCCTAGGCGTTCTCACCCTAAGAACCTGGGTGGAAGGGAAGGAAGAGAGTGAAAAGGAAACAAAACGGTTAGACATAAAGTCTGGCGAGTCCAGTGACTTTTAGCATATAAAGAAGTAAAAGTATCATGATAGGTATATAAACTGGATGAGAGATAACAATATCATACAACATGTATAAACTAGGGCTGTCAATGGGTTGGGTCGGGTTCGGGTCGGGTCAAGACGTGTCCGTGTTGAGTTCGGGTCGAGTCAGCTCAGCCCGTTTATTGAATGGGTTGATTTCGGGTTGACCCATTTATAATCGTGCGGGTTTTGGGTTTGATTCGTGTAACCCGTTAAGAAAAATATTCATACAAAAAACTTTGCGGGTTTCAAATACGTATATCATCCAAAGTGAATAGCAATCACAATTTTGGTAAAGAACATAGATTTCACAAACCTTGTCAGATCTGTCGAGTATCGAGAGTCTCGAGACGATGTTGTTGCCGATACTTTTTCCTGGTGTCGTTGTTGTTCTTCGATCTGATGCGCGATTTCAAAAGAATATCATAGAATCTAGGGCTCGGTGTAATCAGGAAAGAGGAAACTGAAGTCTGAAGAGGTAGAACTGCAGAAATTAGAATGACTGAATATGTGGCGGCTTGGTAATTGGTAAATTAGGGTAAAGCGGCAAATGGGTAGTGGACTGGGCTGGGCCTATGTTTTGTAGATTGTAGAGTAATAAAAATACGCTTTATATTAAACGGGTCATGACGGGTCAGAAACGGGTCAACCCGTTTATTAAACGGGTCAGAGCAGGTTGACCCGAAATTGACCCGTTTATAAATGGGTCGGGTCGGGTTACGAGTCGTATTTCGGGCCCTGTTAGAAATTGATGGCCCTAGTATGAACAGACTAAACAAGATAAGCAGAATAAACAGAGTATGTTATGCTTATCGAATACTTTTCTCTGCACCCATACTAGTATAATAGATACGTGACAAGATTAGGTATCCCCTAAACAAAATGAACCGAACGGAGACATATTGATAGTTTTAGATGTAGTCTAGTTTCATAATGGGTTTAACCCCAAACAGAAATAACGGGTACCTTAACAGAATATAACGGTTGTTACCCCAAACAAAAATAACAGACACCCCAACAGAAACAAACAGGACCAGATGTACTCTAATTACTATCCCCAAGAGATCATCTCCCTAACTTGTAAATACCCTGTGTCGACCCCATAATAGGGTGTATTACTATCTAAAGTGGCAACATACAGAAGGACACATACCTATTTACTGGTGCTACAGCGACTTATTTTTCCCCTTCAGACCAGACTCATGCACGCACATGACTCCGTTGGAACGCGGCCGCACAATCAGTTTAATATGCGTGCCATACCTAGTGTGGAACCCCCGTTTAATACCAGAATGGGATACTGGCTGATATGGGTCCCACATAGCAGATGACGCAAGTCAAACCCCTACACTTGTGTCCCCCAATTAACAAGGATTTTAAACAGGTTAAGACTACAGATTAACAGGTTAGCCTAAGCCCCACAGATTAACAGGTTAAGTTTCCACAGGTTAACAGGTTTATTTAACCCTGGCAGATTAAACAGGTTTACATAACCCCAACAGATTAAATTTACATAACCCCAACAGATTAAACAGACTTACTTAACGCTAGCAGATTAAACAGGTTTACGTAACACTAATATAATAAAACAAGTTTCACAGATTCTTTACAGCTCCATCAACATGTTTCGCTTAATCTTAAATTAAGCATACAGATTTATATGCCCTAAATCCCAGTCATAATTCATAGTATAACATATGCCCTCAAAATTTTAGTCATATTTCACATTATAGGTTATGCCCCCAAGTTATCATTCCTCCAATTTACCCGAATTTCGTTCGTAGGCATATTTTCATCGATATTGGCATAGGCTCGAAGGTAGCCTAGGCTATAAAAATAAAAAGGGAATGAGGGAGAGAAGAACAGAATAGGCATAAGAAAACAAAATAAGCATATAATAACATAGATGGGCATATGATAGCAGAAATAGGCATATCAGAAATAAGCATATAAGAACTGAACAGCAGATCAGGTGTACTGAATAATACATGTAATAACAGAATTGTTTAAGTATGAATCAGATCTTTAACGGGTATAGATTTAGATACAGATTTATAAACATGTCAGGATTACTGTTAAATTTGTATATCTAAAAGTAACATGAACTCACAAAGATTGGATCTAGAGAACAGAGAATAATATGCTGATGTTGCAGAAGAGATTCTTATATGTATGTAGGCTGGAGTTGAAGAAGATAGCCTAATTCAATCCAACCAGAGGCAGCATCTCATTATCTCCATTGTTTTTAGGTGTAGTAAACAATAGAAATGTTGTCCTAATACAGCCTACTGCCAACGAACCTGACCAAAAAAGCGTCCAAAAAAAGAAAACTTCACCCAGCTAGATCACGGGTGGGTCGACCAGTAGGTCGACTCACCTGGCCATGGCTCGACCCAACCTAAGCGTGGGTCGTCCTATCTGATCTGGATCTGACCTACTTCTCCCGCTTAATTTTTTCGAACTGTTTTGAATTTTTGGTTTGAATTTATTTATACATAAGACTCTTATATGTATACAAACTTCTAACCTTCATATCTTCCTCATACGATGCCCGTTTTACGTAAACTCGGGGTCTATCTTAAGTAGAATTCTGAGACGAACGCAATGGTACGGTCTATTTACCTAATTCCCCATATTTAATTAAGTATTCTTTAATTTTTCATTATAATATTTTTTAAAATTACGGGGTGTTACAGTAAGTTTTACCATTATTAACGATAAAATAGCGGTAAAAAAATGTAAATACCAGTGGTAATAGTAAATTTACCAACCATATTAGTTTTGTTTTTTTTCCACTATTTTAGTGAATGCCAACCTTTGTTTTTTTGGAAGTTTATCATATTTTATGCTGGTGCTTATAAATTTACTTTGAACGGTAATTCTTTTTAGTTTTATTAACTTCAAACTTTAAGATTAACAGAACTATTATTTCATATTTTTGTAAATATCTTGTGATAAGCTAAGTAAATTTTCTATGCCAATTAAAATAAATTTAAATATTTATATAAATATTAATGGGGTTAGAATTAGTAAAAAATATTTACTTTTTATCATTATCAAAATTTTAATGTGTTAATTGTTTAATAGCTTTATGTATCGGTAAATTTACCATTACTAGTCAATAGTTTACCAGTTTATCCGTATCTCAATGAACATTTTACTAGCGGTAACGGTAAATTATCGGTAATTAATTTTGGTTTATCCATAGTATCGATATGTTAACGGTTTTTTCGTATCGGTAACGGTTACCATTATTATAACAGCTCGCATGACTCCGATTTGATGTGGTGGACTCAATTATTGAAACCGTGCCTGCACCTCATCAAACCAAATTAATTTAATTTCAAAATATTTACTTTGATTAAAAAAAATTAATGGCTTAACACCTCGGTTTATGTCTGTCCTAACTTCGCCAAGAAAATAAGCGAGTAACGAATAGAAGAATCTAGCATCGACGGACAAGATAACGTTTCGCGATACTTCTATCCACGTGTCAGTACGGGAGCTGGTAAAGCGACACGCATGCGAACACATCATCTTAAAATATCGTAGCCTCATGTATATAAGCAGAGCTTGCCTGTCGGAAAGTTTCTTTGCATCCAAGTAATAATATCTTACCCATTTTCCAAAAATTGAGTTTGATAAAAGTCCCTATTTCGCACGTTGAGGTTATCAAGAAATTTCGAATCGAGACATCAGCTGAGTGAATTTGGATCTTAAGCGATGGGGGAACCCGAAAGGTATAATGAAATATTCGACTTCCTTTCAGTCTTTCTTTTCCTTCACTTTTAATTGGATTTGATCTACGGGAAAAGATTAGGGTTTTATGCTTTGAAATATTTGACATAATTTTGTGCTGTGCTTTATGGATTAGTCACGTCAAACATGATCGATTCGTTGTGTTTCTGACTGGTTAGGAGAGTCTGGTTTGACAACAGCTCATGAATTTCTATTTAAAGATTGTTCCCGAATCTAGCTTTTGTATACGTTTGATCTAATAATTTTACAGCTTTTATAACCGTATGAAGGTAATTATTACTCTATGAAGCAAAAAATGGAAGATACATGATTTCAAAATATCAAAAATCAAGAGAAATTTATTAGCACCAAAAGGTTAGAATGTTAGAAAGATCAAAATATTAGAAGGTTGGTTAGTTAGTCTGTTGTTGTTAATGCAGGTAAATTGGACAGTAGTAAATTTCATTCGTAGTGTTGCTTACTATTCAAGTGTTGCTTACTGCACAACTCTTGCTTTAACAACTTGGGAATTTACTGTTCTAGTTACTGTAGGCTAAGAACCATTATAAAACATAAAAACAACTGGATATTTTGGTGGCTAAACTTGAGAATTTACTGTTCTACTTACTGTAGGCTAAGAACCATTATAAAACATAACATAAAACGGATATTTTGGTGGCTATTCTGATTTATTTTTCCTGCTGTCTTATTTTCACTAAGCTAGAAGGGGAAAAGAAAAGCAGGTCTGAGGAATAAGTTTGCTTCAGTACGCTGCTAGGTATGACCAAAATTTTCATGTTATGTACTTGGAAAAGATGTCTAATGACCTGCTATTATTTTAGAAGCCCCTTGTACGGTGTGTGCATTTTGTTTCTCCCCTCAGTCTGTAAAAAATATTGTCTGAATTCGTCTAGTATTGTAGTTATAAATGCAGGATTAGCTGATAGTGGTGCAGAATCCTGCTGTAGTCTCCCTCTTCATTTTCCACTGGAAAATGTTTTAAATCCAACTTTCAAACATGTGTGATCAGGTCATATTTCTACCATTCGCCTATTGGTTAAACAAAATTTAGCAGAAAATTATTGTTTCAAATCTTGAGTTTTTTATTTCCATACCATTTCTGAAGCTTAATCCAGTGATATTTAAAACTTGCATTTGCTAATATTTGGCAAGAATGATTTTTTAAATTAAAAGCACACGTAATGGGAGTCTATGGACATCTAGAATAAAATGGAATATACACGAGGATTCCATGTGTTTTTGAATAATAAAAATTTCTGCTACATATTATTTTAGTAATATTTATTTTGCTTGAAAGTCTCGAAATAAAATTAGAAGATTTTGGAAACCTAATGATTTCACATTTCAGACTTGTACTCACTTCTTATAGACCTTTTGAAAGCTTAAAATCTCTACACCCTTGTAGTGTTGGGTTTGAAATACAGTTTTTGTTGTGTGTTTTTCGGTAACAAGGCATCTGAAATTCCTAGCCATTTCAATGGATAGAGCAAAGGAGAATGAACAAATAGTTCCGAATATTTATTAGGACTATTGAAATTGCTTGTTTGATTTCCGTTTCTCCTCTTCTGTGCAATTTGAAATATATTATCAAACACAAAAGCACAAGTCGCCATGTTTTGCACCCTGTGCCTGCCAAAGAAATGCTTCCTCCTCGTGCCAATCAAAGAATCTTAAAAGTCAGTTGACATTTTCAGTTTAGATATTTTGAGATATATAGTTCCCAAATTTCAGATTCTAGACTTCCTTTTGTTACTTTGAAGTTCAAAGTTGTACGAAATGTATTTCTAATAATAGATGTAATACTTTACCTTCCTTAATACCACTACCAAATCTTAGTAGCATGTGAAAATCTGATATAACTTTTTTTTCATTCCAAATTTCAGAACATATTTCTGCAAATGTTATCAATCCTAATATCACTTATAATCAGTGTTTTCATGATCCAACCCGATCATGATCTGGCCTTGAATTACCTCGATCCGTGGATCACCACAGTCGTACATCAATCTTGGTCCAACCTTCAAACCAGTGGTCCGATCATCAATTTTAGATGGTTGAACCATGACTCTTTTATTACTCTTCTACATTCTCACTTTGTAATTTTTTTCTCTTCACTTCTACTGCTTTGGACAAAAAAAGCCTATATTGCAAAAATTATCCATGTTCTAAGATTTAATTGTACGCTCGCCATTTCAATCTTCACCATTGCTAGGCTGCTGCCTTCTTCAAGTTCAGTGTAAATTCGTTAAGTTTGTCGTCGTTTGTGCACATGCTGTTGTTGTGCTGGTGCAACTGTGCAATGCAGCAACACGCAAATTTGGATGCAGAGCTTTAAGAACATCTATAGCTTGTGTAATTTTTAAAAAGAAAAATGTCACAGTTTTTATGGTTTGATTGGTTGAACCACAAAAATCTTGAATCTTAATTTATCACATTTTGTATCATGGTACGGTTATGAGAACTATGCTTGAAATTCAAATTTAGCGGATAAGGTTCTTTTGCAAGCTATAAATGTCCTGCAAATACAACAAATTCTGATCACTCAACAAATTAATTATTAATTAATAATATAAATAAAAAAAATTCAGACTGAGAACATGGATATGGCAACTTTGAAATTAAAATTTTAACTACCAACAGATGGTTTCAATTGCGGATGTATATTTAAACTTTTTTTTACTCAAGGTATTTTCTCTTGAATTTGCTGTAACTTATACAATGAAGAAAACAATTCATGTTATGAAGCGCTTGCTGTAATGTTTATACATTGGGATTGAAATATCATTGATTATCAAAAAGAGGAAAATATGACTTTCCGACTAAATTATAACATGATGTTTTTACTGAATTTGACGAAGAGAAAATCCGACTGATTTTAAACCACTCATCATACAGGCTAAATATGACGTATGTAACAAAATATCTTTAAGTGACTTCTTTTGTGTGAACTCTTTTCCCTTTTCAAATACTACCACTGCCTACTGTTTAATTTTGTTGTAAGGGCAATTTTTATTTTACCCCTTTTTTCTTTTTTTTTGAGTCAATTACCTGACCAAAAATGACCGCTATCCAACAGCAAAGAGGGTGTTTCTGTTCCATGTTTGTTTATGAGTATTTTAGTGCTGTTTCTCACATGTAATCGCAATCGTGAAACGTTGCATCAATTCACGGCGGCTATGACTTTTATTATATCCTACATTACTGTTCATTTCCTTGTCACTAAACCTCAACCAATGTTAGATGCAGGAAAAGGAAACCTAGACGAAGAAGAGAGGGCCCGGACTCCCTAGCGGAAACACTAGCAAAATGGAAGGAGTTGAACAACCAACAATCTTCATCCACCAGCGGATCCCGCCCTCCTCGAAAAACCCCCGCTAAAGGCTCCAGAAAAGGCTGCATGCGCGGCAAGGGCGGCCCTGAAAACTCATGCTGCAGCTACCGTGGCGTGCGCCAGCGCACCTGGGGAAAGTGGGTTGCAGAGATCAGGGAACCAAACCGCGGCAGTAGACTCTGGCTCGGTACCTTCGCCACGGCTCTAGAAGCCGCTAGGGCCTATGACGAGGCTGCAAGGGCCATGTATGGTCCATCCGCACGCCTCAATTTCGCAGAGACAAGTACGGTTTCGGAGTCATGTGGTTCCACTAGTTATTCAAGTGTATCCAACATGGGAGATGATGGAGCGATGGTGCCCAAGCTTGAAGCGGCTGATGATGAGTGTCACCAGTCTAATCAGCCAGGTGGCGCTGCTGCTGCTGCTGATGATGAAGTTGGTAAGATAGTCTTAGAGAAGCTTGATCACATCGAGGATCTTCCGGAGGAGATGTTTGATATAGACGATGTGTTGAATATGATGGGAGATGGACTGAACAGCGGAGGTGATGATTGTCTGGTTGGAGACGGTGTTGATTGGCAAGCTTTGGAATATGCAGATCCCTGTTTTGACATGCAGTATCCACATGGTATGATAAGGCCGATGAGGCAGGAGATGGATTATGCACCGCCTCCTGGGGATCCGCCGCCTGGGGATCTGGACTTATTTGATACGAATTTCACTTACTGAGATATTTTTTTGGTTGCACTTTGGGTTGTAGTTAGGGCTGTGCACTTTTCGGGCTCCAGCTATTCGATGATGGATGTTATGAGGACCTCATATGATTCCTCCTGTAGGTCAACTTTATATCTGTGCTTTACATTAAGTAAACATCAGAGCAAGACTGTATATGTATGCTAGCATTGTGTTGAATACTTGAATTACTCGTTTGCCTATCATTTCAGCTGTGTTGATTCTTTCTGCTTTAGGGGTGCAACGCCAACAGCGGTCAACGTACCGTTGTTTAATACGTTCTTATTTTAAGATAGAATCTTGTATTATTTTTAGTGGTAGGCTTTCGAAATCATTGTAGACTATTGAAAACATCCATTTAGTTTAATATCATTCAATCGGTTAAATCTAATAATTTCTCTTACATATTCAAAAGTCTTTTCGAAAATTGGATTTTAACTTTTTGTGCAATTCAAAATTATCCTTTAAAATTGGATCTTTTAAATGCAAAACATTTTCATAGAAATGTTATCAGTCTTAATATAATTCATTAATTTGAATATTGAGTATAGGTTTGACGATGAGTCCCTACTAATATTAATAATATTCATACAAACATTATAAAGCATTATACCATTTAGAAATAGGGTAAATTGACGCAATTAGTTCTATGTCCTTCTATATTAATCTAGAGTTTGGATTATTTTTAGTTAATCTCAGGTTTGAGGGATCCCTTATAAAGCCGAAACCCGATATGTCTTTAAATGACTAGCTACTTAGTAAGTAGCGGGTGATGTCTTTCCAATGACAAGAAATGTGCTGAAGTTTACAGCAATCGATATCATGCAAGATAGCACAATAAAAACAATAACGTTGAAAGTGTAGTTGAAAGCGAACACGTTTTGGTTTGTAAGTAATCCATCAAGAATGGGCCAACTATGAACAAGGTTAAAGCTTGATAGGGACTAGATTGTTAAAGAAGTTGGGTGGAAGAAACCTTGAACTTCTGTATGGTGTTAGTCATAATTTATGCAATGCAAGTTGTAAGAACGGAAAGCAAAGACAAGATAGAGCCAAGAAGATTGAGCTGTAGATCTGTTACAGTTGCTATGCCAACACCCAAAAGAAGGATGGTAAGTGAAAGTTTGAATGCTCCGACTGGATGCCTTGCTAAAGAAGAGAGTCTCCAGCACAATTGTGCAAGGAGTTATTGCCAGCTTGTCATCTGATAGAAACCAACAGAGTTGAAACCCAGGCTTAAGTTCAGTAACCCAATAGAGCAACCATTGAGTACTCCAAAGCTTAAAACAGCCTTTCTGTCAAAAGGTTTGTGCTCAAATAATTTCATTTGCATCGCGACATGAAGTGAACAAAATGTGATCAAAAGATGCCAGCGTGTCAAAGTAGTAGCGAAATTAAATCCAAGCATACTCATAAGTCATAAGCGCCTTATTACAAATCACGATGGAGGCCGAAGAAATCACTGACAAGCTCAATGCTTCAACAGTTCCCAGTTGAAATTTCTCTGCTTATTCTCCCATATTCCACCAAATTTATTGTCGTATCCAATTCCAAATCTGTCGCTCAAACAATTTGATTACAAAACTGAAATCCTGAATGGAATCAGTGAATTTTGAGCTTGTGAGAGATTTGAAATTTCTAATGTCCTTTGTATATTGAATTTTTATTTTATTTAAAAAGAAATTTTGCTTTTGTTCAGATTTTTAGAGAGGAAGAGATGAAGTGGTGAGTTTTTTGTGGTTGATCGATTTTTGTGTAGTTAGTTGAATCCTCACTCCGCACCTACACAACCTCCGCTGCTTACCAAATTCTTAGGGCCGTGGAGATCTGGTCGTCCCATACCTTCTACCTATCTCATGTGTGTGGAACCAGGTCTTTTTCGGTTTCGGCTTAACTTTTAGTAGGGGTAGTGTAGAAGAACCTAAGGAAGAGGATGGAGTGGAATTAGATTAAAAAAGCGGAAATCAAAATGGAATTAAAAAAAATTGCGGTGATTGTTTTAACAGCAGAAATGGGAAGAAGAGTGAACGGTTGAAGATACTATCGGCTAAACATGTTAAATGGTTAATGAGATCAATATGGAAAGGGACCCCCAAATTTAAGATTAACTACACACAATCCAAACTTCGGATTAATATAGAAAGACACGTAAAACTTAGGATTAATCGTGTCAATTTACCCTTAAAAATAAGGTTTAACAAGCTAATTTCTTTTATAGCCTAAAAAAATTAAGTAGGTATTATTTAAGGAATAAAAAGCTTAAAAGTAAACTAAAAGTAAGGTTTAACAAGATTGAATCATTTGACCTTTACAGAAAAATAGTGTTAAAGACGAAGTTATAGGCATTTTCAATCATAAAAACGGCCTGTTGAAAAGACAAAGCATCAGATTTTAAGTACCAGTTTTATAGTGTGCATGATATTAGAATTTGACTATCAATTTGTAAGTGTCAGCTTTGCAATGTGTATGATATCAGAATTTATATATCAATTTTTAAGTATCAGTTTTACAGTGTGTATGATATCAGTTTTGGTATTAGTTTTACAGTATGTATTGTCCTTGAAAATAAATTTTTGATGGGTTGTCCTTGGACTTGAAAAATTATGAAGTTTGTCCTTCACAATAAAATCCCCTTGTCTTTTATAGGTGAAACATGTTTAATTTATTGGAAGTATATTTGTGATGTTATCATAAGCTATCAGAAATTATCCTCAATGGTGTTTATTGAAATTATGAAATCTTAACGTTATGAATCTAACAAATAATTTTTCTTTAAATTCAAGAAGCTTCACCGTAAACATTATTAAAACTTAATATCACTAGATGGGGTTCAATAGATAAAAATTCAATGTTACAACTTAAAATAAAAGCTCAAACACAATTAAAAAACATGACTAATATTTTCACTTGAATGTGTTGAAATATATGCAATTGTATAAAAATAATGCATGCGAGCATTTTATCGTCATACTTACAACTTAAAAATAAAAGCTCAAACAAACTACAGATGACTTCAATTAAAAAACATAGCTAATATTTTCATTTGAGTGTGTTGAAATATATGCAATTGTATAAAAATAATGCATGCGAGCATTTTATCGTCATACGCGAAGCATGTGCAATGACGCATATACTATGGATTGAACTGAATCTGTTTAGTTTGTCCTATACTTCTACAATATTTAGCATTAGTACTTCTGATGATCTCGACTTGTGAAAAATTGGAAGTTACAAAGTGAATTTAAATTTTACATGAATTATCATGTTCGTGTGATTATTGAAAAGCCTTATAATATATGTAAGTTATAGAGGTGAACATGTTAAATGATGTGGATGATATCATAATTTTAACTTTTCATCTTTAGATTATGAGTAGGACTTTACATTTTTTTTTCACAGTGATTAAAATTTGTTTTTTTTTTTTTTCATTAATGTTCCTTAGTATGTTACTTTATATTCTACAACATGTTGTTACGATAATGAAAAATATGGATATAGTGTTGTGATATTATAAATTTTATGATCGTCACTTTCTTCGAATTAATTATTGAATTAAATGTATTTTAAGAAGATTTACTTCATTCAATTGCATTTAGATTTATCTCTTATTCTTAGTCAATTACTAAAATAGGTATGGTTGTTTATGGATATTGTTCTTAAATTTCTCAAATAGGTTATCAACATTATTTACTCTTCTATAGTATTTCATCAATATCAGAATTTCCAACTGGTATTGTTCGGACCACCCATTGTTGATTTCATTGGAATTTTTTTATTTTTCAACATGTTTCGCGAGTTTTAAATGAAATTTGTTTATTTGGCATTGAGTTCATCTATTATTTTGTTGAAATGTTTTATGCATGAAAGATTTTTTTTTTTTTTTTTTTTTAGTGTAATTTTTTGGTTCGGTCAAGTGTGAAATTTTTGGATTTAGTGAGTTAAGAAAGTTGTTTTTCCTAAATTAATAGGCTAGAAAAAAAATTGACCAAAAAAAAGATCTGATTAGTTATGTGTATGCGTAGTAAAGTAAAAATCTCAAAATAATCTTAATTCCTTGAATTTTGAAAATAAGTTGCATTGATTTGTAGATCTACATGTTTTTTTTTTTTTTTTTTTTTTTTTTTTTTTTGATATGTGTGACATGAAGTTATTATTTGTGAGAGAAATAAATTGGATTTGGCTATGTAATTATTACTTTTATGTTTATGAACGGTATGTATGGATCTATGTAATTTAGAATCATTCGTGTTAGCGAATGTTGAATACTGGTTCCATTATTATGCATATGATATGTTCGTTATTTTAAAAAAATTGATTATAGGGAAACATAATTTCTTAAGAAATATATCTACTTCGGTTTTACTTTTAAATAACACTGTAGTTCGAGCGAGGGTGATGTTTTGTTACTTTCAAAGTTTGTTCAGTTGATTTACATAGGTATAAAAAACATATTTCTTGTGATAATGTAGTTGATAATATATAGCACAATGGTTATCATAATCACATTAAATGTGTCAGTTATAATAATAAAATATATTATAGTATTATTATAAAAAAAATGTAAGCCAAATCACGTTATGATAAATCTCATATTTAATTTACTTACTTTTAAGAATTTCTACTTTTTAAATTTCAAACCAAATCTAAATCTTATTACCTTTTTGCATCTTTTGCAAAATTTATGCTTTAGCCAAATCACATTATGATTTATTCTCAAATTTCTAGAATAACAAATTAATTATAAGTTGATTAAATTAAAAGTTAACATCAAATCAACTTTTTATATATAAAAATATACTTTCAAATATACCTTTGCTTATATAATTCCTAAAGATCAAATCAAGTACTTTAAAATATAAATTTAAATACATATTAACTTATCATAAACATCAAATCAATTATTTTATTTTATAAATATAAACATTAAGTTTTTACTATATTATCACATTTACATTTTCAAAATAATTTTTTTCTTTAAAATAAATACCTATATTTATAATTAATATACAAATTAAGTTTTATATTTTGAATTATATAAATTTTTAAAAGGCTGTAAATCCATTAGAACCATTATTTACAATATCACAAATAAATTTTCTATCATAACTAACATTCAAAAAGGAACTTAATGATTAAAAACACACTAATTGGTTTTTTAAATATCCATAAATTAACTTGATAAAATTTTGGGTTGTTACAATTACACTCTAAAAATAAAAAATGTATCCCTCACATTTAAATTTTATTTAGCGCATTTAACTTAATGATTAAAAACACACTAATTGGTTTTTTAAATATCCATAAATTAACTTGATAAAATTTTGGGTTGTTACAATTACACTCTAAAAATAAAAAAATTATCCCTTACATTTAAATTTTATTTAGCGCATTTAACTACGCTAATCGACCACCCCCAGAGCCCGAAAAGCCGTGAATAGTACCAGGATGGGAGACTGACCTGGGAAGTCCTCGCGCTTGAGTACGGGAGCCTTTGGCACTGGGTATCCACCTTAACTTTGTTTCTATAATTCAAATTTGGTATTATACAACAAAAGTAGTTACAGTCGGAATATCTAGCAGTGATATTTTATGCTACTATAACTATGTCATTTACATGGACAAAAATATTGAATATGGATGATATTCCAATAACAGAGCATAAAGCATATTTGGAAGAGATATACACCACTTCCGAAGTTGTGTTTATAAAATATCTGTAGAAGTTATATTATATCATCTTATTGCACTATAAAATAATTTCCTAAGGAATATTTTCAAAGTGATATGTAATTCTGTGCAGTTAATGCCTCCGTTATAACCTTGCTTTACCTGGTAGCGGATTTCATGTATTATGATTTTTGTAAATAACATCCAAGATACAATTTTCTACTTTAATCCCTATCGTATTCCATTATACCCAATTTATTTTCACTATATTTCGCTATCCCCGCTATAAAGAAGTGAATTTAAAAAATGACACTTATGCATTTAAAATATTAATAAATTTGTATTTTTAATTGAAACTTTAAAATATATCTATGGAAGCAAAAATATTATATTGAATTTAATTGAGTTAAATACAGATTTATGTTATATATATATATATATATGTATGTATATATATATGCAAAAAAAATTATTTAAAATTAAGAATATATTAATTGTAATTAAACTTGATGTTAGATTCATTTAGTTATCATTTATATATTGTAAAAACATTAAGAATGAGTTTTGTACATTATTTTAGAGCCATTGGCTATGTTCCTGCTATTTTCTAGCTTTATCCTCGATATGATTGTTTGCACTTCTACTATGTTGAATCCGCTAAGCACTTTAACTGAATAAATGGGAGTAAATTATCCAATTACTCATGTTAGAAGGGAAATTACAAACTTTATTATCTATATAATTGTACATTATATGTTCATATCTTAAATCTACCTTTTAAATTAATACCTTATATGGATTGATGTAAGTACATAGAGTCATGTTCACCAATTCATTATTCGTCTTAAGGAGAAATACTACATAGTCATTCGAAAGAGTATTTCTTCCTCTATAAGTGGATTTCCTTAGTAACCACACATTTTGTGGTTGTTGAGTTTGATCTTCTTGAAATATTAACCTTAGCTTAAAGGAAAATTTTCCTTAATATCATCTTATTATGGTTCTTAATTTACTTTTTCTTAATGAATGAAAAAAATCTTAAACTTTAGCTGAAGAAGCAACCTTAATTGATCAAAGATAATGACTCTCTCTAAAGACAATGTTTGCACTTTATTTCTCCTCCCCAAACTTAACATCCTCCAAAATATTTCCTGCTTTAAAACTTTTCTTTAGTGTGGGTTCATAAAATTGTAAACTATAAATCACTTAGAATCTCAATAAGGTATTTGCTATCTTCAGTGTCTCAATCTAGAATTATCTAGTAAGTTGGAACATGTAATTATATTAATCACCAAATCCAAAATTGAGATTTCATCATTAGAGGTATTTATCATAACTAGATATAAACAAAATTTTAGGAGCTTTGTTTTTCCAAAAGATATTTGAATTTACTCATACATCAATCATATTATTTCTTAATGAACAATAATAATCTTACTCGCTGATATTAGAAATAAAAAACTTAAATTTGTCCAAATGACAGCATAACAAAAAAAAATATCAAATAAATCCAAATAATTTGACTGAAATCTCAATAATAACTTTAATATATCAAGTATGTTTTACTTTATATGTTTGTATATCTCATTAAAGTAAAAACTATAAATATATCTGTATGTTACTTCTTTTCTTCTTTGACTTTATGGAAACAAGCACTACAGAGAGTGTTCGTTTCTCCTTATTGTTTCCATGAAATCTTTTCCATTCTGAGTAGATAAGTTATCAAAAAATTAGTTATTGTTACATATAGCACATCCTTAAAAGTTTCAAGAATATTTACTTGATGATCCTATAACTCTTGTCTTTTGAATTATATCACCTTTCAATATTCTTCATAACATTATAATTAAGAACATCTAACCGTAGTAGGGTTGGCTGTAGCCCTCATAATTGCAAGAGATAGATCCATGAAGTCAAGAACGATCAGTATGCTCTTTTACAAATCCTTGTACGTAGTCCCAAACAAGATAAGAATATTATTAAAATTGGCAGATACTATAGTCAAATTAGTTGAAGAATGAACAAAATAAAATGAATATTAACCGTCTATGTACATATGAAAAATGGTCAAATTATATCACCTTTGATAATCAAGGTGGTGATTCTTCGAATAGTGATTCTTTCACGGTGCGATGTAATAACAGTCATCCAGAAATATTTAATGAAACTTGTTTATACTTACACACAGTTGTTTGAGTTTATGAAACGTATGCTCATAACATACATCAGACAATCATGTTGTTAAAGTTTATGATACTATATGTTGGATTGAAGAGGATGAAAGTAGCTTCGCATCGGAGAAGACAGTTCGTAAATTGAAGCTCATACGCAAAAGTTAGAGTGTGTAAGATTTCGGCTGAGTTTCATGAGAGACGTCTGTCGTAAGCGGGACAAGCATCTGAGTTGTCAGGGTGAAGTTTCCCGAGACTTGTGACCGACGTCTATCACTTGTGACAGACGTCTGAGCATAAGCAAATAATTCTCTAAGCAGGACAGACATCTGAGGTGACTTTTGGACTATTTCGGGCTGAAAACCTGGCAAGCTGATTTGTGAAGAGTTGGGGGCAGTTTTGGGAATTGCCTAGTATATTTTTCCATCTCTATATAAGCTATTTTCTAGTTTTCAAATAAAGAGCTTGGAGACTTGATCAAATCAAGGGTTTAATTCTCAAAGGTTAAATTAGGGTTTATAACTCAATTGCAATTATTTAGTTATATTCTCCTCAAACTCTTTTCTATGTTCAAATACAGTGGTCATTGTATCAATCTCTTGTATTCCTTTCATCGTGAAAATGAAATACTCTCTCCAAAGTGGATGTACACTAACAAATTGTTAGTGGAACCACTATAAATCTGTGTGTGCTTTAATTTTGCTGCTATTGTCTTTATTTTATCGCTTGTGATTGAGAATTGGATTGTTCGAGATTGGTTGATCATTGTTTGGTGACTTGAGTTATTGTATTGGTTGTTTTTGCAAATCTAACAGCGATCCCGTCTTCCGCAAGGCTCTTGTGGTTTAGATATTCGATTTGAGTTGTCTTGAATTGAATTAATCACATCGGATTCAACAGTTGGTATCAGAGCAATTGATGTTTGTTAGGTGTTTGTGAAAATGTTGAATTCTAATAATAGCTTGGTAAGTCCTTCAACCGAAAGTTCAAACAGTGTAGCGCCTTATGTACGTGGTTCATATACAGCGTCGGGTTCTCAATTGGTAATTGATAAGTGGAATGATGAAAATGACTTTGAGAAGTGGCAATGGAAATTGAAAGTGGTTCTTAAGCGAAATCGAGTGCACCGAGTGGTATTTGATACTCACTTATTCCCAAGTGATATCTCGGATGTTGAGAGAAAGGAGATGGAGGAATGGGCTTACACCACTCTTCAACTTGCTATGAGGGAGAATGTGATCTTCGAAATTAGTGGTGAGACAACCGTTAAAGGTATTTGGGACAAGTTGGAGGAATTGTATATGAAGAAGTCGCTCACAAACCGTTTGATCTTGTTGCAGACGTTTTTCACCTTCAAGATGAAGGAGAGTAACTCACTTAAGGCAAACTAGAAAGCCTTTGATGACTTTCATATAAAGATGAAGGTTGTTAAATTGAAGATTGAGGAAGAGCAGAAGGCAATGATATTATTGTGTTTGTTGTCAGACCGTTATACGGGTTTCTCAAATAGTTTGATCTATGGTCGGGATACATTGACTCTTGATGATGTCAAGACGAGTCTTCTTAGTGAGAAATTGAGAGATCAAATGAAGGAGATGAATGAGGGTAGTAGCGGTCACAGGTTGTTTGTGGTGAACGAAAAGAATGTAAAGAAAGGAAACGGGGGGCGTTCTAAATCAAGGAAGCCAGGTTGGAGAGGTAAATCGAAAGAAAGAAATGACAAGTGCTTTATTTGTAAGAAATCGGGACATTGGAAGAATGAATGTCCGCACAAAGATAAGAAGGAATTAGCATCTTCATCCGTAGCGGTGGAGAGCGGGGATGGTGAGGTAGATGAGAATGTGTTGACGGTGGTAACATCGAGTGTTTCGGGTAGCGAATGGGTACTCAATTCGGGTGTGTCATATCATATGACACCATATAGGAATTGTTTTTCGTCTTATGAAGCCAAAGAGGAAAATACAATTGTTATGGGAAATGGTGTTATTTGCAAGTCGACGGGTATTAGCTCCGTGCAAATAAGGATGTGTGATGGAGTTGTTCGTACGCTCACCAATGTTCGCTATGTTCAGGGACTTAGGAAGTCGTTTATATCTTTGTGGCAATTGAATTCTCTAGGATGCAAGATCACTACCGAAAAGGATTGCTAGAGGGTTTCGAAGGGGGAGCTTGTGGTTATGAAAGGTATTATGACTTATGGTATATATTTGCTTCAAGGTATGACCATAGGAGGTAAAATTAGTGTGGGTGTCGATAGTTCTCGTGACTTGGATGCGACACGGTTGTGACATTTGAGATTGGGTCATATCTCAGAGAGGAGTTTGGATATTCTTCGGAAGCAGGAAATGATCAAGGGTGAGAGTTTCAACAAACTAGAGTTTTGCGAGGAATGTGTAATGGGGAACTAAACAAAGATATCATTCGATGAATGAAAGCATGATATAAGAGAGGTTCTTGAGTATGTTCATTTGGATGTTTGGGGACCGACACCGGTTGCTTCTTCATGTAAAGCACATTATTGTATCTCTTTCATTGATGATTTGTCTCGGAAGGTATGAGTGTACGTAATAAAGGCCAAGTCAGAGGCATTTGCTAAATTCAAAGTGTGGAAGGCTCTTGTTGAGAATGAGAGTGTTAAGACTTTGAATATTCTAAGGACCGACAATGGCAGAGAGTATGTTTGGAATTCTTTGAGTATTGCATGCATTATGGAATCCGGAGACATTTTACTACACTGGGACATCCACAATCTAATGGAGTTGCAGAGAGAATGAACCGAACTTTACTTAAGAAAGCTCGATGCATGAGATTGACATCGAGTTTGTCTAAGGGATTTTGGGCTGAAGCTTTGTCAACCGCAGTACATATTGTGATTCGAATTCCGTGCTCGGCTATTGATAACAAAACTCCGGAGAAAGTGTGGAAAGGGAAGAGTGTTAACTTGAGATATCTTCGTGTGTTTGGAAGTCCGGTTTGTGTGCATGATCCAGGAAATGATAAGCTTGAGGCTAGAACTTTCAAGAGGATCTTGCTTGGTTACACGGACGACGTGAAAGGCTATCGGATTTGGAATCCGGAAATGAAGAAGGTTGTTAATTCTCGTCATGTCACTTTTTATGAGCCGACTTTATTCAAGGAGAATAAGAGCTCATCGGATGTTACGGATTTGGTACATGGTGAATCAAAGGAGAAGGAAGTCATTCCCACATTCCGTCTAAGTGGTGGTAAAGTTGAAGAAGAAGCTCATGGGGTTGAAGCAGTTGATGAAACATCACATAGTCTGCATGTTTCCTCTAGTGATGTTGGTGATGTACAGATACCAGAGAGGAATCGACTCAAGGTGGAGCCGAAAGGGTTTGGGTAATAGTATTGTTACTCGGGTTTGTCGGCATGCAATAAGGCCACCCGAAAGATATGGTGATTGGAACTACCTTACTTTTGTAATAATTTGGACTATGCTCTTCATATAGTCCAAGATGAGCCGATGGACCTTGATGACGTCATGAATTCGAGTGATATCTCGAAGTGGATTTGCACCATGGAGAAAGAGATATAATCTTTTATGGAAAACCAAACTTGGGAGTTAGTTCCACTTCCTAACGAAAACCGTGCTATAGGGTGCAAGTCGATTTACAAGGTGAAGGATGATGGAAGATACAAAGAAATGTTAGTGGCAAAGGAGTTTGCACAAAGAAAAGGAAAGGAGTATGATGGAAGATACAAAGAAATGTTAGTGGCAAAGGAGTTTGCACAAAGAAAAGGAAAGGAGTATGGAATTTTTGCATCGGTTGTTTGCCATACTTTTTCCTGGGTTTTACTAGCTATAGTTGTTATCCATGACTTGGAGTTGGAGCAACTTGATGTGAAAACCGCATTATTGCATGGTGACTTAGATGAAGACATCTACATGGAGCAACCAAAAGGCTTTGTTGTAGATGGTAAGTCAAAATTGGTTTGCAAGTTAAAAAAATCACTATACGGCTTGATGCAATCACCTAGACAATGATACAAGAGATTCAATCATTTCATGCTTGAATGTGGCTTCCATTGAAGCATCAAAGATACTTGTGTATATTTCAGGAGGTTGGGAAATGATTGTTGGGAATTTTTACTCTTGTACGTCGATGATATGCTCATTGCTTCCAAAGACAAAAATGAAATCAACAAGTTAAAGATGCTTTTGAAATCGGAATTCGAAATGAAAGATCTTCAAGAAGCAAGGAAAATCTTGGGCATGGAAATCGAAAGGGATCGAAAGCGTTTTGAATTGAGATTGACTCAAAAGGAGTACATTAACAAAGTGCTTCGCCGGTTTAGCATGGAGAATGGAAAGACATTGAATACACCTTTACCTTTGCATATGAAGCTTTCAGATAAGGTATCACCTATCGAGGAGAAAGACAAGGCTTACATGGCAAAGGTTTCCATATGCAAGTCCGGTTGGTAGTTTGATGTATGCAATGGTGTGTACAGGCTCAATATTGCAAATGTCGTCGGGTGGTTAGTCAGTATATGACTAATCCAGGAAAATCGCATTGGGAAGACGTGAAGGCTATATTGAGATACTTGAAAGGCACAACATCTCATGGTCTTATCTTTGGTGGAAGTGATGGGATGAGTTGCAAGTTAGATGGTTATTGTGACTCGGACTACGCCGGTGATAGAGATCGGAGGAAATCAACTTCCGGTTATGTCTTCATAGTTGGCAGTACAACCATTAGTTGGAGATCGAGAATGCAAACCGTGGTTGCTTTATCCATTACTGAGGCGTAGTTGATTTTCGCGGTGGAGGCGACCAAGGAGTCACTCTATTTGAAGTGATTATTATGTGACTTGGATTTCAAACATGAGATTATCGATGTTCAATGTGATAGCCAAAATGTTATACATTTGGCGGAGAATTTGGCGTTTAGCTCATGGATTAAGCACATTGAGGTGAGAGAGTCATTTCCAATAGCCATGGATGAGGGTAAGCTAGTATACCTTCGGAAGGTGCACACAAAGGATAATGCGGCGGATATGTTTACTAAAGCATCGCCGGTTGGGAAGTTCGAGCATTTCTCGAACTTAATTCGCTTATTGAGTTGCTAGGTGCCACGGGGTGGCACGGTTGGATAAAGTAGTTTGTTTTGATGAAAAGGAATATCGGTGAGAGATTGAAAATCTATCTTCATGGTAAATACTCATTTTCACTTCCGAGTACATTGTCTTTTGGTGAGACGATTTTGGTTTGAATACTTTCAACAGTTCATTGGCGGGCGGTGGCTTTATCGAAACTCGTTAACGGAGTGCAATGGACGGTGGCTTTGCCGGAGCTCATTTGGAAAGTATTCATGTCATTGGTTGAAGATAAAAGGAAATGCTTGGGTGCATTGAAGTTTGGTGTACAGAGATGAATTTAGTATCGAGATGGAGTGTTAAATTTTACGATACTATATGTTGGATTGAAGAGAATGAAAGTAGCTTCGCATCAGAGAAGACTGTTCGCAAATCGGAGCTCGTACGCAAAAGATAGAGATGAAAATGTGCAAGGTATCGGCTGAGTTTCGCGACAGATGTCTGTCGTAATCGGGACAGACGTTTGAGTTGTCAGGGTGAAGTTTCCCGAGACTTGTGACAGACGGTTTTCACTTATGACAAACTTCTGAGCTGAAGCAAATAACTCACTAACCAGGACAGATGTCTGAGGCGACTTTTTGGTTGTTTCGAGCTGGAAAATTGGCAAGCTGATTTGTGAAAACTTGGGAGCAGTTTTGTGAATTGCCTAATATATTTGTCTATTCCTATATAAGCTATTTTCTGATTTTTAAATCCAGAGCTTGGAGTTTTGGTCAAATCCAGGGTTTAATTCTCAAGGGTTAAATTAGGGTTTATAATCTAATTGTAATTCTTCAATTCTATTCTCCTCAAAATCGTTTCTATATTAAAGTATAGTGATCAATGTATCAATCTCTTATTTTCCATTCGTCGTGGAAATAAAATACTCTATCTAAACTGGATGTATGCTAACAAGTTGTTAGTAGAATCACTATAAACTGCGTGTGATTCAATTTTGCTGCTGTTGTTGTTATTTTATTGCTTATGATTGAGAATTGGATTGTTCGAGATTGGTTTATCATTGTTTGATGACTTGAGTTATTGAATTGGTTGGTTTTGAAAATCTAACAGCGATCCCATCTTCCGTAAAGCGCTTGTAGTTTAGATATTCGTTTTGAGTGGTCTTGAATTGAATTAATCTCATCAGTTTCAACATATGCATCTTAAACTATTTAAGACTGGGATTTCTCATTAGTTCAGATCATATATGAATATGCTCTCTTAACTTAGCTTTAAATAAATCAAATGTAATATACGAACGTTCTCTTAAGTGCACATTCTGACATGAAAAAGTAAACTCAAGTTCATCCATCATCAATCGTACTTTGTCCATAAAAGTCAATTAGTCTTGGTGGAAGCATCATTACGTATCAATAGAAGGAATGACTACTTAGAATCTTATTCATTTGTAGGTATATTTGGAACTTTTTTTTTCAATATGCAAAATCAAACTTTTTTGTTTCATTTGCATTCTATGTTTTCTAGTTTTATTTTCTAGTCTACAACAAAAGTGCTCTTTTGCTACGCAAGTTGTAACAACCCGTATTTTCAATAACCTGTTATAACATAAATCGAGGCAGAAATTAATTCTAAAATCTGAATCAAGGGAAACGGGCTATGCCATTGCGTTCGTCTCGGAAAAATACACGGAATAGAGTCCGAGTTTTCGAAAATCGGAGTCTGTATGACCCAGTTAAGGCCCATTGAAGTTTTCAGAAATTTCCATAGTAAAAACAGATTTAAATTTTAAGTTCAAAAACAAGGATTATGGCTAACTGGCGTCAGGCGGGAAAATTCCCGCCAAGACCCCCATGTCGACAGGCATGTCGACAGGGGTCTTAGGGTGTCGACTGCCCTGTCGACAGCCCTGTCGACACGGGGTGGCCGGGCAGTTTTGCCTGGCGCACCATTTTGATTTGGGCTTGGTTGTGTGGCTTGGTTCTGGAGAATTCCTAAATCTGACGAACCTAAACTAACATAGGGTTAATCCTAGGGCTAAAAACACTCTAATCTTCTATAAATAAGCCCCTAATCCTACCCTAAAACCTCATTATTCATTCTAGCAACCAAACTATGTCAAATTGAATTCTCAAATGGCCTCCACCTAAAAACCCTAGCCTCCACCCTCTTCAAAAATCATTCCTATGAAGATTTTGATGTTCATACAAGCATTTCTAAGTTGTATGAATGATCATTAGCTTGCATACATCATCAAGTTGCAAGCTTTAATTGCTAAGCTAGAGTTTTTGGGATTTTTGTTAATTGGAGCTTTGTTTTGGGGTTTTATATGCTTGCATAAAAGGGCTTCTCAATCTTTATTAGTAGATTTGTGTCTTCATAATATTTGTAAGCCCTCTTACCTTCATTTTAGAAACTCTAAAGTTAATATGTGATGAAAGTTGGGATTTATGCATGTTTAATAAGTTATGCATGCTTATGCGAGTTCACTATGCTATGTTACACATGTTTGATAAGTTGTGCATGTTTATGCAAGTTCACTAAGCCATGATTTGCAAGTTTAACAAGTTATGCATGTTTATGCAAGTTCACTAAGCCATGATTTGCAAGTTATGCATATTTATGCAAGTTCACTATGCCATGATTTGCAAGTTTAACAAGTTATGCATGTTTATGCAAGTTCACTATGCCATGATTTGCAAGTTTAACAAGTTATGCATGTTTATGCAAGTTCACTATGCTAAGTTATGCAAGTCCAACATGTTATGCATGTTTATTATGATATGTAAGATTTATCATGTATGTTGTGCCAAGTTCCCTCTTTCTATCCTTTATGCGTTATGACGAATATGTAAGCGATAGAATGACGTTGGGGGTTTTTTTTGGGTAAAACTTAAAATACATGAAAATATAAGATTGAGAATTTACCTATTAAGTTAGGTCTACCCCTTGGGAATTTACCTATTAAGTTAGGTCTACCCAAGTATTTGTTAAACTTGTAATTATGTTTTGAAAAGAAAGTGGACATGACACTTAGAAAACATAAGTGTGGCCAACTCGAGGTTGGGTTGAGTTTGTAGCGTAAACCTACCCGGAACCGACCGGCTTAACTAGTTGCTACAAACAATAGGACCCAATGTGAGAAGTTGGTCATGTGTACCTTGGACCCGAGGTTAGACCAAGTTGTGGTGTAAAGCTACCCGGACCCGCCCGGCTTAACTAGTAACCACAACAAAGTCTAATGTGAGAGGTTAAGGCACAATTAAATTAATTAATGCCTCATGATTAGGGTTAAGTCATGGCCCACTAATACTTAACCAATTTTGGGGATACGAGGGATTGAATGGGGTTAAGTGGTGAACTGTTGGTTACACTTAACTAATTTAATCCATGATTAGTGAGGGGTTAAACCACACTTAACCCTCTTAGAAAACCCTAGCAACGTGGTCTGTTCCAGCAGTAATCCCAGTTGGGTATCATTCACAACCCTAGAGGCTAGGCTAGGGCGGGGCACGATTACTGGACTGATGCAAGCGACCAAAGCGACGGCTGAGTGGTACAGCGGTGCGGGTCCAGGCGGGCTACGGACGTGCACGTAGTCCGGTGTTGGACAAACTCGAGGCACGGGTACCAGTAGGTTTAGACTGTGCATTATTGCTTATGTGTCTGGGGTTGACACCCGAGGGCTTGATACACCCGAAGGTGGACCCAGCACAGTCTGACTACAACCATATGTGGGCCGTATGGACACCAACACTTGACGTGTTAGGTTTATAGGGAGCCGATCGACTAGACCGTTGGGCTGGACCTTGTGTTAAGGTTACCTCATGCTATTGGGCCAAAGTTTGGGCTGAGGGATCAATACCTGTTATGCTAGTTTGCTAGTACACTGTGGTGCAAAGCTTAATCTTCTTTATGTGATGACACCTTTATCTATTGCCAGTATGTTCATCTCAGTTTCCATCATGATGTTAGCTTTATTAGTTTATAGACTGATCGTAGTAGGGCTTACCAGTCTTTTTGACTGACCTGTTTTCTTTCGCTTCTTTTCTTCCGTTCCCCCCCCCCCCCCCCAGGTTCTCAGGGAGGGAATAGTGGTGCTTAGCTTGGATCGCTTGCTTGTTTGCTGGATAGCTCATGTATGTCTGGACATTGAGCTCGCTATGGTTTATCATCTTTATTTTGGGGATAGCACTATGTATTTCAGTATTTCTGTTTATGATGTACTAGACATGTTTATTTTGGCAGTTGACTTTATGATGTACTAGACTTGTTTTGAGATGGTTTGAGATATTCCGCTATTTTATTCTCACTTACTCTGTTTTACATATATATTTATGTTCTTGTTCTGCCTTGATATATCATTATGCATGCTTACCTAGTTCTAACTCCCCCCAGAAGCTAGTGCCCCCGAAAGAGTGATCCTAGCGGAGGTGGGGTGTTACAAATTTGGTATCAGAGCATATGGTTTACGAGAAAGAACAAAAAGTTTTTAAAAAACTTTTGAAAAACTATTTTCAAAACAAGTATAAAGTATTTTCCAAAGAAAAGTCTAGTATTTTAAAAGGGATATTCCCCAAAAAGCCATTAGCGTTATCCTTCGTTCCCTTGACCTAATCTTATCTTATCCTTCGTTTCAGTATGGCTGTGGATCTTGCCATCCCGGATGGAGTAAATGTGCCACTCTGGTATAGGAGACTTCTAGAAGCTAGGGCGGCAGCCGGCCCCGCAAACCCTACTCCCACTCCTCCTCCTGTAGTTGAGAATCCTCCCCCTAATGTCCCTCCTCCGGTGGTCCCTGTTCCTCCTCCTCCAGTGGTTAATATTCCTCCTCCCGTTGCTAATGTTCCTCCCCCTCCTGTTGCTGAGGCTCCTCTTCCTCCTCCTCCCCCTCAGCATCCTCAGGTTGAGTTCACGAAGGTTTGTAAAGACTTCAAGGCGATGGGAGGCAAGAATTTCCTAGGCACGGAATCTTTCGTTGAAGCTAGGAATTGGCTGAAAGACACTGAGGACTTGTTTGCTATCTTTGGGATTGATGACGAGAGGAAGATCTTATTGACAGTGTGGCTTTTGAAGGACGAAGCAACCTATTGGTGGGAAGTCACCAATGGGACGAGGCCCGTTGAGACTTGGGCCGATTTGAGGGCTAGATTTGTGGCCAAGTTTCTATCTTCTACTGAGGCGAATTTACAGATGGAGAAGTTCATTGCATTAAAGCAAGGTGATATGTCTGTCAAGGAGTATGTGAACAAGTTTAATCAGCTGGCCTGTTTTGGTTTGGATATGGTGAACACTCCTGAGAAGAAGGCTCTTCGATTTGCTAGAGGATTGAATGAGCCGCTGCAGGGTTTGGCGATGTCACATATTCCGCATGGGGCTACTTTTGAGAGTTTGGTCAATATGGCTCTACTTCAGGGAGATGGAAAGAAAGAGGTCAAGTCGAGTGATACTCAAGCAAAGAAGACTGATTCTCAAGGTAAAGGCAATCAAGGTGGTCAAAGCAGTCAAGGGAATCAGAGCAAGAACAAGAAGGGGAACAACAACAAAGGCAAGGGAAAGTGCAATTACTGTGGTGTTCCTGGACACTTTGCTAAGGATTGTAGGAAGAAGAAAAGGAAGCTTAGTGGTGGATGTTTTTCCTGTGGTGATACTGGACACTTCAGCAAGGAATGTCCGAAGAAGAAAGGACAGGCTGGACCTTCAGGAGGGCAAGTTCATGCTCTCAATACCGCTCCAGTTCCCGATCGAGGTAGTGTTTCTGTTGAGAACCTTGTTTATGTTTCCGATCTTCCAGTTCGTACCTTGTTTGATTCTGGTGCATCACATAGCTTTATTTCATCTGATCTTGTTGATAGTTTGCACCTTAGTACTAGCTTAGTGGATGATCCCGTTTGTGTTTCGAATCCCATTGGGGGTTCTGCTCATCTATCTATGATATGTGAGGATCTGAGGATCTCTATACTCAGTGTAGAGTTCTTGTGTAGTGCGTATGTTCTTGGTTTCAGGGGATACGGATTGATATTGGGCATGGATTGGCTGTCCCGATATGGAGCCATTCTTGATTGTGAGCATAGGGTTGTGAGGCTTGTGACTCGCCTTGGCAACACCTTAGAGATTTCATGCAATCCGAAGGATCCCGTCATGTTGTGCTATCTTGAATCTCTCGACTCGTCAGAGGTAACCCTTCAGTCTGTAAGGGTGGTCCGAGATTATCCAGATGTTTTTGAAGAAGTTAAGGGGTTGCCCCCTAAACGAGAGATTGATTTTCGCATTTATCTGGTGGATAATGCTAAGCCTGTTTCTTTGCCCGTTCGGCACATGGCTCCGCGTGAGAGACGGGAGCTCAGCAAGCAAGTAAAGGAGTTACTTGAGAAGAACTTCATCAGACGAAGTATATCCGAATGGGGAGCGCCTGTGGTGTTTGCTACTAAGGCAGATGGTTCTCTTCGACTCTATGTGGACTATAGAGAATTGAATAAGCTGACTAAGAAGAACAGACACCCGTTACCGAGGATCGATGATCTCTTTGACCAGCTTGTCGGTGCTTCTATTTTCTCTCAGCTTGATCTTGCTACTGGATTTCATCAGCTCAGAGTGGCTGAAGATAGTATAGACAAGACTGCATTCAGAACTCCAGATGGATTCTTTGAATGGCTTGTTATGCCGTTCGGTTTGACGAATGCACCCGCGTATTTCGTGGACTTGATGAGTAGGGTGTTTCGGGAGTTCTTGAACAAGTTTGTCGTGGTCTTTGTGGATGATATTCTGATCTTCTCCAAGGATGAAGAAGAGCACGCGAGGCATCTTGTAGAGGTGATGGATACGCTTAGAGCGCATCAGTTAAAGGCCAAGTTCTCCAAGTGTCACTTTTGGAGAAGGGAAGTTAGATTCCTTGGGCATATCGTATCCAAGCAAGGCTTAGCGGTGGATCCCACTAAGGTGGTTGCAGTTCAGGATTGGAAGACTCCAAGGAATGCAACCGAGGTGAGAAGTTTTCTAGGTCTTGCGGGTTTTTACCGGAAGTTCATCAAGGACTTCGCGAAGATATCCGCTCCTCTTACTAAGTTGACGAAGAAGCACTTAGTTTTTGCTTGGGATATGGACTGTGAGCTTGCTTTTCAGAGACTCAAGAGAGCCCTTACCTCAGCACCAGTTCTAGCCTTACCCGATGGTGGTAAGATGTTTACCGTGTACACTGATGCTTGTGGCACGGGATTGGGCGCCGTTCTGATGCAAGAAGGCAGAGTTATATGTTTTGGTGGTAGGCAACTTAAGGTGCATGAGAAGAAGTATCCTACTCATGATCTAGAGCTGGCAACGATTGTATATGCACTCAAGGCTTGGCGTCATTATCTTCTGGGAGAGAGGTTTGAGCTGTATACTGATCATAAGTCTTTGAAGTATCTCTTTTCGCAGAAGGATCTGAACTTGAGGCAGCAAAGATGGATGGAATTCTTGGCGTCCTATGATTTTGATATAGCCTATACCCCTGGCAAGGGGAATGTTGTAGTGGATGCGTTGAGTAGAAAAAGGTTGACACTAAGTCCTCTATTTGTTGAGATGAAGAATTTAGAGTTCTTGGCAACCTTTGATTTCTCTTTGGCAATGGAGTCGATGACCGGTTCTTTAGCATCTCTTGAGCTCAGGCCTACCCTTCTAGATCAAGTTGGGGCTTCGCAGAAGGAAGACCCTCATATAATTGAGATTATGGATAAGCTGATTCGAGGGGAGACATCTAGTCACCTTGCTCGATATTCTATAGATGATAAGGGTTGGCTGAGGAGAGACGGAAGGCTTTGTGTTCCGATGGTGGGAGACTTGGTGAGGAAAGTTCTTGAGGAAGCACATCGCTCCAAGTTGACTATACATCCAGGCGGTGATAAGATGTATAAGGATATGAAGCGCATTTTCTTCTAACCTGGAATGAAGAAGGATGTGGCGGAGTTTGTCTCTAGATGTATCGTTTGTCAGAGAGTAAAAGCCGAGTCGAAGAAGCCCGGTGGGCTATTGCATCCTCTAGAGGTCCCGCTATGGAAGTGGGAGAGTATTTCTATGGACTTTGTTGACGGATTGCCAAGGTCAAGAAAAGGGAATACAAGCATATGGGTCATTGTGGATAGGCTTACGAAGAGTGCTCATTTCATTCCGGTAAAGAGCAAAAGGACCGCATCTGGACTAGCATCAGTATATCTTCGTGAGATAGTACGACTACATGGAGTCCCTTCCAGCATAGTCAGTGACCGAGACCCCATCTTTACTAGTCAGTTCTGGAACAGTTTGCAGGAAGCTATGGGCACGAGGTTGAACCTGAGTACGGCCTATCACCCACAAACGGACGGTCAGACAGAAAGGGTGAATAGGGTACTTGAGGACTTGTTGAGGCTTTGCATTCTGGATTTTGGTGGTACTTGGGAAGACCATCTTCCTCTTGTTGAGTTTGCATATAATAACAGTTATCAGGCAAGCATAGGGATGGCACCATTTGAAGCTTTATATGGGAGGCCGTGCAAGTCGCCTACATGTTGGTGGGAGACTACAGAGAAGCTCATACTTGGGCCTGATATGATCAGAGATACGTCCGAGAAGATCGAGTTGATTCGGAGACGTATGAAAGCGGCCCAAGACCGTCAGAAATCCTATGCTGATAAGCGAAGATCCGATTTGGAGTTTGATGTTGGGGATATGGTTTTCGTAAAGGTTTCTCCTTTGCGGAATGTGGTCCGATTTGGAGCTGTTGGGAAGTTAGCACCGAGATTTGTTGGACCCTTCCCTATCATAGAGAGAATTGGGAAGATGGCTTATAAAGTGCAATTGCCCGAGAAGCTGTCCGGAGTGCATAATGTCTTTCATGTCTCGCATCTCCGAAAGTGCCTACATGAGTCCGCTGAGGTGGTTGAACCTAGCATTCTTGAAGACGTGGAAGTAGAGAAAGAGGCAACTTTGAGGAGAGCTCCGATTCGTATCTTGGGGACAGAGACCAAGAAGCTAAGGAATCGAGAGGTCAAGTTGGTGAAGGTTCAATGGGGTGAAGCCGAAGAAGACGCAACTTGGGAAACCGAGGAGAAGATGTGTGGGCTTTATCCATTCCTTTTTGAGGGTACACTCTCAATCTCTTTCCTTTGTTAGCATATCTTTCTCTTTGCTATCCATGTTTATCTAGTTATCGTGCTAATCTTGTCATGAGAACCTTAGGTAGAAACCCTTTGGATGAAACATGTGTTTGAGACATGTTATGTTTGATGGTTGCAAGTGGTTGCAAGTGTTTGCAAGTGGTTACTCGTGGATGCATGATACACATTAGGCACTAGATCGGCTCACACACTCCTCATATTGCATGTGCATGAGTGTTTATGCTTATTCTTGGATGAAATTTGTATGCAATCACATGGATGTTGCATATGGATGTATGATTGAGCACGCATGTAGATATTATACATTATGTTAGGGATTTGCATACATATGGATACATTTCACTAACATATTTTGCATTGATCTTTGCATTAGATAAGTACATATACACACACTTTTGCATATGTTCATACAGCATTTAGAATCTTTTAAGGACAATGATTGCTCGTGGATGATGCTTTGAGTAGATGGATGATTGGATGGTAGGATACGTTCTTCCTAACTTGAAGATTTCGGGGACGAAATCCTTTAAGGAGGGGAGAATGTAACAACCCGTATTTTCAATAACCTGTTATAACATAAATCGAGGCAGAAATTAATTCTAAAATCTGAATCAAGAGAAACGGGCTATGCCATTGCGTTCGTCTCGGAAAAATACGCGGAATAGAGTCCGAGTTTTCCAAAATCGGAGTCCGTATGACCCAGTTAAGGCCCATTGAAGTTTTCAGAAATTTCCATAGTAAAAACAGATTTAAATTTTAAGTTCAAAAACAAGGATTAGGGCTAACTGGCGTCAGGCGGGAAAATTCCCGCCAAGACCCCCATGTCGACAGGCATGTCGACAGGGGTCTTAGGGTGTCGACTGCCCTGTCGACAGCCCTGTCGACACGGGGTGGCCGGGCAGTTTTGCCTGGCGCACCATTTTGATTTGGGCTTGGTTGTGTGGCTTGGTTCTGGAGAATTCCTAAATCTGACGGACCTAAACTAACATAGGGTTAATCCTAGGGCTAAAAACACTCTAATCTTCTATAAATAAGCCCCTAATCCTACCCTAAAACCTCATTATTCATTCTAGCAACCAAACTATGTCAAATTGAATTCTCAAATGGCCTCCACCTAAAAACCCTAGCCTCCACCCTCTTCAAAAATCATTCCTATGAAGATTTTGATGTTCATACAAGCATTTCTAAGTTGTATGAATGATCATTAGCTTGCATACATCATCAAGTTGCAAGCTTTAATTGCTAAGCTAGAGTTTTTGGGATTTTTGTTAATTGGAGCTTTGTTTTGGGGTTTTATATGCTTGCATAAAAGGGCTTCTCAATCTTTATTAGTAGATTTGTGTCTTCATAATATTTGTAAGCCCTCTTACCTTCATTTTAGAAACTCTAAAGTTAATATGTGATGAAAGTTGGGATTTATGCATGTTTAATAAGTTATGCATGCTTATGCGAGTTCACTATGCTATGTTACACATGTTTGATAAGTTGTGCATGTTTATGCAAGTTCACTAAGCCATGATTTGCAAGTTTAACAAGTTATGCATGTTTATGCAAGTTCACTAAGCCATGATTTGCAAGTTATGCATGTTTATGCAAGTTCACTATGCCATGATTTGCAAGTTTAACAAGTTATGCATGTTTATGCAAGTTCACTATGCCATGATTTGCAAGTTTAACAAGTTATGCATGTTTATGCAAGTTCACTATGCTAAGTTATGCAAGTCCAACATGTTATGCATGTTTATTATGATATGTAAGATTTATCATGTATGTTGTGCCAAGTTCCCTCTTTCTATCATTTATGCGTTATGACGAATATGTAAGCGATAGAATGACGTTGGGGTTTTTTTTGGGTAAAACTTAAAATACATGAAAATATAAGATTGAGAATTTACCTATTAAGTTAGGTCTACCCCTTGGGAATTTACCTATTAAGTTAGGTCTACCCAAGTATTTGTTAAACTTGTAATTATGTTTTGAAAAGAAAGTGGACATGACACTTAGAAAACATAAGTGTGGCCAACTCGAGGTTGGGTTGAGTTTGTAGCGTAAACCTACCCGAAACCGACCGGCTTAACTAGTTGCTACAAACAATAGGACCCAATGTGAGAAGTTGGTCATGTGTACCTTGGACCCGAGGTTAGACCAAGTTGTGGTGTAAAGCTACCCGGACCCGCCCGGCTTAACTAGTAACCACAACAAAGTCTAATGTGAGAGGTTAAGGCACAATTAAATTAATTAATGCCTCATTATTAGGGTTAAGTCATGGCCCACTAATACTTAACCAATTTTGGGGATACGAGGGATTGAATGGGGTTAAGTGGTGAACTGTTGGTTACACTTAACTAATTTAATCCATGATTAGTGAGGGGTTAAACCACACTTAACCCTCTTAGAAAACCCTAGCAACGTGGTCTGTTCCAGCAGTAATCCCATTTGGGTATCATTCACAACCCTAGAGGCTAGGCTAGGGCGGGGCACGATTACTGGACTGATGTAAGCGACCAAAGCGACGGCTGAGTGGTACAGCGGTGCGGGTCCAGGCGGGCTACGGACGTGCACGTAGTCCGGTGTTGGACAAACTCGAGGCACGGGTACCAGTAGGTTTAGACTGTGCATTATTGCTTAGGTGTCTGGGGTTGACACCCGAGGGCTTGATACACCCGAAGGTGGACCCAGCACAGTCTGACTACAACCATATGTGGGCCGTATGGACACCAACACTTGACGTGTTAGGTTTATAGGGAGCCGATCGACTAGACCGTTGGGCTGGACCTTGTGTTAAGGTCACCTCATGCTATTGGGCCAAAGTTTGGGCTGAGGGATCAATACCTGTTATGCTAGTTTGCTAGTACACTGTGGTGCAAAGCTTAATCTTCTTTATGTGATGACACCTTTATCTATTGCCAGTATGTTCATCTCAGTTTCCATCATGATGTTAGCTTTATTAGTTTATAGACTGATCGTAGTAGGGCTTACCAGTCTTTTTGACTGACCTGTTTTCTTTCGCTTCTTTTCTTCCGTTTCCCCCCCAGGTTCTCAGGGAGGGAATAGTGGTGCTTAGCTTGGATCGCTTGCTTGTTTGCTGGATAGCTCATGTATGTCTGGACATTGAGCTCGCTATGGTTTATCATCTTTATTTTGGGGATAGCACTATGTATTTCAGTATTTCTGTTTATGATGTACTAGACATGTTTACTTTGGCAGTTGACTTTATGATGTACTAGACTTGTTTTGAGATGGTTTGAGATATTCCGCTGTTTTATTCTCACTTACTCTGTTTTACATATATATTTATGTTCTTGTTCTGTCTTGATATATCATTATGCATGCTTACCTAGTTCTAACTCCCCCCAGAAGCTAGTGCCCCCGAAAGAGTGACCCTAGCGGAGGTAGGGTGTTACACAAGTATTTGTGACATAAAATTATATATCGTAAAAAACCATTATTTACTACGTTTCATTATGATGCAATTAACAAATGAAGTGAATGTTTCATCGAATCAATTTCTATTACATGTGACTTTATTATGCGTCGTAAATAACCAAATAAACTATATTATTATTATTAATTCAAATTCATACTCATTTACAACGTATTATTTGCATCACAAATGGAAATGATATTATCTATCACATTATCAACAATTCTTTGTGTCATTAAAGCCAATATTTATGACAGTTTTTTACATTGCAGTTTTCTCTGTTGCTGTGGCCTTTTTAAATTGAGTCATTAAATGGTAATGTTTTCTTAATTAATGAAAGTCCGGTCCTCAAAACTGATGTGTGCCCGGAGTTTTATTAATCAAACATTTCAAAATTTATAGATAAAAAATTGTTACAAAATACATTGTCAATGTAAAAATATGCATGTTTTAACAGTTATATAATAAAGTTTATTTTGGAAAATACAAAATGATTTCTGAAAATTTAATATCATATCAACTATAATAAATAGCGAACTTTTAGCGTTTCTTCAATTTTTTTTTAATTGAATCCTGGAATAAATAAGCGTCGCCGACTCGTACGCATAAAAATTATGATTGCTAAATGTAAATCAAGAAAATTACATTATTGAACTTTTTTTTTTCTTTCTTTTCTTTCTTTTTTTTTTTTTTTTTTTTTTTTTTTTTTTTTTTTTGCAAAGAGCCAATTATCACTTGTCCTTTTATGTTTTAATTTTTCAAACATTTAATTTCATTACTATTTGTACAGCATTTAATATTTGTACAAAAAGTAGGAAGGACATAGTCTAATTTCCTCGTTGACTAATTTCATTTGCACTTAGGAATACGCATAAAAATTATCTGGAGGGGATACTAGGGAAAACGAAATCAACGCTTACCACTTCCTGATAGTTCATTTCAGAATTCTCGAAGTATGCCCAACATCTCTAGGTTTTCGCCATCTTCCTTCCACCATTTCCGTCCTCTCGAATCAATCACGGTCTCTCTTATTCTTCTTTAGAGCAACTAATTCTTTAGCAGCCTTCTTAGGTATTCTCAGATGTTTATTTCTCCTAATGCCATAACCGTCCTCGATTTCTAGAGAAGGGACAAAAATTATAAACCTAACTCCGCAAAATTTACTTGACCCTTTAACCCATTCTTCCTCTCCCATTTCCTATGCTGTCATCTTCGATTCACTCTAGGTTTTGTTCTGCCTGTATCGGTTTCAGAAGCAATGTATTATCTATCGCAAGGCATTAGGGTTAAAGGTACTAAATTTTGTTTCTCTTCTTTCTTCTACAAGCGTATTGACTTTCTACTGTTAATCACATCATCCTGTTCTCTGAAATTGCATACTTCCAAGTATTCTCATTTTATTATACATCTTCCCAAATACTGTCATTTGTTTACATAATTTTGCCCCCTATTTATTCTGTTGTGATTTAAAAGCTGAACCATAAATTTTAGATTTCCTTTGAGTTAATAATAGTATCATGGTTCTTGAATTCAAGCAATGTGGTATTGATAAGTCCTAATTTGTGCAACATACAAGTATAGACCAAATTTTTATTGGCTAATGTCGTAAAAAAACTGAGGTAATTTTTTTTTATGTATGTGAAATTGAGAGGATTGAGGGGGGACCTTTGTTTATCCCCCATTTTTAGCCCTCTGGCATCAAACACGCATTTGTACCTTCAATATTTGTCTCTTTACCGTGACACACAGTATTAGTTAAATACAAACTGTGCTCAGCATAAGGGAGTTGAAAGTAGGGGTTAAATAAAGGGGCTGCCAATCTTAGCATGCTTGTTTTTGCATACACAAGCATGTGCGTCAACTAACAGTTTGAACCCTCTGATGGTTTGCTTCATTTTGATGTACATTGAAATGCAGTCATTTGATGTACATTGTTCCATCACATAGCCGAAGTGCAATAGCAATGCGTACAATTAGCATTTATGAGCTTAAACGCCTTCATGATAGTTTTTTGTTTTCTTTTACTGAATAACCAACGAAGACATTCTACCATACATGACATTATTATTTCCAAGATAAATGCATATTCAGCTAGGAGTTCATCACTGCAGCACATAGATCAAGGTTGTAAATTCATCTAATTCTGAATTACTTGATGTAAAAGAGTTACTACAGAATCTTTTATCTCTTAGGAAAAAAGTTGAAAGCAGGCCTTCTTTTCCAAGAACACAGTTGGCTGTTAGCCTGGTCCCACCAGCATTGGCACCCATGGGAGCTGCACATACCGCATAACTTGCTTGAATCTGTCAATCGCGTACCTGGTAAGACACTGATCATGATTTGTCTTGTCCTTTTGAATTTAATATTCACTATCTCATTACTTGCTTTGAACTGTCTATAATTAGATAATCAAATCGTCTTTGGGGAAGGGGACATCATAAGATCGCCTATGTCAATAAATGTTGACATGAGTTGGAAGCCTTATACCCATTCTTCTCAAATTGCTGGAGGTTTTGATGTCAGATTTTCTTTGACAGTCATACAGGTAGTTTATACTTTCAACCTCTTTTGTGGATGATATATTTGATTTAATTCAATTCTCAATTATGTTCATTGTATTGACTACAAGTCTATACCGCACTGGAATAAGTTTTTCATGTAGATTTGTAATGTTAATGTGTGGGTAAATAACGTTTGATCTATATGCAATTTATATGGCCAAATGTTATCATGTAAAGCAGAGGCTATCCTGTTTATATGGAAGCAGCGAAAATTTCACTAAGATTATAGGTTATTATATAGAACATATGCAGTTTATTTTATTTTTTTGATTTCTAATTGTTTACTCATATTCTTTTGCTGTATATTGCCATAGAGAGCAGAGGGACTGCCAACAACTTATATGTGAAGTTATGGCGACTCTAGAAGCAGCGACTACTGATGCTGACGTCCAAACCACTAGGGATGCAAACAAGGGTCATTTTAATGGCAAAAGGTAAGTTGTAGCATTTAGAAATCAAACTTGAAATGATTATGGCTGTTTGTATGTTTTTCTAATTAATCCAGTTTACACTTTAGTACACCTTTACTTAAATGACTATAACCACACACCTTTTCTCATCTGTTTATTTCATAATGCATAAACCTCATTTAAAACACTTTTTATGAGGGTGTACGTTCTAATAATTAGCATGTGAGTGCATTTTAGAGAAAGCTGTATTTTGCAGTCAACAGATATATCATTAACCCAGTCAACCAATATTTGCTTCATCCAGTCCTTATTATGTGCTTATTATTTGCAGTAATTAATTTTTCATTTTAACACTTGCAAACTTTCTGCATGTTCGATCATTTGCATGCCAACATTTAATATACGAAGCCTCTGTGATGCTTAACTGTAGGGATGATAACAGAACCGTGAAGCAACGACACTTTTCAAACAATGCCATTAACCTTCTGTTTTTCAGAATACACGTTAGTGTAACAGCATTGTCAAAAGTTATTTATATTTGATATAATTAAAAAATTATGTGTTAGCGGGAATGGATCGGAAGGCCTTTCTTTTGCATTTTGCTTTACATATACAATATTACCTACTTCCAGTCAAGGTATGCATCTCTCTTGCAATTATTTTGTGAATATACTATTTTCACCAATTTGCTTTATTACTAAATTTTTGCCTAATGACCTGGTACTCTGATCGGTCTGAAAGCGGTAAACAAACATTTCAAATCTCTTCTTGGAATGGATACTCTGATCTGTTTAAAAGTGGTAAACAAACATTTCAAATCTCTACATGGAATATAACTAATAAAGATTATATTAATATGTTAAAATAACCATCTCATGGTAAAACCAGATGACATATGAGCAGATGTAGAATTCAACTGATAATTTCTTTCTTTACTTTATTGCTCACATCGAGAAGGATGTATATACGAACAAGAGTCTCCCACGATATCAACTCAAATATGTGCATATGATTTAATTGATTGGTCTTATTCATCCTTCTATTTTCGATGGCTGAACATTTTCCACCATTAACATCGACATCTTTGTTAATAAAAGCACCAATTAAATGCTAAATGGTTAAGCATGTTGAGTGCTTAAGCATGCTTAATTAATCCTTTGTTTAAATTCAAGCGAATATTAAGTAACATTATGGAAAACTAAGGCTGAATTTGCATATTTTTAAAAGGAAAGGGCTTTAATTTCTTTTTTGCTGTTGTTTGAAAAAAGTAACAAGTTTTAGCTCTATCAGTGGCCACTCATTACCAATCAAATTCTATTAACATATTAAACCATGTTCAAAACAAGTAAATTAGAATAGGCAACATTTAGTTCCTAAAGGTTTAAAACTGCAATTGTAAAAAAATATAATACAAGCTGAAGCTGTCAGGGTCCTCTTGAATCTGATTATCCACACACACACACACACACACACACATGTGTGTGTGTGTGCATGCGTGCGCGCGCAGTGCATGCGTGTGTGTGTGTGTCACAAATCATTAGGTCAATCTTGTAACCCCATCGACTCCCTGTGTGTGTGTGTGCGTGCGTGCGTTCGTGCACGTGTGTTCATGTATGTATGTATGTATCATTAAGGCAATCTTGTAACCCCATCGACTCCATCTTAAACTAATTTTGAATACTTCTCTAATCGTGAATAAACATGCAAACTTACTGCTGTATATTCTAATGGAGGGTTCTTTTTTCTGTTGTGCACTCCATAGACCTTGGTAAAATATCTCTATTTATAGGTATAAGGTACAAATGATATTTCTTCAGTATTTTATTTCCAATTGGTTGGTTGTTTCTAAAATAACTTGATAAATGATGAGCGGTATACTCTAACGGAATTACTGTAGCATAATGTTTATGTGTGATAATAGGAAATGGAATTTATATAGGTGCATTTAAAAGGAAATGTTTAGTAGTTAGTGTTGGGGTATATATTAAGAATAGCTTTAGTTTGTTCGCGCTTGTGATCTGTACACATATGCCTTTATATAGCTTTAGTGTTGGGGTATATATTTTAGGTCTTTTTCTATAATGCTTATTATCAAATAAATAAAAGATAATCCATCCCCACCCTAACGTGTTCAACCCATATGCCCCTAACCCTCTTTCCCCAAAAAAGGGGAAAACACACTCTCTTCCCCCTTTCTTGCTTGGTGATGTATTTGCACAATCAATTTAAATAGATTTTTAGTTTGTCGGTATATTACATATTGAGTTGCTTTTTTTTCTTTTGAAATTACACCTACAAATACATGTTTTAGGAGAGGGAAATCGGATTATGGATCAGATCGAGGTGGGAAATAAGACGAGGAGACGGTTTAGCAATGCACTAAGTGATGGTCTGGGTAAGGGTTCCAAAAGATCTGAATTGATTGGATATCAGGCAGTGCTGATGATGAATAGATGGTGAGTATGTTCTTGTTACTGGAAGTAGAGTATGATAGTGCGTATACCTTTGGAAAGAAATATATTTTATATTATATAGCTATCTATAATAGAAGTTTGATGAATTTTTAATTTTTGCAGGCTATTTCTATGGAGCATTGGATTGAAATCGACTAGCATGCTGAGGCTGTTTTGCGTAGGTTTTCACTAGCATGTTAGCACTGATTTTTACGTTATTGAAAACCTCTAAGTTATTGTATAGATTTTGTCAGCATAACAATTATTGATGTAGGATAAAATTTAGCAGTTTGTACTTTGAAAACTACTACTTTTTGTATAGTTATGTATGTCTTTGCTTCTTCGCCAAATAAAATACATGTTGTTTGCATTCTTTTTTTAATCTATGTAGCGCACCTAGTTTATTGAATGTTGACTATAACTTTTGGTAGATTTGTACCCTTCTTTATAATGGAAATATATTAGTACTTGATCTTTATAAATTAGATGGAAGCTGTTGTACTTGGCTAAATTTGCGTATTTATACACTGTTAGTGGTATGCAGTTGGTAAACATGGAGGCTGATTAAAAAGGAAGGATGGTAGTTTAGCATTTAAAACAAATGAAAAAAGTACTAATTGAATTCAGTATTAAATGTTCTGGATGAACTATTCTTTTGCGATGCTTAAAACTGTCATTATAAATTACAATTGGAAACAGAATGAATCGTGGTAAGTGAAGTTATTTGAATGTTGCAAACATTAATAGTATTGGTAACATATAGAAATATAACTATCAGCGACGTACATGTATGCTTTTAATAACGTGCTATTTTGCAACAAAACCATATGTCGTAGTTGTAATTGTTTAGCGACACTTAAACAATGTTGCAAATAATACGAATGAAAATTAAAGAATTCGTGACGCAAACCATTTAAAGCATTTTTTTAAACCTTTTACGACATATTTTAAATTGCAAAAGTTTATCTATTAACGACGCATATTTATGTCGAAAAATATTATTTGCGTCTTCAACATTTGCGACAACAATGCGACATAAATTTTAACGTCGCTAGAATTTTTTTACGACGTGTGCTTAATTTTTTCACATGTTACTTTGCGTCGCTAAAGACCAAATTTGTTGTAGAACCATCTCAATGTTTATTATATTATTGGCCATATTTTATCATGCTTATGAAATTATCACACTACGAGTAGATCATCCAATGTGGTGTTATATTGTTCTGTATAATGATGCGTATCATTAGGGCTGTAAATCGGGCGGACCGGACCGGACATTTGGATGTTCGAACTCGGGCCGAGTCTTATATCGGACGAGCTTACGTCCGACCCGATAAAATTCGGACAACTAACTGACTGTCCAAGCTCGGTCCGAAAATTTCAAAAGCAGTCCGAGTCCGGTTCGATAGACTTGTCAATTAAGGATCGGACATATTCGGACCATATATCGGACTCGGACAAACAATATATCAACAGTTCCTAAAATAGAACTTGACTGTGATTTGATTGAAAAATATATTCAAAGAGCATTTATAGGTAGAAACCAACCATAATAATATTCTTATCAAATAAATATACGGTCACAAAATGTAACGACCCGCATTCTACGCATCATAGAATCGTAGAATATTTATTTCTTTCACATACGAAGTCGTATGGTCATGTAACTTTGGGAGACGACTATTGGGGCCATTTCCCATGTTCATGATTTTTCCCGATTTTTAAATGACCATTTTACTCCTAGTTGGCACTGTTTTGGCCATAACTTTTGACTGGAAAGGAATTTTGACCTGAAACCACTTCCATTGGCTCCGGATGATGGTTTCTCTTTCCGTAGAGTGGTCACATTAGCCAAACGGACTCACCGTTTGGGAGATATGGCTGAAACAAGTTTCAGATGGTGAAAAACAGCTTAATTGGGCTTAAGCGGGTGATTAGCAGCTAGGCCCAAGGGGAATTTCGGGTTTAGGGGGATATAGGTGCTGATTAGGGTTAGAAGACATTTCTTTAGACATTTTCCAGCCGCCACTTTCATTCCTCTTAACCTAGCCATGGCCTCCACTCTCTAAATCTCTCTAAAACACCCAAAATCGCTTACTAATCAAGGATTAAGGCTTAGAGGCATCAAATCAAGGGGGATTAGCACAAGAACCGAGGTAGAGCTGCTGTTATACATTGGAATTCGTGCAAATCAGAGGTCCACTTCAGGTCCGAAAGTTTTATAGTAGCAAAGGTGAGTGATTTGCATAGTTTTGCACTAATTACAGTTAATTAAGGGTAATTAGTGAAGATTAGCGAATTTATACGTAAATAAATTCTGGAAAAATTCTTAAAATTCTAAAATAATGTTTTAAGGCTCTGTTAGAAATTTGGGTTAATTTCGATGTGTTTTGCTAATCGTATGCTTAAACATGATTAAGAGGGATTATAGGAAAATGTGAGGTTTTGGCCACTTTTGATCCATTATGATTCATTTAATTTGTTGTTTGTTGCTTGCGGTTGTTGTTATATGTTGCTATGACTCTTTGGTATGCTTTGTGATTGATCCCAATAGTTAGATTGGTCGAAAACGCCGTCGAGAGGCGTATAAACAGTTGCTGGAAAGTTGCAGAAAGGTGTAGGGTATCTAACCGGATCGGATCGGGTAGGGGATCGGATCGGGTAGGGGATCGGATCGGGTAGGGGATCGGATCGGGTAGGGGATCGGATCGGACATATCCGAACTGGACCGGGGTGTGGTACTTTCTGGAGCATGACGTGAAGAGGCAACAAGGAAGGCCTGGTCGGATCGGAGGGGCGTAGCGTGGGATCAGAAGGAACAAGGAGGACTGAAGTGGAAGAAAGAGGAGCATGGATACCATATTCCGAACCGAATCGAGAGCAATATCCGAACCGAACCGCTTCAGAGCTCCGAACCGAACCGCATGAGGGAGAACTCCGAACCGAACCGCATGAGGGAGAGCTCCGAACCGAACCGCATGAGGGAGAAGGACCCGAACCCAGAGGATGGTGGTACTCCGAGCCGAACCGGGGAACGTATCCGAACCGAACCGAGCATGGGGAACCAGACGTGTACTTTTACTACTTCGTGATGACTCTTCTGAGGACCAACTCCCATTCGACCAAACCCGAGATGCAAAGGAAGTCCAAATGAGAAGTTAGAGCTCAAGATTCAGATGGGAATCAACGAGTTCGCTTCATGGTTGGGCTTTGCTGCGAGACGCGTGCCAAGGGGTTATCGACGTCTATAGCTTTGGACCACTATGGTAGGAGGTACGAAGGCGGATTCAGGGCCATTATGGCATCGGTAGAACCAAGGGCTACGACCAATGAAGTGGGTCATTGAAATGTTTGGTCATGACTCCAAGTGTTTGGCTTGGTCACAGCAGGGTTTCTACAAGTCGGGATTCGTCGTTACCTCAATTTGTCTAGTGTTCCAAAGTGGTAGATGTCGTATGCTTTACGCACTGAATGAGAGATGTGAGGATGGTTGCTATGGATGATTTGTTTGCTATCATTGTGACATGCACACCCCACCCCCGTATTCTTACACTATTTATTATGGCACCTTGGAGTATTGTACGGTATGTGGTACTAACTCTTTGGTTGCAGGTCCAGGTTCAGGTATGGTTTAGTATACCCGTTATTACTCTGTTTAGATGCTTATCGCTCATACCAGGCTTTATGTCTGACCCAGAGTTTTATGTCTCCTCTTATTACTCTGGGTGCTCACACGAGCAGACTAGAGACAGGTTAGCTGGTGATGCACGGGTAGATGATCCGGAGACGAGCAGGAGGCTTCCACGTACTATATACATAATATTCTCCCTGTGTTGTTGAAGATCACTGCTTGGGCATTTTTGGTGTATCTTCTACTTTAGCTTTCTTTTGCTTAGAGACAGTAAATTTGGAAAAGTTGTAATAAGCTGTATTTGGATTTCCGCTGCTCTGATGTTGACATTGATTATTAGTTATCAGCTTATGCACTGTCTCGCCTGTTTTGTGTCAAGTATGTTATTATTATATTTTATTCCATGCGCTGTGAGACATTCTACAGGTTTCTTGATTAGTTCATTCTCTTCTTTCCTTTCTCTTGATGTCCGTCCTGTGCTAGTCGGGCATGTGTACAGCGCACTTTCGGAGGAAATGCAGGCTGGTGCGGGGCGGGCCGTCACACTTGGTATCAGAGCTCTAGGTTGCGTAGTTAACCTAGGGAAGTTATCAGGGAGAGATAATATACGTATACGAGAGAGCGTATTTGTGATTATTTTGTTTTTTAAAAGCTATATATATATATACCATTAGTAGTATAAGGATGAAGTCGTACTGCACTAGCACCACTATGGAGTCGTTAATCATTTCCTTTTTCAGATTGACGATGAGCCGATATGTTAGAGGTACCGGTAGGGGAGCCAATAATGGGAATGCTGCTGACATGAGGACGATGTTTACTGACCTCATGAGAGAGATGCTTAGAGATGTACAGAGGGCAGCTCCCAATGGTGGGAATGGTGGTGGTCCAATGGTGCAGGCGCCAAGAGTCGACTTCGCCAAGCTGAATAAGGATTATACTAGCCTTGGTGGGAAGCCGTTCCACGGAACGGAGTCGGCTACGGATGTTCAGGATTGGGTGGATAGTTGCGAACGTATCTTCGAGGATTTGGGTATCGAGGATGCGATGAAGAGAAAGCTAGCGTCCCGTCAGCTGCAAGGGCGGGCAATGAATTGGTGGAATGCTATAAAGGCAGCTACTCCCGAAGATCAGATTACTTGGGAGCAGTTTAAGGCTCGTTTTAGTGAGAAGTTCATTCCGGCTGCTCAGAAGTCAGTGCTGTTCAAGAAATTCTTGGAGCTCAAGCAGAATGGCAGAGCTGTCTCGGAGTATATTGCTGAATTTGACACTTTGTCAAAATATGGGTTATCTCTTATTGATACTGCCGAGAAGAAGAATGAGAAATTCATAACTGATTTGGATCAGTACTTGGGGGAAAAACTTATTAACCACATCGATGAGACGTTTGAATCGATTGTGGGGAAAGCGTTAAGGTCAGAAAGTCTCTACCCTAAGCCGAAGACTGAGGTTGCATCCGCAGATGAGCCAAAGCCACAAGCAAGTGGTGGAGGCAAAGGTGGTTCCCAGAATAAGAGAAAGCAGAATCAGGCTAAGGATGACCAGAAGAAAAAGAATAAGCAAGATGTGGAGTGCTTCAGCTGTGGTAAGAAGGGCCATTATGCTAGTAATTGTCGGGCCAAGCCAGCGGATAGGAAGTGCTTCAACTGTGGCCAAATGGGACATCACAAGGACAAGTGTCCACAGCCCCCTAAGGAAAAGCAAATGGTGAAAGCATATGCTCTTAATGCTATTCCTTCTTCGTCGAATGCCCCAACTGCGGCGGAGAAGGGAAAGAATGTCGTCATTCAAGGTATGCTCTCTGTTTATGATGTTCCTGTTAGAGTTTTTTTTGATACCGGAGCTTCCAGTTCTTTCATATCTAGTGACCTGGTAGATAGGTTGGGATTGGAGCCCGAGATTGTCGATAGACCTTTAGTAGTGACGAACCCGATTGGTGGTTCTACTAGCCTTAGCATGATTTGTCGTAATGTGGTCTTATCGAGTCATGGATGCATGTTTGTTTGTGATTGCTTTGTTTTGGGCTTTACTGGGTTTGGCATTATTTTGGGAGTAGATTGGCTCCAAAGATACGGGGTGGTGGTAGACTGTGAGGGCTTGTTGGTGACAGCTAGAGCGGATGATGGGCGGAGGATAGTGTTTGGTGGTCTACCCAGTAAGGGGGTATTGGCTAGTTTTCTAAACTCCCTCGACATTCCGCATAGTGAGTTGTCAGGTTTGCCCGTGGTTGGCCAGTATCCGGATGTTTTCGAAGAAGTGACCGGACTTCCACCACACCGAGAGATTGAGTTCCGTATTGATTTGGTAAAGGATGCCAGACCTATAGTGATGCCACTTCGTCGTATGGAACCAAGGGAGCAGCGAGAGCTCGAGGTGCAAGTCAGCGATCTTTTGAAGAAGGGATTTATCAGAAGGAGTGTTTCTGAATGGGGAGCACCAGTTGTGTTTGCTACCAAGGCAGATGGTTCCCTTCGGTTGTGTGTAGACTACCGCGAGTTGAATAAAGTGACGAGGAAGAACAAGTATCCTCTACCGCGGATAGATGATTTGTTTGATCAGTTGAGTGGCGCGAGAGTATTTTCTCAGTTGGATCTCGCGACAGGTTTTCATCAGCTTAGAGTGGAAGCTGAGAGTATAGCTAAAACGGCATTTCGGACGCCGTCTGGGTTTTATGAGTGGTTGGTCATGCCATTCGGGCTGACCAATGCCCCAGCATATTTTGTGGATCTTATGAATAGGGTATTCAGAGATCAGTTGAATAAGTTTGTCCTTGTGTTCGTTGATGATATTTTGGTCTATTCGAAGACAGAGGAAGAACACAAGGAACATTTAAGAGTAGCGATGGAGGTGTTGAGAAAACACCAATTGAAAGCAAAGTTTTCTAAGTGTCACTTCTGGAAGAGGGAAGTGAGGTTCTTGGGCCATGTTGTATCAGAGAATGGTATTGCCGTGGACCCAGCGAAGGTGGCTACGGTACAAGATTGGCCTACGCCCAAGAATGCAACAGATGTAAGAAGTTTCTTGGGGTTAGCGGGATATTATCGTAAGTTTATCCAAGGTTTCTCCAAGATAGCAGCACCATTGACCCAGTTGACCAAGAAGAATCAAGCTTTTGTCTGGGATGAAAGGTGCGAGAATGCATTTAAGAGTCTAAAGGACAAGTTGACAAGCGCACCAGTGTTAGTCATTCCTAAGGGGGATGAAGAGATGACGGTATACACGGATGCCTGTGGTACCGGACTGGGTGCTGTATTGATGCAAGGCGGTAGGGTTGTAGCTTACGCAAGTCGGCAATTGAAACCGCACGAGAGAAGATACCCTACCCATGATTTAGAATTGGCAGCGATCGTGTTCGCGTTAAAGATGTGGAAACACTATCTCTTGGAAGAAAGATTTGAGCTGTTCACAGATCATAAGTCGTTGAAGTATCTATTCTCCCAGAAGGATATAAATCTCCGTCAGCAGAGATGGTTAGAGTTCTTAGCTTCCTATGATTTTGATATCGCATACACACCAGGAAAGGGCAATGCGGTGGCTGATGCATTGAGTAGAAGGCATGCCAGCTTAGGGGCTATGTTCCTTGAGTGGAAGCAACTGGAGTTTATCGCGGGGTTTGATTTCAGACCAAAATGCGAATTGGATCCAGAAATGTTAGCAAGCTTGACGATCAGACCCACTTTGATTGAGCGGATCGGCTCTAGTCAGAGGGACGATCCTAATCTATTGGAAATCATCTCCAAATTAGAGATGGGTATCGATGAGGAGATGAACAAGTATGGGCTTGATCGAGATAGATGGCTTAGAAAGAATGGAAAGCTTGTTGTACCCAATGTCAATGGATTGAGGGATGAAGTGCTTAGAGAATGTCATCACTCAAAGCTAACTATACACCCCGGTGGTAATAAGATGTATCGAGATATGAAGCAGACTTACTACTGGGAAGGGATGAAAAGAGACGTTGGGAAGTTTATATCCAAATGCATGAATTGCCAGCTAGTTAAAGCCGAGCAAAAGAAGCCTAGTGGGTTGTTACAGCCCTTAGAAATTCCCGAATGGAAATGGGAGCAAGTCTCGATGGATTTCATCGATGGATTACCAAGGACTAGATCGGGGTATAACAGCATTTGGGTAATTGTAGATCGACTGGCTAAAAGTGCAAGGTTTATACCAGTCAAATCGACCAGAACGGCAGCTAAGTTAGTAGAATTGTATATGAAGTGGGTAGTGAGATTCCATGGAGTACCTAAAAGCATTGTGAGTGACCGAGACCCGTTGTTCACTAGTGGGTTTTGGAAAAGCTTGCAAGAGGCTCTAGGGTCAAGATTACATCTCAGTACCGCATATCATCCTCAGACCGACGGTCAGACGGAGAGGGTGAATCGTATTTTGGAAGATCTCTTGAGAGCATGTATATTGGATTTCGGTGGATCATGGGATGACCATTTGCATCTAGTAGAGTTTGCATATAATAATAGCTACCAATCCAGTATCGGTATGGCTCCGTTTGAAGCTTTGTACGGAAGACCATGCAACTCACCATCATGTTGGATAGAGACTGGCGAGAAGTTTGTGCTTGGACCAGATGTGGTGAGAGAAACGTCGGATAAGATCAAGATCATTCAACAACGAATGAAGGCTGCCCAAGATAGGCAGAAGAGTTATGCTGATAAGAGGAGAAGAGACTTAAAATTCTCCGTTGGCGACTTGGTGTTTGTCAAGATTTCTCCGTTGAAGAGCGTAATACGATTTGGCAGGAGAGGCAAGTTGGCACCAAGGTTTGTTGGCCCATTCCCTGTTCTTGAACTAGTCGGGAATTTGGCATATAGAATTGACTTACCAGAGAAGATGGCGGGAGTTCATAATGTATTTCATGTTTCCCAACTAAGGAAGTTCGTTCACGACTCAGATATGACTATTTCACCTGATCAGTTAGAGGACTTCGAAGTAGAACCCGAGGCGGTTGGGAACCGCAAGCCGGCCCGTATTGTCGAGCACGACATGAAGCAACTTCGAAGGAAGGCGGTGAAGCTAGTCAAGGTACAGTGGGGCGAGGACGAGAGTGATTGTACTTGGGAGACAGAGGAGGACATTAGGAAGACACACCCAGAACTCTTTGCCTGGTAAGATTTTGACTTCGATTTAGTTTTCCGCATGCTAGGATAGGCTTGTTTGCTTGTTTTGTATATTTGAATATTGTATATGGTTGTTAGGCATGCAGGATCCCTTGTATGTTTTGGGTTAAGGAATTTCGTGGACGAAATTTCTTAAGGGGGGGAGAGTGTAACGACCCGCATTCTACGCATCATAGAATCGTAGAATATTTATTTCTTTCACATACGAAGTCGTATGGTCATGTAACTTTGGGAGACGACTATTGGGGCCATTTCCCATGTTCATGATTTTTCCCGATTTTTAAATGACCATTTTACCCCTAGTTGGCACTGTTTTGGCCATAACTTTTGACTGGAAAGGAATTTTGACCTGAAACCACTTCCATTGGCTCCGGATGATGGTTTCTCTTTCCGTAGAGTGGTCACATTAGCCAAACGGACTCACCGTTTGGGATATATGGCTGAAACAAGTTTCAGATGGTGAAAAACAGCTTAATTGGGCTTAAGCGGGTGATTAGCAGCTAGGCCCAAGGGGAATTTCGGGTTTAGGGGGATATAGGTGCTGATTAGGGTTAGAAGGCATTTCTTTAGACATTTTCCAGCCGCCACTTTCATTCCTCTTAACCTAGCCATGGCCTCCACTCTCTAAATCTCTCTAAAACACCCAAAATCGCTTACTAATCAAGGATTAAGGCTTAGAGGCATCAAATCAAGGGGGATTAGCACAAGAACCGAGGTAGAGCTGCTGTTATACATTGGAATTCGTGCAAATCAGAGGTCCACTTCAGGTCCGAAAGTTTTATAGTAGCAAAGGTGAGTGATTTGCATAGTTTTGCACTAATTACAGTTAATTAAGGGTAATTAGTGAAGATTAGCGAATTTATACGTAAATAAATTCTGGAAAAATTCTTAAAATTCTAAAATAATGTTTTAAGGCTCTGTTAGAAATTTGGGTTAATTTCGATGTGTTTTGCTAATCGTATGCTTAAACATGATTAAGAGGGATTATAGGAAAATGTGAGGTTTTGGCCACTTTTGATCCATTATGATTCATTTAATTTGTTGTTTGTTGCTTGCGGTTGCTGTTATATGTTGCTATGACTCTTTGGTATGCTTTGTGATTGATCCCAATAGTTAGATTGGTCGAAAACGCCGTCGAGAGGCGTATAAACAGTTGCTGGAAAGTTGCAGAAAGCTGCAGGGTATCTAACCGGATCGGATCGGGTAGGGGATCGGATCGGACATATCCGAACTGGACCGGGGCGTGGTACTTTCTGGAGCATGACGTGAAGAGGCAACAAGGAAGGCCTGGTCGGATCGGAGGGGCGTAGCGTGGGATCAGAAGGAACAAGGAGGACTGAAGTGGAAGAAAGAGGAGCATGGATACCATATTCCGAACCGAATCGAGAGCAATATCCGAACCGAACCGCTTCAGAGCTCCGAACCGAACCGCATGAGGGAGAACTCCGAACCGAACCGCATGAGGGAGAGCTCCGAATCGAACCGCATGAGGGAGAAGGACCCGAACCCAGAGGATGGTGGTACTCCGAGCCGAACCGGGGAACGTATCCGAACCGAACCGAGCATGGGGAACCAGACGTGTACTTTTACTACTTCGTGATGACTCTTCTGAGGACCAACTCCCATTCGACCAAACCCGAGATGCAAAGGAAGTCCAAATGAGAAGTTAGAGCTCAAGATTCAGATGGGAATCAACGAGTTCGCTTCATGGTTGGGCTTTGCTGCGAGACGCGTGCCAAGGGGTTATCGACGTCTATAGCTTTGGACCACTATGGTAGGAGGTACGAAGGCGGATTCAGGGCCATTATGGCATCGGTAGAACCAAGGGCTACGACCAATGAAGTGGGTCATTGAAATGTTTGGTCATGACTCCAAGTGTTTGGCTTGGTCACAGCAGGGTTTCTACAAGTCGGGATTCGTCGTTACCTCAATTTGTCTAGTGTTCCAAAGTGGTAGATGTCGTATGCTTTACGCACTGAATGAGAGATGTGAGGATGGTTGCTATGGATGATTTGTTTGCTATCATTGTGACATGCACACCCCACCCCCGTATTCTTACACTATTTATTATGGCACCTTGGAGTATTGTACGGTATGTGGTACTAACTCTTTGGTTGCAGGTCCAGGTTCAGGTATGGTTTAGTATACCCGTTATTACTCTGTTTAGATGTTTATCGCTCATACCAGGCTTTATGTCTGACCCAGAGTTTTATGTCTCCTCTTATTACTCTGGGTGCTCACACGAGCAGACTAGAGACAGGTTAGCTGGTGATGCACGGGTAGATGATCCGGAGACGAGCAGGAGGCTTCCACGTACTATATACATAATATTCTCCCTGTGTTGTTGAAGATCACTGCTTGGGCATTGTTGGTGTATCTTCTACTTTAGCTTTCTTTTGCTTAGAGACAGTAAATTTGGAAAAGTTGTAATAAGCTGTATTTGGATTTCCGCTGCTCTGATGTTGACATTGATTATTAGTTATCAGCTTATGCACTGTCTCGCCTGTTTTGTGTCAAGTATGTTATTATTATATTTTATTCCATGCGCTGTGAGACATTCTACAGGTTTCTTGATTAGTTCATTCTTTTCTTTCCTTTCTCTTGATGTCCGTCCTGTGCTAGTCGGGCATGTGTACAGCGCACTTTCGGAGGAAATGCAGGCTGGTGCGGGGCGGGCCGTCACACAAAAGGTTCTTCATTCATAAGTTCACCCACAAAATATGAATAATAACAAAATACTAATGCATAGTCATAAAAGTTACAAAAATAAACACGAGTACAACACCACCATAGCTAATTTCCTTCTTCAGATTCCAACAGTGCCTACAGTACAAGCTCAGCAAATACCAAATTCCACAAGCACCAAACTTCAAAAAACTGCAGCAACTTACTGGCCTTCGTGCATATTCATTTTCAACATATTGGCATGCAACAAAACTTCAAAAAACTGCAGCAACTTGATAACCTTCATGCACACTTTCGTTTTCAATATATCAGCTTACCTGAAAAAGAGTAGCAGCTAATAAATTTGTCCATAAATTTGTCAGCAGTTTATAATAAATATATGTTTATAGCTTTAAGCTACAGTTCCTGTTAACTATTTAATTTGATTAACTATAATTGTTCTAGAATTCCATAGATGCCAAAAATTGATGGGAAAGAAGATATTAAGTAATAGACGAGGATATCGATTTATAATTAAGTGTTGTACCAATGGTAACATAGTCAATAAAACACTAGATGGATTCATACAGTGTGTGATGGCCTAAAGGTCAGTATGTTTCAACTATACAAAGGGGCCAACTAAATTATATTATCACCATCACTTCTACAAAAAATTTAACTTCTATAGCAGTACAAGTTATCAGAGAGAAGATGTTGAAATTAGAAGCCACAATATCATGACATCTAAATGAGTAGTTAAGAGTTGCACAGTCCAAATTGATCCAATTTATACTACCTGATACATCCAAGGTCTGACTTTTTATTGTTTTCCCATTTTTTTCAATGGAGTTTGAAATGATACATAACAACTTCCAGTTCATCATCTTTAACACATAATATAGTTCTTATACTGAAAATAGTAGCATGATATGAATTGAAATTATAATTTTCATGCTGCAAAATTAAAAAGAAAATAAAAAAAAACTAAACATGCATGCATGATAAAAATAAAATTATGTGACAACGTCAAAAGAAAAAGAAAAAACAGGCCACAAGAAATCTTTGGATAATGCATTCTCAAAATTTATCAACTACAGCTTAAAAACTGTCATTCAGTCTAAGGTGATAGTGACTAGTAACATGTAGGCGAGCTTATCCATATGAAAGAAGTAGTTGCTAGGGCCTAAAATATACATAGATTAACTGAGAAATAAGTAATCGTGTAATAGGTATACGGCTGTGCTACTGAAACGGTATAAATGGATCATTTATCATATGTTCACGGACATTAACCGGTCGGACCATCTTATGTTCGAGCTCGGTCCGTTATTTTCATCGGACAACTGATGTTGTTCAAACCTGATCCGTTTCTTGATCGGACCAAATTCGGTCGGACAATTTTTCGGACCGGACCACATCGGACAACGGACCGTCCGATCCGATATACAGCCCTACGTATCATTATTATTTTTATGAAACCATCACACTATGAAGTAGACGGGTGCAGAGTCAAATAGTCATGCATCCTTTAACTAGTCTAGAACTTCAATACTATACCATTTTAACGGGTTAAAGGAGTACATTCACAAAGAGCTACCGTTAACTTATACCATTACACAGCAGAATTATTATTTTAGCCTGAGTAGTGTGCCTGAAAACCAAATTACAGCATAAACAAGAGCGGATGATATAGCAAATTTGATTACCGATACATCTAGCAGTCAAACACAACAAGCCACACCTTACATTTAATCAACAGAACAATAATAAGACAAATACAACGCAACATGTAGGGCACCACATCGTTATTACAGACTTTTTTGGATGAAACATTAAGGTAGAAGTTGAGGATAGAAAGTCATGAAGAACACACGCTTAGCTTCTAGAAAGTAGAGCCATTCCACCCCATGAAGGAACCCTAAAAATAAGAAGACATTGAGTTATAATAAATATGAGGGGAAAGGTAGAAAGCATCAGAAACTCTGGTTACTATCAAATAACAGTACAACTCCTTAACTTCTCTTTTTTTTCCTTTCCATATCATGATACTTCAGAACCAGTTAGCTATATAGCAGTAGCAAATAGAAAGTTATCCTTTAAAGGCATGTCTTCTTCTTCATGAATTAGTGGAGATCCTCTTTGTGAGTTCACACTCCGCTATTAAATAATGTGGCTTTCTGCTTCCCACTAGCGGCATTACTTAATTTTGGACTCTGTCACTCTATGGTGGAAATAAGGAGGGGCCGCACGCAAACACAAGCAAGCAAACGTACTTTAGATCACTAAAACCGCTTGGGGTGCAAAAGAAAAAAAAAAACTGTGGAGATGCAACGGAAAATAACTAAGATGCAACACTTTATATTAAAATGATACAATTATCGTAAACCCTAGGGAAGAAACATTGTTTACAACTACAGCATTCCCAACGCAGGGATTGTCAAATCAAACTTGGTTAACCCCCAATTCCCTCAATAGGGAAAACTGGGAACACCACCCTACAAGCCAGCTAAGGTCAATTTGAAAAGCGAACTTATAATAATTGTTTTATTAAGAAAATGAAGCAATCAATGTATTTTATATTATATTTTTGTTGGTGGCACTGTACTACAATCTGATGGTGATGCTAGAAACTTTCACGAAGGGTGCATCTTATGATGATGCTAGAAACTTTCACAGGGTGCATCGCAGTAGTTTGCCCATGGTCGTACATATATAAACCCAGGCCAATATCGCAGTAGTTTGTCCTGATTGAATTTATGTAGCCTCAGTACTCAAAGGTCTTACAATGGTGCTTTTGGAGAGTTTTTAAGTTTACATAGTGGCATGATTTTTGTGAACAGGAAAACTAAAAACTCATCCAAGATTGCACTTATCTATTTTGATGGCAGCAAACTAATTTCAAGGAACAAAATTAAGTAATGGGGAGGCTAAATACAAAAATACATAGGAAAACAAACCAGAACCATCACAACTAGAAGCATACATCATTCACCGCCAGTTTAATTATAATTCTTGACATTATTTTGACCCAGTAATAGATAAGAGCATTGAGATTGTGGTAGATACTTAAAAAACGATGCTGTAAGATGAGGACAACCACCGGAAATAAATACTGGCTTTTTATTGGAAAAATGAGGGACTAAAAAGACATGATTATATCCAGTGCAGCTACCTAAGAGAACTAACATCTCAAAACGGGGTTAAGAGGTTTTAGAAAAGATAACAGAAAGAGAAGGGCAGGTATTATCTATTTATGCTTACAGACAGAGGGAAGAGACTGTCATGGGCATACAAATGTTATGCATTTAATACTGTGGCAGCCAAAACATATTGATATTTGCAACACAAAGATAAAAGATTTTTGACAACACGATCAAATTTTTAAATAACCAGGTACTTGCCTCGGCTCCATAGAACTTCAGATAAAATCGAGACTTAGGGATGGACAGCTTGCTTTCCAAGATAGAAGATACAGCAGCACTAAGGTCCTTGTTAGCATCAGGAGTCAAGCCGCCAACTGAAACAAGTTCACCATATGCAGTAGGTTCTTCCGTTCCCCCAAATGACATAGCCACAGATCCTTTGAGTACAATCATTGCATACTGTCATGTAAACCAATTTTATTACCGACTTTGTGAACAATTTCACCGTTAATATAGAGTACCATATCGTTCTTCAGGAATTACATGCAACTCACCACCATACAACTTGTATTTGCAATAAAATACAGCAAATTATTTATAAAAAAACAGCATATATTGTGTAAATGGCTATGTGGTGCACATTGTTTTGAAAATTCAGCCTGAAAGATAAAACAATTGGCTTTTTACCTCTCCAGTTTACACCTCAACAACTAGAAGCATACAAAGTGTTAAAGCACGTGACCCAAGAATCTTTTTATCTTTAGTTGCATTTATTGACATCAGCAAAAGTTATATAACTTTAATTATTTAATGGGAAAATAAAAAATAATAAGAAAATTGAAATCATTTTTTTACTCTTCAATGTCATGGTGTTTAGTCGGCCACACTTACACACACACCCCACCTACCAACCACCTTCATTCTTATTCTAGATGTGAGACTATTATTCTTTCCAGTGCACTTACTATCATCCCCAAACAATGACAGAATGTTATGTGGGAACATGTTACACTATGACTTCAGTCGGTTAATATATTAGGAAACCATACACATGCATACTTTTCCACGTTTTATCAGTCATATGGCTTCTATAAATGGGAGAGGACTATTAATGAATAATAATTGTTTGAGAAGCACCTTGTCCAAAGTGGTTATACGATACTTAGATATGATACAGGAGGCCATGGATTCAAATTCCTCATTTTGGAATTTAACTCAGTTGTCATATAGTATGTTATATACTATCTAAACTTGAATTGAAAAAATAATCAACATTTTAGGAGCGAGGTTCTAAGAATATTTGATATTAAGGAATTGTTTTCAACGAATATTGGTGATCATTCGGTATCTATTTCAGTTTTCTTCTTAACCAAAAGTGTATCACTCTTTGGAAAGTCCTAACATGTCGATGCCTTCAACACATACTTGAAGAATAAAAAATCAAATATTTGAATATGGGTTCAACTGTTGGAACGGAAAGACTGAATAATAAGATTTATATGAAAGCCGTAAATGAAAAATGTACATCTTGTTGTTGTGATTTATGATATTAAATCACATATCCATTGAAATCGGCTATGTGTGTTAGTTTTGGAAGTAGCTTCGCAAATTGAAGTTCGGATAAAGAAGTTACGAAGTCACGATGTATGAGTGATTCAGCTCAGATATCTTGGGGTATTTACCAGACGTCCGAGCGATGTCTTTGGAAATTCTAGTGACTCAGCTCAAACACCTGGTCTATTCTACCAGACATCTGATCCAGATATATCTGTTTGATTGGTGTTTCTCCAGAATATATTTGTGATATTTTGAATGAGTAATTTGTGTATTTGCTTAGGTCTTCTACTTTTCTATATAAGTTGCTTTCAGGTTTGAAGTTACTTATGATTGAATTGAATTGGAATTAGATAATATTACTCTTAAGATAATCTTTAGGTCAAGGGTTTGTCATTATTTTTCATGGTTCTTCCTCTTCAACAATATTGGTCATTTAGATATTATTTATCTTTCTCATTTTGGTTATTGATTCAATTTATAGTTTGTTTATTTTGGCTTTGTTCCATTTAGTATAAACAAATTTTTTGGTGAATCAACAAAGTGGATGATTATGTGAAATATCTCGTGTTATTGTGTTTTGATCCGTCTTGTTTTTGAGTCAAAGTTATCTCTTTGTGACTTGGGTAAATAAGATATTGACATACGCTTCCGCGAAGCGCTGCATACCCTATTTTGAGCACAATATTGGTCTTGTTTGATTATTTCTCTTTCTCATTTTGGTTATTGATTCAATTTATAGTTTGTTTATTTTGGCTTTGTTCCATTTAGTATAAACAAATTTTTTGGTGAATCAACAAAGTGGATGGTTAGGTGAAATATCTCGTATTATTGTGTTTTGATCCGTCTTGTTTTTGAGTCAAAGTTATCTCTTTGTGACTTGGGTAAATAAGATATTGACATACGCTTCCGCGAAGCGCTGCATACCCTATTTTGAGCACAATATTGGTCTTGTTTGATTATAATAAATATCTTCGTTAATAGATGGAATATAGCAAACGTGAAGTATACGTCCATTTCGATGATAACAAATATTGTCATTAATAGACGGAATAAAGCACAGACATTTTTGTCCGACCGTTAAGTTTTGAAAATACCCTTACTACATAGACATAGGAACCATGATATCATGAGCTAAAACCTGCTCTTGGTAGAAATTAACCTTTATTGTTATTTGTAAACTTTACTATATATACTAATAAGTCTATATGCTTTAATTTCAATAATAACAACTTTCATATACATTTTTTCTTTCTATGTTTTTATTTTGTAACGTCTTTTATGTTTTAAGTATTTACGCATATCATTTTCATTTATTCCAAAGTTATATCAAATGCGCTCTTCATTTTGATTTGTACATAATTTAAGATTACTTTGTGAATGTTTTAGTATTTGGAAATAGAAAACATTTCACTTAATCGTGAATAAAATCAAAATCTTAAATTATATTTTGTATAATTTTCATTTACATTTCAAAGATTTTACATACGTAGAAACATACATATTTTGACATCATTTCGAACTATAAATTTGTTAATCATATTAAAAAGAGTTAAAACATGTAAAATTTTGATTATTCCAATTAAGAATATATTTCGTTCAAAGGTATCCTTTTGAAAATGTGCAAAATATCGACGATCTAATAAAAAATAGGATTTTTTTTTTCATTTGACCTCGCTTAGAAATTTTAGTATGCAAATAGCCCAATTTCGAAAATAACTACGTTTATAGCCCGGTTTTGGCCAATTCAACGTTGAGTTGGTCATCATACATTGGCACAATTTTAAATCGCACCAGTGTAATATATATATATATATATATATATATATATATATATATATATATATATTGGCATCATCTGAAATTGCATCAGGCAATTATTTTTTTAAATATTTTCATTGGCGCGATTTGAAATGAAGTCAGTGCAAAAAAAATTACACTAGTGATATTTTAAATTGTGCCAATGTATACTCAGCGCTGGGTTAGTCAAAATCAGACTATAAACGTAATTATTTTCGAAACTGGATTATTTGCGTAATAAAATTTCAAAATGATGCCAAAAATAAAATAAAAAATGCTAAGAAAATATTAACTTTCCTCTCAACCTCATTCGTAAATAGTTAATAATCAAGTCAGTTTTTGTTTTTTTAATAAATAGTAAACAATGAAAAACTATGAGGTAAGTCTAAAAAGAACAACTTTTCCAATAACTTTTCCAATCAGATCAATTTGATTATTGCAACAAACATTGATTTCTCCATCGTCCCTGTGTGTGTGTTTGACAAAATAAAAAAGCATCCGCATTTCGAAGCCCCTTAAGGACATATAAATTATATGCAATACATAGAAAATGACAAGTAATAATTTTAATTATTGGTCAATGTGACATTGATCGAAATCAACCAACATTTCAAAGGTGGATTGAATTAATCAACCCAATCCTCGAATGTAACTCAGTAAAATCGTTTCCTACCTTCGGATCAAAATGAGAAACAAATAAAAAACCTTTTTGATGCCGTTGTTTTTATCTTTTTTTAGTATATTTATCAAACCGACTGTTAAAGAGGTTTGCCTACTGTAAGCCAAAAACAAATTGTCTGAACCAATAAACTTAGGCATAATTTTTGCTCAACGGTAACTTTTTCTTCGTTGTTTCCTTCTTTCTCGATTCTTTCCCCAAACGAAAATTCCTTCTCACATTTTCCTTCTTTTAATTTTATTTCCTAGAACCCGATTTATTCTATCGCGCTGAATCTTTCGATTACATCTCTTCATCCTCAGATCTGTATATTCCTTCTTTCTGCTTCTTGTCTCAATTTCAAACCCTAAATGACTGACTCTCGAATCAACATCGCCGAAGTAACACCTCTCCTTCGTCACCCACACTCCGTCACAACGTCCTGTCTCCTAAATTCCTACCCGCAACTTACCCAAAAAGGCTCGTTTCAGCTGTGCTTTCTCAATTCAGTATCAAAAGGGAAAAAAGAAAGAAGCGGCGGCAGCATGCATGAATTGAAGCAGGCATCAGAGGCAAGTTTAATTTGTTTCTCTATTTTATTTTCTGTTTTTTGCCCGCTTCTTATTTATGAGTTTTCCCTGCTGTTATGAACCCCAAGATTTTTGATTTCTTGGCTTAGAGGCCTTTTCCACGACCCTTTTGTTGAGATAATTTGTGATTTCTACATGATTTTGAACTTTCTAGTAAATGTAGATTGTGCTTCAAGTTATTTTAATTTAGCTATTTATGCTTGATAATTAGTCTTGTGATGCTTTACTACTGCCTGATTCAACAAGAAGGTCTCTCTCGGAGAAGGTCTTGTGATGCTTTACTACTGCCTGATAATTTGTTTCTCTTTAAACAACAACTAAAAGATTTGTTTATAACTCTCCAATTAGCATTCTAATATATTTCAATGAGTTACCCTGTTTTGGTTTTTATCTTTCTTCGTGTGATAAATAAAACCAAATCGGTATTTTATTTTCTAATATGATTTTCTTACTAAGCATATGTGTTTTATTTCCTAAATGCAGGAAAGTAGAAACCAATATTTTATATTGTTTGTGATGGAGATATAAAAAATAAAAGACCATCTGCACCTAGGTCTGTGAAGTCCATGAGTTATCCTAATTTCTTAAGCAACAGTTCGATCCCGACGTGAGGTAACAAATATCTTTTCATTACTCAACTGTCTTAGTTCAGTAATGTAAATTAAGATACAGTGACAAATATACTAAATGTTGATCACCAATTCGAACTTCAGTTTGTTAATATATATGTTAGTTAGATCGTAATCCATTATTGAACCAAAATATACTACTAGATGATATGTTTCCTTATCACATAACCCAATACACGTTTTTCTCAGTTATTCCCTTGCCTCTCTTTTGTTTCCATTCATTTACTCCGTGATTTTTCATGAACTGTAATATATAGAGGAAATTCATTTGGCAACTAAAGCGAGCTAGCCATGTTGTCAAATATATTTGATAATAGTCATAGAACTTGACTTTGGAAGTTATACATATATACATTACTTTATTTTTACTTTTTACGATGAAATAAAGAAATTAATGAATACTATATAAAATGATTCTCCTACAACACAATTAGTGGATACCAGGATATGTTTGAATACCATTGTGCGGTAATAACAGTCGGTGTTTAGGAGTGTCTTGATAACAGTCGGTGTTCATAAGACAAAAATGACAGTCGGTGTTCATAAGAAAAAAAAAATGACACTAATTCATTAGACATTCAAAAAACAGATTTTGATACTAAATTTGTTATAAGTTGTGTTTTTTTGGTCTTGTGCATAATTCAGAAAATGACAGAATTTATATTGGTTTTGAATACTTGCAAAAAAGTATGAATTTTCAAACTGGAAATCAAACGAAATTTTCGGAATTGAAAATTTGAAATTATAAGATGACCAGAATGGAAACAGAAAATGAAAATTCAAACCTTGGTTTTTAGGAGTGTCTTGGGTTAAAAAAATGAATAATACTTGATGTGTTAGAAGTTCGGTTTAGTTCGTTGTCGTAGTGGCAATGGATGTTGTTTATATGCCTTAGTAGGATAGTAATTTAGTACATGAATACTGTAAGCACAAATAAAATGATACGTTTGATTGATCTTTTTTTGTTACTCTATGATTTGAGAGTGGTGATGCCAGTTTACTTGAGTGGCTTAAAGCGTGACCCTAAAGGCACTTTTGGTTGATAGGGAAAATGGCTGATGTTGTTATTTAATTTTCTGTTACTAGAACCTCTATCATTTGGTAGAACAAAAAATGGGGATAAAATATCAAACATAGATCGTAATGAAGGATTAGACAAAACAAATAAGAAGCATTCATTTCCAGCGATTACACCAACAAATTTCCATCATCTTCTATCCTTAAAAAACAAACAAAACTGCATTATATTTTGGCCTAGCCAATAATTTATTAAACCTCAATTCATTCGCACATGGGTTTCCATATTCTCCTTCATATTGAAACTGGATAGAAGCAGAAGTTGGACTTTGCTTCCTGCAACTACTTAAGGCAGCATACTTCATAGGTTTTGGCATAACATTACTTACATACATAGCATCTTATACTGTTAGATTCCAGTTCAAAGGTCGATTAGGTCAGGCACATCCTATTGTATGTGATTACCTTATAGGGGAATGTCTACTCTAACACTATCTCAGGTTGTTGACTTAAAGAAGCAAATTAATGCGGTGCCATTTTTATAAATATATGATGAGTGCTTAAGCAAATATTTGTGATTACCTTATAGGGGAATGTCTACTCTAACACTATCTCAGGTTGTTAACTTAAAAGAAGCTAATTAATGTGGTGCCATTTTTATAAATATATGAATATTTACTATTTACAATGAATGCAGCTTAATTTATACGTTGTGTGACAGTTCATTCAACAAAAACTCACAATTTGAATAATGTTTCATAACTATTTTTAAGGAAATAAATGGATGGTGAATGATTTCATGAGGACTTGATGATGAGAAATTAGCTGACATGAATTTGAAAAAAGATGAAGATGAAGGTAATTCATTTTGAAATTCATGCCCTTTAGTTTTGAAGCAAAAGATTTATTTCAAACTGAAGATTTATTTCCATGGTTTTAAACACAAGTGCAATAAAGTATGTGTGCAATAAAGTATGTGTGTTCGTCATTTTAGTCTCCTAATTATTTATTTATTCCAGAAATATTTGATTTTTTGGATTATTTAAGAACAAAATCAAGTTAAAACACAGCAAGCTTAATCAATTTTATATGCAAATATTACAGACGTCCAATTTAAAATTTTAAACTTTTAAATTTAATGTTTTCCTGCCATTTTTATATCTCTGTTAACAAGATTGAGTGCTTAAGCAAATATTTGTGATTACCTTGTAGGGGAATGTATATTCTAACACTATCTCAGGTTGTTAACTTAAAGAAGCAAATTAATGTAGTGCCATTTTATAAATATATGATGAGTGCTTAAGCAAATATTTGTGATTACCTTATAGAGGAATGTCTACTCCAACACTATCTCAGGTTGTTAACTTAAAGAAGCAAATTAATGTGGTGCCATTTTTATAAATATATGAATATTTACTATTAACAATGAATGCAGCTTAATTTATACGCTGTGTGACAGTTCATTCAACAAAAACTCACAATTTGAATAATGTTTCTTAACTATTTCTAAGGAAATAAATGGATGGTGAATGATTTCATGAGGACTTGATGAAGAGAAATTAGCTGACATGAATTTGAAAAAAAAAATGAAGATGAAGGAAGGTAATTCATTTTGAAATTCATGCCCTTTAGTTTTGAAACAAAAGATTTATTTCAAGCTGAAGATTTATTTCCTTGGTTTGATTCTACACAAGTGCAAAATATATAATAAGGGAATTGTTGTTTTGAATAAATCCAATATCTAAGTGATTGGATGCTCATTGAATTGATTTCCTTTTATGCTACCTTTTATGTCACCATTAATGAAGTTTACCAAGTAAGCGGAGCTGATCATGATTTTTAATTTCATTTACATATTATAGTCCTCAATATTTATAAAATACATATTCAATAATTATTACTATACACATCACATTATATTATTTGGAATGTTTTAAACATGCATGGAACAATATTTAAAGTTGTATGACTCGCATTAAAAAAATGTAACATTAGTAAGAAAATATATGGAAATAGTTAGAAATATGGAACTGTTGATGTGCAAATTCACATACTTTCCATCCGAGAAAAAAAAATATCCATTGATTCTTCAACAAATTTTCAACAAATAATCAGTTTGGTCTTATTGAATGATTTCTTAAACTATCGTGTATGTTGTTCATTAAAATACTGCTCAACTATGTTAATTTTATTCATATGAGAAAGAACATAAAAGGAAATGGACTTGGGAAAACATAGTTGCTAGAAACTATACTCCATGGGTTTTGTTTAATACAAGGAACCCAGTATTTTAAATGTTTCTTTTTGGTCATTAATTTGTTAGCTAAGAACTTTAAAATGTATGTTCAGTCTTTAAAACAATAACTAGATAAGCATGGTGTGCATTTATTGTTTGGCTTATTAAAGCTCTTAAAGAAGCTACATTTAAGCGGACAAACTTTTGTAGAAGAAACCAACACTTTACTCATCGGTTTATTGGATGTTTAAAGCAAATATGTTTAGGTGTATTTTCAGTAAATGACAGGAATATGAAGATGTTGGTACAGTAAAACATAACTATGTAAACATTTTACTGTTGCTGTTACGTCTTAGGGAGGCTTGTGACCATTAGCTCATGGTAAAAGCTAATGAGTCAAATCCATGTCAGAAAGCATGCTAGGAAATGGCAAGAAAACTGCCAAAGGAGAAAAGGACTGTGCTTTTGAGTTATTTGGAAGTCTCATTGGCCATTTGTGCTATCTGTAATGTTAATATTCATTCTTAATCTCTTGATTTTCAATATGGAGTCATCCGTACTTTCACTAACAACGTGCATCTTTCATTTAAGCGGATATCCTCTTGGCCTGGTATGATATAAGGAATCGCCTTTCTGTTCGTCCATGGAATATCAGGAAGCTGGACTGCATATCTGATAAGCATGCTCTGCTCTAGATTGAGTACATAAGCAAGATCCAGAAGGAAAATGTAAACTTTGAAAATCATGTTATTGGATGATTTATGTAAACTCAGCTTGGCGTGACTGATAGTCAGTATTTTATATTTATTTGATTAGTTACATTTTTGTTAAACGTATAATCATAATAAGCTGAATCACTAGCCTATTTAAGGCGCTCATGCATACTCACACACATAGCGACACATAGGTAATAACAATTGGTTACTAGTGTATTGATACAACATTGTAAAATTTATTAAAGGAGGAAAAAATGGCGTTCAGTGCTAGCATATTTAGTATCATACTGCCATATGTAATTAATTTTGGTGGAACTCAGAAGGTGCTGAGTTCAAAGCAAAATATGTTGAATGCACAATCTGAAATTTCTTCCATGTGCAACATTATTATGAATGGATTGTGCAAGCTAGGATACATGAATGAAGCAAGAATTCAATTGCATGAAATGCTTGGAAATGAAACTTCCCCAAATCAGAATGTTCTCAATGAACTGATCAGAGGATTCTGCCATGTTAAATCATCCACAGAAGTACTTGAAACACTCATTTCATGTTAAGAAATGGAATTAATCTCTCTATAATTGGATATTGAAGTTTGGTACATCAGTTTTGTTCTTATTCAATTGCATAAAACTTTGGGAGTAGCAAAATTGATATGTGAAATTGCAAGCCAGACCTGCTCATTTTCCACAACATTCCGATATTTTATCCGTTTCAATCAAGAAATGGCTTGCTTGTTGATGTAGCTTTGAAGTAAATGATTACTGAAGGAAAATTGGTTCTTGATTATGATACTAATAACTTTGTAATACATAGATATTATAAACGAAGTAATCCTTCAAGGCCAGTAAAGCTTTTGAATACCATATTGATAACTGAAGGCATGAAACCAAACGATCGTTCTCTTAGAGCAGTTATGTGTTATTTATGTGATAATGGAGAAGTATATAAAGCACTAGATCTGAGTAGGGTAATTCAAAGTAATCACTGGAAATTCAATTCAGTGATTATATCTACTTACAAATGCAATTATGCTTCATTATGGAAATTTGACGGCGGAATTCTTTTTAGATCACATTGAAAAAAGCAACTTGATAGCCGAATTGTTCATTATGCGTTTGCGTTTAAATTTCCATTTTTCTAATTATTTCAATTTTCTCTTAAAATACCCTATAATTTTTTTTTTAAATAAAACTTGATTTAAAATATGTTTTAACGCTAATTTTATATTTTATATAGAACATCTTAATGGTCGGTTTTTCCATTGCAGACTGTAGATTGTAAAGCTCAGAAAAAACAAAAAACAGTAAAATGAAGTAAAAAGAAAGAAAAGAAACATAGTTAATGAAAGAACAAAAGCAGTTTATGAATAAACGGGATGTAAAAAGAAAAAAACGTAGAGTGAAGATTATTTTTTAAAATTACCGAGGTGTAAGAGCAAATTGTGGGTGTGCTAACAGATGAAGCCCCACAAATATAAACTTCTTTTTCTACCCAGCAACACATTTAATTAGTTAAGATCCCAAAAAAAAAAAGGTAAAGACGAACTAACACTGTCGGGCTTGCCAAGGATTTGAGCGACGGTCGAAGAAAGTTCAGAGAGGATGGCGGACGTGTTGACTGAATCGAGATTGACATTAGTGGTGACATTGAGCATCGGCATCTTCTCTTCGATTTGACCTGTCTTTCCCTTTCAAGTTCAGATCTGGTTAAGGTACTGCACTTATCACGAAGAAATTCATTTGTTATATAGACCAATATATATCTACGCACGTTCAGTACAACCACCGCCCATGAGTTGTTTCCTAAATATCTTGAGTTGACTTTAATTATTATATCATGTTTCATCTTTTTATATCATGTTTCATCTTTGTTAACGTTTAGAACCGAAACACAACTATTTGAATGGACTGCAAATTTTTAAAATTACGCTATGTTTTTACTTTTATTAATAATTTGTTTGGAATCGGAAATTTTTTGTATAACAATAAACTTTCCAAAATAGTTTTTTCTATAACGTTTTAAATATCTTTATTAATAATTTGGTTTGAAATTATGAACTTTTGGTCCAACCACGACATTCTCTGTATACCTTTATATAGAAGAGTGCTACTATTCACACCTCGGTTTATATTTCCGGTCACCTTTATAAATTCAGTGTAGTCCTAAAATCACCCAAATTTCTTCTTTTTAATACCAATGAATGATATTAGGAAGTGTAAAACTGGATGCTTTTAGCACTGCACCACCATGTTATGTTAAAACCACTCAGATTTACACTTCCTAATACCATGCACGGTATTAGGAAGAAGAAATTTGGGTGCTTTTAGCAACACTTTAAATTTAATATAATTGATTATTTTTTATATTCTTCTGGTCACTACTTATTCCGTCACTCAGTCATTCACCACCGTACTTCTACTAAAAAACACGTACTTCTCTACAATTTCAAACCTTAATCCCTAACAAAAGAAATATTCTTCTATGCGTATTAGAGATGAAAGACAAAGATAAAAAAAAGGTTAGAATGCTTGATTTTTCTTGTTTTCTATTATGACATAGAACATGTTGTTAGAGTTTTTTTAATGGTTAGGGATTTTCATTGTGTTTTTGGATATATTTTTCCACTACGTTGGAAATTTCAAGTTTGGAGGACATTAAATTTGACAACATCGTAATAGAGAATGACAATGTAAGTTTTGATTTGTAGGGTTTTATCTGTATAACTTACGTATCTTCTTTTACGAATTGATACTTTTTTTTGTCGTTTGATAGATGTATTTGAATGGTGATAAATTGGACGATAAACATGATGGTTGTGATAATATGATGTTCGATTAAATGACTCAAAAGACATGAATGTTGATTTGTGATGAATCATTTCACAACCGACAAAGTAAGCACTCATTTATAAAAATTAAAATTGCTGATGTGGTTATGAAAATGGATTATGTTAATTCTTTCTTGAACTATTTGACTTTGAGTATTTTATTTGCAGTGGAAGAGCTCTAAGTGAGGAAGGAAGCTTTCGTGTAGAGGCAGGTGCTGGTGGCCTCTCCAGTTTTAAGTTATTAATTTACACGGTGGCCATAACAGGATATTTGAAATATTTGGGGTGCTTTTAATTTTGGTAGCCGGAAGTGTAAACCAGGGTGTGAATAGCAGCACTGTATATAGAATTTTTCAATTATTATAATTTTATTATATATGATGTCCTGATGAATTAGAAGATGAAATCACCTCTACAATTATTTAAAGACGTATTCAAGCTTAGATGTTTATTCCAATTATTTACAGTAAAATTGTTCATACGTAAGATCTTCCTAGATAAATTGATCGATATACTTGATTTTATTTTTTATTACTAGTTGGCTTGAAAGTGCAAACTTTTGATCCAACCGCGAAGTTTTAAAATTATCTTTTGTATATAATTGTTAAAATTTTGTTAATATAATTTACCATAAAAAGTAGCATATGCGCACAAGTTAGTCAAAGCTTCATTTATATCACCAAAATTACCAAAGCTACGACGAAAGACAAAATATAGTGAAAGGGTGTGATGAGCAAGGAGATTTCGAAGGAGTCAAAAGTATATTATTGCATATCACATCCTTAAAGAAGTTAAAAGAAACATAGGTCACCCTGACAAGGACAAATCCCTTCAACGGAGTCGAAAGGCTCATCTCCTTCGAAGCCATTGACCTAATAACTATCAGTCCCTCCAAAGGGGTCAAACCATCTTGCAGTGTCGCTTTATTCTACGATCAACCCCTTCAAAATCGCCAGAGCAAGAGCCTTTGAAGGCATCCTCCTTATACAAGCACTCAACTTCCCTTCGAAGGTATGAAAGGCCAACGTTAAAGCATATATCGAAGGCCACCAATTGAGCTCGTTGCCGCATCTCTCCTTGACAATGTTGCTAGCTTTGAAACAACGAATATATGAGATTATGTAGCTAGCCCTTCAAATTAACTTCAGCAAAAGCATGGAAGCAGAAGCACCAAGGCGGTAGGGGTCAATCCAGACCTATAAATATGACCCTAGAGGTTTAGAATCGGGATTTGGTTTCTCATTGTGTTACTTATACTCAAAATTTTGAATTGTAAACCCTAAATCAAAAATGAAATTGGTGATTTTGCATCGCTGTAATACATAAATCCCTATGATTTACCAATATCATCTATAAAAGAAGGTTTATTCCAATCAACTAAAGTAATTCAAAGGTAATGTTTTGAGTATTATATAAAACTATGAACTTTCCAGGTTTTAGCCTCAAATGTGGCTTTTTCTATCAAATTGATTCTGACTCAATCGAAAGGAACCATCCCAATAATAAATTGATCATAATAACCATTGAACAATTCGAAGTATTCTTAAATGTAAGCTTTAAAGGATCAAACCATCGAGTCGAAAGAAGACTCACGACAACCAAACTCTAAGGAACTCTTTTAAAGGACTGGCCCTTGAATACCTAGTCCCACTTATTCAAAAGAGGACCTCTCGAACACCTTAAAACCTTTTGACACTATGGGTTCATTAAATCAAGCCAATTGAGATCGAGAGCATTAACGAATTGAAAGGAATCCAAGTTAATAATTCGAAGCGTCAATTACTTATTTCATTTATCTTCAGGAACACTTCGGTAAGCACATTGGCCTTCGACATAACCGAAAGGGATCTCATACGGCAAAGTCTTCCGAAATTAGTATTTTGGACCTCCACTGTTTCAAAAGGTTACCAATGGCTTTTGACTGATTCAAAAGTTTTTGTCTAAGCAAATCGCACATAATTAAGGATTCTACTCGGTATTCTCAATTTTGAGGTTTTAATAGTTTTTGTTGGTAACATCTACCACATCTTTCTTGGTGTAAATGTAAACTACTAAGAATGCTCTTTGATATATGTATTTCTACTACTAATATCCCTTAAAAATATGTTCTACGAATTAAATTTCCCTCTCAAAATTTTTTTTTGGCAAGGCTTTTCCCTCTCAAATTTAAACGTTCTTATATGTTATACTTAAAAATATAATCTAATAATTAAACTTTATTACAGTTTTGAAAGCTCATATTAAAATATTACCATATATTATCACGTGAAGTAGCATCTAACAATTAAACATTCTTTATAAATTCATTTTTTTAACAAACTAAACAAAATTAAACCAATAAAAGTTGGACATTTTAATGTAGAAATAAAAAATAAAACCAGTTGCTCATTATCCAAACATAAAAATGTAGTTTAATTTTTGTGTAAATCATTTTCTTTCGAGTGCCTTAAGCATATCTAATTTACAAGATAACATTTTCTGCACAAAGAGCGTCGCATCATCATGTGCGAAGCGCTTGTCAGAAAGCTCATCTTTATAAGTCACTTAAAAATAGGTTGTAACAATTAAGCCTACTTACAAAATTAAAATATGTTTTTACAAATAATAACAAATTCCAATATCACTTAATAATAGGATCTAACAAATTAACATTCTTTACAATATCGTTTTTATTTGTTCATAGCCATTCATACTATAACACATACAAAGATCAGTGGTCTAAGTTCTAAATTAGAAGTAATAAAAAAGTCATAGATTTGGAATCGGATTTTATTTAATAATAACACGAATAAAAATTAAAACTAAGCAAAAATAGATAATACAACCTAAAATTGAAAGTTGAGAATAACTACACATGATTTCAACGTAAAAATATAATTAAATATTCATACAAATCGTTGTCTCTTATATATGATACAACCTATTGAAAATAATCGACACACAAAGCAAGTGCCACAATCACACATGAAATGTTTGTCGTAATGCTTGTTTACAATAAGTAAATTTAAGGATGAGCAAATGATTGCTTCGATTGTGAAACCAATTAGAATGTCGAAACTAAAATAGTTATTAAAGAAACATAAATCAAACTAAACCAAAAAAGTTCTAAAATCAAATCAACCAAGCCGGTAATACTTTGACTGGTTTGATTGGTTTATTCAACATATCATAAAAAGAATTAAATGCTGTAATTTTTGATATAGTAGAACAATCAATTAATCCTTTTGCTGCAAAATTTTGAAAAATAAATTCCTCTTCTAGAAAAAATAATATGAATTGAAAGAAAATTAATGTTCTGAAGATTACATAAATGGTAGCTTTGCCCTTTATTATTTTTTACATGTAAATAACTTAATTTCCAAATTTTGCTTTAAATGATTGGTTCATATTTTAAATATCGAGAACCAAATCCGACCAATAATCTAAAATAATATAAAAATAAAAATTATAACAAATCAATTACATTAAAAGACCAAATCAACCTGATTAAATTTTAATGAGTTTCTGGTTGTTTTTATTTTAATCGATAAATGTTCATCCCTAATAGACTGTATTCTGTTACCTATTGTCATGTGTGGAGGACTAAATTCAATCGCTCTGTACCAATACTTGCTTATACTCACTAATAAATCCAAGTTTCCTACTTTGGAAAAGATAAAAAGGGGGTCTACCAACTAAATTATAGCCCATTATAGTGGCACGTATAAGTAAAACCGTCATTTTGCGCGAGTGGAGCAAGCATTCTTCTTTTTATGTAAGTAGAAGATATAATCTTAATCGCGCATCATTTACCTTTCATTATTTTAATCAAATAAATTAACCATGAGAAAAGATACTCTGGTAACACATTATCAGAATTAGTATCCCTTTTTTATTTTTAAACTCAATATCAAGAAAATCCTTCTTGAAAATAAATTTCAACAAAAGTCAATATTATTTTTTTGATACATTTTGAACTACGATATTTGTAGTTGAAACTGTGAATATTTGTAATTTAAATGTAGATATATGCAGTTTGATATGTACATGTTTGTAAAGTAAATATTCGTAGTATGGACAAGAAATATAATAAGTATAAAATAAACTTTATTATAGTGTAGACTTCAGAATCTCATTTTTACAAAAATGTGAAGTGGGTAGTGCAAATACATACAATTTTTGGAGATATGTAAAGTTTAAAATACACGTTTTTGCTGGAGCATTAACAATATTTTTTTGTGAAAGCTGTTTCTGTGGGGGGATAATTGAATTTAGAAACTTGAATTTAAACCTAATAGGAAATTTGCCAACTTGATGCCAATAAATTTATATGAAATTAGCATAAGTGCGATGTTTGCTCAGTAACATAAATTCAATTTCATCATAAGTCCTAATTTAAAAGTATACCTTTTTAATGATTCAAAAAAATACAAAAGCTTCTTGTTAAACGGAAAACAATTTTAAGGAAAATTTCAATCTAAATCGTTATAGTGTACTATAGTGTATTTTAAAATACTAAGCATGTAAAATTTAATAGCGATGTTTTGGTAAAAAAAAATCTTTGGTCTTAATTTTATATGGAAGCTTTATTCTTTTATGCTTTCCATAGCCTTCAACAAATTAATAAAAAAATTATCCTTGTCCCTTATCCAGAAGAAGTATATTTGATGATCGTTTATTTATATTAAGTGCCCATTTAAGGTAGATATATTCTGACTATGTCCTTATTTTAGAGGACACTTCAGGCATACAGGTTCCCATACAGACAATGGTATCAACCAACACTTTTATGCCTATATCGTTGTTTTATTATTAAATTAGTTTCAAAAATTTATGCTCAATCATTATCGATTCTAATAAGATCTCATGGGTAGCTTGATTGGCTAAGTGTAATAACCCATCTTTCCAACCATCAAAAGTCAACACCAAGTACGATCACTATGTTACAGTGTCGAACATTCAATCATCGAAATTGTAGATTTTTTGGGTTAAAAGGAAAAGAAAAAGCAAAGAACAAGAGAAACGCAAAATCTCACACTAGAGTCAACAACATATAATAATAATAATAATAATAATAATAATAATAATAATAATGACAAATGAATTATCACTCCTAAGTACATTGTACATAAGAGTTAAAAAAATCTCATTAGCTGGATAATTATTATATTCCGACCTTACAAATGTCGGTAGGTAAATATGATGCAACAGAAATAATATATTAAGACAAGTAGACGTCCAACTCTACACCATGAGCTCTATATTCAACTTACAACAATATGAAAATATGGTCCGTTTGACCCGAGCTTTACAATGAAATAACATACAGGTCAATCTCGAAAACAATGTGAGAAAATTCAAGTAAAAGGAAACTATAGTAATTCTATGAGACCACACCATCAGTCACGGAATGAGTTTTTACCTCACAAGAACAATATATAAGCATCGATACAAACAAAAAATACTGAAATAAAAAAGAAATAAATGTCATATATAAGAATGTCAACAAAATAAGGATAATAGAACAATAACACACGAAGAAGAGAGTATGGCACTTCTCGATGCAAATAAAGAAAATGATCCAAAGATTTGGATCGAACAAGGAAAAATTATTTTTTTCCAAAGATATAGAACTGCACTACTAACCCCGTACTAGGTCACTTACAATTACAACATTCAATCTCAACCATGGATTCAAATAATTAAACATCACAAAGGGTTTATATCACTTATGATGCGACTAAAAATAGGAAAACTTATAAACTTGGAATATCACACAAATTGAATACGTTGAACTTGTTAAATTTGCACAATGGTCTAATAATCAAAAAGGCACTGCACAAAATAACTTAATGGCTATGAATATTTTATTTTGTTCACTAGATAGAAATGAGTTTATTAGGGTATCTATTTGTAAATCTGCATATGAAATTTGAAAAACTTTGCAAGTGACTTATGAGGAAAAAGAAAAGTTAAACATACCAAAATATCCACATTAACAAATCAATTTGAATTATTTAAAATGAATCAGAATGAGTTTATCTAGGGCTGTCAATGAGTACCCGAAAAATCCGATATTCGTCTGCATCCGTATCCGAAAATACGAAATATATCCGTTATCCGAGATGCGGATACGGATATCCGATATCCGAAAATCATTCTGGATACGGATATGGTTATAGTGGTATCCGTATCTGAAAAATATCCGTTCGATTTTCTGCTACGTGAATGTATGTATATATATTATATAATTTTTACTTTATATTTAAGATTAAATTAATATATAAATTTCCTTAAAATAGCTAATCTAAACTCAACTATTTAATTATAAAGGAATGTTGTATTTTGTATTACAGGAAAAAATTGTGAAGGACAAAAAATTCAAAAAAATTGCCCAAAAGGACAAGGGGCAAAAAACTTGTCCAAAAGGACAAGTTTTAGTGCAAAGTGGAAAAACATGGGATCCCCCTGAAATTCACCATTTGCACTAAAACTTGTCCTTTTGGGCAAGTTTTTTGGTGGTTGTCCTTTTGGGCAAATAATTTGGTGAGTTTGTCCTTATGGGAAAAATCCCCATTGTATTATGCAACATTTTAAATCATGTACTCATTTTATTTTGTTGTATGGTTATAATTAAAACATAATTGTGTATGCGCTTCTATAATTTATGTTTTGTTTTATTTTAGTCTTAGGGTTGTGTATTTCATATTTTGAACACTTTATCTCTTAAAATATTTGTTGTAAGAAATTTACTTGATTGATGTCCTGCTTGTAATTTTTAATTAGATGTATTCACATTTTCAAAAAAAATATTTTATGAGCCAAATTTGTATGTGAGTGATGTATTTGTAAACTTTTATTGTTTTATTTTCGGATATTTTTTTAGATATTTTCGGATAACCACATCCAATGTACAGTTTTAAGTTTCGGATACGGATATTTCAGATATTTTCGGGTATCCGTATTCGCTAAGGCGGATACGGATATCCGAAAATATCCGCGGATACGGATACAGATATTTTTAACTGGTATCTGCGGATATCGGATACGGATTTGGATTTTCATTTTTGGATACGGATTCGGATACGACCCTATCTGTATCCAACTGCATCCGTTTACAGCCCTAAGTTTATCTCCGACATGTACTGCAGGTTCAAGGAGATTATGCATTCACTAGTGGCTTTGGGAAAGGCATATTTTGAGGAAAATCAAGTTAGAAAGTTCTGGATTCATTAACTTTAGATTGGGATCAAAATACACTTGCAATTGAGGAATTAATCGGTAACCTAATGTTGTTTGAAGTTCAGATGCAAGGAAGAAAAAAAGTCATCGAAAAAGAAATCGATAGCATTTAAAGCGACAATTAAAGATTCTGACTCAGATAGTGATGATGATGAAGAGACAGCCCTAATGACAAGGAATTTTAGAAAATTCCTGAGATACTAAAAGAGAAACAATTTCAATAGGAATGAACAAAGAAATTCAATGAAAAATAATGAGATTTTGAATAATTTCGATGTTGTAACTGCGACAAACCAGGCCAACTAAAAAGATTATGTTCATATCCGAAAAAAATGAAATCAAACCGATAAACGATAAATCATTAAAGAACAAAAAAAGAGCGTATTCAACAACTTTAGATGATTCAGATTCATCTTCTAGTGATGAAGAACAAGAAACGAACAATTTGAATATGTGCTTCACAGCGATTCACAAATCAGAAGAAATTAAAGAAAGGATTTTAAAAAAAGTACCATATATAATAATTTTAAATATTTTTTGTAATTGATTGTTTGAAAATTTGAATTTTAAATTCAAAATTCAAAATTCCAAATTTGAAAATTAAAATTATTTAATAATATAGTAATAATATAAAAATCATTTTTTAAATAAATATCATCCCAGGAAATAATTAAATAAGAAATATAAGACATAATCAAAAATCAGACATCATTTTAAAAAAACCAGAAGACATGTCGACATGCATGTTTATGCATGTCGACATATGTGTGTTGAAAACTGAAATTCAAAATTTTGAATTTCAAACTCTTGAATTTCCTCCAACCTTTTTACCAAACCAATGTATTGAAAATGTATCCCTTTACTATCAGACATGTCCTTTGATTTCTTATTTATCTATCTATTACTATCATCTCTTTCTAGTTTCTAACTTTAATTCAAAATTCAAACATATATTTATTTTCCTATACACTTCAAAAACTATTCTCTAATGGCTTCCTCAAGTACTTCAAACATAATAAGGCTGGCCAAGGCTACTAAAGGATTCCTCTATAACATTCCGGATGTTATCAAAGATTACATAAGCTATCTAAACTTTGATAATCGACATGGGAAAATCTGCTATTTTTGGTGATTTTGCTATTGAATCTCTTTTTCATAGAAATGGAATTTTAAATCTTGTTGATTCTCGGGAAAACGATGAAGTTTGCTACCCGAATCTTGTTAAAATGTTTTATCACCACAAGAAAAAGCCCATTTAGTTACATTTATCAGTTGCGTTCATCATCAGCTGCATCCAATTAATTAAACCGCACGTGTCGCCATAGGAGGGAAGAAAATTTTTAGGTGGGACTTCAATTTTTTTGCCGCATAGAAGCTTTTTCTCCATCTTTTATTTTCGTCACTTTTATTTCTCCCCAAAATATGAAAACCTAAGGTAGTGTTTGGTTTACCATTTTAAATTTTGGGTTTTCGTCCATACAAAAATGTGCATAACACATGTAAATCATGGAAAACAACAATTTTAGAAAACAAAGTTAACACACAAAATAAAAAACAACTTTTATCCATTTTTCATGTTTTGAGAAATGAAAGAAATATAGAGACCAAATCCTCATTTCATGATTGCTACATCCCCTCCGCGGTCCCCTACATCTTGCTTTCATTCTACCATTCCTCCTTTTACACCTTTAAAGTTTTGTAATTAATTTTGAAAACTAAAAACCCAAAACTCATTTTTAACCAAATACACCCTAATCACTTAACTTCCCCAGATAAAAATTCGTTGATTCCTCCGTTCGTCAACTGTCATCCACGCTTCTCCTTCCGCTGGCAGTTCCTTCATGCCTCAATGTAATTTTTAATTGGTTCCATTTTCAATACGAGTTGTGCATTCATGGTAAATCTATGGTAAATTTAGATAAATAAACGTTGCCGCTGATTTCTTTTGCTCTCTGCTTCTGTTCATCGATTTTGTCCATCCAGGTAATTGTTTCTCCCTCATGCAAAAGTACGATCTTGAGTTCCATTAATTGCAGCAACTCTCTGATTCCCATCTCACCACCACTGTTGCTTATTCAGGTGGAAACGCAAGAAACAATTTTCAAGAAATTGGGGAAGCTTTGTGATAATGTAGATGCAATCTGTGAGGCTGTGGTAGAAAAGGTTGTCAACGAGTTGTTGGGTTTGGATGTTTGGGGAAGCCCTAGGTACTGCCGCTGTTTTGAGATTGTAGAAACTCTCCAGGTACAAACATTGATGTCTCAGTATTGTGATTGAGGAGCACTAAAATGATTTGTTTTTTTTCTTTCTGTAATGTTTGGTGTATGACACAGTTGGGTATTCTTCCTAATTGAAGAGGGTAATATGAACAATTTAGACCATTTTCAAGTTATTTTTTTTATAATTTGCTTAATATAGTAACTGCTTTGTATGGATTTAAATAACTTTCTATGGATCTGTATCAGAGATCAGTACAATACAAATAATATATCAAAGCCTGGTTAAATCTCTTTACCATGCATATGACAACACAAATCTTCCTTCCATGTCAATGATTAGTAAATTTGAAATTGATGCTTGAGTTTCTACACTAAAGCTAAAACTTATTTTATCCCTTGTTTCATTTTCATCTTTTGCTGATGAAACAAAACTTGAATTGTAAATTCAAGTAAACATCTTGATATGTTATATTTCAACATGGATTGAATAACTTTTTTTAGTTGTGGTTTTTATTTAGTTATGAATAGGAACTTGAGAATTAAATTGTGATTGGAGATATTTCCATTAAAATAAGATTCAAATAATAAGATCATATGAATTGTGACAACAATATCATAATGCTTCTGGCTCTAAAGGGCCAGTTGTAACTTGCATCAAGAGCTATGGTGTCACATCATAAACATGACCCTTGTATTTTAAATTAAGGTAATTATGTGGTTTCTGTTCCCATCTCAATTGCTGCAAAAATGTACATATATAGCTGCAGTTTCCCATTTGATGTCCATATAATTTACATGACCATGGTTGGTTGCCATGCTTTGTTTCCATGTTTCATTATAGTTTATTTAATGTCCATGAATTGTCGCATGTCTTTGTCCTTTTGCACGTTCCTGTGTTTGTTCTTTGATTGCATCATTTATCGGTTCTTTGACTGCTTCATTTATTCACCTTTGTAGAGTGGAGCACTACATGTATTTTCGTATCTAAATTGGCATGCCATCAAGTTGTTTGGTAGTTGTATTTTCTATTAAAGTCTGGTTATGAATTCTGGTATCATATGATGCCATCAACTTTTGCCATCCTCGATGGTGCCACTGACTGTAATATTAACGATAATTTTCTTTCTAACAATTGATGCAAGCTGCTTTAATCAGCTTGCTGTAGCATTTTTGAAACAAATTCAAGGGACATGTATGTTTCTGCCAATTATTAAGCTTAGTCTTGATTTCTTCTGTCGCTTATCATTGCATTTTCATCAGGATTTAACTTATTTATTTGGTATGGTTAGCGCAATTTCTTATAATATCGTCTTTTATTTGTATCTTTCTTCTTTATGTTGCAGGTTTGATCGATGCTCAATTTCTCAGTTGTCATTGAAAGGGATTAAAGCAGCAGGATATGAGAAGATGACTATAGTGCAAGAAGCAACTATGCCTCTCATTCTGAAAGGTACATGCACCACTTGCAGTCAAGTTTGGTATTCCTGAGTTTACGCATTCATATAATAATTACTATTGGTAAATTTCTATATTATAACGATGATACTTAATGAGGGCCACTTGAGTATAAATTGTTTTTTTTATAACTGAATGAACTCCATTTAGTAAAAAAATTAACAACTTAAAAAATTGATTTGCCATTTAGTCGAGACAAATAGTCAACCGAAAATCTGAATCTGCTGGCAAGAAATTGTTAAACAAGGCAGTACTCCATTGTAATAAATCGCTTTGAAACCCAATAGGCGTGGTTGATATAGTACATGACAGTCCTGAATCCTGTGACTATATTGAATATCAGTCAACGTGATCGTATCAGCCTTCATGTTATTTTGTCTTGCATTTTGCAATGTACATATTAATGGAATGCATTTTGTTTTGTTTCTGTATTTACCAAAAATATGTATGTCTTGTTTTGTTATTCGTTATGCGGAATTTTCAAATTTCGGTGGCATCCCCATCACTAGCATAATGCCTCTTATTGCCCAGTCTGCTCATTACTTCCAGCTGTCTTCCCATGACATAGGGGCACTCGTGATTAGTAAAGCACATTCTACTAGCACATTTTAAATGAATTAAATATAACATACATTCATTCTTTTGTTGCTTTAATCTCTAATCCTTGGTGATCATCTATGTGATGATCTACTCTGCATACACTAAGTATTTGTACAATTTTAGCTATTAATTCAATAGAACTGCAAGTGTTCTCCTCGTTAGAGGATCCTCCTTTTATTAAAAAGAAAGAAAAGGACATTGTTGGAATGGAATATTAATATGTAGTATCTCTACTCATGGCCAAGTTTCCATGATTTTATTCAAATTAGAACAGACAAAGTTAAAATTAGGATTTAATCGTAAATCAAAATTCTAATGATTTATACTATAATATATATGAATATGCATACTTGTATGCCAAAATTATTTGCCTCTTACAGATTATTAATTGACACATTAGTATGTGAAAATAGAATAATCATGGTAGTAATTTCAATTTTACTTGCTGATTTTAATAGTTGAGTCTTACATCAAAACCTAAAGATTCATGCTATCTCATACTCTTTTCGTATAATAATAGTGACTTATTGGTGATGAGCAGAGAACTGTGGCAGTCGTGGTGGTCTCAATGTTTCCCCCCCTTTTTTTTACAGGAAGAAAAGGCTACCATAACAGACCCATAAAGCAGTAAAGATAAGTCCTAGTTTCACATGACTCCCTAACCAGAAGCAGCACAGTGGTAAAGTGGACGCCCCAATATGTAAAACACACAAAGCCATCGGTGGAACACACCTTTGTTTTTTTTATTGGTACAGACTGCCAAACAACATTTAAATATTGAATCATTCCTACTTTTTCACAAAAAACATAAAGTAATTACAGAAGTTTTGGCCACGTGTCTTCAAATTTGTTAAAGATTGTTACCAACATAGCATAAGAGCAACAATTTCTTTTTTTGTAGATTACGTTTGAACCCGTTTTTACTATTGGTAATATACGTAACGAGCATTGAATAATTAAGAAAAAAATAAATACATAATAAAGAACTATATTCTTTATCTTATTACTTAAGCATAACAACATTACTTATTCTTTACATAATGAACTAGTAGTTCTTTCAATAAAAAATATCTTAAAAACGATTCATTTCAACTATTGAAGTTATTGAGAAAGTAAGAACTTGTCAAGTAGAGTTTGTAACAACCCGAATTTTAACAACGTGTTAAAACAAGAATCAAGGAAGAATTAAATGTTATAATCAGAATCAAGGGAAACGGTTTGCGCCGTTGCGTTCGTCTCGGAAAAATACGCGAAATAGAGTCCGAAATTTCGTAAATCGGAGTCCGTATGACCGAGATATGGCCTCGCGAAGTTTCACGAAAAATTCAAATTCAAAACAGATTCAAAATTTCAGAAAATCAGGGTAGGCGGGGAAAATCCCGCCCAGACCAGGTCGACCAGGGGGTCGACCTGGGTGGGACCAGGTCGACCAGGGGGTCGACCTGGGTGGGACCAGGTCGACTGGGGAGTCGACCCCAGGGTCGACCTAGGGGTCAACCTGCCTGGTCGAGCCCATGCAACCTGGTGCACCTGCTTGGCTTTTGGCTCGGTTTTGGAGGCTTGTGACGATTTTGGAGGGCTCAGATCTATCCTAGGGTTTATCCTATGGCCTAAACTACTCCTAATCTCTATAAAAAGACCCCTAGACCTAGCTTAAACCCTCACAAATCACTCTTGCAATGAAGTGCTGCCCAAATCTCCATTGACCATGGCCTCCATCTCCAACTCCAAGAGCTTATGCATTCAAATCGGATCCGAATCAAAGGTGCTAGCTTGCTACATCAAATCAAGGGAGTGGATCAACGTTGCTTCGCAAATTTCATGATGATTCTACGACAAGACGATTCATGCTCATAATCCCTTAGCCACGCTATGTAAGTTCTAGCTACTCCTAGATCTAAACGATATTTCTAATGTGACATGGAATAAAATGCGATGAACATGAGTATGCTAGCCTATGTGAACCTAGTTTTGCCCCTTTTCTATGATCTATGACTTTGGGGTATGTTTTAGCGACTAAATCATGTTGTTCATGTTGCATTGGACTTAGTTTGCCATGCAAGATTGGACCTTTACTTGTGGGATGTTAGCATGAACCCTTGGAACCACTTTTACTTGTGAAATAGTTACATAAATTTGACTTGGGGCTTATGCATGTAAATGAACCCAAATCCCTTATGACGCTATGCATGTTTTGAGGCCAAAACCCCTTATGGTATTATGCATGTTTGAGGCCAAAAACCCCTTATGATGCTATGCATGTTTTGAGGCCAAACCCCTTATGATAACGTGCATGTTTGTGGCCAATCCCATTATGACATCGTGCATGTTTTGAGGCCAACATGCAATATGCTAGTTATGTGAACACCTTTGCCTCAATTTTCACCATGTTTAACATGTGATTCATGTTTGCCATCTTGTACCCATCTTTGTCATATTATTCCAAACATGTTGATTCGCTTTCATGTGCGTTGGGGACACGTTTTGGGTAGTTTAGGCAAACTTGAAAATGGGTTATGAACTTGACATGGAATTACATGGAACACGTAATGATAATAAACGTGAATAGGACACGAAACTTGAAATGGGGTTACATGAAAACATAGACTTAAAAAAGGGGTCTAAACTTGACATGAACATGACACGTAGAAAAACATGGAAGTGGCCAACTCGAGATTGGGTTGAGTTTGTAGAATAAATCTGCCCGGACCCGCCCGGCAAATCCAGTGGCTACAAACAATAGGACCCAATGTGGGCAGTTGGTCATATCGCGCTTGAAACCCGAGGTTAGGCTAGGTTGTGGTGTAAATCTTCCCGGACCCGCCCGGCGTAACCAGTAACCACAACAACGTCTAATGTGAGAGGTTGAGAGTGCATTAATTCAATTAATGCCACATGATAAGGTTAAGTAAATCTGACTAATGACACTTAACCGATATGACATGAATGGGTAGGTTAAGTGAAACCGGACTTGATTTCTTAATGACACTTAACCGTAAAATACAGTTAGGGGATGGGGTTAAGCTAATCCATACTTAACTAATCCGACTCGGTAATTAGATGGAGTTAAGTTAACCTAGACTTAACTAATCTAAACACGGTAATTCGATAGGGTTAAGTTAAACACTTAAACAATTTAACATGATAATTCAATGAGGTTAAGTAACTTATACTTAACCAATTATACATGATGATTTGATGAGGTTAAGTAACCTATACTTAACCAATCTAATATGAGAACTTGATAGGGTTAAGTCACAAGACCGTTTAAATATACTTAACCATTATAATACGATTAGTGGATGAGGTTAAGCTAACCCATACTTAACCAATCCGACTCGATAATCTGATGGGGTTAAGATAATCTATGCTTAACCAATCTAACACGATAATCTGATAGGGTCAAGGAAAACTAATACTTAACCAATCTGACTTGATAATTGAATAGGGTTAAGTCATGAGCTTCTTGGTATACTTAACCAACTTGTAGGGCTAAATTTTGAGCTTAAATACTTAGCCAATCTTGACATGATTCGTAGGTGGGTTAAGTCATGAACTGGAATGACAACACTTAACCCATTAGACCAAACCCTAGTTCAGGGGACTAGGTGGGAAATCGTAGTTAACAAGGATAACGGGAAAGGGAACTAAGTGATAAACCTTAGTTTAGGATAACTAAGTAATAATTCTTAGTTAAGGGATTTGGACCAGTTCACAGATAGATGAGTAACCCAATACGGTAGGTCATCGCTTAAACACACGAGGAGGAGCAGATTATCTGACTTAGATAAGGGCTCTAACGAACTGGGTGACGAAGCAGTAGCTTCGGGGGACGTGAGGGTACTCTTGGTATCCCTCTGTGAGGTTGCAGATGATCCGCCTGGGCTCACAGAGGTTAAGGTCTGCGGTAGAAGAACCAAGAGTATGCCTTGGTTGCTGTGCGAGCAACCTAAAGACGGGGATGGGTTAGCGTGGAGTCGACGATACTTGATTTTTGCCCTGGATAGCGCGTCGTCGACTACCTACCATCTTTAGTCAATCGTGTACGTATACGGAAAGGCAGAGAACTCCCAACAGACCATATACTTGCTATCGAGTTTTGGGTGAGGTTGGCCAATAGGTAAGTGGGGCATAGGGGGGCAGAGTATAGTTCTCGTGCATGATTTTTCTTGGATTGCCTTTCAGTAGTTGAGGGAGGGGTCACGTGGGACCATAGCCACGGATACAAAAACAGACCTTGATATCTGCATTCGACAGACGACTTAAATCTCCCGACCGAGTCTCGTATTTCTTGATTTGCCCTGGCACGGGACTCGGATAGTACATTGAGATATATGTGCAGTTAGACATCGAAAAACGATTCACGGTGCTTACGTGGGAAAAAGGGCGCGGTTGACGGGTAGCATAATCCCTAGTAGCCCTAGGTGGCAAAAACCCAAACCGAGATACGAAAACGTTCATTAGGTAGCATAATCCCTAGCGGTCCTAGGTGGCATAAATCCTAGATGAACACGCGATAGTTCATGGTAAGAAAACATAACCAGATCAAGGGTAGCAGTCCAAAACAACTTCAAGGATAAAATGGTACTACGTGGAGGTGGTATAGATTTACATGGGAAAGCCCGTACGGCATACGGCAAAGGACTGAACTTATACATGGAAAGAAACATACGAGTTAGGAAAACCTATGTAGTGATATATTAGGTTGACATGGACCATTTCATGACTTGGAGCAAGGGACATTTCTTTATTAACACATGACACGGGTTGGGATACTAGTACGGGAGGTGCAGAGCCAATATACATGTTAGAACCTTGAGAAATATACATAATAGATACCGTGGGATGTTATACATGATAGATACCTTGGGATATTATACTTGATAGTAACCTAGCGATGTGATACCTTGACTTATCTCGATACCATAGTTTATCGTGATACATTAATTTATCTTGATACCATAGTTCATCCTGACATCTTGGTATAGTTAGCTATCTTGTCATCATCCTTATGTTTACTTTCTGTTTATGCATGTCATGTTACTTTTACCTGTTTTTATGCTGGAAGTAGATAGGACTTACCAGTCTTTATGACTGACCCCGTTTTCTTTCGCCTCTTTGTCTTCCGTCCCCCCCCCCCCCCCCCCAGGTTTTCAGGGAGGAAATACTGTTGTTTAGTTCAGGCTTCTTCTGCTAGAAGGTCACCATGTATGGCTTGGACCTTCCTTGGCTATGGCTACTTTTCTGTTTTACTTGGGGAATGATTTATTCAAAGGTTTTATGCTTCTTTATTGCAAGACAGGTTTCTATGTAAGAAATTTAGTGATACTCTGATGTAAAAGGCTTTGGACCTTGATGTTTTATAAAGTAATGAAATTTGGTTTTATTTCCGCTGTTTTATATGTTCTGTCTTGTAATATTTATGTGCATGTTTAACTTGACAACACCCCTCCAAAGCTAGTGCACTCTCTCGTGAATGACCCTGGCGGAGGTGGGGTGTTACATTTGGTATCAGAGCAGAAGGTTACTAGACTGGGCAAAAGTTTTTAAAAACCTTCTGAAACTATTTGAAAAACCGTTTACAAAGAAGCATTTTTCAAGAAAAGTTTTTAAAGGCTATTCCCCAAAAGGCCATTAGCACTATCCTTTGTTTCCTTGATTAAATCTCTTTTCCTTTCTTTCCTCCATCGGTAGTCACAGTAGTTTTAACTGCTACTAATCCTTTTCTAGCCACGTAAGTGTTTTCCGTGCGATGGAGGAAGTTCTCGAGAGACCTGTTGCCGCGTTATAAGAAAGGATAGTAAGAACAAGGATAAGGGACACGAGCTTAAGGATAGGCAACTTGTTGGTATGGCTTAAGCCACAATGGAGGAAAAACGGGATGGATAGATAAGAATTATGGGACAAGGACAAGATCATCGAGAGGGCAATTGTATACTCTCATTTCTAGCGTATCTCGTAAGGATGGTAACGATCTTGTTAAACGTTTAGCTTTTCCTCTCTATCATCCCGTCAGGACTTTGTTTTGATCATAGCATCATTTAAGTCTGCTTCGATAGTTGAGTCTCTGCACCTTAGTACTAGCATGGTAGAGGATCCCATTTTTGTCCCAAATCTGGTTGGAGGATCGGTCCATTTATTCATGACTTGTTTGGAATTGAGAATGTAAATGCCAAGTGTTGAGATTAGAAGCAATGCTTATATTGTTGAGCTATGGATGGATTCTAGGGATAAAGTGGTTATCTAGTTAGGATACCATTCTCGGTTTTGGAAAGAGGGTAGTTAGACTCTTGACTTGCCTTGGTAATACCCTCGGAGTCTCATATAACCTTTTGGGTTCTGTCTTGATTAGTTACCTAGAATCTCTTGATGCGTTTATCGGAAATCTCTGATCCGATCGAGTAGCGTTCGCCAATAAGGCAGATAGTTCATTCCGCTTAAGCATGGGTTATAGGAATCACCCTAGTAAGTGCACGTGGTAACATGGATTGGCATCTGTAAACGAGATCCAGGATTCACTAGCGAATTTTGGAGAGCTTGCATTAGTATGCAGATATGTTTGAGCCAAGTATACTAGGGAAATAATAAATAAAACGAGAGGCGACAGTGAAATGAGTTTCAACTCATATTTTGGAAATAGAATCAAGGAGCTACGAAATCATGGAGTTAAAAGATGGTCGAGGTACAATGGAATTAAGCTCATGGAAATGCGGCTTAGACGCGCGCATCATATCTCTTTTTAAGAGTATATCTTTGATCCCTGGTTTTTCCTGTGGAGCTTACTTGTATGCCATCTGTTGTGGACATCCTCTTGGTCCTGTTTTCAATCTTATTTCTGATACAAACCCCATAAGGAGTTTGTCTTGTTTATCTCCTCGATCCTATCTTAAGAACCTTAGGTAGAACCCTATGGATGCAAACATGTATTTGAAGCATGTTATGATTGATATGGTTGCAAATGGTTGCAAGTGGTTGCTAGTGGATGCGCGAATACACATTAGATACTAGATCGACTCACTCACATTTCGTATTGCATATGCACGAGTATTTATACTTGTTTATGGATGAAATTGAATGTGTTATCATGCGGATGTTGCATATGAATGAATGTTTGTGCACGCATATAGTGTATATATGACAAGGACTATTTGCATACATGTTGGATTCATGGCACTAAACATACTTTGCATTAGAAAGATCATTTAGGCCTGATCATTAGCATTAGCTAAGGACCATATACACACACTTTCCGCATGTATTCATAAAGCATTAGAAGTCTTTTAATGACCATGGTTGCTTATGGATGATGTTTTGAGTAGATGGATGATGATGGTAGGATACGTTCTTCCTAACTTGGAGATTTCGGGGACGAAATCCTTAAAGGAGGGGAGAATGTAACAACCCGAATTTTAACAACGTGTTAAAACAAGAATCAAGGCAGAATAAAATGTTATATTCTGAATAAAGGGAAACGGGTTGCGCCGTTGCGTTCGTCTCGGAAAAATACGCGAAATAGAGTCCGAAATTTCGTAAATCGGAGTCCGTATGACCGAGATATGGCCTCGCGAAGTTTCACGAAAAATTCAAATTCAAAACAGATTCAAAATTTCAGAAAATCAGGGTAGGCGGGAAAAATCCTACCCAGACCAGGTCGACCAGGGGGTCGACCTGGGTGGGACCAGGTCGACTGGGGGGTCGACCTGCCTGGTCGAGCCCAGGCAACCTGGTGCACCTGCTTGGCTTTTGGCTCGGTTTTGGAGGCTTGTGACGATTTTGGAGGGCTCAGATCTATCCTAGGGTTTATCCTATGGCCTAAACTACTCCTAATCTCTATAAAAAGACCTCTAGACCTAGCTTAAACCCTCACAAATCACTCTTGCAACGAAGTGCTGCCCAAATCTCCATTGACCATGGCCTCCATCTCCAACTCCAAAAGCTTATGCATTCAAATCGGATCCAAATCAAAGGTGCTAGCTTGCTACATCAAATCAAGGGAGTGGATCAACGTTGCTACGCAAATTTCATGATGATTCTACGACAAGACGATTCATGCTCATAATCTCTTAGCCACGCTATGTATGTTCTAGCTATTCCTAGATCTAAACGATAGTTCTAATGTGACATAGAATAAAATGCGATGAACATGAGTATGCTAGCCTATGTGAACCTAGTTTTGCCCCTTTTCTATGATCTATGACTTTGGGGTATGTTTTAGCGACTAAATCATGTTGTTCATGTTGCATTGGACTTAGTTTGCCATGCAAGATTGGACCTTTACTTGTGGGATGTTAGCATGAACCTTTGGAACCACTTTTACTTGTGAAATAGTTACATAAATTTGACTTGGGGCTTATGCATGTAAATGAACCCAAATCCCTTATGACGCTATGCATGTTTTGAGGCCAAAACCCCTTATGGTATTATGCATGTCTGAGGCCAAAAACCCCTTATGATGCTATGCATGTTTTGAGGCCAAACCCCTTATGATACCGTGCATGTTTGTGGCCAATCCTTTTATGACATCGTGCATGTTTTGAGGCCAATATGCAATATGCTAGTTATGTGAACACCTTTGCCTCAATTTTCACCATGTTTAACATGTGATTCATCTTTGCCATCTTGTACCCATCTTTGTCATATTATTCCAAACATGTTGATTCACTTTCATGTGCGTTGGGGACACGTTTTGGGTAGTTTAGGCAAACTTGAAAATGAGCTATGAACTTGACATGGAATTACATGGAACATGTAATGATAATAAACGTGAATAGGACACGAAACTTGAAGTGGGGTTACATGAAAACATAGACTTAAAAAGGGGTCTAAACTTGACATGAACATGACACGTAGAAAAACATGGAAGTGGCCAACTCGAGGTTGGGTTGAGTTTGTAGCATAAATCTGCCTGGACCCGCCCGACAAATCCAGTGGCTACAAACAATAGGACCCAATGTGGGTAGTTGGTCATATCGCGCTTGAAACCCAAGGTTAGGCTAGGTTGTGGTGTAAATCTGCCCGGACCGGCCTGGCGTAACCAGTAACCACAACAACGTCTAATGTGAGAGGTTGAGAGTGCATTAATTCAATTAATGCCACATGATAAGGTTAAGTAAATCTGACTAATGACACTTAACCGATATGACATGAATGGGTAGGTTAAGTGAAACCGGACTTGATTTCTTAATGACACTTAACCGTAAAATACAGTTAGGGGATGGGGTTAAGCTAATCCATACTTAACTAATCCGACTCGGTAATTAGATGGAGTTAAGTTAACCTAGACTTAACTAATCTAAACACGGTAATTCGATAGGGTTAAGTTAAACACTTAAACAATTTAACATGATAATTCAATGAGGTTAAGTAACTTATACTTAACCAATTATACATGATGATTTGATGAGGTTAAGTAACCTATACTTAACCAATCTAATATGAGAACTTGATAGGGTTAAGTCACAAGACCGTTTAAATATACTTAACCGTTGTAATACGATTAGTGGATGAGGTTAAGCTAACCCATACTTAACCAATCCGACTCGATAATCTGATGGGGTTAAGATAATCTATGCTTAACCAATCTAACACGATAATCTGATAGGGTCAAGGCAAACTAATACTTAACCAATCTGACTTGATAATTGAATAGGGTTAAGTCATGAGCTTCTTGGTATACTTAACCAACTTGTAGGGCTAAGTCTTGAGCTTAAATACTTAGCCAATCTTGACATGATTCGTAGGCGGGTTAAGTCATGAACTGGAATGACAACACTTAACCCATTAGACCAAACCCTAGTTCAGGGGACTAGGTGGAAAATCGTAGTTAACAAGGATAACGGGAAAGGGAACTAAGTGATAAACCTTAGCTTAGGATAACTAAGTAATAATTCTTAGTCAAGGGATTTGGACCAGTTCACAGATAGATGAGTAACCCGATACGGTAGGTCATCGCTTAAACACACGAGGAGGAGCAGATTATCTGACTTAGATAAGGGCTCCAACAAACTGGGTGACGAAGCAGTAGCTTCGGGGGACGTGAGGGTATCTTGGTATCCCTCTGTGAGGTTGCAGATGATCCGCCTGGGCTCACAGAGGTTAAGGTCTGCGGTAGAAGAACCAAGAGTATGCCTTGGATGCTGTGCGAGCAACCTAAAGACGGGGATGGGTTAGCGTGGAGTCGACGATACTTGATTTTTGCCCTGGATAGCGCGTTGTCGACTACCTACCATCTTTAATGAATCGTGTATGTATACGGAAAGGCAGAGAACTCCCAACAGACCATATACTTGCTATTGAGTTATGGGTGAGGTTGGCCAATAGGTAAGTGGGGGCATAGGGGGCCGGAGTATAGTTCTCGTGCATGATTTATCTTGGATTTCCTTTCAGTAGTTGAGGGAGGGGTCACGTGGGACCATAGCCACGGATACAAAAACAGACCTTGATATCTGCATTCGGCAGACGACTTAAAGCTCCCGACCAAGTCTCGTATTTCTTGATTTGCCCTGGCACGGGACTCGGATAGCACATTGAGATACATGTGCAGTTAGACATGGAAAACGATTCACGGTGCTTACGTGGTTAAAAGGGCGCGGTTGACGGGTAGCATAATCCCTAGTAGCCCTAGGTGGCAAAAACCCAAACCGAGATACGAAAACGTTCATTAGGTAGCATAATCCCTAGCGGTCCTAGGTGGTATAAATCCTTGATGAACACGCGATAGTTCATGGTAAGAAAACATAACCAGATCAAGGGTAGCAGTCCAAAACAACTTCAAGGATAAAATGGTACTACGTGGAGGTGGTATAGATTTACATGGGAAAGCCCGTACGGCCTACGGCAAAGGACTGAACTTATACATGGAAAGAAACATACGAGTTAGGAAAACCTATGTAGCGATATATTAGGTTGACATGGACCATTTCATGACTTGGAGCAAGGGACATTTCTTTATTAACACATGACACGGGTTGGGATACTAGTACGGGAGGTGCAGAGCCAATATACATGTTAGAACCTTGAGAAATATACACAATAGATACCGTGGGATGTTATACATGATAGATACCGTGGGATGTTATACATGATAGATACCTTGGGATATTATACTTGATAGTAACCTAGCGATGTGATACCTTGACTTATCTCGATACCATAGTTTATCATGATACATTAGTTTATCTTGATACCGTAGTTCATCCTGACATCTTGGTATAGTTAGCTATCTCGTCATCATCCTTATGTTTACTTTCAGTTTATGCATGTCATGTTACCTTTAACTGTTTTTATGCTGGAAGTAGATAGGACTTGCCAGTCTTTATGACTGACCCCGTTTTCTTTCGCCTCTTTGTCTTCCGTTCCCCTCCCCAGGTTTTCAGGGAGGAAATAATGTTGTTTAGTTCAGGCTTCTTCTGCTAGAAGGTCACCATGTATGGCTTGGACCTTCCTTGGCTATGGCTGTTTTTCTGTTTTACTTGGGGAATGATTTATTCAAAGGTTTTATGCTTCTTTATTGCAAGACAGGTTTCTATGTAAGAAATTTAGTGATACTCTGATGTAAAAGGCTTTGGACCTTGATATTTTATAAAGTAATGAAATTTGGTTTTACTTCCGCTGTTTTATATGTTCTGTCTTGTAATATTTCTGGGCATGTTTACCTTGACAACACCCCTCCAAAGTTAGTGCACTCTCTCGTAAGTGACCCTGGCGGAGGTGGGATGTTACAGAGTTCTTAGATAGTTACCTTAAAATTAAAAAAAAACAAAGTGCACTACTTGAGTGGGTAGGCAGTAATGTTATAGTCCATTGGCTGGTGTTATGATTTCCCAGTCTACAGAGACAGTCTGTGTTTCTGCAGTAGAAGTCAGCAGTGTTTTTTTAATTATGATACATTATTTTGTTTGACTCTTTATGCAATTGTTTCAGTTCAATGGCTTATTGATGATATTCTGAAAGTAGTTCTACGGTATAAGGAGGACAAAGGAATGATCTATGGGTGGCTTCTTTGTAGCAGCCTCCAGGTATTATTATAATAATGTTGGAATTAGTCTTGGATATTTTAGTCGGTTGTGATTATGGTTGGCTTATATCATGTTCACGTATGCTGCCTTTTTGGTCTGCATGGATTTTTGTGCCTCATTACACAACGAAGTACCCCTTTGATTTGATTTTTCATTTTCATCGGTTTCTTTTGCATTTCACATGTGTTTCCGGTTGCTTGTTCTAATTAATGCATTATTTGCTTTTCCTTTTTATTTATACATAACCCATAAGTAATTGGCTCTGTAAAAATGTTTGAACTGTTTACTGTGCTATACATTGTTATTATGTGCTTTTCAAAGTCAACCAGTACAATAATATTTAATGAAGACCGTAGTACGAACTATAAATTACTTGATTTACTTTGAAATTTATTCGTAAAATAATTGGACAGGGTCAAAATAGCAATAGCAATATGTTTAAAATCCATCCAATTGTACAATAATTGAACATAAGAAATAATTGCATATAAATAGTACTAAGCTGAAAAATGGCAAGCTAATTCTATTATAGGATGATATTGAAGCATACTTGAAATCTAAAAATTATGGTGTAACCAAATTTTAATTTGGCAGAAGAGTGTAAACTGATAAGCTTTTTGCCCAACTCGTAAATAAAATGTCCAACTCATTAAATAGGAAGCAACTATATACATATTACAAACGGGAATATCTTCTGTCGACATTGGTATTTTGTTGGTATTGTATAATAATAATCTTATAGATTCTAAATAAAATTATATTTAAGAAATTGTTCATTTGAATATCATAACCAAATTTCTTGTATTTTAATCTTCTTGTATATGAATGATAATCCATTTCACCTCAGGCTTGTTATCTAAATGCCTTTGATCTATTATGAAATGGTGGTTGTTATTACAAAAACATTGTTTGACTGCACCTCAGTTGTTAGGTTTAGATTTTTGTTAACTGTTGTGGTTAAAGTGAAAACTAATAGCCAAAAGTAAAGGGTTATGTTGAAGGCTGAATTTCTAATCCTTCTCCATATGGATGCATGGAGAAAAGAATAGAAACAAAGTTAGATTGCAAAATAAACAGCATTAAGACAAATTACTACAAGAAATAAAACACTAATCAAATGAACACGAGGTAGAATAACAACCTTCGATGAATGCACAATACAATATAAAATAGTACATCAAATACAAAAAATTAATTACTATTTTCTACATTTTGCCTCCGAAGATGGATTCATTGTATTTGTGCAGTGTATGTGATAAACGTAATATCATAAATTAATAGTGTTTTTTCTAAGAGATTGTTTCTTTATGACTGGTTATACTGTTTAGTTGGTGTTTTTGCATGTTCACTTTCAACACTGTTTATGTCCTTTCTTTTCTCTGGGCTCTTTATGTTTTTTATTTTTGTCTATTTTTTCTGCTATCTTGATTGCAAATGTTTATAAGAAACCATGGTTCTTATATGCAAATTATTGGTTTTAAATTGATTAACTTCAATCCTACTGCTATAGTTTGCTAACTTCTAGCTAAGTTTGTGTACCTTCATTTTTCTTAGCGATACCTCCCATCCTCTCATGCTGCTGTCTTTTTTTAGTTTGCAGGTTTTGTTGGTTACAAACTCTTGTAGCTTGACATATAAAAGCATCATTGATTTACCTTTTTCATGTCATAACTTGCTTGCATTATTAGAGCAGAGAACTATATTACTACCCAGGTTGCGATTTACTGAAAATAATATTGTTTTTCCTCCAATTTGATTTTATGACAAACATCACACTTTTGGTTTTTCCTCCAAAATTTGGAACTGTATTTGAAACAGGCACAATCGATTAGCTTTGAATTGTGATGAATTATTGGAGATATATTATTGTGGGTTTTGTAACTTAGCCATACTTTTCATGTGGTACATTACCCCTTACATAAACATATTGTTCATACTAGATTAGTTGTAGATGTAATTGTTGGAAAATTTTGAATGTCTAATTTTTACCGTATTTATTTGTAGACTTTTTATGTATTTCTTTTGAGAAACTAATGAACTACAATGATATGGAGCTTTCCAAATTGAGATATAGCATAAGAATTTATTTCTTTTTTCAAGTTGAAACTTGAATCGACAAAAATTTCATTATAGAAACATCTAACAATAAACAATGTCTATTTTATATAGCTCTATTAATAAACATTTTTCAGGTGGTCGTAAGGGATATTACAAAGTGATATGGGATGTTACTGAAACCAATGGCCTTGAAAAGCCATCAATCACCTTCAAATGTCGTAGCAAAACCAGTGAAGAAGGTAAGATGCCTTAACATCTCTATGTCACCTATCTAAATAACCGAAGATCTTACTCCTTCTTACAAAATTTAAAATATAATTTGGTGCAATATCAAAATCAGAAGCATACACTTCCATAATTTTATTCACAAATGAAGCTTTAGTTCACTTCAAGATTGGGCTCACTTATCACTAGTTATATTTATGTTGTGCATCCAAATTTTGATTTAAGCAGTGAATATAAATAATGTCATCGCTTAGTATACAAACATTGTCGTATGAAGGTTAGGAGTGCTGTTTTATTTGAGTAGAACACTCCCCAGGAATTTTAATACTTCAGTGTAGAGTTGAGCTTCTTACCATTTTCCATTTGAGCTACTGGTCGAAGTCGTGTTTCATTATTGCAAGAAACAACTAAGTGAGCATAACCCAGATTTCTGCAATTTATGTTTAATTTCCATATCTGATCATCGAGCACAGGTTATCCTGGATATGTATTAATAATTGCGACATACTGCCTACTGCTACTACCCTGAAACTGGATATGGAAACGGTGGCTGAAACAAAAGCAACCCCAATAAGCTTAGTTCAACATACCTACTGGAATTTAATAGGGCACAACTCTAGCAACGTTGGTGACCATTCAATCCGAATTCGGGGTTCTCACATTACTCCTATAGACAACAACATTGTCCCAACTGAAGAAATAATGCCAGTAAAAGGCATAACCTTTTGACTTCACTCCAAAGAAGAGGATTGGCGATAGGATCTATGAAGTCGGACTTAGGTACTATATTTAGCAAATGCAATATAGAAAAGAGTTGTATATGAAATATAAAAGCAATGACTGCAAAACCAAGGCAGGAACACTATATAAAAAAGTTAGTTTAGGTTGAACGTGTTGTTTGTATTTCCAACTTGGTCAATGAGCACTTCACCTTTACAGTTAGCAATATAAATATTGCAGATTTTTTTATATTCAGCTATTGGGAAAATGTTAGATGTACACAGTGGGCGTTTGGCTTATGGCATAGGTATGCTGTATTTGATCAATTTGTTGCATTTTCATCTGTTTATTTGATTATATTTTCTAAGTTGTATATCTGTCAGCATCAATTTGGATGCTTGTAAATATATTCATCCTTAGCATATTTTTGAAAAGGACGCGCACTATTTCATTAGTGCTCATTTTAGTGCTGTCACATTAAATACATTAAAAGCTTGCTGGTTCTTCTTGATTGCATATGCTAGGTGTATTTGTAAGGTAATTAAAATGTGATATATTACACGAGTAAAAATATACGAGCTATTAAAAACCTTCAAATGCCTGTAATACACAAGCTCTAAATTATATTATCTACTTGTAATAGTTTTGAGTTTTGGATGCATGTACTAGTTATTAATTGTAATTTATTTTACTGCATATGCAATCTATTTAAAACTACACTTTTTATTTCAAGCCTTTAAAATTGCATATTCTTTTTATTGTGCAACAGTTACAATTTGCAGATATATATGGTAGGCGGTGGAAATTCAGTCTGAGCTTGGAGAGATGAGATGAAAGCACATATATTAAAGTGTGTTGAAGTCAGTCTATAAAATTCATGTGATGACTTGAAAGCGCTGAAGATGCTTTTGTGTTACGAAGAGAGACGTATGCAAAAATATGCAGCCAAACTTTCATCTTAGAATGTTTTCCAGTGATGTGCATGCTTAAGGTGTGATCTAATAAATCTTAATATTACTTAAAAACATGATCTAATAAATAGATATTTTTACATCATTGTTCTTTATTAATAAATAATACAAACAAAAATTAAAAATAACAAAAAAAATGAACAATGCTACTTGAACCGAAAATAATTACGTTAATTAGTGCGAATAGTGCAAATTCACAGCTAGTTTTCAGGCTGCAATTCCGGGGGTCTACCCACTTATCTTTAATTCGCACTATTTGACAAAAAATATTTTGGTTCAACTAGAATTGTTGAAAAAAATTAGATATGACAATTTTAAAATAAAAATTCAAACTAATTATATATGACTTTAATGAAAAAATATAATTAATTATTCTTACAAAATCATTTTCTTTTGAAAGTTTCCAACGTATACAGTTTCTAAAAACGTAATTCACACGCAAAGTATATATCAAAATTACGTGAGAAACTCATGCCATAATCTTTGTCTGTATATATGTATATTATTCATTTTCAAAGTAAAACATTTTAACTGTCGGTTTTCCCATTATTGTGCGGTAATACTAGTTTAGAAATAAAGATTGATTCAAAAAAAAAAAAATAGTATAAGGATTCAAAGTTGAAAACTAAAATGCGCAGTTTAAATGCACAAAAATATTGTGATGTGAAAATAGTGAACAAATAAAAAATATCAAACTTAATTTTTGAAAAAGAAAAATACCAAACTTGCTAACGTTGAATAGTGTAACTGTAACCATACAAAATAGATTGATCTCAACTACTTGCTTGCAAATGTAACAAAGAACGTGAAAGAGAGTTTAAATGTGTAGAATAACTTCTATAATTCACATACTTTCTTATATGAATGTGCAAAATAAATTTTGTAATTGCAATAGAAGTATAACAAAATAGATATATACCATTTATGTACTTGTTTTGGTTTTTTAATTACCATAGAGTTGTGCTGTAGTCCTTGAATGAGTAACTTAGCATTCTGTTTTAGTTTGTAATTTCTGTTTTAGTTTGTAATTCTTATTGTTGATAGCTAAATTCATTTTTAGGTAATTAGCTATTTCGAAGTGAAGACTATCGACAACAAAGAATTACTGGTAACCAAGCAATGGACAAGGCTTCAATTTTTTTATATGTTGTCATATTTTGTTAGTACTATTTGTGTAAAATTGTTTAATATGTGTCTTATTTTGTCAAAAAACTACTGTTAGATTGTTATGGATATTATATTTGATTATGTGATTAGCGTGTTATTTCAATTAGCTGAATACGATGATGATTTGTTTGATTAGATGTTTGTTTGTCTCTGTTAATCATGTGATTTAATTGTCAATTTGAATGTGAAAAATATGATTGATCAGTTGTATTAATATGGATATTATACACGCCTGTTGGAAATGGTACAAGCCAACTTTTAGTAGCGTTTTAAAAATGCTACAAAAGAGAATGTAAAGTAATAAAAAATTATATAGTTGCATTTTCAAAACGCTACAGATAGCATTTTGTAAACCATATAAAAAAGCTTTAGTTGCGTTTCAAAAACGCAACGATATGATTTTTTTGGTAGCGTTTACTATAACGCAACAAAAAGTTTCAGACTTTTAGTTGCATGTCGTATTGCAGCGTTCTCCAAAACACTACTACAAGTTATGGTAGCGTTTTTGCAATGCTGCCAAAAGCCATTTCTGGTGTAGTGCAAACTTGGATCATGATTTTTATCAAGGAAGTGAAAATGAAACTTGGAGTGGTATTAAAGGAACTCAAATCTTTTTAAATTGCGATGTTTTATGTGATTTTTTGGGTTGCAAGAATACGGGAATGGGTTTTATGGATTTTAAGATCAATGAAAGTGATTTAGAAACTTTTCACCGTATCTTTGAAAGTGATGAAAATATGGAATTCAAAAATCAGTTTTATCATCCAAAAGCAAGAATTATCGACTTACTTCTTCAACATACCGTCACCCCTCGTTTTGAAATTTCAACAACCTTACTTTGAAAGCGAATAAATCCCTCTTTTCTATTTTTGAAAATTATAACATCAATTAGGCTCAAGTAATTTTAAGTGAGTTTCTACCAAAGGATATTTCTCTAAAAGAAAATACGTTCTACTATGGAGTTTACCTGACACATATTTTCAAATATTTTGGTGTTGATTTCAAAGAAGAAGAGTTTGTTTCTAGAAAAGTTTTCAATTTCGTTAATATTTCTCTCATGAAGATTCCACAAGTGTTTCATCCATATGAAACAAACACGGAAAAACAAGCAAGACTCACCACACCAAAAAGCTGACTTTGCCTGTAATAACCCGGAAAATACGAGCCAATTAAAAAATTTTAAATTGGTAATTTCAAAGGAATTTGAGCAATTGAAATTGAATATTTCAATAAAATATGGAATTAGAAATAGTGAGTCAGTTTGAAAATTTGAATTCAAACTATGACTGGCTGTGCAGGGTGGAAAATATAACGGATTTTAACGAAACCAAAAATATTTAAATCTGTTAGTCAATACCTTTCTAACGAATCTGAAAAATCGAAGTTTCATAACGAGAATCAAAAGTTATGGCCGAATGAATTTTTAGAATGGTCGCTATATAGAATATATAGCCCTGGAAAATTGATATTTTGCATACGACCTCGGAATTCGACGAAACCACTTTTGTTGGGTCCGGGATGTCAAACTATTGCTAGGTTTCAAATTTCATAATTTTTGAAGCTAGTATGTGAACGTGGCAAAAGAAAATGTGTTTGGTCAATTTCTGTTAAATTGAATCGACTAGAAAATGGCCATTTTTCAAATGACCTCAGAATTCGATGAAACTAGTTTTGTTGGGACCGTAGCGTCAAAACATAGCTAGATTTATTTTTCTGGAATTTTTCGAATCAGTTTGTGGCCCTGGCAAATTGAAATGTACGTTCAGAGTGAAAACTTAAATGTTTTATACTTTAATTTGAAAAATAACCGACTGTAACAGTCGAATTGGCCTACGAAACATATCCCATTGGGTCCGGAATGGGGTATTTAGCTAGGGGCGACAGTCGTTGGGTTTGAAAAGGAGTACGTTTGAGAAAACACTATTTAAAAATTTAATAAAACCATCGACCAATCATATTTCTCCATTCATAAATAAAAAATATATCAGAAACCCCCCCGACCCCGACATCGACGACGGAAAAGCTTCCCCCCTTCCCTGGCGATTTCCGATCGCCACAGCCCAAATCAGCCCCTCCCCCAGTTCAACTTTTTGTAGTTCTCCTTCCCCTCTTCAAATCCATATGAGGAGCTCCCCCTATCGTTGCTTCTACGTCGAGATATCCCCCTCCAAAGTTCCGACTTTTAAACCGCCGCCGCCGCCGATCCTCACCACCGAACGCCACCAAAACGCCGCGCGCCTGTAGCCCTCTCCTCCCTCTTCCACGTCCAACTCGCCGATCATCCCCTCATGCCCCGGTTCTCGCGAAAACAGCAAACCTGGTTTTGAACCTTCGTGAAAGGAAACATCGGGACCGTAAGGAAGCTCTCTACCCAATAGAAGAAGCCGCGGATTTTTCTGACATCGTATCGATTTTTAGCACTCCGAAAACCAATGTGAGAAATCTAAATTAATATGAAATTGAATGGAAAATGTCGTGTATAATTTATATTAGCGAAATATAAATTACATACGTGTTGTATACCTCATGTACATGCGTAGTGTAAGCTATATAAGCGAAGTATGAATTTTACATGCATAGAATAATTGATATATGTGTTGAAATGCAAGTGAAATATAGTAATTATATATATATATGTACTCCCCTCGTCCACAAACCATGGACGATATTTATTGTGGTGAATTGGTGTGAAACATTGGATGAAAAATACTTATGGTTGAATAATTGTTTGTGGTTGATATTGTTTGGTTGTGGTTGAAAAATACCCATTGGTGATTGAAATGAATTGGAAATATTTGTGGAAATAAAAATAAACATGCCGCCTGCGTGCGAATTAGATGCATGAATCCCCATTGTCAAAAACCGCGAGGTTTTAAGGTAGAGCGAGGAGCCGTACTAGGGACGGTGCCGGTTTTAACTACCCTACCGTTATGCTGCCGAAATTTTGAATAATCTTTGTGTGTTAGAATTATTTTCATATGTTGAAATTATTTTCATGCGTTGAAATTAAAGCCATATGTTGAAACTATATCCACGTGTGGAAATGTTTGTGTGTTGAAAAGTGTTGTGTGAAAATTAAATCCATTTCTGAATGAATGAAGTGTTTAAACAATAAAAATCATATTTTTATATATATATATTTGAAGTATGAAAAATATTCGCCTTATATAAATAGTTTCAACAATAAAAATTCCATCTTTCTAATATGAACAACATAAATAAAATGTCCATGTGTGGAAATGCTCATTTGTTGAGAAGTGTGTGTAGTGGAAAAGTTCATGTGTTGAATAAAAAGATCGAACAATAAAAATTACATTTTTATTGAAACTATGAAGTGTTGAAAACATCCATTTGTCGAATAAATATTTTAAACGATAAAAATATCATTTTTATCATATTTGTGATATGCTAAAGATATGCGGACGTTGAAATAAATATTTGTGAGAGAAATATTATTTTTAACATGCATAGGAACCAAATAAAATAGTCATGTGTTGAAATCTATTTTAGTTCGCCAAAATTATCATCTTTGAAATGTGAAGTGTTAAAAATAGCCACTTGTTCAAATAAATGTGCATGAGTTGAAATATACATTAACTAGCTAATGATATGATTTTAGCCTATGCATGCAACATTAGAATGAATGGTGTTTTTAAACCAAAGTAAATCAAATATGAAATTGAATGGAAAATGATAAGTGATAGAAATTGTATATATGTACATGCATATCTATTGAACAGGTTATAGCAAAGGGGCTAGAGAAGAGGAATAAAATTTTGTGCCGGACAAATAGGTACACATTTACTGTTTTGTTTGGGTGATGATTTTATGAGCTGTTGGCTAGCCGCTTGGCTTTTTCCTTTTCTTTTTGATATGAGACGCCCGTGTGGCTATTTGGGAATTTTCCCAGACCCTCTCGTACAAAGGAGGTTATGGCGAAATTTAAAGGCGTTAGTGAAATAATTGAAGTGGAAACGATATAGGAATTTTTGAATGAACTATATTTATATAAATATATAAATATACGTAGAATTAAAAGGAAACGTGGCCGTGCAGTTCGTGTTTTGAAACCGTGATTTCAAACGACTAGTGCGGGAAATCCGACCAATGGATTTTCCCAAAACCGCAACCGTTGGGTTCGCCTTGGAAATATCTTTCCGACGGCACCAACTTTGTGAAGATCCGACGGTTGGATTGTCTGGAATTTTTAATTCAAATCTGAAGAGAAACAGCGCCAGAAACGATTATATTTATATATATATATATATAAATATAATTAAATTAAATCGAATAATGACGCTGCAGTTCGTAAATTGAAATCGTAACTTCAAATGGCTAGTGTGGAAGATCCGACCGTCGGATTTTCCCAAAACTGAAACCGTTGGGTTCGTTTTGAAATGACCTTCCCAATGATACCAAATTTGTGAAGATTCAACGGTTAGATTTTCAGATATGTGTAAAACAAAATTAGTGAAAAGCAGCGCCAGTGCATCGACACGACCTGAAACGTCGTTTAACTAAATATGGCCGTTTTAAATTAAATAAAAATGGCGATATATCGTTATAAAATACTATAGACGATATAGAGTGGAAATAAACCAATTTCGTTGTGTTAGCTTGATATGTGATGGTTGAATGTATTTAACATGAAAATTATAACTAAATAACTGAAATGTGAATGTTGAATAGTCCAACCATGTGATTAATTGATTTGAAAATCTAAATATACGTGGGTTATTTGAAAAGGCCGAGTTTATCTCATTTCAAATAATCGATCGATGTTGAGAAGTCGAAGAGTCGAAGACGGCTGAAGACCGACGATCTCCACATTGGATGGATGGGCGCTACTAATGCTCGTGATTGGAGTAGCTACCATGAAGGAACTGAAGTAGTAGCCGTCCAAATATACTGTTGATTGTACGGATATGCGAGGAATTGGTGCCTTCGGTTTCGTTCAGACCCAGAACGGACTTGTAAATGGACTGTGTGTCTGACATTGGATTTTGTTCTGTGTTGGTTGATCTCTATTAAATATTTATCTGTTTGGCGGCGGAGGATTTATTCTCTTGCTTAACGCCCTTCCCTGAAACATACGAGCTCAGAGGTTATATATTGATAGAAATCAGTCGCATGGAGTGGATTGCCTGTGTGGCACGCCTAAGTGGCATATGATCAAGGCTTCTGTTGCAAAGCAAAGTCTTGTGGTTGATGATCAAAGCATGGTCTATGTGACGTAGCTTTGTGTATAACGTGAATTCGTGAGCCTCACACCCCGGTATGAGTCAAAAACGGGAGAAGGACCCAAGGAGTGTACGACGTTTCTTTCTAGCTATGGTGGTGTCAGTGACCTCCCAGCCCTGACATTTATATCTACTTTTCACCTTTGTGGTTGTTGGAATACGAGGCGCCTCGATTATAGGTCTGTAAGGACCGGGAAACGTGTGTTTAGGAATTTCCAATCCTCAAAAGTAAGAGAGGACTGGCCTTGGAGGATCCAGGGGATTGCTGTGTGCAGTCCCGAGGCATTTGCTAGAGTGTCTCGAATCGGAGAGGAGCTTGCCCCTTGCCTCGACTCATGAAGGAATCCAATTTCCAATACGAAATATGCGGATGTGATTGTATTACTAGTATGGCGACATAGTAGATGGTAGCTATGCCGCCTAGGATTGATATTTATGATTGAATTTGCTTTTGAAACATATATGCACTAGTAATAATATCAACACTTTTGTTTTATTCGTATGAAGCATTTTTGGCCATTATAAGGTAAAACTCTATCCTCCGGCTTGCGTTGCATTGTGTGATGGGACCTGAGTCTTATAATGGCTTCATTTTATAAAAAGCATTGCGTTAATTTAATCGTTTACTTTATTTCGTGCACTAGCACTCATTGGAGTAAACCCGTTCCGCGAAAGTGGCGTGGTCCTTTGATTTGCCTTATTATTGTTGTTAATAAGTTGAGTAGATTTCTCATACCAGTCCCATGACTGACTCGTAGTTTGTTTCACCTTGCAAACTCGGGTGCCCTCATTTTCACACGGGCAGCCTAGTTACAGGTTTCTGACGCACTTTTGGCTCATGGCGAGGCTTGACTACACCGTGCTGACTTGGATTTTATCCGCCATTATTGTATCTATATTATGATTCCGCCATTGGCGATGTAGACTGATATTTATTTTGAGTACTCTTTATGTATGATTCCGCCTCAGGCGATGGTGACTGATTATGTATCATTATGCACTAAGTTGTATCCTGTACTGTGCTTCTCTGATGTGATGATATCTATATGATTCCGCTGTCATATGTGTGTAAATTATTCTATCTTCTGATTTATGCTATTATCTGTGATCTGCAAATGATGATTAATGTGTTATATTCCAATGATTATCCTTAACACCGTGTCACGGGGTTTTGGGATCGTCACAGCCGGTATCAGAGCTTTGGTTAACCTCAGTTCTGGAGTCTAACACATTAAACACTTCGTCAAAATAGAATCGGTAGTATTCTAAGGCGAGTCGCTCATTAGAGATAGGACTAGTAAAGTCCTAGAATGAGCCGAGAAGAATAGCAAAAACAATTTGATCAATCCATCGTTATCTTTCCGTAAATTTTCTGCTTAACTATGCAATAGACTATCATTTCTGTTAGCTGACTTTTTCTTGCTTATACAGAATTTGAAAAATGGCTACCAGAGCAGCCACCGCTAGAGGAGGCCGTGCCGGCCGAGGCCGAGGAAGAGGAGAAGTCCCAGCTCAAGAAGGACCTTTGATACAACCTCCGGCAGCTCAATACTTCGAGCTAGACCGTGTAGCTAAGAGATATAAAAACTTAGGAGGCAAGACCTTCTCGGGAACTGGCATCGTAATAGAGGCCCTTGCATGGCTCAAAACATGCGAGAAAATTCTTGAAGGCCTAAGGCTTGGAGACGAAGACAAAGCTATTATGGGTGCCTGGCTTATGCAGGAACAAGCTGAATTATGGTGGGAATCTCTTACTGCCGGGAATAGAGAAGCTGGACGAACATGGGATGGATTTAAAGAACTCTTCAAGGAGAAATATGTCCCAGAACAAGCTCTAGAAAGAATGCACGATGACTTCGCCAATCTCCAGCAGGGGGATCTTTCCGTGCAGGATTATCTAAATAAATTTACACTGTTGTCGCCCTATGCTCCGGAGCTCGTCGCCACTGCGAAATCCAAAAATAAGAGGTTTATCCTTGGGCTAAGACGACAATATCATGATAGAGCCATGGCCCATGTCAAGCTGGAATTCAACGAGCTGGTGGAAATGACATGCAACTATGAAGACCTTGATCAAAGGCATCTGGATCAGGATCGCGCTAGAAGCCAAGCCGGAAACAAGCGCAAGCCTGCTGTAAATCAAGGCGAGTCAAGCCAAGCAGCATCTTCAAAACCTCAGACTGGCAAGCCGCCAAGAGGAAATCGCTTTAACTGTGGTAAGCCGGGGCACTACTCAAACGTCTGCACAGCTCCGAAGAGGCAGAAAACAAACTCTCAAGGCTCGAGCCAAGGCTCCCAGAACCCTCACTCGTGCTTCAACTGTCGTAAGACCGATCATCTGGTCAAAGACTGTCCTTTGCTGAAGAAAGCTATAGTAGCTCACGTCTATGACGGGTCGAGCCCGCCAGCTGCTTCCGATGGAGCAGGTAAACCTGATGTTTTGGGAGGTACCCTTACCATTAAAAATATTCCTGTTTCTGTATTGTTTGACACAGGTGCGTCGCGTAGTTTTATTGCTAATAACACAGTGCACAAATTAAAGTTAAAACAACGAAAGCTTAAAGAATCGGTTGAAGTGCAGAATCCGATATGGGGTTCTATTACTCTCGGTTCATATTGTAGAGTGCCAGTCTCTTATTCTTTCTACAAGTTTCCTTTTGATTTAATCGTTATGGATTTTCCCGAATTCGATATCATTCTCGGGCTGGATTGGTTAACGAAATATGAAGCTGAGGTAAAGTGTGCAGAAAGAATCGTAAAAATTCGAACGGAGCTTGGACATATATATATACCCTGTCATGGTTCGAATCCGAATAGAGAAGAATTTTTGTAACACCCCGTAATTCTGCGACATTAAGATTCTCAAATTAAAGTATAATTAATTTTTAAAAGAAAAATTAAAAGAAAAAGATCCATGCAGTTGTTTAATTTAAGTATTGTAACTAACATGAAAAAGAGAAGTAAGGAGAGAACAATAATTATTATTGTTCTAAGACTTATTAACAAAAGCCTCTGTAGCTCAGTTGGTTAAGGCATTGGATTTGTAGCATGGAGGTCGGGGGTTCGAACCCCGGCGGCGGCATAATTTTTTATCTTTGTTTTAGAGAGGGCCAACTGAACATGCAAATATATGTACGTATACAAATTCAAAATTTGAAAGGATAAGAACGTACATATAAGGAAATAAAGAATATATATATTTATATACATATGAGAATATAAATATATATATATATGCAAAAATATATGTATACGAAAGATAAAATTCAAGATAAGGCTACAGTCAATGAAATATGGCAACATCATTTGAATTTTGAAAATAAAATGAAAGTTGTGCGTATATATATACGCGTAAAATGGTCGTTCGAGGAATTGTATACATATAAGAATATTTCATGTGAATAAAACAGTTAAATAAATTCCAGAAATTCAAAAGTTTGAAAATCAAACTTTTACGCCAAAATAGCTTGTGGGACCCAATGCTGACTCAGCACTGCGTTTATGATAAGGTTTGGCTAGATTCATCTACGTACCTGGACTATTTTCTTAACTAGGTTCAATGCTGACTCAGCGCTGCGTGTACGATAAGGTCTTGAGCAGCTATATAAACAGCCCTAGTCTTCATTCTCTTTGCACCAATTCTCTTCTATCCTTATGCTGCTAAGATTCATGGCTTCTTCCCCTCTTCTAAATTTTCTTAAATAAATAAAATAAAATATGATTCAAGACGAGGAGATGCTGCTAAAAGACTTTTAAGGAGGGATTCAAATCAAAGTTTCAAGTGAAGAATTCAAAGGCTAGCTCAAACAAGTTTCAAGCAACGACGCACGAATCATAGCCACGCTTTCCTTCTTTTCTAGATCTATTTTCTGTAAGTTGGTTATTTCTAGATCTGAATATTTTGTTTTATTTGTGACATGAAATTAAAGGAATAAAGGAATATGCCAAATCTCTCTCTCTCTCTATTCGAATATGTGTTTATACTCTTGGACTGAATTAAGAACTGTTATGATTCGAGAACAAATAAAACTGTAACCGTGACTATGACTATAGAACTGTGGCCTTTGAAAGCATATGCCTTTAGACTATGACATAAGCCTTTGATTTTGGGACATATAAACATTGCCTATGACAATGACTTAGGACTATGGGAATTATTTTCCCTTTTGGACTATGAACATCGCCTATATTGCCTATGACCATGGACATTACTTATGACTAAGAATATAAGCCTTTGAATTGGACATAAACTATTGCTTATGACATAATGAGGACAATTGTGATTTTGACACCCATGATTCATGATTAGGAAAATATTGCTTTAGTTTGGTGATTGTGAAATTGGGTCTAAACCCAATTATTTATTCTACCTGTTCCTTGGTTTTTTTCTTTGGTTTTAAGACAGTGGGAATTTACCTATTAAGTTAGGTCTACCCACGTTCTTGAACCTATTTTGCCCATTCTTTGGTTTTAAGACAGTGGGAATTTACCTATTTAGTTAGGTCTACCCATATTCTTGAACCTACATTGTTATCCAAACCTTTTTATGCCAATTATTCCTTCTTGTCATTTTGATTCATTCCCTTTTTATCTACGAATCTAGATTTATTTATAATCTAGGTTGAATCACGATTATTCGAACGGTGGGAATGCGATTTGGGAAAAAACATGGAAATGAATATGAACGTAATTGTAAACTGGGAAATTGGCATAATTTGGAATATGTATTATGACATGCATATTAAAATGAAAACGGGGAAATTTGACATGGATTAGGGAATATGTGATTTTGACATATTAAATTTAGCGTTAGTAAGTAAGCTAAATTTTAGGCATAAAATGTAAACTAGAAAAATAATTCTAGTTTTGCCATAAATTGTGAATTAGGATGTTAAACCAAGATTGGGTTAATTAAGGTTGATTTGGAATAAGTATATTAGCACAATTTTGAATTTATTCATAATTGTGAGCAATTGTCATGTTTAGAATAAATTATGGTTAGCGACACTAAATTTGGTATAATTTACATACCAAAAAGTATAAATATGATAAATAAGAGAGAATGGGCCATAATAATAAATGTGACAATGTACATTAAAAGAGTAGTAATGAAATAAGTAAATTAGGAGTAATTTACTTATAGAATTCGTCATAAATGTTAAATTGTTCATTTACCACAAAATATGTAACTTGGTTAAGTTTTGGCCATAAATTATAAACTAGGATATTTAATCTAGTTTCGGCAATGAAATAGGAAATGGCCTAAACTGCATGTTGGGTTAGGACTTGGGCCTAGAATATAAGTATACCAGTAGGCTTGACAAATAAATATAGGCCAAATTTGTCTAAAAAGGGGAAATGGGCTTTTGAAATAAATTGTTAACAATTTATAAACAAAAGAAAAGTATTTTGATAACATCCCTTTTTATAACACATAGACCAGAAGGTTCTAGGGTGACAGAGAGGATAGTGTCTAGGCTTGGGTTTGGAAAATACAAGTTTCCTGCCCTCCCTGGCTATCCCTAACTGATCCGAAGGACGGGATGGTTGTTTTCAAAACCAGATTTGGAAATTAATCAAAAACCCTTTGAACTTAGAAAACATGAATATGCCTAACCCGAGGTTAGACTGAGTTGCGGTGTAAACCTGCCCGGAACCGACCGGCACATCCACTAACCGCAGCAATATCTGTCTAATGTGAGAGGTTGCGGCTTTAATTTATTAATTAAAGCTAGAACAAGAATGGGAGAGTTAAGTCCATAGGAACACTTAACCAACCTAACACGGTTAAGCTAGAATGGGAAGGTTAAGGAACACTTAACCAACTTAGCACAGTTAAAGCTAGAATGGGAGGGTTAAGTCCATGGGAATACTTAGCCAAATTAACATGTTGACTAGACTAGAAGGTGGGGTTAAGTAAAGTTAATACACTTAGCCAATTTAACATGTTAATTAGACTAGAGGTTGGGGTTAAGTAATACACTTAGCCAAATTAATATGTTAACTGGACTAGACCATAGGGTTAAGTAAACTTGAACGCTTAACCATCAGAATATGATAAATGAATAGGGTTAAGTAAAAAGCATGAAGGGATAACACTTAACCAGTGTAATAGGATAAGGGAAGAGGGTTAAGATAGCTTGAATCGACTAAATACACTTAACCAACCCAACCTGGCGAGAAAGAAAACTAAGTAGTAGACCTCAGTTGAAAAAGGGACTAAGTAGTAAAACTTAGTTAAGAAAACAAGGAATTTGGAAACTAAGTGGTAAACCTTAGTTAGTAGAACCAAGTAGTAATTCTTAGTATAACACGAAGGAGCAGACATCCATCTGGTTTTAAGAAGGCTCCAACGAATTGGGTTACGAAGCCCGAGGCTTCGAGGGGACGTGAGGGTACTCTTGGTATCCCTCTGTGAGGCTGCAGATGATCATCCTGGGCTCACAGAGGTTAAGGTCTGCGTTAGAAGAACCGAGGGTATGCCTTGGTTGCAATATATATGTGGCAACCTAAAGACTAGGATGGACCAGCGTGATTCGGCGAGTAGACGGTAGCCCTGTGATAGCAACTCGTCGCCTACCATCCATCTTGAGTCAATCGAGATACGTGAAGCGGAAAGGCGGAGAACTCCAAAAGACCATATACTTAACCCGGCGTATAGTTATGGGGCCGGCGTATAGTTCTCATTTTACAAGGTGTGCCTTTCATTAGCTGAGGGAGGGGTCAAGTGGGACCATAGCCACTGGAGTAAAAACAGACCTTAGCATCTGCATCGGCAGATATCTGAAAGCTCCCGACCGAGTTCTGTATTCCTTGATTTGCCCTGTCACAGGACTCGGATCGCACATTACAGGACATGTGCATCTAGACAAGCGATAACGATTCGCGATACATACGTGGGGAAGCCTAGGAACATATACCACTCTAGGTAGTGTGTCCTAGACTTGGGGGCATTGTTCGACAGGTAGCGTAATCCCTAGTTGGACTAGGTGGCATAAACCCTGAACTCGAAAAGCGTTCAGCAGATAGCGTAAAACTATAGTTAAATCTAGAAAGCAGTGGATAGAAAACCCTAGATTAGATCTAGGTAACAACTAATAAATGGATGCCTGAAGGCGATGGAAAATACAGGGATTGGGATCACGTTATCGTTACTAGTTGAAACACTAGTTAGGCGGTGCAGAGATATAGGAACCAGTATAACAAGTAAATAGCGAAGCAGCGAAAGTATTAGAGCGTATCCAGTTTATCTTAGCATATCTTGTGACTACCTTGTCTCATCTTGTTGACCCTATCGTCATGGTGTAATCTTGTATTCAGTTAATTCATGTCGTTTTGTTTTCCATGTTCACATGCTAGAAGTTACTGAACTTACTCAGGCTTTATGTCTGACTCTGTTTTTCTTTCGTCTTCTTTCTTCCGTTCTCCCCCCCCCCCCCCAGGTTGTTAAGGAGGAAATAGGATAGCTCAGATTTGTTTTGGGATGATTTCTCTTTCCAAGCTTGAAGAATCTTGGATGCATCGGCTTTGGATTGCTATGGCTGGCTTTTGTTACATTGGGGAATATAAATGTATTTTATGCTTCTTTATTTTGTAAAGACAGTTGATACTCTGATATTGTAAAGGAACCTTGTACAAATTATTTTGTCAATAAAGCAAAGTTTTATTTTCCGCTGTTTAATGTTTGTCTGTCTTGTAATTTATCTGCATCTTTTACCCATAATGCTCCACAGAACTTAGTGCATTCCCTTTGTGAGTGACACTAACGGATGTGGGGTGTTACACGTGGTATCAGAGCTGAAGGTTACCAGATCAGATAAAGGATTTGAAAAATTATTTTCAAACGGTTTTAAAAGAAGTATTTTCAAAAGAAGAGATTTGTTTTAAAGGCATATTCCCCAAAGCCATACGCATTGTTTTCTCTTCCTCTATTTAAATTCTTGTCTCCTTCTTTCTTGAGTCTCTGGGGCTCCTGGCTTTCTGGGAGGTAACCTCATCGAAGGGCAAAGTAGTGCCCGGCTTCCATCCATAGCCGTAGTTGTTTCATCTACAGGCAGTTTTCTTTCGAAGCTTATAGGGTTTTCCGGACGATGGAGGCAGTTTTCGAGAGATTTGTCAACATGACTACACACGGAAGGGGGATGAGGAGTTTGGCTAAGGAGCACAACCCAAGCATAAGGAATTCATGGATAGGGACTTGGCTCACCAAGGAGGAAGGAGTTATAAAGCGTAAGACAAGAGGAAGTAGCTTTTCTATGATATAATAGGGCATATAATTAAGGACAAGAGCAAGAACGAGGAACAAGAATTTCATAAGGGCAAGAACCTACTTTCGCCACCAAGCGTACCTAGGAGAAAGGTAGTAAAAGTTCTCTTGTAAGAGTCTAGTTTTGCTATTCGTACTATTTCCTTTGGTTTTATCGCTTCGCATTTGTTCGTATCCACTTCCATAGTTGAGTCTCTACACCATAGTACTTATATAGTAGAAAGGACCCACTAGAGTCTCAAATCCAATTAGTGGTCCGACCAGTTTATTTTTGGTTAGTAGGGATTTGAGAATAACTATCGAGTGTGCTTATATCATCTCACGTAGATCGTTTAAATTCAAAGGAGATATTCCTTGGGTGCTTGTCTGATATTGGTTTAGGCCTTTGGGGCTTGTACTTGAGGAATGTCGAGTTCGACTAGGATGGTTTGCGTGAGAGATGAATAGTTGTGACAGGCGCTCTAAAAAGCGCGTAGTGATCTTTCAACCCTTATAGTTTTGGCATGGTGAATAAGGGAGAGACATCTAATCATACACTTGGTACCGTGATTGACATCTGTTTATTTTGGAAATGGAGGTTAGGAACTTCACAATCGTGAAGATAAATTGGTTAAGATACAGTGGAGTAAAGCTCAAGAAGGCTAGATACTAGCAATGTGCCCTTTTTCCTTAAGGGTGCATCCTTGATTTCTCTGTTTAGGAGCTTTACGCATAGTTGTTTCTCTCTTTCCAAAGTATACCCTCTAGATCGAATCTGCGATCCTTAGGTAGATGCCAATGGATGTAAACATGTATTTGGAACATGTTATGGTTGAATGGTTGCAACCGGTTGCAAATGGTTGCTCGTGGATGCATATGCATACGTATTAGGCACTAGATCAAGTTCAGACGCTTTCATATTGCATTTACATATATGTATTTGTTGCAAGTTGAACTTGATATGATATCATATGGACGTTGCATAAGGATGAATGGCTGTGCACGCATGTAGTATTTACATGACTAGGGATGTTTGCATGCATGATTGGACGCATGGCACTAACATGATTTGCATTAAGGAGGTCAACTGAATCAGTAGACCGCCTGATTTTGCATTAGATAGAGACATATACACACACTATGCATATGAACATGAAAGCATTAGAAATCTTTTAAGGACAATGAATGCCTGTGATTGAATGGTTGAGTAGATGGGTGATTGGATGGTAGGACACATTCTTCCTAACTTGAAGATTTCGGGGACGAAATCCTTTTAAGTGGGGGAGAATGTAACACCCCGTAATTCTGCGACATTAAGATTCTCAAATTAAAGTATAATTAATTTTTAAAAGAAAAATTAAAAGAAAAAGATCCATGCAGTTGTTTAATTTAAGTATTGTAACTAACATGAAAAAGAGAAGTAAGGAGAGAACAATAATTATTATTGTTCTAAGACTTATTAAAAAAGCCTCTGTAGCTCAGTTGGTTAAGGCATTGGATTTGTAGCATGGAGGTCGGGGGTTCGAACCCCGGCGGCGGTATAATTTTTTATCTTTGTTTTAGAGAGGGCCAATATAACAACCCGTATTTTCAATAAACTGTTATAACATAAATCGAGGCAGAATTAAATTCAAAAATCTGAACCAAGGGAAACGGGCTATGCCATTGCGTTCGTCTCGGAAAAATACACGAAATAGAGTCCGAGTTTTCGAAAATCGGAGTCAGTATGACCCGGTTAAGGCCCATTGAAGTTTTCAGAAATTTCTATGCTAAAAACAGATTTAAATTTCAAATTAAAAACAAGGATTAGGGCTAATTGGTGTCAGGCGGGAAAATTCCCGCCAGGGCCCCCATGTCGACAGGCATGTCGACAGGGGTCCTAGGGTGTCGACTGCCCTGTCGACAGCCCTGTCGACACGGGGTAGCCAGGCAGTATTGCCTGGCGCACCATTTTGATTTGGGCTTGGTCTTGTGGCTTGGTTCTAGAGAATTCCGAGATCTGACGAGCCAAAACTAACCTAGGGTTAATCCTAGGGCTTAAAACACTCTAATTCCCTATAAATATACCCCTAATCCTACCCTAAAGCCTCATTAATCAATCTAGCAACTAAACTATGTCAAATTGAATCCTCAAATGGCCTCCACTTAAAAACCCTAGCCTCCACCTTCCTCAAAGTTTAATCCTATGAAGATATGATGATCATACAACCTTTTCTATGTTGTATGAATGCTTAATAACTTGCATACTTCATTAAGTTGCAAGTTTGATTTGCTAAGTTTGTGTTTTTGGGATTTTGCAAAAGGGTTTTCTTATTTGAAGCTTTGTTTTGGGTTTTTAAAGGGCTTCTTCATCTTATTTGGTGGATTTGTGACTTGTTTATATTTGTAAGCCCTCTTACCTTCACTTTACAAACTCTAAAGTTAATATGTGGTGAAAGTTGAGATTTATGTGAGTTTATTTGATTATGCATGCTTATGCGAACTCACTATGCCATGTTTTACATGTTTCATAAGTTATGCATGCTTATGCGAGTTTACTATGCCATGTTTTACATGTTTCATAAGTTATGCATGCTTATGCGAGTTCACTATGCCATGTTCTACATGTTTAATGGATTATGCATGCTTATGCAAGTTCACCTTACCATGTTATACATATTTTATGGGTTATGCATGTTTATGCAAGTTCACCTTACCATGTTATGCAAGTTTAATGGGTTATGCATGCCTATGCAAGTTCACCTTACCATGTTATGCATATTTAATAAGCTATGCATGTTTATGCGAGTTCACTATGACATGATTTGCAAGTTTAACATGTATGCATGTTTATTATGATATGTGAAGTTCATCATGTATGTTATGCCAAGTTACCTTTTATACCCTTATGTGTTATGACGAATATGTAAGCGAGATAATGACGTTGGGAGGGTTTGGGTAAACTTAAAAATACATGAAACTAAAAGATTGGGAATTTACCTATTAAGTTAGGTCTACCCCTTGGGAATTTACCTATTAAGTTAGGTCTACCCAAGTATATGTTAACTTGTAAATATGTTTTAAAGTGGACATGACACTAGATAACATGATATGGCCAACTCGAGGTTAGACCTAGTTGTGGTATAAATCTTCCCAGGTAACCACAACGTGGGGTCTAATGTGGGTAGTTGGTCATGTTGCACCATAAGACCCGAGGTTAGACCTAGACGTGGTGTAAATCTTCCCAGGTAACCACGGATGTCTAATGTGAGAGGTTGGGTGCGTTAAATAATTAATGCCTCATGATTAGGGTTAAGTCATGGCCCACAAATACTTAACCAATAATGGGGATGCGAGGATTAGATGGGGTTAAGTGGTTACACTTAACTAATTTAATCCATGATTAGTAAGGGGTTAAAACCACACTTAACCCTCTTAGAAACCCTAGCAACGTGGTCTGTTCCAGCAGTAATCCCAGTTTGGTATCACCACAACCCTACAGCTAGGTTAGGGCGGGGCACGATTACTGGACTGATGTAAGCGACCAAAGCGACGGCTGAGTGGTACAGCGGTCCGGGTCCGGCGGGCTACGGACGTGCACGTAGTCCGATGTTGGACAAACTCGAGGCATGGGTACCAGTAGGCTTAGACTGTGTATTATTGCTTAGGTGTCTGGGGTTGACACCTTAGGGCTTGATACACCCGAAGGTGGACCCAGCACAGTCTAACTACATCCATGTGGGCCGTATGGACACCAACACTTGACGTGTTAGGTTTATAGGGAGCCGATCGACTAGACCGTTGGGCTGGACCTTATATTAAGGTCACTTCATGTTATTGGGCCAAAGTTTGGGCTAAGGGATCAATATCTGTTTTGTGGGTTTGCTAGTACACTGTGGTGCAAAAACTTAATCTTCTTATGTGAGGTCACCTTTATCTATTGCCAGTATGTTTACCTCAGTTTCCATCATGCTGTTAACTTTATTAGTTTATAGATTGATCGTAGTAGGGCTTACCAGTCTTTTTGACTGACCTGTTTTCTTTCGCTTCTTTTCTTCCGTTTCCCCCCCCCCCCCCCACAGGTTCTCAGGGAGGGGCTACATCTGCTTAGTGGATCTTTGGCTTGCTTGTTGGATAGCTCATGTATGGATCTGAGCTAGCTGTGGCTTATCTTTTATTTCTGGGGATTAGTACTGATGTTTTACCATGTATTTTGTTTCTACGTATCTAGACTTATGTTGTATTTTGGATCATGACATTTTGATACTATGTACTTGACTATGTTGGTTTTGTGAGATGATGATGATGGGTTTTTATCTGCTACCGCTGCTTTACTTATATTTATTTTTATATATTCTGTCTTGCGATATCTCTGTGCATGTTTACCTTCACAATAACGCCCCTCCAAAGCTAGTACATTCCAAGGAGTGATTCTAGTAGAGGTGGGGTGTTACATTTGGTATCAGAGCACAAGGTTAACAAGATTGAACAAAACTTTTGAAGAAAAAAAATCCTTTTTGAAAAACTATTTTCAAAAACCTACTAAGTATTTTCCAAAATAAAGTCTAGATTATTTTAAGGCTAATCCCCAAAAGCCATTAGCGTTATCCTTCGTTCCCTTGACCTGATCTTATCTTATCTTTCGTTTCAGTATGGCTGAGAATCTTGTCATCCCAGATGGAGTGAACGTACCACTCTGGTATAGGAGACTTCTAGAAGCTAGGGCGGCAGCTGGTCCCGCAAACCCTACTCCCACTCCTCCTCCTGTAGTTGAGAATCCTCCCCCTAATGTCAATATTCCTCCTCCCGTTGCTAATGTCCCTCCTCCGGTGGTCCCTCCAGCAGTTAATATTCCTCCTCCCGTTGCTAATGTTCCTCCCCCTCCTGTTGCTGAGGCTCCTCTTCCTCCTCCTCCCCCTCAGCATCCTCAGATTGAGTTCACGAAGGTTTGTAAAGACTTCAAGGCAATGGGAGGCAAGAATTTCCTAGGCACGGAATCTTTTGTTGAAGCTAGGAATTGGCTGAAAGACACGGAGGACTTGTTTGCTATCTTTGGGATTGATGACGAGAGGAAAATCTTATTGACAGTGTGGCTTTTGAAAGATGAAGCGGCCTATTGGTGGGAGGTCACCAATGGGACGAGGCCCGTTGAGACTTGGGCCGATTTGAGGGCTAGATTTGTGACCAAGTTTCTATCTTCGGCTGAGGCGAATTTACAGATGGAGAAGTTCATTGCATTAAAGCAAGGTGATATGTCTGTCAAGGAGTATGTGAACAAGTTTAATCAGCTGGCCCGTTTTGGTTTGGATATGGTAAACACCCCGGAGAAGAAGGCTCTTCGATTTGCTAGAGGGTTGAATGAGCCGCTACAGGGCTTGGCGATGTCACATATTCCGCATGGAGCTACTTTTGAGAGTTTGGTCAATATGGCTCTGCTTCAGGGAGATGGAAAGAAAGAAGTCAAGTCGAGTGATACTCAAGCAAAGAAGGCTGATTCTCAAGGCAAAGGCAATCAAGGTGGTCAAAGCAGCCAGGGGAACCAGGGCAAGAACAAGAAGGGGAACAACAACAACAAAGGCAAGGGAAAGTGCAATTACTGTGGTGTGCCTGGACACTTTGCTAAGGATTGTAGGAAGAAGAAAAGGAAGCTTAGTGGTGGATGTTTTTCCTGTGGTGAGACTGGACACTTCAGCAAAGAATGCCCAAAGAAGAAAGGACAGGCTGGACCTTCAGGAGGGCAAGTTCATGCTCTCAATACCGCTCCAGTTCCCGATCGAGGTAGTGTTTCTATTGAGAACCTTGTTTATATCTCTGATCTTCCAGTGCGTACCTTGTTTGATTCTGGTGCATCACATAGCTTTATTTCATCTGATCTTGTTGATAGCTTGCATCTTAGTACTAGCTTAGTGGACGATCCCGTTTGTGTTTCGAATCCCATTGGGGGTTCTGCTCATCTATCTATGATATGTGAGGATCTGAGGATCTCTATACTCAGCGTAGAGTTCTTGTGTAGTGCATATGTTCTTGGTTTCAGGGGATACGGATTGATACTGGGCATGGATTGGCTGTCCCGATATGGAGCCATTCTGGATTGTGAGCATAGGGATGTGAGGCTTGTGACTCGCCTTGGCAACACCTTAGAAATTTCATGCAATCCGAAGAATCCCGTCATGTTGTGCTATCTTGAATCTCTCGACTCGTCAGAGGAAGCCCTTCAGTCTGTAAGGGTGGTCCGAGATTATCCAGATGTTTTTGAAGAAGTTAAGGGGTTGCCCTCGAAACGAGAGATTGATTTTCGCATTTATCTGGTGGATAATGCTAAGCCTGTTTCTTTGCCCGTTCGGCATATGGCTCCGCGTGAGAGACGGGAGCTGAGCAAGCAAGTGAAAGAATTGCTTGAGAAGAACTTCATCAGAAGAAGTATATCCGAATGGGGAGCGCCTGTGGTGTTTGCTACTAAGGCAGATGGCTCTCTTCGACTCTGTGTGGATTATAGAGAATTGAATAAGCTGACTAAGAAGAACAGACACCCGTTACCGAGGATCGATGATCTCTTTGACCAGCTTGTTGGTGCTTCTGTTTTCTCTCAGCTTGATCTTGCTACCGGATTTCATCAGCTCAGAGTAGCTGAAGATAGTATAGACAAGACTGCATTCAGAACTCCAGATGGATTCTTTGAATGGCTTGTTATGCCGTTCGGTTTGACGAATGCACCCGCGTATTTTGTGGATTTGATGAGTAGGGTGTTTCGGGAGTTCTTGAATAAGTTTGTCGTGGTCTTTGTGGATGATATTCTGGTCTTCTCCAAGGATGAGGAAGAGCATGCGAGGCACCTAGTAGAGGTGATGGATACGCTCAGAGCACACCAGTTAAAGGCCAAGTTCTCCAAGTGCCACTTTTGGAGAAGGGAAGTCAGATTCCTTGGGCATATCGTATCCAAGCAAGGCTTGGCGGTGGATCCCGCTAAGGTGGTTGCAGTTCAGGATTGGAAGACGCCAAGGAATGCAACCGAGGTGAGAAGCTTTCTGGGTCTTGCGGGTTTTTACCGGAAGTTTATCAAGGACTTCGCGAAGATATCCGCTCCTCTTACTAAGTTGACGAAGAAGAACTTAGTCTTTGCTTGGGATATGGATTGTGAGCTTGCTTTTCAGAGACTCAAGAGAGCCCTTACCTCCGCACCCGTTCTAGCTTTACCCGATGGTGGTAAGATATTTACCGTGTACACTGATGCTTGTGGCACGGGATTGGGCGCCGTTCTGATGCAAGAGGGCAGAGTTATATGTTTTGGTGGGAGGCAACTTAAGGTGCATGAGAGGAATTATCCCACTCATGATCTAGAGCTGGCAGCGATTGTATATGCACTCAAGGCTTGGCGTCATTATCTTCTGGGAGAGAGATTTGAGCTGTATACTAATCATAAGTCCTTGAAGTATCTCTTTTCGCAGAAGGATCTGAACTTGAGGCAGCAGAGGTGGATGGAATTCTTGGCATCCTATGATTTTGATATAGCCTATACCCGGGGAATGTTGTAGCGGATGCATTGAGTAGGAAAAGGTTGACACTAAGTCCTCTATTTGTTGAGATGAAGAATTTAGAGTTCTTGGCGACCTTTGATTTCTCTTTGGCAATGGAGTCGGTGACCGGTTCTTTGGCATCGCTTGAGCTCAGGCCTACCCTTCTAGATCAAGTTGGGGCTTCGCAGAAGGAAGACCCTCAGATAATTGAGATCATGGATAAGCTGATTCGAGTGGAGACATCTAGTCACCTTGCTCGATATTCTATAGACGATAAGGGTTGGCTGAGGAGAGACGGAAGGCTTTGTGTCCCGATGGTGGAAGACTTGGTGAGGAAAGTTCTTGAGGAAGCACATCGCTCCAAATTGACTATACATCCAGGCGGCGATAAGATGTATAAAGATATGAAGCGCATTTTCTACTGGCCTGGAATGAAGAAGGATGTGGCCGAATTTGTCTCGAGATGTGTTATTTGTCAGAGAGTAAAAGCTGAGTCGAAGAAGCCCGGTGGGCTATTGCATCCGCTAGAGGTCCCGCTATGGAAGTGGGAGAGCATTTCTATGGACTTTATTGATGGGCTTCCAAGGTCAAGGAGAGGGAATACGAGCATATGGGTTATTGTAGATAGGCTTACGAAGAGTGCTCATTTTATCCCAGTGAAGAGCAAAAGGACCACATCTGGACTAGCATCAGTATATCTTCGTGAGATAGTGCGACTACATGGAGTCCCTTCCAGCATAGTCAGTGACCGAGACCCCATCTTTACTAGTCAGTTCTGGAACAGTTTACAGGAAGCTATGGGCACGAGGTTGAACCTGAGTACGGCCTATCACCCACAAACAGACGGCCAAACAGAAAGGGTGAATAGGGTACTTGAGGACTTGTTGAGGCTTTGCATTCTGGATTTTGGTGGTGCTTGGGAAGACCATCTTCCTCTTGTTGAGTTTGCATATAACAATAGTTATCAGGCGAGCATAGGGATGGCACCATTTGAAGCTTTATATGGGAGGCCGTGCAAATCACCTACATGTTGGTGGGAGACTACGGATAAGCTTATACTTGGACCCGACATGATTAGAGATACATCCGAGAAGGTCGAGTTGATTAGAAGACGGATGAAAGCGGCCCAAGACCGGCAGAAATCCTATGCTGACAGGCGAAGGTCCGAATTGGAGTTTGAGGTTGGGGACAAGGTTTTCGTAAAGGTTTCTCCTTTACGGAAGGTGGTCCGGTTTGGAGCTGTTGGGAAGTTAGCACCGAGATTCGTTGGACCCTTCCCCATCATAGAGAGAATTGGGAAGATGGCTTATAAAGTGCAATTGCCCGAAAAGTTGTCCGGAGTGCATAATGTCTTTCATGTCTCGCATCTCCGAAAGTGCCTACATGAGTCCGCTGAGGTGATTGAACCTAGCATTCTTGAAGACGTGGAAGTGGAGAAAGAGGCAACTTTAAGGAGAGCTCCGATTCGTATCTTGGGGACAGAGACCAAGAAGCTAAGGAATCGTGAGGTCAGGTTGGTGAAAGTCCAATGGGGTGAAGCCGAAGAAGACGCAACTTGGGAAACCGAGGAGAAGATGCGTGGGCTTTATCCATTCCTTTTTGAGGGTACACTCTCAATCTCTTTTCTTTGTTTAGCATATCTTTCTCTTTGCTATCCATGTTTATCTAGTTATCGTGCAAATCTTGTCATGAGAACCTTAGGTAGAAACCCTTTGGATGAAACATGTGTTTGAAACATGTTATGTTTGATGGTTGCAAGTGGTTGCAAGTGTTTGCAAGTGATTACTCGTGGATGCATGATACACATTAGGCACTAGATCGGCTCACACACTCCTCATATTGCATGTGCATGAGTGTTTATGTTTATTCTTGGATGAAATTTGTATGCAATCACATGGATGTTGCATATGGATGTATGATTGAGCACGCATGTAGATATTATACATTATGTTAGGGATTTGCATACATATGGATACATTTCACTAACATATTTTGCATTGATCTTTGCATTAGATAGGTACATATACACACACTTCTGCATATGTTCATACGGCATTTAGAATCTTTTAAGGACAATGGTTGCTCATGGATGATGTTTTGAGTAGATGGATGTTGGATGGTAGGATATGTTCTTCCTAACTTGAAGATTTCGGGGACGAAATCCTTTAAGGAGGGGAGAATATAACAACCCGTATTTTCAATAAACTGTTATAACATAAATCGAGGCAGAATTAAATTCAAAAATCTGAACCAAGGGAAACGGGCTATGCCATTGCGTTCGTCTCGGAAAAATACGCGAAATAGAGTCCGAGTTTTCGAAAATCGGAGTCAGTATGACCCGGTTAAGGCCCATTGAAGTTTTCAGAAATTTCTATGCTAAAAACAGATTTAAATTTCAAATTAAAAACAAGGGTTAGGGCTAATTGGTGTCAGGCGGGAAAATTCCCGCCAGGGCCCCCATGTCAACAGGCATGTCGACAGGGGTCCTAGGGTGTCGACTGCCCTGTCGACACGGGGTAGCCAGGCAGTATTGCCTGGCGCACCATTTTGATTTGGGCTTGGTCTTGTGGCTTGGTTCTAGAGAATTCCGAGATCTGACGAGCCAAAACTAACCTAGGGTTAATCCTAGGGCTTAAAACACTCTAATTCCCTATAAATATACCCCTAATCCTACCCTAAAGCCTCATTAATCAATCTAGCAACTAAACTATGTCAAATTGAATCCTCAAATGGCCTCCACTTAAAAACCCTAGCCTCCACCTTCCTCAAAGTTAAATCCTATGAAGATATGATGATCATACAACCTTTTCTATGTTGTATGAATGCTTAATAACTTGCATACTTCATTAAGTTGCAAGTTTGATTTGCTAAGTTTGTGTTTTTGGGATTTTGCAAAAGGGTTTTCTTATTTGAAGCTTTGTTTTGGGTTTTTAAAGGGCTTCTTCATCTTATTTGGTGGATTTGTGACTTGTTTATATTTGTAAGCCCTCTTACCTTCACTTTACAAACTCTAAAGTTAATATGTGGTGAAAGTTGAGATTTATGTGAGTTTATTTGATTATGCATGCTTATGCGAACTCACTATGCCATGTTTTACATGTTTCATAAGTTATGCATGCTTATGCGAGTTTACTATGCCATGTTTTACATGTTTCATAAGTTATGCATGCTTATGCGAGTTCACTATGCCATGTTCTACATGTTTAATGGATTATGCATGCTTATGCAAGTTCACCTTACCATGTTATACATATTTTATGGGTTATGCATGTTTATGCAAGTTCACCTTACCATGTTATGCAAGTTTAATGGGTTATGCATGCCTATGCAAGTTCACCTTACCATGTTATGCATATTTAATAAGCTATGCATGTTTATGCGAGTTCACTATGACATGATTTGCAAGTTTAACATGTATGCATGTTTATTATGATATGTGAAGTTCATCATGTATGTTATGCCAAGTTACCTTTTATACCCTTATGCGTTATGACGAATATGTAAGCGAGATAATGACGTTGGGAGGGTTTGGGTAAACTTAAAAATACATGAAACTAAAAGATTGGGAATTTACCTATTAAGTTAGGTCCACCCCTTGGGAATTTACCTATTAAGTTAGGTCTACCCAAGTATATGTTAACTTGTAAATATGTTTTAAAGTGGACATGACACTAGATAACATGATATGGCCAACTCGAGGTTAGACCTAGTTGTGGTATAAATCTTCCCAGGTAACCACAACGTGGGGTCTAATGTGGGTAGTTGGTCATGTTGCACCATAAGACCCGAGGTTAGACCTAGACGTGGTGTAAATCTTCCCAGGTAACCACGGATGTCTAATGTGAGAGGTTGGGTGCGTTAAATAATTAATGCCTCATGATTAGGGTTAAGTCATGGCCCACAAATACTTAACCAATAATGGGGATGCGAGGATTAGATGGGGTTAAGTGGTTACACTTAACTAATTTAATCCATGATTAGTAAGGGGTTAAAACCACACTTAACCCTCTTAGAAACCCTAGCAACGTGGTCTGTTCCAGCAGTAATCCCAGTTTGGTATCACCACAACCCTACAGCTAGGTTAGGGCGGGGCACGATTACTGGACTGATGTAAGCGACCAAAGCGACGGCTGAGTGGTACAGCGGTGCGGGTCCGGCGGGCTACGGACGTGCACGTAGTCCGATGTTGGACAAACTCGAGGCACGGGTACCAGTAGGCTTAGACTGTGTATTATTGCTTAGGTGTCTGGGGTTGACACCTTAGGGCTTGATACACCCGAAGGTGGACCCAGCACAGTCTAACTACATCCATGTGGGCCGTATGGACACCAACACTTGACGTGTTAGGTTTATAGGGAGCCGATCGACTAGACCGTTGGGCTGGACCTTATATTAGGTCACTTCATGTTATTGGGCCAAAGTTTGGGCTAAGGGATAAATATCTGTTTTGTGGGTTTGCTAGTACACTGTGGTGCAAAAACTTAATCTTCTTATGTGAGGTCACCTTTATCTATTGCCAGTATGTTTACCTCAGTTTCCATCATGCTGTTAACTTTATTAGTTTATAGATTGATCGTAGTAGGGCTTACCAGTCTTTTTGACTGACCTGTTTTCTTTCGCTTCTTTTCTTCCGTTTCCCCCCCCCCCCCACAGGTTCTCAGGGAGGGGCTACATCTGCTTAGTGGATCTTTGGCTTGCTTGTTGGATAGCTCATGTATGGATCTGAGCTAGCTGTGGCTTATCTTTTATTTCTGGGGATTAGTACTGATGTTTTACCATGTATTTTGTTTCTACGTATCTAGACTTATGTTGTATTTTGGATCATGACATTTTGATACTATGTACTTGACTATGTTGGTTTTGTGAGATGATGATGATGGGTTTTTATCTGCTACCGCTGCTTTACTTATATTTATTTTTATATATTCTGTCTTGCGATATCTCTGTGCATGTTTACCTTCACAATAACGCCCCTCCAAAGCTAGTACATTCCAAGGAGTGATTCTAGTAGAGGTGGGGTGTTACATTTGGTATCAGAGCACAAGGTTAACAAGATTGAACAAAACTTTTGAAGAAAAAAAACCCTTTTTGAAAAACTATTTTCAAAAACCTACTAAGTATTTTCCAAAATAAAGTCTAGATTATTTTAAGGCTAATCCCCAAAAGCCATTAGCGTTATCCTTCGTTCCCTTGACCTGATCTTATCTTATCTTTCGTTTCAGTATGGCTGAGAATCTTGTCATCCCAGATGGAGTGAACGTACCACTCTGGTATAGGAGACTTCTAGAAGCTAGGGCGGCAGCTGGTCCCGCAAACCCTACTCCCACTCCTCCTCCTGTAGTTGAGAATCCTCCCCCTAATGTCAATATTCCTCCTCCCGTTGCTAATGTCCCTCCTCCGGTGGTCCCTCCAGTAGTTAATATTCCTCCTCCCGTTGCTAATGTTCCTCCCCCTCCTGTTGCTGAGGCTCCTCTTCCTCCTCCTCCCCCTCAGCATCCTCAGATTGAGTTCACGAAGGTTTGTAAAGACTTCAAGGCAATGGGAGGCAAGAATTTCCTAGGCACGGAATCTTTTGTTGAAGCTAGGAATTGGCTGAAAGACACGGAGGACTTGTTTGCTATCTTTGGGATTGATGACGAGAGGAAAATCTTATTGACAGTGTGGCTTTTGAAAGATGAAGCGGCCTATTGGTGGGAGGTCACCAATGGGACGAGGCCCGTTGAGACTTGGGCCGATTTGAGGGCTAGATTTGTGACCAAGTTTCTATCTTCGGCTGAGGCGAATTTACAGATGGAGAAGTTCATTGCATTAAAGCAAGGTGATATGTCTGTCAAGGAGTATGTGAACAAGTTTAATCAGCTGGCCCGTTTCGGATGTACCTCAGACTGGCAAGCCGCCAAGAGGAAATCGCTTTAACTGTGGTAAGCCGGGGCACTACTCAAACGTCTGCACAACTCCGAAGAGGTAGAAAACAAACTCTCAAGGCTCGAGCCAAGGCTCCCAGAACCCTCACTCGTACTTCAACTGTCGTAAGACCGATCATCTGGTCAAAGACTGTCCTTTGCTGAAGAAAGCTATAGTAGCTCACGTCTATGACGGGTCGAGCCCGCCAGCTGCTTCCGATGGAGCAGGTAAACCTGATGTTTTGGGAGGTACCCTTACCATTAAAAATATTCCTGTTTCTGTATTGTTTGACACAGGTGCGTCGCGTAGTTTTATTGCTAATAACACAGTGCACAAATTAAAGTTAAAACAACGAAAGCTTAAAGAATCGGTTGAAGTGCAGAATCCGATAGGGGGTTCTATTACTCTCGGTTCATATTGTAGAGTGCCAGTCTCTTATTCTTTCTACAAGTTTCCTTTTGATTTAATCGTTATGGATTTTCCCGAATTCGATATCATTCTCGGGCTGGATTGGTTAACGAAATATGAAGCTGAGGTAAAGTGTGCAGAAAGAATCGTAAAAATTCGAACGGAGCTTGGACATATATATATACCCTGTCATGGTTCGAATCCGAATAGAGAAGAATTTTTGTAACACCCCGTAATTCTGCGACATTAAGATTCTCAAATTAAAGTATAATTAATTTTTAAAAGAAAAATTAAAAGAAAAAGATCCATGCAGTTGTTTAATTTAAGTATTGTAACTAACATGAAAAAGAGAAGTAAGGAGAGAACAATAATTATTATTGTTCTAGGACTTATTAACAAAAGCCTCTGTAGCTCAGTTGGTTAAGGCATTGGATTTGTAGCATGGAGGTCGGGGGTTCGAACCCCGGCGGCGGCATAATTTTTTATCTTTGCTTTAGAGAGGGCCAACTGAACATGCAAATATATGTACGTATACAAATTCAAAATTTGAAAGGATAAGAACGTACATATAAGGAAATAAAGAATATATATATATATATACATATGAGAATATATATATATATATATATATATATATATATATGCAAAAATATATGTATACGAAAGATAAAATTCAAGATAAGGCTACAGTCAATGAAATATGGCAACATCATTTGAATTTTGAAAATAAAATGAAAGTTGTGCGTATATATATACGCGTAAAATGGTCGTTAGAGGAATTGTATACATATAAGAATATTTCATGTGAATAAAACAGTTAAATAAATTCCAGAAATTCAAAAGTTTGAAAATCAAACTTTTACGCCAAAATAGCTTGTGGGACCCAATGCTGACTCAGCACTGCGTGTATGATAAGGTTTGGCTAGATTCTTCTACGTACTTGGACTATTTTCTTAACTAGGTTCAATGCTGACTCAGCGCTGCGTGTACGATAAGGTCTTGAGCAGCTATATAAACAGCCCTAGTCTTCATTCTCTTTGCACCAATTCTCTTCTATCCTTATGCTGCTAAGATTCATGGCTTCTTCCCCTCTTCTAAATTTTCTTAAATAAATAAAATAAAATATGATTCAAGACGAGTAGATGCTGCTAAAAGACTTTTAAGGAGGGATTCAAATCAAAGTTTCAAGTGAACAATTCAAAGGCTAGCTCAAACAAGTTTCAAGCAACGACGCACGAATCATAGCCACGCTTTCCTTCTTTTCTAGATCTATTTTCTGTAAGTTGGTTATTTCTAGATCTGAATATTTTGTTTTATTTGTGACATGAAATTAAAGGAATAAAGGAATATGCCAAATCTCTCTCTCTCTCTCTCTCTTCGAATCTGTGTTTATACTCTTGGACTGAATTAAGAACTGTTATGATTCGAGAACAAATAAAACTGTAACCGTGACTATGACTATAGAACTGTGGCCTTTGAAAGCATATGCCTTTAGACTATGACATAAGCCTTTGATTTTGGGACATATAAACATTGCCTATGACAATGACTTAGGACTATGGGAATTATTTTCCCTTTTGGACTATGAACATCGCCTATATTGCCTATGACCATGGACATTACTTATGACTAAGAATATAAGCCTTTGAATTGGACATAAACTATTGCTTATGACATAATGAGGACAATTGTGATTTTGACACCCATGATTCATGATTAGGAAAATATTGCTTTAGTTTGGTGATTGTGAAATTGGGTCTAAACCCAATTATTTATTCTACCTGTTCCTTGGTTTTTTCTTTGGTTTTAAGACAGTGGGAATTTACCTATTAAGTTAGGTCTACCCACGTTCTTGAACCTATTTTGCCCATTCTTTGGTTTTAAGACAGTGGGAATTTACCTATTTAGTTAGGTCTACCCATATTCTTGAACCTACATTGTTATCCAAACCTTTTTATGCCAATTATTCCTTCTTGTCATTTTGATTCATTCCCTTTTTATCTACGAATCTAGATTTATTTATAATCTAGGTTGAATCACGATTATTCGAACGGTGGGAATGCGATTTGGGGAAAAACATGGAAATGAATATGAACGTAATTGTAAACTGGGAAATTGGCATAATTTGGAATATGTATTATGACATGCATATTAAAATGAAAACGGGGAAATTTGACATGGATTAGGGAATATGTGATTTTGACATATTAAATTTAGCGTTAGTAAGTAAGCTAAATTTTAGGCATAAAATGTAAACTAGAAAAATAATTCTAGTTTTGCCATAAATTGTGAATTAGGATGTTAAACCAAGATTGGGTTAATTAAGGTTGATTTGGAATAAGTATATTAGCACAATTTTGAATTTATTCATAATTGTGAGCAATTGTCATGTTTAGAATAAATTATGGTTAGCGACACTAAATTTGGTATAATTTACATACCAAAAAGTATAAATATGATAAATAAGAGAGAATGGGCCATAATAATAAATGTGACAATGTACATTAAAAGAGTAGTAATGAAATAAGTAAATTAGGAGTAATTTACTTATAGAATTCGTCATAAATGTTAAATTGTTCATTTACCACAAAATATGTAACTTGGTTAAGTTTTGGCCATAAATTATAAACTAGGATATTTAATCTAGTTTCGGCAATGAAATAGGAAATGGCCTAAACTGCATGTTGGGTTAGGACTTGGGCCTAGAATATAAGTATACTAGTAGGCTTGACAAATAAATATAGGCCAAATTTGTCTAAAAAGGGGAAATGGGCTTTTGAAATAAATTGTTAACAATTTATAAACAAAAGAAAAGTATTTTGATAACATCCCTTTTTATAACACATAGACCAGAAGGTTCTAGGGTGACAGAGAGGATAGTGTCTAGGCTTGGGTTTGGAAAATACAAGTTTCCTGCCCTCCCTGGCTATCCCTAACTGATCCGAAGGACGGGATGGTTGTTTTCAAAACCAGATTTGGAAATTAATCAAAAACCCTTTGAACTTAGAAAACATGAATATGCCTAACCCGAGGTTAGACTGAGTTGCGGTGTAAACCTGTCCGGAACCGACCGGCACATCCACTAACCGCAGCAATATCTGTCTAATGTGGGAGGTTGCGGCTTTAATTTATTAATTAAAGCTAGAACAAGAATGGGAGAGTTAAGTCCATAGGAACACTTAACCAACCTAACACGGTTAAGCTAGAATGGGAAGGTTAAGGAACACTTAACCAACTTAGCACAGTTAAAGCTAGAATGGGAGGGTTAAGTCCATGGGAATACTTAGCCAAATTAACATGTTGACTAGACTAGAAGGTGGGGTTAAGTAAAGTTAATACACTTAGCCAATTTAACATGTTAATTAGACTAGAGGTTGGGGTTAAGTAATACACTTAGCCAAATTAATATGTTAACTGGACTAGACCATAGGGTTAAGTAAACTTGAACGCTTAACCATCAGAATATGATAAATGAATAGGGTTAAGTAAAAAGCATGAAGGGATAACACTTAACCAGTGTAATAGGATAAGGGAAGAGGGTTAAGATAGCTTGAATCGACTAAATACACTTAACCAATCCAACCTGGCGAGAAAGAAAACTAAGTAGTAGACCATAGTTGAAAAAGGGACTAAGTAGTAAAACTTAGTTAAGAAAACAAGGAATTTGGAAACTAAGTGGTAAACCTTAGTTAGTAGAACTAAGTAGTAATTCTTAGTATAACACGAAGGAGCAGACATCCATCTGGTTTTAAGAAGGCTCCAACGAATTGGGTTACGAAGCCCGAGGCTTCGAGGGGACGTGAGGGTACTCTTGGTATCCCTCTGTGAGGCTGCAGATGATCATCCTGGGCTCACAGAGGTTAAGGTCTGCGTTAGAAGAACCGAGGGTATGCCTTGGTTGCAAAATATATGTGACAACCTAAAGACTAGGATGGACCAGCGTGATTCGGCGAGTAGACGGTAGCCCTGTGATAGCAACTCGTCGTCTACCATCCATCTTGAGTCAATCGAGATACGTGAAGCGGAAAGGCGGAGAACTCCAAAAGACCATATACTTGCTATCTAGTTACGGTTGCGGATGGCCATAGGATAGTGGGGCACCGGGGGCCGGCGTATAGTTCTCATTTTACAAGGTGTGCCTTTCATTAGCTGAGGGAGGGGTCAAGTGGGACCATAGCCACTGGAGTAAAAACAGACCTTAGCATCTGCATCGGCAGATATCTGAAAGCTCCCGACCGAGTTCTGTATTCCTTGATTTGCCCTGTCACAGGACTCGGATCGCACATTACAGGACATGTGCATCTAGACAAGCGATAACGATTCGCGATACATACGTGGGGAAGCCTAGGAACATATACCACTCTAGGTAGTGTGTCCTAGACTTGGGGGCATTGTTCGACAGGTAGCGTAATCCCTAGTTGGACTAGGTGGCATAAACCCTGAACTCGAAAAGCGTTCAGCAGATAGCGTAAAACTATAGTTAAATCTAGAAAGCAGTGGATAGAAAACCCTAGATTAGATCTAGGTAACAACTAATAAATGGATGCCTGAAGGCGATGGAAAATACAGGGATTGGGATCACGTTATCGTTACTAGTTGAAACACTAGTTAGGCGGTGCAGAGATATAGGAACCAGTATAACAAGTAAATAGCGAAGCAGCGAAAGTATTAGAGCGTATCCAGTTTATCTTAGCATATCTTGTGACTACCTTGTCTCATCTTGTTGACCCTATCGTCATGGTGTAATCTTGTATTCAGTTAATTCATGTCGTTTTGTTTTCCATGTTCACATGCTAGAAGTTACTGAACTTACTCAGGCTTTATGTCTGACTCTGTTTTTCTTTCGTCTTCTTTCTTCCGTTCTCCCCCCCCCCAGGTTGTTAAGGAGGAAATAGGATAGCTCAGATTTGTTTTGGGATGATTTCTCTTTCCAAGCTTGAAGAATCTTGGATGCATCGGCTTTGGATTGCTATGGCTGGCTTTTGTTACATTGGGGAATATAAATGTATTTTATGCTTCTTTATTTTGTAAAGACAGTTGATACTCTGATATTGTAAAGGAACCTTGTACAAATTATTTTGTCAATAAAGCAAAGTTTTATTTTCCGCTGTTTAATGTTTGTCTGTCTTGTAATTTATCTGCATCTTTTACCCATAATGCTCCACAGAACTTAGTGCATTCCCTTTGTGAGTGACACTAACGGATGTGGGGTGTTACAATTTTGGTCAACATTAGAACATATCCCCACTTCCATAGAAAAGATTCCGATTGTTAGAAACTATGCGGATGTGTTTGAAGAAGTTGAAGACTTACCTCCGCAAAGAGAAATAGAATTCCGAATCGATCTAATTCCCAATGCCAGACCAGTGGTACATCCAATTCGCAGAATGACTCCGAAAGAAAAAGAAGAATTAGGCGATCAAACTCGTCAACTGTTGTGGAAGGGTCTAATCAGACCTAGTTTTTCTAATTGGGGTGCAGTTGTTGTGTTTGTCCCAAAGTCAGACGGTACTCTTCGATTATGCGTTGATTACCGAGACCTCAACAAACAGACGCTTAAAAATAAATATCCATTACCCCGCATTGATGATTTGCTAGACCAATTGAATGGGGCGAAAGTATTTTCCCGAATGGACCTAGTTACAGGTTTTCATCAATTGAGAATAGCAGAAGAGTGTGTTCCCTTGATAGCTTTCAGAGGTCCAGACATATTTTATGAATGGTTAGTAATGCCGTTTGGCCTATGCAACACTCCAGCATACTTTGTCGATCTAATGAATAGAGTGTTCAGGGGAGTTCTGAATAAATTTGTCCTCGTATTCATCGATGATATTTTAATCTACTCCAAATCAAAACCCGAGCATGAAAAACACTTAGAACAAGTATTGGAGATTCTAAGGAAGAACGTCTTCAAAGCCAAATTCTCTAAATGTGTCTTCTGGCAAGAAGAAGTCAAATTTCTTGGCCATGTCGTGTCAGAGAAAGGAATTTCTGTTGACCCAAGCAAAATAACAACAATTCAAGACTGGAAACAACCCACTACTCCCACGGAAGTTAGAAGTTTTATGGGGTTGGCTAGTTATTATCGAAGTTCGTTAAGGATTTTTCGAAGATATCCGGACCGTTAACGAAGCTCACAAAGAAACATGAGAAGTTTAAGTGGACTTCCGACTGTGAAGAAGCTTTCCAGGAATTGAAATCGAAACTAACCACTGCTCCAGTGTTAACCATTATTGATGGCAATCAGGATTTAACGGTTTGGACAGATGCTTCTATTAGAGGTCTTGGTGCAGTGTTAATGCAGAGAGGCCAAGTAGTCGCGTATGCAAGCCGCCAACTGAAACTGCATGAGAAAAATTATGTGACTCATGATCTTGAGTTGCTAGCCATCGTTTTTGCCTTGAAAATCTGGAGGCATTATTTATTGGGCGAGAAATTTATGCTGTACACAGATCATCAATCGTTGAAGTGTTTATATACCCAGAAAGATCTGAATCTGAGACAGCAGCGTTGGCTAGAATTTCTTGCAGCGTGTGATCTTGATATCCTGTATACGCCGGGGAAAGCTAACGTAGTAGCGGATGCGCTTAGTAGAAAGACCGCAATCATTGCCAATCTTATAATTACACCTGGATTGATTGATAGGATTTCAGCCCTTCAAAAAGACGATGAATTCATTCAGAGAATCAGTCAGAGGATCGAGGAAGGTGAAACCACGAGTTTTCGTATTGACAATAAGGGGGTTCTTAGGTTAAATAATAGGATTTGCATTCCAAATATTCCAGGCCTTCAAAGAGAAGTGTTAGACGAATGCCATAAATCCAAATTTTGCATCCATCCTGGGGTGAGTAAAATGTGTAACGATATCAAACACACTTTTTGGTGGAAGGCAATGAAAAGGGATATTTCTTTGTATGTTAGTAGATGTCCTACTTGTCAATTGGTCAAGAGCGACCAACAAAAACTAGCTGGATTGTTGCAACCGTTGGAAGTCCCAAGTTGGAAATGGGAACAGATTTCCATGGATTTCATAGATGGTTTGCCGCGAACGAGGAAAGGTAATGACAGCATTTGGGTAATCGTAGATCGCTTCACGAAGACTGCCCATTTTATACCTGTCAGATCCAATAGAACCGCTCAAAGTTTAGCATAGATATACTTCAAAGAAATTGTTAAGCTGCATGGAATTCCCATCAGCATAGTCAGTGATAGAGATCCCCTATTTACTAGCAAATTCTGGGAGGCTTTCCAGAAAGAATTGGGAACAAAACTGAATATGAGCACCGCTTATCACCCTCAAACAGATGGCCAAACTGAGCGGGTGAATAGAATTCTAGAAGATTTATTGCGGGCTTGTATAATTGATTTTGGTGGGTCATGGGAAGATCACTTACATTTGGCAGAATTATCATATAACAATAGCTATAAAGCAAGTTTGGGAATGTCGCCATTTGAAGCATTATATGGCAGACCCTGCAGATCTCCAGCATATTGGGTAGAACCTGGCAACAGACTTGTGTTAGGACCCGATATGATTAGAGAAGCATTTGATAAAGTCGACTTCATCAAAAAGCATTTGAGAACCGCCCAAAGCCGACAGAAAAGTTATGCAGACTCTAGAAGGAGAGATTTGACATTTGCTGTTGGTGATCATGTTTATTTGAAGGTTTCTCCGATGAGAGGAGTAATCAGATTTGGCAAGACTGGGAAGTTGGCACCGAGGTTTATTGGTCCCTTTCTTATACTCGAACGAAACGGAACTCTTGCTTATAGGGTTCAATTACCAGATTGGTTGCCTGGAGTGCATGATGTATTTCACATATCTCAACTTAGAAGACATGTGCATGATCCGGATCTTGTTGTGGAAGAAGCAGCGCAACAGGATGTGGAGATAACTCCAGAATTATCACTTAGAAGAGAGCCATTAAAGATTGTTGGCAAAGAAACTAGAGAACTCAGAAGCAAAAAGGTTCATTTAGTTAAAGTGCAGTGGAGCAGTGATCCTAGAGACTGTACTTGGGAGACGGAGGAAAGCATTAAGCAAGCTTACCCCAAATGCAGAGTGGATATCTCTGACTAACTCCAGTGCAAGGTACCTTTACAATACTTTGCATTTACATTTTATTTCCTACTTTACTGTTGTTTCCTTTTCGAGGACGAAAAGTTTTAAGTGGGGGAGATAAAATGAAGCGACCCGAACTTCCCCGGTCTCCGAAGAGATGAGAAAGAACGAATTACTGTGAGGACAAGACAAATCAGAACGCAGACAAAAGAACATTTCACTGTTATTACAACAATTCCATCAGATACAAGAATATACAGAGTATGAATGAATATTACATAGAAATATCAGAGATTTAAATTACATTTAAATACATAGCAGCGGAAAATAATACGATACACAACTGAAGGAGATATACGGATACAAAGCTTTCCGGATATCGTTCCAGCTGTAAACCAGGATCCTGTGAATATAAATCTGCAAAACCCAAAACTACTAGCTGCCCGTGTCGAAAATAGGGGCACCCAGAGTTTTGGTTAAAACAATAAACTCCAGGTCAGTCATGTGACTGGTGTGAGAACTAAAACAGTTATTGATCTTTATTTTTAAAGTTAGGTAAATCAAGGGACCACGCCGTATAACACGGAACGGGTTTCCTCCCAAGAACACCAGTGCATAAAACAACATCGCAATGCTAAATAAAGAAAAATGAAGCTATTATAAGACCCAGGTCCCATCACACAATGCAACGCAAGCCGGAGGATAGGGTTTTTACCTTATAATAGCCAAGAATGCTTGATACGTTTAAAACAAATCATTTGATACTTTTATAAGTGCATACTATATCAAATATCTTCAAATCATAAGTATCAATCATAGACGGCATAAGCGCCCCATCCCACTATGTCGCCATACTAGGCTCTACAAATAAAACCGAAATACACGTATCGGAAATTGGATTTCCATCATGGTGGCTCCTGATTCGAAAGATCGATCGCGTAATGCAACTCCCCACGGCTTACGTCCCAACAAGAGAAAACACCGTCTGCACATCCGCACATTTGGGACCAGAGTACCACCGCGGATTACGTCCCAGCGAGAGAAAACACCGCCTACTCTATATATCCCTGAGCACTAGGCTCATCTCGGTCGACCGAATCCACGACACCACTAAGGTGCCCATCCACTAAAAAGCATACTGATCAAACCACCAGTTTACCACCATACCGGGGTGTGAGGCTCGCGAATCAACGCTATACACAAAGCCATGCTATATTAAAGCTGCGCTTTGATCATCATCCACCAAACTTTGCTTTTCAACAAAAGTCTGGATCTCTGCATCTCAGCATGCCACACTATCAATCCATATCGTACCACTGATTTCTGCCAATATATAACCTCTGAGCTCGTATGTCTCAGAGAAGGGCGTTAAGCAAGAGAATAAATTCCCTGTCGGCAAACAGATATATATTTAGCAGAGATCAACGAATACAATATAAAGGAATACAATGTCGGACACACTATCCATTTACAAGTCCGTTCTAGGTCTGAACGAAACCGGAGGCACTTTCCTCGCATACCCATCCATCTCCAAGTACGTCTGGACGACCACCAACTATTTCCATCCTCTTGGGTGTACAGTCCAATCAGGATCGTCAGTAATTATCCCAACGATGTGAAGACTTCCGGTCTTCAACCACCATCTTCATCTTCGACACATCGTCGAATCGGTTATTCAGAATGGGTATAAACCCGGCCTTTCCGAACAACCCGCGTATATATAAAAATAAATGTTACACAAACACAACATACGCCTCATTCCAATTCATTAGTTACTAACCGTAAATCAGTAAGAGAGCAATTCCCCAAATATTAACCCCGAAGGCCGAAACCAACATCAGATGAATATCCAGGAAACCATTCTTCTTAACTAACCTTCAGCTAGTTTCTAAATTTCAATTCTTAGGGAAAGGTTCCCATTAATTTTATCCAAGATAAATTCTTTAAAATTTATCCTTTAATCTTCCTTTGGATGTCATTTCAAACCAAATTATGGTTTTCCAAACTAGTCGGGATTAGCGAACCATACCGAAGTAATTATTTAATTTATTTCCCAATCCCAACCTACTCATCCCATGAAGCAAAACTGGTAGTACTCCATATTTAACACCACAGTGTTATCGGTAAAATTAATTACCATTTCACGTTCAAATCTGATTAAAGATTTAACTATCGCTTTGGAGCAAAACTGGTGATACTCCATTCTCGCTCATTTTCTAAAGTTGATAATTTAAATTATCAATCCACATTTCAATTTAATTGAAGATTCATTAAAACTCTTTTTACTGGGTTAAAGAACTAGTGTCATTTAAAACACAGTTCACGATAAACCCAAATCACATTATATTTATTATCGGGTTAAAGAACTAGTGTTATTTAGAACACAGTCACAGTTCACGATAAACCCATGAATCAATTCTATTTAAACCCATTTCAGTTCAAAACTAGTTCATTTCGATAAAAATCTATTTTAATCTTTTCAAATATGGAGTTTTTCATCCCAATTTTTCCCAAATCATTTCTTATGATCTTACACTAATTATTACTATTTTTAATAATTTTATCAAGGTCCGTACAGTCGATTTCCATCAACGGCCATCGAACTGCACTTACAGCGACCTTTTCCAAATTTGATTTGGACGTATCTCCAAATCCAACCGTTAGATTTCAAATTTCTAATATTCATTAGAAAGCTCTTTTCGATACGAACCCAACGGTTCCAGTTTTAGGAGAATCCGACGGTCGGATCTCCCGTAATGTCCGTTTGAAATAAATGGTCGAAATTCACGAACTGCCGCGGCGCGGCGCGTTTTATTCAGGCCATTATATATATAATATATATATATTATATATTTCGTCGATTTCCTTTTTAAAACGAATTTTATAAATCATTTCAAATTTGTTTCAAAAACAATTTCAACCTTTATTTCTAATTCAAATCAAAATTGAATTTTCCCTTATAAATTCTTTCTACATTCACTTCTATTTGATTTCAATTCTATTTCAATTCGTTTTCAATTGAATTCAATTCAATTCAAATTCGTTTTCTATTCAATTCAATTCGAATTCGTTTTCTATTAAATTCAAATTCGTTTTCTACTCAATTCAATTCGAATTCGTTTTCTATTCAATTCAATTCGAATTCGTTTTCTATTCAATTCAATTCGAATTCGTTTTCTATTCAATTCAATTCGAATTCGTTTTCTATTCAATTCAAATTCGTTTTCTACTCAATTCAATTCGAATTCGTTTTCTATTCAATTCAATTCGAATTCGTTTTCTATTCAATTCAATTCGAATTCCATTTCAAAATATTCGATTTCGAAATCACTTTTCAATATTCATTTTAAATTGAATAAAGTCGATATAAATATTGTTCACGTCAAAATGGCGTCAATCTAATCAACACAGCTTCATATATTTCTATTTTCAAATATTCTATTTCAAATATTTCTATTTCAAAATATTTCTATTATCAAAATGTTTCGTTCAACACATGACTAATCTCAACGTATGAGTACTGTCAACACATGAACCTTTATTTTATAATATTCTTTATTTTTCCGATTGGAATGAGGCCCAATCAATTACCATATAAAGTTAATTATATGGATTCCATACAACAAATGTATATAATAGCAACGATAAATAATCAATCATCATCCAAAGTGCACTACACTGTATAGGCATCAAATATAGAGATCTAACGATTATAACAGCCTGTCGATCCATCGACCGACATATTTAATCAATCAGGATGAGTGAACTTCAAATTTCATCCCAACACCCGTGTGGGGTTTCAAACAATCAAACACAGATTTTATTTGTGCAGTTGGGCGATGTGTAAAATTTATCGTCCCAATCAATGTCAGTCAAATCGGTGTACATAAACAAACCGTCCGGTTTGTAAATGAATATTTATTTATTCACATTCACTATATTCATATTCACGTTAAAAATTATATTTTTAACGATAAAACATTTTATTTTAACATATGAATTTCTATTCAGTTCATTCTTTAAACAAAATGATATTTTTACTTTCTAACTTATTTTAGAAAATTTCGGCGGCATAACGGCACGATACTAGAAACGGGACGAGGCCTAGCCTTATCCCCGGTCTAGTGAAGGCCCACGCCATTCCATTTCACCAAATAATCTAACCAACTATACAACCAAACAAACAAGTCCATGGTCTGTGGACGATTGTGTCGGGTGCTACTAAACACCGTCTGCATCCTAGTATATATATATAACTAGAAAAAGAAATTGAAAGGTGAGAAATTCTCACCCTTTCGCTAAACTGAATGACGCAATTCTTCATGGGTAGGAAATATTCACCGTGCTTTTCTTTTGTCTATTTCGTTGCCCGTATCCACTACCTATATAAAAATCACATTTTTACTTTGCTATTCGATATATAAAAATCGAATTTTTACTATGCTATTCAATATATAAAAATCGAATTTTTACTTCGCTATTCAATATATAAAAATCGAATTTTTACTTTGCTATTCAATATATAAAAATCGAATTTTTACTTTGCTACATATACAAAGATCAAATCTTTACTTTCTATATAATATAAAAATCATATTTTTATTCTTTCTATAATATAAAAATCATATTTTTATTCTTTCTAAAAGTATAAAAATCATATTTTTATTCTTTTAAAAATCATGTCTTCTCTAGTTCAAAAATCAAATGGTTATGTAAGGAAAAATCATTTCTTATATTCTAATGTTATACGAGTAAGAATTATATTTTTAACTTTCCTTGCTTAAATAAAAATCATACTTTTCTAAATCAGTTTTCTTATAATAAATAAAATCATTTTTAATCAAAGAAAATAAACAGGAAAAACTCACATTGCACGTTTGAAAAAAAAAGGGCTTGGTGCTGAGTTCGTCGGAGTGGTGGAAGGGGTGCACCGGAGCTGCTGGCGGCGGGTCCAGGCTTCAGGCAGAGGCGGCCGGATTCGGGTGGCGGTGGGGTTGACTTCGTCCTTGGGGTCTGAAAAGGGCTGTCGCGGGTTTCGATGTGGGGGTTCGCGGTTGGAGGCGCCGGAGGGAGGAGAGCCTCGCCGGTGGTGGCGCGATGATGGGGGCCGGGAGTGAGTGGCGCGCAGTCGACGAAGAGGGGGGCGACGAGTTCGTGATGTCGGGTTTTTTCTATTTTACTTTTTCCAGATCTGAACGAAGTATGAGGAGAGAGAGAGTAAGGGAGAATTATATAATATTTATTTTAATTTAATTTAATATCCACTTGAGGTTGATTTTTAATTCGAACTCAGAATTAAGCCCACTGACTGTCGCCCCTAGCGTATTACCCCCATTCCGAACACAATGGGATATGTATCGTAAGCTGATTCGACTGTTTCGATCAGTTTCCGTTCAAATTAAAATATAAATCAGTATATTCAATTCTGAACGTACATTTCAATTTACTGGGGTCACATACGGACACCGAAAATTCCAGAAATATATTTTCTAGCTTCGTATTGACGATACGGTCCTAACAAAACTAATTTCATCGAATTCTGAGACAGTTGGAAAAATGGCCATTTTCCAGTCGATTCAAATCAACTAAAACTGGTCAAACGCGTTTTCCTTTGCCACGCTCACATATTGATTCGGAAAATTATGAAATTTGGAATCTAGCAATAACTTGACATCACAGACCCAACAAAAGTGGTTTCGTCGAAATCCGAGGTCGTTTGCAAAATGTCCATTTTTAAGGGCCTGAATTCCATAGCGACTATTCAGAATTTTCAACTGGACATATCTTTTGATTCCCGCTATGAAATTTCAATTTTTCGGATTCGTTGGAAAGGTAGTCACAATTAGATCCCATTATTTTTTGTTTCACTAAAATCCGGTTTATTTTGCACCCGGTACATTCATTTGAAGTTTGAAATCGAATTATCGAACTACCGCGTCATTTTCAATTCCATTTATGATTATATATAATTATTTATATTCTAACGACGACGTATATAATATATACGTTATATTCTATTCAAAATAAATTTCTCGTCGATATTATTTAAAATAATTCATTTTAAATATTCAAAATTCGCTAAAATTGCCAAAATAAAAATTTTAAACTGGCCCAGATTTTCGGGTTGTTACAATCTCCCCCACTTAAAACTTTTCGTCCCCGAAAAGGAACAAAGCCGAAAGTTGTTTAACAATTCAACTCAACTTCCATTGCTTTGATTACGGCTTAAGTTCTTCAACTTTTCAAAAATTTCAAAAATTTGGCTAACACCCTAAATTTTCGAAAAATTTCGCCATAACCTCCCCTGCACCGGGAGCCACGGGAAAATCCCAAAATTGCCATAAAGGCCTTCTGATCTCAAAAAGAAAAAGAAAAAGCCAATCGGCTCATAAAATCATCATCACCCAAACAAAACAGTAAATTATAGTAAACATGTACCTATTTGTCGGGCAAACAAATTTTATTCTCTGCTCTAGCCTCCTTGCTATGACCTGTTCAATGTAAGTACAAATATATGCATGCAATTTCAATCAAATTCCAAAACAGTCTAATATGCGGTGCTAAATTCGCCTTAGTTCAACATTCTTCTTACACTAGCTATATTATACAATATCGATACATTTTTAAAACAAAAGCATACTTACGTTCATACAAGCATCATACACATCCATACAAATATCCAAAATGCTAGTTAATTACATTAAAACCCAACTTTCTAGGAAGTCGTGCCTCCTCCTTGCATAATTTCCAAAGTAGATATCTCCTTTCCTTTGGATTTCTTATCACCCTTCTTTAACGGGCAATTTCGGGCTAGATGCCCTATATCTTTGCATCGGAAGCACTTCTTTTCTTTTCCTAATTTTCTGGATTTTTTCTTAATGTTTGGACACTTATCCACAAAATGTCCCGTTTCTTTGCACTTAAAACAAACTATGTCCATTCTTATCTCTTTCTCCTTGATTTTCTTTCTCTCAGGGCACCGAACCGCATAATGCCCTTCTTCTCTGCATATACGACAATAAACACCCACGTATGTTCCTAAGGTCAACTTTCTTTCTTTTTCTGTTTTCTGGTGGGCCCTCCTTGTTTGTTTCGGAGTCATACTGAAGTCAGCATTAGATAAGCCATAGAGAACCATCTCCTACATTATATTTTGAGGATTTTATCAAGAGAGTTTGCATTACTTTTCATTAACAAATATCTTGATTTATGCTTTATATATCATTCCAGTATTTCTATTAGTTGAATTAATAATCATCACAGCTAGCAATCAATGTGTTGGTTAACTTTCAAAGGTATAATTTTTTTATATATATACTAAAAATCATGTTTTTGATGCCAAATCACAACAATAAACCTATCTAGTTTGGTTCTCACACCAGTCGATTGGAAATATATAAATATCTCACTTTCGAAACTCGAACATAAACACTGATGATGAGATCTCAATCATCAGTATCATCTCCGGGCGACTAGAGTGTGATTCTATATCTATTCAATATATTAAAACTTCGAATACACGTTTGCAAGGCGTATATGCAAAATCTTTATATATTGGATTATCCAAATTCAATATAAAACAAATATTCAAATACGTATAAAATGGTTTAAACTTTCAAAACAAAGTTTGTTTAAATGTTTATTTTAAAAATAACACTCTTTTGACTCGTTCTAGGATACTACTGATCCCATCTCTAACGAGTCATTCTTATTGGATATTACTAATCCAATCTCTGATGAATTCTTTCGTTTGGTTCTAAGGTGCCTTGTTCTCTGAGCTTTGTAAACCAAAGCTCTGATACCAAATGAAGCGACCCGAACTTCCCTGGTCTCCGAAGAGATGATAAAGAACGAATTACTGTGAGGACAAGACAAATCAAAACGCAGACAAAAGAACATTTCACTGTTATTACAACAATTCCATCAGATACAAGAATATACAGAGTATGAATGAATATTACACAGAAATATCAGAGATTTAAATTACATTTAAATACATAGCAGCGGAAAATAATACGATACACAACTGAAGGAGATACACGGATACAAAGCTTTTCGGATATCGTTCCAGCTGTAAACCAGGATCCTGTGAATATAAATCTGCAAAACCCAAAACTACTAGCTGCCCGTGTCGAAAATAGGGGCACCCAGAGTTTAGGTTAAAACAATAAACTCCAGGTCAGTCATGTGACTGGTGTGAGAACTAAAACAGTTATTAATCTTTATTTTTAAAGTTAGGTAAATCAAGGGACCACGCCGTATAACACGGAACGGGTTTCCTCCCAAGAACACCAGTGCATAAAACAACAACGCAATGCTAAATAAAGATAAATGAAGCTATTATAAGACCCAGGTCCCATCACACAATGCAAAAGCCGGAGGATAGGGTTTTTACCTTATAATAGCCAAGAATGCTTGATACGTTTAAAACAAATCATTTGATACTTTTATAAGTGCATACTGTATAAAATATCTTCAAATCATAAGTATCAATCATAGATGGCATAAGCGCCCCATCCCACTATGTCGCCATACTAGGCTCTACAAATAAAACCGAAATACACGTATCGAAAATTGGATTTCCATCATGGTGGATCCTGATTCGAAAGATCGATCGCGTAATACAATTCCCCACGGCTTACGTCCCAACAAGAGAAAACACCGTCTGCACATCCGCACATTTGGGATCAGAGTACCACCGCGGCTTACGTCCCAGCGAGAGAAAACACCGCCTACTCTATATATCCCTGAGCACTAGGCTCATCTCGGTCGACCGAATCCACGACACCACTAAGGTGCCCATCCACTAAAAAGCATACTGATCAAACCACCAGTTTACCACCATACCGGGGTGTGAGGCTCGCGGATCAACGCTATACACAAAGCCATGCTATATTAAAGCTGCGCTTTGATCATCATCCACCAAACTTTGCTTTTCAACAAAAGTCTGGATCTCTGCATCTCAGCATGCCACACTATCAATCCATATCGTACCACCGATTTCTGCCAATATATAACCTCTGAGCTCGTATGTCTCAGAGAAGGGCGTTAAGCAAGAGAATAAATTCCCTGCCGCCAAAAAGATATATATTTAGCAGAGATCAACGAATACAATATAAAGGAATACAATGTCAGACACACCATCCATTTACAAGTCCGTTCTAGGTCTGAACGAAACCGGAGGCACTTTCCTCGCATATCCATCCATCTCCAAGTACGTCTGGACGACCACCAACTATTTCCATCCTCTTGGGTGTACAGCCCAATCAGGATCGTCAGTAATTATCCCAACGATGTGAAGACTTCCGGTCTTCAACCACCGTCTTCATCTTCGACATATCGTCGAATCGGTTATTCAGAATGGGTATAAACCCGGCCTTTCCGAACAACCCGCATATATATAAAAATAAATGTTACACAAACACAACATACGCCTCATTCCAATTCATTAGTTACTAACCGTAAATCAGTAAGAGAGAAATTCCCCAAATATTAACCCCGGAGGCCGAAACCAACATCAGATGAATATCCAGGAAACCTTCTTCTTAACTAACCTTCAGCTAGTTTCTAAATTTCAATTCTTAGGGAAAGGTTCCCATTAATTTTATCCAAGATAAATTCTTTAAAATTTATCCTTTAATCTTCCTTTGGATGTCATTTCAAACCAAATTATGGTTTTCCAAACTAGTCGGGATTAGCGAACCATACCGAAGTAATTATTTAATTTATTTCCCAATCCCAACCTACTCATCCCATGAAGCAAAACTGGTAATACTCCATATTTAACACCACAGTGTTATCGGTAAAATTAATTACCATTTCACGTTCAAATCTGATTAAAGATTTAACTATCGCTTTGGAGCAAAACTGGTGATACTCCATTCTCGCTCATTTTCTAAAGTTGATAATTTAAATTATCAATCCACATTTCAATTTAATTGAAGATTCATTAAAACTCTTTTTACTGGGTTAAAGAACTAGTGTCATTTAAAACACAGTTCACGATAAACCCAAATCACATTCTATTTATTATCGGGTTAAAGAACTAGTGTTATTTAAAACACAGTCACAGTTCACGATAAACCCATGAATCAATTCTATTTAAACCCATTTCAGTTCAAAACTAGTTCATTTCGATAAAAATCTATTTTTATCTTTTCAAATATAGAGGTTTTCCATCCCAATTTTTCCCAAATCATTTCTTATGATTTTACACTAATTATTACTATTTTTAATAATTTTATCAAGGCCCGTACAGTCGATTTCCATCAACGGCCATCGAACTGCACTTACAGCGACCTTTTCCAAATTTGATTTGGACGTATCTCCAAATCCAACCGTTAGATTTCAAATTTCTAATATTCGTTAGAAAGCTCTTTTCGATACGAACCCAACGGTTCTGGTTTTAGGACAATCCGACGGTCGGATCTCCCGTAATGTCGGTTTGAAATAAATGGTCGAAATTCACGAACTGCCGCGGCGCGTTCTATTCAGGCCATTATATATATAATATATATATTATATATATTTCGTCGATTTCCTTTTTAAAACGAATTTTATAAATCATTTCAAATTTGTTTCAAAAACAATTTCAACCTTTATTTCAAATTCAAATCAAAATTGATTTTTCCCTTATAAATTCTTTCTACATTCACTTCTATTTGATTTCAATTCAAATCGGTTTCAATTCTATTTCAATTCGTTTTCAATTGAATTCAATTGAATTCAAATTCGTTTTCTATTCAATTCAATTCGAATTCGTTTTCTATTCAATTCAAATTCGTTTTCTACTCAATTCAATTCGAATTCGTTTTCTATTCAATTCAATTCGAATTCGTTTTCTATTCAATTCAATTCGAATTCGTTTTCTATTCAATTCAATTCGAATTCGTTTTCTATTCAATTCAAATTCGTTTTCTACTCAATTCAATTCGAATTCTATTCAATTCAATTCGAATTCGTTTTCTATTCAATTCAATTCGAATTCCATTTCAAAATATTCGATTTCGAAATCACTTTTCAATATTCATTTTAAATTGAATGAAGTCGATATAAATATTGTTCACGTCAAAATGGCGTCAATCTAATCAACACAGCTTCATATATTTCTATTTTCAAATATTCTATTTCAAATATTTCTATTTCAAAATATTTCTATTATCAAAATGTTTCGTTCAACACATGACTAATCTCAACGGATGAGTACTGTCAACACATGAACCTTTATTTTATAATATTCTTTATTTTTCCGATTGGAATGAGGCCCAATCAATTACCATATAAAGTTAATTATATGGATTCCATACAACAAATGTATATAATAGCAACGATAAATAATCAACCATCATCCAAAGTGCACTACACTGTATAGGCATCAAATATAGATATCTAACGCTTATAACAGCCTGTCGATCCATCGACCGACATATTTAATCAATCAGGATGAGTGAACTTCAAATTTCATCCCAACACCCGTGTGGGGTTTCAAACAATCAAACACAGATTTTATTTGTGCAGTTGGGAGATGTGTAAAATTTATCGTCCCAATCAATGTCAGTCAAATCGGTGTACATAAACAAACCGTCCGGTTTGTAAATGAATATTTATTTATTCACATTCACTATATTCATATTCACGTTAAAAATTATATTTTTAACGATAAAACATTTTATTTTAACATATGAATTTCTATTCAGTTCATTCTTTAAATAAAATGATATTTTTATTTTCTAACTTATTTTAGAAAATTTCGGCGGCATAACGGCACGATACTAGAAACGGGACGAGGCCTAGCCTTATCCCCGGTCTAGTTAAGGCCCACGCCATTCACACATCAATCAAATCCATTCCATTTCACCAAATAATCTAACCAACTATACAACCAAACAAACAAGTCCATGGTCTGTGGACGATTGTGTCGGGTGCTACTAAACACCGTCTGCATCCTAGTATATATATAACTAGAAAAAGAAATTGAAAGGTGAGAAATTCTCACCCTTTCGCTAAACTGAATGACGCAATTCTTCATGGGTAGGAAATCTTCACCGTGCTTTTCTTTTGTCTATTTCGTTGCCCGTATCCACTACCTATATAAAAATCACATTTTTACTTTGCTATTCGATATATAAAAATCAAATTTTTACTATGCTATTCAATATATAAAATTCGAATTTTTACTTCGCTATTCAATATATAAAAATCGAATTTTTACTTTGCTATTCAATATATAAAAATCGAATTTTTACTTTGCTACATATACAAAGATCAAATCTTTACTTTCTATATAATATAAAAATTATATTTTTATTCTTTCTATAATATAAAAATCATATTTTTATTCTTTCTAAAAATATAAAAATCATATTTTTATTCTTTTAAAAATCTTGTCTTCTCTAGTTCAAAAATCAAATGGTTATGTAAGGAAAAATCATTTCTTATATTCTAATGTTATACGAGTAAGAATTATATTTTTAACTTTCCTTGCTTAAATAAAAATCATACTTTTCTAAATCAGTTTTCTTATAATAAATAAAATCAGTTTTAATCGAAGAAAATAAACAGGAAAAACTCACATTGCACGTTTGAAAAAAAAGGGCTTGGTGCTGAGTTCGTCGGAGTGGTGGAAGGGGTGCACCGGAGCTGCTGGCGGCGGGTCCAGGCTTCAGGCAGAGGCGGCCGGATTCGGGTGGCGGTGGGGTTGACTTCGGCCTTGGGGTCTGAAAAGGGCTGTCGCGGGTTTCGATGTGGGGGTTCGCGGTTGGAGGCGCCAGAGGGAGGAGAGCCTCGCCGGTGGTGGCGCGATGGTGGGGGCCGGGAGTGAGTGGCGCGCAGTCGACGAAGAGGGGGGGCGATGAGTTCGTGATGTCGGGTTTTTTCTATTTTGCTTTTTCCAGATCTAAACGAAGTATGAGGAGAGAGAGAGTAAGGGAGAATTATATAATATTTATTTTAATTTAATTTAATATCCACTTGAGGTTGACTTTTAATTCGAACTCAGAATTAAGCCCACTGACTGTCGCCCCTAGCGTATTACCCCCATTCCGAACACAATGGGATATGTATCGTAAGCTGATTCGACTGTTTCGATCAGTTTCCGTTCAAATTAAAATATAAATCAGTATATTCAATTCTGAACGTACATTTCAATTTACTGGGGTCACATACGGACACCGAAAATTCCAGAAAAATATTTTCTAGCTTCGTATTGACGATACGGTCCTAACAAAACTAATTTCATCGAATTCTGAGACAGTTGGAAAAATGGTCATTTTCCAGTCGATTAAAATCAACTAAAACTGGTCAAACACGTTTTCCTTTGCCACACTCACATATTGATTCGGAAAATTATGAAATTTGGAATCTAGCAATAACTTGACATCACGGACCCAACAAAAGTGGTTTCGTCGAAATCCGAGGTCGTTTGCAAAATGTCCATTTTTAAGGGCCTGAATTCCATAGCGACTATTCAGAATTTTCAACTGGACATATCTTTTGATTCCCGCTATGAAATTTCAATTTTTCAGATTCGTTGGAAAGGTAGTCACAATTAGATCCCATTATTTTTGGTTTCACTAAAATCCGGTTTATTTTGCTCCCGGTACATTCATTTGAAGTTTGAAATCGAATTATCGAACTACCGCGCCATTTTCAATTCCATTTATGATTATATATAATTATTTATATTCTAACGATGACATATATAATATATACGTTATATTCTATTCAAAATAAATTTCTCGTCGATATTATTTAAAATAATTCATTTTAAATATTCAAAATTCGCTAAAATTGCCAAAATAAAATTTTTAAATTGGCCCAGATTTTCGGGTTGTTACAATTAAAATTGTTGCTCCACGTATTGAACTCTTGACCTCAGAGCTCCACGTATTTAACATGAAAATTATAACTAAATAACACGAAACTAGTTTTGTTGGGACCGTAGCGTCAAAACATAGCTAGATTTATTTTTCTGGAATTTTTCGAATCAGTTTGTGGCCCTGGCAAATTGAAATGCACGTTCAGAGTGAAAAATTAAATGTTTTATACTTTAATTTGAAAAATAACTGACTGTAACAGTCGAATTGGATCGACCAGAAAATGTCGTGTATAATTTATATTAGCGAAATATAAATTACATACGTGTTGTATACCTCATGTACATGCGTAGTGTAAGCTATATAAGCGAAGTATGAATTTTACATGCATAGAATAATTGATATATGTGTTGAAATGCAAGTGAAATATAGCAATTATATATATATATATATATATATATATATGTACTCCCCTCGTCCACAAACCATGGACGATATTTATTGTGGTGAATTGGTGTGAAACATTGGATGAAAAATACGAATGGTTGAATAATTGTTTGTGGTTGATATTGTTTGGTTGTGGTCGAAAAATACCCATTGGTGATTGAAATGAATTGGAAATATTTGTGGAAATAAAAATAAACATGCCGCCTGCGTGCGAATTAGATGCATGAATCCCCATTGTCAAAAACCGCGAGGTTTTAAGGTAGAGCGAGGAGCCGTACTAGGGACGGTGCCGGTTTTAACTACCCTGCCGTTATGCTGCCGAAATTTTGAATAATCTTTGTGTGTTAGAATTATTTTCATATGTTGAAATTATTTTCATGCGTTGAAATTAAAGCCATATGTTGAAACTATATCCATGTGTGGAAATGTTTGTGTGTTGAAAAGTGTTGTGTGAAAATTAAATCCATTTGTGAATGAATGAAGTGTTTAAACAATAAAAATCACATTTATATATATATATATATATATGAAGTATGAAAAATATTCGCCTTATATAAATAGTTTCAACAATAAAAATTCCATCTTTCTAATATGAACAACATAAATAAAATGTCCATGTGTGGAAATGCTCATTTGTTGAGAAGTGTGTGTAGTGGAAAAGTTCATGTGTTGAATAAAAAGATCGTCCATTGAATTTGATACAGCTATAATCCGTATCAAAATTAGGTATGGCTAGAAGCCATATCTAAATATTTAGATATGACTTTGAGCCATGATTAAATTTGCTAGGACTATAATACCCATCAAATTCATGCTTATTCCCGTGTACAAATATCCAACCAAAATGCATGCCTCTCCCCTCCCTATTTTCCCCTCGCACCTCACCCTCCTTTGTTTTTAATTTCCCTCTTAGGTTAGTATCCCATGCCCTCTTCCTTTCTCAAATCATTTTGTCCACTCAAATCTTCGATCGTTTGTTCGACAAAGTTTAGAAATCCGAAAATTGCCTTCTCAAATCGTTCGACTCAATTTATGGATAAATTTATGATTTGATTCGATTTCTTGTAATCTTTATTGTTTTAGGGTTTTTGTGATTTCGTCTACCCGATCCACAAGGCATCGTTTCTCCTTCGCCTTTGGTTGACAACATGATCCGAACCTGATTTCTCCATATAATTCCAGATCTTCACCTTAGGTTTGTATTTTTTCCCCTCTTAGGCACTAATTTTTCATATTATACATTAATTTACTCCATTAATTAGGCTGTTTTTTTGCCATTGTTTACAGTCCTCCTAATTTCGGGAGTGTATTCGTCGTCATGCTACAACGAAGGTCTGTCATTTACTTTTAATCTATTACTATTCTTACACCGATTAACTACAATAAATTACAAACCAAACTCTAATGAACTGCAAATGAAAACCGAATGTTCTCTATTTGTTCAGTTGTTTTATTTTATTTCATAGCATTTTTAATTGCTTCGCTTGAAGAGATCACTTATTTATGATCAATTTTTACAGATTCAACTTTATTGTTTGTAGCTGAACCAGTATTATTTCTCTTTATTTACTTTGATGTACTGACCTTTATTTTTTGCATTATTTTATTTCAGTATTGATACCCTAATTTGGTTGCAACAATTGGGTTAGATGATTACCTTGCTATCACACTGGGATTATAGACAGGTAGTTGCAAAATAAATTTCTGTTTTGAATATATAGTTATAATATGCGGTTAACAGAATATTTGAATTTTTTTTAAACTATTGACATTATAAGATACTAATGAGGTATAGTTAATAATATTCAATACTAAAAATTGGTTACCTATTTTTTTTTTCAATTATATGTTTCTGCCTTCATTTGACAAGCAAAGTTGTTTTTGTTTTGTAGGAGATATTTAATAAACATAACTGGTAAAAATAATCATACATTTTACTTGATATTTTATCGTATACTTTAAATTTAATTTTAACCGTGGAACCTGAAACTTCAATACGTAGTAAATTTTGGAACAAAAATAAAACTTATAACTTGTCTTTGTGGGTTTGAACTAAGCATATCCATTAGTATTTGTTGCACCTTACCCATAAAAAAATTATTTGGACAATGATGGAAATTAATTAGTAACCCTGATTTTAACCGAGTTACATGCCTAGGCAAGTAACCCAAATTCAAGGGATTGTAGTAAATTAGTTAAGTTTATGCAATTATTCTACTACTATATTTTACAATATATTATATAATTTTCTTATAACATTGATGACACAAGAGAGCCTAACAGCGCAACTACAAATCTATATTTAATAGTTCCTAATAAAAAGAAAGACAAGTAACATCTATCAAGGGAGCAATACTCATGAATTTTGAAGGAAATTTTCTTATAGTGATATCACTGGATGTGTCTTTGAATAAGATTTTCTCTTATTTAGGATCTTAGCCTTTAACGTACATGCATTACTTATTGCCTATTATAAGTGATGCAATTTTTTTGAGAAAATTAGAAAGCAAAACCGGAGTAAGAAAAGAAAATCGTCTTACATTTAGTCTTCTTTTATTGACTCCTTGAACGAGGGAACTTTATAATTATGACCGTCTACACGTAACAAATTAAATCCAGTTTTCTAGATAAATCATGCAAAAAATCAATTGGAAACATGTATTTTTTTACACTTGTAGAATTTTTTTGTAGTGTGCATGCAAGTCATTAAACTTTGTAGACCAACTTGTATTTCATGACATGCAAACCAATATCTAGTACAACACAAATGACTTCATATAAAAAAAATTCTCCATTGAATTCTTATAAACTATTTTCTATGAAAGGCATACAAAATCATAACCGAAATCGATTCAAACATTTAACTAATATATTTTACGTTAAATAAGAATATAGGTAATAAGTATTTAGAAAACATCTGTAAATCCTAATTTTTATTAACTCACAATAGTTACATATTAATAACCAAATATAATGACAACCAAGATAATAGACTTATTGATGTACAATTATTGATGCCATTCCACAACCTTGCCTCTTAACAGTGATTCTTCTACTCGTTATATTGTTATTGTTTTATAGATAGAATACCTGATCAATTGCAAGTCTCCATACTGTTTTAGATTTTGTTGATACTTTTCAATTAGCATCCATAGTTATTAAATGGCCATCTTAAAATTTTGTCTACCGTATTAATATGTTTTTCAACTCTACTAACTTCTGTTGTGATATAGATAACAACACATTTGATAAGAATTACTAGTCCTTAACTTTCTTGTGTACTTATGGAGTTAGCTCCCTACTAGTCCTTTTTCATTATTTGTTTACTAGAAAACACTGTGCTTTTCTTTATTTTTCTCAGCAACCTATATGAAATCTGTTTCCCCCTAATTTTTATTATTTAGAAATGTATTTTGTTGCATTATACCGAACTTCTTGGACTTTTGTTTTCTTCACTTAAATAATTTTAATAATTTTGTAATACAAATACCATATGTAAAATTGTACAATTTTGTGATCCTGTGTATCGATGGAATTAATCATTTTACATTCTATGAAATTAGATGTTAGTGAAAAAAAATCAACCCTTTTCTAGGTGTAATGGATAGAAGACAATATTATTTCTCTTAACATCAATTTGAATTTCACTAAGTTTCTATTTTAAACTATTGGTGCTACGATAGTTATGTATATGCGTGTCATATATGAATTTGAATCCTTTCTTGAAGACGTTTCAGCGATCAGCTCAATATTGCAAATAAGTTCGTACCTTTCGTCGCCGCCTCTAGGATAAAATTATCTCTTCTTCAATATCAATTCGCTTGCACAAACTAATTGAGCCTGATTTGCACTCAAATTAAAAAAACGGTACCGCTCTTTTTTTGTAATGAATTTTTTTAAAAAAAATCAATGAAGATAAGGAAGTTTTTGAAAAGAGAGGTAGATGAGAAAATTGTTCTATATTTTGCTTTGTCTATTCTATTTCTCATATAGACAGAAGAATAAATGTAACGTTTGCTATATTAGAGTGAGGAAAGTTAGATCACTATTAATACCATAATAAAGTAAAGAAATAGCCAAAAAACTGCAATTTATAATGTGTAAATTGTATACGTTTCAAAAATGATGAATGTTAATGAATTTTAATTTATTATCATTCATAGCAATATTTTAATACCATTTGTTTTTGTAACAGCTTGATAAAAAATCACATAAATATATGATTGTTGTGCTAGTGTAACTGCTCAATCACAATAACGGCTTATATATATATATATATATATATATATATATATATATATATATATATATATATATATATATATATATATATATGTGTGTGTGTGTGTGTGTGTGTGTGTGTGTGTGTGTATACAAGTACTTTGGCACGTGTGATGCACGTGCATGGGATGGATTCACGTTGAAAAACAATGCTTGTAAAAGTTTGTATTTTTTCAAAGATTCTACTGTGTACACATTACTACAGATTCTATGCGGCATCATGAGTTATGTAGGAAGTTATGTTGAATTTTTGTTAAAACAACTGCATAAGTTTGTCTTTCCACCTGTAAATTACCAAGTAGTTAACGTGGTGTGTTATAAACTTCAACAATAGAAGCAAGAAATTCCAAGCGAAAGGAAAAAATGCACAAAAATAAGATTGTGAAATACAAAAAATATAAGACGGTAAAAGCTAACTTTTTCTGTGGACCATAAAGAAAAATATACCCTTATTTCTTATATAATGGAATAATACGATATGTGTTAACTCCGTTATACAACGTGGTCTAAAAAATCATGTTTTTTTCACACAAGAGTGATATATCATTTATACTTACAAAGCAATGGACCGGGTGATGTTTTAGTATGGATCGGACATGAATTTTGTATGGTTCAGACATAAAATGGGAGATGGATCAGTCGGTTGTAACTTGATGGATCAGGCACATTCGCTGGTGATGAATCGGTCGGCACTATTTCAAGCTTTACTATGGGTCGGTCAGTATTATTACAAGGAATAGCAATACTATAATATTCATGGATCGGCTCCAGCATTATATTCATGGTTGACATTAAAGAAAGTGCATGGGTCGGTCTATAGCTTTAAATGATGGCTCTGCAGTAATGCATGATAATATCTCATGTGGATCCACATGTAATATTATAATGTGACATCGTAACTTCCTACTATGCAAAAGATAAAAGTGGCAAATGGACACGTGAAGAAACACGCATGAATGGACCATGTGTACTTATGTATGGGCATGGATCAGTTTGCTTTATGAAACTTTACTAGATTGGTAGAATTGGATAAGAACCACGCGTGGCTTCACATTATGATAAAATAACAATCATCTACATGGGTCATAATACACGCAACAAGTAAAATGTCATGGAGTTTGTTGGCAAACTTGCAATTACATGGACCGGCTTCAAGTAAAAAAGAGACGATAGCACTTTTGTAAATACTATTCCCATATAAAGCAAGTTGGAATAGTATCCTATATATATTCGGCTATTCATAACATAATTCCTGAACAAGACATAAGACTAAGTGGATCGGTCACAAATGTTTACGAACGTGCAGTGGAAATGGTGCAATAATGTTGGAACGTGGCACAATTATATGTAAAACGATGGGTTAAACATGAAACAAATATCAACATGTGAATAATGGATCAGCGCCTCACATTTAGCATGTAATTTTTGGATCGGCTTTAAACTAAGAATGCATGGATCAATATTTAATCATAATGCCACGTGGGTCAGTGGTATGTGTTTGATAATATAAGTCAGTAATGATTACCCAATTTAATAGGACGGCATGCACCAGGAGCAACCACGTGGCAAGACATAAAAAGTGGAATATTCATATAACTGTTGTACAACAATAACATGGATCAGTAATTTAAGCTTCCATATGGGTCGGTGTTAACATGTCACAGAAATGGGTCGGCTTCAACTGATAAGTATGGATCAGTATCAAAATGAAGGTATGGGTCGGTAGCAAAATAATATGGATCAGTAGAGCGTGCATGCCAGTTGTTACCAGCTGTCCAGTGGCATTTTCATAAATAAATTTATGGTCGATCCACTCCATGCACAGATAAATTTCATCTTTGCCACTACCCCGAAACTACACCTATAAATACCCCACTTCTCCACCATTCATGGGACCGATTTTTCTACGTCGAAAGGCTGTCCAATTAATTTCTCCACCACTCTAAACTTCTCCAACCTCCATTAATTCTCTCTCAAGCCTAGTTTCAATACAAAATCATCATGGAGCCAAGGAAGACCATCTAAATGTTCAAGTGGTTGAAGATCTACACAACAACCATCACCATTCAAGATATCTCATCCATTCCTTCATCAATTCAAGTGAAATCTAGAGAAAAAGGAGAAAAAGTCGAGAATATCATTATAAAAGAGAGTAAAATGAGATAGTGCGGAACGACACAACTCAGAAGAGTATATCGCGGATATTATAAAGCAAATCATGAAAGATAGCTTGGAGCACAATGACAGCGAGAGGGAATGAGACTTCTCCCCCAGCAAAAATCTGTTCACTAAAAGGATTCGCAAAGTGGAGTTCCCTAAAAAGTTCACTCATCCTACTCTGCCACCATACAATGGGACTGCTAATCCAAACCACTTACTTTACAAATATGAATGCAGCCAAAGTGACAGACGAGATCAATGCGTGTGCTTCCCTCTCTATCTGAAAGGTGTGGCATCATTATGGTCCATGAAGCTGCCACCAAAATTCGTTGATAAATTTGCTGATTTGACTCTAAAATTCAAACAGCAGTTTAGGCTGCAAGCTACAAAGGCTAAGGATGTCATCTCTTTAATGTAGATGGAACAGAATCCATGAGATTCTGTTAAAGTTTTTCTCAAGAGATTCAACACTGCTTTGTCCGAGGTAGGGAATCCCAAGCCCCGCATGATCTTAATGTTTTTAATCAGCGCCACAGATAAGAAGAGTGAATTTGGTAGATGGATTAAAATGAAAAACTAAACACACTTGAGAAATTCTACAAAAAAGCAGAGGAGTATATAAGAGTGGATGATGATCTTGTGCCTCTTCAGATTATTGATGGTAATAACCTTCTTGAAGCTCCCAAAAATGCTGCTACCCAATATAATTAGAAGAATCCCAGAGGTCAAAAGAGAGGAAACGATGGGAAAGATAGTCGAGAAGGCAAGAAGACTCGCTTATTTACACCCGTTGAATACACCCCTATGAATAATACTACGAAAAATATTTTCTTCATCACCAAAGATACAGAACACTATCCAGAGCCCCCACCGATGAGTATTTCTAAGAAAACTGCGAATCCTGGAAAATTCTGTCGCTTTCATAATCAACCTGGGCATGACATTAATGAATGCCAATACTTGAAGAACCTCATCGAGAAGCTGATCTGGAAAAACAGGCTACATCGGTATGTAAAGAATCCACAAGCCTCAAATTCTGCTCCAACACTTAAAGGGAAAAGTGCACCCACAAATCAAACTGGTCCAAGTAGTGAAATTCCTACGGGGGACAGTACAAGTTCGGTCATTAACTGACTACCGTTGATTGGCATTCTAATCTCAATGGCTCGGAATAAGCGATCATCATCACCACAACTTTATTTCATGCTTTACTTCATGTTGTATTTGAACTTCGTATAAAAAGTCTGTAATATTAGCTCTGTGACTAAGAGCATATTTGCTTGAATAAATTTCTTGCTTACAAAATTTTATGTCAAATCAAAACTTGCTTAGAAAATGATTTCATATTGCAGGCTATCCGATGAGCGCTTGCTCCTTTAAATTTTGACTAGATATCACGACCCCAACAACACTAGATTAAACATCGAGTGCCATACACATCAATATGCACAAATGCAAAGATGAAATGCGCCGCTTTGAAAAGTGAATGGAAAGAGTTGTGAAGAGTCAAACAAGGAACAAGCGTTGCGGCAAATGATCATAAGGGTTGTAAATTTCACTAGGTTGCCTCCTCGAGTGAGAGGTCCAAGGCTTTAGTTCATTAACTAAGACAGCTTGCCAAGTCAAGCGTCTGACGAAGGAACTGGAGTCTGCCCCATGAAATAATGCAACCACAAAAAATCTGTTGGATTTAGATTAACCCTAGAGGGGGGAGGGGGTGAATAGGGTTTATCACAGTTTTTACTGAATTAAAAAAAATGACGAGATATTAAATAATAAATAGATCACATAATGCAGCAGAAATAAAAATACAGAAAGTAAATAACACACAGAGATACCCAGCTTCGGCAGAATCCTTCCTACTGCTGCATTCCTAACGATTGTTCCCAGTTTCCTTAGAAGATAAAGGGGAAAACGGAAAGGAAAAATAAATAGGGCATTGTGCATGTTTTTTCTTTATCCGTTTCATCTCCCTCCCTAGTATATGAAATAAAAAAATGACATTCTAAAGTATAATCTAAAATATCATCATGTTAAGCATGCTCATAAGAAAAAAGTCATTAAGTCAGAATCGACATTTTATTAAAATCATGGAGATGGATGACAACTTTTATATGGACGTTTTGGATGATTCTTGAAGGGTTTCAATGTGGTATATTATAAATTACTACATAAAACTTACGACTCACAGTGATCAAGTTCAAATTGGGAGTAGCGACATTGCTCGAGGGACCATTCGTCCTTGTTTCATAGATAGAGTTACTATAAATTAGACCTAAGATGTGGAATTTTAGTGCAGATTGAACATGTAATTAAAAAAAAAGAAATATAATATAGTAAGCCAATATCTAAAGTATGTTAAAAAAATCATCAAATGAAACTAAAATCAAATATTTTACATGAAAATGACAAATTTGTAAAACTACTGGACTTGAAGTTGAAGTGAAAGATGCCTAGCGCAACATAAAATTTCAACTAGTAATGAGTTTGAAGAGAATGAGTTTGAAAAACCACAGCTCATAATGGATTTAATGTAGCAATTACTATATGCAGGTCAGCTTTGATACACACACACACACATTGTGTGTGTGGATGTTTAAAGAACACACAATATAATAATCAGGATGAACTAATACATTATGTGTTTTTTTCAAAAATTAAAAGAGTTAGAAAAAACATTGGTTTTTTTAATTTAGAATAAGGCATGCACTAATCAGATGTTGTTTTTCTACATTGAATACAATATATTTTATAATATTTGGTTACACTTGCATCCAAGTCATCTGTCTAAGGAAGATATCAGCAAGTAAGTGTGTATATTCAAAAAATAATAATGATGCTGACATCAAATTCCGGTAACATTGTCTAACTGATATATATTTATTCAGGGTATTTTTTCCTAAACAAACATCGTTGCTGGGTCATGCAAGCAAGTGTCTTTCATGCACATGCTCAAATTATCCTTAATAATTCATTCTTTTTCTAAACATAAACTCCATGATTATGTATTTAACAAGCACATACTCGTACTTGTTATAAGGTTGTTATATAAATCTGCATTATGCAGACTGAATCCTTCTTTCTACCTAGTTCAAACATATGAAAATGAAAAAAAAAATGTATTTAAAAATCAGATGGAAATAATTCTCTGCCAAACCATCATACCACATTAGTAATATTAATAATAAATTCAAGTTGAAGGGGAAACCTTACCTAAATATCATTTGTAGCCATACTTCAGTATAACTATTGACAAATATAGGGCTTTCTCCATCAACTTGTCGTATAAACGTAAGTCTCAGAAGAATTGATAGGAGAAGATATATAAATATTTTGTGTCATATAAATCCTTTAATAAAAAATAGGACTACCCTAGAAAGAAAAACCTACAGCCAATTTATGAGGTCTAACTCTCCTTTACAAGTCACGGTAGATAAAATTCGAACAGTCAAATTTTGGGGCTTAAGATACTAAAATATAGGATTGTTTGAGCAAAATAAATTGACTTTGAAAGAAATAAAAAGAGAAATCACATTTATCTTATCTCTGGGGCCATCACCACATCGCAACAACAAATGGTCGCAAGTGCATTATTTGTCGTATCGAGCTCACCTTTCCTAGGTCAATTGACATTCAATCAATTTAATACAATTTTAGTATTCATGATTTAAGAAAATAAATCACATTTAAGTCACGTCTTACCTCCCGGCCATCACCACATCGCAGAAGCATGTGGTCGCTCGTGTCGTCATTTGTTGTGCCGCGCTCACCTTTCCTAGGTCAATCGACATTCGATCAATTTAATACATTTTTAGCATTTGCGATTAGGATTCTAACTGCACGGTTTACCCATTGTGACAACGCTTTACCTTATAGGGAAACACGACAGAAACTCTGTGGAGTTTTTGATTTGGGTAAAGCAGAGAAGAGAAATACACCTCGTTGGGTCTTAAGTGATCGTTGATCCACCCTAAGTACATTAATGAAGGTCTTAAGCAATTGATTCAGATATCCACCTCATTAATTAAATTATACCCTTTTGTGTGTGTGTGTGTGCGTGTGCTTGTGTGTTTAGTATACATACTTTTAAGTATATAACCTGCCAAATCTAGAGTATAGTCTTTAAGCATATGTTATTTTTAGTCACCAGAACTTTATGTTCTAACCCTTCTCCTTAACATATCCAATATGTTAATAGGTGAGGCGTAGGCATGTGGACGAGATGATGATAGAGCCTGAAGAAGACAACGAGACTATTATTATGCTATTATATGTTATTGCTCTTTTATTGTTAGAAGATCTTGATGTTGAATAATAATGATGTATCGTTGCAAACATATGAATTTGGTGTTTGGTATTTGAAATAGTGCTTTTTGAATGAATGACACATCTAATTTTATTTCTATATTTTCTCGTTCCACTGTGTGAGATTCCATCTCATTATATTATTATGCATTCTGTACAAATGTAATTCGTTGTAGGAACAAAAGACTTGTTTAGAGTGGCTATAAGTTTCAGTGGGCCTTTTTTGGGTAAAAAATTTAGGCCTACTCCGGGCGGGTTGTTACAGTTTTAAAAAGAAGATAATAGTGTAATGGAGGAGCAAACGGAGAATCAAGAAATCAAGTATGTAATTATAAACCAAGGTTGTAGTGATAAAGAAGGGGAAGATTGCTAGAGACCGAGAATGCTGATGGTGATAGTTTCGATGACAACAACCTTGTTTTAATTTTGCTTTAAATATTATTGTTGTAAAATATATAATAACACTATTATTTAGAATATATATATATATATGTATATACAGGAAATCTATGCAGGTAATGTGTAATGACCCGTATTTTTGTCATTCTAAAATGTGCACTTTTAATGATATTAAATAGGATTTTGAATAATTTAATATTGAATATGGACTTGAAAATTGGACTTATGATTTGATCGTACAAGTTGAAAACACGCAGAAATCGTTTATTGAAATTTGAGTGAAATTAAGCAGTTTTGGTTAATAATGAAAATTTAAAATATTGATAAAATAGACTTAAATTGGTTTAAAAATAAATATAGATGATAATGAACTTGTTTATAAATTTTCTAGTTAAATTTTATATATAAATATTTGTTAGGGAATGCGGATCTTGAGGGAAAACAAACACTAGAGGGGGAGAATAGTGTTTTCGAGGATTTTATAAAAATCTTAAACTTGTATGATCTACTATATGAATCACACACAATAGAGATGATCACAGAAACATATAAATATAAAGTGCAGAAAAAGGAAAGAACACACAGGTTTTTATACTGGTTCAGATTACTCCTACGTTGAGTCCCATGTAGATTGCGCAGAGTTTTATTAATATCAAAATTCAATTACAACACGCTTGATTTCACGGCCATAAGGTTAACATCGATTCCACTACCCCTGATTTCACGGCTACAAGGTTAACACCGATTCCACCACCCTTGATTTCACGGCTACAACGTTAACTTCTCTCTTTTTTTGATTTCAGGGCTATAAGGAACAAACCCTTTCCCAAACAACTCCCAAATGATTACAACATCCCTATAACTCTTTAATAGCACTTCAATTCAAAGAGCAGTGATAGAGAGTGAGAAAAGAATAAGTTTTATATAATTAGAGTAGAAATCGGCAAGGTAGAAGTGTAGAAATCAATAAAATGATAAAGAATAATGGTGGGATGAAGAGGGGTAAAGATGGAGAGGAAGATATATGAAAAAATTTCAAAACTAACCTCTACTTATAATATTTGAATGGTTGCAACATTTCTGGAATGTTACAAATAGTGAAAAGACATTTCCTTTGAAAATTTAATTTCTCACAGTTGTATGTCGACATACCCATATATGTATGTCGACATATATACATATTTTATTATTTTTAAAACTTATTTTACAAGTGCTTAATTATATATATTATATTGGAAATTCTTGAATTAAAGCTTAGTGATATAAATGAGTATTCTAAAATGTAAAAAATATGAAAACATAATAATATATTATATAAACATATTTATAATTTTATAAGGTTTAAAACTATATAAACTTATATATTAAACTTAAAACTTATATTTGAAATCATACATAAGATAGAAAAACAATTTGAAATTAGAATTTGAATTTTGAAAATCATAATTTGGAAATTGAAAATCAAAATTTGAACCTAGGGTGTTATTCAAAGTCTTATGTATAAACTAGACTCTATTACCATATTTGTCTTGAACTCTTGAAAGCTTAATAACCCATGAGTCATTAATCTCTCTTCAATTCTGAATCTCTTGGAACTCGAAAACTATACAGTCTTCAGTATTTAGGTCTTGTATACAAATCCAGCATATATATATATATATATTCTAGATAGAAATGTTAGTATGTATTTCATGAACAATTAATAATGATAATTGAAATAAGGTTGTTGTCATCAAAATTCCATTCTCTAACAATCTCCCCCTTTTTCATGATGACAACATTGATTTATAAAATATTCATGCCTGTTGATACTTTTTGATCTGGTCCTTTGATTTCTCCCCCTTTCACCATGAATACTACATACCCCCCTTTAAACTAAGCCTAATTAATCCTTATTTTATAATTTCCCCACCTTTGTCATCAACAAAAAGAAACTCTAAAAATACTCCCCTTAAATATATACCATAAATAACTATCCTATATCTATTTATCTATTCTAAAGTTATAATACTTAATTCTATAAATTTCTATAACTCCCCCTAAATTTATGACTATATTATTGTAATACAAACATTGTATAATTAAGAGAACTAAGAAATTCAAACAATATTTATAATAATAATCAAGTCAAACCAATACAAACTTTCTATATAAACAAGCATCCAATCAATTCAAACAAAATTAATTCTTAGTTATATTCAAATTCAAGTTTTAAGTTAGTCAAACCTCATCAATCTTAATTATGTTGCTTATTATGTATAGATTATTCTAATTTAATCAAAACAATATATGTCAATTCAAAAATACTTCTTGAACCATTAACTAATCCTAGAAACTATAAAACTTCCCCTTAATCTAATACAAGACTAAACCTATCCTAAACTATAATTTTCTTAAAACTATAATAAGACTTTAATATAGACTAAGTAATAATTCTGATAAGATATCCTCAAAATTATAATATAATTTAAGTAAAGCAATTTAATCCAAACAATCAATCAATTTAAGTTTTGTTGTCACAAAACATCAATTCAAATAAATTCAAACATAAAGCCAAACATTTCTTGTAACTTCTATTTATCCTAAAAAGCCTATAAACTCCTATTAACCAAAAATGTATAAGTATATTTCTAACACACCTATCAACCACTAATGAAATTCAACCATGTCAAACAAGTCAATCAAGTTATTTATGTCAAATAAATCAGATAAGTTAATTAAGTCAAACAAGTCAACCAAATAAATAAGTCAAGCCAAATAAGTCAATCAAGCCAATCAATTCAATCAAGCTAAACTAGTTAAAAAAATCAATCAAGTCAAAATAAATATGTTGTGTATTTGATTAATAACCTTATATATTTCTAATTAGACAAAAATTCCTCATAAAGTGTACTTGTTATGTGTGAAGTTAAAGTTAACATGTAATGCATTGTGTGCATTGTGTTGGTTATAATGCATTATGTTATATGCAAAGCTATACGAAGTGAATATATTGAATGAAATGCTACTTGTGATGTGAATGTTTTAATTTTAGATGTGTTGTATGATATGAAAGAAGATGTGTAATGGTAGTATGCAGAATGATTTGGTGAAGATATCTATACTGGTAAAAGACATTCAAAGTACTCCATATATTATAAATTATTTCAATCAAACAGAGGTAATATTAATTTCTAGACTTAGGTTAATGATATTAATGAAATAAATAAAAGGATAGTGAAGATAAAAGTTTATATATATATATATTCACAATAGCTAGTAATAAAAAAAATAAGTATTCAAAATAATTTTCTAAGAAATATGAATATAATTTTAGTAGGTGCTTATTTTTAAATAAATATAGTAAATATTAAGGATCATTTTAAAGGGAATGTCATATGAAGTAAACTATTTTGATATAAATATATATTCACAATTGTACGTGTAAAAACTAATTTTAAATAAGACTTAAAAATTTAATAGATATACATTAATCTTTTAATACAAATCAATTTTAAATTTCAACTTTAGAAATCAAAACATATTAATTTGCTAGAGAACCATCTATATGTTAAAACTTAAAATTAGGAAAATTATTATAATATAAAATCTATAATTATAACAAAATTTATTTTTTGATAAAATCCGGTATTATAGAGTAAACTATAAAAATATTTTATATACACCAAAATTTAAATATTCAAGTTTTATAAAGGATAATCAAAATTAGTATTCACTTTACTATATAACCCAAATATTTATGTAATCATAGGTGAAAAATTTATATAAGTTAGACTATGTATTTTTAAACTACATATAAAAGATAAATAACAATATCAAATGTGTAAGAAAAAAATTTAATTGATCTATATATAATTTTGTTTATTTATATAATTTCAATATATATATACTGAAAATTTGATAACTCATGAGTCATGAATCTCTCTTGAATACTGAATCTCTTGGAACTCTAAAACTACACAGTCTTTAGTATCTAAGTCCTGTATACAAATCCTGCATATATATGTATATATATTCTAGATAGAAATGTTAGTATATATTTTATAAACAGTAGTTAATAATGATAATTAAAATAAGGTTGTTGTCATAAAACTCCTTTCTTCAACACGATCATTTGTTCATTACATTTGTTTTCAATTGAAGAATTAATCGTTTAGAGACTTAGATTTGTAAAAGGCTATTTGGAGACCCTTTAATTTTATTGTAAATGGTTAATAATAGCTTAAATGACCTATTAACATGTACAAATGGTTTCATAAAAGTTTAAATTAATTAAAATGGAGATATAACCTTCCTTACATAAAACCTTAAAGTGCTAATTAAAAATTCCATTAAACTAATCACTCCCTTTTTTTCACCAATTTCCACCCCCTTCCAAAATTAGAAAACTAATGTCCTTACTCTACCACTTGTCCATTTCTTCCCTTCCACCCTTTTTCTATGTCCTATGGTATGTGAATGGAGAGAGAGCCTCCTTTTGTAGCACCCCAAGTTTTAACGACATTAAAAGAGGATAAATTAAATAATAATTAATTTAACATTTGAAATATAGGAAATGGACTATGCTATTGCGCCCATCTCGAAATTCAGGTCAGAATGGACATTTGGTTTGCGTAAAATGGACGCCGTATGAAAAAGTTATGAGGGTTCAAGATTATTTACACACAAGATATATATATATATATATAATAAACTCCAGAACCTTCAAAAACATTTAAAAAATCAAAAATCGGACCAAAGCGGGCTAAGCGAGAAAATTCCCGCTCGTGGGTGTCGACCCCCCCAAGGGGTGTCGACATGGGTGTCGACCCCCCTATAGGGGTGTCGACCCCCCCAGACAGATCTGGGCAGAATTCATTTTACATACCTGGACTTGATTCTGGGTCTGGTTCATTGGTTCTAGGCTATAAATATGGCCCCCTATTCTCTTATTTTCTCCATTTGAGATCATAGAGGCCATATGCCGTCGGGTTTACAAATTGAAACAGAATCAAATTCTACTACAACCAGTTTAGCTATTCAGAATTCAGATCTCTCTCTCTCTCTCTCTAAATTTTCTGAACCTAACGCTGTGAGTTTCTAGTCACTTTTAGGTTTAAATAAATAACAGTTAATTGTGAAAGACTATGAATTGGATATGTTGTTAAGTATGAATCTATGCCAGTATTAAATCTTATACCATGTAGAACATGATAGATCTAATTCTGTAGGTCTGATGCAATTGTGGCTATACTATGATGTTGCCTTTATGGATCTTGATTTGTAACTACATTGTGGTAAATGTAAACCTATTATCTTGACAGTTGCAACATTGCTTAGATCTAATTCTGTATGTAAATCACCTTTTATGTTGCGATCAACTTAGATATGTTGTAAGTTGGACATATTTAGATCTAAACATGCTTATGATCATGTTTTATGCTAGATCCACTTTATGATCATGTTTTATGCTTGATACACTTTATGATCATGTTTTATGCTAGATCTATTTTATGATCATATCTTATGCTTTGATAGATCTATCTCTCAATATCCAATTCAATTGTGATTGTCCTGGTATGTTATTTTTGTTTCATTTGGATAGATCAAATCATTTATGTGAACCATGAACATATGCTACCTTGAATTGATTAGGATTGGGTCCACACCTTTATCTTAATTGTAACTTCTATGATGTGGATTTGGGTAGACCTCTTTATAAACCTGTAGATCTAAACCTTTATTTATGATTAGATCTAATTTAATCTATTAGAACTAGAGAAAGTGGACATTTTATGTAGATCTAAAGCAATATTTATGTTAGATCCCGTGAAACGACCCGAACTTCCCTGTGAAGGAAAGCCCAGATTGCTTTGAGAACACGACCAATCAGAACACAAAAAGAAGAACATTTCATTGCTTATTACAACAATTTTCATCAGAATACAAGAATATACAGAGTATGAACAAATATTACACATTTACTAAATATCAGAGATTTACATTACATTACTACAGCGGAAAAATAATGCAAAACACAACAGAAAAGAATATGCGGATACAGAGCTTTCCAAATATCATTCCAGCTGTAAAGCAGGATCCTGTGAATATAAATCTGTAAAACCAAAACCACTAGCTGCCCGTGTCGAAAATAGGGGCACCTAGAGTTTAGGTTAAAAAAATAAACTCCAGGTCAGTCATGTGACTGGTGTGAGAACTAAAACAGTTATTTAAAACTTTACTTTAAATCAGATATATCAAGGGACCACGCCATATTACAAGGAACGGGTTTCCTCCCAAGAATACCACTGCATATAACAAAACAACGCAATGCTTTTTGGAAAAAAAGAAGCCATTATAAGACCCAGGTCCTATCACACAATGCAACGCAAGCCGGGGGATAGGGTTTTCCCTTATAATAGCCAAACACGCTTGATACGTTAAAACAAATCATTTGATACTATTATAAGTGCATAGTGTATAATGTCAAAACAATTTCAATCATAAGTATCAATCATAGACGACATAAGTGCCCCGTACCACTATGTCGCCATATATAGGTTTACAATCAAAACCGCAAATGTCACGTATTGAAAGTTGGATTTCCATCCATGAACCAAGGCAAGGGATCGTCCTTACCGCTTCGAGACAATCTAGCCTACCATGTCTCAGGACCCAGACTCAGGTGGGCCCTTAGATCGTCAGGGCCGGTCCACTCGATGTGGATTAAAATGCCTGAACACTGCGTTTCCCTACCCTATGGGGCGTAAATGAGCCAAATGACTCCATCGGTCTCGGATCGACCGATATAAACGAGGCGCCTCGCAATCCATCATCCACATAAGTAAAATGTCAGGGCTAGTAAAATGCTGAAACCACTCCTAGCTAGAAAGAAACGCATGTCCACCCTGAGATCTTCTCCTGTTTCTGGTCCACACCGGGGTGTAAGGCTCGCGAATTAACGCTACGCTATATTAAAGCCGTGCTTTGATCATCAACCACAAGACTCTGGTTTTCAACAGAAGCCTTGATCATTTGCATCTCATTATGCCACATAGGTAATTCACGCTATGCAACCGATGTATCTCAATCACACAGAATGAAATCCGATGTCAGACACACATCCATTTACAAGTCCGTTCTGGGTCTGAACGAAACCGGAGGAACCTTATTCCTCGCATATCCATCGATCTCCAAGTGCGTCTGGACGATCACCAATTGATTCCCTCCTCTTGGGTGTACATCCCAATCAAGATCATCAGTAATTATCCAAACGACGTGAAGACCTCCGGTCTTCAACCACCGTCTTCATCATCGACTTATCGTCGATTCAGTTAACCATCCCGGCCTTTCCGAACAACTCTGTATATAATAAACAAGTGTTATAAAACACAACATACGCCTCATTCCAATCCAAAATATTCCTTTATTCAAATATTCTTATATTTTGGGAAAGGTTCCCATTAATTTTATCAAAGATAAATTCTTTAAATTTACTCTTTATTCTTCTTTTGAATATCAGTTCAAACCAAATTATGGTTTATCCAAACTAGTCGGCATTAACGAACCTTACCGAAGTAATCATTTATTTTAATTTCCCAACCCCAACCTATTCATCCCATGAAGCAAAACTGGTAATACTTCATATCTAACACCACGGTGTTATCAGTAAATTCAATCACCATTTCACGTTCAAATCTAATTAAAGATTTTACTATCGCCTGGAGCAAAACTGGCGACACTCCATTTTCGATTATCTCTTGAATTTGATAATTTTAGTTATCAAATTCACCTTTCAATCTATTTAAAGATCCATTAAAACTCCATTTGGTTTTAATCTTCCCAAAAATCAATATTAATGATTGTTTAACTTGGGAAATCATATCCTGGCTTTAACTTTGTTAAAGAACCAATGTCATTTAAAATATGGTTCACGATATACCCAAAATCACATTCTATTCCATCATCCTTTAACCGTAAATTAGCAAGTGAACAATTCCCTATGTTATAACCCTGAAGGCCGAAACCAACATCAGATCAATACCCAGGAAACCATTCAACTTAACTAATCCCCAGTTAGTTTCTGATTTTCTTAACTCCGTTGGGTTTAAGAACAGTATTATTATAGATACCATTCACGACAACCCAAAATCACATTCCATTAACTATGGAAACTTCATGGAAAACAAATCAATATATATAATCGATATAAACTTCCATATCCGACTAATAGTATAAATGGAATAACGACAAAGCCTTTTAAATTCCATATATATTAGCAGTCCTCATCCACAGAAATTCACTTCGATTATTACCAAATCGAATTCCATTCCATTCCAATTTATTTTATTAAATTGGAAAACTTTACTTTGAAAAACCTCCTTTAAATCTTAACAAAAGATTTATAAATTCCAAATCCCATTTCACTGTAAATCGGGTTAAAGAATGAATGTCGCTAAAACACAGTTCACGATAAGCCCAATTCACATTCCATTAACGATCGGGTTAAAGAACAAGAGTTATTTAAAACATCGTTCACGATAAACCCAAAAATCAATTCCAATTAAATATTATTTAATTGGTATACTTTGTTAAATCTAAATAAAATGATTTAATCTTTTTCTCAACTGTGTTTTAAGAATAGTGTTAACGAAGACTCTATTCACGACAAACCCAAATTCCAATTTGATATTAAATACAAGGCTCTTAATAGAAAATATATCGGCTTATATTCAATATCAAATTCTATGGCCAACAAATATCGTATTGGAAATAACGATATAAATATACCTTTCAAATTTCCATAACAATACCTGTATAATCACGAAATTCAATATCAAAATACTCCGAAGTCAATTTCGATTCAAATCCATTCCAATTTTTTTATTGGAAATTCTGGTTATTTTTAAAACCATTTCAAATCCAACTTATTTATTTTAAAAATAATTGAATTATAATTCTAGTTCAAAACTAGTTCATTTCGATAAAAGTATACTTTTATCTTTCCAAATATGGAATTTTTCATCCAAATTCTTTCCAAACAATTTCTTATGATTTTACACTAATTATTGATATTTTTAATAATTTTATCAAGGCCCGTACAGTCGATTTCCATAAACGGCCATCAAACTGCACTTACATCGACCTTTTTCAAATTTGATTTGGACATAATTCCAAATCCAACCATTTGATTTCAAATCTCTAATCTTCGTTAGAAATCTCTTTTCGATACGAATCTAACGGTTCCGGTTTTAGGAGAATCCGACGGTCGGATCTCCCGTAATATCCATTTGAAGTCAATGGTCGAAATTCGCGAACTACCGCAACGCGGCGCGTTCTATTCAGGACATTATATATACAATATATACATATTATATATATTTCATCGATTTCCTTTTAAAACGTATTAAATAAATCGTTTTAAATTCATTTTCAAAACGATTTCAACTTCCTATTCAATTTCTAATCAAAATTGAATATTCCATATCATCGATATATAAATGATAATATTTTCAAAACATTAGATTTTGAAATCAATTCCTTTTCGATATTCATTATAAAAATGAATAAAATCGATATAAATATCGTTCACGTCAAAATAGCGTTAACCTAATCAACATGGCTATATATATTTAAATATATTCGTGTCCATCCCAAATCGGACATCAAAATCCGATTTTGATTCTTTTCTAAATATTGTTTGAAAATATTCGTTATTTTAAAATAATCTTTATTTTAAAATATTCTTTCTTTCTGAACTGGAATCAGACACAGTCAATTACCATATAATTTGATTATATTGATTTCACACAACAAATGTGTATAACAACAATGAAAACATCAATTCATCATCCAGAATGCATTCTACACTATGTAAGCCTCAAATACAAATATTTAACGCTTACATAGCTTGTCAACCAATCGATTGACATACAACTAATTATTGGGATTAGTGTATGTCCAATATCATCACAATGCCCGTGTGGGGTTTCAAACAATCAAACACAGGTTTTATCTGTGTCGTTGGGCGATGTGTAAAATTTATCGTCCCAATCTATATCAGTCAAATGTGTGTATATAAACAAATCATCCGATTTGTTTATAAATATTTATTTTATATACACGTTAAAAATTATATTTTTAACTATTAAATATTTATTCATTCCACATCACACAATCAATTTTCACAGCACATCAATCAAACAAACAAGTCATCCATGGTCTGTGGACGACGGGTGTTGGGTGCTGCTAAGCACTGTCTGCATCCTAGTATATATTTCAAACTAGAAAGTAAAATAAAAGTGAGGAGTTCTCACCTTTGGGTTCCACTCCGCCATTTCATTTCTGAATTTCTAAATGGCATGGATTTGCCCGAAATTCAACGCAATCATTTACACGCTGTTCATAGTAAAAATCACAAATTTATTATCACTACATGTACATAAAAATCATATTTTTCTATCGTTAATATATATAGAAAAATCATATTTTTCTATCGAAACCATATGTATAAAAATTCAATTTTTACTTTGTTAAAAATTATACTTTAATTTTCTATTCATATGATAAAAATTATATTTTTACTTCGCTATTCATATGGTAAAAATTATATTTTTACTTCGCTATTCATATGATTAAAATTATAATTTTACTATCATACATATATAAAAATCATATTTTTATTATCTAGAAATATAAATAAAGATCCTATCATTTCATATTACAAAAAAGGATATATTTTCATTAACACAAAAGCATATATTTTTCATAAGAATTAAATTTTTAAATTAAAAACTAACATTTCTTTGAACTAGAGCTCATTGCCGAGGGGAGGAGGTGCCGGAGCTCACGGTGGTAACTGAAGTGGGTCTGCATTGGCCAGAGCGCGGCTGCTTTGGGGGTTTGGGGCTCGGAGCATCGAATGGAGGAAGGAGGAGCTAGGAGGAGGTGCGATCGAGGTGCTGGAGGGTCGGAGTGAGGGAGAAGTGCGGCAGGGGTGGCTGCGACGTGGAGGGCAGCGCTCGTTTTAGGGCATGGGAGTTTGGGGGGAATGGCGGTTTCAGGAGGAAGAAGGGGAAGAGAAGGTGGCGGTGAGGAAGGAGGCGCAACTAGGGGGAGGGGGCGCACCAAGTGCGGCGGCGGCGATGGCCCCCCCGGAGGCGCGGCGGTTACCGATTAGGCTAGGTTTTTTTTATTTTTTATTTTTTATTTTTCTGAATGAATGGTTGAGAGAGAGGGGAGAGGTGAGAGATTTATATATTTATTTATTTAATTATTTTATATTTCATAAAAAAAGTTGACTTTTCTTTTGAACCGTAAACGAGGCCCAATGACTGTCGCCTCCAGTTAATTACCCCCATTTCGAACACAATGGGATAGGTTTCGTAGGCCAATTCGGCTGTTTCGACCAGTTTTCTTCACAATCAAAATATAAATCTTTATATATATTTAATTTTAACGTACATTTTAATTTACCGGGGCCACATACAGATTCTAAAAATACCAGAAAAATTATTTCTAGCTTTGTATTAACGATACGGTCCTAAAAAAAACTAATTTCATCAAATTCTGAGACCGTTTGAAAATGGCCAATTTCGGGTCGATCCAATTCAACTAAAACTGGCAAAACACGTTTTTCTGCACCACGCTCACATATTGATTCAGAAAATTATGAATTTTGGAATTTAACAATAATTCGACATCCCGGATCTAACAAAAGTGGTTTCGTCGAAAATGGAGGTCGTTTGCAAAATTTCCATTTTAAAGGGCTATATTTTCCATAGCGACTATTCTGAATTTTCATCTAGGTATAACTTTTTATCCCCGCTATGAAATTTCAATTTTTTGCATTTGTTGGAAAGATATTCTTAAATAGATTCTAATATTTTTGGTTTCACTAAAATCCGGTTAATTTTGAATCCTGTACATTCATTTGAAATTTGAAAGCAAAATTTTGAACTACCGCGCCATTTTCAATTCCTTTTATAATTAAATATAATTATTTATATTCTAACGTCAATCAATATAAATTTATACATTCTAATTCTATTCAAAATAAATTTCTCATCGTCATTATTTAATTTAATCCATTTTAAATATTCAAAATTCATCAAAATTGCCAAAATAAAATTTTTAAATTGGCTCGGATTTTCCGGGTTATTACATCCCCTTATGATGATGATTACATGTTCATGACAATATGTATGTCCACCTTAATATGATGTTAATTACATGTCGATTCACTTTGTTATCATACTAGTATGATTATGCGTCATATTCCCTTTTTCATTGTTATGGCTAGACTACTTATTAGCCTAGATGTCGCCAAAATACGTGCGAATATGTTAGTGAAGGAAACGGGGGAAAAGGGATTTATAATTGGCATGTAATCTTTAAATGAATTGATATGTAATTCAAATTATTGGGTAAAATAGGTATTGACACCTATAAAAGGAAAGGATTAATTAATTGTTAAATTAATTAAAAATGGCATAATTTGAATATGAACATTTATGGACATGTAATTCAAATTATTGGGCAAAATATGTATTGACACCCAAAAAGGGAAAGGTTTAATCAATTGATTAATTAATTAAAAATGGAATGTTTATTAATTACAATTAGGAACTGTAATTGTACTTATGACCTGATGTTATGTTACATTAGTGGTGGAAGTCTGCCCGGACCCGACCGGCTTATCCAGCAGCCACTAATGTTGAACCTAATGTGGGAGGTCTAAGTACGCGAATATGAATCGGGCTAAGACACGAGGTTAGGCCTAACTGTGGAATAAGATTGCCCGGACCCGACCGGCATATCCAGCATCCACATGTTGTAGGCCTAATGTGGGAGGTCTAGCCTATAATAAACCATAAATGGACATGGTAATGAATCAGACTACTTAACCTAATATAATCCATAAGGGATTGTATGAATATGAACTAAAGATAGGGTTAAGTAAAAACATGATTGGATCTATGGGAGGGTTAAGTACATCATGGGTAGGTGGGTAATATTAATATATATAGGCCCACAAACTTAACCGTTAAATAAACATGCTTGAATCAGTAGGAGGGTTAAGTACATCTTGGGTTGGTGGGTAATATTTATATATATAGGCCCATAAACTTAACCTGTCGAGGTTATGTAATTAAAGACATCGTTAGGTAAACATAACCAGTGGAAAATATAGTAGTGGGGATGCAAGACAAAGGGAAGAGCTTTCATCATCTTGTGTGGGACCCATTTCAGTCAGTAACCCTTAAATAGGTATCAAACGGGTACTCCGAACTAGGTCGGAGAGGGACATGCTTACTGAGCTGATTGTAAGAGATCCAAACGTGGAAGCGGTGTTGACGGAGCGTTCCAACGGGGTCATGTGCGTGCATGACTCCGCTTGCTGGGGAAGATAAGACATTGTGACATCGGTAGATATAGTTGTGCATATCCGAAAAATGAAGGGTTGCCACTTTAGGGAGTGATACATCCTACTGTGGGGGCAAGCACAGGGTATCCACGGAATAGGGAGCCGATCGATTGGGGGTAGTAAATAGGGTACATCTAGTCCTATCTATTTCTGTGGGGTACCTGTGTTTCTGTCTGGGCTAACACCCGTTATTTCTGTTTAGATACCAGTTCTGTTTGGGTTTAACCCGTTACTAGAGTACACCTAAAACTACCATTATGTTTCTGTTGGGATCATCCTGTATTTGTTAAGCGATTGGGGAATATGTAATCCTATTACATATCTGTTATACTAGTATTGGTGTAGAGCAAGGAAAGTATTAAGAAGCACTATCTATTCTATCATGTTTTCCTGTTTACCTTGTTATGCCTGCCATTTATGTATTGATCTCTCTTATCCACTTTGTCTGGGCTAAAAGTAACTAGACTCGCCGGACTTTATGTCTGACCCTTTTTGTTTCCCCTTTTTCTTCCGTTCCCCCCTAGGTTCTCAGGGAGGAAACACACAAGCTTGATCGTGATTCTGCTTATTTTACTGGAGCTGCTTATATGTATGGATCTAGCTCCTATCCTTGTTGTTATGGCAATATTTTTCTCTTTGGGAATTTTCTTTCTTTTATGTACTCGGGTATTTCTGAAGTACAAGACAGTGGTTTTTATATTGTAACGGGTTTTTATATTACATACAAATGATGCTTTGGACCATGGTATTTTGATAATTAATAAAGTTGTTTATTTCCGCTGTAATTTTTTTTATCTGTCTTGTAATATTCTGTGTCTGTTTACCTAAACGCTTCACGAAACTTAATGCATTCCCTTTGTGAGTGACATTAATGGATGTGGGGTATCACACTTGGTATTCGAGCTGAATGTCACCAGATTAGATAAAAGTTTTTGAAAATTATTTTTCAAAAAGGTTTTAAAAGAAATATTTTCGATAAGAAAAGTCTATTTTGAAAATATTCCCCCAAGAAGCATATGTAATATCCTTCGGTCTTTTATTTAAATTTCTTCCTTTTTTCTTTTTTTCAGCATGTCTGAGGAACAAAACATTCCTAATATCCCATAGGGTGTCACTATACCCAGATGGTTTCGTAGGTATTTGTAGGCCACAACGCCTACCGAGGGCCAAAGAGACATTCCTCCCCTAGCTGCGCCAATCATTCCTCCTCCTTCCCCTCCAAGATCAGATAACTTCGCCAAGATCTGCAAAGACTTCCGTGCTATGGGAGGGAAGCCATTCCATGGGAATGAGACATTCGTTGAAGCTCGAAATTGGCTCAAGGAGACTGAGGACTTGTTCGTAATCTTTGAAGTAGAAGATAGGAGGAAGATTCAGTTAGCTGCTTGACTATTAAAGGACGAAGCCTCATTTTGGTGGGAAGTCACCCAAGCTGGATGTCCGGTGGAAACCTGGGAAGATTTTAAGCAAAGATTTGAAATGATATTTCTTTCCGAAGCCGAGAAAAGCATGTAGATGGAAAGGTTCTTAGCACTCAAACAAGGAAACTTGACGGTGAAAGAATATGTTAACAAATTCAACCAGTTAGCAAGGTTCGGGTTAGAATTGGTGGATACGCCGCACAAAAAGGCTTTGCGGTTTGCTAAAGGGCTAAATGAACCCTTTCATGGGTTAGCCATGTCCCATATCCCAATGGGAGCCAATTTTGAAAAACTTGTTGATATGGCCCTAATGTATGAGGAAGACAAGGGAGAAAAGAAGGACATAAAGGATGAGGAAGAAAATCAAAATGAGAACGTGTGGCCCAAGAAGGGACAACAACAGAAGAAAGGCAAAAAGAATGACAAGGTTAAAGATAAGAGGAAGTGCCATAGTTGTGGGCGAGAGGGTCACTTAGCCAAGGACTTCAAGAAAAGGAAGAATGCTTTCTTCGCTTGTGGAGAGGTCGGGCATCTTATTAAGTATTGCCCGAAGAAACAGGGACAAGGTCAAAGGGCAGGAACTTCTGGAGGGAAGGTGCATGCTCTCGCGATCAGTGCTCTTGAAAGAGGTAGAAAAATTTCCGTATAAATTTTAGTTTCTCTTTCAAATCATCTAGTTAGGACACATTTTAATTATGGCGCTTCACACTCATTTATATCTAGTTCTGTTGTTGAATCTTTGCACTTAGTTACTAGTATGGTAGTGGATCCCGTAGTTGTCTCAAACCCTATTGATGATTCAACTCATTTATCTATTATTTGTAGGGGTTTGAGAATATCTATGTTAGGCGTCAAATTTGAATGTGATGCATATGTACTCGGGTTTATGGGCTATGAGTTGATTCTAGGGATAGGTTGGTTTACCATATATGGTTCCATTCTGAGTGGTGAGAGGAGGGTCGTTAAGCACCCTTGAAATTTCTTGTGACCCACAAGGGTCTGTCATGCTTAGTTTCCTAGAGTCTCTTCCGGCGTCTATCGATGATCTGCGATCGGCACCAGTAGTCCATGAGTAGACGAGGTTCGGGGATTACCCTCGAGGCGCGAGATTGATTTCCGTATGTACCTGGTGGACAATGCAAAGCCAGTTTCATTACCTGTGCGCCATATGGATCCTAAAATAATAGAGGGAACTTGATAAGCAAGTGGCGGGGCTACTTGAGAAGAGGTTTGATAGGTGAATCATATCAGGATGTAAAACTTATTGAAGACAGTCCTTAAGGAAGCCCATCAATCCAAGATGACTATTCATCCAAGTGGCGATAAAATGTATGGAGTTCGAGGTAGTGGGGCCAAACTTGCGAAAGGAAGTGAAAATAAAGAAGGAAGCAATGATTGGATGAGTTCTGACTTGCATACTTGGTTCGGAGGTTAAGAAGCTACGCATATGAGAAGTCAAGTTGGTGAAGGTCCTGTGAGGAGACAATCAAGAAGATGCAACTTGGGAGACCGAAGACAAGATTTTTATGCTTCGTACCCTTTCCTTTTCAAGGGAATGTTCTTAACTTCTCTTCCAAAAGCTCTTATTCGCATTTGCTTCTATCATCTGAGTATATCCTATCAATCGAATCTTCGACCTTTAGGTAGGAAATCCCATGATTGTAAACATGTGTTTGAGACATGTTATGTTTGATGGATGCAAGTGGATGCAAGTGGATGCAAGTGTTTGCTAGTGGTTGCCTGTGGACGCATATACGCACACGTTAGGCTCTAGATCGACTCAATCACTCTCATACTACATATGGATGTGTGCGCATTTTCTTTTCTTTTATGGATGGAAATGGATGAATTAGTATATGGATATTGGATTTGGATAAATGTGTGTGCAAACATATAGAACTTATATGATGTAATAGGTTTATTTGCATACATATCGGATTCATGGCACTAACATATATTGCATTTAGGAGGTCAACTGAATCAATAGACCGCCTGATTTTTGCATTAGTGTTGAGACATATACACACACTTCTGCATATATTCATATAAGCATTAGAGGCTTTTAAGGACAGTGGATGCCAATGGATGTTGGACGAGTAGATGGATGATGGATGGTAGGATATGCATTCTTCCCAACTTAAAGATTTCGGGGACGAAATCCTTTGAGTAGGGGAGAATGTAACACCCCAAATTTTAACGACATTAAAAGAAGATAAATTAAATAATAATTAATTTAACATTCGAAATTAGAGGTAATGGACTATGCCATTGCATCCATCTTGAAATTCTGGTCAGAATGGACATTCGGTTTGCGTAAAACGGACGCCGTATGAAAAAGTTATGAGGGTTCAAAGTTTGTTTACGTGCAAGATAAACATATATATATATATAATAAATTCCAGAACCTTAAAAAACAATTCAAAAATAAAAGGGACGAGCGAGAAAATTCCCGCTCGTGGGTATCGACCCCCTCCTAGGGGGTGTCGACATAGGTGTCGACCCCCTCCCAGGGGGTGTCGACATAGGGGTGTCGACATGGGTGTCGACCCCCCTATAGAGGTGTCGACCCCCCCAGGCAGATCTGGGCAGAATTCATTTTACGTACATGGACTTGATTCTGGGTCTGGTTCATTGGTTCAGGCTATAAATATGGTCCCATATTCTCCTATTTTCTCCATTGGAGATCATAGAGGCTATATGCTATCAGGTTGCAAATTGAAACAGAATCAAAGTCTACTACAATCAGTTTAGCTATTCAGAATTTAGATCTCTCTCTCTAAATTTTCTGAACCTAACGCTATGAGTTTCTAGTCACTTTAGATTTAAATAAATAATAGTAAATTGTGAAAGACTATGAATTAGATATGTTGTAAAGTATGAATTTATGCCAGTATTAAATCTTATACCATGTAGATCATGATAGATCGAATTCTCTAAATCTGATGCAGTTGTGGTTATACTATGATGTTGCCTTAATGGATCTTGATTTGTAACTACGTTGTGGTAAATGTAAATCTATTAATCTTGACAGTTGCAACATTGCTTAGATCTATTTTTGTATGTAAATCACCTTTCATGTTGCGATCAACTTAGATATGTTGTAAGTTGGACATATTTAGATCTAAACATGCTTACGATCATGTTTTATGCTAGATCCACTTTATGATCATGTTTTATGCTAGATCCACTTTATGATCATGTTTTATGCTAGATCTATTTTATGATCATATCTTATGCTATGATAGATCTATCTCTCGAGATCCAATTCAATTTTGATTGTCCAAGTATGTTATTTTTGTTTCATTTGGATATATCAAATCACTTATGTGAACCATGAACATACGCCACCTTGAATTGATTAGGATTGGGTCCACACCTTTATCTTAATTGTAACCTCTATCATGTGGATTTGGGTAGATCTATTTATAAACTTGTAGATCTAAACCTTTATTTATGATTAGATCTAATTTAATCTATTAAATCAAGAGCAAGCGGACATTTTATGTAGATCTAAAGCAATATTTATGTTAGATCCCGTTATGATGATGATAACATGTTCATGACAATATGTATGCTCACCTTGATATGATATTAATTACATGTCCATTCACTTTGTTATCATACTGGTATGATTATGCGTCATATTCCCTTTTTCATTGTTATGGCTAGACTACTTATTAGCCTAGATGCCGCCAAAATACGTGCGAATATGTTAGTGAAGGAAACGGGGGAAAAGGGATTTATAATTGGCATGTAAACTTTAAATGATTTGATATGTAATTCAAATTGTTAGGTAAAATAGGTATTGACACCTATAAAAGGAAAGGATTAATTGGTAAATTAATTAAAAATGGCATAATTTGAATATAAACATTTATGGACATGTAATTCAAATTATTGGGCAAAATATGTATTGATACCGAAAAAGGGAAAGGTTTAATTAATTAAAAATGGAATGTTTAGTAATTACAATTAGGAATTGTAATTGTAATTGTACTTATGACACGAGGTTAGGTTACATTAGTGGTGGAAGTCTGCCTAGAGCCGACTGGCATATCCAGCAGCCACTAGTGTTGAACCTAATGTGGGAGGTCTAAGTACGCGAATACGAATCGGGCTAAGACACGAGGTTAGGCCCAACTGTGGAATAAGACTGCCTGGACCCAACCGGCATATCCAGCATCCACATGTTGTAGGCCTAATGTGGGAGGTCTAGCCCATTATAAACCATAAATGGACATGGTAATGAATCAGACTACTTAACCTAATCTAATCCATAAGGGATTGTATGAATATGAACTAAAGATAGGGTTAAGTATAACATGCTTGGATCTGTGGGAGGGTTAAGTACATCTCGGCTAGGTGGGTAATATTAATATATATAGGCCCACAAACTTAACCGTTAAATAAACATGCTTGAATCGGTAGGATGGTTAAGTGCATCTTGGGTATATATATATATGTATATATATATAGGCCCACAAACTTAACCCGTCGAGGTTATGTAATTAAAGACATCGTTAGGTAAACATAACCAGTGGAAAACCTAGTAGTGGAGATGCAAGACAAAGGGGAGAGCTTGCATCATCTTGTGTGGGACCCCTTTCAGTCAGTAACCCTTAAATAGGTATCAAACGGGTACTTCGAACTAGGTCGGAGTGGGGCACGCTTACTGAGCTGATTGTAAGAGATCCAAACATAGAGGCAGTGTTGACAGCGCGTTCCAACGGGGTCATGTGCGTGCATGACTCCGCTTGCTGCGGAAGATAAGACGCTGTGACATCAGTAGATATGGTTGTGCACATCCGAAAAATGAAGGGTTGCCACTTTAGGGAGTGATACACCCTAATATGGGGCCAGCACAGGGTATCCACGGAATAGGGAGCCAACCAATTGGGGGTAGTAAATAGGGTACATCTAGTTTTGTCTGTTTCTGTGGGGTACCTGTGTTTCTGTCTGGGCTAACACTCGTTATTTCTGTTTAGGTACCAGTTCTGTTTGGGTTAAAACCCGTTACTAGAGTACACCTAAAACTACCATTATGTTTCTGTTGGGGTCATCCTGTTTTTGTTAAGCAATTGGGGAATATGTAATCCTATTACATATCTGTTATACTAGTATTGGTGCAGAGCAAGGAAAGTATTTAGAAGCACTATCTATTCTATCCTGTTGTCCTATTTACCTTTTTATGCCTGCCATTTATGTATTGATCTCTCTTATCCACTTTGTATGCCTATCATGTTACTTTTATTTATTTACTGTCTAAAAGTAACTAGACTCACCGGACTTTATGTCTGACCCTTTTTGTTTCCCCTTCTTTCTTCCGTTTCCCCCCAGGTTCTTAGGGAGGAAACACACAAGCTTGATCGTGATTTTGTTTATTTTACTGGAGCTGCTTATATGTATGGATCAAGCTCCTATCATGGTTGCTATGGCCATATTTTTCTCTTTTGGGAATTTTCTTTCTTTTATGTACTCTGAGATTTCTGAAGTACAAGACAGTGGTTTTTATGTTGTAATGGGTTTTTATATTTCAGACAAATGATGCTTTGGACCACGGTATTTTGATGATTAATAAAGTTGTTTATTTCCACTGCAAATTTTTTTATATCTGTCTTGTAATATTCTGTGTCTGTTTACCTAAGCGCTTCACGAAGCTTAATGCATTCCCTTTATGAGTGACATTAATGGACATGGGGTGTCACACCTTTGTTTTTATTTACTTTCATTTTCATTTTTGCCTTCTCTTCCTTGTCCTTTCTCCACAATTTCTCCTTAACATCTCACCTCCCACCTTAGCACCCGCCCCACCACCACCTCCACCACCACCGTACCATACTAGCAGCAGCCGCCACCCTCCCCTTAATCCCAATTCATGGGGCCCACAAGGCCAAAATCCCTTCTTCCCTTTTAAAAGACCCTATTTTACTCTTTTTCTCCACTATTCCACACTCTAGCACCCGTATATCACTACCACACCCTCCTCCTACACCCTAGCAGCACAAACACCCACCCCTTCCCCACGCAGCCCGGTGTGACCTACCATCCCCTATAGTCCAAGATTCGTTTGCATAAATTCCATCATTTCCTCTTATAAATGCTATATAATATGTATACGTTATAGTTTGATGTTGTTTGGGTTGAAAAGGTGCTATTTTGGAATTGTAAAGTGATAGTGAAGCAGTAGTGGAGTTAGAACATCCTACCTAAAAGAATGGAGGAGTGGATTGCTATGGTGAGAACTCTACACCCAGTTTTAGTTAATTACTTTGGTTAATTAGCAAATAAATGTGCTAATAATAAATCTCTATGTGATTGACATATTGATGCTGTATGTTGCGGTTTACATGTTTAATTTGGATAATTGTTAAGCTAAAAAGAAGTTCAAATGATAGGGTCAGTAGTAGTTGAGTCAATCACTAAGTAACCCGAAGAATTGATTCACCTTATCCACTTAGTAAGTAAAAGTAGAACACATATGTGACATTCTTGATATTAGGTGACATGGGTTGATATTGATATGATACAGTTGATCATTTGAATATGATGCGTGTTAATGTGGAATTGTTTTGCTAGTTATGGCAGCAAAATGTTAATAATATTTAATACCTTAGTTAACAACAGTTTGATTGAGTATTAAGTGTTAATGATCTTAACACTTATGCTGATGATGCCACTAGATGGTAACTGAATGTTAATAGTTGTTAATAACTATTACTGGATGCTAATAATGTGTGAAATCCAAATAAATTGAATTATATGGTGATCGATTAAATTTTATTCCAACATGAAATTAATTTAAATATTTTATTAACAAAATATTTGGTGAAAAAGTTTGAATTTTAAATTAGAAATAATTAGGAAAGGTAGTTTAAGTCATTATGGATAATTTACGTAAAAGTAAGAATTTGATCTGAACTACTAAAGGCATGTTTTCAAATTTAAATTGAAAATAAATAGTAATTTTAAAAAGTGAAGGTTGGTTTGGGTATCCAGGAAGTGTTTTAACAAGATTTTATTTTCTAAATTATCTTATTTATTTTTATAATGAACTTCAGGAAAATTTGGACTTCAAATAATAAGTTTGGAAAGATAATATTATTTAAATGATTTAAATAATATTAAAATGAATAAATAATGGAATAATTGATTTTAAAGAGAAATAATCGAAATATAGTTTCCAAAGATAAATACATATGTTTTACATAATTAATAAATTATTTTGAAAGTGTTTCAATTTAATTTTAAGTATAAATCGAATTTGGTCTGAATAAGACTTGTCCGCAATGGTAGTTCACAAATTTCGACCATTAACTTCAAATTGACTTCTCGGGAGATCCGAATGTCGAATTTTTTCGAAATGAAGAACGCTGGGACCAAAATGAATAGAGTTCTCAAATGCAAAAGAAAGTAGTAAGATCCAACAGATAGGTTTCAAGATAAATTCAAATCGGTGTTTCCTAAAAAATCCTAATTTGGTAGTTTAGTGGTCAAAATTGGTTCTGCTTATAATGGTTAAATTAGAATTATTAAAAATAGATAATTTAATTGATAAATCATAATAAATGTTAAAAAGTGATTTGGACCAAATATATTTAGTTTTTAATAATATAAAGCTATATTGTGAAAATTAACTATTTTGATAAAAAGTGATTAAAACGTTTTGAAGTTAATAAGTACTTAACCAAGTTAAGCTTTTCCCAATGTATATTGTTAATTGGATTTAAATTAAAATTATCTCTGGATATTTTGATATTAGATTCCGTAGTTATACGGATACCATTAGAGGAATTTGAAAGATATTTATATTGCATTCCCAATACAGTATTTGTTGATATCAGAATCTGATATTAAATGTAAGTCGATATGATTTATATTTCAAGACTTATATCTTATATCAATTTGGATTTTGGGTTTTTCGTGAATGATGTCTTGAATAACATCTATTCTTTAACCCAGTTAAAGACAAATAGGCTTCCAAAGTTAATTAATCGCCGAATAATGATTTAGAAGTTTTAAAACTAAGTTAGAGTTTTAATAAATCTTTCAACAAAGATTTGAATGAATAATGGAGATTAAAACTAAGTTAGAGTTTTTATAAATTTTCAACAAAGATTTGAATGAATGAAATGGAGATTAAACCTAAGTTAGAGTTTTAATAAATCATTTAACAAAGATTTGAATGAATGAAATGGAGATTAAAACTAAGGTAGAGTTTTAATAAATCTTTCAACAAAGATATGAATGAATGAAATGAAGACTAAAACTAGGTTAGGGTTTAATGAATCTTTAATTAGATTTTGAATGAATTAAGGTAAGTAAACTTACCAAAATACGAGGCGTATTAGATATGAAGTGTTGCCAGTTTTGCTCCATGGGATGAATATGATGGGAACGTGATTTTGATTTGGGTAATAACCTTTGTGTTAAGGGTTAATTTGAAATCAAAGAATAATTCAAAATGGAATGAAACTTATGATATCTATGTGCATTATCCACACATTTTAAAAATGCACTAGTTATTCAGAAAGATTGGGTTTCAACCCATTTTGAAAAACTATATGATAATTTTTGGAAGATATCAATGACGGAGGTTGAAGACCGGGGATCCTCACATAACTTGGATTATTGCTGATGCCTTGATTGGAATGCACACTCAAGACGAGGTTATAAGTGGCGGTCATCCAGACGTACTTGGAGATTGTTCGGATATGCACGGGCCTCTATCCTTTATTGGACAATGAATAAGGTGCCTTCGGTTTTGTTCAGACCCAGAACGGACTTGTAAATGGATGTGTGTCTGACATTATAATTTACGACATAACAGTTGGTTTCTATTGATGTTATATCAGCTAGTAGTGGAGAATTTATTCTCTTAGCTTAACATGCTCCTTTGAGATTTATGTACTAAGAGGGTTATATATTAACAGATAAGATTATATATTGTGAATTGACAATGTGGCATGCTAAGTGATGAGCTAGTGATGATTAAAGCTGGGCTTGGTTAAGCGTAGCTTTGTGTAATGAGACTTCGCCAAGCCTCGCATCTCGGAAATGACCGAAACATGAAAAGATGCAGCAATGTTATAGGGGTCGCGCCCCTTAGGGGATGATCATTTCCTTCTAGATTTTTGAAGCAACACTATGGTATAGAGACAGGATGTTTGCTATGTGGCTCTGATGAAGTAGTGCTATATAATGGATTCTTGGCATTCTACCGACGTGTTTTTATTGGTAATTCGGGCGTTTGTGGAAAAGGTCGGTAACGACCGAGAAATGGCATACTCATGCGGGATGGCTTGGATATCACCGACGACCTTATGTTGGCAGAGAAGGGTTTACTTCTCAGGATATTTGCTATAGGCATGCCCATTCAGTAAGGAAGTTCCTTAGCCTTGGTCATTTTCTTGGAAAAAACCCACACTTTGCCATAGATGGCCTTGTGCAACAGATTTGCAAGGTGTTGCCATTTAAAATGTTGCGACAAATGTAAAATTTTGGTCCTACCCCAACATTCTCTTCAAGATGTTAACACAGATATTAGTAAGATGTTGCAATAGCCATAAATATATTCAAATTAACAAAATTTTACACCTCAGCGTTCCACACCATCATTTAAAACAAAATCTCAACCATCAATCCACAACTCTATTTCTATTTCTCACTTTTATTTTTATTCATCCGCTTTCCTCCTTCAAACTTCAATGGTGGCCGAATTGATTAAAATTATGGTTTTTGTACTCCTCCCCAAATCAAAATATCGGATGTTCGCTTCATCACCTTTAGATGTTTGCTTCCACAATATCTAATTAATTTAGGTATGGACAAATGATGTTGTTCGATCTACGAGCAATCTAGTCGCAAAACCGTACAGGGATCGAAACCCAATTGCCTGGGAACCGCCAGCCCATCTAATCCAAATCCAATTCCGACCAAAAGTAGCGAAGTCTCAGTAAAAATTCAGCATGATGACTGGGAAATTCTACATAGTAGAAGCGTTTCTGCAACTAGGGATCATCGCATAGTTGCTTTGCATTATGGGCAACACTTGGTACTTCATCCACAAAGCAGTTCATGGTAGAGTATGTATTTCTCTTTATATTTTCCCTTTTTCCTCTAATATTCTAAAGTCGTATTTATTTATTATGTTTGCATTTTGGGCTGATCGCAGCCAAAGCACATTGGAAATGATGTTTGGGATGTGGTGATGGAAAGGAAAGACAAGAAGATTGCTGAGACTTTTTCTACTTAAAATTAGGTTTGTTTCATTGTAATGGGTTGTCTTGCTTTTCTTGGTTTCTATGTAATGATTTGGTTTGAATTCCATAATTTTGTATCAACTGCAAATTAGAAGCTATAAACATGTCAGTTTGAAGATTATTTTGTTAGAGTTTGATTATTATTTTTTGTTTGTCAAAAATTGGGCAATACTGAAATTTAATAGTTAGCAATGACAGGAAAAAATAGGTGTCTAGGTAAACGTCAAATCTGCAGGTAAACCCTTGAAAGAGAAACAACGTTGGACAAACCTAACTCTAACAGAAGAATTATTTCCCTTGTGTATTTTCATCTCTATATTTGAATAAATAAATAAAATTATTAAAAAATAAACCCTAAATGTATTTTGTGAATGGAGTTTGGAAGTAGATAGGAATTTCACCTGTTGTTACGTTTTACATGCATCAATTATCATATAAAGAGCAAACATATTATGTGCGTTCTTCGTATATATTTTGATTCATTAATCAAATTTATTTTTAATATTACGTTCGTTGTGTATACTAAAGTATTAGAAGGATTCTGATGTAGCCTTTTGGGTACATTTTATCACTTGCATGATGCTCTGTTAACATGCTCTGTTAGATTGTCCTTGGATTTTTTAACATGATAAACTTGCATCTAACCGTTAGCAGGCTTATTATTGTGTTAGTCTATGGCCAGTTGACCTAGTTTGTGATTTACTTTGTGGTTCATCTGAACCATAGTAATGTGTATGAGAATTGTATAAATAAGGGGTGCCATTATAACAAACCGTGTGAAGAAATTCTAAAACAATTCCATTCATTTCTATGCTATTTCGATCTATCTTGTTCCATTTTATCCTACTCAATTTTTAGTTCAAATCTGTATTGTAATTCAACTTATTTCCAGCTTGTAATAGGTTGAAGTTTGCAATCTTTTCCTGCTCATTTCAATTTTGATATTCATAATCTTCTTGCCATTTATATTGTTGTTTCTTGCTTTATTTCATTACTATCCTTTCAGCAATTTGTATCAATTTATATGTTGTTGTTCCATTAATCAATTTATTCATTTCCCATGCCAATCAATACTAAAAATCTAAATTATAATTCAATCTTGATTCACATGTTGATGCTCCATTTCATATGTTGCATTTTCATTTTGATACTATGACTCGATATAACTCGTTGTAGTTTCATTGTAAACCGTCTGAGCTTTCCCATATATACCCATGTATATATGCAGATATATAGGAACTATTAACAGTGTGTGTATCTTGTTGATACATTTGCACTTTAGTTTGTGTGTTCCTAGCTATACAAAAACAGCAATGACATGAGGGATTTTGTTTATAATTTAAGTATATTTGTATTAGACTTGAAGGTTTCTATTGTCTTTTAGCAGTCCAATATGATTTGCTAGAAGGTTCAATTGCTTAATATGTGCGCTTTCTTTTACATCTTTGTATCAATTGTATTTCTATTACTTCACCACATAAAAGGTTTGTTCGTATTTAATTTAATTTTTGTTCCAGTTTATTATGTGTGTTTTTCTATAATAGACAGGTGCTGATGGCTGTTCCAAAAATCGAATAGGATGCAAGGTCGATCCCCGCTAGGACTGTGGGCCCCGGACCCCCGCCGGCGCTGCAGCCGGACACGCTACTCGGCTTCCTTCGGCTCGACATATATTTGTCAGTGTCCATATAAATTGAAACTGCATATACAAGGAGTGAATCGAGCGATGTAGCAAGGAATATCTGTATATGTGAATAATCGGTGTTGTAGTAAATCATTGAGTTGTAAATAGTTTAGAGTCAGAAATTTGTACTACTTCAGTTATTAAAATAAAATATTTTGTTTAATAAAACGCTGCTTGGATTCAAATTATATGCAATAGTATTCTTTTAAATAAATAATTAATCCTATTAGAGATGAAATATCTATAGCAACATTTTTGGAATGTAAATGTGTTGCCATTGGATGATAAAGTGTTATTATAGATAATGTGCGACCCACTTTTAAGTAAAATTATATATGTGCCAACACCAGGAAAATGTTGCCATTAGATGGTAAAGATGTAGCCTTTGACTCTAGGGCGACGCGGCAAAATGCATCACCAGGAAAATGTTGCCTTTGATCACTTTTTGCCTGCAATAACATTTTTTAGCACTTAATGCATCATACCTTGGATGATTGAGTAGACCATCTATGGCATAATGTTACTTTGTGAACGGTTTGGGTCGGTATACGATTCTGAACCCGGATCATCCACTACGTGCCCATATGGTTTTCTACTGTAGATCCTGCGTAAAACGCGTAGGAGGTTAGTATGATATTATGGTGCCTATGTTGACTAAAATTCATACATTTATTTGCAAAAGTGAATTTCACACTATGCACTAATAATAATATAAGAGAATTTTCTACGTATCAAGCATGTTTTAGTTATCATAAGGGAAACCTCTCCCATGCATGCGTTTGCATTACATGTGTGGCACGAGATCTTATGGTAGCTTCATTTCCCAAAAAGCATTCCAACTTTTATGCACTGGTATTCATGAGAGGAAACCCGTTCTGTGTTATACAGGCATGGTCTTACGAATTACCTTACTTTAAAAATAATTTAAAAACTGTTTAATTCTCATACCGGTCTCATGACTTACTTGGAGTTTATAATTCTTTCCCTAAATTCTAGGAGCCCATATTTTCCACATGAGCTGCTAGTAGTTTAGGGTTTGCAGTTTTTTTTGGGAGCATTGCTTGTTTAGAGCTTGGGCAGAGTTTATTGTAATTCAGTCTTCCACTAAGCATTGTAATTTTCCGCTGTGTTTATTTTTCTGCAATTTACGTAATTTCGGTATACTTGGTATATTCTTGTACTTTGATGTAAAATATTGTAATGATAATGGAAAAGTTCTTTTGTTTGTTCCAATGTGTAAGTACTCCTAACAATCCACCTTTGAGGAACAGTTTATGAAGCAACCCAAACTTCCCCGTAAGGGAAAGCCCAGATTGAGTTGAGAACGCGACAAATCAGAATGTAAACGACAGAATATTTCATTGGTTACTACAACAATTTACATAAGAGTACAAGAATATAACAGAGTATGAATACATATTACACATTGGAAAATATGAAAGATTAAAATACATTACATGGCAGCGGAAAATAATACATAACACAACTGAAAGAGATAAACGGATATAGAGCTTTTCGAATATAGCTCCAGTTGTAAAACTAGGATCCTGTGAAATAAAAATCTGCAAAACCAAAACTACTAGCTGCCCACGTGGAAATTAGGGGCACCTAGAGTTTAGGTTAAAACAATTAACTCTAGGTCAGTTATGTGACTGGTGTGAGAACTAAAACAGTTGTTAACTTGATTTTTAAGGTTAGATAAATCAAGGGACCACGTCGTATAATACGGAACGGGTTTAACCCCAAGAATACCAGTGCATAAAACTTACAGCGCAATTCTAAATAGAAAAATGAAGCTATTATAAAACTCAGGTCCCATCACACAATGCAACGCAAGCCGGAGGATAGAGTTTTACCTTATAATAGCAAAAAATGCTTGGTACGTGAAATTTCATATTTTATTAAAGCTATAAGTGTATAGTGTCAAAAACAACTTCAAATATACTTGTATCGATCATAGACGGCATAGTGCCCCGTCCTACTATGTCGCCATACTAGGATCTACAATTAAAAACCGAAATGTCGTATTGGAAGTTGGATTCCATCTGTGAACCAAGGCAAGGGATCGTCCTTCCGATTCGAGACAATCTAGCCTACCACGTCTCTGGATTTAGTCGCAACTGCACCTGGAGTGTTGGGGCCGTTCCACAATTTAAGTGGATTAATAATCCCTGAACAATACGTTTCCCCATAGTGACCGATATAACCGAGGCGCCTCTTTATCCATCAAATAATATGCAACATCCACATGAGTAAAATGTCTGGGCACCATACCATGACACCACTCTTAACTAGAAAGAAACGCATGTCCTCCCTGATGTCCTCTTCTGTTTCTGGTTCACACCAGGGTGTGAGGCTCGCGAATTAACGCATACATAAAGCTATTCCATTTAAGGCCGTTCTTTGATCATCAACCACAAGACTCTGCTTTTCAACATAAGCCTTGATCATTTGCATCTCAACATGCCACATAAGTAATTCATCCATGCGACTGATGTCTATCGATATATAACCTCTGAGCTCGTACGTCTCAGAGAAGGGTGTTAAGCAAGAGAATAAATTCTCCACCACCAAACAGATATATATTTAATAGAGATCAATCAACACAGAATAAAATCCAATGCCAGACACACATCCGTTTACAAGTTTGTTCTGGGTCTGAACGAAACTGAAGGCACCTTATTCCTCGTCCCATATGTCCAATACAGGAGAAAGGTCCTCGCATATCTGGTCGATCTCCAAGTACGTCTGGACGATCACCACTTATTACCTTGTCTTGGGTGTACAGCCCAATCAAGACATCAGTAATCATTCAAAGGATGTGAAGACCTCCGGTCTTCAACCACCCTCTTCAATATCGACATATCGTTGAATCAGTTATTCAAAATGGGTATAAACCCGGCCTTTCCGAATAACCTGCGTATATTATAATCAAGTGATATAAACAAACAACATACACCTCATTCCAATCCAGAATATTCTTTTATTTAAATATTCTTTTTACAATTTTAAACCAAATTAAGGTTTTCCAAACTAGTCGGTATTAACGAACCTTACCGAAGTAATCATTTGTTATATTTCTCAATCCCAACCTATTCATCCCATGGAGCAAAACTGGTAATACTCCATATCTAACACTACAGTGTTATCAGTAAAAATTAATTAACATTTCACGTTTAAATCTATTGAAAGATTTAACTATTGCCTGGAGTAAAACTGGTGCACTACATTCTAGGCGATTTCATGAATTCGATAAATTTAATTACCTTATTCCCATTTCAATCTAATTAAAGATTCATTAAAACTCTAGTTCAGTTTTAATCTCAAAAATCATTTCTTAATGATTATTTAACTTTAGGAAATTAAATCCTGTCTTCAGCTGGGTTAAAGAAAGAATGTCTTTTAAAACACAGTTCACGATAAACCCAAAATCACATTCCATAAATTATGGAATCTTCACGGAAAACTGATCAATATATATAATCGATATAAACTTCCGTATCCAACCAATAATATAAATGGAATAATGGCCAAGCCTTTTAAAGTCCATATATAGTAATGGTCTTCCTCCACGGAAGCTCTTCGATTATTACCAAATCTAATTCCGTTCATTCCAATTTATTTTGTTAAATTGGAAAACTTTACTTTGGAAAATTTCCAATAAATCCTAATAAAAGATTTATATATTCCAAATCATATTTCACGGTTAATCGGGTTAAAGAATGAATGTCGTTAAAAACATAGTTCACGATAAACCCAATTTACATTCCATTCCAATTTCAATTAAATGTTAATTAATTGGTAAACTTCTCTAAATCTTATTGAAAAGATTTATTCTTTTCTCAATAGGGTATAAGAACATTGTTAATGAAGACACCATTCACAACAAGCCCAAAATCCAATCTCAATTCAATTCCAATTAAATATTAATTATTTGTTAAACTTCATTAAACCTTAATCAAAAGATTTAATCTTTTCTCAACTGGATTTAAGAACAGTGTTAATAAAAACACCATTCATGACAAACCCAAAATTCAATTTGATATTAAATACAAGGCTCTGAATAGAAAATAATATCAGCTTATATTCAATATCAAATTCTGAAATCAACAAATATTGTAATGACCCGGATCCTTATGGGTTAATTTTTGAATATTTAATATTTAATTTAAATATTGGGTGGATAATATAAGTGGAATTTTATATTTGAGTTATCAATTTAATAATCAATTTCGATTAAATATCGAATAGATTAATTTATCGTAATACGAAGTAAAATAAATTCAAGTTGAAAACTGAATTAAAGTCAGTTCAAATAATCAATACGAAATTCAGTTTGAATTAGAGTAATAATATTAATTTATTTTTAAGGAATTAATGGTTTTTAATTTTAATGTATATCGATTTTAAAATAATATCCTCTCCATATGATCGAATGAGACTGTGGAATCTGTCCCAATGTGTTCAGAATAGTGGTTTAACCCTAGAAGTGTTAGTTGTTGTGGTTCGATTGGATATCAGAACCCTGAAATATATTATATTAATTCATGTGGATGAGAACAAAACCAAGTGGTAAGTTTTAAACCAAAGACATATAGCCCCTTTTTAAAAATCAGAACCACTCCTCTTTAAATAAAGAAAGGCCGATCCTTTCTGTTCATTCATTCCCTCGTTCCTTAGACAAAACCAAATTCATTTTCCCTTTAAATCCTCAACGATTAGAATCGAATTGAACTCTGAGCTCGAATCAAACTTTAGAAGCTCGAATTGATTTCTCCTCGTTCAGTAAGAAGTCGTGGTTTCAGCATAGAGCGGGGGGAAAGGCAAATTGAGTTCATCGATCAACTCGACGCAGTAGTGACAGTCGATTTTGGGAAGAGTCGAGGTTTAGTTTGGAGGTTGTTGAGCTTGATTTTTTTGTGAGCAAGGATCTGGCATCGCGTTCGCGCCTTGGAGAGACGAGGCAGGGTCAGAAGGAGGGTCGCGGTGTTCTCTGGAAGGTGTGTGTTGCGAACGCGAGTTCGACAACAGTGGTAACATTCGCGATAAGCTATGGGGAACGGACATTGAAAGGCATGGTACTGGGGGTTCGCAGAAATGTTAAGAATATGGGTTGCTCGGAGCTGTGAAAAGGGGATTTTGAATTAGTAGGGATTGCAGAAGGGTGTTAAACTAGAGGAGTGGTTAAACGATGTTTTTCTTTGGTGGAATTTCTTCATGAAGGAAGGAAGTGCAGTTGATTTTTTGGCTAAGAATCTAGGTTTGGGACTGCTTTTTATAGTGACAAGAATCTGGGTTTGGGACCCGTAGGTTTTAGAAATGGGAAATCTGAAGTCACAAAGTAATGGACTGCTAAAGGCTCGAAGTAGAGACAAGAAGGGTTCAAAGCTGCATTGAGGGTGAAGGTGATTACAGTGTGGATTAAGGTAAACCGCTAATTAGATTTATTTTATCACCTTAGTTAATTAGAAAATTTTATTAATTCAAGCTTAAAATTTAAATAGCCTTAAACCTTTTGTAGGATATCAGAATATCACGAAAAGGAAATTGATTGTGTGGAACCATATGGAAAATGCAGCCATGGAAGGAGGAAATATAAGCAGCTAATATAAATTTAATTAAGGTAATTTAAATTTGATTATTTTTAGTTAATAAATTAGTACAACGTAATTCATGACAATAAAAATGTGACATCTTATTTATTTTAGATCCGTTCGAACATAATAAATTGGGTGGGACTGATATGAATTTAATCTTCGCAATGGGTTTCGTTTTGGAATTTTTAGAGTCAACTGGAATCAGAATGGATCTGATTTAAAACCCTGGTGAGTAAATCTCACCATTTATTTAGAATTATTTTTATATAGTTTAAAAATAATTGTCTGTGCTTGTTTGAATGCTGTCTGATTGTTTTAAAATATATATTAGTTATTTAGGATATATATATATACATTGGGTTGATGATTGGTTGGATTCCCGCAGTTTCATTAGCGGATGCCCGCGGTACCATAGCGGATGATTACCCTATACGCCCCACGCTATGATTAGTGGATGACCTTCATACCGCGATATCCTGCCTCGAAGCAGGATGGGTATTACTATGTTGACTAACATCTGTGGATGCAGGAAAACAGGTTGGAGGAATCCAACTGGATTCCTCAAAAATATATTATCTGTTTGTTGTTTGTTTGATTTCATATATGATGTGTAGAAAATCAAATGATTGAAAATTGGTTGATTTGATTATTTAAAATACCAATGGGGCTTGAATATTGATTATAAAAATATCGAAAAGAGTATTTGAGATTTAAAAAGTGAATTCTATTTTTACAAATAGAATTTGAATTTTAAATGAACTATAGAAAACATTTACTTGTTTTGAATATATATGAACGAATATTGAATTTATAAACTTTGTTTATAAACGAAAATATGGGATTTGAATTGAATTTATAAACTTTGTTTATAAATGAAAAGATGAGATTTGAATTGAAGTTATAAACGTTGTTTATAAATAATGCAGAGATATTCAAATGGACTTTAAACGATAGAATTTGAATATAGAATTCAAATGGACTTTAAACGATAGAATTTGAATATAGAATTCAAATGGACTTTAAACGATAGAATTTGAATATAGAATTCAAATAGACTTTGACGATAGAATTTGAATATAGAATTCAAATAGACTTTGAATATAGAATTCAAATGGGCTTTAAAACTATAGAAAATATTAACTTGTTTTGAAGGTATATAAAACAAGTGATCGAATTTATAAACTTTGTTTATAAATGAAAGGTGGGTTTTGAATCGAATTTATAAACTTTGTTTATAAATGAAAATATGGGATTTGAATTGAATTTATAGACGTTGTTTATAAATGAAAAGGTGGGATTTGAATTGAAGTTATAAACGTTGTTTATAAATAATGCAGAGAATTCAAATGGACTTTGAATATAAGGAATTGAAATAGAATTTGAATAATAGAATTCAAATGGAGTTTAACTATAGAATTTGAACATAGTATTTCAAATGGAATTTGAATATAGAAATTCAAATGGGATTTAAAATAAATAGATTTGGATAAATAGAAGTGGATTAGACTAAGAAGTTAATTAATAGATTTAATTAACAAATTGAGTTAAAACGATTGGTATAGTTAAAATAGATTGGACATGCACAAATATACAGGAGACAGGTTTGGAATAAAGTGTTAGAAGGTATATATATAGAATGCCCGACAAAAAGGTACGTATTTAATTTCCATATGAGATTTTATGCGCCGTATCGGCTAGCCGCTTGGCTTTTTCTTTTTCTTTTTGAGATAAGAAGGACCGGGAAAGCTATTTGAAATTTCCCGATGCTCCCGGTACAAAGGAGGTTATGGCGAATTTTTCCGGAAATTTAAGGAGATAGAATATTTTTTTAAGGTAATTTGATAGTTAGAAATTAACATATCAAAATATATAGAAGTCGATAAGAAAACGAACTTAGAAATAGAATAGTATAATAAAAAAGGAAGTATAAGAATAAAATCTAGTAGGAATAGAAAGAGAAAATATATGTGTTTAAAGGTGAATAATCAGTAGTTGTATGGTATTGATTATTCGAGTAAGTAATCTTGTCTGTTTTGACGTTAAATGTTATTCAGTCAAGGTCTGAGAGGTAATTATACCCCAACTTGGTTGATTTCATGATATACCGATAAGTAGCAAGATTCAGGCTCGAAGATCAATGTGGAATGAGAATTAGTTAAATACTGTATTTGGGTTGTCGTAACGATGTTTTACACAACATCTGTTTTAACCCAAATATGTGCAAAGCTTGGAAATAGAAAAATGAATATTTCTAAAGTTTAGAAAATAAAAGAAGGCGATATATGGAAATGTTTTCCAAATAACATATAAGGCCAATATGGTTATTGAAAATATTTGGTTAACAAATATTGATAAGAAATAGAGAAGAGATTTAATTAACGGAATATTAATAAAAGGTTCAGTGATTGTTGGATGTTTGGATGAAACACTTGTTTTATTCGATAGTTAAATCATCGACTATCGAAACACTTGTTTTTATTCGATAGTTAAATCACAGACTATCGAAGTTTTGACCATCGTTGTCAATATGGAGAGACCGGTTGGATTATTATCCGAAGAACCACTCCATATCGGCAGTAGCGTGCGAATCAGATTATATAAAGATAATCGAAGACGGAGTAGAGTGCAAGGACTTTTTCTATTAATAGAAATAGTGCCTTCGGTTCATCCTATTCCTGGGTGACTTGTATGGATGAATGTCTGACAGAGTATTTCCAGAAAGGTCACGTACATTGATTTCTTCAACTGTACCAAGAGTGGAAGCGGAGGAGGAAACTTCTTTTAGCTGACACGTAATGTACTGTTGTAGACGTCAATTAGTGATTTTCGATGGATCTGACGATGTGACATTCGAAGTAAATCTGGTGTGATGATAAAGCGTAGCTTCTAGCCTCAACATCCGGTAAATGACAGAAATCGGGCAAGCAGCATGGCTATGTAGGTCGCACCTATTAGGGTGTAGAATCACCTGATCTAGAGTTTCATTTACTTCTAAAAATCTATTGTCGATGCTGTCCCATTCGGGAAACGGTTGCTGATCCCAACCGTTGGTGATATACATTCGATACACTCAAGCGAAATGAGTGGTCGGTCATGTGTGGCTGAGTTGCAAGATGTTCTTGTTGAACTTGGTGTATTCTCCTCTAGAGATATACCAGCGGAAGGTGGTCCCATACCTTGTCATAGTTGGACATCCATTACCCAATACGTGCTTGCGGTTTTGATTGTATATTATATATGTGGAACGTGAGATGCAAGCGTTCCACTAGATTGTTATCTACTTGATTTAGACATTATTATAATATCAAAAGAGTTTTGATATAAAGATAAATCAAGTGTTTGGATTCTCATAAGGGAAAAACCCGTTCCGTGTTATACGGCGTGGTCTTTTGAGATATCATTTAGTTTTCTGAAACTGTTTTAAACGGTTTACTCATACCAGTCCCATGACTGACCCGGAGTTTACTTTGTTGTTTTCCCTAAACTCTTGGGTGCCTAAATTTGTACGGGCAGTCAAGTAGTCGGGAATTTACAGATATACTGGAAGAGCTTGGAGCAGGAGGCTTCAGGATCATATAGCTATAGTTACTTCTGCTGTGTCATAAGTGATGTACTTTGATATTGATGTATATTCAAGTACAGATGTATATTTCAAGTTATGTTATATATATTATATGTTATTCGTTCCGCTGTGAGATTCGTGTTACTCTGATGTTGTGTTCTTCTTCTTCTTCTATTCTAAGTTTCTATCTTATCTATCCTCACCCTCTAACTTCTTTCTATTAACGGTTCGAATTTCCGTGATATTTGGGGTTGGACTTGTGTTTTTGGTCAGCTCAAATTCTACCGGATTTTCGGGTCACTACAGTTGGTATCAGAGCTTAGGTTGAGCGAATACCTAGGCTGTGTGGAAATGTGCTCATTGGAGATAGGATCAGTAGTATCCTAGATTGAGATTGAGTGTATATATATACGAGAGAGCGTATTTGTTAATTGATATAAAAACTGTTTTATATTGTGTTGACTAGTCTGTTGAGTGGATTATGAATTTTGGTCGAATCGTGGGACGTCACGATGTCGATAGGAGTTTATAAACACTTGAACAGAAGATTGGACACGATATTGTTTTTAAATAGTTAAGTTGATTGTTAGGATTATAATCGAATTAGATTATAAAAACTGAAATAGTTATATATAACCAATGGAATTTGTATATGAAATCAAATATACAAATGTGATAAATTGAAATTGAATTCCAACCAGAATTCAGAATTTAAAATCCTGGGTGTTTGGAAAATGTTTTTCTAAATGGATTTTGAAAGAAATATAGCACTGGACTCATTCAGTAGCTGGGAAATAATCCTGATGATGGTCGCAACATCATCAGTGTTCATTTTTGAGTTTCTAAGTGATGAATTGCTGCCTTAGAAAAGTTTTGATGGAAATTTGTTTGAAAGGAAAAACAAGTTGTTGGAAAATTCAATGTTTTGAATTTGAGATAGATAAATATATGTATATATTTATATTACTTCAAAGGAAATTTGAAATGAGAAATGGGAATATAGATTTCAAATAGAAGTAAAATAAAGGAATTTGAATATATATATATATATATATATATATATATAATTCAAATAGAAGTGAAATAGAATTTGAATTCAAAGGAATTCAAATGAGTTTGAATAAAGAAAATTCAAATAGAAATTGTATAAGAAAAATTGAAATAGAATTTGAATTCAAAAGAGTTAAAATAGAATTTGAATTCAAAGGATTTCAAATTGAAATTGAACAAAGGAGTTTAAATAGAAATCGAATAAAGGATTTCAAATGGAATTTGAATAAGGGATTTGAAATGGATTTTTTAATAAAGGAATTCAAATAGGAATTGAAGATAAGAAAATTCAAATAGGAATTTGAATAGAAGAAATTCAAATAGAAATTGAATAGAAGGAAATAATATAGAGTTTGAATAAAGAGATTCAAATGGAATTTGAATGTTATAAATATATAAGATTTGAATATTAGAAGTGAAATAGATCGGGAATATTATGTTGAAATGGAAAAATGGATTTGATACAGATTAAAAATATATCAGATTGGAGTTGAATATATTATAACCAAAGTTAAAACGTTTATATTTATAAATATAATTAAAACGAGCTCGTCGTAGCGCGGCAGTTCGTAAATTGGCGATTCGAACTTCAATTTAGTATACAAAACTCAATTGAAGTCGGAATTCTTCGAAACAAGAATCGTCGGGACCGGTTGAACAATAGTTTTCTAATGAAAGAGAAAAATCTGAATTTCGTCGTATAGATTTTGAGTTATGTCAAAATCAAATTTTTAGAAAAGCAGCGCCAGAACCATTATAAAACCATAACGGTTTAAATAAATAAATAAAAGGATTTTTAGGAAATAAAATCCGAATTGGCATTAGAAAAAAAATCCAGACTGGGGATATAAAATAAATATGAACTCCAGTGAAGTAAGTGAAATGATTTTTAAGACAAAAATCATATTTTAAATGGTTAAATAGAATTAACTAAATTGGAAAATAATTAGTTGAGGGAAATTTGAATCGAAACTGGGTTTTTGGATAAGTAAAAGAGAATGAGGATTTATATTCGAAATCGAATATATAACTCGAGTTGAAATTATAATTAGATTAGTTATAATTAAGTTGACATATATTTGAACAAGTGATATTCGAATAAAAATGGTGAAATAGGCAAAACGATTAATTAGCAACTAGTTAATGGGAATTTAAATGGTTGAAATTAAATTTAACTTAAGTAAGTTAAATGGATCAAAATGAATAAATTGAGTAAAATCAATGTGAATGAAATATGAATTTGGTGTGAATAAAGGAAAAACCAAAAGAGTTAAAGAGAAAATATATTTGTAACACAAATACAAAGGAAGTTATGTGCAAACAATTAGAAGGAGGAATATTTGTAAAACATTTACAAATAGATCAAATGGAAAAATTTATTTATAGTAAATAAATTGAATGTTATAAATGAGATATTTATTTGTTAAATAGAATTTAATCAAAGGAATATTCAGAAGATGGAAATCTGTTTTTAACAGATATACAGAAGAGATTTATTTATAAAATAACAGTTTATAAATTAAATTAAATATTTATCATTCGATAAATGGAATATATAAGTCTGAACTTATATAGAGAAGAGATATTGGTTTTTAACACCGATAGTTTTAAATAGAAGGGGTGCACAACACTTGTGTAAGTGAAGTAACGATATTAAAGAGAACATTTATAAAGTGAAGAACCGTTACTAAAAGTAAATCTTTATAAATGAATAAACGTTATCCAATAGGAGTTATTCGAATAAGAGAAGTCGATTAGAGTTAGAAATAATCGATTAGGGTTAGAATAAATCGATTAGAGAAAGAATTAACCAGTTAGAGTTAATCAGTTAGAGTTAATCAGTTAGGGTTAATCCGTAGAGTTAATTGAATATTAGTTATTCAATTAGAATTTGTCAAATATTTGTTATACAAATTAAGAGTTAACCAGATAAAGTTAATTGAACATAGTAATCGAATTAGGATTTAATTGAATGTTAGTTATTCAATTAAAGTTGATCGAATATAGTTACTGAGATAGAGTTAGTCAAACATAGTTACTCAGGATAAGTTGCCATTTCGTACGACTGCTAGCGTAATTCGCAGGGCTGCAGATAGCCTAGGGCGGTCGGATGTTTCCTGGGGGAATCAGGCGTAACCATTGTGATCGCTGCGATCTAGAGTCAAGCGAGTGGAGTTAAATCGAATATTAGTTTATTCGGATAGAACTAAAGGAGTTATCGATTATTTGTTAATCGAAGGAGTTATCGATTATGTGTTAATCGAAGGAGTTATCGATTATTTGTTAATCGAAAGGAGTTATCGATTTATAGTTTAATCGAAAAGAGTTATCGATTAGTTTAATCGAAGTGAGTTATAGAATATTGGTTATTCGAAGGAGTTATCGAATTTAGTTATTCGATGGAGTTAATCGATAAGAGTTAAATCCAATAGAGTTAATTGATAAGAGTAAATCGAATATAGTTTATTCGAAGAAAGGTTTTCGAATCTAGTTATTCGATAGAGAGATTATCGAATATAGTTATTCGAAGGGAGGAGTTATCGAATAAGTGATGGATCTAGAATAACCCTAGAGGGGGGGTGAATAGGGTTTTTCACAGTTTTTAAATAAAATTGAAAAACTGACAGGATATTAAAATAATAGACAGATCACAGAATATAGCAGAAACAGAAATGCAGAAAATAAATCACACACAGATATACCCAGCTTCGGCAAAACCCTGCCTACTGCTGCATTTCTAAGGTTTCTACTAGGTGATAGAACAGATCCCGCATACAAGACCATGTACACTCGCAAACCCTGCTCCTATTCTAAGCCTACGCTCAAAACCCTAGACTGACCGATGTCCACTCGATCAGATTTTCCCTTGATTACAACCCCGTAACCAATAACTCAGATTTTACAGACTCTGAAACTGACAGTCAAAATCCTGACTGAGACCCCCTAGAATTTTACAGACTCTAGAAAATTGTTCAGTCGATTTTTACACAACAAATTAAAAAAGAAAAACAAATTCAAAAAGGAAAACCCTAGGAGATAAAAAGTGGGGTCATCCCCTTTTTAATTTAACCACTAAAGCCTTTAAAAAAAAAATTTGGCCGGCCCATTTCTTGAGTCCACCCATATTCATTTAACCCGTCCTTTCTCTCTTTTCTCTGGGAATTAAAAATGGCGGCTGCGATAACTAGGGTTTCACTGAATCTTCCCCAAATCGATCGTTTGCTTGATGAATTGGCTATCTCTTTGATGCTCGAAACTGTTTGGCTCTATGATGCTTCGATTTTGGGGTTGCTCCTTTTCTCGATCGAAACCTATGTAAGTATTTTTGAGTTTGATTTGTGCTCTTTGAAATTGCGAGTTTTTGGTTTTCGATCAACTCGCCAGTGATGAAATGGTGATATTAAATAGGGATATAATCGAACCCTAATAACTCTGATTTCAGAAAGTGACTTGAGATGATTTATGCGGATTTCCCTTTTTAATTTGCCCTCGATTTGAATGTGAATTTTGCGTGATTTTTGCTTTCTGATTTCCACGGCTTTGATATACTTGAGAAATTCTGGACCATTTCTTTTTCCTCTATGATTAATGTCGTGAATGTTGCCTTGTATAATTTGATATTATTCTGGAATCAATTTGTTGCCTGAAATTGTTGAGGTGAATCTGCTTTGAAATAATATGAGCTTGGCAAATGAAAAACAATCTTTGATTTCCTATTTTAATCCTTGCCAGAAATGCAGTGAAAAATATTTCCATATATTTATGGAATTTGCATTTTAAAACCATCGGCCCATTGATAAGTTCTGATTACTGGAAATCTAAAAACTAATCTCGAGATTTATTTGCGCCCATTTCTGATTATAAAACTTGCCAAAATAGATGTGCATGAATTCTGGAAACACTAGACCAATTAAATCCACTTTGCCAAAAATGACATACTGATTTCAAAGCATAACTTTGCCAGAACAAACATGCTTTTACTGTCCAGTTTTGTATGTTATTGAATCTTTGCATTAACTTGAAGCTTTGGCTTGTATCTTCATCTCTACACCATGTATTTTGAAAAAAACTTACTGCATATGCCATTTGCCATGCATCATGTATATGTTGACCCTGACTTGAGCTTGGTTGCATATGAATTTGCTGTTGCATGTGAGTTCCTTCATTACCTTGACCATTTGTTGTAGCTTCACCATTCCACCATGCTGTGTGGCCATTGTGCTCGACCAAGAGCAGTCTTCATTATGCTGTGAGCATCCCTGAATCCTATCCACTGACTTGTAGTTTTGTGTTTGTCGAGCCTGTATATCATCTTGTATATGCATTTGAAAACTTGTATCACATTTGAACTGTCTTGACCACACACAACAAAATGTTGCTGTACTTTCATGTGTTTGCTGAACCATGCACTTTTGTCCATTTGCTTCTTACATGCCATCCATACTTGAAAGATTTTGCACATGAAAAGTTGCTACTGCCTTGATCATTTTGTAGCTGTATTGTCTATGTTGTTGACATGGCTCGACTATATTCTCCTGTACATTTTGGCTCGTATTTGGGCTAGTCCACTTAACTTGGCTGTGCCACCATGCTTGTATCCAGACTCATGAATGCATGCTTCTAGTATTTGTCTTGCATTTGTTTGCTGCACCATGTTAGCTTTGCCATGCAATGTTGTCTTTGTGTTGGCACTTGTATTATGATGTTTCCATTGTTCATGCTTGACTGTAGCACGACACATGGGCTGCGTGCTTCACTAGTAGATGCTGCTACTTCATCCATGTTACCTTGACTTTTATCATGTGTTGCTGTTTGAATTTCATTATACTCATGCATGCACACTGTTTGTGGATGATGCTCCACTTTGTAGTTGCTTTTGCACTTTGTAGTTGCTGATTTTCACTTTTGCCACATTGCTTTGATCCTTGTATGCTAAGCACTATGTAATGCATGCTTGATCACTATGTTTATGTTGACTTGTCTCATCATTGATTCACTATGTACACATTTCCTTGTGCACAATAACTTGCACTACTCTGCTGAAATGAATATGATGTTTCATGTATTCCTTTGCGGCTACCTGTTTGTTCAATGTAGTTTGTTCATGCATGCTTCATCCAGTCTGCACAATTATGCTTGATCTTGCTGTTTTGAACTTGCTGAATTCTTCACCTTTGACATTTCTGACTTGGCTTTGTAGTTCAAACATTTATTTATTCTTGTTTCACTGAGTCGAGACGGCCATTATGGCTACTCCTCAGTTGCGCGCTGATTGGCGAGGCAGTGCACACGTGTATTTATACTCGTGTGTATATGCAGCCATCAGTCGGAAAAAAAATCAGATCGAGTCAGAAAAATGATGAGAAACACACCGAATTCTGAGGCAAATAAAATTTCAAAATAAAAATTATATTTGCGTATAATTTAGAAAAATATTTCTGTACAAGATACTGTGTGTGTGTGTGTTTCTGAATGACAGGTATACAGGTGATGACTGGACTGACTGGAGACAGAAGATTGAAGAGCAGAAGGCAGAAAACAAAAAGAAAAAAAAAAACTGAAAACAATATCAGTGTAAAAGTGTAGTGAAGTGTCTGTGTAAGTGTAAATGAAAGAATATATGAAATTGTAAAGCTGAGTGTGAGTGTTGTAGTAAGGAACTGTTCGTGAAAGTAAATATTGTACTGTTTGATATTGAAATAAAATATTTTATTTAAATAAAATACTGTGAATATTTAAATTTCTGTACAGTTGTATTTTATCTAAATATAAATATTATATTCCAGTCTGTGATGTATAATACCAGTACAATATCAAACACATTAAAATAATATTTATTTGGTTGTTATCATCAAACAAAAATCATATAATTGTGTATACAACACCGTTATATACAACAATCTCCCCCTTTTGATGATGACAAACAAATAAAAGATTTTGTATGCAACAGATGTGTTTGACAGTGAATATTGAACTCCCCCTATTTATTAGCTCCCCCTACGACAGACAACTCCCCCTATAACTGTGCATGAGTGAAATGTATGAATAATAATCAATTTTCAAAATTAAAAATATTTATAGAATATTCACTCATAAATCAAAATCTCTATCCATTCTCCCCCTTTTGTTATCATCAAAAGGATACAGATTTAAAACACCGATGAAAATTGACTAAAAATATAATTTCAGCTGAAAAGGAAGAATGGTCATCATAAATTTCAATCAGTCAAACAAAAATCATAATATTCTAAGAACAGGTGGCATATTTCACATTGTAGAAAATGACGGATATACGATGAATTTTATAAAAATGAGGAGAGTTATAAAAAATATGAATATTCCCCAATTATTTTCAAAAGAATTTTATAAAATTAAAGCACCAAGAACGGTGATGGATTTGGATTATAATTAAAAATTCAATTTAAGTGAGAAAAATCGAATAATCTCAAATCTCAATATCTATCAATCAACAAATCATAATACGTCATAATATTTTCAACACATTTCACAGGTTAGAGAGATGGATTGATAGGTTGATTTTTACACACCAAGGAGAATTTCAATTTTATTTCAGTTTTTAGCACATTTTTTTTTATTTATTTATTTAAGAGCACACTGACCACGCATAACCAGAGCTTGGATTTTTAAATGAGGTCAGTCGCAGCTTAAATTATAAGTTGTCTCTTAACCATGCATGACCAGAGCTTGGATTTTTAAATGAGGTTAGAGACACACTTATATATTTATTATGTATATTTATCATTTCATCTTTTAAAAAGAGACACTCCTTGGTATAAAACCAATATATGGATGATAGAAAATGTGGTAGGTACAGAAATGGACTGTGAAATAAATTTCTAAATTAATTATATTATGAAATATGACCAACTGTACCAGGATTATTGAAAATTTTCAATTATCACTAACTCTGAATAATAATATAACCACAATTCCATCACAGATATTTTCACTGTTTATTTTAAAATGATTTTAAGAAAAAAAATTAAACTCTCCACATTTATATAAAATCATAACGGATGGCAGAAGGATGATAAGTAATGAAGATGGCCGTGAAATAATTGCCAGTTCAAAGATATTATAATAAATATTCAACCATCATGAAAATCTAAATAAAATTCTCCTCTTGTTGTGAAATATACTGCAGTCACAATTCATCACAATTTCTAAATCTGGTTATAATTTTGATGAATTATAAATACAGTTTAATTTGGATATTGATTTCAATTTCTGAAAGAATAATCAATAAATAATTTTAAAATTGAAAATCAATTACAAGAGGAATATGCTGATCTATACATGACAAGAGAGAAAAAAAATGTGTACAAGACAGAAAGAGTGTGTGGATTTATACATTGTGAAGATTTGATTCTAAGTACAGATGGGTGAGACAAAAATAAGGCGCTTCTGATACCACTTGGTGTCTCTATTTACGAGGAATTTTAACATGATACTGAACAAGAATGTCATAGACAAAAGAGTTATAAATACAAAGCCCAATCAGACAAGATAACAGATTATGCACATGTATCAGAGCAGCGGTCAGATTAAAGCAGGCAGTTATTTGAAAACAGTATCAGAGCAACACAGAACATAAAATCACGTCAGACTTGTCAGCGGATGGTCACATAAGATCATTCATGATCCAAGATTAGAAATACCGTTTATTTGAAATCATTTGAGGAATATGAAAAATATCAGGATTTAATAAATCAATCACACCAATTTATAAATTTTTGAATTGAGATATGTGTGAGATTTAATAAATCAACAATTTCAAATGATTTTCAACAAACAAATATTTAAATCATATAACCATGAAATAACAGAGAAATTCAAGACCGGATTTTCAAAGAATTTTCACAAGAATTTTCTGACAAGTCCTCAAGAGATTTCAGATCATCTACATCAATTTTGTGAGATATTCATGATCCAAAGAAAATAATTTATTTGAAATCATTTGAATCAATGTCAAATTTTGAGATATAATGAATCAGTCACACAAGGTTAATAATTTTAGATTTAAGTGGTGTGTGAGATTCAAAATATCAGGAATTTCAGATGATTTCAAACTAAACTAATTTCAATCATAATAATCATGAATAAGAATGAAATTCAAGATGTATCACTGATTCAACCCAAATATTTTTCAAGTCAGAAATAATCAAGCCAAAAAAAAATTAATGAGATTATCACAACTGAGAAGTAACAGTGCTGTAATGAGTATAATACTTTAAGCGTTTCCAAAATGAATTGGAAGGAACTCAAAACAGCATAAGTGTGTGAAATTTCATTAATTATTCAGATCTTCAAAAATTTAGAATTCTAGTTAACAGTGTTCAAGATATGATATGAATGCTTCAGCACTGTTATGAATTCAAGAATAAAATAAACTTCTAAACAATCGCAGATAATTACAAGATTAAATTCAGAATCTGGAAATAATTATAAACAAGAGAGTTTTATTCAAATGAATTTCCAGAAAATCATGAGAACTGCAATTGGAAGTTTAAGAAGCACAGGATAAACAAAGAGATATGGCAGTGACAAATTAAATAAAAACAAATAAAAGAAAATAAAAAAGAAAGGGGTAGAAGAAGCAGAAATAAACAATGAAAAAAAAAATATTTACAAGGATGAGGTTAGAAATCATACCTGATTCACAGAAGACGTTGTGGATCTCTAACTCATCAGATCTAGGCTAAAGGAACTGTAAATGATGCAGAATTATAGACCAGCTTGATTTCAAATTTCCCTTCAGCACAGCAGTTCATCAGCCACCATCAATACCTAACAGTTTAAAGGATCGAGTGGTCTAACAAAATTAGTAAAACCACTCACAGTTGTATTCATAGCTTTAGGTACCCAAACCTGCTTATATAACAATCCGTTAGAATCAACTAGAGTTCCCTTTGTAACCCAAATTTGTTTAGGTTTTCCAAAGATCATTTTATTTCTTTTCGGGATCCAAAATGAATTCTTATCAAACCAATTCTTATCTCGATTGTGATTCAAAAAACTTTTGGAATTTTTAAAATTCAAATTTTTAGAATGACTCTTCTTGAAGCAGTTTAAAGAGTTTTTGAAATCACAAGAGTTCAAACTTTCAAAATCATTTCTTTTCCCAAAACCAAGACCATTTTTATGACCAGAAGAAAATTGATTTTTCAACAACATATTCAAAGATTTTTCTCCATTTGAAAATTTATTCAGAGTTGATTCAAGCCGTTGAATTTTATTTTTAAGATCAGAATTTTCTTTCATTAGATTTGAGCAACGATTAATGCTGATCTTTCTCCTCTCAGTGTCATTTTGTTTTAAAAACAAATTTTCAATTTCAAGCTGTTTGATTTTGGTCTTGGATTTTAAAATTTCAGATTCAAACTGAACTTGTTTCTCAAGTTGATGTTTCTCAGAGGATTTAAAATTTTCAATCTCTTTTTCAAGCTTATTCAAAATCGAATTCGTTTTCAACAGACTATTATTTTCAGCGATTTCATGTTTGGAATTTTTGATAGCCTTGAAATCTATAAATTCCTTTTGTAAACAATTGTTTGCATCTTTCAGCTCAATCTCGTTATCTTTTAAAATTAAAATTTCTTCTTTAAGCCTTCGAATATTATTATTGAAATGAACGAGATCAGTTTTTAATTTCAAACAATTTTCACAATTAGAATTTTCAAATTTCACGACATTTGACAATTTCGATTCCAAACAATTTATCTTGTTGGTCAACTCAGAATTTATAGATTTCAGAGATTTATTTTTCGATTGGAGTTTGTCAACAGATTTGGTTAAATCAACACAAAAATAAACCAGATCTTCATATGAAAAATTTCTTATCTCATCATCTGTTGAGTCTTCATCAGCTGATTCATCTGTTGAACAATGATCTGAATCTGAGTTGACAGTTGAGGGTTTTGAGAAGTTGCTGTCGTTTCCATATCTTGTAGTTAGAGCTGTCCAAATTTCCTGCGCAGTTAAACAATGAGAAATCAGACTGTATTGATTATCATCAAGGTGAGAATACAGAATATGTGTAGCACGAGAATTAGAAGCTTTATCTACCATGTCAAACCCATTGATAACAACATCCCAACATTTAATATCAACAGATTTTAAATAAAATTCCATTTCGGATTTCCAATTTAAAAAATCTGTTCCAGTAAAAATAGTTGGAGATGAACTGGACTGACTCTCTGTGGACTGACAGCAAGGGTTACCCATGACTCTAGAGTTAATGAAATTACCAGGCTCTGATACCACTGATGGATCTAGAATAACCCTAGAGGGGGGGGGGTGAATAGGGTTTTTCACAGTTTTTAAATAAAATTGAAAAACTGACAGGATATTAAAATAATAGACAGATCACAGAATATAGCAGAAACAGAAATGCAGAAAATAAATCACACACAGATATACCCAGCTTCGGCAAAACCCTGCCTACTGCTGCATTTCTAAGGTTTCTACTAGGTGATAGAACAGATCCCGCATACAAGACCATGTACACTCGCAAACCCTGCTCCTATTCTAAGCCTACGCTCAAAACCCTAGACTGACCGATGTCCACTCGATCAGATTTTCCCTTGATTACAACCCCGTAACCAATAACTCAGATTTTACAGACTCTGAAACTGACAGTCAAAATCCTGACTGAGACCCCCTAGAATTTTACAGACTCTAGAAAATTGTTCAGTCGATTTTTACACAACAAATTAAAAAAGAAAAACAAATTCAAAAAGGAAAACCCTAGGAGATAAAAAGTGGGGTCATCCCCTTTTTAATTTAACCACTAAAGCCTTTAAAAAAAAAATTTGGCCGGCCCATTTCTTGAGTCCACCCATATTCATTTAACCCGTCCTTTCTCTCTTTTCTCTGGGAATTAAAAATGGCGGCTGCGATAACTAGGGTTTCACTGAATCTTCCCCAAATCGATCGTTTGCTTGATGAATTGGCTATCTCTTTGATGCTCGAAACTGTTTGGCTCTATGATGCTTCGATTTTGGGGTTGCTCCTTTTCTCGATCGAAACCTATGTGAGTATTTTTGAGTTTGATTTGTGCTCTTTGAAATTGCGAGTTTTTGGTTTTCGATCAACTCGCCAGTGATGAAATGGTGATATTAAATAGGGATATAATCGAACCCTAATAACTCTGATTTCAGAAAGTGACTTGAGATGATTTATGCGGATTTCCCTTTTTAATTTGCCCTCGATTTGAATGTGAATTTTGCGTGATTTTTGCTTTCTGATTTCCACGGCTTTGATATACTTGAGAAATTCTGGACCATTTCTTTTTCCTCTATGATTAATGTCGTGAATGTTGCCTTGTATAATTTGATATTATTCTGGAATCAATTTGTTGCCTGAAATTGTTGAGGTGAATCTGCTTTGAAATAATATAAGCTTGGAAAATGAAAAACAATCTTTGATTTCCTATTTTAATCCTTGCCAGAAATGCAGTGAAAAATATTTCCATATATTTATGGAATTTGCATTTTAAAACCATCGGCCCATTGATAAGTTCTGATTACTGGAAATCTGAAAACTAATCTCGAGATTTATTTGCGCCCATTTCTGATTATAAAACTTGCCAAAATAGATGTGCATGAATTCTGGAAACACTAGACCAATTAAATCCACTTTGCCAAAAATGACATACTGATTTCAAAGCATAACTTTGCCAGAACAAACATGCTTTTACTGTCCAGTTTTGTATGTTATTGAATCTTTGCATTAACTTGAAGCTTTGGCTTGTATCTTCATCTCTGCACCATGTATTTTGAAAAAAACTTACTGCATATGCCATTTGCCATGCATCATGTATATGTTGACCCTGACTTGAGCTTGGTTGCATATGAATTTGCTGTTGCATGTGAGTTCCTTCATTACCTTGACCATTTGTTGTAGCTTCACCATTCCACCATGCTGTGTGGCCATTGTGCTCGACCAAGAGCAGTCTTCATTATGCTGTGAGCATCCCTGAATCCTATCCACTGACTTGTAGTTTTGTGTTTGTCGAGCCTGTATATCATCTTGTATATGCATTTGAAAACTTGTATCACATTTGAACTGTCTTGACCACACACAACAAAATGTTGCTGTACTTTCATGTGTTTGCTGAACCATGCACTTTTGTCCATTTGCTTCTTACATGCCATCCATACTTGAAAGATTTTGCACATGAAAAGTTGCTACTGCCTTGATCATTTTGTAGCTGTATTGTCTATGTTGTTGACATGGCTCGACTATATTCTCCTGTACATTTTGGCTCGTATTTGGGCTAGTCCACTTAACTTGGCTGTGCCACCATGCTTGTATCCAGACTCATGAATGCATGCTTCTAGTATTTGTCTTGCATTTGTTTGCTGCACCATGTTAGCTTTGCCATGCAATGTTGTCTTTGTGTTGGCACTTGTATTATGATGTTTCCATTGTTCATGCTTGACTGTAGCACGACACATGGGCTGCGTGCTTCACTAGTAGATGCTGCTACTTCATCCATGTTACCTTGACTTTTATCATGTGTTGCTGTTTGAATTTCATTATACTCATGCATGCACACTGTTTGTGGATGATGCTCCACTTTGTAGTTGCTTTTGCACTTTGTAGTTGCTGATTTTCACTTTTGCCACATTGCTTTGATCCTTGTATGCTGAGCACTATGTAATGCATGCTTGATCACTATGTTTATGTTGACTTGTCTCATCATTGATTCACTATGTACACATTTCCTTGTGCACAATAACTTGCACTACTCTGCTGAAATGAATATGATGTTTCATGTATTCCTTTGCGGCTACCTGTTTGTTCAATGTAGTTTGTTCATGCATGCTTCATCCAGTCTGCACAATTATGCTTGATCTTGCTGTTTTGAACTTGCTGAATTCTTCACCTTTGACATTTCTGACTTGGCTTTGTAGTTCAACCATTTATTTATTCTTGTTTCACTGAGTCGAGACGGCCATTATGGCTACTCCTCAGTTGCGCGCTGATTGGCGAGGCAGTGCACACGTGTATTTATACTCGTGTGTATATGCAGCCATCAGTCGGAAAAAAAATCAGATCGAGTCAGAAAAATGATGAGAAACACACCGAATTCTGAGGCAAATAAAATTTCAAAATAAAAATTATATTTGCGTATAATTTAGAAAAATATTTCTGTACAAGATACTGTGTGTGTGTGTGTTTCTGAATGACAGGTATACAGGTGATGACTGGACTGACTGGAGACAGAAGATTGAAGAGCAGAAGGCAGAAAACAAGAAGAAAAAAAAAACTGAAAACAATATCAGTGTAAAAGTGTAGTGAAGTGTCTGTGTAAGTGTAAATGAAAGAATATATGAAATTGTAAAGCTGAGTGTGAGTGTTGTAGTAAGGAACTGTTCGTGAAAGTAAATATTGTACTGTTTGATATTGAAATAAAATATTTTATTTAAATAAAATACTGTGAATATTTAAATTTCTGTACAGTTGTATTTTATCTAAATATAAATATTATATTCCAGTCTGTGATGTATAATACCAGTACAATATCAAACACATTAAAATAATATTTATTTGGTTGTTATCATCAAACAAAAATCATATAATTGTGTATACAACACCGTTATATACAACAATAAGGATTTATTCAAAAGAAAGTTACGTAAGGAAAATTGAAATGTTGAGTATCAACATAAATAGGTTCTGAAAAGTTAATGGGTTTATAGCACTTTTTCTACCTTAGCAATTTCGAGGACGAAATTATTTTAAGTGGGGAAGATTGCAATGACCCGGATCCTTATGGGTTAATTTTTGAATATTTAATATTTAATTTAAATATTGGGTGGATAATATAAGTGGAATTTTATATTTGAGTTATCAATTTAATAATCAATTTCGATTAAATATCGAATAGATTAATTTACCGTAATACGAAGTAAAATAAATTCAAGTTGAAAACTGAATTAAAGTCAGTTCAAATAATCAATACGAAATTCAGTTTGAATTAGAGTAATAATATTAATTTATTTTTAAGGAATTAATGGTTTTTAATTTTTAATGTATATCGATTTTAAAATAATATCCTCTCCATATGATCGAATGAGACTGTGGAATCTGTCCCAATGTGTTCAGAATAGTGGTTTAACCCTAAAGTGTTAGTTGTTGTGGTTCGATTGGATATCAGAACCCTGAAATATATTATATTAATTCATGTGGATGAGAACAAAACCAAGTGGCAAGTTTTAAACCAAAGACATATAGCCCCTTTTTAAAAATCAGAACCACTCCTCTTTAAATAAAGAAAGGCCGATCCTTTCTGTTCATTCATTCCCTCGTTCCTTAGACAAAACCAAATTCATTTTCCCTTTAAATCCTCAACGATTAGAATCAAATTGAACTCTGAGCTCAAATCAAACTTTAGAAGCTCGAATTGATTTCTCCTCGTTCAGTAAGAAGTCGTGGTTTCAGCGTAGAGCGGGGGGAAAGGCAAATTGAGTTCATCGATCAACTCGACGCAGTAGTGACAGTCGATTTTGGGAAGAGTCGAGGTTTAGTTTGGAGGTTGTTGAGCTTGATTTTTTTGTGAGCAAGGATCTGGCATCGCGTTCGCGCCTTGGAGAGACGAGGCAGGGTCAGACGGAGGGTCGCGGTGTTCTCTGGAAGGTGTGTGTTGCGAACGCGAGTTCGACAACAGTGGTAACATTCGCGATAAGCTATGGGGAACGGACATTGAAAGGCATGGTACTGGGGGTTCGCAGAAATGTTAAGAATATGGGTTGCTCGGAGCTGTGAAAAGGGGATTTTGAATTAGTAGGGATTGCAGAAGGGTGTTAAACTAGAGGAGTGGTTAAACGATGTTTTTCTTTGGTGGAATTTCTTCGTGAAGGAAGGAAGTGCAGTTGATTTTTTGGCTAAGAATCTAGGTTTGGGACTGCTTTTTATAGTGACAAGAATCTGGGTTTGGGACCCGTAGGTTTTAGAAATGGGAAATCTGAAGTCACAAAGTAATGGACTGCTAAAGGCTCGAAGTAGAGACAAGAAGGGTTCAAAGCTGCATTGAGGGTGAAGGTGATTACAGTGTGGATTAAGGTAAACCGCTAATTAGATTTATTTTATCACCTTAGTTAATTAGAAAATTTTATTAATTCAAGCTTAAAATTTAAATAGCCTTAAACCTTTTGTAGGATATCAGAATATCACGAAAAGGAAATTGATTGTGTGGAACCATATGGAAAATGCAGCCATGGAAGGAGGAAATATAAGCAGCTAATATAAATTTAATTAAGATAATTTAAATTAGATTATTTTTAGTTAATAAATTAGTACAACGTAATTCATGACAATAAAAATGTGACATCTTATTTATTTTAGATCCGTTCGAACATAATAAATTGGGTGGGACTGATATGAATTTAATCTTCGCAATGGGTTTCGTTTTGGAATTTTTAGAGTCAACTGGAATCAGAATGGATCTGATTTAAAACCCTGGTGAGTAAATCTCACCATTTATTTAGAATTATTTTTATATTGTTAAAAATAATTGTCTGTGCTTGTTTGAATGCTGTCTGATTGTTTTAAAATATATATTAGTTATTTAGGATATATATATATATACATTGGGTTGATGATTGGTTGGATTCCCGCAGTTTCATTAGCGGATTCCCGCGGTACCATAGCGGATGATTACCCTATACGCCCCACGCTATGATTAGTGGATGACCTTCATACCGCGATATCCTGCCTCGAAGCAGGATGGGTATTACTATGTTGACTAACATCTGTGGATGCTGGAAAACAGGTTAGAGGAATCCAACTGGATTCCTCAAAAATATATTATCTGTTTGTTGTTTGTTTGATTTCATATATATTCATATATGATGTGTAGAAAATCAAATGATTGAAAATTGGTTGATTTGATTATTTAAAATATCAATGGAGCTTGAATATTGATTATAAAAATATCGAAAATAGTATTTGAGATTTAAAAAGTGAATTCTATTTTTACAAATAGAATTTGAATTTTAAATGAACTATAGAAAACATTTACTTGTTTTGAATATATATGAACGAATATTGAATTTATAAACTTTGTTTATAAATGAAAATATGGGATTTGAATTGAATTTATAAACTTTGTTTATAAATGAAAAGATGAGATTTGAATTGAAGTTATAAACGTTGTTTATAAATAATGCAGAGATATTCAAATGGACTTTAAACGATAGAATTTGAATATAGAATTCAAATGGATTTTAAACGATAGAATTTGAATACAGAATTCAAATGGACTTTAAACGATAGAATTTGAATATAGAATTCAAATAGACTTTGACGATAGAATTTGAATATAGAATTCAAATAGACTTTGAATATAGAATTCAAATGGGCTTTAAAACTATAGAAAATATTAACTTGTTTTGAAGGTATATAAAACAAGTGATCGAATTTATAAACTTTGTTTATAAATGAAAGGTGGGTTTTGAATCGAATTTATAAACTTTGTTTATAAATGAAAATATGGGATTTGAATTGAATTTATAGTCGTTGTTTATAAATGCAAAGGTGGGATTTGAATTGAAGTTATAAACGTTGTTTATAAATAATGCAGAGAATTCAAATGGACTTTGAATATAAGGAATTGAAATAGAATTTGAATAATAGAATTCAAATGGAGTTTAACTATAGAATTTGAACATAGTATTTCAAATGGAATTTGAATATAGAAATTCAAATGGGATTTAAAATAAATAGATTTGGATAAATAGAAGTGGATTAGACTAAGAAGTTAATTAATAGATTTAATTAGCAAATTGAGTTAAAACGATTGGTATAGTTAAAATAGATTGGACATGCATAAATATACAGGAGACAGGTTTGGAATAAAGTGTTAGAAGGTATATATATAGAATGCCCGACAAAAAGGTACGTATTTAATTTCCATATGAGATTTTATGTGCCGTATCGGCTAGCCGCTTGGCTTTTTCTTTTTCTTTTTGAGATATGAAGGACCGGGAAAGCTATTTGAAATTTCCCGATGCTCCCGGTACAAAGGAGGTTATGGCGAATTTTTCCGGAAATTTAAGGAGATAGAATATTTTTTTAAGGTAATTTGATAGTTAGAAATTAACATATCAAAATATATAGAAGTCGATAAGAAAACGAACTTAGAAATAGAATAGGATAATAAAAAAGGAAGTATAAGAATAAAATCTAGTAGGAATAGAAAGAGAAAATATATGTGTTTAAAGGTGAATAATCAGTAGTTGTATGGTATTGATTATTCGAGTAAGTAGTCTTGTCTGTTTTGACGTTAAATGTTATTCAGTCAAGGTCTGAGAGGTAATTATACCCCAACTTGGTTGATTTCATGATATACCGATAAGTAGCAAGATTCAGGCTCGAAGATCAATGTGGAATGAGAATTAGTTAAATACTGTATTTGGGTTGTCGTAACGATGTTTTACACAACATCTGTTTTAACCCAAATATGTGCAAAGCTTGGAAATAGAAAAATGAATATTTCTAAAGTTTAGAAAATAAAAGAAGGTGATATATGGAAATGTTTTCCAAATAACATATAAGGCCAATATGGTTATTGAAAATATTTGGTTAACAAATATTGATAAGAAATAGAGAAGAGATTTAATTAATGGAATATTAATAAAAGGTTCAGTGATTGTTGGATGTTTGGATGAAACACTTGTTTTATTCGATAGTTAAATCATCGACTATCGAAACACTTGTTTTTATTCGATAGTTAAATCACAGACTATCGAAGTTTTGACCATCGTTGTCAATATGGAGAGACCGGTTGGATTATTATCCGAAGAACCACTCCATATCGGCAGTAGCGTGCGAATCAGATTATATAAAGATAATCGAAGACGGAGTAGAGTGCAAGGACTTTTTCTATTAATAGAAATAGTGCCTTCGGTTCATCCTATTCCTGGGTGACTTGTATGGATGAATGTCTGACAGAGTATTTCCAGAAAGGTCACGTACATTGATTTCTTCAACTGTACCAAGAGTGGAAGCGGAGGAGGAAACTTCTTTTAGCTGACACGTAATGTACTGTTGTAGACGTCAATTAGTGATTTTCGATGGATCTGACGATGTGACATTCGAAGTAAATCTGGTGTGATGATAAAGCGTAGCTTCTAGCCTCAACATCCGGTAAATGACAGAAATCGAGCAAGCAGCATGGCTATGTAGGTCGCACCTATTAGGGTGTAGAATCACCTGATCTAGAGTTTCATTTACTTCTAAAAATCTATTGTCGATGCTGTCCCATTCGGGAAACGGTTGCTGATCCCAACCGTTGGTGATATACATTCGATACACTCAAGCGAAATGAGTGGTCGGTCATGTGTGGCTGAGTTGCAAGATGTTCTTGTTGAACTCGGTGTATTCTCCTCTAGAGATATACCAGCGGAAGGTGGTCCCATACCTTGTCATAGTTGGACATCCATTACCCAATACGTGCTTGCGGTTTTGATTGTATATTATATATGTGGAACGTGAGATGCAAGCGTTCCACTAGATTGTTATCTACTTGATTTAGACATTATTATAATATCAAAAGAGTTTTGATATAAAGATAAATCAAGTGTTTGGATTCTCATAAGGGAAAAACCCGTTCCGTGTTATACGGCGTGGTCTTATGAGATATCATTTAGTTTTCTGAAACTGTTTTAAACTGTTTACTCATACCAGTCCCATGACTGACCCGGAGTTTACTTTGTTGTTTTCCCTAAACTCTTGGGTGCCTAAATTTGTACGGGCAGTCAAGTAGTCGGGAATTTACAGATATACTGGAAGAGCTTGGAGCAGGAGGCTTCAGGATCATATAGCTATAGTTATTTCTGCTGTGTTGTAAGTGATGTACTTTGATATTGATGTATATTCAAGTACCGATGTATATTTCAAGTTATGTTATATATATTATATGTTATTCGTTCCGCTGTGAGATTCGTGTTACTCTGATGTTGTGTTCTTCTTCTTCTTCTTCTATTCTAAGTTTCTATCTTATCTATCCTCACCCTCTAACTTCTTTCTATTAACGGTTCGAATTTCCGTGATATTTGGGGTTGGACTTGTGTTTTTGGTCAGCTCAAATTCTACCGGATTTTCGGGTCACTGCAAATATCGTATTGGAAATAACGATATATATATCTTCCAAAATCCTCAACAATATCCGTATAATCATGGAACCCAATACCAAAATATTCCGAAGATTATTTCGATTCAAATCCATTCCAATTTATACATTGGAATATTCTAGTTATTAAAAACCCTTTCAATCCAATTTATTTATTTAAAAATATTGGATTATTCTTTCTAGTTAATAACTAGTTCATTTTGATAAAAATATATTTTTATCTTTTCAAACTTGGAATTTTTCATCCAAAATCTTTCCAAATCATTTTTTCTGATTTTACACAAATTATTGATATTTTAAATAATTTTATCAAGGCCCGTACAGTCGGTTTTTAATAACGGCCAACGAACTGCACTTAAAGCGACCTTTTCCAAATTTGATTTAGACATAATTCCAAATCCAATCGTTAGATTTCAAATCTCTTATATTCATTGGAATGATCTTTTCGATACAAACCCAACGGTTTCGGTTTTAGGAGAATCCGACAGTTGGATCTCCCGTAATATCAATTCGAAGTCAATGGTCGAAATTCGCGAACGGTCGCGGCGCAGCGCGTTCTATTCAGCCCATTATATATATATATATATATATTATATTTCGTTGATTTCCCTTTAAAACATATTTTATAAATCATTTTAAATTCGTTTCAAAAACGATTCCAACTTCGTTTTCAATTTTAAATCAAAATTGAATATTCTATATAATTATAATATCAAAATGATAATATTTCCAAAATATTAGATTTTGAAACCATTTCCTTTTCGATATTCTTTATGAAAATGAATAAAATTGATATAAATATCGTTTGCGTCAAAATGGCGCATATCTAATCAACACGACTTCAAATATTTCAATATATTTGTGTCCATCCAAAATCGGACATCAAAATCATATTTTGATCTTTTACTGAATATTATTTTAAAATATTTGTTATTTTATTTTATTCAATACATGAATATTTTTTTATCCTTTTCTGGATACAGTACAAGAAAAAACTATATTAATAGCAAGAAAGGAAGACAAGAGAGTTTGTCTTTCCATAGTTAAGTAGTTAGTGGCTAACAAGGATGGAGGATGATGTGTATAGATGCCTTTATTACTACCATTCACGCCATTACTACTAACGCAGAAATTTTTGGTATTTCCCTCCGTTCTTTTTTTCGTTGCCGCTCTAAAATCACTTTACCCCTTTTCTTCTTCATTCCCAACTAACACGATTCCTCTTTATTCTGGCTCCACCGCAACTTCTCCTTCCCTAATCGTTCTTCATTTTCTCCTTCTAATCGTTCTTTACCTCTAATTGATTGTTCCCCTTGTCACTCAATGTCACATTGTTTGTCGTCAGAGTCCGTAGCAGAATCTGTCGATCCCCTTGGCAACTTCCTTTAATTTTGACTGTCATCAATTTACATCAGGTAATTCCTCTATTTGCTGTTTGATTTCATTTTGGATAATGTATTATTTTGATTTCACGTGAATCATTGTATATTGTCCTATTTACGCTAAAGTCGATTCAGATTAGGGTTTATCTCTTTGTTGGAGCACTTACATATAGGGGTTTATGCTGGTTAAATTTTAGGTTTACATCCTTACTAGGACGCTTCCTTGGTAAATCTGATGAATTTCTTACTATAAGGGTTTGGTACTTCATCGCCTTTATATATCAAGTTTGTGCTTTATTTCTCTTATGTTTGTCAGTGCTTGTTCTAGATAGGTGCTTTAATATGTTAGGTTTGCATCTGTTCGGTTTCTATGAAGGAATTATCCTACCTACTCGCTATGCAACCAAGTTTGATGATCATAAAAAGAGCATTTACTTCGCTCCACAGTTATATTTTATTGTAATAAGGATATTTGCCATTGTCACAATGATTTTTCTCTTAATTCTGTTTCAGTTACTTCCATCTAATATACTGAATGAACCCAGCAATCCACCGCCTTTTAATTGTATCCTTTTGTGCCTTGATTTTTTTAATAACAAGCTATATACTGCAATATTTTTCTCAGGTGTACTTCAACCCTACTAATTGTCAATTGTTAATGTATAGGATTTGATTAGCAATAAGCTTGCATACATGTTTTGTAGTAGCAGTATGTATGTGTTTTGCAACTCTATTGATACTGTCATTTCCTACCATTTCCATGCAAAATCAAAATTTTGTTAGCAGTATGTGTGTGAGACTATTTCAAATGTTACCATCTATGTGTTTAACCATTTTTACTTACGTTCACACCAATAGAGCTAGTTGAATAATGTCATGTAGGATTTAATGGTTTTAGAGTAATAAATCAACTTCACTAATGTGATCGGTCTACAAGCTCAACCCATGTCTTGCACAAAAATTGAAATCTTCAAAAGTTACAACTTCACTAATTAGATCTTACTCATAAGATGGGAATCGATGAATCGTTGAAGTAATTAGAGTAGTAAAACTGAACATTAAGAATCATAACACAATAACTTAGTTGGTATATGAATTTTATTCACATTTAACTCATTTGCTATATTTCAAACTATTGACTTTCAGACATGGGTGTTCATGTATATAAATTTCAGCAACGTTCTTATTTTGAATGCTCCAATTACAGTTTTCTATTTTTTATATCTGAAAATTTTGAAATTGGAAAAAAATGAGAGGATTCATTCCTATATGTTGGCTGTCTGGGAAAGCGAGACATGATAACAAAGAGATGGATATAGATTGGATAAGATGGAGTTCTGAAGTTTATGTGTGATGAATGCAGCAAGGGAACGTTTTGTGACGTATGAAGGCAAGCACTTGGGTTTGCAATTGGTTCAGAAATTTCTTGTATAGGTATTATTGATGATTTCTTATGAAGGCATGAAATTGGATTTGCAGTAAAATACCAACAGAAAATTACCTGGAAATTCTGGACCTTGAAAAATGAAAATGGCGTGTTCAAGTATTATTGTTTATTTCTTGTGTAATGACTGAGAAATTTCTATATTGGTTATTAATTTAAAATTTGGTTTTTTCTATAAACTGGGAGAAATGCCACTTACCTGTATTAACAAAAGTACTAAATCAGTCTTGCTTTTATTTGGTTGGTTATAAATTATTTTAAAATAGACAATAAGAAGCCACACTTCAGAAAAGGATGTATTGATTATTAGCAGCATCTAAAGGTATTTGATTAAAACTATTCCGGGTAATATATAGGAAATAAGAAAGCTTAAAATTTTCTGGTTATGTATTTTACCATTTTCCAAAAAATATCATCAACCAGTAAAAGGACTTGTATTTGATGATATTTTCCTGGTTATTTTATGTTAAGCCAACGATAGGGAAAATTGTGTTGGTACAGAGAATAGTGTAGCAACTGCAGAAAACTTATAGTAATCTGGAAACGTAGTCACAACAATGCAACAGAAAAGAGAATATGCCGTCGTAGTTGATTAGATAGGAAATAATAATCCGAGTCCAGTCCGAAATGACTGTTTCCTTAAATCGTATTTTCGCCCCTTTGTAGCACTTGAGGGTTTTGATGCAAATCGATTCCCAAGATAAAACGGATCAACTTCGTCGTATAGTGCAATATGCGAAGCAACGGCGAATGCAAGGTAGTTTAATTTTAGAGCAGAGCAGTGGAGGAAGGAGCGCGAAAGGCAGAATTTTTTTTTTTTTTTTGATTTGATTTTTCGCTCCCCTTATATAGGCTGTGAAGAGGTTTGGGGTGCCACTGTTTGATTTGCAACGGTAACGACTGTTGGAAAGGTTGCGACCCTTTACCAACAGTTATTTCCGTTGGTGTTTGCGCGGCTGTATTCAAAAAATAGCCGTTTGAACAGCGCAACAGGCCTGACGGCATCCAGAGGACCTGTACGATCACGAGACACCAAGAGAATCAAGGCCCAAGGCCCTAATCTTTGACCTTTTTTAATTTAATATTAAAGATGTGCATGCTTTGTTCATGCTATTCCATTGCCTCTCTCTCTTCCTTTTCTTTTGATATAACATATCAAGCTTTTGTATATGTAGTGAATTAATGAACAACTTTTCCCGATGTGGGACTTAGTGATTTTGCCCAAATTTGCCAAATCCACTTATTCACTTCCAACATTTTAATGATAATACCATGAAAGAAAATACATAACCATGATATTTCCTGGTTATGTATAATCATTAACCAGTAAAAGGACAGTATATGAAATATGTTATCAGTGATGTTTTCATATATTGTTCATGATATATTAAAAATTGATATATTGTTTACTTATACAAAATACGCGTCTGCTAAGTTTTGTAAAATTTTAAATGGATAGTTTTTTAGTAGTAGACTTTTCTCTAGTGCATGTCATATTTTATCCAATAGAATGATGCCCACATGTTGAGGCTTTGGTGATGAGTTCTATTGAATTTAAAGTACTTGATTTACTTATTATGGGGAATTTTTATCTAATGCTTTCTTTCTTTTTGAATTGTATTGGTTTTACACTCATGCTTTTTTTTATGTAAACCCATTATCCGTTACAAGGAATAAGTTTCTTATGATTGAAGCTATTGTAAAAGTATCCACATTGGTTGACGCTGGATGTTTGAACCTGGTAATTGCAGGCTTCCAGATAGGAAACAATTCCGTTATATGTACCTTACCAGCAATCATAAATTATATTTTACCACTATAAATGAGCAAAGAAATCAACATCATGAAAATATGCATATTTGATTACTTGATTGATTACACTTGATCTTTGTGTAAAGGCAAAAAAGTCCAGTTTGCCATGTAAAGACATTGACCTAACTTTAGTCATATTGAAACACTAGATATTTTGTTCTTAGTTCCATCCATCTCTATACTTCTTACTCGAACTGTAGAGGCAAAGAAAAATTGAATATTAGCAAAGGTATAATTGTTGCGTCATATTCACAAATCTGTGGCTTTTAACATGGATGCATCCTGTGCTTACTGCTAAACTAATTTAAACTTGGTCATAATTTACTTACTGTTTTCGTTTCCATTCCATCATTCAAGTATGTCTATTCACTTATCAATGAACTGGTACTTTCTTCCATTGTAAAAACATTTTTGCTTTTCAGCTATAACACAAACGCCTTTTATACAATTGGATGCTATATCTTTTATGTTCCAATTTTATGCATAATATTAATTCATTGTCACATCCATTCTTTTAATTTGGTTCTATCATGTATGAAGCAATGTTTTCACGATAACCATTCATTATATTAACATCCATTCTTTTAATTTAGTTCTCACATGCATGAATGCAAAATTTTATATCTGATTCTGTTTAAAAAAGAATAAAACATGATGACGGCTTTGTGCTATGATTATGGTTTTGATTTTAGCATTTAGTTAATTTTTTTTGTATTTAGTATTTTCTATGATATAATTGGTGTCAAGTTCTACACAATATATCCAACATGCTTCATGATTAGTGCCGGATCAACTAGAAGGCACCTTAGATATTTGCCTAAGGCCATAGGAGAAAAAGGCCCACCATACGTCTTTTAAAAATAATTGGTAATTTGACGAAAAATTTTAATTATCATTTTATAAACAAATTTTTAATTATTAACTCTTGATTTCAAAGAAATATTTTATCAAAATTTATGTTTGACTGTAACCTAATGTAAAGAGATAATTTTCGCACTAGAGCGAAAATAAAGATCAAAATTGAAGTTGATTTTATTTATTTATTTAAATGCTATTATCGAACTTATTAAATCAAGTAGCTTATGGCCTCAAATTTCATTGAGATGACCCTGTTCTTGATATATGTTGGAATGTTTTTTCTACAGGTACTGATAGTCAAATTCGTAAACCTAAAACTAAACAACAGGCCAGTTGTTTGCTGCAGCCGGTAGATTACAGTAACTATTTTACCGTAAGAATAAACTGAACTATAGACAAATGAAGGAGATTGGATTTTTTTCTAGTTGCCCTTTGTTTTAGTTTGCCTTTCATGGCTGGAATCAAATTAGACAACATTTATGAACTGTTACATTTGAATGAGAACTTAGTTTTTGAAGTAAAGTTTTTGGTACAACTACTTATTTAAATGAACTTGCACCATTTGGAACCAAACCACGTGAAGGGCCACATAAAAGAAAATGGGCAGACAAGGAGGCGACTACTGCTAGGCAGCATTTTTGTCATTTGATTTCTACATTTATATTCCTTTAAAGGCATATTTTTTTTAATATCCATGCTTCTTTAGTGTTTATTACTTTGTTATTCATGCATGAATTTGAATAATTATTCCAGGCAAAAGGAATCCTCAATTAATCTGTCTGTCAACCTCAGACTATAAACAATTTCTCTAATTTACTATGTTTTCCATTCACACAAATTTTAAATTTGATTTCTTTGTATTTTGGTGTTAAGTTTTCTGAGTTTGTACTTTTATGTTACCATATTTTCTATGCTCATACCGTAATTGTCAATGCCTCATTTCCAAGTTTAATGACCCATTCTTTGATGTGCTATATTTGGTTTTGATTCAGGTATTGAGTATTCCATTTAGTTAACTATCGATTACTTTGTATGATCTGCAAAAGGCTTTTTTTAGAATTGTTCCCTTTTTTCTTAAAGCTTATGAGTTCTAAACGATTGAAAATACAGAAATAGAGAAACACACTTGAATTCTGTAAACATACATGCTAAACAAATTTACACCACTGTTTACTATGATTAAAACTTGTTACCATATTTGTTGAAGTTATACAAATTTAGTTTATGCCTACACAGCATAGGTCCCTTGGTTTTGGAAGCTATTTAGCTTTCTCTATGATAGAATTAGTATCAAGTTCTACACCAATATCTTCAGCATGCTTCATGATTAGCGTCGGCTAAAGTAGAAGGCAAGTTAGGCATTTGCGTAAGGCCGTACTAAAAAAAGATCCTCCATACATCTTTTAAAATAATTGTAATTTTAAGAAAATTATTCATGCAATAATAACATAGAAATATGCATTGAACGCAAAATTTATAAACAATAGAGGCATTACTTGGTTTCTATTTAATTAGCAAATATAGATTCGTTTTGTTTATTTCAGTGTTCTATGAAGCGCTAACAGCTCAAAATATAGTTAAGTTATCATTTTTTAAACAAATCTTTTAATATTAATGCTAGGATTTTAAAGAAATATTTAATCAAATTTTATTTTTCACTATAACCTAACATGAATTGATAATTTCCGCACAAGAGCGAAAATAAAAATCAAAATTGAAGACTATTTGATATCTTAAGTTGCAAACCATCTGTGAAATTGATTTTACATAAACGTTTTCAAATTAAATGAAACTATTTTTATATATTTCTATACAATTTGCTATGTGATAACTGGCAGACTGGTTTAATACAAAAAATTGTGCATGGTTAACAGCAATACATTGCTAAAATGTTTTTGTTTCCTATGTAGCCAGGTGTTGTCAGCAGTTGTTATCCTTAGAAGACATTCCTTTCTCTCCGGTGATAGTTCAATGTTAATAGTACTGGTTTGACTGATAACCAAAAGTTGGGCAAGGATTCAGTTTCTGCAATGTGACAGCTATTGGATCTGCCTGCATTTATTATAATTAGGTAATGAGTTTACATGTAATAATACTAAAAGAAAGATGAAGGAACTAACCATTTCAGAAAAATATCCTGATTTGTGTTTGATGCAAAATAGACATAATGTATCATGAGTCCGGGACACACTAAAGCATAATTTTCTTAAATAGATAAACATCTTAAACATAGCAGCCATGAAGCTATCAAATTGCAGCATATTTGTACACAGCCTGAGATTAATTTGGTTAGCATAGTCAGGCATTAGTTTGTAATGCTATATCATTGGTCAAGATGTGTAAACATGTTTATGCATGCAAACTTTGGTTTTGGAAAGATTATTACTGTATTTTAGTAAATATATCCTTTGGAGGCAATAATTGGAAATACTAAATACAACTACCAAATTGAAACTTGTTAATCAAATTATGTGTATTGTCATTTAGTAATTTTGATTCTTAACAGCAATACATTGCTAAAATGTTTTTGTTTCCTATGTGGCCAGGTGCTGCCAGCAGTTATCTTTAGAAGACGACTTTTAGAAGTATGCAATTAGGAAAAAGGAATTGGTGAACCTCCCTTTTGTCCTTGACATTGAGTGCATTATTAAAATCCCCTATGACAAATCACGACAACCCAATAGTTGAAGCTTCAATATGTAGAAAGTCCCAAAGCTGCTGCCTTTATGTGAAAGAGTTAGTAGCGTAAACGAATGTACAATTAAACATCAGTCCTACGTTATTTGTTAGCAAAATAGTAATGTGCTATAGAGAAATGTTCACAACATTGAAAGTCAAAACACCATTATCAATTAAGATTAGAATACGGTCTTTACTTCCAGTAGCATTGTTATGCAGTAAGCTCCACAGGGTAAAAGAAACCTTTAACTTCTCTAAGTTAGCAATAGAACAGCAGTATTGTGGGATTTAGCATTGTTCGCTTCTTTTTTTATTCAGGGTTTAATAATACCATAGGGGGGACATTATTCTCAGCTACATCATGTGCACACCGTTTCTAGTGTAGGCAAATACATGTTTAGGTACTGATGCTGAATTCATACGTTGATTCTACACTTTTGTGCAACATTATGTTGTTAAATTAATCTATTTTTATATTTTGTAGGTTCTCGTTAATTTTATCAAAGACCATGAAGTTGGAGATCAATTTTGCATCTTTGAAGTTTAGGATCATCGAAGACATGCCTTATTTGGTATTTTCTTTCCCATATTCCATTTTCAGCCCTTGTTTATACATTATAATTGTTACTTAGAATAGCATCTTAACTGAACTGTAGCTTGTACTTTTGGTAATGTATCTTTTGAACATTTCAACTCTAATTCCCCTTATCAATAATCTTTATTTGGAAGGATGGACTCAGAAAAGTTATGCATGACGAAGACGGAAATTATTAATACATACGGATGGAACTGGTCTTGTTTCCGCAGACATAGCAAGGAATGCCCTAAAAGAGTTTTTAAAGGGCGGGACATGAAACTGAAATATTTGCAAATTAGTTTGTTCTACAATGGCTATGCTGTTAAGTGAACTATTTTTTGTAGATGCATTGCTTATACCATGTAGACCAAGTAGAGAAAACTCCAGTTGTGTGTGTACATATGTGTGTGTGTGTGTACATATGTGTATGTGTACATATGTGTGTGTGAACATATGTGTGTGTACATATGTGTTCGTCTTTACATATATGTATGTGTACATATGCAGACATTTGTGTCTGCCTTGCAAATGTGGATGTCTTACCACTGTAATTTAATACCGATGAAAGAAGGCTTCAGTCCATGGTATCTTTAGTGCTTTAGTACACCTAGATAGGGGGTGTGCAAGAGACTGATTCATTATATTTTGTTATTTAGGAATTTATCTTCACTCAAGGAAGAATGGCTGAGCAAGGAAGAATGTCTGTGGTCGAATGCAGGGGGTGTGCAAGGAAGAATGGATGTGGTCGAATGCAGAGGGGTGTGCTGTTGATGGTCTGGAGTAGTAGGGGATTGCATGGGGGTGGCCAGTCACGTAGAGCAAACAGATTGGTGTTTGACTGTGCTTGTGATATTAGCTGTCGATGTTCACGAATATTTTTAGTATGTATCGTTTTGGTTTGCTATAGTCGTATGTATTGTCAACATTTATGTTTGAATTTACCATGTATGAAATATTATGGGTATGTATATTATGTGACTTGGCATATGACTTCATTTGTGTACTTAGATTAATGTGACAAATATGTTTGATTTTTTGAATTGTTACAATATATTATTAAAATTATAAATTGTAAACTTTGAATGTTGTGGTAACAAAACGTTGCAATAGAATGTTTTGAATGTTTTTTATAGCAAAAAAACGATGCTCTAGTAAATAGTACTAAATTTTCCATAGCGTGTTTCGATGCGTCATAAAGACTTTTAATGGCTTGTTCATATGCCATAACAACAAGGAATGTCAATATATTACACCATTTAAATGATGTTTCAACGCGTCGTAAAAACTTTCCATAGCATGCTTCACAAGCTATAGAAAAACAGTTGCACCAATATGGCTTGTTTAAGATGACAACAAAAATACGTTACAAAAGTACGTTTTCTATTGCAAAAATTACACGTCATAATATCTACCAGACTTTTAATAACATATTGATGTATGATGTTTATGGAATCGTCATAGAAAATTTTTATGATGGTTTTTAAATGTCATAAAAGGCCTTTTTGTTGTAGTGATATTATTTTAAAATGTTCTTTATTTTCCAAATTGGAATGAAACCCCATCAATTACCATATAATGTTATTTATATGGATTCCATACAACACATGTATATAATAACAATGATAAACAATCATCCATCATCCAGAGTGCATTACACAACTGCATAAGCATTAAATATAAATAATTAACGCTTACGACAGTCCGTTAGTCAATCGATTGCCATACAACTAAACAATTGGGATTAGTGTACGTCAAATATCAACCCAATACCCGTGTGGGGTTTCAATCAACAAACACAGATTTTATTTGTGCAGTTGGGCGACATGTAAAATATATCGTCCCAATCAATGTCAGTTAAATGAGTGTACATAAACAAATCGTCTGCTTTGTAAATGAATATTTATTTTCATTTCAGGTGAATTTTATGTTGTCCATATATACGTTAAAAATTATATTTTTAACGATAAAATATTTTATTCAACACATGAATATTTTATATAATTCATTCATTCAATAAAATTTGATATTTTAATTGTTCATACATCACTACAAGAAATATGTCTATTCACAGCATTGAAAAAAACGTTGTTATAGGCTTTAACAACGTTTTGATGAACGCTATATACCAATGTGCTACTATAGGTCCCTGGGTAAGAAAATTGACATATTACAGCGTTTCAAATGGTGTTGTCCTTATGTTTATACATCGTTTTATATTGTTCCAGAAATGTTGTTATCTACCCTTTTCTACAGCGTTTAACCACATATCATAGCATTTTCAAAGTTTACAAATTCTTTACTATCACAGCGTTTTGCCACATATCACAGCGTTTCTGGAAGTTTACATGTTCTTTACTATCACAACGTTTTGCCACATACACTACTACAAAAGTGGGCATATTCGACACTATTTTTATGTGGCCGTAGATCAAAAAAGCGTTGCCGTAGGCCATTTTTTCAAATAGGCAACACCAGGGGGGCGTGGCATCGGCGGCCGTTGCATTAGCCACCTAAGGCAACACTTTTGCCCATCTACGGCCACGGAAAGAAACTGTTGCATTATAGCCATAATGCAACACTATTTGCACGTAATGCAACACTATTCAGCGTTGCCTTAAGCATTAGTCAGGGCCCGGCTTCCAGTGCCGCCACGTCAGCTTTCCACGTCAGCTGTCTACGTATCACACGACACGTCATCTCTCCATGTCAGCACTCCACGTGTCACATGCCACACCAGCTATCCACGTCAGCTGTGGGGTCCACGTGCGACGGGTAAGCAATTATATTTAATGTAATGCAACACCACTACATTATGTAATGCAACACCATTACAATGAAATGCAATATCAATAAAAGCTAACGCAACAGTAGAAGAAGGAAAATGCAACACTAATTTGATAGAAATACAATGCTTTAATTAAATATTTTGCAATACAGGTTTTGTACAAGAAACTCATCCAAAGCAATTATTTTAATTATCCAAATATCAAAACTCAAAAATCAGCTACACCGTTTTGTTCATTGTATACAGTAAGCTCGAACTACTTCAAGAATAGGTGCACGACATAAGGGACATTATCTTGATCCATTCCTGGCCAATTCTTTAGCGAATTCTGAACATGTACACATGTGTCCACACCTGCAAAATGTATTACTCATTTATATATATGAATCATATATATGCAACAATCCGATTGCAATAGGAAATATATATGTATGTTAGTATGTACCTATATATGAATCATATATATGCAGCAATCCGATCTGCAAAATGTATCCCTTTGCCTTCCAGAATTAAATATGCACCTGATCAAATGATAACAAGTTATTTGATAAGTGGTGGCATCGAATGGCCATTGGCCTTCTTAGTAAAATGTTATGAACACAATTATTACAATTGACTTACTGACCATTGGCGATTGGTCACTCATGCCAGCCAACAAATAAGCAATTTCATATGGCCATTCGTCTTCTGAGCAAAAAGTTTTCAGTTCCCATATTACTGCCATGTACAGTGTGTCACTTCATATCCTGTCAAGCTTCAGAAGCATATCGTCATCTACATCTTCAACTCCTAAACAAAACTCCATCGTCAAAAGTTAAAAATAAAAAATAAAAATGGAGGACTCTTCACTATGCATCACTGCCACTGTTCTTTCAGGACATTGGACTTACGAATTTGTGCATCTCACGCTTAGGCATACGCTGAAGCTTAATGAGGAGTGGACTATACGGATTATACCCAAAAACTCTTTTCTAATAACATGCCCATCTTACAGTACGCGTGATCATGCGCTAATGTTGAAACTTTTTACAAAAATTGGAGGTGCTTTTTATGTGCAACAATGGTCTGCTGAAGAATTTGAGCCTGAACCAGCATTCGAGGCAGAATCATGGGCCAGAGTTGTTGGCTTTCCCGAGTTCCTGAAGACAAATGTTCTTGCAATAAAAGAATTAATGACGCCAATGGGAAATGTGTGTGAAATTGACGACTGTCATTGGTCTCGAATTGACCATAGATCATTATACCTGAAAATGGAATTTTATGAAGGCATTGGCTTGGAGAATGTTTTTGCTGCTCGATTCGACAACAAGAAATACATCATTAGGGTTGAGCGCACCACACATACTCATCCTTTGACGAGGCCTGAAATTCTGTTTGTGAGCAATAGGGAGGAACCGGTGGTACCATTTTTTTGTGATCATAGGTAAATTTTACTTCCATCTACAGTTTCTTATAGTGAGACACAACCACACATGCACACACTCACATACGTACATACAAGGTTATAATGCCCCACCCAAGATTCTAAAATAATAATACATACTGGTGCTCTGTTAGTTGTACATAGATGTGGTTGTGTGGCTTGAATTTGAGACACTGTTATTGTATGGCTTGAATTTCCTTCAGATGTGGTTACATGTCAAATTGTTTGATAATTAATGTGTGTTACATGTCAAATTGTTTGATAATTAAGGCATATAAACTCGTAGGTGGATCACATTATTTGAGAATTGAATCATATAATATATTAGGTGGATCACAAAATGTTTACAGAAATAGAAGTTTGATCATATAATATATTAGGTGGATCACAAAATGTTTACAGAAATAGAATTAACATACCTATTGAAGTTTGATCATCCAAAGATCACTTTGCCCTCCACAACAAGAAATTCTGGTTTGGTCGCTGACTATGCTCTATCCTTAACAGCCACTCTGACATAGACAATGACTCTGACATGGACAATGACTCTGACATGGATGCTGGTGCTGATGTTGGTGTGGATGCTGGTGATGATGCTGGTGATGACTGGTGATGTTTGTGGATGTTGGTTTTATTCTGCTGGCAATGATTTTTGGCTTGAAATTTTGTGAATATTTGTGAAACTTTGTGTGGTTGTGGAAGTTTGTGATGACTGGTGATGACTGATGATGGATGCTGGTGAATGTTTTTGAATGTTTGTGAATGGTACGTTGTTTTGTTTGTGAATACTGGTGATTTTTTAAAATCTCTGCGTATGTCTCTGGTGTATACTTATGATACTTGTGCGTGTATACTTGTGCGTGTCTTCAGATGGCTGCCTTATGATACTTGTACGTGCATGTATAATTGTGCGTGTCTACTTGAGCGTGTGTACTTGTGCGTGTATACTTATGACACTTGAGCTTGTATACTTGTGATACTTGTGCGTGTATACTTGTGCGTGTATACTTGTGCGTGTATACTTATGATACTTGAGCGTGTGTACTTGTGCGTGTATACTTATGATACTTGAGCTTGTATACTTGTGATACTTGTGCGTGTATACTTGTGCGTGTATACTTATGATACTTGTGCGTGTATACTTGTGCGTGCGTGTATACTTGTGAGTGTATATATGCACTGCGTGTATGATGTGTATTGTAATAAAACGAAAATGCTTGAGTGCCCGCTTCAGATTTTGTCAAAATCTGCGGTAAGAGGCTTAAAATTCGGATGTCACCGCAGTGCATACACACCGCAGTGCAAATTAACCTCAAGCATACAAATTAACCGCAGTGTAAGGTATGAACCTCAAGCAGTGCAAATTAACCGCAGTCCCCATTCCTTAACTAGCTCGACCTCTATAATAAACCAATGTCTTTTTCATGCCAGTAGCCCGGTTCTCATGGTTTATTGTTGGGTATAATTTTCGAATAAACCTCAGCATAATCCCAAATCCCAAATCAATAATAAGCGCAACTAATTACTCATAAGCGAATGGGTTTTCCAAAATGTAACAAATGAACTAATTACTAAATACTCATAATCCAATCTATAATAAGCACAACTAATTCACAGTGCAATACAAACTGAAACTGAGGGAAAAAACTGGCGATGTCAGCGCCCTGAGCAATCAAAACTAGAAAGCGTTTCAAAGCTTCATCCTTTTCGGAATAGAATTTGCTGTCGAGGAGAGGATCGATACTGACGTGAATTTAGGTTTAATTTTTTGTCAATAGTAAAAAGGGGGAAAAACGATTAGATGATAGAGAAGAAAACGATTTCATGAAGGGAGAAGATCGCGCCAAAATTTCGTCAATAGAATGAAATGACGTGGCTGTCAATGATTGGATGATGGCTAACATTAAGATCATCAGATCCATAGATGGTTTGAATCGTTGGATTAATCTTTCATCTACGGTTGGGGTTTTTATATGTCGATAACGCGGATAGCTGAGCTGGATTATATATACGTAATGCTACGCTTTTAACTAGTGTTGCACATCAGAACACTAAAATTCCCACCGCAACAGTGCATCCACGTATAATGCAACAACATATGAATGTTGGTGCAGAAGCTCGAAGAAATCATAGCTTTCGCCACACTTTTCATGCAACGCACACAAATTAGTGACGAATATGCCCACTTTTGTAGTAGTGATATCACAACTTTTTTGCATCTATCATAGCATGTACAAATTGTAGTATCAAAATATTCATGCAAAAACATGTCAACAACATGTAAACATATATCAACCAACTAATTATATAACACAATATTCATACACAAAGACACATCAATAAACAAACTTTACATAATTTCCATAAAAAAAATAAAACCATAAACTAAATTTACGCAATATCCGTTGAACAAAGTCACGATATCTACAAATAAAACAAAATTTCCATAAAACAAGTTTGCGCCGAATGCCAACAAAATGAACATCTAAAAGTTACCGCTTTCTCCATAATCAGATACCACAAGCGGTCTTTTTGTTGAGGGATCTTCAGAAGCGCCTAACGATATTCTAATTATAGCCGAATGCACAACGATGCCTATCTCCAATACCTATACACATGTGTTCATGTTAGCATTTGGTCATATTTGGTAATATTTTATATTTTTATATACTTAGTTAACTTTTATTAACTAAACTTCTAATTTTTTATAAATTTAGTAAACTTAGTTAATTTTTATAATACTTGGTTAATTTTTGTAACACTTAGATAATTTTTATAGTAGTTAGTTTATTTTTATAATAGTTAGTTAATTTTTTATAAAATTAGTAAACTAAGTTAATTTTTATAATACTTAGTTAATTTTTATAATAGTTAGTTAATTTTTATAAAATTAGTGAACTTAATTAATTTTTTATAATAGTTAGTTAATTTTTATAATACTTAGTTAATTTTATAATACCTAATACTTCGTTGATTTTATAATACTTAGTTAATTTTATATTACTTAGTTAATAATTAGTTAATTTTTATAATACTTAGTTAATTTTTTATAAAATTAGTAAACTTAGTTAATTTTTATAATACTTAGTTAACTTTTATAATAGTTAGTTAATTATTAGAAAATTAGTGAACTTAATTAATTTTTTATAATAGTTAGTTAATTTTTATAATACCTAGTTAATTTTATAATACTTAGTTAATTTTATAATACCTAATACTTAGTTAATTTTATAATACTTAGTTAGTTTTATAGTACTTAGTTAATACTTAGTTAATTTTTTATAAAATTAGTAAACTTAGTTAATTTTTATAATACTTAGTTAATTTTTATAAAATTAGTAAACTTAATTTAATTTTTATAATGGTTAGTTAATTTTTATAAAATTAGTAAACTTAATTAATTTTTGATAATAATTAGTTAATTTTTATAATACTTAGTTAATTTTATAATACTTGGTTAATTTTGTAATACATCATACTTGGTTAATTTTATAATACTTAGTTAATTTTTTATAAAATTAGTAAACTTAGTTATTTTTTATAATACTTAGTTAAATTTTATAATAGTTAGTCAATTTTTTATAATAGTTATTAATTTTTATAATACTTAGCTAATTTTAATTATTACTCTTATTATTATAGAATACTTGGTAATATTTATATTCTTATATACTTAGTTAACTTTTATAAACTAAACTTCTTAATTTTTATAAAATTAGTAAACATAGTTAATTTTTTATAATAATTAGTTAATTTTACTTAGATAATTTTTAATTCTTGTTATTATTATATATAATACTTGGTAACACTTTATATTTTTATATACTTAGTTAATTTTATAAACTACTTCTTCGTTTTTATAAAATTAGTAGACTTAGTCAAAATTTTATACTATTTAGTTAATTTTAATAATACTTAGTTAATTTTTATAAGTTTATTTAATTTTTTTATAAATCTTAGTTAATTTACTACTACTATTATAAATCTTATTGTTATTATTATTATAGAAGTTTAATTATGTTTTGTATTTTTATGTACTTTGTTAATCCTACACGAATGCCATGAACATGTAGTGTGATGAATATAATTACTTATAGAAAAATATGTAGAAGAATCGTCATCATCGTCGTCATTGGAAAAGCTCAAGGCATGTCTCATTAACAAAAGGGCCATAAGCTGCACAAGAAAAATAAGTAATAAGTTGACACTGCATATAACCAATCGGTCGATAGAAAGAAAACTAGAAACAACAACAAATTTCAGACGTCTAAACATATTTTCAGACGTTTGGCCTGATTCAGACATTTGAAAATTGGTTTCAGACGTCTGAAATGGATTTCGGCCAATGCTTTAAGACCATTTCAGATGTATGAAATTTATTTCAGATGTCTGAAAATGTTCTCGGGCAAATAATTGTGCTAACCAAATAAAAGAGCAAAAATATGCGATCAAACTTCAAAACCAGACGTCTGGATTCATAAAGGAGCCGTCTGAAAATTGATTCAGTTAAAATAAAAAACAAACGTTTGAAATTTAGCCTAACAATATTGATAATAGTTGATGCCCAGTTTTGTATCAGAACCGAGAGAGTTTGAGTCAAAACTGTGCTCAATTTTGACTCAAAGCTCCCTCAGGTTTGATATAAAATCGAGCGTCAACTCAGTTTAACTTGTGCTCCATTTTGACTAAAAACTCTCAGTATTGATGCGAAACTGAGCTATGCTCATTTTTGATACAAAACTAAGAGAGTTTGAGTCAAAATTGTGCCCAATTTTGACTCAAAACTCCCTTAGTTTAAGCATCAGCTCAGTTTACATTGAGCTATGCTCGGTTTTGATATGGCGCACCTTATTTAACAGTCAGTTCTATCATATCAGACAAATCATGGGCATGTAATAGGCTAGTAGTGGCTCTTAACTTCTTTGATTTAATTTGGACATGCCGGAACCATAACGATAACCCTGAAGGGTAGTTTAAATTGAATGAATTTTGGGACCTTAGAAGTGATGAACATCCTACTATGAGTCGGAGGCAGTTTGTCTGGAGCAAATGTTTCACTCCAAAGTTGTCACATTTTTTGTGTAAATCTACTCTTGGTCGTCTGCCTACCAAGGATAGACTACATAACTATGGCATAATAGAAGGTGGATGATGTAGTCTATGTAGAAGTCACAATGAATCACTTAAGCACTTATTCTTTGGCTATGGTTACAACGTACAATAAAGGCATATGGGACATATAGAAAATAAGGTGCATGCAAAACTAATAACACTACTATCTTGAAAAAGGTAAGATAACATACTTTCAATTTCTGGACTAGTTTTACACGTCATTAGTGGAGTGACAATCTCAGGAGTCGACAAGGCACTCATCAGGCATGACAAGAGCATCTTTCAGTGCATATTGATAAGCCAGGGAGGAGGGGCACCATCAGGCATGCCAAGAGCTTCTTTCAGTGCACCATCAGGCATGCCAAGAGCTATATGCACCTGCATATTGATAATCCAGGGAGGAGGGGCACCATCAGGCATGCCAAAAACCTTGGTCTGTCAAAAAAGCAATCAACAATTAACATTACAAAAAGTTATTAATGATGCTAAGAAAAGACATAATCGGGTTCACCAATGTTTTGTTTAACCAGGATGTATAATCAGTGGAAGAATAATGTATTTTTAATTCTGCTGCATGATAGAAGTTGAACTGTGTAAAATAAAGCAACTTTATGACAGAAAAACACTACAGCATTAGAAGTAACAATTTTGTTAAGCTTTTGATTATATTACACATTACTTGAAGCATGCACCCATGCACATTTGTGTGTGCACATGCGCCAATGCTTAACATTTTGATAATTAGGTCAAAATATCAATATAGGAGTGGGAACATGTTTATGTTTCCTTCGGAAAAAACCTTAATAACATATTGTATCAACACAATTCAAGGCTTCAGAATAATAATAATTACAAATTTATGACCATAGCTGATGTAAACCTACTAAGTCAAATATTGTAGAAATTGATACCTCATAGTTTATATAAAAAAGCACAGTGTGAGGACCATGTGAACACAAATCATTTCGAGAGAAGCCAAAATTGAATCCAACTAATGCATACAAGCACATAACCATACTGAAACAGCTCATTATGGTCAAAAGAAATTATTAGATGTGTAATACCTCAAATTCTTATAGGATATCTATAGGTGCAGTACTTAATACAATAAAATGGGTGACCAAAATAACATAAAAATAGTAGCAAACAATTGTTCTAACCAAATAGACGAGCCAGACAATCCTAACCCGACAATCAGATAAAACCAAATTAAGGTCAAAAATTGGTGCAAATTAAAACAAGAAAGAATAATCCCCAAACATTGGTGCAAATTAAGGTCAATGCACCACTCAAATTCATACAACAATAAAACAAAGGCTGACATTCCTAAACTGACAAACAGATAAAACCAAGATCACAAATGTATTAACGATAGATTTCTACCTCTGTTCGATGTTAATATAATATAAGAATTGTTAGTAAAAGAGAAAAAATCAACCTTTGGAGCCATCAAATACACGCTTTCTTTGCAGGATCTCAACTTAGCGATCTTGGTGATCTGCATTTATCTCACTCCAAAATGTCAGTTACCAAAATTTCCTGGCTTTTATCCCTTCATTTAATTCAAAATTCGATGTACGGTAAGAAAGATTAGTAAATCCAGGATGATAGTAGAGCAGCATGGTTTAAGGAAAAAAATCACTAATTAGATGAAAAATATGATTAATAAGGAAACTCTTTATAAACCACTTGGTTAGCAAACTCCACTAGTCTTGTAGGAGTGATTTCCTGTGTTCCACAGCTGACTGTTTGATGAGTCTTTGTAAGAATGTCGCTATAGGTGATGGATAAAAATGTAGTGCCTGTAACATATTGTGTGTTCATGCCATCTCTCAAATGAATCATTCCACCTATATTGAAATTGGTTGTCAGTTGTGTTTCCATTTATATCCCGTAAAATTTGAATCCTTGTAAGCAAATATTTAAATTTACCAGGAGTAATTGTGACTGTTTTATGAGGTAGTAAGGCTATACCTCATAGCAGAACAAAGCAACTAAGCTAGTAAGACTATGAGCATTATGAGAGTCAAATAAACGCGTACCTTATTTATTTGAAGCCGCTGATTTTGGCATATCGTTCGCCATATACCTTATGTATACATCTAGAAGAGTTTGTTTCATCCCTTAAACCTAAATGCATGCAATAAACATGAAATTTAGACATTGGTGATGAATACATACTTAATGATAGTAGAGTATTAGAAAGTAGGCATGCGGTATTACAAAGCATATGAATATATTAAAGGAAATGAATGCTTATTTATTCATGTACCATTAACACAGTTTGTACAGTCAAGAGCAGGTTCTGCTATATTTGCAATTTATTTTCGTTTCTCTTTGAATATGTGTACCTTACTCATGTCACTCCAAATCATAGCACTACAAGGCCACAAAACAGAACAAAGCACATAGGCTATCATAAAGGCACAACCACATCAAACTGGTCAAGCACATATGAATGCACCAAAAAAGATGCAGGTTAAATGGTCATACAATGCCATATAATATGCACAGAACAATAATAATGTTCAGAAAGCAAAGCAATGTACATAGTTGAATTAAGTCAAGTCAGTGTAAATCAATATCGAAGTTACAGCAGATTCAACCTGAATCCGAGAATTTATGAATAAGATATATTTGAATATATCACAAATAAGTTAACTTGAATACAATCTTTTGGTCGGAAATCCATGGATGAGAAGATTACTTTGAAAATTTTGAATTTGCTCATATATTCAAAAATATACTAATTCAATTCCTGTATAAAACCCAACACATCATTGGCATAGAAGTGATTTGAGATAGAGTTTAAAATTAAAAAAATAAACAAAATTGTCAACACTCTAAATTGAAAATAATCAATTTGAACAAGAAAGCAGCTTAAAAGAGCAAAAGACCAACAAGAATAACCAGCAATATGTACACATAAGGACAAGCAAAAGGAAATGGACTAGGAGAACAGCGTCATCTGTAACAGGCTGTACTGCCAACCCCGTAGAACCGCATTAGGATAATATATCATCCTTCACTTGTTTGATTTTCTTCGTTGATATGTAATGATAAATATTTGACATAGCAAACATAGGCCAAAAAACGCAAACCATAAAATTATGCATTAATAGTTCAATTATTTTGCGAAAGCTCATGCTATATGTCTGCTAACTGAACTAATGATCGTTGGCAGTTCAAAATAATTGCAAATAGTGTTCTCTTGCAACCACATCTTTTTATTCTACATAATATCGATTACTCCATTAATAATGATTCCTTGTACTAGACTACCGCAACCAAATTTGGATTATGGAAAATTCATTCAATAGTACTTCGCCAAGTAAACTTTTATCCACTTAGCAGTAAAATTCCAAATAAGTGGAGATTCTTCCGCATTTTTTGAACTCAACTTAAAACTAGGGTTAAAGAAAAAAAAACTCACCAGTTCCGATGAGTTTTGGGGGTTTCGACGCTAGTAAAAAGGCGGAGATGCTTAATTGAAATCAGAATCGAAGGATGAAGCAAGATGCGGTTTTTAGAGAAGACGAATTGAAATTAAATTTGACAGGGAGGAAGAGGAAATTGGATAAGTGATGAAAAAGTTAGGGAATTTTTATTCGGATGCGCGACCGAAACTAGTAAGAGTGGAGGGAAGTGAAAAAATTTCCCGCTTTAATTTATCTCAGCGTTTCAATGTTAAAACCACATATTAATGTTTGATTTCTACAACAACAAGAAGAAAATGCTGTCTTTTGCTATTGTAGAAAATCACTTTTTTTGTAGTGCATTTTATTCAACACATGAATATTTTATTTTTCATTTCACATCATAACACAATACAGTCCAAACGAACAATCATGGTTTGTATAATAAATGGTGTCGGGTGCTGCTAAGCACCGTCTGCATCCTAGTATATATTTTACTTGGAAATAAATTGAGTGAGAAAGAGTTCTCACATTTGTTTCCACTCTTCCATTCTTTTATTTCTAAATTTCTGTTCTGTTTGGATTTGAATTTGCCCGAAATTCTGATTTGCTTCATTCTGATCCTTGTCTGTTCCATTGCGTAGATCACGCCTTCATGGTTCTAACGCATTTTGAATCGTTCGATTCTGACCTAAAACGAATGAGTTATTGCATTTTAAACATTGTTCAATTAAATATCATCATTAACTAATTTAATTAAATTAATTAATAATTAAATAACTTCACCCTTTCTTCCCCGATGACCCAGGTCGCCGTCAAACCTATAAACTCCAACCCTAGGGTTTCATCTTGCACACAGACCAACGCCCCAGATCTTGATATGAACAGCTCACGGCGTAGAGCTTGGATGCCGCCACCATTTGCCGGAGACCGGTGGAGCTTGATAGGCCCCAGCGATGGCAATTCCAGTCGAGGCGGCAGTTACTTGAGGGATGATTTCAAAGCGATTTCTCTACAAAAAATTCCCATATAAATATGGATTTGAAGATCAAAGTCCGCTCTATAATTTTTGCTTAATAACCTCGATTCGATTTTGTGTGAATTAGGAGAAAAAAATGAAAAAGAATCGAATCGCTTTCCGCCTTGAATCAGTTTACTGACGGTGGATTTTTCAGCGAACTAGAAAATAGAGAATTAGGGTTTAAAATATATATATATATATATATATATATATATATATATATATATATATATAATATTTTTATTTCGGAAAATACCCGTTAATTGATAGAACTCCAAATCGAACCCAACGACTGTCATCCCTAGCCAAATACCCCCATTCTGGACACAATGGGATATGTCCCATAAGCTAGTTTGACTGTTTCAATCAGTTTTTCTTTAAATTAAAATATAAATTAGTATATTTTGAATTTCAAATGTGCATTTTAATTTACCAGGACCACATACTGACTCCTAAAATTACAGAAAAATAAATCTAGCTATGTTTTGATGATACGGTCCTAACAAAACTAATTTCGTTGAATTTGGAGACCGTTTGAAAAATAATCATTTTCTGGTTGATCTAATTCGAACTGAAACTGTCAACATACGTTTAAATTCGCCACGCTCACATATTAACTCCAAAAATTACGAATATCGAAATCTAGCGATAATTTGACATTCCAAATCCAACTAAAGTGGTTTCGTTGAAAACGGAGGTCGTTTGTAAAATGGTTATTTTTAAGGGCTATATATTATATTAAATATATGTATAAATTCCATAGCGACTATTTTAAATTTTAAACTGGACAAAACTTTCAATTTATAAAGTGATTTTTCAGTTTCTTACATTCGTTAGAAGGATATTATCAAATAGATTCAAATATTTCTTATTTCATCCAATTCTGACTTATATTGAATTCTGTCTATTAAATTAAAATTAGAAATCGAATTTTCAAATTACCTCGCCATTTCAAGCTCTTTTTATAACTAAAATAAATTTATACGTTCTGACTTCGTTTAAAATAATTTTTTAGTCATTATTATTTAAAATAAATCATTTTAAATATTCAAAATCCATTAATCTAAGATAAAATTTTAAAATTGGTTCTGAAAACCCGGGTGGTTACAATCTCTCCCACTTAAAATCTTTTCGTCCTCGAAAAGAAATGGTGCTAAAAGTTGTTTAACTAACCAACTCAACCTTCATTCTGGCTTTCATTCTTCAACTTTTCAGTTTCTAAGAATTTTCAAATTCCTCAAAAATTTGGCTAACACCCTAAATTTTTGAAAAAAATTCACTGTAACCTCCTTTGTACGGGGAGACCTTTAAAACCTCAACCAGCCTCATAGGGTCCTCATCAATCCAAAAGAAAAAGAAAAATCCAAGCGGCTAGCCAATCGGCTCATAAAATCGCCAAACCCAAGAAATTAGTAAACATGTGCCTATTTGTCGGGCATACAATTTTATATTTCTTCTTAGTTCCCATGCTATGACCTGTTCATATATATACATGTATATGCATGCAATTTCAATTCAATTCAATATTTGACACAATTTGGCTAAATTTACCTTTTCATTTACATATTGGTTTTATTAATTATCGTTCCAATATTTTTATTAATCAAACAACACATCCAACAATCAATTTGTGAATTAGCTTTTCAAATGCATAACTTTAATATATATTCAAAAATCATCTTTTCGGTGCCAAATCACAACAATAAACCCTATCAAGTTTTGGTTCTCATGCCAGTCAATTGGATAAATATATGGACATCCCACTTTCGAAACTCGAAAATAAATACTGATGATGAGGCCTCAATCATCAAGATCATTTCCGGGCGATTAAGGTGTGATTCTATACCTATTCAATATATTTTAGGCTTTGTATAAACATTTGCAAGGCGTATTTGCAAAATCTTCATATACTCGATTGTCCATATTAGTATAAAATAAAATATTCGAATACGTATCATAAGGTTTAAATTTTTAAAACAAACTTGTTTCCATTTTTATTTTAAAAAAACAACACTCTTTGAACTCATTCAAGGATATTGCTGATCCTATCTCTAACGAGTCCTTCTCACTGGATATTACTAATCCAATCTCTGATGAATTCTTTCATTTGGTTCTAATGTGTCTTTTTCTCGAGCTCTGTAAACCAAAGCTCTGATACCAACTGAAGCGACCCAAACTTCCCTATAAGGGAAAGCCCAGAGTGTTGTTCTTGAAGAGGGTGCAGTTGTTACTTGTTGATTCTCCACTTTTAGGAAGGTGCGAATTTACCGTAGGTTTTGTGTCCTTATGTTATATATTATCTTGCAACCTTAAGAACCTATGCACTATTTTGGTTAGAATATTACCACAATGGGTATAGTATATGTAGCCACGATGATGTATTTTATCCTTTTTGTAATGTCACTTCAGTTGAAATAGGTAATTGTATTACTATACACTGAGTTATACTACTTTCCGCATGGGGTCTTTTAGTAATCTAGTCATTTAGGCTAGCTAATGTACTATGAGATTGTATAATTGCAGTTAACAGACCACTATAAAATCTGTATGCAGCGGAATTACCACCTTAAAAACCGATGGCGGTGGTTAGATAATATGTCTAACTCTTGTAATAATGTATTTATTATTTGTTCTAATTAAAATTGTTATGAATCACTTAAAAACCGGTTGACCTTATCAAAATGTAATTAAATACTTATTTAACCTTTAAATGATAACTAAATAATAGTTAATCCTTGAATAATAAATATAAAAGTCAAATAGTCTCTAATTAATGTAACATCCCTGATTTTTGATCCATTTAAAAATCCATTTAATAAAAGATTTTGAGTTTTAAATGAAATTTCAAAATATACTTAAGAAATTCATAAGGATTTTCAGTTCAGAGTGATTGACAAAATTGTTGTAAAACAAGTTTTGTAGCTTATCAATTTAAAATATAAATCCAGTATGATTTTGGGATTGGTTTAAATATAGTTATTTAAACTATAAAATAATTTGGAAAAAGAAGAAAATCGAAAAAACCTTTCAAAACCTTTGATAATGGTGGCAACAGAATCTTTTTCTTCATCCACAACCTTTGATTCCGCTTTCCCTCCTCTTTCATTTTGCTCTCCTCCTACTAAACCTCCTGATCCACCACCATCTATTACTAATCCCTCTTCTTCGACAGCTGCTTCTCATTTGGCTAATTCATCCAAGGCTTCGTTTCCTTCTTTTGTTAAATCAGATTATGCATCGCTTTTCTTTTTATCTCCGCGTAACATTGGATCGTATAAGCCAATTGATTTCGAGATTGTGAGAGATGACGAGAAGAAGATGATTCCAAATCTAGTCTAGCGGGAAGGTCTCAATTACTGGAATAACTTTCTGATTGGATTTTTTCTAGATGTTATGTTATCATTTCAAACTGTTTCTAATTACTTACATAGGCGATGGAAGTTGAATGGGGAGGTTGACATTAAGTCAGATGGAATTCATTTTTATTTTAAATTCACCAACGAATCCGATTGAGAGAAGATCCTCAGATCTGATCCAACTTTCATTCGTGGTAGGATGTTTATCATTTCTGTCTGGGATCCATTAATTGGTTGTGCTCATTCTCAAATCAAAAAGATCCCTATATGGATCCATTTATATAGAATCCCCATGATTTTGTGGACTTTAATTGGCATTAACTGGCTGGTTAACCATGTAGGAAGGCTTATATGTTACGATACTAGCACTGAAAGGTTAGATAGATTTAGATATGCCAAAGCATTGGTTGAAATGACATCTGATTATGAGTTACCTGATTATATTGAGGTAGATGGATTGGGGATAATTGTCCTATAGTGAAAATAGGTTATGATTGGAGGCCTAAGATATGTGTTAACTGCAACGTTTTTGGTCATGATTCCATTAATTGTGAGTTACATGCTAAGACTAGTAAGAATAATGTGAATCATGTCAATGTTGACATGAAGGATTTTTCATGCAGGGAAGAATATGCAATCTCAAAACCCACATACCAATGTAGTACAGGAAAAATGGACTAATGTGTATAATAAGAAAAAAAGTTTTGGAGAAGGAAGGAAGTAGTAAATAACAATGGTAATGTAGATAATACTGCTAAGGTAGGTAATGTAAGTGTGAATCCTTTTTCCAAATTGGCTTCTGACGTTATGGAAAATGCTGAGGTAGGCAAAGTTCAAGATGGGGTACTCAATGATCGAACAATAATAAATGTAAGCTCTGAGGATCAGTCAAATGTGGATAAGGCAAGTAAATTTACTTTTGAGGGGGGTGATTTTTTTGGGAATCTATTTGATGACAGTAATGTTCATTTTGATTGTACTAAGATGGCTTCAGTTTCATGTCTTAATAATTATATTTGGTTTCCTTTATAGCTTCAGTTACTGGGTTTTCCTCTAGTTCTTTTACTATTTCTAATGCTGCTTCTATTTTTTTCTAGCCCTGGTACTATGTTATGCTCTTCATCATACAGTCACAGCTCACCTTCATCAGCCAGTACTACTGTTGTGAGTGATGCAGATAGATTATGTGCTAAGCAGACTGCTCTTTCTAATATTATCATTTCATTGGGTGGTTCTTCTTCTTCTTTGGCAAAGTCTTCTCCTTATGCAAACCTTAAACCTCCTTCCAATATCATTTTAACTCCTTCAAATGTGACAGGATCTGGTCTTACCTTTCCAAAGGTGAACACTGCGACATTGCTATCTTATGCTATGTCAAAAAGTGAAGTTCCTTCGTCTAAATCAATTAAGTTAAAAGGGAAATTTTGGGACGATTTAGATGAAGGAATGGATTATACTCTGGAAGGCGTAATGCCATTAAGTGCAAATTTGAAATCATCGAAAATACATACTAGAAGAAATCCAATGTACGATCCTACTCTTACTTGATGTTTTCTTCTATTCTTGGGTCTCTGCTCACTAAGTTAGTTTCTACGGTGAGTTTTGATGCTGCTGCACGAGTTTTGTTGTTACTGCACTTATGTTAAAATCTGCATTTGTCTTGATGATGATGTGGATTTATGATGAGCAAGATGGTTTCTCATAGTTTCTTCTCAGTTTAGATAAAAGTTTTCTTAGTTAGCTATTTTATTTGTCATGATAGCGGTCATATATAGCAATGGTATTTGTTAAGTAGCTGATGGTAAGCTATGTACTAACTTGATGTTTTTTATCATGTAAATTCTGTAGTAGTAATAAAATTTTGCGCTTAACTATAAAATAATTTATTTTAAATGATAAGAAAAGTTATTTAAGAAGATAAAGTATAATCGTCAAAATGTTGTAAAGAAGCACAATTACTTTTGTTAAAATGAATCATCAAAATGCATAAATATAGAACCATTTGTTACTACAGTTTATTTTGTCGAAAATCGATATTAAAATGAGTTTTTTAATTGAATAGTCATCTTCAAAATATTAAGTAAAATCGAACAATCGCTTAAAAACATCATTTAGTTTTATCAAAAATTGTTGTATGTTTTATCAACAGAAGTTGTTAGCAAATGTGTTAAGAAATATGACAAATGCACTTGTAATAAGTAATATAAACAACTAATTTGAGTTTAAATTAATCCTAGGGGGTAACTAAAACTAATGCAAATATAAATAAGTATTAAAAGGAAAACCATATACTATTAGCACATGGTTTGTGAAGTGGTTTAACACTTGTCCAACATCTAAACTAAAGGTGTTTAGGAAGGTGAAACATGGCTTATCAAATTTGCAAAAGCCCCCTTAGCCTAAGGCAATATAAGCATCACAAATCCTCTCCATTTTCATTCACTTATCTCTCAAAATTCCTCCTTCTTCCTAAGCTTAGAAGCCATGTATTCCTAAGCCAACTTCTCTCCTTCTTTCTCCTCCTTCTTTCTTATTTTCCTCCATATCTCTCCTCCTAGATCGGCGCCAACCCTCCCTCACCGCCCCACCAGCCCTACGCCGTCTACCATCCCCGACCCATCCCCTCTCCGCGGCCCCACCCTCCCCAACCACAACCCGAGCCCTCTCCCCTCCTAAGCCTCACGCCACCCCTCCTCTAACCTCTAGATCCTACGCCCCCACACCCACCCCCTACCCACGCCCCCTCCTCTCTTATAAAAAAAGAATAAAAAGAAAATTATATATATATTGTGTGGACGAAAATACTTAAGGACAAAGATATCTTGGATAACACTCGAATCGTAGATCTACATTGAAGATATTGGAGCTATGGTGGTGAGAAATACTATTTAACTATATCTTGAGTTGTAAACATATATGATTATCACCAATGGTGATGAGAAACTCAATTTATTTATAAATTTTCTCATGGATCTAAATTTAATTATCATAGTTAATGATAAACTTGATTGTGAAGTGAATATGCTAGTGGAAAACTCAATATTTTGTTTATATATAAGCGAAAAAATTTGTGTATATATATTTGGTTAGCGTATATATATATATATACACACACATACATATAATTGTGATGAATGCTTTGATTAATTGATGATTGTATTGGTTAACAAAAATATAAGCGTTAATTGTTTAACGCTTATACCATGTGAAGTGTGCCATGATATGTGTATATACATATACCATGTGCGTGTGTATATATATATATACATACATATATATATATATGCATATACGTTATGTGTTAATGGATGATTTAATTATGAAAAATGTTATTTATAAAGTTAATAGTGATTATGCGTTAGCTACACACATATATGTTGGAAGATATCGGAATTGATTAAGTCGCATTTCATTTTTATGATTTAATTAAATATTATATTCAGTTAAATAAATGGAGAAAAATACAAATTTGAATTTTTAATCCGAAATGATTTGAAAATGAAATTTAAGTAATTACGAATAGTTTTTTTAAAGGTGGAAATTAAATTTGAAAAGATTTCAAACATATATGGAAAATTCGAATTTGGAATAAAATTTTGAATATTAACTTTAAAAAGTAGAGTCTGGTTTGGATATATAGTAAGTATTTTAACTAGAGTTTATTATTTAGACTATCTTACTTTATTTTTTAAATGATACCAGGAAAGTTTGAGTTGAATGGATATTTTTTGAAAAATAATATAATTTTGATAATAAAATAATATTAAAATATTTATTAATTAGGAATATTGATTTTTAAAGTTAAAATTCGAAAATACTTTTTTTAAACAAGTACGTATGTGTTTTAAAATGATTTATAAACTATTTCAAACTAAATTGGATTTATTTTGATATAAAATTATAATATAGTTTGAATAGGACTAGTCGCGCAGCGGCGGTTTGCGATTTTCGACTATAAACTTGAAACTCTTATAATAGGAGTTGTGCAGTTAAAGCGCTTAGCTGTTCTATAGTGATGGAGGTACAAAAATATACAGCGGGGATAAAGCGGTGAAATAATAGGGATATAGTGAAAGCACAAAAAAGTTCATTAGATGTAAAATCAAATATTTAAAAATTAATTAGTTATCATTATCACATTATATTTGTGGAGGAAAACAATATTATTTGATCTTATATACCAAAATCAAATAATACCATGGCTATGCACACTAGATTTGATAACTATAATAGATTTTTGGCATTAGTTGGGCAATTATGCCTTAAATTTAGCTCTTTACACTAGCTTTATTGAATTAAAAAAAAAACTGGTCAAATGAAGCTTTGTATATTAACATTGCTAAGAGGATGCTAAAATATCATGATTTAGCAGATGCAACGGAAAATAGTGGGGCTAAAAGTGGATCTACTATTTATCGGGGCTAAAATGAAACAATGTACGCCTGAAGATCGCTACAAACTATGAGGGGATACTGCGGGGCTTTAACTGCATAGAACAAGAACAAATTTAATCAAATTTATTCAACGCGAAAAACGTTCGCATTGATAATAATTTTCAAATGAAAGAGGAATTTTCAAAATATAATATGCAGATTTCAAGTTACATGAAAAAATGTTTTTGAAAAGGCGTTGACCATAACGCGAAATGACTATTTTCAATTAAATAAAAATATGGGAAAGTTTTGTAAAATCATTATAAATGATTTAAATGTGATTTGAATTGATAAAATGAAGTTTTGGATAATATAAAAGCCATTTTGACTAAACTACTAATATAAGCCTATAGTAATGCTTTTTAAAATGCTTTTAAAACATTTTCGGATAATGATTTAAGTTAAGGTTTTAAACTCATTTGGAGTTATCTATAACTTAAAAAATTATTTTAGAATAATAATAAAATGTTTTTAAGAATATGTAAACATTTAAATAAAAAATATTTTAAAGTAATTTACGTTTATTTAAGAATGAAGTTGGTTTTCCAAAATTATAAGTTTGATTTGGATAGCGATAAATCTGAAGATATTTATGTTAAATTCCATAGAAGAGAGCTAATATTATTCATTGAATTTTAAAGGTAGTTATATCATTATTCCGCTTATAGGCTTTATTGAATATGGAAATTGAAGTTGGATATAATTTGATATGATTTCTATACAAATCTTATATATTAATATCAATTTATGTTTGGGTTTTGTTGTGAACGATGTTTTAAATGACATCATTCTTGAAACCAAAGATCGGGTATGAGTTAGAATTTAAGAAAAGATACATTTTAATAAATCTTTTGGTTAAGATTTAGTTTAATTTAAATAAATTGGATTTGGATACAAATAATCTGCAAATATTTGGTATTGGTTTCCGTTGTTAGACGTATATTGTTTGAGGAATTTGGAAGAAATATTTATATCTTTATTCCACTCATAGTATTCGTTGGTTACTAGAATTGGTATTGAAAATAAGATGATATGGCTTTTATTCAAATCTTATATTTAATGTCAATTGGTTTTGGGTTTGTTGTGAATAATGTCTTAAATAACAATATTCTTTAACCCACTAGGATTAAGATACAATTTGGAAATATTTAAAGGATTAAGATCTTTTAAAAAGTTAAGGAAATGCTTAAGGATCTTATTTTGAAAGGAAAAATAGATCGGTGGTACTAATGAATTTAAAATAAGAATTTATTATCTTTTATCGAAAAGATATGTTTTAAAGGAGATTTATGAAATGAATAATTTCCATAACAAGGTTAATTAACCAACTGAAATGGAATAGAGAATTGTTGAATCTTGTATTACATATAGTTTTAAAATAGCGAGTGTTATACGAAAAGACCAAAATTAAGAAATTGAATTCGACAAAATCATTCCAAATAATAGTATGATATTATTGAACAAATCGAAGAGATTGAAGACGATGTTGAAGACAGGAAACCTTCATGTAACAACCTGTATTTTTGGAACCAATTTAAAATTTATTTTTAATTGATTTTCAAAGAAATTTAATATTTTAGAGGAATTAATTTGAGAATAAATGATTTAAATCGAAGTTAGAACATGTAAATTTAAAATTTAATTAAAACGAGCTTGAAATGGCGCGATAGTTTGAAAATTTGGTTTTTAACTTTGAATGAATGTATAGAATTCAATATAAGTCAGAATTTGATAACACAAGAAACACTGGAATATTTTGAATTGTAATTTTCTTTCGAACGTAAGAAATTGAGACTACACTTTATAAATTGTAAGTTATATCTAAAATAAAATTTAGAATAGTTGCTATAGAATTTATATATATTTTTAATATATATACAGCTCTTAAAAGTAGTCATTTTGCATACGGATGAATTTGGACTCGAAACCACTTTCGTTGAGTTCATAATGCAGTTTGCATGTTCGAAAACTATAAACATCGATACCTTTAGAGTTGGGTGAAATTTGGTCCTTTTTCTTTGTTTGTATGACCAAAATATCACTTTTTACATATGAATGAATTTGGACACGAAACCACTTCCATTGAGTTCAAAACGTCGTTTAGGTGGTCAAAAACTATAAGGATGGATATGTTTGGGATTTGTGAAAATTGGGACTTTGGTTAGGGTTTGGTTAGCCAACTCAGCCACTTCACTTAAGTGCCCCAAATCAAACCTTCTCCTATTCGCTTCTACAATTAGAAGAAAATTAGAAAATGGGGAGTGGAAAGGGAAATTTTATATGGTCTACCCAGGCTGAGTGCTAATTCTCTACCATCTGATTCTCTTCTTCACTTGAGATACCAGGCTAATTCAGTACCTGGCGCAGGTGCTTGCGAACTATGATCTACAGGCTTCTTTCTGACTTAGATAAAGAAAGAGATTAAGGGCAACATAAGGGGACGAGGTGGCAGCTACACATTAAGAGTGATTTCATTAATATGATGCCTCTTGCCGATGCGAAAATTCCTAAGGTAGGTTTTGCAATTAGTGGCTCAAATCAAAGGGAAAATCGAAGAGGAAACCTTGGTATGCCTCCTCTTCATCTTCTCCATCTTCTTTAGCTTATCTCCTCTTTGATTTTTAATGATTCCTATGACCTAACTCTTAGGGAATCTATTTATATGTGCTTAGATTGGATATTTGCATGCAATACTAGAAGAGATGTTGATTTTGCTTACTATTGGATCTATTCCTTGTTTGTAAACAACAAAGTGAGATTTTCTATCATATTTTTTGTTATGAGAAACAAAAAGGGCTAATATTAGCTAAATAATAGTAGTTGATTAAGTTTGGGTTGATAAATTGGCTATTGATTGTTCATATGAGTTTAACATGAGGATAAATGTTAAGTACTGCAATAAAAATCTTTTTTATTTAATATAGCTAAGTTATTCACGAACTCGCAACTATGCCACAAGCTATTGGCTTGTAAAAGAGTAATTTAATGATCATTTGGGTTTGCATATGCTATTGACTCATAGGTGGAAATCCAATTTCCAATACGACATTGCGCATTTTTGATTGTAAACCTATATGTGGACATAATATATGGTACCTATGCCGTTTATGATTGATACATTTTCGTTGAAATTGCTTTTGAAACATTTAGACACTAATAATAATACCAAATGATTTTTGTTTTATGCGTATCAAGCATGTTTGGCCCTTATAAAGTAAAATTCTATTCTCCGGTTTGCGTTTCATTGTGTGATGGGACCTGAGTCTTATAAAGGCTTCATTTTTCTAAAAAGCACTGCGATGTTTACTTGATTTACTTTATTTTATGCACCGGCAATCCAATGGAGTAAACCCGTTCCATGACATACGGCGTGGTCCTGTGATTTGCCTCATTCTTAAACAAGTTAAGTAACTGTAGAATTTCTCATACCAGCCCTATGACTGACTCGTAGTTTGTTTGTCCCTTGCAAACTAGGGTGCCCATATTTTTACATGAGCAGTCAAGTGAACAGGTGATTGGTTTTCTTTTGGATATGCACCGTAGCATTGGTGCTCTTTTGGCTGAAGATGAAGATCTATCTTTTTAGCATTTCTTTTGAACTTTTAAACATTACCTCATGTATGTTTATATTTAATTCCATTATAGACTTCTTATCTATTTGATGAAACTTATTATGTACTAAGTGGGGTCCTGTATTTGTGCAACTCTGATGACGATTTTGTTTCCGTTGTTATGATTTGATGTAAATAATTCTCTAATTTCATGTAATATGCTATGTTCTGTAATCTGCTCATGTGATTAATGTGTCGTTTTCCAAAGACCGGCCTTGCACCGTGGAGCAGGGTTTTGGTTCGTGTCGGGCGTGGTATCAAAGCTTTGGATAACCTTATTTCTGGAAGATAACAAATTAAACAACTCGTCAGAGATAGAATGAGTAGTATTCTAGGACGAGTAACTCATTAGAGATAGGATTAGTAATATCCTAGAATGAGTACATCAGAATAGCATATAACATGATCATTACATCGTCATTTATGCATATGTCTATATGCTTTTATCATTTCTTTAGCAATCTTTTATGTTGGCCTGACTCTTTCCTTGCCATCCTTAGAACTGAAAGGAAATGAGTTGACGAGGTAGAGGCAGAAGAGGCAGAGGCCAAGGAAGGGGTAATATCCCCGCTGTTAATAATTAGCCTGATCTCGATGAGGGTGGATCAGCGGCTAATAATGAGCCGTATTGCAACAACAACCGTTTGATCTTGATGTTGTTTCCAAGAAATATAAGAACTTAGGCGGTGTGCCCTTTACAGGAATTGGAACCGTAATAGAAGCTCAAGCTTGGTTCAGGTCTTGCGAACGGATCTTCACGGGCCTAGAATTGGAAGATAACAGGAAAATATTCTTAGCATCCTGGTTACTTAAAGACGAGACCCTAATCTGGTGGGAAGCTGTGACTGTATGTGATCTTGAAGTTGACATGACTTGGGTGAGGTTTAAAGAAGTCTTTGAGGAAAGGTTTGTCCCACGACAGGAAATCGAGCTCTTGCATGATGAATTTGCTAATCTCCAGCAAGGCGACATAACATTCATGGGTATGTCAGCAAGTTTAATGAACTCTCTCCCTATGAACCGGAATTAATTCAAGAACCGATCAGAAAGAACAAGCGATTCATTGATGGTCTTCAGAGGAGGTACCACAACACAGTGACAGGCCACATAGAACTTCCATTTGCTAAAGTTGTAGAGATGGCTTGTAGATATGAGGTTATCGATAAGAAAAACTCTCAAGTAGATCGGGAGAGAAGTCAAGCTAGCAACATGAGAAAACTTCCCGACAAGAAACCAGAGGAAAGCAAGACTAAAGCAGCTAAGCCCCAGAAAGACAAAAAGCCAAAATGTAAATGCTTCAACTGTGACCAGTATGGGCATTAGGCTAATCAATGCAATGCTCCTAAAAGGCCAAGACGAAATGAATCCGGCCCTAGTCAGAAACCTTGAGATACTAGTGAATGCTACAATTTCCATAAGACAGGGCATATTATCAAGGATTTCCCATTACTAAAAAAGGCCGAAGTGGCTCATGTATATGATGGGGGTGAATGAGCCAGTTTCTTCTACCAGTGAAGGTAAACCTAATGTGTTGGAAGGTACACGTACAATTTAAAATATTCATGTCAAAGTATTATTTGACACGGGAGCATCACATAGTTTTATCTCGAGTAACATAATTAAAAAGTTAAATTTAAAATTGAGGAATCTTAAAGAATCTATTTGCGTCCACAATCTGATAGGAGGTTCTCTTGTTCTTTGTTTATACTATAAAGTGCATATATAGCCTTCATTGATCGAGAAGATCTCTGTTCTTCAAAAGGACGATGATTTTATTCAGAAAATTATTAAAAGAACTCAGTAAGGCGAAATCTCGACTTTCCAAATTGATAGCAAGGGGATTTTGAGATTGTTAGGCCGAATCTATGTTCTGAATATTCCCGAGCTCAGAAAAGAGGTAATGGATGAATGTCACAAATCCAAGCTTAGTATTCATCTACGGGTGAGCAAGATATATTACGATCTTAAGCGCACATTCTGGTGTAAGTCTATAAAGAGAGACATTTTTATATATGTTAGCAAGCGCTCTACTTGCCAACAAGTCAAGACTGATCAACACAAGCTTGCTGGTTTGTTGCAACCTTTAGAGATTCCAGAATGGTAGTCGGGCTAGATATCCATGGATTTCATTGATGGTTTGCCTAGAACCAAGAAGGGAAATGATAGTATTTGGGTAATAGTTGATCATTTCACGAAAAGCGCTCATTTTATTCCAGTGAAATCAACTAGAACAGCTTAGAGCCCTGCTCCGATTTATGTGAGAAAGATTGTTAGACTACATGGAATTCCCAGCAGCATTGTTAGTGATTGCGATTCGATCTTTGTTAGTAAGTTCTGGGAAGCATTCCAATTTGAATTGGGAACCAAGATCAGTCTTAGCACTGCATATCATCCTTAGATAGACGGCCATACTGGGAGGGTGAATCGTATGTTAGAAGATTTATTGCAGGCTTGTATTCTCGATTTTTGAGACGACCCGAACTTCCCCATGAAGGAAAGCACGGATTGAATTGAGGACAAGACCAATCAGAATGCAAACAAAAGAACATTTCATTGTTTATTACAACAATTCCATCAGAATACAAGAATATACAGAGTATGAATAAATATTACACATTTCACAAATAACTGAGATTTAAATTACATTTAAATACACAACAGCGGAAAATAATACAAAACACAACTAGAAGTAATACACGGATACAAAGCTTTCCGAGCATCGTTCCAGTTGTAAATCAGGATCCTATGAACATAAATCTGCAAAACCGAAACTATTAGCTGCCCACGTCGAAAATAAGGGCACCCAGAGTTTAGGTTAAAACAATAAACTCTAGGTCAGTCATGTGACTGGTAGTTAGTTAAACCTTTACTTTAAAAGAGAGTAATTCCAGGGACCACGCCGTATAACACGGAACGGGTTTCCTCCCAAGAACACCAGTGCATAGAATAAACAACGCAATGCTTTTTCGAAAAATGAAGCTATTATAAGACCCAGGTCCCATCACATAATGCAACGCAAGCCGGCGGATAGGGTTTTCCCTTATAATAGCCAAACATGCTTGGTACGTTTAAAACAAATCATTTGATACTATTATAAGTGTATAATGTCAAAACAATTTCAATCATAAATACCAATCATAGATGGCATGGGTACCATATATCATGTCTCATACTAGGCTTTACAAATAAAACCGAAATATCTCGTATTGGAAATTGGATTTCCGTCATGAGTCGAGGCAAGGGGAAAGCTCCTCTCCGCTTCGAGACACTCTGGCAAACGTCTCAGGACTACTCTCTCTGGGTAACCTTTGGATGCTTCAGGGTCGGTCCACACTTACGTTAGTGGATTATTATTCCTAAACACACGTTTCCCGGTCCTAACAGACCTAAAATCGAGGCGCCTCCTTCCAACAACCATATAGGTAAAAATATATATAAATATCAGCAAGTTTAAGCACTGACACCACCCATAGCTAGAAAGAAACGTTGTGCTCTCCCTGCAGTCACTACCCCGTTTTTGACTCGTACCGAGGTGTGAGGCTCGCAAATTCACGTTATACACAAAGTTGCGCCACACAGGACGTGCTTTGATCATCAACCACAAGACTTTGCTTTTCAACAGAAGCCTTGATCATCTGCCACTTAGGCATGCCACACAGGCAATTCACTCCATGCAACTGATGTCCATCGGTATACAACCTCTGAGCTCGTACGTCTCAGAGAAGGGCGTTAAGCAAGAGAATAAATTCTCCGCCGCCAAACAGATGTATATTTAATAGAGATCAATCAACACGGAATAAAATCCAATGTCAGACACATAATCCATTTACAAGTTCGTTCTGGGTCTGAACGAAACCGGAGGCACTTTCCTCGCATATCCATCGATCTCCAAGTACGTCTGGATGATCACCAACTGATTCCCTCATCTTGGGTGTACAACCCAATCAAGATCATCAGTAATCACCCCAACGATGTGAAGACTTCCGGTCTTCAACCACCGTCTTCATCTTCGACTTATCGTCCAATCGGTTATTCAGAATGGGTATAAACCCGGCCTTTCCGAATAACTCGCGTATATAATGAAAAAATGTTACACAAACACAACATACGCCTCATTCCAATTCATCAGTCACTAACCGTAAATTAGCAAGAGAACAATTCCCCAAATATTAACCCCGAAGGCCGAAACCAACATTAGATCAATACCTAGGAAACCATCCTTCCTAGCAAACCTACAGTTAGTTTCTAAATTTCACATTCTAAACTTATTCATCCCATGGAGCAAAAATAGTAATACTCCATATCTAACACCATGGTGTTATCGGTAAAATTAATTACCATTTCACGTTCAAATCTAGTTAAAGATTTAACTATCGCTTTGGAGCAAAACTGGTGATACTCCAATCTTGATCTTTTCAATCTAATTAAGGATTCATTAAAACTCCACTTAGTTTTAATCTTCGCAAAAATCAATATCCTATCTTTAACTGGGTTAAAGAACCAATGTCACCTAAAACACGATTCACGATAAACCCAAAATCACTTTTTACTGTTAATCGGGTTAAAGAACAGGTGTTATTCAAAACACCGCTCACGATAAACCCCAAAAACCAACTCAAATTCAATTCCAATTAAATACTAATTAACTGGACAATTTCACTAAATCTTAATTAAAAGATTTATTCTTTTCTAAACTGGGTTCAAGAACAGTGTTATTTAAGACACCATTCACGACGAACCCAAAATCCTATTTGATATTAAATACAAGGCTCTAAATAGAAAATTGTTAGACCAAAAAGTGGTTCTAACACCCAAATTGACTAAAATTACAATAAAATGAGATCAAGAATAGAAAAGAGACACAAGATTTATAGTGGTTCGGCATTAAAGAGCATACGTCCACTTTATATCACTTTGTTTGATGATGTAGATGAAAATACAACAAGATATTCACTCAATCTCACTCATTTTTCATAGACATTCACTCAGTTATACTCAAAATACACTTTGAATGATATTTTGGATTGTTTGGGAGTGCTAGAATTCGGTTCTCAAAGATACTCAAACTCTCAAAGTGCCAAAAGATCCTTTCCAATGAACCTTGGGGGTCTATTCATAGGTGGAAACTTCTCCAGAATTCGGTTCGGATCGGGTACACGTGTCCTCCATTCCATGACTTTCGGATCGGATGAGTTCATGTGCTGCCAGCACATCAAGTTAGTGGCCATCGTGGGTAGAAAGTGGGTGTAACTGCCCCGAATATTCAGGAGATCGTGGTGCGGAGTAGCAGGGTGCACTGGGTTCGGATCAGATGGGCTAGCACTGTGGGTTCGGATCGGCCCTGCTATATCAGATCCGATCCGAATACTTTCCTTCCTCCTTTGTCTTGCTTTTGTTCCTACTCCTGTAATTCCGATCCGAACCGAATGTATAACAGATGGTCTTTTGTCTACTTGATCTTCTGACTTCTTGACTTTGTATAGGCTAGTTTACAAAGTAGGCTAACATTTTGCCCCCTCAAAGGATGCTTCTGTTGGAGACGAAGCATGCTTTGATGTTATCTATTCATTGGTCTTTGAGTTTGAGTCATTAAGAAGTTGTTTCCATTGATGTGTAGGGATATAAATTGCTTCAGATAGTCACCTCGCTTGACGTTTTTGTGTATATATATCACGTTGCGTGTAGGCTACTTTCTTCATTTTTTAACAAGTTTAAGAGCTTTTCTTGATCTCCAGCGGCCTCTCTAGGTAATCTCTATCTCTATCTTTATTTTTATTTCGAATTTAACTTGCTTGTTAGGCCTTTGTGTTAAATCCATTCGGTTCAGATTCGATTCGAATGAAATTCCTTCTTGTCTTGCTTAATACTGAACTAGCAGGCCAAAAGCGACTTGTGGGCTTTTATCCCGATCCATGCAGAGAAAAAGAGGGGGAATACTAAGAGTCATCTCACACCTTATATAAATCTGCCTCTCTTCTTCATCTATCCCTTTTACTTTCACAATTCTCGTGCTCTCAGTTTTACACCGAAGCCCTACTTCTTCAAAACTCAAAAATCCTTCTCGTTTCAATCTTCGAATTAAATACCTAGGTAGGTTTATAATCTCGATTTACCTCGCAATAGCTGTCTTCAGCTAGGATTTGTGGTTAATTCGAGTGATTTGGGCATGGTTATTGCTTGGCTTCGACGCCGTGGATTTCTCCTCCCTCGCCGTCGTCGTCGGTGACTCCGCCATCACCTCGAGGCGTTGGGAGGTGGGAGATGGTATTTGTTAGGTCCTAACTGAGGTTTTGGAGATGGGATTGAGTTCGGTGTTGGTTGAGGAGGGAGAAGAATATGAAGAGCGTGGGGGATCGGTTCGGATGAGGAAGCATGGAAGATGGAGGAGAAAAAAAGGAGGAGAGGTTCTTAAGATCGGATCGGGTCGGAGCAAAAGTCAAAAAGGGAAATAGATCTCACTTGACCGGATTGGGTCGGACTTACAAACAAAGAAGAAGACAGAACTCTCCCAACCGGATCGGACCGGAAAATGAAACAAAGGAGGAGAGGGGCATGGCTGCTTAATATGATCCGGACTGTTCAAGGAATCCAAGTCCGAACCGATCCGAGCTTAATTCCACAGCTCTAATATTTGTCTGAGGCCAAGGCTAGGCCGTTTCCCCCCGATCCGGTCCTAATGAGGGCCTCCGATCCGAACCGAAGAGCAGTCCAACTTAATGCATGAGAACTTGCTTAACTTGCCAAATCAATTATCGATATAATCTTCAACTAAATGGACAGTTAGGGTAGTGCCTTACGAACATGAACAAACATTAAGCACTATTCTGAACACTGCTTTACCAAAAATTTGCATCATACTTTCAAGTGTTCACTTTACATCTTCTGCACACACCGTACACACTTTAGTTCACACATGTGCACAGGGGGACACGGGCTAATTTACTCTAACTTCTCTTATTACTTCTTCGATAGTTTAGTGATCATGGCCGAAAGACATTCTTCTAAACTGGCAGAAAAGAAAGAGGTCCCAGAGACATCCAATAAAGTCACTCTTGACGACATATCTTCTTCGTCAGACCCTGAATGGGACGACGAGGGATCAGATTATGAAGTAGAGGCGCATAATAGCGAAACGCCTTCTGACAGTGAAGTTTCTCTGGGCTATAAAGAGGAAGGAGGGGTTGGAGATAATCAAGCTCCTGACGAATTTGAATCTGCCATCATATTGGAATCACCTCAAGATTCTGTTGAATCGACGGTTGACAACGACAGACTTACTCGAATACGCTTAAAGCACGGGATACTGAAAAAGAATACCCTGGTGCCATCGAAAACTGACCGTCCTCATAATCCTCCGGAGGGATTTATGGCAATCACCCGGTTGATGTGCATGGTTGGAGTTATTCCACCGTTTTCTCCTTTTATTGTGGACTTTCTAATACAGATGTGGATTGCCCCCATGCAGCTGCACCCCAACTCCTACGCTTACATGTATACCTTATATGTAGCATACCGTGAGATCTTAGGCACAGAGATCACTTTTGATGACGTTCATTTCTTTTATAACTTCAAGCATCGGACTCGAGAAACTCCTTCTTTCTCCTACTTCGAGTCTGTCCCAAAAAGGAAAATAATTTCAGCACCGTTCAGCAGCAAGGCCGACGATTCTAAGCTGGAATGATTTTATGTAAGGCAACAGCCGGGATGTGCTAGGAGATGGACAAAATCAAGTAAGGCACTGGTTTTCTAAATATCGACTATGAATGTCCAAGTCACCACATTAATCCATTTTCTTTTTGTTTGCAGTTGATAATCCAAAACAAATATTGGGTCAAGTGTATTTTGATCAGATGCATCAGCTCCTCAATGGTGACCAAAAATTTCTAATTATCAACGAGGTCCTCAAGGACGAATATCTTCATCACCATGGGCTACTGTCCATTACCCGTAGCATAGGTCACGAGTCAGGTCCATATGTATATATCCCTCCAGTGGATGTAATTCCAGAAATGGGCGAGAGCTCGAAAGGCCCCACCATGCCACTTCGAACTTCACCTTCTCCAAGTTCGACTCAAGACGATGAGCTGGCTAATATACCTGAAAAGCGCCGAGAAGGGTACATCACCCCTGGGGATGCTATTTCTCCTGAAAAATCAGTGTCTCCTAAAGAACCGCCAGTAGACGATTCCCAAGGAGATGCCCCTACTACTGATAACCCTATATTCCAGGGTTTGGGAGATCTCCCCTTACCTGAAACTATCTACACTTCCGAAGATTTTGGCACAAATCCTTTAGTTTTTACATCTTCAGAGGAGACTACTCCTGTTAAGGCCAAAGAGCCTACTCGCACTGGCTTGGCTTCATACTCTGGTTTGTCGGAGGGGGGACACCACTTAGGATGCACTTAACACAATAGCACCTCACTTCACAGCACTTACTTCTTATGAGAATACTGGTTCTGAATTCCACTTAGATTGTTGTGCAGGTACAATGTCTCGTGCTCACTATGACATTAGGAAACTACGCCGCAGCATGACCAGACCCCCTCATGATGTTGAGCATGATCGCCGCAAAAGCCGCGGTAGGGAGGATAGAAGGCCTTATGATTCTTATTAGTCGCGGACCTCGTGCTCTCGCTCTCCCGTTCGGTCGGATCCAGAGCGATACAAAGCTACCAAGGCCGTCGAGAAGATGACAAGTCGCAGTCAAAAGACCCATTTTCTTCTCAAGAAAAACGCAGTAGGGAAAGGAGCCCGCCGAGAGATACCGACTCGCGAAGCAAGTGCAAGGTTCCTGCTAAGTGGCCTAGAAAGGGTGAGGAGGCCATTGAGCCCTCCACACATAAGGATACCGAGCTGACATTCCCCTCACCTCCACCATTGGACGCTGAAACAACAGTTAAGCAAGCATACCTGGAGGAGCAGTTCCCCGATCACTATTTTGAGAACCTAACTTTCTTACCTGCCCTCAAGCCCATTTCCTCAAGGTGGGTGGACGAGGCCAAGGCGAAAATTGACGTAGTCGAGAAATAATATTCAGAGATGTTCAAGTATTCATGTAACCTTTCCAGAATCATCCGAACTCTAATCACGGATACTAACTCGATGAAGAAGACTGCAGAAGTTGACGCAAAGGCCTTGAAAAATTTAGGGAAAGATCATTAGGATACACAGGCCCAACTTGCTATCGCTCAATGAGATGCTGCTAGCTTCAAGAAACAATTTGAAGATCTACAGAAACGCTATCATGACTTGCTTGAGTCTCATACTCAAGAGCGCTCAGAGCTGAAAAAGCAAGAAGAAGACGCCAAGTCGGATAGCGCAAGAATACAAATTGCTTATGCTACTCTTGAGCGAGAAAAGGCCGAGTTAGCGAGGAAGAACGCCGAATTGGAGAAGAAAAATGCTGACTTGGCTTCCAAGTTGATGGAGGCCGAAAACAGGGCTGCCCTAGCGGAGGGCAATGTTGAAAGTGTCATCAAGTCGGCCGAAGAGTCCCGCAAGCAGCTTGCAGAGGCCCAGGAGGATGTGCAGGGCTTTGGTGAATTACTGATCGAACTTTTTGCACATATAATCCGTCACCGAAACATCTCTTGGATCGATGATTATCCGACTACCTTGGTCCATGTGTGGAGCCAAATTGTTGAATGGGAGAAAGAAGAACTCAAGGTAGATTCCATCGACGAGGACAAACTCATGGAAAAATATCTAAGAGATGACGAGCCGGCAAGTCTGGCTAAGGGGCGTCGCCTGATTGCTGCTGCCATGGAGAAGGAAAATCGGAAGGCTAAACAAAAGGACATCTTGGAGGTTGGTTCTTCTTCCACTACCGGTGAAGCTTCTGAAGTAGAGGGATATGACCCCGAAAACCCGGTGATTCCTTAGGCATCTCTCTTATCCCCTATTTCTGAGACGGCGTCAAAGACAACAGTTACTCCAGGTGACAAATCATCGGAAGGTATTTCTACCTTTTCACCCCAATTCGTCAAAGCTGTCTCCACTTTCCATCACATAGTCGGGCAATCGATGAAGGACACTTTGTTTTCTCCCAAGTTGATAACTGTTGCTTCTCATTCCGCAGGTGCTGAACCGTCCGAGAAGGCAGACGTGCCATAGGGAACCACTGCCGAAGCAAAGTCAACGGAGAAGACTGAAGGAGACAAGGGTAAGGCTGACACTCCCCACGATGGCGAGATGATAGACGCCTTAAAGGATGACAGTGGCAATGAGGGACATGAGGAAGACCCTGAGGTGGCTATAGTTGGGGAGTCAAAAAGCGCTGATGACATCACTTTACCTGCCTTGAAAGCCAAACAAGACAAGCGTATGTAGGTTAAAGTTAAAGACCTAGACCCCGAAAGCCTTAAGCCTCTCGCAGTAGTGGATGCTAGATCAAGGTTAGTTGTTAAGCTTTCGACTAGATCTATTACAGAAGAACTTGCTAAAAAGTCTTCTCTTGATTCTAGCGTTCCGACTCCCGGGAAAAAAATCAACCGATTCCAGCACTTCAGTCTCAGGGAGGAAAAAACCAAAGCGCATCCTAACTGATGCTGAAAAAGAGGCGAAAGATGCTCAGAAGGCCGCTAAAAACTCCAAGTCCACTTCAACGTCTAAGTGATGAAGTGTTTTGCTTTATTTTAGCATTTAATTGGCCCACAATTGTTGTAGCGAGTGTGGCCCTCGCATCTTCTTTTTGCCTGTTTTCTTGTACAAACTCATATGTTTGTAAATAAGAATAATTCATTTCCTGCAATGCCTGTTAGTCGTTAGTTCAGTACTTATGTAAAAATACAAATGCATGTCCTACTAAAGTTGTGTAATGGAGTCATAGTGGAGGGGAATATGTGTGTACATGTACGCCCTCAGTCAATTTTGAAAAACTATTCAAGATTAAATTAAAAAGTCCGAATGTCCCCGATTCTCTGACGGGGGTCGCATTCCTTTCGTCATTGACGCCTGTTCTTTTATGGCATCTTTTATACTCTCCCGTCTTATATCTAGGTTAGAGTTCTTGCTGAGGCGGTCTCTCATCTGGGTGCACCTTCACGCCTCAGAGGACATCGTCTTCCCGTCCTTTATACTCTCTCTCAATTCTTGAGAGTTAGAGTTAAGAATGTCGTCTTCCCATTCTTTTATGTCTTATTGTACAATCAGTCGTTGTGTTTGTTCTTGCATATAAGCCATCTCCAACTTTCCAGATTTTAATTTAACATCTCGTATTCTACAGTCATAATAGAATAATAGTTGAAGATATAAATAATTCAGGAAAGTAAATGGCACATGATATTTTTATAGTGGTTTGGCTAAGTCGTAGCCTACATCCACTATATAGTCCTTTGTTCGCATCAACAGACTTTTCTAAGGCAAGTCGTGCCTTTTTACAGGGTTCATAAAAAGAAAAAAGAAAATACAACATCCCTAATTCAAATATCGCATCAAGTGTTGGGAATTCCAAGCCCTAGGCACTTCTTCGCCATCTACGGTCGTTAACTTGAAGGCTCCTGTCTCAAGTTTCCGTTAGACGGCGAATGGTCCTTCCCACTTTGGACAGAGATGAGGAAGGGATAGAAAAACTCGCTTTAGCACCAAATCCCGTGGCTCAAAGGTTCTAAAGCGAACTTTCTTATCATAATAGCGTGCCATCTGACATCGATGTCTTGACGCACGCAAGTCTGCCTCGTCCCTTTTCTCTTCGACTTCATCAAGGGACTCGAGGAGTGCCTGATTCGTCATCGGGTCATAATATGTCACCCTGTGAGAAGGAACTTCAAGTTCTATCGGGATTACTACTTCTGAACCAAATGAGAGAGAGAAAGGAGTATGGCCGGTAGCTGTCTTAAACGTTGTCCGATATGCCCACAAAGCCAAGGGCAATTCATCCACCCATTTTGCTTTTGCACGTTCCAACCGCTTCTTGAGGATGGACTTTATGACTTTATTTGTTGCTTCTACTTGCCCATTCGACTGTGGATGGGCGACTGCAGTGTACTGCTTGTCTATCTTGTATTTCTGGCAGAAATTTCTGAATTCGGCACCATCGAACTGGGTTCCATTATCAGTTATGATGGTCCTTGGAATCCCAAATCGGCATGTGATATTTCTAACCACGAAACTTATCACCTTTCTCGCTGTGATTTTGGTTAAGGGCTCAGCTTCCACCCACTTCGTAAAATAGTCCACGGCAACTATTGCATACTTCGCTCCTCCATTGGCAATCGGTAGAAATCCGATGATGTCAATTCCCCACATGGCAAACGGCCACGGACTCACCATCGACTTGAGCTGGGTTGGTGGTGCTCTGGGGATCTTGGCGAACCTCTGGCATTTGTCGCAACATCGTGAGTAATCAGCTGCATCTTTATTAATTGTGGGCCAGAAATACCCATACCGCAATACCTTTTTTGCTTAAGTCTGACCCCCCGTATGATCTTCACACTCACCTTCGTGTACTTCCCTTAGTACACGTTTGATGTCGACGTGCGCTATACACCGTAACAGGGGCATAGAAAATCCTTGCCGATAAAGGGTATTATCTTGAAGGATGTATCTGGTGGCTTTGCGAACTATGGCTCGCCTCTCACTCTTCTTTGGCGGGAGGACTCCATTTCTAAGGAAATTCTTGATTGGGGTCATCCACGACTCCCTCTCCAGTTTTGCTTTGAAAGCTAATTCAATTTCCATTAACTCAAAGCTTGGCGATCCCAACGTATCAATTGGAACCATTTCGGTTTCCTCCGGATTGTCGGAACTTGCCAGCTTCACTAGTCGGTCTGCCTTTTGGTTTTCAGCTCTTGGGATATGCGTTATGTTATACTGTTCCAAGTTGCTCAACAGCTCCTTCACTTTTCCAAGATAGGTAATAAGTCGAGGTCCCCGGGCCACAAACTCCTTTCGCACTTGGCAGACGACTATTTTGGAATCGCAGAATATATCAAATGCCTTTATTCCGAATTCCTTAGCAAGTTTCAGCCCGGCAATCAGGGCTTCATATTCAGAGTCATTATTGGTCGCTGAAAATTCTAGTCGCAGAGCATAATATAACGATCATCCTTCAGGAGTAACTAAGACGACTCCAGCTCCGGACCTTCGGTCGTTCTTGGCTCCGTCTGTGTACAACTTCCATGGATCTAATTTTAATTCCTCCTCTCATTTTACCATCTTATCATCGATCGTCTATTCCTCCGGAATGTGAACTCTGCTATAAAGTCAGCCAGAGCTTGCCCCCTAATCGATCTCCGCGGCTGAAAATTTAAATCAAACTGACTTAATTTTATATTCCACTTGATCAACCGTCCTGATGCTTCGGGTCTTTGCAACACCTGTCTCAGAGGCTGATCAGTGTATATGGATTATTGGGTGAGCTTGAAAACAATGGCGAAGTTTTCGGGAGGCGATCAGAAGGCTGTAAGCAAGCTTCTCAATCCTTGGGTAGTTACGTTCTGCAGCTGCTAATTTCTTACTTACGTAATATACCGCCCTTTTCACCTTGTCTTCTTCCCTGACCAAGGCGGTGCTAACGGCGTGAGCCGATACTGCTAGATAAACAAACAACTCTTCATGGTCCACTGGCTTCGACAAAATCGGTGGTCTTTCTAGTAAGTCCAAAAGATTTCAAAAGGCCTCAACACAGTCCGGAGTCCATTCAAAATTTTTCTTTCCCCTTTTTATCAAGTCAAAAAATGGGATGCATTTGTCTGTTGCTTTAGAGATAAATCTACTCAACGCAGCCACTTTCCCCACAAGACTTTGGACATCTTTGATTCTTCGTGATTCCTCAATGTTCCTTATCGCTGCTATTTGACTAGGATTAATTTCAATTCCTCGAGAGCTCACGATGAAACCTAGAAACTTTCCAGATGCCACCCCAAACGAGCACTTCAAAGGATTAAGTTTCATCCGATACTTTCGCAGGATACCGAACATCTCTGCCAAGTCTTGCATATGGCTAGAGGACTGTTTCGATTTGACAAGCATATCGTCCACATAAACCTCCATAGTTTTACCTATTTGGTAATAAAACATCCTGTTCACCAAGCGTTGGTAGGTAGCTCCAGCATTTTTCAATCCGAAAGGCATGACCACGTAGCAGTACAACCCCAAATTTGTAATAAAGCTCGTGTGCTCTTGATCGGGCATATGCATGGGAATCTGGTTATACCCGGAATATGCGTCCATAAAAGAAAGAAGTTCATGTCCCGCCATCAAATCCACAAGATGGTCTATTCTGGGCAGTGGGAAGCTATCTTTTGGGCAGGCTTTGTTCAAGTCTGAAAAATCAATACACGTCCGCCACTTTCCGTTTGACTTCTTTACCAAAACAGGATTCGATATCCAGTCGGGATATGTCGAATCTCTAATAAATCCGTTCTCTTTCAGCTTCTCCACTTCTTCTTTCAGAGCTGCCGACCTCTCTGGGCCCAACATACGTCTCTTTTGCTTTACAGGCGGGTGTTTCGGGTTTATACTCAGCGAATGACTCATGATGGATGGTGATATCCCATACATGTCAGCGTGGGTCCAGGCAAACACATCCAAGTTTGCCTTCAAAAAGTTAGTCAGTTCTTTGGCTCGGTGCGGATCCAACTGGGATCCAATCTTCAAAACTTTTGCTGGATCAGCTTCATCAATGGGTATATCCACTGTTGTTTCGTTAGGAGTTGCTTTTCTATCCTCAGGTTCCTCATCTTCTCTGGGATCCAGGTCTTCAGGCATTCCCTTGGGCAACTCCTTCGAGGTTGATCCCTCTAATTGCTACGCAGAACCCTCCTTTGGAGGAGGTGAAGTACTTTTAGTCTCGATGTTGAGTCCCTTCATCAGCATCTTTAATTCAGCAATATAACAAGCTCGCCCGAAGACTTGGTCTCCCCATATTACTCATGTTCCGGCTTCAGTTGGGAACTTTAGCAATAAGCACCATGGTGCAATACAAGCCCTGAACTCTGCAAGGGCAGGCCTTCCTAAAAATGCGTTGTAGGCCGAATCTATATCTAGCACTACGAACTGAAGCATTCGTACTCTTCGACGATCCCCTTGTCCTAATGTTACGGGTAATTCTATATACCCCATTGGAGCTGTCGATGCCCCATTGAAGCCTCGGATCCAACCTTCACAGGGCTTCAAATCTCCAGACTCGAGTCTCATCTGATCAAATGACTTCTTAAACAAAATGTTGACAGAGCTTCCATTGTCTACTAGTACCTTATGAACCAGTGCTGGCCCAATAGTAGTGGTAATAACCAACGGATCTTCGGTAGGTGATTGGATTCTGGTGTCGTCTCTGCTACGGAACACCACATCATCGAACATTGTCCTCTGTTGTTTCACAGGAGTGATATCTTCCAAATCATTGCACTCGTCCACATCTATGTGCTTAACTGCATTAACGTATTGGTCCATTGCTCTGAAACTATGGATAGCTGGATGGAGTCCACCTACTATGGTGTTAATGACAATCCCTTTGCCCTTTTGTTGCGCTGTAGGCTTAGGAGCAGACTGATTCTGGTTTGGGGCATGTCCTCCTTGCCCCCTGTCCCTTGGGGCAGCCTTATACTCATCCAACTTACCTTCACGCAACAACTTCTCAACCACATCTCTCAAGTGTCGACATTCGTTCGTTGAATCTCCGTGAGTTCCGTGAAATAAAAAAAAATTTCCGGAAGCAATTTCTTTCTCTATCGAATCTCGTGGCAGAGGTTTTTTATATTGCAAAACATTATACGTGTCCAAATAAATGTTCTCTAATGTATCATTCAACGGTGAATAATTTTCAAAAGTTTGGAATCGGGGTCTTTTGTCAGAATTACTTCCTCGGTTCCTATTTCTCATATTACCATTCCCATTACGGTTGCTGTTGCCCCCGTTTCCATTCTTGTTTCCAACATTCACTTCGACTTTCCTAGAGCTTTCTCCAGACTGCTTTACAGCAACATTACTCTGAACAGCTTCTTTTGAGGCCACTCCGGACTTCCTCTTTCTGTTTGCCCTTGCTTCCTCCCATCTTAACTGAATATTTGCCTTCTCATAAAACAAATCTCTTGTGGGAGGTGGCTTCCCAGGAAAATAATCTCCAAACTTTGAATCAGGATCAACTCCCTCCATTAAGGCCATCAAGATGGTAGGCTCATGAGGGTCGCTGACTTCTGTTACAGCTAAATTGAAACGGTCTAGATACGACTTCAAGGACTCACCCGACGCTTGCTTAATTCTCGATAATTCGATAACAGTCTTAGACTTTCGGGCGTGAAGTCGGAATTGATTCATAAAACGTTCACTCAATTCTTTGAAATTGGATATCGATCGAGGAGGAAGTCGGGTAAACCATAGTAATGCTACGTCTTCTAAGTAAATCGGGAAAGCCTTACACTTCACAGCGTCAGGAGTAGCTGCAACATTCATAAACCATACGTATCGCATCAGATGTTGTCCCGGGTCAGTTCTCTCGTTATATCTGTCCATCTGCGACAAATTAAATCGTCGGGGGAACTTAAAGTCAAGAATGTCATCAGTAAAGGGAGTATGGCTTCGCTCAATACCATAATCTTCATTGGTGTAGTTTCGACTCTCAGATATGATATGGCGTACCATAGCCCATACATCAGCATTGGTCAAGGGCCGCTCAGGCTCCTTGGCTCTGATGTTCGGCTTCCCTCTGGGCTCCTGATCAGGCGACACCCACCTTCTTCTAGCGGCTTCTGCTCTGCTTTGCTCTCTATGTTCCCGGTCGATCTCGGGAGGAAGGGGCTGTAGCATTTGTCCCTGAGTGGGGTCGGTAAGGTTAGGATCTCTAGGCAAAACATGAGATCCTCGCATTGGTAACAACATAGGCTCTCTCAAGCTCGGGTCATCGGGTCCAAAGACACGAGCAGCGTCTTCGCGAGATCCCAAAGACCCGAAAGTCATTTGTTCCAAATTCTGAGATCGTTCAAGCGGCCTTCTTTCACGAGGCCGTTCTTCCTCAGAATAAGAAGACTGATTCATTGCAGCGTGATGAACTGGGGAAGGGGTCCTCTGTCTGTTGAGCTCGCCAATTTCCCTACTCATGATTCTCATATTCTCTTGCATCATAAGGTTGGTGCGCTCATGGATTCTCATAGCCTCCCTAGTGCTCTCAAGCATGTCGAGAAGGCGTGAAAAATCTCCTTGGGTGACAGGCGCAGATGGATTGATCTGGTCATTGGTCTTGGTGGCTAGAGTCGGAGCATTTGGAGGGGCTCGAGTTGAGGTTCCAGCATCACCTAGAGTCGGGTTGGATCGGAGCAATGTGACCTGGCCGGATCGGTTCGGGTGGGGGGAGCGCACCTCTTCAACATCTTCTACTCGGGTCGGATCAGAGCTTTCCCTCTGCGACCTGTTCGGATTTCCTGAGCCAGTCCGATCCGCTTCCGAGCTTTGCCCACGAGACCTCGTCACGACCGCGTTTTGCTGATCTTCACCAACTTCGTTCCCTCGACTGGTTTGAACTTCCTTGCCTTTTCCTTTGGCCATAATTCTTCAACAATCAACCAACAAGTACTTAAAAGCATCGAAAATTGGGGATTAACTTCTTTGGACTCAATGGTCCAAAAAGTAGAACGATAATCCAGAAAAACAGAGAATTCAAATGATTCTCAGTGAAAGCACCAAAATGTTAGACCAAAAAGTGGTTCTAACACCCAAATTGACTAAAATTACAATAAAATGAGATCAAGAACAGAAAAGAGACACAAGATTTATAGTGGTTTAGCGTTAAAGAGCCTACGTCCACTTTGTATCACTTTGTTTGATGATGTAGATGAAAATACAACAAGATATTCACTCAATCTCACTCATTTTTCTTAGACATTCACTCAATTATACTCAAAATACACTTTGAATAATGGTTTGGATTGTTTGGGAGTGCTGGAATTCGGTTCTCAAAGATACTCAAACCCTCAGTGTGCCAAAAGATCCTTTCAAATGACCCTTGGGGGTCTATTTATAGGTGGAAACTTCTCCAGAATTCGGTTCGGATCGGGTACACGTGTCCTCCATTCCATGACTTTCGGGATCGGATGAGTTCTGGTGTTGCCAGCACATCAAGTTAGTGGCCATCGTGGGTAGAAAATAGGTGTAACTGCCCCGAATATTCAGGAGATCGTGGTGCGGAGTAGCAGGGTGCACTGGGTTCGGATTGGATGGGCTAGCAGATGGGGTTTGGATCGGCCCTGCTACATCCGATCCGATCCGAATACTTTCCTTCCTCCTTTGTCTTGCTTTTGTTCCTACTCCTGTAATTCTGATCCGAACCGAATGCATAACAGAGTGTCTTTTGTTTACTTGATCTTCTGACTTCTTGACTTTGTATAGCCTAGTTTACAAAGTAGGCTAACAAAAATATACTGGCTTATATTCAATATCAAATTCTGAAACCAACAAATATCGTATTAGAAATAATGATATTAAAATATATCTTTCAAATTTCCATAACTATATATGTATAATCACGAAATCCAACATCAAAATATTCCGAAGATAATTTCGATTCAAATCCATTCCAATTCAAATATTGGAAATTCTGGTTACTTTTAAAACCCCTTTTAAATCCAATTTATTTATTTCAAAAAAAAAAATGATTTTAATTCTAGTTCAAAACTAGTCGTTTCGATAAAAATATATTTTTATCCTTTCAAATGTGGAATTTTTCATCCCAGTTCTTTCCAATTCATATATTATGATTTTACACAAATTATTAATATTTTTAATAATTTTATCAAGGCCCGCACAGTCAGTTTTCAATAACTGCCACCGAACTGCACTTACAGCGACATTTTCCAAATTTGATTTGGACATAATTCCAAATCCAACCGTTAGATTTCAAAATTATAATATTCATCGGAAAGACTTTTCGATATGAACCCAACGGTTCCGGTTTTAGGAGAATCCAACGGTCAAATCTCCCGTAATGTCCATTCGAAGTCAATGGTCGAAATTCGCGAACTACAGCAGCGCGACGCGTTCTATTCAAGCCATTATATATAATACATATATATATATATTATATTTCATCGATTTCCTTTTAAAACGTATTTTATAAATCGTTTTAAATTCGTTTTCGAAACGATTTCAACTTCATATTCAATTTCGAATCAAGATTGAATATTCCACATCATCGATATACAAATGACAATATTTTCAAAACGTTATATTTTGAAATCACTTCCTTTTCTATAATCATTATAAAAACGAATATAATCGATATAAATATCGTTCGCGTCAAAATAGCGCATCTCTAATCAACACAGCTTTATAGTTTTGAATAACTTCGTTATTCTATTCAACAAATGAATATTTATTCTATTCAACACATGACTATTCTCAACACATGAGTACTGTCAACACATGACTATTTTTGTTATTTAATATATTTTATAAAATTATGATTTCTATCATTTAATTCTTAATCGGACTCCAACCGTAAATTAGTAAGAGAACGATTCCCTAAGCATTAACCCCGAAGGTCGAAACCAACATCAGATCAATACCCAGGAGACCACTCATCTTATCTATTTTCCAGTTAGTTTCTAATTTTATATATGATAAAGATGTAAATTTTATTGTTAAAATATTTTGTTCAACACATGATAATTTTCAACACATGAACCTATATTTTATTCAACACATGAATATATATTTCTTTCAACACATGACTGTTCTCAACACATGAGTACTGTCAACACATGACTATTTATTCTATTCAACACATGAATCTTTATTTCTTTATAATATTCTTTATTTTTCCAATTGGAATGAGGTCTAATCAATTACCATATAATGTTAATTATATGGATTCCATACAACACATGTATATAATAGCAACGATAAATAATCAATCATCATCCAAAGTGCACCACACAACTGCATAAGCATTAAATATAAATAATTAACGCTCGTACAGTTTGCAAATCCAATGATCGACATACCACTAAACAATTCGGATTAGTGTACGACAAATATCATCCCAACACCCGTGTGGGGTTTCAATCCGCAAACACTGAATATTATTTGTGCAGTTGGGCGACGTGTAAATTTTATCGTCCCAGTCAATGTCCTTCAAATAGGTGTTCATAAACAAATCGTCCGGTTGTAAATGAATATTTATCTATTCACATTCACGTTAGAAAATTATATTTTTAACGATAATTAATATATTTCAACACATGAATGTTTTATTATCCATTTCACATCAACATCACAAACAAACTTCACAACACATCAAACAAGCGTACAAGTCGTCCATGGTCTGTGGACGACGGGTGTCGAGTGCTACTAAGCACCGTCTACATCCTAGTATATATTTTTAACTAGAAAACAAAATTTAAAGTGATAAGTTCTCACCGACTAGCTAAACCAAACGCCATGACTCTTTATATGTAGGAAATCTTCGTCGTGCTCGCCTTTTATCAATTTCATTGTCCGTAGCCACTACATATATAAAAATCACATTTTTATATTGTTACTATATAGATAAAAATTCTATTTTTATACCGCTACTATATAGATAAAAATTCTATTTTTATACCGCTACTATATAGATAAAAATTTTATTTTTGGTTCACTACTTATATAAAAATCATATTTTTAATCTTCTTATCATATAAAAATCACAACTTTGCTCCTTCTACATAATAAAGATCGAATTTTTAATACTTCTATAATATAAAAATCATATTTTTATTCTTCTACTAATATAAAAATCATATTTTTAATCTTCTACTAATAAAAAAATCATATATTTAATCTTCTACTAATATAAAAAACATATTTTTACCATCACTATATATATATATCTAATCTTTTTCTTTCTAACAATCCCTTCTTTTTATTTTGGCAGAATATAAAAAAAAACTGATTTATATTTTAAAAATCAGAAAATAAACAAAGCTATTTTAATTAAACTAAACTGGATATTTAAAATAATTAAAATAAAAAAATGAAAAGAAAACTTACAGTGCCTTGAGGGGGAAAGGAGAAGTGGGGCTGCGGAAGAGAGGGGGGGAGGTCTGACCACGGCGGCGGTCCTCTGCAGGCGGTGGTGGTGCTAGGGCAAAAGGGGCAGCGCGTTTTTCAGGTTGGGTTTGAGGGCTTAACGTGGAGAGAGGGAGGATAGAGGAGTGAGGAGGAGAGGAGAACGGAGGTGGAGGCGCGACAGGTGGGGGCGGTGGTTGGTGATGAGCGCAGCGGTGGATCCGGGTAGAGAACAACGGGTTTCAAAACTTTTATGGGGGCGCGATTTTTTTAATTTAGGGTTCAGACGTCTGACCTAAGTAATTTAGACATCTGAATCCTGTTCCAAAGCATAATTAGCCTAGAAAACATGTTCAAAATGAATCGACAAATGCCCGAAGGCCTATGATGTTATATACATGTATATGAGGCTTCTAAGACTTGCCGAAACAACTTTCAAATAATTATGGAATCAAGCAGAGCAATTCAAACGTCTGAAATTTTTAATGCAGATGTCTAAATTTTAATTTAGACGTCCAACCAAAAAAATTCAGACGTCTAAAATAGCTCTAAAATTAACTAAATTCTTGTTTTTTCAGGAAATTGCAAATTCAGACGTCTGAATTTTAATTCAAACGTCTGAATTTTTAATTCAGACGTCTGAATTTTTAATTCAGACGTCTGAATTTTTAATTTAGACGTCTAAATTCTGTTTTTGGGCCGTTGACTAGTGGAAACCACGGTCAACAGTTTAGATCCATTTAAGCTCTTTCGCAGTCGAGTTTCGGCCCATTTCGACTTCGTTTGTGACTTGTCAGTTTCCCTAATTCATAGATTTCAGCAATCAATTTTGTTCGAAATCTTTTGGTAAATCGTTTCAAATCATTTTAAGCGATTTAAAATGTGTGCAAACAAATTTTACTGAGTTTGAAATATAAAAATGGTTAAATACGATTTGGCAAGAAAACGTATAAAATGAATATTGGATATGATATGACTTGAGTATTTAATTCGATGACCGAATTAAATTCTCGACTAAACCTTTTTACATATGGTAACAAATGGTGAAGGCCAATGATTTAACCAAAGGAATGAATTTGATTTGAAATTTTGTGCGAGAATTATTTAAAAAAAAGACTGAGTTAAATATCATTTCAAATAATTAAATGATTATTAAAGGTCGAAGATAATGAAGACGGTGCAAGACCGACAATCTTCGCATAGAATAGATTACTACTGATGCCTTAGAAATGGGTAGCTCCCTTGAAGGGGTTATAGTGATAGTTATCCGAACATACTTGTTGATTGTCCGGATATGCGAGGACCTCTCTTCTGTATTGGACATATGGAATGAGGAATAAGGTGCCTCCAGTTTCGTTCAGACCCAGAATAGACGTATGAATAGATGGTATGTTTGACATTGTAGTGTGTGCTATGCTATTGATCTTTGCTAAATATATATCTGTTTGGTGGCGGAGAATTTACCCTCTTGCTTAACACCCTTCTCTGAGACGTACGAGCCTAGAGGTTATATATCGGTAGAAATCAATGACATGGTATGGATTGACATGTGACATGCCGAGATGTAAGCGATCAAGGCTTTTTTTTGAAAAAGTAGAGTCTTGTGGATGATGATCAAAGCACAGATTTAAGTAGCATAGATCTATGTATAGCATTAATTCGCGAGCTTCACACCTCGGTATGATTCAAAAACGGGACGAGGACCTCAGGGAGGACATGCATTTATTTCTAGCAAGAAGTGGTGTCATGGTATGGAGCCCAGACATTTTTACTTATATGGATTATGGATTGCGAGGTGCCTCAGATATAGAGCCAACTAAAAGGCTCGATTGATAGGTCCGATAGGACCGGGAAACGTATCGTTCAGGAATAACTAATCCTCAAAAGTAAGAGTGGACCGGCTCTGATGCTAACCAAGGGCTCACTAGCATCTGACTCCCGAGGCATTTGCTAGAGTGTCTCTAAACCGAAGAGGAAGATCCCTTGCCTCGACTCATAGGTGGAAATCGAATTTCCAATACGACATTGCATGGTTTTAATTGTAAACCTATATGGCGACATAATATTGGTACCTATGCCGTCTATGATTGATACATTTATGCTGAAATTGTTTTTGAAACATCTAGACACTAATAATTTATGCGTACCAAGCATGTTTATAAGGTAAAATTCTATCCACTGGCTTGCGTTGCATAGTGTGATGGGACCTGAGTCTTATAACGGCTTCATTTTTTTTTAAAAAAACATTGCGATGTTTACTTGATTTACTTTATTTTATTCACCAACAATCCAATGGAGTAAACCCGTTTCATGACATACAACATGGTCATATGATTTGCCTCATTCTTAAACAAATTAAGTAACCATATAGTTTCTCATACCAGTCCCATGACGGACTCGTAGTTTGTTTTTTCCTTTGTAAACTCGGGTGCCCATATTTTTACACGGGCAACCAAGTGAACAGGTGATTGGTTTTCTTTTAGATATGTTTCGTAGCATTGGTGCTCTTTTGGCTGAAGATGAAGATTTATCCTTTTAGCAATTCTTTTGAACTTTTAAACATTACCTCATGTATGTTTATATTTGATTCCGTTGTAGACTTATTATCTATTTGATGAAACTTGTTATATACTAAGTGGGATCCTGTATCAGTGTAACTCTAGTGATGATTATGTTTCCGCTATTATGATATGATGTAAATTATTCCCTAATTTCATGTAATATGCTATGTTCTGTAATCTCCTGATGTGATTAATGTTATTTTCCAAAGACCGACCCTGATATTTTAGCTGTAGTCCAGATGTATTTGAAAAAATTATGGATTTTCAATGACCTCCATCCTTTGTTGGACGAGGAATAAAGTGCCTTCGGTTTCGTTCAGACCCAGAATGGACTTATATGGTTGTGTGTTTGACATCATATTTTGTAGTATATGATAGTTTTTGCTAAACATATTTCTATTGGTGGTAGAGAGTTTATTCTCTTAGCTTAACATCCTTCTTTAAGACCTATGAGCTCAAAGGTCATATGGTTAGTAATTACCAGTCATATATTATGAAATGATAGTGTAGCATATTAAGTAATGAGCTATTGATGATCAAAGTATGGATTAGAAGTTGGAGAATGGAGTTTTGATGACAACTTGTCTCAATTATCATTGATTAATATATATATATACTAACATCTCTATGTAGAATATATAGACATATATAGGCAGGATTTGTATATAGGACTTAAATACTGAAGACTCTACAGTTTTAGAGTTTTAGAAATTCAAGAGATTCAAGATTCAAGACTCATGAGCAATCAAGATTTGAACCGTTTACCTGAATCAAGGCAGAATTAAATTATAAAATCTGAATCAGGATAAACGGGTTGCGCCATTGCATTCGTCTCGGAAAAATATGCGAAATAGAGTCCGAAATTTCGTAAATCGGAGTCCGTATGACCGAGATATGGCCTCGCGAAGTTTCACGAAAATTCAAATCCGAAAACAGATTTGAATTCAGCCCAAAAAGAGAAGGCGGGAAAATTCCCGCCAGACACAGGGTGTCGACACCCATGTCGACATGGGTGCCGACCCCCCTCCAGGGGGTCGACCCCCCCTCCAGGGGGTCGACATGGGTGTCGACCCCTGGGTCGACACCCCCCCTGTAGAACCCCGACCTGGTGCACCTGCTTGTCATGTTGGCTCGGTTTTGGAGGCTTGTGACGATTTTGGATGGCTTGGATTCGATCTAGGGTTAATCCTATGGCCTAAAATGCTCCTAAACTCTATAAAAAGACCCTAACCCCCTAACCTAAATCACTCAAACTCTCTCATGCCATGAAGTGCTGCCCAAATGCCAAGTGATCATGGCCTCCATCTCCAACTCCAAGAGACTATGCATGCAAATCGGATCCGAATCGAAAGGTGCAAGCTTGCTACACCAAATCGAGGCTCGATCAACGTTGCTACGGCGATTTCATGACGGTTCTTCATCAAAGGAGTCACCTTTCATCGTCAAGATGATTCATGCGCACCCTCTAAGCCTCGCTATGTAAGTTCTAGCTACTTCTAGATCTAAACGGTAGTCTTAATGATGGCATGGAATAAAACGAGATTAAACTATGTATGCTAGCCTATATGAACCTTGTCATGCCTCTTTTTCTTGAACCTATGACTTTGGCTATGCTTAGTGACTAAATCATGCTATTCATGTTATGAATAACCTAGTTTATCTTGCAAGTTTGAATCTTTATCTATGGAATGCTAGCATGAACCTTTGGGAACCATTTGACTTGTGAAACATCGGCAAAGATTTGACTTTGGGGCTTATGCATGTAAATGAACCCAAACCCCTTATGTTATCATGCATGTTTGTGGCCAAATTCCCTTATGATACTATGCATGTTTGTGGCCAAAACCCCTTATGATGCTATGCATATTTTGAGGCCAAACCCCCTTATGATACCATGCATATTTGTGGCCAACCCCTTCTTGGCATCGTGCATGTTTTGAGGCCAATATGTAGCATAGTATCCTTACTATGTTGGCTCGCTTTTACTTGGGTTGGAAACACGATTTGGGGTAGGATAGACGAGCGTGATTATGACATGAAAATTTGATATGGGATTTCATGAAAATATGACACTCATGATACACCTAAATGGGGACATGACATGTGGGGTAAACATGGGACTTGAAACTAGACACGGGGGTTGTAAGTGTAATATGACACTAGACCAAACATGAAAGTGGCCAACTCGAGGTTGGGTTGAGTTTGTAGCATAAATCTACCTGGACCCCCCCGGCTTAACTAGTGGCTACAAACAATAGGATCCAATGTGAGAAGTTGGTCATGTCGCGCTTAAGACCCGAGGTTAGACTAGGTTGTGGTGTAAAACTACCCGGACCCGCCCGGCTTAACTAGTAACCACAACAAGGTCTAATGTGAGAGGTTGAGAGTGCATTAATTAAATTAATGCCACATGATAAGGTTAAGTAAATTTGACTAATGACACTTAACCGATATGATACGAATGGGTAGGTTAAGTGGGACCGGGCTTGATTTCTTAATGACACTTAACCATACAAGACAATTAGGGGATGGGGTTAAGTAATTTACACTTAACTAATCCGACTTGGTAATTAGATGGGGTTAAGTAATTTACACTTAACTAATCCGACTTGGTAATTAGATGGGGTTAAGTAATTTAGACTTAACTAATCTAAACACGGTAATTAGATGGGGTTAAGTAACCTATACTTAACTAATCTAAACACGGTAATTCGATGGGGTTAAGTTAAACACTTAACCAATCTAAACTTGGTAATTCAATGAGGTTAAGCAACCAATACTTAACCAACTTAACATGGTAATTTAATGGCGTTAAGTAACTTATAATTAACCAATTATACATGATGATTTGATGAGGTTAAGTAACCTATACTTAACCAATCTAACATGTGGACTTGATAGGGTTAAGTCACAAGACCTTTTGAATATACTTAACCCTTGTGGTATGATTAGTGGATGAGGTTAAGCTAACCCAAACTTAACCAATCCGGCTCGATGATCTGATGCGATTTAGATAATTTATGTTTAATCAATCTAACACGATAATCTGATAGGGTTAAGACAAACCAATACTTAACCAATTTGACTTGATATGGTTAAGTCATGCGCTTCTTGGTATACTTAACCAACTTGTAGGGCTAAACCTTGAACTTAAAAACTTAGCCAATCTTGACATGATTCGTAGGTGGGCTAAGTCATGAACCTGAATAACAACACCTAACCCAATAGACAAAACCCTAGTTAGAGGAACTAGGTAGAAAATCGTGGTTAATCAAGGGTAAGGGGAAATGAAGCTAAGTGGTAAACCTTATTTAAGTATAACTAAGTAATAATTCTTAGCCAAGGACATAGGACTAGTTCATGAATGGATGAGCAACCCGATATGGTAGGTCATCGCTTAAACACACGAGGAGGAGCAAATTATCCGACTTGGATAAAGGCTCCAACGAACTGGGTGACAAAGCGGTAGCTTCGGGAGACGTGAGGGTACTCTTGGTATCCCTCTGTGAGGTGGCAGGTGGTCCATGAAACCCGGCCTCACAGAGGTTAAGGTCTGCGATAGAAGAGCCAAGAGTATGCCTTGGTTGCTATGCGAGCGACCTAAAGACTGGGATGGATTAGCGTGGAGTCGACGATACTTGATTTTGCCCTGGATAGCACGTCGCCGACTACCTACCATCTTTAGTCAATCGTGTACGAACGGAAAGGCTGAGAACTCCCAACAGACCATGTTCTTGCTATCGAGTCATGGGTGAGGTTGGCCCATAGGAAAGTGGGGCTATAGTGGGGCCGGGATGTAGTTCTCATACACGATTTTTCTTGGATTGCCTTTCAGTAGTTGAGGGAGGGGTCACGTGGGACCATAGCCACGGGTACAAAAACAGACCTTGATTTCTGCATCAGCAGACGAATTAAAGCTCCCGACCGAGTTCCGTATTTCTTGATTTGCCCTGGCACGGAACTCGGATGGCACATTGAGGAACAGGTGCGTCTAGACAAGGAAAATGATTCACGATACATACGCGGGATAAAGGGCGCGGTTGACGGGTGGCATAATCCCTAGCGGCCCTAGGTGGCTGAACCCAAACCGAGACACGGAAACGTTCATTAGGTAGTATAATCCCTAGTGGTCCTAGGTGACATAAATCCTAAGCGAACACATGATAGTTCATGGTAAGAAAACATAACCAGATCAAGGGTAGCAGTCCAAAATAACCTCAAGGATAAAACGTTTACATGGGAAAGCCTGTACGACCTACGGCAAAGGACTGAACTTACACATGGAAAGAAACATACGAGTTGGGAAAACCTACATATGTTATATATTAGGTTGACATGGACCATTACATGACATTGGGCAAGGGGCATTTGTAGTTAACACATGACACGGGTTGGGATACTAGTACGAGAGGTGCAGAGCAAATATACATGATAAATACCGTGGGATGTTATACATGATAGATATCTTGGGATAGTATACTTGATAGAAACCTAACAATATGATACCTTGATTTATCTTGACACCGTAGTTTATCATGATACCTTAGATTATCTTGCTACAGTAGTTCATCCAGTTATCTTGGTTTAGCTTATCTATCTTGTCGTCATCCTTATGTTTACTTTCAGTTTATGCATGTCATGTTACCTTTACATGTTTTTATACTGGAAGTAGATAGGACTTACTAGTCTTTATGACTGACCCCGTTTTATTTCGCCTCTTTGTCTTCCGTTTCCCCCCAGGTTTTCAGGGAGGAAATAATGTTGTTTAGTTCGGACCTCTTATGCTTGAAGGTCATCATGTATAGCTTGGTCTTCTCTTGGCTATGGCTGCTTCACCACTTTATTTTGGGGAATAATTTATGAAAAGGTTTTATGCTTCTTTACTATTGCAAGACAGGTTTTGATGTATTCTGATGTAAAAGGCTTTAGACCTTATTTTTTAAGGTAATGAAATTGGTTTTACTTCCGCTGTTATATATATATATGTTCTGTCTTGTAATATTTCTGTGCATGTTTACCTCGATAATGCTTCACCAAACCTAGTGCATTCCCTTCGTGAGTGACCCTAGCGGAGGTGGGGTGTTACATTTGGTATCAGAGCAGAAGGTTACCAGACTGGGCAAAAGTTTTTAAAAACCTTCTGAAACTATTTGAAAAACCGTTTACAAAGAAACATTTTCAATAAAAGTTTTGTTTTAAAAGGCTATTCCCCAAAGGCCATGAGCACTATCCTTTGATTCCTTGATTGAATCTCTTTCCCTTTCTTTCCTCCATCTGTAGTCACAGTAGTTTTAACTGTGACTAATCCTTGTCTAGCTACGTAAGTGTTTTCTCGTACGATGGAGGAAGTTCTCGAGAGACCTGTTGTCGCGTTATAAGAAAGGATAGTAAGAACGAGGATAAGGGACACAAGCTTAAGGATAGGCAACTTGTTGGTATGGCTTAAGCCACAATGGAGGAAAAACGGGACGGATAGTTAAGAATTATGGGACAAGGACAAGATCATCGAGAGGGCAATTGTATACTCTCATTTCTAGCGTATCTCGTAAGGATGGTAACGATCTTGTTAAACGTTTAGCTTTTCCTCTCTATCATCCCGTCAAGACTTTGTTTTGATCATAGCATCATTTAAGTCTGCTTCGATAGTTAAGTCTCTGCACCTTAGTACTAGCATGGTAGAAGATCCCACTTTAGTCCCAAAATCTGGTTGGAGAGTCGGTCCATTTATTCATGACTTGCTTGGATTTGAGAACGTCTATGCCAAGTGTTGAGATTAGAAGCAATGCTTCTATTGTTGAGCTATGGATGGATTATAGGGATGAAGTGGTTATCCAGTAAGGGATGCCATTCTCGGTTTTGAAAGGAGGGTAGTTAAACTCTTAACTTGCCTTGGTAATACCCTCGAAGTCTTGTATAACCTTTTGGGTTCTGTCATGGTTAGTTACCTAGAATCTCTTGATTTATCTATCAGAAATCTCTGATCCGATCGAGTAACGTTCGCCAATAAGGCGGATGGTTCATTTCGCTTGAGCATGGGTTATAGGAATCACCCTAGTAAGTGCACGTGTTAACATGGATTGACATCGGAAAACGAGACCCAGAATTCACTAGTGGATTTTGGAGAGCTTGCATGATTACACAAATATGTTTGAGCCGAGCATACTAGGGGAAGAATAAGTGAAAGTGAAACGAGAGGCGACAGAGAAATGAGTTCCAACTCATACCTTGGAAATAGGAATCAAGGAGCTACGAAATCATGAAGTCAAAAGGCGGTCAAGGCACAATGGAATTAAGCTCAAGGAATTGCGGCTTAGACACGCGCATCATGTCTCTTTTTAAGAGTACATCTTTGATCCTTGGTCCACCTGTAGAGCTTGCTTGCACGCTATCGCTTGGTGGATATCCTCTCGGTCCTATTTCTGTTGCAAACCCCGTAAGAAGTTTGTCTTGTTTATCTTCTCGATCCTATCTTGGGAACCTTAGGTAGGACTCTATGGATGTAAATATGTATTTGAAACATGTTATGATTGATATGGTTGCAAATGGTTGCAAGTGGTTGCTCGTGGATGCGCGAATACACATTAGATACTAGATTGACGCGGTCACGTTTCATGTTGCATATGCACGAGTATTTGTACTTGTTTATGGTTGAAATTGAATATGTTACCATGTGGATGTTGCATGTGGATGAATGGTTGTGCACACATATAGTGTTTATATGACTAGGACCATTTGCATACATGTCGGATTCAGGGCAGTAATCATATTTTGCATTAGAAAGATCATTCGGGCCTGATCATTAGCATTAGCTAAGGAGCATATACACACACGTTCTGCATATGTTAATATGGCATTAGAAATCGTCTAAGGACAATGGTTGCCTGTGGATGATGTTTTGAGTAGATGGATGATGGATGGTAGGATACGTTCTTCCTAACTTGGAGATTTCGGGGACGAAATCCTTAAAGGAGGGGAGAATGTAACAACCCGAATTTTAACAACGTGTTAAGACAAGAATCAAGGCAGAATTAAATTATGAAATCTGAATCAGGATTAACGGGTTGCGCCATTGTGTTCGTCTCGGAAAAATACGCGAAATAGAGTCCAAAATTTCGTAAATCGAAGTCCGTATGACCGAGATATGGCCTCGCGAAGTTTCACGAAAATTCAAATCCGAAAACAGATTTGAATTCAGCCCAAAAAGAGAAGGCGGGAAAATTCCCGCCAGACAGAAAGGGTGTCGACACCCATGTCGACATGGGTGTGGACCCCTGGGTCGACCCCCCCCCCCCTGTAGAACCCCGACCTGGTGCACCTGCTTGTCATGTTGGCTCGGTTTTGGAGGCTTGTGACGATTTTGGATGGCTTGGATTCGATCTAGGGTTAATCCTATGGCCTAAAATGCTCCTAAACTCTATAAAAAGACCCTAACCCCCTAACCTAAATCACTCAAACTCTCTCATGCCACGAAGTGCTGCCCAAATGCCAAGTGATCATGGCCTCCATCTCCAACTCCAAGAGACTATGCATGCAAATCGGATCTGAATCGAAAGGTGCAAGCTTGCTACACCAAATCGAGGCTCGATCAACGTTGCTACGGCGATTTCATGACGGTTCTTCATCAAAGGAGTCACCTTTCATCGTCAAGACGATTCATGCGCACCCTCTAAGCCTCGCTATGTAAGTTCTAGCTACTTCTAGATCTAAACGGTAGTCTTAATGATGGCATGGAACAAAATGAGATTAAACTAAGTATGCTAGCCTATATGAACCTTGTCATGCCTCTTTTTCTTGAACCTATGACTTTGGCTATGCTTAGTGACTAAATCATGCTATTCATGTTATGAATAACCTAGTTTATCTTGCAAGTTTGAATCTTTATCTATGGAATGCTAGCATGAACCTTTGGGAACCATTTGACTTGTGAAACATCGGCAAAGATTTGACTTTGGGGCTTATGCATGTAAATGAACCCAAACCCCTTATGTTATCATGCATGTTTGTGGCCAAATTCCCTTATGATACTATGCATGTTTGTGGCCAAAACCCCTTATGATGCTATGCATATTTTGAGGCCAAACCCCCTTATGATACCATGCATATTTGTGGCCAACCCCTTCTTGGCATCGTGCATGTTTTGAGGCCAATATGTAGCATAGTATCCTTACTATGTTGGCTCGCTTTTACTTGGGTTGGAAACACGATTTGGGGTAGGATAGACGAGCGTGATTATGACATGAAAATTTGATATGGGATTTCATGAAAATATGACACTCATGATACACCTAAATGGGGACATGACATGTGGGGTAAACATGGGACTTGAAACTAGACACGGGGATTGTAAGTGTAATATGACACTAGACCAAACATGAAAGTGGCCAACTCGAGGTTGGGTTGAGTTTGTAGCATAAATCTACCTGGACCCCCCCGGCTTAACTAGTGGCTACAAACAATAGGATCCAATGTGAGAAGTTGGTCATGTCGCGCTTAAGACCCGAGGTTAGACTAGGTTGTGGTGTAAAACTACCCGGACCCGCCCGGCTTAACTAGTAACCACAACAAGGTCTAATGTGAGAGGTTGAGAGTGCATTAATTAAATTAATGCCACATGATAAGGTTAAGTAAATTTGACTAATGACACTTAACCGATATGATACGAATGGGTAGGTTAAGTGGGACCGGGCTTGATTTCTTAATGACACTTAACCATACAAGACAATTAGGGGATGGGGTTAAGTAATTTACGCTTAACTAATCCGACTTGGTAATTAGATGGGGTTAAGTAATTTACACTTAACTAATCCGACTTGGTAATTAGATGGGGTTAAGTAATTTAGACTTAACTAATCTAAACACGGTAATTAGATGGGGTTAAGTAACCTATACTTAACTAATCTAAACACGGTAATTCGATGGGGTTAAGTTAAACACTTAACCAATCTAAACTTGGTAATTCAATGAGGTTAAGCAACCAATACTTAACCAACTTAACATGGTAATTTAATGGGGTTAAGTAACTTATAATTAACCAATTATACATGATGATTTGATGAGGTTAAGTAACCTATACTTAACCAATCTAACATGTGGACTTGATAGGGTTAAGTCACAAGACCTTTTGAATATACTTAACCCTTGTGGTATGATTAGTGGATGAGGTTAAGCTAACCCAAACTTAACCAATCCGGCTCGATGATCTGACGCGATTTAGATAATTTATGCTTAATCAATCTAACATGATAATCTGATAGGGTTAAGACAAACCAATACTTAACCAATTTGACTTGATATGGTTAAGTCATGCGCTTCTTGGTATACTTAACCAACTTGTAGGGATAAACCTTGAACTTAAAAACTTAGCCAATCTTGACATGATTCGTAGGTGGGCTAAGTCATGAACCTGAATAACAACACCTAACCCAATAGACAAAACCCTAGTTAGAGGAACTAGGTAGAAAATCGTGGTTAATCAAGGGTAACGGGGACAAGAAGCTAAGTGGTAAACCTTAGTTAAGTATAACTAAGTAACAATTCTTAGCCAAGGACATGGGACTAGTTCATGAATGGATGAGCAACCCGATATGGTAGGTCATCGCTTAAACACACGAGGAGGAGCAAATTATCCGACTTGGATAAAGGCTCCAACGAACTGGGTGACGAAGCGGTAGCTTCGGGAGACGTGAGGGTACTCTTGGTATCCCTCTGTGAGGTGGCAGGTGGTCCATGAAAACCGGCCTCACAGAGGTTAAGGTCTGCGATAGAAGAGCTAATAGTATGCCTTGGTTGCTATGCGAGCGACCTAAAGACTGGGATGGATTAGCGTGGAGTCGACGATACTTGATTTTGCCCTGGATAGCACGTCGCCGACTACCTACCATCTTTAGTCAATCGTGTACGAACGGAAAGGCAGAGAACTCCCAACAGACCATGTTCTTGCTATCGAGTCATGGGTGAGGTTGGCCCATAGGAAAGTGGGGCTATAGTGGGGCCGGGATGTAGTTCTCATACATGATTTTTCTTGGATTACCTTTCAGTAGTTGAGGGAGGGGTCACGTGGGACCATAGCCACGGGTACAAAAACAGACCTTGATATCTGCATCAGCAGACGACTTAAAGCTCCCGATCGAGTTCCGTATTTCTTGATTTGCCCTGGCACGGAACTCGGATGGAACATTGAGGAACATGTGCGTCTAGACATGGAAAACGATTCACGATACATACGCGGGATAAAGGGCGCGGTTGACGGGTGGCATAATCCCTAGCGGCCCTAGGTGGCTGAACCCAAACCGAGACACGGAAACGTTCATTAGGTAGTATAATCCCTAGTGGTCCAAGGTGACATAAATCCTAAGCGAACACGCGATAGTTCATGGTAAGAAAACATAACCAGATCAAGGGTAGAAGTCCAAAATTACCTCAAGGATAAAACGTTTACATGGGAAAGCCCGTACGGCCTATGCCAAAGGACTGAACTTATACATGGAAAGAAACATACGAGTTGGGAAAACCTACATATGCTATATATTAGGTTGACATGGACCATTACATGACATTGGGCAAGGGGCATTCGTAGTTAACACATGACGCGGGTTGGGATACTAGTACGAGAGGTGCAGAGCAAATATACATGATAAATACCGTGGGATGTTATACATGATAGATACCTTGGGATAGTATACTTGATAGAAACCTAACAATGTGATACCTTGATTTATCTTGACACCGTAGTTTATCATGATACCTTAGTTTATCTTGCTACAGTAGTTCATCCAGTTATCTTGGTTTAGCTTATCTATCTTGTCGTCATCCTTATGTTTACTTTCAGTTTATGCATGTCATGTTACCTTTACCTGTTTTTATACTGGAAGTAGATAGGACTTACCAGTCTTTATGACTGACCCCGTTTTCTTTTGCCTCTTTGTCTTCCGTTTCCCCCCAGGTTTTCAGGGAGGAAATAATGTTGTTTAGGTCGGACCTCTTATGCTTGAAGGTCATCATGTATAGCTTGGTCTTCTCTTGGCTATGGCTGCTTCACCACTTTATTTTGGGGAATAATTTATGAAAAGGTTTTATGCTTCTTTACTATTGCAAGACAGGTTTTGATGTATTCTGATGTAAAAGGCTTTAGACCTTATTTTATAAGGTAATGAAATTGGTTTTACTTCCGCTGTTTTATGTATATGTTCTGTCTTGTAATATTTCTGTGCATGTTTACCTCGATAATGCTTCACCAAACCTAGTGCATTCCCTTCGTGAGTGACCCTAGCGGAGGTGGGGTGTTACACCAATGTCAAACATCACTCATTATCTGTTGACTCGCATACACCAAACCAGTTCATAAACAACAAAACATCCCAAATTCTGACCATCTAACTATTTGGAGGAGTGTCACAAAGATGAACTACTGGACATTTATCATCCATACCCAAAACCGATTAAACATCCTCAATTTATCTCATTATCCCCAATATATATGAACAATCTAGAACTGTACGAATTGGGAAACACTGCATGAGAAGGCTAACTACTATCAACTATAATGGATTAGTACCAAAACCATAATCTGAATCCTTCTACGTACGCAGAAAGAACCCATATCAGACATGTTGCATAAATCCGCTACTCTAAGAATGAATCCAAAACCTTATCATCTTTGCAATTGTATCCAGTAAACTACCATCGCCAATAACAAACTCCACTATTGTCAAACCACAAACTGAGTACCCAATACCATTAACGCAAGACCAAAACAATATTAATCGGCAATGGATCTCGAGTTGAATCTGGTAGTGAATACATTTTCGTAGTTTAAGTAATAGCATAGATCTCGATTTAGTTTCCCAGATCTAATTGACAAACAGTGATGGATTTGGTTTCCCTGATAGATCCCGGTTTTACGCAGATCTGATTTCAGTGCTTACGATTCTTCTCGATACGTAGATGGTTTTGCTGATTGAAAGTTGATCTGAGATCTAAACGCAAAGATTCCGAACTGGCTATGGAACTGCGATTTAAGCATATATGTCGTTTGATGTCAGATCTGGGATTTAATCGATACGCAAGTAACAGATCTAAATCACAAAAGTGGGTTACAGAAAGAAATCAGACAAAAAAAATAAGTAAATCATGTGAAAAACAAAAGGAAAACTAATGGAAAACGATAGAAACAACCAATCGCAAAGCGATTATGGGATTCGGGTTAAAAGGTGGAAAAATCTTCAGATCTGAAATAAGATGCGGACGAAAACCAGATGATAACCAAATGATGAAGTAATACAGATGTCTTATCAATGATTAAATCATTGAAAGTTGGTGAAGTAATAATCGCAAATCGATTTGAGGAAGGTGAAGATGGAGAGGATGCTCACGCGTGACGAAAACTGGAGAGAATTTCTCCAGTCGCCATTAACGAGCATCCTTAAGCAGTCAAACTTGTGTGTGTTTATATATATTTTTATATAAGTACATATAGTTTCATAGTTTTAAACCTTATAACTTTATAAGTATGTATATGGTTTCATATGATTTTACACTTTAGAATATTTATTTATATTATTAAATTTTGATTAAAGAATTTCAAACTTATGATTCCAAATATATTTCCTAATTTATAAGTATTCTTATTTTTATAGTTTTATTAAATATATTTTACTAAGTTTATATTTGATTCTTCATATAAGCTTTTTTTTATATATAGTTTATAATTATTTATTTATAAATTCCTATATATATGTTAATAATTATATTATATATGTTTATAATTATATTATATATAGTTTTCATATCACATATATATTAAGTATTTAATCATATGTTTAAATAATATTTTCTTATATTTTTATGCCTAAAAAATAATGTTTTGGCAAATAGTTCTGTTTCGGGAATATCCAGAATTTAAATATTGATTTAAATACTTTAAAAATGCTTTAAAAATCATAAAAATGATGGATATGTCGACATACATTCATGGCTATGTTGACATATAACTGTCAGAAATTTGAATTAGAAAGGAAGTCTTTTCACTATTTGTGATGCTCTTGAAAAGTTGCAACCTTTCAAATGTTATAAATAGGGGTTGTTTTCAAAAAAAAATTATCATTCTTCTTCTCCATCTTCATCTCCTTTCTTTAAACCATTATTCTTTCTTATTTTTATGGTTTCTACACCTATACTCTGCCGAATTCAATTCTATTTATATAAAACTTCTTCTCTTCTCACTCTCTACTCATTACTCTCTGAATCAAAGTGCTATTGGAGAGTTATAAGGCTGTTATAATTGTTTGGGTTGTGTAAGTAATCAGTAGCATCTCTTAGCTGTTAAATCAAGGAGGTTGGAATTGGTGGATCCATTGTATCCATTAAATCAAGGAGGGTGATCGTGGTATCCCTTGTAGCCATGAAATCAAGGAGGTTGTACTTGACTATTGATATAGCAACAAAACTCTGCGCAATCCAGCGTTGTGCACCTGGACGTAGGAGCAATCCGAACCAGTATAAAATCCGGTGTGTTCTTTCCTTTTCTGCATTTTATTTTTGTTTACCATTGTGTTTGTATTTGATTTTGTGTCCATGATTGTTTCTATGGTGTTTGATTCATATAGTAGTTCATATAAATTTTAGATTTTCTTTAAATTCCCAAAACACTATTCACCCCCCTCTAGTGTTTGTTTTGCCTTAACGATCCATTCTGCAATCCCTAACAATTGGTATCGGAGCAAGTTTTTTCAAAAAGTTCATAATCTGATTTTTTAATATGTTAAATGGAAAATTTTGAACATTAGTTTAAATTCATGCATTGCATCAGTATTAAAAGAGGCTGCATTCAATTTATTAAAACAAAATTCAAGTTATCATGATCTGATTTCTTGAAAAGTTTAAATGGATATTTCACAGAATCATCATAATGTTATTATTCCAAATTACAATTTGTTATTTTGAAAAGTCACTTGATTCTTTGAAAAGGTACGTTGTTTTGCAGGAAAGAAGTTATCTGATGACCGTTGGCCAAAAGACACCAAGATAATCATTCATTATTCAAGAAAAGAAGAGTTTATGAAGTGATATGACTTTTTGGGCTTATAGTAGTTGAAGTGTCTATTCATTCAGAATTCAAATTCAAGTTCAAAATTTTGACGCCAAGTTGAGCAGGCCATGTAAAAAGGATGTGTCCTTATTTAGACGATTCAGATTCATCGCCAAGCAATGAAGAGATAGAAAACAAAAATTCAAATATATGTTTCATAGCAATTCAGAATTCAGAAAATATCGAAGAAATGGATCTAAAAACCGGGTACGCATTAATTAATTTTTATTTTTTTTGAAAGGTAAGTAAAATATTATTCACTTCACAGTCAATTACAAGAGTACAATAGCAATACAATCAATTGCACATACAACTTGACAGAAATGAGGAAAAAACAATACAAGTATTACATTCAAGATCCAGAAAAGAACCCAGATCTGCAAGTCTTCTTCAATTTCTACAGCCACCACAAAACTATTAGTATTAATTTCACCGTAGAATTACTCACACTATCTACAACCACACCTATCAGCATTAATCAACCACCACAGAACTGAAATCTTCATGCACCTCTTCAATATCATAACCTTCAGAAGATATTCCATGTCCTTGTTATTACCAATCAAGCCTTCACCAGAAAATAAACCCATCACTTCTAACAACAGAACACGCACTAACACCATAAATTAATCCCATAAACTCCGTAAAACATAGAAATCATTAACATGCTTCAAACCATCGGCTACTCAAAGCAGCAAAATCAACTCAGGATAGAATGAAAAATCAAATACACCAAGACCAAATTTCAAAAGCAATTATATTGGATTTCTTCTCGTATGCCTCTTATCTGATTTCATTCCACTACTCAAAGGCATCACATCTTCAGCTTTGTATTCATGGCCTTCATCAAGATCACTATCATCTTCAGGGTTTTGCCAAAATTTCCCTTTCAATTTGCTATTTTTAGATTTAGAACCAGAACCAGTTTGCACTGTTGATACCTTAGCCATGTTAACTTTAGGGAAAGTCAGACCATAGGCAGATACAACAGGAGGAGGAGGTAACTGGATAAAAGATGGAGGCTTCAAATTAGCATAAGGGGAAAAATTTGAAGGTAATGAGGCTGAAACTGTGGATGTCTGGCTCATAGAGGAATAACCAGAAGAAGATGAAGAGAAACTGAACGTCAATGAACAAGACATTGTATTTGCAGGAAAACCAAAAGACATAGAATTATGAACAAAAGTACACTTGTCAGATGAAGTAACAGTTGAGCTCTTTCCAGTAGAAGCCTTAGCATTATTTAGACCATTATCTACATTATCAAAAGTATCATCAAATAGATTTCCAACCAAGGTTTCAATATCCTCATTATGTCCCTCATTGTTAACCATAGTGTTAAGAGCTTCTGCCTTATTATTCTTAATCAAACGTGTAGCTAAACCAGACCCATCAGTGTTTATTTTACCATTTATGTTGTCAACCACATTACTATTAACTTGCTCAGAAGTATTTAAACTGTCCTCAACATAGATCTCATCAATGGTGTTGTTTCCATCATGCTCATTAACTAATACTTCAAATGGATTGATATTAACATTTGGCACTTCAGGATTAACATTCTTATCAGCCTTATTAGTATTCACTCCCTTCTTGATCCAAACCTTTTTTATTTCTGTATTAGCAGAATTCCAATTACTATGATTAGTATTAGTAGAAGGCTTCCTATTATTATAATCAGCTTCACCAGTAAATCTAACATGAAAATTGTTATCAAAATTCTATACATGATCCTCACAACCCAGGTCTGCCTTATCATTGAATTCACAATTATTTGTCTTATGACCAAAAATATTACAAACAGTACAAATATTGGGTCTCCAATTGTAAGTTACCCTAACAGATGGGCAATCTTTACCTAAACCACCTACCATAATTCTATCACGAAGATCAAACTCAGTTGATATCTCCATCAAAGCCTTAGCGTATCTAAAATGATGTAACTTTTCTGTGCTACAATTAAAACATATTAACCTCCCAACATGATAAGCAAGCCAATTTATTCCCATCAATGTCCAAAGAATAAGAGGGATTCTATAAAAATGAACCCAAATTGGCACTTTTTTAACCCGAGCACGTGTATTTCCTATAGAGGGATCTCATCTTGTTAAAATGAACATACGACTTCTTATGAAGATTGGATCTGATTTTAAAATTCTTTCTCTGTTTGATTCATTTGAAAACTTGAAATAGAAGTGAATACCATCAAATATAGTACTAACTTCACCATATAATTTCCAAAAACAATTTAAGAAATTCACCACCGACGAGTAAGATGAAGTGCTATCTAGAAAGAAACCTACCAAGAACTCACTCCAATACTTCAAGCCTTCAGCCTTGGCAATCGCAGGAATCATCTTCGGCACACCATATCTAGGGATGTCAAGATGTTGTGGTTGGAAAACACTAGCATTTTTGGGCTAGAGAATTAAAGAGGGAGGCCTAATCCAATTTCGTAAAAGATGGAAAAGATGTTTGAGAAGCATGTGGATTGGAATTAGATCGAAGAATAGCATTTCTTGGATGTGGAAAAGATTATTTAGCTCCAGGATTTGCATCAGAATGATTATCAGAGGAAGGAAGATCACCAGAAGGATGTGGATCAGAGGGATGAGGAGGGCAAGAGGGTAGGGGAGGAAAAACAGCATTGAAGGCAGTGGAGGTGGAACGGGATGAAGGATTTCGTGCAGACACCATTAACAGTCGCTTCCCAATTTTTAAATTTTTTGGTTGAATGGATGCTTTTTTTGCTTTGTTTTTTCCTAGTTTTGAATTTGAAATATAAACTTTAAAATTCAAAATTGAAATTTAAAATTTGAGTTTGAAATTTGAATTTTGAAATTCAAAATAATAATATTATAAAAATAATAAATATAATAATAAATTTTGAATGTTTGTTAGATTAATATTATTTCAAGAAATAGTTAAACCTGAAATATAAATCGATAATATAATAAAACCAAGAAGTCAAAACAATATGTTTTTTATTTTCAACATCTATGTCGACATAAATAAATAGTCATGTCGACATAATGAAATTGAAATTTTGAAATTTAAAAGTTTAAACTTTCAAACTTCTCTCCACTTTTTTTATTAGAAAATGCCTATTCAAACTCTAGTTATTAACTTTGTTTATCTACTTATTTTCTTATATCTTGTTTCAATATATATATATATATATATATATATATATATATGTATTAAAAGTATATAATTTAATAAAATTATATAAAAATGTTAATGCGATATACAAAGTTTATATAACTTTTTGATATTGTTATAAAATATAAATTTATTCATCTTTTATATAGTTCAAATATGCATAGTTTAACTTATATATTATTCATATGATTTCATAACAATTTTGGGTTACATTATCACAAATACTATTTGTAACTTAAATACTTATTTTGATTTCTTATTCATATTTATAAAATCTTAAATATTTAACCCAATATTTTGGTATAAAAATAATAATATATAAATATGATTTTATGTCTTAAATATAACAAATTATAGTTTTATAGTTTAATTTATATCCAGATTTCAAAATTTTGTTATGACTATAGATTTCTTTTTAAAGTTTTAAGATATAAATGGTTTCTTAACAAATTTATATTTTTTTTCTAAAAGTTTAAATTTAAAATTGATTTGTATCAAAAGATTGATTTATATTACATAACAAATTAAATTTTAAATCCTTTTAAAAATAGTTTTTATATATACAATTATGGCTATATGTTTACTTTATATGATACAATTATATATTCTCTTTAAAAAGATCTTCAATTTTTACTATATTAAAGAAGCACCCTACTAAGATCATTTAACCCCACATTTCTCATAGAATTATTTTAAATATTTTATTATATATTATGAATACCATAAAACTTTTGTCTTTACTACCCTTTCAATCTCTTTCATATGAATCATTAACCTAAGTCTAGAAATTAATATATATTATCCTTGTTCAATTCAAATAATTTGTAATATATATGTATATGCATAATAGTTAGATACTACTTTAAATATATTTTATCTAAATAGATATAATTACCAAATCATTCTGCATACTATCATTACACGTCTTATTTCATATCATACATCATTATTGTAAATTACAGTACATCTCAAATTAAAATCATTCTCATCGCAAGTTGCATTTCATTTAATATATCACTTAATATAGATTTGCATATGGCATACTGCAGTATAACCAACACACTGCATACATGTTAACTTTAACTCCACACATAACAAGTGTATAGTATGAAAAGTTTTTACCTAATTAGAAATATAGGATTATTAATCAAATACATAACATATTTACTTTGTCTTGATTAACTTGATTGAATTGATTGACTTATTTGGTTTGTTTGATTTGTTTGACTTGAATAACTTGATTGACTTACTTGACATGGTTAAATTTCATTAGTGGTTGATAGGTTTGTTAGAAATATACTTATGCATTTGTAGTTGATTGGAGCTTTATAGGTTTTAGGATAAATAAAAGTTACAAGAAATGTTTGGTTTCATGTTTGAATTGATGTTTTGTGACAACAAATTAAACTTAAATTAATTGGTTGATTGGATTGAATTTCTTTACTTATATCATAATTTTAAGGATATCTTATCAGAGTTATTTCTAAGTCTAGATTACGGTCTTATTATAGCTTTAAGGGAATTAGAGTTTAGGATAGGTTTAGTCTTGTATTAGATTAATGGGGAATTTTATAGTTTCTAAGGATTAGTTGAAGGATCAAACATGCTTTTGTTGATTTAATTGTTTAGATTGTCTGTTTGATTTTCTTGTTCGAATTGATTATAAATATTGAGTTGTTTTCTTAGTTTATTATCCTTTTATTTAGTTTCTTAGACTCGTATAGACATAATTTTAGGTGGAGTTATAATATTTTAAGTTTAGAATCATAGATGTAGAGAGAAAAATAAGGAGTATTATATAGTTATTAGGATCATTTATAGCATAGATTTAGGGGAGTATAACTAGGGGTGGCAATTAGACCCGATCCGATAGACCCGGACCCGACGGGTCTCAGGTCTGGGTAGGTCGGGTTTTGTCGGGTCTAAACTATACATTTCCAAAATCTGAACCCGACCCGATCCGAGCTTCGGTTCGGGTTCGAGTGGGAAATAACACTAAAATTATATATATTTTAATGTTTTTTGCTCGGGTCTTTCGGGTCAGGTTTTATCGGGTCTTTATTGTATTTTTCATCACCCAGACATGACCCGAGACCCATCGGGTTTGGTTTGGGTTTGGTTCGGGTTCGAGTCTTTTTGGGTCTGTTCCACTTGGATTTCCGGTTCTCGGTTCTAATTGTCAGCCCTTAGTATAACTTAGTTTAGTCTAGTATAGTCTACTATAGGTATAGCATAATAATAGGAGATGTATAGATAGATACAGGATTTAGTGGGAGTATGTTAAGAATTTATTTTTGATAATAACAAAGGGGGAGAAATTATAAAATAGGTATAGTATAGTTTAAGGGGGAGTTAGAAGAATTTCACGGTGAAAAAGGGAGTATTGAAGAATCAAATTACCAAGTATGAATATTTTATAAACCAAGGCTGTCATCATCAAAAAGGGGAGATTGTTACAGAATGGAGTTTTGATGACAACAACCTTGTTTCAATTATCATTGATTATAATATATATATATATATATATATATATACTTACATACCTACGTAGAATATATAGACATATATATGCAGGATTTGTATACAGGACTTAAATACTGAAGACTATACAGTTTTGGAGTTTTATAAGTTCAAGAGATTCAAGATTCATCAATAATCAAGATTACAAGAGTTCAAGATTTCAAGATAAATATAGTAATAGAGTCTAGTTTATGTAAGACTCTGAATAGCACTCGAGGTTCAAATTCTGTTTTTGAAATTTCAAATTTCAAATTCTCGTTTTCAAATTTCAAACTTTCTGGTTTCCAAATTTCAAATTCGAATTTCAAATTATTTTACTTATGATTTCAAACATATAAGTTTAATGTTTTAATATATATATCTCTGTGTGTGTGTGTGTGCGCGCGCGTGCGTATGTGTTTTATATATGTTTATATAAGTATATATAATTTTATAATTTTAAATCTTATAACTTTATAAGTATGTATATGATTTCATATGATTTTACACTTTAAAATATTTATTTATATTATTAATTTTTTATTAAAAAAATTCAAACTTATGATTTCATATACATATATTTCCTAATTTACAAGTATTCTTATTTTTATAGTTTTATTAAATATATTTTACTAAGTTTATATATGATTCTTCATATAACCTTTTGTTTATATATAGTTTATAAATATTTCTTTATTAATTCCTATATATATGTTTATAATTATATTATATATATTTTTATAATTATATGATATATAGTTTTCATATCACATATATATTAAGTATTAAATCATATGTTTAAATAATATTTTCTTATGTTTTTATACTTGAAAAATAATGTTTTAGCAACTAGTCTTGTTTCAGGAATTTCTAGAATTTAAATATTGATTTAAATACTTTAAGAATGCTTTAAAATCATAAAAATGATGGATATATCAACATACATTCATGGCTACGTCGATGTATAACTATCAAAAATTTGAATTTAAAAGGAAGTGTCCTTTCACTATTTGTGATGCTCCAGAAATGTTGCAACCTTTCAAATGTTATAAATAGGGGCTGACTTCGAATTTTTTATCATTCTTCTTCTCCATCTTCATCTCATTTCTTTACACCATTATTCTTTGTTATTTTTATGATTTCAACACTTATACTCTACCGAATTCAATTCTATTTATATAAAACTTCTTCACTTCTCACTCTGTACTCATTATACTCTGAATCAAAGTGCTATTGAAGAGTTATAGGGATGTTGTAATTGTTTTGCTTGTGTAAGTTATTGGTGGTATACCTTGTAATCGTTAAATCAAGGAGGTTGGAATCGTAGGATCTCTTGTAGTCGTTAAATCAAGGAGGGTAATCGACGGTATCCCTTGTAGTAGTGAAATAAAGGAGGTTGTACTTGACTATTGATATAGTAACAGTGTTGTGCAGGACTGAAAGTAGGAGCAATCTAAACCAGTATAAAATCTGGTGTGTTCTTTCCTTTTCTGGATCTTATTTTTGTTTGTCTTTGTGTTTGTGTGTGATTCTGTGTCTGTGATTGTTTATGTGGTGTTTGATTCATATAGTAGTTCATACAAGTTTTAGATTTTGTTTATATTCCCAAAAACACTATTCACTTCCCTTTAGTGTTAGTTTTGCCTTAACGATCCATTCTGCAATCCCTAACATTAGAGAGCGTAGCTTTATGTAACAAGACTTCGACAATCCTTACATCTTGGTAAATGACCAACACAAGAAAGATGCAACTAGGTTATGAGTTATCACCTCCTTCTAGATGAAAAATTGTACCATGGTATAGAGCTCGGATATTAGTGGTGACTTCTACTCGTTGTGGTTGTTGATGTTGCGGGCGTCTGGTTTACAGGTTGGTAACGATCGGGAGATGATATACTCTGAGGTGACCAGGAAAGGATGTCCCGACCTTGTGTTGGCAGAGAACTTGTGTTGATTCTCGGGACATCCCTCTAGAGGTCTCTAAATTCGGTAAGAAGTTTCTTAGCTTGGTCATTTGTTGGGAATCCATTCTCTACTATGAGTTTGTACGGTTTTAGTTGTAAACCTATATGGCGACATAATTGTACATTTATTTATGGAAGTTATTTCCACATTTTAGACACTAATAGTAATATCAAATGATTTTCGCGTATCGAGCATGTGTGATTATCATAAGGGGAAACCTCTCCTAGTATGTGTTTGCATGGTGTGTGTGATGAGAGACCTTATGGTAGCTTCATTTTCAAAAAGCGTTGCGTGTTTTTACGCACCAGTATTCATATGGAGTAAACTCATTCCGTGTTATATAGCGTGGTCCTATGAGTTACTTAACTATAAAAGCAACTACTGTTCTCATACCAGTCTCATGAATGACTCTGAGTTTATTGTTTCCCACCTAAACTCTAAGTGCCCATATTTTCCCCATGGGCAGCCTGGAGGTTTATGGTTTTTGCAGATATTATTTTCAAGTCTTTTTCGACCAGGATTCTAGATTATGGCTGGAGTTATACTCTGGATCATTGTTCCTAAACCTAAAGTTTTATTTCAGTTTTTCTTTCTCTAATATATGTTGTACTTTGGTATTTTCTTGTACTCTAATGTAACATTATAATGATATTAATGAGAAGTTCCATTATTCAGTCCTTATGTATAAGTACTCCTAACCATTCACCTTTAGGAACAGTTTAAGTTGGTATAATTACCAGTTTGAACCGGTCAAAAAGGTTGTTTGTTACAGTTGGTATTAGAGCTTTGGTTTATTAAAATATTTGGGGTATGAATCATTAGAACAAAAGGAAACAACTCATCCGAGCTAGGATTAGTAAAATCTTATAAGAGAATCTTATTAGATATAGGGTTAGTAATACCCTGGAAGGGAATCTCGTTAGAGATAGGGTTAGTAATAACCCTGAAATGAGTTTATAGTGTTATTTTATTTTGAAGGTATGTTTTCAAAAGATTTTTAATACATATTGAAAAGAGTACTATACTAGGATCAAGTAATATGGAACTAAGTGACTTAGCGGAAGATTTGATAATGTTATGTAGTTTTACAAGTAAATATTTAATGAGAAAAATTAAATAAACCAATATTACGATATCATAGATAAGAAGTATGTAAATGTAGTAAATAAAAATAAACGACACCAGGAAATTTTATACTAGTTTAGAGCATCGTCTTACATCTGGTCCCAGATTCCTGGAATTTCAACTATAGCAATACCCTCACTTCACCCAGAGGACAAAAACTCGAACAGCAAAACGGGGACCTGAGTAGCAGAACAGAATTTCCCCTCAATAGTTGAAGAGGACTTCACAAATACAACAGTGGCTTTGAATGTTTATGTGTTTTACGTAACACTGATCAATCACACTTTTAGTATACCCTTCCTATAATCTTATCCTTAAATATATTAAGTGATTGTGAAGATTTAAAGGAAGTAGATTGCTTTTGACTCAAGAAGTATGAATATAGAATCCACGATTCAAAGCAATGAAAGTAGTTTTGAGAGCTTTTGAATGCGCAAAGTATAAAGAGAATAAATTAACAAATTAGAACAAGAATCAGTGATTTTGAAAGTGATGTTTATAGTGTATAAATAGTATACAAATAGTAGTAACTATTCATAAAGAGTTTCAATGAAAAGAAGCAAACATTTCCCCTGAAATCAGATTAAACATCTTCATGAAAAGAAGTGTCTTTTCACAGGAAATGGCAGTTGGAAATAACCAGTCGACTGATAGAAAATTATCAATCAACTGGTGATTCTAATACACACACACACACACAAATATATATATATATATATATATATATATATATTGGTGCACAAGTGCAGTGGGTCGTGCACTTTTGTTCACACCAATCGACTGGTGGATTTCCAGTCGACTGGTCTATGCAAAAATGCACAGTCCAATGTCTTATGTGCCAACTATATAATATGCTAACCCCGTTGTGAAAACGCGGTTCAAAATAATGGAGTATTTACGAACGTTGAAATGCGGATTCATTTAGCCCGTGACACACGTTTAGCACGCTGCTTCTTTTGGGTCGCATCTCCATTTTGCTCGCGGCTTCCTCTTGGGCTGAATGTGCAGCGTACCCTTGGATCGTGTAAACTGCGCCAACTAAGAGGCCATTCGGGTCGTGAGAGAGCACTGAGCTCTAGGTCATTAAGACTATGTGAAAGCCTTTGGAACGTTCAACCCTTTTTGGTCGTTCTCATACGTTCAACTCAGCATGTTTATACCACCAGTATAGTTTGGATTGCCAGCAGATTTTAGCTCGTATTGCATCTTTAGACCGCACAAAGCTGAATAAATTGATATGTGTTGCATTGCTAAAGCCGTGGAATGCATTCAAGAATAACTGTGCACATTTCAGATCGTACTCACCATCAGCTACAGTCCTTAGAACATTAAACAATTTTAGGTTGTCGGCTTCTCACTTGGGTCGTCGCTCCATTTCGCTTCACATCATACCGTGGACACCCCTAAACCGTTAAACAGCGTTGGGTCGTGATATGACAAATAGAGCGTCAACATGCATATGAAGGACTGATATCACCAATAAAACAGAAGTGTATTTGCACAAAGTCAAAACAATGCACTAAATGCCAGAATGGCATAAGTGTAAATAAGTATGAAAATACAAAGTTGTAGACACTTCATGATTGAACGTGTGAGACGTACTGGAACAATGCGATAGATGGAATGACGCATACGTCTGGGTCATTGAAAGCATGAAACCTGGTCGTTAAGCCCCTTTCTAGGCCTTGTCCATCATCAGTTTAGGTCGTTAATATGGCTTATGTGGGGTTGAGCTTTGTATAATAATACAACATATGGGGGTGGCAGTTTCTATATACAAACATATGAAGACACAAGTGAATAATTGCTCCGTTCCTTTTTAGGTTGTGCCATTTCAACTATCAATATGTTCTTACGTATTTAAGGCCATGGGAGAAACCATCAGGATGATTATGCGTTTTAAAGATTTAGCTCGTCACAAACATGATGAGGCTTTAGCTCGTTACTGCTTTAGCCCACAAGCGTTGTTTGCTTATACTAACCTTTGGGTCATTCCTACATCAGGATCTTAACACATGTAGCCAGCAACTCTTCAGGCCGTCCACCATACAACTGGCTCTTAAGTAGTGGAGCCTTTAGTTCATGGCTATATTTTAGCTTGCAAACATGCATGTTAGTTGGTCCATGAGGAAACCAAGACGTGAAGACTGATTAGCCAGTACCGGCTCTAGCTCATTGGATATCTTTTAGCATGTTCCAGGCATATTCAGCATGCTCTTAGGTAGTTCACAAAGTAAATTGGGAAATGTATATGTAATTACGGCCTGGCATATTACTTGGGGTGTATCAATTTTCATATAAAGCGTGAGTTCAAGACATGAAGCGACCTAAACCATGGTCCTCCAAACAATTAATTACATCTCCGCCATCTGCAAACTGTACACCAACTATACACCACATATTTACAATTTTTCCACCCTCTTCAAACTCAACTATAAATACCCCTCACAATTCACACTTGAGGGGACCGAATTTTGATTCCGAGGATGAGGTGCTGCCAAAGTCCAAGCTCCATTCTAACTTCGTTAATGGCTTCCATAGATTATGCAACCCTTCTTCAACTTCATGCAGATCAAATCTACTCCATTCAACATTAAAGCTCTCTCCAATCAGATCTAAGCTTCTCCAATCTCCTTCATACATCGTGAAAAGTCTCTCCAACACATTCAAGTGGTCTCCAACCTCTTTAAAGTCTAGATCTACCACTAAATCTCTATGGAATTTGTGAAGATCATTCAATTGCTCAAATAAGCAAAGATTGATACATCTATCATCACAAAGGAAGAGATCCCATCAATTCCTTGCCAAATTCAAGTAAAATAGATCATAAAGCGAGTGAAAAGAGACCAAAAAGAGAGAAATGAATGTAATGAGGGAAACTCATATTTTGTATGCTCAAACATCATAATGAGAATTGACTAGAAGTGGACGTAGATTCATATTGAATTGAACCACTACAAAAAGCTTCTCGTCTTCATTTTTTAAACATTTATTTCGCGATTGTAGCCTCATATTCTAATTCTAACCATAATTGGTGAAGTGCACATTTGCACCCTGGGTGTTGTGAACCATTTTCGGTTTCAACATTTGGCGCCCACCGTGGGGCCGCGTTCGCTCTTCTCTCAATCTTAAGAGCCTTTCATTGGAGATTCCAATCCTATTTCTACATAGATCTCGCAAGTTTCCGATCTAAACCAATCGACGAACTCCCTTTCAAATTCAAAAGGTCTCTACCAGAATCAGAAGAGTTGCACGAAGTTATGTCTCTATCAAAGAAGTACGACAATAAGTCAGCCGGAAGTTCGGGAAGTGTCAATCATGAATCTATCACCATTCCGCGAACCAATAACCCGATTGTTGTTGGAACTTTGGAAGCTAAAGTAACCCATGACATGTTTAAAGCTGTTGACACCAATTCCAATAAGGAAAATGAAACTTCAATGGATAAAACGGAAACTGTCCTTGTTGCTCGAGCCAATCCGGTACCTCATAAAATTGAAATTGACCTAAATGGCAATGAACACTCGTTGGTGTTAGATCGTAATCATGATCATGACGTAAGGGAAGTTGATGATCAGTTGAATAGTGGAAATGAGACCAGCACTGAAGATCCCAAAACAGATCTCGAGTGTCCAAACAAGTCCCGTCAAGGAAAAGACACGAAAACGAGTACGTTTGCCAAGAGGTTTCAAGTCCTAATGAAGGGGCATCTCCCTCATTTTGCTAGCTGTCATTGCTTTCCCAAACAAACATTAAGGAAAAGAGCCGATGTTTGCCTCATAGGACAACGTAACATAAGGAGCATATCTTAGGAATTAGCATTGAGCTTGTAAGAACCTCTAACGATGTTATTGTGGATACTTCCGTTGCTTCTCAAGCCAACGATCTAACCGCAAATGAAACTCTAAGGGATTATGTAACTTAGAAAGAGTTGGTTGCCACTATGACCAATTTGCACCAGAAAATAGATGCTTCAAATGAGATGTTGCTAAATCCAATACGGGCTCTCGAAACTGCTCAAGCCAGTCTCACAAACCATGTAGAACAACTTGGTGTAGAAAGGAGCATGCCCCTCACTGTTTCGGATTTTCACATAGGAAATTGTGGTCATCATGATAATAAGGAAAACAAGTCCAAGCGACCTTTCTCCCCTACCTTTCCGGTAAGTAACAAGAAGGATGTCGGAGGGCAAAAACGAACATATGGAGACAAAAAGGAAAAAGGGAACAAGAGGTTTCGCTTTTTCAAGTCTAAATAATTGACTTCGCTAAATGATACCTTGGAGAACGTCTTCTATGCTACTAAAGGCGCATGGTTCTTTCCAGAGCCACCACCAATATTAAAGATTTCGAACAAAGCAGCAATGTCTTGAAGTTTCTTCCATTATCACAACCAGCCTGGTCATGATACTAATTACTGCAGACATCTAAAAAACTCGATCAAGATGTTGGTTAAGAAGAGCAAACTACAACAATATGTCAGGAAATCGCATATAACAAATCCTCTTTCATCTCCTCAAGTGCTAAGCATGTCCATCAAATGATCAAGCTTAGGTGGAGAGGCTCCAACAAGAAATAGTGTGAAGCCAATGTTCGATACTGTGGCAAACAGTTCTCGCGCAACCAATGAAAGATGGGAGAAGATGCAAAGTTATGCAAATTCTCAAAAGTATAACCCAATGGAGTTAGAAGCTTCTGTTTATCCAATGATCGCCCAACATTTCGAAACCTTAGCTCAGTAAAAGCCGGTGTTGAAATATTTGAGTCTAACTGGCAAAAGTCGTATGTTGTCAACTAAAAGCTTCCGAACGGCATCTACGAATTGTCAACCTTTGATGAAGATTCAACACCGGGAATCTGGAATAACGACCGCTTGAGTCGACATTCTACATAAAAACACTGCTTAGTTCTTATGAAAAAAATTTATTCCTTCTTTTACAAATATTGACCTCTTATGGTAAAAGGGGGAATTGTAATTGAGTAATTACCATGTCAATCCTCATATACTGAGAAGTCCGCATTTGCTTTACTTCGATTATTCCATTAGATCGAAAGTAACTAAAATTTATTTAATATTGCAGGGCATTCACTGGCTCACGGTCTGATAAGTTCTGGCGACCCTCGCTAGCATACCCCATTTGGACGGTTCAAGTGTTGGGTGCCGAAAGCATCATATGGAATAAACCCAGTGATGTAAAGCACCACCTCGCAAATCAAAAGAAAATTTTGTTTAGATTCAAACGATGAAAAGCGCAGCAAATGGGCACTGTCTCATAAAGCCGCATATTTCATCAAAGGGACACTACTTAAAGTAGGAAGAAGCATCAAATCTCCAACTGCGGGTCATTTTCCAAACAAACACCATGCAATTCAAGGAATGTTTTCTTTCTTGTAGTTCAACGAGTCCGAGTAATACTTACACCACGCCTTGGCAGTGATATTCCAGGTGTCGAGTGCAACAAGCATCATTCTACATGTAAAGAGAAGATGTAATGCACCATCCGAAATTCAAAAAGGGAAGCCGCTTAACGTCACGTGACAAGGAAAGGAGCAAGTAGTGCACTTAACAAAATCGCCAGAGCCAGATTTACTCGGCTTGATTGTGACAAATGACGCCTGGCGAGCGCTTATTCCGTTGGAAATCAACGTTATTTCACGACCCCCAACAACACTAGTCTAAGTGCCAAATATATTCAAATATAGAGATAGAAAGCACTGCCTTGAAATGTGGAAGGAAGGGGTCATGAGGGCTTGAACAATGATCAAGTGTCGTGGTGAAAAAACTAAAGCGTTGTAAGTTTCACTGAAAGGGCATCTCTCCGAGAAAAAGCCCCATAGCCAGCATACTACATTAGTAAAAGGCTTACCAGGGCAAAGATGAACTATCCTGAATTGGAGAAATTAGCATATTGTTTGCAAAAGCAAAGGCCATACTTCCAAGCCCACTCTATCAAAGTTCTTGCCGACGAGCTGCTAAAGCAAGTTCTCTTCCGTCCATAAGCTTTGGGGAGATAATTGAAGTAGGATATTGAGCTTAGCCAATATGACATCACTTACAGTTCTTGAAAAACTATAAATGGGTATGCTCTAGCCGATTTTGTTGCTAAGTTCATTGATGAAGGGTAAAAGAAGGAGGAACCAGTTGAAGCAACCGTCATCTAAAAAGAACGCTAACATATCCGTAACCTAGCAGAACCTGGTGACCATTAAAGCGCATTCCGATTGGGATAGCTCAAATGCCCATTGCTCAATACTAAAAACATCATTCACAAGAAATATGAAGGTGTGGAGTACAGCTTGGCAAATAAGGGAAACCAGGAACTGAGCGGTCAAATGATGTAGCGTTCAGATTAAAAATAAAGTTGTAAGCTTCACCGAAGTGGCACCTTCTTAATTACAAGGTCTCTGGCCCTGGTTCTAACAATTCGTGGTAAAGCCCGATAAATAAACTAGCATCTGCCCCGTGGAACAATATAACACTAAACCAAAGACCTCCCTGAGGGGCACCCAGTTGATCGTCAGTGCCATGATTACATGGCCCGACTACGACGAACACTGGGCCTTTAAACCAAAGACCTCCCCGAGGGGACCCAGTTGATCGTCAGTGCAATGATTACATGGCCTAGTTACAACAAACACTGGGCCTTTAAACAAAAGACCTCCCTGAGGGGCACCCAGTTGATTGTCAGTGCCATGATTACATGGCCCAATTACGACAAACACTAGGCCTTTAAACCCAAGGCCTCCCCGAGGGGCACCCAATCGATCGTCAGTGCCATTGATACATAGCCCGATTACGACAAACCCCGGGCTTTAAAAGACCTCTTCGAGGGCATCCGATCAGATGTTGGGTCTTCCAAATTCAACTATTGATGTTGGGTCTTCCAAATCCAGTTACTGACAGATTTTAAAAGACCTCTTAGGGGGCATCCGATCAGACATTGGGTCTTCCATATCCAACTATTGATGCTGGGTCTTCCAAATCCAATTACTGACGGATTTTAAAAGACCTCTTAGGGGGCATCTGATTAGATGTTGGGTCTTCCAAATTCAACTATTGATTCTGGGTCTTCCAAACCCAGTTATTGACGGGTCAAAGACCTCTTCGAGGGCGTCCGACAAGTTCAACGAGCGTCTGAATTATTCAGACTCAACGAACAACTGATCAGAGACCCCCTCGGGGGCATCTGATCATAAGCCGGATCTTCCAAATTCGGTTAATGACGGACCCAAAGACCTTCTTTGAAGGCATCTGACAAATTCTACAAGTGACTAGCTTGTTCAATTACAACGAATAACGAATTTCCAAAAAAAAAAAAAAACAAGACCTCTCCGGGGGCACAAGTTCAAATCTAATCTCCAAAGGCCTGGACTGCTAGCTTGGCGAGAAATATGACTAAACATATAAAGTTTAAGACCTCTCAAGCAGGAGCACAAAAACAGAACTTCATCTCCATAAAAAAGAATGAGTAGGACCGTCTAAATTGGAAACCTCTAATCATGATCATGTCAAGGAAGTCAACAACGACAAAAACACATGACCAAAAGATTCCAAATGAAGTCGGTCACAAAATGTTGCGCCAAACCTTTAAAGTTTGTGATGAATTTTGGTATAGGGGTATTACCACCGTATTAACCGCATTAAAGGATTCAACCACTACAACAAAATGACCATATTACAATGGTGAAAAAAGTTGTAATATACATTTTACAACGGTGGGCCAACCGTCGTGTATTAAGTAGTTGTAATAGACTAAATTTTTTTACAACTTTTTTGCACCGTTGCAACACTGTTGTAATATATAGATTTTACAACTTTTTTCCACCGTTGTAATAAATTTTATTACAACAGTTATGCACCATTGGTGTGATTTTTTACAACTATTTATAACTGTAGTTATATATTTTATTACAATTTTTATTTTATAGTTGTAATATATCCACAAATTATATACAAAAGAATATATATATATTACATGTGCAACAATAAATAGATAAATAACATAAGAAATAGACGTAAGTTTAAAGGCATCATAATCCATTAATTGATAAAAATCACAATTTTATATCTAGAATACAAATTATAAATCATGTACCACATAAAAATGTATAAAATTACAACTGTCATTATTTTCCTCTGCAAGTCTTTAATCCAATTACAAAGCTTATTTGCCTATGAAATCTACAAAGCTCATTTGCATAAATCTTCTCTTTTTTCCATGCGTTTAAAAAGGAACAAGTAACCTTTTAAAGTCGTCCGTCCGAATAAAACACACATATCATCCATAAGAGTTGTTGGAATTTGAATGAAATTAACACCGTGAAGAAAAGCGACAGCAATATCGCCCATCAATCCGCCATCTAGAGCCATGAATGTTGAACGCCGAATCATATTATACAGAACTCACAAGCCATGTGATTAGCATTCTTCACTGCCATGGCCGCATCGGATTGAGGAAGAAATACTCCATGCCCTATAGTTACAGCAACCAATTATACAAATTAGATAAAATGATCATATAAAAAAATCATCATAATAATCACAAGATTCTGAATCAAACCTTAGTATTATACAATTATGTAGTACCTGTTATGCACTTGGAAAATATGATATATACTCAGTTATACTTTTATTTGACATGTATAAATTGCATTCACAAGTGTTGCCATTCTCTGTTAACGAGTCTCATCATGTGTACTTAATATATTCTCCAGTAAAGAGCATCCCTCAAACTATGGGTCCCATGTTCATCAACCAAGGTATAAGCCCCTAGTTATATTATTTTTACTTATTACGTGTGTATACTATAGATACCAAAGCCATCTGATTTGAGTCTGCAAACTTGCCATTTAAATCATCTTTGATCTTACTGTTCAAAATTCTGAATGAACGACTACTTTAATTTTCAATCACATGAAATTCGGGTACCATATGCTTGATACATCACACAAATGCGCACATACAAACAAAATTATGCTAATGCTTTTGTAAAGAACATACCTGGAGAAGTCTGTTGAAGAACTTAGAAGCATTAGCAAGCTCTGCAACAACATATATTTCTTCATTAGTTACACCATCTTTTCCATAAGCTATATTGTCTCGTATGCTTGAAACCACACTGTTCCTACAAAGGACACAAAGTTTGCCCAAATTAAATCTTATTTGCGTTACTTTCTAGCTATGAACATACTGAATAAAACAAGAACTGATTAAAAAATAAAACTCACAAGCCGTGTGATTAGTGTTCTTCACTGTCATGGCCACATTGGACCAAGGAAGAAATACTCTATGCCCTACAATTACAACAACCAATTATACAAACTAGATAAAATGATCATATAAGAAAATTATTATAATAATTACGAGATTCTGAATCAAACCTTAGTATTATACAATTATGCAGTACCTGTTATGCATTGGAAAATATGATATATACTCGGTTATAGTTTTATTTTGACATATAGAAATTGCATACGAAGAGTGAGGAGATGTAGTACATCCGGCATCGAAGGGATCTTCAGAACCACAACAATGCCAACACTGATACACTTTACCCGAGTCTGGAGTGCTCATTGTATCTCCCAAAGTGAACGCTCTCAAATTTCCTCTTTGTTACCCCTACATTTGCCAAATAACACAACACTGTGAAACAACATTATTCCTAAGGCATGTTAAGTTGCTGGAATGCAAATACACAATTGATGACACCATTTTCAAATATCACATCAAAAATGACAATGAGATCTAAACGTTGAGATAAGCTGGAAAAAATACGTTGAGGGGTTTTCTGTATTGGTTTTCACTTTTGTAAATCATTCAAATCGGAGGTAGCGTTCCAGTTTACTTGCTGCCAAAATAAATTAGAACAGGTTAAAAATGCCTAGCTCAACACTAGTAGAAAGAGTGAATGAATGCTAAATACCAATAAAAGAATGTGATGGGAGTTCCTTCACAAATATCATATGGAGATGAAGAAAAATGGATTGCAAACCATGTAATGGTGGGATTTTCGACCCAGAAAATCAACATAAAAACACACTTTTATTCAAGCATCGAAAAATACCGGGACATTAATAGAAGAATTTAGAGGGTGAGAAAGAAAAGATAGAACTAATAGAATAGAAGAAGAAGAAGATCACAACTGAACAAAATCAGAGTAACACGAAACTCGCAGCGGAACAAAATAAGATGTATTATATAACATAACTTTGAATACAAAACTGTATTGTATATACATACCATTATCAGATTACAATACATCATATTACAGCGGAAATAACTCTACATAACTAATGGTGAAGCTTCCTGCTTTTGAGCTCCTCCAAGTGAATCTGCAAAGCCTGAAACACTTGACTGCCCGTATAAATTTGGGCACCCAAGAGTTTAGGGAAAACAAACAAAATAAACTCTGGGTCAGTCATGGGACTGGTGTGAGTAAATTCCAACCATACTGTTTTACTTTGAAAATCCTTTTCAAAACAAGAAGATAATAGTAAGACCAGCCCACACATAAACATGGACGGTTTTTACCTTACTATAACCCAACATATTTTTATATCAAACTTCAGTGATATTATGATAATGTCTACTCAATTAAATAATCAAATAGCAGAACGCTTGCATCTCACGTTCCACATATATATAGTATAAAATCATAAACCGCAGGGCGCTTATCGAAGAATAGATTCCAACAGACAAGGTATGGGAGCACCTTCTGAATAGTGTACTCTAGAGGGGATACACTCAGGGTTCAACAAGAACGTCTTGCAACCCGGCCACACATGACCGCTCACTCATTTAGCTTGAGTGTCGCGAATATATTGCCACCACGGTTGTAGGCCATCCAACCGTCATCCGAAGATACAGAATCGAAAAGAAGATAAATTTGAATTTTCTCTAGATCGGTGACAATACACCCTGCTTGGGGATGACCCAACTAGCCATGCTGCCTAGCCCAACTTTTGTTACTTCCTGGTTGTGAGGCTAGAGGCTACGTCTATCTTCAGAATATCTGATTACCATTCACTTTAAATGTCACATCGTCAAATCCGTAATCACATATTGATTACACAAATGCACACTGGGTGTAGAATAAAGAGAAGTTACCTTCTCCCGACCAACTTGGTATATTCGTAAAATCAACGGCATGACCGTTGGAAATACTCTGTCAGACACTCGTCCATACAAGTTGTCCTGGGACTGGACAAACAAAAACACACCATTCTATAACTGGACGATCCTTGCATTTAACTCCGTCTTCAATTTTCTTCAGCATATCTAATTCGCAATGATTATGCCTATACGGAGTGGTTTTCGGGTAATAACCCAACCGGTCTCTCCGTATTGACAACGACGGTCAAACACTTCGATAGTCGGTTATTTAACTATCGGAGTTAAAACAACATCCATTCTAATGTATAACTAAACATCATACAATCACGGGCGCTTTTTATTTAACATTCGTTATATTTTCAAATTCCCATATCTCACTAGATATTTCTCAAACTCTGTTTTGCCTTTAACACTTTTGGAAAACATTTCCAATTATTATAAACTTTTATTCTTTCATGTTCCAAAAAATATCCGTTATTAACGTTCGAACTATTTCCCATTACTTTCACATTCTTTATTCCCATACTTGGGTAATCTACCTTATTTACACTGGAAAATATTTCCAAATTCATCTTAACCTTTTAATCGGCCCAACGTTCACTTTTAAAACATTATTCCCTTTGAAATGGGAATACCATCCCTTCTTATAGAAATCTAAACACCTTGATCATATAACTCTTTATTCACGCAATAATCTCCTTTATCTTGTTTACCGAAATCTCTTTCATACTTTTTCACTCCTATTCCACTTTATAAACTCTGTCTCTAAGTCAACTTCTTATCTAATTGATATCAAGCTTATAACTAAATACTGACTCCTATCCTGTTGACATTTATTTGTTTAAAACTAAATGTTAATTATTCTATCAGATTATAATCCCTAAAAATAGTTACTTTTAATACATTCGACATCGTCGAATTCTAGTTCCAAACCCTAACGGTTTAATTCTAATCACATTTCGAACATCGAAATGCTATCATCAGTTTCTAATACGATTCCCCAATTCTTTTTCTAAACTCTTTCTTATATTTCTTAGAACAAACGTCGTTACTTATTACTCTAGAATAAGTGGATTTCAAACCAAACTGTTACATTTCCTAGGAAGTGCTGGTATATATAAAAGTCACGCTTAAGTCTAATCAACAGCAGTTAATTTGTCGCTATAGTTCTAAACTTGTCATACGCTGTAATATTCTCCTTATAACTAATTACAGTCACACTTACCTTATCAACAACGTTATTTATTTGCTATAGTTCAAGTTGTCATACGCTGTAATATTCTTTGTTATAACCAATCTTGACATAACAGTCACACTTATCTTATCAACAGCGTTATTTTATTGCTATAATTCTAAGACTGGTAATACGCTGCCGTATTCCTTTTATACACATCTTGACATCTCTTTCCGTTACAACTGTTATCGTTTCTCGATAATAGTGAAGCCGTTCAAGTTGGGGTATTCTATTTACCTCTCAGACCTTGATCGACAACGTTCTTATCTTAGAACAGATATACGTTCGTAACTCTAAACTCCTTATTACTTATAATATACACCAAATCGTATTTCCTTGTTTTATTTTGGAATATGGTTTTATAATACCACATCTTTATTTTAAACTCGGTTGTTTTACGATTATTTATATTCCACATTAACTTTTCGCTTTCTCTATCCCATAGTTCTATTGATAACTTCTTAAATTAAAAGGTAATTAAATCTCATTTATTTCTAAACTGTTTTCATTAGATTAATTAAAGGCCAATTAATCTAATAATCATTTTTCAAATAACAGTTGATTAAATCAACTTCATTTCATCAGTAAATTCGTTAACTGATCTTAATTACTCCTCATTAGATTAATATAATTAATCTAATAATATTTCTAAAATTGTTTATCTTAAATATAAATATCCAAATACTTAATCATCGGATAATTTCTGCTTTATAAACTTATTTAAATATCAACAAATCGTTTTTATTTATTTTATAAAAACGAACTCTAAAATACTGGTTTTATAATAGAACTTCTATTATAAATTTAAATCTTCTTTTTAATTATAAAAATATAATTTGTATAATTAACCTCGTTGATTTGCCTGACGGCCAATCTACTTCTTAACAAAACGACGGGTTTACAGTCGACTGTTATCACTTTCTAAATTGATATCGTTTATTGGTTTATCGAAACAGATGTTGAATTTTCCGTTCAACATCAATATTCACATGGTGTTTTAAATATAATTCGGGTTCAAACAGTGCATACAAAACAAACAATACATATAAATATCGAGGAATCCGGTCGGATTCCTCCAACCGGTTTCCGCATCCACAGATGTCAGTCAACACAATTTACACTAACTCTATACTAAGGGATATTCTAATTGATGGAATCAGTGTCCAACCGATGATGTGTGCATATGTAACGGTATATATTGTAATCTACCTAATCGACCATCACACAGCATTCAAACAACATTAAAATATAATTAAATATTTTAAAATAAATCAGAGTTAGTGATTTTACTCACCTTGGTGCGTTAACCGTTAAACAACGATTTGCGTCGACCGATAGATCTGATCAGTCTAGCTTCATCGTTTTGTGCTCATCGATACAGATCTGACGCCCTTGCTTTCGTCCGACTTCGTTTCTGCCACTGCGAATCCAATACCTCTTATTCCATGCGATTCATTATTATATACCTTGAACATGTTTCTTAAACACGTGTTAGCAGCACCCGTTCTCCTTTCATTTTTGCCGCTGTATACTCTTCCATACCTGCTCACGTTAAAAGCTCTGTACCTCTTGTTCCTTCCTTTTCTTAATGAACTTGTTCCCTGGAACATGCAGCCTGTACTCATCCTTCCCTTTTCCACATGTGCTCACGCCTGTTGATCCCCTTTCGTTTTGGGCTTCTACTGTTTCTGCTGTATAAAATAAATACGGACTCCCCCTTGCTTAGTTGCTCTGCAACAAACAAGCTGGGCTTTTATTTTCCTTTTTCTTAAATAACAGATTGGCCCAAACCCACATATAAACTCCACGTCCTCCATGCTTTCCTTCTTCATCCCCCTGTTCTGTTTTCCAGTGAATATCCTTCCGCCCTTTTTGAGACTCTGCAGTTTGCACTCCCTCCTTACCCTCACTATCCCCTCAAATCTCTACTCGGGTGTGAAGCCAACCGCGACGACCTCAACCAGCCGGCTACAGTAGGAATATCGAACTGCATTATCACCAAAACTTTGCTCACAACATCCCAAAACCTTCACTAACATGAAACGATCCTTTACCAGCCTTGAATGATTAACTGCTTTGCACCATCTTATTTTATAAACCCACGTGTTATCTTCTATGATATAACCATATCCGCCCACTCATGTACATTCATCTTTCATTGTTCTTCACAGCACCTGCGGCCTTCCTACCCCATCCTCCATTTTCACGATTAAAACAAACCATGAACTAACCTACAGTACACTTCCCATGTACCACGAGATCACTCACCCTATGAACCAAGCCAACCTGCACCCTTAAAGGAACATGACCTGCTAACACCCCTACTACTTCTAGATATGCATGTGAGCCTTGTAATCAACCAACCTTATTGCTGAGATTCCCTCTTCTAACTGTGCGCATAAGCTTCAGTACCTCCTTCCGTATATACGAATCAAGATTCTTTGTAACAAAAACAACCCTTTTTGTTGTGACCATTTTGTTCGAACATGCTTCTAAATGCATGCACTTTCCCACTTTCGCATGCACGCCACACATTAGCACCGTCCCCTTCAAAACCAATACCACCGAATGCTCCTTCTTATATAATATTCCATGCAAACTCTCGGTATACGAAACCCCTCACTTTTCCTCTTTGACTCTGACAACCGTGAGTACCCTTATGCCGTAAGCCCATACCACCATGTATTGTCTTCATGCATTTTCCCTTACCCTCCTAACGCTCGACGTGTACTACCCATCCCTTCATACTTCAAAGAAATACATGCAGCTTCCAGTACATATAAACCTCCCACCGCCTTATCCCAAACAACTTCGACCCACTGCTGCTCCAGGAACTCAGCGAGTTTTCTGGCACCAATACTCACCGAACGCCGCCAACAAAGATGCCTCGACCTCCTGAGACTCATGCCACCGATCTAGTCCTCCCTCATATTTTTGTTGTTTTAAATCTAGCGGAATTTTCTTGTTTGCTTCACAGTTTTTGTTTTTTTCCTGAAAGATGGCGAAGACCATGGGTGTTTATATAAGGGGGATACTTCACCTTTAAGTATAATGTAGACTAGGATAGATTGGCTAGGGGTATGGTTCATTTCTTATCAGTTTTATTAATCAGCTGGGTTTCTTAGTTGCTAAGGCTGGAACGTACAATATATACAGTATGGTAATGAAGCAATAGGCTTGTAGGTTTGTACACAGTAGGTAATGGCGTGGCCATGCTCCATAAATGCAAAGACGTGATGTGATTTTATATTTAAATGGCTTAGGACTTAAGTAATGTGTACAGCCTAGGGTGGTAGACGTTGCTGGCATAACATGAGGGTAGAAATAGAATAGGCTTTATGTTTGTATGATAAATGGAGAACGTGGTCTCATTAATGTGTCTACTCCTCCTATTCCTATTAATTCCAAGAAAATAATTATTTTAATAAATTTGGATCCAAAGAACGATTGAATTCATGTTGCGTTCTCCATTTGTATGGTATGCGTATGTTTTGTTTTTGTTATAAATTCTGTTCATGCACAGACAGAAGTAAGAGTACAGTCGTGCTCAACGAGATATCACGATCCCAAAAATATAATAATACCGGTAGTTTGACTTATATTTTGGAACCCCGAAATACCGATACAGGGTACACAATACCCCAAATAAAAAGTTGCTTATTTAATTAATTAAAAATTACAGTAAAATTCTAAAAATTAAATTATCGCTGTGCCTCAAAAGAACCTTGTCCCGGTTTGCAACCGATATCAAGTTATATTCAAATAACCGTTATGATCGATATACGATTTCACAACGACTTTTTGAATATTTGATTTGGACATATCTTGCAATCTACACAACGAAATCTTGGTTTTTCACTTCTGTTAGAAAGGCACAGTTCAACAGATTCCAACGCTTCTTGTTTCGAAGAAATCCGATTCAAAAAGAGTCTGGTACACTCAGTTGAAGTTCAAAACGTCAAATTACGCACTGCAGCGTCGTTCTGAGCTCGATTATAATTAATATATATTTATATACGTTCAACTTCGTTTTAATTGATATAATAATCCACTTATATTACAAATTCAATATTTAAACTGATTTAAATATTCATATACAAACCGACAAAAATGCGAGACGTTACAGACCTTCCCCCTTAAAATAATTTCGTCCTCGAAATTGCTAAGATAGGGAAAATGCTACAATCTCTGTTATAACATGGTTAAAAATCTTTTTGGTTTACTTCATAATTCCAGTTTCCACTGAACTGATTATTTCCAATTAAAATATTAATTCCTTATTATTTCGAATATTTTCAAAATTTCTGAAAATTTTCTAACAGCTTAAATTTTCAGAGAATCTCGCCAGCATCTCCTCTGCACGGCTCACTCGGTACTACAACAACTTGCCACTACGGGCCTTCTCCAATCCAAAAGAAAATCAAACAGCCAAACGGCTTGCCCAAACTGACTCAATAAAAATCTCATACTCGTATATAAACGTGTACCTTCTCTATTGGGCATTCAGCTCTATCTCTGCCATCTGCTATCAATTCAGCATATACCCATACAATCCAAATGTTGATCTCTAACCAACTTATCCTTAAATCCAATCCTTCGCTCATATTTGAGCCAACTTTCATTTCAACTCCAGCTCTATTTCAATTCCAAACTCTCACTTAACCATCTAATTCTATTTCAACACAAAATTCTCAATCAATCCCTTTACTCACCTGAGTCCACTTTATTTCAAAATCCAATTTCAATTTTCTATTTGCTTTCGCAAACTTTTATTTATTTCAATTTGTTTAACTCCATATCTTAAATTTAAGTTCCGGAATTCAAATCCCTGGGTTTTTATTTCAAATAAGTTTGGAATCTATAATAATAGCAAATTCAAAACATTTGAATTTTTGAACATCTTATTTCAAAACAAAATCTTTTGGTAGCAATCCGTCACTTAGAACTCGAAAATGACACTGATGATGTGGCCAGCATCATCAGAATTATTTTCCAGTGATCGAAGTGAGTTCAATACTATATTACTTTTCAAAATTCATTTTGAAACGCTTCCATTTTGAAAATCACTTCAAAATATCTTTCACATCATTTGGAAAACAATTTTTAAATCTCCCAGGATTTTAAAATTCCCATATATCTAATCCAAACATTATTTTCAACTCTTTTCCAAATTTCTAGAGTTTTATTTCAATTCTGGTTTCAAATTCAGATTCATTTCATCTGATCTTGCATATTATACTTATAAAATATTTCGATTGGTTATTAATGTAACAAACTCAATTATAGATCTTATTTGATCATGATAATGATCAACACTATAATAATCTCAAGATATATACTCCTTATATCAAAATATAATTTGGGTAAAATTATTTTATTTACCCAGCTTTCAAAACATACTGTGTCGAATTACTCTGTTCGATGGTTTAGAAACACCTATCGATCCAGTTTGCACTATTGTTTCGATCAGAATTCATAAACCACTCGACTGACCAGTCAACACAATATAAAACAGTTTTTTATACAAATCTGCAAATACGTTCACTCATATATATACACTCAAACTCAATCTAGAGTATTACTAACTCCATCTCTATTGAGTTACGCCACAGAGCCAAGGTAATCACTTAACCTTATGCTCTGATACCATCTGTAATGGCGGGATTTTCGACCCAGAAAATCAACATAAAAACACACTGTTGACTATTCAAGCATCGAAAAATACCGAGACATTAATAGAAGAATTTAGAGGGTGAGAAAGAAAAGATAGAACTAATAGAATAGAAGAAGAAGAAGATCACAACTGAACAAAATCAGAGTAACACGAAACTCGCAGCGGAACAAAATAAGATGTATTATATAACATAACTTTGAATATAAAACTGTATTGTATATACATACCATTATCAGAGTACAATACATCATATCACAGCGGAAATAACTCTACATAACTAATGGTGAAGCTTCCTGCTTTTGAGCTCCTCCAAGTGAATCTGCAAAGCCTGAAACACTTGACTGCCCGTACAAATTTGGGCACCCAAGAGTTTAGGGAAAACAAACAAAATAAACTCTGGGTCAGTCATGGGACTGGTGTGAGTAAATTCCAACCATGCTGTTTTACTTTGAAAATCCTTTTCAAAACAAGAAGATAATAGTAAGACCAGCCCACACATAAACATGGACGGTTTTTACCTTACTATAACCCAACATATTTTTATATCTAACTTCAGTGATATTATGATAATGTCTACTCAATTAAATAATCAAGTAGCAGAACGCTTGCATCTCACGTTCCACATATATATAGTATAAAATCATAAACCGCAGGGTGCTTATCGAAGAATAGATTCCAACAGACAAGGTATGGGAGCACCTTCTGAATAGTGTACTCTAGAGGGGATACACTCAGGGTTCAACAAGAACGTCTTGCAACCCGGCCACACATGACCGCTCACTCATTTAGCTTGAGTGTCGCGAATATATTGCCACCACGGTTGTAGGCCATCCAACCGTCATCCGAAGATACAGAATCGAAAAGAAGATAAATTTGAATTTTCTCTAGATCGGTGACAATACACCCTGCTTGGGGATGACCCAACTAGCCATGCTGCCTAGCCCAACTTTTGTTACTTCCTGGTTGTGAGGCTAGAGGCTACGTCTATCTTCAGAACATCTGATTACCATTCACTTTAAATGTCACATCGTCAAATCCGTAATCACATATTGATTACACAAATGCAGACTGGGTGTAGAATAAAGAGAAGTTACCTTCTCCCCACCAACTTGGTATATTCGTAAAATCAACGGCATGACCGTTGGAAATACTCTGTCAGACACTCGTCCATACAAGTTGTCCTGGGACTGGACAAACAAAAACACACCATTCTATAACTGGACGATCCTTGCATTTAACTCCGTCTTCAATTTTCTTCAGCATATCTAATTCGCAATGATTATGCCTATACGGAGTGGTTTTCGGGTAATAACCCAACCGGTCTCTCCGTATTGACAACGACGGTCAAACACTTCGATAGTCGGTTATTTAACTATCGGAGTTAAAACAACATCCATTCTAATGTATAACTAAACATCATACAATCACGGGCGCTTTTTATTTAACATTCGTTATATTTTTAAATTCCCATATCTCACTAGATATTTCTCAAACTCTGTTTTGCCTTTAACACTTTTGGAAAACATTTCCAATTATTATAAACTTTTATTCTTTCATGTTCCAAAAAATATCCGTTATTAACGTTCGAACTATTTCCCATTACTTTCACATTCTTTATTCCCATACTTGGGTAATCTACCTTATTTACACTGGAAAATATTTCCAAATTCATCTTAACCTTTTAATCGGCCCAACATTCACTTTTAAAACATTATTCCCTTTGAAATGGGAATACCATCCCTTCTTATAGAAATCTAAACACCTTGATCATATAACTCTTTATTCACGCAATAATCTCCTTTATCTTGTTTACCGAAATCTCTTTCATACTTTTTCACTCCTATTCCACTTTATAAACTCTGTCTCTAAGTCAACTTCTTATCTAATTGATATCAAGCTTATAACTAAATACTGACTCCTATCCTGTTGACATTTATTTGTTTAAAACTAAATGTTAATTATTCTATCAGATTATAATCCCTAAAAATAGTTACTTTTAATACATTCGACATCGTCGAATTCTAGTTCCAAACCCTAACGGTTTAATTCTAATCACATTTTGAACATCGAAATGCTGTCATCAGTTTCTAATACGATTCCCCAATTCTTTTTCTAAACTCTTTCTTATATTTCTTAGAACAAACGTCGTTACTTATTACTCTAGAATAAGTGGATTTCAAACCAAACTGTTACATTTCCTAGGAAGTGCTGCTATATATAAAAGTCACGCCTAAGTCTAATCAACATCAGTTAATTTGTCGCTATAGTTCTAAACTTGTCATACGCTATAATATTCTCCTTATAACTAATTACAGTCACACTTACCTTATCAACAGCGTTATTTTATTGCTATAGTTCAAGTTGTCATACGCTGTAATATTCTTTGTTATAACCAATCTTGACATAACAGTCACACTTATCTTATCAATAGTGTTATTTTATTGCTATAATTCAAAGACTGGTAATACGCTGCCGTATTCCTTTTATACACATCTTGACATCTCTTTCCGTTACAACTGTTATCGTTTCTCGATAATAATGAAGCCGTTCAAGTTGGGGTATTCTATTTACCTCTCAGACCTTGATCGACAACGTTCTTATCTTAGAACAGATATACGTTCGTAACTCTAAACTCCTTATTACTTATAATATACACCAAATCGTATTTCCTTGTTTTATTTTGGAATATGGTTTTATAATACCACATCTTTATTTTAAACTCGGTTGTTTTACGATTATTTATATTCCACATAAACTTTTCGCTTTCTCTATCCCATAGTTCTATTGATAACTTCTTAAATTAAAAGGTAATTAAATCTCATTTATTTCTAAACTGTTTTCATTAGATTAATTAAAGGCCAATTAATCTAATAATCATTTTTCAAATAACAGTTGATTAAATCAACTTCATTTCATTAGTAAATTCATTAACTGATCTTAATTACTCCTCATTAGATTAATATAATTAATCTAATAATATTTCTAAAATTGTTTATCTTAAATATAAATATCCAAATACTTAATCATCGGATAATTTCTGCTTTATAAACTTATTTAAATATCAACAAATCATTTTTATTTATTTTATAAAAACGAACTCTAAAATACTGGTTTTATAATAGAACTTCTATTATAAATTTAAATCTTCTTTTTAATTATAAAAATATAATTTGTATAATTAACCTCGTTGATTTGCCTGACGGCCAATCAACTTCTTAACAAAACGACGGGTTTACAGTCGACTGTTATCACTTTCTAAATTGATATCGTTTATTGGTTTATCGAAACAGATGTTGAATTTTCCGTTCAACATCAATATTCACATGGTGTTTTAAATATAATTCGGGTTCAAACAGTGCATACAAAACAAACAATACATATAAATATCGAGGAATCCGGTCGGATTCCTCCAACCGGTTTCCGCATCCACAGATGTCAGTCAACACAATTTACACTAACTCTATACTAAGGGATATTCTAATTGATGGAATCAGTGTCCAACCGATGATGTGTGCATATGTAACGGTATATATTGTAATCTACCTACTCGACCATCACACAGCATTCAAACAACATTAAAATATAATTAAATATTTTAAAATAAATCAGAGTTAGTGATTTTACTCACCTTGGTGCGTTAACCGTTAAACAACGATTTGCGTCGACCGATAGATCTGATCAGTCTAGCTTCATCGTTTTGTGCTCGTCGATACAGATCTGGCGCCCTTGCTTTCGTCCGACTTCGTTTCTGCCACTGCGAATCCAATACCTCTTATTCCATGCGATTCATTATTATATACCTTGAACATGTTTCTTAAACACGTGTTAACAGCACCCGTTCTCCTTTCATTTTTGCCGCTGTATACTCTTCCATACCTGCTCACGTTAAAAGCTCTGTACCTCTTGTTCCTTCCTTTTCTTAATGAACTTGTTCCCTGGAACATGCAGCCTGTACTCATCCTTCCCTTTTCCACATGTGCTCACGCCTGTTGATCCCCTTTCGTTTTGGGCTTCTACTGTTTCTGCTGTATAAAATAAATACGTACTCCCCCTTGCTTAGTTGCTCTGCAACAAACAAGCTGGGCTTTTATTTTCCTTTTTCTTAAATAACAGATTGGCCCAAACCCACATATAAACTCCACGTCCTCCATGCTTTCCTTCTTCATCCCCCTGTTCTGTTTTCCAGTGAATATCCTTCCGCCCTTTTTGAGACTCTGCAGTTTGCACTCCCTCCTTACCCTCACTATCCCCTCAAATCTCTACTCGGGTGTGAAGCCAACCACGACCTCAACCAGCCGGCTACAGTAGGAATATCGAACTGCATTATCACCAAAACTTTGCTCACAACATCCCAAAACCTTCACTAACATGAAACGATCCTTTACCAGCCTTGAATGATTAACTGCTTTGCACCATCTTATTTTATAAACCCACGTGTTATCTTCTATGATATAACCATATCCGCCCACTCCTGTACATTCATCTTTCATTGTTCTTCACAGCACCTGCGACCTTCCTACCCCATACTCCATTTTCACGATTAAAACAAACCATGAACTAACCTACAGTACACTTCCCATGTACCACGAGATCACTCACCCTATGAACCAAGCCAACCTGCACCCTTAAAAGAACATGACCTGCTAACACCCCTACTACTTCTAGATATGCATGTGAGCCTTGTAATCAACCACCCTTATTGCTGAGATTCCCTCTTCTAACTGTGCGCATAAGCTTCAGTACCTCCTTCCGTATATACAAATCAAGATTCTTTGTAACAAAAACAACCCTTTTTGTTGTGACCATTTTGTTCGAACATGCTTCTAAATGCATGCACTTTCCCACTTTCGCATGCACGCCACACAGTAGCACCGTCCCCTTCAAAACCAATACCACCGAATGCTCCTTCTTATATAATATTCCATGCAAACTCTCGGTATACGAAACCCCTCACTTTTCCTCTTTGACTCTGACAACCGTGAGTACCCTTATGCCGTAAGCCCATACCACCATGTATTGTCTTCATGCATTTTCCCTTACCCTCCTAACGCTCGACGTGTACTACCCATCCCTTCATACTTCAAAGAAATACATGCAGCTTCCGGTACATATATACCTCCCACCGCCTTATCCCAAACAACTTCGACCCACTGCTGCTCCAGGAACTCAGCGAGTTTTCTGGCACCAATACTCACCGAACGCCGCCAACAAAGATGCCTCGACCTCCTGAGACTCATGCCACCGATCTAGTCCTCCCTCATATTTTTGTTGTTTTAAATCTAGCGGAATTTTCTTGTTTGCTTCACAGTTTTGTTTTTTTCCCGAAAGATGGCGAAGACCATGGGTGTTTATATAAGGGGGATACTTCACCTTTAAGTATAATGTAGACTAGGATAGATTGGCTAGGGGTATGGTTCATTTCTTATCAGTTTTATTAATCAGCTTGGTTTCTTAGTTGCTAAGGCTGGAACGTACAATATATACAGTATGGTAATGAAGCAATAGGCTTGTAGGTTTGTACACAGTAGGTAATGGCGTGGCCATGCTCCATAAATGCAAAGACGTGATGTGATTTTATATTTAAATGGCTTAGGACTTAAGTAATGTGTACAACCTAGGGTGGTAGACGTTGCTGGCATAACATGAGGGTAGAAATAGAATAGGCTTTATGTTTGTATGATAAATGGAGAACGTGGTCTCATTAATGTGTCTACTCCTCCTATTCCTATTAATTCCAAGAAAATAATTATTTTAATAAATTTGGATCCAAAGAACGATTGAATTCATGCTGCGTTCTCCATTTGTATGGTATGCGTATGTTTTGTTTTTGTTATAAATTCTGTTCATGCACAGACAGAAGTAAGAGTACAGTCGTGCTCAACGAGATATCACGATCCCAAAAATATAATAATACCGGTAGTTTGACTTATATTTTGGAACCCCGAAATACCGATACAGGGTACACAATACCCCAAATAAAAAGTTGCTTATTTAATTAATTAAAAATTATAGTAAAATTCTAAAAATTAAATTATCGCTGCGCCTCAAAAGAACCTTGTCCCGGTTTGCAACCGATATCAAGTTATATTCAAATAACCGTTACGATCGATATACGATTTCACAGCGACTTTTTGAATATTTGATTTGGACATATCTTGCAATCTACACAACGAAATCTTGGTTTTTCACTTCTGTTAGAAAGGCACAGTTCAACAGATTCCAACGCTTCTTGTTTCGAAGAAATCCGATTCAAAACGAGTCTGGTACACTCAGTTGAAGTTCAAAACGTCAAATTACGCACTGCAGCGTCGTTCTGAGCTCGATTATAATTAATATATATTTATATACGTTCAACTTCGTTTTAATTGATATAATAATCCACTTATATTACAAATTCAATATTTAAACTGATTTAAATATTCATATACAAACCGACAAAAATGCGAGACGTTACAGTTTACTTGCTGCCAAAATAAATTAGAACAGGTTAAAAATGCCTAGCTCAACACTAGTAGAAAGAGTGAATGAATGCTAAATACCAATAAAAGAATGTGATGGGAGTTCCTTCACAAATATCATATGGAGATGAAGAAAAATGGATTGCAAACCATTAATTAGTGTAAGAAGGGGCATAGGTAAAATTTCAGCTATGCCGAATCAGTATATTTCAACTATTCCTCGGAACAATTGGCTTACCCAGGAAGGACGCTGGGAAGATCAATATAAGGAACTAAAAAGCCTGTCATTGGCTATGGAAAACCAAAAAAATAAATTCCTAAGCTTCCTCCTAAGTATATGTCATCATCCCTTAATCCAAGGGATACATCTAGTAAATAGCTGGGTTGATTTTCTTGCAGTGCTTAAAATTCTTAGAATATAGATCATATATGAAAATTTAACATGATTCTTGATACTCAAAATTGTTCAATGGCACAACATTTTTATTCAAATCACAAGCTAAAGAGAACACCACAGAACAAGTTGCTCAAACTCTCCACCTATGGCCGCAGTTAGGATTGCAACAAACAAAGAAGAGAGTCATTCCTTCTTCCCTCTAGCTGTTGCCCGCACAATCAACCAAATTGCCATTATTATCATTTACTTATGTAAAACACATGTACATCATCTTGGTTCGTAAATAGAACAAAGGATGGAACACATACCTGGAAGAAAACAGCCTCATCATGACCGCAAACACTGCAGCGAACGGTCTTCGTATGAGGCAAAGTTGGATCCGATGCAACGTCTTGTAGCACTTGTGTGAACTCGTCTGTTGAATGGTCTACCACATTCCTATACACACAGTTGCTTTCTGCTACTTCCTACATATTATCCGTACACATCATAGATTCATAATCCAACCCAATATTCAACGTCCTAGGTTCTGTCTTCTTGTTCTGACCAGCATCGAATTTGATCGTCTCGACTTGCACACCGGGACGGATTGCTCTGACTTTCAGATTTGCAGTTTTTGGTTTGCGGTGGGAGATGACGACCAGATCCCATTGCTGGACGATTGCTCCAGTTGATCGGGATGGCATTTTAACCTGTGGGATTCAATTATGTAGCTAGAATTTGCTGTTGTTGAGCTTGATTTGACAAGGAAACTGGTGATGAAAAAGGTTACGAGGTTGGAATGTTCTGAAAATTTCTGGATTTGAGGGGAAAATTTGGGGATCGATCTTTGATTTAGGGAAGAGGAAGGGAGAAGCCGGCCCACGTGAGAGTGAAATAGAAGGCAACGTTTACTTTGTAGCCAATTTTTCACATTTCCCGCATATATTTTATCTGTTGCGTTAATTTGTTGTGATCACCATTTTTTCATTGACCTTAGTCAAAGTTTCACCAAATTATGTAAAATTAAATGTTATAAGTTATATTTAATAAGAATAAATTGTATTAAATATAATATGGATTCTTTACATTTAACTTTTATTAAAATATTAAATTTTATTTATTAATAATAGTTATTATTAATCATTACTTATTTCCTTGTAGTTATAATAATTAAATATTAATTATTAAAAGTTTATTATGTATATGTTACTAGTTATTAGTTATTAAACACTTAACATAAATTATGTATAAATTATTGTCTTTTATTTCAAAAAAATGTTATTAATTAACTTTTACTTATTAATTAACTTTTACTTATTAATAATAGTTATTAATTAACTATTAACTAATATTACTTATCAATAAATATTACTTATTAATAATAGTTATTAATTAATTAATAAGTAGTTAACATACATTAACTATTAAAAATAAATTGCTACTTATTAACTATTAATTATTTAATAATAATTGATAAATATTATTGATTCCCAAGTTTATTATTAATTATTATTAAATAATAATATAATTAGTTATTAAATATATATTATAAACATCAAGTTTGTAATTAATAGGCATCTATTACAACTAATAAAATGAAAAGTTGTGATATATGTGTTTATTACAACTTTAGAGAGTTGACAGTTGTAAAAAAAACATTTATTACAACTGTGCTTTTCACACAGTTGTAAAGAAGCATTTATTAAAACTGTGCTTTTCACACAATTATAAAATTAAAGTTGTAATATGGTGTTTTTTTTGTAGTGAACAATGCTCACTCCTTATCTCATACCACAAATTTGTCACAACTTTGAAGATAGGTTCAACATTGGTAAGGACCAACTTGACCAACAAAATGAAACTTTAAAATGACAAAGGCAAAATTGATAACCCTGATACTGGAATGAGCATAAAAGTAGTCATTTGTAAAAAAACTCAAAAATTTCCTTAGTCATAATCAAAGGAATCCGGCAAAACTGGTCAAGATCGGTCCAACGGATAATGATTCGTGGCTACAATTAAGAAACCAACTCGCCAAAAGTACCACGAAATCATTATAATAATGCAAAGCATTGCAATAACAGATGACCTGCAGTTTAAAATTTGTGTTGTGAGCATGAAAAGGAAGCAGATGTGGAATGCTAAACAAAAAAAAAAATGCAGAGATAATGCAAGAAGCGATTCATTAATGAACGACATTCATATTCCAGAGACCTAGTTCCAAGGCTCGATGTCCTCAGAATGGATACCACAAAAGCATTGTATAAAATGCTGGCGCAGCCTATTAAGTGATGCACATAAGCTACTCATTTTACTAAAAATCCTACGGTCATGACAGTATTGGCTAAGAGCACGAGTTAAGCTGACTAGGGCATCACTAATAATTGAGCAAGGGAGGCCAAATTCGAAATTTTGTCAGAAAACTCATCATTCGACAACGTATTTGCTGCCGAATGTGCACAAATGTTATTCGTTGCATGTTCTCCAAAAGCTCGCTTATGCTAAGGAAAACCTTCCATTGAAATTGAGTCAGTGTTACACCACTGTCCATCGAAATAGGGCAAAAGACACAAACAACGACAACTTGTATCGTCGTCTTGTTCAGGAATTATGTGTAAATTCGAACTTGAATTTCTGAGTCCAACCAAATCATTGTAGCAAAGTTAAAAGGCGAACAATCACAAACGGTCAAAAGGATGACGGATAACCGAAAATCGATTCATTAAAAATTTAAAAGCTACGCCTTTTTAACCGTGGAAACCTAAATTAAAGCTTCAATCGAAGCAAAAGTGATCTACTTTCCAGAACAATAACTAAAATATTTAGTTTGGTATCCACCCTGCATATGGAACTTCATTCTTCAACAAAGTACATGTGCACGTCTCATCAAACATGAGTCGTCATGCAAATTATACAAATCATTTAAAAGTTAGGCTTGAAATCAGTAGTCGGTGAATTTTTATATTGATTAAAAGAATTCAAGTATCGCGGAAAATTCGGATTAGAATTTCGTATCTACGCAGACAAGGTTTGATGAGTTATAAATAGTTAGGCAAAATAATTCTATATAGGAACGTTATTTAATCCCATCCATAAAGTTCATTATAGTCCATTTTTAATTAAATATTCCGTTATCGGTACGGATGATTGAGGGCGAGATATAAATCCAAAACACACAAGTGTTTGTTGTTGTTATAAGACAGGAAACAGGACATGGGATGTTCAATTCTCAAGACATAGATGTGGATTGTTCAAGTTCTAGAGTGCTCGAATGTAACACACCTCAAAACAGGCTTCAGGTTCGAGCTTGCAGTCACGATTCAAGGCCTATTGTGATTCCTACAACCTAAAAGCTTGAGGCATTTCAGAATGTAATGGCGTAAGTCATTCGACAATGAGATGGACTGATGGAGTTCCAAATTTAAGCACTGGATTTATCAAGTAATCTCCGACCAACAAGATGTTTTCCATAATGAAGATTGGCGGCAACCCCTTAGGCGGGGGCATGAATAACAAAAACTTCTCCAAGGAGAACCAGAAGATAAATGACCGAAACGTGTTTCTCAAATGAGAAATATTGTATACCATCATTAACGATAATGTTTGAAATCCACAATCGGCTATAGTCGATTAATTGATTTTAAGCATTAACGCGGATTCGAATTCGAATATCGTGTTTGTACAGATGATATTTAATGAGTTATAAACCCTTGAATTAAATAATCCAGTGCAAACACTTTATATAATTCGAATTAAAATTCGACGTAATTCGTTTTTTGATTATTAAACTAATCCATTATTGATGTGGACGATCAATAATGAGGTATAAGTCCAGAATTGTGCAAGTACATGTTTTTATTACAGAACAGGTGGTATAATGCATGTAAGCCCAATCATCTTGAACTTGGGATACTCAGAGACAATGGGTCACAAAGGCATGCTCATCGACTTAGGCTGTTCAAGTGACCCAAGAGCTCAAATCGTCCAGTGACCTGGCCTGAAGCTTAGGTCACCACAACGACCTGAGAGTCTGATGCGGACAACAATCCAAAATCCTAGATCGTCAAAATGACCCAAACACCCAATGGTTTAGAAACTAGGTGGTGCATTGACATTAAGACGCGGATCACCATCAGATCATGAAGCATATCAGCAGCAATGTTCATTTCGAAGCCCGCATTTTCCGCAAGCAAGAAAATACAAGCTTCGAGGGGCAAATGTTAACCCCGTTGTGAAAACGCAGTTCAAAATAATGGAGTATTTATGAACGTCTACATGCGAATACATTTAGCCCATGACACACATTTAGCCCGCGACTTCTTTTGGGTTGCATCTCCATTTAGCTCGCGGCTTCCTCTTGGGCCGAATGTGCAGCGTACCCTTGGATCGTGTAAACTGCGCCGGCTGAGAGACCATTCGAGTCGTGAGAAAGCACTGAGCTCTAGGTCATTAAGACCGTGTAGAAGCCTTTGGAACGTTCAACTCTTTTGGCTCGTTCTCTTATGTTCAGCTCAACATGTTTATACCACCAGTGTAGTTTGGATTGCCAGCAGATTTTAGCTCGTGTAGCATCTTTAGATCGCCCAAAGCTGAGTAAATTGATATGTGTTGCATTGCTAAAGCCATCGGTTGCATTCATGAATAACTGCGCACATTTCAGATCGTACTCACCATCAGCTACAGTCCTTAGAACGTTAAACAATTTTAGGTCGTCGGCTTCTCACATGGGTCATCGCTCTATTTCGCTTCGCATCAGATCTTGGATACCCCTAAACCGTTAAACATCATTGGGTCGCGATATGACAAATAGAGTGTTAGCATGCACATGAAGGACTGATATCACCAATAAAACAGAAGTGCATTAGCACAAAGGCAAAACAATGCACTAAATGCCAGAATGGCATAAGTGTAAATAAGTATGGAAATACAAAGTGGTAGACACTTCATGATTGAACGTGTGAGACGTACTGGAACAATGCGATAGATGGAATGATGCATACGTCCGGGTCATTGAAAGCCCGAAACCTGATCGTTAAGCCCTTTTTTTAAGCCATTGTTCCATCTTCATTTTAGGTCGTTAATATGGCTCATGTGGATACGTAAGGGTTGAGCTTGTATAATAATACAACATATGGGGGTAGCAGTTTCTATATATAAACATATGAAGACACGAGTGAATAATTGCTCCGCTCCTTTTTAGTTTGTGCCATTTCAACTATCAATACGTTCTTACGTATTTAAGGCCATGGGAGAAACCATCAGGATGATTATGCGTGTTAAAGATTTAGCTCGTCACAAAACATGATAAGGCTTTAGCTCGTTACTGCTTTAGCCCACAAACGTTGTTTGCTCATACCAACCTTTGGGTCGTTCCTACATCAAGATCTTAACACGTGCAGCCAGCAACTCTTTAGGTCATCCGCCATACAGCTGGCTCTTAAGTAGTGGAGCCTTTAGCTCGTGGCTGTATTTTAGCTCACAAACATGCATGTTAGCTGCTCCATGAGGAAACTAAGACGTGAAGACTGATTAGCCACTACCAGGCTCTAGCTCGTTGGATATCTTTTATAGCACGTTCCAGGCATATTCAGCATGCTCTTCGGTCATTCACAAAGTAAATTGGGACATGTGTACGTAATTACGGTCTGGCATATTACTTAAGGTGTATCAATTTGCATATAAAGTGTGAGTTCAAGACATGAGGGCGACCTAAACCATGGTCCTCCGAACAATTAATTACATCTCCGACGTCTGCCAACCGTATGCCAACTATACACCACATATGTACAATTTTGCCATGCTCTTCAAACTCAACTATAAATACCCCTTACAATTCACACTTGAGGGGACCGAATTTTGATTTCGAGAATGAGGTGCTGCCAAAGTCCAAGCTTCATTCTAACTTCGTTAATGGCTTCCATAGATTATGCAACCCTTCTTCAACTTCATGCGGATCAAATCTACTCCATTCAACATTAAACCTTTCTCCAATCAGATCTAAGCTTCTCCAATCTTCTTCATACATCGTGAAAAGTCTCTCCAACACATTCAAGTGGTCTCCAACCTCTTTAAAATCTAGATCTACCACTAAATCTCTATGGAATTTGCGAAGAACACTCAATTGCTCAAGTAAGCAAAGATTGATACATCTATCATCACAAGGAAGAGATCCCATCAATTCCTTGCCAAATTCAAGTAAAATAGATCATAAAGCGAGTGAAAAGAGACCAAAAAGGGAGAAATGAATGTAATAAGGGAAATTCTTATTTTGTATGCTCAAACATCATAATGAGAATTGACTAGAAGTGGACGTAGATTCATATTGAATCAAACCACTATAAAAAGCTTCTCGTCTCAATTTTTATACATTTATTTTGCAATTGTGGCCTCATATTCTAATTTTAACCATAATTGGTGAAGTGCACATTTGCACCCTTGGTGTTGTGAACCATTTTCGGTTTCAACATAATGTACATTCATTTGTGATTTCTGCTCTTTGTTTTGTGATATTTGAGAATATATTTTAACAATATCTAACACAACTAATTCACAAATAAATAATTATACTAAATTACTTTTCCTTGTTTCTTCTCCTCTTCCTTGTCATGAATCAAAACCTCGTGAATCAACTCATATATGTGGTTAGGTAAACTATTTTTATTTACGAACTAATTACGATTAATAATCCAAGTGCAAATACTTAGTGAATTCAATTTCATGTTTTAATTATAAGGTATTTGACGATATGAATAAAGTTAGGGAAAAAAATATAGTAAGGAATAAAACTCAATTAGAGAAATTAAGTTCTTAACTATAATAAAGAATAATTACCAAAAAGTATAGATCAGGAGTTAAAATTATTAATGATTTTTGGACAGTTGATAAATTCTGAAACATGTTAGGTAAGAGAATAAAATGTGTAATTAGTTACGAATACCTTGTGAAATAAGTTGCCTAATTTTGACTAAAAAGGTATTTGGTAAATAATTAGAAAAGGTTGTCTAAAAATAATAGGAATCATTTATAGACTTCCGTAAACTTCTAGAATAAAGTTTCACGAGTCTGACCCTAAATTTCTTTATTTTAATGACGTAGAGGTAAGAAATAAGTCTTCTACGGTATTTGGCCTTGTTTACACCTGATAGTGGTTGTAGTAGTTCGAGTGATTCTGACGACTGGATAATCAACCCACCCAGTGATAGGGAGCAGAGTGATGTAGAGTCAGAGGTTCTCCCACCTTAGGAACCTGAGCCCATTCAGCCAGAAGAGCATATACCTATAAATGAGTATAAGCAAGATGATGAGATACTAGTAGATACTAATAGTGGGGTCGACGAGCATGTAGTATGGGAGATAGGTAGTCCTATGTATGATGATCAGGAGATAACAGACCTCGATGGACATATTGGAGTCCATGATAAGTGAAATACTGAAAATATGGTTTACAATAATTATTAGACAATTACTAAAATATTTTGCAAGCACTTCAATTTAATTTTAAAATAAAATTGAAGTTTGGTTTGAATAGAACTCGTCGCGCTGCTATAGTTCGCGAATTTCGACTATAGAATTCAAACTGACATATTGGGAGATCCGACCGTCGGATTCTCCTGAAATCAAAACCATTAGATTCGAAATGAAAAGAGTTATCAAGTGGATATAAAAGCTTTAAAATCCAAGGCTTAGATCTTGAGATAAGTCTAAATTAATTTTGAATGAAAACATCATCAGGACCATTAGTGACCTGAAAATGGATTTTAGTAAAAAAAGAAGAAGTTATTTTTAAATTATTAAAAATAGAGAAAAATTACGATAAATCATAATAATATATTTCAACGTGATTCGAAAAAGAAATAGGAAGTTTCGAACTATATTAAGAATGTTTGCGGTTTCAGCCGAATTGGCTGAAAATGGTAAAATAATATTTTGTAAATTTAAGTGAAATAAACTTAAATTATTTGGTTTATCAAATATAAAAATGAATAAAAATAAATGTTTAGATAAATCTTCTGATTTAGAAAAGATTTATAATGAACAAAAAATTGGATTTAGATAGAAATGATTTTTGGATATTTGGTATTGATTACCGTTGTGTAGACATTTACTATTTCGAGGAATTTAGAAGATGTTAACATTGTTATTCCACCCATAGTACTTATTGATTATGGAAATTGGTGTTGAATATTAGTTATATAATTCTATTTGAATTCTTATATTTAATATAAATTAGTTAGAGGTTTATCGTAAATGATGTTTTAAATAACTATGTTCTTTAACCTAGTTAAAAGAGAAGATGATTTCTCATGATTAGTTAAAAAGAAGTCTTTATTAATCCGATTATAATGGTTTGAGAAGAAGAATACTCTCAAAATGGAATAAAACTTAGGACATCTAGCACATCTTAATTGATTTGAAAGATAGAAGAATATTCCCAAAATGGAATAAGACTTACGACATCTAACATATCTTAAATGATTTGAAAGATAGAAGAATAGTCCCAAAATGGAATAAGACTTAGGACATCTTGTATCTCTTAATTGATTTGAAAGATGTGATAGTTATTCAGAATGACCGGTTTCAACCTATTGTGAATAGCTAAACGACGTAAACAAAATGGCGTTGACTTTGATAGAAGACCAGAGAACTTTAACGGAAGGATTGCTCGTTGATGCCTCGGGCTGATCCCCCATTATGAGGTTATAGTGATGGTGATCCATCCGTACTTGAAGTGATTCGAGTTGCAAGGGCTTTCGCACCCAGAAGAGGTCGTGGAATAAAGCGCCTTCGGTTTTGTCAAAACCCAGAACGGACTAGTACATGGAAAATGTGTCAAACGTTGTATTTTACAATATAACAAATCGGCTTCTATTGATGTTATATCAGGTGGTGGCGGAGGATTCATTCTCTTAGCTTAAAAATCTACTCTGAGACCTACGTACGCAGAGGGATATATATTAATAGTCATCGATCATATGTTGTGAATTGACAATGTGGCATGCTACGTGCTTGTAGCGCCCCACCTCTATACCCAATATCGTCCAGTTCATTTTAGAGAAATGTCGTAGACTATAACGGAGAATGAGGTTTGTGAAGGGCGACCGATTGTATGATTACTCCATGTGAGGAATGCATGTCGAATTCTGATACCGATTAAAATTTTGACATGACCATTCGGCACAAAGGGCAACTACACAACGGCTATATGCAATCCAGAAAGCAGTATAAAATAGAAAACAACAATAATATAAATACGGTATATCTCAAAGCCAGAAATAGAATAATCATATCACAAAGGCGGAATAGATATGAATAAACCAAGGATGTGTACAACAAGATAGTGGTCAACAAATATCCACTAATCCCAAAATGATAGATACATACACCAAGATCTAAATAAAAGAATATGTACACAACGGTAGATAATGTCATAGGTACAAAAGTACATAAAACTACGGAGATAGAGTAGCAAGTAGAAAACGGAAGATCAATCCTGCTAGAAGTCCCAGAGGAGTACCTAAAATGACTCGGCCTGACCGAATATTATTTATAAGAAAATAAACAATAAATGGATCAGTCTAGCTGTACTTATAAAATAAACAGAGATAGTGAGAGATATAACAATGGATGACATGATTCTAGTAATAATATCTAATCATAACTAAATATGAAACATGGCATGTCAACACAACTATCTCTAAATAATCACCTAGCTAACGTAGAATGCAACATTCAAATAATAGCACACAACAGGAAATGACAGAGGAATTCAAGAATCCAGAAATCACTAGAAATCTAGAAAATATCATAAAATGTGGATACCTCACAAATGAGATACGATCTCTAGAAAACATCGTAAAAAGTGGATACCTCCCAGATGAGATACGATCTCTAGAAAACATCATAAAAAGTGGACACCTCCCAGATGAGATACGATCTCTAGAAAACATCATAAAAAGTGGATACCTCCCAGATGAGATACGATCTCTAGAAATCATCATAAAAAGTGGATACCTCCCAGATGAGATACGATCTCTAGGTAGCGATTGTTGGAGCCGAAGCTCCCAATGGTGTCGGGTCGTGACCCCGAAGAGAAAAACATAAATCATAGAAAATTATAGAAAGTTGGACCGAAGTCCCATAGATGAAGGTCACAAATTGTATATTCCCACTAGGGCGATCACGAACCAAACAACTATGTCATAGAGGCGGACACCATGGATCCAGTTGAATAGAAATCACTCTGAGCTAGTTAATATAAGAAAATAGCAAATGTCCCATAACCACATGCTATTCTCGAATATTTACACACTCCTAATTGGTTCCTATTCAAAACAGAGAAAATCATAGAAGGAGCATTGCCACGGTTTTCGATCGGACGAGTCCAAGAATTAACCATCGAAGCAAAAGAAAGGGTTCATAGTCCTTGATTTAACTAAGACGTTTAATTAGATTTATCATACGAACGAGAAAAAAGGTTTATAAAATATATACTAGTAGATTTGAAGAAGGTTCATAAAACGATTTCTTAAATTAGCTTCGTATAATGGAGTAAGATTAGAAATCATTTTAGTACAAGAATTTGATATCTACTAAATAACATAAAACCTCTTTATATAATTTCAAAGTGGCAATAAACAATAGTACGGTTGCCAAGGCAAATCGATCAAGGGGATTCACGTCACAATGACGTGATTTCAAATCATAAATCATACATAAAATATAAATTCGATAAATCGAATATACATATAGCTCGTTAGTGAATCCAATGACGATAAGAAACGATTAGAAATCACCCTGGAGCGATAGGAAACAAAGACACAAAATAGTGTGCCGCAGATCAAAGAGCGATCACCAATGTGATCGCTAATGCTTAATTCACATTACAACAACTACAGGAAATCAAAGGGATAATGGCTGCAATTTCGATCAACGAACGAGTTGAGATCCCAAACTAGCACCCGAAGGTTTTAAACTACATCGGAATAGACTTGAAGGATATTGAGTCGATAATCCACATTTTTAATATCGTGAATCATCTTAACAAGAGTATCAAATAATTCGATATACCAAAAGGAGCGCACGACTTTACGATGATCTCCGATGAATTCGAAGACCATTGACATGCACAGGAGAGCCAAAGAGCAGTCTGGAAACAAATGGGATCGTGCGCGGAAGCGCACGATCGAAATTGGTTCGGGCCTAGGCAAAATAGCCTAGGTTCTGGGTGACCAGTTGACCGGTCAAATAGGACGGTCGACCGTTTTTGCCTAGAAGCAGAACTAGTCACCGCCTCATTTCTGACCGGTCGACCGGTTTAGGCCTGGGCAATTGCCTAGGCCAAACCAAGGGGGATACGTCCCCCGCGAGTGTTCGACGCCGATCGTCGAGGCTTGTAACTTCTTCGGGATATCAATGAGACCTCTCCGATCCACCTTATCAACTCGCAAAGCTCGAATTCATTGGTTTGGATTATAGATTCTAAAACGAACAAAATTTCAAACCAAAACGAATAAACGTGATATAAGCAGATTGTGAAGTCTTAGAACTTGCTGGGTGCGACAATTGTACTTCACAACACCACTTAATCAATTCAAATCATATGTATTGATCGTGTGAATAACATATGTCATAATCTCTATTTCAAATGAACAAATAAAAGCATATCAAAGCGATTCAAGCGACTTGTGAAGACTTAGTACTTGTTGGGGGACAACGGAGCTTCACAACATCACTAAATCAACTTATATCATATACATTGGGTCGTATGAACAATCCTTATCATAAGTTGTCAACTCAATGAAACATAAAACATGGAATTGGCTAAATTACACTAACATAACCAATTTACTAGCATATGCAAACTCAAATGAACACTAGGTTACACTTTTACAAGCCAATGGCTTGTGGCATAGATGTAAGTTCAAAAAGAACTCACCTTTGGTTCTTAAATGATAAGAACAAGCTCCAACAAGGAATAATAAGCACAGATCCAAGCAAAGAAGCTTTCTTTCTTCAATCACTCCTCAATAATAACCTCATGAACACAAATGAAGACACATGAGTATTAGGGCACACTAAAAATCTGAAATTGAGAGGAGTACAAGGTAGAGAGGGAGAGTAAAGAGCTTACCCATGTCTTGAAATCAAGTTAACACATGAATTGAGCTTGAAATCAAGAGCCTTAGCTTAGGGAATTTCTATTTTCCATTCCCTCCTCCATTTTCTATTTTCCTAAGTGTTTGGAGAATGAATGAAGAGAAGGGGGCTGGTTTGGTTATATGGAGTGAGCTAGGTTAGCTCAACCAAGCCCTAGCCAAGGTGCCAAAATTCCGAAGCTCGTAACATATCGATGCTTACAGTCAAAAAGGTCGTAAACGACGTTTTGAACTCAATGGAAGTGGTCACGAGTCCTAATTTTACCGTTTGTGAAAAACGACATTTTGAGTGACACATCGGATACGACGATATATTTAAATAAAATATTTAAATCTAAAATCGTTGAATGAGCGGGTAGTTACAGTGCTGCTGGTAGATAGAGAAAAGCTTTTATTGAAATCAGAGCTTTGTGGACGTTGACTCTAGGGCCTCACACCCTGGAATGAGCCGAAAACAGGATAGTGGACAATAGAGAAATGGACTAACGTTTCCTTCTTGCTGAATTGTGTTGCCACGTTATGGATCCTAGGCAAGTTTACTTATGTGGATGATAGTTGAGGCGCCTCGAATGATGGTCAAATACGACCAGGGGAACGTTATGTTTATGTAAGATTCCAATCAACCACGTTTATTGCTGACCCGCTCGGCTGATCCGAAGGACTCAATAGTTGACCCCTGGGACATTTGCTAGAGTGTTCTGAATGCGGTTAAGGAAGGTCATTTGCCTTGGTTCATTGTCGGAATCTAGTTTCCAATACGAGACTTGGTGTTTTCAGTTGTAAACTATGTAGCCAACATAATGGGATGGTGAATTATGCGGGCTAAGATTTATGTTGAAACTTTTTTCTAAGATTAAATGTCCGTTTGATTTTAGTTCAAACAAAACGCATTGGCGAAAATGAAAATCTTGGTGAGTTTTCTCATATCCAAATTACTTATATAAACATCGGTTATTGTATAAATTATTGTTGGATGTCTATTTTGAAATGTTATATTATTATTGAATTGTTTGCTTAGATTTAATTTACCATTTATAATTGATGGCATAAATAAACAAGTTATTGCAAAGTACAAAATAAAAGGAAATTGGGGTGTATGTGGAGAATTAGGCTGCAACGACATACTTTTTAATACTCACGTGTATATGTGATTTACATGCGAGTTTCATTTATTTGCTTATTTTCATATGTTGCTTTTATATTCATTTATTGATTCATATTCACATATACTCGCATTTATTCATCCATATTCATTTATTTCCCTTATTCACTTATGTATATTCTCATTTGGCTTATATTTTCGATGATTGAAGTAAATTGGACATCTTATTTAATTTAAGCTTGAGTTTTCACAGTATTGATATATGTATTAAATTATCATTTTAATTAATGAAATTTATAAATTCATTAATGGTTCAAATTAATGATAATAAAATTTAATTATTTACTTAATTAAGGAACTGAAATTTGATTATTCATTCAAATCGACGATAATAGAATTTAATTATTTATTTAGTTAATGAGATCTAGAACTGATTCATTATTTTAATTAAGGATTAATTGAAATTTTGAAAATCATTTTGATTAATGGTATTTCGCTACAACAAAAATAGTCTTTTATAGCGGCATATTTCCGCTATTAAATAATGGTATAGCGGTTTGATAAACGTCATATATCAAGATGTTATAAAAAAACAATCGTGTATTTATAACATAAAAATTTATCATTATAAAAGAGCGTAATTTTATAACACAAAATTGTCGCTATGTTATATACATAGTAGATCATTGTTACTTCTATAAAACATTTAAATCTTAACAAACGTAAAAGGATTTTTATAACAATGGATAGTCGCTATAAAATTGTTATTCTATTGTTTCTATTTCGAGCTATATACCAACATTTGTTGTTATCCTCTAACAATATTCTCCTGCATTACATTACATTTTTATAACGCTTAGGTTATACAGTTATAATGCTTTTTATGAGCTATGCTTTATTTTAATATGTATTTGATGCACCCTACAATATGTTACATTTAATGGTAACAATCAAAATAAATATTCTTTAAATAGATAAAAATTTGAACAATGTGTGAATAAAAAATTATAATAATTAGCAAATATCACGCATATTCATGATAAAAAAATAAAGTATCAACTAACAAAAAATTACTTCAGTACGTGAGGTACCGAATTGAGTGCATAGTTATAATTTCGTATTGATGTTAATTTGAAGTAACAAAAAACAAGACATGGTTCGTAGTAAAAGCCTCCAAGTACCAAATGCATCACTTAGAACATTCAACTGCTCAAAGTCTTTGTTCATGCTTGTCTTCGGTCATTGATGGCACTTTCTAAAAATGCATAATAATGGAAATAATTTAAAATTCAACAAACAGTCAACATATCATTATCAAATACCACAAATACATTAATCCATTCAACCAAGCAATAGTTATATTTCACAGCACCAAACAATCACCTGCTACTGCTTACATGCTAACTCCTTCCATTAACCACACTCCTTCCAACTTCTCATTCAATTAACCTGGTGCATGCATGTCACCATCAGCCAGAAACTAGCACATAAACAATTGTTGATACCATCTCCTTCACCGAATTAAGAATATGAAATTCATTATAATAGTGAATGTAAGAAATATTTATAGTGAAATGAATGAAATTTTATTGATTAAAGACTTAAGAAATATGTACTTGCAATGTTACATATTTATATAAGTATACAAGGGATTTAGTTAAAGGTTCAGGCCCATGATATGTGATATGTAAACCGCAAACACAACAGTAATAAAAGAGATATTATACCCCCGCTCAAACCTAAATCTAAGGTTTGCTAAGAGATAAGAAATGGAGGCTAATCAATGAAATTTCTTCAGAAAAATTGAGGAGATCTTCATACCTATTTTGGCAGAAACATCGGTCATCAGATCTACTCTGGTAGAAAGATCAGTGCTTTCGACTGAAGTTCACTTTCTGCTTCATCTACGTTGAGCTCATGCTTAATTTTGCTGAAGTTTTGTTTTGACAATGGTTTCATGAGTATGCCTGCCTTCTGGTAAGTGGAAGGTATATATCCAATTCTCTGCTTTCCTTGTATCACTCTTTCTCTAATGAAATGTAAATCTAACTCTATATGCTTAGATTAAGAATGCATGACTGGATTTTTCGATAATGCTATTGCACTTGTATTGTAACACCACACAGTTGTTTTTCTGCCTGATTGAACTCTAGGTTCACTTAAAAGTGATTCTATCCACATACTTCTGCAGTAGCACTTGTCATGCTTCTAAATACTGCTTCAGTGCTAGATCTGGATATAGTACATTGTTTCTTTACACACCATGATACATGGTTGTTTCCTAGAAAAATACAGTATCCTGTAGTTGATTTCCTGTCATTTTGATCTAAACTCCAATCTGCATTAGCATAGGCATTTAAATTGAGTGATTTGATGGTTTTCAGTATAAGTCCATGGTTGATGGTTCCTTTTAAGTATCTGAGAATTCTTTTCACTACTCTCCAGTGTTCATCTAGTGGTTTTTGCATGTATTGGCTCACTTTTTGACACTGGAAGAAATATAGTCTTGTGATTGTCAAATATTGTAGAGCTCCTATGTACAGCTTCTCATACTGTATAGACTCCCCTTTATGTTTAGATAGATGTGAATTAATGGTCATAGGAGTTGGCAGACATTTTGCTTCATTCATTTTGGCTTTAGACATAATTTCATAAATGTATTTCCTTTGCTTGATATGCGTTTATGAAGCTGTTCTTTTGACCTCAATGCCAAGGAAGTAATTTAGTTTGCCGAGATCTTTTATTGAGAATTCATGGTCCAGAATTTTAGTGATGTTCTGAATTTATGCTTCACTGTTACCTATAATGGTAAAATCATCAACATAAATGAGGATGTATTTCAGTGATTTGAGTAAATTTTACAAAGATAGAGTTGTATGATTTTGTATGATTGTAGCCATATTTGACAAGTGTTGATTTGAACTTGTCAAATCAAACCTTTGGAGCTTGCTTTAGTCCGTAGATTGCTTTATTTAATTTGCAGACAAGCTTCTCTTTTCCATTCTGAATGAACCTATCGGGTTGAGCCATAAACACCTCTTCTTGCAATTCACCATTCAAAAATGCATTATTTACATCTAGTTGTTTTAAGGCCCAATTCTTATATAAGGCAATGGTAGTATGATTCTTATAGAAGAGGGTTTCACAGCTGGTGAGAAAGTTTCTGTGAAATCAAATCCACTTTGTTGTGAGTATCCTTTTGCTACTAAGCTTGCCTTACATTTTGATATTGAGCTATCAACATATTTTTATTAAGTCTAAAAGTCCACTTGCAACCAATCAGAATTTTATGAGATGGCAATTCTGTAAGTGTCCATGTCTTATTTCTGATTAGAGCATTGTATTTCTCTTGCATAGCATTTCTCCATATGTCACAATGACTGGCTTCCAAAATATGAACTTGGTTCCTCTGTAGACTTGCTGGTGTTGTATTCTTTTGGCTTGAATATGCCACATTTTTTCCTTATTAACATTGGATGTTGGTTTGCATTTCTATTTGCTACATCAATATTGCCAATATTGCTTGCTATATTGTCACATTTCTGATGCTTGATTTTCAGTTGTTTCATTGACATTCTGTTGAGTTTGTACACAGTTATCAGTATTGGCAGATGAATCATGTTGCTCTTGACCTGGTCCACTTGTGGGCAGTGTGAGTTGAGAGTTGTTATTCCTGTTTGGATTTTTTGGCAGCAGTGGAATTTCTACCTCTTGCTCATTAGGTATAACACTTCTATGTTATTTTGGATTCACCACTTTTTTTGTGGTTTTAATTTCTGCTGACTTATATGGAAACACATTTTCATTGAACTAAATATGTCTTGACACATATATTCTTCTCTTGCTATAAATACGCTTATAACCTTTCTAATTAGATCAATAACCCAGAAAGGTACATGATGTAGATCTAAATTCTAGTTTATGTGTATTGTATGGTCTAAGATTGGGGAAATACTGACACCCAAATACTTTTAAGTGTTGACAATCTGGTTTAATATTGAAGAGGACTTTCTGAGGACATTCATAATTAAGTACCTTTGTGGGAAGCAGATTAATTAAACGAACAATAGTGGTGAAGGCCTTAGGCTAAAATTTCAAGGGCATTGAGGCCTCAGGCCCTCGGCAAGTAAGGTTAACCCAGTTTCCATTATTTTTCTATCTCTTCTTTTAGTTATACCATTCTGTTCTGAAGTACAAGAACATGTTACTCTATGTGCTATTCCCTTTCTATGAAAAATTGTTTGAGTGGTAGAAACTCAGTTCCACCATCAGTTTGAAAGGTTTTAACCTTATAACCAGTCTGATTTTCAACTTTTGCCACAAATTGTAACACAATATTGTGTGCTTCTAACTTGGATTTTAATAATTAAATCCATACAAATCTAGAATAAGCATCAATAAATGATATACAGTACTTGTATCCATAATAAGAATAATTAGGGGTAAGTCCCCACAAATTAGCAACAATAAATTCAAATGGTTGTATGTATTGTGTGCCAGAATTTGGAAATGCAATCTTGTGGCTTTTTCCCATTTGGTAGAATGTGCAGACATAAGAAGTAGGAAAGCAATCGATTTTGATATTACTGCTACTCATTGCATGCTTGATGATTTTTACATTTGCATGTCCTAATTTTCTATGCCAAAGATCAAAGTTTTTACAATTTTCAGTTTCATTCTCAACACTCGACACACAAGGATTTTTCTTAGAATCATAATTTACAGAATTATCAACATGAAACATATATAGTCCCTTATTCTCTTTACCTTACAATATAATTTCATGTGTTAGTTTGTCTTTAATAACACACATACTTGGATAAAATTCGAAATATACATTATTATCTTTTGCAAATTGGAAAAACTTATCATGTTTTTCTTGATTGATGGAACTCTTAACAATTTTCTTAGAAATAGTTTCTTGGTTCCACTAATCATTGCATTTCCTGTGTGTTATGTGCACAGTTCTGCCATTACCAACTAAAAGATTTTGCATACCTTTGTATTTCTATTGTCCAAGTTTAAGTTGTCAAGATTATTTGTTACATGATTTGAAGCTCCAGAATCTAGGTTCCAACACTCATCACTTATATCACTTATTGTTGCAGTCTCCCTATTTGAACCTTCTACCTGACTTTGTGTGTTATTCTTTTGAGAGTTGACCAGATTTATACTAGAATTGTATGTCTGTTGAGATGAGTTATAGTTGGTTCTGAATCTAAAGTAACACCTATTTTCACCATGGCCTATTTTTTCGCAAGTTTGACAATTCACTTTGTTATTGTTGTTGCCCCTACCACCTCTGCATCTGCCTCTGTTACTTTGACCCCCTCTTGGATTGTTATATTGTACCCTGGATTTGTCTTGTTTCTTACCTTGGTTGACATAGTTGACACTGAGGTCAGAATTGACTATCTTTCTATGTTCAGTTCTTCCTTCATGTGCCAATAAGGTAGAGTAAACATACTACAGAGATGGTGTGGGTTCCATGGATGAGATGATAACCACAACTGCTTCATACTCTACATCCAAACCACTGATAATTGATAGCACATGTTCAGAATCTGTTACTTTGTGAATTGTAGAAGTAAGTTGGTCACAGAGGTTCTTTACCTTTAAAAGATACACATTCATGGTAATTTCTTTTTTCTTGATACTTTGCAATTTACTTATATAATGCATTACTCTTGCTGAAGATTGAGAAGTGAAGTTTCTTTCAACAACTATCCAAATTTTTTGTGTTGTTTTACAACCAATTAGTTGAGGCAAGATTGTTGAACTTATTGAGGACATCATCCATGCACATACTAAACTGTCTTGCCTTTGATGTACTATATAATCTTGATTAGGCACAAAATTATTTTCACTGTCTCTTATGAATTGTGGTGGAATTGTTTTTGTACCAAGTATATAGTCATTTAGTCCATAACCTATGATAGCAGTTTCTAATTTAAGTTTACCTAGCAGGAGTTTCATTCATCCAATTGGATGGAGATCAACTGGCTTTAAGGCTTGATGATAGTCTTCATCAAATCTTGAGTCGGATCTGATTGGTTTTGTGTCACTCTTGGTGATGGCGCAGATGAGGCTTCAGTGATCTGATTGGCCATTGATTGAGAAATAAGAAAAAGATGGTTTCAGGAATCAAGAATTGAGTCACCTAAGGAATAAACAAAGAACTCAAATGCAAATCAAGACTTTGTTGATGAAAATTTCAACTGAAGCGATGATTCCTTATATGGTACTGAGAGTGGGAATGAAAATGACCCTTATACTGATGATTTGCTGCAACTTGTGAGTGTAAGATTGAGTCTAACCCATGCTTCACTCTGGATGGTTCAGATGATGTGATATCTTCACTGATGATCTGATAAAACCAGTGAGGTGATAAGGGATAAAAAACAGAACATCTTGCACTTCACAATGGACGACACGAATCAAATGATGTTAATCTTGTTCATTAGAGCAAGATTTCAGCAATACCCCAAATGATGATGCTTAAACTGATGGGGAATTAAAAACTTCAACCCAACGACTCTGATACCAAATTAATAATGTGAAATTATTTATATTATTTGATGTAAGAAATGTTTACAGTGAAGAGAACGAAATTGCATTGATTAAAGACTTAAGAAATATGTACAGGCAATGTTACATATTTATATAAGTATGCAAGGGCTTTAGTAAACGGTTCAGGCCCATGATACGTGATACGTAACCCGCAAACACAATGGTAATAAAAGAGATACTACAGCCGCACTTTACATTATCTATTACACTGCCAACTATCATTCATCGCAGTCAAAAACCAAACACAAACTACTTCACCAGCATCGACATCCATGCCTTAACACACTGTAAGTCTACAACTCCCAACTTCACCAACCTCCGACCAAAATTCACCTCCCATAACACTCAAGCATCTTCAGGCAGCACCAAAACCACTGCCTGAAACATAACAACTCCAATATGTAACCACACTAAGAAAAACTTCTTTGTCGCTACACACATGGTTGTTGCACCTTCAATCTTCACAACCTCACCTAAATTCAACCTTCACAATTCACAAACTCTCATCAAAACCAAACCATGCACTTCAACATACGTCCACCTCGTCAACTAACCACGAAACTATACCCTATCTTATTCATCGAACGCACAACGAACTTCCATAATCAATACTTCCAAACCCCAATCCTGCAACTTCCACCAATATTCTCATAAAACTCCTCTTTACAATTCGACCGCCATCCTTGCTCTACTTACTTCCCTTTGCCTCAATTCACACATAGTTGCAATCATGACCAAGGGTGAAACTACATAGGGGCAAGTAAGGTCGTGCCCCCCCTTTGGTGTCTAAAAGTGTATACTAAGAGGCAATAATAATAAGCGTAATGTGAAGTACTAGTGTCACCACTATGCCATAGACTTCCAATCGCAACAGATTTGCAAGGTGTTGCCAGCTAAAATGTTTTGATAGCTACCTTAGCCATAAAAATGTATTGCTCTAGCTAAACAAGTGTAACACGATGCAATATTTTGATATAGTATTACCTTAGCCATAAACATGTGTTGTCACGTCGTCATTTGCACTTATAAAAACATGTATATCTATCCATCAATTTACCATTTAAAAACAACATCTATAGTTGACACCTCACTAATCCGTTAAAATCCCACACCAACAATAGGAAATCAACTTCCTAGAGCCATTCCATTCCTCTTTTCTTAACTTCTCAGATCTATTCGTTCTCAACTTCTCAGAACACGCATCCTGCAATTTTCGGTTTTCCCTAATTCGTCTTCAAGTATAAGTTTTCCCTAATTTTACCCATTTTGGTTCACAGTTAATTCTCCTCCGCCTGCTGATTTAATTAGTACTGTATTTGTTAAGAACATATCACTTATAAATTCATTGGTGTTTAATTAGGATTATAACTTGATTCAACACTGGCGGTTGCTTCTCAATTCCAGGATGAGAGAAAAGGAGCGATTTGCTTCATCGCTTCATGGAATTCCACATCCTTGTCATCTAAAATCACTCAACACATCTTAGGCCAGCAAAATAATAGTTGGTATTAGTATCTAACCAAACATAGTTAGTGGCAAATTTTTGTGCTAGGGTTGCCATTTGGAAATATGACCGAGCACACAGATACGCATGAATTTGGGTGAGATCCCTATATCTTATGTCAAGTTTAGTTGGTAAATTTGTTATAGCCGACAAGTGGATTTTTTAGTAGGCACCACAATAATTTACTTTCTTAGTGCCTTGGGATTTTTGTAGAGAGGAACTCCCTCATTAGAGTGTAATGGGGAGGTTGTGCTAAAAATCTTTCTTATTCCCCTAAGTAATTGTAATTGTCCTTTAATACATCAAAGAGAATGAGTTCAAATTGCTGCGAAATCATAAATGTTAAGCCCATACAAATGGCTTGCGAAACATCTAATATCCGATTAAATGTGAAACTTTGGTTTCTATAAAGTTTGAGACTTTGCACTCCTGACTGCTGGTGTTCCATGTCTCTAAGGATATCTCGACAGTAAGTGCTGGTGTTCCGCCTGTAGAGGTTGACTTAGAGCTCACTTTGGAACTTCCTTCAAATTGTTGAAAGTAAGTAAATTGTTTTCTTCTATGGTACAAATGTGAATTAATTTTTTATTTTGGATGCTCTAATAGTTTTATTTAAGGCTTGGTTATTTAACCTAGTTAGCAACTATGTGACAGACATTTGTATGTTATTACTGATGACAATAGAAATATATTTGTATGATTTCAATACATAGGCGTGAGTAACTTAAATGAATGTTTTGAGGTAATGTTTTTGTTGCTTGCTACCTGCTGTGTTTTGATCATGTAGCAGGTAGTTTGTGATTGTGTACGTGAGATTCAATATTATGAAGTTTAATGTTTGTTGTTATTGTTTAAGTCTTTGGGTGATGATGGACTTGGTGTGCATTGTTTCAAAGGAGGCTGGTCTTCCGAAATCAGATGAATCGGGCGGTGCCCACTTGTTCGACCTAATCGGGTAGGTCGATCCTCGCCGGGACTACGGTGCCCCGGACACCCTCCGGTGCTGCGCTCGGACCCGCTACTCGGCTCGCGTTCGGTTCGACCTATATTTGTCAGTGTCTGTATAAACTGGAACAACATACGTAATGAGTGAGGAACATCTGTATATGTGATTGACTATGTTATTAATAGTGAATTGTTAATAGTGGAGTTAGAAATATGTACTATTTCAAATGTTGAAATAAAATATTTATTTGAAAAAAAATACTGTTTGAATATTTAATTTTGTTGTAGTAGCATTTAATTCTCCGTTTTGTTATATTATATATTTTTATTTTATTTTTAATATAAATGTCTATAGCAACATTTTTGAAATGTTGCGACAGACACCTAATAATGTTGCTATAGACCCAAATAAGTTTCTATTGCAACAATATTCGTTATGTTGTCTTAGATAGTCAAAATGTTGTCTTTGAGGTCTGTAGCAACAATGAAAAATGCATCACAATAAAAGTGTTGCCAAAGACTTATGACAATTTTTTTGGGCTTGTGCCAACATTTTTTTGTGTTGCATTATACTGTTAATGTCGTAGCGTGTAACACCCACAAAATTTAATACTATAAACCAACCATAAATCTAGAATAACTTAATTAAATATTAAGTGAAACTGGCATCACTATTGCGTTCGTTTTGGAATTCTGGTTCAAATAGACCCCAAGTATGCGTAAAACGGGCAATGTATCAAGATGTTATGAGCATTAGAAGTTTGTAAACGTGTAAGGAGCTTATATGTAAATATGATACTAAAATTAATTCCAGAATTTTTGAATGAAGCAAGCGGGAAAAGTAAGTGGGAACTAGGCCCGTTATTGGGGGACCCACGCTCAGCCTGCGTCGACCCAGGAGGAAGGTGTAACACCCCACATCCGTTAAGGTCACTCACAAAGGGAATGCCTTAACTTCGGTGGAGAGTTATAGGTAAAAGATAAAGATAAATTAAAAGACAAACAAAATTAAAACATCGGAAAATAGAACTTTACTTTATTGATCAAATAGTTTGTACAACAATTATTTTCCAATACCAGAATATCTATCTTACAAAATAAAGAAGCATAAAATAACATTTATATTCCCCAATGTAGCGTGAGCCAGCCATAGCAATGGAAAAGAGAATCCAAGCAAAAACTTCGACTAATCTTCAGCTTGGAAAGAAAACTGGGCTAAGTAGTAATATTCCCTCCCTGCGAACCGGAGGGGGAGGGGACGGAAGACAAGAAAGCGAAAGAAAAAACAGAGTCAGACATAAAGTCTGGTAAGTTCAGTAACTTTCAGCATGTGAATAGGTAAAAAGAAACATGGCATGAATTAACTGAATACAAGACTACACCATGATGACGGGAATCATAAGGTTAGCACAAGATATGATAAGGTAAGATAAACTGGATGCACTTCTATATTTTCTGTGCTTCGCCACTACCTTGTTATTCTAATTTCTATATCCCTGCACCACCTAACTAGTAATCTGTATAAACTGATAAAAACAGATACGTGATCCAAATCCCCGCAAATTTGGTTGTTTCAGGTGTACATCTATTATTTATTACCTAGGTCTAACCTAGGGTTTTCTATCGAGCGCATTCTAGATCCAACCAGGGTTTTCGCTACCTAGAGCTACTTGGGTTTGTGCTACCTATTGAACGTTTCTCGGATTTTAGGGTTTACGCGACCTAGGTCCAACTAGGGATTATGCTACCTACCGAACGATGCCCCCTAGTCTAGGACACACTACCTAGAGCGGTATATGTTCCTAGACTTTTCCCACGTATGTGTCGCGAATCGTTATCGCTGTCTAGATGCACATGTCCTCCGTATGTGCGACCCTAGTCTCGTGGCAGGGCAAATCAAGAAACACGAAACTCGGTCGGGAGCTTTCAGATATCTGCCGATGCAGATGCTAAGGTCTGTTTTTCCAGTAGCTATGGTCCCACCTGACCCCTCCCTCAACTAATGAAAGGCACATCTTGAAAAATGAGAACTATACGCAGGCCCCCTATGCCCCACTAACCTATGGCCATCCGCACCCATAACTAGATAGCAAGTATATGATCTGTTGGAGTTCTCCGCATTTCCGCTTCACGTATCTCGATTGACTCAAGATGGTAGGTAGACGACGAGTTGCTATCACAGAGCTCCTCTATGAGCCCAGGCGGATCATCTGCAGCCTCACAGAGGGATACCAAGAGTACCCTCACATCCCCTCAAAGCCGCGTGCTTCTACCCCAGTTCGTTGGAGCCTTCTTTAAGATTAGATGGATGTTCGCTCCTTCTCGTATTCTACTAAGGTTTACTACTTAGTTCCCTTAACTAAGTTTTACTACTTAGTTTCCTGAACTGTCGTTTTCTTAACTAAGGATTACAACTTAGTCTTCTTAACTAAGGTTTACTACTTAGTTCTCTTTCTCATCAAATTGTATTGGTTAAGTGTCATTAGTCACTTCAAGTTAACTTAACCCATTCATTTGTCATGTTAAACTGGTTAAGTGTTATCAATAGTTTATGTTGACTTAACCCTACCACAAATCAAGTTATATTGGTTAAGTATTTCTTATTACTTAACCCCACCCCTTCATCTTGTATTGGTTAAGTGTTCCCTTAGTTAACTTAACCCTAACATCTGTTTAATTCACATGTTCAAATGGTTAAGTATTGTCCCTTCATATTTTAACTTAACCTTGTTCATTTGTCACACTATGATGGCTAAGTGTTCTAAGTTTACTTAACTCCACCTTCTAGTCTAGTTAACATGTTAAATTGGGTAAGTGTATTTTACTTAACCCCACCTTTTAGTCTAGTTAACATGTTATAATGGTTAAACCTTTTCTTAACCTCACCCACTTGTCTAGTCAACATGTTATAACGGTTATTTAACCTCTACAAGTCTTATCTTGTTAACATGTTAAGTTGGTTAAGTGCTCCTATGGACTTAACCCTCCCATTCTATCTTAACTGTTTCTTAGCTTTAAATTATTCATTTAAAGCACCAGCCACTCACATTAGACAGATATTGTTGCGGTCACTGGATGTGCCGGTCGGTTCCGGGCAGATTTAAACCGCAACTCAGTCTAACCTCGGGTCCTTTTTGGGCTCAATGCTCTAACCACCCACATTAGATAGGTATTGTTACGGTTGCTGGATTTGTTGGGCGGTTCCAGGCAGTCTTATACCGTAACTCAATCTAACCTCGGGTTAGGCATATTCGTCTTTCCTAGATTTACATATTTATCCTTTTTGTCTGTATGTAAATTGCTAACAACTCTTTTAAACAAATTTGGCCTATATCATATTTATTTGTCATGCCCACTAACATACCTATATTGTAGGCCCAAATCTTGATTTACCTATCAATTAACCCAACTTGCAGTTTATGCCAAATTAGATCAGTTCATGTCAAAACTAGATTTAATATTCCAGTTTATAGTTTATATCCAAACTTGGCTTACATGCCAATTACATACTTTGCGGTCAATTAACAATTTACCATTTTACGCCCAAGTCTAATATGCATGTAATATTTACTATTATAGTCAATTCAGATTATGCTAACATATTTGTTATGCCAAATCATCTTAATTAAGCTACGCCCAAATTCCCCCGCCGTAGTCGTACGTATAACATGATTTCACAAGTTTCTAGGTACTCATGAAATGAAACTAACAAAAGGAACAGGGGATAAGCACGAGAATTGACATAAGAGAATAGGCATTAAAAAGCGAACCAAAATACACAAATACAAAGATAATGGATCCAGTGGGTTTGGTGTACATAATAGAGAACCGGAATAAACTAAGCAAATTACACCCTAAGTATGAGATCCAACAAAATCAAGGGAGACATAGGTGATTTGATCCAACATAATGCCAGTTCGGTATACAATCATGATTTGTAAGTTTAATGTTATGGGCATAAGCAACTAACCATAGTAGTCATAAGCAATTAACCACAATAGTCATAGTCGTGGTCTCATAGCTATGAATCTTAGTCATAGGCAATAGTCTTATGTTCATAGTCATAGGCATAGTCTTATGTTCGTAGTCATAGGCAATAGTTTCATGTTCGTAGTCATAGGCAATAGTTTCATGGGCCACGGTTTCATAGTCATAGTCTTAGGCAAAAAGTCCCATAATCATAGTCATTGACAAATTGCCACAATAAGTTCTAGACCATAACCGAGAATCAGATCCAGAGGCATATACAAGCACCGATTCAAACGAAAGGATTAGGCATATTCTCATATCCATTTAATTATATGTCACGAATAGATCTAGGCATTCAAATCTAAAAAGTAACTGACTTACATTGATCGGTTTTAGAAAAGGATAATAAGATAACGTTGAGGTGATTTGCTATGATTCGTGCGACGTTGCTCGAAGCCGTTGAATTAGCCTTTGCTTCCCTTCTTGAAGCTTTAACTTTATTTGAATCTCCAATATGCAATTCCTAGCCGTAGTCTTCAAGAATAGTCTTCGTGTTTTATTTTAATTTATTTATTTCAATTATTCCAGAGGCAGCATAAGGAGAGAATAAAATGGTGTAAAGAGAATGTGGCTAGGGGACTGTTTATATAGGATTAGGCGGATGAAGCTGGACTGAAAACGTGACCAGATACATCAGAATGAACCCAGGCTCAGAACTGGGTTCTGTCACCAGGTCGACCCCCAGGTCGACCATAGGGTCGACCTGGTCCCTAGGAGGTCGACCATAGTGTCGACCCCCAGGTTGACCTGGTCCTGGGTGGGAAAATTCCCGCCCAGTCTGCGCTGGCGTTTGAATTCGAATTTCGAGTTGTTTTCGATTTTGAAAATCTCTGAAACTTCAGAGGGTCATATCTTCCTCATACGGACTCCGTTTCTCGAAAACTCGGACTCGTTTCCAAGTAGAATTTCAAGACGAACGAAATGGCACAACCCATTTCCCCTTATTCTTATTTTAAAATTATACTTTAATTTGCGAAACTTAATGTTACAGAATTACGGGGTGTTACATTCTCCCCCTCTTAAAAGGATTTCGTCCCCGAAATTTTTAAGTTAGGAAGAATGTATCCTACCATCCAATCACCAATCTACTCAACCATTCAATCACAGACATTCATTACCTTAAAAGATTTCTAATGCGTTCATGTTCATATGCATAGTGTGTGTATATGTCTTTATCTAATGCAAAATCTGGCGGTCCACTGATTCAGTTGACCTCCTTAATGCGAACTATGTCAGTGCCATGCGTCCGATCATGTATGCAAGCATCCCTAGTTATGTAAATACTACATGTGTGCATAGCCATTCATCCATATGCAACATCCATATGATAACATATCCAGTTACATCCGTTAAGCAAATACATATATGCTAATGCAATATGAAAGTGACTGAGTCGTTCTAGCGCCTATGGTGTGTATATGCATCCACAAGCAACCATTTGCAACCATCAATCATAACATGTTTCAGACACATGTTTACATCCATTGACTTCTACCTAAGGATCGATGATACGCCCTAGAGGATATACCTTAAAAGCTAGAAAGTATGCATAAAATTCCTAGAGAAAAGAGATCAAGGATGTACCTTTAAGAAAAAGGGTATGATGCATGTATCTAGTCTTCAGTCTTCTAAGACGCACCTTCTTGAGCTTCACTATTATGTACCTTATCTAATTAATCTTCACGATTGTGAAGCTTCTTAACCTCCATTTCCCAAACTGTCGTTGATCGGATAGCTGGCTTTTCATTGTCAACCGGATACATGCGGAAGTCTATCCTGCGTTTTAGGGGTAAACTCCTAACCTAATCAAAAACATCTGCGTACTCATGGACTATCCTAACGGATTTCAAATCGTCGATAAATGCATTAAGCGATTCTGGCTAGCTAAGCCTAACTGATTCTTTACACGGAATCTCGAGGGTATTCCCAAGGCAAGTCAAAAATCTAACTACCCTCCATTCAGAGTCACTAGCCAACCAACCCATGCCTAGAATCAACTCATAGCCCATGGAACCAAAAACATAAGCATTACGCTTAAACTCAACACTTAATATCGTTATTCTCAAATCCTTACCAACCAAAGGTAAACGGGCCGGACCATCCATTGGATTTGAGATACTAGTGGGATCTTCTACTATACAAGTACTAAGGTGTAGAGACTCAGCTATGGAAGTAGATATGAACAAATGCGAAGTGCTAAGATCAAAAGAGTACTAACTGGTTGATCAAAACGAAAAGCTAAACTTTTCTAACAGAGACTTTTACTATCTCTCTCAGGTATTCTGGTGGTGAAAGCATGCACTTTCCCTTAATTATATGCCCTATTATACCATATGGAAAAGATACTTCCTCTCGTCTTAGGTTTTATAATTCCTTCTTTCTTCATGAGTCGTGTTTATATCCACGAATTTCTCATCCTTGCGTTGAGCTCCCTAGCCAAACTCCCTCATCCTCATCTTTACCATCCCTGTGTAATCGTATTGACAAGTTTATCAAAAGCTGCCTCCATTGCACGGAAAACCCTCCAAATCCTGAAAGAAAACTAGATGCAGGTGAAACTACTATGGCTGTAGATGGAAGTCGGGCACTACTTTGCCCTTCGATAGGTATCGTAGTCTAATCAAGCCTACGGAACCGTGTCGCGATGAGGTTACCTCCGAGAAAGCCAGGAGCCCCGAAGACTCAAGAAAGAAGGGGACAAGAATTCAAACAGAGGATCAGAAGATAGTGCGTATGGCTTTTGGGGAATATGCTTTTAAAACAAAACTTTTCTTTTGAAAAATGCTTCTTTTAAAACCATTGAAAATAAATTTTCAAATCTTTTATCTGGTCCGGTAACCTTCAGCTCTAATACCATGTGTAACACCCCACATCCGTTAAGGTCACTAACAAAGGGAATGCCTTAACTTCGGTGGAGAGTTATAGGTAAAAGATACAGACAAATTACAAGACAGACAAAATTAAAACAACGGAAAATAGAACTTTACTTTATTGATTAAATAGTTTGTACGACAATTATTTTCCAATACCAGAATATCTATCTTACAAACTAAAGAAGCATAAAATAACATTTATATTCCCCAATGTAGCGTGAGCCAGCCATAGCAATGGAAAAGAGAATCCAAGCAAAAACTTCGACTAATCTTCAGCTTGGGAAGAAAACTGGGCCAAGTAGTAATATTCCCTCCCTACGAACCTGGGGGGGGGGGGGGGGGAGAGGGGACGGAAGACAAGAAAGCGAAAGAAAACAGAGTCAGACATAAAGTCTGGTAAGTTCAGTAACTTTCAGCATGTGAACAGGTAAAAAGCAACATAGCATGAATTAACTGAATACAAGACTACACCATGATGACGGGAATCATAAGGTTAGCACATGATATGATAAGGTAAGATAAACTGGATGCACCTCTATACTTTCTGTGCTTCGCCACTACCTTGTTATTCTAATTTCTATATCCCTGCACCACCTAACTAGTAATCTGTATAAACTGATAATAACAGATACGTGATCCCAATCCCCGCAATTCTGGTTGTTTTAGGTGTACATCTATTATTTATTACCTAGGTCTAACCTAGGGTTTTCTATCGAGCGCATTCTAGATCCAACCAGGGTTTTCGCTACCCAGAGCTACTGGGGTTTATGCTACCTATTGAACATTTCTCGGATTTTAGGGTTTACGCGACCTAGGTCCAACTAGGGATTATGCGACCTACCGAACGATGCCCCCTAGTCTAGGACACACTACCTAGAGCGATATATGTTCCTAGACTTTTCCCACGTATGTGTCGCGAATCGTTATCGTTGTTTAGATGCACATGTCCGTCGTATATGCGACCCAAGTCTCGTGGCAGGGAAAATCAAGAAACACGGAACTCGGTCGGGTGCTTTCAGATATCTGCCGATGCAGATGCTAAGGTCTGTTTTTCCAGTGGCTATGTTCCCACCTGACCCCTCCCTCAACTAATGAAAGGCACACCTTGAAAAATGAGAACTATACGCAGGCCCTCTATGCCCCACTAACCTATGGCCATCCGCACCCATAACTAGATAGCAAATATATGGTCTGTTGGAGTTCTCCGCCTTTCCGCTTCACGTATCTCGATTGACTCAAGATGGTAGGTAGACGACGAGTTGCTATCACAGGGCTACTGGTCTCGCCGAATCACGCTGGTCCATCCTAGTCTTTAGGTTGCCTTATATTGCAACCAAGGCATACCCTTGGTTCTTCTAACACAGACCTTAACCTCTATGAGCCCAGGCGGATCATCTGCAGCACCACAGAGGGATACTAAGAGTACCCTCACGTCCCCTCGAAGCCGCGTGCTTCTACCCCAGTTCGTTGGAGCCTTCTTTAAGATCAGATGGACGTTCGCTCCTTCTCGTATTCTACTAAGGTTTACTACTTAGTTCCCTTAACTAAGGTTTACTACTTAGTTTCCTGAACCGTCGTTTTCTTAACTAAGGTTTACAACTTAGTCCTCTTAACTAAGGTTTACTACTTAGTTCTCTTTCTCGTCAGGTTGGATTGGTTAAGTGTCATTAGTCACTTCAAGTTAACTTAACCCATTCATTTGTCATGTTAAACTGGTTAAGTGTTATCAGTAGTTTATGTTGACTTAACCCTACCACAAATCAAGTTATATTGGTTAAGTATTTCTTATTACTTAACCCCACCCCTTCATCTTGTATTGATTAAGTGTTCCCTTAGTTAACTTAACCCTAACATCTGTTTAATTCACATGTTCTAATGGTTAAGTATTGTCCCTTCATGTTTTAACTTAACCTTGTTCATTTGTCACACTATGATGGCTAAGTGTTCTAAGTTTACTTAAATCCACCTTCTAGTCTAGTTAACATGTTAAATTGGCTAAGTGTATTTTACTTAACCCCACCATCTAGTCTAGTTAACATGTTATAATGGTTAAACCTTTTCTTAACCTTACCCACTTGTCTAGTCAACATGTTATAACGTTTATTTAACCTCTACAAGTCTTGTCTTGTTAACATGTTAAGTTGGTTAAGTGCTCCTATGGACTTAACCCTCCCATTCTAGCTTAACTGTTTCTTAGCTTTAAATTATTCATTTAAAGCACCAGCCACTCACATTAGACAGATATTGTTGCGGTCACTGGATGTGCCGGTCGGTTCCGGGCAGATTTAAACCGCAACTCAGTCTAACCTCGGGTCCTTTTTGGGCTCAATGCTCTAACCACCCACATTAGATAGGTATTGTTACGGTTGCTGGATTTGTTGGGCGGTTCCGGGCAGTCTTATACCGTTACTCAATCTAACATCGGGTTAGGCATATTCGTCTTTCCTAGATTTACATATTTATCCTTTTTGTCTGTATGTAAATTGCTAACAACTCTTTTAAACAAATTTGGCCTATATCATATTTATTTGTCATGCCCACTAACATACCTATATTCTAGGCCCAAATCTTGATTTACCTATCAATTAACCCAACTTGTAGTTTATGCCAAATTAGATCAGTTCATGTCAAAACTAGATTTAATATTCCAGTTTATAGTTTATATCCAAACTTGGCTTACATGCCAATTACATACTTTGCGGTCAATTAACAATTTACCATTTTACGCCCAAGTCTAATATGCATGTAATATTTACTATTATAGCCAATTCAGATTATGCTAACATATTTGTTATGCCAAATCATCTTAATTAAGCTACGCCCAAATTCCCTCACCGTAGTCGTACGTATAACATGATTTCACAAGTTTCTAGGTACTCATGAAATGAAACTAACAAAAGGAACATGGGATAAGCACGAGAATTGACATAAGAGAATAGGCATGAAAAAGCGAACCAAAATACACAAATACAAAGATAATGGATGCAGTGGGTTTGGTGTACATAATAGAGAGCCGGAATAAACTAAGCAAATTACACCCTAAGTATGAGATCCAACAAAATCAAGGGAGACATAGGTGATTTGATCCAACATAATGCCAGTTCGGTATACAATCATGATTTGTAACTATAACGTTATGGGCATAAGCAACTAACCATAGTAGTCATAGGCAATTAACCACAATACTCCTAGGCAATTAACCACAATAGTCATAGTCATGGTCTCATAGTTATGAATCTTAGTCATAGGCAATAGTCTTATGTTCATAGTCATAGGCATAGTCTTATGTTCGTAGTCATAGGCAATAGTTTCATGTTCGTAGTCATAGGCAATAGTTTCATGGGCCACGGTTTCATAGTCATAGTCTTAGGAAAAAAGTCCCATAATCATAGTCATTGACAAATTGCCACAATAAGTTCTAGGCCATAATCGAGAATCAGATCCAGAGGCATATACAAGCACCGATTCAAACGAAAGGATTAGGAATATTCTCATATCCATTTAATTACATGTCACAAAAAGATCTAGGTGTTCAAATCTAAAAAGTAACTGACTTACATTGATCGGTTTTAGAAAAGGATAATAAGATAACGTTGAGGTGATTTGCTATGATTCGCGCGACGTTGCTCGAAGCCGTTGAATTAGCCTTTGCTTCCCTTCTTGAAGCTTTAACTTTATTTGAATCTCCAATATGCAATTCCTAGCCGTAGTCTTCAAGAATAGACTTCGTGTTTTTTTTAATTTATTTATTTCAATTATTCCAGAGGTAGCATAAGGAGAGAATAAAATGGTGTAAAGAGAATGGGGCTAGGGGGCTGTTTATATAGGATTAAGCGGATGAATCTAGACTGAAAACGTGACCAGATACATCAGAATGAACCCAGGCTCAGAACTGGGTTCTGTCACCAGGTCGACCCCCAAGTCGACCATAGGGTCGACCTGGTCCCTAGGAGGTTGGCCATAGTGTCGACCCCCAGGTCGACCTGGTCCTGGGCGGGAAAATTCCCGCCCAGTCTGCGCTGGCGTTTGAATTCGAATTTCGAATTCGAATTTCGAGCTGTTATCGATTCTGAAAATCTCTAAAACTTCGGAGGGTCATATCTTCCTCATACGGACTCCGTTTCTCGAAAACTCGAACTCGTTTCCAAGCAGAATTTCGAGACGAACGCAATGGCGCAACCCGTTTCCCCTGATTCTTATTTTAAAATTATACTTTAATTTATGAGACTTAATGTTACAGAATTACAGGGTGTTACAATAGGTGGGTCGACACACCCCAGATCCGGGCGGGTTCTCAATGACGAACCTGGACTATTTTGTGGATTGTATTCATTGTTGACTCAACACTGAGTGTACGGACTAGATTAAAACCATAATATCTAACGGTGACGGATTGCCCTAGGTAGTCCATATAAAGGCATGTAATCTCATTTGTTCTGCACTACACAAAACCATTTCATTCTCCAAATCTTTTCTATGATAAATATTTGAATAGAACTATCGAGGTGCTTCCTAAACATATATTAGCAAGGAAAATTCGGACTACTTTACACCAATACAAGATTAAAGTGGACATTTTCTTTAGCAGCATATTCACACTCTTCACCAAGTCCCACTGTGAGTTCTATGCGATTTTTATATTTTTATTTAAAAAGGTTTTGAGAGTGAATAAGATTGGATCTGATATAAACAGTGCCTAAAGTAATCCCTATATATGTTTATACATGTTTTTCTGCTCAGATCTTTAAGTTATATTATGTACTTTAATCTTTCTTGTCCCTATTATCCCTTTCATTTATTTACATTCTTTTCTATATGCCTTTATCAGTTTGAGATCTATTTCTCCCTTTTCCTTTTTATTCTACGTGAAACCTAGGCTACTCAAGCCTAGGCTATTACGTTAATTGTGTATAAAGGACATAAATTGGACTGATTAGATAATAACATATAAATGGGGAAAATTGGGCATATTATGTATTGAAACCCTTGACTATAAAAACTGGAATAATTACATGTTAATATATTAAAATTGGATAATTACATGTTATTCTTTTTAAATGGGGTTAATTACATGTTAGGAAGAACATGCGACATGATAATCAGCTAAAATGGACCACATATGATATTACGTATGACATGTACCAGATGTGACAACTGAGTAAATTACTGTAAGTCTAATTATGCATTTGGGCAAGTGCTTGTTAGGGAAAAGGGTTGTACACTAATAACATTTAGAAAAATGTAATTTTACAAGCGGGCTTATTATTGAACTTAAACCTACTAAGTTACATCTATTAAATAATAAACAAAAGAGATCCTAAGTCTAGTTGTTGTATCTGGGTGTCGAGACTGTTAAATCCTAGGTACATTGGGACACAAACCTAGAGGGTGGCTTGTGTTAAGTTGTGTGGAACCCATATCAGCCAGTATCCCTATTAGTATCTCGGTAGGGACCCCTCACTAGGTAAGGGGCAGTGCATGCTTTACAGAACTTTATTATGAGAGGTTCAAGGTTTAGGGGCTGCACAGGGCATGTTTCGACGGAGTCATGAGCGTGCATGAGTCCGACTATAGGAAACTAAGTCGCAAGTGTTGTGTTCTATAAGTTGTTGGGTTAGGGACTGATTAATACACCCTACTACCGGGGCTAACACTGAATATTCGGGTAACAGGGAGTCGATCGCATGGGTAGTAATTAGGGTAACACCTAATCTGGTTAATACTAGTAAAATTGGTGCAGTTAGTTTGATTCTTGAGATATGAATGAGAAGTTTAATCTACCTTTATCTTGTTTGACATCTCGTTTACCTCTTACGTATATAAATGTTTTATTGTACTTTCTCTTCCAATATTATTGATCTGTCTTGACACCTTTTCACATACATATGCTAATATTTACTAAAACTCACCATATTTTTTGTCTGACCCTTTTTTTCTTCTCTCCCTTCCTCCCCTCCCCCCTTTCGGTTCTTAGAGTGGGACTGGTCAATAATTGAAATGGTGATTCTGCATGGACTTGGATATAAAGCTCTCATTTTTCAAGTATTTTCTTCAGTTTATTCATGCTTATTGTAATGAAACTTGAGGGATATTGTTATGTTCCTTGTATTCTAATTATGAGACAGATTACTTTTGATATTTGAGAAAACATGATGCTATAACTTTGGGTTTGAAACATTGTTTTCCTGATTAATAAAAAGTTAAGCTTTTCTGTTGCATTATTTATACCTGTCTTGTACATTTATTTACTATTTATCAATTGTGCTTCATGAAACTTAATGCATTCTCATTAAAGTGACACTAACGAACGTGGGGTGTCACATTTGGTATCAGAGCCTAAGGTTACAATACCCGAGAAAAAGTGTTTGAAACCTGCTTTCAAAATAAAGGATTTTCAAATGAAAAGTGATTTTTTAAAGCATATCCCCTCAAGTCATTTACAATATTCCTTTGATTCTCATTCTAAATTCTTGTTTCGTCCTTTTTTAGCATGTCGGGGGCTCTTAACTTTCCTAAGGGAATTCCCATACCCACATAGTTTCGTAGATACAAAGAGGCTACGACACCTATTATGGTACAAGAGAATGTCCCTCACCCAGCTGCTGCTGTAGTAGCGCCTTCTCCTCCTCCCGTAATCAACTTTTTTAAGCTCTACAAAGACTTCAGCACAATGGGAGGAAGACCTTTTCGCGGCACCGAAAGTTTTATAGAAGCGAGAAACTGGTTAAGAGAAACGGTGCATGTGTTCAGCTCGATGATAGAAGGAGAGCCCACTTAGCAGATTTTCAGTTAAAAGATGAAGCATCATACTGGTGGGAAACAGTTCAGCTAAACCAAAAGTAGCTACTTGGGATAAATTTAAAGTTGTCTTTGAGGCAAGGTTCTTATCTCAAACCAAAGAAGGAATGCAAGTGGAGAAGATTCTGAACTTGAAACAAGGGTGCATGACTATAAAGGAGTATGTTAACACTTTTAACCTACTGACAAGATTTGGATTGGAGTTAGTAAGTACTCCTCACTTAAAGGCCTTGAGGTTCGCTAAGGGACTAAACCAACCGCTCCAAGAATTAGCATTGACGCGTGTAACAATGGGGTAACCTTTGAAAAACTAGTGGACATGGCCTTAATTCACGAGGAGGGAAAAGAAGTAAAGAAAAAAGAAAAGAAAGAGGAAGAGAAATCCAAGGCAGAGAAAAATAAATGGTGGCCCAATAAGAACAAGAAAGGGGGAAATCCCAAAAAAGATCAGATCAAGACAGAAGTGAAATGCCATGGGTATGGCGCTTTAAGACACTATGTGAAAGACTGTAGAAAAATAAAGAATGCTTGCTTTAATTGTGTCCAAGTGGGACATTTCAGGGGACAGTGCCCTCAGAGACAAGGACACAATGTTGGAACGTTTGGAGGGCAGGTTAACGCTTTAGAGGCTGGTGAATCAGACCAGGGTAGGAAAGTCGCAATTGAAGGTTTAATTTCACTTTTAAACTATCCTATTAGAACTATTTTTGATTCCAGTGCTTCTCTCTCATTCATATCCAACTCAGTAGTAGAAAATCTGCACCTAAGTACTAATATTGTTTCTGATCCCATTATAGTCTCAAACCCCATAGGAGGAATGAATCATTTATCCATGATATGTAGGGGTTTGAGGATTTCTGTTTTAGGCATCGAATTTGAATACGATGCATATGTTCTCGGTTTCATGGGTTACGGATTAATTCTAGGAATGGATTTTCTAGCCAAGTATGGTGCCATCCTTAATTATGAAAAGAGGGTAGTTTGACTTCTTAGTTGCCATGGTAGAACTCTCAAAATTTCTTGTGACCTACAAGGGTTGGTGATGCTCGGTTTCCTAGAATCTTTAGATGCTTCCATTGATGATCTTCGATCAGTACCCATAGTTGGCAAATTTCCAGACGTTTCCGACGAGGTTAGGGGTTACCCCAAGGTGGGAGATAGACTTCCGAATATACTTGGTGGAAAATTTGAAGCCAGTCGCATTATCAGTGCACCACATGGCTCCCAAGGAGATGAGGGAGCTCAACAAACAAGTGGGTGAGTTGTTGGAAAGAGGATTCATTGGGCGAAGTATTTCAGAATGGTGAGCTCCGGTCGTCTTTGCAACTAAGGCAGATGGCTCTTTCCGTCTATGTGTAGACTACAGAGAAATGAACAAACTCACTAAGAAGAATAGTCACCCACTACCAAGGATTGATGACTTGTGTGACCAACTAGTAGGTGCTCCAGTCTTCTCGCGATTGGATCTGGCCATGGGATTTCATCAGCTCAGAGTGGTAGATAGTAGTATCGACAAGACAGCTTTCAGAACTCCTGATGGTTTCTTTGAGTGGATGGTTATGTCTTTTGGGTTAAACGCTGCACCCGCAAAATTCGCGGACTTGATGAGTCGGGTGTTTAGGGAGTATCTGAACAAGTTCGTGGTAATGTTCATAGATGACATTCAGGTTTTCTCCGGGAGCAAAGACACTTAGAGAAGGTTATAAGTACACTTAGAGCACATCAACTTAAAGCAAAATTTTCTGTGTCAATTCTGGATAGAGAAAGTGAGGTTCCTAGGGTATATGATTTCCAAGGAAGGGATAGTCTCAGACACCGCTAAGGTGGTCACCGTTGAAGATTGGTAGGCTTCGATGAATGCAATGGAGGTACAAAGTTTCCTTGGATTGGTGGGCTATTGTAGGAAGTTTATTAAAGACTTTGCGTGGGTCTCAGCTCCACTACCCGTCTGATAAAGAAGACCTTGACTTTTGCTTGGAGCATGGTTGCTGAGGATGCTTTCCAAAGTTTGAAACGGGCTCTGACAACAGCCCTAGTTTTGACTCTCCATGACGGAAGAAAAAGGTTCACAATTTACACAGATGTTTGCAGAACGCGATTAAGAGCCGTACTGATGCAAGAGGGAAGAGTAGTATGCTATGTTAGTAGGCAACTAAGTATTCATGAAAAGAACTTGCCCACCCATGACTTGGAGTTAGCAGCAATAGTGTTCACTCTTAAATCTTGGCGGCACTATCTACTTGGAGATAAGTTTGAGCTATATATGGATCATAAGTCGCTCAAGTACTTATTCTCGCAGAAGGACCTCAATATAAGACAACAAAGGTGGATGGAGTTTCTAGCATCTTACGACTTTGAGATAGCTTATACCTCAGGCAAGGGTAATGTGGTGGCAGACGCATTCAGTAGGTAGAGGATGACATTGAGTCCTCTATTCGTAGAAAGGCAGATCTTGAAGTACATCTCGACCTTTAATTTTTAGCCATCGACGGATTTCACATATGGTTTTTTTGGCATTTGGAGGTGCAACCTAATCGATTGGAGCATACTGGATCTTTGCAACAAGAGGACCAGACGTTGAAGGACATCTTGGACAGACTTGGTCAAGGAGAAACTTCTAGCCACCTTACTAGATATAGTGTGGAAGAAAAAGGCTGGCTAAGACGAGATAGAGTGCTGTGTGTCCCTAGAAGTGGGGAATTGCTAAATACAGTGTTAGAGGAAGCTCATCACTCTCAGATGACTATCCATCCGGGTGGTGATAAGACGTATCGAGACATGAAACGTGTTTTCTATTGGACGGGCATGAAGAAAGATGTAGCAGAATTCGTGGCCCAATGTTTGACTTGTCAACAATTCAAAGTTGAACAAAAGAAACTGGCGGATTACTTCAACCCTTGGATGTTCGAAAATGGAAATGGGAGAGCGTCTCTATGGATTTCATTGATGGACTGCCCAGATCAAGGAAGGGAAACATGAGCATATAGGTGATAGTGGATACACTTACAAAGGGCGCTCATTTCATCCTAGACAAGAGCAAGAGGACGGCAGCTTGGCTAGCTTAAAGTAGGGTCTGACATGGTAAAAGAGACTTCGAAAAAGATAGATCTCATTCGAATGAGGATGAAAGTTGCTCAAGATCGGCAAAAATCTTATGTTGATAAAAGGAGAACCGACTTGGAAGTTGAAGTGGGAGATATGGTTTTCATCAAAGTTTCACCGCTAAGGAACGTAGTTCGCCTTGGCTCAGTAGGGAAGTTGGCGCCGAGATTCAAAGGGCCATTCCCAATAGTAGAGAGGATAGATCGATGGCCTATAGGATCAAGCTACTGGATAGACTGGCGGGCGTGCATGACGTATTTCACGTTTCCCATTTGAGCAAATATCTCCATGAGTATGGCAGAGGTAGTAGAGCCGAGCACACTTGAAGGCGTGGAAGTTGAGAAGGAAGCATCGGTGAGAAGATTTCCTACTCATATCCTTGGAGCAGAGCACACTTGAAGGCATGGAAGTTGAGAAGGAAGCATCAGCGAGAAGAGTTCCTACTCACATCCTTGGTAGAGCCGAGCACACTTGAAGGCGTGGAAGTTGAGAAGGAAGCATTGATGAGAAGAGTTCCTACTCATATCCTTGGAGCCGAGCACACTTGAAGGCGTGGATTTTGAGAAGGAAGCATCAGTGAGAAGAGTTCCTACTCATATCCTTGGATCAGAAATCAGGAAGCTACATGCTAAGAAGATCAGATTAGTGAAACTGCAATAGGGAGAAGACCGCGAAGATGCAACATGAGTACCCAATGTAACAACCCGGAAAATCGGAACCAATTTAAAAATTTTATTTTGGCAAATTTAATGAATTTTGAATATTTAAAATAATTTATTTTAAATAATAACGACTAGAAATATATTTTGAATAGAATTAGAACATATAAATTTATTTAAATCGAAATTAGAATATAAATATTTATTTTAATTACAAAAGGAATTGGAAATGACGCGGTAGTTTGAAAATTCAATTTCAAATTTCAAATGAATGTACAGGATTCAAAATAAACCGGATATTAGTAAAACCAAAAATATTTGAATCTGTTTGGAAATATCTTTCCAACGAATGTGAAAAATCCAGATTTCATAGCGGGAATAAGAAGTTACGTCCAGTTGAAAATTCAGAATAGTCGCTATGGAATTTAATATAAAAGAAATAGAGATTTTGCAAACGACTTCCGTTTTTGAAGAAACCACTTATGTTGAATCTGGAATGTCAAATTATTGCTGGATTCAAATTTTCATAATTTTTGGAATCAATATGTGAGCGTGATGGATTTAAACGTGTTTGGTCAATTCAGTTTGAATTTAATCGATTGGAAAATGATCGGTTTTCAAACGGTCTCCTAATTCGACGAAATTAGTTATGTTAGGACCATATCATCCAAAATAGCCAGATTTATTTTTCTGGAATTTTTGGAGTCAGTATGTGGCTCCGACAAATTAAAATGTGCATTTGAAATTAAAATATATTGATTTAATTTTAAATTTGGCGGAAACTGATCGTAACAGCCGAATAGACTTACTATACATATCCCATTGTGTTCCGAATAAGGGTAATTAGATAGGGCGACAGTCGTTGGGTTCGATTTGGAGTTCAAAAGGAAAGGTTACTTTTTAGAATAAATTAATAATAAAATATAACATATATATACTCTATTTTATAACCTAACCCTAACCCAAATCAAATTCACCCCGTCGTCTCCCTCAAAGCCACCACCTGATTTCAAATCCGTCGCTTCCCCATCCTCTGGCCACCGCTGGCGATCGACGGCGGCCCCCTCTCCTCCCCTCCTCCTCGCGACAGCGACCCCCCTTCCCTTGCGAACCCGCGACCATTCAAACCCCCTTTTCTTCGATGACACCCACCCCCAGACCTGAAGTAAACTGCCGCTAGCCTCCCCCCGGCCGACCACCACGCGCGCGAGTCCCCCCCTCGCCTCAAACCTCCAGCGCCCCCTCCTTTGGAAATGCGACGATGAATTTATTTTAATTATTGAATTTTCTTTACAGATATTTTTTATTTTTTATAAAATAGCAAGATAAAAAAAATATAATTTTTACTTCGGTAAAAATAGGATTTTTACTTTGCTAAAAAAATATGATTTTTACTTCGGTAAAAATAGGATTTTTACTTCGATAAAAGTAGTATTTTTACTTCGACAAAAATAGGATTTTTGCTTAGTTAAAAATATAATTTTTCTTAGGTAAAAGTATGATTTTTAATTTGACAAAAATAGGATTTTTTCTTAAATAAAAATATGATTTTTCTTTATGTAACAATATAAAAATGTGGTTCTTATATATGAAGTAGCAAAATAAAAATATGATTTTTATAATATAAGTGGAGTTAAAAAAATATGATTTTTATTATATAAGTAGCGTCATAAAAATGCGATTTTTATACATATAGCGTTATCATAAAAATGTGATTTTTATATGCACAACATAAGGATAAAGATTTAATTTTTATGATATGAACATCATTATAAAAATATGATTTTTATATATATACAGTAGCGACATAAAAATATGGTTTTATTTTATGAATAACGATATAAAAATGTGATTTTTATATATGTAGCGTAATAAAAATATGATTTTTATATACATAGCAGCAATACAAAAATGGGATTTTTAAATATATATATATATAGCATTGTTAAAAATATAATTTTAATATATATCGCGTGAAACAGATTGCGATGGAACTGTCGGGAAAATAAATCCAAATCCAAACCGTTCGAAAATAAAGAATGGAGGAGTGGAACCTAAAGGTGAGAACTTCTCACTTTAATTTATTTTCTAGTTAAATATATACTAGGATGCAGACGGTGCTTAGTAGCACCCGCCACCTTTGTTTGAAACCATGGTTGTTTGGTTAACTGGTTTATTTGTTTGGATTTGGTTTGGGAAATGAATTGAATTGATTAGAATTGGTATGTACATGGCGCGAGCCATTACTAGGCGACGGATAAGGCTAGACCTTATTCCGGTTCTAGTATCAAGCTGTTATGCTGCCGAATTTTTTTAAAAATATTAGAACAACAAAAATATCATTTTTATTGTATAAATGAATGGTATAAAATATTCATGAGATGAAATAAATGTTTTATAGTTAAAAATATAATTTTTAATGTGTATATGAATAAAATAAATATTCATTTACAAGTTAGACGTTTTGTTTATGCACACACATTTTACTGATATGGATTGGGACGATATATTTTACACATCGCCCAACTGCACAAATAATAATCACTGTTTGTTGTTTGAAAACCCCATACGGGTATTGGGATGATGTTGGACATACACTAATCTCAATATTTAGTTGTATGTCAATCGATGGGTTGATAGATTGTTGTAAGCATTAATTATTTATATTTAACACTTATGCAGTTGTGTAATGCACTCTGGATGATGGTTGACTGTGTTTGATTATGGTTATGTACATGTGTGTATGAAATCCATATAAATAAAATTATATGGTAATTGACTGTGTCTGATTCCGATTTGGGAAGAACGAATATTTCAAATTAAAGAATATTTTAAAATGACGAGTAGTGAATATTTTAAAATAACTAATATTTTAAAATAATATTCAGTAATGGATCAAAATATGATTTTGATGTCCGATTTGGGATGGACATGAAAATGTTTAAATATATGAAGCCATATTGATTAGATTGACGCCATTTAGACGTGAACAATATTTATATCGATTTTATTCATTTTTATAATGAATATCGAAATGGAAATGATTTCAAAATATAATGTTTTGAAAATATTATCATTTATATATTAATGACATGGAATATTCAATTTTGATTTAAAATTGAATATGAAGTTGAAATCGTTTTGAAAATGAAGTTAAAACGATTAATAAAATATGTTTTAAATGGAAATCGACAATATATATATATATATATATATAATATATTATATATATATATATTTAATGGCCTGAATAGAACGCGCCGCGCCGCGCTAGTTTGCGAGTTTCAACCATTGACTTCGAATGGACATTACGGGAGATCCGACCGACGGATTCTGCTAAAACCGAAACCGTTGGGTTCGTATCGAAAAGAGATTTCCAATGAATATAAGGAATTTGAAATCTAACGGTTGGATTCGCAATAATGTCTAAATAAGATTTGGAAAAGGTCGTTGTAAGTGCAGTTCGATGACCGTTTATGCAAATCGACTGTATGACCCTTGATAAAATTATTAAAAATATCAATAATTTGTGTAAAACCATAATAAATGATTTGAAAAGAATTAGGATGAAAAAATCCATATTTGAAAAGATAAAAATATATTTTTATTGAAATGAACTAGTTATGAACTAGAATTAAAAATCCAATATTTTTAAATAAATAAATTGGGTTTGAAATGGTTTTAAAAATAACCAAAATTTCCAATTTTGGAATGGATTTGAATCGAAATTATATTCGGAATATTTCGATATTGGATTTCATGAATATATGGATATTGTGGAGGAATTTGGAAGATATATATCGTTATTCCCAATACGATATTTGTTGATTTCAGAATTTGATATTGAATATAAGCCGATATAATTTCTATTCAGAGCCTTGTATTTAATATTGAATTGGATTTTGGATTTATCGTGAATGGTCTCTTCATTAACACTGTTCTTAAACCCAGTTGAGGAAAGAATAAATCTTTTAATTAAGATTTAGTGAAGTTTTCCAATTAATTAAGATTTGATTGGAATTGAATAAAAGAATTGGATTTTGGGTTTGTCGTGAATTGAGTCTTAAATAACACTGTTCTTAAACCTCGTGTGAAAAGAATAAATCTTTTAATTAAGATTATTAGAGTTTCCAGTTAATTAACATATAACTGGAGTAAAATGGAATGTGAATCGGGTTTATTGTGAAAAGTGTTTTTAACGACATTCGTTCCTTAACCCGATTTACAGTGAAATGTGATTTGGAATTTATAAATCTTTTTATTAAGATTTAATGGAAATTTTCCAAAGTAAAATTTTCCAATTTAATATTTTAAATTGGAATTGAATGGAATTCGATTTGGTAATAATCGAAGTGAGCTTCTGTGGAGGAAGACTATTAATATATATGGAATTTAAAAGGCTTTGTTGTTATTCCATTTATACTATTAGTCGGATACGGAAATTGATATCGATTATATATTGATCTATTTTTCGTGAAGATTCCATAATTAATGGAATGTGATTTGGGTTTATCGTGAACTGTGTTTTAAAAGACATTAGTTCTTTAACCCAGTTAAAGACAGGATTACATGTCTAACATTGTATTTCGAACTGAATGGTTGATATCTGCTAAATATATATCTGTTTGGTGGTGGAGAATTTATTCTCTTGCTTAACACCCTTCTCTAAGAAGTACGAGCTTCGAGGTTATATATCGACATAAATCAATAGTACGGTGTAGATTGTCGATGCAACATGTTACCGTTTCCAATGTTAAATAATCATTAATATTGATTTTTGGAAAGATAAAAACTAAGTGGAGTTTTAATGAATCTTTAATTAGATTGAAAATAGAATGTGATAATTCAAATAATCAAATTCAGGAAATGATCGAGAATGGAGTAGCACCAGTTTTGCTCCAAGCGACAATTAAATATTTAATTAGATTTGAACGGGAAATGGTAATTAATTTTACCGATAACACCGTAGCGTTAATTGTGGAGTAATACCAGTTTTGCTCCATGGGATGAATAGGTTGGGATTGGGAAATTAAATAAATGATTACTTCGGTAAGGTGCGTTAATCCCGACTAGTTTGGAAAACCTTTATATGGTTTGAATGATATGCAAAGGAAGATCAAAGAATAAATTTTAAAGAATTTATCTTTGATAAAATTAATGGGAACATATCCCTAAGGATGTGAATATTTGAATAAAAGAATATTCTGAATTGGAATGAGGCACATGTTGTATTTTTATAGCACTTGTTTATTATATACGTGAGTTATTTGGAAAGGTCAGGTTTATACCCATTCTGAATAACTGATTCGATGATATGTCGACGATGAAGACGGTGATTGAAGACCAGATGTCTTCACATCGTTTGGATGATTACTGATGTCTTGATTGGGCTGTACACCAAAGACAAGGTAATAAGTGGTGATCGTTTCAGACGTACTTGGAGATCGACTGGATAGCAAGGACCTCTATCCTGTATTAGACATATGAGACGAGGAATAAGGTGCCTCCGGTTTCATTCAGACCCAAAACGAACCTGTAAATGGATATGTGTCTGACATTGGATTTTATTCTATTTTGATTGATCTCTATTAAATATATATCTGTTTGGCAGCGGAGAATTTATTCTCTTGCTTAACGACCTTCTCTGAGACATACGAGCTCAGAGGTTATATATCGAGAGACATCAGTCGCATGGCGTGAATTGCCTGTGTGACATGCTGAGATGAAAATGATCAGGCTTCTGTTGAAAAGCAGAGTCTTGTGGTTGATGATCAAAGCACGGCTTTAATATAACATAGCTTTGCGTATAACGTTAATTCGCGAGCCTCACACCTCGATATGAGTTAAAAACGGGTTAAGGGACCGTTGGTAGAACAAGACATTTCTTTCTAGCTATTGGTGGTGTCGTGGTATGGAGCCCTGACATTTATATTTTTACCTATGTTGATGATGGATTGTGAGGCGCCTCGGATATATCGGTCTCTACAGAGCCAATGGATATTGAGTCATCTGGCTCATAGACGTCTGATAGGGTGGGGAAATGTATATTCAGGAATTGCCAATCCTCAAATGTAAGGGAGGACCTGCCCAACCGATCTAAGGGTTCACTGCGAGGGATCATGGGGCATTTGCTAGAGTGTCTTGAATCGGAGAGGAGCCATCCCTTGCCTCGACTCATGACGGAAATCCAATTTCCAATACATGACATTTCGGTTTTAATTGTAGAGCCTAGTATTGGCGACATAGTAGCATGGGATACTATGTCGTCTATGATTGATACATTTATATTTGAAGTTGTTTTCATACACTTTACAATAAAATAGTATCAAAATGATTTGTTTTAAACGTACCAAGCATGTTTGGCTATTATATGGTAAAACTCTATCCTCCGGCTTGCGTTGCATTGTGTGATGGGACCTGAGTCTTATAATAGCTTCATTTTTCCAAAAATCAATGCTTTGTTTGTTTTATGCACTGGTATTCTTGGGAGGAAACTCGTTCTGTGTTATACGGCGTGGTCCTTTGACTTACTCCATTTTAAAGTAAAGATTTAACTATTGTTTTGAGTTCTCACACCAGTCACATGACTGACCAGGAGTTTATTGTTTTAACCTAAACTCTGAATGCCCCTATTTTCCACACGGGCAGCCAGTAGTTTCGGTTTTGTAGATTTATATTCACAAGATCCTGGTTTACAGCTGGAATGATATTCGAAAGCTCGGTATCCGTGTATCTCTTTCAGTTGTGTTTTGTATTATTTTCCGCTGCATTGTAAATTTTTAAATCTTTGATATTTATCAAATGTATTTTATTTATTCATACTCTGTATATTATTGTACCCTGATGTAAATTGTTGTAATAAGAAATGAAATGTTCTTCTGTTTGTGTTCTGATTTGTCATGTTCTCAGACAATCCGTCCTTTTTCTTCTCTTTGGAGACCAGGGAAGTTCGGGTCCTCATAGTTTGGTATCAGAGCTTTGGTTTACAGATCCTAAGAACAAGACATATTAGAACCGATCAAAAGTATTCATTAGAGATTGGATTAGTAATATCCAATGAGAATGACTCGTTAGCGATAGGATCAATAGTATCCTAGAACGAGTGGGAAGAGTAGTGTTTTTAAAATAAAAATGAAAACAAATTTTTGTTTTGAAAATTTAAATGCGTATTTGAATATTTATTTTATACTGACTTAGACAATCTAGTATATGAAGGTTTTGCATATACGCCTAGCTAGCGTGTATACGAAGTTCCAAATATACTGGATAGATATAGAATCACACTCTAGTCGCCCGGAGACGATCCAGATGATTACTATAGTATCATCAGTATTTGTGTTCGAGTTTTGAAAGTAGGTTTCTATATATTTCCAATTGACTAGTGTGAGAACCAAAACTAGACAGGGTCTATTGTTGTGACTTGGCATCAAAAATGGATTTTTATAAACATACAAATTATGAATTTGAAAAGATAATCAATTAATCGATTGTTGGTTGTGTTGTTTGATTATTGGTTGATTAATTAAAATTTTGAACCATTAAGCCAAATTGAATCAAATGTTGAACTGACTTGAAAATTGATTGCAATTGCATGCCTATACATGTATATACATTGAACAGGTTATCGCAAGGAGGCTAAAGAAGAGGAATAAAATTGTATGCCTGACAAATAGGTACATGTTTACTAATTTATTGGGTCTGGATATTTTAGGAGCCGATTGGCTTTTTTTCTTTTTGGATGGTGAGGGCCCTGCGTGGCTAGTTGCGGTTTTAAATGTCTCCCCGTACGAAGGAGGTTATGGCGAAATTTTTTAAAAATTTAGGATGTTAGTCAAATTTTTGAAGAATTGAAAAATTCTTAGAAACTGAAAAGTTGAAGAATGAAAATCAAACTGAAAGTTGAGTTGATTAGTTAAACAACTTTCAACTCCATTCCTTTTTGAGGATGAAAATATTTTAAATGGGGGAGATTGTAACAACCTGGAAAATCGGAACCAATTTAAAAATTTTATTTTGGCAATTTTAACGAATTTTGAATATTTAAAATGATTTATTGTAAATAATAACGACTAGAAATTTATTTTGAACAGAATTAGAACATATAAATTTATTTGAATCGAAATTAGAATATAAATATTTATTTTAATTATAAAAGGAATTGGAAATGGCGCGGTAGTTTGAAAACTCGATTTCAAGTTTCAAACGAATGTATAGGATTCAATATAAACCGGATTTTAGTAAAACCGAAAATATTTGAATCTGTTTGAAAATATCTTTCCAACGATTGTGAAAAATCCAGATTTCATAACGAGAATAAGAAGTTATGTCCAGTTGAAAATTCAGAATAGTCGCTATGGAATTTAATATAAAAGAAATAATGATTTTGCAAACGACCTCCGTTTTCGATGAAACCACTTTTGTTGAATCCGTAATGTCAAATTATTGCTAGATACCAATTTTCATAATTTTTATAATCAATATGTGAGCGTGGCAGATTTAAACATGTTTGGTCAATTCAGTTTGAATTTAATCGACTGGAAAATGAATGTTTTTCAAACGGTCTCCAAATTCGACAAAGTTAGTTTTGTTAGGACCGTATCGTCTAAACATTGCCAGATTTATTTTTCTGGAATTTTTGGAGTCAGTATGTGGCCCGGTAAATTAAAATGTGCGTTTGAAATTAAAATATAATGATTCATATTTTAAATTTGGCGGAAACTGATCGTAACAGCCGAATTGACTTACGATACATATCACATTGTGTTCGGAATGAGGGTAACTAGCTAAAAGCGATAATCGTTGGGCTCGATTTGGAGTTCAAAAGGAATGGTTACTTTTTAGAATAAATTAATAATAAAATATAATATATGTACTCTATTTTATAACCTAACCCTAACCCAAATCAAATTCACCCCATCGTCTCCCTCAAAGCCCCCCCGTCCCCCCGATTTCAATTCCGCCGCTTCCCCATCCTGCGGCCACCGCAGGTGATCGACGGCACCCCCCCTCCTCCCCTCCTTCTCATGACAACGACCTCCTCTTCCCTCTCAAACCCACGACCATTCAAACCCCCTTTTCTTCGATGAAATCCACCCCCAGACCGGAAGTAAACCGCCGCTGGCCTCCCACTAGCCCACTACCACGCACGCGACTTCCCCCTCGCCTCAAACCTCCAGCGCCCCCTCCTTTGGAGTTGCGACGGTGAGTTTATTTTAATTATTGAATTTTCTTTACGGTTTTTTTTTCTTTTTTTATAGAATAGCAAGATTAAAAATAATAATTTTTACTTCGGTAAAAATAGGATTTTTTACTTCGATAAAAAGTATGATTTTTACTGCGGTAAAAATAGGATTTTTAGTTCGATAAAAGTATGATTTTTACTTCGACGAAAATAGGATTTTTGCTTCGATAACAATATAATTTTGCTTAGATAAAAGTATGATTTTTTACTTCGACAAAAATAGGAATTTTGCTTAAATAAAAATATGATTTTTCTTTATGTAACAATATAAAAATGTGGTTCTTATATATGAAGTAGCAAAATAAAAATATGATTTTTATAGTATAAGTGGAGTTATAAAAATATGATTTTTATTATATAAGTAGCGTCATAAAATTGCGATTATTATACATACAGCGTTATCATAAAAATGTGATTTTTATATGTACAACATAAGGATAAAGATTTGTTTTTTATGATATGAACATCGTTATAAAAATATGATTTTTATATATGCAGTAGCGATATAAAAATATGGCTTTTATTATATGAATAATGATATAAAAATGTGATTTTTATATATGTAGCAAATTAAAAATATGATTTTTATATACATAGCAGCAATATAAAAATGGGATTTCTAAATATATATATAGCATTGTTAAAAATATGATTTTAACATATACCGAATGAAACAGAGTGCGATGGAACTATCGGGAAAACAAATCCAAATCCAAACCGTTCAAAAATAAAGAATGGAGGAGTGGAAGCCAAAGGTGAGAACTTCTCACTTTAATTTAGTTTCTAATACTAGGATGCAGACGGTGCTTAGTAGCACCCGACACCTTCGTTTGAAACCATGGTTGTTTGGTTGACTGGTTTACTTGTTTGAATTTGGTTTGGAAAATGAAGTGAATTGATTAGAATTGGTATGTACATGGCGCGAGCCATTATTAGGCGTGGGATAAGGTTAGACCTTATTCCGGTTCTAGTATCGCGTCGTTATGCTGCTAAATTTTTCTAAAAATATTAGAACAATAAAAAATATCGTTTTTATTGTATAAATGAATGGTATAAAATATTCATAAGATGAAATAAATATTTTATAGTTAAAAATATAATTTTTAACGTGTATATGAATAAAATAAATATTCATTTACAAATAAGACAATTTGTTTATGTACACACATTTGACTGATATGGATTGGGATGATATATTTTACACATCGCCCAACTGCACAAATAATAATTAGTGTTTGTTGTTTGAAAATCCCACACGGGTATTGGGATGATATTGGACATACACTAATCCTAATATTTAGTTGTATGTCAATCGATGGGTTGACAGACTGTTGTAAGCATTAAACTCTGGATGACGGTTGGTTGTGTTTGATTATGGTTATGTACATGTGTGTATGAAATCCATATAAATAAAATTATATGGTAATTGACTGTGTTTGATTCCAATTCGGAAAGAATGAATATTTCAAATTAAAGAATATTTTAAAATGATGAGTAATGAATATTTTAAAATAACTAATATTTTAAAATAATATTCACTAATGGATCAAAATATGATTTTGATGTCCGATTTGGGATGGACACGAAAATATTTAAATATATGAAGCCGTATTGATTAGATTAATGCCATTTAAATGTAAACGATATTTATATCGATTTTATTCATTTTTATAATGAATATCGAAATGGAAGTAATTTCAAAATCTAATGTTTTGAAAATATTATCATTTATATATTAACGATATGGAATATTCATTTTGATTTAAAATTGAATATGAAGTTGAAAACGAATTTAAAACGATTTATAAAATACGTTTTAAATGGAAATCGATGAAATATATGTATATATATTATATATTTAATGGTAGAACGCATCGCGCTGCGGTAGTTCGCGAATTTCAACCATTGACTTCGAATGGACATTACGGGAGATCCGACCGACGGATTCTCCTAAAAACGGAACCGTTGGGTTCATATCGAAAAGAGATTTTCAATAAATATATGGAATTTGAAATCTAACGGTTGGATTTGGAATTATGTCCAAATCAAATTTGGAAAAGGTCGTTGTAAGTGCAGTTCGATGACCGTTTATGGAAATCGACTATAAGGGCCTTGATAAAATTATTAAAAATATCAATAATTTGTGTAAAATCATAATAAATGATTTGAAAAGAATTAGGATGAAAAATTCCATATTTGAAAAGATAAAAATATAATTTTATCGAAATGAACTAGTTATGAACTAGAATTAAAAATCCAATATTTTTAAATTAATAAATTGTATTTGAAATGGTTTTAAAAATAACTAGAATTTCCAATATATGAATTGGAATGGATTTGAATCGAAATTATCTTCCGAATATTTCGATATTGTATTCCGTGAATATATGGATATAGTGGAGGAATTTGGAAGATATATATATCGTTATTCCTAATACGATATTTGTTGATTTCAGAATTTGATGTTGAATATAAGCCGATATAATTTCTATTCAGAGCCTGTATTTAATATTGAATTGGATTTTGGGTTTGTCGTGAATGGTGTATTCATTAACACTGTTCTTAAACCCAGTTGAGAAAGAATAAATCTTTTAATTAAGATTTAGTGAAGTTTTCCAATTAATTAAGATTTGATTGGAATTGAATAAAAGAATTGGATTTTGGGTTTGTCGTGAATGGTGTCTTAAATAACACTGTTCTTAAACCCTATGTGAAAAGAATAAATCTTTTAATTAAGATTATTAGAGTTTCCAGTTAATTAACATATAAACGCAGTAAAATGGAATGTGAATCGGGTTTATTGCGAACAGTGTTTTTAACGACATTCGTTCTTTAACCCGATTTACAGTGAAATGTGTTTTGGAATTTATAAATCTTTTTATCAAGATTTAACGGAAATTTTCCAAAGTAATGTTTTCCTATTTAATATATTAAATTGGAATTGAGTGGAATTCGATTTGGTAATAATTGAGGTGAGCTTCTGTGGTGGAAGACTGTTAATATATATGAAATTTAAAAGGCTTTGTCATTATTCCATTTATATTATTAGTTAGACACGGAAATTGATATCGATTATATATTGATCTATTTTCCGTGAAGATTCCATAATTAATGGAATGTGATTTGGGTTTATCGTGAACTATGTTTTAAAAGACATTAGTTCTTTAACCTAGTTAAAGACAGGATTACATGTCTAACATTGTATTTCGAACTGTATGTTGATCTCTGCTAAATATATATCTGTTTGATGGCCGAGAATTTATTCTCTTGCTTAACACCCTTCTCTAAGACGTACAAGCTTAGAGGTTATATATTGGCGGAAATCAATAGTACGATGTAGATTGTCGATGCGACATGTTAGTGTTTCCAAAGTTAAAAAATCATTAATATTGATTTTTGGGAAGATTAATACTAAGTGGAGTTTTAATGAATCTTTAATTAGATTGAAAAGAGAATGTGATAATTTAAATTAACAAATTCGGGAAATGATCGAGAATGGAGTAGCACCAGTTTTGCTCCAAGCGATAGTTAAATCTTTAATTAGATTTGAACGGAAAATGGTAATTAATTTTACCGATAACACCGTGGTGTTAGTTATGGAGTTATACCAGTTTTGCTCCATGGGATGAATAGGTTGGGATTGAGAAATTAAATAAATGATTACTTCGGTAAGATGCGTTAATCCCGACTAGTTTGGAAAACCTTAATATGGTTTGAATGATATCCAAAGGATGATTAAAGAATAAATTTTAAATAATTTATCTTTGATAAAATTAATGGGAACATATGTAACACCCCACACCCGCTAAGGTCACTCACTAAGGGAATGCCTTAACTTCGGTGGAGTATTTTAAGTGAATATAGAACAGAAAATTACAACAAGACAGATATAAATAATACTTGAAAATTTAAAACATCATTTCATTGCAGCAGAAGATAAACATGTTTGGTTACAATACCGAAACCAACTAAAACAAGAGTCAAGTACTAAATATCCATCCTGATAAAAACAAAAGTACATAATCCCACTACACAACTAATAGCCATAATAGAAAAGATAAGCTGAGCTTTACATCAACGGTCCAAGCTCCAAAAGATAGATAAAGCAATCTGATCAAAGCCCACTAGAGCTAGGCCCAACCTGAGGACCTGAGGGGGAAAAAGATAAAAACTACGGGGTCAGACATAAGTCTGAGCGAGTCCTATAACTTTAACAATACAATCATTAAAGTAATTAGGGTATGATATAAACTTGGTACGGTAATGACTGGGGATAAATGACTACACTAAGCAGCCAACTAGACATAGGATGAACTAAGATATCGGTAAAGACGCATCTACCCACCCAAGGGTAATTACTACACTGCACCACACCAGTCATTCCTAACTTAAAGGTTGATCCCTCCCAAGGACTTAGAAAATTTAACTAGTAGTTTCGTGTACCCCTAGCTGACCACATAGGTGCCGTCTTCCCCTATCTCCACTAGGTGTACCCACTACTCCCTAAGCGATCGGCTCCCTAACGTAGATACCCGTGATGGCCCCACAGTGGGGTGTATCACTCCCCAAAGTGGCAACCCGATACTATCAACGGTGCACGGCTTATACCTACACGATGCAACAACATCTTACCTACTAGCCCGGGTCCATACATATATATAAAACCCGTTGGACTTGCGTTGCCACCGCTAACCCGTTTTGGCCTCTTATAGTCAAGCCCAGTACGCGTGTCCTGTCCTCGACATGGGTCGAGCCCACAAAGATACATATGGGTTACTGGTTGAAATGGGTCCCCACAAGCTACCCACCTAAGCTTGCTCCCTCTAGTGTATCTCACTTAACCCTTTAATCATGTTTCCACTTTGGTTAAGTATTCTAATCGTATTTTCTATTGCCACCCAAGGCAACCACTAGATTTCCACATGCCACCCAAGGAACCCACTTAACCCCTCATGCCCCACTACATGCTTATCTGGTTAAGTGTTTCTTAATTGATTAAGACCGTAACCTTTGTAAAGACCTCTCACATTAGACTGTCTTTTATGGCAGCTGGATTTGCCGGTCGGGTCCGGGCATCCTTACGCCATAACAGAGTCTAACCTCGTGTCTTTACACTTGTCACGTATTTAGTTTATGCCTAAGACCTCTCACGTTGGGCCAATCATTTGTAGCCGCTGGATTTGCCGGTCGGGTCCGGGCAGTCTTATGCTACAAAAGGGTCCAACCTCGTGTCTTAGTCGATTAATTACACCTAATTAATCACCCCCATATTTTGAATTAATTTTTCCTAATTAATTCCAATTTAATGATGTACATAATTGACTCAATTATGTCCATCCACTTATGGTATGCAACATCATACCAATTTCACCACAATTTTGTTAACATGAATATTAACCCCATCGTTCCCCACGTAATACGCTAACATGACATACTTAAAAGGGAAGATTCATCACAAATACAATGGGTTCAACTTAGCATAACATTAGCATCAACATGGGTTTTAAAGGTGTCAACTTGGATATATGACCATAGCATCAAACCCAACTAGCATAAATAATCAACCCAAACTTGCATGAATCACCTATGTCATAAAGAGGGTAACTTGCATAGATGTTCATGTCATAGACCTATCATAAAGGGATAAACTTGCATACATGTCATAGGTCTAAAAAGGGATGAACTTTCATATGTTACTCATATCATTAAAAGGGGTAAACATGCATATATATGCATGACATACAAAGGGGTAAACTTGCATATGTATGCATATCATACAAAGGTGTAAACTTGCACATGTTACTTGCATATAATCAAACACCAAACTTGCATAACATGTCATATATGAACTTGCATATAATCAAACACCAAACTTGCATAACATGGTGTCATAATGGATCAATGTTTATCATAGTGATTTGCATAACTAGAATCATGAGCATATAGCGTAAAACTTGCATAACTAGCATCATGAACATATAGCATAAAACTTGCATAACTAACATTATGAGCACATAGCATATGATAACATAACTTGCATTGATCGACATACATAACCATAACCTCATTATATCCTATCATAATTAGTTTAGCAATTGCTTGCTAAAGGCATAGAAACTCACAACTTGTTGATTAGCACTCCTATGACGAAGATTAAGTTGCTAGAGTTGATTAGAAGTTGATTTGAGAAGCTATCTTCCTCTTTAATTTGTGGAGGCTCCTTCTAAGTTGCATTTTGACGGCATGATGACGTTGTATCTGTTTTTAGTATGGATTAGGGTAGTCTTATGGTGTATTTATAGATTTAGGATGTATTTTAGGCCCTTAGATTAACCTTAATTTAGGTTAGAGCCGTCAGATTTCGTCACAAGCCCCAAAACACAGCCCAAACCCCTTCAGACTGCACCCAGGCCAACCTGGCCGAGTACCCAGGTCGACATCCGTGTCGACTGGGCAGTCGACATGGGTTGGGGTGGTGTCGACTGGGCAGTCGACACCCCTGTCGACTTGGCCTACGCGGGAATTTTCCCGCCTTCCCCCTATGTGTTGAATTTCGAATTTGGCTTTAGTTTTAAACTGTTTTTAAACTTGAATTTTCTGAAAACTTAGTTGGGCCATAACTTGGTCATACAGACCCCAAATCACGCAAACTCGGACTCTATCTCATCCAGAATTCCGAGACGAACACAATGGCACAACCCGTTTCCCCTAATTCCCACATCTGGGATTAGTTATTCTTTAATTTGTGAATGTTAATATTAACTGAAATTCGGGGTGTTACATTCTCCCCTACTTAAAGGATTTCGTCCTCGAAATCTCTAAGTCCAGAAGAACGTATCCTACCATCAAAACAACCATCTACTAAACCATCAAACACTGGCATCCATTATCCTTAAAGTTTCTAATGTTGTATGAACATATGCAAAAAGTGTGTGTATATGTTCCCTGTCTAATGAAAAATCAGGCGGTCTACTGATTCAGTTGACCTCCTTAATGCAAACCATGATAGTGCCATGCATCCAATATGAATGCGAAAGAACCCTATCGACACATACTATCTCTACATGTGTGCACAACCATACACCAAAATGCATCATCCATATGATAACACAACCATTATACATCCATTAATATAGCTACCTACACACAGTTATATGCAATATGCAATATGAAGTGACTGAGCCGATCTAGTGTCTAAATTGTGTGTATATGCATCCACGAGCAACCACTAGCAAACACTTGCATCCACATGCATCCATCAATCATAACATGTCTCAAACACATGTTTCAACCATAGGTTTACCCTATCTAAAGGTCAAAGTACTAACGAGAGGACATACTAAAGATAAGATAAGCACAAGATAAGCGATAAAGGAGAAGTTAAAAGACATACCCTCGAAAAGGAAAGGGTACAATGAACGCATCTTCACTTCTGTCTCCCAAGTAGCGTTGCTCTCATCATCTCCCCATTGCACTTTGACTAGTTGAACCTCTCTGTTTCTGAACTTCCTAATCTCTGACCCAAGGATACGAGTAGGAGCTTGTCGAATCGTCGCATCACGCTCTACCTCCACTTCTCTAAGCAAGCTCGGCTCTACCACCTCTGCGGTCTCATGTAGGCACTTCCTCAAATGTGACACATGGAATACGTCATGTACACCACTAAGTCTCTCGGGCAAATCCACTCTATATTCCATATGTCCAATCCTTTCCTTAATAGGAAACGGTCCTACAAACCTTGGTGCTAACTTCCCAACGGACCCAAAGCGAACAACATTCCGTAATGGAGATATTTTAACAAAGACTATGTCCCCAACATCAAACTCAAGATCTGTTCTCCTCTTATCCGCATAAGATTTCTGTCTGTCTTGCGCCGCTTTCATCCTTCTTCGAATCAAATCAATCTTTTCTGAATTTTCTCTAACCATATCGGGCCCAAGCAAGATCTTATCCGTAGATTCCCACCAACATGTAGGTGACCGACAAGGCCTTCCATAAAGAGCTTCGAATGGAGCCATACAAATACTAGACTGAAAGCTGTTATTATACGCGAACTTCACCAATGGAAGATGCTCCTCCCATGTACCTCCAAAATCTAAGATACATAGCCTCAAAAGGTCTTCCAGAACACAATTCACCCTCTCGGTCTGGCCGTCCGTCTGAGGATGATATGCGGTGCTCAAACACAACTGAGTCCCTACCGCCTCTTGCAAACTCTTCCAAAACTTGATAGTGAAGATGGGATCTCGATCACTCACTATGTGTAACACCCCACGCCCGCTATGGTCACTCGCTAAGGGAATGCCATAACATCGGTGGAGTATTTTAAGTGAATATAGAACAGAAAAATTACAACAAGACAGATACAAGTAGTACTTGAAAATCTTGAATCATCATTTCATTGCAGAGAAAGTAAAACATGTTTGGTTACATCACAAAACCACAATAAGAGTCAAGTACAAAATATCCATCCTGATAAATAAAAGTACATAATCCCAATACATGAACTGATAGCCATAAAAGAAAGGGTAAGCTGAGCTCTCTACATCTATGGTCCAAGCTCCAAAAGAGAATAAAGCAGCCTGATCTAAGCCCTCTCGTACCGGGCCCACTCTGATAACCTGAGGGTTGGGAAAAAGATAAAAACAACGGGGTCAGACATAAGTCTGAGTGAGTCCTATAACCCTAACAATACAACCATTAAAGTAATTAGGGTATGACATAAACAAGGTACGGTACCTCTGGGGATAATGACTACACTAAGTAGCCAACTAAACACAGGATGTATTAAGATAACTGAAAAGACGCATTTATCCACCCAAGGATAATTACTAGGTTGCACCACCCCAGATCTACCCACCCAAGGGTAATTCCTACACTGCACCACACCAGTTCTACCCACCCAAGGGTAATTCCTACTTAAAGGTTGATCCCACTAAGTGTACTTAGTAATTTTACCCAGTAGTTTCATGTACCCCTAGCTGACTACATAGGTGCCGTCTGCCCCTATCTCCACTAGGTGTACCTACTACCCCCAAGCGATCGGCTCCCTACCGTAGATACCCGTGCTGGTCCCACAAAGGGGGTGTATCATTCCCCAAAGTGGCTACCTGATAATATCAACGGTGCACGACTTTATATCTACACGATGCAACAACGACTTACCAACCAGCCCGGGTCCACACACGCACATGAAACCCGTTGATCCTGCGTTGCCACCGCTAACCCACTTTGGCCACTTATAGTCAAGCCCAATATGCGTGTCCCGTCACTCGACTAGAGTCGAGCCCACAAAGATACGTTTGGGATATTGGTTGAAATGGGCCCCCACAAGCTACTACTTAAGCTTGCTACTTTTATCTAGTGCATCCCACTTAACCCCTTTTTATAATCATGCCCCCTTACATGTTAAGGTTTGGTTAAGTCATCTAATTATATTTCAATTGCCACTTAAGGCACCCACTAGATTTCCGCATGCCACCCAAGGCACTTACTTGATTCCCACATGCCACCCAAGGCACTTACTTAACCCTTTAATCATGTTTAATTACATGTTCCACTTTGGTTAAGTATTCTAATCGTATTTTCTATTGCCACCCAAGGCAACCCACTAGTTTCCTCATGCCACCCAAGGCACCCCCACTAGTTACTACATGCCACCCAAGGCACCCACTTAACCCCTCATGCCCCTTTACATGCTAATATGGTTAAGTGTTTCTTAATTCATTAATTAAGATCATGACCTCATAAAGACCTCTCACATTAGACCGTCTTTTATGACTGCTGGATTTGCCGGTTGGTTCCGGGCAGACTTCTGTCATCAAAAGGGTCTAACCTTGTGTCTTTACTTTAATCATGTATTTAATTTATGACTAAGACCTCTCACATTGGCCAATCATTTGTAGCCGCTGGATGGCCGGTCGGTTCCGGGCAGACTTCCGCTACAAAAGGGTCCAACCTCGTGTCTTAGTTGATTAATTACACCTAATTAATCACCCCCTCAATTAATTATCCCTAATTAATTACACATTTTTCATAACATGGGTAGACCTAACTCAATAGGTAAATTCTCATGGGGTAGACCTAACTCAATAGGTAAATTCCCACTTATGTTAATTTATTTTTATGGTATGCTTAATCATACCCAATCATACTTTTATTAACATATTTATTACCCCATCGTTCCCCACGTAAATCGTTCTCATTTCACGACATAATAAAGGGAAAGATCCATCACAAATATCATGGGTTTAGCATATAACTTTGTCATGGGTTGAGAGGATGTCAACTTGCATATATGAGCATATATTAACCCAACTACATTTAACCCAAACTTGCACATTATCATACACATGATTCGCATAACATGTTGCATATGAGCTTGGATATTGTCATACACATATCTTGCATAACATGTTGAACTTGCATATAAGCATTCTCATAACTTGCATAACATGTTAAACATGCATTTAAGCATACACATAACTTGCATAAGCATTCATATACTTGCATAAGCATTCACATACTTGCATAAACATTCACATACTTGCATAAGCATGCATAACTTGCATATCACATTAAACTTGCATTTAAGCATATACATAACTTGCATAACATCATGCACATAACTTGCATAATCTCATAAACATAACTTGCATAACATCATGCACATAACTTGCATAATCTCATAAACATAACTTGCATAACATCATGCACATAACTTGCATACCCTCATACACATAACTTGCATATGAACTTGCATAACAACATGCACATAACTTACATAACATCATGCACATAACTTGCATAACATATTGAGCTTGCATATAAGCATACACATAACTTGCATAACATGTTGAACTTGCATATATGACTTGCATCTTAAAGGAGGGTAAACATGCATAGCATATAAAGGTGTCGTCTTGCATATGTATGCATCACATTTTAAAAGGGTAAACTTGCATGTCATGATTTATGCATAATACCAACCACTTAGCATGCATAAAACCCAATACTTAGAATGCATACAATCAAATACTTAGCATGCATAAAATCAAATACTTAGCATGCATAACACCAAATACTTAGCATGCATAAAATCATATGTATAACTTGCATATCATGTTACATATAACTTGCATATACTCTCACATATAGTTTGCATAACATGTTACATATGCATAAATGTTCAACATAATGTTTTGCATCATAAAACATGGCATTAAACTTGCATGTAGCATAAAACTTGCCAAACACATAACATACAATATACTAAACTTGCATAAACATATTTATCCACAAACATAGCCATGTCTTATCATATCCTACCATAATCAATTTAACAATTGATTATTAAAGCTATAGGAACTCACCAAAACCAAGATTAGCAAACTTATGAAGTAAAACTAGTTGCCAAATATGAAGAAGAAGATGATTAGAGGTTGATTAGCTTGCAACTCTCTTCATTGATTTGTGGAGGCCATGATCAAGTTTCATTTTGCCATAGTTTAGTTACAAGATCTAATTATGAATGAATTAGGGTAGGGTTAGGGTCTTATTTATAGGATTAGGTAGTGTTTTAGGCCCTTAGATTAACCCTAGATTAGTTTAGGTCCGTCAGATTTAGGAAATCTCTAGAACCCAGCCCCCCAAGCCAGCCAAAAACCCAACCTGGTGCACCCAGGTTCTCTGGACGCCGCACCCCTGTCGACAGGCAAGTCGACACCCCTGTCGACAGGCCTGTCGACAGCCCTGTTGACATGGTTAGGGCGGGAACTTTCCCGCCTGACCCCGCTGGTTCTATTTTCAAATCTGAATTTGAATTTTTAAATATGTTTTTAGCTTAAATTTTCCTGCAAACTTCTTTGGTCCATAACCGGGCCATACGGACTCCGATTCTCGAAAACTCGGACTCTATTTCGCGTATTTTTCCGAGACGAACGCAATGACGCAGCCCGTTACCCCCAATTCCCACATCTGAGATTATTTATCCTGTAATTAGTGAATTTTAGTATTAACTAAAATTCGGGGTGTTACATTCTCCCCTCCTTAAAGGATTTCGTCCCCGAAATCTCCAAGCTAAGGAGAATGCATATCCTACCATCCAAACATCCATCTACTCAATCCATCAAACACGGGCATATCCATTGTCCTTAAACAGTTTCTAACGATGTATGAGCATATGCAAAAAGTGTGTGTATATGTTCCCTATCTACTGTATGAACATATGCAAACCATGATAGTGCCATGCATCCATTATGTATGCGAGGGAACCCTATCGACACATACAATATCTACATGAGTGCACAATCATTCACCAAAATGCGTCATCCATATGATAACACAATCATTATACATCCATAGATATAGCTTCCTACACACAATTTTATGCAATATGCAATATGAAGTGACTGAGCCGATCTAGTGCCTAGAGTGTGTGTATATGCATCCACGAGCAACCACTAGCAAACACTTGCATCCACTTGCATCCATCATACATAACATGTCTCAAACACATGTTTCAACCATAGGACTATCCTATCTGAAGGTCAAAGGTACTAACGAGAGGACATACTAAGGATAAGATAAGCACAAGATATACGATGAAGGAGAAGCAAAAGGACATACCCTCCGAAAGAAAAGGGTACCTCGAACGCATCTTCGCTTCCGTCTCCCAGGTAGCGTCGCTCTCTTCATCTCCCCTTTGTACTTTGACTAGTTGAACCTCTCTGTTTCTCATCTTCCAAATCTCTGACCCAAGGATGCAAGTAGGAGCTCGTCGAATCGTCGCATCACGCTCTACTTCCACTTCTCTAAGCAAACTCGGCCCTACCACCTCTGCGGTCTCATGTAGGCACTTCCTCCCATGGAATACATCATGTACACCACTAAGTCTGTCGGGCAACTCCACCAATGGAAGATGCTCCTCCCATGTACCTCCAAAATCCAAGATACATAGCCTCAAAAAAAGTCTTCTAAAACATGATTCACCCTCTCGGTCTGGCCGTCCGTCTGAGGATGATATGCGGTACTCAAACACAACTGAGTCCCTACCGCCTCTTGCAAACTCTTCCAACACTCTCTAGTGAAGATAGGATCTCGATCACTCACTATGCTAGAGGGTACCCCATGCAATCGAACTATCTCTCGAAGATATACAGAAGCTAGCCATGGAGCGGTCCTCTTGCTCTTCACGGGTATTAAATGGGCGCTCTTAGTAAGTCTGTCTACCACCACCCAAATTCCCGTATTACCCTTTCTTGATCTGGGTAACCCGTCAATAAAATCCATCGAGACGCTATCCCACTTCCATTGCGGAACTTCCAATGGGTGAAGCAACCCACCTGGTTTCTTTTGCTCCGCCTTCACTTGTTGGCACACCAAACATCGGGCGACATACTCGGCCACATCTTTCTTCATACCGGCCCAGAAGAAAACCCTCTTCATGTCTTGGTACATCTTGTTCCCACCGGGATGAATGGTCATCCTAGAACGGTGTGCATCATCAAGAATAACCTTCCTCAAACCCTCGTCTTGCGGTACACAAAGTCTACCGTCTCTACGCAAGCACCCCCTATCGTCTAGGGTGTACCTACTCAAATGGCTGGACGACTTCCCCTTTATGAGCTTCTCTACCAACTCAACCAACTGCGGGTCGTCCCTCTGTGCTTCTCCAATCTGCCCCAAAAAGAGTAGGCCTAACCTCCAAGGAGGCTAGCAAACCGGGTACAAAGTCAACGGAAGGTCTAAAGTCAAACATAGAAATAAACTCTAAGCTCCGTCGTTCAACGAACCACAAACTCGAGGACAACCTTTTTCTACTTAAGGCGTCCACTACCATGTTACCCTTACCGTGGGTGTACGCTATCTCAAACTCATAGGATGCTAAGAATCCCATCCACTTTTGCTGTCCTAAGACTATGCGCTCGAAGAGTCTCCAACACTTCCCTAAGATGTAGGGCATGCTCTTCCCCACCAGGATATCATCCAAAATCATCACAACTGTTCATCTCTCACGCAGACCACCCTAGTCGAACTCGGCATCCCCCAAATGCAAGCCCCAAAGGCCTAAACCAATATCAGACAAACACCCAAGGGATACCTCCTTCGAATTCAGATGACCTACGTGAGATGATACTAGTAAAAACGGCTAAATAATTAAGCCCCTTGTCCAACCCTGGATGTCCTCGCCAGTCTTGCTCCAAAACCACCGTTTTTCCGATAACTGGCTTTGCTCACCCTATTGAGCACATACGAAAATTTATTTCGCTCTTAGAAAAGATCCAGATGTCATCCACAAAGACCATCACGAACTTATTTAGGTACTCCTTGAACACCCTTCTCATCAAATCAACAAAGTATGCGGGGGCGTTCGTCAAACCAAATGGCATCACCAGCCACTCATAAAAAAAATCATCCGGAGTCCTAAAGGCAGTCTTCTCTATACTATTCTCAGCCACTCTCAACTGATGAAATCCCGTGGCTAAGTCCTACTACAAAAATACTGAGGCGCCAGCCAACTGATCAAAGAGATCATTAATCCTCGGCAATGGGTGTCTATTCTTCTTTGTGAGTTTATTTAGTTCTCTTTAGTCTACACAAAGTCTGAGGGACCCATCCGCCTTTGTGGCAAAAACTACTGGAGCACCTCACTCCAATACACTCCGTCTTATGAACCCCTTCTCAAGCAACTCCCCTACTTACTTATGGAGTTCCCTCCTCTCACGAGGAGCCATGTGGCACACTGGCCAAGATACTGGTTTAGCATTATCCACCAGATATATTCGGAAGTCAATCTCCCACTTCGGAGGTAAGTCCTTCACCTCCTCACACACATCCGAGTATTCCCGGACCGCTCTAACAGATCGCAAACTCTAGACCGACGTGTCAAGCGATTCTAGATAACTTAGCATAACAGATTCTATGGGATTACAAGAGATCTCGAGAGTGTTGCCCAAGCGGGTCATAAGCCTAACAACTCTCCTTCCACAATAAGAACGGCACCAACAAGCATCACACCTAAACTCAATGCTAAGTATAGAAACTTTCAAACCCAAACACATCATGGAGCCCAATTGGGTTTGAAACAACTAAGGGATCATCTACCAAACTGGTGTCTAAGTGCAGTGACTCAACTAACAATGATGAGATAAACGAATTCGATGCGTCAGAATCAAACAAGTTCGAATCGGATAATAAAGAAATCCAAGTTCCGACCTAGACGGTCCTATCCCCATCTGGTACCTTAGTCGTGAGGGAATACAACCACCCTCCAGGAGATTCCATACCTTGCCCTTGCTTCTTTGGACAATCTTAATAAGGTGTCCTATTCCTCCCAAAAGGATAACAACTAACCCCCTTCTTCCCATTCTCTATTCATAACCTCCCATCAAAATGAGGTTTCGTCCTTCATTAAACATCAACTATTTGAGCCTTCCTCCCATCGTCTATCAAATAGGTACCTACCAGTCCTTCTCCTTCTTGAACCAACTTCTAATTCGACTAACGTCTAAGTCCCTTGAAGTGGTTTTCCATTCTTATCTATCTTAGAAAGATCATCTACACACGGAGGGGAATCTCAAAACGAGAGAGGAAGTAATTCAAACGGAGAATTCGAAAGATAAAGATATGGCTATCGGGGATTATGCTTTTCTTTCTAAAACTTTTCTCTTAAAAGACATGTTTTTGAAAATACTCCTTTCAAAAATATTCTTAGAAAATAGTTTTTCTAAAAATTTTATCTGTTCTGGTAACCTTTGCTCTGATACCACGTGTAACACCCCACGCCCGCTATGGTCACTCGCTAAGGGAATGCCATAACATCGGTGGAGTATTTTAAGTGAATATAGAACAGAAAAATCACAACAAGACAGATACAAGTAGTACTTGAAAATCTTGAATCATCATTTCATTGCAGAGAAAGTAAAACATGTTTGGTTACATCACAAAACCACAATAAGAGTCAAGTACAAAATATCCATCCTGATAAATAAAAGTACATAATCCCAATACATGAACTGATAGCCATAAAAGAAAGGGTAAGCTGAGCTCTCTACATCTATGGTCCAAGCTCCAAAAGAGAATAAAGCAGCCTGATCTAAGCCCTCGCGTACCGGGCCCACTCTGATAACCTGAGGGTTGGGAAAAAGATAAAAACAACGGGGTCAGACATAAGTCTGAGTGAGTCCTATAACCCTAACAATACAACCATTAAAGTAATTAGGGTATGACATAAACAAGGTACGGTACCTCTGGGGATAATGACTCACTAAGTAGCCAACTAAACACAGGATGTATTAAGATAACTGAAAAGACGCATTTATCCACCCAAGGATAATTACTAGGTTGCACCACCCCAGATCTACCCACCCAAGGGTAATTCCTACACTGCACCACACCAGTTCTACCCACCCAAGGGTAATTCCTACTTAAAGGTTGATCCCACTAAGTGTACTTAGTAATTTTACCCAGTAGTTTCGTGTACCCCTAGCTGACTACATAGGTGCCGTCTGCCCCTATCTCCACTAAGTGTACCTACTACCCCCAAGCGATCGGCTCCCTACCGTAGATACCCGTGCTGGTCCCACAAAGGGTGTGTATCATTCCCCAAAGTGGCTACCTGATAATATCAACGGTGCACGGCTTTATATCTACACGATGCAACAACGACTTACCAACCAGCCCGGGTCCACACACGCACATGAAACCCGTTGATCCTGCGTTGCCACCGCTAACCCACTTTGGCCACTTATAGTCAAGCCCAATATGCGTGTCCCGTCACTCGACTAGAGTCGAGCCCACAAAGATACGTTTGGGATATTGGTTGAAATGGGCCCCCACAAGCTACTACTTAAGCTTGCTACTTTTATCTAGTGCATCCCACTTAACCCCTTTTTATAATCATGCCCCCTTACATGTTAAGGTTTGGTTAAGTCATCTAATTATATTTCAATTGCCACTTAAGGCACCCACTAGATTTCCGCATGCCACCCAAGGCACTTACTTGATTCCCACATGCCACCCAAGGCACTTACTTAACCCTTTAATCATGTTTAATTACATGTTCCACTTTGGTTAAGTATTCTAATCGTATTTTCTATTGCCACCCAAGGCAACCCACTAGTTTCCTCATGCCACCCAAGGCACCCCCACTAGTTACTACATGCCACCCAAGGCACCCACTTAACCCCTCATGCCCCTTTACATGCTAATATGGTTAAGTGTTTCTTAATTCATTAATTAAGATCATGACCTCATAAAGACCTCTCACATTAGACCGTCTTTTATGACTGCTGGATTTGCCGGTTGGTTCCGGGCAGATTTCTGTCATCAAAAGGGTCTAACCTCGTGTCTTTACTTTAATCATGTATTTAATTTATGACTAAGACCTCTCACATTGGGCCAATCATTTGTAGCCGCTGGATGGCCGGTCGGTTCCGGGCAGACTTCCGCTACAAAAGGGTCCAACCTCGTGTCTTAGTTGATTAATTACACCTAATTAATCACCCCCTCAATTAATTATCCCTAATTAATTACACATTTTTCATAACATGGGTAGACCTAACTCAATAGGTAAATTCCCATGGGGTAGACCTAACTCAATAGGTAAATTCCCACTTATGTTAATTTATTTTTATGGTATGCTTAATCATACCCAATCATACTTTTATTAACATATTTATTACCCCATCGTTCCCCACGTAAATCGTTCTCATTTCACGACATAATAAAGGCAAAGATCCATCACAAATATCATGGGTTTAGCATATAACTTTGTCATGGGTTAAGAGGATGTCAACTTGCATATATGAGCATATATTAACCCAACTACATTTAACCCAAACTTGCACATTATCATACACATGATTCGCATAACATGTTGCATATGAGCTTGCATATTGTCATACACATATCTTGCATAACATGTTGAACTTGCATATAAGCATTCTCATAACTTGCATAACATGTTAAACATGCATTTAAGCATACACATAACTTGCATAAGCATTCATATACTTGCATAAGCATTCACATACTTGCATAAGCATTCACATACTTGCATAAGCATGCATAACTTGCATATCACATTAAACTTGCATTTAAGCATATACATAACTTGCATAACATCATGCACATAACTTGCATAATCTCATAAACATAACTTGCATAACATCATGCACATAACTTGCATAATCTCATAAACATAACTTGCATAACATCATGCACATAACTTGCATACCCTCATACACATAACTTGCATATGAACTTGCATAACAACATGCACATAACTTACATAACATCATGCACATAACTTGCATAACATATTGAGCTTGCATATAAGCATACACATAACTTGCATAACATGTTGAACTTGCATATATGACTTGCATCTTAAAGGAGGGTAAACATGCATAGCATATAAAGGTGTCGTCTTGCATATGTATGCATCACATTTTAAAAGGGTAAACTTGCATGTCATGATTTATGCATAATACCAACCACTTAGCATGCATAAAACCCAATACTTAGCATGCATACAATCAAATACTTAGCATGCATAAAATCAAATACTTAGCATGCATAACACCAAATACTTAGCATGCATAAAATCACATGTATAACTTGCATATCATGTTACATATAACTTGCATATACTCTCACATATAGTTTGCATAACATGTTACATATGCATAAATGTTCAACATAATGTTTTGCATCATAAAACATGGCATTAAACTTGCATGTAGCATAAAACTTGCCAAACACATAACATACAATATACTAAACTTGCATAAACATATTTATCCACAAACATAGCCATGTCTTATCATATCCTACCATAATCAATTTAACAATTGATTATTAAAGCTATAGGAACTCACCAAAACCAAGATTAGCAAACTTATGAAGTAAAACTAGTTGCCAAATATGAAGAAGAAGATGATTAGAGGTTGATTAGCTTGCAACTCTCTTCATTGATTTGTGGAGGCCATGATCAAGTTTCATTTTGCCATAGTTTAGTTACAAGATCTAATTATGAATGAATTAGGGTAGGGTTAGGGTCTTATTTATAGGATTAGGTAGTGTTTTAGGCCCTTAGATTAACCCTAGATTAGTTTAGGTCCGTCAGATTTAGGAAATCTCTAGAACCCAGCCCCCCAAGCCAGCCAAAAACCCAACCTGGTGCACCCAGGTTCTCTGGACGCCGCGCCCCTGTCGATAGGCAAGTCGACAGGCAAGTCGACACCCCTGTCGACAGGCCTGTCGACAGCCCTGTTGACATGGTTAGGGCGGGAACTTTCCCGCCTGACCCCGCTGGTTCTATTTTCAAATCTGAATTTGAATTTTTAAATATGTTTTTAGCTTAAATTTTCCTGCAAACTTCTTTGGGCCATAACAGGGCCATACGGACTCCGATTCTCGAAAACTCGGACTCTATTTCGCGTATTTTTCCGAGACGAACGCAATGACGCAGCCCGTTACCCCCAATTCCCACATCTGAGATTATTTATCCTGTAATTAGTGAATTTTAGTATTAACTAAAATTCGGGGTGTTACACTATGCTAGAAGGTACACCATGCAATCGAACTAGCTCTCGAAGGTAAACTGAAGCTAGCCATGGAGCAGTCCTCTTACTCTTCACGGGTATGAAATGGGTGCTCTTAGTAAGTCTGTCTGCCACAACCCAAATTCCCGTATTACCCTTCCTCGATCTCGGTAACCCATCAATAAAATCCTTCGAGACGCTATCCCATTTCCATTGCGGAACTTCCAATGGGTGAAACAACCCACCGGGTTTCTTTTGCTCCGCTTTCACTTGTTGGCACACCAAGCATCTAGCGACATACTCGGCCACATCTTTCTTCATACCGACCCAAAAGAAAACTCGCTTCATGTCTTGGTACATCTTGTCCCCACCGGGATGAATGGTCATCTTCGAACGATGCGCATCATCAAGTATAGCCTTCCTCAAACCCTCATCTTGTGGTACACAAAGTCTACCGTCTCTACGCAACCACCCCTTATCATCTAGGGTGTACCTACTCAAATGGCTGGACGACTCCCCCCTTATGAGCCTCTCTACCAACTCAACCAACTGTGGGTCATCCCGCTGTGCTTCGCCAATCCGTCCCAAAAGAGTAGGTCTGACCTCTAAGGATGCTAGCAAACCGGGTACAAAGTCAACGGAAGGTCTGAAATCAAACATCGAAATAAATTCCAAGCTTCGTCGTTCCATGAACAATGGACTCAAGGACAACCTTTTTCTGCTTAAGGCGTCTGCCACCACGTTACCCTTGCCAGGGGTATACGCTATCTCGAAATCATAGGATGCTAAGAACTCCATCCACCTTTGCTGTCTTAAGTTCAAATCCTTCTGAGAAAACAAGTACTTCAATGATTTGTGGTCAGTGAACAATTCGAACCTCTCGCCAAGAAGATAATGGCGCCAAGTCTTAAGCGCAAAAACAATAGCGGCCAACTCTAGATCATGTGTAGGGTAATTTTTCTCATGCGCTCTCAACTGCCTTCCCCCATAGGCTATTACCCTTCCCTCTTGCATTAAGACTGCGCCTAGTCCTTTCCCACAAGCATCGGTATAAACAACAAATGGCTTACTCCCATCCGGCAGCACTAAGACTGGAGCTGTGGTTAAAGCTCTCTTTAACCTTTGGAACGCATCATCACAATCTACGTCCCATGTGAAAACTAGATTCTTCTTCGTCAAGCGAGTTAATGGGGATGATATCTTCACGAAGTCCTTGATAAACTTCCTATAATTGCCAGCCAACCCCAAGAAAGTCCTCACCTCGGTAGCATTCTTCGGAACCTTCCAATCTTGGATGGACACTACCTTCGCGGGATCCACAGCTATCCCTTCTTTAGAGACCACGTGCCCTAAGAACCGCACTTCCTTCCTCCAAAAGTGACATTTAGAGAATTTAGCCTTAAGGCTATGCGCTCGAAGAGTCTCCAACACTTCCCTAAGATGTAGGGCATGCTCTTCTTCACTCTTAAAAAAGACTAAAATGTCATCCACAAAGACCGCCACGAACTTATTAAGGTACTCCCTGAACACCCTACTCATCAGATCAACAAAGTATGCGGGGGAGTTCGTCAAACCAAATGGCATCACAAGCCACTCATAAAAACCATCCAACGTCCTAAAGGCAGTCTTGTCTATGCTATCCTCAGCCACTCTCAACTGATGAAACCCCGTGGCTAAGTCCAACTGCGAAAACACTGAGGCGCCAACCAACTGATCAAAGAGATCATCAATCCTCGGCAATGGGTGTCTATTCTTCTTTGTAAGCTTGTTGAGTTCTCTATAGTCTACAAAAAGTCTGAGAGACCCATCCGCCTTCGTGGCAAAAACCACTGGAGCACCCCACTCCGATATACTTCGTCTTATGAACCCCTTCTCAAGCAACTCCCCTGCTTGCTTATTGAGTTCCCTCCTCTCACGAGGAGCCATGTGGCGCACTGGCAAAGATACTGGTTTAGCATTGTCTACCAGATATATTCGGAAGTCTATCTCCCGCTTCGAAGGTAAGCCCTTCACCTCCTCAAACACATCCGAGTATTCCCGGACCACTCTAACAGATCGCAAACTCTCGACCGAAGAGTCAAGCAATTCAAGATAACTTAGAATAACAGAATCCATGGGATTACAAGAGATCTCGAGAGTTTTACCCAAGTGGGTCATGAGCCTAACAACTCTCCTTTCGCAATCAAGAACGACACCATTACTGGATAACCAGTCCATGCCCAAAATTAACCCATAGCCCGTGAAGCCCAAAACAAAAGCATCACATCTAAACTTAACGCTAAGTATAGAAATCTTCAAACCCAAACATATCATGGACAAATAAGAGGAGCCCCCAATTGGGTTTGAAACAACCAAGGGATCATCTACTAGACTGGCGTCTAAGTGCAGTGACTCAACTAATGATGATGAGATAAACGAATGCGATGCGCCAGAGTCGAATAAAGTACGGACAGGATGATCAAACAGAAAAACCAGACTTTCAACGGAAATAGTTCTACCTCTTTCCTGAATCGGTGGAACCGCGAGAGCCTGAACTTGCCCCCTTGCCTGACCTAGTGCCATAAGAGCTTGCACCAGTCCCCCTGAGGTAGATCCCGTCCTCTGCCCCTTCTTAGGGCAGTCCTTCACTAGATGCCCTGCTTCGCCACAATGGAAGCAGCCAGTCTTCTTCTTCTTCCGACAATCTTCGCTTAGGTGGCTTGGTGTCCCGCAATTGAAGCACTTCTTCTTTCCCTTTCCACCGTTGCCTTTCCCACCCTTGTTTTGTTGTTGCTGTTGAGGTCTCTTTTGATCTCCTTTCTTCTCGGGTGCCTTATTAGCATTGGGACCCTTCTCTTCCTCATGCATAAGTGCCATGTCTACTAGCTTCTCAAAGGTGGCCCCCATAGGGATGTGAGTCATAGCCAATCCATGCATCGGTTCATTCAAGCCCTTAACGAACCTCAAAGCCTTCTTCTCCGGTGTATTCACCATGTCTATGCCAAATCTTGCCAGCTGATTAAACTTGTTGACATATTCCTTCACTGATAGGTTTCCTTGCTTTAATGTCAAGAACCTTTCCATATAAAGATTTTCTTCCGCACGTGAGAGAAACTTTGCCACAAACCTTTGTCTGAAATCCGCCCAAGAGTCAACAGGGCGCTCTCCATTAGTGACCTCCCACCAGAACGAGGCCTCTCCCTTCATTAACCAAGCAGCTAACTTGACTTTCTTTCCTTCTTCCATCTCAAAGATGTCTATCAACTCTTCCGTTTCCTTAAGCCAATCCCTAGCTTCCACAAAAGTTTCTGATCCTTGAAAAGGTTTCCCTCCCATAGCCTTAAATTCCTTGCAAGTCTTAGCAAAAGTATCCGCTCGAGGAGGAGGAGGGGGGATGAAGATCAGGTGCAACTGGTGGTGGAGAAACATTTGCTGGACCCGCAGCGGTGGCCCTAGCCTCCATCAATCTCCTATACCATACTGGTATCGCTACACCCTCCGAAAAGTTAAGATCTTCAGCCATGCTGAAACGAAAAAGGAAAGATTCAAAACAGAGAACTCGAAAGATAAAGATATGGCTATTGGGGATTATGCTTTTCTTTCAAAAACTTTTCTCTTAAAAGACATGTTTTTGAAAATACTTCTTCCAAAAATGTTTTTAGAAAAATAGTTTTTCTAAAAAAAAATATCTGTTCTGGTAACCTTCAGCTTTGATACCACGTGTAACACCCCACACCCGCTAAGGCCACTCACTAAGGGAATGCCTTAACTTCGGTGGAGTATTTTAAGTGAATATAGAACAGAAAAATTACAACAAGATAGATATAAATAATACTTGAAAATTTAAAACATCATTTCATTGCAGCAGAAGATAAACATGTTTGGTTACAATACCTAAACCAACTAAAACAAGAGTCAAGTACTAAATATCCATCCTGATAAAAACAAAAGTACATAATCCCACTACATAACTAATAGCCATAATAGAAAAGATAAGCTGAGCTTTACATCAACAGTCCAAGCTCCAAAAGATAGATAAAGCAATCTGATCAAAGCCCACTAGAGCTAGGCCCAACCTGAGGACCTGAGGGGGAAAAAGATAAAAACAACGGGGTCAGACATAAGTCTGAGCGAGTCCTATAACTTTAACAATACAATCATTAAAGTAATTAGGGTATGATATAAACTTGGTACGGTAATGACTGGGGATAAATGACTACACTAAGCAGCCAACTAGACATAGGATGAACTAAGATATCGGTAAAGACGCATCTACCCACCCAAGGGTAATTACTACACTGCACCACACCAGTCATTCCTAACTTAAAGGTTGATCCCTCCCAAGGACTTAGAAATTTTAACTAGTAGTTTCGTGTACCCCTAGTTGACCACATAGGTGCCGTCTGCCCCTATCTCCACTAGGTGTACCCACTACTCCCTAAGCGATCGGCTCCCTAACGTAGATACCCGTGCTGGCCCCATAGTGGGGTGTATCACTCCCCAAAGTGGCAACCCGATACTATCAACGGTGCACGGCTTATACCTACACGATGCAACAACGTCTTACCTACCAGCCCGGGTCCACACACGCATATGAAACCCGTTGGACTTGCGTTGCCACCGCTAACCCGTTTTGGCCTCTTATAGTCAAGCCCAGTACGCGTGTCCCGTCCTCGACATGGGTCGAGCCCACAAAGATACATATGGGTTACTGGTTGAAATGGGCCCCCACAAGCTACCCATCTAAGCTTGCTCCCTCTAGTGTATCCCACTTAACCCTTTAATCATGTTTAATTACATGTTTCCACTTTGGTTAAGTATTCTAATCGTATTTTCTATTGCCACCCAAGGCAACCACTAGATTTCCACATGCCACCCAAGGCACCCACTTAACCCCTCATGCCCCACTACATGCTTATCTGGTTAAGTGTTTCTTAATTGATTAAGACCGTAACCTTTGTAAAGACCTCTCACATTAGACTGTCTTTTATGGCAGCTGGATTTGCCGGTCGGGTCCGGGCAGCCTTACGCCATAACAGAGTCTAACCTCGTGTCTTTACACTTGTCACGTATTTAGTTTATGCCTAAGACCTCTCACATTGGGCCAATCATTTGTAGCCGCTGGATTTGCCGGTCGGGTCCGGGCAGTCTTATGCTACAAAAGGGTCCAACCTCGTGTCTTAGTCGATTAATTACACCTAATTAATCACCCCCATATTTTGAATTAATTTTTCCTAATTAATTCCAATTTAATGATGTACATAATTGACTCAATTATGTCCATCCACTTATGGTATGCAACATCATACCAATTTCACCACAATTTTGTTAACATGAATATTAACCCCATCGTTCCCCATGTAATACGCTAACATGACATACTTAAAAGGGAAGATTCATCACAAATATAATGGGTTCAACTTAGCATAACATTAGCATCAACATGGGTTTTAAAGGTGTCAAATTGCATATATGACCATAGCATCAAACCCAACTAGCATAAATAATCAACCCAAACTTGCATGAATCACCTATGTCATAAAGAGGGTAACTTGCATAGATGTTCATGTCATAGACCTATCATAAAGGGATAAACTTGCATACATGTCATAGGTCTAAAAAGGGATGAACTTGCATATGTTACTCATATCATAAAAAGGGGTAAACATGCATATATATGCATGACATACAAAGGGGTAAACTTGCATATGTATGCATATCATACAAAGGTGTAAACTTGCACATGTTACTTGCATATAATCAAACACCAAACTTGCATAACATGTCATATATCAACTTGCATATAATCAAACACCAAACTTGCATAACATGTCATATATGAACTTGCATATAATCAAACACCAAACTTGCATAACATGGTGTCATAATGGATCAATGTTTATTATAGTGATTTGCATAACTAGCATCATGAGCATATAGCATAAAACTTGCTTAACTAGCATCATGGACATATAGCATAAAACTTGCATAACTAACATCATGAGCACATAGCATATGATAACATAACTTGCATTGATCCACATACATAACCATAACCTCATTATATCCTATCATAATTAGTTTAGCAATTGCTTGCTAAAGGCATAGAAACTCACAACTTGTTGATTAGCACTCCTATGAAGAAGATTAAGTTGCTAGAGTTGATTAGAAGTTGATTTGAGAAGCTATCTTCCTCTTTAATTTGTGGAGGCTCCTTCTAAGTTGCATTTTGACGGCATGATGACGTTGTATCTGTTTTTAGTATGGATTAGGGTAGTCTTAGGGTGTATTTATAGATTTAGGATGTATTTTAGGCCCTTAGATTAACCCTAATTTAGGTTAGAGCCGTCAGATTTCGTCACAAGCCCCAAAACACAGCCCAAGCCCCTTCAGACTGCACCCAGGCCAACCTGGCCGAGTACCCAGGTCGACATCCGTGTCGACTGGGCAGTCGACATGGGTTGGGGTGGTGTCGACTGGGCAGTCGACACCCCTGTCGACTTGGCCTGCGCGGTAATTTTCCCGCCTTCCCCCTGTGTGTTGAATTTCGAATTTGGCTTTAGTTTTAAACTGTTTTTAAACTTGAATTTTCTGAAAACTTCGTTGGGCCATAACTTGGTCATACGGACCCCAAATCACGCAAACTTGGACTCTATCTCAACTAGAATTCCGAGACGAACACAATGGCGGAACCCGTTTCCCCTAATTCCCACATCTGGGATTAGTTATTCTTTAATTTGTGAATGTTAATATTAATTGAAATTCGGGGTGTTACAACATATCCCTAAGGATATTCGAATAAAAGAATATTCTGAACTGGAATGAGGTGTATATTGTGTTTTTATAGCACTTGTTTATTATATACGCGAGTTATTCGGAAAGGCCGGGTTTATACACATTCTGATTAATTGATTCGATGATATGTCGACGATGAAGACGGTGGTTAAAGACCGAAGGTCTTCACATCGTTTGGATGATTATTGATGTTTTGATTGGGCTGTACACCCAAGACAAGGTAATAAGTGGTGATCGTTCCAGACTACTTGGAGATCGACCGAATATGCGAGGACCTCTCCCCTGTATTGGACGTATGGAACGAGGAATAAGGTGCTTCAGTTTCGTTCAGATCCAAAACGAACTTGTAAATGGATGTGTGTCTGATACTGGATTTTATTCTGTGTTGATTGATCTCTATTAAATATATCTGTTTGGCAGTGGACAATTTATTCTATTGCTTAATGCCCTTCTCTGAGACGTACGAGCTCAGAGGTTATATATCGATAGACATCAGTCGCATGGCGTGAATTGCCTATGTGGCATGCTGAGATGCAAATGATCAAGGCTTCTGTTGAAAAGCAGAGTCTTGTGGTTAATGATCAAAGCACAGCTTTAATATAGCATAGCTTTGTGTATAGCGTAATTCGTGAGCCTCATACCTCTGTATGAGTTAAAAACGGGATAAGGGACTGTTGGGAGAACATGACATTTCTTTCTAGCTATGGGTGGTGTCATGGTATGGAGCCCAGACATTTATATTTTTACTTATGTGGATGATAGATTGCGAGGCGACTTGGATATATCGGTCTCTGCGAAGCCGATGGATATTGAGTCTTCTGGCTCATAGACGCCCGATAGAGTGGGAAAACGTGTGTTCAGGAATTGCCAATCCTCAAACGTAAGGGAGGACCAGCCCAAATGATCCAAGGGTTCACTGCGGGGGATCCTGAGGCATTTACTAGGGTGTCTTGAATCGGAGAGGAGCCATCCCTTGCCTCGACTCATGATGGAAATAACTTCCATACGTGACATTTCGGTTTTGATTGTAGAGCCTAGTATTGGCGACATGGTAGCATGGGATACTATGCCGTCTATGATTGTTACATTTATATTTGAAGTTGTTTTCATACACTTTACACTATAATAGTATCAAAATGATTTGTTTTAAATGTACCAAGCATGTTTGGCTATTATAAGGTAAAACTCTATCCTCCGGCTTGCGTTGCATTGTGTGATGGGACTTGAGTCTTATAATAGCTTAATTTTTCCAAAAAGTATTGCGCTGTTTGTTTTATGCACTGGTATTCTTGGGAGGAAACCTGTTATGTGTTATACGGCGTGGTCCCTTGGTTTACTCTATTTTAAAGTAAAGATTTAATAACTATTTTGAGTTCTCAAACTAGTCACATGACTAACCTGGAGTTTATTGTTTTAACCTAAATTCTGGGTGCCCCTATTTTCCACACGGGAAGCTAGTAGTTTTGGTTTTGCAGATTTATATTCACAAGATCCTAGTTTATAGCTAGAATGATATTCGGAAGGCTCTGTATCCGTGTATCTCTTTCAGTTGTGTTTTGTATTATTTTCCGATGCATTGTAAATTTGTAAATCTCTGATATTTATCAAATGTATTTTATTTATTCATACTTTGTATATTCTTGTACTCTGATGTAAATTGTTGTAATAAGCAATGAAATGTTCTTCTGTTTGTGTTTTGATTTGTCGTGTTCTCAGACAATCCGTCTTTTTTCTTCTCTTTGGAGACCGGGGAAGTTCGGGTCGTCACACCCGAAGATAAGATTCACGCTTCTTACTCTTTTCTTTTTTAAAGTATGCTCTTGACTCCATTTTCTATGCCTTTTACTTTGCATTTGCTTCTATCATTCAAGTTTATCCTATCGTTCGAACCTTTCAATCCTTAGGTAGAATCCAATAGTTAGAAACATGTGTTTGGAACATGTTATGGTTAATGGTAGCAAATGGATGCAAGTGTTTGCTCGTGGATTAATATAGACATACTAGGCACTAGATCGGCTCAATCACTTACATATTGCATATGGATATATGTGCATTTAAATTTTCCATGAACAGAAATGGATGGATCATCATATGGATGTTGAATTTTGATGAATGGATGAGCATACATGTAGGACTTATATGTATTATAAGGATTATTTTCATAGATATTGGATACATGACATAAACATATATTGCATTAAGGAGGTCAACAGAATCAGTCGACTGCCTGATTTTCGCATTAGTATAAGGACACGTACACACGACACTTTTGTGTATGCTCATACAAAGCATTAGAAATACTAAGAACAATGGATGCCTGTAGATGATGGATGAGTAGATGGTGGTAAGGGGTTGTTAAGGGTTATAACAGATGATGAATGAGTAGATGGTGGTAGGGGGTTGTTAAGGGTTATAATATTCTTCTTAACTTGGAGATTTCGGGGATGAAATCTTTTAAATAAGGGGGAAATTTATTACTATAAACCATATATAAATCGAGAAACTAAATTAAATATTAAGAATTAAGTGAAATCGGTGTTACCGTTGTACATCTCAAAATTTTGGTTCAGTTAGACCCCAAGTTTGCTTAAACGGACAACGTATGAAGAAGTTATCAGCATTAGAAGTTTGTATATGTGTAAGGAGCTTATATGTAAATATAATATTAAAATTAAATCTAGAATTTTTGAACAAAGCAAGCGGGAAAAGTAAGAGGGAACTAGGCCCGTTTTGGGGCTACCCACGCTTAGCTCGGGTCGACCCACAGGGGGCTGGATCGACCCAAAGGGTAGGTGGGTCAACCCATCCTAGATTCGGGCGGGTTCTGAATGACGAACCTGGATTTTTTTAGCGGACTGTATTCATTGCTGACTCAGCACTGAGTGTACGCACTAGATTAAAACCCTAATATTTGACGGTGACAGATTGTCCTAGGTAGTCAATATAAAGGAAAGTAACCTCATTTGTTCTACACTACACAAAACCATTTCTTCTTCCTTCTTCTTCCAAATCTTTTTTAAGATAAATATGTGCATAGAACAATCGAGGTGCTGCCTAAACATATATTAGCAAGGACAGTTCGGACTGCTCTACGCTAATACAAGATTAAAGTGGACATTTTCTTCAGTAGCATATTCATACTCTTCACCAAGTCCCACTGTGAGTTCTATGTGATTTTCAGATTTTTATTTAAATAGGTTTTGGGAATAAGATTGGATCTGATATAAACAGTGCCTAAAGTAATCCTTATATATGTCTGTACATGTTTTTCAATTCGGAACTACAAATTATATTATGTACTTTAATCTTTCATGCCCCTATTATGCCTTTCATTTATTTACAGTCTTTTCTATATGACTTTATAAGTCTGAGATATGTTTTTTCCCCTTTACCTTTTTATTCTATGCGAAACCCAGGCTACTCATGCCTAGGCTATTACGTAAATTGCGCACAAAGGAGATAAACTGAAATGATTAGATAATGATATATAAATGGAGAAAATTGAGCATATTATGTATTGAAACCCTTAACTATAAGAACTGGAATAATTACATGTTAATCTATTAGAATTGGGATACTTACTTGTTATTCTTTTAAAATGGGGTTGATTACATGTTAGGAGGAACATGCGACACGATACTCAGTTAAAATTGTCATAATATGATATTAAGTATGACATGTACCAGATGTGAAAACTGAGTAAATTACTGTAAGTCTAATTATGCATCTGTGCAGGTGCTTGTTGAGAAAAAGGGTTGTACACTAATAACATTTAGATACATGTAATTTTACAACCAAGCTTATTATTGAACTTAAACTTGTTAAGTTATATATGTTAAATAATAAGCTAAAGAGGTCCCAAGTCTAGTTGTTGTATCTGGGTGTCGAGATTGTTAAATCCTAGGTACACTGAGACACAAACCTAGAGGGTGGCTTGTGTCAAGTTGTGTGTAACTCATATCAGCTAGTATCTCTATTGGTATCTCGGTAGGGACCCCACACTAGGTAAGGGTCAGGGCACGCTTTACTGAACTTGATTATAAGAGGCTCAAGGTTTAGGGGGTGTACAGGGCACTTCGGCGGAGTCATGAGCGTGCATGAGTCCGACTATAGGAAACTAAGCCGCAAATAACACTTTAATTAGGGTAACACATAATCTTGTTAATACTAGTAAAATTGGTGCAGTTAGTTTGATTCTTGAGATATGAATGAGAAGTTTAATCAACCTTTATCTTGTTTGACATCTCGTTTACCTCTTACGTATATACATGTTTTACTATACTTTCTCTTCCAGTATTATTGATCTGTCTTGACACCTTTTCATATACATATGCTAAAAATTACTAGAACTCGCCATACTTTATATCTGACCCTTTTTGTTTTTCTTCCCTCCCTTTCTCCCCTCCCCCCTTCCGGTTCTCAGAGTGGGAGTGGTCAATAGTTGAGATAGTGATTCTGCTTGGACTTGGATATAAAGCTCTCATTTTTCAAGTATTTTCTTCAGTATATTCATGCTTATTGTAATGACACTTAAGGGATATTGTTATATTTCTTGTACTCTGATTATGAGACGAATTGCTTTTGATATTTGAGAAAATATAATGCTGTAACTTTGGGTTTGAAACATTGTTTTCCTGATTAATAAAAGGTTTAAGTTTTTCTGCTATATTATTTATATCTGTCTTGTATATTTAGTTACTGTTTGTCTATTGCGCTTCATGAAATTTAATGCATTCTCATTAGAGTGACATTAACGGACGTGGGGTGTCATATAGTGCATTGTTATCACAATGCATTGTTGTGTATTTTTATGCACTTCAAGCTGTATATAATTGAACAAGTAGGTAATTTCAAGGTCCTGTTTGATTATTGTTTTGACTGCACAATAGTAAGTTGATGATATCATGTATGGTGGACATGAGTATAATTGTATTTAAATTCATGATCAGTCAATTTGAATTTTTTTTGCACAGTTCATTTTGCTATGACTTATTCAAGACAAATTTAAGTTACATTGCACTTAAATTCTTAGCTGATTGACTAATCAATTTGCTTTTTTCGCTATTTTTATTATGATATATTTCACATACTTCACAAAAAAAAATTGGCTCTCTTCTTGTCGAACTCCCGACTCCGTCCCTGATCACGACCAATACAAACTTACAGCCCAGGTTCACAATCGTGACCAACACAAACTTACACCACAAAACCCTAAGCCTTTATGCAGTCTGAGTGTATTTGTAGGACAATGTTCTAGTAACGTATGCTTACAAGTGCTTACGTTTATTATAAGACTTGTCACGTTTGTTTACAACTTAAAAAATAATAGTACTATTCACATTTTTAACTAATTATACCTTACGTACCCCATACTATACAACTTATGATGTGCTACTTCTCAATGTATTTACTATTTGCACACCGATGGACAGCACAAACAAGGATATTTGCATGATGTACTGTCACGCTACATGGAAAACTTCTCAAGTCCTAATAGCTCAAAATGCAGCATCCATTAAATTTAACATGATGCATTGATAAATGTTTAACAACATGAACAAAAATAGATGTATAAAAACAGAAGAAAGAGTGCACTGTGCACCCATCTATCGACTCTTGCAATAAAAATGATTCAATCATCAGTGCGATGAAAAAATAAGATTGTTCGTGATCCTTCAATCATCATAATTTAATTAAGTCATTTATATGTTTTGTGGATTGTTATTTCTTTCTAGTTTCATTAAATATTATCAGCTAGCATAGTAATTTTTCAGTAGAGTAAGCTGTATTTCCAGTAAACTGGAAAACATACTGAAAGAAAAGAAATTAAACATATTTTTAATCTTAAATCCAACTTCCATAGCCTCTATACAAAGGTCGTAACAGTAATGAGAAAAATGAAAATTATTTCCAATAAAGATATTCTTCATTGAATTATGCACTAACAGAGCGTATGAAAAAATAGAAGATTTATCTAACATATGACTTTGATTTTTTGTTCGCTTCTTATTTAAAACGTAACTGAATTTAAATATATATTCTTGTCCCTTTGGATTATCTTAAGTAAACGTAAATAATTTGAAAAAGGTAAATAAATTTGCAAGTCCAAAAGGTCTACAAAACTGTGAACTTTACTAATATGCCACAACCTTTACTCATATCTCGCCAGGGACACACAAAAGCATAAATAGAAAGTCAATTTATTGTTCTACAGATCATACATCATACATATAGAAACAAATTAAGCATTAAATGTTGCTTATGTATGTATTGCCTATTGGCAATTAACTAAACATAAATGGAATGAAGTGTCAACATTGAGAGTTGAATTACAGAAATGTTTAGATTCCCCATTTCAGATCAAATCACATTGCATGGCGACTTAATTATGTGTTTACTGCAAACTGAACATGCAAAGTCACTATGACAACATGCATTCAGACTATGCTAATCTAAATATACAGAAACCACATGGTTTAGAATTTAAAACGCTATATCTCAACCGAGGTGGGATCGCCTGGACCCATTCCCCCTATTTCCATGGACCGAGCCAATGAAATCACCCCATTTTGGGGTGATTTACACTTTGGCCCCCTGAATTACACCCGAATTTCAGAGGGCAAAGTGCAAAATCCCCAAAATCAGGGGTTTTTATTGGCTCGGTGCATGGGAACAGGGGAGAATGGGTCCAGAGGATCCCAACCCATCTCAACCATAGTTTTCATAACCCGATCCTACCGCGGTCCGACTTCGAATAACCCTGAAACTTGGACCATCACGGCGCGGACCTCAATCAGACATCATTCATGCATGAACCATGGTCGGTCCTTCACCAGCGGTCCAACCTTCAATTTTACACTGTTAAACCATGGTTTTTTGTTTTTTTTCCTAATTCTCATTGTGTAATTCTCTCTGATCATTTCTTCTTTTGTATTGTTTTGAAATAACAACTAAATTATTTCAAAAAATCATAATTGTTCCAACATTTAAACCGTAAACTTTACCATTTTATTCTAAATACATGTGTTTGTTTGTGTCCGTGTTATTTGATTATATCATGCAATCTATTAATGTTAGTTAATAAATAGACGACTTTCAAATTTTACTATTTATTTGTTTGAGTACTATTAATGTACACAATAGTGTAATCGGCACCTATAAACAAAATGATCTCAGGCTTATGTTAATGGGCTGCCTTATCGTTTAAGGCCCATTTATGTAATGTATTATATAATACAGCTTAGGCTGTGACAAATGCAATATAGAAAATACAGTTTAGTTCATTTACATTTTACATTTTCTCTCATCTCGCTTAAACAAGAAAATAACGAAATCATAATCTGATTTCTTACATGGTATCAGAGCTTCTAGCCTAACAGCCATACTGAAGCGCTTAACCGCTGATTGAGGGAGAAGTAGTTTGTTGTCTCCTCAGTTTTGATTTCATCATCGGAGAGCTACCTTTCCGATCGCACAGCAGTTATTCTTATCAAGATTGTGCGTGCCAAGCCGGAATTACATTCACGGCGGCTACAACAATCGGTTTCTGATCATCAGAGACTGATAATCTCTTCATTTGATCTTCGCTCTCAGATCATCTGATTCTTGCATCCAAAAGAAAGCAAGAATCATCACTGACTCATTTTTGCATCTTGTCTTGCACAGGCTGCTACCTAGATATTCAGGTAACCTCGCCTTACACATTTGTTCATCCTCTCCACAACCATGACAGGATCGAGTAATGATCAGTCGACAGCCAACTCCGGCATAGGAACAGCTGAACCCACCCCTCCTTCCCTCATTCTTGTGAAACCCAAAAGCCAAGTTATCACTGTCCCACTTGACGAAGAAAACTTTCTTTTATGGAAATTCCAGATTGAAACAGCCTTGAAGGGATATGACCTTCAAGATTATGTCAATGGAACCAGACCAGTGCCATCTGCAATGAAAGTCAACAAAGATGGAGTTATGATCAGTAATCCAGAATATATTCACCACCGAAAACAAGATAGTCTCCTATCATCCTGGTTACTGTCATCAATTAGTACAAATCTACTATCACAAGTTATAAGTTGCAATATATCTCATGAGATATGGACTACTATACAACAAATATTCAATTCACAGTCGTCCGCGAGAATTATGCACTACAGAAGAGAGCTTCAGAATTCAAGAAAGGGTGATATGCCTATGCGTGAATACATATCAAAGGTTAAAACTTTGTGTGATAAACTAAAGGCTGTGGGACATCAAATATCCGACAACGAGCAAATTCTTACGCTAACAAATGGATTAGATGAGGAGTACGAATCATTGGTTACCTTTATTGCTACCCAAACTGTTTTGCCAGATATTCAAAATGTATACTCAGCTCTATTAGCCCATGAGGGTAGGGTAGAGCAGAGAAAAGCTATTCAAAGTGATTTTAGCATTAATCTTGCCTCAGCATCAAGAAACCCAAATAATTCAAGAAACATACCTGGCCTTGGCAGGGGTAACAATCAGGGACAGAGAAGAAATCCAAATCAAAGAGGGAGAGGGAGAGGCAGATCCAGCAATGCACCAAGAATCAGATGTCAAATATGTGACAAACCTGGACACGGAGCAAACAGATGCTATTTCAGATTTAATACTGACGTAAACAATGCTCAGCAATCTCAATTCAACCAAAGAAACGCAAGTGCTAACTTAGCACAAGCAAACCAGATCAGATCAAATGCTGAAAACTCAACCAGTGCAAGTAATACTGATGGTTCAAGCAAGGTTGAGGATCTTGACAGTGAAGATTGGTTCCCAGATTCAGGTGCAACCAACCACATCACCAATAATTTGCAAAACTTGAATCTTGGCAACAAAAACTATTCAGTTACACAAGTTATACACACATGTAACGGTGAAACTATGAATATATCTCACACTGGGACAGGTGTTGTTAAGGGAAAGAGAAACCTATTCCTTAACAATCTATTTAGGGTACCAAACGTCAAGAAAAATCTAATCAGTGTGTCACAATTCACTAATGATAATCAGGTATATTTTGAGTTTCACCCCAATTACTGTCTTGTTAGAGACTCTCTAAACAAGAATATATTATTACAGGGTAAACTGGACAATGGCCTATACAGGTTCAGCAATTTGCAGTCAAAACTGGAAAATACCAATGACAGTTGGTGTTGCAATGCTAGTATTCAATTTTCTAATGTCAACAATGTAACTGAAACTGATAATTCAAAGTGTACCGTTGACAATAATAGCGATTCTAATGATAACAATGACTGTAATGATCTTGATATTTGGCACTATAAGCTTGGACATCCCAGTTATGATATTGTGACAAGAATTTTAAATGACAACAACATTCCCTATAAACATATACCTGTTTCTGGCAAATGCACACATTGCCAAATTGGCAAGAGCCACAAATTACCTTTTGGTAGGTCACACACTGTGTATAGCAAACCTCTTGAATTGCTGACTGCAGACCTATGGGGTCCTGCACCAATTTCCTCAAGACAAGGTTACAGGTACTATCTATCCATTGTAGATGCATACAGTCGATATACATGGATTTTCTTTCTAAAAGCTAAGTCAGATACACATGATGCTATGCTACAGTTCATTAATCATGCTGAAAGACAAATGAACTGTAACGTAAAAGTCATACAAAAAGATGGAGGAAGTGATTTCTTTCCTTTAAAAGGATATTTCAATACCAAAGGGATCATACATAAAACCACTTGTCCTTACACATCTGAACAAAATGGCATAGTAGAAAGAAAACACAGGCATATAACTGAAACAGGTTTAACCTTACTATCAAAGGCCTCTATGCCATTGAAATACTGGACTGAGGCATTTGAAACAGCTGTGTACTTGATAAATAGGATGCCAACTAAGGTCCTACAGTACAAATGTCCTCATGAGATGATACATGAAAGGAAACCTGATTATAATGTCATGAGAACATTTGGTTGTCTATGTTTCCCATGCCTCAGACCTTATAATAATCATAAACTATCTTTGAGATCATGTAAATGTACCTTCATTGGTTATAGCAGCAATCAAAAAGGCTACAAATGCATGGATAACAAAGGAAAGATTGTTGTTTCTAGGCATGTGGTATTTAATGAAAATGTGTTTCCTTTTGCAGAAAAGGGAAAGGAGAATAGACAAGGCAGTGAACAAACAAAGTTAATGATGGGCACTATACCAACACTGTCAGAATACACAACAGACACAAGAGAGTATGAAGCATCAAGGCTACCACATGACACTTCAACTATACCCAGTACCAGGACTGGATACAGCTCAAGTGATCACATGACAGATGATGACTTACATCAAAATGACAACTCACATGACACTTCAACTGTACCCAGTACCAGATCTGGATACAGCTCGAGTAATCACATGACAGATGATGATCTGCATATAAATGACAACATGAACAATCAAGGAGATCATGGAAATGACACTACAGCATCTGATGCTAGCAGCAGTGACACTGAAGAACCTCAAACACAAGTCAGACATCACATGATGACTAGAGCTAAGAGTGGCATTTTCAAACCTAAAATCTACAATGCAAACATTAAGGACAAAAACAACATAAAACAGACAACAGAACCAGTTACATATGATCAGGCAGCAAAACAAAGAGAATGGCGTGAAGCCATGGATGAAGAGTACCAAGCCTTGGTCATGAACAATACCTGGACTCTAGTTACTGCAACAAAAGATAGAAACATTGTGGGGGTGCAAATGGACCTACAAGCTAAAGAAGGATGCTAAGGGAAACATATGCAAACACAAGGCCAGGCTTGTTGCTAAAGGGTTTTCACAACAATATGGATTTGATTTCAAAGAGACTTTCTCACCAGTGGTCAAACCAACTACGATCAGAGTAATCCTAACTGTGGCTCTCTACCATGGTTGGAATATAAGGCAGCTGGATGTGTGCAATGCATTCTTAAATGGAAATCTAAATGAGGATGTAAACATGAAGCAGCCAATAGGATACATATGCAAGGGCAAAGAAGATCATGTGTGCAAGCTGAATAAGGCCATATACGGTCTAAAACAAGCATCCAGAGCTTGGTATGTGAGGCTGAAGGACACACTTATGAATATGGGTTACAAAGCAACTGTTTCAGACAACTCTCTATACACTAAAATCATGAATCAGAGTACAACCTACATCCTAGTATATGTTGATGATATTCTGATGACAGAAAATGACACATCAGAAATTAATAAGGTGGTGACTCAACTAAACCAGACTTTTGCTATCAAAGACATGGGAGAAGTAAATTATTTCCCGGGAATACATATTCAAAGGAAACCAAATCAGAAATATTTCTATCACAAAGAAATTATGCATCAGAGATTCTTGCCAGAGCAAACATGGACAAAGCAAGGCCAATCAGTACTCCTATGACAAGCAACTTAAAACTGTCTAAACATGATGGAGAAGCCATTGAAAATTGCAAGCAGTATCGCAGTATTGTGGGTGCCCTACAGTATCTGACTATAACAAGACCAGAAATTTGTTATAGTGTCAATAAAGTGTGTCAGTTTATGGCAAATCCTCTAAATAAACACTGGATAGCAGTCAAACGTATTTTACGGTATATACAAGGAACCATAGACTACGGCATCAGTTTACAAGCAAACAAAGACATTAATATAAATGTTTACAGCGATGCAGACTGGGCGAACGACCCAGATGACCGTCGATCAACGTCTGGGTACTGTTTATTCATGGGAACAAATCCGATTTCCTGGTGTACGAAGAAGCAAGCGACAATTTTTAGATCCAGTACTGAAGCGGAATACAGGGCAATAGCATTAGCGACGTCAGAAATTGTATGGGTCGAAGCTCTGATTAAAGAATTAGGGTTACAATTTTCCATGAAGCCAAAACTCTGGTGTGACAACAAGAGCACCGTCTCTCTCTCTATTAACCCGATTCATCACTCAAGGACGAAACACATCGAGATTGATCTTCATTTCGTGAGAGAGAAGACAGAAGCTGGTGAACTTGAGATTAAACACCTTCCAGCATACTACCAGAAGGCGGATATTTTGACAAAGGCCTTATCGAGACCTAATTTTGAGAGATTAAGAAAAGAGCTGAAGGTTTTTGGTGGCGGCGCAGAAGAGAATAAGATGAAACCCTAGCTCATTTTGACGGGGGGTATTAATGTACACAATAGTGTAATCGGCACCTATAAACAAAATGATCTCAGGCTTATGTTAATGGGTTGCCTTATCGTTTAAGGCCCATTTATGTAATGTATTATATAATACAGCTTAGGCTGTGACAAATGCAATATAGAAAATACAGTTTAGTTCATTTACATTTTACATTTTCTCTCATCTCGCTTAAACAAGAAAATAACGAAATCATAATCTGATTTCTTACAAGTACACATAAAACTTGATTATCCACATTTCCACCATTAACAAACGCGTGCGGTTCTTGACGTTCGACCGATTGGACCTTCAAAACCTTGGATCATGAGTCCTCATGGTTCGATTCACGGTCGAGTTTTAAAAATATTGATCTCAACTGTTCGTTCTTTAAATTTAAAATAAAGGTTAAAAAAAAGGAAGAAGTGTCTTTAATGGAGCCACATTCTCTCTCCAGAATATTCAATTTTTCAAAACACCCACCCACCTTAGATGTAAGACCTATAGGTATATTTGAATAGCAATTAACCCATTTCGCAATGATCTACTAACCAAAAATTGGTCGTCGTCATTATAATAATTAAATTATAGTTAACACCAAGTAATAAAATAGAAATTAAAACCATACAATATACTGGTTATAAAATAAAAATTAAATCTAGCATTCCCATTCATGATAACAAAAATCCACACATTTAGAACAGGGAAAATAACTTTCGATTGTTATAATTGAAATAAAGCTATGCATATAGAAGTGCCATTCTACAGCACTAAATGATATGCTTTACATCTAACCGGTCTTGCAGTAAATGAAGTATCATCAGCCATTTCTACAGAACTAAATGATATGCTTTGTGTAACACCCCACCTCCGCCAGGGTGGCTCTTGCAAGCAACTCCGACTTTGGTGGGGCGTTTTTAAAACAAGGTAAACATGCATAATGATATAGCAAGGCAGGACATGACATATATATATATATATATATATATATATATATATAAATAAACAGAGTAAGTAGATAAAACAGCGGAAGATTCTTAAACCATTTCAAAAACACAAGTCTGGTACATCAAAATGTCAATTTCCCAAATAAACAAGTCTAGTACATGAAATAACATCATCTGAAACTGAAAAAGAAAACATAAAAGTAGCTATCCCCAAAGTGGAAGAAAAACCATAGCGAGCTCAAGTCCAAAGCATACATGAGCTATCCAAGAAAGCAGCTAAGATCCAAGCTAGGCTCCTGTATTCCCTCCCTTCGAACCTGGGGGGGAAACGGAAGAAAAGAGGCGAAAGAAAACAGGTCAGTCAAAAAGACTGAGTAAGCCCTGCTACGATCAGTCTATAAACTAATAAAGTTAACATCATGATGGAAACTGAGATGATCATAGATAGCAACATACTGGCATGATAAATTAACTACAAGATAGATAGAGGTGTCATCGCATAAACATGGTTAAGTTTTGCACCACGGTGTACTAGCAACCCAACATAACAGGTATTGATCCCTTGGCCCAAGCTTTGGCCCAATAACATGAGGTGACCTTAATACAAGGTCCAACCCAACGGTCTAATCGATCGGCTCCCTATAAACCTAACACGTCAAGTGTTGGTGTCCATATGGCCCACATATGGTTGTAGTTAGACTGTGCTGGGTCCACCTTTGGGTGTATCAAGCCCTCGGGTGTCAACCCCAGACACTTAAGCAATAATGCACAGCCCTAACCTACTGGTACCCGTGCCTCGAGTTTGTCCAACACCGGACTACGTGCACGTCCGTAGCCCGCCTGGACCCGCACCGCTGTACCACTCAGCCATCGCCTTTTGGTCGCTTACATCCGTCCAGTAATCGTGCCCCGCCCTAGCCTAGTCCTCTAGGGTTGTGATGATACCAAACTGGGATTACTGCCGGAACAGACCCGCTGCTAGGGTTTTCTAAGAGGGTTAAGTGCGATTTAACCCTTCACTAATCACGGATTAAATTGGTTAAGTGTAACTTAACCCCATTCTAATCCCTCGAACACCCAATTGGATTAAACTGGTTAAGTGTAACCAATAGTTCACACTTAACCCCATTTCAATCCCTCTAATCCCCAAGTGGATTAAGTATTAGTGGACCCTGACTTAACCCTAATCATGAGGCATTAATTAACTCAATGCACCTTAACCTCTCACATTAGACTTTGTTGCGGTTACTAGTTAAGCCGGGCGGGTCCGGGTAGCTTTACACCACAACTTGGTCTAACCTCGGGTCTTGGCACCACGTGACCAACTTCTCACATTGGGTCCTATTGTTTGTAGCCACTAGTTAAGCCGGTCGGTTCCGGGTAGAATTACGCTACAAACTCAACCCAACCTCGAGTTGGCCACACTTATGTTTTCTAAGTGTCATGTCCACTTTATTTCAAGACATAATTACAAGTCAACAAATACTTGGGTAGAACTAACTTAATAGGTAAATTCCCAAGGGGTAGACCTAACTTAATAGGTAAATTCCCAATCTTATATTTTCATGTATTTTAAGTTTACCCAAACCCCCCAACGTCATTCTATCGCTTACATATTCGTAATAACGCATAAATGATAGGAAGAGGGAACTTGGCACAACATACATGATGGACTTGCATATCACAACAAACACACATAACATGTTAGACTTGCACAACTTAGCATCGTGAACTTGCATATTACCATAAACGTGCATAACATGTTAAACTTGCGTAACTTAGCATAGTGAACTTGCATATTGCCATAAACATGCATAACATGTTAAACTTGCCTAACATGGCATAGGGAACTTGCATAAACATGCATAACTTGTCAAACATGCACAACTTGTCATTTTAAACTTGCATAAGCATGCATAACTTATTAAACATGCATAACATGGCATAGTGAACTTGCATAAACATGCATAACTTGTCAAACATACACAACTTGTCAAACATGCACAACTTGTCATTTTAAACTTGCATAAATATGCATAACTTGTTAAACTTGCAAATCATGGCTTAGTAAACTTGCATAAACATGCATAACTTGTTAAACTTGCAAATCATGGCTTAGTATACATGCATAACTCAATTAATTTGCAAATCATGGCTTAGTACACTTGCATAAACATGCATAACTCAATAAACTTGCAAATCATGGCTTAGCAAACTTGCATAAACATGCATAACTCAATAAACATACAAATCATGGCTTAGCAAACTTGCATAAACATGCATAACTTATTAAACTTGCAAATCATGGCTTAGTATACATGCATAACTCAATTAACTTGCAAATCATGGCTTAGTACACTTGCATAAACATGCATAACTCAATAAACTTGCAAATCATGGCTTAGCAAACTTGCATAAACATGCATAACTTATCAAACATGCATAAACCCCAACTTTCATCACACATTAACTTTAGAGTTTCTAAAATGAAGGTAAGAGGGCTTACAATGCTTAGGCGGACTCAAATGAGTATAGCAAATGTAAGAAACCCCTTATGCAACTAATTTAAAACCCCCAAATGCAAGCAAACTTGATCAAGACTCCTCCTTTATGATGCCAATAGAGAAACAAGCCTTTAATGCAAACTAAGGAGGATCATACAAGCCTAAATACCCTTGTATGCATGGAAATCTCTTAGGGATTTGTTTAGGAATTGTATGAAGAGGGTGGAGGCCATGAGAGTTTTGATTTTGCCATAGTTTAGTTGCTAGGATGAATAATGAATGATTTAGGGTAGGTTAGGGTCTTATTTATAGATTAGGTTAGTGATTTGGACCATAGGATTAACCCTAGATTCAATTAGGTCCATCAGATCTCGGAACTCTCTAGAACCAAGCCACAAGACCAAGCCCAAACCAAAATGGTGCGCCAGGCAACATTGCCTGGCTATCCCCTGTCGACAGGGCTGTCGACAGGGCTGTCGACACCATAGGGACCCTGTCGACATGCGGGTCCTGGCGGGAATTTTCCCGCCCGTGCCAGTTTGCCCTAACCCTTGTTTTTAATTTCAAATTTAAATCTGTTTTTACTTAGGAATTTTCTGAAAACTTCAATGGGCCTTAACTGGGTCACACGGACTCCGATTTTCGAAAACTCGGACTCTATTTCGCGTATTTTTCCGAGACGAATGCAATGGCATAGCCCGTTTCCCTTGATTCACATTTTTAAATTAAATTCTGCCTCGATTTTCATTATTACAGGTTGTTGAAAATACGGGTTGTTACATTCTCCCCTCCTTAAAGGATTTCGTCCCCGAAATCTTTAAGTTAGGAAGAACATATCCTACCATCCAATCATCCATCTACTCAAAGCATCATCCACAAGCAATCATTGTCCTTACAAGATTCTATATGAACATATGCAAAAGTGTGTGTATATGTACTTATCTAATGCAAAGATCAGGCGGTTACTGATACAGTAAACCTCCTTAATGCATATGTATGTCAGTGAAAATCAGGCGGTTACTGATACAGTAAACCTCCTTAATGCATATGTATGTCAGTGAAATGAATCCATATGTATGCAAATTCCTACCATAATTTATGGTATCTATATGAGTGCACATAACATTCATCCATATGCAACATCCATGTGGTAGCACAACAAGTTTCAACCATGAATAAGTGTAAGCACTCATGCATATGCAACATGAAGAGTGTGTGAGCCGATCTAGTGCCTAATGTGTATAATGCATCCACGAGTAACCACTTGCAAGCACTTGCAACCACTAGCAACCATCAAGCATAACATGTTTCAAATACATGTTTCATCCAAAGGGTTTCTACCTAAGGTTCTCATGTCAAGATAAACATGATAAACTAGATAAACTCCTTTTTGGATTACAAGAAATCCATTCAAACTTTGACATATAGTACTAACCGATGAGTCTTAACCCCCTTATGGAGTTTACAACAGAAATAAGATCGAGAATGGGACCGAGAGGATATATATACAAAAGATAATTTGCAAGCAAGCTCCCCAGGAAAACAAGGATCAAGGATGCACTCTTACAAAGAGATATGATGCGTGTATCTAGTCTTCACTCTTCTTAGTCACGTTTCCTTGAGCTTAACTCCACTGTGCTTTGACCGTCTTTTATTTCATGATTTCTTGGCTTCCTAACTCCTATTTACCAAATTCGAGTTGGAACTCATTTCATTATCGCCTCTCGTCTTTCTTTTCCACTTATTCTTCTTTCTGTATACTTGGCTTAAACATACTATAACCTCATGATTTCATGCAAGCTCTCCAAAATTCACTAGTGAATCCTGGATCTCGTCTACTTACTATAAAGTATTCCACGCAGCAGAACTTTCTTTGGAAATACCAATCCACGTTGCCAATTGCCCTTATAAACGTGATTTTCTATAACTCATGCTTAATCGAAATGAACCATCCGCCTATGAGTGATAGGCCATACCTAGATTCAGTTGCCTACCCATGGCTTCCTGTAGGCTATTTCAAAACTGGCCAACTTCTTGAGGGTAAACCGTTGCTAACCATGATGCAGTCCTCTCGCTCTTTACCGAACTGAAATGAGCACTCTTCGTGAGTCTACCTATTATGACCCACATACCCGTATTCCCTCTCTTTGATCTAGGTAGTCCATCCACATAATCTATCGAGATGTTTTCACACTTCCCTTGCGGAACCTCCAATGGAGGTAATGGCCCGCTGGGCTTCTATGACTTGGCCTTAACCTGGTGGCACAACATGCATCCTGAGACCAACTCGGCCACCTCCTCGAGTGATGCGCATCTTCAAGAACCTTCTTTACCAAGTCTTCCACTCGAGGAACACATAATCTCTCATCGCGCCTTAGTCATCCCCTATCATCTATAATATATCTAGCGAAGTGACTTAACATCTCGCCTCGAATCATCTGATCCATGTTCTTGACTAACTGCGGGTCTTCTTCCTGTGAAACCCCCTTCTTGATCCTGAAGAGTAAGTCTAAGCTCAGGGAATGCTAACTAACTAGCCAAACGGAGAAAGCTTCTTACCTCAATTGCCCTCCTCAGGGTTTTCCGGTCTTAAACCGCAACCACTTTAGCGGAATCCACCGCTAAGCCTTACTTAGGAACTATGTGCCCAAGAAATCCAACTTCTTTCCTCCAAAGTGACATTTGGAGAACTTGACCTTCAACTGGTGGCTCTAAGTGTATCCATCACCTCCTTGAGATGTCTAGTATGCTCTTCCTCGTTCTTTTAAGGAGATCAAAGTATCGTCTATGACGACCATGACAAACTTGTTCAAGGACTCCCTAAACACCCTACCCATCAAGTTCACGTAATATGCGGGTGCATTAGTCAAACCAAGTAGCATGACTAGCCATTCTAAAAATCCATCTAGAGTCCTAAACGCAGTCTTGTCAATTCCATCCTCAGCCATCCTAAGCTGATGGAATCCGGTAGCTAGATTAAAAGAAAACAGATGCTCCTACAAGCTGATCAAACAAATCATTGATCCTTGGTAACGGTTATCTATTCCTCTCACGATAATCAACACATAAGCGAAACAAACTGTCCACATCAGTAACGAATACTACTGGAGCACCCTACTCGAAAATGCCTCGTCTCAGGAAGTTCTTCTCAAGCAACTCCTTGACTTACTTTCTTAACTCTCATCTCGTGGGGTTATGTGCCTAACCGGCCACGAAACTGGCTTGGTATTACCAACCAGATAATGCGGAAATCTATCCCACGTCTAAGGGTAACCCCTTCACTTCCCCCAAGATATCAGGATATTCTCGGACCACCCTCACAGATTGCAAACTATCGATAGACAAGTTGAGGGATTCAAGATAACATAACATGACGGGACCCATAGGGTTGCTAGAAATTTCTAGGGTATTACCGAGGCGAGTCATAAGCCTCACAACCCTATATACAAAAACCCAGAATGGCTCCAAAACAGGACAACCATTCCATGCCCAAAACCAACCCATATCCCCTGAAACCGAGAATAAAACATCCCACGAGAATTCTATACTCAAGATAGAAATTTTCAAATCCACTCAGACCACAGACAAACGGGCAGAACCCCCAATTGGATTTGAAACACATATGGGATCATCAACTAGACTAGTACTAAGGTGCAAACTATCAATAAGATCAGATGAAATAAAACTATGCGATGTGCCAGAACCAAACAAAGTACGAACAGGGAAAGTCAGAAAATGTAAACAATATTTCCACAGAAACACTACCTCTATCATAAGCTGGAAGAACGGTGCTGAGGGGATGAACTCGCCCTCCAGATAGTCCTGCACACTGAGTCTGACCTTGCCCTTGTTTCTTCGGGCAATCCTTGCTGAGATGTCCAAACTCACCACAATGAAAGCATTCGCCCCGCTTTCTCTTTTCCTTCTTCCTACATTCCCTGGCTATATGTCCAACTTTACCACAGAAGTTACATTTCCTATTCTCTCTTGGCTTGTCCTTGCGGTTGTTGTTATTTTTGCCTTGAGACTCATCCGCCCTGACCTCTTTCTTGTCATTCTTATCTTCTTCTTGAAGTAGGGCCATATTCACCAAATTCTCGAAAGTCGCCCCCAAGGGTACATGAGACATGGCCAAACCATGTAATGGCTCGTTTAATCCTAGAGCAAAGTGTAGGGCCTTCTTCTGAGCTGTATTAACCAAGTCTAAATCGACACGAGCCAGTTGATTGAACTTATCTATGTATTCCCTAATAGTCATGTCCCCTTGCTTCAGTGATAAGAATCTCAGTCCAAACCTTCCTCTAAAGTCATCCCAAGTCTCAATTGGCCTGGTCGCGGTGGTGACTACCCACCAACGTGCAACTTCTTCCTTTAGCAACCATACTGCTAATAAAACCTTCCTGCGGTCACCTATATCAAAGGTGGCTAAAAGATCTTCGGTCTCTTTCAACCAATTCCTTGCCTCTACAACAGTCTCTGTTCCACTAAAATTCTTGCCACCCATCATCTTAAAGTCCTTACAAGTTTCCGCAAAATCCACTTGTGGAGGCTGAGGGAGAAGAGGAACATCAGCTACGGAAGGAGGAGGAACAGCGGCCTTGACTGGAAAGACAACATTAGAGACACCCGGGACCGGTGCCGTGACTTCCAAGTACCGACGAAACCCATTTGGGTATTGTTACCCCTTCGGGTAAGATGAGATTATCAGACATGCTGGAAACGAAAAGAAAAGAGTTCAAGCGAGGGGTCGAAGGATAGTGCTAATGGCTTTTGGGGAATAGCCTTTAAAAATAACTAGATTTTTCTTTGGAAAATACTTTATACTTGGTTTTGAAAATAGTTTTTCAAAAGTTTTAAAAACCTTTTTATCCCTTCTCGTAAACCATATGCTCTGATACCAAATGTAACACCCCACCTCCGCCAGGGTGGCTCTTGCAAGCAACTCCGACTTTGGTGGGGCGTTTTTAAAACAAGGTAAACATGCATAATGATATAGCAAGGCAGGACATGACATATATATATATATATAAATAAACAGAGTAAGTAGATAAAACAGCGGAAGATTCTTAAACCATTTCAAAAACACAAGTCTGGTACATCAAAATGTCAATTTCCCAAATAAACAAGTCTAGTACATGAAATAACATCATCTGAAACTGAAAAAGAAAACATAAAAGTAGCTATCCCCAAAGTGGAAGAAAAACCATAGCGAGCTCAAGTCCAAAGCATACATGAGCTATCCAAGAAAGCAGCTAAGATCCAAGCTAGGCTCCTGTATTCCCTCCCTGAGAACCTGGGGGGGGGGGGGGGGAACGGAAGAAAAGAGGCGAAAGAAAACAGGTCAGTCAAAAAGACTGAGTAAGCCCTGCTACGATCAGTCTATAAACTAATAAAGTTAACATCATGATGGAAACTGAGATGATCATAGATAACAACATACTGGCATGATAAATTAACTACAAGATAGATAGAGGTGTCATCGCATAAACATGGTTAAGTTTTGCACCACGGTGTACTAGCAACCCAACATAACAGGTATTGATCCCTTGGCCCAAGCTTTGGCCCAATAACATGAGGTGACCTTAATACAAGGTCCAGCCCAACGGTCTAATCGATCGGCTCCCTATAAACCTAACACGTCAAGTGTTGGTGTCCATATGGCCCACATATGGTTGTAGTTAGACTGTGCTGGGTCCACCTTTGGGTGTATCAAGCCCTCGGGTGTCAACCCCAGACACTTAAGCAATAATGCACAGCCCTAACCTACTGGTACCCGTGCCTCGAGTTTGTCCAACACCGGACTACGTGCACGTCCGTAGCCCGCCTGGACCCGCACCGCTGTACCACTCAGCCATCGCCTTTTGGTCGCTTACATCCGTCCAGTAATCGTGCCCCGCCCTAGCCTAGTCCTCTAGGGTTGTGATGATACCAAACTGGGATTACTGCCGGAACAGACCCGCTGCTAGGGTTTTCTAAGAGGGTTAAGTGCGATTTAACCCTTCACTAATCACGGATTAAATTGGTTAAGTGTAACTTAACCCCGTTCTAATCCCTCGAACCCCCAATTGGATTAAACTGGTTAAGTGTAACCAATAGTTCACACTTAACCCCATTTCAATCCCTCTAATCCCCAAGTGGATTAAGTATTAGTGGACCCTGACTTAACCCTAATCATGAGGCATTAATTAACTCAATGCACCTTAACCTCTCACATTAGACTTTGTTGCGGTTACTAGTTAAGCCGGGCGGGTCCGGATAGCTTTACACCACAACTTGGTCTAACCTCGGGTCTTGGCACCACGTGACCAACTTCTCACATTGGGTCCTATTGTTTGTAGCCACTAGTTAAGCCGGTCGGTTCCGGGTAGAATTACGCTACAAACTCAACCCAACCTCGAGTTGGCCACACTTATGTTTTCTGTAACACCCCACTCCCGCTATGATCACTCACTAAGGGAATGCCATAGCATCGGTGGAGTATTTTAGTGAATATAGAACAGAAAAATTACAACAAGACAGATATAAATAGTACTTGAAATTTTAAAACATCATCTCATAACAGCGGAAGTAAAACATGTCTGGTTACATCATAAAACCACAATAAAGGTCAAGTACAATATCCATCAAAATAAAGAAGTACATAATCCCACTCTTGTAACGACCCGCATTCTACGCATCATAGGATCGTAGAATATTTATTTCTTTTACATACGAAGTCGTATGGTCGTGTAACTTTGGGAGACGACTATTGGGGTCATTTCCCATGTTCATGATTTTTCCCGATTTTTAAATGACCATTTTACCCCTAGTTGGCACTGTTTTGGCCATAACTTTTGACTGGAAATGAATTTTGACCTGAAACCACTTCCATTGGCTTTGAATGATAGTTTCTCTTTCCGTAGAGTGGTCACATTAGCCAAACGGACTTACCGTTTGGGAGATATGGCTGAAACAAGTTTCAGATAGTGAAAGACAGCTTGATTGGGCTTAACCGGGTGATTAGCAGCTAGGCCCAAGGGGAATTTCGGGTTTAGAGGTATAGGAGGTCTGATTAGGGTTAGGTTATCACTTTCATTTCAGTTTTGAGCCGCCACAAACCTCCTTGAGACCTTAGTAATGGCTTCCTACATCTAAAACACCCCAAACCACTCTCTAATTGAAGATTAGGCTTAGCAACACCAAATTAAAGAGAAAAGGCACCAAAGCAAGGTTAGAGCCGCTGTTAGACATCAGTATTCGCCCCAAATCAGAGGAGTTTCAGTTCTGAGAATTTTATTTGTGGCCAAGGTGAGTGATAGCATCATTTTGACACTAATTACGGTTGATTAAGGGTAATTAGTGAAGATTAGCGAATTTATACGTAAATAAATTCTGGAAAAATTCTTAAAATTCTAAAATAATGTTTTAAGGCTCTGTTAGAAATTTGGGTTAATTTCGATGTGTTTTGCTAATCATATGCTTAAACATGATTAAGAGGGATTATAGGCAAATGTGAGGTTTTAGCCACCTTTGATTCATTTTGATTCATTTAAATTGTTGTTTGCTGTTTGTGATTGCTATTACATGTTGCTATGACTCTATGGTATGTTTCATGATTGATTAGAATAGTTAAATTGCTTGAAAACGTCGTCGAATGGCGTAGAAAGCTCGCTGGAAAGTTGCAGAAGTGTGCAGGTTCCGAACCGGTTCGGATCGGAGAAAAGGGGTCGGATCGGACTAGGGAACTGACCAAGGGAATCCGAACTGGATGGGGACTCGCCACTGGAAGAAGTTTGGCAGGAAGGAAGGCCATTGCTTAGAGTTGGAGTTGGACAGAAGATCGGATCGGAGTGATGGAGCAGATCGGATCGGAACTATGGAGCGGATCGGATCGGAAGCATAATAGAGGCCAGATCGGATCGACTCACGAATGGGAGGCTACGACTGGAGCAAGACGAAGGGATCGGATCGGAGTAGATGGGAAACGAGGAAGCGGGTCGAAGGAGGAGCATGAACTCGAAGGGAAGCAGCAACCCGACCCGACCTGGAGGAGGACCCCGACCCGACCCGGAGTGAAGAAACCCGAACCGAACAGACGAGGGCAATGATCACCGAACCGAACCGAATTCTAGGACTGTTACTGCGTGACAACTCTTCTGAAGACCCACTCCAATTCGACCAAAACCCGAGATGCAAAGGAAGTCCAGATGAGAAGTTAGAGCTCAAGATTTAGATGGGAATCAATGAGTTCGCTTCATAGTTGGGCTTTGCTGCGGGACGCGTGCTAAGGAGTTATCGACACCTATAGCTTTGGACCACTATGGTAGGAGGTACGAAGGCGGATTCAGGGCCATTATGGCATTGGTAGAACCAAGGGCTATGACCAATGAAGTGGGTCATTGAAATGTTTGGTCATGACTCCAAGTGTTTGGCTTGGTCACAGCAGGGTTTCTACAAGTCGGGATTCGTCGTTGCCTCAGTTTGTCTAGTGTTCCAAAGTGGTAGATGTCGTACGCTTTACGCACTGAGTGAGAGATGTGAGGATGGTTGCTATGGATGATTTGTTGCTATCATTTTGACATGCACACCCCATCCCCGTATTCTTACACTATTTATTATGGCACCTTGGAGTATTGTACGGTATGTGGTACTAACTCTTTGGTTGCAGGTCCAGGTTCAGGTATGGTTTAGTATACCTGTTATTAATCTGTTTAGATGTTTATCGCTCATACCAGGCTTTATGTCTGACCCAGAGTTTTATGTCTCCTCTTATTACTCTGGGTGCTCACACGAGCAGACTAGAGACAGGTTAGCTGGTGATGCGCGGGTAGATGATCCGGAGACGAGCAGGAGGCTTCCACGTACTATATACATAATATTCTCCCTGTGTTGTTGAAGATCACTGCTTGGGCATTGTTGGTGTATCTTCTATTTTAGCTTTCTTTTGTTTAGAGACAGTAAATTTGGAAAGTTGTAATAAGCTGTATTTGGATTTCCGCTGTTTTGACGTTGACATTGATTATTAGTTATCAGCTTATGCACTGTCTCGCCTGTTTTATGTCAAGTATGTTATTATTATATTTTATCCCATGCGCTGTGAGACATTCTACAGGTTCTTCGATTAGTTCATTCCCTTCTTTCCTTTCTTCTGACGACCGTCTTGTGCTAGTCGGGCACGTGTACAGCGCACTCTTGGAGGAAATGCAGGCTGGTGCGAGACGGGCCGTCACACTTGGTATCAGAGCTCTAGGTTGCATAGTTAACCTAGGGAAGTTGTCAGGGAGAGATAATATACGTATACGAGAGAGCGTATTTGTGATTACTTTGGTTTTTGAAAGTTATATATATATATATATACTATTAGTAGTATAAGGATGGAGTCGTACTGCACTAGCACCACTATGGAGTCGTTAATCATTTCCTTTTTCAGATTGACGATGAGCCGAGATACTAGAGGTGCTGGTAGGGGAGCTAATAATGGGGTTGCTGCTGACATGAGGACGATGTTTACTGACCTCATGAGAGAGATGCTTAGAGATGTGCAGGGGGCAGCTCCCAATGGTGGAAATGGTGGTGGTCCAATAGTGCCGGCGCCAAGAGTCGACTTCGCCAAGCTGAATAAGGATTATACTAGCCTTGGTGGGAAGCCGTTCCACGGAACGGAGTCGGCTACGGATGTTCAGGATTGGGTGGATAGTTGCGAACGTATCTTCGAGGATTTGGGTATCGAGGATGCGATGAAGAGGAAGCTAGCGTCCCGTCAGCTGCAAGGGCGGGCAATGAATTGGTGGAATGCTATAAAGGCAGCTACTCCCGAAGATCAGATTACTTGGGAGCAGTTCAAGGCTCGCTTTAGCGAGAAGTTCATTCCAGCTGCTCAGAAGTCAATGCTGTTTAAGAAATTCTTGGAGCTCAAGCAGAATGGCAGAGCTGTCTCGGAGTACATTGCTGAATTCGACACTTTGTCGAAGTATGGATTATCTCTTATTGATACTGCCGAGAAGAAGAATGAGAAATTCATAACTGGTTTGGATCAGTACTTAGGGGAAAAGCTTATTAACCACATCGATGAGACGTTTGAGTCGATTGTGGGGAAAGCATTAAGATCAGAAAGTCTCTACCCTAAGCCGAAGACTGAAGTTGCATCCGCAGAAGAGCCAAAGCCACAAGCTAGTGGTGGGGGCAAAGGTGGTTCCCAGAATAAGAGAAAACAGAATCAGGCTAAGGATGGCCAGAAGAAAAAGAATAAGCGAGATGTGGAGTGCTTCAGCTGTGGTAAGAAGGGCCATTATGCTAGTAATTGTCGGGCCAAGCCAGCGGATAGGAAGTGCTTCAATTGTGGCCAATTGGGACATCACAAGGACAAGTGTCCACAGCCCCCTAAGGAAAAGCAAATGGTGAAAGCATATGCTCTTAATGCTATTCCTTCTTCGTCGAATGCCCCAACTGCGGCGGAGAAGGGAAAGAATGTCGTCATTCAAGGTATGCTTTCTGTTTACGATGTTCCTGTTAGAGTTTTGTTTGATACCGGAGCTTCCAGTTCTTTCATATCTAGTGACCTGGTAGATAGGTTGGGATTGGAGCCCGAGATTGTCGATAGACCTTTAGTAGTGACGAACCCGATTGGTGGTTCGACTAGCCTTAGCATGATTTGTCGTAATGTGGTCTTATCGAGTCATGGATGCATGTTTGTTTGTGATTGTTTTGTTTTGGGCTTTACTGGGTTTGGCATTATTTTGGGAGTAGATTGGCTCCAAAGATACGGGGTGGTGGTGGACTGTGAGGGCTTGTTGGTGACAGCTAGAGCGGATGATGGGCGGAGAATAGTGTTTGGTGGTCTACCCAGTAAGGGGGTATTGGCTAGTTTTCTAAACTCCCTCGACATTCCGCATAGTGAGTTGTCAGGTTTGCCCGTGGTTGGCCAGTATCCGGATGTTTTCGAAGAAGTGACCGGACTTCCACCACACCGAGAGATTGAGTTTCGTATTGATTTGGTAAAGGATGCCAGACCTATAGTGATGCCACTTCGTCGTATGGCACCAAGAGAGCAGCGAGAGCTCGAGGTGCAAGTCAGCGATCTTTTGAAGAAGGGATTTATCAGAAGGAGTGTTTCTGAATGGGGAGCACCAGTTGTGTTTGCTACCAAGGCAGATGGTTCCCTTCGTTTGTGTGTAGACTACCGCGAGTTGAATAAAGTGACGAGGAAGAACAAGTATCCTCTACCGCGGATAGATGATTTGTTTGATCAGTTGGGTGGCGCGAGAGTATTTTCTCAGTTGGATCTCGCGACAGGTTTTCATCAGCTTAGAGTGGAAGCTGAGAGTATAGCTAAAACGGCATTTCGGACGCCGTCTGGGTTTTATGAGTGGTTGGTCATGCCATTCGGGCTGACCAATGCCCCAGCATATTTTGTGGATCTTATGAATAGGGTATTCAGGGATCAGTTGAATAAGTTTGTCCTTGTGTTCGTTGATGATATTTTGGTCTATTCGAGGACAGAGGAAGAACACAAGGAACATTTAAGAGCAGCGATGGAGGTGTTGAGAAAACACCAATTGAAAGCCAAGTTTTCTAAGTGTCACTTCTGGAAGAGGGAAGTGAGGTTCTTGGGCCATGTTGTATCAGAGAGTGGTATTGCCGTGGATCCAGCAAAGGTGGCTACGGTACAAGATTGGCCTATGCCCAAGAATGCAACAGATGTAAGAAGTTTCTTGGGGTTAGCGGGATATTATCGTAAGTTTATCCAAAGTTTCTCCAAGATAGCAGCACCATTGACCCAGTTGACCAAGAAGAATCAAGCTTTTGTCTGGGATGAAAGGTGCGAGAATGCATTTAAAAGCCTAAAGGACAAGTTGACAAGCGCACCAGTGTTAGTCATTCCTAAGGGGGATGAAGAGATGACGGTATACACGGATGCCTGTGGTACCGGACTGGGTGCTGTATTGATGCAAGGCGGTAGGGTTGTAGCTTATGCAAGTCGGCAGTTGAAACCGCACGAGAGAAGATACCCTACCCATGATTTAGAATTGGCAGCAATCGTGTTCGCGTTAAAGATGTGGAGACACTATCTCTTGGGAGAAAGATTTGAGTTGTTTACAGATCATAAGTCATTGAAGTATCTGTTCTCCCAGAAGGATTTAAATCTCCGTCAGCAAAGATGGTTAGAGTTCTTAGCTTCCTATGATTTTGACATCGCATACACACCAGGAAAGGGCAATGCGGTGGCTGATGCATTGAGTAGAAGACATGCCAGCTTAGGGGCTATGTTCCTTGAATGGAAGCAACTGGAGTTTATCGCGGGGTTTGATTTCAGACCAAAGTGCGAATTGGATCCAGAAATGTTAGCAAGTTTGACGATCAGACCCACTTTGGTTGAGCGGATCGGCTCTAGTCAGAGGGACGATCCTAACCTATTGGAAATCATCTCCAAGTTAGAGATGTGTGTCGATGAGGAGGTGAACAAGTATGGGCTTGATCGAGATGGACGGCTTAGAAAGAATGGAAAGCTTGTTGTGCCCAATGTCAATGGATTGAGGGATGAAGTGCTTAGAGAATGTCATCACTCAAAGCTAACCATACACCCCGGTGGTAATAAGATGTATCGAGATATGAAGCAGACTTACTACTGGGAAGGGATGAAAAGAGACGTTGGGAAGTTTATATCCAAGTGCATGAATTGCCAGCTAGTTAAAGCCGAGCAAAAGAAGCCTAGTGGGTTGTTGCAACCATTAGAAATTCCCGAATGGAAATGGGAACAAGTCTCGATGGATTTCATCGATGGTTTACCAAGGACTAGATCGGGATATGACAGCATTTGGGTAATTGTAGATCGACTGACTAAAAGTGCAAGGTTTATACCAGTCAAATCGACTAGAACGGGAGCTAAGTTAGCAGAATTGTATATGAAGTGGGTAGTGAGATTTCATGGAGTACCTAAAAGCATTGTGAGCGACCGAGACCCGTTGTTCACTAGTGGGTTTTGGAAGAGCTTGCAAGAGGCGCTAGGGTCAGAGTTACATCTCAGTACCGCATATCATCCTCAGACCGACGGTCAGACGGAAAGGGTGAATCGTATTTTGGAAGACCTCTTGAGAGCATGTGTATTGGATTTTGGTGGATCATGGGACGACCATTTGCATCTAGTAGAGTTTGCATATAATAATAGCTACCAATCCAGTATCGGTATGGCTCCGTTTGAAGCTTTGTACGGAAGACCGTGCAACTCACCCTCATGTTGGATAGAGACTGGCGAGAAGTTTGTGCTTGGACCAGAGGTGGTGAGAGAAACGTCGGATAAGATCAAGGTCATTCAACAACGAATGAAGGCTGCCCAGGATAGGCAGAAGAGTTATGCTGATAAGAGGAGAAGAGACTTAAAATTCTCCGTTGGCGACTTAGTGTTTATCAAGATTTCTCCGTTGAAGAGTGTGATACGATTTGGCAGGAAAGGCAAGTTGGCACCAAGATTCGTTGGCCCATTCCCTGTTCTTGAACTAGTCGGGAATTTGGCATATAGAATTGACTTACCGAAGAAGATGGCGGGAGTTCATAACGTATTTCATGTTTCCCAACTAAGGAAGTTCGTTCACGACTCAGATATGACTATTTCACCTGATCAGTTGGAGGGCTTCGAAGTAGAACCCGAGGCGGTTGGGAACCGCAAGCCGGCCCGTATTGTCGAGTACGACATGAAGCAACTTCGAAGGAAGGCGGTGAAGCTAGTCAAGGTACAGTGGAGCGAGGACGAGAGTGATTGTACTTGGGAAACAGAGGAGGACGTAAGGAAGAAGTATCCAGAACTCTTTGTCTGGTAAGGTTTTGACTTCGATTTAGTTTTTCCGCATGCTAGGATAGGCTTGTTTTGCATGTTTGATTGTTATATGTGGTTAGTAGGCATTCGGGATCCTTTGTATGTTTTGGGTTAAGGAATTTCGGGGACGAAATTTCTTAAGGGGGGGAGAGTGTAACGACCCGCATTCTACGCATCATAGGATCGTAGAATATTTATTTCTTTTACATACGAAGTCGTATGGTCGTGTAACTTTGGGAGACGACTATTGGGGTCATTTCCCATGTTCATGATTTTTCCCGATTTTTAAATGACCATTTTACCCCTAGTTGGCACTGTTTTGGCCATAACTTTTGACTGGAAATGAATTTTGACCTGAAACCACTTCCATTGGCTTTGAATGATAGTTTCTCTTTCCGTAGAGTGGTCACATTAGCCAAACGGACTTACCGTTTGGGAGATATGGCTGAAACAAGTTTCAGATAGTGAAAGACAGCTTGATTGGGCTTAACCGGGTGATTAGCAGCTAGGCCCAAGGGGAATTTCGGGTTTAGAGGTATAGGAGGTCTGATTAGGGTTAGGTTATCACTTTCATTTCAGTTTTGAGCCGCCACAAACCTCCTTGAGACCTTAGTAATGGCTTCCTACATCTAAAACACCCCAAACCACTCTCTAATTGAAGATTAGGCTTAGCAACACCAAATTAAGGAGAAAAGGCACCAAAGCAAGGTTAGAGCCGCTGTTAGACATCAGTATTCGCCCCAAATCAGAGGAGTTTCAGTTCTGAGAATTTTATTTGTGGCCAAGGTGAGTGATAGCATCATTTTGACACTAATTACGGTTGATTAAGGGTAATTAGTGAAGATTAGCGAATTTATACGTAAATAAATTCTGGAAAAATTCTTAAAATTCTAAAATAATGTTTTAAGGCTCTGTTAGAAATTTGGGTTAATTTCGATGTGTTTTGCTAATCATATGCTTAAACATGATTAAGAGGGATTATAGGCAAATGTGAGGTTTTAGCCACCTTTGATTCATTTTGATTCATTTAAATTGTTGTTTGCTGTTTGTGATTGCTATTACATGTTGCTATGACTCTATGGTATGTTTCATGATTGATTAGAATAGTTAAATTGCTTGAAAACGTCGTCGAATGGCGTAGAAAGCTCGCTGGAAAGTTGCAGAAGTGTGCAGGTTCCGAACCGGTTCGGATCGGAGAAAAGGGGTCGGATCGGACTAGGGAACTGACCAAGGGAATCCGAACTGGATGGGGACTCGCCACTGGAAGAAGTTTGGCAGGAAGGAAGGCCATTGCTTAGAGTTGGAGTTGGACAGAAGATCGGATCGGAGTGATGGAGCAGATCGGATCGGAACTATGGAGCGGATCGGATCGGAAGCATAATAGAGGCCAGATCGGATCGACTCACGAATGGGAGGCTACGACTGGAGCAAGACGAAGGGATCGGATCGGAGTAGATGGGAAACGAGGAAGCGGGTCGAAGGAGGAGCATGAACTCGAAGGGAAGCAGCAACCCGACCCGACCTGGAGGAGGACCCCGACCCGACCCGGAGTGAAGAAACCCGAACCGAACAGACGAGGGCAATGATCACCGAACCGAACCGAATTCTAGGACTGTTACTGCGTGACAACTCTTCTGAAGACCCACTCCAATTCGACCAAAACCCGAGATGCAAAGGAAGTCCAGATGAGAAGTTAGAGCTCAAGATTTAGATGGGAATCAATGAGTTCGCTTCATAGTTGGGCTTTGCTGCGGGACGCGTGCTAAGGAGTTATCGACACCTATAGCTTTGGACCACTATGGTAGGAGGTACGAAGGCGGATTCAGGGCCATTATGGCATTGGTAGAACCAAGGGCTATGACCAATGAAGTGGGTCATTGAAATGTTTGGTCATGACTCCAAGTGTTTGGCTTGGTCACAGCAGGGTTTCTACAAGTCGGGATTCGTCGTTGCCTCAGTTTGTCTAGTGTTCCAAAGTGGTAGATGTCGTACGCTTTACGCACTGAGTGAGAGATGTGAGGATGGTTGCTATGGATGATTTGTTGCTATCATTTTGACATGCACACCCCATCCCCGTATTCTTACACTATTTATTATGGCACCTTGGAGTATTGTACGGTATGTGGTACTAACTCTTTGGTTGCAGGTCCAGGTTCAGGTATGGTTTAGTATACCTGTTATTAATCTGTTTAGATGTTTATCGCTCATACCAGGCTTTATGTCTGACCCAGAGTTTTATGTCTCCTCTTATTACTCTGGGTGCTCACACGAGCAGACTAGAGACAGGTTAGCTGGTGATGCGCGGGTAGATGATCCGGAGACGAGCAGGAGGCTTCCACGTACTATATACATAATATTCTCCCTGTGTTGTTGAAGATCACTGCTTGGGCATTGTTGGTGTATCTTCTATTTTAGCTTTCTTTTGTTTAGAGACAGTAAATTTGGAAAGTTGTAATAAGCTGTATTTGGATTTCCGCTGTTTTGACGTTGACATTGATTATTAGTTATCAGCTTATGCACTGTCTCGCCTGTTTTATGTCAAGTATGTTATTATTATATTTTATCCCATGCGCTGTGAGACATTCTACAGGTTCTTCGATTAGTTCATTCCCTTCTTTCCTTTCTTCTGACGACCGTCTTGTGCTAGTCGGGCACGTGTACAGCGCACTCTTGGAGGAAATGCAGGCTGGTGCGAGACGGGCCGTCACAACTCTCATACAATAGCCAAACAAAAGAAAAGATAACTGGATAACTGGAGCTTTACATCTATCCAAGCTCCTAAAGACTGGAACAGCAATCCGATCAAGCTCCACTACTGCTAGGATCCACCGTAGGACCTGAGGGTTGGGAAAAAGATAAAAACAACAGGGTCAGACATAAGTCTGAGCGAGTCCTATAACTTTAACAATACAATCGTTAAAGTAACCAGAGAAGACATAAACTGATATACGGTAACATATAGGGATGAATGGCTACCCTAAGCAGTCAACTAAACGAAGATAAAGGATAAAGACGCATCTACCCTCCCTAAGGTAAATTACTAAACTGCACCACACCAATCGTTCCTAACTTAAAGGTTGATCCCACCCAAGGACTTATAAAATTTACTAATTAGTACCTGCGTACCCCTAGGTGACCAAGTAGGCGCCACGGGGCCCTACAATCCACTAGGTGTACACACTACTTCCCATTCGATCGGCTCCCTAACGTAGATACCCGTGCTGGCCCCACCGTGGGATGTATCATTCCCCAATGTGGCAACCTGATGAAACTAAAGGTGCACGGCTTATATCTACTCGATGCAACAACGGCTTACCTACCAGCCCGGGCCCACTCACGCATATGAAGCCCGTTGGACTTGCGTTGCCACCGCTAACCCGTTTGCCTCTTACAGTCAAGCCCAGTATGCGTGTCCCGTCCTCGACATGGGTCGAGCCCACAAAGATACGTATGGGTTACTGGTTGAAATGGGCCTCCACAAGCTACCCACCTAAGCTTGTCCCTTTTTCTAGTATATCCCACTTAACCCTTTAATCATGTTTTAATTACATGTTCTATTTTGGTTAAGTATTCTAATCGTATTTTCTATTGCCACCCAAGGCAACCACTAGATTTTCTCATGCCACCCGAGGCACCCACTTAACCCCTCATGTCCCTCTACATGCTAATGTGGTTAAGTGTTTCTTAATTAATTAATTAAGAACGTAACCTTTGTAAAGACCTCTCACATTAGACTGTCTTTTATGACCGCTGGTTAAGCCGGTTGGGTCCGGGCAGCCTTATGTCATAACAGAGTCTAACCTCGTGTCTTTACATTAATTACGTATTTAGTTTGTGCCTAAGACCTCTCACATTGGGCTAACATTTGTAGCAACTGGTTAAGCCGGTTGGGTCCGGGCAGTTTTACGCTACAACTGAGTCCAACCTCGTGTCTTAGTCAATTAATTACACCTAATTAATCACCCTCATAATTTTATATTAATTATCCCTAATTAATCAAGTTTTCTTAACATGGGTAGACCTAACTTAATAGGTAAATTCCCATGGGGTAGACCTAACTCAATAGGTAAATTCCCAACACATAGTATGGGTACACCTAACCAAATAGGCAAATTCCCATACTATGTTTATTTATTTTGTGTTATGCATAATTATATTAATTTCACACAATCTTATTAACTTATGCATTTAATTACCCCATCGTTCCCACGTAATTTCGTTCATGATATAACACATATAAAAGGTGTCAACTTGCATATGAATGAACATGTTTCAAAGGTGCCATCTTGCATATTAACAAACACATAACTTGCATATGAACTTGCATAACATGTCACATAACTTGCATATAATATGTCACATAACTTACATATTCATTTTGCATAACAAACTTGCATATTAGCTTATAGACTTGCATAATGTGTCATCATGAACTTGCATATTAATAAACATGTAACTTGCATATTTACATACATGTAACTCGCATATTAACAAACATGTAACTTGCATATAAAGAAACATGTAACTTGCATATTTACATACATGTAACTTGCATATTAACAAACATGTAACTTGCATATTAACAAACATGTAACTTGCATATTTACATACATGTAACTTGCATATTAACAAACATGTAACTTGCATATTAACAAACATGTAACTTGCATAGCATATTACCATGAACTTGCATAACATGCATATGATTACATAGCCCACAACTTGCATATTTAGCATCATGCAAACATAACATACATCATATTAAACTTGCATAAGCTTACATACTCAACATGCATAAACATAAGATTAATGCTAACATCATATCATATGATTCAAAGCTCATTAACCCACATACAAAACCATAAATCTCATCACATCTCATCTAATTAGTTTACCAAAAGATCATCAAAGTGATAGAAACTCACAACTAGCAACTTTGAACACCAAATGAGGAAGATTAAGATGCTAAGAAGGGATTAGAAGTTGATTAGAGAGTGATTAGTATGCAACCCTCTTCATAAAATTAGTGGAGGCCATGAGAGCTAGCATTTTGCCATAGTTTAGTCACTAGGTTTAATTATGAATGAATTAGGGTAGGTTAGGGTCTTATTTATAGATTAGGCAAGTGTTTTAGGCCATAGGATTAACCCTAGATTCAATCCAAGCCATCAAAGCATGTCTTGGGGAAGAAGTCAAGTGTAGGAACCATCTAGGGCCTTTAGATTAAAGATGGACCATGAGAACCATTCAAATGCAAAATCTGCACTTGAGCGAATCGGCCCACGGGTTGACAGCCAAACACCCTGGATTAACCCCTAGTCGACCCAGCGGGCTCGGGTCGACTTCAAAAATCGGCCGGTTCGGTTATTCCCCTCTCCCAATTCGCTGTTTTGAGCATTTTTGCATATTTATTTATTAAATTTTCAATTATATATATATATATATATATCAATATATATATATATATATATATATATCTACACAACCCATTTCACTTAATTAAGTATACTTTAATTTGGGAATTTTCGTGAAACTTCGCGAGGCCATATCTTGGTCATACGGACTCCGATTTTCGAAAACTCGGACTCTATTTCGCGTATTTTTCCGAGACGAACACAATGGCATAGCCCGTTTCCCTTGATTCCCATTTTAGAATTAAATTCTGCCTCGATTTATGTTATTACAGGTTATTGAAAATACGGGTTGTTACATTCTCCCCTCCTTAAAGGATTTCGTCCCCGAAATCTTCAAGTTAGGAAGAACGTATCCTACCATCCAATCATCCATCTACTCAAAGCATCATCCACGAGCAATCATTGTCCTTACAAGATTCTAAATGCTGGATGGATATATGCAAAAGTGTGTGTATATGTACTTACCTAATGCGAAAATCAGGCGGTTACTGATACAGTAAACCTCCTTAATGCAAACCATGATAGTGCCATGCATCCAATATGTATGCGAAACCCTATTGACACATACAAATTTCTACATGCGTGCACAACCATACACAAAAATGCATCATCCATATGATAACACAGCCATGATACATCCATCAATCTAACTACCACATCCATTTATGCAATATGCAACATGAAGTGACTGAGCCGATCTAGTGCCTAATGTGTGTGTATATGCATCCACGAGCAACCACTAGCAAACAATTGCATCCATATGCATCCATCAACCATAACATGTTTCAAACACATGTTTCAACCATAGGTTTTACCCTATCTAAAGGTCATAGGTATTAGCGAGAGGATATACTAAAGATAAGATAAGTACTAGACAAGCAATAAAGGAGAAGTTAAAAGACATACTCTCAAAAAGAAATGGATACAAAGAACGCATCTTTGCTTCCGTCTCCCAAGTAGCATTGCTTTCGTCATCTCCCCATTGCACTTTAACTAGCTGAACTTCTCTGTTCCTCAACTTCCTAGTTTCTGACCCAAGGATGCGAGTAGGAGCTCGTCGAATCGTCGCATCACGCTCTACCTCTACATCTCTAAGCAAGCTCGGCTCTACCACCTCCGCGGTCTCATGTAAGCACTTCCTCAAATGTGATACATGGAATACATCATGAACACCACTAAGTCTGTCGGGCAACTCCACCCTATATGCCATCCGTCCAATCCTTTCCTTAATAGGAAACGGCCCAACAAATCTCGGTGCTAACTTCCCTACGGACCCAAAGCGAACAACATTTCTCAATGGAGATACTTTGACAAAAACCATGTCCCCAACCTCAAACTCAAGATCCGTCCTTCTCCGATCCGCATAAGATTTCTGTCTATCTTGCGCTGCTTTCATCCTTTTTCGAATTAAATCAATCTTCTCTGAAGTCTCTCTAACCATATCCGGCCCAAGCAAGATCTTATCCGTAGATTCCCACCAACATGTAGGAGATCGACAAGGCCTTCCATGAAGAGCTTCGAAAGGAGTCATACCAATACTGGACTGAAAGCTGTTATTATATGCGAACTCCACCAAAGGAAGATGTTCTTCCCATGTACCTCCAAAATCCAAGATACAAAGCCTCAAAAGATCTTCTAAGATACGGTTCACCCTCTCGGTCTGACCGTCCGTCTGAGGATGATATGCGGTGCTCAAACACAACTGAGTCCCTACCGCCTCTTGCAAACTTCTCCAAAACTCACTAGTGAAAATAGGATCTCGATCACTCACAATGCTGGATGGTACGCCATGCAATCTAACAATCTCTCTAACATAGACTGAAGCAAGCCATGGAGCGGTCCTCTTACTCTTTACGGGTATAAAATGGGCACTCTTGGTAAGTCTGTCTACCACAACCCAAATTCCCGTATTGCCCTTCCTCGATCTCGGTAACCCGTCGATGAAATCCATCGAGACACTATCCCACTTCCACTGTGGAACTTCCAATGGGTGTAGCAACCCACCGGGTTTCCTTTGCTCCACTTTAACTTGTTGGCACACTAAGCATCTAGCCACATACTCGGCCACATCTTTCTTCATACCGGCCCAGAAGAAAACTCTCTTCATGTCTTGGTACATTTTGTCTCCACCGGGATGAATAGTCATTCTTGAACGATGTGCATCATCCAAAATAGCCTTCTTCAAACCCTCATCTTGCGGTACACAAAGTCTACCGTCTCTATGCAACCATCCCTTATCATCTATGGTGTATCTACCCAAATGGCTGGACGACTCCCCTCTTATAAGCTTCTCTACCAACACAACCAACTGTGGGTCGTCTCGCTGAGCCTCGCCAATCCGTCTCAAAAGAGTAGGTCTAACCTCCAAGGATGCCAACAAACCAGGTACAAAATCAACAGAAGGTCTGAAGTCAAACAAAGAAAGAAACTCCAAGCTTCGTCGTTCCACGAACAATGGACTCAAAGATAGCCTTTTTCTACTTAAGGCGTCTGCCACCACGTTACCCTTACCAGGGGTATACGCTATCTCGAAATCATAGGATGCTAAGAACTCCATCCACCTTTGCTGTCTTAAGTTTAAATCCTTCTGAGAGAATAAGTACTTCAATGATTTATGGTCGGTGAACAACTCGAATCTCTCACCAAGAAGATAATGGCGCCAAGACTTAAGTGCGAAAACAATCGCGGCCAACTCTAGATCATGGGTAGGGTAATTCTTCTCATGCACTCTCAATTGTCTCCCTCCATAGGCTATTACCCTTCCCTCCTGCATCAAGACTGCGCCTAATCCTGTTCCACAAGCATCGGTATAAACAACAAACGGCTTACTCCCATCTGGAAGCACTAAAACTGGAGCGGTGGTCAAAGCTCTCTTTAACCGTCGGAAAGCATCATCACAATCTACATCCCATGAGAAAACCAGATTCTTCTTCGTCAAGCGGGTTAATGGGGCTTGATATCTTCGCGAAGTCTTTGATGAACTTCCTATAATATCCTGCCAACCCCAAGAAACTTCTTACCTCGGTAGCATTTCTAGGAACTTTCCAATCCTGGATAGATACTATCTTTGCGGGATCCACAGCTATCCCTTCCTTAGAGACCACATGCCCTAAGAATCGCACTTCTCTTCTCCAAAAATGGCATTTAGAGAATTTAGCTTTAAGACTATGCGCTCGAAGAGTCTCCAACACTTCCTTGAGATGTAAGGCATGCTCTTCTTCATTCTTGGAAAAGACCAAGATGTCATCCACAAAAACTACTACAAACTTATTCAGATACTCTCTGAACACTCTACTCATGAGATCAACAAAGTATGCAGGGGCGTTTGTCAACCCAAATGGCATCACTAGCCACTCATAAAAACCATCCGGAGTCCGGAAAGCAGTCTTCTCTATACTGTCCTCCGCCACTCTTAACTGATGAAACCCTGTAGCTAAGTCCATCTGCGAAAATACTGACGCGCCAACCAACTGATCAAAGAGATCATCTATCCTCGGTAATGGGTGTCTATTCTTCTTCGTGAGCTTATTAAGTTCCCTATAATCCACACAAAGTCTGAGGGACCCATCCGCCTTCGTGGCAAACACTACTGGAGCTCCCCACTCCGATATACTTCGCCTTATGAACCCCTTCTCAAGCAACTCCCCTACTTGCTTATGAAGTTCTCTTCTCTCACGAGGAGCCATGTGGCGTACTGGCAAAGACACTGGTTTGGCATTATCCACCAAATAAATTCGGAAATCTATCTCCCGCTTCGGAGGCAAACCCTTTACTTCTTCAAACACATCCGGATATTCCCGGACTACTCTGACAGAACACAAACTTTCGACCGAAGCATCGAGCGATTCAAGATAACTTAGCAAAACAGATTCCATGGGATTGCAAGAGATCTCGAGAGTGTTACCCAAGCGGGTCATGAGCCTGACAACTCTCCTTTCGCAATCAAGAACGGCACCATTACTGGATAACCAGTCCATGCCCAAGATCAACCCATAGCCCGTGAAGCCCAATACAAAAGCATCACATCTAAACTCAACGCTAAGTATAGAAATCTTCAAACCCAAACATATCATAGACAGATATATGGAGCCCCCAATTGGGTTTGAGACAACCAAGGGATCATCAACTAGACTGGTGTCTAAGTGCAGTGACTCAACTAACGATGATGAGATAAAAGAATGCGATGCGCCAGAGTCAAACAAAGTACGAACTGGATGATCAAACAGAAAAACCAGACTTTCAACGGAAATAGTTCTACCTCTCTGCTGAATCGGTGGAACTGAGAGAACCTGAACTTGCCCCCCTGACTGAGGTGGTGCTATAAGAGCTTGCACCTGGCCTCCTGAGGTAGACCCCGTCTTCTGCCCCTTCTTTGGGCAGTTTTTCACAAGATGCCCTGCTTCACCACAATGAAAGCAACCGGTCTTCTTCTTTTTGCGACAATCCTTACTGAGGTGTCCTGGTGTTCCACAATTGAAGCACTTCTTCTTCGTCTTCTTTTTGTCACCATTGCCTTTTCCGCCCTTGCCTTGTTGTTGCTGTTGCGGTTTCTTCTGATCCCCCTTTTTCTCTGGTGCCTTAGAATTCTTATCATCCTCATGCATAAGTGCCATGTAGACAAGCTTCTCAAAAGTGGCCCCCATAGGAATGTGAGTCATAGCTATTCCTTGCAATGGTTCGTTCAAGCCTCTAACGAACCTCAAAGCCTTCTTCTCCGGTGTATTCACCAACTCTATGCCAAACCTTGCTAATTGATTGAATTTGTTGACATATTCTTTCACTGTGAGATTCCCTTGCTTCAAATTCAAGAACTTCTCCATAAACAGATTCTCTTCCGCCCTTGAGAGAAACTTAGCCCCAAACCTTTGCTTAAAATCTGCCCAAGAGTCAACAGGGCGTTCTCCATTAGTGACCTCCCACCAGAATGAGGCCTCTCCCTTCATTAACCAAGCCGCCAACTTGACTTTCTTTCCCTCTTCCACTTCAAAGATATCTAGCAACTCTTCCACTTCCTTAAGCCAATCTCTAGCCTCTACGAAAGTCTCTGAACCAAGAAAAGGTTTTCCTCCTATAGCCTTGAACTCCTTGCAAACCTTAGCAAAATTATCCACTCTAGGCTGAGGAGGAGGAGCGGTTGTCTCTGGTGTAGTAGCATTGGCCGGACCCGCAGCCGCGGCCCTAGCCTCTTGCAACCTCCTATACCATAGTGGTATAACTAAACCCTCCGGGATGTTAAGATCTTCAGCCATGCTGAAACGAAAGAGGAAAGATTCAAAAAGGAGATTCCGAAAGATAAAGATATGGCTATTGGGGATTATGCTTTTCTTTTTCAAAAACTTTTTCTCTTAGAAGACATGCTTTTAAAAATACTTTCTTCGAAAATACTCTTAGAAAGTAGTTTTTCTCAAAAATTATCTGTTCTGGTAACCTTAAGCTCTGATACCACGTGTAACACCCCACTCCCGCTATGATCACTCACTAAGGGAATGCCATAGCATCGGTGGAGTATTTTAGTGAATATAGAACAGAAAAATTACAACAAGACAGATATAAATAGTACTTGAAATTTTAAAACATCATCTCATAACAGCGGAAGTAAAACATGTCTGGTTACATCATAAAACCACAATAAAGGTCAAGTACAATATCCATCAAAATAAAGAAGTACATAATCCCACTCTCATACAATAGCCAAACAAAAGAAAAGATAACTGGATAACTGGAGCTTTACATCTATCCAAGCTCCTAAAGACTGGAACAGCAATCCGATCAAGCTCCACTACTGCTAGGATCCACCGTAGGACCTGAGGGTTGGGAAAAAGATAAAAACAACAGGGTCAGACATAAGTCTGAGCGAGTCCTATAACTTTAACAATACAATCGTTAAAGTAACCAGAGAAGACATAAACTGATATACGGTAACATATAGGGATGAATGGCTACCCTAAGCAGTCAACTAAACGAAGATAAAGGATAAAGACGCATCTACCCTCCCTAAGGTAAATTACTAAACTGCACCACACCAGTCGTTCCTAACTTAAAGGTTGATCCCACCCAAGGACTTATAAAATTTACTAATTAGTACCTGCGTACCCCTAGGTGACCAAGTAGGCGCCACGGGGCCCTACAATCCACTAGGTGTACACACTACTTCCCATTCGATCGGCTCCCTAACGTAGATACCCGTGCTGGCCCCACCGTGGGATGTATCATTCCCCAATGTGGCAACCTGATGAAACTAAAGGTGCACAGCTTATATCTACTCGATGCAACAACGGCTTACCTACCAGCCCGGGCCCACTCACGCATATGAAGCCCGTTGGACTTGCGTTGCCACCGCTAACCCGTTTGCCTCTTACAGTCAAGCCCAGTATGCGTGTCCCGTCCTCGACATGGGTCGAGCCCACAAAGATACGTATGGGTTACTGGTTGAAATGGGCCTCCACAAGCTACCCACCTAAGCTTGTCCCTTTTTCTAGTATATCCCACTTAACCCTTTAATCATGTTTTAATTACATGTTCTATTTTGGTTAAGTATTCTAATCGTATTTTCTATTGCCACCCAAGGCAACCACTAGATTTTCTCATGCCACCCGAGGCACCCACTTAACCCCTCATGTCCCTCTACATGCTAATGTGGTTAAGTGTTTCTTAATTAATTAATTAAGAACGTAACCTTTGTAAAGACCTCTCACATTAGACTGTCTTTTATGACCGCTGGTTAAGCCGGTTGGGTCCGGGCAGCCTTATGTCATAACAGAGTCTAACCTCGTGTCTTTACATTAATTACGTATTTAGTTTGTGCCTAAGACCTCTCACATTGGGCTAACATTTGTAGCAACTGGTTAAGCCGGTTGGGTCCGGGCAGTTTTACGCTACAACTGAGTCCAACCTCGTGTCTTAGTCAATTAATTACACCTAATTAATCACCCTCATAATTTTATATTAATTATCCCTAATTAATCAAGTTTTCTTAACATGGGTAGACCTAACTTAATAGGTAAATTCCCATGGGGTAGACCTAACTCAATAGGTAAATTCCCAACACATAGTATGGGTACACCTAACCAAATAGGCAAATTCCCATACTATGTTTATTTATTTTGTGTTATGCATAATTATATTAATTTCACACAATCTTATTAACTTATGCATTTAATTACCCCATCGTTCCCACGTAATTTCGTTCATGATATAACACATATAAAAGGTGTCAACTTGCATATGAATGAACATGTTTCAAAGGTGCCATCTTGCATATTAACAAACACATAACTTGCATATGAACTTGCATAACATGTCACATAACTTGCATATAATATGTCACATAACTTACATATTCATTTTGCATAACAAACTTGCATATTAGCTTATAGACTTGCATAATGTGTCATCATGAACTTGCATATTAATAAACATGTAACTTGCATATTTACATACATGTAACTCGCATATTAACAAACATGTAACTTGCATATAAAGAAACATGTAACTTGCATATTTACATACATGTAACTTGCATATTAACAAACATGTAACTTGCATATTAACAAACATGTAACTTGCATATTTACATACATGTAACTTGCATATTAACAAACATGTAACTTGCATATTAACAAACATGTAACTTGCATAGCATATTACCATGAACTTGCATAACATGCATATGATTACATAGCCCACAACTTGCATATTTAGCATCATGCAAACATAACATACATCATATTAAACTTGCATAAGCTTACATACTCAACATGCATAAACATAAGATTAATGCTAACATCATATCATATGATTCAAAGCTCATTAACCCACATACAAAACCATAAATCTCATCACATCTCATCTAATTAGTTTACCAAAAGATCATCAAAGTGATAGAAACTCACAACTAGCAACTTTGAACACCAAATGAGGAAGATTAAGATGCTAAGAAGGGATTAGAAGTTGATTAGAGAGTGATTAGTATGCAACCCTCTTCATAAAATTAGTGGAGGCCATGAGAGCTAGCATTTTGCCATAGTTTAGTCACTAGGTTTAATTATGAATGAATTAGGGTAGGTTAGGGTCTTATTTATAGATTAGGCAAGTGTTTTAGGCCATAGGATTAACCCTAGATTCAATCCAAGCCATCAAAGCATGTCTTGGGGAAGAAGTCAAGTGTAGGAACCATCTAGGGCCTTTAGATTAAAGATGGACCATGAGAACCATTCAAATGCAAAATCTGCACTTGAGCGAATCGGCCCACGGGTTGACAGCCAAACACCCTGGATTAACCCCTAGTCGACCCAGCGGGCTCGGGTCGACTTCAAAAATCGGCCGGTTCGGTTATTCCCCTCTCCCAATTCGCTGTTTTGAGCATTTTTGCATATTTATTTATTAAATTTTCAATTATATATATATATATATCAATATATATATATATATATATATATATATATCTACACAACCCATTTCACTTAATTAAGTATACTTTAATTTGGGAATTTTCGTGAAACTTCGCGAGGCCATATCTTGGTCATACGGACTCCGATTTTCGAAAACTCGGACTCTATTTCGCGTATTTTTCCGAGACGAACACAATGGCATAGCCCGTTTCCCTTGATTCCCATTTTAGAATTAAATTCTGCCTCGATTTATGTTATTACAGGTTATTGAAAATACGGGTTGTTACATTTTCTAAGTGTCATGTCCACTTTATTTCAAGACATAATTACAAGTCAACAAATACTTGGGTAGACCTAACTTAATAGGTAAATTCCTAAGGGGTAGACCTAACTTAATAGGTAAATTCCCAATCTTATATTTTCATGTATTTTAAGTTTACCCAAACCCCCCAACGTCATTCTATCGCTTACATATTCGTAATAACGCATAAAGGATAGGAAGAGGGAACTTGGCACAACATACATGATGGACTTGCATATCACAACAAACACACATAACATGTTAGACTTGCACAACTTAGCATCGTGAACTTGCATATTACCATAAACGTGCATAACATGTTAAACTTGCGTAACTTAGCATAGTGAACTTGCATATTGCCATAAACATGCATAACATGTTAAACTTGCCTAACATGGCATAGGGAACTTGCATAAACATGCATAACTTGTCAAACATGCACAACTTGTCATTTTAAACTTGCATAAGCATGCATAACTTATTAAACATGCATAACATGGCATAGTGAACTTGCATAAACATGCATAACTTGTCAAACATACACAACTTGTCAAACATGCACAACTTGTCATTTTAAACTTGCATAAATATGCATAACTTGTTAAACTTGCAAATCATGGCTTAGTAAACTTGCATAAACATGCATAACTTGTTAAACTTGCAAATCATGGCTTAGTATACATGCATAACTCAATTAACTTGCAAATCATGGCTTAGTACACTTGCATAAACATGCATAACTCAATAAACTTGCAAATCATGGCTTAGCAAACTTGCATAAACATGCATAACTCAATAAACATACAAATCATGGCTTAGCAAACTTGCATAAACATGCATAACTTATTAAACTTGCAAATCATGGCTTAGTATACATGCATAACTCAATTAACTTGCAAATCATGGCTTAGTACACTTGCATAAACATGCATAACTCAATAAACTTGCAAATCATGGCTTAGCAAACTTGCATAAACATGCATAACTTATCAAACATGCATAAACCCCAACTTTCATCACACATTAACTTTAGAGTTTATAAAATGAAGGTAAGAGGGCTTACAATGCTTAGGCGGACTCAAATGAGTATAGCAAATGTAAGAAACCCCTTATGCAACTAATTTAAAACCCCCAAATGCAAGCAAACTTGATCAAGACTCCTCCTTTATGATGCCAATAGAGAAACAAGCCTTTAATGCAAACTAAGGAGGATCATACAAGCCTAAATACCCTTGTATGCATGGAAATCTATTAGGGATTTGTTTAGGAATTGTATGAAGAGGGTGGAGGCCATGAGAGTTTTGATTTTGCCATAGTTTAGTTGCTAGGATGAATAATGAATGATTTAGGGTAGGTTAGGGTCTTATTTATAGATTAGGTTAGTGATTTGGACCATAGGATTAACCCTAGATTCAATTAGGTCCATCAGATCTCGGAACTCTCTAGAACCAAGCCACAAGACCAAGCCCAAACCAAAATGGTGCGCCAGGCAACATTGCCTGGCTATCCCCTGTCGACAGGGCTGTCGACAGGGCTGTCGACACCATAGGGACCCTGTCGACAGGCCTGTCGACATGCGGGTCCTGGCGGGAATTTTCCCGCCCGTGCCAGTTTGCCCTAACCCTTGTTTTTAATTTCAAATTTAAATCTGTTTTTACTTAGGAATTTTCTGAAAACTTCAATGGGCCTTAACTGGGTCACACGGACTCCGATTTTCGAAAACTCGGACTCTATTTCGCGTATTTTTCCGAGACGAACGCAATGGCATAGCCCGTTTCCCTTGATTCACATTTTTAAATTAAATTCTGCGTCGATTTTCATTATTACAGGTTGTTGAAAATACGGGTTGTTACACTTTGTATATGGATAACTTCTGTCAATGCCCGCCTGCAAACCATTGCAACTCAATATACATTGCGAGCTTTAAACATCGAAATAAAGGTACCTGCAAAATACATTTATGTTTGAACCGAGTAGGGTAATTTAGCTTTAAGCTACAACAAAAAGGAATATGATCAAAATGTCGTATGTAATACATGCAATGTTGTTCACTGAATTATTGAAGCTTCCTTAAATGCCACTTGATATCAGATTGGTCTTCATATACTCAAGTAGTGTTAAACCAGGCACCCACACATCATCATCCAGTATATATTCAATGGGAGAGTGGCTAACACCTCCTCGACTACAAATAACAAGCCAACCTAGTTAATAGTAACCCACCCTCCATCGTATCAGAAAATATATCGCAAAGATACAAATAAAATGAAATGAAGTATAAGAATTTAACCTTAGTTGCATGAGACATTGCCATGGCTTCATGCTTAGCCCCACTCATCAATACCAGCACATCCCTGTGGACGTTAGTTTTCATTTGATTAAGAGCTGAATTAACTGCACCTTTGAGCTAGCTGCAGGATTAATTCTGGGTCACATTTGCTGCCTCTGCATTATGCTGAAATAAATAAATAAATGTGAATTCAGAGGAATTTTGCATATGCTTTCTAATGAGATAATAAGCTCAGAACTAGCAGCCATAGGATCACGTCTCACATACATTGGAGCTATCCCCATATGGCCTTGACAACCACTAACCATTACCTCAATATGAATTCATACCAAAAGCCAATGCATGATCACATTATGGGAAAATCTAGTACAATATTATTTCCTACCTCTATCTCAAACTACTTAAAATTTCACCTTAAGTTAGTATAGATAGAACAGAGCTTCTCATATTTATTTGTGTTAATTGAAAAAAAAAAGTTTAAATAGGAGAAAATTGTTGGAGGAAGAGAAATTAGATTAATTAAAATTTTATTATCTTACTTCTTAACATACAAAATGACCATATATATATATATATATATATATATATAGGTTTACATAATGTTTGAATCAAAAATGGTTCAAACACCAATGATACACAAATCGTACTTCACCAATATGGTTAGGAATTGAAAGGAGCCACAATCGCAAAATAAATAGAAAAAAGTAAGAGACACGGGATTTTTATGGTGGTTCGATCTTAGAAAAGATCTACGTCCACTTTTGAAATCATTGCATTATCATGTGTTAGATTTACAAAATTCATCATCTCATACATCTCATTTTGGTTCATATTCTCTCTTCGTACAATGATTTTCCTCTCTTAATGACTTGGTACTCTCTAATCCACTATGGAAATGGTTGAATCCTTATGAATGCCAATGAACGTGAGAATGCATGTTCCACGGTTTAAGCACTTAGAGGATCAACGGTGAGTCCATAGCGGTTGAGATGTGAATCAAGGCTCAAAGGAGGATTAATGGCGGTTCGGAGGGAAGTAAAATGACACTTGAGAAGATGGATCTCGGATTGGAGATGACGTGAATGGAGAGAACTTGAGTTGATCTCTAATGGAGGAAGGAGAAGCCTTGGTCCATTTGATGATGGAGGAAGAAGGAGAGAGCTTTGGCGGCTATTAATGGAGTTTAAGAAGCTTTAGAATGGTGGATGAATGATTTGGGCAACCCTTCGGGGTAGAGGAATCGGTCCCTTGAATGATGGAGAAAGGGGCCATTTATAGATGGATTTGGTGTGGAGCAAATGAAGTGGCAATGTTGTAAATAAGGGTTGCAAAGCCATGTGGGTACAGCTGGCCAATACCGCTTTTCAGCTGGCGCTCGCTTGCGCATTACCAACTCTTGTATGTGCGACCAGGAATTCATCTGCTCGGCCGACCCTCCAAATATCATGTACGAGTGACCTTTTGAACGCACGAGCGAGCAACTTTTCTCTAAGAGACATGTGTCCAAGCTTTATTATTATGGCGTTGCCATCGTTGCCATTTAGTGCATTCTCCTAAAACTTTATACAGCTTTGTCTTATTTCGTGCCCCCCTTTTCTTTTATTTGTTTGCGTTTAGGAAACTGCTTGTCCTCAAAATGGAAACATGGTCAAGCCTTTATGCAAGATGAACCTCTCGACCTCTCCTCTTGGCGATGTACGAATGAGCATAATAGAAAGCTGCTCATCCGGAAAATACTACGCGACTCCTCTCGCTGAGCAACCTCTATATTCGCAGCTGCTTGACTGACCTTTCAGCACGAGCGAGCCTTTAGGTTGAATGAGATGCTTAACCACATGGCGTGCTTGACCACAGTAGGTTGCTCGATTTTGAGGTGCTCGAGTTGTTTATGTATGAGAAGCTCGTCCCATGCAAAAGGCCGTTGCTCGACCAGGCATGCTGGTGCTCGACCGGTCAGTGTACGAGCGAGCTTAGAGGCGCTCTGTCGGAGATGCTGCTCGACACGCTTGATATGAACGACCTGAGCTGTTTCTTACAAGGTGCTCGACAGAATGCTTGAATGATTTTTTTGGTTAGTTAACATTTTCTCCTCGAAGCTTGTATCTTTTGCTTGCGAGAAATGCGGGCTTCGAATTGATCATTGTTAATTCAATTTGCGTTAAGATTCAGTCTTAGCTTTTTGTTTGTTATGGAAAATCATGCTTTAACGCTACCCGTTCTGTAATGAAAACAAGCACTTGCACGATTTTGGACTTATACTTGGTTATTGATCGTCCACATCAATAACAATTTAGGTGATTAAAGAATGTCTTATAGGGAATCGAATGACGTACCTATACAGAGCAGTTTTATTGTGATGGACTCAAGGTATTCTACCAGAGCATCAATCGACTTTCAAGTCTTTGTGTTGCCCTTAAGCTATGGATCATCACGAAACCTCTATGTAATCAGTTTATCGATTTTCTTTTTGACGCGCTTTAGGTTTCTACTTTGTTGGTTAAAGCCATTTGAGCTTTCCAACATGTATGTAGTCCCTAGGCTTTTTCAACACAATAGGAATTTTGATTTAGCCGACTAGTTTGAGACTTCTACGTGAGAAGTTTCTATATATTTGTGCCCTTGCTCGGGAAGGTCTTATGTTTGGTGCCCCCGCTAGGGGAGGACTTTGGTTTTTGTGCCCCCGCTAGGGGAGGACATGGGATTTAATGATTGTGCCCCTGCTAAGGGAGGACTTTAGATTTAGTGCCCCTACTTGGGGAGGACTTTGGGTTTTTATATTTCACATCTGATATCTCAGATGCTACGCAAATGGATTTGAGACATTCTTCACATCTACAGTGACAGATGCTACGCGAATGAATTTGAGACATTCATCACATATGTAGTGACAGACACTACACGAATGAATTTGAGACATTCTTCATATCTGTATTGACAGATGCTACGCGAATGAATTTGATACATTCTTCACATCTGTAGTGATAGATGCTACGCGAATGAATTTAAGACATTCTTCATATAAGTAGTGACAGATGATGTGCAAATGAATTGGGTGGCTGTTACATCGTTTCACGGGGCAGCTATTGGTCCCTTTGTCGGATGCTTGACTTGGCATGCTGTTCCGGTTTAAGAACTGAGGCTTTGAACCTCTCACTTGGGGAAGTGCCCTTCGACAAAAGTTATAGCTCCCGCATTTGTTTGTCGTGACGCTTGTTCGTTATTTGGATCTTTGCGACTTTTCCCATTCACTTTTCTAGGCGGTGCTTTTCTATTTTTGTACATTTTGATGTTTACAGCTTTTGGCACTTGAACTAGCGTTGTTAGGGTCACGATGTTACGAGAACAAGCGCTCGACAGATGGCCTGCAATATGAAATCATTCTTTTAGTAAGTTTTTATTTGACATATAATTTTGCAAGCAAGAAATTCATTTAAACAGATATGCTCTTAGTCGTAGAGCCAATGTTCAGTGCATCACTTGCAGATTATTACAGACTATTTACAAGAAGTTTTGAACATAACAGAAAGTAAAACATGAAGTAAAGCATGAACTAAAGCAGAAATAGATCATGAAGTAAAGTAGTGGCGATGTTGATCGCTTATTCTGATCCATTGAAATTGGAGCACCAATTATTGATCCTTAGTTGATGATCGGCCTTGGATCGATTTGAAAAGGAGCTCTGTTGCTTGGATGGACTGATTATTTGATGCCCCTGACCCTTGGGGGTTGCAGAAGGATTCATGGTTTGCAGATTCTTTACATACTGTTGCAGCCTATTCTTCCCGATTAACTCCTCGATGAGGTTCTTCAGATGTCGGCATTCATTGGTGTTATGACCAGGCTAGTTGTGAAATCTGCAAAATTTCTCCAAGTTTGCTGCTTTATCGCTTATCCTCATTGGATTTGGCTTCGCATACTCTTCTGAATTCTTTATTGCAAGATAGATATTTTCAAGAGTGTCATTCAAAGGTGTAAGCTCTGATGAGTTGAAAAGGCGAGACTTCTTAGTAGCCATGTCGACGTTCAAATCATTGGCACGTTTCTGACCTTGATTACTCTTCTGATTATATTGAGTAGCAGCATTTTTGGGAGCTTCAAGAAGCAGGTTAGCATTAATAATCTGAAGAGGTATGGGATTAGTGTCGGCTCTTACGTACTCCTCGGCCTTTTTATACAATTTCTCAAGCGTGTTCGGTTCCTTCATTTTAAACCATCTACCGAATTCGCTCTTCTCATCTATGACGCCGATTACAGACATTAAGATCATGTAGGGCTCGGGATTTCCTACTTCAGATACAACATCATTAAATCTTTTGAGGAAAGCCTTGATGGATTCTCTTGGTTCCTGCTTCATTGATGTAAGAGAAATAACATCCTTAGCCTTCGTAGCTTGCAGCCTGAACTGCTCTTGAATTTCAAAGTCAAATCATCGAATCGGTTGATGGATTTGGGTGACAATCTCGTGAGCCATAATGATGCGATGCCTTCAAGATAGAGAGGAAAGCATAAGCATTTGATTTTGTCTATCGCCCTAGCTGCATTCATATGCCAATCGTATTTCTATATGAAGTGATTTGGATCAGAAGTTCTGTTGCATGGGGATAAAGTAGGATAAGTGAACTTTTTGGGGAATTCTGCTTTGCGGATCCTCTTTGTTAATGGATTTTTTCCGAGGGAGAAGTCCCATTCCTTTCACTATCCTTATGAGCCATGTTATCCTCCATGTTTTTTTTACTATAGTTGTGATATATTCCTTCGACTTGTGTTTCTTCGAAAAGCGGACTTCGATTTCTTTTCCGGATGCTCGTCGTGGCGAGCGATCATGATTATAGGATGTAGGCCCTTTACTTCCACCATGGGAAGGTGCTTCTGTATCGGGACTTGCAACTCGTCGGATATTTCGATCAGAATGGTTTTGGCCTTCAACCTTGAGTCTTCGATATCAGCATTGCATTTGTCAACACGTCCTTCCAAGTTGTCATTATGATGGTGATCGAAGGCTGATGAATTTGCATTATCTTCAATGTTGACATGGATCTTTGGAGGAGGAGCGGGGTTTGCTTGAGCGTTTAGGAGAGCACTCATTTTATCCATTAAAGTTTGATTAGCATCCATTAATGTTTTATTAGCATCAAAAAAGGCTTTGTTGGAGGCTTCCATTCGTTGGCTCAAGTTAGCGACGACGACATCTAGTTCGGCTCTACTCACTCCGGCTCCACTTATTGAGTTTTCTCCAAATTCGAAATGGTTCGTTAACGGCGTGGCTTCGTGGTTAGCAACATCGTTGGGTGCTCCAACGGTTTTACTTGCGGTCTTTTTTGACTTAGCCATTATTTCGAACATGGATTTGAATTTGGAAGAGAGCTCGTCGATTCGGCTAGATCTTAGACTTGTAGAATCTATGGTAGAAGTAGGCTTAGAACTTCAATGTAAAGCTCTTGAATTGGAGAGGGAAGCGAACACGGCCCCATAGTGGACGGCAAAATGTTTGAATCAAAAATGGTTCAAAAACCAATGGTACACAAATCATACTTCACCAATATGGTTAGGAATTGAAAGGAGCCACAATCGCAAAATAAACGGAAAAAAGTAAGAGGCACAGGATTTTTGTAGTGGTTTGATCTTAGAAAAGATCTATGTCCACTTTTGAGGCCATTCCATTATCATGTGGTAGATTTACAAAATTCATCATCTCATACATCTCATTTTGGCTCATTTTCTCTTTGTACAATGATTTTCCTCTCTTTAATGACTTTATTCTCTCTAATCCACTATGGAAATGGTTGAATCCTTATGAATGCGATGAACGTGAGAATGCATATTCCACGGTTTGAGCACGTAGAGGATCAATGGTGAGTCCATGGCGGTTGAGATGTGAATCAAGGCTCGGAGGAGGATTAATGGCGGTTTGGAGGGAAGTAGAATGACACTTGAGAAGATGGAGAAGATGGATCTCAGATTGGAGATGGCATGGCTGGAGAGAACTTGAGTTGATCTCTGAACCTTGGTTTATTTGATGATGGAGGAAGAAGGAGAGAGCTTTGGCGCCAATTAATGAAGTTTAAGAAGCTTTAGAATGGTGGAGGAATGATTTGGGCAACCCTTCGGGGTAGAGGAATCGGTCCCTTGAATGATGGAGAAAGGGGCCATTTATAGATGGATTTGGTGTGGAGCAAATGAAGTGGCAATGTTGTAAATAAGGGTTGCAAAGCCATGTGGGTACAGCTAGCCAATACCGCTTTTCAGCTGCCGCTATCTTGCACATTACCAACTCGTGTATGTGCGACCAGGAATTTATCTGCTCGGCCGACCCTCCAAATATCATGTGCAAGTGACCTTTTGAACGCACGAGCGAGAAGCTTTGCTCTAAGAGATATGTGACCAAGCTTTATTATTACGACTTTGCCTTTGTTGTCATTTAGTGCATTCTCTCCAAACTTTATACAACTTTGTCTTATTTCGTGCCCCCTTTTCTTTTATTTGTTTGTGTTTAGGAAGCTGCTTGTCCTCGAAATGGAAACGTGTTCAAGCTTGTATGCAAGATTAACCTCTCAATCTCTCCTCTTGGCGATGTATGACCGAGCACAATAGAAAGCTGCTAATCCGGAAAATATTATGTGACTCCTCTCGATGAGAGACCTCTATATTCACAGCTACTTGACTGACCTTTCTGCGCCAGTGAGCATTCAGCTTGAACGAGATGCTTGACCACGTGGCGTGCTCGACCAAAGCGAGTTGTTCGATCTTGGGGTGCTCGAGTTGTTTATGTATGAGAAACTCATCCCATGGAAAAGGCCGTTGCTCGACCAGGCAAGCTACTGCTCGACCGGTCAGTGTACGAGCGAGTTCAGAGGCGCTCTGTTGGAGATGCTGCTCGACCCGCATGATATGAACGACCTGAGCTGTTGCTTACAAGGTGCTCGACAGAATGCCTAAATGGTTTTTCTGGTTAGTTAACACATAGCCTTTTAGCGAGTAGACATGACTTTACAACAACAAATAGACATGCCTTTTCAATATTCTAGATACATGATTTTAATGCAAATATTAATTATTTCACACATTACTAACATTCTCCTCCTTAACGTGTTGTTCTTGAACTCCAAAAGCTTCTTTTTATGTTTACTTTTCAACAGGCGCTTCATTGTTTCTAACACCCTCCCTTAAATTTGATGTGCTAATATCAAGTTTACAAAGCATCGAATTGTTGTTGGAAGAACTTTTAATTTTAAATTATAGAAGAGGAGAATAGTTAATTTTAAATTATTGAGGAGGATAATACTTAATTTTAAATTGAGGAAGAACTTTTGATTTCCTTACTTTTGCTCTTTTTACTTCCTTCTTACAAAACTCTTACTTGGGTGCTTACTTTCAACAACACAAAATGGTAGGCTTTATATAATAGCCTTACATGACAATCCATACTTAATAGACACCATTTCATTAATAGACACTGCCTTTCACTAATAGACATAACCATTCACCTTTTTTTAATTTCCCACTAATCTTGCATTTAATGTTTACCCAATAGAAAATATAGTCGGATTCAGGTACATCAAAATACAATAGGTTGAAATCTTTAATCAAATTTGGCTAGCTATTCCCTTCACAATAGTGACAAGAAATTTCAAAATTTCTAAAACAAGACCTTATTCGATATGAACCTGCATGTGTAAGGTCTACATTAAAAACTTATAACAAATAAAAAATTAAAGAAATTGTACAACACTAACAAAAAATTGTGGATAATATTGAAACTATACACATATATTACCATACTAATCATGGTTAATACATGACCCGTAATAAGCTTTCCTCAGTACCTTGAAATGAATTTCCTTTAAGAACATCTTGCATTGTAATTCCACTGCATATTTTGCTAGTATCAAGTGGACAGTATTATATGTAAAAAAAAGAGATAAAAATGAATCACATAATTCGAAAATGAAAAGTTTAGTGGTTTTCACGTTCTCTCAGATATCTGCAAAATCAATTTCCGAAGTATACGTACAACTGAAGCACTTCCAAGAAATGTTATTTGAAATCCTACACCCTCTTCCATGTTAAATTTTGTGATTCTATATGGTAGAATTGAAGTTGTTGGAAGTAGCCTCGTAATGGAGAAGACGATCCCTAAATCGAAGCTTATAGGAGGAAGTTAGAGATAAAAATATGCAGTGTGTTTCGGCTGATTTCACGACAGATGTCTGAGATATTACGACAGACGTCTGGGCTAAATGGTGTTGCAATCAGAGAGTTGCGATAGACATCTGACCAATTTGGACAGATGTCTAAGCTAAAACAATTGTCATGACAGACGTTTGAGGAAAAGTGATAGACGTCTGAGTTGTTGGTTATTTTTAGATCTAATCGGTAACAAAAAAATAGTTTAACAATTTAAACATGGATCTATGCAGGAATAGTAAATCAAAATTAATTTCGATTAGGGTTTATTAGCTGCCGTGATGAATCGATGAATAACCATACAAACCTCGGACTCGAAGGAGAATAGAAGGGTTGAATCGGAAGCACAACATACATCGCTGTTCTATCGATATCCACACGAACGAATTTCTTCTTCAATCGAATTGAATAGGAAAAAAGAATTGGTACTAACCACCATTTATTTGGTTTTCTTTGAAGAGGGTATGCGGTAGGATTTGATTTTGATCCGATCTCTCTATTTTATGTTTTAATGTGCTTTTTTAAAGGAATGAATAACCCATATAAAACTAAATGTGTACCATAAACTAAGAACCAACCGGCATATCATTTTAACGCTAAATAAAATATCAATAGATTGATATTTTATTTATCCAATGAATGGTTTTTCCTTCATAACGTTCTAAGTGTGTGACCCTATATGTTAACTATAACGTTGGTAAAACTTTTAAATCATATTTAAAATTATAAATAGTGAGCGGCATCTAGTAATACAATGCTGCTACCCAAGTTATAATAAAATCAACGATTTAATACAACGTTTTATGTGACAAGTGTTTCAAAGTAATTTAATCCTTTTAATCAATATGTACAAGATTAAACTTGAGACATGGATTGTGTCATCATCTTTATAATTTAGTCCTTTTATCTCGATCGGTATGTAGACTATATAAAACAAATCAATATTTGAGCACAACCATGCAATTCAACGTCTCACTCAATCAAGAGGCCCATGAATATCTCTACCTATACTGTAGGGTTAAATTTCATCTACATCATTCATAATTTTAAATCGATTCAAGATGTATCCAATAATCACTTCTATCATTTACTTGGTTAAAAGTAACATTTGAATATCAAAACACAAATATCCTCGAATAAAATTATAATGATTTCAGGTCTGAGGACCATTACATCACTGCCACTACGAGAATAACTTATGATATTGTTAATTATATTCCCTGCAGTTTTCTCATGTTTGGTCAACGCAATACTATTCTCCAATACGTATTTATATGTCGACATTAATATCACGCATACTGATGATCAATGAGATATGACAATTAGTCAATCAACATACTAGTCTCAATATTTTTTTTTATTGTCCAATATAAACAATAAAACTTGACTAAGGACATTTAAGAATTATAATACTTATTATTATATTATATAATCATAAGTCCATGTCGCTTACTTGAACTATATAATTCTGTATTATTATTTTAAGGACTTCTAGTATGTTGAATTTATATTACGCAGTAAATATAACCTAGTAGAATCTTTTCAAAATATGACATCAACAATGTTATCAATCTCATTAAATAGATTGCCTCTAGGGAACAAACTCTAACAATCTCCCACATGCGCTAGAGTCAATCATTCATGTATTGTATACCCATGAAACTAGTGTGACTATGATTCTTCTGCAGCGACAGACTTTTTGCAAGTGGGTTTGCAAAATTGTTATCTATAAGTATTTTGTAGATATGTGTATTTTGTAACACCTCGTATTTTAACAACATTAAAAGATGATATATTGAGAAATAATTAATTTAATGTTCAAAAATAAGTGAAAAGGACTGCACCATTGCGTTCGTCTCGGAATTTTGGTCAAAATAGACACCTGGTTTGCATAAAACGGATATCGTATGAAGAAGTTATTAAGGTTTTAAGTTTATATACGCATAAGAGGATTATATATATATATATATATATATATATATATATATACATAACAATCAAAATCAGTTCAAAACAGTTCAAAATCGAGCTTTTGGAGGGAGTGGGAAAAATTCCCGCCCAGGGGTGTCAACCCCATCAAGGGGGTGTCGACCCCTGGGTTGACCCCATAAGGGGGGTGTCAACCAATGGGTCAACCCCCCCTAAGGGAGGGTCGACCCCCTTACGGCAGATCTGAGCAGATTCTTCTGCCTGAATGTGGAATCCTTTCTTGACCTGGTTCGTTGGCTTTAGGCTATAAATAAAATCCTATTTCTCTTGTTTCTACACACCAAAAATAATGGAGAACTAGATGCTGCCTCTGCCCAGATTAAATCAAGCTTTTTCTTCTTCAGCAATCATCTAGAGTCTAAAGATATGTACATCTGCAACCTTTCTTCTATTTTTCTTGGATCCAATCACAATGAATCTATGTTAATTTTAGATATAAATAATTAAAAAGTAAATATTGACATTTGTATAGTTTGGATCTATGCCTGTGACTATTTAGATCATATCATATCTGCTATAACTTATTTACCTAAGTTATTCTGACATGACTATGAACTAGATTTGAACCTATACCTATAAATCATGTCAGACCTGCCAATGTTTATAGATTTAATCCACCGTTTAGATCACATCAAGCATGTTCCAATTATATTTGTGGCTAGATCAGATCTGTTAATTGTTGGTTATCTAATTCACTGTTTAGATCTCATCATGCCTATTTAAGATATCCCTATTATGTTAGAATTAATTCCATTATCATATGTTCATTAGATCTGTTCCTATATGCCTACCTTGTCATTATGCCACTATATGTTTATGCCTATTTCTGCCATTATATGTCCATCCTGTTAGTATGATCATTTCTGTCCTCTTCTCTCTATCTTTTCCCTTTTTATTTTTATATAGTCAGGCTACCATCGAACCTAAGCATGCCGCTAAAATATGCGAACGCGTTAAGCTGGGAACGAGGGGAAAACCGTTAAAAAATTAGGGCATAACTTATAATTGGAAATTTGGCATAACTTAAACGAAATATATGAACATGAATTTCAGGACATAAATCCACTTGTGATTAAAGACCTTAAATTAGGTTATGTGGTTCATTATGAACATAACTTGGAAAAGGGGAATGAAAACCTATAACGATATAGGAACAATTGGTTAATAATTGAAATGCCTAGAACTACAGTAATTAGAAACTGTAACCCCGCTTAGACACGAGGTTAGATTACATTTGTGGTGGAAGTCTGCCTGGAACCGACCGGTGTATCCAGCGACCACAAGTGGTGATTCTAATGTGAGGGGTCTAAGCGCATAAACACGAGACGTGCTATAATAACCCGAATTTCTGTACTCTTAAAGTTGACTAATAACACCACATGTCCAACCCAAATTGCATAGAAATACGAATCATTATTAGAAAGAAGTTAGAGGATGAGAAATAGAAAGAAAGAAATATTAGAATAGAAGAAGAACACAAATCTCACACCGGGACAAATAAAATATATAATATAACATTACTTTTGAAAATGCAAATCAGTAACAGTATATACATACCATTATCAGAGCATAACAGTTATTCGTGGAACAGTTATAAACATCTGTTCCCAGATACAACATAGCACACAACGGAAAATATTATAGTCTATAGCTAACTGATGAAGCCTCCTGCTTCAAGCTCCTCCAAGTGAATCTGTAAAATCCCGACTACTTGACTGCCCGTACAAATTTAGGCACCCAAGAGTTTAGGGAAAACAAACAAAATAAACTCTGGGTCAGTCATGGGACTGGTGTGAGTAAACTCCAACTATTTGTTTAACTTCCAAAATCCTTCCGAAAGAAATGATAATCATAAGACCGATCCACACATAAACACGGTTGGTTTTTACCTTACGATAACCAAAATATTTTTGATATCAAACTCAATGGTATTATAATAGTTTCTACATCAAATAAATAAAATCTAGCGGAACGCTTGCATCTCATGCTCCATATATAATATAAAAGCGAAAACCGCAGGCGCTTATTGGAGATTGGATTTCCAACAGGACAAGGTATGGAACCACCTTCTGATCAGTGTACTCTAGAGGGGATACACTGGGGTTCAACAAGAACTTCTTGCAACCCGGCCCACACATGACCGACCACTCATTTCGCTTGAGTGTATCGAATGTATATCACCAACGGTTGGGATCAGCAACCGTTTCCCGAAAGGTACAGCATCGATAGATTAAAGAAGCAAATGGAATTTTTCTAGATATGTGATTATACATCCTAATGGGAGCGACCCACATAGCCATGCTGCCTTCCCGATTTTTGTCAATTCCCGGTTGTGATGCTTGAGGTTTGAATTATCTTCCAGAATATCTGGCCACCATTCGCTTTGAATGCCACATCGTCAGACCCATCGGAAATCACTAATTGATTCCCACAAAAATACTCAGATTGTTAGGCTAAAGAAGTTTCCCTTCTTTGCCCCCAACTTCGTACGTTTGAAGGAATCAACGTACGTAATCCCTTTGGAAATACTATGTCAGTCACTCGTCCATACAAGTTGTCCTGGGTTTGGACAAACTTAAGGCACCGTTCTATTAATCCATCTTGGGCAATTTCTACCTAGGGTTAACAGAAGAGCCCTTGCATTTTTCTCCATCTTCCATTATCTTCAGCAAAAGTCTATTCATAATGCTCATATCAATACAGAGTGGTTTTCAGATATTAAATGTGATCCAACGGAGATATAAAATAAATCAAAACTTTGATAGTCGGTGATTTAACACCAAAGAAACATTCATACAATCAACGATCCTATTTCCAATTGGAAATTCTACCAATCAATCATCAAACAACACTGGGCCCCTGTAACACCCCACGCCCGCTATGGTCACTCACTAAGGGAATGCCATAGCATCGGTGGAGTATTTTAGTGAATATAGAACAGAAAAATTACAACAAGGCAGATATAAGTAGTACTTGAAATTTTAAAACATCATCTCATAACAGCGGAAATAAACATGTCTGGTTATATCATAAAACCACGATAAAAGTCAAGTACAATATCCATCAAAATAAAGAAGTACATAATCCCACTCTGTCATACAATAGCCAGAACAAAAGAAAAGATAACTGGATAACTGGAGCTTTACATCTATCCAAGCTCCTAAAGACTGGAACAGAAATCCGATCAAGCTCCACTACTGCCAGGATCCACCGTAGGACCTGAGGGTTGGGAAAGAGATAAAAACAACGGGGTCAGACATAAGTCTGAGTGAGTCCTATAACTTTAACAATACAATCATTAAAGTAACCAGAGAAGACATAAACTTGACCTATGGTAATATCTGGGGATGAATGGCTACACTAAGCAGCTTGGTAGACTTAGGATAAACTAAGATAACCGTAAGGACGCATCTACCCACCCATGGATAATTACTAACTGCACCACACCAGTCATTCCTACTTAAAGGTTGATCCCTCCAAGGACTTAGAAAATTTCCCCAGTAGTTTCGTGTACTCCTAGCCCACTACATAGGTGCCGTCTGCCCCTATCTCCACTAGGTGTACCTAGCAATTTTACCCAGTAGTTTCGTGTACCCCTACATAGGTGCCGTCTGCCCCTATCTTTATTAGGTGTACCCACTACTCCCCAGCGATCGGCTCCCTACCGTAGATACCCGTGCTGGTCCCACAGTGGGGTGTATCACTCCCCTAAAGTGGCTACCTGATAATATCAACGGTGCACGGCTTTATATCTACACGATGCAACAACGTCTTATCTACCAGCCCGGGCCCACACACGCATATGAAACCCGTTGGACTTGCGTTGCCACCGCTAACCCGTTTTGGCCTCTTATAATCAAGCCCAATATGCGTGTCCCGTCACTCGACATGGGTCGAGCCCACAAAGATACGTTTGGGATATTGGTTGAAATGGGCCCCCACAAGCTACCCACCTAAGCTTGTCACATATCTAGTGTATCCCACTTAACCCTTTAATCATGTTTAATTACATGTTTCCACTTGGTTAAGTATTCTAATCGTATTTTCTATTGCCACCCAAGGCAACCCACTAGATTCCACATGCCACCCAAGGCAACCACTGAATTTCCACATGCCACCCAAGGCACCCACTTAACCCCTCATGTCCCACTACATGCTAATATGGTTAAGTGTTTCTTAATTAATTAAGACCGTGATCTCCCATAAAGACCTCCCACATTAGACTGGCTGTTATGACCGCCTGGTTAAGCCGGTAGAGTCCGGGCAGTCTTACGTCATAACAGAGCCTAACCTCGTGTCTTTACTTTAATCACGTATTTAATTTATGGCTAAGACCTCTCACATTGGGCCGACATTTGTAGCAACTGGTTAAGCCGGTTGGGTCCGGGCAGTTTTACACTACAAATGAGTCCAACCTCGTGTCTTAGTCGATTAATTACACCTAATTAATCACCCCCATATTAATTATCCCTAATTAATATCAAGTTTTCCATAACATGGGTAGACCTAACTCAATAGGTAAATTCCCATGGGGTAGACCTAACTCAATAGGTAAATTCCCATGGGGTAGACCTAACTCAATAGGTAAATTCCCACTTATGGTAATTTATTTTTATGGTATGTTTAATCATACCCAATCATACATTTATTAACATATTTACCAACCCCATCGTTCCCCACGTAAATCGTTCTCATTTCATGACATAATAAAGGGGAAGATCCATCACAAATATCATGGGCTTAGCATATAACTTTGTCATGGGTTAAGAGGATGTCAACTTGCATATATGAACATATATTAACCCAACTACATTTAACCCAAACTTGCATATTATCATACACATGATTTGCATATGAGCTTGCATATTATCATACACATATCTTGCATAACATGTTGAACTTGCATATAAGCATTCTCATAACTTGCATAACATGTTAAACATGCATTTAAGCATACTCATAACTTGCATAAGCATTCACATACTTGCATAAGCATTTATATACTTGCATAAGCATTCACATACTTGCATAAACATTCACATACTTGCATAAGCATGCATAACTTGCATATCATGTTAAACTTGTATTTAAGCATATACATATCTTGCATAAGCATTCATATACTTGCATAAGCATGCATAACTTGCAAATCATGTTAAACTTGCATTTAAGCATATACATAACTTGCATATAACTTGCATAACTCACTTTGTTAAACATGCATAAACCCATTTATTAAATATGCATAAACCCACTTGTTAAACATGCACAAACCAACTTGTTAAGTATGCATAAACCAACTTATCAAACATGCATAAACCCACTTATTAATTATGCATAAACATAGAAAAACATAGAGTAGCATATCATTATAAATGATTCAAACTCATTAATCCGCATTTAAGACCATAAGTCTCATTACACCCAATCTACTTACTTTAACAATTGATGTTAAAGTGATAGAAACTCACCAAACCCAAGATTAGCAAACTTATGAAGTGGAATTAGTTGCTAAATATGAAGAAGATAATGATTAGAGATTGATTAGAGAGGGATTAGCATGCAACTTCCTTCATAAATTGGTGGAGGCTCCTTCTAAGATTTAATTTGGCGGCATGAGGCCATCATTTCTATTTTTAGTATGGATTAGGGTAGGTTTAGGGTGTATTTATAGATTAAGAGAGTGTTTTAGGCCCTTAGATTAACCCTAGATTAGATTAGGTCTGTTAGATTTAGGAAATCTCTAGAACCCAGCCCACCCCTAGCCAGAAAACCAGATCTGGTGCACCCAAGCCCCCTGGTTCGACACGCCGTGTCGACAGGCAAGTCGACAGGCAAGTCGACAGGCAAGTCGACACCCCTGTCGACAGGCCTGTCGACACCCCTGTCGACATGCTTAGGGCGGGAATCTTCCCGCCTGGCCCCGCTGGTTCTATTTTAAAATCTAAATTTGAATTCCTAAATCTGTTTTTAGCTTTAAATTTTCTGCAAACTTCTTTGGGCCATAACCGGGCCCTACGGACTCCGATTCTCGAAAACTCGGACTCTATTTCGCGTATTTTTCCGAGACGAACGCAATAACGCAGCCCGTTACCCCCAATTCCCACGTCTGAGATTATTTATCCTGTAATTTGGGAATTTTAGTATTAACTAAAAATTCGGGGTGTTACATTCTCCCCTCCTTAAAGGATTTCGTCCCCGAAATCCCTAAGCTAAGGAGAATGCATATCCTACCATCCAAACAACCATCTACTCAATCCATCAAAACACGGGCATCCATTGTCCTTAAAACAATTTCTAATGATGTATGAGCATATGCAAAAAGTGTGTGTATATGTTCCCTATCTAATGTATGGACATATGCAAACCATGATAGTGCCATGCATCCATTATGTATGCGAGAGAACCCTATCGACACATACAATATCTACATGAGTGCACAATCATTCACCAAAATGCATCATCCATATGATAACACAATCATTTTACATCCATAAATATAGCTTCCTACACACAATTTTATGCAATATGCAATATGAAGTGATTGAGCCGATCTAGTGCCTAGAGTGTGTGTACATGCATCCACGAGCAACCACTAGCAACCACTTGCATCCACTTGCATCCATCAACCATAACATGTCTCAAACACATGTTTCAACCATAGGTTTACCCTATCTAAAGGTCAATTAGTACTAACGAGAGGATATACTAAAGATAAGATAAGTACTAGACAACGATAGAGGAGAAAGTAAAAACATACCCTCAAAAAGAAATGGGTACAATGAACGCATCTTCGCTTCCGTCTCCCAAGTTGCGTTGCTCTCATCTTCTCCCCATTGCACTTTGACTAGCTGAACCTCTCGATTCCTCAATTTCCTAGTCTCTGACCCAAGGATGCGAGGAGGAGCTCGTCGAATCGTCGCATCACGCTCTATCTCTACAGCTCTAAGCAAGCTCGGCTCTACCACCTCTGCGGTCTCATGTAAGCACTTCCTCAGATGTGATACAAGGAATACATCATGAACACCACTAAGTCTGTCGGGCAACTCCACCCTATATGCCATCCGTCCAATCCTTTCCTTAATAGGAAATGGCCCAACAAACCTCGGTGCTAACTTCCCAACGGATCCAAAGCGAACAACATTTCTCAACAGAGATACTTTGACAAAAACCATGTCCCCAACCTCAAACTCAAGATCCGTCCTTCTCTTGTCCGCATAAGATTTTTGCCTATCCTGCGCTGCTTTCATCCTTCTTCGAATCAAGTCAATCTTCTCAGAAGTCTCCCTAACCATATCAGGCCCAAGCAAGATCTTATCCGTAGATTCCCACCAACATGTAGGTGATCGACAAGGCCTTCCATAGAGAGCTTCGAAAGGAGCCATACCAATACTGGACTGAAAGTTGTTATTATATGCGAACTCCACCAATGGAAGATGCTCTTCCCATGTTCCTCCAAAATCTAGAATACAAAGCCTCAAAAGGTCTTCTAGAACACGATTCACCCTCTCAGTCTGGCCGTCTGTCTGAGGATGATATGCGGTGCTCAGACACAATTGAGTCCCCACTGCTTCTTGCAAACTTCTCCAGAACTCGCTAGTGAAGATAGGATCTCGATCACTCACTATGCTAGAGGGTACCCCATGCAATCGAACTTTCTCTCGAAGATATACAGAAGCTAGCCATGGAGCGGTCCTCTTGCTCTTCACAGGTATGAAATGGGCGCTCTTAGTAAGTCTGTCTACCACCACCCAAATTCCTGTATTACCCTTCCTCGATCTGGGTAACCCGTCGATAAAATCCATCGAGACGCTATCCCACTTCCATTGCGGAACTTCCAATGGGTGAAGCAACCCATCAGGTTTCTTTTGCTCCGCCTTCACTCGTTGGCACACCAAGCATCGAGCGACATACTCGGCCAGATCTTTCTTCATACCAGCCCAGAAGAAAAACCCTCTTCATGTCTTGGTACATCTTGTCCCCACCGGGATGAATAGTCATCGTAGAACGGTGTGCATCATCAAGAATAGCCTTCCTCAAACCCTCGTCTTGCGGTATACAAAGTCTACCGTCTCTACGCAAGCACCCCCTATCGTCTAGGGTATACCTACTCAAATGGCTGGACGACTCCCCCCTTATGAGCTTCTCTACCAGCTCAACTAACTGTGGGTCGTCCCTCTATGCTTCTCCAATCCGCCCCAAAAGAGTAGGTCTAACCTCCAAGGATGCTAGCAAACCGGGTACATAATCAATGGAAGGTCTGAAATCAAACATCGAGATAAATTCCAAGCTTCGTCGTTCCACGAACAGTGGACTCAAGGACAACCTCTTCCTGCTCAAGGCGTCTGCCACCACGTTACCCTTGCCAGGGGTATACGCTATCTCGAAATCATAGGATGCTAAGAACTCCATCCACCTTTGCTGTCTCAGATTCAAATCCTTCTGAGAAAACAAGTACTTCAATGATTTGTGGTCAGTGAACAACTCGAATCTCTCACCAAGAAGATAATGGCGCCAAATCTTAAGCGCAAAAACAATAGCGGCCAACTCTAAATCATGGGTAGGGTAATTTTTCTCATGTGCCCTCAACTGCCTTCCACCATAGGCTATCACCCTTCCCTCTTGCATTAAGACTGCGCCCAGCCCTGTCCCACAAGCATCAGTATAGACAACAAATGGCTTGCTCCCATCTGGCAACACTAAAACTGGAGCGGTGGTTAAAGCTCTCTTTAACCGTCGGAACGCATCATCACAATCTACGTCCCATGTGAAAACAAGATTCTTCTTTGTTAAGCGGGTTAACGGGGCTGATATCTTTGCGAAGTCTTTGATAAACTTCCTATAATAACCCGCCAACCCCAAGAAGCTTCTTACTTCGGTAGCATTTTTCGGAACCTTCCAATCCTGAATTGATACTACCTTCGCGGGATCCACAGCTATCCCTTCCTTGGAGACCACGTGCCCCAAGAACCGCACCTCTTTCCGCCAGAAGTGACATTTAGAGAATTTAGCCTTAAGGCTATGTGCTCGAAGAGTCTTCAATACCTCCCCAAGATGTAGGGCATGCTCTTCTTCGCTCTTAGAAAATACTAGGATATCATCCACAAAGACCACCACGAATTTATTAAGGAACTCCTTGAACACCCTACTCATCAAATCAAAAAAGTATGCAGGGGCGTTCGTCAACCCAAATGGCATCACCAGCCACTCATAGAAACCATCTGGAGTCCTAAAGGCAGTCTTGTCTATGCTATCCTCAGCCACCCTCAACTGATGAAACCCCGTGGCTAAGTCCAACTGAGAAAATACTGAAGCGCCAACCAACTGATCGAAAAGATCATCAATCCTCGGCAATGGGTGTCTATTCTTCTTTGTGAGCTTGTTGAGTTCTCTATAGTCTACACAAAGTCTGAGGGACCCATCCGCCTTCGTAGCAAATACTACTGGAGCACCCCACTCCGATATACTTCGTCTTATGAACCCCTTCTCAAGCAACTCCCCTACTTGCTTATGGAGTTCCCTCCTCTCACGAGGAGCCATGTGGCGCACTGGTAAAGATACAGGTTTAGCATTATCCACCAGATATATTCGGAAGTCAATCTCCCGCTTCGGAGGTAAGCCCTTCACCTCCTCAAACACATCCGGATATTCCCGGACCACTCTAACAGATTGCAAACTCTCGACCGAAGCATCAAGCGATTCAAGATAACTTAGCATAACAGAGTCCCTGGGATTACAAGAAATCTCGAGAGTGTTACCCAAACGGGTCATGAGCATAACAACTCTCCTTTCGCAATCAAGAACAGCACCATTACTGGATAACCAGTCCATGCCCAAAATCAACCCATAGCCCGTGAAGCCCAACACAAAAGCATCACATCTAAACTCAATGCTAAGTATAGAAATCTTCAAACCCAAACATATCATGGACAAATAAGTGGAGCCCCCAATTGGGTTTGAAACAACCAAGGGATCATCTACCAGACTGGTGTCTAAGTGCAGTGACTCAACTAATGATGATGAGATAAACGAATGCGATGCGCCTGAATCAAACAATGTACGAACAGGATGATCAAATAGAAAAACCAGACTTTCAACGGAGATAGTTCTACCTCTTTCCTGAATTGGTGGTACTGCGAGAGCCTGTACTTGCCCCCTAGCATGACTCGGTGCCATAAGAGCTTGCACTTGTCCTCCTGAGGTAGACCCCGTCCTTTGCCCCTTCTTAGGACAATCTTTCACTAGATGCCCTGCTTTGCCACAGTGGAAGCAGCCAGTCTTCTTCTTCTTGCGACAATCCTTGCTTAGGTGGCCAGGTGTTCCACAATTGAAACACTTCTTCTTCTTGCCCTTGCCACCGTTGCCTTTCCGACCTTTGCTTTGCTGTTGTTGCTGAGGTCTCTTTTGATCTCCCTTCTTCTCGGGTGCCCTATTAGCATTGGGACCCTTCTCTTCTTCATACATGAGTGCCATGTCAACTAGCTTCTCAAAGGTAGCCCCCATAGGGATATGAGTCATCGCCAACGGTTCATTCAAGCCTTTCACGAACCTCAATGCCTTCTTCTCCGGTGTATTCACCATGTCTAGGCCGAACCTTGCCAATTAATTAAACTTGTTGACATATTCCTTCACCGAGAGATTTCCTTGCTTTAGAGTCAAGAATCTTTCCATATACAAGTTTTCCTCCGCCCTTGAGAGAAACTTTGCCACAAATCTTTGCCTAAAATCCGCCCAAGAGTCAACGGGGCGTTCTCCATTAGTGACCTCCCACCAGAATGAGGCCTCTCCCTTCATTAACCAAGCAGCCAACTTGACTTTCTTTCCTTCTTCCATCTCAAAGATATCTATCAATTCTTCCACCTCCTTAAGCCAATCTCTAGCCTCCACAAAAGTTTCAGATCCCTGAAAAGGTTTCCCTCCCATAGCTTTAAATTCCTTGCAGGTCTTAGCAAAAGTATCCGTGCGAGGAGGAGGGGGAGGAGGAAGATCGGGTGCTACGGTTGTTGGAGGAACATTTGCTGGACCCGCAGTGGTGGCCCTAGCCTCCATCAATCTCCTATACCATACTGGTACCGTCACACCCTCCGGAAAGTTAAGATTCTCGGCCATGCTGAAACGGAAAAGGAAAGATTCAAAACGGAGGATTCGAAAGATATAGATATGGCTATTGGGGATTATGCTTTTCTTTCAAAAACTTTCCTCTTAAAAGACATGTTTTTGAAAATATCTCTTCCAAAAATGTTTTAGAAAAATAGTTTTCTAAAAATTTTATCTGTTCCGGTAACCTTTGCTCTGATACCACGTGTAACACCCCACGCCCGCTATGGTCACTCACTAAGGGAATGCCATAGCATCGGTGGAGTATTTTAGTGAATATAGAACAGAAAAATTACAACAAGACAGATATAAGTAGTACTTGAAATTTTAAAACATCATCTCATAACAGCGGAAATAAACATGTCTGGTTACATCATAAAACCACGATAAAAGTCAAGTACAATATCCATCAAAATAAAGAAGTACATAATCCCACTCTGTCATACAATAGCCAGAACAAAAGAAAAGATAACTGGATAACTGGATAACTGGAGCTTTACATCTATCCAAGCTCCTAAAGACTGGAACAGAAATCCGATCAAGCTCCACTACTGCCAGGATCCACCGTAGGACCTGAGGGTTGGGAAAAAGATAAAAACAACGGGGTCAGACATAAGTCTGAGTGAGTCCTATAACTTTAACAATACAATCATTAAAGTAACCAGAGAAGACATAAACTTGACCTATGGTAATATCTGGGGATGAATGGCTACACTAAGCAGCTTGGTAGACTTAGGATAAACTAAGATAACCGTAAGGACGCATCTACCCACCCATGGATAATTACTAATTGCACCACACCAGTCATTCCTACTTAAAGGTTGATCCCTCCAAGGACTTAGAAAATTTCCCCAGTAGTTTCGTGTACTCCTAGCCCACTACATAGGTGTCGTCTGCCCCTATCTCCACTAGGTGTACCTAGCAATTTTACCCAGTAGTTTCGTGTACCCCTACATAGGTGCCGTCTGCCCCTATCTTTATTAGGTGTACCCACTACTCCTCAGCGATCGGCTCCCTACCGTAGATACCCGTGCTGGTCCCACAGTGGGGTGTATCACTCCCTTAAAGTGGCTACCTGATAATATCAACGGTGCACGGCTTTATATCTACACGATGCAACAACGTCTTATCTACCAGCCCGGGCCCACACACGCATATGAAACCCGTTGGACTTGTGCTGCCACCGCTAACCCGTTTTGGCCTCTTATAATCAAGCCCAATATGCGTGTCCCGTCACTCGACATGGGTCGAGCCCACAAAGATACGTTTGGGATATTGGTTGAAATGGGCCCCCACAAGCTACCCACCTAAGCTTGTCACATATCTAGTGTATCCCACTTAACCCTTTAATCATGTTTAATTACATGTTTCCACTTGGTTAAGTATTCTAATCGTATTTTCTATTGCCACCCAAGGCAACCCACTAGATTCCACATGCCACCCAAGGCAACCACTGAATTTCCACATGCCACCCAAGGCACCCACTTAACCCCTCATGTCCCACTACATGCTAATATGGTTAAGTGTTTCTTAATTAATTAAGACCGTGATCTCCCATAAAGACCTCCCACATTAGACTGGCTGTTATGACCGCCTGGTTAAGCCGGTAGAGTCCGGGAAGTCTTACGTCATAACAGAGCCTAACCTCGTGTCTTTACTTTAATCACGTATTTAATTTATGGCTAAGACCTCTCACATTGGGCCGACATTTGTAGCAACTGGTTAAGCCGGTTGGGTCCGGGCAATTTTACACTACAAATGAGTCCAACCTCGTGTCTTAGTCGATTAATTACACCTAATTAATCACCCCCATATTAATTATCCCTAATTAATATCAAGTTTTCCATAACATGGGTAGACCTAACTCAATAGGTAAATTCCCATGGGGTAGACCTAACTCAATAGGTAAATTCCCACTTATGGTAATTTATTTTTATGGTATGCTTAATCATACCCAATCATACATTTATTAACATATTTACCAACCCCATCGTTCCCCACGTAAATCGTTCTCATTTCATGACATAATAAAGGGGAAGATCCATCACAAATATCATGGGCTTAGCATATAACTTTGTCATGGGTTAAGAGGATGTCAACTTGCATATATGAACATATATTAACCCAACTACATTTAACCCAAACTTGCATATTATCATACACATGATTTGCATATGAGCTTGCATATTATCATACACATATCTTGCATAACATGTTGAACTTGCATATAAGCATTCTCATAACTTGCATAACATGTTAAACATGCATTTAAGCATACACATAACTTGCATAAGCATTCACATACTTGCATAAGCATTTATATACTTGCATAAGCATTCACATACTTGCATAAGCATGCATAACTTGCATATCATGTTAAACTTGCATTTAAGCATATACATATCTTGCATAAGCATTCATATACTTGCATAAGCATGCATAACTTGCAAATCATGTTAAACTTGCATTTAAGCATATACATAACTTGCATATAACTTGCATAACTCACTTTGTTAAACATGCATAAACCCATTTATTAAATATGCATAAACCCACTTGTTAAACATGCACAAACCAACTTGTTAAGTATGCATAAACCAACTTATCAAACATGCATAAACCCACTTATTAATTATGCATAAACATAGAAAAACATAGAGTAGCATATCATTATAAATGATTCAAACTCATTAATCCGCATTTAAGATCATAAGTCTCATTACACCCAATCTACTTACTTTAACAATTGATGTTAAAGTGATAGAAACTCACCAAACCCAAGATTAGCAAACTTATGAAGTGGAATTAGTTGCTAAATATGAAGAAGATAATGATTAGAGAGGGATTAGCTTGCAACTTCCTTCATAAATTGGTGGAGGCTCCTTCTAAGATTTAATTTGGCGGCATGAGGCCATCATTTCTATTTTTAGTATGGATTAGGGTAGGTTTAGGGTGTATTTATAGATTAAGAGAGTGTTTTAGGCCCTTAGATTAACCCTAGATTAGATTAGGTCCGTTAGATTTAGGAAATCTCTAGAACCCAGCCCAGCCCTAGCCAGAAAACCAGATCTGGTGCACCCAAGCCCCCTGGTTCGACACGCCGTGTCGACAGGCAAGTCGACAGGCAAGTCGACACCCCTGTCGACAGGCCTGTCGACAGCCCTGTCGACATGCTTAGGGCGGGAATCTTCCCGCCTGGCCCCGCTGGTTCTATTTTAAAATCTAAATTTGAATTCCTAAATCTGTTTTTAGCTTTAAATTTTCTGCAAACTTCTTTGGGCCATAACCGGGCCATACGGACTCCGATTCTCGAAAACTCGGACTCTATTTCGCGTATTTTTCCGAGACGAACGCAATAACGCAGCCCGTTACCCCCAATTCCCACGTCTGAGATTATTTATCCTGTAATTAGGGAATTTTAGTATTAACTAAAAATTCGGGGTGTTACAGCCCCTTTAAAACAATTCCTTATTATGTTATCATTTACAATTCCCATTTCCTGTCTTTCGTATCTTTTTGAAGCTCGATTTCCCCTCTCGATTCTTGGAAAAAAAACATTTCCAATACTATAATTTCTTTATTCAAGAAAATATCTCTTATTTCAATAAGAAAACATTTCTATATATATTAACTAATCCTTATTTTCTATATTCGAAAATATAACTTATTAATATCGGAAAATATTTCCATACTCCATTTCTTAATTCCTCGTTGACCAATCCATTACGCATAGAAAATATCTCTCATTTTATTTGGGGAAAAACATTTCAAGATCCTTTAAATTAACGCGATGTTATAAAACATCGTTATTATAACTCAAACCATTTATCATTTATTAACTAACCATATTGCTGACCAATCTTCACTATCGAACCTTAACCATTTCTCCATCAATCATGAAGTCAATAAAGTTGGGGTATAATTACCTCTCAGACCTTAATTGAAAAACATTCTCGACTTTGGAATAGTCAAAGCTCACAACTTCAAAAAAAAACATTACTTACGCGACTTTCGGATTCAATCTAAAATCATACCTCTTTTACGGAAAAACATTGATTATAACGGTAGCATTATAATTGTTGTTTCCAAATATTTGATTTATAAAACATTACTTTTAACAACAGTGTTACAATCGCTGTTTAGATTTTACAAAACATTTATTATAACAATAGCATTAAGATCGCTGTTTAGAATTTACAAAACATTTATCATAACAGCAGCGTTAAAATCGCTATTTAGATTTTACAAAAAATTAATTATAACGGGAATGTTAAAATCGCTATATACATGTATTTGGTTTATAAAAATGCAACTTGTATTTATTTAATTCAATAAATAAATTAATAAGTAAATAATTAAATAATTAAATTTGATTCAAACGGAATGTAAAATAACTACTTCCCTAAATTCGATATAATCGAATTCCAATAAATAACTCTCATTCGAATACTCTATATTCGATAAATATTCCAAACTTCAGAATTTATCTACCATTTCAGGTTAATTCAAATTCCTAATTCACTTTTGAATTCATGCTTTCCAAATCATTACCAAATTCTTTTATAACCATTCAAGTTTACTTAACGTTATCGCACTTTATATTCCGAATTTTGAACTAAAACTCATCGTTTTCTTTTAAAACGATTACCATTTCCGTTTTCACTCAAATTCTAATTTGTATTCATATTTCAAATTTAATTTCCTTTATAGAAATTTTATTTTCAAAATATTTACTCTAAACCATTATTCACTTTAATCCTAAAAATATTTCTTCGTATACAATCATTTGGTTTCATTTTTATAAATATTCTTTTAAACCCAAATTCTTCTTATAACTTCTATTCAGATTTTTTCAAACAAATCTACTTTTATTCCAATCATTTAAAATCTCGTTTATGATTTCCTTTATTATTTGCTAAGTCCAAATCTCGTCTCAAATATTGGTTTCAAATCTGATTTCCACTTTCCCATATAAATTCAAATTTTGAATTTATATTTCAATTTATCCACCGATTAGTAATTCACTTAACTTATATTTTTATTTATAAACAACTTCTTGATTTATCCACTTGAACATGTTTCTAATTTCAATTCTATTCGAAATTTAATTTCTATTTTTGAAATAAATTCCATTTTTAAATCCCAATTCCCTTTTCCACATTCGCAAATGTTTTACGGTATCTAAAATACCAAGTTTCTAGGGCCAGGGTAAATCAACCACAGCATACCCAATCATGGATCATATAACACATTATATATCACAATCAAATAAAAACAGTAATATAAAAATATTGAGGAATCCAGTTAGATCCCTCCAACCTGTTTCCCTGCATCCACAGATGTTAATCAACATCAAATTAATTTCACATCAGTATGAAATGTCATAGTAAACATGATTAATAATCGGTCAACGACTTAACTATATTAACCATTTCAACCAATTTTATCAGCCATTCGTTAAAACAACCAACAGACAATATAAATTACTATAAATTAATTTAAAGCTCGTTTATATATAAAAACATAAACGAGTCCGAAATAGTTAGTTTACTCACCTTGTTTCACAGTTGACGATTTGTCTTTGTTTTATTCCAAATCAAACGAGCATTCGATTTTATCACGAAATTCTAGTTGCTTTGTTCTCACCCACGCCACTTTCATAACATAGACGGTGTTGTTACAATTCCAAGGGTCCGACGACATTCGATTATGTTCGCGAACAAAACAATATATGATTTTTTTTCAATTTTTATATCTATTTATGACCACAATTTAATTAAACAATTTATTTTACCTTACTAATTATTTTCTTAATCACCACGTCATTTTGCTCAAAGCTATCTCCTCCTTCGGTAAGTCCACTCGACCATATTCAACTCATTCTGTAAACCATGACTTCATCTCAAATTCCCCTTTTATTTTTCTTCACAAAATCTTGAAACCCAAATCTTCTTCCTTAAAATACACAAGCTGCTAGTAACTTCACTGACTTGGACCACATTTCTACGTTTAAACAAAGCAACTCATCATTTGCCTAAAAACAAACACACCTCAATGTTAATACTAACCATCGAGTAGCATTATCGTTATTTGTTATTATTATATATATGTATTATATAAATCAGCTGAGGACTCACTTGAAAATACCAACTTCAGTAAAATTCATCATCGCGTCATTTCTTCACCAAACAACTCTACTCTTCCAGTAATCTACCTAACACTTCTTCCTCAATCTCTTCCCAATATCCTGGATCAAGACCAACCCCAAAACTCCTTATCAACACGCAACAGTTCTGGTACCCCCAATCAACAACTTTCACTGTCTTGCTTTTCATTTCTGTATGTTCCCCTTTATCCCCTCCTTCTACACTCCCTTATTTCACAAACTGAGAATACTATGTTGCACCTCACCTCGGTCTCTTCGTTCCCATTCTAATCCGGTCATGTTCGAACTCCACTCCAGGTTCACGTCGAAGCCTCATATCAGCGCTGGATAATACCACTTGCGTACAAAATTTTAACCGAATGCACCCAAATTTCTTCAACATTAGCCTCTCGATCCCACCACCGCGTCACTGTCCTCCTTGGCCGCTAGTTCACCCACCTCCTGCCATCGGCGTTCCTTAAGCACGCTGCCCAGATTTAGAACAACCTATAAAAGGGTCACAACCCCCATTGTTTACCCGAAGTTGAAGCCAATGTCCATACGAAGTCTAAAATTGCAGTACTAGGAAATTGTGTGAATTTTATCTGATTTTTTTGAATTTTCCATTTCCTCGTTTTTGTTTTAAGGGATGATGGTTCTAAAATTTTGACCAAAGGAACTGCTGAAGGAATTTGTGAATGAATATATAAATATAAAGAGAAGAGTGGGAGTCGTTTTCACGAGGTACCCGTGTTCAGCACGTTTACGTGATTAGCATGCTTACTTGGTCAGCACGGGTTTCCAACTGCCCTGTTAGACTTTCAATAATGAACAGGGTGTTATAGATCAGCCTAGAAAAATACTTAAAAGAGATAAACGTAACCGGTTGGATGTCCGTAGGATGTATATTTCTTTTAAAGTTCACGCGGTCTCTATCATACTTGGTTTTGTTATTTACAAGCTGCTTTGGAAAAAAATAAAAATACGATCGGGTCCTGCGAGGTGTCACGATCCCAAAAATATAATAATATAGACTGGTTAACTTGTTCTGTGAAATCCCAAAATTTTGATATAAGGTGTAAAATACTCTAAATAAAAAGTAGCTTATTTTCCAAAATAAAAATTACAGTAAAATATTAAAAATTAAATTATCGTTACATCTCAAAGGGCTTGTCCAAAATCGAAACCAGTATGTAGTTATATTAAATAAACCATTACGGTCGATAAACGATTCTATATCGACTACTTGAAAATTTGGTTTAGACATAAAAAAATCTATAATATGGAATCTCGATTTTTCACTTCTATTAGAAAAATATAATCAAATAGATCCGAATGTTTCTTGTTCCAAAGAAATTCGACTTATATTGGATCACGTATATCCAATTGAAGTTTAAATCGTAAATTACGAACTACCGCGACTATTTTGAGCTTATTTTAAATTATATTATAAATTATACGTTCAAACTTCGATTTCAATAAATAATTCCTTATAAAAATTATTTTATAATCCAAACATAATATTTAAAACACATTTAAATGTTCAGAATTAAATGGCTAAAAATCCGGGTCGTTATATTCCTTCCCCTTAAAATAATTTCGTCTTGGAAATTTCTAAGCAGTAAAAATGCTATAACTCTAACTCCTCATAGCCTGCTTAGTTGAAATTTATATTCCATATCATCATAACCCAGTTCTTACCCAATCTTCGAATTTTTATACCAACACTCGACCATTCATAATTCTTTCCAAATGATCTGTCCACCATTTTTGGACAATCCATCATCACTTTCTTGCCTTCAATCCATATGCTCTTCTGCATATCCACACCCATTCCAATTGATTTTAAATCTATTTATTAATTTTATTATTCCACTTGAAATTTTATTAACCAATTCTGGTTTTCTTATTTCAACTACAATTAACAACTTGATTTTAAATTATCAAAATCTCTTGAAAATTTTCTAACTCTTTAAACTTTCGAAAAATTTCGCTAGCATCTCCTTTGCAGGCTCGATCTGTATAATCACGACTCGCCTTTCTTGGCCTTCTCCAGTCCAAAAGAAAATCAAAAAGCCAGGTGGCTTGCCCCATAGGCTCATAAAACCATCAAACCTAAGTAATATTGTTGACATGTACCTTTTTGTCGGCCTAATCCTATTTGTTGCATTTGCTTCCATCCAATATCTGCTCAGCATACTTATATCCATTTCCACTTGATTTCAAATCAATCCAACTTCCAGAGTTTAACTCTCTAATCAACTTCTGATTAGTTCATTTCCATTCTATCAATTCAAATTTGATTTCTATTTAAGTCAAAATCCAACTTTATCACAATTCAGTTTCAATTAACAACATCCAATATATATCCAACTTACTTCTTCATAAGTCGAATTCATATTAATATCTCGAATCTCAACATTTTTCTTTATTTAATTTCATTCAGAATTATTTCTAATTCAATCCCATTTTATTCAACTTAAGTTAAATTTTCAATTCATTTGATACATTTTTACCATTTCAATATATTCAACTTATACAAGTTAAATTTTAATTTCAGAATTCAAATTTTCAGGTTTTATTTCAAATTAGTTTGAAATCATATATATTTATACACATATTTATAATCAACTCAATTCAAAATATTTGAATCTCTAAAACATCTTGCCCTTTTCAAACAAATTTTTAATTCCAAATTACTATGGTAGCAATCCGTCACTCAGAAACTTGAAAATGAATACCGATAATGTCGCGACCCATTATCAGAATTATTTTCTCGCCACCAAAGTGATTTCAGTGCTTAAACACTTCAAAAATCTATTTAAACCATTCTTATTCAAAAACACTTTAAAGTAATATTTTATTACTTTATAATATTTCAGAAAATATTTTTCAAATGCCCGAAATTTAAATTCCAATTCTGGTTTGAACTTAATCTTAGTTTATCTCATTTGTATACATTATCCATATACAAATTATATAACCATTTCAATATTTCATAATTCCATTTGATTGTAATAACAATCAACATATTCATTATAATAATTCAGAAATTATTCCTTTTATATCAAACTAATTTTTTTTGGGAAAAATTATTTCATTTAACCATTTAAAACAATATTGTATCGAATTGTTTTGTTCGAGAGTTTAGAAACGACTATCGATACAGTTGTACTTCCTGTATCGATCAGAATTCATAAACTACCCAACAAACAAACCAACACAATATAAAACAAGTTTTGCTTCAAATCTACAAATACACGCTCATACATATACACTCAAACTTGATCTAAGGTATTTCTAACCCCATCTCAATTGAGTTACGCCACAGAGCCAAGGTTACTACTCAACCTTCAGCTTTGATACCAAGTGTAATGACCCGAATTTCCATACTCTTTAAGTCGACTAATAACACCACATGTCCAACCCAAATTGCACAAAAATACGAATCATTATTAGAATGAAGTTAGAGGATGAGAAATAGAAAGAAAGAAATATTAGAATAGAAGAAAATGAAGAATATAAAGCTCACAGTGAGACGAATAAAATATATAATATTACTTTTGAAAATACAAATTAGTAACTGTATATACATACCATTATCAGAGCACAACAGTTATTCCGGGAACAGTTATAAACATCTGTTCCCAGATACAACGTAGCACATAGCGGAAAATATGATAGTCTATAGCTAACTGATGAAGCCTCCTGCTTGAAGCTCCTCCAAGTGAATCTGTAAAATCCCGTCTACTTGACTTCCCGTACAAATTTAGGCACCCAAGAGTTTAGGGAAAACAAAAAAAATAAACTCTGGGTCAGTCATGGGACTGGTGTGAGTAAACTCCAACCATTTGTTTAACTTCCAAAATCCTTTCGAAAGAAATGATGATCGTAATTCCGATCCACACATAAACACGGATGGTTTTTACCTTACGATAACCAAAAATATTTTTGATATCAAACTCACTGGTATTATAATAGTATCTACATCAAATAAATAGAATCTAGTAGAACGCTTGCATCTCACGCTCCATATATAATATAAAATCGAAAACCGTAGGCGCTTATTGGAGATTGTATTTCCAACATGATAAGGTATGGAACCACATTCCGGTCAGTGTACTCTAGAGGGGATACACTGGGGTTCACCAAGAACATCTTGCAACTCGGCCCACACATGACCGACCACTCATTTCGCTTGAGTGTATCGAATGTATATCACCAACGGTTGGGATCAGCAACCATTTCCTGAAAAGAACAACATTGATAGATTAAAGAAGTAAATGGAATTTCTTTAGATAGGTGATTATACATCCTAATGGGAGCAACCCACATAGCCATGCTGCCTGCCCGATTTTTGTCAATTCCCGGTTGTGAGGCTTGAGGTTTGAATTATCTTCCAGAACATCTGGCTACCATTCACCTTGAATGCCACATCGTCAGACCCATAGGAAATCACTATTTGATTCCCACAAAAATACTCAGATTGTTAGGCTAAGGAAGTTTCACTTCTTTGCTACCAACTTCGTACGTTTGAAGGAATCAACGTACATAATCCCTTTGGAAATACTCTGTCAGACACTCATCCATACAAGTTGTCCTGGGTCTGGACAAGCTGAAGACACTGTTCTATTAATCCATCTTGGGAAATTTCTACCTAGGATTAACAGAACAGCACTTGCATTTTTCTCCGTCTTCCATTATCTTCAGCATAAGCTGATTCATAACGCTTGTACCAATATGGAATGGTTTTCAGATATTAAATCTGATTCCGGTCTCTCCATATTGACAATGGAGGTATAAAATAAATCAAAACTTTGATAGTCGGTGATTTAACTACCAAAGAAACATCCATACAATAAATGGTCCTATTTCCAATTGGAAATTCTACTGATCAAGCATCAAACAACACTGGGCCCTTTTAAATCAATTCCTTATTATATTATCATTTACAATTCCCATTTCCCATCTTTCGTATCTTTTTGAAGCTCGATTTCCCCTCTCGATTCTTAGAAAAAACATTTCCAATATTATAATTTCTTTATTCGAGAAAATATCTCTTATTTCAATAAGAAAATATTTCTATATATATTAACTAATCCTTATTTTCTATATTCAGAAAATATAACTTATTAATATCGGAAAATATTTCAATATTCCATCTCTTAATTCCTCGTTGATCAATCCATTATGCATAGAAAATATCTCTCATTTTATTTGGGAAAAACATTTCAAAATCCTTTAAATTAACGCGATGTTATAAAACATCGTTATTATAACTCAAACCATTTATCATTTATTAATTAACCATATTGCTGACCAATCTTCACTATTGAACCTTAACCATTTCTCCATCATTCATGAAGTCAATCAAGTTAGGGTATAATTACCTCTCAGACCTTAGTTGAAAAACATTCTCGACTTTGGAATAGTCAAAGCTCACAACTTCAAAAAAAAACATTACTTACGCAACTTTCGGATTCAATCTATCAACACACTTCTTTTACAAAAAAAACATTGATTATAACGGTAGCATTATAATCGCTGTTTCCAAATATTTGATTTATAAAACATTACTTTTAACAACAGCATTACAATCATTGTTTAGATTTTACAAAACATTTATTATAACAATAGCGTTAAGATCGCTGTTTAGAATTACAAAACATTTATCATAACAACAGCGTTAAAATCGCTATTTAGAGTTTACGAAATATTAATTATAACGAGAATGTTAAAATCGATATTTACAAATATTTGGTTTATAAAAATGCAACTTGTATTTATTTATTTCAATAAATAAATTAATAAGTAAATAATTAAATTTGATTTAAAAGGAAAGTAAAATAACTACTTCCCTAAATTCGATATAATAGAATTCTAATAAATAACTCTCATTCGAATACTGTATATTCGATAAATATTCCAAACTTTGGAATTTATCTACCATTTTAGGTTAATTCAAACTCCCAATTCACTTTTGAATTCATGCTTTCCAAATCATTACCAAATTCCTTTATAACCATCCCAGTTTACATAAAGTTATCGCACTTTAAATTCCGAATTTTGAACTAAAACTCATCGTTTTCTTTTAAAACGATTACCATTTCCGTTTTCACTCAAATTCTAATTTGTATTCATATTTCAAATTTAATTTCCTTTATAGAAATTTTATTTTCAAAATATTTACTCTAAACCATTATCCACTTTAATCCTAAAAATATTTCTTCGTATACAATCATTTGGTTTCATTTTTATAAATATTCTTTTAAACCCAAATTCTTCTTATAACTTCTATTCAGATTTTTTCAAACAAATCTACTTTTATTCCAATCATTTAAAATCTCGTTTATGATTTCCTTTATTATTTGCTAAGTCCAAATCTCGTCTCAAATATTGGTTTCAAATCTGATTTCCACTTTCCTATATAAATTCAAATTTTGAATTTATATTTCAATTTATCCACCGATTAATAATTCACTTAACTTATATTTTTATTTATAAACAACTTCTTGATTTATCCACTTGAACATGTTTCTAATTTCAATTCTTTTCAAAATTTAATTTCTATTTTTGAAATAAATTCCATTTTTGAATCCCAATTCCCTTTTCCCCATTCACAAATGTTTTACGGTATCTAAAATACCAAGTTTCTAAGGCCAGGGTAAATCAACCACAGCATACCCAATCATGGATCATATAACACATTATATATCACAATCAAATAAAAACAATAATATAAATGTTGAGGAATCCAGTTGGATCCCTCCAACCTGTTTCCTTGCATCCACATATGTTAATCAACATCAAATTAATTTCACATCAGTATGAAATGTCATAGTAAACAGGATTTATAGTCGGTCAACGATATAACTATATCAACCATTTCAACCAATTTTATTAGCCATTTGTTCAAACAACCGACATACAATATATAATTACTATAAATAAATTTAAAGCTCGTTTATATATAAAAATATAAACGAGTCATAGTTAGTGAGTTTACTCACCTTGTTTCGCAGTTGACGATTTGTCTTTGTTTTATTCCAAATCAAACGAGCATTCGATTTTATCACGAAATTCTAGTTGCTCGGTTCTCACCCACGCCAGTTTCATAACGTAGACGACGTTGTTACAATTCCAAGGGGCACGACGACGTTCGATTCTGTTCATGAACAAAACAATATATGATTTTCTTCTTCATGTTTTATATCTATTTATGACAACAATTTAATTAAACAATTTATTTTAACTTACTAATATTTTCTTAATCACCACGTCATTTTCCTCAAAGCTTTCTCCTCCTTCGGTAAGTCCATTCGACCATATTCTACTCATTCTGTAAACCATGACTTCATCTCAACTTTCCCCTTTTATTTTTCTTCACAAAATCTTAAAACCCAAATCTTCTTCCTTAAAATACACAAGCTGCCAGTAACTTCACTGACTTGGACCACATTTCTACGTTTAAACAAAGCAAATCATCATTTTCCTGAAAACAAACACACCTCAATGTTAATACTAACCATCGAGTAGCATTATCGTTTTTTGTTATTATTATATATATGTATTATATAAATCAGCTGAGGACTCACTTGAAAATACCAACTTTAGTAAAATTCATCACCGCTTCATTTCTTCACAACAACTCTACTCTTCCAGTAATCTACCTTAACACTTCTTCCTTAATCTCTTCTCAATATCCTGGATCAAGACCAACCCCAAAACTCCTTATCAACACGCAACAGTTTTGGTACCCCCAATCAACAGCTTTCACTATCTTGCTTTTCATATCCGTATGCTCCCCTTCGTCCCCTCCTTCTACACTCCCTTATTTCACAAATTGAGAATACTATGTTGCTCCTCATCTCGGTCTCTTCCTTCCCATTCCAGTCTGGTCATGTTCGAACTCCACTTCCGGTTCATGTCGAAGCCTCAGATCAGCGCTGGATAGTACCACTTGCATACAAAATTTTAACCGAATGCCCCCAAATTTCTTCAATGTTAGCCTCTCGATCCCACCACCGCGTCACTTTCCTCATTCGCCGCTAGTTCACCCACCTCCTGCCATCAGCGTTCCTTAAGCACGTTGCCCAGATTTCGAACAACCTATAAAGGGTCACAACCCCTATTGTTTACCCAGAGTTGAAGCCGATGTCCATACGAAGTCTAAAATTGCAGTACTAGGAATTTGTGTGAATTTTATTTGATTTTTTTGAATTTTCCATTTCCTCGTTTTTGTTTTAAGGGATGATGGTTCTAAAATTTTGACCAAAGGAACTGCTGAAGGAATTCGTGAATGAATATATAAATATAAAGAGAAGAGTGGGGGTCATTTTCACGAGGTACCCGTGTTCAGCACGTTTACGTGATTAGCACGCTTACTTGGTCAGCACGGGTTTCCAACTGCCCTGTTAGACTTTCAATAATGAACAAGGTGTTATAGATCAGCCTAGACAAATACTTAAAAGAGATAAATGTAACCGGTTGGATGTCCGTAGGATGTATAATTCTTTTAAAGTTCACGCAGTCTCTGTCATAATGGGTTTTGTTACTTACAAGCTGCTATGGACAAAAATAAAAATACGATCGTGTCCTGCGAGGTGTCACGATCCCAAAAATATAATAATATGGACTGGTTAACTTGTTCTGTGAAACCCCAGAATATTGATATAAGGTGTAAAATACTCCAAATAAAAAGTAGCTTATTTTCCAAAATAAAAATTATAATAAAATACTAAAAATTAAATTATCGTTATGTCTCAAAGGGCTTGTCCAAAATTGAAACCGGTATGTAGTTATATCAAATAAACCGTTACGGTCGATAAACGATTCTATAGCGACTACTTGAAAATTTGATTTGGACATAAAACAAAATCTATATGACGGAATCCCGAATTTTCACTTCCATTAGAAAAATATAATCAAATAGATCTGAATGTTTCTTGTTCCAAAGAAATTCGATTTATATTGGATCACGTATATCCAATTGAAGTTTAAATCGTAAATTACGAACTACCGCGACTATTTCGAGCTTATTTTAAATTATATTATAAATTATACGTTCAAACTTCGATTTCAGTAAATAATTCCTTATAAAAATTGTTTTATAATCCAAATATAATGTTTAAAACAAATTTAAATGTTTAGAATAAAATGGCTAAAAATCTGGGTCGTTACACGTGCTAAGACACGAGGTTAAGTCCGACTTGTGGAAGAAGTCTACTCGGAACCGACCGGCATATTCAACATCCACAAGTGGTAGGCCTAATGTAGGAGGTCTAGCACATTATAATCATAAATGAATATGGTATTGAATTGGAATACTTAACCTTGTTGAATCCATATGGATTGTATGAACATATAACTTGAGTAGGGGTTAAGTAAACTTGTTTGAAACAGTGGGTGGGTAACATTGGAATATAGGCCCACAAACTTAACCTGTAGGGTTATGCAATCTTTTTCTCTAGTATGTCATGACCTGTGGGAAAACCTAGTGGGGAAGCAAGCGTAGGGGGAATCTTGTATCATCTTGTGCGTGGGACTCATTTCAGTCAGTAACCCATATATAGGTATCAAATGAGTACTCCGAACTAGGTCAGAATCGGGGCACACTTACTAGATTGATTATAAGATATCCAAACGTGGGGGACGGTGTGGGCGGTGCTTTCCGACGGGGTCATGTGCATGCATGGGTCCAGCATAAGTTGTTTAGATGTCATGGCACCTATAGATATGGTTGTGCACATCTTGACAACGAAGGGTTTCCACTTTAGGAATTGATACATCCTACTATGGGGCCAGCACAAGGTATCTACGGAGTAGGGAGCCGATCGATTAAGGTAGTAGTTAGGGTACATTTAGACTTCGGTATGTTTAGGAGCCCGTTATTATCCTTAGGGGTAACTCCGGTATGTTGGGCTGCCTGTTGATTGTATGGGGCGAAAACCTCTCACTGGAAGTACACTAAGTCTACCATCTTATACTTGTTGGGGATCATTTTGTTCATAAAACACCAGTATTGGTGCAGATAAATCATTAGAGAAGCATAATATACTCTATCTTATTGTCCTGTTTACCTTGTCATACCTGCCTTTTATGATGTTATCTCTCTCTTATCCACTTTATATGCCTGTCATGATAATTTTACTTATTTATATGCTAAAAGTAACTGGACTCGCCAGACTTTATGTTTGACCCATTTTATTTCCTCTTCTTTCTCTTCCGTTCCCCCCTCCCCCAAGGTTCTCAGAGTGGGAATACTCTTGCTTGATCAGGATTCTGCTTTCATCTTGCTTGGAGCTGCTTAGATGTATTGCTCGAGTTTTTATCCTTTCTACTATGGCTATGTTTTTGTTTGGGGAATTATGCTTCTTTTATTATTGTACTCTGATGTTTTAAGTACAAGATATTAATTTTAAAGATGATGTACTGGATTTGTGTACTTTCAGACTTATGATGTTTTGAACCATGATGTTATATTTTTTGCATTAATAAAATTTTAAATTCAGCTATTATTTTATATCTGTCTTGTAATGTTTCTGTTTCTGTTTACCTATAACACTTCATGAAACTTAATGCATTCTCTTAATGAGTGACATTAACGAACGTGGAGTGTCACAGTTGGTATCAGAGCTGAAGGTTAGCAGATCAGATAAAAGATTTTGAAAATTATTTTCAAAAAGGTTTTAAAAGAAAGAATTTTCAAAATGAAAAATATGTTCTGGAAAACATATTCCCCAAAGCCATATGTAATATCTTTCGATCCTTTGTCTGAGTCCCTTTTTTTCAGCATGTCTTGGGAACCTAATATTCCTGAGGGCATTACGATACCATGTTGCATCCGTAGGTATCTAGAGGCCACGACACCTGTTTGTGGTCAAGCTGACGTTCCTCCCCCAGCTGCACCTGTCGTTCCTCCTCCTCCTCCTCCTCCTCTGCATGTAGATAATTTCTCCAAGATCCGCAAAGATTTCTGTGCTATGTGAGGAAAGCCATTCCGCAGAACCAAGTCATTCATAGAGGCAAGGAATTGGTTCAAAGAGACGGAGGATCTGTTTGGAATCTTCGAAGTAGATGATCGTAGGAAGATTCAGTTAGCCGCCTGTCTACTGAAAGATAAAGCTTTGTTCTGGTGGGAAGTGACGCAAGAAGGGCGTCCAGTGGAGACTTGGGATGATTTTCGGCAAAGGTTTGAAATGAAGTTTATTTCTCAAGCTAAAAAAAGCATGCAAATGGAAAGATTTATGGCACTCAAGCAAGGAGGCATGACTGTTATAGAGTATGTTAACAAATTCAACCAACTAGCGAGGTTTGGTTTGGAGCTAGTGGATACTCCGCATAAGAAAGCTTTGCGGTTTGCTAGAGGACTGAATGAACTCCTTCATGAGTTAGCCATGTCTCATATTCCGATCGGAGAAACTTCTGAAAGGCTCGTTGATATGACATTGATGCATGAGGAAGTTAAAACTGAAAAGAAAGAACTTAAGGTTGAGGAAACACAAAACAAGAAAGTATGGCCCAAGAAGGGACAACAACAACGACAACAAAAGATAGGCGGAAAGAATGACAAGGCTAAGGATAAGAGGAAGTGCAATAATTGCGGACACAAGAGTCATTTGATCAAGGACTGCAAAAGAAGGAAGAATGGTTGCTTCAGCTGTGGAGAGGTCGGACACTTTTCTAAAGAGTTCCCGAAGAAGCAAGGGCAAGGTCAAAGGGCAGGAACTTATGGAGGGCAAGTGCATGCTCTAGCGATCAGTACACTAGATCAAGGTAGAAAAGTTTCCGCGGAAGGTTTGATTTCTCTTTCCAATCATCCTATTAGAACACTTTTTGATTCTAGTGCTTCGCATTCATTTATATCTGATTATGTAGTTGAGTCTCTACACTTAAGTACTAGTATGGTAGTTGATCCCGTTGTTGTCTCAAACCCCATTGGTGGTACGACTCATTTGTCCATGATTTGTCGGGGTTTGAGAACATGTGTTAGGCGTCGAATTTGAGTGCGATGCATACGTGCTTAGTTTTATGGGCTATGGTTTGATTCTAGGGATGATTGGCTAGCCATGTATGGTGCCATTTTGGATTGCGAAAGGAGGGTCGTTAGACTTTTGACTTGCCATGGGAGGAACGTTGAGATTTCTTGTGACCCCAAGGGGTCTGTCATGCTTGATTTTCTGGAGTCTCTTGACGCATCTATCAGTGTTCTGCAATCTATACCAGTAGTCCGTGAGTATTCTGATGTTTTGAGGAGGTTCAGGGCTTATCTCCGGGGCGTGAGATCAATTTTCGTATATACTTGGTAGACAATGCAAAGCCGATTGCATTACCTGTTCGCCATATGGCTCCAAGATACTACAAAAGTGGGCATATTCGACACTATTTTTATGTGGTCGTAGATCAAAAAAGCGTTGCCGTAGGCCATTTTTTCAAATAGGCAACACCAGGGGGGCGTGGCATCCGCGGCCGTTGCATTAGCCACCTAAGGCAACACTTTTGCCCATCTACAGCCACGGAAAGAAAGTGTTGCATTATAGCCATAATGCAACACTATTTGCACGTAATGCAACACTATTCAGCGTTGCCTTAAGCATTAGTTAGGGCCTGGCTTCCAGTGCCGCCACGTCAGCTTTCCACGTCAGCTGTCTACGTGTCACACGACACGTCATCTCTCCATGTCAGCACTCCACGTGTCACATGCCACACCAGCTATCCACGTTAGCTGTGGGGTCCACGTGCGACGGGTAAGCAATTATATTTAATGTAATGCAACACCACTACAATATGTAATGCAACACCATTACAATGAAATGCAATATCAATAAAAGCTAACGCAACAATAGAAGAAGGAAAATGCAACACTAATTTGATAGAAATACAATGCTTTAATTAAATATTTTGCAATACAGGTTTTGTACAAGAAACTCATCCAAAGCAATTGTTTTAATTATCCAAATATCAAAACTCAAAAATCAGCTACACCATTTTGTTCATTGTATACAGTAAGCTCGAACTACTTCAAGAATAGGTGCACGGCATAAGGGACATTATCCTGATCCATTCCTGGCCAATTCTTTAGCAAATTCTGAACATGTACACATGTGTCCACACCTGCAAAATGTATTACTCATTTATATATATGAATCATATATATACAGCAATCCGATTGCAATAGGAAATATATATATGTATGTTAGTATGTACCTATATATGAATCATATATATGCAGCAATCCGATCTGCAAAATGTATCCCTCTGCCTTCCAGAATTAAATATGCACCTGATCAAATGATAACAAGTTATTTGATAAGTGGTGGCATCGAATGGCCATTGACCTTCTTATTAAAATGTTATGAACACAATTATTACAATTGACTTACTGACCATTGGCGATTGGTCACTCATGCCAGCCAACAAATAAGCAATTTCATATGGTCATTCGTCTTCTGAGCAAAAAGTTTTCAGTTCCCATATTACTGCCACGTACAGTGTGTCACTTCATATCCTTTCAAGCTTCAGAAGCATATCGTCATCTACATCTTCAACTCCTAAACAAAACTCCATCGTCAAATGTTAAAAAAAAAAACAATGGAGGACTCTTCACTATGCATCACTGCCACTGTTCTTTCAGGACATTGGACTTACGAATTTGTGCATCTCACGCTTAGGCATACGTTGAAGCTTAATGAGGAGTGGACTATACGAGTTATACCCAAAAACTCTTTTCTAATAACATGCCCATCTTACAGTACGCGTGATCATGCGCTAATGTTGAAACTTTTTACAAAAATTGGAGGTGCTTTTTATGTGCAACAATGGTCTGCTGAAGAATTTGAGCCTGAACCAGCGTTCGAGGCAGAATCATGGGCCAGAGTTGTTGGCTTTCCCGAGTTCCTGAAGACAAATGTTCCTGCAATAAAAGAATTAATGACGCCAATGGGAAATGTGTGTGAAATTGACGACTGTCATTGGTCTCGAATTGACCATAGATCATTATACCTGAAAATGGAATTTTATGAAGGCATTGGCTTGGAGAATGTTTTTTCTGCTCGATTCGACAACAAGAAATACATCATTAGGGTTGAGCGCACCACACATACTCATCCTTTGACGAGGCCTGAAATTCTTTTTGTGAGCAATAGGGAGGAACCGGTGGTACCATTTTTTTGTGATCATAGGAAAATTTTACTTCCATCCACAGTTTCTTATAGTGAGACACAACCACACATGCATACACTCACATACATACATACATACAAGGTTATAATGCCCCACCCAAGATTCTGAAATAATAATACAAACTGGTGCTCTGTTAGTTGTACATAGATGTGGTTGTGTGGCTTGAATTTGAGACACTGTTATTGTATGGCTTGAATTTCCTTCAGATGTGGTTACATGTCAAATTGTTTGATAATTAATGTGTGTTACATGTCAAATTGTTTGATACTTAAGGCATATAAACTCATAGGTGGATCACATTATTTGAGAATTGAATCATATAATATATTAGGTGGATCACAAAATGTTTACAGAAATAGAAGTTTGATCATATAATATATTAGGTGGATCACAAAATGTTTACAGAAATAGAATTAACATACCTATTGAAGTTTGATCATCCAAAGATCACTTTGCCCTCCACAACAAGAAATTCTGGTTTGGTCGCTGACTATGCTCTATCCTTAACAGCCACTCTGACATAGACAATGACTCTGACATGGACAATGACTCTGACATGGATGCTGGTGTGGATGTTGGTGATGATGCTGGTGATGACTGGTGATGTTTGTGGATGTTGGTTTTATTCTGCTGGTAATGATTTTTGGCTTGAAATTTTGTGAATATTTGTGAAACTTTGTGTGGTTGTGGAAGTTTGTGATGACTGGTGATGACTGATGATGGATGCTGGTGAATGTTTTTGAATGTTTGTGAATGGTACGTTGTTTTGTTTGTGAATGCTGGTGATTTTTTAAAATCTCTGCGTACGTCTCTAGTGTATACTTATGATACTTGTGCGTGTATACTTGTGCGTGCCTTCAGATGGCTGCCTTATGATACTTGTGCGTGCATGTATACTTGTGCGCGCGTGTATACTTGTGCGTGTCTACTTGAGCGTGTGTACTTGTGCATGTATACTTATGATACTTGAGCTTGTATACTTGTGATACTTGTGCGTGTATACTTATGATACTTGAGCGTGTGTACTTGTGCGTGTATACTTATGATACTTGAGCTTGTATACTTGTGATACTTGTGCGTGTATACTTATGATACTTGTGCGTGTATACTTGTGCGTGCGTGTATACTTGTGAGTGTATATATGCACTGCGTGTATGATGTGTATTGTAATAAAACGAAAATGCTTGAGTGCCCGCTTCAGATTTTGTCAAAATCTGCGGTAAGAGGCTTAAAATTCGGATGTCACCGCAGTGCAAATTAACCTCAAGCATACAAATTAACCGCAGTGTAAGGTATGAACCTCAAGCAGTGCAAATTAACCGCAGTCCCCATTCCTTAACTAGCTCGACCTCTATAATAAACCAATGTCTTTTTCATGCCAGTAGCCCGGTTCTCATGGTTTATTGCTGGGTATAATTTTCGAATAAACCTCAGCATAATCCCAAATCCCAAATCAATAATAAGCGCAACTAATTACTCATAAGCGAATGGGTTTTCCAAAATGTAACAAATGAACTAATTACTAATTACTCATAATCCAATCTATAATAAGCGCAACTAATTCACAGTGCAATACAAACTGAACCTGAGGGAAAAAATTGGCGATGTCAGCGCCCTGAGCAATCAAAACTAGAAAGCGTTTCAAAGCTTCATCCTTTTCGGAATAGAATTTCCTGTCGAGGAGAGGATCGATACTAACGTGAATTTAGGTTTAAATTTTTGTCAATAGTAAAAAGGGGGAAAAACGATTAGATGATAGAGAAGAAAACGATTTCATGAAGGGAGAAGATCGCGCCAAAATTTCGTCAAAAGAATGAAATGACATGGCTGTCAATGATTGGATGATGGCTAACATTAAGATCATCAGATCCATAGATGTTTTGAACCGTTGGATTAATCTTTCATCTACGGTTGGGGTTTTTATATGTTGATAACGCGGATAGCTGAGCTGGATTATATATACGTAATGCTACGCTTTTAACTGGTGTTGCACATCAGAACACTAAAATTCCCACCACAACAGTGCATCCACGTATAATGCAACAACATATGAATGTTGTTGCAGAAGCTCGAAGAAATCATAGCTTTCGCCACACTTTTCATGCAACACACACAAATTAGTGTCGAATATGCCCACTTTTGTAGTAGTGAGAGAAAGGAGGGAGCTTAGCAAGAAAGTAAGGGAGCTACTTGAGAAACAGTTTATTAGGCGAAACATATCTAAACGGGGTGCACCAATGGTATTCGCAACTAAGGCGGATGGTTCGCTTCGCATATGTGTAGACTATAGAGAGGTGAATAAACTCACAAAGAAGAACAGGCACCTACTCCAAGGATAGATGATCTGTTCGACCAGCTTGTTGGTGCATCAGTATTCTCTCAGTTAGACTTGGCCATCGGGTTTCATCAATTGAGGGTGGCCAAGGACATTATAGAAAATACTGCTTTTAAGACTCCATATGGTTTCTTTGAATGGCTCGTTATGCCTTTTGGGTTGACAAATACACCCGCCTATTTTTTGATCTGATGAGTAGGGTGTTTCTAAATAAGTTTGTTGTGGTCTTTCTCAATGATATACTGATCTTCTCAAAGAGCGTGGAAGAGCATGCCCAACGTTTGAGAGAGGTTTTGAAAACTCTGCGTGCGCATCAACTTAAGGTGAAATTCTCCAAATGTCATTTTTGGAGAAAAGAGGTGAGATTTCTAGGGCATGTGGTCTCTAAAGATGGGATAGCAGTAGATCCCGCAAAGGTAGTCGCAGTTCAAGATTGGCAAATTCCTAAGAATGCAACGGAAGTGAGAAGTTTTCTTGGATTGGCAGGCTATTATAGGAAGTTCATTAAGGAATTCACAAAGATATCAGCCCCACTCACCGGGCTGATGAAGAAGAATTTGGTGTTTTCATGGGATATGGATTGTGATATTACTTTCCAACGATTGAAGAGGGCTCTGACAACATCCCCAGTCTTGACCTTGCCCGACGGAAACAAAGTGTTTACAGTCACTAATGCATGTGGTTCAGGGCTTGGTGCGGTTTTGATGCAAGAGGGACGGGTAGTATGTTATGGGAGTAGACATCTAAGGGTTCATGAGAAGAACTTACCCTACCCACAACTTAGAGCTAGCTGCCATAGTATTCGTGCTTAAGATGTGACGTCATTATTTGCTTGGAGAGAAGTTCAGTTGTACGCCGATCATAAATCTCTCAATTACTTGCTCTCGCAAAAGGATCTTAATTTAAGGCAACAAAGGTAGATGGAGTTCCAAGCATCTTATGACTTCGAGATTGCTTATACCCCTGGCAAGGGTAATGTGGTGGCAGACGCACTAAGTAGGCAGAGAACGACCTTAAATCCTCTGTTTCTAGGAAGGAAAAGCTTGGAGTTTATATCGACTTTTGACTTTAGACCCTCCACCGAATTTTCGTCTGGATTATTTGCATCACTGGAGGTGCGACCTACTCTTATGGATCAGATAGGAGCTTCACAGCGAAAGGATCCACAGATTTCAGACATCTTGTATAGGCTCGGTAAAGGGGAAACTTCTAGTCACCTCAGTAGATATTCCACAAACGATAAAGGGTGGTTGCGACGAGATGGGAGGCTTTCTGTTCCCCAAACTGAGAGTTTGTTGAAGACAGTCCTAGAAGAAGCCCATCATTCTAAGATGAATATTCATCCAGTGGCAATAAGATGTATAGGGATATGAAGATGGTTTTCTTTTGGGCTGGGATAAAGAAAGATGTGGCGGAGTTTGTTTCTCAATGTTTGATTTGCCAGCAAGTTAAAGCGAAGCAAAAGAAGGCCGGTGGTTTACTTCATCCTTTGGAGGTCCCGCAGTGGAAGTGGGAGGGCATCTTTATGGATTTCATAGATGGTTTGCCTAGATCAAAGAAAGCCAACACTAGTATTTGGGTTGTAGTAGACAGACTTACTAAGAGCGCTCATTTCATTCCAGTTAAGAGTAAGAGTATGGCAGCATGGTTAGTAGCAGTTTACGTTCGTGAGATAGTCCGTCTTCATGGAGTACCTTCCACCATCATAAGTGATCATGACCCCATTTTCACTAGTGAATTTTGGAGGAGCTTGCAAGAAGCATTAGGTACACAGTTGTGTTTGAGCACCACTTATCACCCTCAGACCGATAGACAGACAGAAAGGGTGAACAGAGTTCTCGAGGATCTTTTAAGACTGTGTATCCTAGACTTCGGAGGAACTTGGGAAGAGCACCTTTCTTTAGTGGAGTTCGCCTACAACAACAGTTATCAAGCTAGCATTGACATGGCACCCTTCGAGGCATTGTATGGACGACCCTGTAGATCGCCGACTTATTGGTGGGAATCAACCAAAAGACTTCTACCTGGACTGGATATGGTTAAAGAGACATCTGAAAAGATTGATCTTATCTGCAGACGAATGAAGACAGCCCAGGATAGGCAGAAGTCCTACCCAAATAAGAGAAGGACTAACATTGAGTTTAAGGTAGGAGATATGACTTTCATTAAGGTATCACCTTTAAGGAATGTAGTTCGCTTTGGATCTGTAGTGAAGTTGGCACCAAGATTCGTTGGACCATTTCCCATAACAGAAAGGATTGGCCAAATGGCTTATGGAGTAAAGCTACCAGAGAGAATGTCCGGTGTTCATGATGTCTTCCACGTTTCCCATTTGCGGAAATTCTTGCATGATACTGCAGAAGTAGTTCAGCCAAGTATATTGGAGGAAGTAGACGTGGAATGGGAGGCGACAGTTAGGCAAGTTCCTACCCGTATTCTTGGATCGGAAGTTAAGAAGCTACGCAACCGTAAAGTCAATTTAATGAAGGTTCGGTGGGGAGATAACCCAATGGATGCAACTTGGGAGACCGAAGACAAGATTCGTGCTTCGTACCCTTTTCTTTTCGAGGGTATGTTCTTAACTTCATATCCAAAGCTTTTATTTATACTTGTTTATATCATTTGAGTATTTCCTATCGATCGAATCTTCGACCTTTAGGTAGGAAACCCATGGATGTAAACCTGTGCTTGAGACATGTTATGTTTGATGGATACAAGTGGATGCAAGTGTTTGCTAGTGGTTGCTTGTGGATGCATATACACATACATTAGGCACTAGATCGGCTCAGTCACTCTCATACTGCATATGGATGTGTGTGCATTTTTCTTCTTTTTATGGATGAAAATAGATGTATCACCATATGGATATTGCATATAGACAGATTATTGTGCACATATATAGAACTTACCAGTTATAATAAGATTATTTGCATACATGTTGGATTCATGACACTAACATACATTGCATTAAGGAGGTCGACTGAATCTGTAGATCACCCGATCTTCTCATTAGTATTTGGACATATACATACACCTTTGAATATGTTCATATAAGCATTAGAAATCTCTTAAGAACAATGGATGCCTCTGATAGGTGGATGAGTAGATGGATGTGGATGTTAGTATATACATTCTTCTTAACTTGTAGATTTGGGGATGAAATCCTTTGAGTAGGGGATAATGTAACGCCACGTATTTTAACAACACTAAAAGATGATGAATTAAATAATAATTAATTTGATATTCAGAATTAAGTGAAATGGACTGCGCCATTGCGTTCGTCTTGGAATTTTGGTCAAAATAGACACTTGGTTTGCGTAAAACGGACACCGTATGAAGAAGTGATTAAGGTTGAAATTTTATATGCGCACAAGAGGATTATATATATATATATATAACAATCAAAATCAGTTCAAAACAGTTCAAAATCGAGCTTTTGGGGGAGCGTGAAAATTCCCGCCAAGAGGTGTCGACCCATCAAGGGAGTGTATATCACATTGATCCAAGATCCACATTTAATCATGCCTTGAGTTAGCTTTGGCTAATCTTCAAAACACAGTCATTTAGCTAGATATCTTATGTCAATTATATCACAATGTAATTCTTGGATAGCATGATGAACAATTTTATTCAGTTAAATATTAAAATTTTCATGCTCTTTGTCCCTAAGCCCGTAATCTTATTATGGAAGCCTTGTTAAGTCAGGCCCAAGTATACAGTTAGAGTATCATTTTTACTCTATCGCATATAACCAAAATAAACAGTGCATTTGGTATTACGCACATCTATTGATTCTGGCATTAATGCGTGTATTTATTAAAAGATGTGACCATGACTTAAAATAAGTAATTGGTTTAAAGAGATTTTATAATTCAAAATGGAAAATCATTTCAATGTTATTTACACATTTTAAAATACACGTATTTATAATTATAATGCTACTTGCATATAAATGCAATTAAATTTATAAATATCACGTGTGTATATACATTAAGTTTATAAAAATATATACATATATATATATATATATATATGTGCCTACCATAGGTCCCTTTTGAATATATCAAATGTCGGTCATAAAAAAACTCTATAGAATTCTTGTAAGTACTAACCATGTCCTCTTAATTGTACAAGCTGTCATACAATAGGATAGTAATGCTGGATAAAAAAAACTTTACAAGTGTTGTACCCTTATAATTAAAAGGTAAAAATTAGGAAGCTAAATATAATATCTTACAAGTCCAGGCCTAATTAAAAGAAGATTTCAAGGCCTAAATATAAGTGCATATCGAATATGTACATTATTCAGTTGCTTTATTTAATGCGATCAATTATACAAGAATATATACAAACATATAAATTCCATTCTCATTATCTTTACATGAATATATATACAACAATACATTAACATAGTGTTCAAACTCAAATTTATAACATTTGCTAATGTATAATATACTTTCAGCAGTCATTCACTGAAGAAATACAATCAACAAATTTATTTATTGTGAATCAGTGTTGACCCTGAACTACTGTTTTGCCCCTTTTGCACTGAAATAGTTTCAGTATGCATTTTTACTATTGTTGCCCCATGTTAGAACAATTTTAATAGGGTCGGGCAAATTAAAATACATTAAATGTATGGTCCAGTGCACAAGCAATGAGAATCAAATATTCATCAATATATGTATATGTATCATCTATGAAAAGCTTTCATTCAGATACAATGATAAAATGGAAGCATAAGCATATTGATCCTGCTATATGTTTAATTATATTTATATGTATCACGTACATCATATCAGATTCACTTCTAAAACAGGGTATTGCAAATCTTATTAGTAATTTTCATATCGTGAATTCATCAAGATATGTTTTATTACAAGGTTGCCTAAAGTTAAACACATAAACACACATATGTATGTATGTATATATATATATATACATATGTGTGTGTGTCAATGGAAACATATCTCACCATCATCAAATCTGCCTACACATAACTATATACACAATTATACAGCTATGTATAACTGGCAACAGGTTTATATCAAAGAAACAATATCTCCTAAAGGATCTTTCATAAAGATTGACTCAATATATCCAAGGAGATGTAGTCACGAATCATGCATAATTTTGCAAACATATGTGTTTATAACAAAATGTATTTCATGACTTGAAAGGATAGAATGCAAATAATATTTGCACAATAATATACATTTGCAAGAAGTACATAAAAATATATACGTATATATGTATGTACATATGTGTGTATATATATATATAGCTTACAAACATAATATTGTTTAAATCTATTGGTGGGCTATGTTTTGTACAGGCTGGTTTATATATAAAACATATACAAATATTTAGCATGTACGGACATAAGTACCTTCTAAAAGATTTAACATGTCACAATGACATGTGTATAAGTAAGGTGGGGTTTGTCTATGCAAATCGTATTTGCAGTGTTCTCATTTACATAAAATAAAAAGTTTATAAGATGAGATGAACTTATTCATCATGTCGTAGTTTAGTCAAATTCACTGGCAATCAAATTACTTTTAGCCTTATAGACACATGTATTTAACATCCCAAAACAGGTGATGGAAAATTTCAATCAATTTGTATATATATATATATATATATATATATATATATATAGATAACATGAACAACTGAAAGTTGCTATATAGACATACAATATCTTCTAAAATCATTTTCATATAATAGAACATACACACACACACACACACACACACACATATATATATATATATATATATGTGTGTGTGTGTGTGTGTGTGTGTGTGTGCATACATATTTAGTCAGGCAAGTCCCTTATATATTCATTTATACTTTCTTAGATATGTATGCAATCAAACATAGAGTGATATTAAAACCATTGCAGCATCTTTATATAGACTATCTAAACAAAACACTATTTTGATATTAACCAATGTATGCTATCAGTTTATACATATATATAGGATATGGATGCCAACAGGAATTAAAAGTATGCTTAGTATTGGAGTACATATTCCATATAAACTGTAATTGATATGAGATATGACCATGTATGTCAAAAGATGGTACTAGTTAATAACAGTAAAATCCAAAAGCCCTACAATTTTATAACGGTTTATATCTATGCCATAAATGTGTGTATGTGTATATATATATATACACATATGTATGTATGTATTTATGCAGGATACATGTGCATAAAACAAGAACTATATTACTTTATATACAGGCTCAGGCTAACTTATAAAAATATAGCGTGTGTGTGCGCGTGTGTGTGTGTACATATACCAGCTATTATTATGGTACTATTAGATGGTGTTCAAAACAGCATGATATTATAAACATACAACACTACATGTAGATATAAATATGTACATATATCATTGTACACATATAAAACAAGTAACACTTACTCATTTTAGAAATCAACTAAAAGGGGTCACACACACACAAGAAGTGATTAAAGGGAATATGTATACAATAAATATGTTGTGCATAAGTTGCCCATTTATATGTGTATATACATACCATCAAGTGCTTTGTTCTCCATCAATATGAATATTTCATACTGATCCATGTTTAACTCATAGGCAATTTTGATCCATGTTTAACTCATAGGCAATTTAGACACATATACACATTTATAGGAGTATTGTATTTTATGGCACAGAATCTTTGTAATAGTATATTAAAATAATTTTAGAATCATCTTAGCATTTGATACTATTATCTATATAAACAACAGAAAATCAAATTCCTTGGAAAAAAATTAAAACATTTGCAGTATTTAGATATATTTATCATCATAAATGTAGGATCAGATCACTAATCTCCATGTGCATCTCTACATAACATATCAAATATATATGTCAATGCATATATGAAATTTGCTCATAAAATTACATCATATACAAATTTTATAGAATGAACAAATCACAATACATTGTTATGACTTGAATCAATTATGGTCATTATCAATGTAAAATGAAAAACCATTTAAATTTTGTATGGATTTCTAACTCATGTTCAATGATTAAATAGACTACTCTTGATCTACAATCAAAATTTAAATTCAAGTGCTTTGATTTTATACTCAAATAAAAAGATTAAAATCAAAAAACAATGTTTTAACAGTTTTCATACAAATTGATTTCATTTAATCAAATATAACTGATAATCATATTATTGATTTGCAATTATTAAATTTTGGTTTCTGATCAAAAGAGAAAAAAAGCATGATAAGGTTAGGACTTCAATACTCATAAATCAAATAAATTTTGATTATAAATTTTGCATTGTTTACTCATATAAACATATCTAAAATCAAGTAATGTATAAACAGAATTAATATCTAATGTTAATTCGTGTTTAAACAAAATAATTTTATTTCAAAAATAAAATTGTATAACAGTCACAATTAACCGTCTCAGTATAAAATCTCATGTCTATATTATTAATTCTTTTGTTTATACAAGGAATCAAACACGCATAACCAAAATCATACCTCAATATATTATTTCTTGCAAACCCTAAGCTCTGATACCATTGTTGGTTATTTCTAGATCTAATCGGTAACAAATTAAAATACTTTAACAATTTAAACATGGATCTACGCAAGAATATTAAATCAAAATTAATTTTGATTAGGGTTTATTACCTATAATGATGAATGGATAAATAACCAGATGAACCTCAAACTCGATGGAGCATAGAAGGACCGAATCCAAAGCACGACATACATCGCGCCTCTATCGGGATCCACACGAACAAATTTCTTCTTCGATCGAATTGAAGAGGGAAACAAGGAATTGGTACTAGCCGCCATTTATTTGGTTTTCACTGAAGAGGGTATGTGGTAGGTTTTTAATTCTGATCTGATCTCTCTATTTTATGGTTCTCGTGTGTTATTTTAAAGAAATAATTAACCCTTTTAAAATTTAACGTGTACCATAAATTAAGGAACCAATCGACATATCATTTCAATGCTAAATAAAATATCAACAGATTGATATTTATTTATTAAATGAATGGTTTTCCCCTTCATAACGTGCTAAGTGTGTGACCCTATAGGTTACTATGACATTAACAATAATTTTAAATCATATTTAAAATTATAAACAATGAGCGACGTCTAATAATACATCACTGTTACCCAAGTTGTAATAAAATCAACAATTAGATACAACCTTTTCTATGACTAGTGATTCAATGTAATTTAATCCTTTTAACCAATATATCCAGGATAAAACTCCAGGCATGGAATGTATCATCCTCTTTATAGATTAATCCTTTTATCTTGATTGATGAGTAGAATATATAAAACAAATCAATATTTGAGCACGACTATGCATTTCATAGTGTCACTCAATCAAGAGGCCCACGGATATCTCTACTTATATTGTAGGGTCAAATTCCATCTAGATCATTCATATTTTTCAATCAATAGGAGATGTATCTGATAATCGCCTTTATCGTCTACTCGGTTAAAAATAATCTTTAGTGATATCAAACACAAATATTCATGAATAAAATTATAATGATTTCAAGTCTGAGGACCATTACATCACTGTCACTACGAGAATAATTTATGATAATGTTAATTATATTCTATGTAGTTTTCTTATGTTGGGTCAACCTAATACGTTATTCCCCAATACGTATTTATGTATTGACATTAATATCACGTATATTCATGATCAGTGAGATATGATCATCAGTCAACCAACATACTAGTCTCGTTGTTTTATTGTTGTTCTATATAAACAATAAAAATCGATTAGAAACATTTAAGAATTATAATAATTTATACTATATAATCTCATGTTCAAGTCACTTACTTGAACTATATAATTTTGTATTATTATTCTAAGGAATTTTATTATGTTAATATTTATTTTATGCAGTAAATATAACATAATAGAATCTTCTATTCAAAATAAAAAATAACATCAACAATGTTATTAATCACATTAAATGGATTGCCCCTAGGGAACAAACTCTAACATGAGTTATGCACGAAAAATTTCCTGAGCCTCGGGATAGATGTTTGACCACATAGGATAGATGTCTGAGGCCACTTTTGGGCTATTTGGGGCTTTGGACATTACAAGTGGATTTATGAGGGTTCAAGAGGCAATTTTGAAAATTGTCAAATATTAGTCTCTCTCTACGTAAGCTATTTTCAATTTTTGAAAGAGAGAGAGAGAGCTTGCTTGATCAAGGGTTTACACAAGAGAACTTTAGGGTTCATAACCTATTTTCTAATCTTCAATTCTATTCTCCGCAAACTCTTTTCTATATTGAAATATAGTGATCATTTTATCAATCTCTTGTATTTCTTCAATGTGGTAATAATATACTCTCTCCAAAGTGGAGGTATACTAACAAGTTGTGAGTGGAACCACTGTAAATCGATGTGTGATTTAACTTTGATGTTATTGTCATTATTGTTTGCTTGTGATTGAGGTAGAATTATTTGGATTGGTGTATCATTGTTTAGTGATTTGAGTTATTGGGTTTTGGTTGTTTTTGCAAATTTATCAATGACCTCGTCTTCCATAAGGTGCTTTGTGATTTTAGTGTTTGATTTGAGTGGTCTTGAATCAAATTAATCACAATAGTTGGTATCAGAGCATTAGGTGTGTGGTAGGTGTTTGTGAAAATGTCAGATAATACCTTGGAAAGTCCCTCACGGCTAGTCCAAATAGTGTAGTGCCCTATGTACGTGGTTCATATGAGGCGTCAGGATCTCAATTGGTAATAGACAAGTGAAATGGCGATAATGACTTTGAGAAGTGGTAATGGAAATGAAAGAGGTTCTTTGGAGGAATCAACTGCACTTGGTGGTATTTGATGCTCATTTGTTGCCAAGTGATATCCCAGATGTTGAGAGAGAGGATATGAAAGAATGGGCGTACACTACTCTTCTGCTTGCTATAAGGGAGAGTGTGCTCTCCGAAATTAGTGGTGAGACAACCGTTAAAGAAATTTGGAAGAAGTTGGAGGAGTTGTATATGAAGAAGTCATTCAGTAACCATTTGATCTTATTGCGAACGTTTATGTTATAACCCGGATTTTCCGACCTAATTTAATTTTTTTATTTTAGCTATTTTAATGGATTTTGATTATTTAAAATCATTTATTTTAAATAATAATGACTAAAAATTTATTTAAATTGAGTTATAAAGTATAAATTTATTTTAATTATAAAATGAGCCTGAAATGGAACGGTAGTTTGAAAATTCGATTTCAAATTTCAACTGAATATATAGAATTCAATATAAATCGGATTTCAGTAAAACAAGGAATATTTGAATCTGTTTAACTATATCTTTCTAACGAATGTAAGAAACTGAAATTTCACTTTATGAATTAAAAGTTATGTCCAGTTTAAAATTCAAAATAGTCGCTATGGAATTTATATACATATTTTATATAATATATAGCCCTTAAAAATAGCCATTTTGCAAACGACCTCCATTTTTAATAAAACCACTTTTGTTGGATTCGGAATGTCAAGTTATTATTATATTCCAGTTTTCATAATTTTTGGAATTAATATGTGAGCGCAGTGAATTTAAACATGTTTGGTAATTTCAGTTTGAAACTAATCGACTGGAAAATGGCCATTTTTCATACGGCCTCCAAATTCGACGAAATTAATTTTATTAGAACCTAATGTCAAAACATAACTACATTTATTTTTTTTAGAATTTTTGGAGTCAGTATGTAGCCCTGGTAAATTAAAATGTACGTCAAAATCAATATAGAACGTTATATTAATTTATATTTTAATTTTAACGGAAACTAATCGAAACAGTCGAATTGGCTTGAGGGACATATCCCATTGTGTCCGAAATGGGGGTATTTGACTATAGGCGATAGTCGTTGGGTTTGATCCGGAGTTCGAATGAAAAATTAACTTTTTGTAAATTAAATATAATTCGATAAATATTTTAAATAACCGTCTCTCTCTCCTCACTCTCAATCAACGTTCAAAAGATAAAATAAATAAATAAAATAAACAAAACCCGTAGCACCTTTCCCCGCTGCCATCGCTCCAGCCCCCACCATCGCACCACCTGCCGCCGTGCCCTAGCCGTCGTCGCCCCTCCTCCGACCGTCGTACCCTCTCCCAACGACTCCTCGCCTCTCTCATCTCCACCCCGTTTATCCCCCAAACCCATCTGATTCCAGCGCCGCCAGCACCCCTGGACCCACCACTTCCTGGATGCCGCACCCCTTGGCCTGCAACACCCCATCGCCGCCCTCCCCACCACCCACCTCTGACCGTGGATCCCCCTTGGCCAAAAATCCAATTTTTATAATTTTCAGTTTTTGCAAATAACCCCTAAGCTTCCACAGCCCATATCTTCCAATCCGAGCACCTCTGGCTAAAACTTCGCAGTGCCAAAATCGAAGAGCACGATTTTCTCTTCGATTTGACTATATAGAAGCTATATTTTGGATTGCGGAGTTGTTCAGAAAACACGTTCGAAGTCAGCAGTCCGATTTATGTCTTTTCGCGATTTCCGGCGAAATGGAGCATTTTCGGGAAAAAGTCCATTAGGGCAGAGTTGTCCAGATTGGCGCGCTTAAGCTAGTAAATAAGACCGTGTGAAGATTGGAGTTCATTTGCAAATTCTGGAATCAGAACAGCAAATCAGAATGTTAGAAAAGCATGGCGGAGTGGATATTAATGTGAGAACTCTCTCTCACTCCAACTATTTTACAGTTAAATATATACTAGGTTGCAGACGGGGCTTAGTAGCTCCTGATACTATTTATTTGTACAAACCATGGTTGTTTGTTGGTATGGATTGAATTGTGGTGAAATTTATTGATTGTGGTATATTGATTGTGATTGATAATTGTGTATGGCACGAGCCAGTATCAGGAGAGGGGTAATGCTAGACATTACTCCGGTTCTAATATCTGTAATGCCGAAATTTTATAAAATAAACTATTAAAAATATCCATGTATTGAATAAAATGTTTGAACAATAAAAAGCTCATTTTTACTGAATGTATGAACTATATAAAATAGTCAAGTGTTGAAGTAAATATTTTTATTGTTAATAATATAATTTTAACGTATATATGAACGACATAAAATTCTCCTGAAATGAAAATAAATATTCATTTACAAATCGGATGATTTGTTAATGTAAACCATTTAACTGACATTGATTGGGACGATAAATTTTACACATCTCCCAACTGCACAAATAATATTCAGTATTTGTTGGTTGAAACCCCACACGGGCATTGGGATTATATTTGAGTACACTAATCCCAAATGTTCAGTTGTACGTCAATCGATTGGTTGACAGACTGTTGTAAGCGTTAGTTATTTATATTTAATGCTTATGCAGCTGTGTAATGCACTTTGGATAATGAATGATTGTTTATCATTATTGTTGTATACATATGATGTTTGAAATCCATATAACTAACATTAAATGGTAATTGGTTGGGTCTGATTCCAATTCAGGAATAACAAATATTTTAAAATAATATTTAGTAAAAGATTAAAATGTGAATTTGATGTCCGATTTTGGATAGGCACAAAAATATTGAAATGTGTGAAGCCGTGTTGATAAGTTATGCTTCATTTTAACGCGTACGATCTATATCGATTTTATTCATTTTTATAATGGATATCGAAAAGAAATGATTTCAAAATCTAATATTTTGAAAATATTATCATTTAAATATTACAATGATAAGGAGTATTCAATTTTGATTTAAAATTGAAAAGAAAGTAGGAATCGTTTTTTTAAAACAAATTTATAAAATACATTTTGAACAAAATATATATTACATATATATATATATATATATTAATGGCTTGAATAGAACGCACCGTGCTGCGACCATTCGCGAATTTCGACCATTGACTTCGAATCGACATTACTAGAGATTCGATTGTTGGATTCTCCTAAAACTAGAACTGTTGGGTTCGTATCGAAAAGAGCTTTTCAATGAATATAAGAGATTTGAAATCTAACGGTTGGATTTTGAACTATGTCCAAATCAAATTTGGAAAAGGTCGCTATGGATGTAGTTCGGTGGCCGTTATTGGAAACCGACTGTAAGAGCCTTGATAAAATTATTAAAATTATTAATAATTTGTGTAAAATCATAATAAATGATTTGGAAAGAATTTGGATGAAAAATTCCACATTTGTAAAGATAAAAATATATTTTTATCAAAATGAACTAGTTATTAACTAGAAAGATAATCCGATGTTTTTAAATAAATAAATCAGATTTGTGAATGGTTTTAATCTAACCAGAAGTTTTCCAATGTATGAATTGGAATGGATTTGAATAGAAATCATCTTCGGGAGATTTCGTTATTGGATTCCGTGACTATACGGATATTGTGGAGAAATTTGGAAGATAGATATATATTGTTATTCCCCATACGATATGTGCTGGTTTCAGAATTTGATATTGAATGTAAGCCGATATAATTTCTGTTGCAGCCTTATATTTAATATCAAAGTGGATTTTGGGTTTGTCATGAATGGTGTCTTCAGTAACACTATTCTTAAACCCCGTGTGAAAAGATAAATCTTTTAATTAAGATTATTAGAGTTTCCAGCTATATTTAGTAATTGGAATAAAATGGAATGTGATTTTGTGTTTGTTGTGAACTGTGTTTTAAATGACATTCGTTCTTTGACTCAAATTAATAGTGAAATGCGATTTGGAATATATAAATATTTTATTAAGATTTAATGGAAATTTTCCAAAGTAAAGTTTTCTAATTTAATATATTAAATTGGAATTGAATGGAATTCGATTTGGTAATAATCGAAGTGAGCTTCTGTGGAGGAAGACTGTTATTATATGTGGAATTTAAAAGGCTTAGCCATTATTCCATTTATATTATTAGTAGAATGAGGAAATTAATATTGTTTATATACATTGATTTGTTTTCCAAGAAAATTCCATAATTAATGGAATATGATTTTGGATTTATTGTGAACTGTGTTTTAAATAACATTGGTTCTTTAATCCAATTAGAGACAGAATTATATGTCTAACATTGTATTTCGAACTGTATTGTTGATCTCTGCTAAATATATATCTATTTGGTGGCGGAGAATTTATTCTCTTGCTTAACACCCTTCTCTGAGACGTATGAGCTTAGAGGTTATATATTGGCAGAAATCAGTGGTACGGTGTAGATTGTCGACGTGGCATGTTTGGGTTTCCAAAGTTAAATAATCGATAAATAATGATTGTTGGAAGAATAAAACTAAGTGGAGTTTTAATGAATATTTAATTACATTGAAATGTGAACGTGATAATTTAAATTATCAAATTTGGGAAATGATGGAGAATGAAGTACTACCAGTTTTACTCCAGGCGATAGTTAAATCTTTAATTAGATTTGAATGTGAAATGGTAAGTAAATTTACCAATAACACCATGGGTGCTAGATATGGAGTACTACAAGTTTTTCTCCATGGGATGGATAGGTTGGAATTGGGTTAATATAAATAAATGATTACTTCGGTAAGGCTCGCTAATCCCGACTGGTTGATAAACCTTAATTTGGTTTAGAATTGATAAAGGAAGATTAAAGAATAATTTTAAAAGAATTTATCTTTGATAAAATTAGTGGGAACCTTTCCCTTAAGATGTCAATATTTGAATAAAAGAATATTCTGAATTGGAATGAGGCTTATGATGTGTTTTTATAGCACTTGATAATTGATTATAAAATACGCGAGCAATTCAGAAAGACCGGGCTTAACCTATTCTGAATAATTAATATGACGACTAAAAGTCGACGATGAAGATGGTGGATGAAGATCAGGGTTCTTCACATCGTTTGGATGATTACTGATGTCTACATTGAGCTGTACACCTAAGATAAGGTAATAAGTGGTGATTGTCCATACGTACTTGGAGATCGACCAGATATGCGAGGACCTCTCTGCTGTATTGGACATACTGGACGAGGAATAAGGTGCCTCTGATTTCGTTCAGACCCAGAATGAACTTGTAAATGGATGTGTGTCTAACATTGGATTTTATTCATTGTTGATTGATTTCTATTAAATACATATCTCTTTGGTGGCGGAGAATTTATTCTCTTGCTTAACACCCTTCTCTGAGACGTACGAGCTTAGAGGTTATATATTGATAGATATCAGTTGAATGGTGTGAATTGTCAGTGTGGCATGCTGAGATGCAAATGATCAAGGCTTTTGTTGAAAAACAAAGTCTTGTGTTTGATGATCAAAGCACGACTTTAAATAGCATAGCTTTGTGTACGGCGTTAATTCGCGAGCCTTACACCGCGGTATGAGTCATAAACGGGACAAGGGACCCAAGGAGGACATGACGCTTCCTTCTAGCTAAGAGTGGTGTCATGGTATGGGGCCCAAACATTTTTACTTATGTGGATGATGGATTGCGAGGCGCCTCGGATATTGAGTCCCTAGTGGCTTAGAGATAGGTCCGTTAGGACCGAGAAATGTGTGTTCAGGAATAACCAATCCTGAAAAGTAACAGAGGACCGGACATGGAGTATTTAGGGGCTCGCCAGCGTCCGAGCCCTGAGTCATCTTGCTAGACGTGATCCGAATCGGTAAGGTGTACTTTCCTTGCCTTGACTCATGATGGAAATCTAATTTCCAATATGCGACTTTTTGTTTTTAGTTGTAAAACCTAGTATGGCGACATAGTATATGGTAGCTACGCCGTCTATGATTGATATTACATTTGAAGTTGTTTGATACATTATGCATTTATCAAAATGATTTGTTTTAAATGTACCAAGCATGTTTGGCTATTATATGGAAAACTTTATCCTTCGGCTTGCGTTGCATTGTGTGATGGGACTTGAGTCTTATAATAGCTTCATTTTTCTAAAAAGCATTGAGTTGTTTTATTTTAAATTGAGATTCATGTGGAGTAAACCCGTTCCGTGTTATACGGCGTGGTCCTATAATTTCCTAACTTTTAAAGTAAAGATTTAATAATTGTTTTAGTTCTAACACCAGTCCCATGACTGACTCGGAGTTTATTGTTTCTACCTAAACTCTCTGTGCCCATATTTTCCATATGGGCAGTCGGTAGTTTTGATTTTGTAGATATTATTTTCTCAGGATTCTGGATTTACAGCTGGAGCTATATTCGAAAAGCTTTGTATCCGTGTATCTCTCTCAGTTGTGTTATGTATTATTTTTCCACTGCTATGTAATGTATTTTAATCTCTGATATTTTTCTGATGTGTGTTATTTATTCATACTCTGTTATGTTCTTGTACTCTGATGTAATTTTTATAATAGCAATGAAATGTTCTGTTGTTTGTGTTCTAAGTTGTCGTGTTCTCAACTCAATCCGGGCTTCCACTTACGGGTGAGTTTGGGTCGTTTCAATTTATTTTCCTTCAAGATGAAGGATGGTAATTCTCTTAAGGCACATTTGAGTGCCTTTGATGACTTGCTAATGAAGATGAAGGCTGTTGATTTGAAAATTGATGAAGAGTAGAAGGCGATGATACTATTGTGTCCGTTGTCGGACCATTATATGGGTTTCTCAAATAGTTTGATCTATGGCTATAATACATTGACTCTTGATGGTGTCAAGATGGGTCTTCTTAGTGAGGAGTTGAGAGATCAAATAAAGGAGATAAGAGAGAATCATGGTGGAGCTAATAGTGGTTATGGGTTGTTTGTGGGGAAAGAAAATAATGTGAAGAAGGGAAACCGTGAGCGTTCTAAATTAAGGAATCTCGGTTGGAGAGAATAATCAGGGGAACGAAATGGCAAGTACTTTATTTGCAAAAAAATGGAACTTTGGAAGAATGAGTATCCAAAAAAATATAAGAAGAAGGAAGTAGCATCTTCATTCGTTGCAGTAGAGAGTGGTGAAGGTTATTTGTGTGAGAATGTATTGACGACGTTAACATCTGGTGTATTGAGTAGCGAATGGGTACTCGATTCAGGTGCTTCATATCATATGACACCAAATAGGAATTGTTTTTCCTCTTATGAAGACAAAGAGGGAAATACAATTGTTATGCGAAATGATGCTATTTTCAAGTCAATGGTAATTGGCTTTGTGCAAATAAGGTGTTTAATGGAGTGGACGCTCACCAATGTATGCTATGTACCGGGACTTAGCAAGTCGCTTATACCTTTGGGGATATTGGATTCTCTAGGATGAAAGATGACTATTGAAAAGGATTGCTTGAGGGTTTCTAAAGGTGCGATTGTGGTTATGAAAGGTTCATGAACTCATGGTGTATATTTGCTTTAAGGTGTGGCTGTATAAGGTAAAACTTTTGTAGGTGTTTTTGTTATCGTTACTTGGATGTGACGCGTTTGTGGCATTTGAGATTGGGTCATATCTCGGAGAGGAGTTTTTATATTGTTTGGAAGAGGGAGATGATCAAGGGTGAGACTAGAATTTTGCAAGGAATGTGTCACAGGGAAGCAAACAAAGGTATCATTCGGTGAGTGAAGCATGATTCAAGAGGAGCTCTTGAGTATGTTCATTCGGAAGTTTGGGGACCTACACTAGTTGCTTCCTTAGATGGAGCACGTTATTATAATTTTTTCATTGATGATATTTCTCGGAAGGTATGAGTGTATGTAATGAAGGGCAAGTTAGAGACGTTTGCTAAGTTCAAAGTATGGTAGACTCTTGTTGAGAATGAGAGTGGAAAGTCTTTGAAAGTTATAAGAACTGACAATGGCGGAGAATATATTTCCAAGGAATTTTTGGAGTATTGCAAGCATCATGGAATCCGAAGACATTTTACTACACCAGAAGATCCGCAATCTAATGTAGTGGCAGAGAGAATGAATCGAACTCGACTTGAGAAAGCTTGATGCTTGAGATTGTCATCGACTTTATCTAAGGGGTTTTTGGCGGAAGCTATGTCAACCGCGGTACACATTATGTATCGAAATCCATGCTCGAGTATTGATAACAAAACTCCAGAGGAATTATGGAAACGGAGGAGCGTTGACTTAAGATATCTTCGTATGTTGGAAGTTAGGTTTATATGCATGATCCGGGAAGTGATAAGCTTGAGGCTAGATCATTCAAGGGAATTTTGCTTGGTTACATGGACGGCATGAAAGGCTATTCGATTTTGAATCCAGAAACAAAGAAGGTTTTTCATTGTCGTCATATCACTTTTGATGAGTTTGCTTTATTCAAGGTGAATGAGAACTCATCGGATGTTCCAAATTTTGTTCATGGAGAAGCAAAAGGAAAGGAAGTCATTCCCGCATTCCATCCAAGTAGTAGTAGAGTTGAAGAAGTAGCTCATAGGGTTAAACAGTTGATGAAACATCACATAGTCCACATGGTTCCTCTAGTAATGTTGGAGATGTACATGATACTAGAGAGGATTCAGTTCAAGGTGAAGCAAAAAGAGTTTTGGGTGATAACATTGCTACTCAGGTTAGTCGACATGTAATAAGACCACCCGAAAGATATGGTGACTGGAACTACCTTAGCTTTTGTGATCATTTGGACTATCCTCTTCATGTAGTCTAAGATGAGCCGATGGACCTTAATGACGTCACAAATTCGAGTGATAACTCAAAATGGATTTGCGCCATGAAGGAAGTGCATTTGTTAATATAGAACCAAACTTGGGATTTGGTTCCACTTCCTAATAGAAATTGTGCTATAGGGTGCAAATGGATATACAAGGTAAAGGATGATGGGAGATATAAGGCTAGGCTAGTGGCAAAGGTGTTTCCACAAAGGAAGGGAATGGAGTGTAATGAAATTTTTGCATAGATTTTACGTCATACTTCCATCAGGATTTTACTAGCTATAGTTTTTATCCATGACTTGGAGTTGGAGCAACTTGATGTGAAAAACGCCTTCTTGCATGGTGACTTGGATGAAGACATCTACATGGAACAACCGGAAGGGTTTGTGGTAGATGGTACGTCAAAATTGGTTTGCAAGTTAAAGAAATCACTATATGGTTTGAACCAATCACCTAGACAATGGTACAAGAGATATGATCATTTATGCTTGAAAAAGGTTTTGATTAAAGCATTAAGGATGCTTGTGTTTATTTCAAGAGTTTGGAAAACGATTGTTGGGTGTATTTACTCTTGTACGTGGATGATATGCTTATTACTTCCAAAGACAAAAAGGAAATCGACAAATTGAAGATGCTTTTGAAATCGGAATTCGAAATGAAAGACCGTGGAGAAGCAAGGGAAATCTTGGGCATAGAAATTGAAAGGAACCAAAAGCATTTTGAGTTGAGATTAACTCAAAAGTAATAGATTAAGAAAGTGCTTTTCCGGTTTTGCATATAGAATGCAAAGGCGTTAAATACACCTTTACCTTTGCATATAATTGTGTAAGGGATTACCTATCGGGGAGAAAGACAAGGCTTATATGGAAAAGATGTCATATGCAAGTGAGGTTAGAAGTTTGATGTATGTCATGGTGCGTACAAGGCCCAATAATACAAATGTCGTAGGGTGGTTAGTTGCTATATAGATGATCCTGGAAAATCACACTGGGAAGCCATGAAGGCTATTTTGAAATACTTAAAAGGCACAGCTTCTCATGGTCTTGGTTTTGGAAGTAGTGAAGTGATGAGTTGCAAGTTGGTTAGCTATTGTGACTCGGACTATGCCAGTTAGAGATAGTAGGAATTCAGCTTTCGGGTATGTCTTTACGCTGGGTGGTACATCCATTAGTTGGAGATCGAGATTGCAAACCGTAGTTGCTTTGTCCACTACGGCGACGGAGTTGATAGCCGCGGTGGAGGCTGCAAAGGAAGCACTCTACTTAAAGAGATCATTGTGTAACTTGGTATTCGAACATGATAGTATCGATGTTCGATGTGATATCAAAAATGTTATATATTTGGCGGAGAATTTGGTATTTAGCTGGCGGACAAAGAATATTGAGGTGAGAGAGTCATTTCTAGTGGCCATGGATGAGGGTAAGCTAGTACAACTTTGGAAGGTGCACACGCCAGATAATGTGGAAGATATGTTTACTAAGGCATTACCAGTTGAAAATTTCGAGCATTTCTTGAACTTAATTTTCTTGTTGAAGTGCTAGGTGCCATAGGGTGGCACGAGTGGAGAGAGTCGTTTGTTTGATGAAGAAGGAGTATCAGTGAGAGGTTGGAAATCTACCTTCATGGTAAGTACTCGTTTGCACTCCCGAGTAGATTGCCTTTTGGTAATTCTGGTTTTAGTTTGAAAACTTTCAACACTTCATTGTCGGGAGATGGCTTTGCCGGAGCTCATTAACGGAGTGCAATTGGTGGTGGTTTTGCCGACGCTCGTTGAGAAAGTATTCATGTTGAAGGTAAAGGTAGAAGGAAATGCTTGGGTGCATTGGAATTTGGAAATGGTTATAGTATCGAGGTGGAATGTTAAATTTCATGATACTAAATGGTAAATTTGAAGTGGTCGGAAGTAGCTTCGTAACAGAGAAGACAATTCACAAATTGGAGCTCGTAGGAGGAAGTTAGAGGTGAAAATGTGTAGTGGGTTTTTGTTGATTTCACAACAAACGTCTGAGCTATTACGACAGACGTCTTAGCTATTACGATAGATATCTGAGCTAAATGATGTTGCAACCAGAGAGATGAAACAGATGTTTGACCAACTCAGACAGACGTCTGAGCAGAAACAATTGTCATGATATACGTCTGAGCTGTATAGGAAAAATATCCTGAGCCTCGAGACAGACGTCTGACTACATAGGATAGAAGTTTGAGGCTGCTTCTGGGCTATGTTGGGCTGTGGACAATACAGGTTGATTTGTTAAGGTTTAATGGCCAACTTTGAAAATTGTCAAATATTAATCTCTCCCTGCATAAGCTATTTTCAGTTTTTGAAAGAGAGGGCTTGCTTGATCAAGGGTATACTCTCAAGAGAAAATTAGGGTTCATAACCTAATTTCTAATCTTCAATTCTATTGCCTACAAACTTCTTTTTATATTGAAATATAGTTATCATTGTGTCAATATCTTGTACTCCTTTTATCCTAATAATAATATACTCTCTCCAAAGTGGACGTGCACTAACAAGTTGTTAGTGAAACCACTATAAATCGATGTGTTATTTAATTTTGCTGATATTGTCATTATTTTTTGCTTGTGACTGAGGTAGGATTATTTGGATTGATGTATCATTATTTGGTGATTTAAATTATTGGGTGTTGGTTGTTTTTGCAAATCTATCAACGACTTTGTCGTCTGCAAAGCGCTCGTAATATAAATGTTTGATATGAGTGGTCTTGAATTGAATTAATCTCAACATTCGTCATTAAAAGAAATCACTATATATCAAATCCGAAATTTTTCGATGTTGAAGCTATAAATCAATCTTAACTAAATAGCCTAATCATACAACTTGGCTTTGTTGTTTAAGCATAATCATTATAAGTGATAGCTTACAGCATGATTATGCCAATAAATAAATAAAAAAGTTTTTAACGATCTTCCTCCTCACCAAATAACTTACAACATCATGAGTGACAACTTACACATGAGTGCATTTCTACAGAACTAGATGATATGCATTTAGAAGAAGTACCTTTAAATGTACATTTTGCAAATGTTTTTATAATTGCATTAAATCTAGATCAAGAAGTGCATTAAAAGAAAAAAGGAACAATATTATCTTGGTTTGAGTATTCAATTGTTACAACCAAATTAGGATATCTCTTAAAAATTTGAAACCAATACTGCTTATAAATTTATTAATTTTTATATCATCTATCTTAAGCATGAATTGTAGTAGAAATTCAACTACATACCTTCTAGTCCATTGAAAGTGGGAAAAAATTAATATTAAAAGCTTAAAATTTTATAATATGAAGATGATGGAATGTCATAAGCTTGGTGGCAAAGAGGGCGATAAAAGCATATTGTTTTACACTACCTAGTACCAACGTGGTAGTAGAAATTCTCAAATATAGTACTTTGAAAAAGCACTTGCATGAGGTTGAAGGCTACAATATTTGAAAAATAAAATAAATTAACTCACGGGGATCAAGAATTGAAGTTGATATCAAAGTATGAAATGTTGCACCTTGTAAGCTGGTGCTTTAATAACTAAGATATTATATAGCCCTAGTTGGCTAACAAATAAAAAGGTGCATCAATCATCTATGCACACAAACTTTCTAATAACATACAAAAATAAAGAACACATTGCATAATTATTGATGAGCTATATTAACAAAGTTTAGATATAAACCACTAACCCTTTAGAATGAAATAATCAAGAAAAATGGTAAAGGAATATATGCATAAGACATAAAGTACATCATGTGTCTTAATTCTAACATAAGATAAAATCATTGTTGAATTGTGTTCAATGGTATCATTCTAACATATGTTTTTGTACTCTTTGATGGCTTATTATGAAAACTATATATATAAATTTATGATTATTAGTGTAATTGATAAACAACGATTTTAATAAGTTAAAATTAAACCGATTATAATGGTCAACTAAAAAGAAAGCAAGTTGATCGTAGTTTATGTTTCACGTAAATCAAATTACTGTTTAATGAAAATAAATAATATTTTAAGAAAAATAAATTTTACTTGTTTATTTTAAAGTTAAGTATAGTTTTGTAGAAAAGAACTTTTTGGATTTTGAAACAATATTTTACGATAGTTAGATAATAACTGCAAACGATATGAAAACGGTTTGATGTTAAAATTTATATTAAAGATGAACTGGAATTTATATTACGTGAATTTAATATAAATTTTAAGAAGTTAAATCGGTCGTTAATAATGGAAATATAATTTGGTTGTAATTAATTGTTGTATAGTCAGTTAAGAATAAACGATAAGTATTGGTTCATGACATATGATTATTTTACGTAAAATGGTTCTATTGAAAAGAACAAAAACTTTAATATTTGTTTTAATGAATCTTAGGTTCTCTTGTTTCATTGGAAATCTTTGTATTAAATCAATATCTTCTTATATTTAGAAATCCAATATTAACTTATGTAATTTCTTATTTTAATTCCAAGTCAAACTCCCTATTAAATCACATAAGAAATAGTCCACTTTCCCTTTTGTTTTTACTTAGATAATCTTATAATTACCTGAACTAAACAGAATAAAAATACAACAAAATTATAAAACATGAATTACTTGTTGTACATACATATATATATATATTTAAATATTGGTTAAGGAATTTTAAAACATTAACAATTATATTAAATTGGAATTTCCTTGATATTTACCCAAATATATAAATATTATTTATTTTTTATATAAGTAACTAACGGATGGTAACCGCCACAACACAAAGAATGAAAATTTTCATGAGTAACAATGTATGCCTTTTTCTAGTGTTTTATTTCATTCGCCACAACGAATTGAATATAACAATATTTTATTTTATATTTGACCATAGACTAAGTTAAATTTTGGGTTTTGATATACGATAAATTAGGCTTATCCCTAATATACTCTGTCAACTTAAAACAATTTAAAATTTTAAATCAAATTTCTATTTGAACCATTAAGGATTAAAGGTTGAAGCATACGAGAATGGGCATGATACGTTCGAAATCTCCATACTTTTCGGATCTTAACTGACACCTTATATATAAAATATTTCGAAGTCCAAAATGCCTATTCGTTCAGCTGCTCTGACGTTTTAGTCCCTTCCCTCTCCACTCCATCTCTTCCTTTTTCATATATGAAGATTTCGCATTATAATCGAACCATTTGAAAAGATTAGAAAAACAAAAGACACTGCAAAAGAAGAATCATTCTTGTGACGACTCGCCTTTTTGGCTGGTTCAAAACGATAATTATACCGACTTAAACCAATCAACAAGACGTATCACTTGGGGTAACAACGCATAAGAACCGAAAAAAAAACTTTTTCATTATCATTGCAATAACTTTACACTAGAGTATAGCTTATATCAAAGTACAATAATAAATGCATGTACAACGGAAAACATACAATTCTCAGCAGAAGAAATAAAATGCTCTGGACATAGCTTTAGCTTCAATCCAGTGCCTACTCTATAAAATATCCACAAATCAAAACTACTAGCTACCCGTATGGAACATACGGGCACCCAAAGGTCAGGTGGAAGAACAATAAACTCCGGATCAGTCAGGAGACTGTGTGAGAACCAAAACAATTATTTACTTTTTTTTAAAGTTAGATAAATCATAGGATCATGCCATATAACACGGAACGGGTTTTCTCCACATGAATACCGGCCATACCAACTCACAATGCTTTTTGAAAATGAAGCTACTACAAGACTCGCATCCCATTAGACAATGCAATGCACACCAGAGGAGCAAGTTTTGTCTTATGATAACCAAATATGCTTGGTATGCGAAAGTCTCTTTTATTATTACTAGTGCATAGTGTGGAAATCACTTTGAAAATAAAATTTATAAATCTTAGAAGACGTAGGTACCATATATTATGTCTACATATATAGGTTATAGTTAAAACCGTAAAGGCCCACGTTGGAAGTTGGGTTCCATCAATGACCAAGGCAAAGGATCTTTCTTTCTGCGATCCGAAACACCTCTAGCAAGATGTTACAGGATCAACAAATGTTCCTTCTGTATCGGCAAAGCTGGCCCACCTATACCAGGTGATGTTCGAGTGTCTCTTGGACATAATGTCCCCCGATGGTTACCGACCATTATCTGAGATGCCTCGATCTATCATCCACTAAGTAAACTGCCTGGGCTCCATACCATGACATCATTTTCTCAACTTGAAGGAAACGTTCGTCCTTAACTCTGCGTTACTTCATCATGTTTCGGCTCATTACCGATTGTGAGGTCTGAAGTTACACTTATACACAAAGCTCTGCTTTTCCACAAAAAGCTTTGATCATCAATAGCTCATCACTTAGCATGCCACGTTGTCAATTCACAACATATAACCGGTGTCTATTAATATATAACCCTCTGAATACATAAACTCGGAGGAGGGTGTTAAACTAAAAGGACAAATCCTCCACCACCAACTGATATACCATATATCGAAACCAATTCATTACGCGTAAAATATAAGTTCAAAAATACATCCATTTATAAGTTTGTTCTGGGTTGTGAACGAAACCGAAGGAACCTTATTTCTCGTACAATAAAGGAGAGAGGCCCTTGCAAATCCAGATAAACAACAAGTACGTTCGGATAGTAGCCACTTATAACCTTATCTTGGGTGTACACCCCAATCGAGACATCAGCAATAAATCCAAACGATGTGAAGATCCTCGGTCTTCAGCCACCATCTTCATGTATCATCAGTACTCATCGTATGGTTATTCAGAATGGGTTGGAACCTGGACTTTCTGAAATAACTAGCGCAATTTTAAAACAAATATTGATATATAAACATAACATGAGTGTTGATCCATTTCAGAATAAATTTATTAAAGCTTAATATTCTTTAAACTTCTTGTTTGAATTTTTTCGTGGAAATCATTTCAAAAGATTATAAAATCTCATTTCATAAACTTAACTCAAATAAAGTTTTCTAAGCTTTATCGAGATTATTCAATCTCGCAAAAAGGGTAATTTCTCAAATCGTTATCCCATTCTCATCCTATTCTTCCCATAGAGAAAAATTGGTGGTACTCCATATCTACTACACTCGTATTTTGGTAAGTTTGATTACCTTTATTCATTTCAAATCTAATTAAAGATTTCAATTATCATTGCGAGAAAGCTTATTTATCCCAAACCCGACCCATTCATTGATCATTGATTAAGGTTCATTACTTCATCTTTCATCGATTCATATCTTTAACCCGAAATCATACTTACGATTTCTTATTTATATCATTAGGGAAAATACCATTCCTTAACCAGAATTAGTTCCCGATTGCACAATGCACGAATAATAATATATCAAGTTTATGACCTCGAAGGTCTAAACCAACATCAGATCAAACACCTATAAAATCACCTAACTCAACAATAAACCATCAAGTTTCAAATTCTTTCTTTAAATCTTTATATTCAATTTAAATAAAGATTTCATTTCAACTAATCTCGAGATATCATCTTCTCTTTAATTAGGTTAAAGAACATATGGTATTTAAAACATCGTTTACGATAAACCCAAAGTCATAATTTCATTTTAAATGAAATCTTCATGGAAATCATATCATCTTATAATCGATATGAATTCCCGTATCAGACTAATACTATAAGCGGAATAACGACAAAGCCTTTTAAATTTAGTAAAGGCCTTCATCCACAGAGACCCATCTCATTTATCACTAAATTGATTCCAATTTAATTCATTAATTGGAAAATTTAACATTGGAAAACTTCATTACATCTTACTTAAAAGATTAGTTCCATAAACTTCATCTTTAATTGTGCTAAAGAACAATGTTATTGATGACACCACTCAATACAGACCCCAGACCAATTGATATTAAATATAAGAATTCAAACAGAATTTATATCCACTTATGTTCGATACCAATTCTCGTAATCAATGTATACTATAAGTGGAATAACAAAATAAACATCTTTCAAATTCATCAAATAGTAAACGTTTACATAATGATAATTAATACCAAATATCTGAAGATCATTTTTATCCCAGTTCAATTTATTTAAATTGGAAAACTTCCATCTTACTCAAAAGATCCATTTAGACACATCATTCAAAGCATGGTTATATTTGATAAACCAGTTAACTCAGGTTCATTTAACTTAAATTTGCAAAATGTCGTTTTACCATATTCAGCAATTTAGCCTGAAAGTACAAAAAAGGAAATATAGTTTAAAAATTTATATTTCTTTCTCAAATCACTTTGAAATCAATAATTATGATTTATATTAGTTTTTCCATATTTTTAATCATTTTTATATGTCCATTTCGATCGATTTCCAATTACAGTCATCAAATTGTGTTTATAACGACCTTTTCAAAAATAGATTTAAACATAACTAGAAATATATAAGTTGTAATTTCAATTTTCTTCTTTCATTTGAAAGTTACAATCAATAGAAAATAAATGTTTCAGCTTCGAGGAAATCCGATTTAAATTGCATTAGTTATGCTGGTTTGAAGTTCATGGTTGAAATTCGCGAACTATCACTATGCGACATATCCAATTCAAACCAAATTATGATTTAATATAAAACTCATCCGATTCAATTGGATTATATTTTATAAAAAGTTTATAAAATTGTTTAAATGCAATTAGAACATCAAATTCAATTATAAGTCAAAATTGAATATTCTATATTATTATAAGATTAAAGTAATAATATTTTTCAAAATATTTTTTTTTGAAATCCATACTTCCCATAAATACATTATAAGAATAAATAATATCAGTGGAACAATCATTTCGTGTTAAAAACGTCGTTTATATATCTAACTCGAATTCACTTTTGAATTTATAATATAAAATCTATTTTAAATTAAAACAAGCCATTTCCAATTCAAAACTCTTTCAAATTCATTTCAACCTTTTCAATAGTTGTTTGAAATCATTTCAATTTCATTTTCAAATCGTTTCAGATATAAAAATCCAATTTCCATTTTTACGCCCTATTTCACTTAAATGAAAATGTTGTTCATTTGGTATTGAAATAAAACTCGACCAAGTCAATTCCAAAATATTTCCATATTTGTGGTGTGAATTGTGTGGACAATTATAATAGCAACCACAACAGTAATCATCCATCAAACAATAATCAAAAGATAAGTGTTATAATTGTAAAGCTTAAATATACTTGAACAGTACGAATAAAACTATAATAACATCTGTCATCCACGAAGCGACGATGGCAACAACAAGCAATCAACATATAGTCAATTGACGTTTATAAATAACTTTCGAGTTAAAGCAAAAGAGTTCTCATAGTGATTTTTGATCGTTTCGATAATGACTGCCTTTGAATTAAATTAAACGTGGGTTTGATTCAATCCAAATGTAACAACCCGGAATTTCTGAACCAATTTAAAAAATTTGATTTAGCTATTTTAATGGATTATGAATATTTAAAATGCCTTATTTTGAATAATAATGACTAAAAATTTATTTAAATCGAATCTAGAACATATAAATTTATTTTAATTATAAAACGAGCTTGAAATGGCCCGGTACTTTGAAAATTTGGTTTTGAACTTCAAATGAATGTATAGAATTCAAAATAAATCGGGTTTTAGTAAAACAAGAAATATTTGAATTTGTCTAATTATATCTTTCTAATGAATGTGAAAAATTCAGATTTCATAAAATAAATTGAAAGTTTTGTCCAATTTAAAATAGTCGCTATGGAATTTATATATTTTTAATACATAATATATAGCCCTTAAAAATAGCCATTTTACAAACGACCTCCATTTTTGACAAAACCACTTTTATTGGATCCGGAATATCAAATTATTGTTAAGTTTCAAATTTCGTGATTTTTGGAATTAATATGTGAGCATGTTAAGTTTAAACGTATTTTGTCAATTCATTTTAAATTTAATTGACTAGAAAAATCCATTTCTCAAACAGTCTTCAAATTTGACAAAATTAGTTTTGTGAGGACTGTATCATCAAAACATAGCTAGATTTATTTTTCTGTAATTTTTGGAGTCAGTATGTGCCCCGGTAAATTATAATGTACGTTCAAATTCAATATATATTGATTTATATTCTAATTTTGTTAAAAACTAATCGAAACAGTCGAATTGGCTTACAAAACACATCCCACTGCGTCCGGAATGGGGGTATTTAGCTAGGAACCACAGTCGTTAGGTTTCGTTCGGAGTTCAGATGAAAAACTTCTTATTTAAAGAATAAATGAATAAAAATATTATTATATATATAACGTTAAATTTCAGAAACCCTAATGATCGATGGTCGATTTCTTCAAATCTTTCCCCCCAAAATCTTCCAATCCGAGCAACCATCTCAAACACTTCCAAAAGAAAATTTAAAGAGCTAAGTAAGATTTTGAAAGTGAACGGTCATGATCATTTTTTAATTCGAGATTTGTAAAAATTCACGATCCAAAGTCCTACCATTCATGAGGAGTTTTTGGAAGGAGGGGAAGTGCAAATGGGGTGTGGTTCGGCGCGGTGGAAGGTGGTGTGAAGGCGCACCACGTGGTGATGGTCGATGGCCTCAGGCAGGCGCAGGTGGCGAATGATTTGAGAAGAAGTGTTCCGTGTTTTTGAAATGCGGTTCGACGGTTTCCAGAGTGTAAGTGGGAAGAAGATGGATAAAAAAAGTAATTAGTGTTCAATTATTAACTAATTATTTAAGTAATGTAATGAATGTTTATAAAATCCATATATTTTCCATACTAGGTCCAAATTTGACGATTTCACTTGCGTTGGAATCGTGTTGAAGAGCTCTACAACAAGGAACTGACTAAAATGGAAACGGAGCGAGTTGGAGTTTTTGATAAAATTAAACGATCAGTTTAATATTATTAAAAATAAAATTCGCCAAATAAAGACTGACTGAGTGTAAACCAAAGTGAGAACTCCTTCTCACTAAATTACATTTTATCATGTTATTGGATTCATGTATATTTATATATAGAATTGCCAATGTAGATTTTTACCAGTTTTAATCATCATAAACTTTTTACGTTGCTTGTTAACTCACCTACCTCGTCTAGAGACCATGGACGATTTAATTGACTATATTGTGTGTTGATTATGATGCTGAATATTAAAAATAATTTAATATTATTTTGTGGTAATTGAAATTAAACTATAAATATCTATTTATAATTTAAACAGTGAAAATTGACTAATTCAAAAATAATTCAAAATAAACTAAAACTAGTTAAATTTATTAACCAGTGATTATTTTGAATCGACTATTGTTGTTTGGAAACCCCACACGGGTCTGGGGACAATAATTTATTCACATCTCCCCTGAATTTAATTATATGTCAATCGATGGGTTGACAGGCTGTGGTGAGCGTTATTTATTTATTTATTTTAATGCTTATACAGTTGTAAATTGCACTCTGAATGATGTTGGAATGTGAAATGATTATTTATCATTACTGTTGAATACATGCGATGTATGAAATCCATATAACTGAAATTATATGGTAATTGATTGAGTTGCATTCCGATTCAGAAATAATGAATATTTTAAAACAATATTCAGTGAAGAATCAAAATATGATTTTGACGTCTGATTTTGGATGAACACAAAAATATTGAAAATGGGAAGCCAAGTTAAGTTAATATTCAGTGAAGAATCAAAATATGATTTTGACGTCTGATTTTGGATGGACACGAAAATATTGAAAATGGGAAGCCAAGTTAAGTTAATATACGCTATTTTAACCCGAACGGGTTTAGCAATCAATTTTATTCATTTTACAATGAATATCGAAAAGAATTGATTTCAAAATCTATTATTTTGAAAATAATACCATTTTAATATTTTAATGATATAGAATATTCAATTTTGATTTAAATTTGAAAAATCGTTTTAAAATGAATTTATAAACGATTAATAAAATACGTTTTAAATGGAAATCGATGATATATATATATATATTTGACAGCCTGAATAGAAAGCGTCGCGCAGCGACCGTTCGCGAATTTCGACCATTAACTTCAAATTGATGTAGCGGGAGATCCGACCGTCGGATTCTCCTAAAACCGAAACCGTTGGGTTCGTATCGAAAATAGCTTTCCAAAGAATATAAGAGATTTGAAATCAAATGGTTAGATTTGGAAGTATATCCAAATCAATTTCAAAAAAGGTTGCTATGGATGCAATTCGGTGGCCGTTGTTGGAAACTGGCTGTACGGGACTTAATAAAATTATTGAAAATATGAAAAAATTGTGTAAAATCATAATAAATGATTTGGAAAGATTTTGGTTGAAAATTCCAGTTTCGAAATGATAAAAATATATTTTTATCGAAATGAACTAGTTAATAATTAGAAAACAAATCCATTTGTTTTTTATAAATAATAAATTGGATTTGTAATGGTTTTAATATAACCAAAATTTCCAACGTGTGAATTGGAATGGATTTGAGAAGGAATAATCTTCGGAATATTTTGATATTGGATTCCGTGATTATACGGATATTGTTGAGGAATTTGAAAGATATATATTGTTATTTCCAATACGATATTTGTTGGTTGCAGAATTTGATATTGAATACACAACACCATATTGGCTGTTTTGTAACAGTTTTTACGTCCTAAATTGTAACGGTTATAAGCGTTATAAAGTTATAACAGTTTAACTATTAGGAGTGATTACAACGGTAATAACCGTTATACAGACACATAATTTTCTAAACGGTCTAAGGTGCGTTCGCTGGCTTTTTTTGCCACGCTTCCGTTAGTGGTCGCGTCCGATGCCAGAACGTGGCCCACCATGCTCCCAGCCATGGTTTGCCAACGCTGGAAATTGGCTCGTTGGCGTCGGACGCGTCTGACGCAAAGCCATTAATTTGTCTAATCCTATTTATTAATAAAAGCATTCATAGGTTGGTTGGTAAATGCACATGCTTTCATGGTGAGCAACCAGACATCAAATCCTGCCTTTACCACATTTTGTAGTGTTTTTGTTGTACATTGTTTGTTAATGCTTAATGGTTATGGTAGACTATTTGTTAATGTGCTAAATGTCATTTTTCAATTTTTTTGTTGTAGACTGTTAATACTTAATGACGTTACAACGTATTTGCATCAATTATATTGTTGTTTAAAAAGGTTTCAACCCATCCTCTAATTAGATTTAACGGTCCAATTAAAAATTAATATCTAATTAAATCAAAACAATTAAATTGACAATTAAATACTCCGCTAAGATATCACGCAGAATTACCCCGTTCGTAGCTAAAAACACATTCCACGTTCGCTACAGTACCACGCTGAAATACCCCGCTTCCGTTCGCCAAGAACGCACCCTAAAGAAGAGTAGACAAGATGGTAATTTCCCTTTTATTTCACTTGGGTGTTACTATTCACACCCCGGTTTACACTTCCGGCCACCTTCATAAATTTAATATCACTGATTATTTTTTATATTCTTCTGGCCACCGTATATTATTCCTTTACTTAGTTATTCACCACCGTACTTTTCGTAACAAAAACATGTACTTCTCTATCATTTCAAACTCTAAACACTAACAAAAGCAGATATTCTTTTTTGCCTAATAGATATGGAAGATGAAGATAAAAAAGAGGTTAGTAATGCTTGATTTTTATTGTTTTTTATTATGTTATAGAATATGTTGTTAGGATTTTTTAATGGTTAGGATTTTCCATTGCGTTTAAGGATATTTTTTCCGCTCCATTGGAAACTTCAAATTTATAGGTCATTAAATTTGACGATGTTGTAATAGAGAATAACAATGTAAGTTTTGACTTATGTTTTTATCCGTATAACTTACGTATCTTATTTTACAAATTGATACATTAACTTTTTATCGTTTGATAAATGGAGTATTTGAATGATGATAAATTGGATGATAAACATGATGGTTGTGATAATCCGATGCAAGATGTTCGATCAAATGACTCAAAAGACATAAATATTGATTTGACGAATCATTTCACAATCGACGAAGTATGTACTCATTTATAAAAATTAAAATTGCTAATGTGGTTATAAAAATGAGTTATGCTTCAACTGTTTGATTTTAGGTATTTGATTCATAGAGTACATTGATGTAAGGGAGGAAGAAAGCGTTCACGTAGAGGAAGGAGACGGTGACCTCTGCATTTTTTTGTTATTAATTTAGATGGTGGTCAGCAGAGGAAATTTGAAATATTTGGGTTGTTTTTAGTTTTGGTGGGCAGAAGCTTAATCAGGGTGTGGACCCTTTTGCTTTTATCTCACTCCTCACGCTTCTCGCATTTCACGCTCCTCTTTCAATCTGGGTTGCTGAGGCCGGATCCTCCTCGTCGTTTCTTTTTTTTTCTTTCCACTTTCGATCTGGGATTATCGCGCAGCTCCTTGGCCTAACACCGCCTTTTCCTTGTTCAGGTAATTTTCATCCTTTTGTTATCCTGAAAGATTATTTGTTTGATTTAATTTCAATCTTGATATGCTTTCCCAATGGTAGCATCAATTAGGTTTAATAAAACAGTAAATGATATTATAATTGATTAATTCAAAGGACTTGGATTCTATTGTTAATTACTCTGCAACACTAGATTTGATCTTTTGTTACCATAATCCAATTTGATTTCAAACATTGGATGTAAAAATAGCATTCTTTCAGTTTGTACAATTATTATCCAATTATCAAAGAATAGTCCATCTGAGCTTTTGCAACAGACAAAGAAATAATATTTCTTTTTTACATAAATTTCTGCACAATAAATGCAATATTTTGCCATGTTTTAACATCTAAAATTGTCTTTCTACCAGTGGGTAGGCTAGCTTTTATTACTTGCATAGCTGATGTCGAATTACGTATTTTCTTTCTTCCGTTAATTACGCTTTACAACATGAATATAGTATATTTCTGTAACTGATTGTTAACGTCTTCAGTGCTGCTGCCTGTTTCATGTGATCTTTCAACTTTTGGATTATTGCAGTCTGATGGTCAGGATCAAGGGCGGATTCAGGAATTAACAAAGGGGTGGGATGATTTTTTAATTTTAACTTTTATTTTTAGTGTTTTCAATATTATTACTAAAAACACATACGAAAAGAAGAATAACATACTTAATAGCAAGCATTAGCATTACAATTCACATTTTAGTAATGTATATTGTAATTTTAGTAACCAGTGTTTGCCTAATTTATTCAAACAAATTACAACAAAGCAATTAGTAATGTCATTTAACCAAAATTTGTCTAATTTATTCAAACAAATTACAGCAAAGCAATCAATAATGTTATCTAACCAAAGTTTTCCTAATTTACAGCAAGAAGCAACATCAATTTACAACAATCTACTCAAAGCTTTTTAAGAAAAAGTCAAACTGAATCTTGCAATACAATAATCACAATCGGAATTTCTAACCAAAAATAAAATAAAATAAAACTAAACATCAATTTAATACCATGCTGCAATGTATCTACCCCCTAAATAAACACAATAAACCTAAATTTCTCAAGCTTACCCAACGCAAGATCTGCCAATTCCACAAAAAACTCAAGGAAGAAGGAACCGAACTGGATGCCAATTCCGCACAAAGCAACACAGATGGAAGCATGCACCACCACGGCAATGCCATCAAAACTTAATTTCGGCAGTCAAAGCTCCTTAATTGATTTGTATTGTGACTGTTGTGAATTTTGAATGGGTATGGGATTGAATTTATATCAAATTGACATAGTTTTGATTTGAATTTGAAGGATTTTCATTAAATTTGATTTTTGAATCCAAAGCGGTTCTTATTGGGAAGCGAAATGATAAAGGGAAAGGGAACCGCGATTGGAAATTGAAAAAACAAACTTTTTATGCTACAATTATTTTCTTCTCTGACCCTGGGCTGCAGCCCATGCCAACCCAGGGCCAGATCCGCCCTTGGTCTGGATGAAAAATGCTAGATGTGGAAAGTGTCGTTTCCATATTAAAGAGGGAGAAGAAGAAATTATGAATAAAGGAGAAACGTGCAAGGATTGAGAAAATAAGAGTGAGCCTTGGTCTCTTTGTTCACAAAGAACTCCAACGGTAATTATTTGATGCCTATGTTTGCATTTCTCCTAGTTCAGTATGGGTCTCATTTTTTTGTCACATGAACTTGTTATACCTGCTGATTACGTCAACTTAACATAAATGGTTGTGCAGTGTGTTATTTCAGTCAATAGAAGGATGATATCCTCTATATTTGACATCATTTAACTTAGTCGTGGTTTTAATATTTCATATTCTACCACTGGTACAGTTTTTGCAGAAAATGATTTCCTACTTGACACAGCAATGTGAACATTTCATGCAGAATCCTTTTATGTATAAATTCATGAAGAAACCTGCTTGCTTATATTACATACTGTGTCATTATCGATACATTAGTAAACTTAATTCCACAACCTACGACACAATAAATTAGTTATTTATACATATGCATACCATTCCAATCAAATACTCGACATGATTAATAAATTAAGTTATTAACGCTTGTACCGCCAATTTTCATTTATGTCCATGAGAAAATATTGGCATCTTCATTTGCCTTATTTCCAGATGTCTCTAACAAATATTTTTTGCACATCAACTCTTCTTATATTCAGGTAGTTTGAGTTTTTTAAAAAATGATTAAGTTAGATCTATATGTTTTCAACTTTACACCGTGTATGATTTTAAACTCTTTAAACCTTTATCTTTGAAATATGTGCATCAGCTCACTGAAACATTTATTCACAAATTTTATGCTTACGCACTTGATTTTTCTCTACCAATCTTTACATATAATGATATGAAGTTTGAATAACTTTGTTAATATCTGTTTTTTTAATTATATTGATTTTTGTTAAAATATTGATTTTTTTCAATTTTTTGTTAAAATATTAAATTTATTAAAAAAATAAACATGCACAGTAAATTAAAAAGGAGTGTCATTTGATGCGCCGTGCGTCAAGGCTCCAAAGAGGATTTGCGTTTTTTGGTGCCGTGCACCATTGATAACACAGAGTCTTTGTTTTATTTTAATTTAATTCTCTTGTTAAAATTCTACTTAATTTTCAGGGTGTTGCATTGTTGTACACTGTTGGCATGCCAATTCACAAACACCAGATTCATGCAACGAGAGGAAAATGGCAGCAGATTATTCAGATCTATCTCATAAATAATACAATATTGTAATTGCAAAATGAATGTAAAAGTAGTTATAGTTTGATCCTCGTTGATCTACATCTACCCAGTTAGCAAGAAATTATCATAGTAGAGAAGTTATTGCAAATTGTTTACCCTTTAGCAATACAATTTAGCAAATCCATGAAGATTTTACCCTAACCGCTAAAGCTCAATAGAGATTTACATGGTATATCTAGTACGTTTTTCTTCTCTTGCTGGGATAAAATTTCACCGATTGAAGTTGCCTCACATATCTCTAAATTCACGTCTTCCATAGCAATGACCAGCTAAATTTAAACCACAATTTGGTCTAGCCACCTTAGCATGTGATGTCCAGAAGAACTTGAATTTTTCTAAGGTTTATTACCCCTTATGAAATCCATATGATGATTGATCTACAATAATTCTAGTTTAATCAACTTGGTTGAATTAAGTATAATACGCTCGTTGTGCTATCAGATCCAAACCAAGGCCTTTCAGGCTAGCTGTGTCGTATCACAACTTTTAGCATGCAAATCAACCTTTAATTCTGCAGTTTGAGCCATTTTCTGTGCCACCTTTTTATTTGATGCTAAAGCTCCATATTTTCTCATATGTATTTATTAGATGACTGTTTTGTCTCAAATTACTGGACTTGCATGAATGAATTTCATAGCGCATTTGATCATGCCTCCTTATCTTCATAAATTTGTTTTAATTATACTTCAATATGCAAAATAAAATAAAGGATAATAAATTTCTCTCTAGTTTAGTTCGCTCTATATCTAAAATTAGCACTGTTTTAATGTCTAATGTACAACAATCTTTCAACTTTTGGATTATTGCAGTCTGAAGGTCAAGATGAAAAGATGCTAGACGTGGAGAGTGTCGTTTCCATATTAAAGGGGGAGAAGAAGAAATTGCAAAGAAAGAAGAAACGTGCAAGGATTGAGCAAATAAGAGTGATCCATGGTCTCTCAGATTCAGAAAGAACTCCAATGGTAATTATTTGGTGCCAGTGTTTGCATTTCTCCTGGTTCAGTGTGTGACTCATTTTTTGTCATGTGAACTTGTTATACCTGATTACATCTAGTAATGATACATGATATATCACTTCATAAGCAACATATATTATGCCTATGCATGGTAAAAAGTGAAATCAACTTCACATACAATATTCTATGTCGTTGTAAGTACTAATAAGTGATACATGTTTGCATATTGTATGCATCAACTTAACAAAAACGACTGCACAGTGTGCTATTTCAGTCTATAGAAGGATGGCATTCTCTATATTAGACATCATTTAACTTAGTCATGGTTTAAAATATTTCATTTTCTACCACTCGTACAGTTTTTGCAGAACATGATTTCCTACTTGACAGAGCAATGTGAACATTTTATGCACAATCCATTTATGTATAAATTCATGAAGAAACCCGCTTGCTTGTATTACATACTATGTCATTATCGATACATTAGTAACCTTAATTCCACTACCCACGACGCAGTAAATTAGTGTTTGAATATATGCATAACATTCCAATCAAATACTCGACATGATTAATAAATTAAGTTATTAACGCTTGTACCACCAATTTTCATATACGTCCCTGAGAAAATATTGGCATCTTCATTTTCCTTTTTTCCAGATGCCTCTGACAAATATTGTTTGCGCATCAACTCTTCTTATATTCAGGTAGATTGAGTTTTAAAAAAATGATATCTACGTGCATCTACTAAGTTAGATCTATATGTTTTCAACTTTACACCGTGTATGATTTTAAACAATTTAAACCTTTATCTTTGAATTATGTGCATCAGCTCACTGAAACATTTATTCACAAATTTTATAGCTTATGCACTTGATTTTTCTCTACCAATCTTTACATATACAATTAATGATGATATTTGGAGCATGACTGTTTTTATGCCTTAACTATTATTATGTTTCTGCAGATCATTGAACACAATAGAAAAGACAACGTTATACTGCCCGCCGCACAGTACCAGCGAGAAGAAAAGGAGGCAGAACAAGAACTGTCACTTGTGTTATACCAAAAAAGAATCATCCTGCATCTTTTATATGCTCGTAAACCCCTAAATTTCGTACTTCACTACTGTGCTTTTGCTAATCACTAAACTCGTCCACATACTCATGCTTGTATAGAAATTTATTTTCCATCCACATGCAGGTGAGAAGTTCTCATCTATGCAAGCAGTTAAAGAAAAATCTCACCTACTTGCATTTCGATATCATGGAAAAGTTTAGACAAGTTAATAAGGACGGTTACATTCATAAGTGTAATTCATGGCCGTTCATATGCATTAAGATTATAAATTTTTGGTGAAACATTATACAAGTATATTGTTAATTCTTTCTTCGACAAATTACAGCCAACTTATCAACCTTTATCAAATTTGCTGACGAAATACAAGGAGAAAAGGTTGCATCCCTAGTAATATAAATGTGAGGTATGACACATCTAATAGACTTATCTTCATATTTAACACATTGTGACGGCCCACCCCGCGCCAGCCGATATTTCCCTGAAATGCGCTGTATAGATGTCCAACCAGCACGGGACAGTCGCCAAAGAAAGGAAAAGAAAGGAATTTGAACTAACAAGGAATCTGTAGAATGTCTCACAGCGCATGGAATAAAATATAATAATAACATACTTGAAATAAAACAGGTGAGACGGTGCATAAGCTGGAAACTAAATTATAATCATCACAATAGTGGAAATACATAATACAGCTTATTACAACTCCAACATATTGCCTCTAAAGCAAAGAAAAAGGTGCATTACCAATGCTCAAAGTAGTGACCAGCAACAACACAGGGAGAATATATATATATAAAATACGTGGAAGCCTCCTGCTCGTCTCCGGTATAGCTACTCGTGCATACCACTTAACCTGTCTTTAGTCTGCCCGTTTAAGAGCACCCAGAGTAATAAGAAGAGACATAAAACTTTGGGTCAGACAAAAGTCTAGTATGAGCGATAAACAGCAAAACAGAACAATAACAGGTATACATAACCATACTTACCTGAACCTGGACCTACAACCAAATAGTTAGCACAACAAGAAGTACAATACTCTAAGGTGACACTAACATATGGTGTAAAGATACGGGGGAGAGGTGTGCATGTCATAGTGATATCAAACAATCAAGCATAGCATCCATCCTTACATCTCTCACTCAGTGCATAAAGCATACGATATCCACTGCTTTGATCACCCAAATCCTTGCTAGGATCACTCTGCCCTATGGAGTCATAGCAACTCCACTGCACTGATCCATAGCCATTAGTCCTTGCTATGTCTACTCTGCCCCATGAAGTCATGACGACTTCACTGCACTGGCTCATAGCCATGCTACGATCACTCTGCCCCATGGAGTAATAACTACCCCACTGCACTGATTCGTAGCCTAACATTCGTCTTGGTGGTGAATCAAAGTTATGGACGTCAATAACTCCTTAGCAAATCCCAGCTCATGAAGTTAACTCGTTGGTTCCCAATTGGATCCCGAGTTCTACTTCCTATTTGGACTACCTTTGCATCTTGGGTTTTGGTCTCCTCCGGATCGGTTCGGATAACAGTCCCATTTGACTCGGCTCGGTCCTCCTAAAGTAGCCTGGTTCGTGATCATCCACATCGGTTCGGTTCGTGGTACCCCATCATATGGGTTCGGGTCATGCCATCCTCACCAGATCGGGTCGAGCTTCTCCATCCGGGTCGGTTCATGATCCACTCCACTGTGGTTCGGTTCAAGTTCCTCAGCTCAGGGGTGTTCTACTCGTGGTGCCTTCTCGGAGCGTTGGGACAGTTCATGCCTCCAGGCTTCGTGGTTCCACCAGCGCTTCGTGGGGAGGGGGTGCTTCACGAGCGGGTCGGAGGGGTGCAATCTAATCCGGTTTCCTGCGTAGTTTTCTGCACTTTGTCCAGCAAGCTGTTTACGCCATACGACGACGTTTTCGACCATTCTAACTTTTCTAAACAATCACAAATCATTTCAAACAGTCATAGCAACATGTATAATTATCCATAAACACCAAAACAACAATTCAACATGTAAAAATGGATCAAGCATACCCAAAACTCATGCTTTCCCCTTAGACATGTTTAACAATAACTAATGATAGGATTAGCTAGATGCCTAAAATAATATTTTAGAATTTCTAAATATTTTTCTAGAATTTAGTAATATATAATTTCGTTAATTAACACTAATCACCCCCTAATTAGCCGTAATTAGTGAAAAACAATGCAAATCACTCAGCTTAGCCACAAATAATTTTATAGAACTGAAAGTATCTCTGATTTGGGTTGAATATCTATGTATTCTAGCAACTCTATCCCAAATCCTAAGCTAATTTGCCTTGATATGATGTAGATTATGCTAATACTTGATTAAACGGTGATTCAGGATGAATTTAGAAAGTGGAGGCCATTGTTTAGGTTGAAGAGAGGTAAGTGGCGGCTGGAACAAAGAAAGGGTTTCTCTAACCCTAATCAGCCCTCATATAGCTCTAATCCCGAAATCCCCCAATGGGCCTAGCTGTTAATCACCCGGTTAAGCCCAATTAAGTTGCTTTTCACCTTCTAAATCTTATTTCAGCCATATCTCTCAAACGGTGAGTTCGTTTGGCTAATGTGACTACTCTACCGAAATGTAAACCATCATCCGGATCTAATGGAAGTGGTTTTTGGTCATAATTCCTTACCAATCAAAAGTTATGGCCAAAACAAGATTTGTGTAATGACCGGAAAATCCGGTCCAATTTGAGCTGACCAAAAACACAAGTCCAACCCCAAATTAAACTGAAAATCAGGAAATTAATAGAAAGAAAACAGAGGGTGAGGAAAAGATAAGATAGAAATTTAGAATAGAAGAAGAAGAAGAACACAATATCAGAGTAACACGAATCTCACAGCGGAACGAATAAATATATTTCATAACATAACTTTGAAATACAAATCTTACTTGCATATACATATCATTATCAAAGTACAGCACTTATAACACACCGGAAATAACTATAGCTATATGATCCTGAAGCCTCCTGCTCCAGCTCATCAAGTATCTGTAAATCCCGACTACTTGACTGCACGTACAAATTTAGGCACCCAAGAGTTTAGGGAAAACAAAACAAAATAAACTCCGGGTCAGTCATGGGACTGGTATGAGTAAAACAGTTTAAAACAGTTCGAACAGGTAAATGATATCTCATAAGACCACGCCGTATAACGGAACGGGGTTTTCCCTTATGAGAATCCAAATTATCTTTATATCAAATACCTTTTGATATTATAATAATGTCTATCAACCACAATATAATAGTCATCTAGCAGAAACGCTTTCATCTCACGTTCTACATACATAGTATACAAATCAAAACCGCAAGCACGTATTGGGTAATGGATTTCCAACTATGACAAGGTATGAAACCACCTTTCACTAGTGTACCTCTAGAGAGGAATACACTGGGTTCAACAAGAACATCTTGCAACCCGACCACACATGACTGACCACTCATTTCGCTTGAGTGTATCGAATGTATATCCCCAACGGTTGGGATCAGCAACCGTTTCCCGAATGAGACAACATCAACAATAGATTTTTAGAAGTAAATGAAACTCTAGATCAGGTGATTATACACCCTACTTCGGTGCGACCGACTTAGCCATGCAGCCTGACCGATTTCCGTCATTTACCGGATGATGAGGCTAGAAGCTACGCTTTATCATCACACCAGATTCACTTTGAATGCCACATCGTCAAATCCATCAAATCACCGATTGACGTCCTCAACCATACATTATGTGTTAGCTAAAAGAAGTTTTCTTCTCCGCTTCTACTCTTGGTACGGTTGGAGAAATCAATATACGTGTTCGTCTGGAAATACTCTGTCAGACATCCGTCCATACAAGTCATCCAGGAACAGGATGAACTGAAGGCACTATTCTGTAAACTTGGTAGCCCTTGCATAACTCCGTCTTCAATTTCCTTTGGCATATATGATTCGCAACGCTTATGCCAATACAGAGTGGTTCTTTGGATAATAATCCAACCGGTCTCTCCATATTAACAACGTTAAAATGGTCAAAACTTCGATAGTCTGTGATTTAACTATCAAAGAAAAATAGGTGTGCAAACAACGATATTATTTCCAAATGGAAATTTATATCGATCAAACATCATTCAACATTTATCTCTTTATTTCATTAATTTACTTATCTCCTGTTTCCCTATATTCAATATTTCTTATTTTCTAAATTTGGAAAATATACATTATTAACAATGGAAAATATTTCCATTTCTTGTTTTCTTTATTAGAAAACATTTCTGGTTTCTTATTTGGAAAACATTTCCAAAGCTTCTTCATTGGACTTAGACAGATGTTTAAACAAACCATCGTGATGCCAACTCAAACCATTTCCTTTAATTACTAAATTCACTTAACCATCCTTTACTATCGAACCTTAACCATTCGTTAGTTAAAAATGAAGTCAATCAAGTTGCGGTAATACTACCTCTCAGACCTTAACTGAACAACGTTTCTAACCTTGAAATAGACAAAGTTCACCCTTCTAATTCTTTAACAAACTTCCTTACGTAACTCTCTTTCAAATCTTTTCTATTCGATAATTCTTTCCTTCGATAAGGTATATTCGGTAACTCTATTCAATTTATTCTATTCACTTAACTCTTTTGATTTAACTTTAACTCTATTCACTTAACTCCTATCGAATAACTATATTCGATAACGATTTTAATTCTATTTGAATAAACTATATATTCGATTAACTCCTTTTACTCTATTCGAATAAACTATATTCGATTAACTCCTTTATTCTATTTGAATAAATTATATATTCGATTAACTCTTTTTACTCTATTCGAATAAACTATATATTCGATTAACTCTTTTTACTCTATTCGAATAACTATATTCTATTATCTCAACTGATTCTATTCGAATAAACTATATTCGATTAACTCATTTATTCTATTTGAATAAACTATATATTCGATTAACTCTTTTTACTCTATTCGAATAAACTATATATTCGATTAACTCTTTTTACTCTATTCGAATAACTATATTCGATTAACTCAATTGATTCTATTCGAATAAACTATATTCGATTAACTCTTTTGCATTATTCGAATAACTATATTCGATTAACTCATTTGCTTTATTCGAATAACTATATTCGATTAACTCATTTGCTTTATTCGAATAACTATATTCGATTAACTCCTTTTACTTTCTATTCGAATAAACTATATTCGATTAACTCATTTGCTTTAACTTTAATCGATTAACTCCAACTGGTTTAACTCTAACTGGTTAACTCTAATTGATTAACTCCATCTGGTTAACTCTAACTCTAATCGATTAAACTAACATCGATTTACTCCTTTCGATTAAACTAACATCGATTAACTTCTTTTAACTCGATTAAACTATTCATTTGAAAAGATTTACTTTTAGTAACGGTTCTTCATTTTACAAATGATTTCCCTTTTTTTTATTCTATTCGTTTTATCAACATTTTTCCCTTTTATAAAACTCTATTCGTTTTATAAACATTTCCCCTTTTATAAAACTCTATTCGTTTTATAAACATTTCCCCTTTTATTTACTTTCGAAATATTTCCTTTTATAAAATCTATTGATTTTATAAAATCCCTTTATTTCAATATACATTGAAATAATTCTTTTTACATCCCAGGGTCTTTTTATGATATTTAAAATATCGAATAACAAGGATCAATATCATTCCAACACACATAATCCATAACAGATTATATAACACATCATATTACACAATATATGAAAAACAGTAAAATAAATGTTGAGGAATCCAGTCGGATTCCTCCAACCTGTTTCCCTGCATCCACAGATGTTACACAATAAAATCAACATCACTTTCAGTTCCATATGATATATTTTGTTAAACAGAATCAATATAGAAATTCAACTAACTGTCTTGCAGTTCAATCAAACGGTCAACACACAGTCAATCAGCCAATATCTAACAGTTCTAAAAATACAACATGAAATTATAAACTGTTCAGAGTTAGTGAGATTTACTCACAGTTGCGCGTTAACCGTTAAATAACGGTTTGCGTTATTTCATTCAGTCAGACAATTTATTTCGCCATAAATTGTAACTAGCTCGGATTCAATTCCAGTCAGCTCCATGGTGTAGCCACCGTCCCCGCGATCCCAACGGATCCGACCGTTCGTGATTCTGATAGTGTATGAGCAAGTTATCACGTTAACAAGTTCTATACATTATTTAAATTAAACTTGAGTTTTAAATAAATGATTTACATGGGCCTTTACCCTTGAAAATCTCGGCCCAGTTTCCAATTAAACCCGCTCCACTCTTACCCGTCTTCCCCAAATGATTTGTCGTGAGCTCCTGTTACCAAACAAAGCCATTTCGAACTCTTTACACCCCCACAACATCATCAATACTCCACCGTTGACTAAAATAGTACCATCATTCGATTCTTCTTCTCGAATCCAACTCGTCCATCACCACAGAAGGAAGCTCGCATGCCTGAACTCGTTTGCGTCGACAGCCCTCCCAATGTTCGAGCGACCTCTTTTGCTTCGGAATTCCACAAAATTACCACCAACGAAACCGAATCCAACCATTAACTCACTAATCGAACTCCAATTTCGCCAACAACCACCACACAAATCTCGAATTCGAACCCTAGTTCTCGAGCCAAAAATGGATGTCCACCAAACAGTATCGAACGCAAAGAAATGGGTATCAATAGGAAGAGCTACCTTATACAAACTCAAAAAATCTGACTTTGCATTTTATTGATTTCTCTTGGATTTGTTTTGAAGATGAATTTTCACGTTTTAGTAAGAACAGATGGCGGCGGTAATTTTGACTGAGGAAAAGATTAGGTTTAGAAATAAACTTAGAGGGGGTATTTATAAGGAATTTTAGATATTTTTATTTTGATTATTATATTAATTTATAATCAACTGTAGTTTTATTTTGTCCTTTAAAATTCCTGTAATCACACACGATACCCAAAAATCACCAAACTGGACATACTGCTAGAGTTTGACATTACGGTCCCAATGAAACTGGTTTCGTCGAATTCCGACTCCGTATGCTCACATAGCGTATTTTTAACCGTCGAAATACTGACTGTTACTCACTCTAAAAATCTGTACGGCCACACAGTGACTCTAAAAATCACGAAACAGGAAATCTAACAACTATTTGACATTGCGGATCCAACGAAACTAGTTTCATCGAATTCCGTCTTTGTTTGCAAAAGTGGCTATTTTTAAAGCTCTGGATGACCCATTTAAATATATAAATATATTTAAACATAATTAAATTAAATATTTAAAAGTAAATATTATCGTCTATATTCACAGTGGAATACCATACAGCTCTAGAATATTCCTATATTAATTTCCAGCTTAATATTTCAAATCCCGATTAAATCGATATTCGATTTAAAATGAATTTCCTTTTTAAAATATAAATAATCCCTTTATAAATTATAAAGGAATTCCACAACGACTTTTTCTGAAATTTCATTTGGACGTAAATCAAAATCTACACGACGAAATCCCGATTTTTCTCTTCCACTAGAAAGATATACTCCACCAGCTCCACACGTTTCTTGTTTCACAGAAATCCAGCTGAAAACGAATCCTGTACATTCAGTTGAAGTTCAAATCGCCAAATTACGAACTGCAGCGCCATTTCAAGCTCGTTTATAATTATATTATAAACTATACGTTCAACTATCGACGATTGAATATATTCGTTACTATAATTCAACTTTAAATTGAATTATATATCACAGACGATCCAGTTCACACCATATCGCCATTTCAGCCAATTATGATTATTTCAGAATTAAATATATTATTTAAATTATTATTTTAATTAAATATTCACCATTATTTAATTCCACGACCATTAAATTCTCTAAACCACCATTTAAATAATTAAATAAATTAATTATAAATGTGGGTCATTACAATCTTCCCCACTTAAAATAATTTCGTCCTCGAAATTGCTAAAAGGTAGAGAACGACCCTATCGACTGGTTAGAAAATATTTGTTCACTTCTTAACTTCAGTTTCAACTGAACCAATTTAATTTAAATTAAATTATATTAATTCTTATCAATGAAAATTTTCAAAAATCCTGAAAATTTTCTAACGCCTTAACTTTTCGAAATTTTTTGCCAGCACCTCCTTTGTACTGGTCAATCGGTCAAACTCCAACTCGCCTCTCTAGGGCATCTCCAACCCAAAAGAAAATCAAACAGCCAAGCGGCTTGCCAATTCGGCTCATAAATCTTATATCCAACAGAAATATAAACTTGTACCTCTTATCGGCATATTATTATATCCTTTCCACCTGTTATCAATTTCAGCAGATACAAGGGTCATCCCAATCAAATTCCAATCTGCTTTTATCCACGACACACCCATTCGTTTATATCGGAGCCAAATATCATTTCAACTCGAGTTTCTTCTCGATTCCCAACTCTTAACTTGATTATCACATTACACTTCAAATTTGAATCTCACAATCCAATTTGTCTTGATATCATCCTAATTCAATCTCAGTTACCACTTTACGGGATTTACTTTATTTCAAATTTGCTTTCACAAATTTTCTGTTAAATTTGTTTTTAATTCAGACAGTCTTTCCCTGGGAGTTTTTAAACAGTTTACTCTTTTCAAAAATCAAATTTTCTTTTTGAACATGTCACTGAGCCCTTAATTAATATTCCATCAGTTAAATCACTTCTCTATTTCTTTATCAATATTTGTTAACCAAATATTTTCAATAACCATATTGGTCTTTTATGTTATTTGGAAAACATTTCCGAATATCGCCTTCCTTTATTTTCTAATCTTAAGAAAATATATGCTATTTATAATTGGAAAATATTCCAATTACTTATCTCTTTTCCGATCTCGTTCATTTCTATACTTAGGAAATATTCTTTATTATATTTCCAAGCTTACACTTATTTGGGTAAAAACGGATGTTGTGTAAAACATCGTTACGACAACCCAAATACTATATTCAACTAACTCTTATCCAACATTGATCTTCGAGCCTGAAATATTACTATTTATTTGTTAATAATGAAGTCAATCAAGTTGGGGTATAACTACCTCTCAGACCTTGACTGAATAACATTTATAACGTCAAAACAGATATGACTAAATACTCGAATAATCAATACCATACAACTACTTATTCACTTTTAAACACGTATACGCTTCCTCTTTCTATTCTTACTAGATTTTATTCTTAGTCTTCCTTTTTTATTTTACTATTCTATTTCTAAGTTCGTTTCCTTATCGATTTCTATATATATATATATATATCGATACGTTGATTTCTAACTATCAAATTATCTTAAAAATATTCTAACTCCTTAAATTCCCAAAAAAAAAAAATCGCTATAACCTCCTTTGTACCAGGAGCATCGGGATATTTCAAATAGCCTCCCATGGCCCTCACCAATCCAAAAGAAAAAGAAAAAGCCAAGCGGCTAGCCGATACGGCGCATAAAATGTCATATATGAATTAAATACATACCTTTCCGTCGAGCATTCTATTTATATACCTTCATACCTTATCCATGCCTATCTCATGTATATTTATATCTGCCCAATCTATTTTAACTATACCTGATCGTTTTAACTCAATTCGTTAATTAATTTGTTAATTAACTCTTTAGTCTATTTCACTTTTATATTTGAACATGACATGTTCAAATATATTTTAACTTGCTTGTTAACTAATTTGAATCCAAATTTCAAATTTAAGTTCTATATTCGATTTCAAATATCCATTTACAAATCCAATTCACCTTTCAAAGTTCAACTTCAAATTCAAAACTCGATTAACTAATTCCTCTTCGACTTAGTTAATTCTATTCAAATTTTATATCACTTCTATTATTTAAATCTATATATCAAATTCTATTCAAGTTCTATATTATGAATCCCATTTGAATTTCTACATTCAAATTCTATATTATAAATCCCATTTGAATTTCTATATTCAAATTCTATATCACTTCCATTGAATTTCATATATTCAAACTCCCTTTGAATTTCTATATTCAATTCTATTTGAATTCTCTTTATTCAATTTCTATATTCAATTCTATATTATAAATCCCATTTTGAAATTCAACACAACTTGTCTTTCCTAAAACAAATTTAGAACAGTGTCTCTGGTGGTAATTTGTCACTTACAACTCGAAAATGAATACTGATGATGCAGCTGTCATCATCGGAATCTATTTTCCAGCGATCGAAGTGAGTTCAATACTATAAAACCATTTCTAAATATTTCCACTTTGAAATCCATTTCAAAATATAATTCACACTGCTTGTAAAACAATTTAAAATCTCCTAGGATCTTAAATTTTCCGTATTTTTAATCCAAATCCATTTACAAACACTTATCCAATTCTCCAGAGTTTTAATTCAATTTCTGGTTTAAATTTCAGATTTAACTCATCTGATTTCACGTATTTCACTTATATGAATTATGATTGGTTATTTACATAACCATTTAATTTATAATCTTTACTCGATTATAATAACAACCAATATATCCAATATATTATAATTTTGGTATATATATCTTCTCTATATCAAGATATACCTTGGGTAAACTTATTTTAATTTTCCCTCCTTTCAAAACATATCGTGACGACCCATCGTATTCGAGTGTTTACCAACTCCTACCGATACAGTGGATCAAACTGATCGACCAGAACTCATAAACGACTCAACCAATAAATCTCCATAGTATAAAACAAATTTTTTTTACATAAATAACAAATACGTTCACTCGTATATATACACTCAACTCAATCTAGGGTATTACTAACCCCATCTCTACTGAGTCACGCCACAGAGCCAAGGTAATTCACTTAACTTAAGCTCTGATACCAACTATAATGACCCGAAAATCCGATCCAATTTGAGCTGACCAAAAACACAAGTTCAACCCCAAATTAAACTGAAAATCAGGAAATTAATAGAAAGAAAACAGAGGGTGAGGAAAAGATAAGATAGAAACTTAGAATGGAAGAAGAGGAACACAATATCAAAGTAACACGAATCTCACAGCGGAACGAATAAATATATTTCATAACATAACTTTGAAATACAAATCTGTACTTGCATATACATATCATTATCAAAGTACATCACTTACAACATAGCGGAAATAACTATAGCTATATGATCCTGAAGCCTCCTGCTCCAGCTCTTCAAGTATTTGTAAATCCCGACTACTTGACTATCCGTACAAATTTAGGCACCCAAGAGTTTAGGGAAAACAAAACAAAATAAACTCCGGGTCAGTCATGGGACTGGTATGAGAAAAACAGTTTAAAACAGTTCGAACAGGTAAATGATAACTCATAAGACCACGCCGTATAACGGAACGGTTTTTTCCCTTATGAGAATCCAAATTATCTTTATATCAAATACCTTTTGATATTATAATAATGTCTATCAACCACAATGTAATAGTCATCTAGCAGAAACGCTTTCATCTCACGTTCTACATACATAGTATACAAATCAAAACTACAAGCACATATTGGGTAATGGATTTTCAACTATGACAAGGTATGGAACCACCTTTCGCTAGTGTACCTCTAGAGAGGAATACACTGGGTTCAACAAGAACATCTTGCAACCCGGCCACACATGACCGACCACTCATTTCGCTTGAGTGTATCGAATGTATATCCCCAACGGTTGGGATCAGCAACCATTTCCCGAATGGGACAACATCAACAATAGATTTTTAGAAGTAAATGAAACTCTAGATCAGGTGATTATACACCCTACTTCGGTGCGACCGACTTAGCCATGCAGTCGGCCTGATTTCCGTCATTTACCGGATGATGAGGATAGAAGCTACGCTTTATCATCACACCAGATTCAATTTGAATGCCACATCGTCAAATCCATCAAATCACTGATTGACGTCCTCAACCATACATTATGTGTTAGCTAAAAGAAGTTTCCTTCTCCGCTTCCACTCTTGGTACGGTTGGAGAAATCAATATACGTGATCGTCTGGAAATACTCTGTCAGACATCCGTCCATAAAGTCATCCAGGAACAGGATGAACTGAAGGCACTATTCTATAAACAGGGTAGCCCTTGCATAACTCCGTCTTCAATTTCCTTTGACATATATGATTCCCAACGCTTATGCCAATACAGAGTGGTTCTTTGGATAATAATCCAACCGATCTCTCCATATTAACAACGTTAAAATGGTCAAAACTTCGATAGTATGTGATTTAACTATCGAAGAAAAAGAGGTGTGCAAACAACGATATTATTTCCAAATGGAAATTTATATCGATCAAACATCATTCAACATTTATCTCTTTATTTCATTAATTTACTTATCTCCTGTTTCCCTATATTCAATATTTCTTATTTTCTAAATTTGGAAAATATACGTTATTAACAATGGAAAACATTTCCATTTCTTGTTTTCTTTATTAGAAAACGTTTCTGGTTTCTTATTTGGAAAACATTTCCAAAGCTTCTTCATTGGACTTAGACAGATGTTTAAACAAACCATCGTGATGCCAACTCAAACCATTTCCTTTAATTACTAAATTCACTTAACCATCCTTTACTATCGAACCTTAACCATTCGTTAGTTAAAAATGAAGTCAATCAATTTGGGGTAATACTACCTCTCAGACCTTAACTGAACAACGTTTCTAACCTTGAAATAGAGAAAGTTCACCCTTCTAATTCTTTACAAACTTCCTTACGTAACTCTCTTTCAAATCTTTTCTATTCGATAATTCTTTCCTTCGATAAGGTATATTCGATAACTCTATTCAATTTATTCTATTCACTTAACTCTTTTGATTTAACTTTAACTCTATTCACTTAACTCCTATCGAATAACTATATTCGATAACTCTTTTAATTCTATTTGAATAAACTATATATTCGATTAACTCCTTTTACTCTATTCGAATAAACTATATTCGATTAACTCCTTTATTCTATTTGAATAAACTATATATTCAATTAATTCTTTTTACTCTATTCGAATAAACTATATATTCGATTATCTCTTTTTACTCTATTCGAATAACTATATTCGATTAACTCAATTGATTCTATTCGAATATACTATATTCGATTAACTCCTTTATTCTATTTGAATAAACAATATATTCGATTAACTCTTTTTACTCTATTCGAATAAACTATATATTCGATTAACTATTTTTACTCTATTCGGATAACTATATTCGATTAACTCAATTGATTCTATTCGAATAAACTATATTTGATTAACTCCTTTATTCTATTTGAATAAACTATATATTCGATTAACTCTTTTTACTCTATTCGAATAAACTATATATTCGATTAACTCTTTTTACTCTATTCGAATAACTATATTCGATTAACTCAATTGATTCTATTCGAATAAACTATATTCGATTAACTCTTTTGCTTTATTCGAATAACTATATTCGATTAACTCATTTGCTTTATTCGAATAACTATATTCGATTAACTCCTTTTACTTTCTATTCGAATAAACTATATTCGATTAGCTCATTTGCTTTAACTCTAATCGATTAACTCCAACTGGTTTAACTCTAACTGGTTAACTCTAATTGATTAACTCCATCTGGTTAACTCTAGCTCTAATCGATTAAACTAACATCGATTTACTCCTTTCGATTAAACTAACATCGATCAACTTCTTTTAACTCGATTAAACTATTCATTTAAAAAGATTTACTTTTAGTAACGGTTCTTCACTTTACAAATGATTTCCCTTTTTTTATTCTATTCGTTTTATCAACATTTTTCCCTTTTATAAAACTCTATTCGTTTTATAAACATTTCCCCTTTTATAAAACTCTATTCGTTTTATAAACATTTCCCCTTTTATTTACTTTCGAAATATTTCCCTTTATAAAATCTATTGATTTTATAAAATCCCTTTATTTCAATATACATTGAAATAATTCTTTTTACATCCCAGGGTCTTTTTATGATATTTAAAATATCGAATAACAAGGATCAATATCATTCCAACACACATAATCCATAACAGATTATATAACACATCATATATCACAATATATGAAAAACAGTAAAATAAATGTTGAGGAATCCAATCGGATTCCTCCAACCTGTTTCCCTGCATCCACAGATATTACACAATAAAATCAACATCACTTTCAGTTCCATATGATATATTCTGTTAAACAGAATCAACATAGAAATTCAACTAACTGTCTAGCAGTTCAATCAAACGGTCAACACACAGTCAATCAGCCAATATCTAACAGTTCTAAAAATACAACAAGAAATTATAAACTGTTCAGAGTTAGTGAGATTTACTCACAGTTGCGCGTTAACCGTTAAATAACGGTTTTCGTTATTTGATTCAGTCATGCAATTTATTTCGCCATAAATTGTAACTAGCTCGGATTCAATCCCAGTCAGCTCCATGGTGTAGCCACTGTCCCCACGATCCCAACGGATCCGACCGTTCGTGATTCTGATATCGTATGAGCAAGTTATCACGTTAACAAGTTCTATACATTATTTAAATTAAACTTGAGTTTTAAATAAATAATTTACATGGGCCTTTACCCTTGAAAATCTCGGCCCAGTTTCCAATTAAACCTGCTCCACTCCTACCCGTCTTCCCCAAATGATTTGCCGCGAGCTTCTGTTACCAAACAAAGCCATTTCGAACTCTTTACACCCCCACAACATCATCAATACTCCACCGTTGACCAAAATAGCACCATCATTCGATTCTCCTTCTCGAATCCAACTCGTCCATCACCACAGAAAGAAGCTCGCACGCCTGAACTCGTTTGCGTCGACAACCCTCCCAATGTTCGAGCGACCTCTTTTGCTTCAGAATTCCACAAAATTACCACCAACTAAACCGAATCTAACCACTGACTCACTAACCGAACTCCAATTTCGCCAATAACCACCACACAGATCTCGAATTCGAACCCTAGTTCTCGAGCCAAAAATGGATGTCCACCAAACAGTATCGAACGCAAAGAAATGGGTATCAATAGGAAGAGCTACCTTATACAAACTCAAAGAATCTGACTTTGCATTTTATTGATTTCTCTTTGATTTGTTTTGAAGATGAATTTTCACGTTTTAGTAAGAACAGATGGTGGCAGTAATTTTGACTGAGGAAAAGATTAGGTTTAGAAATAAACTTAGAGGGGGTATTTATAAGGAATTTTAGATATTTTTATTTTGATTATTATATTAATTTATAATCAACTGTAGTTTTATTTTGTCCTTTAAAATTCCTGTAATCACACACGATACCCAAAAATCACCAAACTGGACATACTGCTAGAGTTTGACATTACAGTCCCAATGAAACTGGTTTCGTCGAATTCCGACTCCGTATGCTTACACAGCGTATTTTTAACCTTTGAAATGCTGACTGTTTCTCACTCTAAAAATCTGTACGGCCACACAGCGACTCTAAAAATCACGAAACTGGAAATCTAATAACTATTTGACATTGCGGATCCAACGAAACTAGTTTCATCGAATTCCGTCTTCATTTGCAAAAGTGGCTATTTTTAAAGCTCTGAATGACCCATTTAAATATATAAATATATTTAAATATAATTAAATTAAATATTTAAAAGTAAATATTATTGTCTATATTCACAGTGGAATACCATACAACTCTAGAATATTCCTATATGAATTTCCAGCTTGATATTTCAAATCCCGATTAAATCGATATTCGATTTAAAATGAATTTCCTTTTTAAAATATAAATAATCCCTTTATAAATTATAAAGGAATTCCACAACGACTTTTTCTGAAATTTGATTTGGACGTAAATCAAAATCTACACGACGAAATTCCGATTTTTCTCTTCCACTATAAAGATATACTCCACCAGCTCCACACGTTTCTTGTTTCACAGAAATCCGGCTTAAAACGAATCCTGTACATTCTGTGGAAGTTCAAATCGCCAAATTACGAACTGCAGCGCCATTTCAAGCTCGTTTATAATTATATTATAAACTATACGTTCAACTATCGACGATTGAATATATTCGTTACTATAATTCAACTTTAAACTGAATTATATATCACAGACGATCCAGTTCACACCATATCGCCATTTCAGCCAATTCTGATTATTTCAGAATTAAATATATTATTTAAATTATTATTTTAATTAAATATTCACCATTATTTAATTCCATGACCATTAAATTCTCGAAAACACCATTTAAATAATTAAATAAATTAATTATAATACCTCTGCCAATGCGGGTCATTACAATTTGCTAGGGGCAAAATAGTCATTTAAAAATCGACAAAAATCGTGAACATGGGAAATGACCCCAATAGTCGTTCCCCAAAGTTACACGACTATACAACCTCGTATGAAAAAGAAATAAATATTCTACGATCCTTCGATACGTAGAATGCGGGTCGTTGCACTCTCCGCCCCTTAAGAAATTTCTCCCCCGAAATTCCTTAATCAAAGACATACAATGGTGTTCTGCATGCCTATCAGTCATTCACAAGCAATCAAACATACACAACAAGCACATCAAGTCTATCCTAGCATGCGGAATAAATAAATCACAATTTAAAATCTTACCAGGCAAAGAGTTTTGGATACGACTTCCTTATGCTCTCCTCTGTTTCCCAAGTACAATTATTTTCATTCTCGCCCCACTGAATCTTGACCAGTTTCATCGCCTTCCTTCGAAGTTGCTTCACATCGTTCTCGACAAAATGGATCGGCTTGCGGTTCCTAACTGCCTCGGGTTCTACTTTGATGTCATCCAACTGATAAACTGAAATAGTCATATCGAGGTTGTGCACGAACTTCCTTAACTGGGAAACATGAAATACGTTGTGAACTCCTGCCATCTTATCTGGCAACTCAACTTTATATGCTAAATTCCCAATTTGCTTGAGAACTGGGAATGGACCAACAAATCTTGGTGTTAACTTGCCTCTCCTACCAAATCGAATCACGCTCTTTAACGGAGAAATCTTGACAAACACCAAGTTGCCAACGAAGAATTTTAGATCTCTTCTCCTCTTATCAGCATAACTCTTCTGCCTATCTTGGCCAGCCTTCATTCGCTGTCGTATAACCTTGATCTTATCTGAGGTTTCTCTTATCACATCCGGTCCATGCACAAATTTCTCACCGATTTCTAACCAACATAATGGTTAGTTGCACGGTCTTCCGTACAAGGCTTCATATGGAGCCATACCAATACTAGACTGATAACTATTATTATATGCGAACTCCATTAGATGCAAATGGTCATCCCATGATCCACCAAAATCTAATATGCAAGCTCTCAAGAGATCCTCTAATACTCGATTCACCCTCTCTGTCTGACCATCGGTTTGAGGATGGTACACGGTACTGAGATGTAATTCTGATCCTAAAACCTCTTGTAAGCTCTTCCGAAATCCATTAGTAAACAAAGGATCTTGGTCACTTACAATGCCTTTGGGTGCTCCATGAAATCTCACTACCACTTCATATATAGTTCTGCTAACTTGGCTGTCATTCTATTCGATTTAACTGGTATAAACCTTGCACTCTTAGTCAAATGATCCACAACCACCCAAACACTATCATGGCTTGATCTAGTCCTTGGTAACCCATCAATGAAATCCGTTGATACTTGTTCCCATTTCCATTCTAGGATTTCTAATGGTTGTAACAAACCACTAGGCTTCTTTTGCTCAGCTTTAACTAGCTGGAAATTCATGCATTTGGATATAAACTTCCCAACGTCTCTTTTCATCCCTTCCCAGTAGTAGGCCTTCTTCATGTCTCAATACATTTTGTTACTACCGAGATGTATAGTCAGTTTCGAGTGATGACATTCTCTTAATACTTCATCTCTCAATCCATTGACATTGATTACAACTAGTCTCCCGTTCTTTCTAAGCCATCCATTTCGATCAAGCCCATACTTGTTAATCTCCTCGTCGATACCCATCTCTAACTTGGAGATGATTTCCAACAGGTTAGGATCGTCCTTCTGACTGGAACCAATCCGCTCAATCAAAGTGGGCCTGATCGTCAAACTTGCTAATACTTCTGGATCCAATTCCCACTTTGGTCTGAAATCATACCCAGCGATGTACTCCAGTTGCTTCCATTCTAGAAACATAGCCCCTAAACTAGCATGTCTTTTACTCAATGCATTAGCTACCGCATTGCCCTTTCCTGGTGTATATGCGATATCGAATCATAGGCAGCCAAGAATTCTAACCATCTCTGCTATCGGAGATGTAGATCCTTCTAGGAGAAAAGGCACTTTAACAATTTATGATCGGTAAACAACTCGAATCTTTCTCCCAAGAGATAGTGTCTACACATCTTCAATGCGAACACGATCGCTGCCAATTCCAAATCATGGGTAGGGTATCTTTTCTCATGCGGTTTCAGTTGGCGACTTGCATAAGCTACAACCCTACCTCCCTGCATCAATACAGCACCTAATCCGGTACCACAGGCATCTGTATATACCGTCATCTCTCCATTCCCTTTAGGAATGACTAACACTGGTGCACATGCCAACTTTTCCTTTAGACTCTTGAATGCATTCTCGCACTTTTCGTCCTAAACGATAGCTTGATTCTTCTTGGTCAACTGAGTTAACGGTGCCGCTATCTTGGAGAAGTCTTGGATAAACTTACGATAATATCCAGCTAATCCCAAGAAACTTCTTACGTCTGTTGCATTCTTGGGCGTAGACCAATCTTGTATCGTAGCCACCTTCGCAGGGTCCACGACAATACCATTTTCTGAAACATCATAGTCCAAGAATCTCACTTCTCTCCTCCGGAAGTGACACGTAGAAAACTTCGCTTTCAATTGGTGTTTTCTCAGCACCTCCATTACTATCCTCAAATGTTCCTTGTGTTCTTCCTTTGTCCTCGAATAAACCAAGATATCGTTCATGAACACAAGAACAAACTTATTAAATTGATCTCTGAATACCCAATTCATAAGATCAACAAAATATGCTGGTGCATTGGTCAACCCGAGTGACATGACCAACCACTCATAGAATCCAGACGGCGTCCGAAATGTTGTTTTAGCTATACTCTCAGCTTCCACCCTAAGCTGACGAAAACCTTTCTCGAGATCCAACTTGGAGAACACTCTCGCGCCACACAACTGATCAAACAAATCATCTATCCGCGGTAGAGGATACTTATTCTTCCTCGTCACCTTATTCAACTCGTGGTAATCCACACACAATCGAAGGGAACCATCTGCCTTGGTAGCAAACACAACTGGTGCTCCCACTCAGAAACACTTCTTCTAATAAATCCCTTCTTCAAAAATCGCTTACTTGCATCATGAGCTCTCGCTGCTCCCTTGGTGCCATATGACAAAGTGGCATCACTATAGGTCTGGCATCTTTCACTAAATCAGTACGAAACTCAATCTCTTGGTGTGGTGGAAGCCCAGTCACTTCCTCGAAGACGTCCAGATACTGGCCAGCCACGGGCACATCTAACAACTCATCATGCGGGATGTCAAGGGAATTTAGAAAACTAACCATTACCCCATCATTAGGTAGACCACCAAACATTACCCTCCACCTATCATCCGCTCTAACTGTCACCAAAAAGCCCTCATAATCTACCATTACCCCATAACTTTGGAGCCAATCGACTCCCAAAATAATGACAAACCCAGTAAAGCCCAAAACAAAGCAATCACAAGCAAACATACATCCATGCTCAATAAGACCAAATTTCAACAAATCATACTAAGGCTAGTCGAACCACCAATTGGGTTCATCACAACTAAAGGTCTATTGACTATCTCGAGTTCCAATCTCAACCTATCTACCAGGTCACTAGATATGAAGGAATGGAAAGCCCCAGTATCAAACAATACTCGAATAGGAACATCATAAACATAAAACATACCTTGGATAATGACATTGTTCCCTTTCTCCGCCGCAGCTGGGGCATTGGACGAAGAAGGAACAGAATTGATAGCATATTCTTTCACAATCTGCTTCTCTTTAGGGAGTTGAGGACATTTATCTTTGTGATGTCTCACTTGGCCACAGTTGAAGCACTTCCTGTGCGCTGGCTTTGCTTGACATTCTTTAGCATAGTGGCCCTTCTAGCCACAGCTAAAGCACAAAACATCTTTCTTACTCTTTTTCTGACCATCCTTAGCTTGGTTCTGACTCTACTTCCTTTTATTTTGAGAATTATTCTTGCCTCCACCACTTGCTTGCGGCTTTGGCCCCTCTGTAGATGCATCAGAAATTTCAGCCTTGGGCTTAGGATAAAGGCTCTCTGATCTCAATGCTTTCCTAACAATCGATTCAAAAGTCTCATCAATATGGTTTATAAGCCTTTCCCCCAAGTACTGATCTAAGCCTGTTATGAACTTCTCATTCTTTTTCTAGGGAGTGTCAATAAGGGATAATCTATACTTCGATAAAGTATAGAACTTAGCAATATATTCCGAAACTACCCTACCATTCTGCTTAAGCTCCAAGAACTTCCTAAACAATTCTGATTTCTGAGCAGCAGGGATAAACTTATCACTGAATCAGGCCTTGAACTGATCCCAAGTAACTTGATCCTCAGGGGTAGCTGCCTTAATAGCATTCCACCAATTCATAGCCCATCCTTGCAGCTAACGGGATGCTATATTTCTCTTTATTGCATCATCGATCCATAAATCCTCGAAGATGCGCTCATAACTATCAAGCCAATCCTGAACTTCTGTAGTTGATTCCATTCCGTGGAACGACCTCCCACTAAGACTAGTGTAGTCCTTACAGAGCTTGGCGAAATCGGCCCTAGGCGCCTGCACCGCTACACCACCATTTGCAGCACTAGGAGGTGCCCTCCGAACATCCCTAAGCATCTCTCTCATGAAGTCAGTGAACATCGTCCTCATATCAGGAGCATTCCCATTATTAGCTCCACTACTAATACCCCTCGTATGTCGGCTCATCGTTCAATCTGTAAGGAGAAAACGATTAACCATATCTTCAGTGGTGCCAGTGCATTGTGACTCCATCCTTAGATATACCAATAGTATATATATATATATTTTGAAAACAAAAACACCACAAATACGCGCTCTCATATACGTACTATCTCTCCCTGGTGTCTTTCCCTAGGTTAATTATGCCACCTAGAGCTCTGATACCAAGTGTGACGGCCCGCCCCGCACCAGTCGACATTTCTCTGAAATGCTCTGTACAGATGTCCAACCAGCACAGGACGGTCGCCAAAGAAAGGAAAAGAAATGAATTTGAACAAACAAGGAACCTGTAGAATGTCCCACAGCGCATGGAATAAAATATAATAATAACATACTTGACATAAAACAAGCGAGACAGTGCATAAGCTGAAAACTAAACCATAATCATCATAGCAGCGGAAATTCAAAATACAGCTTATTACAACTCCAACATACTGCCTCTAAAGCAAAGAAAAAGGTGCACTACCAATGCCCAAAGTAGTGACTAGCAACAACACAGGGAGAATATATATATCATACGTGAAAGCCTCCTGCTCATCTCTGGTATAGCTACTCGTGCATACCAGCTAACATGTCTCTAGTCTGCCCGTTTAAGAGCACCCATAGTGATAAGAAGAGACATAAAACTCTGGGTCAGACAAAAGTCTGGTATAAGCGATAAGCACAAAACAGAACAATAACAGGTATACATAACTATACTGAACCTGGAACTACAACCAAAGAGTTAGCACAACAAGATGTACAGTACTCTAAGGTGACACTAACATATGGTGTAAAGATACGGGGGAGGGGTGTGCATGTCATAGTGATATCAAACAATCAAGCATAGCATCCATCCTCACGTCTCTCACTCAGTGCGTAAAGCATACGATATCCACTGCTTTGATCACCCAAATCCTTGCTATGATCACACTGCCCCATGGAGTCATAGCGACTCAACTGCACTGATCCATAGCCACTAGTCCTTGCTATGTCCACTTTGCCCCATGAAGTCATGACGACTTCACTGCTCTGGCTCATAGCCATGTTACGATCACTCTGCCCCATGGAGTAATAACTACCCCACAGCACTGATCCGTAGCCTAACATTTGTCTTGCTGGTGAATCAAAGTTATGGACGTCGATAACTCCGTAGCACACATCCTGCAACAAAGCCTAACTCATGAAGTTAACTCGTGGGTGCCCAACTGGATCTTGAGTTCTACTTCCTATTTGGACTACCTTTGCATCTCGGGCTTTGGTCCCCTTCGGATCGGTTTAGATAACAGTCCCATTGACTTGGTTCGGTCTTCCTGAAGTAGCCTAGTTCATGATCATCCACATCGGTTCGGTTTGTGGTGCCTCGTCATATGGGTTCGGGTCGTGCCATCCTCACCAGGTTCGGGTCGAGCTTCTCCATCCGGGTCGGTTCATGATCCACTCCACTACGCTTCGGTTCAAGTTCCTCAGTTCATAGGTGTTCTACTTGTGGTGCCTTCTCGGAGCGTCGGGTCGGTTCATGCCTCCAGGCTTTGTGGTTCCACCAGCGGTTCGTGAGGAGGGGGTGCTTCACGAGTGGGTTGGTTTGGAGGGGTGCGATCCGATCCGGTTTCCTGCACAGTTTTCTGCACTTTGTCCAGCGAGCTGTTTACACCATACGATGGCGTTTTCGACCGTTTTAACTTTTCTAAACAATCACAAATCATTTCAAACAGTCATAGCAACATGTATAATTGTCTATAGACACCAAAACAACATGTAAAAATGGATCAAACATACCCAAAACTCATGTTTTCCCCTTAATCATGTTTAACAATAACTAATGATAATATTAGCAAAACTTATCCAAATTAACCCAAATTTCTAACATAGGCCTAAAATAATATTTTAGAATTTCTAAATATTTTTCCAGAATTTAATAATGTATAATTTCATTAATTAACACTAATCACCCCTAACTAGCCGTATTTATTGAAAAAAATGCAAATCACTCACCTTAGCCACAAATAATTTTATAGATCTGAAAGTATCTCTGATTTGGGTTGAATATCTATGTGTTCCAGCAGCTCTATCCCAAATCTTATGCTAATTTGCCTTGATTTGATGTAGATTAGGCTAATACTTGATTAAACGGTGATTTCAGATGAATTTAGAAAGTTGAGGCCATTTTTAGGGTTGAAGAGAGGTAAGTGGCAGCTGGAAAATGACAAAGAAAAGGTTTCTCTAACCCTAATCAGCCCTCATATAGCTCTAATCCCGAAATCCCCACTGGGCCAAGCTGCTAATCACCCAATTAAGCTGTTTTTTACCTTCTAAATCTTGTTTCAGCCATATCTTCCAAACGCTGAGTCCGTTTGGCTAATGTGACTACTCTACAGATATGTAAACCATCATCTGAATCTAATGGAAGTGGTTTCAAGTCAAAACTCCTTACCAATCAAAAGTTATGGCCGAAACAAGGTCTGCTAGGGGCAAAACGGTCATTTAAAAATCGGCAAAAATCGTGAACATGGGAAATGATCCCAATAGTCGTTCCCCAAAGTTACACGACTATACGACCTCATATGAAAAAGAAATAAATATTCTATGATCCTTCGATATGTAGAATGTGGGTCGTTACACACATTTATATTCAGGTTTGTGCAAACTGAGCCTGCCCCAATGTCAAAACCAAGCTCAATTTCAAAACGAAGCTTGTGAGCCTAGCTTTTGTTTTTTCAATGAGCTTTTTTCATTTTCATTCTTAATTTGTGCAATTCATTTTTTTTTTTTGAATATGTAGGCTTTGATGGAAGTTGCAACAAAAGGAAAATGAAGATAAGGATTGAAGAATGGAGACGCAAGATAAGAATGATTATTATACGTTGTCCGAGTTGATTGATAAAGAATTTTGTTATTTGGGTGGAATGTCGCTTTCCACCAATTCGACTAAGGCGATGGACGATTAGGGCTTTCTTCTATCTCGACTATCCATTGCAAACTAAATTTCAATTTCAGATTAGGTAATTATTTCAACTCTAACCTAATTATCAATATCTTTTAGTCTTCAAATTCTACCGTACCTACTCTCAATTTCATCGATTCTTGTTTTCTGTTTGTTATTGTCTTTGTTCTTTCTTAATTTTAGTTCTACTGCACCTAGAAATGTATTTGGTTCTTATTTGACCAAAGTCGATCAATATAATGCGATTTTATGTCTTCGTGATGAACTTAAAAAAAATTTAGGCAACCGCTAGCCCCTTGTTATCTTCTATCGGTACGTTAAATAGTTATATTTATTTTTTGTTACTTTTCAATTGTTATGGGATATTTGTTATTCTTATTAGTTGGATTACGAATCACTAAATTGTTCGGTCTAAACTATGCATATTAGGATTCTTAGCAATGATTTCAAAATTATAACTATGTGTATTTGTTATGAAAAACTCACTGTTAAGAGTAAACATGGGCCTGAACTATATGTGTATTGTAATTCAGTTTCCTATAACCTCAACCTCTTCTTCTTCAACCCCGTTTTCATTATTGACGCTGCAGTAGTCGAGATAATGCTGGTAAAAGTAAGAAGCAGAACCCCAGAAAGCCAGTAAAAGCGAAATCACTTTCATGCCATCCGTCTTGTTTTTGAACAAAATTACTGCAAGGCATTGCCAAAGTACTAGTAACATTATAAAACAACGAGCTTACTTCAAATATCAGTCCCACTAAACCAACATGTGTCATTTCCCAAGCCACGACCACCGAGGAACAAACCACTGTCATTATCCACCCTATTTTCCCTTTCTTGTATTCTTCAATTTCACTTCTTAATGTTTTTAATTCATTGCTTGCAAATAATCCTATTAATGCTGCACAGGTGGAGACTAGCGCGATGCATATTTGCATGTTCAGGATTGAAGAAAAGTTGCTGGATTTTATGTCTTTGTCAAATGCAAGCTCCATTATGGAAAGGATGAAGGAGTATGTTGCTGATGCAGCAATTCTGAAAATGATAGCAAGAGGTACTGTAAAAAATTAGAAACTTAATTAGTGGATGACTAAGTTTATTCATAAAGCAACAACAGCATAATTGCCACAGGAAATTACACACCAAAAACTGTTTATCATACACCATGTTCTTACAAATTTAAAATTTTTCTTCCCCTTTCATTAAACTTAATTGGCGAGTTTTATTTATGCATCTATATACACTGATAGATGTAGTTTTTTTTTGTGTTTTTAGCTATGATGTAACCGGTTGGCTCAATTTTTGGATGTAGTTTTAATGTGTTCTTTCTCATTTAGTTCACAACAAGCAAGCTACTGCTGATATGTTAAACAATAATTTTGTCCCTTGTATTATAGAATTGTCCTAAATTTCAGTCCCAGTTTTTTTAGATTTAGACCAAATTATTGATCACATCATTATTTGTTAAAATAATTCATTTCATTTTTCTTTGAGTCGTCGTCAATGCATGGCTACCTACATGATTTATCTTTATTTATACTTAATTTGCAACTTTTTATGTAGTTTATCTCAATCTCTTAACCACCTACATTTCTTTGTACTTTGCTATGAGGCTATTAGGTGACACATATCAATAAAGAATGTGCATGTTTTCTTTTAAGCGGACTGCTTTACCTACTAACATGAGAAATGCAAGATGTAACAGAGATTTGGACATTGTTGATAAGCAATGCAACTAATAATAATTCATTTTCTAGATCAAGAAGAGATATAGTGCATTTCGACATTACAATGCAGTTGTCAACGATGCAACTGACACCTCATCAGAACCATATCGGACTTCACTAACAGTGGATATGAGCATTCAACAAATGCCACCAATTGGAGAGATCAAGATTTAGATTACAATGAGACTACTTGCATTTACATCAGACCATTATTTAATGTCTTCATAATCCTCCAAAAGGTTAGTATAACACTTGTCTATATTCTTAAATTCATACCTTAGAATTGGTATTTTCATGAAACCCGAATACAAACTGAACTGACCATGAATATAAACTGAAGTGACCAAGAAAAGTTAAATCATATTAGATTGAGATAACAAAAAATTGACCATGAATACAAACCGAGCCAAGCTCAATTCCTTAACTTAGCTCGGGGCTCAGTTCGTCGGGACTGAATCTAAATACTAAATTTAATTCAGAAATTAGTCTGATGATTGATGGTTGTGTTTTTTTTTTCATCTTAGTTTTTGAATTAACCATTATTTTTAAATGCTCAGGCTCCAATAGAAGATGCAGAAGATGAAAAAAGTTCGAAGCTAGTGTTAACTACTTAGTACGTCAGATGTTTTTATTAAGTTTAGTTAAATGTTAATTTGAAATTTAGGTTCTTGTTTGTTATTCCTTTAAATTGGAATTTGTATAGTTAGGTGAAATAATATGTGATGATAGTATAAGATGTTAAATGATATGGTGTTCAGTTATACCAAATTTAAATCCATTTCTTGTAAGCTTCTACATTTTTTGTACTAGCGAAACTTGAAGTTGTCATAATGAACTTATAAAATTTGATGATTTATTTAGTATGTTTGCTATCTTCTTTTCAGTTTGGTGAAACGTTAGTTTGAAATTTGATTTCATGTTTGGTATTGCTATAAATTTGATTTGTGTAGTTGAATGAAATGATATGATATTGTATGCTATTACAAGATTTAAATGTGACATGGTTAAGCAGTACAAAAGTTGTAACACTTATAAGTGTTGAGAATTTTGCATTTGTATATGTGTGGAAAGATTTGTCCTAACACTTATAACTGTTGGAACAGCAAGTCATTCTAATAGCTGATAGAAAGAAGTTTCTAACAATTATAACCGTTGGAACAAATTCACATTCTAACGGTTATACCCGTTTGAATAGAAAATTTTACTAATGATTATAACTGTTGGAACGAGTATCTGTTCTAACGGTTATAACCGTTAGAATATACGTTACAAAATTTACCATGCACCTTCTACCACCGATTATAACCGTTGGAACACTCATTTGTAACACATATAACCATTAGAAAATGACAATTTTGGTGTTGTGATATAAGCCGATATTGTTCTATTCAGAGCCTTGTATTTAATATCAAATTAGATTTTGGGTTTATCGTGAACGGTGTCTTAAATAACACTGTTCTTAAATCCAGTTGAGAAAAGAATAAATCTTTTAATTAAGATTTAGAGAAGTTTACCAATTAATTAATATTTAATTGGAATTGAAATGAAAGTTGTTTGTAGGTTTATCGTGAACTGTGTTTTAAATGACAATTGTTCTTTAATCCAATTAACAACGAAGATATGATTTGGAATTTATAATCTTTTAATTAAGATTAGTGGAATTTTTCAAAGTAAAGCTTTCCAATTTAAAATATTAAATTGGAATTGAATAGAATTCGATTTGGGAAAAATCGAGATGAGCTTCTGTGAAGGAAGACCGTTACTATATATGGAATTAAAAAGGCTTTGTCGTTACTCCATTTATATTATTAGTCTGATACGGGAATTTATATCGATTATACACTGTTATGATTTCCGGGTAGATTCCATTTTAATGAAAGATGATTTTAGGTTCATCGTGAACTGTGTTTTAAGTGACATTGGTTCATTAGGTTAAAAGCGGGATTAATTTCCTAAAGTTTGAATAATCATTAAGTAATGATTTTTGAGATTAAAACTGAACTAGAGTGTTAATGGATCTTTAATTAGATTGAAATGAGAATGGAATAACTAAATTTACCGAATTCAAGAAATGATCGAGAATGGAGTACCGCCAGTTTTACTCTAGGCGATAGTTAAATCTTTAATTAGATTTGAGCGTGAAATGGTAATTAAATTTACCGATAACACAGTGGGTGTTAGATATGGAGTACTACCAGTTTTACTCCATGGGATGAATAGGTTAGGATTGGGATTGTTAAATAAATGATTACTTTGGTAAAGTTCGCTAATCCTGACTAGTTGATAAACCTTAATTTGGTTTAGAATTGTGAAAAGATGAAATAAAATCTTTTGAAATGGATATCAAAAGGAAGATTAAAGAATAAATTTAAAAGAATTTATCTTTGATAAAATTAATCGAAAGCTTTCCCTAAAGATGTGAATATTTGAATAAAAGAATATTCTGAATTGGAATGAGGCGTATGATGTGTTTTTATACCACTTGATTATTGATTATAAAATATGTGAGTTATTCAGAAAGGCTGGGTCTAACCCATTCTGAATAACTAATACGACGATTGAAAGTTGACGATGAAGACGGTGATTGAAGACTGGAGAGCTTCACATCGTTTGGATGATTATTGATGTCTTGGTTGGGCTATACACCCAAGACGAGGTAATAAGTGGTGATTGTCCAGACGTACTTGGAGATCGACTGGATATCCGAGGGCCTCTCTCCTATATTGGACATATGGGACAAGGAATAAGGTGCCTCCGGTTTCGTTCAGACCCAGAACGGACTTGTAAATGGATGTGTGTCTGACATTGGATTTCATTCTGTGTTGATTGATTTTTGTTAAATATATATCTATTTGGTGGCGGAAAATTTATTCTCTTTCTTAACACCCTTCTTTGAGACATATGAGCTTAGAGGTTATATATTGATAGACATCAGTTGTACGGCGTGAATTGCCAGTGTGGCATGCTGAGATGCAAATGATCAAGGCCTTTGTTGAAAACAGAGTCTTGTGGTTGATGATCAAAGCACGACTTTAAATAGCATAGCTTTGGGTATAGCATTAATTCGCGAGCCTCACACCTGTTATGAGTCAAAAACAGGATAGTGACTGTAAGGAGTGCATGCGTTTCTTTCTAGCTAGGAGTAGTGTCATGTTATAGAGCCCAGACCTTTTACTTATATGGATGATGGATTGCGAGGCGCCTCGGATTTGAGTCCCTAATGGCTCTTGATATGGTCGACATACTCACCAGATTTTATGCCCCATAGGGCGGGGAAATTTTTTGTTCAGGAATTACCAATCCACTAAAGTAAGTGCGGACCGGCCCTGAAGATCCAGGTGCAGTTGCAACTGAATCCTGAGGCATGGGTTAGAGTGTCTCTAATCTATGAGGACGATCCTTTGCCTCAACTCATAGATGGAAATCCAATTTCCAATACGACATTTTTCGATTTTAGTTGTAGAACTAGTATGGCGACATGATATATGGTACCCATGTAGTCTATGATTGATACATTTATATTTGAAATTATTTCAACACTATACACTTCTAGTAATATCAAAAATTATTTTAAACGTACCAAGCATATTTGGCTATTATAAGGGAAAACTCTATCCTCTGGCTTGCGTTGCATTATGTAATGGGACCTGAGCCTTATAATGGCTTCATTTTTCTAAAAAGCATTGCGTTATTTTATTTTAAACTGAGATTCATGTGGAGTAAATTCGTTCCATGTTATACAGCGTGGTCCCATGATTTCACTACTTTTAAAGTAAAAATTTAATAATTGTTTTAGTTCTCACATCAGTTCCATGACTGACTTGGAGTTTATTGTTTCTACCTAAACTCTGGGTGCCCATATTTCTCGCATGGGCAGCTAGTAGTTTAGTTTTCCAGATACATCTTTACACAAGATCCTGGATTACAGCTGGAGCTATATTCAGAAAGCTTTGTATCCGTGCATTTCTTTTAGTTGTGCTAGTTTTTGTATTTTCCGCTGTACATTATATATATACATTATTCTTATGTATTATTTTTCCGCTGCATTGTAATCGAAATCTCTGATATTTTTCAATGCTTATTATTTATTTATACTCTGATATCTTGTACTCTGATGCTAATTGTTGTAATAGCAATGAAATTTTCTATTGTTTGTGTTCTGATGCGTCGTGTTCTCAACTCAATCCGGGCTTTCCTGATAGGGGAAGTTTGGGTCATTTCATCGTGGTATTAGAGCTTTGGTTTACAAAGCTAGAGAACAAGACACAATAGAACCAAATGAAAGAATTCATCAGAGATAGGATTAGTAATATCCTATAAGAATAACTCGTTAGGGATAGGGTTAGTATTGCCCTAGAATGAGTTTAAAGAGTGCTATTTATTAAAAACAAATTTAGTTTTGAAATTTACAACTTATTATACATATGTGAGTATTTTATTTTATATTTTATTTGGACTATCGGGTTTTATAAGATTTTGCATATATGCCTTGCAAACGTATACTCGAAGCCTCAAATATACTGGGTAGATATAGAATTACAATCTAGTTGCCTGGGGATGATTCTGACGATCGTTCGGACATCCTTCGAATTTCAGTTCGAGTTTCGAAAGTGTGATATCTATATATTTCCATTTGACCATTGTGAGAACCAAAACTTAGTTAGAATTTATTGTTTGTAATTTGACACTAAAAAAATGATTTTTGGGTATATATAGAAGTTATATATTTAAAAAGCTAATCAACTAATTGATTGATGGTTGTGATGTGTGATTATTAGTTTAACTAATAAAAATGTTGGAATGATAAAACGATACAAGAATGAAAGGTAAATTAGGCCAAATCTAATCAAATATTGAATTGAATTGAAAACTGATTGGAATTGCATATATGTTAATGTATATATAATGAACAGGTCATAGCATGGAAGCTAAGAAGAGGAATAAAATTGTATGCCCGACAAATAGGTACATATTTACTGTATTTATTGGGTTTTGATGATTTTATGAGCCTATTTGCAAGCCGCTTGGCTTTTTCTTTTTGATTGATGAGGGCCCTGTGAGGCATGTTGTGGTTTTACCGATCAGCCTGTACAAAGGAGGTTATGGCAAAAATTCTCAGAAATTTAGGGTGTTAGCCAAATTTTTGAAAAATTAGAAAATTCTTAAAAACTGAAAAGCTAAAGAATGAAAGTCAGAATGAAAGTTGAGCTGGTTAGTTAAACAACTTTCAGCTCCGTTCCTTTTCGAGGACGAAAAGATTTTGAGTGGGGGGAGATTGTAACAACCCAGAATTTCTGAACTAATTTAAAATTTGTAATTTAGCTATTTTAACGGATTGTGAATATTTAAAATAATTTATTTTAAATAATAACGACCAAAATTTATTTAAATCGAAGTTAGAATGTATAAATTTATCTTATTTATAAAATGATCTTGAAATGGCGCGGTAGTTTGAAAATTTGGTTTTGAACTTCAAATGAATTTAGAGATTTAAAAATAAACCGGATTTCAGTAAAACAAGAAATATTTGAATATGTTTAATTATATCTTTCTAATGAATGTGAAAAATTCAGATTTCATAAAATAAATTGAAAGTTATGTCTAGTTTAAAATTTAAATAGTCGCTATGGAATTTATATATATTTTAATATAATATATAGCCCTTAAAAATAGTCATTTTGCAAACAACCTCCGTTTTCGACGAAACCACTTTTGTTGGATACAAAATGTCAAATTATTGTTAAGTTTCAAATTTCATGATTTTTGGAATTAATATGTGAGTGTGGTAAATTTAAACGTGTTTTGTTAATTCAGTTTAAATTTAATTGACTAGAAAAAACCATTTTTTGAACGGTGTCCAAATTCAAGGAAATTAGTTTTGTTAGGACCGTATCGTTAAAACATAGCTAATTTTTTTTTTTTAACTTTTGGATTCAATATGTGGTCCGGAAAATTAAAATGTACGTTTAAATTCAATATATTTTGATTTATATTTTAATTTTATTTAAAACTGATCGAAACAGTCGAACTGGCTTACGAAACATATCCCATTATGTCCGAAATGAGGGTATTTAACTAGGAATGATAGTCGTTGGGTATCGTTTGGAGTCCAAATGAGAACTTCTTATTTAAAGAATAAATGAATTAAAATATTATTATTATTATTATATATATATATATATATAACGTTAAATTTCATAAAACCCTCGTTTTCTATTTGCGCCACCAACCCTAATGTTCGATGGTCGATTTCTTCAGATCTTTCCCCCCAAAATCTTCCAATCCACGCAACAATCTCAAACACTTCCAAAAGAAAATATAAAGAGCTAAATAAGATCTTGAAAGTGAACGGTTATGATCAATTTTTAATTTGAGATTTGTGAAAATTCGCGATCCAAAGTCCTATCGTTCGTGAGGAGTTTCTGGGAGGAGGGGAAGTGCGAATGGGGTGTGGTTTGGCGTGGTGGGAGGTGGTGTGGAGGCACACCACGTGGTGATGGCCGATGGCCTCATGCAGGCGCAGGTGACGAATGATTTGAGAAGAAGGGTTCCGTGTTTTTGAAATTGCGGTTCGACGGTTTCCAGAGTGTAAACGGGAAGAAGACGGATAAAAAAAAGTAATTAGTGTTTAATTATTAACTAATTGTTTAATTAATGTAGTGAATGTTTATAACATCCATATCTTTTCCATATGAGGTCCAAATTTGATGGTTTCACTTGCGTTGGAATCGTGTTGTAGAACTCTACAACATGGAACTGACCAGAACGTAAATGGAGCGAGTTGAGGTTTTTGATAAAATTAAATGATCAGTTTAATTTTATTAAAAATAAAATTCGCCAAATAAAGACTTATGGAGTGGAAATCAAAATGAGAACTCCTTCTCACTAAATTATATTTTATCATGTTAATGAATTCATGTATATAAATATACAGAATTCCCAGTGTATATTTTTACCAGTTTTATTCATCATAAACTGTATACGGTGCCTGTTAGCTCACCTCCCTCGTTCACAGATCATGGACGATTTAATTGACTGTATTGTGTGTTGATTGTGATGCTGAAATGTTTACAATATTAAAAATAATTTAATATTATTTTGTGGTAGTTGAAATTAAATTATAAATATCTATTTATAATTTGAACAATGAAAAATTGACTAATTAGAAAAATAATTTAAATCAAATTAAAACTGGTTAAATTTATTAACCAGTGATTATTTTGAATCACCTGTTGTTGTTTGGAAACCACACACAGGTCTGGGGATGATAATTTATTCGCATCTCCCTTGAATTTAATTATATGTCAATCGATGGGTTGACAGGTTGTGATGTGCGTTATTTATTTATTTATTTTAACTCTTATAAAGTTGTAAATTGCACTCTAGATGATGCTGGAATGTGAAATGATTATTTATCATTACGGTTGAATACATGCGATGTATGAAATCCATATAACTGAAATTATATGGTAATTGATTGAGTCGCATTCCGATTCAGAAACAACGAATATTTTAAAACAATATTCGGTGAAGAATCAAAATATGATTTTGATTTCCGATTTTGGATGGACACGAAAATATTGAAAATGTGAAGCCGAGTAAAGTTAATATACGCTATTTTAACCCGAAGGGGGTTTATCGATTTTATTCATTTTATAATGAGTATCGAAAAGAATTGATTTCAAAATCTGATATTTTGAAAAGAATACCATTTTAATATTTTAATGATATCGAATATTCAATTTTGATTTAAATTTAAAAATGAAGTTGGAATCATTTTAAAATGAATTTATAAACGATTTATAAAATACGTTTTAAATGGAAATCAACGATATATATATTACATATATTTAATGGCCTGAATAGAACGCGCCGCACGGCGACCGTTCGCGAATTTCGACATTAGCTTCAAATTGATGTAGCGAGAGATCCGACCGTCGGATTCTCCTAAAACCGGAACCGTTGGTTCGTATCAAAAAGAGCTTTCCAATGAATATAATAGATTTGAAATCTAACGTTTAGATTTGGAAATATGTCCAAATCAATTTCAAAAAAAGGTTGTTATGGATGCAGTTCGGTGGCCGTTGTTGGAAACCGGCTTTACGGGCCTTAATAAAATTATTAAAAATATGGAAAAATTATGTAAAATCATAATAAATGATTTGGAATGATTTTGGATGAAAAATTCTAGTTTTGAAATGATAAAAAAATATTTTTATCGAAATGAACTAGTTAATAACTAGAATACAAAGCCAATTGTTTTTTATAGATAATAAATTGGATTTGTAATGGTTTTAATATAACCAAAATTTCAACTGTGCGAATTGGAATGGATTTGAGTAGAAATAATCTTCGGAATATTTCAATATCGGATTCCGTGATAATATGGATATTGTTGAGGAATTTGGAAGATATATGTATCGTTATTCCCAATACCATATTTGTTGGTTTAAGAATTTGATATTGAATATAAGCCGATATTATTTTCTGTTCATAGCCTTGTATTTAATATCAAATTGGATTTTGGGTTAGTCATGAACGGTGTCTTAAATAACACTGTTCTTAAATCCATTTGATAAAAGAATAAATCTTTTAATTAAGATTTAGAGAAGTTTACCGATTAACTAATATTTAATTCGAATTGAAATGAAGTTGATTATGGGTTTATCGTGAACTATGTTTTAAATAACACTTGTTCTTTAACCCAATTAACAGCGAAGATATGATTTGGAATTTATAATCTTTTAATTAAGAATAGTGGGATTTTCCAAAGTAAAGCTTTCCAATTTAAATATTAAATTGGAATTGAATGGAATTCAATTTAGGAACAATCGAGATGAGCTTCTGTGAAGGAAGACCGTTAGTATATATGGAATTTAAAAAGATTTACCATTATTCCATTTATATTATTAGTCTGATATGGGAATTTATATCGATTATACACTGTTATGATTTCCGGGTAGATTCCATTTTAATGGAAGATGATTTTGGGATTATCGTGTACTGTGTTTTAAGTGACATTGGTTCTTTAACCCAGTTGAAAGCATGATTAATTTCCTAAAGTTTGGATAATCATTAAGTAATGATTTTTGAGATTAAAATTGAACTAGATTTTTAATGAATCTTAAACTAGATTGAAATGAGAATGGAATAACTAAATTTACCGAATTCAAGAAATGATCGAGAATGGAGTACCGCCAGTTTTACTCCAGGCGATAGTTAAATCTTTAATTAGATTTGTGCGTGAAATGGTAATTAAATTTACCAATAACACAGTGGGTGTTAAATATGGAGTACTACCAGTTTTGGTCCATGGGATGAATAGACTGGGATTGGGATTATTAACTAAATGATTACTTCAGTAAAGTTCGCTAATCCCAACTAGTTGATAAACCTTAATTTGGTTTAGAATTGTGAAAAGATAAAATAAAATCTTTTGAAATGGATATCCAAAGGAAGATTAAAGAATTTATCTTTGATAAAATTAATGGGAACCTTTCCCTAAAGGTGTGAATATTTGAATAAAATAATATTCTGAATTGGAATAAGGCATATGATGTGTTTTTATAGCACTTAATTATTAATTATAAAATATACGAGTTATTCGGAAAGACCGCATCTAGCCTATTCTGAATAATTAATACGACAATTGAAAGTCGACGATGAAGACGGTGGTTGAAGACCGGAGAGCTTCACATCGTTTTGATGATTACTGATGTCTTGATTGGGTTGTACACCTAAGACGAGGTAATAAGTGGTGATCGTCCAGACGTACTTGGAAATTGACCGGATATACGAGGACCTCTTTCCTATATTGGACATATGAGACGATGAATATGGCGCCTCCGGTTTCGTTCAGACCCAGAACGGACTTGTAAATGGATGTGTGTCTGACATTGGATTTCATTCTGTGTTGATTGATTTCTATTAAATATATATCTATTTGGTGGCGGAGAATTTATTCTCTTGTTTAACACCCTTCTTTGAGACATACGAGTTTAGAGGTTATATATTGATAATATCAGTTGTATGGTGTGAATTGCTAGTGTGGAATGTTGAGATGCAAATGATCAAGGCTTTTGTTGAAAAGCAGAGTCTTGTGGTTGATGATCAAAGCACGGCTTTAAACAGCATAGCTTTGTGTATAGCGTTAATTCGTGAGCCTCGTACCCGGTATGAGTCAAAAACGGGATAGTGACTTTAGGGAGTGCATGCGTTTGTTTCTAGCTAGGAGTGGTATCATGGTATGGAGCCCAGACATTTTACTTATATGGATGATGGATTGCGAGGCGCCTCGGATTTGAGTCCCTAGTGGCTCTTGATATGGTCGACATACTGACTAGATTTTTTGCCCCTTAGGGCAGGGAAATGTATTGTTCAGGAATTACTAATTCACTAAAGTAAGTGTGGACCGACCCTGAAGATCCAGGTGCAGTTGCGGCCGAATCCTGAGGCACGGGCTAAAGTGTCTTTAATCGGTAAGGATGATCCCTTGCCCCGACTCATAGATGGAAATCCAATCTCCAATATGACATTTTTCAGTTTTAGATGTAGAGCTAGTATGGCGACATGATATATGGTACCTACGCCATCTATGATTGATACATTTATATTTGAAAATGTTTCCACACTATGCACTTCTAGTAATATCGAAATGATTTGTTTTTAACGTACCAAGCATGTTTGGCTATTATAAGGGAAAACTCTATCCTCCAACTTGCGTTGCTTTGTGTGATGGGACCTGAGTCTTATAATGGCTTCATTTTTCTAAAAAGCATTGCGTTGTTTTATTTTAAACTGAGATTCATGTGGAGTAAACCCGTTCTGTGTTATATGGTGTGGTCTCATGATTTCCCAACTTTTAAAGAAAAGTTTTAATAACTGTTATAGTTCTCGCACTAGTCCCATGACGGACTCGAAGTTTATTGTTTCTACCTAAACTCTGGATGCCCATATTTTCCACATGGGCAGCTAGTAGTTTAGTTTTCCGGATGTATCTTTACACAGGATCCTGGATTACAATTGGAGCTATATTCGGAAAGCTTTGTATCTGTGTATTTCTTTCAGTTGTGATAGTTGTTGTATTTTACGCTGTACATTGTATATATACATTATTCTTATGTATTATTTTTCCGCTGCATTGTAATCAAAATCTCTGATATTTTTCAATGTATATTATTTATGTTTACTCTGATATCTTGTACTCTGATGTTAATTGCTATAATATCAATGAAATGTTCTATTGTTCGTGTTCTGATGCGTCGTGTTCTCAACTCAATCCGGGCTTTCCCGATAAGGGAAGTTTGGGTCATTTCACCAAAATCCCAGCTAGCACCAGTGAAACACCCCACCTCCGTTAGGGTCACTCTCAAAGGGAATGCCCTAATTTTGGTGGAGGTTTATAAGTACAAGTCACAGATATACAAGACAGATATAAGAACACATATTTGTAAACAGCGGAAGAACAACAAACTTTATTTCACAAAGTCAAATACGTGTTACAACAACATCCTTTCCAAAAACATAACATAACACTTTCATAATCTGTCTTGAGTACATTATTTAAAGAAGCATAAATAAAACGTAGATAAACTGCAAAAGCCCCATAGTGGATTGTCCAAAGCCATAGTTCAAAACAGGAAAGTCCAAGCAATACATTTCTCTACTTCAAGCTGGATGTCAAGGCTGATCAAGCTGCTGTGTTCCCTCCCTGAGGACCTGGGGGGAAACGGAAGAAAGAAGACGAAAGAAAAATAGAGTCAAACATAAAGCCTGAGTAAGTCTAGTACTATTTTGTCTATGAATAAAGAACTGGGTATGATAAGTAAAAACAAGAAGTGGGTAAGCACAATAAACTTGGTTAAGTTGTCTAGGGTCGAATATACTATCGTACCCCATGTTAATCTCTGAACCCATATAAACTAGTTTCCAATTTACACCCCATAATCGGGGTGATGTGATCCATTCTATGATGATCGGCTCCTACTCGCAAAGTTACATGTGTCTTACGGCCCCCGATGTCTGTAGTTACCTATGCTGGTCCCACCATGGGGTGTATCAAGTCCCATAGTGGCAACCCGACACAACCTTAGAGTGCACAGGTATGCTACTGGTGTCCAGTGCCTTATTTTTCTGCACCGGAGTGTGTGCACGCCCGCACTCCGTTAGAACCTACACTGCTACACCACCGCCGTCGCTTTGACCTCTTACAATCAGCCCAGTAATCGTGCCCCACCCTGCCTAGTTTCAGGGTATCCTGATACACCTTTTAGGGTTACTGCTGAAAAGGGTCCCCCGTTACTAGGTTTTCTATCTCTAGCCAACATGCTAAGTTGTTTAAGTGTTTCCTACCTAACCCCCACCAGTCCGTTTAGTTTAGCATGTTCCATTTTGATTAAGTCTTTAGTTCACTTAATCCTAACAATCCTGACTCAACCTTAATTGTCTTATTAAGGCCTTGACCTCTCACATTAGACAGTTATTGTTGTGGCTGCCTGTTGCCGGTTGGTTCCGGGCAGTCTTACGCCACAACTCAGTCTAACCTCGGGTCCTTGCTGGGCTCCATGTTTAACCTCCCACATTGGATAGGTATTGTTGTGACTACTGGACAGTCGGGCGGTTCCGGGCAGGTTTACATCACAACTCAATCCAACCTCGGGTTAAACACATTGTATGTTCTACATTTACATATCTTGTCATTCCTCTTTATTTCTTATATGTAAATATTTGCGGCCCATTATTAAGTTAATGGTGTAAAGGTTACACCAATCACGGGCCCAACCCATACTTGAATTTGGGCCCTTCTATTTTATATTTTCATTCATTAATTAATTTTAACCCAACGTTATTTTCCCCCGTTTTACACGTCCGTTTATATATATTGGGCTTAGCCTTTTAAAGCCCAATTTAGCCATGCGAAAAGGGGAGGCTTAAAGCGTGATTACATACACAAAGAGGGGAAGGTGAGCACATGAACTTGCATATGACGTTGGAAATACATAATAGAAACTGGTGTACTTGCATATATATATATACCTTGGTCATAAAGCATAGGTGACATGAACCAAACCATTAAACTTAAGATAAGAATCTAAATTAGGTGTCACATAGTCTTAACTACAACATAGACCTATGTTCTCATTTAGGCATAAACATAAACAAGTCATGTTCATAAGGTTTCTACATGTTTACAAAGGGGATACTTTGTTACTAACACAAAAGCATAGATCAACTTAATTATGGTTTAAGTCTAATCACATAACGATAGTATAAATATACTTATGCATAAATATTCCTAATCATGGTGTTTGCTTTAAACTTGCAAAAAGGGAATTTTGAGTCTAACCTAGCCATGTCTCACATATGTCATCATATAATTCTTGTAAACAAGATAGACTTAATCATGGATTTCAATTATGCCAAATATCATTCATAGCCTAGCCATATTCATAAGTTTGCAAAAGCATGACTTAATACATGGATTATGGTGTCAAAATTCCAACATAGTTTCTTATGAACTATAACAACCAAACTTGTTTCAATTACTTGCAAAATGATTTATGCACAAAAATATACATCATGATGACATAATAACAAAGCCCCAAACTTGCATGAATTTCAATCAACTACATACATGTAGCTTCAACATAGATTACATAATTTGCGCAATATTCCAAACGTATACTTGCATAGAACTACCGCATGTAGTTCTTTATAATGAATAACATAATTTTGCACAAATATGAACTACTTTATTATCCCAATTCAAGCATACAAATCAATACAGTTGTTTATTCATACCAAAGTAATACTCTACTTACAATGGTTGCGGCGAATTCTCTAATTAAGAGATATGATTCCTTTGTTGAATTGATTGGCTTTAGGTTGCTTGAATTGCTTTAGGCTTTAGAACTTTCTTCCTAATTCTCTCTCTAGTTGGCGGCTACTCTTAGTCGTTCCTCAGCAACATGGCGGCTATGTTCTTAATTTGAATGAATAGATTAGGGTTTAGTCTAGGGTTGTTTATATAGAGGTTAGGAATTGATTAGGACCATTGATGTTGCTAGGTTAGATCGTAGCCATTCATTAGATAGAGAGACCAATTAGAACTTTCCACCTAGCCCTAGTGACAAAGCAGACGACAGAAAATCGACCACATAGAGAATAGGCCAGCCGGGTTAGACTGGGCTCGACCTGGTCTGGACCAGGTCGACACCCCTATCGACAGCCCTGTCGACAGGCCTGTCGACCTGGTTAGACCAGGTCGACAGCCCAGTCGACTTGGTGGGTCAGGCGGGTGTTTTTCCGCCCTGGCCCATTGGGCCCCATTTTTTTTTTTTTATTTGAATTTAAACTTGATTCTCAAACTTCCGAAGGCCATATCTTCTTCATACGGACTCCGTTTTACGAAAACTCGGACTCTATTTCGCGTATTTTTCCGAGACGAACGTAATGGCGTGTCCCTTTTCCCTTGGTTCTTTGATTTCCAATTAATTATACTTTAATTTGTTAATTTCACAGTTATAGAATTTTCGGGGTGTTACATTCTCCCCCACTTAAAAGGATTTCGTCCCCGAAATTTTCAAGTTAGGAGGAATGTATATCCTATCATCCAATCATCCATCTACTCATCCATCAAACACGGGCATCCATTGTCCTTAAAAGACTTCTAATGCCTCATGATCATATGCGAAGTGTGTGTGTACATGTACTTATCTAATCCAAAATCAGGCGGTCTACTGATTCAGTTGACCTCCTTAATGCGAATTATGTAAGTGCCATGAATCCATTATGTATGCAAATTTTCCTATTCATGATTCTACATGAGTGCTCAATCATTCAATACAAATGCAGCATCCACATGACAACACATTAAAGTTCAACCATATACGAATACAAACATATATGCATATGCAATATGAAGTGACTGAGCCGATCTAAAACCTAGATTGTGTGTGTATATGCAACCACGAGCAACCACTAGCAATCACTTGCAACCACTTGCAACCATCATCCATAACATGTTTCAACTACATGTTTCCATCCAAAGGGTTTCTACCTAAAAGATACGGTCGAGGAAATATACCTAAAAAGATAGATAAAAGCGCAACTTAAGGAAAAATGAAAGATCAAGGATGTACCCTCGAACAGAAAAGGGTAGGCTGTACGGATTCTAGCTTCAGTTTCCCAAGTCGTGTCTCCCTCGGCGTCGCTCCACTGAACTTTGACGAGCTTGACTTCACGGTTGCGTAGCTTCTTCACTTCCGTTCCTAAGATGCGGGTTGGAACCTTTCTTATGGTTGCTTCGCGTTCCACTTCGGCCTCTTCGAGTATATTTGGCTCTACCACTTCAGCAGACTCATGTAGACATTTTCGGAGATGTGAAACGTGAAAAACGTTGTGGACTCCAGCCAACTTCTCGGGTAGCTCTAATCTATACGCCATTTTCCAAATTTTCTCAATGATAGGGAATGGTCCTACCTAAAGGTATAGTCGAATGATAGAAGCAAGTAAAAACTTTGTGCCCATTAGGCAGTGTCGAAACTGGAAATCTATGCCACATATATATTGATTAGGAGAAGAACTCTCTAAGCATCAGCCCCGAAGACCGAAATCAACATCAGACTGACACCCAAAGAATTACTCAACCCAACCACCATATATGATTCTAGGAAACTAAGCATGATGGACTCCTTTTAGGTCACAAGGGAGTCCCTTCCTAAGACCAACCCGTATCCTATAAAGCCCAAAAACTTTAGTAAAATCAACGAACACCCTCGAGCCCCAACATGTGTTACTAACAGATGAGTCATACTCCCTATGGGGTTTGCAATAGAAATTGGATTAAGAATAGGACCGAGAGGATATACACAAAAGATAGCATGCAAGTGAGCTTTACAGGAAGAGAGGGATCAAGGATATACTCTTAAGAAGAGATACGATGCACGAATCTAGTCTTCAATCTTCTAAGCCGCATTTCTTGAGCTTAACTCCATTATGCTTTGTCTGCCTTTAACTTCACAATTTCGTAGTTTCTTAATCCTTGTTTCCAAAATATGAGTTGGAACCCTTGCCTCTCGTTCCTTTTTCACTTATTCTCCTTCTAGTATACTTGGCTCAAGCCTAACTGCGTACTCATGGTTCCATGCAAGCTCTCCAAAATTCACTAGTGAATCTTGGATCTTGTTCACTCACTAGAAGGTATTCCACATAGATGAATTATCTCTTGGAAATAAACAAATGTCAACTATGTTGCCAAATGTACTTACTAAGGTGATTCTTTACAACTCATGCATCAGCGAAATGAACCTTCAGCCTTAGTGGCGAACACTACTGGAGCGCTCTATTCTGAAATGCTCCTCCTAATGAACCCCTTTTCTAGAAGTTCTTTAATCTGTTTACTGAGCTCTTTCCTTTCTCGTGGAGCCATATGTCTAACGGGCAACGCAACGGGCTTTGCATTATCTACAAGATATATGCGGAAGTCTATTTCCCGCTTCGGAGGCAAGCCCTTCACCTCTTCGAAGACATCCGGATATTCCCGGACCACTCTAACTGATTTCAAATTTTCAACAGAGGCATCTAGCGATTCAAGATAACTAAGCATAACCGCATACGAGGGATTACAAGAAATTTCCAAAGTATTACCGAGCCGGGTTAGGAGCCTAACAACCCTTTTCTCACAATCAAGGATGGCCCCATTACTGGATAGCCAATCCATACCCAAAATCAAACCATACCCCGAAAAGCCCAAAACAAAGGCACTACATTGAAATTCTACACTTAGAATAGAGATTTTCAATCCCACACAGATCATAGACAAATGAGCTGGGCCCCCAATTGGGTTTGAAACAATTAAGGGGTCCTTTACCATGCTAGTTTTTAGGTGTAGAGATTCTACTAAAGCAGACGAGATAAAGGAGTGTGATGTGCCAGAATCAAATAAAGTGCGAACGGGGTGATCATAAAGATAAACTACACTTTCTACAGAAGTATTTATACCTCGCTGTTGCAGAGGTGGCGCTTCTAGCACATGGGCCTGTGCCCCTGGGGTGGATCCAGCCCTCTGCCCCTGTCCTCGTTTCTTTGGGCAGTCCTTAGCCCTGTGGCCCGTCTCACCGCAAGAAAAGCACCCACCATTTTCCTTGGCCTTCTTTTTCCGGCAGTCCTTTACTAAGTGCCCCACTTTGCCACAGAAATTACACTTCCTCTTCTCTTTGTTGCCTTTCCCGCCCTTCTTAAAGTCTGTCTTCTTGGGCTGCAAACCCTCTTTCTTCTTGCCCTTATCCTCTTCATTCAGCAATGCCATTTGCACCAATCTTTCATACGTGGCTCCCATGGGTATATGGGTCATGGCCAAACTGTGTAATGGCTCATTCAACCCTTTGACGAAACGGAGAGCCTTCTTGTGCGGGGTGTTGACTAGGTCAAGCCCAAACCTAGCCAGCTCATCGAACTGATTCACATATTCTCTGACTGTCTTGTCCCCTTGCTTAAGAAATAAAAATTTTTCCAACTGCAAACTTCTTTCCGCATCTGAGAGAAATTTAGTCTCAAACCTTGCCCTAAAGTCCTCCCATATCTCCACTGGTCTTTCAGCATTAGTGACTTCCCACCAGTAGGAAGCCTCGCCCTTCAATAGCCACACTGCCAATTGTACTTTTTGTCTATCTTCTACCTCAAAGATGATGAATAGGTCCTCCGTTTCTTTCAGCCAATTCCTAGCTGCCACGAAGGACTCAGTTCCATGGAAATCCCTTCCTCCCATAGCTTTAAAATCTTTACATATCTTAGCAAACGTGTTTCCCCGAGGAGGAGGTGGAGGAAAAGGTGCCGCTGTAGCTGGATGATTTCCTTCAGCTGGGGGAGGAGGAATGGTAGGACCTGGCTGAGTGGCCCTTGCTTCTAAGAACCGTCTAAACCAACCAGGTATTGGTACCCCTTCCGGCAAGTTGAGTTCTTGGGACATGCTGAAACAAAAAGGATAGATTCAAAACGAAGGATAGAGATAGTTCCTATGGCTTTGGGGGGTGGACTTTGCCTTTTTAAAATAAAATAATATTTTCTTTTAAAAATGCTTCTTTAAATTTCCTTTTTGAAAATAATTTTTCAAAACTTTTTATCTTATCTGGTAAACCTATGCTCTGATACCAAGTGAAACACCCCACCTCCGTTAGGGTCACTCTCAAAGGGAATGCCCTAATTTTGGTGGAGGTTTATAAGTACAAGTCACAGATATACAAGACAGATATAAGAACACATATTTGTAAACAGCGGAAGAACAAAAAACTTTATTTCACAAAGTCAAATACGTGTTACAACAACATCCTTTCCAAAAACATAACATAACACTTTCATAATCTGTCTTGAGTACATTATTTAAAGAAGCATAAATAAAACGTAGATAAACTGCAAAAGCCCCATAGTGGATTGTCCAAAGCCATAGTTCAAAACAGGAAAGTCCAAGCAATACATTTCTCTACTTCAAGCTGGATGTCAAGGCTGATCAAGCTGCTGTGTTCCCTCCCTGAGGACCTGGGGGGGAAACGGAAGAAAGAAGACGAAAGAAAAATAGAGTCAGACATAAAGCCTGAGTAAGTCTAGTACTATTTTGTCTATGAATAAAGAACTGGGTATGATAAGTAAAAACAAGAAGTGGGTAAGCACAATAAACTTGGTTAAGTTGTCTAGGGTCGAATATACTATCGTACCCCATGTTAATCTCTGAACCCATATAAACTAGTTTCCAATTTACACCCCATAATCGGGGTGATGTGATCCATTCTATGATGATCGGCTCCTACTCGCAAAGTTACATGTGTCTTACGGCCCCCGATGTCTGTAGTTACCTATGCTGGTCCCACCATGGGGTGTATCAAGTCCCATAGTGGCAACCCGACACAACCTTAGAGTGCACAGGTATGCTACTGGTGTCCAGTGCCTTATTTTTCTGCACCGGAGTGTGTGCACGCCCGCACTCCGTTAGAACCTACACTGCTACACCACCGCCGTCGCTTTGACCTCTTACAATCAGCCCAGTAATCGTGCCCCACCCTGCCTAGTTTCAGGGTATCCTGATACACCTTTTAGGGTTACTGCTGAAAAGGGTCCCCCGTTACTAGGTTTTCTATCTCTAGCCAACATGCTAAGTTGTTTAAGTGTTTCCTACCTAACCCCCACCAGTCCGTTTAGTTTAGCATGTTCCATTTTGATTAAGTCTTTAGTTCACTTAATCCTAACAATCCTGACTCAGCCTTAATTGTCTTATTAAGGCCCTGACCTCTCACATTAGACAGTTATTGTTGTGGCTGCCTGTTGCCGGTTGGTTCCGGGCAGTCTTACGCCACAATTCAGTCTAACCTCGGGTCCTTGCTGGGCTCCATGTTTAACCTCCCACATTGGATAGGTATTGTTGTGACTACTGGACAGCCGGGCGGTTCCGGGCAGGTTTACATCACAACTCAATCCAACCTCGGGTTAAACACATCGTATGTTCTACATTTACATATCTTGTCATTCCTCTTTATTTCTTATATGTAAATATTTGCGGCCCATTATTAAGTTAATGGTGTAAAGGTTACACCAATCACGGGCCCAACCCATACTTGAATTTGGGCCCTTCTATTTTATATTTTCATTCATTAATTAATTTTAACCCAACGTTATTTTCCCCCGTTTTACACGTCCGTTTATATATATTGGGCTTAGCCTTTTAAAGCCCAATTTAGCCATGCGAAAAGGGGAGGCTTAAAGCGTGATTACATACACAAAGAGGGGAAGGTGAGCGCATGAACTTGCATATGACGTTGGAAATACATAATAGAAACTGGTGTACTTGCATATATATATACCTTGGTCATAAAGCATAGGTGACATGAACCAAACCATGTAAACTTAAGATAAGAATCTAAATTAGGTGTCACATAGTCTTAACTACAACATAGACCTATGTTCTCATTTAGGCATAAACATAAACAAGTCATGTTCATAAGGTTTCTACATGTTTACAAAGGGGATACTTTGTTACTAACACAAAAGCATAGATCAACTTAATTATGGTTTAAGTCTAATCACATAACGATAGTATAAATATACTTATGCATAAATATTCCTAATCATGGTGTTTGCTTTAAACTTGCAAAAAGGGATTTTTGAGTCTAACCTAGCCATGTCTCACATATATCATCATATAATTCTTGTAAACAAGATAGACTTAATCATGGATTTCAATTATGCCAAATATCATTCATAGCCTAGCCATATTCATAAGTTTGCAAAAGCATGACTTAATACATGGATTATGGTGTCAAAATTCCAACATAGTTTCTTATGAACTATAACAACCAAACTTGTTTCAATTACTTGCAAAATGATTTATGCACAAAAATATACATCATGATGACATAATAAAAAAGCCCCAAACTTGCATGAATTTCAATCAACTACATACATGTAGCTTCAACATAGATTACATAATTTGCGCAATATTCCAAACGTATACTTGCATAGAACTACCGCATGTAGTTCTTTATAATGAATAACATAATTTTGCACAAATATGAACTACTTTATTATCCCAATTCAAGCATACAAATCAATACAGTTGTTTATTCATACCAAAGTAATACTCTACTTACAATGGTTGCGGCGAATTCTCTAATTAAGAGATATGATTCCTTTGTTGAATTGATTGGCTTTAGGTTGCTTGAATTGCTTTAGGCTTTAGAACTTTCTTCCTAATTCTCTCTCTAGTTGGCGGCTACTCTTAGTCGTTCCTCAGCAACATGGCGGCTATGTTCTTAATTTGAATGAATAGATTAGGGTTTAGTCTAGGGTTGTTTATATAGAGGTTAGGAATTGATTAGGACCATTGATGTTGCTAGGTTAGACCGTAGCCATTCATTAGATAGAGAGACCAATTAGAACTTGCCACCTAGCCCTAGTGACAAAGCAGACCACAGAAAATCGACCACATAGAGAATAGGCCAGCCGGGTTAGACTGGGCTCGACCTGGTCTGGACCAGGTCGACACCCCTGTCGACAGGCCTGTCGACCTGGTTAGACCAGGTCGACAGCCCAGTCGACTTGGTGGGTCAGGCGGGTGTTTTTCGGCCCTGGCCCATTGGGCCCCATTTTTTTTTTTTTTTTATTTGAATTTAAACTTGATTCTCAAACTTCCGAAGGCCATATCTTCTTCATACGGACTCCGTTTTTCGAAAACTCGGACTCTATTTCGCGTATTTTTCCGAGACGAACGCAATGGCGTGTCCCGTTTCCCTTGGTTCTTTGATTTCCAATTAATTATACTTTAATTTGTTAATTTCACAGTTATAGAATTTTCGGGGTGTTACAACCAGTCTCGTCCAAATCAGTTCCACAGCGGAGTATTCTCCTCCACGATTCCAATGGATCTTATTTCGTCCAATTCTGAGTTCATACGAGCGTTATATGTTGTTCCCCCTCAAATCAATCATGCCATTAACGAAGTCATCAATTTTAATTACTTTCTTCCTCACCATCATTTAACACTATTCCCCCTCAAACCAACTACGTTTTCGCCGCCTGGGTTGAACGGACTTTGCTTGGACCCCACCATCGTGTTCCCCACTCCGAGTCGCGCCAACATCGGCTAGGCCGACCTCCCCAATGCCACCATCGATGTGAAATACCCCCACGAATAGGAATCGGGTGAGCCTGATTCTGACTGCCACGAGCCACGATCGACCACAAATTTTAACTATCACGCGCCTCACCACCATTTTCCTCTTTCCAGTTGGGCCCCTCGCCTAAATCGGCCCCCATTGCCGGCAATCAACCATTTTCCATTCACAACTACCCAAAATCAATCGCCTCCGATTATCTCTATGCCACGACCACTTTCAGGCCGAACTCCCAACATCAAACTTGTAGACCATCCTCCCGTCTTCAACTTCCTCGTTAACACCATCACCGAACTCTCCCTTATTTGCACATAAGATCAGAAAATTCGAAATTCATACTGACACGGTCGTGGGTGACTTCCAGCCACCTCAGTTGTCAATTGGTCATGAGATTTTAGTAGTAGGTAGCCTTCGACACGATCTATAACTTTCATGTTGAAACTTTTCTCCAATGCTTAACGGTTTGGAAGATAAAAATTAAAACGAGAAGATGGACTTATTTTCAAAATAAGGAGGCTGAAATTTTGGGGTTAAGGATTGGGGTGAACTTGGGGGTTATTTATAGGTTGGATATTTTGGATTTATTAATATTTTATTCTATTATTATATTACAATGTACATATCGTGGTCTTCGATTAACGTTAATAAATTCACATGGCTACACATGGACTCCTCTGTGGTGAAAATTGATATGAAACAATGGTTTGTCATTACGGTCCTAATGAAGCTTGTTTCATCGAAATCTGTGTCCGCTTACTCAGATAGCGCTAGTTTGGAATTAAATTATTGAATTTATATTCATACGTGTTTACATTGAATATTTATAGTTCGCACATCCACATATTAACTCTGATTGATCCGTAATTTGGAATCTCACAATAATTTATCATTACGGATCCGATAAAATTGGTTTTGTCAAAATCTGTGATCGTTTGCAAAATGGCTGTTTTCTAATATTAAATTAAATCGATATAATCTAATTTAAATTTAAAAACAATTTAATTTAATAATAATAAATTAATATTATCATATGTACCTAATTAGAATATCATATAGTTCCAAAATAAACGTACTTGAGTTTATAACTCGATACTTTCATTTTCAAGCTAAATCGATATTCAATTTATTTCAAAATTCATTTATTTTATTGAATAAGTCGTTATGGTTTATAAATGATTCCATAGCGACTTTCTAAAAATTTGATTTAGACATAACTCACAACCTACAAGATAAAACCTCGATTTTTCACTTTCATTAGAAAATTATAGTTCAATAGATTCGAATGTTTCTTGTTTCAACAAATTCTGATTTATATTGTATCATATATATTCATTAAAAGTTCAAAACGAATATTATGAACTGCCACACTGTTGTGGGCTTGTTTTTAATTATATTATAAATTCTAGGTTCAAACCTTAAATTAAATAAATTCCAAGTCGTTAATTCTTGAATTAAATCATTTTAGACATTTAAATAAATTTAAATATTCCTTAATAAAATCAGGGACATCATAATTCTTCCCGACCCCTCTCCTCGTGCATCTCGAGATCCACGCCACACATGTGCCACCACCAACTAGACGTCACACCCTTCTCGCCTCCCTGTAGCACGCCCGCACCTCAAACTCTTCACCGCCCAAGTGCCACCCACCCACTCACAAACACAACCGGCCAATCCACAAAGCCTAAGCTGGCCTCTACTTATCACCATCTCTCCTAATCACCCTTGTACCATCATCCGGCTGTCTGGCCATGTCCATGCAGCCTTCGACCACCGCCCGCTGCCCTGACACCCACTCAACCTACGTCCTATCACCCACAGCCTAGGGAAGCCACTTAGAGAACCACCTCAGCCACTAGAAAACTTTCCTCTGGCCTGTCACTTCTTATAGCCATCCTCCTACCACTTCCTCACACACAGCAGCACCGAACTCCAGCATCATATCCTCCTCTTTCGCAACCAATTCGACTTGAAACTACCCCTCCTCACATTGCCTTGCTCCGGTACTCCACAGGCCACTGAACCTTCACGCACAACCTCCCTTCATCGCTGGCATGTAGCACCTTTGCGTGGCTCTCATTCTTTCCCTTGCCTCCTCTTTGATTCATGAAAGAAAGAAAAAAAGGAGATAAAGCTTTTATTTGCTACACTTATTCTATTAGTTTTGATTTATTACTGTTTCTGTCATGCATCGAGTAGCTATATAGTCGAGTTAGAATCCATATCAATGTTGTCGTGGTCTCCATCTCTAAATCCACGTTAGGTAAGAATCTCTCACGATTGCTATTCATATGCTTTAAATTAACAACATATGAAATGATGATCATATTAGATTTATTTTGCGTTTGTTTTGTTGATGAATGTTTGAATCGATGGTTTAAAATTGCTAGATTAGTTAGTTGTTAATTTCATGAATTTTAGTTATTAATTTATTAGTCGTAATCTTGTGAATTGTTAGTTTAAAATGATTTGAATTATTAGTTGATAATTTCTTGAATTGTTGATTTAATCACATGAAATGATAGTTGAATTTACATGAAATTATGGTTGATAGATTACGTGATACAACAGTTGATAACTACTTGCAACAATAACGTTTGATTTATGCATTGCAATTATGTTGATTATTGTATGTTTGTTATTTCGATTATTTATCATCACTGCTATCACATCCACAAGTTCCCAACATCATAACCGTGTATGTTATTTTATGGAAATTTGAATATATGGGTTTAAATGATATATACCAAGACTTTTGATTTAGTGAATCGATTTAGAAATTTAATTAGAAATATTAACTTTAAGTTTAAGTTTGAACTTTGAAATTTAAGCTTGAATAATGATTTATTAAAAGAAATTATTTAGCGAAAAGATTGAATTTAAGTTCATACATAATGATTTAATTTGATGTTTAATTTGAAATTTAATTTGTTGATTTTAAGATATAATTTAATTTTTAAAAGATTTGAAATTGACTGGATTATTTAAATTAAATTAAATGGGAGATTTAAGTTAAGAGTCGAAATTGTTATTTATTTATTACTTAAATGAATATTTAGAATTCAATCGGATTTGATGTAAATATATTTGATAAGAAGATTTAACCTTATAATTAAAAAATTTTAATTGAATTGATTTAATCAAAATTCTAGTTTAAATTAAAATTTAAACCTTGTTTGATTTACTAAAGATTTGATTTGAATGAAATATTTGATCTGATTTTATGATAATATTTGAATTTAAGATTTGATTCATTTGTTTAACTCATAAAATAGAACTTAATAAAACTATTAAATCTAAAGACTTAATAATTTAAAATTAAACTTTAAAGGTCAATGTTATTAATCGAATTTGAAATTTGAAACTTGAATTGATATTAAACCGGCTTTGGAAATGCTTGATATTAGGCCAAACTAGATCGGATTGGATTAAACTATGGAAAAGCCGAATTTAATAATATTTTATATTAATTATTAAATTTTTATAATTAATTTAGCCTAAACTTTTTATAATATATTTATCTGTAATGGTTTTAATTAAAATATTTAACATTTAATTATTTATTTATAATTCTTTAACAAAAATATTTTATCTTACGTTTACTATCTTATTCAAAATTATTTTATATTTAACAGTTTATTAACTACTTTATTTAAACTATTGTGTGTATATATATATATATATTAAATTTTACTTTATTAACTACTTAATTTAAACTAATGTATATATATGTATATACGTAAATTAAATTTTACTATATTAACCACTTTAGTTAAACTATTATGTGTATATGTGTATATATATTAAATTTTACTATATGACTATTTTATTTAAGCTATTATGTGTATATATATATATTAAATTTTATTATTTTAGCCATAGTATTAGTTGATTTAAAGTCTATTCGCAATTCGAGCAACCGAGTCCAAATTATTTAAATATAAAGACTGTAAATGACATAAGTGTGATATGAAAATTTTAAATCAAATTAAAGTTTTGGAAATGAAAACTTATTGAAATATGTAAATTGAAGTTTAATCCTGTAAATGATGTTGAATTGGGATCTAAAGTCTGAATTTTGAATATTGAATTGATTTTGGAAAATGACAACGAAGTCAATGGTTGAAATAAACTAATTAATAAGATAAAAGATGATGTTAAGATCTTGTGAATATTCTCGTGTTACTTGTATATGTCACCTAACATTTCATTTGAGTTAATTTACTTGCATAAGAATACTAATCCTGACACGAGTGTTTTTGTTTCACTCTATGCTTTGGTCAGACCGAGCATTTCAGTTTTGGAAGAAATTCATTCTTGGAAACGAAGATGGAGTTGAAGACATTACATATTACTATATTAGTATTCCTTATTCGATCTAGCAATTTATATAATTCTTTGTATGGTGTAAAATTGAAATAAAATGTAAACAACATTTCAACTAACAGTTTTGGAATGTTATGCGGCTTCTCTTGCAATATCTGGTATGCCTTTTCCTTTTTCTACCAAGTATGAAATGAAATTCTAGTTTACGCTCTTACTTGGTGAGATGATGGTGGTTAAGGCTTATTGGGTGTTGCTTGATATTGTTGGGCACTTTGAATTGTCTGGTTTTATTTTGTTTACTATTGTTCATCTTGTTATAGCCGGTTGTGTAATGTGGCTATTGGGTATGTGTTTTAAGTTGGTGTATGGTTTCGTTGGAGATTGGAGATTTTGGGTGTTTTGTGGTTTTGGAGCAGGACTTTGGTGATGTGTTATGAGTTCGGTAGGGTTGTGCTACTGGTTGTTGTCACCTCAACTCCATGGTAGCTTCGGCACAAACTGTGGAGGTGATGGTGGTCGATTTGTTCTAATTTTCTGGCTTGTGCTAATTGGTGTCATCTCCAAGCCACTTACATACTACTCCTCATGTCAGATCTACAGGGTTTCTACCTATGTCACTATTGCTTACTCTGTTCTCCAACAGTTTGGTATGGTCTTGCTGTACTATGTTTTTATTGTAAGCAAATGTAATCCAATATGTAATTCCATCTACTTCTGTAGAATGCAATGCATCTTTGCTACTCCCTGCATGGAATTAGCTATTAATGTATTTGTAATGAAATTCACTCCCTGTGTGGAGTAAGAAAATTATAGTCTAGTGTATTAGCTAACTCCAGTGCCTTAAGCTTGCCTAGGTAGAGTGGACGAAACACTATAAACTCTGTAAGCGGTGGACGGTCCACCTTAAAAGCTGAATTAGTTGACTGCTATCTACAGTCACCTATACTATATTGTAATTTTATTATTAGTCATAATAAAAGAGTGTTACATAACACTATAAAAACCGGTAGGCTATGCCAAAAAAAATGCAAATAGTATCATGAATTGTTTTATGTGCTTATGGTATTTGTTTATTATATTTTAATCCTTCCGCTATGAGATTCTTTACTCATTCTTCCAAATTTTATTTCTTTAAAAAAAACCTTGTGTAAACTAACTTTTTAAATGGTTTGAATCAAACATGTATGGATTATTGTCGATTTAAAATTGTTCGAAAAGGCAGGTTGTCATATGTTCTAGATATAGGAATATTTGGAAAGAATACAGATGGGTCTAATAAAAAAATCAATTAGAGAATGGAAAAACATGACCATAGTTTAACTAAAAATGTAACATCACATCAATCGAGTCGGAATAGAAAACGATAATGAAATAAACCAACAAAAAAATAGAATCTCAAAGATTAGGGTTAGAGCATTTCTTTAATAGTTAGAATTTGGGAAATTAATTGAGTCGACGAAATAGATCCCAATAATATCTAATATACAAAACGTTCCATCTGCATAAGCAACCACAGGCAGTTTAAAATTTCATCATACTAACTAATTTAAAGCATTTAAGCATATTACATAAACAGGAAAAAGCTGAATACAATTAAATCAATCGAGAAAAGGCACTAAAAACATAGAAAAAAAAGAGTCTAAAATACGATAAAACTGGTTCACTTACCAGAATCCACGGAGATTAGGATTCCAAAAAGTAAATAGTGAAGTAAAGCAGTTGTGATGAACGACGAATGACGTGGAGAATTTTGTGAAGAAGAATGGTGTAAAGAAATATTTTGAAGAGAAAAATTGTTTAGGGTAAGGGAGAGTTGGTGTTGAAGAGCGTAATTTTTTCTAGAGAAGAACGTTAAAATTGTTTTGTCTTTGTAGGAAGGCAAAGAAATTTGGAATGGACATAACCGTAATTTTTTCTATAGAAGAACGTTAAAATTGTTTTGTCTTTGTAGGAAGGAAAAGAAATTTTGAATGGACATAAAATTTTGGGGGAATAGAGCATTACAGATCATAGTGTATTAAATATTAAATGGTGTTATTAACTATGTTTACTTCTATAGTGTTTGGAATTCAATAATCAATTAAATCAATGGTGTTTACAGTTAATATTCGTCTTAATAAATTGATGTCTTAGCTCAAATTTCTCATTTCAATTGGTGAGGTTTGAACTTAATTAACTTGTTTTTCATTAAGTGTTTTTGAAAGAAATCGATTGATTTAATGGAAAAGAATAAAATTAATCCAACCGATTGACAAAAAATAATTTAAGAATAATTAGTTGATTCATAAAATGTTTGAACTTAATTGTTCAAAATAGCGAAGGATTTTAATCAATAGATTTATTTATTTCAAAAGATCATAAATGTGGTTAATTATCTTATGGGTATTAATATTGTTTGAAAATTTAGAAAAAAAAAATGCAACTAATTTATTTTACTTTATGAAAAATAATATGGGTTTAAGTAATAAAAGAGTATAAAACATCATCCTTTATGATGATTAATATTTGCCTTTAAGTTTATTAAGTATTCAAATTTTATTTATTATCATCTAAGGAAAATAATATCATTTAAATTTCATAAATGGTGGTTTTTAAATGAGAAATCCTTTTAAATATAAATCCTTCAAAGTAAAACGTAAATGTTAATTGTTTCAGGGTTATCGAAACAATGTTTAAATAACATTGTCTTGTAACCTTTCTTTAAAATACACTTAAAATTTTAGCTAGCACTATAAAATTAATATTTTAACGAGTAGTGTTAATAATGGTCTTTTTAAATATTTAAAAATGTGGAAACCAAGCACAAGTTCGAGTATATAAGATCAAAGGTTTTCGATATGGATATGGAAAAGAAACTTTCACAATCGATATCGCTTATATTGAAAATATTTAGTTACACTTTTAGGTATTGTTCTAAAAAAAATCATTTTCACTGTCGGACGCGGTAGATGGCGTAAAAGTTAAAATCCAAGTACTAATTGTTGAGCCTAATAGCTCGAAAAATAGCATTGACGTCCGACGCATCGGATGCCAACGGCTACTTTCGTTCGCATCCTTCTTATACCCCCTTACCTCTCCTCTCCTCCTCACTCACAAACCCACCTCTACCTCACTTCACATAACAAATATCTCCACCAACCTCATGTTCAGTTTGTTTTGAATCCTTTTCTCTTGGATATGGGATGATCCATTTAAATTAATTCCAAATTTAAATTCTTATTGTAGTCCTCCAATTCAACAAACACTACCATTTCGTCTACCGACCAGTATTGTTATGTCTTGTACCAATAAAGTGCAAAAACCTACATGTAGATGAAATCATGGTAAAATCGATGAGAATTTTGAGGAAATAGTAGAGATGATTCATGAACGACATTCGAAAAAATCTCGTACAAGTTCAAACATCCCAAATACAAAAAACAAGATAAACAGCATAGAACCGAGATGAACATATTTAAATTATGAAAATTTGATTGTTCGTCTTCAACGACTTTTAACTGGATATATTGAATTCGATGAGCATTGACTATTGCACTACAACCTGAAATTTTTTTGTTTTGTTCTTTTGAATGATGAATCGGCAACAAGCTGGTTGATAACAGAAATTGTTGACAAACGTCACACGAAACAATATCAATTGTTTCTGATCAATAAAGATAATAACCCCCCAAACAAGTGGTTGAAGTAGATGCAATGGTTGACCGTTTTTTAAATTTATTTTATAAGACTTTTTTGCATTTATTTGATTGCATTTCATATTTATTTTATTATGTAATTTATCAACAAGTATTTGTAATCATTTTTTTTAATAAAAAGGAAAATATAGTATATCAAAAAGGAGAATCTAGCCATTCTCCAATGGCTCACAAAAACAGCTTCTGCATAGGGCTATCGAAACTGCGAACACATGAAAACAGTAGAAAAACAACATACAAAACTAATAACTGCTCTAATACAATAGACAGAAAAGAAAAACAAAAGCAAAAACAAAAACAAAAAGAACTCAGGCCAGTCAGACGAAGCCTCTCAAAACATACTCCAAAACAAAGGGTGGTTCTGTAGTCTCCACATATCATCAAAACAATGATCAATAACCAGTACAAAGAAAGATCAACCAATGACCAAATGACAGGCAAGAAACTCTAAGCAGAAACTCTGAAGTCTCTAGCTCGACCATGACCAAAAGATCCATCTGTAAAGCAGCAGCACCATCCACAATGAACCCTGAAAAATGTTGAAGCCCAAAACATGTAATTCCAGCCCTAAAACATCACAGGATCTAAAAGGGCGAGTGTGATGAAAATGAAGACAACCGGTAAGAGCCCAGAACCAATAGAGTCAGCCAATTACTGCACTAGGATTGGTCGGTACTGTGGTGACACTAAAGGTTCCTACCAATCACCAAGAGCAGGCGCCAATAGTTGCCTTGAAAGGCCTTCCCCGGAACGCAAGGAAAACATCATTCCTCACCCTCTGGATTATGGTCGAATGACCCATCGACACTTCATCAAATATTGCCTTGTTCCGCGAGCACCAGATATGCCAGCAGATTTTATAAGGGATAAGACGAAAGATGATCGAACGAATAGATTTACTTGAGATGCCGATTCACCGTATTCTCAGTAAATCTACAAGCGAATTGGCATTACCTTGGCAACCAGACAGATTCCCAAAGTAATTCCATAGATATTTGGCACAAATGCCAAGGAAAAACAAATGAACAATGGATTCTGAAGAACCCAAACTACAACACTTGCAACGGGAAGCGATCAAGATGCCAATCCTTTGGAGGTTCTTATATATTGGTAATCCATCATGCATGGTTTTCCACATAAACAGAGATACCTTTGGGGTAAGTTGAACATCCCAGATGAAAGAAAAAAGGTGAGGTCGTAGAGCCATATTCCTCATCGAATTCCACATCGTCGTAATCGAGAAGGGACTATCGTCCCAACCGGATCCACCACCATGTGAATCCGAAAAGGCCTTCATGGATTGCATCTGTTTCCACATCTCACTAGCATGGGACGCGGCACCAGAATAATTCACGCCCGAAAGTCTGTGGTACTTAGCATGAAGGAACGTCGCCCCTAGGGAATCGTTCGCTCCAAACCTCTCCTACAGCTTGCAAGTAAAGGTAGTACATATGTCCTTAGGGTTATGAAGGCCCAAAACTCCCTTATGTTTAGGATGATAGATGGTGTTCCACGAAATCCAATGGTGGCGATTAGCGTTGTCCTTGTTCCCCTAAAAAAAAGACGATGCTAAAGATAGGTAAGAATGGAAGAAGTAGGAGTCATGGCGGCAAATACGTGTGAACCTATAGAGTCTAGAATAGATTTTATGAGAATAAGTCTTTCTGCATGAGAAAGAGGAGTTGCATTCCAGCGAATGGTCTTACCTCTGGCTTTGCCAGTCAGGGGATCGAAGATGGCGTTAAGCTTCATGCCTCGATAAAGTACAATACCGAGATAAGTTAAGGGAAGGGAGGTAGCGTTGAAACCTATGAAGGCCTCGATAAAAGAAGATCTAATCGGAGACAGATCTTTCGCGGGAATGAAGCAGCTTTTAGCATATTTTACAAGTTGCCTTGAGCTTCTCTCATACTGCCGGATGAGGCTAAAAAGGCAATGGATAGAGCGACGACTTCCATTAGCGAAAATGACGATGTCGTCAGCAAAGGATAAAGAAGAAATAAGAGAGTAGCCACTAGGGATGCCAAATCCATGAATTTACATGGTAATCATAAGTGAATACAATCCACGGACGAAAGCCTTGGCAGCGATGACAAATAGCGAAGGGGAGACGGGGTCTCCCCGACGAAGCCCCTGCCTGCCTTGAAATAACCGTTGGCTGATCCATTGATGAGAATGGAGAACCAGCAGTTGGAGATCAGCCTCCAAATAAGATCAACAATGGGTTATGGAAATCGGAAACCCCTCAAGACCTTAATGATGAAAAACCATGACATGCGGTCGTAGGTCTTAGCCATATCAAGCTTAACGACCACGGTTGAACCTCGGACCTTTCTGTCAATCTGAGAAATTAGCTCTAGGGCTAAAAGTATGTTATTTGTAATCAAACGACCTTTTACAAATCCAATCTACGAAGAAGAGATAATATGCTCGAGAAATAGTGCTAGTTGAAAGGCTAGTATCTTAGAAATAACCTTGTTGGAGATATTGCACAAGCTGATCGGACGAAATCCTCGCAAGTACGAGGATTTTCGCATTTGGGAATAATAGCCAGATTAGCGGAAGCCCAAACCGAAGGAAGATCTCCTCCATAAAAGAAAAACTGAATAGAAAGTCATAAGTCAACCTGAATAATCGGTCAAACACACCCAAAAAAGAACTTGTTGAAGTCGTTAGGCCCACTTGCATTATCCTTACTGAGAGAAAATACACAAGCATGTATTTCCTTTGAGGTAGGAGGTGAGGCAAGATCAAAGCTTCCCGAGGGAAGAACCGACCTTGAAATGAAAGCAAGCAGTGTCGGGTTAAAGACCGAGACCGATGGAGTGCCTAGAAACGATTGGAAATGGGAAAGAATGGTATCTTTGACTTTACTCGGCGAGGAAGTCATTGAGAGATCTGGGCGCAGGATTCTAAGAATAATAAGAAGTTTATTCTTCTTACGGATGGAAGAATGGAAGAATTTGGAGTTTGTATCACCTACAACAATCCACTTGATTCTCGCCTTCTGGCGAAGATATTCATGCTCAATACGAAGCTCCGACGAGAAGGCCAGTTGGGCAACCACCAAGCCTCCTTATTAACAGCTAATGAGGACTCATCAAAAGATGATTCTGCTAAGACAAGAGTTTCTTCGGTCGCCCTTACGCGGTCGAAGGTATTCTTGAAAAGAAGAACGTTCCATGCCTACCTTGAGATGCTTCAGCTTATGAGAGAACACAACATATGGAGAACCATGAGTAAGGGAGTTCCAAGGTTCCTCCACAATAGAATGGAAAGTTTGGTGAGATCTCCACATACTCTTGAACAAAAAAAGAAGAAGGACTAGGATGGGAAAGGGGAGAACGACAAAGAATCATAGGAGCATGATCCGAGAAGGAACAATGCAAATGAGAAACAGAGAAGGTGAATGGAAGGTTGAACCAACCTTCCGATCCAAACACTCTGTTAAGTCTAGAAAGAATCTGATTAGGCCCATCTCGTTTGTTACATAAAGCAATAGCCGAACCAACAAAAGAGACTTCAGAAAGAACTGAACTAATGATGAAGGCATTGAAATCTACTACTGCTAAATGGTTAATGGCATTGCCTCCCCTTTTCTCAGCTTGACATGCGACAACATTGAAGTCACCTCCCAAAATCGAAACCCCCAAATCGGATAGAGCGAGGATGCCGGACCAAATGACCAATCGCTCCATCCTATCTAACTTAGTGTAAACTGCAGAGAACAGGAAAGAAGAGGAGAAAGAAGGAAAAGAGCAGGCGACCTAAAGAAGCTTCTCGGAGTCAAAAATAGGGTGTACGACAACATATTTGGACCAAAGGATCGAAATATTGTCGGATATATAGGCCAAGGCACCACCGAAGCTAAGAGACAAAACCGACTTGGTGATCTCCTCCGACAAAAGGCTCCAAAAGCACAATGAGACAGGTAGAATGCTTATTAACAATGCGCTTGAGTCTAGCTACCGACACATCATTGCCAATACCAAGAACGTTCCAGAAAAGGAAATTCACCATCAGAGAAAAAAGAAAAAAAAACCAACAAACAACTGAGAAAAAAAGACCACATATCACTAAGGAGAAAGAATGACTGCACAACTCAGTTGAGATACCGCCCAATTCTCTGCTCAAAAGCAACAAAAACACATCATTCGTTCACTTTATTTTAACTGTTTGATATGCTACTCAAAACGACCGCTTATTTCATCTGCTCGACATCGTCGATAGCAGACCCTTATCCTTAGTCGTTGGTGTATGAAACTTTTTTCTATATCGAATACTAAAGATATTATCAGGGTGATGACTAAAGATAACATTATATTTACATGCAGAATTTTATTTTAGATTAGGAGATAGTATAATTTTGAAATTAACGAATAAGTGTAAGAGAATGTGATTTAATTTGTAAATTCAATCATTTTGAATATTCCTGATAGTTGATTAAACAACTATTAGTTAAGATTTCTTTCTTTATTTGTATAATCAAACTAAAATGATTTGTTTTGCTTTTTAAAATTGATATCCTTTATTTGTAATAACTAAATCAAATGTGCGAGAAGGCACTAAGCTGTGCGGGGTTACTCTCATTACGGTATTATCACATTAATTCTAGATTTGGGTTCAATTGTATTCACACGAAGATGTGAAATGATCTGGTACTCGGTTTTGAATGGTGTTCGGATTAGGGATATAAATGGGTTGGACCGAACCGGACGAAGGTGTGCCCAAGCTTTATCCTACAAGAATTCGGACGGACATAGACCGGACAACATATAGCCTCGGACTGAGATGGATAACGAACTGTCCTGTCCGATATAGCCTTGAATAATAGAAAAACATCGAACATTTTAGATCGGAACTAACACTAGTGTGTCCAAGCTATGTCCTATAAGAGAATTGGACGGACACGGACGGACACCTTATAGCTTCAGACCAAGCCGGACAATGGATTGTCTTGTCCAATATACAGCCCTAGTTCAGATTGGAGATCTCCGAGAGCCATCAGAGTTCTTAATTATATTTTTGGAGTCATACCTCTTTGTAAGGGAGCACCCTCTTAGTTATTTATTGGAAAATTTCTTATTCTTTTCCTTGATTCCAAATTAAAATGTATTCCTATTTTAGTTTGCTTTGAGAAGTGATATAAACCTTTTGCGATGGTTGATTATTTGCGTCCATGGTTATGATTGGACGTTGTTATGGTAAGTGACCTAGTCCGCGGTTAGTGGTGTGATTCCATATCTTTGGGAAAATTAACTTCTCCATGTTCGTTCTAAATCTTTGTATCAATTTCTTTGTTTGCATCAAGAAGTGTGTACTCTCTTCTCTGTGTGTTATTGGGTATTTTCCTTTTGTTGGCATTCTTTTATATAACATTCATTCCTTGTTTATTTCAATTTCTATTTTTTATCGATGCTTGTATGCTTGTTGTTCTTGGAAGATATAAATCCGTTCCGCGATTAACAGAGGGGTCTCAAAGAATTATTATATATTTCCTTTTACTTCATTTTTCTCATTATTAACGCCAAAAATGGCAATAACACCTGGCTTAACTGAAAGCAACAGAAAACAATATAGAATGTATAAAATTAAATGGAAAATGTAAGAAATATAAGTAAAGAAAGAGAGATAATTTTTATAGTGGTTTAGCCATTGATGAGGCCTATGCCCACTTTGAATACTTGTATTATTGTCCTTTCCATGCACACAATGAGTTTCAATTGATAACAATGCTCTTCATAGTAAAGATATGCAAGAAATTACAATAATTATCGATTATCGGAGTAAATCTCGATAATCTTCTTACATCGCTTGATCTTGTTGTCTTTGGAGATGAACTATGTTTGCTAGAGAAGAAGAATGGCTGGAGATTTATTCTGGCGGCATTCTGTAAGGTCAAGGATCTAATCCCTTCTTCAGTTGCAGGGGATGGAGTATTTATAGGAGTTTCAGGAGGTATTGGGCCAAGCCTACTTGCATACAGGCTCGAGACATCACAAAAAATCCACGATCGAAGTTTCACCATCACAGGACTTTACACCATGGACTGGTACCGGTCCATGGCCTATGGACCGGTACCGGTCCCTGGCCTTAAGCTTTTTGTTTAATCGATCTTCACTTTTTTCTCTCTTAAGTTTTCGTTATCCACTCTGCCGAATTTGGTCTTCATACAATCAAACCCTATAGACCGCTACCGGTCCATAGCCCTTGGACCGGTAATGGTTCATATGATTAAAATATTTTTGAACTTTAACTTTACATGGTGTCTTATTATGCATTTAGTATCCTTTCTACAAAGTTTGAGTTTGTTTGGTCTTTGTTTGCTTGCAGTTGTGGGTTCATCGCTCCATTATGCATATTTTTGGTTCAGTCCATCGAGTATCTTGAGCTAATGGCCTCAGATCACAACTAAATTTAAAGGAGTAGCTAATGGATTGATGAAGATCGCAACGAGGCGACTCTTGATGTATCTCACCTAAAATTTATGGATAAGTACCTATCCATCGGGGATGGATAGGCGCATATCCATCTACTTAACCAATGTTCAGTTTATTCAAATTTGAAGTCGAAGATCCATTCATAACTTCTTCATGCCCTAACCAAATGGCATGAATGTACACATATGTAATATAGATGAGTAGAGTGACATCTCACATAAATTTCAAGCCATTTGGGTCACTCCTTAAGGTTTAGATCATGTCCATGAAACTAGCATAATTCAGCAATGATTCATCCATAACTCACTCAATACTTATTTGATTGACACGAAACTTTGGGGATGCATTCTATATGATGCAAGGGACCTATAGGATATAAAGAGGTGGGGATTAACAAAGATGGGTCATATCCAATCCGTGGGGTATGGATCGGTACCGACCCATGAGATTTACTCCAAAATGCATGATTTTTTTTTTGACCATTCCTTTATGTCGTACAAATGTTCCTCCAAAATTTCCAGTTAATCTAAGTCTGTATGTGCCCTGTATGTTCAGTTTAAGATGCTTGGGTCCGAAATTGGGTTAACACTCATGTTAGCTTTTCAGACTAACATGTGTGTTCTTCCATTATAACGCTCAGGTCAGCTGGAACATGTTTCCGTCAGTTGGATATGGAGCTCATGGACTATAGTTGGATCTCTACCTATCACATTTTTTTTTACTATATTATATTTGCCGATCGGCATTTGTAAGGCGAGAAGTTTATAATTGTTTGGTTGATGGGATTTGTTTTAAATTTGATGTAAATTGTATCTTGAATTGACAATTCATCTGTCATTATTGTTGTTATAATTTTTCAATTCCACTATGAGATTTTGCATTCTCCTATTCTTTTCTTCTTTTCCTTTTAATCATAACAGTCCGTGTCTCTGATAATTGGATGTTCGACCTGAGATACAGTGATCATGCTTGGTGTCGACTTAGTAAGGTCAGGAAGCGAGTCAATACACTTAGCCAATCAAACTATCCATGAATATCTTATTAGAATCAATAGTGATTGAGCATAAATCTATAAAACCAATTTAATAATTAAACAACTTTGTAGACATAAAATTGTTGGTTGGTTTCCGTTGTCTACACGGGAACATGTACACTTAACGTATCCTATAAAATATGGACATAGTCAAAACATATTTACCTTGTTGTGATATTTGTATTTTTTTAAATGGGTATTTAACATAAATAAATGATCATTAAATATGCTTCTTTGGATATGGGACACGGGTAGTTTTTTTTTAACTAATTTATCAAAGGCTATGGGAAGCATAAAAGAACGGAGCTTCCATATAAAAATAAGACCAAAGACTTTTTTAAACTTACATCATTACTCAAATTCAACTAACCTAACCAAAATGTCGTTATTAAATTTTGCAAGCTCAATGTATCAAGATATTGTGTATACTAACGATTTGAACTTGAGTGTTCCCTTAAAATAGTTTTTCCTTTAACTAGAAGCTTTTATGTATTTGTGAATCGTTAAACAAGTACACATAAGATTGTTATGGTAATAGAAAATTTACCATTACCAGATAATTGGTTACTATTTTCAAGTAGCATGGGTATACCAATCAATTTACGGTACATGTATATTCTATAATACGTTGTATTGTAAGTAATTAAAAGAAAGAAAATGATTAAATTTAAATAAGTATTTCAATTTAAATGATGATAAATACACTTTTCCCTTTTTATTTTAGAATAATTGACACTATTAATATGAAGTTTAACGTGTCTTCCCATATTAATCTAAAGTTTGGATTATTTTAATTAATCCCAAGTTTGGAGGGTTCCTTCCCATATTGATCATGTTTCCCTGATGATCTGTTGAGCCGGTAAACTTTGTTAAATACAATCCAAACTACCCTTTTCTTCCCTCTTCAGCAACGAAAATCCAAAATCATTTAGAAAAAAGGGAAGCTGCACCTTTCCTTTTAATATCATTAATCCCTTTTGCACCATCTTATTGCAAGTACAATGTAACCTAACACTTGCAACTTCTCCCCTAAACCAAACTTCATCCACAACTTTAGTAGCTCCCTCATTTCCCTTCAACCTTTTCTTTAAGCCTCTTCCAAAATTGTTTCGCAGAATTCCTAACTACACACGGTCCGTGGCTACCATTTCCGCTTCCCCAATCCCAATCACAAGCTCAAATCAGTATGTTCCCAACCCCAACCCGAAACCGGACTCCAATCCATCACGTCACCGGCTCCCTCCCTTCTTCAACTATCATTCAATCAAGACAATGGATGCTTTGTCGTTGGAACATCCTCCGGATTTCGAATCTTCAACTACCACCCCTTCCGTAAGATCTTCCGTCGCGACATCAACTCCAAAGGAAATTCTGGCGGAGCTATTACTGTTAGCATTTCATATCAAAAGAAGGAAGAAAGAGATCAAACGTAAACCTCAAAACACTACAATGTTATTACTCTCACCGACAAACTGCCCTTTAAACTGCACATTCGATTCCTCTCCACTTCATTGCCAATTCGCATTTCGTTCATCATCCTGGATTGCTGATAAACTACTACCAAAATAATTAGCCTACCACATCCCGTAGAACGATCACTGCTCCTTCCTTATACCACAATCATGAAACTGCCTAAGACCTGGTCTTGAACACTTCAACATAATTCGACAATTAGCCTTCCTCCTTCAATCAACTTAGCATACAATTCAACTCCATTACACCCACAACTTTCCTTGTTTCTCACCATTTACAGGTCTCACATCCCGCACGTACACCTGAATTTACCATGAACTATCACCAGCTAATCCAATTACCATTATCTGCCATAAAAGCAATACAACCAAATCTCCACCCGACCACATATCCCATTACCTTCACTGCCTCGACCAATCTAAAGCAACCAACAACTCACTTATGCTAAACAAAAAAGCACACTTTAACTTTCCTCATCCCTGATTTCACCCTGTTTACCTCTTCGAACAACCCACAGCAACTATACTTCTTCCATAATCATTTGGTTAAAGCACACGCCTTCTAAACTAGTGACTTGAGTTTGAGTCCCAATAGCTCCAATTTTTGAAAACTTGATTTTTGATTAAAATAGAGTGTATACATAATATATATATATATATATATATATATATATATAACTTAGGAGAGATTTTAACATTGAATCTAACTAAATACTAACTCAAATATAAACTTATCCTGTCTTTGAATCTTCTTATATTTAAATCATAATCTCCAATATTTTTCCTGTAGTACTCGTTAGTGTACGATATTGTCGATATATAGCTGTCATAGTCAAAATATAGCTCGAGAATCGAGGTTCTAACAATCTCCCCCTTTTTTACGATGACAAATATATACAACTTTAAGATATTTACATATAATAAAATTTAAAATTTTACTTGGGCTCCCTTGAGTATAATGGTCCCCTCTGTATATATTTTATATATTTTTCTCCCTTTTGTCATCGACAAAAAAGAATAACCGCTTATAGGGAACTAAGTAATAAATGGTTCATAAAACAGAAAGAAATGGTAGTGTGTGTGGACTATTTTTAATAAACTCGATACATATGTTTTTAAAAAATCACAATATCAAGAATAGGAACAAAATATCATATTACATATAATTTTATATATCATCATCATATGTTGATCATAAAAAATGGATCGGCAATAATTTAGTCGGTTGTTTTACTAATTCTAACGGCTGAATTTAAGGATAAAATTTTGATGCCATGAACACTCAGATGGCTGAATTTAGAATTCTGTCGGCTGAATCTGAAGTTTTTCTGGGATGTGCATATTTTGTTCTCAAAGTTTATGAATTTAGATCCTATTGCTTGTATGTGTTAATCTATGAAATTTCTAAGTATATTTATGTTTGAACGACATATTGAATGAATATCGATTAAGACCTACAGGTATAAATATTGAACTATATAATAAAAATATAGATTCTAGCCTCTCTCTCTATATATACACACACACACACACATGCACACACAGTTCTCCTATTGATATGACCTCCCCTGTCGATATGATTACATTTTGTTTCCCTTAAAAACAAGATGAATATCAATAGGTATAATATATGGTTTTTACTTGTGAAGAATAGAGTTAGAAACAATAAGATACAAAAATAAAAGAGTGCCAAGTTTTTCTGATTTACTCTTTCGTTTTGAGCTATGTTTCCAAAGATATTAGACATACTAAAATGACCTCCTTTTTGTTGTGGTGTACCTGCAAAAAATATGATATATATATGTTTGGTACCCACTTCCTCTGTTACGATCCAGGGGTTAGATGGAAGGTAACCATACCCAAGTGGGTTTAATGGAGATTTTAAAAATAAAATTTCATTATTAACTACTAAATAAAAATAATCATAGATATATTTTTATCTGTTTTTCCAATTTACAGGAACCCAAATACTTAAAAAACTTTTATTAGTATTTACTTTCCTACTTCTAGATTTATTATAAATATTTCTAATCACAGAAGTATTCGAGTTTCTATAAAAATTGAATCTTGGATTTTCTCGTGCTTTAGTACCAGTAGTGATATTTTTATTATACATAAAAACAATATTTAGTACTATATCTATGACTAGTTTTATTATATCCTAAACCACTTTTATCGTGTAAAGGTTGAGATCTAGATAAAATCATATTTAAATCCTTTCGACCTTTATTAAATTTTGTGAATTTATTTGTATGTTTCTCAAATTTAGTGTTAAAGTCACAATTGATATTTTCAAAAGGCATTTTGTAAGTTTTCAAAATACCAGTTTCCTTATTTAATTCAAAAATCTCCCTTTCAAAAGTACTGTTCTTATTTTCGAGACGACAATTTTAAGATTCTGAATTATCTAAATATGATTATAATTTTTCAAAATTTTCTTTTGAGACATAAATTTCTTTTTACAAATATTATTATTAACTTTTAAAAACTCACATTCTTTAGATAATTCTAAATCCTTTCCAATATAGCTTCATTCTCTTTTTTAAGAGACAAAATTAAAGAACTAGAATCGTTTAAAGAGTCTTCTAACGATGTATTTTTATTTTGTAACACATCGATTTCCATTAATAGATCATTGTTTTTATCTTCTAGCAGCTCATTTATTTTTCGAGGAAATCCTTTTGAAAAACAAGCTCTTCTAAGGTATTTTCAAAACATTTAGTTTGTTTTACTAAAAATATATTTTTCTTTTTTAATTTGGAATTTTCTTCCTTATAATCTTTTGACTTAGCTAAAATAAATGTATTAACTTTATTCAATGTTTTAAAACCTTTTAATAGTTTTTCATGGTCTAACAAAAGATCTTGTATAATGAATCTACACATACGATTGTGATCTGATTTAAGCCGTCAGACATTTGCTTGCTTGCTCCTTTGATTTTGCTTTGTTGCTTTTCCACTTTCTAATGTCTTCAATAGATTTCTTTATCGCCATTTATTCTAGGATGTTACGATCTCTAGAATCCCAGACTCTGATACCAAATGAAAGAACAAGTAGGATCGAGTAATATGAAAACGCGGAAGTAAATTATATATGATACATTATTCTTGATATAGTTATGCAAGTAAATATTTAATGAGAAAACTATATAGAACTAATATCATAGATAAGAAAAGTAAATGTAGTAAAATAAAGTAAATAACACCAGATATTTTTATACTGGTTTGGAGCACCGTTTTACGTCCAGTCCCGGACTCCTTTTGGAATTTCACTAATCAGTACCCTTACTTAACCCAAAGGAATAGGTATTACAATACCTGAGCAGCAAAATAGGGACCTGAGCAACCAAACAGGATTCACCTTAGCAGCGGAAGATGACTTCTTTCTTGAGCAGCGGAACAGGACTTCAACAAATGCAAAAAGTAGCTTTGACTGTGTAGCTGTTCTTAGTAACATGGACAAGTCAAAGTTTGAGTACACCCTTCTGATGATCTTCTCCTTTGTATAAATATTTGAAAGCAAGTAAAGAATAAAGAAGGAAAGTGATTAATAATCACAAGATATTGAATATTTGAGAGCACAAGTGAATATTGCATGAAAATATTTCAGAATCAAAGAATACAAAAGTCAAGAAAAATTGATGGTAATTAGTGATCAAAAGAAGTGATTCTAAAGTGCATTTATAGTAAATAAATGGTTTCAGTTATTCTTGACAATTTTTAATCAAAGGATATAGTCATAACGCTTGGACCAAAGAGTTATGACTCTTTAAAAAGTCGCAACCCCTCAGTTCAACCGTCTGAATTTATAATCCAGAAGTCTAAAAAAAGTGAGAATTTGAAAATGTGTGCATGTGGACAAAGTCACCAAATTCAGCCATTTGAATGGATTATTCAAACGTTTAAATTACATTTAAAAATGCAAATCACTATAGCTCGTTCGGTTAAAGCACATGCCTTCAAAACTAGTGACCTGAGTTCAAGCCCCAACAGCTCCTATTTTTGAAAACTTGATTTTTTTATTTATTTAAAATAGAGTGTATATAATATATATATAACTTAGGAGAGATTTTAACATTGAATCTAACTAAATACTGACTTAATATAAATTTATCATGTCTTCGAATCTTCTTGTATTTGAATCATAATCTCCAGTATTTTTCTTGCATGCAATATTTGTTAGTATACAATATTGTCGATATATAGTTGTCATAGTCAAAATATAGCTCGAGAATCGAGGTTCTAACAATCTCCCCCATTTGTGATGATGACAACTATATACGAATTTAAGATATATATATATATAACAAAATTTTAAATTTTACTTATGTTCCCTTAAGTATAATGGTCCCTGTATATATTCTATATACTTTTCTTCCCTTTGTCATCAACAAAAAGGAATAACATCTTATAGGGAACTAAGTAATACATAGTTAATGAGACAGAAAGAAATGGTAGTGTATATGAACTATTTTTAATAAACTTGATACATATGTTTGTAAATATCACAATATCAAGAATAGGAACACAATATCATATTTCATATAAGTTTATAGACCATCATCATAGGTTGATCATAAAAAATGGATCTGCAATAATTCAGTCAGCTATTTTACTAATTCAGATGGCTGAATTTAGGGATAGAATTTTGATTCTATGAACATTCAGACGGATGAATTTAGAATTCAGTCGGCTAAATCTGGAGTTTTTTTGAGATGTGCACATTTTGTTTTCAAAGTTTGTGAATTTAAACGCATATCGCTTGTATGTGTTAATCTATGAAATTTCTAAGTATATATATGTTTGAACGACATATTGAATGAATATTGAATAAGATCTAGATGTACAAATATTGAACTATATAACAAAAATATAGATTCTATCCTCTATATATACTTCCCATATTTATATGACCTCCCCTTGTCGATATGATTGTATTTTAGGTGTAATATAGGGTTTTAACTTGTGGAGAATAGAGTTAGAAAAATAAGACATAAAAATAAAAGATTACAAGAATCTATGATTTACTCTTTTGTTTTGAGCTATATTTCCAAAGAAATTAGATATTTCCAAAGAAATTAGACATATTGAAATAACCTCCTCTTTCTTGTGGTGTACCTGCAAAAAATATGTTATATATACTTTGGTACCCACTTCTTCCATTAGGGTCTAGGGGTTAAATAGAAGGTGACCATACCAATGAGGGTTTAATGAAACCTTTAAAAATAAATTCTTCATTATTAACTACTTAATCAAAATAATCATAAAAACATTTTTCTCTGTTTTTCGAATTTATAGGAACCCAAATACTTAGATAACTTTTATAAAAAAATTCTTTCACACTTCTAGATTTATTATAAATATTTCTAATCATAGAACAATTAGAATTTCTATGAAAAAAAGAATCTTGGATTAACTCATGCTTTAGTACAAGTAGTGACATTTTTATTATGCATAAAAACATATTTAGTACTATTTCTATTATTAGTTTTATTATATCCTAAACCACTTTTATCGTGTAAAACTCGAAATCTAGATAAAATCATATTTAAATCATTTCAACCTTAATTAATTTTTGTGAATTTATTAGTATGCTTCTCGAATTTGTGTTAAACTCGCAATTGATATTTTCAAAAGGCATTTTAATAGTTTTCAAAATATCAATTTCCTTGTTTAATTTAGAAATTTCCTTTTTTAAACGTACTGTTCTCATTTTCAAGACGACAATTTTGAGACTCTAAATTATCTAAAGATAATTGTAATTTTTCAAAAATTCCTTTTGAGACACAAATATCTTTTTGAAAAATACTATTATTAACTTTTAAAAACTCACATTCTTTAAATAATTCAAAATCCTTTCCGATTAAATCTTCATTCTTTTTTTTATGAGACAAAATTAAAGAACTAGAATTGTTTAAAGAATCTCCTAAAGAAGTATTTTTATTTGTAACACGTCGAATTCCTTTAAAAGATCATTGTTTTTATCTTCTACCCACTCTTTTTCTTTTTGAAGGAATTCCTTTTGAAAAACAAGCTCTTCTAAGGGTATTTTCAAAACATTTAGTTTGTCTTACTAAAAATATGTTTTTCTCTTTAATTTGGAATTTTTTTGCTCATAATCTTTTGACTTATCTAAGATAACCGTATTAACTTTATTCAATGTTTTAAAATCTTTTAATTATTTTTCATGGTCTAATAAAAGATCTTTATATAACATCTACGCATACGATTGTGATTAAACTTTATCCATGAGACATTAGCTTGCTTGCTCCTTTGATTTTGCTTTGTTGCTTTTCCACTTTCTAATGTCTTGAATATATTTCTTTATCGCCATTTATTCTATGATTTTTTTACGATCTCTCGAATCGCAGGCTCCGATACCAAATGAAAAGAACGAGTTGGATCGAGTAATATGGAAATGCGAAAGTAAATTAAATATGATATTTTATTTCTTGATAGAGTTATGCAAGTAAATATTTAATGAGAAAACTATATAGAACTAATATCAAAGATAAGCAACTATGCCAAAAGAAAATATCATAGACAAGCAAAGTAAATGCAGCAAAATAAAGTAAATAACACGAGGGATTTTTATACTGGTTTGAAGCATTGTCTTACTTTCATCCCCGGACTCCTTCTGGAATTTCAATAATCAATTGTAACATCCCGACTTTTTTCCTGGTTCTCGTCGGTAATAAAACTAACTTAAACCATTCATAAAGGCGGATTGTTAGGGTACTAACATATATTGAAAAAAAAATAGAACTTTTCATATCACAAGACAATATTACATCAGCGTTACATGGAATATCAGAGTTACATACAAATAGCAGCGGAAACATAAATATACTCTCAGTGGAAGAAGCAATATGATATAGCAGAAGCTCCAACTTTAGCTCAAAACTCCAACCCAGAAAGCTCTCTAAATCTTGCTCCAAGGATCTATAACTGTAAAACTAAACCTCTAGCTGCCCATGTGGAAATTAGTGGGCACCCAGATTTTAGGAAGGAACAATAAACTCCAGGTCAGTTATGGGATTGGTGTGAGAACATAAAACAATTATTTTTAGGATTTATTTTAAAGTTGGGAGCTTCACCGAACCACACCGCTAATGCGGAATGGGTTTGCTCCTGTGAATACCCGTGCATATAAATTTGTAATGATTTTTGGAAAATGAAGCTATCATAAGCTCATCTCACATCACACAATGCAAGTGCACACCAAATGGGCGAATTTTGTCTTATGATAACCAAAAATGCCTTCATACATGAAAATCGTCTTTATAATACTAGTGCATAGTGTTGAAAACTATTTCACAAATAAATATATTAATCTTAGCAAGCATAGTGACTATGCCCACATACATAGTTTACAAACAAAACGAAAGGATCATATTAGTTGTTGGGTTCCAATATGATGGTTTATGACATGAAAGATCAATCGGGAACACGATAAAGGTGCATTTCACAGTTTTCATCCACACGCGGACACCAAACACCAAGTAAATCACCGGTTAACATCTAGACACGGACATCGAACATACCTAATTCCTAGGTTTCAGAGTAAATCTACCTTCGAAGATTTCGAGTTTCAATAGAGATATGTACACAACCTAACCTCCAGTTTACCATCAATTCGGGGTGTAAGGTTCGTCGATGTCACGATATACACAAAGCTACGCTTCAATAAGTCATGTTTTGATCATCATTAGCTCATTCCATAACTTGAGTATGCCACTTTGTCAATTTACAAAATGTCATCGATTTCTATCAATACATAGCCTCTAAGCACATAAAACTTAGAGATGAGAATAATTAATTGCCACAAATCCGATGTATATTAACAGAAATTAGTGCTATGCAATCAATTACAATGTCAGACACACAATCCATACAAGTCCATTCTAGGTCTGAATGGAACAACTCCAAAAATTCTTAAATATATTCAGACCTCATGCCACATATAATCTCGTTTCAGGTATACGGCCCGATTCAAGACATCAGCAATCAATCCAAATAATCTAAAGATTCCCGGTATTCATTTGTCCTTTCCAAGTCTTCAAATAGCGTCGTATTATTACTGGAATGGTTTTCAGACTTAAATCCAATCCCGATCTTTCCAAGTAATAAGCGTATTTTAAAAACAAAAGTTATGGACTATACCAGTTTTAATTTGTTGTCAATTCATTTTTGGTTAAGGTTGGATTAATTTCCTTAATTTCCATCTTACCTCTTCTTTGCAAATCCCTTGTTCAAACTCTCTATTCGTTTTTATCATTTCCATTCGTCTTTTCGAATTTGGATTAAAAGCCTTATGCACAATTTTTTTTATAATAGTTCTCAAATTTAATCATTTTCATGGAATGGTAAAACGTTTCATAAGTACTATTGATTGTCTATTTACCAAATAGGTTCAATATCATTTAAGGGTTCAAATCTTTTACTCAAATTATTTTAAATAATGAATGACGCTTGTAAGATTCCAAAATTTGTTCTAAATTCAAGGGGTTTTAATTAACTACCAAATTATATTTTGAAAATAACCATCCCGTCTGTCGGATCAGTTAGGGATAGCCAGAGAGACCAGGAAACTTGTATTTTCCAAATCCAAGCCTTAGACTCTATCCTCTTTGTCACCCTAGAACATTTTGGTATATAAATATGTATGTGTCATTAGAAGAAATGTCATTAATATATATATATATATATATATATATATTTGATAACGATTCAAAATAAAATTTCCCAATCCTCTTGAAAGTCATAATAAAAGTTTACATAATTTCAATCAAGTCGTCATTTAAATTTTCTTTACAAGCTTAATGTAATATTACCGAACTTTGTTTAATTTTTTAAAGCTTACGAATGTCTTTAATAATGGAACCAAGTGTTTTTAAATTAAACTAGCGTTTAATTATACATATTACATTTCAAAATTTATGTATAGTTATATAATAATAAAACTTTTCGAAAACAAATGTAAATCAAATTACTTTTATTTAAATTGCAAAACTTATTTTAAACCTTGAGAGTCCAAACTAATTTAAGAACTTCAAAAATCCTCTTCTCGTTTATGGAAGCTGTTAATCATTCATAACTTAGATTTCAAATTCAAGATTAACTTTCAAACCTTATTTTACTTTCAAATCATCATTATAGGAAAGAGATTTATATCGATCTCCATATAATTCCACAACTACAATGTGTGATACAACCAAAATTAATTCACGTGGATATGAATCTATCTAACAACATTGCAACAATTAATCAACCATCTAATTGTGCATAAGTGTTTTGTGTTTGCAACAAACATCAATCAAAATTCATAGCAATAGCAACCATTCTTAAGCAATGTTGAGTAACCGATTATAATTATCAACTAATTATAATTGTTGTTCCTAATTATTTAAAATAGTTTTAAATAAATATTCTCAACAATTATGATTTCCAATTCTTCATTGTCAAAAATTTGCGTCTATTACGGACCAAGCCTGCAAATGATCGCTTGCAAATTTCAAGGACAATGCGTTATTCCCTTTATCTCCAACCGTATGTATATATATTATATATATACACTTTATACTTAAACACACATCTATATTCTTCAAAGCAAGAGAAGGCCGAAGGTGTTATTGGGAGGGTCTTGGTGTTGCTTGAGTCACGGCAAGAGGGTGGAGGTGTGGTGAGGTTTGTTGAGGCTTTAAGGTGCGGTTTGGCACAGTGCGAAGAAATATGGAAGCTTTTTTTTTTCTTCTATTTCTCACATGAAGAAAGACTATTATGTGGAACTTGGGTAGAAGAAAATGAGTGAAGGAATTAGTGTTAGAGGAAATGGGTTAGGTGGAAGGATATTTGCGTAAAAAAAAATGGGTAGCAGGAGAACCAGATGCATGAAGAAATGGGAGAAAGGTGTGTCACACAACTACAGTGAGGAGCTCCTTTTTTATCTGCCGCTCCAAAATGCTTATAGCATTGGATTCTCTGTCCCCACACTGTTCAAAATCTTTGGGTTGTTGTTTCATAAATATTTGAATTGATATGGAAAGATTTATACCAAATTATATCAGATATTATTGCCTATCATGTCTTTAATGAGACTAAATTTTTAAATTTAATGAGAGCTATTTTAGAGAATGAAGGAACACTTGTTAAATTGGTCTAGGATAGAAAAAAATATTTGCATTGTCTACCGCTTTATTTCATGGTTTACATTTGCGTTCACACCATTTCTTTCCTTCTTTGTTTCATTTTAATATTGAATTTAGTTTGTCAATGGTCAACTTGTTACAAATTCGGCTGCTATGTACCGTAAATTAAATTCAAATGTTAACGTTAAATATGCGCATTTATTTCACAATTTATTACTTTCTTTTTATTGCGCATTCTTTATACAAATATGGGTTAGATACCTAGTTTGATTACATCGCTAATATTCCAAAGTTCATTCTTTGTTTTAATTATGTTAACTGAGAGAAATAATATCATTATGCAATAAACTTAAACTTAGCATTTTTTTTTGAGAAAAATTAATACTACTTAAATTAACCTTCAATATTAATTTGACCTTTTTATTATGCCATTTACACTTAACGTTTTGATTTGAAATAAATAAATCTTGACGATACTTTACTATGCAAATAAATTCTCTGTAGTAAATTATTCCTTAAATAAGTTAAAATATTTATTTCAAAATTGGTCTTTATTTACATCGCCACGTTAGACACAAAATTTGTAAAATTTTAATTTTGGAAAAACGTTCAAATTGAGCTTATGTTTACAAATTCATTTCATGATAAAAGTGAATGGTATGTTCAAACAAAAAAATTCCAGTTTTAGTAAGCATGCATACGATAAACATTAAATTCGTTAAATTACAAAATTAACTAATATGGTAAAACTCATGTTTCAAAAAAAAACTTATATTAAATTTAACAGAGAAACTCTAACGTTAAACATTTAGAATCGGTTACAAATGTAAATTTTGTGTTTTAAAATATTCAAATGGCTCAATACTTGTTAACATCGTAAATGTTGACAAACGTTCATATTGATACTATATTCAAAATGTGCTTTTAATTTTAGAACGAATACTACATTAAATAACAATCCAAAATGTAAACTGAATTTCAAGCATATATTTTTCTTCTTACCAAATTGCAGTACTAAAAGTAATTTCTTAATTAAATTACAAAATAAATTTAAAATAGTGACAACTCATGTTTCGACGGACTTCTAATGTTAAGTATTCAAATCAATTATTAACATAAGTCTCACTTATTCAACACAACGTTTATAAATCCACGAAAAGAGTTCAGTTAAATATTGTTCGAAATAGACAAACTCCAAATATGAATAATTAATTTTGCGATAAATCTTAATTTAATTTATATTTTAAAATGCCAAATTTTCTACGTCATTATATCAATACTGTCACTTAACCCAGAGGAACAGGTATTACAATACCTGAGCACCAGAATAGGGACCTGAACAACTAAACAGGATTTCGCCTTAGCAGCGGAAGAGGACTTCTTGCTTGAGCAGCGGAACTGGACTTCAACAAATACAAAAAGTAGCATTGACTGTATATTTGTTCTTAATAACACAGATAAGTCAAAGTTTGAGTACACCCTTCTTATAACCTTCTCCTTTGTATATATATTTTAAAGCAAGTGAAGAATAAAGAAGGAAAGTGATTTATAATCACAAAATATTGAATATTTGAGAGCACAAGTGAATATTATATGAAAATATTTTAGAACCAAAGAATACAGAAGTTAAGAAAATTCGACTGTAATCAGTGATTATGAAGTGCATTTATAGTAAATCAAAGGCTGCAATTATTCGTGAAAATGTTTAATCAAAATATATAGTCATAACTTATTGATTAAAGAGTTATGATTCTTTAAAAAGTTGCAACCATTCAGTTCAATCATCTGTATTTATAATTCAGGAGGCAAAAGAATGGTTAGAATTTGAAAATGTGTCCTATCTTGTCTTCGAATATAATGTCTGTATTTTAGCATTGAATCTAACTAAATACCGACTCAAATATAATTATGTCATGTCTTCGAATCTTCTTGTATTTGAATCATAATGTCCAATATTTTTCACGCAATATTTGTTAGTATACAATACTGTCAACATATAGTTGTCGTAGTCAAAATATAACTCGAGAATAGAGGTTCTAACAGGTTAAAATAATGTATAATAAATGATGTGCAGTTAAGATTATATGTCCCGCTTACATGGAAAGAAGAACGGTTGCATCAATCATGCAAAATGACGATTTTACTTTTACTCGCTATGCAATGGGATACAACTTAGTTGTAGGACCCCCTTGTTATGCTTTTCAAAGCATGAAACTTGGATTTATTAGTTTTATTTATGCATAGTAACTTGGATTTATTAGTGAGTCTAAGCATATATCGATATAGAGCGAGTGAATTACCAGTCCTCACATGAAATAGGTAACTAAATACAGTGTACTAGATGTGAGCATTTATTGGTTAAAATCAAATCAACCAGTAACTCATTAGACTTTAGTCGGTTTGATTTGGCTTCACTAGTTAGTTCGTTAGCCATGCCTTTTATTTTTATAATATTTTAGATTATTGGTTTGGTTCTTAACACTTAAAAACTGAATAATTCATTTAAATCAAAATTTGGGAATTGAGATTTTTAAAAATAACAAAATTATAAAGGGCAAAGCTATCATTTACGTAATTTTCATAACTATATTCTTTTCTTTCAATTCATATTAATTTTTTTAGAAGAGGAATTTATTTTTCAAAATGTTTGCGTTGAAGGATTAATTAATTGTTTTTAATGTAGAGTTGTCAACGAATGCTTTTAGATGCGAGTAATGACATATCAGTTCTGCATCTCAAATCATTTCGGAATATTTAATATCCTATTCTGCGGACATAGACAGATATCAAATAATTATCAGATCCTCCCTCGGTCGATAAATTGAGAAACGTAAGTGAATTTTTTTAATTTAATATAACATATTTTCAGTTCCGTTGATTTTTAAAATCTTAAAGACAAACAATTTTTATGATAATAAACTTTTCTGAGTAGTTAGTATGTATTTAATGCATAAAATATGAATTTCAAACTTAATAAAAAATCTTTTAATGTACTAAAATACACATAAGTTAAGTTATAATCTTGATAGAAACCGAACGGATAATTTACAAATCTAGATGACTTCATATTCACATCGACATCCATTTTCTCATATGTTGGATATTTATCCATTTTTCGAATATAGATATGGACGTATTTTGAAATTTTTAATTATCCATTGACAACCGTATTTCAGTTATACCATATCAAAAACCAGAACATCTAATTTCCTTTTATGATAAGCCAACTAAACCAACCAAATCAAACAAAATATTACCGGTTTGGTTAGTTTTAATTTTTTTTTTTTTTTTTAGAAATCTGTTTAGTTTGGTTTATTTTTCTTCATGGATTATTTAGCTTCAATATTTTGACTGGTTTCAAGTTGAACCAATCATTTGCTCACTCTTAAATGTACTTACTGTAAACAAGCGTTACGACATACTTTTCACGCGTGATCATAGCACTTGCTTTGTGCGTCAATTATTTTTAATAAATTGTATCATATTCGAGAGAGAACGATTTGTATGAATATTAGTTATATTTTATTTTTACTTTAAAATTAAGTGTAATTGTTTTTAACTTTTACTTTTAAGTTGTAGCATTTTTTAGTTTTAATTTTAATTTGTGTTAATAATTACCAACAAACGATCCCAAATCTATGATGTTTTATTTTACTTTTAATTTAGAACTTAAACCGCTGATAGTTGGTAATGTGTTACAATATGAACGGCTGTAACTAATAAAAATAATATTGTAAGAAATGTTTATTTGTTAGTGTTAACACAAAAATAAACAAGGAAAAACCAAAGGCCAAAACCAAGGAGAAGGGGTGAAGAAGACAACATTCTGTCAAAAGATATGAAACCAAAAACTCCTTATACACTTCGGAGCAAAGGACAGAGAGGCAAGAGGTTACCACTTCTTTCAGAAAGCCCTATTGGCTTAACCCGAAGGGAAACAACCCCAGATCTGAAATTTCCAAGTGTAAAAAGGACAAGCTCGGTATACCTTTTGGTACTCGAAATGGGAATACAAGAAAGTTTGAGCTCTTACTAGTAAGTCATTGTACCCGAAGAGAAGAGGAGTTGTTGGCATCACCAACTACCGAAAGCTCCAGCAAATCTGTCCCCAAAGCCTTTACTAAAACTTTCTCCTCCGAAAGCCTCATTTCGAAAGCTTTTGCAATGGCCCTACAGTTGCTCTCCCAAAAATTTGGCTAAAGGCACACTCACGAAGCCTCCATATCCACTCTCGCCAAAAAGCTGGGACGGAGCCCCTATACCAGTGAAAGGGCTAACCCAAACTTATAAATATGACCCTAGAAGTCCAGAATTGTGGACCAACTATTCATTTCTCAATCTTCTGAAGTCCAATTTTTTAAATTGATCTGAGGAAAAAGAGTCTGTAATCATCAAAATCATCAGTAAAGATTTGCCAAGCAACTAAGGAAATGAAGTGGTAATTATTTAATTATTAGATTATTATTGTTATAATGCAGGATTATTTTCTAATGATCTCGGAATACACAAGTCCATCCGAAAGCCTTATCCACGGACTACGAAAGGAATTGACTATTGCATTTGTTCATTCAGAATCTAAGATATCCGAAATCTTGTACAGATTTACTTATCGACAGTTCCCTAAGACAGTTTATCCAACCCTATGCAGTTAAAGACCTGCTAAATCCTCGTAATATCTCCGTTATAGCCCATAGCGCTCTTCATCCGCTAAGCTATTTCAATTTAGCGCTGATGAACGATAGATCCACTTTTAACCCCGCTATTTTCCACTGCATCCGATAAATCAAAAAAATTTAACGCTCGCTTTCACAATACTAATATACAGAGCTTGATTTGACTTGTTCTTTTATAAAAAAAGAGTAATGTTAGAGCAATGGTCTAAATTTAAGGTATAAGTGTGTAATATATGGTGACATCCAATTACACTCATCAAATTTATCATGCATAACTGTGTTATTCCATGATTTTGTTATATAAAATTAATTAATATTAGTTTCTTGTACACATATAATATGAGAAAGACGATTAGTTAATTTTCAAATATTTGGTTTTACATATAATGAACCTTTTTGCGCCCCTGCTATATCCTCGTTATTTGCTCACTTTATCCCTGCCAAACCTTTTTTCACCTCCGCCGCTATATAACCGTTGAGCGTTGTAAATGCACAGATCCAAACTAAGGTCCCATTCTAACCACCTGATAGGGTCTCCATAACCCAATCGTAACCATAGGTAGTTATAGTAAACCCTAAATGGATATCAAGAGGCCCGACTCCAAAACTACTAAAAGGATATCATAAACCATAAATGGATATTAATAATGAAAATCCCAAATTATCGAAGGGGTATCATGTTTGATCGAAAGAGTTATATCGAAACTCATAGGAAATACCGAAGTGCAAATTATAATATCTTCTAAGTTTAAGAAATCTTAGCTACGGAGATCACTAGAAACATTCTACAGGAACTTAGCTATGGAAACAGTATTTAGTTCAGGACTCGCCCTTTTGTAAGCATAGGATTCTACTGGAACACACTGTTTTAGGGTATTAACCATAAATTTGGCTAACATTTTAGCGCTTGAGGGATGGCTCGAACCTTCGAAACCCTCAACCTCCATGTTCAGTAAGAAATCCTTTTTAAGATCAATAAATGGATTGTAAACAAGGAAGAATTAAAAATAAGCCCTGAAGGATCACAAATACGTCAAAAACCATTTTAGATCAACTACTAAGCAATGATCTCGAATTAGAAAAAAAGTCCTATAAGATTTGAACCCGAAAAGGGAAGATAGACACTTCCACGATCTTCTAAAGGAAAAGATGTGGAGACCCCTTCACTCTGTCAATAGGATAACATTGAAGGAAGAATAAAAATGGTATTAAACCAATTTCCCATTAAAAGAGATGCGATCGCTCTTCCAATAATATGGAAACCCATTATGGATGATAATCAAGTAAAGTATAAGCAAGAAGCTACTAACTCGCATAATTGAAATCAAACAATGGAAACCTACAATTCTACAATAGGCTAGTTTTAAAGATGGAAGCATTAGCTATATCTCGCCAAAAGTTTGAGGAAGCCTATGACCCATATAAGTGGAGTATAAATCCCTTCCATTGTGGAGCAACAGTAATCTTTGCCTACAAAAGAATCCTGTGAAGGATAACAACTTGTTCATGAGAATGAGGAATGAAATCCAAAACCATTACCAAAGGATTATGTTTGGAAGAGGAAAAATGAAAAGGCATCACGCCTTCCAACCAAAATGGAAAATGGATGTCAGAATTAACGAATCCCGTTGTTATCCACAAGGAGTGTCCAAAAAAGGCAAAGGAATTTTGAAATCTGTCCTCAAAACTACAAAAGCCTTAAGAGAAAAACAATGGCATCCTACATCAAAGAGCTTCCGGTAGCTTCCAAGAAACCCAAGATTAATTCTTTTAAGGGAAAGTCTAAGGCAGAAGTGATAAAGGATCTTAATTTAATTGCATCGATCAATGAAATCTATCTAGCAACAAGAAAAGAATCGGAATATTGGACAACCAGTAGGGAATTATCAAGAGCTGATAAGAGAAAAGGGAAAATTTGCAATATTTTTCACAAGATCAGTGGACATAAGACAAAACAATGAAAAGCTCTAGAAACACTAGTCATTGTAAAAACCGACCCAGAATAGGCTTAAACTCTGACCAAGAAAAGGCCCATCGGAACTTAGAGCCATTATAAATGGATTGTTGGTTACTATAAAGAAATACTTTAATAGATATAACAAAGTAGACTAAACCGAAATTAGAATCTCACACAACAGAAAGGATAATATATAATAGTCTGAAATAGATGCACCATAAACTAAAAAGCATAAAATGTCGGCTACAACGAATGTCAACTGTCATTAACAAGTGTACATCAATAATAAATATCCCAATAAAACATAATAATCATAATATTACCATAAATAATAATGATAGCATGGATCCTCTTCCGCCAGGCTCCACACATCATGTTTATATGTTATGAGCAGGGACGTCAGAACAATAAGTTTTGGTAATGAAAATCACATATATTTAAGGAATAACTATTTCCTAGTAGTATATTAGAAAGAGTTCCAAATATACCCAAAAATTAATATATATTCAATCTTAAAAATCACTCCTCCATGAGATACATAATGATGCATCGATAAGAAGTACTCGGACATTATTGGACAATGTACGATTAACTGTGAGTGAATTTTAGTTTTTCTTTCTATAAGGTCATGTACTTAAGAGTGATACACAGGGTTAATATTATTTCATCTAAATAATAGTTTACAAAATCATACAAGATAAGGGTTTATAAGAAACTCCATCATATCCTAGACCAAGAAATTGGTAGGGTGTGTGAGTCTAAAGATTGCACATAATAATTATTCATGAAGAATCTTGTATGAATCTCCCTCATAGGATTTGGAAAGGACTATCACTAGATGATATGTTTATGTTTTGAATGTAAATTTATAAACTAAAACAAAATCAATTTTATAAATAAAGATATTCATAAAGTGTTTATGAATCTTTATTCCATTTGCACTATGAAACAATTGTTGTCTCGAGACATACCAAGTTCAGTGTGAAGTATTTTGTTAAAAAATTATTGATAGTAAAATGGAATTGGATACGGTCCATAGATAGAACTGATTATATGAGATGAAATGAAATTACTCAATCTGAATGAACACAAAACTTTATAATATCTAGTAAGTATTCTCGTACATTGAAGAGAAACTATAAATTTCTTATTTAATGTTGAAATCATATAACCTCAGTTGTTTATTTAAGACATTAAAGTTATTGACTCTACATGGCATGATGCATAAATCCGAAATAATTCCAAGAACACCATCGTAATATGATTTTGGTGGTCATAACCGAAGGGATGTATCCATCAGCTAAGATTGTGTCTATATGAGAAAAACTAATGCGTTTGGAATTAAATGAGCAATGCTGATAAGAATAATACCACAAATTTCAAATTGTTGAAATTAGCGTAGTAAGTTCAATATTCAACATGCTCAAGTTTATTCAGATTTGTCCACAAAAATATCATTTAGTTAGACGTAGTATTTTGGTGTATATGTATTGAAATAGAAAATTCTAAATAAAAATTTAGACTTAGCTGTTCACATATGTTAAAAAAATGTTTCAAATTCAGTGAGAGCGATAATGGGTTTGTGAGTCTTTGGATATGATCCAAGAAATGATACAAAAGTATCATTTTATAAGCATCAGGACTGAACAAATATTTTAATAGAGATCAAATAGTTTGATTTTCATTCAAAGTGTAAAGGAAGCGTGTGTTCATAGGAAAGAGCGCTAAAAGGTACATTGATATTTCTAAACTTTAATTGAATAAGAATGTTGTTGATTTCAATGAGGTACTTGTGCTAAAATCAACCTTAATTGTTTTAATACTCAATTCTGTATTGTAAATGATGCATTTTATATTGAGTATAAAAGATATTGGGAATGTCCCAAATCTATGTGCAAAGACATCTTATTAAATTCTTTAATACGGAACATGTGAGATGAGTCCCATATACATTGGCAATAAGACTTATTATACATGTTATATTATCTATAATATCATGATCTGTCTATGTATTTGATGCATGAAGCAAATACCAAATCCAAATTGATGTCACTAAATGGTTGTTTGAAGCATTCTCGTGTATTTGTAAAATACTAGAGAATTGTTTATATAAACAACAAACTCCTTATAAAGGAGTGTTTAGACTTGAACTTTATAAGTGATATTAAGTATAATATGTCAATAATAAATCCAGATTAAAAATCTTTAAGTTGGAAATGTTCCAAGTAAAAGACTGTGGTTGATTCAATGAAAGGGATAAGTTCATTAGCTTGAATAACATCACAATAAAATCGATGTATATAAATGTATAATTGCACAAATTTATTACTAAGCTGATCCCAAATGATGAGAATCGCATAACATCGTTAAATGACAACAATTGTCTGGATACAGTTCGTAATAGAACTTTGAGCTCATGGTTGTTAATTTAAACCATTAAAGGTATTGACTTTATATAGCATGATATGCACAAATCTGAAATAATTCCAAGCACATCATCATAATATGATTTTGATGGTCATAACCAAAGGGATGTATCCATCAGTTGAGATTGTGTCTATATGATATAAACTAATGCAGATGGAAATAAATGAGATATGCTGATAAGAATAATACCGCAAATTTCAAATTATTGAAATTAACATAGTAAGTTCAATATTTAACATGCTTAAGTTAATTCGGGTTGGTCCACAAAATTATCGTTTAATTAGACATAGTCTTTTGGTACATATGTATTGAAATAGAAAATTCTAAATAAAATTTTAGACTTAGCTGTTTACATACATTAAAAAAAATGTTTCGAAGTCAGTTAATAGGTTTGTGAGTCTTTGGATATGATCCAAAAAAAGATACAAAAGTATCATTTTATAAGCATCAAGACTGAACAAGTATTTTAACAGAAATCAAATAATTTGATTTTCAATCAAAGTGTAGAGGAAGCGTGTGTTCATATGAAAGAGCGCTAAAAGGTACATTGATATTTCTAAACTTTAAGTGAACAAGCACGTTGTTAATTTTAATTAGATACTTGTGTTAAAATCAACCTTAATTGTTTTAATACTCAATTCTACATTGTAAAAGATGCATTTTATATTGAGTATAAAAGATATTGGAAATGTCCCAAATCGATATGCAAAGACACCTTATTAAATTGTTTAGTACAGAACATGTGAGATGAGTCCCTTACACATTGACAATAAGACTTATTATACATGTTGTATTGTCTGTAATATCATGATTTGCTTATGTATTTAATGCATAAAGCAAATGCCAAATCCAAATTGATATCACTAAATGGTTGTTTGAAGCATTCTCATGTATTTGTAAAATACTAGAGAATTATTTATATAAACAACAAACTCTTTAAAGGAGTGTTCATACTTGAACTTTATAAGTGATATTAAGTATAATATGTCAATAATAAATCCAAATTAAAAATCTTTTTGTTTGAAATGTTCTAAGTAAAAGACTATGGCTAATTCAATGAAAGGGCTAAGTTCATTGGCTTGAATAACATCGCAATAAAATTGATGCAAATAAATATATAATTGCACAAATTTATTGCTAAGTTGATGCCAAATGATGAGAATCGCATAACATCGTTATATGATAGCAATTGTCGAGATACAGCTCATAATGGAACTTTGAGCTCACTAGAAGTCAAGAGACATAGTCTGAATTGTTCCACAACATAAACAGTTTACCACCATCAGGGAGAGTTGGTTGATAGAGTAGATAATTGAAATATAATAGCATACCCAATCACAAAGGGACTGACCCAATTGATTTTGGAGAAAATCGATTGGTGAAGTTGGAATAAGATTCCGTAATTGACCCCAAGTGCAAGTGGGAGATTGATAGAGTTCTAGGGGTGATTATGTAATTTTTTACATATATCTAACTTGTTGACCAATCTTGTTCATAATAAAGTTGTTTTCTTTCTATTATATACTTGATATAATGTGGTTATATTAATTAATTAATTTAATTAAAAATATATTTAATAGAAATCCATAAATGGTGTGCTATGTGATAGTAGTTACAAAGCGTTGTAATCGTGAGTAATTTATCACAATGAAAATAAATATATCATTTTAAATATTCCTAGTTAAGATGTATCGAGATTGGATATCGATACATCTATTGAGACTAGAGTACGCAACGCTATTCGAATGATGGGCAGTGTATTACTCATGACTGCTGGGGGAACCAAGGGCTTACGTACTGATCGTTATTCGATAATTATGAAATGACTCACTCAATAGTTTTCTGTTGGTTAATACAACTAAGGTTAAATAGAAATATCGACATGACTAATTTACAAAGTTCTATTGACTTGAGGATACTGTTGATCTTCAATATGGAAGCACCACTTTGATTATATTTAAATCATGGCACTACAACCATCGAAGGACTATAGTTGGATTGTGTGGAAGTATTGAAAGTGAAACACTGTTTAAGAAAAGATTCGTCTCTTCAGTTAAATGTTAGTATCACGATCAACTGATGCCAACTCAAAGTCAAAGTCTCTGGCCATAACATTTCGGTTAATAGTAATTGTTATTATTGAATCAAGGACTCGTGTTTTGGCTATAAAGTTGAATACAGATGATGTTGGAATTTTGGCCAATACCAAATTTTATAAGTCCTAATGTGATATAATTTGGACGAAGAGAGTTGGTGTAAATAATTATCACTATTGGGTACCGCTTATAATAAGTAAAATTAGATTTTTACCTAAAAAGATGTGTAAGAGATAAATTTAGCCAAATTGTCACACCACCTGCTAAGTGACATGTGAACATTAATATTCGAATAATTTTGATGTTCATCGCTAACCGAATTTACACTTTTGAGTCGCATAACTGTAATGATGAATGCTTCGAAAACCACATGATTTAACTAATTTATAATTTTTGTAAATTGATTAAATTAATTAATATTTGTGAAATATTGAATAATAAATTTTTATTTGATTATTTATTTGATTTTTTTAATGGTAATTTTTCTAAATATGTACATAAAAGTTATGTATGTGTGTATATATACATATATCAATATATGATATTGAAAATTATTTAAATTGGATTTAAGTAGTTTAATTATTAGATAGCACTGAGAATAGTTTAAGCTCTAATGAACTCATTCATGTAAAGATTAAAATCCAATTATTGAATCGAAAATTAAAATAAAGGAAGGAGGTTAAGAGAGACCAACTCTATAAATACCTAGTCTTTCATTTATTTGCCAAAAACTCAAAAAAAAAAAAATCTCTCCCTTAAAATCCTAACCTCCATCCTCATTATTTACATTCTTGGCTGAAAATTAATGGCTTATAGACCACAAAAGGATCCCAAAATAAAAATCAAAGTCAAATAAAATAAAGACAAAAAGGTGGTGCTTAAGATTGTTGCAATTTCTGAAGGTGATGAAAGAGTTTAAGCAGCGGTAGGATCATATAGTATGGAATATGAGCAAGGTAATGTATGGATAGCAAAGTAGTAACAGTAAACAAAATGACACGGCCGATTTTATACTGGTCCAGACCACTGTCCTATGTCCAGTCCCAGACTCCTTCTGGAATTTCACTAATCAATACCCTCACTTCACCCGGAGGAACAGGTTTATAAACACCCGAGCAGCAGAACGAGGACCTGAGCAGAAAAACAAGATTTTGCCTCAACAGCTGAAGAGGACTTCTTGCCTGAGCAGCGGAACAGGACTTCACAAATACAATAGTAGCTTTGACTATATATGTGTTCTAAGTAACACTGATCAGTCACACTTTGAGTACACACTTCCTATAATCTTATCCCCAAATATATGAAGTGTATGTGAAGAATTTAAGGAAGTATTCTCTTTTGAATCAAGGAGTATGAATATAGAATTGAAGATTCAAGCGATAAAAAATAGTTTTGAGAGCTTTTGAATGCACAAAATATAAGGAGATTAGAATCAGAAATTAGAGCAAGAATTGGTGTTTTGGATAGTGATATTTAAGTGTTTAAATAGTATACGAAAAGAAGTAATTATTTGTGAAAAGTTTTAGTGAAAAGAAGCAACTATTTCTCTTGAAATTGGATTGAAAATTCTTGGTGAAAGGAAGTGGCTTTTCGCTGAAATATGGCAGTTGAAAAATATGACCATTGGGAAATATGGTCATTGGGAAATATGGCAGTTGAGAAATATGACTGTTGGGAAATAGGACTGTTGAGAAACATGACCATTACGAAATATGGCCGTTGGGAAATATAGCAGTTGGGAAATATGACCGTTGATGAGAAGAAGTGTCTTTTCGCGAAGTTCCTTTTCGTTAAGATATGATTGTTGATGAAAGGAAGTGTCTTATCGCGAAGTTTCTTTTCGTGAAGTGAAGTGTCTTTTCATAAGTGCATCTATGTAAAGTTATTTGAGGATAGATTTTAACAAAATATAACACATCTAAGACACAATTAAATAAGGGCATGTTATTGACACTCCAAATATTGTTAGGGGGGCATTTTTTTAAAAATACTCCACTTTTTTAAAAAATGTTGAAGGGTCACACAAACGTATTATTTCATACTATTCAATATTCTCGGATTGTCCCTTTAAACCAGATTAAAAAAAAACTTATTCGATAAGGAAAACTCGAAATCATTGTTATTCGGTGATAACTCTTCGAAAAATCTCAGCCTCACAATCGCGAAACACAACTCTTCATTATACATTTACTTCGACAATGGCTTGTTGTCTATGTTGTTTTTATTCGATTTGATTTCGTTGAATAGGGAAAATGGTTTAAATGTCATGAACGGAGTAGCCTTGTCGAAATTTTTTTTTTGTCGATATCAATTTATCGTGTGTGTCTTTATTTTTTCTTTTTCTTTTTTTGTCGATTTAGTAGAAAGTGGGGAACTATTAATTTCATTGGTGGGTTCCGTACTTTAAATTTTTGTTTGGCGAATTTATGTCGAGATGAAAGGAAGAGTGAAATCAACCATTAAAAATAAGATTAATGAACAAAAAAGTGAAATTAAGCATAAATGGGTAATAAGGTAAAATTAACTTTATTTGTTAAGGAACTACTTTCCTCATTGGTACCCACTTAACGATTTCATTTTTTTATAGCTAAGGGCACCCCAATATGTTCTTCCTAATACCACAACTAAAAAAATAAAACTCATTAAATTTAGTATGCTTTCTAATACCACATTACCTTTCCATTATAATCTCTCACTCAATCATTATTTGTCGAATTAATCACGTACTAAGTTATTGCAAAATCCCTAATCTCTCGTAATTGTTGTCTTCTTCGCATCTCTCGTAGGAAAATCCAAATTCGTACAATAATCTCTTAATTGTTTGGTGATCAAAAAACCTTAATCTTTCACTTCCTCTTCTAGTTTGCTTAACTCAAACCTTATTCACGGCTATCGTATATTCCTTAGCATTACGGCGTCGAATTCGTTGATCCGTTATAGATATAGGGTTTAGCTCATTGATCGGTTTTAAAAATGAAGACGAACGGATATCGAGCAAAATAGAAATAATGTAAAACAGTGTGGTAGCCCCTATTTTTTAAGTGTGTGGTATTAAGAAGAGTGTAATACTAATTCTTGTGGTATTTTTTAATCGTAGTATTGGGAAGAATATTTTGGGGTGCCCTTAGCACCACACTAAATTTAATCCCCCTTAACAATATTTGGAGTATCATTAACAATGTTCTTAAATAAATAATCGTAACCTATATCACTTCTCCTTATATCTTCTCTTCTTCCTTGTCATGAATTAGAAACCGGTAATATAACAGGTGATTCAATTGGATCTAGAAGCATCTTTCATTCAAGGTACGAATCATAGGCAACATCAATGAAGTAAATTCAATCAATTCTTTTTCTTATTCCAAGCTATTATAGATCTAGTACTTGTTTCAAATTATATCATGATCCCATGCAATGTCTGATGAAAATTTGATTTGACTTCATAATTTGTGTGTATATATCACAGTTTTGTTAAATGGAAATTATTTATGAAAATTGAATTATGAATGACAATATTAGGTATATATTTGATAGATCCAAATTAAAATTTGTTTATTATATAAAATAATGTTCAAGTATAGATGTATGTTTTAATATTCAAATTAGTATGCAATTTTTCAGATCTAAAAATTTGCGTATTTGAAATAGTGAATCATTTTGCTTCCTTGTTAAATTGAAAAACAGATCTCTATATTTTAAACTACTATATTTTATCTTAGTTCTATATTTTAACATGTATTTAAAGTTCATTACTTTAAATTTGGACATTTACATGTTTATGTTGATTTATTAAATTATACTTTAAAGTTAACAACGAAAATTATACGATATTAACACAATGTTTTATTAAGATTTATGTTTTATAGCAAAGTGTAATTTTAGTTTTTAATGTTAATATCCATATATGTATTAGTTGTGTTTTTACTAAATTAGATCTTTACATATAAACAGAAGAATAAAAAAAACACTATTTTGAAATTGATTGCGAGTACTTTTTAATTTTGATTAGAAGAAAGCTTTGATTGTATTCTATACATATTTTGATATACTTGTATGTGTTACATGAAATTTAATTTTGTCCATATGTGTCATGCCATGTTTATTTTAGCCAATAATGTATACATATAATTCTTGGTTGATCTTCTATATATTACATTATAGTACTTATTGATTGTCATTCATAAGCTATCTTAATTAAGTTCAATAAAAGAGAAACTTTATCAATCACCCTTATCATCCCCTACTTATTTTCTTATTTTGACGCCCATGTAATATCGATTCAAATTGTTCATGCTTATTTTACATATTCATGTATATCACCATCGAATATGTGCACTTTTTATATGTTGCACTTGCTTAATATTTACAGTTAATATATTATGTCATATTTAGATTGATCATTATGTTAATTTATTAATTAGTTATTCAATTCAATCAAGAGAAGAAAATGAAAACTTTCCTTCTTCAATTAAATTTTCAATCCTACAATAATTGAATGTGTTAAGAGAAAGGATATGATAGTTTAATTTCCTTGAACAAATTTCAAAGGTGACTGGTTTCATAGAATTGGTATATAAGAGCATATTTGGTATGCTTTAATTTACATACCCTTAACTCGTCATTCCATTATTGTTTCAATCAATGTCAATTAACATATAAATCAAATTACATCAAAGAGAGAAAATGAAAGGGTTCTCTCCCTATTTAATGTAATTAGTACTCTCAATTGATTATTGTATTATAAAAAGAAATGTAGAGTTTCATTTTTTATACATTAAGTAAATGTTTAGTTTATCTGATATTTGTTATTTAAACTTCCCATTAAATGACTTAGATAAAATAAATGATTTTATTTAAAACAAATTATAATGTTCTAAATGCATTTAGGCTTTATATGTTCAACTAATGATCCAAAACGATTTTTTTTTTAGAATTCATCATTTTCTTTCGCTTCATGCTAGTCTTATTCCTACAGAATGAGCAAGCACCTTTACGAGAAGCCTTGGAAAGATTAAGTAGAGATGCATCTATTCTCGATGATTGGAAATTATTCAAGAGTAGAGATTGGTCGATATTGTCAAATGAAACTAAGATGAATTTTAAACGTGCTTTGCACCTTTTCCCAAAGAGGACAGTAGCTGAAGAACATAATCGTGATTGGTTAATTCAACCTGGGAATCCCCTTGCATGCATTCCTTTCAATAATTGTAAACATCTAGTGCTTTTTCTAATGATGCAAAAGGTTTAGAAAAATGTTTTTATCTTTCCATGTGTGCTTAAGTGATGTTGCGATCAAATCTTACCATTCATGAAACACCCCACCTCCGTTAAGGCCACGCACAAAGGGAATGCCTTAACTTTGGTGGAGGTTTATAAGTAAAAGCCACAGATAAACATAAGACAGATATAAATACACATATTTTAAACAGCGGAAACCAAACAGACTTTTATTTCATCAATACGTGTTCAAACAAAACATTTTCATAATTGTCTCAAAATACTTCCAACATTACAACCTCATTACTATCTTGATTATTAAAGAAGCATAAAACATAAATAAAGTAACAAAAATCCCCATAGTGATATCCAAAGTCATAATCCGAGCAAAAGAGATCCAAACCATACATCTACGGTCTTGGAGCTTGCAAAGAGTTTGACTGAGCTGAGTTGTTTCCTCCCTGTGGACCCGGGGGGGGGGGGGGGGGACGAAAGAAAAGAAGACAAAAAGGAAATAGAGTCAGACATAAAGCCTGAGTAAATCTAGTGACTCTTCAGTATGTGAATAAGAAAAAAGGAATGATATATAAACTGAAAACAGGCAAGTATCACAAGCTAAGGAAGTGTAGTTTAGAATCGAATGTACTATCGCACCGACACTATATCTCTGCACCTACTTGAGCTTATTCTAACTGGCACCCCATGCTGATGGTGAAGTGATCCCCATTTTCTAAAGATCGGCTCCTACTCGCGTAAACATGTGTCATACGGCCCCTAAAAATTGTAGATACCTATGTTGGTCCCACCATGGGGTGTATCAAGACCCATGGTGGCGGCTCCGACACAATTTTAGAAGGCATAGGTTAGACTACTGGTACCCCCAGTGCCCTGTTTGTCTGCTCTGGAGTGTGTGCACCCCCGCACCCCGTTAAAACCTACACTATGCATCCACCGCCGTCGTTTTGACCACTTACAATCAGCCCAGTAATCGTGCCCCAGCCTGCCTAGTTTCAGGGTACCATGATACCTAACTTGGGTTACTGCTAAAACGGGTCCCTCATTACTAGGGTTTTCTAGTCAAACATGTTAAGTGTTTGTATTTACCTAACCTCACCCATCAATTCTTGTTAACATGTTGAATTTGGTTAAGTGTTTATAGTTGACTTAACTCTACCATCTTTCCTTAGCCTCTTAAAGCACCTGACCACTCACATTAGACAGATAATGCTATGGTTACTGGATGTGCCGGTCGGTTCCGGGCAGGTTTACACCGTAGCTCAGTCTAACCTCGGGTCCTTATTGGGCTCAATGCTTAACCACCCACATTTGATAGGTATTGTTGTGACTATTGGACAGCCGGGCGGGTCCGGGCAGGTTTACGTCACAACTTAATCCAATCTCGGGTTAAGCATACCGTGTTTTCTAAATTTACATATTTTATCACTTCTCAATTATATGTAAATGTCATGTCCTTTATTCTTGGGTATAACAATTCATACCGCTTAAATGTCATTGTCGTTGGCATGTGCCAACCATGCCAACATATATTTTTCATGTTTTACACCGAACGTTATTACCCCCTTTTGTACGTTCGCAACATTATAACAAGTGTTGGGCTCGACACAATTCAGCCCAACTTTATAAACGTGAGAAAAAAGGGGAAATCAAGAACATGTGATATTTTACAATACATAAAGGTGTGTGGCGCATGAACTTGCAATTTAGCGATTCAACTAACATAAATTATGGGTCATGTGAACTTGCATTCAAATCAAAGTATAACTAAGTAGGTGACATATGAAATGGCATAGTTTAGGCTTATACAAACTTGGGTTTAAACATGTTTAACTTGGCATAATGTCAACCACAAAACTAACATGTTGTATATTCACCAAAATGTCCAATTTTAACATCTAATCATATAGCCTATTTCAACATGAACTTGCATAGTTTATGTAACCCAAACGATATTTAACATAGATCCAATTATACTTGCAAATAAACATAAGAATGTGTTCATAGGTTTTGGGTCATGTAGGCATAAAAGGTCTCAAATCTAGAACATGTTTACATAAGCCTTAATTTAGACTTAGAGAATGTATATAGTCCATGCCATAAACATAAACATAAAGGGATCAAATTCTAGTTTTTGCCACAAACTTGCAAGTGCCATTGTTTTCATATACAGTTGTTCAATAGGCTTGCATCAATCAATTTAGGCCACAAATACCAATACACAAGTCATGACAGAATCATTACAATACACATAATTTATATCATTATCATACAATAACACAATTCTATTTTCATTTACATCGAATCACGTCACAGTTTTTATTCATATTCTGAAAGGTCACTATACTTACAACGAATGCAGAATCTTGAATTCTGGATTCTGAATTCTGAAATTGAGATGCGTTCCTTTGGGTAGATTAACGTTGCGTTGATTAATTTGATTAAGCTTTAGTCTTCTTCTTAATTTGATTCGTCTCTAAGCTCCTCTCTCTTGACGGCTACTCTCAATTCCTTCCTAGCAGCATGACGACTCCAATCTTATTTTTTTGTATGAATTTTAGTTGAGACTTAGGGTGTATATATAGATTTTTAAATTGTTTTGAGCCGTCAGATGAAGACAGGAGGAATCTAGACCATATAAAGTTCAAAGAGCCAATCAAGAGGTGACATGTCAGCCCTAATGACACACCGAGCCACAAAAATTCGAGCCAGAGCCAGATCCAGCCAGCCAAGTCGACCAGGTAGGTCGACTGGCAGGTTGACACCCAGGTCGACACTATGGTCGACCTAGGGTGACCAGGTCGACACCATGGTCGACCCTATGGTCGACCTGGTCCCTGACCGGGAATTTTCCCACCTAGTTCAGTTTGAACCTGTTTTTCGAATTTTGAACTTGAAACCGAGCTGTTTAAATTTTAAATTTTATTCTGAAACTTCCGAAGGTCATAGCTCCTTCATACAGAGTCCGATTCACGCAAACTCGGACTCTATCTCAAGCAAAATTCCGAGACGAACACAATGGCGTAACTCATTTCCCTTAATTCTTTCATTTAAAATTAATTACACTTTAATTTGTGAAGCTTAATGTTATAGAATTCACGGGGTGTTACATTCTCCCCTCCTTAAAAGGATTTCATCTCCGAAATCTTCAAGTTAGGAAGAATGTATATCCTACCATCCAACCGTCCATCTACTCAACCAACAAACACAGGCGTTAACTGTCCTTAAAAGACTTCTAATGCTTCATGATCATATGCATAGTGTGTGTACATGTCCTTATCTAATGCAGAAATCAGGGGGTCTATTGATTCAGTTGACCTCCTTAATGCGAATCATGTAAGTGTCATGAATCCATTATATATGCAAATTTTTCCTACTCATAATTCTGCATGAGTGCACAACTTATTCATACAAATGCGACAACCATATGACAGCATATCAAGTTTCAACCATATACAAATGAGAATACGTATATGCATATACAATATGAAGTGACTGAGCCGATCTAAAACCTAGGGTGTGTGTGTATATGCATCCATGAGCAACCACTAGCAATCACTAGCAACCATTTGCAGCCATCATCCATAACATGTTTTCAAATACATGTTTGCATCCTTTTGTTTTCTACCTAAGGAGTTAGGAAAAGGACCGAGGAGATATACCTAAAAAGATAGATAAGGCATAACTTAAGGAAAAAGAGAGATCAAAGATGTACCCTCAAAAAGAAAAGGGTAGGCAGCGCGTATTCTGTCCTCAGTTTCCTAAGTCGCGTCTTCCTCGGCGTCGCTCCACTGAACTTTAACGAGTTTGACTTCGCGGTTGCGTAGCTTTTTCACTTCAGTTCCTAAGATGCGGGTTGGAATTCTCCTCACAGTTGTTTCACGTTCCACTTCGGCTTCTTCTAAAATGCTAGGTTCCACCACTTCCGCAGACTCATGCAAACACTTTCGGAGGTGAGAAACATGAAAGACGTTGTGAACTCCGGCCAGTCTTTCGGGTAGCTCTAATCTATAGGCCATCTTCCTAACCTTCTCGATGATAGGAAACGGTCCTACAAATCTTGGTGCTAGCTTTCCTGCGGATCCAAAGCGAACGACGTTCCTTAAAGGTGATACCTTAAGGAAAACCCTGTCCCCAACCTCAAACTCAAGGTCGGTCCTTCTTTTGTCGGCGTAGGATTTCTGTCTGTCTTGGGCAGTCTTCATTCTCCTTCGTATCAAGTCCACTTTCTCCGAAGTCTCTCGAATCATGTCCGGCCCAAATATAAGTTTATCTGTAGACTCCCACCAACAAGTTGGTGATTTGCACGGTCTTCCATACAAGGCTTCGAAGGGTGTCATGCCCATGGTAGCTTGGTAGCTGTTGTTGTAGGCAAATTTCACTAAAGGAAGGTGATCATCCCATGTCCCTCCAAAGTCAAGAACGCAAAGTCTTAAAAGATCCTCTAAAACTCTATTCACCCTTTCCGTCTGGCCATCGGTTTGGGGGTGATAGGCCGTGCTCAAATATAACTGTGTGCCTACAGCTTCTTGTAGACTCCGCCAAAACTCGCTTGTGAAGATAGGGTCTCGGTCACTAACAATGCTGGAGGGTATCCCATGGAGTCGAACTATTTCCTTGAGATAAAGAGATGCTAGAGATGAGGCAATCCTTCTACTTTTAACGGGTATAAAGTGGGCGCTTTTAGTAAGCCTATCCACTATTACCCAAATGCTAGTATTGCCCCTTCTCGACCTAGGTAGTCCATCAATGAAGTCCATTGAAATGCTATCCCACTTTCATTGTGGGACCTCTAAAGGATGAAGTAGTCCTCCAGGCTTCGTCTGTTCCGCCTTGACATGTAGGCAGGTCATGCACTTAAAAACGAAATCTGTCACGTCCTGCTTCATGCCGCTCCAATAGAAAGTTCTTTTTATATCCTTGTACATCTTATCATCGCCAGGGTGTATAGTCATCTTGGAATGATGCGCTTCCTCGAGAACCTTCTTTGTCAACTCTCTTGCTTGTGGGACGCATAATCTTCCATCTCGCATCAGCCAACCCTTATCATCGATGGCGTATCTACTGAGATGACTAGAAGTCTCACCCCTAATAAGTTTATCAATCACATCAACAAGCTGAGGGTCTTCACGTTGTGCAGTCCCTATTGAGTTCAAGAGAGTAGGGCGTACTTCGAGAGATGCTAACAAACTCGGTACAAAATCCGAGGAGGACCTAAAGTTAAAACTGACTATATATTCCAAGCTTTGCCTTTCCATAAATTTCTGTGTTTATGTAGCCGTTCACGAAGATAATATCATAATAAAAGTTGACTTAAGAATTTCTAGGAAACAACCTTGGGTTGTGAGTGTGTTAAACGTGCGTAGACTCGGAGGTCAAACAAACGAATTTCTTTGTGATAAGTCCAGTAACTTGGACCAGATCTGAATTGAAAGGAAGAGAAAGGTCAAATCGAAGAGAAGATGCCGATGCTTAACGTCACCACTAATGTCAATCTCGATTCAGTCAACACGTCCGCAATCCTCTCTGAACTTTCCTCCACCATCGCTAAAATCCTTGGCAAGCCTGACAGTGTTAGTTCATCTTTACTTTTTTTTGGATCTTAATTGATTAAATGTGTTGCTTCGTAGAAAAAGAAGTATATATTTGTGTCTTGTTTTGTTGGATTTGTATTATACTCCCTAAGCTAGAAGCGGGTGAGTCTTGGATCCTCTTATCACTTAAATTTCTCTGGAATGATTCATTTACCAAATCTGAAGATCCATATTGAACAGTTGTTGCTAAGATCTATATATTTTTTTTCTTTATTATTAATTCTGTCATTGCATTCTTGAAGTTCATTTAGTTGGGTTTCTTAGAGCATTCCCACCTGATGGTCGGTTGAGAGAGAGGGTCAATTGCGTTTTTTTGGTTGCTTTGGCAATCCAAGGGGTCGGTTTTGAAATTGGCTAAAGTTAGCCTGCTTTAAATAAGCCAACTAACATTATTATTATTTTGGCCTTAGCAGGCTTAGAAAATAGCATGCTATGTTTTTTTATTTTTTATTTTATATATATTCTCCGCGCTGGCTTAAATAAGGTGGTTTCCATTTTTTTCCTCCCCGCTTCCGCTCTTAGCCCGAAGGAAGCAGGGGAGGCAATCCTCCGTTCTTGCCATTCGAATCGGAACTACTTTCCTTGACAGAGAGATGTTCTGAAAGATCTTCTCTCCCACCCGAAACGAATGTTAGAGTTGGAACAACCAAGTGTGATTTGACCTCCAACAATCTCTCTGATAGGAATGTCTTTATGTACTTGAGTAAAGCATTAATCAAAGCCTCATATATTCCCTAGATGGGAAAGAATGGCTTGAAATTTGAAATAAGGTTGATGTTGAAACCAAATGGTTGTTTATTTCTAATGTGCAAACCAATTGTAGATGCAAATTGTTTTTCTTACTTTACATGTACTTGCTAGATTTATTGGCTACCATTTCGATTTTGTGGGGTTTCGAACACAAGAAAAACTCCAGGCAAGATGTAAGTATACATAGAGAAGATAAATGCTTTGACACCTTTTCCAGCATTAAATAGGTGTATCCTATGAGAATTATATGACTTAATGCTGATAGAGACTTTTTTCCAGCAAATAATTCCTACAATAGTCAAATTAGTACATGAAGGTGTAACAATGATTTTTCCAAAAGAATTATGTAATTATATTGATGTAGACCCATACAATACTTTACGTTGGAGCATTGGCTAATTTGTTGGAAAATAAAAGCTGCCTAAATTTATTATATTAGTCTACTTCGCGCAAAAGAAACCCACTATCATAGTAGCAAAATAATTTTAGTTATCAGCAGGTCATTAGATATAATAAAATCAAGTTAGTAAGATTGATCGTTAAAAAAAAAGATGTCAAATTTGCTCTATGGTAAGGTAATATATAAACTGTAGATATGAGTACATTAGTTTTCGGTAGTTTAATTAGTTGAAAATTTTATGTTCATGAACAACTCAAAAAAAAAAAAAAAAAAAAAAAAAAAAAAAAAAAAAGTCTCATATTTGCTCTATGGTAAGGTAATATATATACTGTAGATATGAGTACATTCATTTTCGCTAATTTAATTAGTTGAAAACTTTATGTTCATGAACAACTCTATAGCTTTAGCAAGAAACATAATAGATATGTATGAACAAAACACGGGCCTAGGAAAATGCATGCACACTATGGTATGACTCTAAATATCATACAGTAAAAAAGAGTAGTAATAATATGACCCAATAAATTAGTAATGAGCTGTTTAATTGTATGCATCTATTATTACGATTTAGGAGCAATATTTATCTGAAGTACAAATGAACACACATTAAAAGCATAGTTTTAAATGGTACTAACCCATTTATTCATATTTTCAAATCAAACAACCTGAAGTATGCTACTGAAAGATTCCTTATTTGTAAGGATTCAAAAGCAATATTGTAGGAGATAACTAAATAAAATGTATGGATATCCATTTATAATATGAAGTTATACGCAATCAACTCAGACAGCAAAAAAGAAAAATCAAAAAAATTTAGGACATATTTATTTATTAACAGAGGGCTCCAACTTTTGTGTTGTTATCAATGTCTAAACTTGAACGATATTTAGAAGCTTGCTTCCTAAAGTTGCACCATAACGATTTCATAATATTTTCTAGAACTCATTAGATTAATTTTATCCCAGGTTTGAAAAATTGACAAACGTACCGAATATCATGTAAAAATTATCTGAAAAAGTGCATGACAAATAAACCCCAAAATACAATGTAAGCTTATAGTAGTCAAGGCGCAAGCATGGAGCCTGGGGCTTTTTTAAGCCTTGGGCTTTTTTGTGTGCTTTTTATATAAGTTTGATCTGCTATTTTACTAACTACAAAATAAAATTTTAAACCATATTTTATAATTTATTCAATTATCTACATATTTTATTAATAAGATTTAAATTTTAAATCATATTTTATAATTTATTGAACAATTAAATTTTTTATATAACTATTTATAAATAAAATTTTGAATTTAGCCAAAAAAGGGTCTCAAACTGCGAAAAGGCGCACTCAACTGCAAAAAGGCGCAAGCCTTGAGCCTTGGGATTTTCTGCGCTGAGGCGCGCCTTGATAACTATGTGTAAGCTTAAATCATTACTATATATATATATATATATATATATATATATATATATATATATATATATATATATATTAGACACACACATAGTTGTCATAGCGAGCGCTATAGCGCATAGCGCACAGGTTGCGCTATTTTGGTTCTTATAGCGCAGGGGTCCCGTGTAGCGCAAAAATAGCGCGCTATTTTATCATAGCGCAACCATGAATAGCGCGCTATTTTGCTTTTTCTTTTTTGAACATGCATTTTCATTTTTTTTCCTTTTTGGAGATTTTAAACATACAGTTTTTTCCTTTTGTGCCTTCTTCCTGTGTTTTTTTTTATTTATTTTTTAAGATCTTCTTTTCTGTAAGCAAAAAAAGAAAAAAGAAAAAAAACACTATAGCGCGCTATAGCGCATAGCGCAAAATAGCGCATAGCGCAGGCCTTGCGCTATTTTGCGCTATTCGCTATTGACAACACTGGACACACACACACACACACACACACACACAGAGAGTAATTAACAACATTTATGCAAAGTTGGAAAAAAACATTAAGTAAACAAAGAAAACATATAAAATAAATTTACATTAGCTAACATGAGTTACACTTGTATGCGGATTTTGAGGGGGAGTTACACTATATATGCACAAAGATGGGGGATTTTAATATCTAGGGTTATAAGGAAGTGGGGAGTCTGTAGGAATAGAATGACAAAAGGACACGACTGTTGGTTTCACAGTAAATTCAATTGCTTGTGCGACCTTGAAATATAACTCACTGATAATATAATTGTATAGATTATTCAGTCTTTCCATCTCAACATTGTAACCCATTTTTGATATTATTATTTTTTTACTTTTATAAGTATGTGTGGAAGGCATTGACATGTTAGAACTTTCCAAAGAGAGATACAATTTTGAGTAAGAAAAGAAAAATGAAATAGATAAAAATGATCACCAATATTCGTTGGAAAATAATTCTTTAATATCATATATTCCTCGAACATCATTTCTAAATGCTGAGCAATTATTATGCATTAATAGTCCTCATCCATTAATATAAGCCATATGATTGATAAAGCACGGAAAAATATGCATGCGTGCACACATATGCATAAATATATAATTTTGTAAAATTTTAACCAACCGAAGCGATAGTGTAATATCTAATATGTTCCTGCATACAACGTTCTGTCGTTGTATGTGGATGATATGTGCATACTGGAAAGAAGAATAGTCTCACATCCGGAAAAATAATGGAGCTTGTGGGTGGGCGAGCGTGTGCCTGAGTATTGCCGACTAAACACCATGAAAATGAAAAGTAAAAAAAAAAAATGACTTTAATTTTCTTAATTTTTCTTTATTTTCATTAAATAATTAAAGTTTCGTAACTTTTGTTGGTGTCAATATATGCAACTAAAGCTAAAATGATTCCTGGGTCGCATGCTTCAACACTTTGTATGCCTCTAATTGTAGAGTTGTAAATTGTAAGCCTAGCGTTTTATGTTCCATTTCCTCGAGGTGGGTTTTTCAAAACAATGTGCACCACGTAGCCATTTACACAATATGTGCTGTTTTTTTATAAATAATTTGCTGTACTTTACTGCAAATACAAGTTATATGGTGGTGAGTTGCATGTAATTCCTGAAGAACGATATGGTACCCCATATTAGTGGTGAAATTATTCACAAAGTCAGAAATAAAATTGTTTTACATGACAGTATGCAATGATAGTACTCAAAGGATCTGTGGCTATGTCATTTGGGGGAACGGAAGAACCTGCTGCATATGGTGAACTTGTTTCGGTTGGCGGTTTGACTCCTGACGCTAACAAGAACCTTAGTGCTGCTGTATCTTCCATCTTGGAAAGCAAGCTGTCCATCCCTAAGTCACGATTTTATCTAAAGTTCTATGGAGCCGAGGCAAGTTATCTGGTTTTTTAAAAATTTGACTGTGTTGTCATATATCTTTTATCTTTGTGTTGCAAATATCAGTATGTTTTGGCTGTCACAGTATAAAATGCATAACATATGTATGCCCATGACAGTCTATTCCCTCTGTCTTTAAGCATAAATAGATAATACCTGCTGTTTTCTTTCTGTTATCTTTTCTAAAACCTCTTCGACATTTTAGTCCTCTTAAGTAGCTGCACTGAATATAATCATGTCTGTTTAGTCCCTCATTTTTCCAAGAAAAAACTAGTATTTGTTACCAGTGGTTGTCCTCATTTTACAACGTTGGGTTTTAGGTATCTACCACAATCTCAATTCTCTTTTTTATTACTGGGTCAAAATAAAATTAAGTATTATAATTAGACCGGTGGTGAATGATATATGCTTCTAGTCGTGATGCTTCTAATTTGTTTGCCAATGCAATTTTGTATATAGCCTCCCCTGTACTTAATTTTGTTCTTTGAAATCAGTTTGCTGCTATAAAAATAGTTGCAATTTTGGATTGAGTTTTTAGTTTTCCTGTTCACAAAATCTATGCCCTTATGTAAACTTAAAACTCTCCAAAAGTATAATTTTAATTTCATAAATTATGCACTCATATTTATTATAACTTAGTGTCTTCTTTTTTAAAGGGTTCCTTCATGGGGTGGAATGGCTCTACTTTTTAGAAGCTATGCGTGTATTCTTCATGACTTTCTGTCTTGAAGTTTGAACTTGGAACTTGACGTTTCTTCAAATAAAGTCTGTAATAACGATGTGGTGCCCTAGTTGTTGCGTTATATATATCTTATTATTAATCTGCATGATCAATGTAAGGTGTGGCTTGTAACGTGAAACTGCTAGGTGTATCAATATAGTTAAATTTGCAATATCGTCCGCTCTTGTTATTTATGTAAATTCGGTTTTCAGAGACGCTACTCAGGCTAAAATAATAATTCTGCTGCGTAATGGTAAAAATTAATGGTAGTTCTTTGGAAATATACTATTTTAACTCGTTAAAATAATGTAGAATTGAAGTTCAAGAATAGTAAAAGGATACATCACCAGTTGACTCTGCACCATCTACTGCATAGTGTTATAATTTCATAAAAATAGTATGATATGCATCTTTATTGAAAAACGACATAATAATAAACATTGGGATAATTTACTCTGACGTAAGTGGATGCAGCATAATAGATCTCACCAATGAATGAACGTTGAAATGAATGTGCATTTGATACACAAATAGTGTACACATGACGGATTGGTAGACAATAAAATAAAAGCAGAAAACATTGCAAATGGAAGAAAAAAGTTTGATTTGATTCAATATATTGCAAAAGAATTCCAAATATGCATATAAATAAATAAAATTCTAAATGAAAATGTTTCAAGATTCAGTTCTTATTTTATCAAAAAATAAGGGAAAAGACATAATTTTTGGATGTCTTTACCATCAACACACACAAAATTGCCAAAATACCCCCTGATTTTATTTTATTTTACTAACTTTCAGGTTTTGCCTGGTTTTCTTCCCGGGTAATGTAATATCGTCCGATTCTAAATAGTCGAACATTATGATGCTTCGATAACCGAGTAAATGGCTTTTCTGGACAAAGTATATTACATTTAATTTATTTAAAGCTAAGTTAGCATATTCATATATATGATATGAACTGATGAGAAACCCCAACCTTAAATAGGTTATAAAATGCATGATTGTCTGATTTATGTTATGAACCTACGTTTCATAGACTCAAGCAGTTGTGTGTAGGTTTCATTAAATATTTCTAAATGTCTGTTATTACATCGCACTGAGAAAGAATTGTTGTTTCAAGAAACGTCGCATTTATTATCAAAGGGGTTTCTTTTAAAAGTTGGTGGTAGTACAACGTATATGGATATGATCTAGAGACCAACATATAAATTGATTACATAAGATAAAACAAAATTGACCATGCCTAATATGGGCAACACATTAAAATGTCTAATAATGATTATAATACATAATTTTTTTTGTGTTACTTGTCAATGTAAAAAAGAAGAATTATTAGCAATAACAATTTTCTCCATTGACAGCGCACCATAAAGAATACAGTCTTGGATATGCGGCATGATGTTTTAAATCCAAAATGGTTCCAAATACGTGATCCAAATGCGATTGTGTTAGTTGTGTTGCAACGACTTGCCTTTTCGAATGTAACGCCCATAATTTTAGTTAACATTATTCAACGATTTAGATAGATAAATTAAATATAATAATTTAATATGTAGTGTGATAAGAGAATAGCGATTTGATAATTAACATGGTTGGACCTTAATTAATTAGCTAAGTAAGATTGTTTTATAAGTCAATTTGATAATTAACATGGTCTGGCCTTACTTAAGTAAGATTGTTTTCTAACATAGAACATTAAGAGAACATAGGAGAAAGGGTAAAATGACCTATCCATTTATCTCTTAAATCGTGTCCCTCTCTTATTGTCACAATTCTTAACATTAAACAATCAAAAGAAAGAAAGCACGTCTGACCATAAAACTAGAGAGAAAAAGAGAAAGCTTAGGAAGTGAACATAGAGCTAAGTAAATCAAGTGGAATTTCAAACCCATTATCCAGTCAAGGTAAATAATAATGAAATTCATCTCATTTTGTTTATGTATGTTTGATCTTTGTCTAAGTATGAAACCGAATTGTTTTGATGTTGAATGTTATGCTATGCCAGATTAGGCCATGCTTTAATTTAATGATCAATTATAAGGATTTTTGTGAAATCAATATGACAAGTTTACGAGTGAAACCGTAGTTAATGATCTCCAAACGTCTTGATTTCTGGATATGTTATGTAAAACATAAAGTTAGAGATGTGCATTTAATTTCATAATTTTCGACATTAATAGGAACATTTTATGAATTCCTTAGGAAGAAATGAGCATTTAATTCAGGTTTTAATTATTAAAAAATAATTAAATATTGATTTTGACCTTGACACTTCTATATAATAAATAATATGTTATTTCTGATTGTTGTTGATTTTTTTTTTAAATTTTCGCTAAGTATATATGATCTGCTATGAATTTAATAAGCTAGAAAAGCTTATGGTTAATATTAACTTATTAATGATTATTTTATGGATCAATTAGTTTCTCATCCATCACAATTAATGGTGGTTCAGGCAGCTTAATCAAATCAACCAGAGGGCTTAGACAAGGAGACCCATTATCCCCACTCATATTTGTCCTTATAGCTGATGTATTTAATCAAATGATGAAAAAAAACTATCGCCAATAATCTCTTTGATGGTATTCATCTCCCAAACTCTACAATTTCGATCACTAACTTGCATTTTGCTGATGATACCATCATTTTCTCCTCTCTTGACATCAAGCACATCCACTGCCTCAAAGTTCTGCTGTATGTCTTTGAATTAATCTCTGGCCTGTCAATCAATTTCTCCAAAAGTTCAGTCATCATATTGGGGAATTCTGATCACTTGAGTCATGCAGTATCCTCTCTCCTTAACTGCCGCATTGAACATTTTCCCATTTCTTATCTTGGCATTCCCCTTAGACCATCAAAAATGCTGAAAAATGATTGGTATCCTCTCATTCATAAGATAGAAACTAGGCTATTTGCATGGAAAGCCAACTCTTTATCTTATGATGGACGTGTTGTACTTATAAAATCAATGCTTTCTGCAATTCCCACTTATTGGATGTCTTGTCATAAGCTTCCTAAATGGTAATTAACAAAATTGATTCAATCAGAAGCTCTTTCTTATGCAATAGCAGCAATACCAAGAGACTTGTTAATTGGCGAATTGTATGCTTACATATCAATCAGGGAGTTATAGGCATTGTTAACCTATCAAACTTCAACATAGCACTTCTTTCAAAATGTATTTGGCGCCTAATCTCCCCTAGATCTTTTATCTAGAAGTCATGGATTCTTTCTCTTTATTATTCCTCCAATCCCCATTTTGTTTTACATTTCTCCCCTTCATCTAAACCATCTCCTTTCTGGTCTGGTGTTATCTCATCCTTACCTAGAATTAAAACCTGTTTCATATTAAATTGGGCAATGGTTCTTCATGTCTATTCTGGTTCGACATTTGGTTTGGTGAGCTTCCCCTATCAATTCATCTCCCTGCTCTTTTCTCCACTGCCAATCATTTGTTACCTCTGTTGCTTCAATATCAGCTTCTGGTCCTTTTTGCCTCTCCCGCTCTTCAATATTTGGCACTCCCGTATTCCTTAAACTTCTCTCTGTTGCAAGTTTGTTTCGCCAAATTCAATTATCTGATTGCCCTGATTGTTATTTTTGGGCTTTATCCCCGTCTAAAGGCTTTTTTGTTGCATCCCTATACCACTTCCTCAACTTTGCTGGAAGATTATTCAACTATTCAAGAGTTTGAAAATGTAAATACCCCCAAGAGTGATCTTCTTTCAATGGTGCCTCATTCATGAAAGAGTTAACACCAGAGCTAGGCTCTATAGGCATAATTTAATATCAAACACTAATTGTGCCTTATGTTGCAATGAGGAAGAAACTTTATATCACTTATTCTTCGACTGTGATATATCATACCTAATCTTTGCTGCAACTAGTGTACATCTTCTTGGTCGCATCCCTGATACACTACACCAAAACAGTGGATTCCCAACAAGTATATGTGTTACAAATAATTTCGGTAACACTTTTAAGTGTCACCAACGGCCTATGAGGAATTTCCTGTAACACTTATAAGTGTTACAAACAGAGTAACTGCTAACACTTATAAGTGTTACAAACATATTCATTGCTAACACTTACAAGTGTTACACGAAATTTATTGCTAACACTTATAAATGTTGGAACTATAAAATATGGTAACACTTATAAGTGTTACAGGAAATTCATTGCTAACACTTATAAATGTTGGAACTATAGGATATGGTAACACTTATAAGAGTTACAAACATATTCATTGCTAACACTTATAAATGTTGGAACCATAAGATATGGTAACACATATAAGAGTTACAAACATATTCATTGCTAACACTTATATTTGCATATAACATGGCATAATCTCTATTTAATATGCATTCAGCTATGATATTATCTCGACATAACGTGTAACGAAATCCATAAGAAAAAAAATCCATATTCGTGACAACAACAAAGTACAAACTAATAAAAATAATAATACATAAAATATACCAAATTCAACACATATACAATATCCAATTTCATAGAAACACAATATTTTTCATATTTGAAGTCTACAAGTACCAAACGCGAAACTTCAGCCATATAACGAACCTTACATCCAAAAATTTGCATAGCTTGTACCACCAAAATTTATCTTTTTCTCCGTTTCACTGCTTCCTGCGTGCATTTAATTAAATAGCATCATTTAAGTTTCAAATAGTGGTAAATGTTATAAGTTCAAAATTATATCGTCTTAAGTTTGACACATCTTTTGTCTATTGAACTCGATGAAATCTTGCAATTTAAGCTCCTTTTTAAGCCTTCTGTTTTCTTCAAGAACCTCCAACGCAAATTCCACACCACGATCACATAATGGTTCGTCAATCCAATGGATGAATCCACAGTCTCTAAGAGTTCCAGTGTTTGCACAAATAAAATATCGACGTCCAACGTTTTTATTCAAATAGCATGTTTTGAATATTGGTTCAATGTTGCAATGACATAGCAATCTTCGAGATTGTACTTCTCCAACATATAACGTTGGCAAGGGTGGCAATCTTGTTGGTGATGTCGATCTGGTAGGCGGTGTCATATCATTATGTACACTTAATAATGCCAGATCTCTTTCTAAGCTCGACTCTATAACGCTAAATGTAGTTGGTGCATGAGATTCGGATGAACAAACAATTTGAGGAGGATCACTCGAATCGTCTAAATAGACAGACGGATTATCGGTCGAAGGCCTTGAGTGGGAGGACATCTGCAGAAAATAAATAAACAGCAACAATATCAAGATGGAAAAGGATTATAAGCGTATATATCAATTATCAAGAAATTCATTTAAAAGTAATATATTTGGAAATCATGCCCATATGCTCGGAAATCATCAAGATAACCACATGGAATGAAATATAAAAATTCGTAATGATCACAATTTTCGAATTCTGAAAATCCTTATCGAAGCAAACCAAACCAATTGCATGAAGCATAGTTTGGCATTTAAGCAAAGTGGTAAGGAACATTGAATATTTCTTCTAAAATTCATCATAAAGATGTGCCACAACAGTCATATAAGTTTAGTTTGGATGCTTGATAAATTACAACATATTATTTTTTGGGATATATTCTCGAATTAGGCTAAAAAAATCATAGAAAATCCTCACTAAAAATCCACCAAGACTAGGAGTAACACTCTGGTATCAAAACAAATAACATGGGCATTTCCCTCGGCCTGTGTTGACACAGGTAGTGTCTGTGTCGATTTATGTGTCGACATAGGCTTTGCATATGTCAAAACAAGTCGTGATTATGCCCAGGTTACCAAAAACCCTCTCATGTATGATTTCCAGACCATATACAGAGATGTTAATGACCTTAGATTGACTTAGAAATGAATATGCAAAAACCAGATAATATTAACTGTCAATTGAAACAATAATTTCTAGAATCTGACAAGTATTGGAGAAGTTATAATAGCTCAAGCCATGTTTGCAACTGTTTATCACAATCATTTTATAGTAAATGATTTCAACAAGATTAATACCACAAATCATCAATAAACACGCAAAACTCAAACTAGCAGGTGCAAGGGAACCCTCACCTTGGATTACCCACAAGATTTGAGTAAAACTTCGCTGACTAGATCAATTCAGAGGCTTGGAGGCTTTTTTGCTAGTTTCAGCACTTGAAATGTACATTACAGTACCATGCAAAGAAGATTTCAACAGACAGTCACAAAATTTCCAAAATCTGAAAGAAACTTGAGATAAAATTATGGTTTTAAGTAAATTATAATATCAATGTATTACAAAAGGGGAAGCAACGAATAATTGTTCTCAGCAAGGAAAGCAAAATAACTCATTTTTACTTACTTTCAGTCATACTAAAATGATTTGATAATTAGTATAACCACAAATATTAGCAAGGAAAGCATTCATGATGCATCATGGATATGTAGATTTTTAAAATTTTGAATAATCACTGATCAAGCACACTTTTGTTCTTATAAAAATGAATTACCCAATAAATTGATGGCAGCAAAAACAATTGTTTGCACTCTCTCGATCCACGTTAGCGTAACTCGACAACCGATTAAATTGGAATACACTGTATTATTGAGTTGAATACTGAACTGGTGTCTGGAAAAGAAAAGACGGAAGTTAATACAATGTAATGAACATCATACAAAGCAGCGGAAGAGTTGATCATATGGACAGATAACCAAATATGGAGGAGACTAATTTCATATGGACAGATAACCAAATACTAAACTGGTGTCTGGAAGATTTTTGTATTGTTTTGGGAGAGAACCGTAAACCGTAAAGTGATAAATTAATACTAATGGGCCGGTTAGACATTTGTTGGAGAATAACGAGTTTTACAATTCAAATAATCACGTTTATCAGCTGAATAAAAATACGGGTATACCTGCCTATGTATGCTTGGATTTCAAGGTTAAAAGTAAAATTAGGACATAAAAATAGCATTACATGCCACAGGGTTTAATGGCCATATTTAGGAGTATAGAATCATACAGGAATCAAATTTTCAAATGATAACGTAACTATAAGAATTTGATAACAATTACGAGCACAAAAGAGCTTCACAATTATCTATTTTGTGATGATTCTTAATCTTAGATAGAAATAAAACTTAAAACCAAACCCTCTTCAATAATTTAGTCCAATCACTTTAAATGTGACATTATTATTAATTTCTTTCAGCTATGATAATTTGAGAGTGAAACGACAATTTGGTGATTTGTTCAGTTGCGCAGCTCTAAAAACTAAGTCTGTTGTGCTGCTCAGTTCAATAATATATGAGCCAGCTTGGTTTTAAAAACAGAGACATGCTCAGTACTAAAATTCGAGCTAAGCACAGTTAGAGAATTGAGCCTATCTCAGATTTTGTGATTCAACCAGGATCAAATTTTGTAACTAAGTTTATTAAGGATCCAAACATATAGTTCACTGCATAAGTATTTACCAGGAATAGGGATAATGCAAAAAGGAGATTATGCATTTGAGTTGTTTAAAATTGACATTCACAGTTCTATACTTCACCGCAAAGAAACAACCATATACACACCACTACTGGGAAAAGAAGCAACCTGTTGATATTTTATTTTTATAAATGGCGCAAATTATTATAGCAATTAATTGTAGAGGGCAAGGGAACCCGAGACCATCTCCAAATGAAGAACACCCAAGCTTTATATTTAACACATACTTTAGAAAAAAAACATTGTTCAGCTGCAGAACTTAGTATACTATAACATCAGCCTGCCGTCCAGCCAAAGAAAGCATAGACTGGTTTTTTTTCTTCTTTAATTACATAATTAACTTGCTACAAGATGTTCTTATCATCTATCACTATCTTAAAGTGGTTACTCATGTAACAGTATTTAAAATTAATAACACCATCCGCTATGCTTTAATGATCTATAAGAAGACCAAGGTTCAGGAATATGCATGTACCACAAAATGAGACATGCCACCATCCACCTCGGCGCTTCACCACAGTCTTCGTGGCCGGCTCTCGGCCGTCAACTCCGCCAGCCCCCCTTAGCCAAATAAAGGCTGAGTCTTTCTCCCCTAAGTTTGAAATCGATGTCTTCCACCCTATGGCCTAACGCCAACCGTTACATGCCGCTGCCTCTCCTCCTCGCTCTGACGAACTCTAGTACCTCATAGCGATGCGCGGTCTGGTATCCCTTATTTGAGTTTAGTAACCAATTATGGTTTATAATATTTTTTGTAGCTTGAGTGGCTATGCATTACTAAAAACAGTGAATAACAGTTTGAAATTTTGATTAGTAAATAGTATCATTTTGAATTATTCATTTTCTACCCATTTGTTATTTTGTTAGTGTTCAGGGATCTTTTTTTGGATAACGATTTTTGGTTAAAATAATGAGAATGTCCAGTCATAGAATTTTACTTCTTTAGCATATACATTTTTTGGAAAAAATATAGAGATAATGAAATGTCATCACCTGTGGTTTCAGCAAAATAAATTGCAAGTAAAATAATAGATGATCCAGTATTTCCCCAAAAAACTAATATTCATAGAAAAAATGTTCCAGTGAAAGAAAAGATGCAGATAATTCATTTTATTTGAACTTCCAATAAAAGATAAATTAGATTTTATTTGAAATGAAAAACGAATATTCCAAGACACAATGAAATTCTAACAGCAATGGATGAGAATTATAATTTAAGCTAAGAGTTCTACCAGATAATTTACATAATGAAAAACACTACAGCTGAAATACATGATGTTGTCAAAAAAATCAACTATAATTCAAATGTTTTAACATGATGTTGTCCTAAACATAAGTATTATCACAAATGATACTAATAATAGCATGCTATGATGCTAGTTCCAGATGGATCATCCACGCATAAACTAGTATAAACAACTACGTGTGAAATTTAAAAGATGATAACGCAAACATATAATATACTAGATGATCAGCTAATCTAAAACCCAGATAGCACAAGAGGACCATTTAGAAACATATTTAAATAAAACTTAAGTGAGCAATGACATTGAGATTAACAATAATTTGGTCCAGGCTTAAGGACGTGGATAAGATGAGATGGACCAGTAATTCAGAAACGGGGGAAAACGAAAGGCATGTGATACCAAACTTCCAACGCTCAACCAACCATGGACTTATCTATCACCTGTTGCCAACAATCAGATGTAGGAAAAGCAATAATATAAAAATCCAGTGCGTTGACTATGAGCCTGTAAAACACAGCAAATGACCAATTGTAGAAGCTATAGGCACATAATTACAAACAGCACTCCTACACACCATCTTCAGTCAAAGAAATCTGAAAAAACTGGGTGTAATCACCAGAAATTTTCCTAACAATTATACGCCATTTAATACGATGCCGAACTCTTTGTAAACCAAACCAGTGACTCGTTTTGCACCTAAGGTGTAAAAACATTTTCCATATGAAGTTTTGCACTGAAAAGTTGTGCAAATTAAAACAAGTGTTTTGTTTTACATGGTGAAATGTAAAACAGTTATCCTAAACGAATTCCTGTTAACCGCAGATTTGAAAGAACTAAATCCCCATTAAATTGAAGCATGCCCAAGTGAATCGAAGCATGAACTAAATCCCAAATCGAAGAAAACAACAATCATCATACCATTGCTTTTACCTCTTATCGTGATTCCTAGAAGCCGCCGTGATTCCTAGAAGCCCCAATTCCAAGAAGCCCTAATTCGAAGTCCATTCTTTTAATCGCATATTTCAATTCTTCGAGTTCCTAGCCGCCGTCTCTCTGATGTTGATGAGCTAATCGCAGATTTCAATATTCCAATTCCGTTCTGTTTATTTGCGTATGGTGCGGCCTGAAAGAAATAAGTGTTGAGGACTAAGCGTTGAGCATACAATTAGGGTTTGTTAACTTACCCTTTTGCCCTTAGAAAAGTTGAGTTGACCAAGCATAACAACACATAAAAGTGTTGGCACATTTTTGGTGACACATTTTTGCTACCACAACACATATTAGTGTCACTAGTCTACAACACATATAAGTGTTGGAAGTTGAAAAAAATAAGAGTTGCCAATTGGCCATTATGGTGTAGTGATATATCATTTGTTGTTTACTACTGGCAGCATAACCCGATGGATCCCTCTCTGGATTCTTTTTTAGCCATTTATTGTTGGTGCATATGGAAAGAAAGAAATGCCTCTGCATTTGATAAACCTCGTAAACACTTTGATGGATTATGCAGACTGATTATTCATCTTTATTATAACTGGACAGGTTCAGCAGCTCAGGCACAATTAAGGCTGGTTGTGCCTCTTCCAGATAGCCCCGTTGAGTCTATTGGATCAAATCAAGGAAGCTCCAGTCTGGATTTGCCCTAATTGAATACACAAGTGCAATTTGAAAGATTTAGTGGTGAAGTGCAGTTTATCCATGTACATTATAGTATGCATATATATAATGTGTAGGTTTTTGAGGGTTGTTATGCTTTAAACATTGCTCGTTCAGTTTGATTTGCCACCTGTTGGGCTTGTCAACTGGCTTATCTACTATTTATATGTAATATATTAATCAGCTGGGTAGCGCCACGCTATCCATCTGTCTTCCTCAAAAAAAAGTATAGGGAAAGCGACTTGGAGTGTCGTTGTATTCTAAAAAGAAATGTCAAAAATATTTTTAACCAATTAAAAATTGACAAGAGTTAGGAGTGGATGAAAAATACTTGTTTTTCTAGGAAATAAATTATATATTATTTGCAAGAAAGGCATTGCCCATATTGGCATTCATCAATAGCACAGTTATAACCATCACCCTCGACCTTTTGGGGAATATAAGAAATCGACCTCGTCGATACGAATGATTCCAATGAAGCCGAAGCACATGGGCATAGTCCTGTTAGTAAGATGGTTATTGACATAGTTATATTGTAAATAAACGGATGTCGACTTTCATGAGTCCATCAATCTTAGTCTTGTTTTAATCAACACTAATGCTGCATTTTTTTTAGTTTTGAATGATGTCGCCACCCATTAGTTTCAACTTAAAGATGATTTACGATATAGATGCCGCCTTTTTAACTTTAAAAGCATGATGTCTCTTTTCATGGTTTTGACACTCTAATTTATGACATGGAAGCCGATATTTTGATAGCACCCTACATTGAAGCTATAACACTGACATAAATTTCGTAATGTATCCTAAATCATTAGTTTTGACATCAATGTTGCACGCTAGCGATGTCGGTATCGAATCTTTATGTTTCATAAAAATCAGAATGCTCTTATATGTAATTAGCGACAATGAGAGAGATGACACCCATGTCGACCTTATTGTTGTTAAAGGTTTCAGTGACAAACATATTCTTATTTTGGCACCGTCCCATATGAGGCGACATTCTCATTTTATCTTGAGAGTAAAAATTGCATTATTAAAATGAATTATTAAATGGCATTACAATTTGGTAATGTAAAATGGACAATTCTTGTTCTAAATATGAGTTAAGGGGATTAATCATATATTGTTTGGAAAATGATTTCAAGGAATTTAATAATTGATTAGCCTAAATTTTATGAATAATTACCAATGAGAATATTACCTAAGGTTAATGAACTATAAGACACCAATAACTGTTGGTTGAACTATGGATGTTATATGTTCTTAATATTATTGATCACTTATTATTAGTTGATTATTATTCTTATATGCACACTTTATCATGACCCATAACTGCATTTTAGGATAATTAAGGACAAAATATCTAATTAGGTTAACCCATAAGTCAATATAGTTAAAAATAAACCTGTAAGTAGAATTGCATCCATGAGATCAGGTAGATCACGGAAGTTAGGACACCTAGGACTGATCAAAAGTATTGATTTGAGATATAAGATTGGAAGAATCCACTTGGTTCATAGTCATCCCATGAAAACTATGTCTTAAGTAATGTTATTGGAGAAGTCCTATAGGTTCATAGTGATCTCGTGAAAACTATGATTGGAAATATGGTATTGGAGGATGGTTAATAGTTCACAGTGATCACACGAAAAATATGAATTAAGACATGTTATTAGAGGATTCCAATAGGTTTCTAGTGATCCTATGAACAATATGATTGGAGGTTGTTATTGGTAGAATAGTTTCACAGTGATCTCATGAAAGATTTTGGAGATGAAGTCAATGAGAACTTGGTAGGTAACTAGCCAGCCTATGAAAAATTATGATTAAGATTATGAGTAAGAATTAAGAGATTATGTGAATACAGGGCACACTGACAATAAAAATGGCCAACACCGAAAAAAAGTGGAGCCCTAAATGAAACTCCTAACTATCGAATCTAGATTAACCCTAGAGGGGGGTGAATAAGGTTTATTGGAGTTTTTCAAGATATTAAAAATTCTCAGCGCAGATTGCAGTAGAGAAAACAAATGTAGAAAGTAAATAACACAGATTTTACCCAGCTTCGGCAAACCCTACCTACTGCTGCATTCCTCAAGGTTTCTACTAGGTATTAAAACAATTTTTAATCTCACAAATTCCCTGTAAACTAACGACACCCGCTCTCAACTGTTCTAATCCTACGCTCAAATCCCTGCACTAATCTTTATACCCAAGATCAGATTTTCCCCGAATTACAAACTGGTAACTCGTAAACCCTAGATATATTTCTATAAGTAGAAAACCCCAAGTTTTACAGACAAACAAGAAAACCGTACATTGTTTGTTAAAATAAAAGTAACTTAAATAAATAAAAACTATTCAAAAACCCCTTTATAAAAAATGAAAGGTCGGCATCCCCTTTTTTACATACATAATTTGGCTTCCTTTATTCTTCTGATGGCCAAACAAAAATAGGGATTTTGAGAATCCCTAAATCGCGACTTTGAAACAGATGCTCATTGATTCTTTGTTGCTTCTAAAAACGTTGCTAGCTTGTCGATGATCTGGGATTTGTCTTGCGATCGAAAATCATGAGTATTCTGAATTGATTTTTATTTTAGCTCTTGAAATTGTGTTGCTTGATTTCGATAATGTCAATGATGAATGGTGTAGTTTATATAGGTTTATAAAACCCTAAACTCTCTTTGATTTCGCAAAAACGACCTGGTTTGATTGTTGCATGGTTTACTTTCCTTGCCGTGAATTATTGATTGCATTCTGGAAATTATTTGAAATCATTTCTTGCCTTAAAAAATGTTTTCAATGCTCTAATGCACTCTTGCCTAATATTGCTCACGGTTGACTCTTTGGAATTTGTGGCATGCCTGGAAACTATCAAACTGATTTTCCTTGCTCCTGAAAATAGCACTTGAATTTTTTGGCAGCCTTTTGAATTATGAAAATTATTTCTTTCCAAAAAATGATTCTGCAATTTGTTGAGCACTTGCCATATTTTGGAAACATATGAATGAATTTCCTTGACCATAATTCAAGCAGATTGAAACACATGAACTAAATCTTGATTTCAATAATGCTTGCGGTACACTAATATAATATTGCATGCTTTGAAAGAATATTTCCTAAAAAACTGCTTGCCAATTTTGCAGTGTCATGAATGAAAAAATATTTCATTTCATTCCTTATTCTTGCATGCTGATTTGAACAGTTGACTCATGTGTGATTCTTGCCAAATAATTTACTGAGATTTCTGGAAATGTGGGTTTGCTTGTGCACATTAAATCTTTTCCAGTTTTCTTTCATGCCGAAAATTTCATTTTGTTTTGCTTTGTTCACTCTGCTGAATTTGTGCCTGAAACGAAAATACTTGATCATTTTCTTTGGCTGGACTTTGACACTGGTTTGTCTATCCTATCTTATGACCATCCTTCTTGTTTATACGCCATTGTGTATATACACACAATGTATGTATGCATGCATGTATGTATATGTGAGTATATCTTCATTCCAGTTTTGCCATTGGTATGAATTAATGAGTTTGCACCTGAACTTGCTCCGTTGCACCATATTTGACATTTGTATTTGAACATGTGGCCGATGCATGTGTTGTGGATTTGAGCATATATGTGCAATGTTTTCATGATTAAAATGCTAGTTGAATTGTCGTGACTCCTCTGTGTCAATCTAGCTTTCTTGTACACTGCAACCTTGTGTATAATACCACACCATGTACATGCTTCACTTTCCATACTCTGGCTTGCTGTTACATATATATTTTGTTCTTCACTGTTGTGCACTTGTTCGTTTTTGTGCCCACCTATGTTATCCTTGTATACATGCTGAATCTCGATCATTTGCAATGTGTTACTTTGGGCTTGTGTGTGTTCCTGTCCATAGTCATATGCATGCACAAGAATATTCATGTGTGCTAGCTTATGTTCCTCATGTATTATTGACACCTGAAGTTGCTTGTATCCAGGATGAATTGTATCATTAACTTTACTCATCATCTTGTACCGAACCATTGTTTACAAATATGTATACAATTAAATCCCGTGGATGCATATTTGTTTGCACTCAATTCTCTTCTTTGTACACTGCTGTATTGTCCATTTTTGCACTTGTCAAAACTTCTGGACAGTTTCACCTTGTAAACCAGCTCTCCCATGTTGTGCATTTGATACGCAAATAGTGCACACAATACACATGACAGGTTGGTAGACAATAAAATAAAACCAGAAAACATTGCAAATGAAATAAAAAAGTTTGATTTGATTCAATAAATAAAAAAGAGTTCCAAATATGCACATAACTTAATAAGATTCTAAATAGCCATTGCTTCTACAGGTATATAATGATGCTTGGATAACTGATTAAATGGCTTTTCTGGACAAAGTATATCTATCTTTAATTTATTCAAAGCTAAGTCAAGATAGAATATATGATCTGAACTGAACTAACGAGAAACCCCAGTCCAAAATAGTTCAAGATGCATGATTGTCAGATTTATGTTATGAACCTAAGTTTCATAAATTCAAGCAATTGTTTGTAAGTTTCATCAAATATTTCTAAATGTCTATTATTGCATCCCATTGAGAAAGAATAATTGTTTCAGGAAACATCACTTCCATTATCAAAGGGGTTTCTTTTAGTAGTTGGTGGTAGTACAACGAATATGGATATGAACTTTTTTCTTCTTCTAAAAAGTGAAAATAACATATAACAAAAGGGAAAATCTAGTCATTCTTCAACATCTCACAAAAATAATACTGCAAAGATGGCTACAGAACCGTGCACACACACAAACAGTAGAAACAAACCAAAACACTAAAATACAAGAGACTACCAACAAATGCAAGAATAAAAACACAAATACAAGCCAGATAGATGAGGCCTCAGAAGTCGGTCGCCTAATGCAAAGGCGAAGCGGAAGTCTCCACATCATCACAGATGACGTCCAAAGAGTCAGGATAAAAGGAAGGCCTGACACAAAGGACCATAGGCGCAGGCAAGAAACTCCATATAGAAAGCACCTAAAGCTCCAAATCCACAAGCTCCAAAAGCCTCAGCTGTAAAGCAACTCCTCCAACAACAAGGAAATCCAAGGAAAACATCATTCCTTACCCTTGAATGATGGTAGGAGGATCCATTGCCACTTCGTCAAATATTGTCTTATTTCACGAGCACCAGATATGCCAGCAGATAAGACAAGGGATCAGACGGAAGAGAATCAAACGAATAGGTTTCGCTGAGATGCTAGTCCACCAGATTCTTAGTAAATCTACAAACGAGGTAGCATTACCTCGGCAACCCATCAAGTTCCTGAAATAATTCCATTTAAATTTGGCATAAGAGCCAAGAAAAAACAAACGAAAAATGGATTCCAAGGAACTAGAGCAGCATCACCTGCAACGGGAAACAATTGGGTTGTCAATCCTTTGGAGGTTCTCGTTTATTGGAAGCCCATTATGCAAGGTTTTCCACATAAACCTAGAGACCTTAGGGAAGTCAGACATCCCAGATGTAGGAGAAAAGGTGCAGATGTGGAGTAGAAGTCCTCATCGAATTACACGCCTCCTTAGTCAAAAAAGGGACTGCTATCCTAATCGGTTCCACTGCCATGTGAATTCGAAAAGGCCTTCGCGGAATGCATCCATTTCCACGTATCACTAGCATAGGATAGGATATCGGAGTAATTTGCTCCCGATAGCATGTGGTACTTAGCGTGGTGGGACATCGCTCAGAGGGAGTCGTTCACTCCAAACCTCGCCCACAGCTTGCAAGCAAAGGTTGTACAAGCGTCCCTTGGGTTACAAAGGCCCAAGCCTATGAATATGGGTATGATCTTAGAGAGTCCAACATATAAATTGATTACATAAGATAAAACAAAACTGACAATGAGAATATTACTTAAGGTTAATCAACTATAAGGCACCAATAACTATTGGTTGAACCATGGATGTTATATGTTCTCAATATTATTAATCAGTTATCATTATTTGATGACTATTGTTATACTCTCACCTCATCGTGACCCATGACTACATTTTAGGATAATTAAGGACAAAATATCTAACTAGGTTGACCCATAAGTAAATATAGTTGAATTTTAACTCACAAGTAGAGTTGCATCAATGAGATCAGGTAGATCACAACAGTTAGGATGCCCAAGACTGATTAAAAGTTTGTATTTGAGATACAAGACTGAGAGAATCCACTTGGTTCGTTGTCATCCCATGAAAACTATGTCTTAAGTAACGTTATTGGAGAAGTTCTATAGGTTCATAGTGATCCCGCGAGAACTATGACTGAAATTGTGGTATTGGAGGATTCTTAATAATTCACAGCGATTACATGAAAACTATGAATTGAGAAATGTTATTAGAGGATTCCATAGTGATACCATGAAAAATATGGTTGGAGGTTGTAATTGATAGAATATGTACACAGTGATCTCATGAAAGATTTTGGACATGAAGCCCATGAGAACTTGACAGGTGACCAATCATCCTATGAAAACTATTAGGTTCATTATGACCTTAGAAAAACTATGATTAAGACAAATAGTAAGAACTAAGAGATTTCTTAAATACATGGCATGTTGACAATAAAAATGGCCAACACCCCAAAATTGTAAAGTTCTTAATGGAATTCCTAACAAAATTTGTATAAGTAAGACCTTTTGTATGTATATATGGCCCTTCAAATCAACCCTGAAACTTTTGAACCCTGCAAAATAGCTGATTAGGTGCTTTCCAATAAGTTTAACATCGACAGGAAATCATCTAATAAAAAATTTCCTCCTTTAATAATTTTAGAAGGAATAAGATGGACATAGCCCTGTCAAAGGTAGAATCTTCATTGGTGACCCTAAATTGCGTTTTATTAATGATTTTAATTGGTACAAATCTTTTAAATTTCAACTTTAGAGGATGAATACAGGAGTTGAGAATGAGAAATTCTTATCCTTATTCTGGATCCCTGGGGTCTATCTATAGATATGGGTTGATCCTCCTTCCACCTTGGGCTTTTGCTTCTTCTCTTTTGGTGGAACTAAAACAGAAGGCTTGTAAGAGCGGCTTTCGATTCTCGGTTTTGGAGCTATAGATACAGTTGAATGATTTTGTTGATGCGCAAAATTTGGCACAATATCCAAAAAGTTCCAAGATAATGGAACTACACGTCCAGAGTGAAATTTATGTGCAGGAAAGTAAATAACATATTATTCTATAGTGGTTCGGTCCCGAGAACCTACGTCTACTTTGAAGGTTTTGCTCATTTTATTCACTTCTTGTCAAACTAAAATGGTAGGAACCATAGTTACAATTGGTTACGAAGGCAACGGTGGAAAGTAATTATTTAGGTTCAAAGGTAGAGTTCAAATCCTTCTTTCCGAGGTGCCTATGCAACACACAAAGTCCAAGTCTTCAAGAACGAGGTAAGTTCTTCTTTCCAAAGCTCCAAGGTGGCCTCTGGTGTCCAAGAGTCAATATCTCCTGACAAAAGTGTCAAATCATCAAAATTCCATCCCTTTTTCCATAGCATGCCAGAGGGTATTTATAGGCAGTGGGGAAAGTAGGGAGTGGGACCCACACCCATTTCTTTCATAGCCAGGGATCGGTATCGAGACACCGGGGTCGATACGTACCCCGCGAGTTGTTTCTTGTTTTGCTGCTCCGTTTCATGAAGTCTTCGTTGCCATCGTACCCCAACATCTTGCTTTGATCCTGTATCCTCTTTCTTTGTTATCTTTAATATCTGAGAACACGTAGTTTGGGAATACGAAACCAGGGAATTATACTTAGGGAATGAAAAATGGAGGGGCATCCTATACCGACCCTGAGAGTTGTGTTTTCGAGGATACAAATTCTGGTGTAAAATCCAAGATAGGAAATCTAGGTTGATGGTGAATACGGACCCTGAAGCACTTAGGTGAATTCGAAGTTTCGATGAGCCACGTCGACTATACATTTACGACTACATCCAAGCTTGATTTCTGGGTATTTTGGCAAAACTTCTGGGCTGTTTAACCATGCAAAGGACAGAGTCGTGTGGGTCTGGACTGCTTTTGGTATCCGGGCCAAAAGGCCTGGTAACATTTCCCTCCAAAGGATGTCTTATGTAAACATGACGTGCAAGTATTTCTAAGAGTCGGTAAAATCCCCAAGTCATGTCGAGAGATTGATTGCGACCTTTCCGTTGAGTAGCCATGACAACATGTCGTAGTTCGTTGGTATATGTATGCGATTTTAGCATCGTTGAGTGCTCTTGTTGCTTTGTACTTCGTCTCTCAGACTGGGACCTGTCTGATCGCTCAAGCGAGTGTCTAGTTCCCATAGATCAAAGAAATTAAATGTTTGTCGTCGACTATCGCTTATGTCGGAATGTAAAAGAATCGTTTTCGGCACAGGGTCGCATACTGCTCACATGTTTGCTTGTGATTTTTTGTGATACGATCTGAGTTCATAATAAATCATAATCAAAATAGTGTGATTGGGCTGCAATTGCGCAAGTTGATGCCCGAAAAGTTGACGAATCAGAAACTCGATCACTTGGCGCATATTTCAAAACATTTAGGTTCATATGTACATGATTGGTTAGCAAGTCGGCTCGGTTTCGACGATCGAGATTTTGAAAATGTTTATGCATGGTCATCGTAATGTTCTGAGTTTTTGGAAGTTGCATCGATCCAAAAGTTGTCGAGTCCGTCCTTCCTTTTTTCCTTCTTTTTATTAGTGATTGGGGTCAGTACTAATCCTAGGATCGGTACCAATACTGGGTTTGGTACTGATCCCGAAACACTTTAATGAATTTTCGCTGTTTTTGGTAATTGCCTTGACCCGCTCCCCTATAAATTACTGGATACAAATTTCTACCTTCCTTCATTTGCCCTTTCGTACTTCGAACTTATGGAATTTTAGGACTCCTACCTCCTAACAATTCATTTCAAACCCACCGAATCCACATCAATTACATAAGTAAGTTTGATGTCATGAACTAACAATTCTTGGGTCGAACCTTTTCGATTCGGTGTGCATGTGGATGTGTGGAGTAAGATGATCAACCATGGCGATGGAAGCTTAGGGTCTCAGAGTTTGAGAAGCGTGGAAGAGTATGAAATTCTGGAGTTTCAGATGGAGTACGAAAGATTCGAAGGAGGAAGAAGATTCATATACGAATCGAGGAAGATAAACCCAAGAGTGTGTGTTGAGAAGTGGGATAAGAAATTCCATTTCGTATCCAGTAAAGCTTAGCATTTTTGGCTAATTCAGGCAAAAAGTGGATTTGGCGAGCGAATTTCATAACCCTGAGATAGGAAGACTGGATACGAAAAGGAAAGGAAGAAGGGGATAGGTGGAGATGAGGCGTTAGGTGCGTATAGGATACAAAATGTTTGTGTATCCCGGTACTTAGCCGATCTTTGAGGTTGAATTCCCGACTTCGAAAACTGACCTCTCAAATTTGAATCGTTTTGCAATGTCGCGTGATTGGCTTGAGATTTGAATGAACGTATCGTCGCATAGTGCGTTAGCATTCGTAAGATGATCCCGCATGGACTGAACTCAAACATGCACATAAGATTAGAGCATAAACTCGGACTACTACATATTACTGAACTATTGAGTTTCGGAATCGATTCTCAACCCAACCATGACATAACCTATAACAACCCACTCAAAATGGGCATAATTTCTAATCTAGAAAAGCCTTATGGAAACTTAGATCCATCTAAAGGATTATTGGTTCCTATAAGGAATCACTTAAAATAGAAATAACACAGCAAACTAAACAAAACTGAAGTCTCACACAATGGAAGGGACAAATTATAGTATTAGAAAGCAGATGTACCATTAAAAGAAAGCACGATAATGTAGCTTACATAGATATCTCAATAGTCATAAAAAGGTACATCGTAATAATACTGATAATTATCCCACAAATACAAAAGTATGGCTAATATAAAATAATCATAACTATGGATCGTCCATCGTCAGGCTCCATGACTCCATCGATTAAGCAAATAATTCTACCTACTATCATGTTATCATGTTAAGAGGAGAGAGGTCAGAACATAAAATTCTGATGAATGAAAATCACATAAGTTTGAAGGAATAACTATTTCCAATATTTGGCAGTATAAATTCTTCACATTACGTCTTTGCACTTTAATATACAACTAGTCACATAATTTATGAGGCGGACTACTCTACAGCCACTTAAGTCTTGCACTGCTTATTTATTTTTGGATGGATTTTTTATCATCACTTAATACCCTACAAATCAGACTACCACTGGTCGCTTAAGGCCATTACTTTATATTTATTCTTTGGTGGATTCTCACTATCACTTAATGTCCTATGGAGGACCCTACTGACTTAACACCCTGTCTTATAATCGTCAATACTATTAAATATTCTATCCATTGTAGTACATGAAATATAAATCTAACACTTAATACTAGGCAAAGGTAGACCTCATCGTCATTTAAGACCTCTCCAGTGGACCCTTGCATTACTATTTAGCTGGTATTACAGGTGAACTTTTAGCCACTTAATACTTCCCTTAGACATGCGGTTCCCCTTACATGATTGCAGAACTCTTAGTAGCCCATCCTAGGTCTGCCATCATTAGCCCCTAGATAAGAAGCGGACACTTCCAGAGAACCGCTCTACTTATACGCCATCGTTTACTAGGACCATTTAATACCATATAAGAAAAAGGCAGAGTCAATGACCATTTAAGACCTAATAAGGGTGAGACTCATGGCTCTGGTCCAAAACCAAAAAGTGAACCAAAGGAAGGTACCTAGTCCTAACCACTTAATACCCAACAAGGTACTTCAGCCATTTAATATCTTCCCGAGAAAGTCCTACTTCACACGTAAATATATATATATATATATACACACACACACACATACATACACACACAAAAACACACATGACATCTCACATTAAACCAACCATGCTGGATTTGATGGGCGGTTCCCGGCAGGCATTTACTACGGGTTAGGCTTAACTTCACGTCTTAGTGTAAAAATTATAATGGCCCATGGCACGTAGACCTCTCACATTAACTAGTATTACTTATATATGTCGGATATATCAATCGGTTTCGAGCAGGTTTCTACTGGAAGTAATGATCAACCTCGTATCTTTGTGTCGTTAATTATTATTAAAGCCATTAACCCACGCATATATAGATTCCTATGGGGAAATTTAAATTTATAATTACCTAATTTAAACATATATAGTACACATTCAATGCATATTAATATCGCGTCAATTATGTTATAAATATATAGTAACTAATGAGTCGTAAATCATGGTACGTAAAGAAATGTCCTAAGTCATTTGAAATGTAAATCCCAACAACATAATAAAGGTATACAATTTTATTCCCCTAATTTCTTCAATTATATCATAAATGTAAATATACCCAAATAATAGAGAAATTATAAACATTCATAGCATAACTTGTAACCAAGGTTTGAATGATTATCTCAATAACAAAATAGAGACAATGCGTAATGTTTCCAAATACGTATGTAAATTCCTCTTTTTAGTACTAATCCATTTTTATATAATTTTCGTATACAAAATATTATTACTTTAGTGGTTTGCAAATAATACGTTAAAATAATCTATTTTGAAAATAGATGTTTAAAACTATTCAGTTCACAGTACTAAAGTTTTAAACTTTTGCAACAGAAATACATATACAAGAATTTATAGATTTGCAATGAAGTGAATTGACCATTTCAAGAATTGACCATTTACAGATTTTCTTCCATTACATCAATAATCCAAATCCAAATTTTAACATCCTGGGTATTGACTAATTTTGTTAAGTAATAATTTATTGATTTTACTATGAGATTAATATAATTTAATAAATTGGATTTAATTATTTGAGAAGAATTAAATGATCCTTTTTACAAATCCCATATATGTATAGATATTTATATTATTAATTTCCTTAGCAAATAAATATATGTGTATTCACAAATATGTAGTGTCTTGTATGTTGTTTCATATTTATAATGGGTTTTAAACTTATGCGAATTTAAAATAAACATAACTTTAGTAAAAATTAATGTAAATAACATAAGTAAAGTATATATTTACTTCAATGTGAAAGCAATGTAATAGTAATGAAAGATTTAAACCAAGCATTTGTTTTAGCATTTTTTTTAAACATAGATTGACAATACCTATACCTCATTACAGCATAGCCACATGTTCATGTAGACTATTCTTCCATGTGCATTTATTACTTGGAAATTAAAGTTGCTTGCTTTTAAAAATAATAATTTGAACATTGCTGGAAAAAAAGGATGTATACATCAATTACATGGCCGTGGCTTTTCAATTGAAGTAATGTAGAACCTGCACAGCTATAAACATGACCATACTCTTTTCAAATAGTTACTATAGACAGCCTACACTATCACTGCTCTCAAATCAAATGAAAACAATTCAACCTAAACCATCACCTACTAAGCTTAGCTGCTAAGGACCCTTAGGCGCATGTTAACCATATTTTTACATTAAACACTTTTAATTCACTTGTACCTTAGTTGTTTTGTTTCAAATGAGCCATAGCTTCACATACAAATCTAAACCCATGTAGAACCTATCACCTTACCTGCCTCTACATCATAGCTGATCCATTCATGTGCAAATGGCAAGCGTTAGGAGCTAAGTTTTATTTTTAAATTCATAGAATACAAGTACGGATGTACCTCTTATTGTCAAGCCATGCTTTCATTTCATGGAAGAAGTGACTAAACTAATAGCCTATACCACATGTACCTGAAAGTCTAAGCTGTGTACACCATACAGTACATTACTTAAGAGCGAAGCAAGTTTTTGAACATATAGGTGCACATGGCTGCGCATGAAAGGTGAGTGGAAATATTTAGTGTGATAAGCCTTAACAACATCACCTCTGTTAAATCATGCAGCAGCTAGACCACTCCCTAGTTGACCCTATTTCTATCCTAGATGCTTCATATAGAAGTCTTGTTTTCTACCTATAAATACACTCACTCAACTACACTAAACCATTCACAATCCTTCTCTAAAGTCTATAGCTCAAAATGGCAGCAGACAAGGGACAAAATTGCTTACATAAGGTGAGTAAATACTTTAAATTTCCTACTCTTTATAATTGGTTCTCAGTGGATTCAAAACATTTATGGGTTAAGATATGCCTGAAATACTTGATCTAGATATTTGTGTTATTTGGAAAGTTTTCTCTAAATTGGTTACGTTAAGAACTTGAGTGCTGGAAACTTGATGACACAAATACAGTAAAGACTCCTTTTTTCTCCTATTGTATGCAATGATTAGTGATAAATCTAAGATGGCATATATGCCAATATATATATATATATATATATATATATATTATTTTGTGTTGCAAATCTTGAAGTTAGTTGAAGTTAAATAGTTGGAATATAATTGATATTATTTGAATGGTGTCATGTCTTAAAGAACTAATACAGAGGACACATAAATTGAGTAAACATTTTTCCCCATCTAAAATTATAACTGTTTGTGTATGATATAGTATACACACACACACACACACACACATATATATATATATATAATATATATATATGTAACACCCCACCTCTGCCAGGGTGACTCTTGCAAGCACTCTAACTTTGGAGGGGCGTTTGAATCAGGTAAACATGCATAATGATATATCAAGGCAGAACAAGAACATATGTATATATGTAAACAGAGTAAATAACATAGATAAAACAGCGGAAGATTTCAAACCATTTCAAAACAAGTCTGGTACAACATAATGTCAACTTTCCAAATACACAAGTCTAGATAAAAACAACATTGCTGAAAAACTGAAATACATAAGTACTATCCCCGAATAAGTGATAACCATAGCTAGCTTCATGTCGAAACCGTACATGAGCTGAAATCCCACAAGCAAGCGATCAGAAATCCAGCTAAGCTCCAATTTTCCCTCCCTGAGAACCTGGGGGGGGGGGGGGGGGGGAACGGAAGAAAAGAGGCGAAAGAAAACAGGTCAGTCAAAAAGACTGAGTAAGCCCTACTACAATCAATGCAAACTGATAAAGTTAACTGTCATGAGCAGCAGGGATGAACATAAGGATAACAACATACTAGCATGGTGATTAACTAACAAGGTAGATAAAGGTGTCATCGCATAATCAGGATTAAGGTTTTTGCACCACAGGTGTACTAGCAAACTAACAGGACTTGAATAAACAAGTATTGATCCCTTGGCCCAAGCTTTGGCCCAATAACATGAAGTGACCCTAATATGCGGTCCAACCCAACGGTCTAGTCGATCGGCTCCCTATAAGCCTAACTCGTCACGTGTTGGTGTCAATACGGCCCAAACATAATTGTAGTCGAACTGTGCCGGGTCCACCCTTCGGGTGTATCAAGCCCTAGGGTGCCAACCCCTGGACACCATAAACATGAGTGCACAGTCTCGATCTACTGGTACCCATGGGTGACTTCTCCAAATACGGACTACGTGCACGACTAAAATCCGTCCGGAACTACATCGGCGTACCACCCGGCCGTCATTTATTGGTCGCTTACCTCCAGCCCAGTAATTCGTGCCCCACACCCTAACCTAGACCTTAGGGCCATGATGATACAAACTTGGGATTACTGCTGGAGTGGACCCCCATTGCTAGGATTTTCTAGTGGGTTAAGTACGGTTTAACCCTCTTGCTAATCATGGATTAACTTGGTTAAGTGTAACGATGAGTTCACGACTTAACCCTGATTAATCTACCAAGCCCAAATTGGTTAAGTATTAAGTGGACCATGACTTAACCCTAATCACGAGGCATTAATTAATTTAATGCGCCTTAACCTCTCACATTAGACCTTGTTGTGGTTACTAGTTAAGCCGGGCGGGTCCGGGTAGCTTTACACCACAACTTGGTCTAACCTCGGGTTCAAGGTACAACATGGCCAACTTCTCACATTGGGTCCTATTGTTTGTAGCAACTAGTTAAGCCGGTCGGTTCCGGGTAGGTTTACGCTACAAACTCAACCCAACCTCGAGTTGGTCACACTTATCTTTTCTAAGTGTCATGTCCATCATGTTTCCAAAACATGTTACAAGTTTTCAAGCATTTGGGTAGACCTAACTTAATAGGTAAATTCCCAAAGGGTAGACCTAACTTAATAGGTAAATTCCCAAGCTTATGTTTTTATTTCTTTTAAGTTTACCCAACCCCAAACGCAATCCCATCGCTTACATATCGCAATAGCGCATAAAGGATAGAAAGAGTGAACTTGGCATAATCATGACATAAAGGTGTTGAAGCCACAAGTTCAACATGGTGGCATATGAAATGTACATATGTTCATATATTTGCATATTACATCTAGGCCTCAAAAGCATGCATAAAACCAAACTTAGCACATTGGTGATACATGGTGATAAATGACATGTAGAAATGGCCATAAGTTCGCACTTGGCCTCATATGCAAGTTATCATAAGGGATATGATAACTTACATGTTGCCAAAATGCAACCTTTAGCATAAAGCTTGAAGCTTTATGTTCATATACTCAAGATAAGCTTGCATAACATGATAACATGAACAAAATGATCACCCCAAACTTGCATAACATACATGGCAAACTTGCATATCATAACATAGCAAACTTGCATAACATAACATGGCAAACTTGCATACAAACTTGCATATCATAACATGATAAACTTGCATATCATAACATGGCCAACTTGCATATAGACTTGCATATCATAACATGATAAACTTGCATATCATAACATGGTAAACTTGCATACAAACTTGCATATCATAACATGATAAACTTGCATATCATAACATGATAAACTTGCATACAAACTTGCATATCATAACATGATAAACTTGCATATCATAACATGATAAACTTGCATAACCTAACATGGCAAAACTTGCATATAAACTTGCATATCACATCATAGTAAACTTGCATAACACATCATAGTAAACTTGCATATCATACATTTAACTTTAGAGTTTAAGTATGAAAGTAGAATAGGGCTTACAATACTTATGAAGGCACAAAAGATATGACAAAGCCCTTATGCAATCAAATAGACCCAAAATGCAAGCTCTAACATAAAAACCCTTGAGCCAAAATGATCAAAACTCTTTCTTTATGATGCAAATATAGAAACTTGACTTGAATGCAAGCTAATGATGCTCATACAAGTTTGAAAACACTTGTATGCATGGAAAATCTCTCATAGAAATTGATTTAGGAATTTTATGAAGAGAGTGGAGGCCATGAGAGGATTGATTTTGCCATAGTTTAGTTACTAGAATGAATAATGATGATTTAGGGCTAGCTTAGGGTCTTATTTATAGATTAGGCAAGTGTTTTAGGCCGTTAGATTAACCCTAAATTAGATTAGGACCATCAGATCTCGGAAGCTTCCAGAATGCAGCCCCAAAACACAGCCAAACCCTAAAATGGTGCACCAGGCCAAACTGGCCGAGCACCCCCTGTCGACAGCCAAGTCGACAGGGCTGTCGACTTGGGTCCAACCAAGTCGACTCCCAAGTCGACAGGGCTGTCGACTTGGGTGCCCTGGCGGGAATTTTCCCGCCTGGCCCAAACTGGCCCAAATTTCCAAATTCAAACTTGAATTTGAAATCTGTTTTTACTTTGAAATTTTCTGAAAACTTCGTTGGGCCTTAATCGGGTCATACGGACTCCGATTTTCGAAAACTCGGACTCTATTTCGCGTATTTTTCCGAGACGAACGTAATGGCATAGCCCGTTTCCCTTGATTCAGATTTTTAAATTAAATTCTGCCTCGATTTATGTTATAACAGGTTATTGAAAATACGGGTTGTTACATTCTCCCCTCCTTAAAGGATTTCGTCCCCGAAATCTTCAAGTTAGGAAGAACGTATCCTACCATCCAACATCCATCTACTCAAAACATCATCCACGAGCAATCATTGTCCTTACAAGATTCTAAATGTTGTATGAACATATGCAAAGGTGTGTGTATATGTATTTATCTAATGCAAATATCATCAATGCAAATTATGTTAGTGAAATGAATCCATATGTATGCAATTCCTAACATAATGTATAACCTCTATATGTGTGCACATAACATACATCCATATGCAACATCCATGTGATAGCACAAAAATTTTCATCCATGAATAAGCATAAACACTCATGCATATGCAATATAAGGAGTGTGTGAGCCAATCTAGTGCCTAATGTGTATAATGCATCCACGAGTAACCACTTGCAAACACTTGCAACCACTTGCAACCACTTGCAACCATCAAGCATAACATGTTTCAAACACATGTTTCATCCAAAGGGTTTCTACCTAAGTTTCTCATGACAAGATTAACACGATAAACTAGATAATCAAGACAAACATGGATAGCAAAAGATATGCTACAAAGAGATCGGGTAGATAAGCAGGATATACTCCTCTTTCGGATTACAAGAAATCCCTTCCTAACCCAACCCATATTCTATAAAAGCCCAAAGGTTTAGTCAACCTAACGGACCCCCTTCAAACCCTGACACGTATTACTAGCCAATAAGTCATACCTCCCGACAGAAATAGGACCGAAAATGGGACCGAGAGGATATACATAAAAAGATAACATGCGAGTAAGTTCCGCAGGAAAACAAGGATCAAGGATATACTCTTAGAAAGAGATATGATGCGCGTATCTAGCCTTCAATCTTCTAAGTCACGTTTCCTTGAGCTTAACTCCACTGTGCTTTGACCGTCTTTTACCTCATGACTTCTTAGCTTCTTAACTCTTATTTCCAAATATGAGTTGGAACCCATTTCATTGTCGCCTCTCGTCTTCCTCTTTCACTTACTCTACTATCATTCTTGGCTTAAACATAACCATGACCTCATGATTTCATGCAAGCTCTCCAAAATTCACTAGTGAATCCTGGATCTCGTTTACTTACTATAAAGTATTCCATGCAGCAGAACTTTTCTTGAAAATACCAACCCTCGTTGCCAATTGCTCTTACTAACATGATTTTCTATAACTCATGCTTGAACGAAATGAACCATCCGCCCGCGAATGATAGGCCGTACTTAGATTCAGTTGCTTGCCCATGACTTCTCGTAGACTATCCCAAAACTGGCTAGGGAACCTCGTGCAACTGCTTTATTTCTTGAAAGTAAACTGTCGCTTGCTATGCTGCAGTCCTTTCGCTCTTTACCGGAGTGAAATGAGCGCTCTTCGTGAGTCCACCTACTATGACCCACATGCTCGTATTCTCTTTCCTTGACCTAGGCAGTCCATCCACGAAATCCTTCGTGATGCTTTTCCCTCTTCCATTGCGGGGACCTCCAACGGATATTATAGCCCACCGGGCTTCTACGACTCGGCTTTTAACCTGTTGGCACAACATGCACCTTGGGACAAACTCGGCCACCTCCTCGGGTGATGTGCATCTTCAAGAACCTCATCGTGTCTTAGCCATCCCTTGTTATCTATAGCGAGGTGTCTTACCATCTCGCCTCGAATCAACTTGTCCATGATCTCGACTAACTGCGGGTCTTCTTTCTGTGAAGTCCCTACTTGATCCAGAAGGGTAGGTCTAAACTCAAGGGACGCTTACTAACTAACTAAACTGAGAGAACTTCTTACTTCGGTTGCATTCCTTGGAGTCTTCCAATCCTGAACTGCAACTACCTTAGCGGGATCCACCGCCAAGCCTTGCTTAGAAACTATGTGCCCAAGAAATCTAACTCCTTTTTCTCCAAAATGACACTTGGAGAACTTGGCCTTCAACTGATGTGCTCTATGCGTATCCATCACCTCCACGAGATGCCTTGCATGCTCTTCCTCATCCTTAGAGAAGATCAGAATATCATCTACGAAGACCACGACAAACTTGTTCAAGAACTCCCTGAACACCCTACTCATCAAGTCCACGAAGTAGGCGGGTGCATTAGTCAAACCGAATGGCATGACCAGCCATTCTAAGAATCCATCCGAAGTTCTGAACGCAGTCTTGTCTATACTATCCTCAGCTACTCTGAGCTGATGGAATCAAGTAGCAAGATCAAGAGAAAACAGATGTTCCTACAAGCTGATCAAACAAGTCATCGATCCTTGGCAATGGTTGTCTATTCTCCTTGTCTAACTCACGAACACAAAATCGAAGAGAACCATCTGCCTTGGTAGTAAATACTACAGGCGCTCCCCATTCAGATATACTTCATCTAAGGAAGTTCTTCTCAAGCAACTCCTTGACTTGCTTTCTTAACTCTCATCTTGCGGGGCCATGTGCCTAACCGACCACAAAACTATCTTGGCATTATCAACCAGATAAATGCGGGAATCAATCTCTCGCTTGGGGGTAACCCCCTTCACTTCACCCAAGATATCAGGATATTCTCAGACCACCCTCACCGATTACAAACTATCGATAGACGAGTTGAGGGATTCAAGATAACACAACATGACGGGACTCATAGGGTTACTAGAAATTTTTAGGGTATTACCGAGGCGAGTCATGAGCCTCACAACCCTATGCTCAAAAATCAAGGATAGCTCCAAAACTGGACAACCCATCCATGCCCAAAAATCCACCCATACCCCATGAAACCGAGAATATAAGCATCACGCGAGAATTCAAATCCACCTAGATAATAGACAAATGGGCGGAACCCCCAATTGGATTTGAAACACACACGGGATCATTAACTAGACTAGTACTTAGGTGCAAACTATCAACAAGATCAGATGAGATAAAGCTATGCGATGCACCAGAATCAAACAAGGTACAAACTGAAAAATCAGAAATATATACAAGGCTCTCAACAGAAATACTACCTCGATCGGGAACTGGAGCGACATTGAGAGCATGAACTTGCCCTCTCGAAGGTCCAGCACGCTGAGTCTGACCCTGGCCTTGCCCTTGCATCTTCGGGCAATCCTTACTGAAATGTCCAGTCTCACCGCAGAAAAAGCATTCACCATTCTCCCTTTTCCTCTTCTTACACTCCTTAATAAGATGCCCAACTAAACCGCAATAATAGCACTTTCCCTTTTTGTTATTGCCCTTGTTGTTGTTCCCCTTGTTGCCTTGACTCATGTTCTTGTTCTTGTTCTGATTGCCTTAACTGTTCTGACCACTCGGATTACCCTGATTTCCTTTCCACTGGGAATCAGTCTTCTTGGCTTGAGTACCATTCATCTTGATCTCCTTCTTGTCACTCCTATTCTCTTCATTGAGTAGGGCCATATTCACCAAACTCTCAAAAGTTGCCCCCAAGGGTATATGAGTCATGGCTAAACCATGTAATGGCTCGTTTAATCCTAGAGCAAAGTATAGGGCCTTCTTCTGAGCTGTGTTGACCAAGTCTAAACCGACCCGAGCCAGTTGATTAAACTTATCTATGTATTCCCTAATAGTCATGCCCCCTTGCTTCAGTGATAGGAACCTTAGTCCAAACTTTCCCCGAAAGTCATCCCAAGTCTCAATTGGCCTAGTAGCGGTGGTGACCACCCACCAACGTGCAGCTTCTTCCTTTAGCAACCACACTGCTAATAAAACCTTCCTACGGTCATCTATATCCAAGAAGGCAAAAAGTTCTTCGGTTTCTTTCAACCAATTCCTAGCCTCTACATAAGTCTCGGTTCCAAAGAAATTCTTGCAACCCATCGCCCTAAAGTCTTTGCAAATCTCCGCGAAATCCTTTTGTGGATGCTGAGGGGGAGGAGGAAGAGGAACCTCAGCGACAGGAGGAGGAGGAACATTAACCACCGGAGGAGGAGTAACATTTGCGGGGCCGGCTTCGGTCGCCCTAGCCTCCAAAAGTCTCCTATACCAAACAGGTACGTGTACTCCCTCCGGAATGGCAAAGTTATCGGCCATACTGAAAACGAAGAAAAAGATAGATTCAGAATGGAGAAAAACGAAGGAATTTTGCTAATGGCTTTTTGGGGAATAGCCTTTAAAATAAACTAGACTTTTCTTTGGAAAATACTTTATACTTGATTTTGAAAATAGTTTTCCAAAAGTTTTCTAAAAACCTTTTTGTTCCTTCTCGTAAACCATATGCTCTGATACCAAATGTAACACCCCACCTCCGCCAGGGTGACTCTTGCAAGCACTCTAACTTTGGAGGGGCGTTTGAATCAGGTAAACATGCATAATGATATATCAAGGCAGAACAAAAACATATGTATATATGCAAACAGAGTAAATAACATAGATAAAACAGCGGAAGATTTCAAACCATTTCAAAACAAGTCTGGTACAACATAATGTCAACTTTCCAAATACACAAGTCTAGATAAAAACAACATTGCTGAAAAACTGAAATACATAAGTACTATCCCCGAATAAGTGATAACCATAGCTAGCTTCATGTCGAAACCGTACATGAGCTGAAATCCCACAAGCAAGCGATCAGAAATCCAGCTAAGCTCCAATTTTCCCTCCCTGAGAACCTGGGGGGGGGGGGGGGAACGGAAGAAAAGAGGCGAAAGAAAACAGGTCAGTCAAAAAGACTGAGTAAGCCCTACTACAATCAATGCAAACTGATAAAGTTAACTGTCATGAGCAGCAGGGATGAACATAAGGATAACAACATACTAGCATGGTGATTAACTAACAAGGTAGATAAAGGTGTCATCGCATAATCAGGATTAAGGTTTTTGCACCACAGGTGTACTAGCAAACTAACAGGACTTGAATAAACAAGTATTGATCCCTTGGCCCAAGCTTTGGCCCAATAACATGAAGTGACCCTAATAAGCGGTCCAACCCAACGGTCTAGTCGATCGGCTCCCTATAAGCCTAACTCGTCACGTGTTGGTGTCAATACGGCCCAAACATAATTGTAGTCGAACTGTGCCGGGTCCACCCTTCGGGTTTATCAAGCCCTAAGGTGCCAACCCCTGGACACCATAAACATGAGTGCACAATCTCGATCTAATGGTACCCATGGGTGACTTCTCCAAATACGGACTACGTGCACGACCAAAGTCCGTCCGGAACTACATCGGCGTACCACCCGGCCGTCGTTTATTGGTCGCTTACCTCCAGCCCAGTAATTCGTGCCCCACACCCTAACCTAGACCTTAGGGCCATGATGATACAAACTTGGGATTACTGCTGGAGTGGACCCCCATTGCTAGGATTTTCTAGTGGGTTAAGTACGGTTTAACCCTCTTGCTAATCATGGATTAACTTGGTTAAGTGTAACGATGAGTTCACGACTTAACCCTGATTAATCTACCAAGCCCAAATTGGTTAAGTATTAAGTGGACCATGACTTAACCCTAATCACGAGGCATTAATTAATTTAATGCGCCTTAACCTCTCACATTAGACCTTGTTGTGGTTACTAGTTAAGCCGGGCGGGTCCGGGTAGCTTTACACCACAACTTGGTCTAACCTCGGGTTCAAGGTACAACATGGCCAACTTCTCACATTGGGTCCTATTGTTTGTAGCAACTAGTTAAGCCGGTCGGTTCCGGGTAGGTTTACGCTACAAACTCAACCCAACCTCGAGTTGGTCACACTTATCTTTTCTAAGTGTCATGTCCATCATGTTTCCAAACCATGTTACAAGTTTTCAAGCATTTGGGTAGACCTAACTTAATAGGTAAATTCCCAAAGGGTAGACCTAACTTAATAGGTAAATTCCCAAGCTTATGTTTTTATGTCTTTTAAGTTTACCCAACCCCAAACGCAATCCCATCGCTTACATATCGCAATAGCGCATAAAGGATAGAAAGAGTGAACTTGGCATAATCATGACATAAAGGTGTTGAAGCCACAAGTTCAACATGGTGGCATATGAAATGTACATATGTTCATATACTTGCATATTACATTTTAGGCCTCAAAAGCATGCATAAAACCAAACTTAGCACATTGGTGATACATGGTGATAAATGACATGTAGAAATGGCCATAAGTTCGCACTTGGCCTCATATGCAAGTTATCATAAGGGATATGATAACTTACATGTTGCCAAAATGCAACCTTTAGCATAAAGCTTGAAGCTTTATGTTCATATACTCAAGATAAGCTTGCATAACATGATAACATGAACAAAATGATCACCCCAAACTTGCATAACATACATAGCAAACTTGCATATCATAACATAGCAAACTTGCATAACATAACATGGCAAACTTGCATACAAACTTGCATATCATAACATGATAAACTTGCATATCATAACATGGCCAACTTGCATATAGACTTGCATATCATAACATGATAAACTTGCATATCATAACATGGTAAACTTGCATACAAACTTGCATATCATAACATGATAAACTTGCATATCATAACATGATAAACTTGCATACAAACTTGCATATCATAACATGATAAACTTGCATATCATAACATGATAAACTTGCATAACCTAACATGGCAAAACTTGCATATAAACTTGCATAACATAACTTGATGAACTTGCATATCACATCATAGTAAACTTGCATAACACATCATAGTAAACTTGCATATCATACATTTAACTTTAGAGTTTAAGTATGAAAGTAGAATAGGGCTTACAATACTTATGAAGGCACAAAAGATATGACAAAGCCCTTATGCAATCAAATATACCCAAAATGCAATCTCTAACATAAAAACCCTTGAGCCAAAATGATCAAAACTCTTTCTTTATGATGCAAATATAGAAACTTGACTTGAATGCAAGCTAATGATGCTCATACAAGTTTGAAAACACTTGTATGCATGGAAAATCTCTCATAGAAATTGATTTAGGAATTTTATGAAGAGAGTGGAGGCCATGAGAGGATTGATTTTGCCATAGTTTAGTTACTAGAATGAATAATGATGATTTAGGGCTAGCTTAGGGTCTTATTTATAGATTAGGCAAGTGTTTTAGGCCGTTAGATTAACCCTAAATTAGATTAGGACCATCAGATCTCGGAAGCTTCCAGAAAACAGCCCCAAAACACAGCCAAACCCTAAAATGGTGCACCAGGCCAAACTGGCCGAGCACCCCCTGTCGACAGCCAAGTCGACAGGGCTGTCGACTTGGGTCCAACCAAGTCGACTCCCAAGTCGACAGGGCTGTCGACTTGGGTGTCCTGGCAGGAATTTTCCCGCCTGGCCCAAACTGGCCCAAATTTCCAAATTCAAACTTGAATTTGAAATCTGCTTTTACTTTGAAATTTTCTGAAAACTTCGTTGGGCCTTAATCGGGTCATACGGACTCCGATTTTCGAAAACTCGGACTCTATTTCGCGTATTTTTCCGAGACGAACGTAATGGCATAGCCCGTTTCCCTTGATTCAGATTTTTAAATTAAATTCTGCCTCGATTTATGTTATAACAGGTTATTGAAAATACGGGTTGTTACAATATATATATATATATATATATATATAGGCATATACGTTTTTGGTATGCATTTAGTTTAGCTAAGTAGATTTTTCCCATACCAAATCTGGAAAGGAAAAACAGAACGTACAAATTAAAGTGGAAAACCAGTCAACAAACTATTTGTGAACAAAGTTCCTGTAACACCCCGTATTTCTGTTAACACTAAAGTTGCTAATACAAAAATAAATGTGTAAAGGGGAGATGTATCTAATGTGCATACAAGTATAATAATAAATGTGTAAAGGGGAGATGTATCTAATGTGCACACAAAAATAATAATAAATGTGTAAAGGGGAGATGTATCTAATGCGTATGTATTTATATGGATTGACAAATAATAGTAAATGTACATTAAGAAAGAAATGGTGAACATAATTGGCTTCTCTTTACAACGGACGGCTCTGGTTAACCCTAGCTTCATCGACGGCTCAAATTAACTTGCAACTCTATGAAAAGACCCTAGGTCTCAAACTAAAAATTCACAAAAAAAAGAATAAGAATTGGAGCCACCATGCTGTCTGTTGAGAACTAGAGGGAGCCTCCACTTGAAAGAGACGAACAACATAGCGAATACAAACTAAAAGATTAAAAAGCAACAACAAATTAGAATCAATGCAACGTCTTCCCAAAGGAAAGCTTTGCAAATTCAGAATTCCAGAACTCAGAAAACAAGACCGTTTACGATTGTAAGTTTAGCTACATTTTTAGAATGCGAATTAATATGGATATCATGTGTTGCGATGAAATGATAATAGTACGATACTCATTATGTTATTAATATACGTTTGTGATTTTATTCTATTATCATGTTGAATTGAGAATTTAAGTATGATGTTTATTATGTTTTATAATATTAATCTATGCCAGTGACTTGATTCTATTATTATGTTAAATTTGGGATTATTGGATTAGATTATTTGTATAAGCATGGACTTGGATTGTAACATCTTATGAGAATTGTGTAGTTTATTATGCAAGCTTATGTAGTGAAGTTATGCGACCAATTGTCAAATCTATATGTTCATGTTTATGCAAAACTTATGTCATGTTCACACTTATCATATGTTGGGATTAATTTGCAAGTATGTTTAAATCTATGTTACTAATTAACACATGTGTATGTTGATTAGCCTATGTTGCTAACTCACATATACATATGTTGATTTGCCTATGTTGCAAATTAACCTATGTATATGGATTAGTTCATATTGCTAATTCTAATGTATGTTGTTAATATGGCCTATGTTAAAAACACATATATGTTGAGTTAGCCTATAAGTGCAAGTTCATACCTATGACGTTATAATGTTTATGTTAGTCTTTTTGCAAGTTTGTACCTATGACATTATAATGTTCATGTTAGTTATTTTGCAAGTTCACCCTTAAAATGTTCATGTTAGTTATTTTGCAAGTACACCCTATTATGTTCATATTGATTATGCCATCAACACCAAAGTTATACCCTTGTCATGTTTATGCTAATTTATGCCAATTTGCATATATTAAATTAGGCTAAGTTTTTAGCCTAATACTTTACACCAAAAATCATGCGAACGTAAATTAGGCTGAGATGGTTAGCCTAATATTGGACGGGGTAACGTTGGGTTTAATGATAATTTTAGGAAAACTTGCCATAAATTGGTCATTAATCACATAAGTGATTTATGGCATAAAAAGGCATTAATTACCTTAATTAATGAGATTAATTGGAAATGAATGTGACAGTAATTTGAATTGGAATAATTTACATAATTAAAATGTAAATTAGAAAATACGAACGCGCTTAACCCGAGGTTGGATTGAGTTGTGACGTAAACCTGCCCGGACCCGCCCGGCTGTCCAGTTGTCACAACAATAGCTATCCAATGTGAGAGGTTAAGGCATGAGGCCCAATAAAGACCCGAGGTTAAACTGAGTTGTGGCGTAAGACTGCCCGGACCCAACCGGCATACAGGCAGCCACAACAATATCTGTCTAATCTGAGAGGTTGGTGCTCTAATAAGACAATTAGAGCTGAGTTAGGACTATAGGGTTAAGTCAATTCAATAAATACTTAACCAAATTCAACCTGTTAAATAATTTGGATGGGTGGGGGTTAGGTATCATGGTACCCTGAACTAGGCAGGGTGGGGCACGATTACCGGGCTGATTGTAAGCGGTCAAAAGCGACGGCGGTTGGTGCACAGTGTGGGTTCTAACAGAGTGCGGGCGTGCACACACTCTGGGGCAGACAAGTCAGGGCACTGGAGCATCAGTAGTATACCATATGCATGCTAGAATTGTGTCGGGGCCGCCACCATGGGACTTAATACACCCCATGGTGGGACTAGCATAGGTATCTACCATATAGGGTCGTAGGACACATGTGAATATACGAGTAGGAGCCGATCTTTTAAAGAAACAGAAAGGGATCACTTCACCCCAATCACGGGGTGCCTGTTGGTATAAGAATTAGTAGGTGCAGAGATAGAGATTTAAAATAGGGTGCGAAGGGATGTTCGTTTTAGGACACCTTATCTAGTTCTAGGATAATCTATTATCCTGATATCGTCATGTTCTCACTTTATGCAAGTCGTGATCTTTTTATTATTAACATTCTAGGAATATAGCTAGACTTACCAGACTTATGTCTGACCCATTTTCCTTTCGTCTTCTTTTCTTCCGTTCCCCCCCAGGTCCACAGGGAGGAAACACCGCGGCTTAGTCAGTTTTTCATCCAGCTTGAAGAGAGAGAATGTATTGCTTGGATTTCTTTCATTTGGACCATGGCTTTGGATATCATTTATGGGGATTATGCAGCTTTATTTTTGTTTCATGCTTCTTTAACTTTTAAAATCAAGACAGTATTATGGTTGTAATAATTGGAAGTTTGTTTTGAGACAATGTTGGAAATGTTCTGTATGAACACGTATTTATGATAATAAAAGTCTGTTGGTTTTTCCACTGCTTATTTATATGTGTTTATATCTGTCTTGTGTTTTACCTGTGTCTTTTACTTATAAACCTCCACCAAAATTAAGGCATTCCCTTTGTGAGTGAACTAAACGGAGGTGGGGCGTTTCACTTGGTATCAGAGCATAGGTTTATCAGACCAGATAAAAAGTTTTTGAAACTATATTCAAATTAAAATTTAATGAAGCATTTTTCAAGAAAAAGAATTGTTTTATAGTTTTAGAAAGGCATAATCCCCCAAAGCCATGTGAATTATCTATCCTTCGTTTTGAATCTTTCCTTTTTTGTTTCAGCATGTCGGGAGAATTTAACCTTCCAGAAGGTGTGATTGTACCTGGTTGTTTTAGAAGGTACTTGAAAGCTAGGGCTAATGAGGCGGGCCCAACGAATCTTCCTCCCCCAGCTGCAGCAATTCCTCCTCCTCCTTCCCCAGTTACTGAAGTTCCCCCTCCTCCTCCTTCCCCAGTTACTAAAGTTCCCCCGCCTCCTCCTCCTCCGAGAGGAAATGCTTTTACCAAGACTTGTAGAGATTTTAAAGCTATGGGTGGGAAAGACTTTCATGGAACCGAGTCCTTCATAGCAGCCAGGAACTGGCTGAAAGAGACCGAAGATATTTTCGTTATCTTCGAGGTAGAAGACAGGCAGAAGGTAAGACTGGCAGTGTGGTTGCTCAAAGGAGAGGCTTCCTACTGGTGGGAAGTCACCAATGCAGAAAGACCAGTAGAAACGTGGGAAGATTTCAGATTTAGATTTGAGCTGAAGTTCCTTTTAGAAGTTGAGAGAAGTCTTCAAATGGAGAGGTTCCTATCCCTTAAGCAAGGAAGTATGACCGTCAAAGAGTATGTCAACCAGTTTGATCAGCTGGCTAGGTTCGGACTGGACCTAGTCAACACCCAACACAAGAAGGCTCTCCGCTTTGTCAAGGGACTGAATGAGCCGCTTCATAGCCTGGCCATGTCCCATATACCTATGGGAGCTACATATGAAAGGCTGGTACAGATGGCGTTACTACATGAGGAGGATAAAGGCAAGAAGGAGACAAAGGCGGAAGGGTGTCAGGGAAAGAAAGAATCTTTACAACCTAAGAAAACAGACTTTAAGAAGGGCGGGAAAAACAACAAAGCTCACGAAACAAGAAAGTGTAATTTCTGTGGTGTGGTTGGACATGTGGTGAAAGACTGTAGGAAGAAGAAGGCAAAGATGAATGGTGGTTGCTCTCATTGTGGAGAAACAGGACACATAGCTAAGGACTGCCCTAAGAGGCGAGGGCAGGCGCAGAAAGCTGCATCCACTTCGGGTGGACAAGTTCATGCACTGGAGGCACCTCCTCTGCAATAGCGAGGTAGAAATACTTCTATAGAAAGTGTAGTTTATCTTTATGATCACCCAGTTCGCACTTTATTTGATGGGTCTGTTTGTCACAGGTCTCTATTAAGTTTCAAAAGTAGGCTCACATCCGGTCCAACTTTTCATGTAAATTAGGTCCCTATTTTTTGAAAATTCATAAAAAAATATAAAAAAATCACGTAAATTCATAATTAAATAAAACAGGTTCACGCCAAAAAAAATCAGGTGGAAAATCAATCAACAAACACGTCAAAATCAAAAAATACACAAAACAGCGAAAAATGCAGTAAAATGCATGAAAACATGCACATATTTCAAATAGTTGCATATATGTATGCATCTATTTCAATTCCGCATCATACAGCAGCATATATGCATACATGTATGCAGATTTTCCGAAATACATGCATGATTTCATGCATCTATTCGATTTCTGCATGGAAAGCACGCATGCTTGCATATGTGCATACGAGTATGCAGTTATGCAGAAAATATGCATTCAAGTATGCACATATTGTCACGCCTTCGGCTTTCAATGCATTACTGCATACAAGTATGCAGCTATTTTGAATAACAGCATACTTATATGCAATTATTCAGCAGACTTGCGGATCTTTTTTGCATGTATATTTAAAAAGTTGCATACATGTATGCAACTATCAGTAATAGTTGCATATATGTATGCAACTTTTTTTTTCAGTTTGCGTGGGCTCCTGGGATTATTTCCAGAATTTAGAAAAAACAAATTTAATGCATGAGAGCGCATTTTTTTTGGGTCAGAAATTGAAAAAGGCGAAGGGGACTTGAGGAGCAGGCGAATGGACCAAAATTTTTGGGCGGCATCTTATTTTAGGGACCAAAACATATATAAAAAAGCGGGGGGACGTGGCATGAATTAACTTTGGTTTTAGGGATGTGTCCCTAATTTTCACTTATTTGATTCTGGTGCATCACACTCCTTTATTTCATCTGCTTTAGTAGAATCTCTGCACCTAGAAACTAGTAAGGTAGAGGATCCCTTGGTTGTCTCCAATCCAATTGGAGGCCCAGCTTATTTGTCAATAATCTGTATGAATTTGAAAATCTCTATTCTAAGTGTAGAATTTAGATGTAGTACCTTTGTTTTGGGCTTCTCGGTGTATGGATTGATTTTGGGCATGGACTGGCTATCCAGTAATGGTGCCATCCTTGATTGTGAGAAAAGAGTGGTTAGGCTCTTAACCCAACTCGGTAACACTCTGGAAATTACTTGTAATCCCTCGAATATGGTTATGCTTAGTTATCTTGAATCGCTTGACGCTTCTGTTGAGAATTTGCAGTCAGTTAAGGTGGTCCGAGAATATTCGGATGTCTTTGATGAGGTGAAGGGCTTACCTCCGAAACGGGAAATAGACTTCCGCATCTATCTTGTTGAAAATGCGAAGCCCGTTGCTTTGCCTGTTAGGCACATGGCTCCTAGGGAAAGGAAAAAGCTCAGTAAGCAGATTAAAGAGCTTTTAGAAAAGGGGTTCATTAGGCGGAGCATTTCAGAATGGGGCGCTCCAGTGGTGTTCGCTACAAAGGCGGATGGTTCACTCCGTCTATGTGTTGACTATAGGGAGCTAAACAAGCTGACTAAAAAGAATAGGCACCCTCTCCCCAGAATTGTCGATTTGTTTGACCAGCTTGTAGGAGCGTCGGTTTTCTCCCAACTAGATTTGGCGACCGAATTTCATCAGCTAAGGGTAGCTGATGATAGCATCGATAAGACAGCTTTCAGAACCCCAGACGGATTCTTTGAGTGGCTTGTCATGCCTTTTGGGTTGACAAACGCACCCGCTTACTTCGTTGACCTAATGAGTAGTGTGTTCAGAGATTTCCTCAATAAATTCATGGTGGTCTTCGTAGACGATATTTTGATCTTCTCAAAAAATGAGGAAGAGCATGCTCAGCACCTAAAAGCAATCATGGAGACTCTAAGAACACATCAGTTAAAAGCTAAATTCTCCAAGTGCCACTTTTGGAGAGAAGAAGTGAGATTTCTTGGGCATATAGTGTCCAAAGAGGGGTTAGCTGTAGACCCTGCAAAAGTAGTAGCAGTGCAAGATTGGAAGGCACCAAGGAATGCAACCAAGGTTCGAAGCTTCCTCGGGCTTGCAGGCTTTTATCAGAGGTTCATCAGAGATTTTGTAAAAATCTCAGCTCCTCTTACAAGTCTAACAAAGAAGAATCTAGTTTTCTCTTGGGATTTGGATTGCGAGTTTGCTTTCTAACACTTAAAAAGGGCTCTTACAACAGCCCCAGTTCTGACCTTGCCGGATGGAAGCAAAATGTTTACAGTATACATGGATGCATGCGGGACAGGACTAGGCGATGTCCTAATGCAAGAAGGAAGGGTAGTAGCTTATGGCGAAAGACAGTTGAAAGTTCATGAAAGGAACTACCCAACCCACGACCTTGAGTTGGCCGCCATCGTCTTTGCGCTTAAGTCTAGGCGCCACTATCTCCTAGGTGAGAAATTTGAACTGTATACTAACCATAAATCTTTGAAGTATCTCTTCTCGCAGAAGGACCTTAACTTAAGGCAACAAAGGTGGATGGAGTTTCTTGCCTCGTATGATTTCGAGATTTCCTACACTCCTGGCAAGGGCAACGTAGTCGCAGATGCCTTGAGTAGAAAGAAGCTAACGTTGAGCCCCTATTTGTTGAAAGGCGAAGCCTAGAGTTTATAGCTAGTTTTGACTTTAGGCCCTCCTCTGATTTTGTACTCGGTCTGTTAGCATCGCTAGAAGTGCGGCCCACTCTCTTAGACTCAATAGGGACCGCACAACGAGAAGACCCTCAACTTGTAGAAGTGGTTGATAAGCTCGTTAGGGGTGAGACTTCTAGTCACCTCGATAGATACACCATCGACGACAAAGGGTGGTTAAGACGGGATGGAAGACTATGTGTCCCACAGGAAAAGGAGTTGGTGAAGAAAGTTCTTGAGGAGGCACATCATTCCAAGATGACAATACATCCAGGCGGGGAAAAATGTACAAGGACTTAAAGAGAGGTTTCTTTTGGAGTGGTATGAAGAAGGACGTGGCAGATTTTGTTTCTAAGTGCATGATTTGCCAACAAGTCAGGGCGGAGCAGAAGAAGCCTGGCGGTCTGCTCCATCCTCTAGAGATCCCACAATGGAAGTGGGATAGCATTTCAATGGACTTCATTGATGGGCTGCCTAGGTCTAGAAGAGGCAACACTAGCATTTGGGTAATAGTGGATAGGCTTACTAAAAGCGCCCACTTTTTACCTGTCAAGAGTAGAAGGACTGCCTCGTCTCTAGCATCTCTTTATCTTAAGGAGATAGTTCGACTCCATGGAATACCTTCCACCATTATTAGCGACAGATATCCTATCTTCACAAGCGAATTTTGGCGGAGTCTGCAAGAAGCTGTAGGCACACAGTTATGTTTGAGCACGGCCTATCACCCCAAAACCGATGGTCAGACGGAAAGGGTGAACAGGATTTTGGAAGACCTTTTGAGACTTTGCGTCCTTGACTTTGGAGGCGCTTGGGAGGACCATCTTCCTTTGGTGGAATTTGCCTACAACAACAGCTACCAAGCCACCATCGGAATGGCGCCCTTCGAAGCTTTATATGGAAGACCGTGCCGATTGCCCACTTGTTGGTGGGAGTCTACTGACAAGCTCATACTTGGACAAGATATGATCCGAGAGACTTCAGAGAAAGTAGACTTAATACGGAGAAGAATGAAGACAGCCCAAGGCAGACAAAAATCCTACGCAGACAAGAGAAGGACCGACCTTGAATTTGAGGTTGGGGACAGGGTTTTCCTTAAGGTATCTCCTTTAAGGAACGTCGTTCGCTTTGGATCCACAGGGAAGCTAGCACCAAGATTTGTAGGGCCGTTTCCTATCATCGAGAAGATTGGGAAGATGGCCTACAGGTTAGAGTTACCCGAGAGATTGGCCGTAGTTCACAACGTCTTTCATGTTTCTCACCTCCGGAAGTATCTACATGAGTCAGCGGAAGTGGTAGAGCCAAACACTCTAGAAGAAGCTGAAGTAGAACGCGAAGCAACTGTGAGGAAAGTTCCAACTCGCATCTTAGGAACTGAAGTGAAAAAGCTACGCAACCGCGAAGTCAAACTCGTCAAAGTTCAGTGGAGCAACGCCGAGGATGACGCGACTTGGGAAACTGAGGATAGAATACGCGCAGCCTACCCTTTTCTTTTTTAGGGTACATTTTTGATCTCTCTTTTTCCTTAAAGTCATGTTAGTATCTATCTTTTTAGGTATATCTCCCCGACCTTACCCTTTTATCCTTAGGTGGAAACCCCTTTGGATATAAACATGTAATTGAAACATGTTATGGATGATGGTTGCAAGTGGTTGCAAATGTTGGCTAGTGGTTGCTCGTGGATGCATATACACACACAATCTAGGGTTTTAGATCGGCTCAGTCACTTCATATTGCATATGCATATATGTGTTTATGTTTGTATATGGTTGAAGCTCAATATGTTGTCATATGGATGTCACATTTGTTTGAATGATTGCGCACTCATGTAGAATTTTGAATAGGAAAAAGTTTGCATACATAATGGATTCATGACACTTACATAGTTTGCATTAAGGAGGTCAACTGAATCAGTAGACTGCCTGATTTTTGCATTAGATAAGGACATGTACACACACGATGCATATGATCATGAAGCATTAGAAGTCTTTTAAGGACAATTGATGCTCGTGTTTGATGATTAAGTAGATGGACATTTGGATGGTAGGATATATGTTCTCCTAGACTTGGAGATTTCGGGGACGAAATCCTTTAAGGAGGGGAGAATGTAACACCCCGTATTTCTTTAAACACTAAAGTTGCTAATACAAAAATAAATGTATAAAGGGGAGATGTATCTAATGTGCATACAAGAATAATAATAAATGTGTAAAGGGGAGATGTATCTAATGTGCATACAAAAATAATAATAAATTTGTAAAGGGGAGATGTATCTAATGCGTACGTATTTATATGGATTGACAAATAATAGTAAATGTACATTAAGAAAGAAATGGTGAACATAATTGGCTTCTCTTTACAACGGACGGCTCTGGTTAACCCTAGCTTCATCGATGGCTCAAATTAACTTGCAACTCTATAAAAAGACCCTAGGTCTCAAACTAAAAATTCACAAAAAAAAAGAATAAGAATTGGAGCCACCATGCTGTCTGCTGAGAACTAGAGGGAGCCTCCACTTGAAAGAGACGAACAACATAGCGAATACACACTAAAAGATTAAAAAGCAACAACAAATTAGTATCAAAGCGACGTCTTCCCAAAGGAAAGCTTTGCAAATTCAGAATTTCAGAACTCAGAAAACAAGACTGTCTACGATTGTAAGTTTAGCTACATTTTTAGAATGCGAATTAATATGAATATCATGTGTTGCGATGAAATGATAATAGTACGATACTCGTTATGTTATTAATATACGTTTGTGATTTGATTCTATTATCATGTTGAATTGAGAATGATTAAGTATGATGTTTATTATGTTTTATAATATTAAGTGACTTGATTCTATTATCATGTTAAATTTGGGATTATTGGATTAGATTATTTGTATAAGCATGGACTTGGATTGTAACATCTTATGAGAATTGTGTAGTTTATTATGCAAGTTTATGTAGTGAAGTTATGCGAACAATTGTCAAATCTATATGTTCAGGTTTATGCAAAACTTATGCCATGTTCACACTTATCATATGTTGGGATTAATTTGCAAGTATGTTTAAATCTATGTTACTAATTAACACATGTGTATGTTGATTAGCTTATGTTGCTAACTCACATATACATATGTTGATTTGCTTATGTTGCAAATTGATATATGTATATGGATTAGTTCATATTGCTAAATCTCATGTATGTTGTTAATATGGCCTATGTTAAAAACACATATATGTTGAGTTAGCCTATAAGTGCAAGTTCATACCTATGACATTATAATGTTTATGTTAGTCTTTTTGCAAGTTTGTACCTATGACATTATAATGTTCATGTTAGTTATTTTGCAAGTTCACCCTTAAAATGTTCATGTTAGTTATTTTGCAAGTACACCCTATTATGTTCATATTGATTATGCCATCAACACCAAAGTTATACCCTTGTCATGTTTATGCTAATTTATGCCAATTTGCATATATTAAATTAGGCTAAGTTTTTAGCCTAATACTTTACACCAAAAATCATGCGAACGTAAATTAGGCTGAGATGGTTAGCCTAATATTGGACGGGGTAACGTTGGGTTTAATGATAATTTTAGGAAAACTTGCCATAAATTGGTCATTAATCACATAAGTGATTTATGGCATAAAAAGGCATTAATTACCTTAATTAATGAGATTAATTGGAAATGAATGTGACAGTAATTTGAATTGGAATAATTTACATAATTAAAATGTAAATTAGAAAATACGAACGCGCTTAACCCGAGGTTGGATTGAGTTGTGACGTAAACCTGCCCGGACCCGCCCGGCTGTCCAGTTGTCACAACAATAGCTATCCAATGTGAGAGGTTAAGGCATGAGGCCCAATAAAGACCCGAGGTTAAACTGAGTTGTGGCGTAAGACTGCCCGGACCCAACCGGCATACAGGCAGCCACAACAATATCTGTCTAATCTGAGAGGTTGGTGCTCTAATAAGACAATTAGAGCTGAGTTAGGACTGATAGGGTTAAGTCAATTCAATAAATACTTAACCAAATTCAACATGTTAAATAATTTGGATGGGTGGGGGTTAGGTTCATTCAGACACTTAACCACTTAACATGTTTGACTAGAAAACCTAGTAACGGGGACCCGTTTCAGCAGTAACCCAATTAGGTATCATGGTACCCTGAACTAGGCTGGGTGGGGCACGATTACTGGGCTGATTGTAAGCTGTCAAAAGCGACGGCGGTTGGTGCACAGTGTGGGTTCTAACAGAGTGCGGGCGTGCACACACTCTGGAGCAGACAAGTCAGGGCACTGGAGCATTAGTAGTATACCCTATGCATGCTAGAATTGTGTCGGGGCCGCCACCATGGGACTTGATACACCCCATGGGACTTGATACACCCCATGGTGGGACCAGCATAGGTGTCTACCATATAGGGCCGTAGGACACATGTGAATATACGAGTAGGAGCCGATCTTTTAAAGAAACAGAAAGGGATCACTTCATCCCAATCACGGGGTGCCTGTTGGTATAAGAATTAGTAGGTGCAGAGATAGAGATTTAAAATAGGGTGCGAAGGGATGTTCGTTTTAGGACACCTTATATAGTTCTAGGATAGTCTATTATCATGATATCGTCCTGTTCTCACTTTATGCAAGTCATGATCTTTTTATTATTAACATTCTAGGAATATAGCTAGACTTACCCGACTTATGTCTGATCCATTTTCCTTTCGTCTTCTTTTCTTCCGTCCCCCCCCCCAGGTCCACAGGGAGGAAACACCGCGGCTTAGTCAGTTTTTCATCCAGCTTGAAGAGAGAGAATGTATTGCTTGGATTTCTTTCATTTGGACCATGGCTTTGGATATCATTTATGGGGATTATGCATCTTTATTTATGTTTCATGCTTCTTTAACTTTTGAAATCAAGACAGTATTATGGTTGTAATAATTGGAAGTTTGTTTTGAGACAATCTTGGAAATGTTCTGTATGAACACGTATTTATGATAATAAAAGTCTGTTGGTTTTTCCGCTGCTTATTTATATGTGTTTATATCTGTCTTGTGTTTTATCTGTGTCTTTTACTTATAAACCTCCACCAAAATTGAGGCATTCCCTTTGTGAGTGACCTTAACGGAGGTGGGGTGTTTCACTTCCTCTGTAATTTTTTATGATATACACATTCTGATATATAGGTATACATGTTTTGGTAGGTGAAATCGGTTAACCAAATAAACATAAAAATTTGGAAGTGTAAATATATATATATATATGTATACATATATATAATATCTCAAGCAAACTAAAAACCAAAATAGCAAAAGAATTCTGGAAACCAAAATCTGTGAGAAAAAAAAAACAAAAGACAGTAGACATTTAACATTTTTGTTGAGTAAACCGTTATTTTTGAGTTTCCTTGAATACAAGCTAGGGAATGATTTCCTGATAATAGCATAAACCTTTTGCATAAGTCATGTTTGGCTGATGATATTGGTTGTATAATGTCAGATAATCAGAACCAAGTCCCATGGAATATATATAGAGACATAAAACCATGAACACCAACACAAAAATAAAAAAAAATCAAGTAACCCAATTCTAGCATGTTTTAGAAGATTGTGTAAATACGGAAGTTACTCCAAACTTAATCGAGTTTAAGTTAAAATTTACTGTATCTTCTAATATGCCTTATGCAAAGAGCAGTTTGGAATTTACAGGAAATGACAAACAACTGTCAAAATTCGAATATGCTAATTCATTGATTTAATCTTACTAAGCTATTAAGTAATACTATGAACTTTAGAGGTAAAACGGAAATTTTTAGCATTTTAATTCAATGGGAATAAGGGGGTGATCAGAAATCACTTGTAAGGATTTTCCGATCAACTTAGATAAACGGAGGTCATGAAGCTCAATATGGAGAAGCGTGAGGGATGGGGAAACATAGGAAAAATGCTTGGAAAAAATTCTAGTGTTTTGGGTTAAGCTGTGGAGCTCGATTTGAGGGCTTTTGATCGAATATTGTAGCTTGGGTTTGGGGGTCGAACTGCGTCGACGATAGATGTGTACAGGCCATCGCACCCTGGGAGATGGAGAGGGGAGGTTGTCGCAAGTCTCTGGCTAAGGTATGATGTTGACCGGTGACATATGGTGGTAACTGAAGGGGTTTTCTCTGATCCAAAGCAAGTCGCAAGTTTGGGTTGAACTGTTGGATTTCGATCTGTTTGTTATAGGGTTGGTAGGAGAATGGCAGTGGTTTTGGGTGGTGCTTACGCATTTGTGGGGTAGTCAAGGTGGCGAGAATGCTAGAGTAGTGCTGGCGAAAGTGCACAAGCACATGGTGCACATCAAGGAACTGAAGAAGAAAGGGGAGGCCGTTGAAAGTGTAAAGGAGAAAAAGGAACGAGCAGAAGGAGAGCGGTTAGAGCATGTGAGCGGTTGGCCTGTTGGGCCTTGGGCTCAACGCAGTCATAAAAAGAAAAGGAGAGAGAGAAGTTTTAAACTAGAATTATATGAATAAGGATTTACATATAAGTTTAAAAGTGAAAGTATATTCGGAAAAATCTCTACATGCACATAAGTCGAGAGAGTCGATAGGGTGTTTTTGCAAATCGATGTAACATGTCGAGTTTGAAATAATTTCAAGTCTAAGTTAAATTAATTCATTAAGTAAATGAAATGGTTTTAGTTTTAATAATCGTTTATAATATAATAAACGTAGATTTAGTTGTTAAAATAAATTAGCGCATAAACGGTTATATTGATTTATGGCGATCTATAATTCAGTGAATTTGAATTGCTGTACAATTAATTAATTAACTGAATTGTGTTTAATTACGTTAATCATAGTTATATACTATATATTAGCATCTGTAGTGGAAATAAACACTGTTCCGCTATAAAATGTATTGACTGAATTGTTTGGACACTCCGTCAGCAGAAATAAACACCATTCTGCTATTATATTTGTCAGTAAATATATGTTGCTGAAATGTTATATTTAAATGTATAATATTAAATTGTATTTACATAGTTGTTATGTAAATTGGTTTGACGACATGAAGTCGTCTGAACTGTTATATACCATTGGAACTGCTAAGTGTTATTTTTCTATAAATAAGAAACTAACTTAGGTTGTTAACAGTTGAATAATTATTTTAAGAAACCAATAAAGGTGACTATTTTAAATTAATTATATTGTTAATTAATTTAAAAAGATAGATTAATTGTAATAGATTAATCAAATTGTTTTTAAGTTGACCTAAATCAACTAGTTTAAATAGAAATATGTTATTTAGTTAATCAATTTTCAATTAATTTATTAGGATTAGCTTTTAACAGATAATTGTTAAAACGTAGAAATATTTTATTAAAAAGAAAATCAATACTTTGATTAACAGATTTTGGTAAGATAGTTGTGTAATTAAATAAAGAAGAGAATTTGATAAATTATTTAATATGATGTTTTAAACATAATTTATCTCTTAATTAAGTAAGTTTTAAGGATAATTTAATTATAAATGGATAAAGGAATTAAGTCAGTTTATTTTCCCTGTTTTTAGTATTCAAGTTAACCTGATGACTATTCTCAAAATAACAATGTTGTTAGAAATGATTTGAGAAACAATTGGATGTACAAACGCCAGGTTCTCGAAAATTTTGGATATCAAACTTCTACGAATCTTGATAATAAGAATGATTCCAACTCAAGGTCTGAGAGGTAATTAAAATACCCCAACTTGAATGATTTCACTATTATTCGATAGATCGTATTAGTTCGTGTTCAAAATGAGTGTTGGAGTTGAATATTGTTTTTAGTAATGAAACAGATATTTGAGAGTGAGATTATCCCATAAGATTTATAGTAAGAGTTTTTTGTTTTAATTAATACTTATGTTTTCAAATTAATATATAAACAAAGTCAACATTTAGATGTAATTATTTAAAGATTATTTTATGACTTAGTAGATCCAATGGTGTTCAACCTATTTATTTTATTTGATAGTTAAATAACCGATTATCAAATCTTGACCTTTTTTTCGTTATCGTTTTGAAGATACCAGAATCTTAATCCCACTTCGATACGATAAATATGTTGCATGTCAGAGACTATTGAAGACCATTGAAGATGGAGTTACGCAAGGGCTATTTTTTCAATCCTAGGTAGAAATTGCCAAAGATGGATTTCCAGTATAGTGCCTTCGGTTTGTCCAGTCTCAGGACAACTCGTATGGACGAATGTATGATAGAGTATGCCTAATAAATTGCATAAATTGATTTCTTCAAACATATTTACATTTGGTGGCAGAGGAATTCGTTTCTCTTCACTTTATACCTGTGATATTTTTGGGAAAATTAATTTGTGATTTGGCGGGTATGACGAGGTGGCATTCAAAGTGAATGAGGTGTGATCTGTCAAAAGATACGTTATGACCTCAAGCCTCACAACCGGTAAATGACAAAAATCGGGAAGGTAGCATGGCTATGTGGGTCGCACCAATCAGGGTGTATTGTCACCATTTAGAGAATATTCATATTTGTTACTTCTTTTCTCTTCTGTATCTCCTGGGAATAGTTATGTTGAATCCAACCATAGGTGACAATATGTTCGATACACTTAAGAGAAATGAGTGGTCGGACATGTGTGGCTGGGTTGCAAGACGTTCTTGTTGAACACAGTGTATTCCCCTTTAGAGATACACTATTGGCAGATGGTTCCATACCCTGTCATAGTCGGAATCCAATTTCCAATAAGCGCCCGCGGTTTTGATTGTATACTATATATGTAGAGCGTGAGATGCAAGCGTTCTACTAGATTGTTATTTATTTGTATTTTGACACTATCATAATACCAGAATAATATTGTTTTCAAAAATGTTTTGGGTTATCGTAAGGTAAAAACCATCCGTATTTATGTGTGGATCGGTCTTACTATTATCCTTTCTTTCAAAAGGTTTTCGAAAGTTAAAATCAAACTGTTTTAATAGTTTACTCACACCAGTCCCATGACTGACCCAGAGTTTATTTTTCTATGTTTTCACTAACTCTTGGGTGCCTAAATTTGTACGGGCAGTCAAGTAGTTCAGGTCTTACAGATTTATCTAGAGGAGCTCGGAGCAAGAGACTTCAGTACTAGATATATAGAGTTTATTCCACTGTGTTGTGTATGTAATGTACTCTGATGATATATGTAAATCCAAATACTATTGTCTTTCAAAAGTAATTATTTATATACCATATTTTATTTTGCTGTGATTATGAGACTCTGTATTGTTGTTCAGTGTGATCTTCTATCTATTTTCTCCTATTCTAATTTTTTATCTTTCAATTTCTCATCCTCTAACTTTTTTCTATTAATGATTCGTAATTTCGTGCAATTTGGGTTGGACATGAGTTGTATTTACTTCGCTTAAATGGTACAGATTTTCAGGCCATTACATTTGGTATCAGAGCTAATGGTTGAGTGATAACCTTGGCACTGTGGCAGAACTCGATAGAGATAGGGTTAGTAGTACCCTAGACTGAGTTTGAGTGTATACATATGAGCATATATTTGTTAATTTATATAAAAATCTGCTTTTATATTTCGATTGGTTTAAAAATTTTGGTCGATGCAGGGTGCACACTGTATCGAAAAGTTCTTGTAAACTCTTGATTAAAGTAATTCGACACGATATTGTTTTCAAACTTGGGTAAATGCAATAATTTTGCCTAAACTTAGATTTATGTTATTAAAGAGTAATTTTATGAAATTATTATTAAATATGGATGTGTTAATGGTTGTTATTATAATCAATACGGAATTGGTTATATTGAACTAAATTGAGTTTGTATAAGGTATACAAATAAGACAAATCGAAGAATTGTTTGGGAAAACAAAATGTTTTGGGAAAATTCAAAAGGTTTTGAATTTAAAATGGAATCGAGCTATGTGATTTCAAACTGTTTGGGATAAAAACCACAAATCTGGGTTTCTGAATTTGAAAATTTGACTAGAGTAAGTTAAATCGGATTGGGATTTAAAAGGAGAATTTGAAGCAGATAAATATGTTTGAATAGATTTTATTAAAATTAATGGAGTAAATAAGATTTGGAATTTACTTCCAAGTATAATCAAAGATATTTTCTTAAATAGAAAATGGGGTTAATATGGTTGATAAGGGATTAAGATAAGGAATTAGAATCTAACCGGAGATTGGTTAAGATAAATGATTTCCTATATATTGATCTGATGTTGATTTCGATCTTCGAGGTTGATACTTAGAAGATTATTTTCTTACCGATTTACGGTCAGGGACTGATGAATGTGTTTGTATTATATATTTTGCTTGGTGTGGATATTTTGGTAATTAACCTGTGTGGTTTAGATGCCTAGTTTGTTGTGATTATTAAAGTGATAACCCATATATCTGTACAAGTCTATATATAGATATAACTATAATCTCCTCCTTACTCTTCAATTTCGAGGACGAAATTCTTTTAAGGTGGTAGATTGTAACGTCCCAGGTATTGACTAATTTTGTTAAGTAATAATTTATTGATTTTACTATGAGATTAATATAATTTAATAAATTGGATTCAATTATTTGAGATGAATTAAATGATCCTTTTTACAAATCCCATATATGTATAGATATTTATATTATTTATTTCCTTAGCAAATGAATATATGTGTATTCACGACTATGTAGTGTCTTGTATGTTGTTTCATATTTATAATGGGTTTTAAACTTATGCGAATTTAAAATAAACATCACTTTAGTAAAAAATTAATGTAAATAACATAAGTAAAGTATATGTTCACTTCATGTGAAAGCAATGTAACACTAATAAAAGATTTAAACCAAGCATTTGTTTTAGCATTTTTTTAACATAGATTGACAATACCTATACCTCATTACAGCATAGCCACATGTTCATGTAGATTATTCTACCATGTGCATTTATTACTTGGAAATTCAAGTTGCTTGCTGTTAAAAATAATAATTTGAACATTGCTGAAAAAAAAAGATGTATACATCAATTACATGGCCGTGGCTTTTTAATTGAAGCAATGTAGAACTTGCACTGTTATAAACATGACCACCCTCTTTTCAAATAGTTACTATAGATAGCCTACACTATCACTGCTCTCAAATCAAATGAAAACAATTCAACCTAAACCATCACCTACTAAGCTTAGCTGCTAAGGACCCTTAGGTGCAGTTAACCAAATTTGTACAATAAACACTTTTAATTCACTTGTACCTTAACTATTTTGTTTCAAATCAGCCATAGCTTCACATACAAATCTAAACCCATGTAGAACCTCTCACTTTAACTGCCTCTACATCATAGCCGATCCATTCATGTGCAAATGGAAAGCGTTAGGAGCTAAGTTCTATTTTAAAATTCATAGAATACAAGTACCAATGTACCTCTTATTGTCAAGCCATGCTTTCATTTCATGAAAGAAGTGACTAAACTAACAACCTATACTACATGTACCTAAAAGCCTAAGCTGTGTACACCGTACAACACATTACTTAAGAGCAAAGCAAGTTTTTGAACATGGTCGTGCACATGGTCGTGCATGAAAGATGACTGGAAATATTTAGTGTCATAAGCCTTAACAACATCACCTCTGTTAAATCATGCAGCCGCTAGACCACTCCCTAGTTGTACCTATTTCTATCCTTGATGCTTCATATAGAAGTCTTGTTTTCTACCTATAAATACAGTTACTCAACTACACTAAACCATTCACAATCCTTCTCTAAAGTCTATAGCTCAAAATGGCAGCAGGAAAGGGACAAAACTGCATAATAAAGTGAGTAAATACTCTATATTTCCCACTGTTTATAATTGGTTAAGTGGATTTAAAACATTTATGGGTTAATATGTGTCTGAAATACTTGATCTAGATATTTATGTTCTTTGGAAAGTTTATCTATATACTAGTTATGTTAAGAACTTGAGTGCTGGAAACTTGATGACACAAATACAGTAAACACTCCTTTTTCCTCCTATTGTATGCAATGATTAGTGATAAATCTAAGATGGCATATATGCATATGCATATATATATATATATATATATATATGATTTTGTGTTGCACATCTTGAAGTTAGTTGAAGTTAAATAGTTGGAATATAATTGATATTATTTGAATGGTGTCATGTCTTAAAGAACTAAAACAGAGAACACATAAAGTGAGTAAACATTTTCCCCAATCTAAAATTATAACTGTTTGTGTATGATATGGTATAGACATATATATAGGCATATATGTTTATGGTATGCCTTTAGTTTAGCTAATTAGATTTTTCCTATACCAAATCTGGAAAGGAAAAACAGAACATATAAGTTAAAGTGGAAAACTAGTCAACAAACTATTTGTGAGCAAACTTCCTCTGTAATTTTATATGATATACATGTTATGAATGTAGGTATACATGTTTTGGTAGGTGATATTGGTTAACCAAATAAACATAACAATTTAGAAGTGTGTATATATATATATATATATATATATAAACTTGAAGCAGACTGAAAACCAAAATAGCAAAAGAATCTTAGAAACCAAAATCTGTGAGAAAAGACCAAACAAAAGACAGTAGAAATTTAACATTTTTTTTGAGTAAATCCCTGTTTTTGAGTTTCCTTGAATACAAACTAGGGAATGATTTACTGATAATAGCATAAACCTTTTTGCATAAGTCATGTTTGGCTGATGATATTGGTTGTATAATGTCAGACAGTCAGAACAAAGTCCTCTGGAATATATATAGAGACATAAAACCATGAACACCAACACAAAAACAAAATAAAATCAAGTAACCCAATTCTAGCATGTTTTAGAAGATTGTGTAAATACGAAAGTTACTCCAAACTTAATCGAGTTTAAGTTAAAATTTACTGTATCTTCTAATATGCCTTATGCAAAGAGCATTTTGGAATTTATAGGAAATGACAGACAACTGTCAAAAGTCGAATATGCTAATTCATTGATTTAATCTTACTAAGCTATTAAGTAAGTAAAAATATGAATTTTAGAGGTAAAATGGAAATTTTTAGCATTGTAATTCAATGGGAATAAGGGGGTGATCAGAAATCACTTGTAAGGATTTTCCGATCAACTGAGATGAACAAAGGTCGTGAAGCTCAACATGGAGAAGCATGAGGGATGGGGAAACACAGGAAAAATTCTTGGAAAAATTCTAGAGTCTTGGGTTAAGCTGTGGAGCACGATTTGAGGCCTTTTGATCGAATATTGTAGCTTGGGTTTGGGGGTCGAACTGCATCGACAATAGATGTGTACATGCAATCGCACCATGGAAGATGGATAGGGGAGGTTGTCGCAAGTCTCTGGCTAAGATGTGGTGATGACCGGTGATGTATGGTGGTTGCTGAAGGGGTTTTCTATGATCTAAAGAAAGTAGCAAGTTTGGGTAGAACTGTTGGATTTCGATTTGTTTGTTATAAGGTTGGTAGGAGGATGGCTGTGGTTTTAGGTGGTGCTTACGCGTTTATGTGGGTCGTCAAGGTGGCGAGAACGCTAGAGTAGTACTGGTGCAAGTGCACAAGCACACAGTGCACATCAAGGAACTGAAGAAGAAAAGGGAAGCAGCAAAAAGTGTAAAGGAGAAAAAGGAACGGGCAAAAGGAGAGCGGTTAGAGCATGTGAGCGGTTCGCCTGTTGGGCCTTGAGCTCAGCCCAGTCATAAAAAGAAAAAGAGAGAGAAGTTTTAAGTTTTAAACTAGAATTATATGGGTAAGGATTTACATATAAATTTAAAAGTGAAAGTATATTCAGAAAAAGCTCCACATGCACATAAGTCGAGAGAGTCGATAGGGTGTTTTTACAACTTGAGTAACTTGTCGATTTTAAAACGATTTCAAGTCTAAATTAAATTAATTTATTAAGTAAATAAAATGGTTTTAGTTTTAATAATCATTTATAATATAATTAACGTAGATTCAGTTGTTAAAATAAATTAGCGCATAAACAGTTATATTGATTTATGATGATCTATAATTCAGTGAATTTGAATTGGTGTACAATTAATTAATTAACTGAATTATGTTTAATTACGTTAATCATAGTTATATACTATATATTAACATCTGTAGTGGAAATAAACACCGTTCCACTACAAAATGTATTGACTGAATTGTTTGGACACCCCATCAGCAGAAATAAACACCGTTCTGCTACTATATTAATCAATATATTTTATCAGTAAATATATGTTGTTGAAATGTTATATTTCAATGGATAATATTGAATTATATTTACATAGTTGTTATGTAAATTGGTTTAACGACATGAAGTCGTCTATACTATTATATACCATTGGAACCGCTAAGTGTTATTGTTTTATAAATAAGAAACTAACTCAGGTTGTTAGCAGTTGAATAATTATTTTTAGAAACCATTAAAGGTGATTATTTTAAATTAATTAGATTATTAATTAATTTAAAAAGATAGATTAATTGTAATCAATAAATTAGACTGTTTTTAAGTTGATCTAAATCAACTAGTTTAAATAGAAATGTGTTATTTAGTTAATCAGTTTTCGATTAATTTAATGGGATTTGCTTTTAACAGATAATTGTTAAAACATAGAAATGTTTTATTAAAAAGCAAATCAATACTTTGATTACAGACTTTGGTAAGATAGTTGTGTAATTGAATAAAGAAGAGAATATGATAAATCATTTAAGATGATGTTTTAAACATAATTTATCTCTTAATTAAGTAAGTTTTAAAGATAATTTAATTATAAATGGATAAATGAATTAAGTTGTAACGACCTGCATTCTACGCATCAGGGGGTCGTAGAATATTTATTTCTTTCTCTTGCGAAGTCTTATAGCTATGTCACTTTGGGAGATGACAATTGGGGTCATTTCCCATGTTCATGATTTTTGCTGATTTTTAAATGACCATTTTACCCCTAGCTGATCTTGTTTCGGCCATAACTTTTGATTGGTAAGGAGTTTTGACCTGAAATCACTTCCATTAGATCCGGATGATGGTTTACCTTTCCGTAGAGTAGTCACATTAGCGGCTTAACCGGGCCTAATTAGGGTGATTAGCAAGAGGACCCATGAACCATTTCGGGATTAGGGTTATGGAGAGGCTGAAATCAGTTAGGAAGTGATTTTTATTTCATTTCTCAGTCGCCTAAAACATTTCCCTAACCCTAGCAATGGCCTCCAACACCTAAATCACCTTCTAATCACCATTTAATCAAGCTTTTAGCTAATCTACATCAAATCAAGGAGAAATAGCACCAAGTCAGAGTTGGAGCTGATGTGTTGCATGGGAAAATGCCCCAATTGAGAGATAGTTTCAGATTTAAGTTTTATTTATAGCCAAGGTGAGTGATTTGCATAGTTTCTCACTAATTACGGTTGATTAGGGGTAATTAGTGTTAATTAGCGAAATTATAATTCAGAGTGATTTGCATAGTTTCTCACTATTTACGGTTGATTTAAAATTCTAAAATATTATTTTAGGGCTCTGATAGAAATTTGGGCTAAATTGGATAAGTTTTGCTAATTGTACGCTTAACATGATTAAGGGGGAAATTTGGGTTTTGGGTATGTTTGATCCATTTTAACACATCATATTGTTGTTTTGGTGTTTGTGGTTGATTATACATGTTGCTATGACTGTATGGTATGCTTTCTGATTGATTAGAAAAGTTAGAATGGTCGAAAACGCCATCGTATGGCGTAAAATAGTCGCTGGAAGAGTTGGAGGAAAATATACAGAGGACCGTATTGGATCGTCCCAACCAAACCGACCCGCCCTTGACCCCGAACTGACCCAGACCCGCTCGCCTGGGTGTTTCACGAACCGCCTACTAGGGCCAGGAGGCTTGAACATGTACCGCTCGTACTTCGCATACCCTGAACCGATCTGAAGTGGAAGCCACGAACCGATGCTCCGAAGAGGACATCAAGAATTGAGGAGCCCGACCCGAACCATGTGGGTGCACACGACCCGACCCGGACGAGGCACCATGAACCGAACCGCCAGGGGATGTGGACCACGACCTGGAGCTTGACCACGAGCGGAAGAGATACCCGAACCGAACCCATGTGATGATCACGAACCAAATGGAGATCGAAGCCGGAGGAGACCAAAATCTGAGATGCAATGGTAGTCCAAATAGGAAGTTTGTACCCAGGATCCAGTTGGGAACCAAGAGTTAACTTCATGAGTTGGGTTTTGTTGCGGGATGTGTGCTAAGGGGTTATCGACGTCCATAACTTTGATTCACCACCAAGACGAATGTTAGGCTACAGACCAGTGCTGTGGGGTAGTTATTACTCCATGGGGCAGAGTGATCGTAGCATGGCTATGAACCAGTGCAGCGGAGTCTTCATGACCTCATGGGGCAGAGCGGACATAGCAAGGACTAGTGGCTATGGATCAGTGCAGTTGAGTCGCCATGACTCCATGGGACAGAGTGATCATAGCAAGGATTTGGGTGATCAAAGCGGTGGATATCGTATACTTTACGTACTGAGTGAGAGATTTGAGTATGGTTGCTAGCTTGATTGTTTGCCATCACTATGACATTCATACCCCAACCCGTATCTTTACACCATATGTTAGTGTCATCTTAGAGTAATATACATCTTGTTGTGCTAACTCTTTGTTTGCAGGTCCAGGTTCAGGCATGGTTTAGTATACCTGTTATTGTTCTGTTTTGCTGCTTATCGCTCATACCAGACTTTTGTCTGATCCAGAGTTTTATGTCTCTTGTTATTACTCTGGGTGCTCTTAAACGGGCAAATTAGAGATATGTCAAGTGATTATGCACGAGTAGCTGTACCGGAGACGAGCAGGAGACTCCCACGTATGATATATATAGATATTCTCCCTGTGTCGTTGCTGGTCACTACTTTGGGCATTAGTAGTGTCCCTTTTTATTTTGCTTTGGAGATAGTTTTAAAAGTTGTAATAATGATGATGTGGAACATAAGCTATATTTTGGATTTTCCGCTGCTGTAATGGTTTAGCTTTTAGCTTATGCACTGTCTCACCTGTTTTATGTCAAAGTTATGTCATTATTATATTTTGTTCCATGCGTTGTGAGATATACTACAGGTTCCTTGTTAGTTCAAATTCCCTTCTTTCCTTTCTTTGACGACTGTCCTGTGCTGGTTGGACATTGGCACAACGCACTTTCGTTGGGAATGTCGGCTGGTGTGGGGTGGGCCAACACATTTGGTATCAGAGCTCTAGGTTGCATAGCTAACCCAGGGAAAGACACCAGGGAGAGATAGTACGTATATGAGAGCGCGTATTTTTTATATTTTGGTTTTCAAAAGATATATATATACACACTATTATTATGTTTAAAGATGAAGTCGCATTGCGCTGGCACCACTGAAGTGATGGTTAATCATTTTCTCCTTACAGATTGAACGATGAGCCGATATACTAAGGGTACTGGTAGAGGAGCTAATAATGGGAATGCTCCTGATATGAGGACGATGTTCACCAACTTCATGAGAGAGATGCTTAGAAATGTCCAAGGAGCAGTTCCCAATACTGCAAATGGTGGTGGTATAGCGGTGCAGGCGCCTAGGGATGATTTCGCCAAGCTTTGCAAGGACTACACTAGTCTTGGTGGGAAGCCATTCCACGGAACGGAATCGGCTACAGAAGTTCAGGATTGGCTTGATAGTATTGAGCGTATCTTCGAGGATTTGGGAATTGAAGACGCAATGAAAAGGAAGCTAGCATCCCATCTGCTGCAAGGACAGGCAATGAATTGGTGGAATGCTATTAAGGCAGCTACTCCTGAGGATCAAGTTACTTGGGATCAGTTCAAGGCCCGATTTAGTGATAAGTTTATCCCAGCTGCTCAGAAGTCAGAGTTGTTTAGGAAGTTCTTGGAGCTTAAGCAGAATGGTAGGGCAGTCTCGGAGTATATTGCTGAGTTCGATACTTCGTCGAAGTATGGACTATCTCTTATTGACACTCCCAAGAAGAAGAATGAGAAGTTCATAAAAGGCTTAGATCAGTACTTGGGGGAAAGGCTTATTAACCACATCGATGAGACATTTGAATCGATTGTGGGGAAAGCATTGACGTCAGATAGCCTTTATCCTAAACCCAAGACTGAAGTCGCTGTTGCATCTGCAGAGGGGCCAAAACTGCAAGCAAGCGGTGGAGGCAAGAATGATTCTCAGAATAAAAGGAAGAAGTGTCAGAACCAAGCTAAGGATGGTCAGAAAAAGAGCAAGAAATATGTTGAATGCTTTAGCTATGGCAAGAAGGGCCATTATGCTAAAGAATGTCGAGCAAAGCCAGCGGACAGGAAGTGCTTCAACTGTGGCCAAGTGGGACATCACAAGGATAAGTGTCCGCAACCCCCTAAAGAAAAGCAGACTGTGAAAGCATATGCTCTTAATGTTGTTCCTTCTTCATCGAATGCCCCAACCGTGGCGGAGAAAGGAAAGAATGTCATCATTCAAGGTATGCTTTCTATTTATGATGTTCCTGTTCGAGTATTGTTTGATACTGGGGCTTCACGTTCCTTCATATCTAGTGACCTGGTAGATAGGTTGGGATTGGATCCCGAGATAGTTGATAGACCTTTAGCGGTGACGAATCCGATTGGTGGTTCGACTAGCCTTAGTATGATTTGCTGTAATGTGGTCTATCGAGTCATGGATGCATGTTTGTTTGTGATTGCTTTGTTTTGGGCTTTACTGGGTTTGGCATTATTTTGGGAGTCGACTGGCTCCAAAGGTACGGGGTGGTGGTAGACTGTGAGGGCTTTTCGGGGACAATTAGAGCGGACGATGGGCGGAGGGTAGTATTTGGTGGTCTACCTAGTGATGGGGTAATGGCTAGTTTTCTAAATTCCCTCGACATCCCGCATGATGAGTTGTCAGATGTGCCTGTGGCTGGCCAGTATCCGGACGTCTTCGAGGAAGTGACCAGTATTCCACCACACCGAGAGATTGAGTTCCGTATAGCGAAAGATGCCAGACCTATAGTGATGCCACTTCATCGTATGGCACCAAGGGAGAAATGAGAGATCGGGGTGCGAGTAAGCGATCTTTTGAAGAAGGGATTTATCAAAAGAAGTGTCTCTAAGCGGGGAGCACCAGTTGTGTTTGTTACCAAGGGAGATGGTTCCCTTCGATTGTGTGTGGACTACTGCGAGTTGAATAAGGTGACGAGGAAGAATAAGTATACTTTACTGCGGATAGATGATTTGTTTGATCAGTTGAGCGGCGCGAGAGTATTCCTCCAGTTGTATCTCACGATAGATTTTCATCAGCCTAGGGTAGAAGCTGAGAGTATAGCTAAAACGGCCTTTCAGACGTCGGGTTGACCAATGCACCAGCATATTTTGTGGATCTTATGAATAGAGTATTCCGAGATCAATTGAATAAGTTTGTTCTGTTCATAGACGATATCTTGGTTTATTCGAGGATAGAGGAAGAACACAAGGAACATCTGAGGATAGTGATGGAGGTGTTGAGAAAACACCAATTGAAATCAAAGTTTTCTTAGTGTCACTTCTGGAGGAGGGAAGTGACGTTCTTGGGCCATGTTGTTTCAGAGAATGGTATTGTCGTGGATCCTGCGGAGGTGGCTACGGTACAAGATTGGTTTACGCCGAAGAATGCAACAAACATAAGAAGTTTCTTGGGATTAGCTGGATATTATCATAAGTTTATCCAACACTTCTCCAAGATAGCAGCACCGTTGACTCAGTTGACCAAGAAGAATCAAGCTTTCGTCTGGGACGAAAAGTGAGAGAATGAATTCAAGAGTCTAAAGGAAAAGTTGACATGTGCACAGTGTTAGTCATTCCTAAAGGGAATGAAGAGTTAACGGTATACACAGATGCCTGTAGTACCGGACTAGGTGTGGTATTGATGCAAGGAGGTAGGGTTGTAGCTTACGCTAGTCGGCAACTGAAATCGCATGAGAAAAGATATCCTATCCATGATTTGGAATTGGCAGTGATCGTGTTCGCATTGAAGATGTGGAGACATTATCCCTTGAGAGAATGATTCGAGTTGTTTACTGATCATAAATCGTTAAAGTATCTTTTCTCTCAAAAGGATTTAAATCTTCGTCAGTAGAGATGGTTAGAATTCTTGGCTTCCTACGATTTCGATATCGCATATACACCAAGAAAGGGCAATGCAGTAGCTGATGCATTGAGTAGAAGACATGCCAGTTTAGGGGTTATGTTTCTGGAATGGAAGCAACTGGAATACATCGTTGGGTATGATTTCAGACCAAAGTGCGAATTGGATCCAGAAGTATTAGCAAGTTTGACGATCATACCCATTTTGATTGAGCAGATTGGTTCCTGTCAGAAGGACGATCCTAACCTATTGGAAATCATCTCCAAGTTAAAGATAGGAATCAACTTGGAGATGAACAAATATGGGCTTGATCGAGATGGATAGCTTAGAAAGAATGGTAGACTAGTTATGTCCAATGTCAATGGATTGAGAGATGAAGTGTTGGAGAATGTCATCACTCAAAACTGACTATGCATCCCGGTGGTAACAAAATGTATCGAGACATGAAGCAGACCTACTACTGGGAAGGGATGAAAAGAGACATTGGGAAGTTTATATCCAAATGCATGAACTGCCAGTTTGTTAAAGCTGAGCAAAAGAAACCTAGTGGTTTGTTGCAACCATTAGAAATTCTAGAATGGAAATGGGAACAAGTCTCAATGGATTTCATTGATGGGTAAACAAGGACTAGATCGGGCCATGATAGCATCTGGGTGATTGTGGACCGATCGACCAAGAGTGCAAGGTATATACCTATCAAGTCGAATAGAATGACAGCTAAGTTAGTAGAACTATATATGAAGTGGGTAGTGAGATTTCATGGAGTACTTAAAAGCATTGTGAGTGACCGAGACCTGTTGTTTACTAGTGGGTTTTAAAAGAGCTTACAAGAGGCTCTAGGGTCAGAATTATATCTCAGTACCGCGTATCATCCTCAAACTGATGGTCAATCAGAGAGGGTAAATCGTATATTAGAAGATCTCTTGAGAGCTTGCATATTGGATTTTGGTGGATCATGGGAAAACCATTTGCATCTAGTAGAGTTTGCATATAATAATAGTTATCAGTCCAGTATTGGTACGGCTCCATTTGAAGCTTTGTACAGAAGACCGTGCAACTCACCATCATGTTGGTTAGAAACCGGTGAGAAGTTTGTGATTGGACTAGATGTGATAAGAGAAACTTCATACAGGATTAAGATCATTCAACAGCAAATGAAGGCTACCCAAGACAGCCATAAGAGTTATGCTGATAAGAGGCGAAAGGATTTGAAATTCTCCGTTGGCAACCTAGTATTTGTCAAGATCTCTCCATTAAAGAATGTTATTCAATTTGGAAGGAGTGGAAAGCTGGCACCAAGATTTATTGGTCCATTCCCAATCCTCGATCAAGTTGGGAATTTGGCATATAAAGTTGAATTACCAGAGAAGATGGCAGGAATTCATAACGTATTTCATGTTTCCCAGTTATAGAAATTCATGCACAACCCCGATGTGACTATTTCACCTGATCAGTTGGATGATATCGAAGTAGAACCCGAGGCGGTTGGAAACCGCAAGCCGATTCTTATTTTCGAGAACGATATGAAGCAACTTCGAAGGAAAGCGGTGAATCTAGTCAAAGTTCAGTGGGGCGAGAATGAGAATGACTTTACTTGGGAGACAGAGGAGAGCATTAGGAAGACGTATCCAGAACTCTTTGCCTGCTCAGATTTTAATTGCAATTTAGTTTTCTGCATGCTAGGATAGGCTTGTTTGTTGTTTTATATGTTTGATTGTTGTGAATGGTTGGTAGGCATGCAGGATCCTTACTTGTTTCTTAGTTAAGGAATTTCGGGGGCGAAATTTCTTAAGGGGGGAAGAATGTAACGACCTGCATTCTACGCATCAGGAGATCATAGAATATTTATTTCTTTCTCATGCGAAGTTGTATAGCCATGTAACTTTAGGAGATGACTATTGGGCCATTTCCCATTTTCATGTTTTTTTTCCGATTTTTAAATGACCGTTTTGCCCCTAGCTGATCTTGTTTCGGCCATAACTTTTGGTTGGCAAGGATTTTTGACCTTAACCACTTCCATTAGATCCGGATGATGGTTTACCTTTCCGTAGAGTGGTCACATAAGCCAAACGGACTCACCGTTTGAGAGATATGGCTGAAACAAGGTTTAGAAGGTGAAAAACAGCTTATCAGGGCCTAATTAGGGTGATTAGCAAGAGGGCCCATGACCCATTTCGGGATTAGGGTTTTTGAGAGGTTGAAATCAGTTAGGAAATGATTTTTATTTCATTTTTCATCTGCCTAAAACATTTCCCTAACCCTAGCAATGGCCTCCAACACCCAAATCACCTTTTAATTACCATATAATCAAGTTTTAAGCTAATCTACGTCAAATCAAGGAGAAATAGCACAAAATCAGAGTTGGAGCTGCTGTGTTGCATGGTAAAACGCCCCAAAATTAGAGATAGTTTCAGATCTAAGTTTTATTTGTGGCTAAGGTGAGTGATTTGCATAGTTTCTCACTAGTTACGGTTGATTAGGGGTAATTAGTGTTAACTAGCGAAATTATAACTCAGAAAAATATGGAAAAATTTGTAAAATTCTAAAATATTATTTTAGGGCTCGGATAGAAATTTGGGCTAAATTGGATAAGTTTTGCTAATTGTATGCTTAACATGATTAAGGGGGATTAAGGGGAAAATATGGGTTTTGGGTATGTTTGATCCATTTTAATACATCATATTGTTGTTTTGGTGTTTGTGGTTGATTATACATGTTGCTATGACTGTATGGTATGCTTTGTGATTGATTAGAAAATTTAGAATGGTCGAAAATGCCGTCATATAGTATAAAATAGTCGCTGGAAGAGTTGCAGGAAAATATGCAGAGGACCGGATCGGATCGCCCCAGCCAAACCGACCCGCTCTTGACCCCGAACTGACCCAGACCCGCTCGCCTGGGTGTATCACGAACCGCTTGCTAAGGCCATGAGGCTTGACCCTGAACCGTTCGTGCTTCGCATACTCCGAACCGATCTGAAGTGGAAGTCATGAACCGATGCTCCGAAGAGGGCATCACGAATTGAGGAGCCCGATCCGAACCCAGTGGGTGCACATGACCCGATCCAGACGAGGCACCACGAACCGAACCACCAGAGGATGTGGACCACGACCTGGAGCTTGACCACGAGCGGAAGAGATACCCGAACTGAACCCAAGTGATGATCATGAACCAAATGGAGATCGAAGCCTGAGGAGACCAAAACCCGATATGCAAAGGTAGTCCAAATAGGAAGCTTGTACTCAGGATCCAGTTGGGAACCAACGAGTTAACTTCATGAGTTGGGCTTTGCTGCGGGACGTGTGCTAAGGGGTTATCGAGGTGCATTACTTTGATTCACCACCAAGACGGATGTTAGGCTACAGATAAGTGCAGTCGGGTAGTTATTACTCCATGGGACAAAGTGATCGTAGCATGGCTATGAGCCAGTGCAGTGGAGTCTTCATGACTTCATGGGGAAGAGTGGACATAGTAAGGACTAGTGGCTATGAATCAGTGCAGTGGAGTCGCCATGACTCCATGGGGGCAGAGTGGTCATAGCAAGGATTTGGGTGATCAAAGCGGTGGATATAGTATTCTTTACGCACTGAGTGAGAGATGTGAGGATGTTTGCTATGCTTGATTGTTTGCCATTATTATGACATGCACACCCCCACCCCGTATCTTTACACCATATGTAAGTCTCACCTTAGAGTATTGTTCATTTTGTTGTACTAACTCTTTGGTTGCAGGTCTACGTTCAGGTATGGTTTAGTAAACCTGTTATTGTTCTGTTTTGCTGCTTATCGCTCAGATCGGACTTTTGTCTGACCTAGAGTTCTATGTCTCTTCTTATTACTCTAGGTGCTCTTAAACGGGCAGACTAGAGACATGTCAGGTGATTATGCATGAGTAGCTGTACCGGAGACGAGCAGGAGGCTCCCACGTATGATATATATAGATATTCTCCCTGTGTCGCTGTTGGTCACTACTTTGGGCATTAGTAGTGTACCTTTTTATTTTGCTTTGGAGACAGTTTTAAAAGTTGTAATAATGATAATGTGGAACATAAGCTGTATTTTGGATTTTCCGCTGTTATGATGGTTTAGCTTTCAGCTTATGCACTATCTCACCTGTTTTATGTCGAAGTTATGTTATTATTATATTTTGTTCCATGCGCTGTGAGATATACTACAGGTTTTGCTAGTTCAAATTCTCTTCTTTCCTTTCTTTGATGACCATTCCGTGCTGGTTGGACATTGGCATAGCGCACTTTCATTGGAAATGTTGGCTGGTGCGAGGCGGGCCGTCACATAAGTCGGTTTATTTTCCTTGTTTTTAGTATTCAAGTTAACCTGATGAATATTCTCAAAACAACAATGTTGTTAGAAATGATTTGAAAAGCAATTGGATGTACAAATGCCAGGTTCTCGAATATTTTGGATATCAAACTTCTACGAATCTTGATAATAAGAATGATTCCAACTCAAGGTCTGAGAGGTAATTAAAATGCCCCAACTTGAACGATTTCACTATTATTCGATAGATCATATTAGTTTGTGTTTGAAATGAGTGTTGGAGTTGAATATCGTTTTTAGTGATGAAACAGATATTTGAGAGTGAGATTATCCGATAAGATTTATAATAAGAGTTTTGTGTTTTAATTAATAATTATATTTTCAAATTAATATATAAACAAATTCAACATTTAAATGTAAATATTTAAATATTATTTTATGACTTTGCAGATCCAATGGTGTTAAACCTGTTTATTTTATTTTATATTTGATAGTTTAATAACCGACTATCAAATCTTGACCTTTTTTCGTTATCATTTCGAAGAGATCAGAATCTAAATCCCACTTCGATACGATACATACATTGCATGTCAAAGACTATTGAAGACCATTGAAGATGGAGTTACGCAAGGGTTATTTTGTCAATCCTAGGTAGAAATTGCCTAAGATGGATTTACAGTATAGTGCCTTCGATTTGTCCAGTCCCAGGACAACTTGTATGGATGAATGTCTGACAGAGTATACCTAATAAATTGCATAAATTGATTTCTTCAAACGTATTTACATTTGGTGGCGAAGGAATTCGATTCTCTTAGCTTTATACTTGTGATATTTTTGGGAAAATTAATTTGTGATTTGGAGGGTATGACGAGGTGGCATTCAAAGTAAATGAAGGTGTGAATTGTCAAAAGATACGTTATGATCTTAAGCCTCACAGCCGGGAAATAACAAAAATCGGGCAGGCAGCATAGCTATGTGGGTCGCTCCAATTAGGGTGTATTGTCACCATCTAGAGAATATTCATATTTGTTACTTCTTTTCGCTTCTGTATCTCCCAGGAACAGTTATGTTGTATCCAACCGTAGGTGATAATATATTCGATACACTCAAGAGAAATGTGTGGTTGGTCATGTGTGGCCGGGTTGCAAAACGTTCTTGTTGAACCCAGTGTATTCCCCTCCAGAGATACACTATCGACAGGTGGTTCCATACCTTGTCATAGTTGGAATCCAATTTCCAATAAGCGCCCGAGGTTTTGATTGTATACTATATATGTAGAGCGTGAGATGCAAGCATTCTACTAGATTGCTATTTATTTGTATTTAGACACTATCATAATATCAGAATAATCTTGTTTTCAAAAATGTTTTGGGTTATCGTAAGGTAAAACCTATCCGTATTTATGTGTGGATCGGTCTTACGATTATCCTTTCTTTCAAAAGGTTATCGAAATTTAAAATCAAACTATTTTAATCGTTTACTCACACCAGTCCCATGATTGACCCAGAGTTTATTTTTCTATGTTCTCCCTAACTCTTGGGTGCCCAAATTTGTATGGGCAGTCAAGTAGTTCAGGTCTTACAGATTTATCTGGGGGAGCTCGGAGCAGGAGACTTCAGTACTAGATACATAGAGTTTATTCCGCTGTGTTGTGTATGTAATGTACTCTAATGATTTATGTTAGTCCAAATACTATTGTATTTCAAAATTAATTGTTTATATACCATATTTTATTCCGCTGCGATTGTGAGACTCTGTATTGTTGTTCAGTGCGATTTTCTATCTATTTTCTTCTATTCTAATTTTCTATCTTTCTATTTCTCATCATCTAACTTCTTTCTATTAATGATTCGTAATTTCGTGCAATTTGGGTTGGACATGAGTTGTATTTAGTCATCCTCTAACTCCTTTATGCCAATGTATAATTAATTATATTTTGGATTTATATTTAATCACTTTTAATTTCAAACCTTGTATTAACATTTTACGTGTATATTGTTTTATTAAGGCAAATTCTATTTGAACCCAAGAATTTGCTGAGTTAACCCAGAAAATTGCATGACCAAACTACCCTTGTTTTACAATTATTTTATTATTATTTTCAGCTTACCTCGTAGAGCCCCTACGAGATTCTTCAGCTTACCTCGTAGGGACCCTACGAGGTGCCCTAAAGGCACCTCGTAGGGGCTCTGCGAGGTAAGATGAAGAATCTTGTAGAGCCCCTATGAGGGAGGATAAAATCGTTTTTTTTTAATAATCCATGGGTAAACTCAGCAAAACGCTGGGTTTACAGTGTCTTTTTGGATTTGCTGGGTAAACTCAGCAAATTCCTGGGTTTAAATAGAATTTGCCTTTTATTAATATCTTCTGCATACGGACTCTGTTTTTAGTAAATAAAATATAAAAACGAATCAGAATCTTGCCACAAATACAACAATAATACTTTCGTGGCCCAAGTCTCAATTGTCCAAAATTCTATTTTTTTAGTTCATTAATTTTGTAATGATTATTAATTATTTTAAATTTAATTTTCCTATGTTTATTTATGGTATTTATGGGGTGTTACATTCATCCCCCTAAAAAGAGATTTCAACTCGAAAACTTTCCAAAAGGACGAAAAATACAACTCGCTCTAACAACCATGTTGTACACTCATATTATTTATAAACATCCATAAAACATTCATAACTCAAATTGATTATGTACTACAATCTTGCTAAAGTGAGCTCAATCCTAGCGTGTACGTGTAATAAATGATGCTATATGTATGCAGAACATTCTATTATGCTTATAATTCTATATGAGGGCACATATCATTCATGTTGCAATCGTCTCCTACCATCTAATCCAGCAACCACAATGCAAACGTAAAAGGATTTTTGGAGGAAACAATTATCAAGAAAAGCTCTAAATGAGTTTGCCTTATCTTTTTTTCGGTTTCCCAGGTGCTGTACGCAAGATTTTCTCCCCATTGTAATCGAACTAAGTGAATAGATTTGTTGAGGAGTATTTTGATTCCTTGCTCCATGAACTTTTCGGTGGCACCGAGCACCCTAAGCTCCAATTTGAAGCTTCCTAAGTCCCTAATTTCATCTTGCTCGAGTCTGACTGTAACGTCCCAGTTTTTGACTGATTTTGTTCAACTATAATTTATAGATTATATCTGTACTTTAAATCTTGTAAATAATACTTGGTTGGATATTGCAAGTAATTAAGAAAAAACATTTATTTAGAATCTTAAGTATATATTTTTAACTTGTTAAATTCCTTAGTAATTTCACATTTAAAGGATGTTTTAAATATCTTTGTTTATTTTAAAAGTTTGTTTGAAAAAATGTTTGTTTAATGTAACAAATTTTGTCTTATGTAAAGTAAATCAAATTTTACTTCACCTATAACTTTAATATTTAATTTGTAGAGGCACAAAATTAAAATAATAAGAATAACCTAAGAAAAATATGAAGTTTGCTTCATATGAAAGGAAGACTACATTAATAAAGATTAACACATCAGATCAAAACGTCTAATATACATGTAGGTTGTGTGCTAGGATGTGCCATTCAGAAACATTTAGGACACATTCATTTATAATTTAAATAGCTTAGCAACCAAGGTTTTAATATTTTAATGTATATATACATGGCTGCACAAGGACGTACCCCTTTTGTAAAGCTCATGGCCATGCCTTGTTATCTCAATCAACCATGCCTTGTTACCTCAATCAATAGGAACATTGGCAATATTTTCTATCAGTACAAGAGGCAACATCTTCATTCATGCCATCAGTAAAGGCAACAAGTGACATCCTACCCTGCATCTAAATTGCACATGGTTACATACACCTGCACTGCCTTTACATTTTGGTATGCATTGTCATTTGAAGTATAGAATTTAACTAAGGCACAACTATAAACATACTGCATTTTCATTGGCTATATGCACTTGTTACTTCAATTTAAATCACAAGCATAGCTACATGTACACACTATGAACTACTAATAACATATCCTCTTCAATCAAAACCAGCTATAAACATAGATACACTTTTCCAATCAGATGCACAATTGACACTATACTGTATTTCTTTCAATCAACATAGCATAGCAGCTATGATATAGTCCATCACCAGTAGATTACCTTCCCCATAAACCCATATGCAATACACATTATTTTAACATTTTTAGCACTATAAATACACAAGTAGCCACTATTTTCATATACAAATCATTCGACCAAAATTTAAATAAAATGGTGTCACGCAAGATTGAAAAAAAAAACTGGTAAAGAAAGGAGAAAAAAAGAAAAAGAAAACCAGTGAATGTAAGCAGAGAAAACAGAGGACCCAAATCTGTAAGTAAACACCCCTGTTATTTCATGTAAACTATTATTGATTTAATGCAGAAATATATCTGTTTATATATGTTGTGTTTGAACAATTAAATTTGTGAATGAAGTTGCATAGAGCAGTTACCCAAATCTGCGAGTAAACTGCTCATTTTCCCATTTAAACTAGTATTGATTTATATGATATGATACATCAGTTATAGATACATATATATGTTTTGATAAGCTGATTTGACCTTCATATAGAAACCTGGAAATGACATGAATGAAAGTGAGTAAACATTTGTTTTTGTTCCCTGTTTCCAGGTATTTGTTCTGGTAACTTAAGACAACACATGAGACATTTTATACATGAGTTTGTGTTGATGAAACATAGAGTAGTAATTGGAAATTGTTGATATGTGTAAATTTGTATATATAGTTTGAAACTGGGAAAAACAGTAGATAGTTTAAAAAGTAAATTTCACTTGAATTTGTAGTTGTGAACTATGATCTGATCATTCACTAATCAGTGTATATTTACATACTTATATGACTTGTTGTATAATTTAAACTTCCACTGGATGATGGAAGACATTAAGTAGAAATCTGGTAACAATAACAACATGTCAGTGAGTAAAACTTATTCCCATTTGAATCTATTGCGAGTAGTTATAGGTATGATGTTAATATATAGGTGTTTTTATTTTATTTTGTTCTGAGTGTATCATATAAAGTTGATTCAAATCTGCATTCAACCTAGAATAAGAACTGGAGTGGATAAACCAAAGGCCTGTAATCAAACAAACTAGGCTCTGTTCTTTGTTTTTAAACCAACATAAAACATTTAAAAAAAGCAATATCTTAAAAGTTAATTGATGTTAGAAAATGGTATCAAACTGCAATATTGTTTAAAAATTCTTTGTAATGCATTCTAAAAATAGTTTTAAGTTAGATAAAAACTTATAATTTTTGACATAAGAAATTGTCAGTAAAGAAAGTTTTAAATCAGATTTTACATCATGGAAATTTAAAATTTCAGATATATGAATGGGTTTATAATGGCAAATAATGATTTTTAAAATAAGCATCATATTTTTTAATTACCTATGGATCAAATGAAAAGATATTTAAGATTTGTGATAAAAAAAAATCAAAATCGTGAACTTAGATAGATGGATTAAAAAACTGCTTTGGTGGAAGCTTGTCTGGGGATAGAAGGAGGTATGGATGGAGTTTGGCTATCTCCGCTGGTCAGTGGAGGGAGGATGAGAAAATTTCAGGTTTTGGACAAACTTTTGGGTTCTCGGGTTTCATGGGATTGTATCCCTGTTTTGGGTGATCGAGTTTCAAGCTGTATAGTGGGGAGATGCATACGAAGGTGGGCTTCAATGTAGTGGCGGTGGTAGACACTCCAGTGGTCAGAGTCGAGTGTGTGTATCGATTTTTGGGTCTATCTAGAGCTTAGGCTTCAGGCAGTAATGGTGGGAGGCGTTTTTGAGAGGGAGAAGATTTTTCATGGTGGTGACATTTCGTGGATGACCTGGGTTGTCGACGTAACTTGTGGGAAGTGGTTCGGTGACCGTTTAGTGGCCAGAGCATCGGTGCACGCGCACCAACAGGGCAGAGCACGGATACTGGAAGGGAATTAAACAAAATAGAAGAGGAAAAGGGTGGCAACGTTTTGTTAAGTGAAGAAGTGGGCCGCAGGATTTGGGCTTTGGGCCAAGAATATAAAAAACAAGTAAAGAGAAGTAATAAGTAAAAAAGGAAAATTGGAAACAAACTAGAAAAGAAGGGAAAATTAAAACAAGATTTTTTTTAGAATGAATCCAAAATAAAGAAATAACGTTAGAAAGGAAATTAAAGGGAGAAATGTTGTGATAATTAATGAAATTTGAAAAGCAGATGGTAGACGATCAAACAGGATCATTATAAATTGAGTTGTACTATGTTTGGAATAACAAATTTAGTTCATTTAAACAAATAAATAAATAGATAGAGTTTCAAATTATTTTCTATTGGCAATTAATAAATTTAGAACCAATTACGGATCTTTCTATTTCTAAAAGGCCGGGTAATTAATTCAGGTCGAATTAGTTGAACTTGTAACCAACTAGATGTAGTAACTCATGGGAAAGTCGATTACGAATGAGTTTAAAATGTAATCAACTTAGATCGATAATTATATTTTAAATCAAGAAATGATTTAAAAGTTGAATTAACGGTGATGAAACGGAATAAAGAAAATTATATGAATAGGGACTAAATAAACAGAATTTTACGTTATTCTAGTATTTATCAATGAAACTGAGTTGACGAATAAAAAGTCAAAAAGGAATAAATATTCAAATTCAAAGTGGATAATTTTGGAATCAAGTGGTTTTCTTACACGGATGGTTGTGAGGGGGTATCAGTAAAAGAATTATGGTAAGATCGGTACCAACAAGATTATTCTGAAGTTCATAAATAAATGGGTTATAGAAATAAATCGATAAGGGATTTTGAATTTGATAATCGATTTCGAAAAGTATCATTTATTTTCCATTTTGGAAAAATATATCTTTAAATTAATTATATGTAGTGAAGTAACTATTGAGCTCAGGAAACAAAATAGAAATTATAAGTCATATATATATTGAAATATGGATGATAACAATACCGTCATGATCAATAAACGGTATCCTTAAACGAAAGTAAATCATAGCTAGATATGGTTGGGAAATTATTTCCCAATATCGGTAAATTGATGAATGACTATTATTTAAATTGTCGAATCATGATAGACCAGACCTGTTGTGATAATTGATTTGTTGATTAATTGTGATGCTCTGACATGACTCAATTAAATTATTTAGTTATAATTTATCATTTACATGTCTTATTTAAACGATATCAACTACTATTGAAATTAGGAATTTTATATGTTAAATAACTTGTGTTGATAAGTTCTGAAAATCAATTAGGATATAGAAACACGTATGAAATATGTTTATTTGATTGCTATTAAATGTCACTTGACCCTAAAAGATATTAACGTTCATCGATTCAAAGAGACCGGGATTGGTTTCCTAAACAAAATCCAAATACCACTTTGTTTCGACCTAGGCGTTGATTAAATTGAATTCAAGTTGAAGACTATTGAAGATGGTGTTTATGCAAGGGCTATTCTGTCGATACTAGGTAGAAATTGCCTAAGATGGATTTACAGGGTAGTGCCTTTGGTTTGTCTAGTCCTAGGACAACTTGTATGGATGAATGTCTGACAGAGTATACCTAACAGATCACGTAAGTTGATCTCTTCAAAACTATGTCTGGTGGCGGAGAAATCCGTTTCCCTTAGCTTTATACCCGTGATTTTAGGGAAACCAATTTGTGATTTGACGAGTTTGACGATGTGGCATTCAAAGTAAATAAAGATATGCTGTTACAAGCGGTAAGTTCTGACCTCAAGCCTCAACCGGGAAATAACAAAAATTGGGCAAGCAGCACGACTAAGTTGGTCCCTCCCATTAGGGTTTATTGTCACCATATAGAGAATATTCATTTTGTTACTTCTTTAGCTTCTGTATCTCCCGGGAATGGTTATGTTGGTACCAACCGTAAGGTGATAATATATTCGATACACTCAAGAGAAATGAGTGGTCGGTCATGTGTGGCCGGGTTGCAAGACGTTCTTGTTGAACCCAGTGTATTCCTCTCTAGAGATACACTATCGGAAGGTGGTTCCATACCCTATCATAGTTGGAAATCCATTATCCAATAAGTGTTCGCGGTTTTTATTGTATACTATATATGTAGAGCGTGAGATGCAAGCGTTCTACTAGATTGCTATTTATTTGTGGATTGATAGACACTGTTATAATATTAGAATAATATTGTTTTCAAAGATTGCTTTGGGTTATCGTAAGGTAAAAACCATCCGTGTTCATGTGTGGATCGGTCTTACGATTATCTTTTCTTTCGAAACATTTTGAAAGTTAAACCATATGCTTGGGATTCTCATAAAGGAAAAACACGTTCCATTTTTATGGCATAGTCTTATGAGATGTCCTTTATAAATCAAGTTGTTTTAAAATCGTTTACTCACACCATTCCCATGACTGACCCAGAGTTTATTTTTCTATGTTTTCCTAAACTCTTGGGTGCCCAAATTTGTATGGGCAGTCAAGTAGTTCAGGACTTTACAGATTCATCTAAAGGAGCTCGGAGCAGGAGGCTTCAACGATAGATATATAGAGTTTAATTTCCGCTGTGTTGTATATGTGATGTACTCTGATGATGTATGTAAGTTCAAATACAGTTGTATTTAAAAAGTTATATTATATAATATATTTTGTTCATTCCGCTGTGAGATCGTATCTGTTCTGATGTTCTATTGTTGTGTTCTTTGTTCTCTTCTATTCTAATTTTTCTATATTATCATTTCTTATCCTCTAATTTATTTCTTCGACATCTGAGTTTTAGTGTTCTTTGAGTTAGACTAGGGTTGTATTTGATCGACTCAAAGGATACCAAAATTCGGGTCGTCACACTGACGTTGGAATCACGATGGCATTTTCGAAGATGAGAAACATGGAAAATGTTATGGACCCCCGATAAGTGTTCGGGAAGATCCACGTGATAATCCAGTTTCCCTAACCTATCCATGATTTTAAACGGTACTAAATCTGGGCGCCAACTTCCCAATCTTTCCAAACCAGGCAATATTACTAAGAGGGGAAACTTTCACGAATATCAAATCTCCGCCTAAATTGAAGTTCCTTCCCCGTTCTATCTGCATATAATTTCTGCCGGTCTTTGGGCAGCCTTCATCCTCTGCCGAATCAAAGCGATTTTCTCTGTAGAATCACGGATAAGGTACGATCCGAGTAAAATCTTGTCAGTAATCTCTTACCAACAAGTAGGCGATTTTCATTGACGCCCATACAATGGTTCGTAAGCGGCCATACCAATCGTCGTTTGATAACTATTGTTATACGAAATTCCACCAAAGGCGAATGCTAATCCCAAGCTCCTTCGAAGTCGATGATGCATGCTCTAAGCAGATCCTCAAGAACTCTATTGACTTCCTCTATCTAACTATTGTTTTGTAGGTGATAGGATGTACTTAAACTCAACATTATCCCTAAATCGACTTGTACGCTCCTCCTAAATTCACTTGTAAACAAAGGGTCTCTATCACTAACTATGCTAGTCAGGATTCCATGCAGTATAACTATCTTATTGATGTATAACTAGGCTAACGAAGTGGCAGTCCCATTCTTCTTGATTGGGATAAAATGAGCACTCTTCGTCAAACGATCCACAATGACCCAAGTGGATTCATTTCCATTCTGACTCCTTGGAGGCCCATCAATGAAATCCATCGAAATGTGTTTCCATTTCCAAGTGGAAATCTCTAAAGGTAACAACAATCCAGGCCTACCTTGCTTTGCCTTAACCTTTTGAAAAGTCAAACATCTAGCTACAAACTCTACAACATCCCTCTTTATTCCTTCTCAATAAAGACATCTTCTCATGTCTTTAAACATTTTATCTCGTCCGAGGTATATGGTCATCTTTGACCGGTGATGCTCCTATCGAACTTACGTTTTAAGTCCTTCATTCTTAGGGACACAAATTCGACCATCCTTTCTCAAACTACTACTACCATCAATAGAATACTTATCCGAATGGGGAAAGGTTCTCCTCTGGAAATCCTTTCATTTAACATCCTCAACTCATCATTGAGACCTTGCTTGCTCTTAATTCTTTTTGACAAAGTTGTCCTCATGTCCATAACTCCGATAAATCCTTAAGCTGCTTCAAATGGCGGCTGCAAATTATAATTAGAAATAACAACAACTTCTTCCACTCGTTAATCGCACTTAGGGTAGAATGTCTCCGACTTAAAGCATAAGCAATGACATTGACCTTCCTAGGGGTATGCAGAATAGGGAAGTCGAATGATTCTCGGTACTCCATCCACCTTTAACAACAACACGCTCGAAATAGGCCTAAATTTCGACCAGAAATGGCAATCAAAACTTAGATCCATTCTAGGCGGACCATTTATTCCTATAAGGAAATGGTATAACAGATAATCAGAGCATGCTATAACAACATCAGAATCTCACACAGCGGAATGGATAAAATCTAATAATTTAAAATAGATGTACCTTTAATTTAAAGCCATCATAAACAACGAGTCTCATGCAATAATTGGTACATCACAATTAATTATCCCAACAAAATAATACTGCAATAATGGCTAATAGCTATTTTTCCTCCATCATTAGGCTCCATCATTGTCTCGTCCATCGAGTCACTACCCCATCTATTAACCTGTTGGATATGTTGAGAAGAGGGGTTAGAACATAAAGTTGTGTGTGACTGAAAATAATATTTCCTTAAAGACCATACCCTAGATTTAGTAGGTCATATATGTCAAGGTATGTCTACGAAATACACAAGCACACACAAAATATTTAACGAATGAGGTGGACATCCGAGTCAATCACTTAAGACCTTCATTAATGCATTTAGGGAAAAGACCCAACAAGTTGGGCATTCTCAGTCACCTATGGCCCTATTAGAGGTGGATTCTTATGATCTCTTATAACCCTGAGGCGGATCCCAGCCCTTAAGACCTCGTCCTAATCCATTAACGTTCTTAAGTCTATACTCTCAATTGTAATATGAGGGTAGTACTGTGAACATTACTACTTAACTGGTATTACGGCAGAACACCTATGCCGCTTTAGACTTCCCTTAGACAATTGGTCAGCATGCAATGGCCATATATCTTTTATATACCAATTCCGTCCCTAGTTGAGCCCTTACAAGCTTCTAGAGGAAGTGGACATCCCCCGTGAACTACCCTACTCCGTTACCACTTATGCCTAACCACTTTTTGAGAAGGAGGACCCAAAGACTTACTAAGAATCTAATAAGGATGGGTCCCATGACTATGGGCCAAATCCAAGGAATAAACCTTCGAAATGTTCCTAGTGGGGTACCACTTAAGACCCAAACTAGATAAGAAGAGAGCTAGCCACTTAAGACCATCGTAAGGCGTAGTAAACCTTCCTATTATCACACAAAATAAGGGGGTGTGTATGTGTGTGTGTATGCGCACTAGATCTCTCATATTAAAGCATGTACCTGTGGATGCTGGATATGCTAGGAGGCTCCAGGCAGACTTCTACTACAAGTAGGTTTAACCTCATGTCATAGCGCACTAGATTTGAATGGCCCATGACACCCAGACCTCTCACATTAGTTGGGCCTATTTGTGGCTGCTGGATTTGTCGGTCGGTTCCAGGCAGAGTTCTATCACAAATGGCAACTAACCTCGTATCTGTATGTCATTATTAATATATATAAGCCATTCCATACACTCATGCAAGCAATCAATAAATATGGGGACATTTCAAATTCTAAACGTATTTATTACGTCATTATTACGTTGAATTACGTTGACTACGCTATATAAATAAAATATTTAATATGCATAAACAACGCTAATTTTCGTATGAACGAGAAAACACTCTAATGAATTGAAATTTGTCAACTTGTCCTAAATTTGAGGCATGCAAGTTATTTTCCATATTTTTGGCCGCTACATTTAAGGTATAATGGCGTAATGACATAATTGCATAATAACAGATAGCAGTAATGGAAAACATAAATACATACAATTAAAACTTGTATCCTAGGCTTGTAAGGATAATTGTAGTAACGAATCAAGAATAAGGTGTCAATTTTATCAAATCATTCATATGTGCATAAACCTTTATTTATCTAATTTACCCCTTCTTATGTTGTACATAAAAACGTTAATATTTGATTGGCTTCAAATCTAAATATGTTCGGATTATCCAATTAGAATAGAAACCTAAACCTTTTCACATTAGATTCAAAAGTGTAGGAAAAAGTGATAAATCAAATAAATGAAAGTACATCACCCAATAGTTCTTCATCCACTACTAAAACATAAATCCACTAACCCAATATAAATTGACAATCTTTGCGAAATGCGTAAAAATAGTAGATTTGGTTGTTTTATAATTTGATGTTATTGTGAATCCAAATCTTCCTAAGCACACTAATTCATATGATAATCTACAAATGTAGAATATGCCTAAACAATTATTATTTCCACTCACAGTGATTGGAAAGGTTGTAGATCTAACGTTGTTGTGCCTATTTGATGCAAACTCCAATCCCTAGATATTTACATATAAGAATCAAATAATTAAAATTCTTATATACATAAATTATGTAATTCCAAATCTATATTCTAATCCTATAAGAAAAGATTAGAGAAAGAAGAATAGATGCGTAGAAGAAGAAGATGAAAACCTATTCCTGGAATTCATGGTAGCAAAGGCAGAGTGGAGCCACGCTGGAGAAAAATAGCTAGGTTTCAGTTGCGAGGTCTAAGGGTCTACTTATAGTTGCTTGTGTAAGCACAGACCATAGAATTATTTAAATATAATCCTAGTCGTCCGTTCATATAAAATAACCCCTAAAACCTAACCAAACCAAGCTTTTTTGGGCATTTCAGCCGTCAAGCGGTCGACACCACTTATGAACAGCGGTTGACCGCTCACAGGCAAAAATGCCCAGTGAGTCTAGTGGTGCTGTTGTTAATTAATTAATTGCCATTTGTTACCAATCTTTTTCCTTTTGTAACATATTCTTTGTCCCCTTGTCTTTAACTATTCATTTGAAATCCGAATCCACCTAAGGGAAAGATATTATTATCCAATTTATGTGTTTATCCCTTATATATTATTAATTCACACATATAATAACGTTATTAATTCTAATTACATCTTTCCTTTTTAATGTTGCACTTGTCCCCTTCTTATGTATTTGTATATACACGCAAATTCAAATTTGATGTAATATTCCAATTGCTCATTTATTGGAAATATATATTATTCCATATATTAATATTATAATTTGAATTTCAAACACTGTTGTGTACATTTTTAACGTTCATTTTCTTTTAACTATAACTTCTTCATGAAAACACCGTTTTCAACATATTATATATAAAATCAATTCAAAATTTCGCCATGAATCCAAATTAAAGATTTTTGTAGCCAAACTATTAACGCTGCAAAATCTCATATTTTACTATCAAATTGCTTATTTTTATTAACAATTTTTATTAGTATATTTAGGTATATTTTACGGGGTGTTGCATTTCCCCCCTTAAAATAGATTGCGTCCCGAAATCTGTTTGATGGGGCGAAAAAGACAACTCGCCATAAACATCCATGTTGTACACACATGTTATTTTAGATTCACCTATAAGCATCCATGATTCGCAGTGATTATGAACTGCAGACATTCTAAAGCGAGCTCAATCCTAATGTGTATGTGTAATAAGTGATGCAATATGTATGCAAAACCTTAACATGCATATATCTTTATATGAGTGCACTATGTAATTGTGTTGCTTCCATTTTCTATCATCCAATCTAGCAATCACAATGCAACCAAAATTCCTAAATTTTCGAGGGAAGCCACAAATTTAAAATTTTCACGTCTTCTCTCAAATTTTCTCTTTATTGTATCCGAACCAATCTAAAAATTGTAGAGTCTCAAAATCTCATGCTCCAAAATATCTATGGTGGCATAAGACTTCCGAGGTTTTGTCTTTGTCCCCATTTCTTGATTAGGCCCTACCAAAAATTTACTATACCATGGAGGTATCTTATCAAACATAAAGCTTCAATGGGTTCCTATTCACAATATCATATATCTTCGTAACTTTTTTTTAATAAATCCAAAATATCATATCAACTCAATATTCTCCACAGTCTACCTAATCAAATTAGACATTTTCTAAAGTCTAACCACAAGTTTTGTTCGAGTAGAAACTTGTCGATTGTTGTTCCATCAACACTTTGGTAATTTAAGTGGCCTCCTTGAAGTTCTTCAAGAGTTCCCACTAATTACCAAAAGACAATTACGCTATCCTATAAATATTACCATCATTCCTATCATCTAAGAAACTAACCCTGCATATCCTTCCTTTTATTCCTAAAGTTTCGGTTGTCTTCATTTTGTTCTCCAGTCTTCAAGTGAAGTTTGGTCCAAAAAGAATTTCCTAAATTAAACCTGCAGATCTAACTAATTAATGTCTAATCTATACTGACTACAAATTTTCCTATGCTCCAATTTGTTGGAAATTAAATTCTAGTAAGGTCTTTGTTAAAGTTTTCATAAATTTGCCCAAAAAATATTGACAAATTTAAAATTACAAGGAATGAGGTATTGTTTTATTTTGGACGAATAGTGTAATTTGCGTGCAAATATGAAAAATTACACATCACATCCTTTTCGTTTTGAGAATATTCCTCATAATTTTAAATATAGTCCCTTTTTTCAATAATGACAGAAGGGCAAACTTATAAAAATTTGAAAATTACCATGGTTATATTCATACTAAAAAAGTCAATGCAATCCCAATGTCTCATCCTTATTCTTGAGGGTGGCATTCCATGAGGCTAAATTTCCAAAAACTCTAAGACGAATACACTTCCTTTGTGTAGGCTATAAATCTAATTCCGTTATCAAATTCCAAATTCCATATATAGTTAGTCGCTAGGTTAAATGTCCCTACGATGTTCTTTCTCTGCTTACACATTTGTCATAAGAATTTAACAAGAGTTCTAAATCCCAACATTTCACGCATAACAGGGATTTATTACTTTCATCACATTTATACCCTTATCTAATCAATAGGGGGAACAACTAACAATCGCAACCTATAATTATGTTGGAAGTTTTCTCTTACTATTTAACGGTCTAAATACTACTGAAATTTTAATACTTTCAATCCAAGTCCTTAAGATGTCAATTCCCTACCTTTAAAATATCCATCTTTGTTCTCTTTATAAATGTGGTCGATTTAAATATGTATATATGCCGCTAAACATTTTCCTAAATACTTATTTAATTCCCTCAAGATTTTTTAAGGCTTGATAATATCCACTTACTCCAAACCAACTTGTCTTTTTGAATAAATTCCCAAAATTTCCTTTTAAATCTTATTAACTATAAATTCATTTCCCATTAAATTTGCAAATAATGGTCATGAATTCAATTCCTCGAAATCACGAATTAGGTTTCTTATATTCTACCTATATCTTTATATTTGTAAATATTACTAACCATTTGATACGTTCATTGATGTATTAATTTCTGACTAACTATCATAGGCAATATTGTATAAAAACAAATCTACAAAATTTATTAATTCTACAAATATAATCCTTTTTGGGACTGACATTAAAATTCTCAAATTTAGTTGTATAGATTATATCCTAATCCTGATTTGTCTAATATGCTACTAAACCTATTTCTTATGTAATAACATAAGTGGCATTAAGTAAATTCAATCGCCATGTTATTGCCATTTGCATGCATGTATATCTATAACCTATTGTGACAACAATTTATTAAGGTTCCCAAAAATTTGCATTAAATGCCCCTTTTCAATGATGTAGCATAAAAAGTTTGAACTTCCACTTTTTAAAATATAATTCTATTATTCTTATGAATAAAGTCTAATGTCTTTTTTTTTCAACTTTTATATTCTATTCTATGTTGCATGCCTATGACAAACGCTTGAGTTTTGCATGCAAACAAAAAATACTTAAAAAGAAAAACCTTAATTGAATGTCAAAAACTTAATTAGCGATATTTAGTTTCCTAAAAATGTCTAACTGACGTTCATTATCATATTTTTAAAACACCTTTGAAACATTTTCCAATAAAGATATGTGATCTTCTTATATTTAGTAAAATGTTCCAAATGTATATTTCATTCTTTTATGTTTCACAAACATTTGTTACACGTATCTTTTCTCATTCAACCACTCATCTTTTATTTATGTACCAAACGCTTAGCCTTTAACGTCTTTCAAAAATGAATATTAGCACAAAACCCTCATTCATACATATATAAATTTTGAAATTCCTTAATGTACATAACTATTCATTATTTTTTATTTGCACAATGGGGGGCCTCTTAAAAATTCGATTGAATGGTCATAAATACATTACAATTTCCTAATAACTTACTTGGAATAATCTTTCGTCCTTTATATTACCCATTAGCACTCTTATCTTCTCGCATGCTTCTTATTTTATAATGGTTCTATCATTTCAATTCTACCAATTTTTTTAAAATTTTGCTATCTTCTCTCTTTTAGTTAGGTATGTTAATGACATTTTTTTATTTTTCCAAACTTTTATGTCTTGTCTTCTTTCTCTTCTTTTAAAAGCCAATTTATTATCACCATCTAGAAAAGGACATTTTCAGTTCTAAAACTTTAAAAGGCCATTTCATCAAGATCATGAAAATTTCAAATTAACCATTTGAATTATTTAGTGCTTGTTGCTTTAATTTCTTTTCCATTAAAGCTCTTATTTCCAAACATCTACCATTAGCCTTTTCGTAATTTTTTTACGCTAAAACTTATATTTATTATTTGCCTAATTGAAAAACTAGTAAATATTTACAACTCCGTTTTTTTTATTGAAATTATTATGTAATTCTAGTACATATACAAGAGGTTAACAGTTCTTCAAAAATTTCCACTTGCAAATAACTTTTGTAGTATGTCAAAAATTCATTTTGATGGGTTTCTAAATATTCTTGGTCTTTTATTTCAATTTTCTGACACACTTTACGGAAGTATATAAAAAATTTATTTTTTAACGATAAATTGATGGTACGTCAAAAATCATATTTGTAGGCTTTACATTTCCTTGCCAATTAGGAAAACATGCTTATATTTTTAAATTTTCCTACTACACCTACGATGTTTTCAACAAAGGTTGATATCTTTATTTATGGAAGCCAACATCTTGTCTCAACCTTTTTTCTTCTGCATTCTTTATTTTTATTTTTCTCATTCCTATCTATTCCTAATATATGTTCATTATGTCTATTTAAACCATTTCAAAAATCGCTTATTCTTATGGACATTATTAACACCTCATCCAAATTCATACCTATAAATGGTCTTAATTAATCCATTAACACTTTCCTTTCTTACCATTTAACGTTCCTTTGAATGCTTAGACATTCATAGCTTGTCAAAAATGTTTCTTAGCAAAATCAGAAATATTTCTCAAAATGGTCCCTATTAATTGTTTATGTAATAGACATTAGTTTAAATATTTTCTTTACCATAATAGATAATTAATCCAATTAACTTCCATTTATCGCTTGTTGAATAAGGAGGTTTCATTCCTTTCCATATTCCAAATCCTATAACCATCCAATGCTCAGAGGTCTCTAAATTGATAAGGAGGTTGCTATATGGCCTCAAGACTATTTCTAGAATGTAAAGCCAAACCTTCCTTAAAAAGTTCTATAGATGCTCCCTTCTAAAGATACGCGTACTTTGAAAATATATATATATATACTTATATATATATATATATATATATATATATATAGTAAAACTTTTGAAAATCCCTTTTCAAAATAACAAGTACGCCTCTCGTACGTATAAATTTCCCCATAATAGGGTAACCTATGATTTTATACCAAACGCAACAACCTGCTCGGAATGGGCCTAAATTTCAACCTAAAAAGGCAATCAAAACTTAGAACCATTCTAAATAGATCGTTGGTTCTTATAAGGAAATAGTATAATAGATAATCAGAGCATGCTATAATGAAATCATAATCTCACACAGCGGAAGGGATAAAATATAATAACTTAAAATAGATACTTTTAATTTAAAGCCATCATAAACAACAAATCTCATGCAATAATTGCTACATCACAATTAATTATCCCAACAAAATAATACTGGCATAATGGATAATATCTATGGTTCCTCCATCATTAGGCTCCATCATCGTCTCGCCCATCGAGTCACTACCCCGCCTATTAACCTGTTGGATACGTTGAGGAGAGGGGTCAGAACATAAAGTTCTATGTGACTGAAAGTAATATTTTCTTAAAGACCATACCCTAGATTTAGTAGGTAATATATGCCAAGATATGTCTACGAAACACACAAGCACACAAAAAATATTTAACCAATGAGGTGGACATCCGAGTTAATCACTTAAGACTTTCATTAGTGCAATTAGGGTAAAGACCCAATGAGGTGGGCATTCTTGGTCACTTATGGCCCTATCAAAGGTGTATTCTTATGATCTCTTATAACCCTGAGGCGGATCCCAACCCCTTAAGACCTCATCCCAATCCGTTAACGTTCTTAAGTCTATACTCTAAATTGTAATAAGAGAAATAGTATTGTTAACGTTACTACTTAACTAATACTACGGTTGAACACATATGCCACTTAAGACTTCCCTTAGACAATTAGTGAGCATGCAATGTCCACGTATCTTTTATATATTAATTCTACCCCTAGATGAGCCTTTGCAAGCTTCTAAAGGAAGTGCACATCCCCTGTGAACTACCCTACTTCGTTATCGCTTATGTCTGACCACTTTTTGAGAAGGACGACCCAAAGACTTATTTTGAATCTAATAAGGGTGAGTCCCATGACTTCAGGCCAAATCCAAAGAATAAACCTTCAGAATGGTCCTTGTGGGGTACCACTTAAGACCCAAACTAGATAAGAAGAGAGTCAGCTACTTAAAACCTTCCCAAGGCATAGTAATCCTGTCTATTATCACATACAATAGGTACATATATACACACACTAGACCTCTTACATTAAACCATGTACTTGTAGATGATGGATATGCCGGGGGGTTCCGGGCAGAATACTACTACAAGTATGTTTAACCTCATGTCATAGTGCACTAGACTTGAATGGCCCATGATACCTAGATCTTTCACATTAGTTGGCCTATTTTTGGTTGCTGGATTTGTCGGTCAGTTCCGGGAAGACTTCTACCACAAATGGCAATTAACCAACGTAACTATGTGTTATTATTAATATATACAAACCATTCCATACACACATGCAAGAAATCAATATATATAGGGACATTTTAAATTTTAACATTATCCTAACGTATTTATTACGTCATTATTACGTTGAATTACGTTGATTACGCTATATAAATAAAATATTAATACACATAAATAATGCTAATTTTTGTGTGAACGAGGAAACACTCTAACGAATTGAAATTTGTCAGCTTGTACAAAATTTGAGGCATGCAAGTTATTTTCCATATTTTTGACTGCTACATTTAAGGTATAATGGAATAATGACATAATTGCATAATAATAGACAGCAGTAATGGAAAAATTGGCCAATGAGCCTAGTGGCGCATGTTGTTAGTTAACTAATTAATTTCTTGCCATTTATTACCAATCTTTTTCCATATGTAACATATTCTTTGTCCCCTAGTCTTCATCTATAAATTTGAAATCCAAATCCACCTAAGGGAAAGTTATTATTATCCAATTTATGTGTTTATCCCTTAGATATTATTTATTCAAACACATACAATAACGCTATTAATTCTAATTACATCTTTCCTTTTTAATGTTGCTCTTTTCCCCTTCTTGTGTATTTATATATACACGCAAATTCAAATTTGATGTAATACTCCAATTGCTCATTTATTGGATATATATTATTCCATATATTAATATTATAATTTGAATTTCAAACACTGTTGTGTACATTTTTAACGTTCATTTTCTTTCAATTGTAACTTTTTATGAAAACATCGTTTCCAGTGTTTTTAATGAAAACAATTCAGAATTTCACCACGAATCCAAATAAAAGATATTTGTAGCCAAATTCTTAATGCTGCAAAATCTAAATTTTCAGCACTTTTATAATTTACTATTAATTGCTTATTTTTATAAATTATCAGTATTAGTATATTCAGGTATATTTTATGGGGTGTTACACCACCGCTGTTGTTGAAGGTTCAAATCAAACTGAGAAAACAAGTTTCTAAGAAGCTTATGGTCGTAAAGACCTCATTCTTTTCTCCTAAAAGGTAGTGTCTCCACATCTTTAGGGAAAAAACCACAATTTCCAATTCTAAGTCATGGATAGGGTACCTCTTCTCATGGTCCTCAAGTTGTCAACCTACATAGGCAACTACTCTACCATCTTGTGTGATTAGTGCTCCTAAACCTATCCCACAAGCATCGGTGAAAATGCGAACATCTTCATTCCATCAGGAATAACAAGGACAGGCGCACTCGTAAGAGATTCCTTCAACCTTTTGAAATCAATACGACAGTTCTCACTCTACACAAAATCAAGATTCTTTTTCGTTCACTAGGTTATGGGGCTGCAATCCTAGTGAAGTCCTTTATAAATTTCCATAGTAGCCTGCAAACCCAAAAATACTTGTAACCTTTGTTGCATGATGGGGGCATCCTCCGCTCTTGAACAACCTCTACCTTAGCAGGGTCTACAGCCAAACCTTCCCTCTAACAATGTTCCAAGAAATTTGACTTCTTCCTTCCAAAAGTGACATTTTGAAAACTTCGCCTTAAGTTGATTTTCACTCAGAATTCCAAGGACCTTGTTCAAGTGATCCTCATGCTCCTTTCAGTCCTTGGAAAAGATGTGAATATCATCCATGAATACTACAACTATCTTGTTAAGAATGCCCCTAACTACCATATTATAAGATCCACAAAGAAAGCAGGGGCATTCATCAAACCAAAGGGAATACCCTTCCACTCAAATAATCGACCTGGTGTCTTACATGCTATCTTAGGTTTGCTTTCTTCTAAAATCCTCAACTGGTGAATTCCTGTTGCCACATCTAACTGGGAAAAGATATGGGAACCTCCCAAATGGTCAAATAGGTAATCTATCTTAGGTAGGGGATACTTTTTCTTCTTAGTTGCTTATTGAGTTCCTTGTAATCCACACACAATCTTAGCGATCCATAGGATTTAGTGGAAAATACTACTGCCACACCCCACTCAGATGTTCCTCTTCGAATAAACTCTTTCTACAATAACTAAGAGATTTGTTTGTCTAAATCTCTCCTTTCTCTCGGAGCCATGTGCCGTAATGTCAATGCTATCGGCCTCGCTTCCTTCTCAAGGTATATCCTAAACAAGATTTATTTGTAGGGTGGAAGTCCCATGAATTCCTCGCTTCCTTCGCAGTTAAGGATAGCTCCATAAAATGATAGCGAATCCATCCCTGATATGAAACTATACCCCTCAAAATCCAATATATACGCATCGCAAAAGAAATCGACACTGCTGATATCTAATACTAGGCCTTTACAAACAAGCAAAAGTTTCTTAGCTTCTCCGATAGGGTTAGACACCCCTATCAGATAGCTAGCAAAGAACAAAGGAAGATTTAAGGAATCAACAATATTTCTAGCGATGAAGGAGCAGGTTGGTCCTAGATCAAACAGGGTACATACTGAAGTTTCTAGAATAGAGATTATACCTTCCAAAGATGATTGTCCTTGGTATCTTGGGAGTTGAGTACAAAGTGGTGCTATATCCAATGCATAATTCTGCCAACTCTGTCCTCCTTTAGGTTTAGGGAATTTCCTTACCAAGTGTCCATCCTCATGACAATTGAAGTACTTTCCTTTGAATTTAAGCTTTGCTAGGTTCACCCTATAATCCTTGGCCTCACGACTCTTCTTATGGCACCTTGAACACACCTTAGCTTCTTTATTAATTTTCCTCCTTTCTTTTTCTTAAGCCAAAATCTTTTCTTTTTCTTTCCAAAACTAGATGCACATTTCCCTTTGCCATTCTTAGATTTCTTCTTTTCCACATTCTTATACCAAATAGTCGTCTCAACAACCGCCTCGGACGTAGCTCCAAAAGTCCACTAAACCAGTAACAATTCCCTCAATAGAGAATTCGGTCCCTTAACAAACCATGATGCTTTATTCATAAGAGGGTCTACCAATTCTCTCCCAAATTTGGATAACTCCATATGTCTTTCTACTCTTAGACTTAGCTCTCTTTGCTTTAGCTAAATAAACTTCTCCATCTATAGGCTCATCTAGGCATTAGTTAAGAACTTAGTTTTAAAGCAGGTCTTAACCCCTTCCACGTAAATACTTTGCTCATATTCTCCTCAGAAACCATGTTCCACCACTCTAAGTCTTCTCCTTTTTGATGCCAAGCTGTTACCCTATGGTTCAGCTGGTCGTCCTATCTTGTAGCTTCGAAAATACATTCACACTTGGTTATCCCTGCCTTAGCTTCAAGGAAGCTTTCGGTTCCTAAAAGGTGTTGCCTCCTAAATTTACCAAATCTTTATAAAGATGAGGAAAGTTGGAAACCATGTGAGCGGGTTGAGATGCTGGTTCCGCTGAGGTAGGAATGGCAGTAGAGATTTGTTCCACAGTCCTAAGGTAATGCTGGAACCATTCAGGAAAATACCGAGGCCTTGCCAGGTTCCCTTGCATGGGCATATTATCGGCCATTTCTACCATCTGAAAAGGTAAAAACCCTTAAATGGATTTTCCTAGCCTAAAAGGAGGAAAGATAAAGTCGCCTAGTATAATTGCGTATGTCTTTCGGGGTATAATGTGTATAGATACATATATATATATATATAGTTTAAAAACTTTCCGGATAACAAGTACGTGTCTCTTACGTATATTTACCCATAATCGGGTAATCTATGCTTTGATACCACATGTAAGAACCCACTCGGAATAGGCCTAAATTTGAGTCCAAAAAAGGCTTATCGAAACGTAGAGCCATTCTAAACAGATCTTTGGTTCCTATAAGGAACCACTTAAAACAGAAATAACAAAGAAAACTAAATGAAACTGAAATGTCACACAACGAAAGGGATAAAACATAATATTAGAAAATATATGTACCATTAGAAGAAAGCACGATAATGTAGCTTACATAAATATCTCAATAGTCATAAAAGAGTACATCATAATAATACTCATAATTATCCTACAAAAACAGAAGTATTTCCAACATAAAATAATCATAACTATGGATCGTCCATCTTTAAGCTCCATGAATCCATTAATGAACCAAGTAATCCCAGCTACTGTACTATTAACATGCTAAGAGGATTAAGGTCAGAATATAAAGTTCTGGTGAATGAAAGTCACATAAAATTTAAGGAATAGCTATTTCCTATATTTGGTAGTATAAATTTATGTCTACGCATTTCAACACATAATCAATTTCATAATTTATGAGGCGGACTACCCTACAGTCAGTTAAGGCCTACACTACTTATTTATTTTAAGGCATATTCTTTATCATCACTTAATACCCTATAAGGAAGACTAGTACTAGTCACTTAAGGCCATTACTATATATTTACTCTTTGGTGGATCCTTACAATCACTTAACACCCTATAGTGGACCCTAATCACTTAAGACCCCATCTTATAATCGTCAATGCTATTAAATATTCTTTCCATTGTAATACAAAAATAGTAATCTACACTAATATTGGGCTAAGGTAGACCCTCGTAATTATTTAAGACTCCTTCGATGGACTAATACATTAATATTTAATTGGTATTATGGGTGAACTCCTAGTCGCTTAATACTTCCCTTAGACAGGTTGTTCTCCTTACATGATCGGCGGAACTCTTAGTAGCCTATCCCTAGGTCCACCTTTACTAAGCCCCTAGATAAGAAGCAAACACTTACAGAGAACTACCCTACTCATATGCCATCGTTTACTATAACCTTAAATACCGTAAATGAGAAAGGCAAACCCAATGATAATTTAAGACCTAATAAGGGTGGGTCCCATGACTATGGTCCAAAACTTAGAAGTAGACCTTAGAAAGGGACGTAGTCCTAATCAGTTAATACCCAACAAGGTAGGTCATCCATTTAATACATTCTCAAAGCAGGCCTGCTTCACACACATATTATACACACACTAAACATCTCACAATAAACCAAGCACTTTAGATGCCGGATTTGACATGCGATTCCGGGAAGTCATCTACTACAAGTTGGGATTAACGTCGCGTCTTAGTGTATGTCCCATGACACCTAGACATCACATTAATCAGTCTTACTTGTAGATGCTGGATATGCCGGCCGGTTCCAGCAGGCTTCTACTACAAGTAATGGTTAACCTCATTTCTGCATGTCATTAATTATAACTAAGCCCATTAACTCACACACTTATAGATTCCTACGGGGAAATTTAAATTTCTATTTACCTAATTTAAACGTATCTAGTATGCATTCAATACATATTAATGTTGTATCAATTACATTATAAATATACAGTAACAATTGAGGCATGAATCACACGTACGTAAAAAACACCCTAAGTTGTTTGAAATGTCAATCTTAATAACATATTAAAGGTATACAAGTTTATTTCCCTGGTTTCTCGTATCATAACATAAAATGTATATTTACATTCTAATAACAGGGAAATAATAAACATTTATAGAATAACTTGTAACCAAGGTTTGAATGATTATCTCAATAACAAAAATAAAGACAATGTGCAATATTTCCAAATACATATGCAAATTCCCATTTTTGGTACTAATTCACTTTTATGTAATTTTTGTCTAAAAAATCTTAATACTTTAGTGGCTTGCAAATATTACATTCAAATGATCTATTTCGAAAATAGATGTTTAAACCTATTTAATTCGCAACTCAAGTTCTTAAGCTTTTTCAATACATATGCATGAATTTATATATATTTATAATGAAGTGAATTAGACCATTTCACGAATTATATGAACACCTAAAGGCATTTTCTTTCATTACATCAATAATCCAAACCCAGATATAGTTGATTGACCATTTCAGCAAAAAATATAAATAATTAGGAATTTAGAGGATTTGATATTGTTTCGTTTATGTATATATCCAAATCCCTTTTAGGCACAATAATCCAAGTTTTATTCTGTCGTAATATAGTAAATATCAAACTTATGAAAGTTCCACTCATATAGATTAGAAGAAGAGATTAGGGAAATATATTGTAGAATCAACTAAAATTATGGATTTCTGCCTTCAGACCAATGTATTCCAAGAGAATCAAAGTATAAATCTCATATCTATATAACTTAGTTCCAGAGTCTATACATATAAGAATTTAGATTTAGAAAGATAGAATAAAGTTAGAAGAGAGAAGAGAACCCGAAATTTTGGAATTTAGAAATGGAGAGACAAAGTTGAGGCGTTGAAGAATGAGGTGTACGGTGTAGGGAATGGCTAAAGAATCTTATTTATAGTTGCAAGCATGTAGACTGTCTAGTCCATTGTTGTGAATTTATAAATAATCCCATAAAAAACCAAAGCCAATCTCACCTCTACACGAAGGGCGACCCCCTCTGCAAAAAAGGCAGTCAACCCCCTTCTATAGGGGCAGTCAGCGCCCCTTCTGGGGTCGAGGCAAGGAAATTGTTTACCTATAATGATATTGATTAATTTCCATTTATTTATTATTCTTGTCCCTCTCTACATATATACACACACAAATTCAAATCTTTATATAATATTCCTTTATGCCAATTTGTCTTGATTTATATTTAATCACTTTGAATTTCAAACCATTTGTGTAAACATTTTACGTATAACTTGTTTTGCTAACATCTTCTACGTACAGACTTCATTTTTAGTAAATAAAATACGAAAATGGAACAAATTTTTCCACGAGTGAAACTATAATACTTTCATGGTCTAGTTCTCAATTGCCCAAAATTCAAATTTTCAACTTATTAATTTATTATTATTTATTTTAAATTTAATTATTCTACATTTATTTAAGGTGCATTTTACAAGAGTGACTCAACTTGAATTCGACGACCTCGGTCGGTGAAAAGGATGATTTAAGTTTATGAGAGAGGAAACCATCGTCACACTTCGACTTATTTTACCATAATTGCATCAGAATGCACAACACTGCATGTTCCACGTTAGTTTACACCAACACAAGGGGTACATATTTCCATGCAGTTACTAACACAGCTATCTTGAGAGTATTGTTTGCAATGACACAAAGAGACTTTAGACGACTTCAAGGATTGGAAGCCAAAATTGTTGAACTTTCATCGGGTTATTTCGTGTCTTCATACCATTATGCCCTCACAAGTAGTGAGCTTGAGACTTCCACGGGTTCCACCCCTTCCCAATAAATGAGCCCCCATGACATGTATGACCAGGAGGTCCAACCGGAAGGATTACGTCAATTGGATTAGCATGCAGATGAACCGCTCATCTAGGTAGAGGCAGAACCCACAGAAGTGGAGCCGCATGAAGAAGAGGATGTTGGAGGCGAGCAAAAAGGCATTATCGTGGCACCGGACATGATGGCAGATGCCGTTACTTTACAGAATCCGATGGATTCGGTGGTCTCGTGAATAGACAAAGCTTTGCTAAGGCGTATCTGTGCGAAGTACGGAATACCCTTATTTTGGTTCCTGAAAGGGACGATATGGCGCATGCATCCCTAAAGGGCTATGCTGCCTGGAATAGACATATGTGTTCTGTCTGATGCGTTCCTCTGTCGTTATCACATATCTGATATATCTTGCACTTTTTCTGTTTAGCTCTGATGCAACTTCATCTAAATGTGTATGCCTTTCTGCTCGGCACTTACATCTGTTTATCGAGTGGTTGGGCATACACCCGACCGAGGAAGACATTCGGTTCCTTTACTCTATAACGAGAAGAAGTATCACGCCTTCCCTAGTCTTCTTAGAGGCATGGGCTAACAGTTGTTTCATCTTGGGGCCATGGAATAGGCTTAACTACTTCAATAACATTTGGTTCTTTTTCATACGATGCCCTCCTTGATTTGCGAGAAATGGCTCGCGGGTCGTAAGTGTTTTTAGACTTACGTTGTTCCTCAAGTTAACTGAGTCATAAGCTCTAAAATAACTTGAAAATTCATATGGCGGGTATCCCCTGGATTCCGAGGGACAATGTTTATTTTGAGAGAGTCTTGAAGCCGAGAAATGAGCCAGATGCGTATCGCATTGCCCTGACTTTGCTATTAGACCATCTTCTCCACTTTCCAGTCCTACTTCATGAAAGTTGTTCAATAGGTCATAAGGATAACGATGAAGAAGTGAAAGAAGAGGCGGAAACCGAGGGATGAGTGGCACCTTCGAGTCCTTAGGTGAAACTTCCCTATGTCGCTCATCCTGCCGTGCTTCCAGTCAAGGAGGGGGTTTCAGGAGCTCACGAAGAGTTAGGTGGCCACGACAGTTAGGTTGTCATTCTCCCCCCTTCCGTCTTCTAGGGAGGAGAAGAGGTTGGACGCGAGTCTCGAACCAACTTCTCCAGTAACATCTTTGAGACCACCACGTTAATGTAGGTGGCTCATCTGTTCTTAGGCTTGGACATAGTCCCAATCAAGGTTTCTACTTTTGGGTTGAGCAACATAAACATCGAGAGCCTTTTGCTGTGCGTTGGAGAGGTTACCCCTTCAAGTAGTCCGACAGCTGGTTCGTGGAGGGAGCACTTAGGACACACACTCATAAGCATTGTATGACACAACACTTGTGTGGAATGTTCGCCTATGACTGAAAATTTCATTTCCATATGTGCAATGGCTCAAGATGGTGATAGAGATCGAGATCGAGATTTTGGAAGTCACCAACGATCGAAAGGCGGAGCCATCATCAATTTCATAAGAAGTGAGGACTTAAATATTCATCCTCGTGACTAATGGCCATGGTAGCAGTCGGCGACGCCGTGACCAACCCCAACATTCGGTGTCCCTAACGCCTAGCACCCAGTCGGTCGAATTAGAAGGGAGACAGAAAATAACAAGCCAAGGCAGTTGACAACAACCGTTCCTCTTCATGTCCCGCCTTCATTGCCATTGACCATGGTCGTAGGAGAAGACAAAAATGAAGGAAGCTCAAGGACTGGGAGAAAGGACATAAGGAAGTAGAACCCGATAATGCCTGATATGTCAGTGATCCCAGAGCTGAGCGTTGCGGAGAAGGAAAACATGTTGAAGAAGTCATTCTTGGGTTTCTATTTCGAAGAGTTGTTGTAGATACCTAATATGCATTAGATACTACTGCGTATCAACGAAGGTACATGGTCGTGGGTGTACTGCGCCTTTCACCCGTATCGGTAATTGTAGAAGTATGCGAAGAGACTCTCGGATCTATTCTCTCAAAAAAATGCCGAGACCGAGGGTTTGAAGCTACAGTTGAAGTTCGAGTAGGAGAGTCTCAAGAATCGGGAGATCAAAATAGGTAAGACAAGTCCCTGAGTCACATCTATTTCTACGTATTCGAGTAACATGTTATGTGATAACCTTTTATTGCCAAAACAGACAGACTGGTAAAGGAGTTGGTGGAGGTGAAATAAGAAATGGTTAGAGCTCGGGATGAGCGCAAAGATGTGTTGGCTTCCATGTCTGATCAAGCTGCCTGTATAATGACAACAAAAATGTATCTGATGATAACGTTCGGTTGCGGGAAGATATCAAAGAAGTGCAGCAGCTTTGAAAAAAAAACAAGGCCTTGACAATGGAGATTGAAAAGCTATGCTAGGAGAGAGAGAGAGCGTAATGCTTGGTTGAGGAGAACAAAGAGCTTAGATAACATCCGCAATCAAATCGAACTGAGCTTGAGTAGGCGTGGAATGATAAGAAAGCACTGGAAGCTTCCAACATAGAAGTACTAGGTAGGTGGAAGGCGTGAAGGCCGAGTTCGAGGCCCAGCTGGAAGAGTTGACAACTGAAGCTAAAGAGGCTCATACGAGGGCAGAGATGGAGCTGGAGATAGCAGTGTGAGGCTTCTACGTCAATACATGTTGATTCCATGGAATCTCATGGGTCGAAGATTATTCTTGTACACTGGCTTTAGCTTGGAAGCTGGTAGAATATGAAGCCAGGGTCCAGGAATTGGAAACAATTGACGAGGCAGTGCTGATGGCTCAATGCCTAATAGATAAAAAGCACAAGGTATTGGCGGAAGGCAGGGCAATGCTGAAAGACGCCGAGGCGTAGGAAGAGAAGCGGATCACTGCAAATAAGGGGAAAGCCATTGTTACCAAGAACATGGTGGTTGATCTTAAATTTAGAGGCAGCATTCCCAACAGCAGCAAGTCATTTTGCTTGAATCTTCCATCTATCCTTCCGTGCCAACCCCCGCTGTTACAGAATATGATCCTGACTATCCATGATTGGAGCACGGATGCTCCCTTTCACCAACCATCGAGAGCACGATTCCCATCGAGAGCACGATTCCCATCAAGTCGTGCAACTAGTGACAGAAGGTAAATCCACTTCCGCGGTGGTACTCAAAAGGATAGTAATATGAAGTTGAAGTAGACTAACTTGTGTGCAAGTTCTTTTGGAGTAGGGTTGACGATCGGTTATGAGCCAACAGTGCTTGCCACGATAGGATTTGATGTAGAGGCTTACCGAAAACAATTGGGCGAGTATTTCAATAACCTGGATATGTTTCCATGACTCGAGTTGGGAGAGATTGAAATGGAAGACTTTGACAAGCTTTTCCCCAAGGAGAAAGGAAATCAGGAAGTGGATCCTCAAGTAACCGGACCGACAGAAGGAAGTGAATAGACAATGCATGAAATGGACAAACATCAGATTGCCTAAATGCTGGTGAAGTCGGAGGAGAGGGAAGAACATAGGAAAGATAATGAGGAAGAAATTCTCAAGGCCTAGGAGGAGGTGAGGAAAAAAGATAAAGTACATTCCTGGTCAAGGTTGAGAAAGCCAGAAAGAAGGTTTAGGAGGCGGCGACTCGAAAGAGGGCAAATGGGGAGTTTCCAAGGCTTAAGGCCAATGGGAGGCAAAGCTAAAGGCATTGGCTTAGAAGAAGTCGAGAGGGATTCTAAGAGAAAATTTATAGGAAAGCCAAGTAAACCAAGATAGTGGCCCTTGCGGAGATGGGAAAAATCTACGGTGTTGGCGCTTCCTGCGGAGCCTTAGCCTAAACCACTAAGGGGCGTGCCTAACCCCAACGTGGAAGTTGACATCACCGATATTCCAAGCGACTCTGATAAAGAACTACTATTTGAAGAGGATCCAAAGTTAGAGATAAGAGCATGCCCCTAGGCTACTCCGTCGAAGGCAAAAAAGTGGAAGTAGCCTCAAGAGAAAAAGGATGAAGGAGGAGAAGAAAGAGGAGGAGCCACTCAAGTTTGGATCAAAGAAAAAGCAGAAAGATGGCCCTCCTAAGTGATAGTTATATGTAGACAGTTTTCGGTCGTAGGCTGGTAGAATACGCAAGTATGACCCTTCCTTTTGGAGGATCGATGTGGTTTTGATGTACATTGTGTCACTACAAACAAAGATAGATGTATTTTGACTTGTTAATGAAATCTAGTTTCTTTTGCTTATATCACATGTCATCTTAAATGTTTAAGTGTTCTTTACGTTTTCCAGTACTATACTTATATAAATTAACTTGTCGCTACACTTAAGTTTAAGTTGTTCGAGACTTCATTCTTAAGAAGTTCAAGTCGTGTGAAGCTCGAGAGTGTTAAATTTACTCTCAAGGCTTCCTTTTGGTCATTAGTCTCGAGTCCTTGTAAATTCCAAGTGTGTGAACTCCACTCTTGAGACCTCCCTTTGGTCGTTGGTCTTGAGTCACGCGGAGTTCGAATTTGGTGACTCCTCTCTTTGGACCTCCTTGCGATCTTTGATTCCGAATTGTGAGGAGTAGTAGGTGGATGTCGTTATTCCATCCTTTGTACTCTCCCTTCGTTTTGTTTTGGTTAGAGTCGAGGGTGTCGTTCATTCGCATTTTTGCTCCTAGGTCCGCACGTCCGCACCTTGGGGATCAGACTTAGCCAAGCAAGCGATTTGTCTCACACTTATCCAACAGGTAGGTTGCCCCAAGTCCGGGGACTAAGCGACAGAGTTGGAGACATAAATTAAAAAGAATCACTAGTTATTTACACTTGGCCTCATTGTTGGTTTGAGACTTCAGTTGAATTGAGGAGGTAAAACTACTCAATAAGGTTTAGATCTTAGTAAGGACTCAGATGGTTGATTAATTCCAAGCTTTGAGGTGCTGATTCAATGTTGTGTGTTCGTGCATGCAAGTCGGTTGTAATCACAGCTTTAACATACTACGTAGAAAGTGACACACTAAGAATGTGGAGATCTTAAAAACTTTCCTGATAAACTATCGGCTGTAATGGCTTTTCTTTATAATTCCTTGAATTGAAAACAAAACATTTGTCGAAAGCAGTAAGTCTGTACATTAAGCTAGGTAAAGTGGTGGCAAAGATGCTAGCTATTCCGTGCCCTTGGTAGTTCAGCGCCATCAACAACCGCCAGCTTAAAAATACCATCTCCAAGCCTCCATTGAATGACGTATGGTCCTTCCTAGTTGGGATTGAGTTCAGTCGGTGTCGGAAACATCCGCTTAAGGATGTGGTTGCCAATGTTGAAGTGCTTCGGACAAAGTTTGGTTCTGTAGTATCAAGCGACCCATTGGCTATGTGCAGCTGCTTTGAGTTTGGATTCATCCCTTTCCCTTCAAGTAGGTCAAGACACTCTAAGAGGAAATCTTTGTTGGTCTTCGGATCATAATAAGTGAGTCGATGAGATTTTAGTCCAACCTTGATGAGAATTAGAGCTTCAGATCCATATGAGAGTGCAAATGGAGTATGGTCGGTCGTTGGCTTATGGATAGCCCGGTACGACTAAAGGGATTGAGGGGGTTCATTTACCCATTTGCCTTCGGCCTTTTCCAAACAATTCTTAATGATGGATTTTATGACTTTGTTGACGGCTTTGACTTGACATTGACTTGAGGATGAGCTACTACCGAGAATCATTCATCAGTATAATGATGACGATAGAATTCTTTGAACTCAGACCTCTCGAATTGGGTTCCGTTATCATAAATGATAGTCTTAGGAACTCCAAAATGATAGATGATGCTATAGAAGACGAAGTTGATTACTTTCTTGATTGTGATTGTTGTAAGAGCGGCTTCGACCCATTTCCTAAAGAATCATCTGCGACGATTACATATCGATCACTGTCTTTTTCCATAGGGAGAGTTCAAATAATGTCGATCCTCCACATTGCAAATGGCTATGAGCTGACCATTTGAGTAAGTTCTATAGGTTAGGCTTGTGGAATCTTGGAGAACCTCTGGAACCTGCCACATCTGCGAGTGTAACTGTGCATCCCACTCAAGGGTTGATCAAAACAACCATAAGAATTTTTTGCTAGAGTTTACCCTCGACGTAGTCATTGTGCTTGCCTATGAGCACGTCTAGCAGTGCACGTTTGGCCTTTTTGTGGGCTACATATCGTGGAAGTAGAATAGAGAATCCTTTCTGGTAGAGTACTCCTTCTTGAATGATTAGCATGATGCTTGACGAAGGATCGACCGCTTTTCGTTTTGAGAGTCTAGGAGGATTCCTGTTGCAAGTACCCTTTTATCGGAGTCGTCCATGACCCAGGTTGGTATCGGTCCCGACCATTGATATTGGATCAGTCTAGAACTGAGCGATACTCAAAGATCAAGCACTTCTGCAGGAACAAGTACCAAGAGTTACGCATCCCCAGAACTTGCTAATTTGGCCAATGAATCAGCCTTCTCGTTTTGTTCTCGAGGGATGTAAGTGATGACGTAGTGTTCGAAGTTTGTAAGCCATTCACAAACCTGAACTAAGTAAGGAGAAAGTCATGCTCCTTTTGCTGATATTCTCTACGCTCTTATAAGACGATGAGTTGTGAATATGAGAAGATTTGGTGGGCCTTGATGTCGAGTTCGATTACAATTCTGGGTTCGGCGATCAAGGCTTCTCATTCTGCATCGTTGTTAGATGCGAGGAAGTTGAGCTTCAACGCATAATAAATCGAGCTTTCCTTAGGGGTAACAAGCACAACGTTGGCGCTAAAACACTGATTATTTGATGAACCATCCACGTACAGCTCCCACTGGATGTTGTGAGGCCAACTATCTATCGGAGAGTCTTTGGGAGTTGTGAACACTACGATGAAGTCTACTAGGGCTTGTTAGAGGATTGGTTGATGTGGAACGAAGGTGATCTCGATTTGACTTAGCTTGATGTTCCAATTCAAAAGTCGCCTGATGCCTTAGGTCATCGAGGGACCTATCGTGGCGGCTGGTTAGTCTATACTTTGATTGGATGTGACTGAAAGTAAGGACAAAGCTTGCGATAGAAACCAGCAGGCAGTTAGTGAGATTTTCAAAATTTGGATAATTTTTCCGACTCTTGTTAATCTCTTGCTGATGTAATAAACTAGCTTTTGGGTTGATTTTCTTCGCGCACAAACACCAAGCTAATTGCATGTGCAGAACCTGCCAGACAGATATATGTCCTCATGATCCACAGGTTTCAATAGGGTAGGTGGTCGTTGTAAGTGATTCAGGATGTCCTGGAATGCGGTGACAAACTCTGATGTCCACGCAAAGTTGCACTTTCCTTTCCAGATTAAATCAAAGAGAGAAATGCACTTGTCGATTGCTTTTGAAAAGAATCGACTTAGGGAGGCTACTTTCCCACTTATGCTTTGAACATCCTTGATGTTCTTTGGAGCCTCGATGCCCCGAAAAGCTTTGATCTTTTCTGGATTTGCTTCAATTCCTTGTGAATTGACGATGAAACCCAGGAATTTTCCCAATGCAAAGCAAAATTATCATTTCAAGTGATTAAGTTTCATGCCATATTTGCGAAGAATACAAGGCATCTCTATAAGATAATTGATGTGCCTGTCCGACAATTTCATTTTCACGAGCATGTCGCCCAACATAAACCTTAATGGATCTTCCAATTTAGTCATTAAACATTTGGTTGACGAGTCATTGATAGGTGGCTCCAACATTCTTGAGACTGAAGGGCATGACACATTGTAATATAGCCCAAGGTTAGTGATAAATGAAGTGTGCTCCTGATCGGGAATGTACATCAGAATTTGATTATACCCAAATATGCATTCATGATGAGAGAAGATGACAACCTACAGTCAAATCAATGAGTCGATCGATTTTCAGAAGCGGGAAACTGTCTTTCGAGCATGTTGTTTCAAGGCAGAATACTCGATGCATGCCCGCCACTTCCATTTGATTTCGTGACTAAGACTAGGTTGGAGATCCATTGTGGATAGAGGGCGTCCAGGATAAAGCCATTGTCGAATAGCCAATCTACTTTCTCTCTAAGTGTTGCGATCTTTCGGATCCCAAGATTTAGTGTTTCTTGTTTGATGGGAAGATACTTTGGGCTGATACCAAGCATGTGTCAAGCGATTCCTGGGTTGTGCCACACATATCTGAGTAGGTCTAAGAGAATACGTCTTGGTTGGCCTATAGTAAGTCCACAAGTTCTTCCATGATAGCTGGGTGGAGTTGCGATCCTACTTTCAAGACCCTAGATGGGTCGCCAGGGTTGACGTTAATGGTTAGTTTCACTGGAATAACCCTCTCGTACTCAGGCTCTCCATCCTTCCATGGATCGATATCCTAGGAGATATGGCTTTAGCATCCAATCCAGGACTCAAACTTTGGTGGTTATTATGCATTAAGAGTTTTGGTGCAGTGTGTCATCTACATACTTTTGCCTTTCTCCTTGCTGATTGCATCTTTCCGCTCAGTAAGGTAGCAGGATTTTGCTGCAACTTAGTCGCCTCGGATGAGTCAAACCCAACTATTTTTTGAGAACTTCATGAGGAGACGACCAAGCTCCATGAACATCCGAAACATGGAAAGGGCTTGTTATCCGAGGAAGATGTTGTAGTGGGATGGGACGTCAATAACGACAAAGGTGAGGATCTTGACTCAGTTTTTGATCCACATCCCCAAGTTGCACCCGCATTTCTACTAGACCGACTGGATGGTTGGAAGCACCATTGAATCTGTGAACGGTGGATTTGCATGGTTTCAAATCTATGGCCTTGAGCTTCATTTGATCATAGGCCGACTTGAAGATAATTTTGATAGAACTCTCGGAGTAGATGAGGACTTTCTTGTCTTAGGTCACACCTATGTAGGTCAAGATGACAAGCGGGTCTGTGGTGGGAATGTCGATTACCATAGCATCATTTTCTCAGAATATTATGTCATCCCTCATAGTCTTATGCAGCTTCATTAGGACAGATTCGCCTGCGGCGGTGGAGCACTCTTCTAGGTCGGTGTGCCTAATAGAGTTGGCATATCCTTGCATACATCGAAAGCTTTCATTTGCGGGGAGAGGTCCATCGCAAGTAGTGTTAATCACGATACCTTTTTGAGGAAGTCTCGGATTGGACGACCTATGTGACACTAGGATCTAAGGAGGTGCAGGAGTTTAAGGGCCTATGGATACTTCTTTTAAAGAAGGATTTTGGACGTGTTGATCCAGTCTTTTCTCACAAATGAGTTTTTTTATTATGTCCCTGTAGTGTTAGCAATCATTTGTATATTGGCTGAACTTGTTGTGGAATCTGTAGTACTTGCTAGAGTTCTTCTCTCAGTCAGTAGATTCTAGCGATGTCGGCTTCATATACTGCATGGTGTGCCAAATCTCCGAGTAGAATGTCTCCAACTCGGAATTAAGTGGAGTGTTGACCTAATAATTTTTAAGGGGCTACACTTCTTAGAGTCCTCTTTCTGATTTTTGCAACTCCCGGGTTTTCCATTGCTCGACTTGGGCTAGAACTTAGCAATCCCTTTTCCCTTGTTGGAGCTTTGAGCTACTTGTTTAGCTTTGACGCTGTCTTGCATGAAAGCTTGGTGCGGGTTGTTGGGGGTGGCCAGATCGAGTAGTCTTATTCCTGCGCGCTTCTTCCTGGCACAGGACTGATTCGCCTTCTCATAGAAAACTTCCAGAGACTTCGGTTGTTTCTTATCGATTAAAGCCCCAAACTCGAAATTAGGTAATACGGCCTTGACAAGCTGAACAAGGATAGTCCATGGCTCGGGTTCTTCTACTTCAGCCAAGGCATTGTTAAATTGTTCGAGGTAACCCTTGAGAATTTCCTTGGTGCTTTGGTAGATGTTTGTAACAACTCGCATTTTACGTATCAAAGGATCGTAAAATATTTTTATTTTATTCCCCGAGGGTTGGATCATTATCATATTTTAATATGTTGGGTATGAGGATGTGATACATGTCCATAATTTTTACCAATTTTATTTGTGACCATTTTGCCCATATTAGTCTTGTACAGGGAATAGCTTTTGACTCTGATCGAATTAGATGCAGAGATCGGTCTCATTGGAAAGGAAATGATGTTACCCATTCAATAGTATGGTTACATTAAGGATTTGGTTCAGTGGTTTAGGAGGAATCATTGTTCTTATGTTTTCATAGTTTGTTGTTCAGGTTTTTAGAGCCGTAATGGGAAGATTTGGAGAGGCCCATTAGGTGACTAGTGGAAGGTTATAAATAAGGGGTAGGAGGCATGGAGAATGCTTTTTTCTCCATTCCCTCATTTCGTTTAGTTGGTGATCTTCCTTGCTCAATCAACTACAGGTTTCCACCATTAAAATCTAGATCTAAGGAAGATAATCGAAGATCTACATAGTTTGAAGCTAGACCTACATTAATCGAAGAGAGATTTCAACAAATCGAAGTGTTTAGATCAAATTCTTTGTCCGAAATCAAGTTTCATCGTTTTTATGTTGTTTTGGAGAATTGTGAGTGATATGCATCTCTCACACAGATTCAATCAAGTATATGAGTTGTTTGATCCTTATTTCATCATTTTCAAGCAATTTTCACCTTGACTTATCTCATTGTAAGTATATTTTCTTATGAATCACCATAGGATCTAACCTTACAACCTAAAACCAGTAAATCCAATGTTAATTCATATGTTTATACAAGTTTAGATCTATTATTTTGTTGATTCATTATTTAAAACATGTTTTGGTGAATTTTACGTGATTATTGATAATAGATGTATGAATGTTGTTGAACATTGTTCAATTGATTATTGGATGATGGTTGAATTGGGTGTTGGATGAATCGACCACGATTTGCATAAAACGAGCGATGATACATTGATGGATCGGTAGGAAACTTCACTAGATCCGATCGGAAGAAGTCCAAAAATGGATCGGTTAGAGGTTGGATCAGGCATTGCGTGGCTTGGAGAGCAATACATGATGGATCAGTCATGGTTTTAATGTATGCACAGGGCATGTATGGTTCGAACATGTATGGCTGGGCATGTATGGACCGGGCATGTATGGATCGGACATGTATGGACCGGGCATATATGAATCAAACATGTATGGAACGGGCATGTATGGATCAGACATGTACGGACTGGGCAGTTTTTCGAAGTATGGATCGGGTAGTTTTTCGAAGCATGGATTGGGCAGTTTTTCTTGAAGCGTGGATTGGACGGAATTAATGGACCGAACATTTCCATGAACTAGGCATTTCTATGATGACGTATGTTTTTGGACTGACGATGATTGAGGCTTCGAAGTAAATTCAAGGAGGAATGTTCAAAGTGTTGTAATGTGTTCGTTGATCGGTGCGAAGCAACGAATGTGAAGACGACTCAAGGGTGTTTTGAGTTCGTGGATAATGGGTGCTCGAGTGGGACTTGAGCTTGTGAATGGTCATCGGGGTTGATTGCTAGAGATGTGAAGGTTGAGAGATTATCGTTGTCGTAAGTTCTAGCGGACTCAAAGCAGGGATACTTTGGGCAGTCGTGAAGGGCCTTGTACCTTGGGCAGTTGTGAAGGTCCAAGTTGTCGTGATTTAAGAAGAAAAAATATGAGTCGTGAAGGCGTATGGAGTTTTTGCTAGAACCGGGGTTTCCCATTAGCCCTTGACATATGGCAAGAAGCCGTCATACGATTAACGATGATTTCAAAGCAAGAAAGGCAGTGGTAGCCAGGGTCATGAACGGTTGGTTGTTTTTCTTGTACCGTCTCACGTAGATTGTATGACGTCGAAAGAGATGTTTCTTGAGTGCTTGTCTGATATTGGTTTAGGCCCCTGAGACTTGTGCTTGAGGAATGTTGATCTCGATTAGGATGGTTTACGTGAGATATAACCAATTGCTATGGTTGTTAACTGGTTAATTCTGATTGTCATGGATGTATAGTTGTTGGTTATTCTGATTTTCATGGATGAATGGTTGTTTCCAATTGTTTGTTTTGTAAAGGTTATCACTGTCAGATGTGGGGAAGGAAGGTTTGGGCTCTTCTCTGGTTTTTAGTAGATTGGTTGTTAAACTACCTATTCTCATATACTTTGTTGATGATGTTAGATAGCTGTTTTATTGCTCACTAAGACTGTTGTCGGACTCAAGGTTTTATGTTTTCCTCTTATTACCTTGGGTTGTTCATCCTGTTTTGGATGGACAGACTATGTGGCATGTGACAGGTGATTAGTGAGGATGATGCTTCCATGCGGTGGCAAGCAGCAGACTAGCGTATTATCTTGATATTATATATATCTTTATTTTCACTGTTTGAGAGTGTTTGTAGTGAGGTTTCTTGTACAAACTTTGATGTTATATACAGTTGATGTATGGATGCTTTTTCAGGATGTTGTGAAAGTTTGAAAGTTTGATATATGATGCTTCACTATTTCTGTCTGTTGTATATGTTCTATTATACTTTATCCTTGTGCTATGATTTATACGACAGCTTCCACTTATGTTTACCTACTCTGATTATCGTCCATAGTTGTCTGGCACGTCTTTCAACACGTTATTCCTCTTCTTTAGTGCAGGGATTATGGGTGGTCGTCACATTAGGTATCAGAGATCTATTTAACGATTTTATCCAAAGTTCGAAGACGTAATTACGTATGAGAGACGTATATGTAGATTTCCGTTGGATGCTTACTATATATATATATATATATATATATATATATATATTAGTGTATAGTATAGTAGCGTTTGAACTCCATTAGCAATTTTTCTTGTAAATGGCTAATCATTCTATATTACAGATTTAGAATGAATCAACGAACTTCAAGACATACTGCTAGGGAGAAGGTTGTGCCTGGAAAGGGAAATGGTGGTACACCAGGTTACCCATCCGCGTTTGAAGCCATGATTAAGGCATTCATGAGAAGGGTACCTGCTCCAGTGGAAGCCACGGTAGATGTAGGTGTGTAGGTGCCTAGGGTTGTGGACTTTGCGAAGCTGTGTAAAGACTTCACATCTCTAGGGGAAAACCATTCAAAGGAACGGAGCAGACCGAAGAGGTTCAAAGGTGGTTAGATTCTTGTGTTCGCATTTTTGTAGACTTGGGTATAGATGATGCAACCAAGAGAAAACTTGCGTCATGGCAGCTAGAGTGTAGAGCCATGGAGTGGTGGAATTCTGTTACGTTTGAGACTCCAGTAGAAGGGATAAATTGGAACTCCAAGGCAAATTCGAGATAAAATTTATCTATACTGCTCAGAAGTCTGTTCTATTCAAAAATTCTGTGGATCTGAAACAGAATGGTCGACCAGTGCTTGATTATGTTTCTGACTTCGAGGCTTTGTTGAAATATGCTTGTTCGTTTATTGACTCTCCTTACCAGAAGAACAAGAAGTTCGTTATGGATTTAGACACCTACTAGGGATACATTTGGTGGATCATCTTGACGATCCATATGAGAAGATTGTGGAAAAAGCCACGAGACATGAAAGCTTTTCTAAAGGAAGGAACCATTGTTGTTGAAACCATGGAAGCTCCAAAACTATAGAAGGTTGGTAATAATAATAAGAAGAGAAAGCAACAATAAAAGAAAGGAAAGTATGGCAAGAATAAGACAAAGAGTGAGTTGGTTTGTTTTAACTGCCAGTAGAAGGGTCATTTTGCTAATGAGTGCAAGAATCCAAAGGTTGAGAAGAAATGTCACAACTATGGAAAGACTGGGCGTCTCAAGAAGGACTATCCGGAACTGACTAAAGGAAAGCATATAGTGAAGGCTTATGCTTTGGAAGTTGCGTCGTCTTCTTCAAGAGATCCTACTGCAAAGGAAAAAGAAAAGGGTGTCGTCGTCCAAGGTACTTTTTCAGTTAAAGGTGTTTCAGTTTGTGTGTTGTTTGATATTGGAGCATCGCATTCTTCCATCTGAAATGAGTTTGTGTGTCGCTTGGTTTGGAACTCGAGATATGTGATAGACCTTTGGTTGTGCCTAATCCGGTTGGGGGTTTATCTAGCCTTTGTATGCATTGTCATGGTCTAGTCTTATCAAGTCATGGTTACTTTTTTGTGTGTGATTGCTTTGTTTTGAACTTCGCTGGGTTTGGGATCATCTTGGGCATGGATTGGCTCAAGAGTTTTGCAGCAAGAGTGAATTGCGAGAAGCTTGAGGTGAGAGTCAGGGATGTGGAAGGGCGAAAAGTTTTGATTCGATGTAAGCCCAAAGATGGTGTCTTCGTGAGCTTTTTATACTCACTTGGGTTACACATAAAGATTTGTCATCTGTGCAAATCGGAAATGAGTTTGAGGATGTCTTTGACGAGGTCAAAGGGTTGCCGCCGCATCGTGAGATCAAGTTTAGAATCAATTTGATCGAGGGTGCTAGACCTATCGTTATGCCACTTAGGCGGATGGCACTTAAAGAACGGCGAGAGTTAGAGATGCAAGTTCGTGACTTTCTGGGAAAAAGATTCATTCGGAGGAGTGTATCCGAATGGGTTGCACCAGTTGTGTTTACAATCAAGGCTAATGGATCTTTGAGATTATATATGGACTATCGTGAGTTGAACAAGGTGACTAAGAAGAACATGTATCTGTTGCCGAGGATAGATGAATTGTTCGATCAGCTTCACGAAGCCAAAGTATTTTCTCAGATGGATTTGGCAACAGGATTCCACCAGTTGAGAGTGCCAAGGGATAGTGTGCGAAGACTGCTTTTAGGACACCATCCGATTTATTTGAGTGGTTGGTAATGCCATTCGGGTTGACTAATGCGCCAGCGTTTTTGTTGATCTTATGAGCAGAATTTTCAGAGATCAATTGAACAAGTTCGTGCTTGAGTTCGTGGATGATATCCGGGTTTACTCCCGGAACAAGGAAGAACATAAGTTGCACTTGCGAGTTGTTTTAGAAATCTTGCGAAAGCATCAGTTGAAGGCTAAGTTTTCGAAGTGTAACTTCTGGAAGAGCGAAGTGAGATTATTAGGCCAGGTAGTTTCTGGAAATGGAATAGCAGTTGACCATGCTAAGGTGGCAGCAATATAGGATTGGGATAGACCCAAGAATGCTACGGACGTGAGAAGTTTTCTTGGATTGGAAGGTTATTACCAAAGGTTTATCAAGGATGTATCCAAGAAAGTTGCTCCATTAACAGGGCTAACGAAGAATAACAAAGCATTCACGTGGGATGCAAAGTGTGAGCAAGCTTTTGGAATCATGAAAGAGAGACTGACGAGTGCTCCTGTTTTGATAATTCCAAGTGGGAATGAAGAAATGGTGGTGTACACCGATGCTCGTGGTACTGGACTTGGAGCAATGCTGATGTAGAAGGATAAGGTTGTGGCATATGCGAATCGATAGCTGAAGCTGCATGAAAGGAATTATCCAAATCACGATTTAGAGTTGGCAGTGATGTGTTTGCTCTGAAGTTGTGGAGACATTACCTATTAAGAGTTCGATTCGAGTTGTTCATGGATCATAAGTCGTTGAACTATCTTTTCTCTCAAAATGATCTGAATCTTTGGCTGCAACAGTGGTTAGAGTTTCTGGCATCATATGGTTTTGATATAGCCTATACTCCATGAAAAGGTAAAGCAATTGCAGATGCATTGAGTCAGAGACATACAGGATTGGGAGCGATGTTTTCAGAATGGAAAAGCCTCAAGTTTTTGGTAAGGTTTGATTTCAGGCCAATGTGTCAGTTGGAACCTGAAATGTTGGCAAACTTATCGATAGGACCTGCTCTTATTGAAAGGATTGTGAAACCCAAAAGCGAGAAACAAAGCTTGTTGAGTTTATCTAGAAGCTCGAACCCAAGGATAAAGAGTTCTCGGTCGATCGAGAAGGTTGGCTTCGAAAGCAAGGATGACTGGTTGTTCCTGATATCGATGGATTGAGAGATGAGATTCTGGGGAAATGTCATCACTCAAAGTTGACAATTCATCCTGGTGGTAATAAGATGTATCAGGACATGAAGCGAGTCTACTACTGGGAAGGGATGAAAAGAGATATTGGAAAGTTCCTTTCCAAGTGCATGAACTGTCAGTTGGTGAAAGGGTTGCTTCATCCATTGGAAGTTCCTACATGGAAGTGGGAGCAGATATCGATGGACTACCTAGAACCAGGGCAGAAAATGAAGTAATTTGGGTCATCATGGACCGTTTGACCAAAAGTGCAAGGTTTATTCCTGTCAAATCGACTAGGACAACATCGAAGTTGTCTAAGATTTATATAAAATGGATAATTCGATTCCATGGTACCCAAAGAGCATAGTAAGTGACCGTGATTTGTTGTTCACGAGCAGATTTTGGAAGAGTTTGCAAGAGACTTTGGTAACTGAGTCGTTTTTTAGTACGGACCCAAGACAGATAGTCAAACCGAGAGGATTAACCGAGTTTTGAAAGATCTCCTAAGAGCTTGTGTATTGGACTTCGGGGGATCATGCGAAGACCATCTACATCTAGTTGAGTTTGCGTATAATAATAGCTACCAGTCGAGCATTGGGATGGCACCATATAAGGTATTGTATGGTGGGGCCGTGTAATTCTTTAGCATGTTGGTTAGAAACTAGAGATAAATTGGTACTTGGGCCAGAGATGATAAGAGAGTCCTCATATTGTATCGAGATCATTCGACAAAAAATGAAGGTAGCCTAAGATCATCAGAAGAGTTATGCTGATAAACATCGAAAAGATTTGGAATTCGACGTTAGCGATATGGTTTTCGTGAAGATTTCGTCGTTGAAGCATGTTGTTCAATTCGAAAACAAAGAAAAGTTAGTTCCAAGATTTTTTGAACCATTTCTAATAGTCGAGCGAATTGGAAAGCTCTCATATAGATTGGAGTTACCTGAGAAGATGTTAAGTGTGCATAATGTTTTCCATGTGCCGTTTCTATGGAAGTGTGTGCATGGCTCGAATGTGGCATATCTCCAGAATAGTACGAAAACCTAGAAGTAGAGACCGTAGTTACGAGACCTCGTAAGCCGCTTCGTGTTGTGGGAAATGACACGAAACAGCTTAGAAGGAAGATAATTAAGCTAGTCAAGGTACAATGGAGTGAGGATGGTGACAATTGTACGTGGGAGACGAAAGAGAGCTTGAAGGTGATCCATCCAGAACTCTTCGTCGGTATGACCTATTGATATCGTATCATCATTACATCATTGTAACTTGTGTTATGGTTGTCGTTGTTAGAATTCTACTTGCTAGGATAGAATATGGATGCATGGCTTGATAGCTGCTAGTTTGAGTGATAGAATTGACTGCTCATGGATGATAGGTATGCGGAATTGTTTTGTTTGCTCGTGTTTGCTTGGGATTTCGAGGGCGAAATTCCTAAAGGGCGGGAAGAATGTAATAGCCCGCATTTTACATATCAAAGGATCGTAAAATAATTTTATTTTATTCGCTGAGGATTGGATCATTGTCATATTTTAATATGTTAGGTATGGGGATGTAAGACATGTCCATAATTTTTACCAATTTTTTTGTGATAATTTTTCCCTTGTCAGTCTTGTACAGAGAATAGCTTTTGACTCGGATCGAATCAGATGCTGAGATCAGCCTCATTGGAAAGGAGGTTTTCCATTCCATAGTATGGTTACATTAAGGATTAGGTTCAGTGGTTTGGGAGGAATCGCTGTTTTTGTTTTTCACAGTTTTATGTTCAGGTTTTTAGAGTCTTAATGGACTGATTTGGAGAGGCCCATAGGGGGCTGGTGCAATGCTATAAATAGAGGGTAGGAGGCATGGAGAATAGCTTACTTTCTCTGTTCTCTCATTTGGTTCAGTTGGTGATCTTCCTTGCTCAATCAACTGCACCTTTCCACCATTAAAATCTAGATCCAAGGAAGAGAATCGAAGATCTACATCGCTTGAAGCTAGATCTACATTAATCGAAGAGATAGTTCATCGAATCGAAGTGTTTAGAGAAAATTATTCGCTATTTGGTATCAAGTTTCATCGTTTTTTGTTGTTTTAGAGAATTGGTGAGTGACATGCATCCCCCATAAGGATTCAATCAAGTATATGAGTTGTTTGATCCTTATTTCATCATTTTCAAGCAATTTTCACCTTGATCTATCTCATGGTAAGTTTATTTTCTTATGAATCACCTAGGATCTAATCTACCAACTTAAAATCAGTAAATGCTATGTTAATTCATATGGTTATACAAGTTTAGATTTATTATTTTGTTTATTCATTGTTTAAAATGTGTTTTGGTGAATTTTACATGATTATTAGTAATAGATGTATGAATATTTCATTGTTCAATTGATTATTGGATGATGGTTGAATTGGTCGAATTGGGTGTTAGATGGATCGACCACGATTTGCATGGAACGTGAGACGATACATTGATGGATTGGTAGGAACTTCATAGGATCGGATCGGTAGAAGTCCAGAAATGGATCGATCTGAGGTTGGATCGGGCGTTGCATAGCTTGGAGAGTAAGACAGGATGGATCGGTCATCGTTTTAATGTATGGACCAGGAATGTATGGATCAGACATGTATGGCCGGGCATGTATGGATCAGACATGTATGGGCCGGGCATGTATGGATCGGACGTGTGTGGACCGGGTATGTATGGATCGAACATGTATGCACCTGGCATGTATGGATCAGACATGTATGGACCAGGAATGTATGGAACAGACATGTATGGTCCGGACATGTATGGATCCGGCATGTATGGAACGGGTAGTTTTTTGAAGCATGGACCAGAAAGTTTTTCTTGAAGCGTGGACCGGACGGAATTGATAAACCAGACATTTCCATGGATTGGTCATTTCATGGACCGGGCATTTCTATGATGACGTACGTTTTTGGACCGATGATGATCGAGGCTTCGAAGTAAATTCAAGGAGGAATGTTTGAAGTGTTGTAATGTGTTCGTTGATCTGTGGGAAGCAACGAATGTGAAGACGCCTCAAGGGTGTTTTGAGTTCATGGATAATTGTTGCTCGAGGGGGATTTGAGCTTGTGAATGGTCATCGGTGTTGATGGCTAGAGATGTGAAGGCTGAGAGATTATCGTTGTCGTAACTTCTAGCGGACTCAAAGTAGGGGTACTTTAGGCAGTCATGAAGGGCCTTATACCTTAGGCAGTCGTGAAGGGCCTAGTTGTCGAGATTTGAGAAGACAAACATATGAGTCGTGAAGGCATATGGAGTTTTTGCTAGAACTAGGGTTTACGATTAGCTCTTGACATATGGCAGGTGGCCGTCAAACGATTAACGATGGTTTCGAAGAAAGAAAGTCTGTAGTAGCCAGGGTTATGAATGTTTGGTTGTTTTGCGTGTACCGTCTCACGTAGATTGTCTGATGTCGAATGAAATATTTCTTAGGTGCTTGTCTGATATTGGCTTAGGCCTCTGGGACTTGTGCTTAAGGGATGTTGATTTGGATTAGGATGGTTTACGTGAGATATAACTAATTGCTATGGTTGTTATTAACTGGTTACTTTTTATTGCCATGGATGTATAGTTTTTTATTGTTCTTTGATTTCCAAGTATGAATGGTTGTTTCCAATTGTTGGTTTCTTAAGGCTATCACAGTTAGATGTGGGAAAGGCAGGTTTGGGTTCTTCTCTAGTGTTTGGTAGATTGGTTTGTTAATCTACCTATTCTCATATACTTTGTTGATGATGTTAGATAGCTTTCTTTATCGCTCACTAAGACTGTTGTCTGACTCAAGATTTTATGTTTCCCTTCTATTACCTTGGGTTGTTCATATGGTTTTGGATGGGCAGACTAGTTGGTAGGTGACAGGTGATTAGTGAGGACAATGCTGCTATGCGATGGCGAGCAGGAGGCTGGCGTATTATCTTGTTATCATATAGTATCTTTGTTTCCGCTGTTTGAGAGTGTTTGTAGTGAGGTTTCTTGTACAAACTTTGATGTTATATACAGTTGATGTATGGATGCTCTTTCAGGATGTTGTGAAAGTTTAAAAGCTTGATATATGATGCTTTATTATTTCTGCCTATTGTATATGTTCTATTATACTTTATCCTTGCATTGTGAGTTATACGACAGGTTGCGCTTGTGCTTACCTACTTTGATGATCGTCCATAGCTGCTTGTCACGTCTTTCAATGCATTATTCCTCTTCTTTAGTGCAGGGATTATGGGCGGTCGTCACAATGTTCGAGAGAGATAAAGTGTCCTTCGGCCAGGTGGGTGTTTTCGTAACTGCTTTACCTATTCGGTAGTGGACTAGTCGTAAGTCACTATGGTTGTCGGTTGGAGTCGAGAGAACCAAAGCAAGGATACGCCTTCGAGACATATAGGAAAGTAGTTGCACTTTACGGCATCGGTGGCGCAACTCGAGTCCATATGTCACTCGTAGCAGTTAAGAAAGTTTCGAGGATCGGTTTTCTCCGAGTAAGCTGTTAGCTGTGGCATATTGAAGCGTCTCGGGCATTCAACATTTAGGATAGCTAGCGTAAAGGGGTTACATCTCCTATGGGTTTCCCAGATGTCATTGATCTGTCCCATGTTTCTCTTATGATCCTTCGGATCATGTCGATGAGAATCATATGTTGGACCTCCGATGGATCCTAAAGGTCGTGGTCCGCCTCAAGAGTTCACTGCCTTGGGCGCCTTCATGGATAAACATCATCATCATCCTTAAGCAAGTTGTCAACCTCGATTATTTGATTATGTGGAGGTTAGTTACGTGGATCTTGAGCCGGTTTGCAGCTGTCTGTGTTGCAACAAGTTCTGAATGGCGGTAGGAAGTGGTTGCCTTATTCAGATTTGGGCGCAAGTTCCTGAATCAAGACTAGGCTCCAACTCGGAGTGGTAGTTCCAACGGGCTCCCTCCCTGAATATGAGCGTAGCATTGTTGTCATTAATTCTTCGTCTTTGGTTATGGTTGCTACAGTAAGCCCCGAAATAGGAGTATTTCCAAAATATAGTGAGTGGGCGGTGGAGCCCTACCGGCTTAAAGGCGCATGATATCCATATGGGTATTCTGGTGCAGACTTTGCATCAAGTCAATATTCTGCTTATTCTGATCTTTAAGCTGCTGCCGAGTTTCATCCAAATTTGTGGACATTTTGAAGAGTTGTGCTTGAGTGACCAGAGCTTCTGGGATGAAGGAAGTCGCTTCCTTTCTTCACCATATGGCAGACTTGGTTGGTAAGTCTAAGGAGACCTAAGTAGCATCTCCAAGTTTCAGTTGAAGACAAAAGGAAAGACAAACTCTCGCTCTCAATGAAAAAACCAGAATGTTGATGCGCAAAAGTTGGCACAACACCCAAATACTACCAAGATAATGAAACTATATGTATGGAGTGGAGTTTATATGCAGAAAAGTAAATAAAACAATATTTTATAGTGGTTCAGTTTGCGAGAGTCTACGTCTACTTTGAAGGTTTTGCTTGTTTTATTCACTTCTTGTCAAAGTATAATGGTAGGAACCATAGTTACAATTTGTTTCAAAGGCAATGGTGGAAATCATGTTATTTTGTGTTCAAAGATAAAATCCTAATCCTTCTTCCTAAGGTGTCTATGCAACCTAAAATCCAAGTCTTCAAGAAGGAGGCGCATTCTTCTTCCCAACGATCTACAGTAGTATATGGTGTCCAAGAGTTAATATCTCATCGCAAAGTGTCAAATCAACATAATTTTAGCCCTTATCCCGTAACAGGTTGGAGGGTATTTATAAAAAAAGGAGCAGGTATGGAGTGGGGCCTACGCCCACAACTTTTGTACCCCGGGATGATGATCGAACGGGGGTCAGTACGTATCCTAAGAGTTGGTTGTTGTTTTGCTGCTCTGCTTTAGGAAGTCTTTGTTTCCTTCATTCCCTCAATGTCTTTCCTACTCACATATCCCTCTTCTTTTCTATCTTTTGTATTTGAGAACACGTGGTTTGGGAATACGAAATCAGGGAGTTGTACTTGGGGATACAAAAATTGAAGGGGAGTCTATATCGACCTCGGGAATTGTGCTTTGGGGGATACAAATTCTAGTGTAGAGCATCGGATATGAAATCTAGGTTAATGTTGAATACTGACCTCGAAACTCTTCGGTTAATTCGAGCAGTTTCAATGAGCTTCGTCGAGTATACCTTTACTACTCCATCCGGGCTTGATTCCTGGGTATCTTGGTGACTCTTCTGGGATGTTTAACTATGTGATGGGCTAAGTCGTGTGGATCTGGACTTCTTCTGCTATCTGGGCCAAAAGGTCGAGTAATAGATTTAATGCCGTTGTAGGTCCAAAGGATGGCTCCAGATAACATGTCTAGAGATAAGCCTTCGACACTATTGAAGGTCTGTCCTTGATGCCTACGGTTTTTTTCATGTTTGAAGAGTGATATTTGAGTGCTTGTAGAAGAGGTATATCTTCGAAAGCTCTCTTTTTGATGATCTTAATGACGTTGATTCAACTAGCAAGCTTAATATACTAGGGTAGCGCGAACAGAAGAATTCAATCAGTGAATGAAATGTTGTTGCTAGATGGCTTGATCCTTTAGAAGGGATTAGTAGATATTGAGTCAACCGCTTTGAAGGTTCGATCCATCTTAGGTCGAGTAACTTTCGGTAATTAGGTGATTTACAATTTGATGTCATACTACTGAAATCCCTTCCAACTTAGTTGAAGGATCTCTACAAAACTAAGGGATTATATTGATACGTCCAGGTTGCTCGAATGCCTTTGCATATTTAAAATACTAGAAACTGACACTTTTGACTTCTTTGAAAGGGGAACATATTGTCAAAAGAGAAGGTTTTGCTTCCTTTTTCCATTAGATATATGTATGTAAACCTTCTTGTAACGACCTAAGTTTTCAGTCAATTTAAAATAGGATTTAAATAGATTTAAAAAGGATTTATAAATGGATAAGTCTAATTGAATTTCAAATTTTAGTAAATATTGAATCTAAACGTAAAAAACTATTGAAAATGAATTCTAATTTTATTTTAATTTATACCATGTTATGGATAGAATAAGGTTAGTAAACTTTTAAAATTGAGTTAAAATGAATTTTGGGAAAATCAATAATTTAATATTATTTTAGTAGCCTAAAATAGACATTTTGCAAATAGTCTCGAATTTCAACGAAACCTGTTTTATCGAATCCGTAAGGTTAAAATATGGTAAGGTTACAAATTTAAAGTCAAACAGAATTAGTGTGTAAGCATACATAATATAAACACGCATTGAAAAATCAATTAAGATTCAACAAGAGCTAGAAAGAAGGCCATTTTTCAAATGGTCTCTGAACTCTATGGGACTAGGCTCGTTGGAGCCATATTTGTGAAACAGCATAGGATTTTAAATTTCATAAAAATCGAAGTTAGTATGTGGTCATACGAATAAAAACAAGTTAAGAAAGTGTAAGTAATAAAGGAATTAATCACTAAGATTAACCCAACTTCCTAGGCTATCTATATTTAAATAACACACCATCCATTTACATGGCTTCCTCCACACTTGTCACCTTCTCTTAAGAAACCTATACCCTTAAGTAAATGGGTTATGGAAGAAGCTTGGTTCCATTCTTTTCCTTTTAAGTATTAATTTAAAAATAATCACTTTTATTGCACAAATTACCACCTCCTTCTAAAATGAGACAACACACCCTCCACACCCACTCCCCTTTTACACATGTCCACTTCTTCCATAACACCATTTTCTAAAGAACTTGTGCAAGTGGTGAGAAAGAGAAACCATTTCATTTTAAATTATTTTGCTTTTCATTTTATTTTTACTTCTTTCTCCTTCCACCTTATCTCCACTCTTCCACTTTAGTGGCCTCCCCTACCAGCTCACGCATCGGGGCCCTCCCTACCACCAAGGCGAACACACCTTAGGTAGACCCCATCTCCCCAAGCCGTGGGCGTCATTAGGGTCTATAAGCCCTAAAACCCCATAAAAACTCCACCTTTCCTCTTCCAATTGCAAGTAGAACTATATATTTATATATTGTTTAGTAAGTTGTGATTTGGTGTGAAAAGGTGTAATCTTGATTACGTAGAGGTTGCTAGAGTTCCTACCTAGAACAGTCGTGGTATGGGACAGCTTTGGGGAGAACTTTTTCACCTACAATAAGGGAAAATTAAATTTTAATTGCTATTGTGATCTTGTTTGAGATATATATTGATTTCTGATTGATGATATGAGTTTATTATAAGATTCAATAATGTCTGATGTGTAAAAGATATGATTTTTAAGTGAAGTACGTGTAGTTACTTGAGTAAAGAACACTTAAAAGTAATAGTGTTGACATTGGAATAAATTTGAACCTTAAATGGTCGTTGAATAGAAGTTATACTTAAATTTAGTTATGGATACGGATATTAACTCCATTGAGTGATAATATTATATCTTTGATGGATGTTTATGATTGATGATTGTATATTATGGTTAATCCGTTGGTTGACAATACCATATACGCGTTAATGGTTTAAGGCTTATATGGTACAGAATATTTCAAATAAATATATATGTGTATTAAAATATTTTATAAAATATTTTTAAGTTGAATCAGATTTGTTTTATTCTAAAATTATAATATAGCTTAAATCGGACCTGTCGCACTGCGACATTTCGCGACCGTCGACCCCTAACTTCGAATGAGCCTATCGAGAGATCCGACCATTGGATCTTCCTAAAACGAAAAATGTTGGGTCCAAAATGAAAAGAGTTCTCAAATGATACGTACAGTTTAAAATCTAATGGTTAGGTTTTGAGATAAGTCAAAATCAATTTTCTAGAAAATTACGGATTTTGTAGTCTGAGACCCGAAACTGGATTTTAAAGAAATGAGCTATTTTTAAATTATTAAAAATAGAGATAAATCATAATAAATGGTTTCAAAGTGAATTGAAGCAAAAAAAATGAAGTTTGGGGTGATATTAAGCCATTTTGACTAAATTAGTCGATATAAGTCTATTTGTAGCGCTTTTTGTGACGTTGTTGATTTAGGAACAGAGTTTGGTTCATTTAATTATGAACATGAATCTAAATGAATGATTTTGAAAGATGATTTCATAAAAGAATATGAAATGAATGTTTTATTATGAGGAGTTAGAAAATATTTTGAAGTGATAAATGGTTTAAAAAAGATGTTTTATAAACGAAGAGAATTTCGATGGCTTAAACCTCAATGTTTAATTGATTTGGGTAGCAAAAGTTCTATGATTTGAAATTAATTGTGATTATTATTGTGAAAAAATTTATCACTTCGAGATAGAAATGATTTAATATGTTACCAACGATTCGTCTAACCCATGACTTAAAACCTGGGCAAACGGGTATGGGACTCCTTTTGCGAGAGGGACATACCGTATAGGACTTCTCTAGATATTGAGGGACATACACTAGAATTATTATCGAGATGAGAAGGCTGGGACCTAGCTACCTTGTTATCGGAAGAAACCTCCCGATCTGGTTGCATATTTTTAGATATGTTGTATTATGGATATTTGAGATTTCCAAAATGTTTTTTTGAAATCCCAAAGTAAAGTATGATTTGATATGAAAAGAAATATCTAGTATTTCAATGATTTGAAATGAAATGGGTATTTTACACTACAAGAAAAACAACATATAGCAACGGCAATATCCGCTTCTAATACATCACTAAATTGACCTTAGCAATGGACTTCCTGCATAACTCTGTGGTTAGTAAAAACATAATAGAAATTGTGTCAGAATTTGCGACGGAATTTAGCATGAGTTTTCCGATAGTTTTCCGTCATTTTACTAATATTATAATAAAAATAAAATTTTATATTAATTTACTTATTATTTATATACCGACGGATAATTAATTTATAATAAAATATTATTTACAAACGGAGTGGGTAAACCCTTACTAAGTGCCAAGGGATTAGCGACAAAATATTTTTTTAGATCAAACATTTTCTGTAGGTGATCCCTCGCTATTCCCTTTCTATTCTGCCAATAAACATTCTTTCATGTTTTCTGCTTACAGCTTAAACGAATATCATCATTCAATTGTTAATGGTAAAATAACTAATATAACTCAACAAAAAAATAAACAACAAATATATAAATTACTATATATTATTTCATACATATCATTCAAACAACTTAGCATTTCATACATATTGTTTTATCAACTTTTCCATGTCCATACATAATACGACATACATTTTTACATCAATAAATTTACTTACAAAATAGAAAAACGATAGATTTAGTCTTGCTTTGCTTCTGATATTTTCTCTTTAACATCAACAACGGTGGTCCTTTTAATGTCAAATAAACAGTTAAAACGTTAGTAATTGTTATATTGTATATTGACAAAACAATTAAGTGTTGGCTCCGGATATGTAGTACAATTTAGTTCATAATGTTCATAATTAGTGTATGACACACTATGTCGAGATTACATAAAATCAAAATGAACCTGATTTAGAAGGGGGGCGTGAATGATAGGAATTTAGACCAATGCCTTATATCATCCTCTTGCGATGTTTCCCACTTGCTAGTGTAAAAAGTGTAGTTCTTCATGTCTACTATCTCTCCTTCCCAAAATGTAACCACCTACGTAGATGTCATTTAAAAAAACTATCACTATATGGAAAAATGAGTTATACATAGAGGAAAATTGAAATGTTATATCTAACTCATCTTACACTGGGAAAAGAAAAAAAGCATCCTCAAAATCAAAGTAAGCTACTTGATACAGTAAAAGAAAAAACAAATTGAACTCATAGTTTAACCCATGAACAAGGATAATGACAGCTTAGCTATGCTAGAGCAACAAGCCCGAACTGCAGCCATATAGTTAGAAACCTAGAACTAGGGCCGCCAATTTCCAACATGACTCGTAATCTGCACGGAAAATACCCAGCCTGACCCAACCCATTTATAAACGGGTCAATTTTGGGTTGACCCGCTTTGACACGTTTAATAAACGGGTAGGTTTCGGGTTGACCCGTGAACCCGTTTTTGACCCGCCATGACCAGTTTAATGTAAAATATATTTTTATTCATCATATGGAATATGCAATTATGCATACATGGACCGGGCTGAGCCTGTTAGACTTAGTATTGTTACTTTTATTTACTATCTTTGTGAATTCTGCGTATGAAAACTATTTCGGATTACCCTAGTTTACACTTTACACCAAGTTACCATTATCTTAAGACTTCAGAAATGTGGATTTGAATGCTCATGTATTGTTTCTTATGTTTATATTTTTCAAAATGCATTTTGGAAATGAAGACTGTTTTTAAGAATACAATCAACTAAACGGGTTTATGGGTTCATGGGTCAACCTGTTTAACTCGACCCGACCTGTGGATCCGACACGTTTAAAATAAACAAGTTACATGGGTCGGGCCAACCTGTTTGTAAATGGGTTGGGTTCGGGTTGAGAAAATATGACCCGTTTAATAAACGAGTTGACCCGACCCGTTTAATAATTCACCTGAACCAAAGTTAACCTGACCCGAACACGACCCGACATGACCCATTGACAGCCCTACCTAGAACTGGTTGAGATTTGAAAACTATAGTTTATTTTAAGCTTCATCTAGTTAATATCAACTCTGATTTTTGTCATCTTATGTTTGAAAGATCAACTTTATTTTACAAAAATAATGGTACTTAATCTAAGCAAAACACTCATTTTGGTGTCTCAAGAATCTAATACCTCTTGAACCATTGTCCGAATATTTTACCACATGATGTCCTGAGCTATTGGTCCTTGACCTTGAAAGACCAATTATTGGATATAGATTTTAAGAAATAACCTATATAATATCAGAAATACATTTAAGATCAGGAAAGTATGCAACAATCAAGGCTAATTACAACAGAAATCTAATGCTAGGAAATATAATTCAACTTTAAAACTTTGGAATCCATCCCAATATATAAATAGTTTCTTATAAAATTAAGGGAAAATATAAAACTTACAGGCGTATCGGTAAGAGGAACATTGAGTGCTTCCATAGTACCACACAAATGAATGTGAAGTTTAACCATGCTGAGGCAGTCTCATGACACACAACCTAGTGTTGACAAACACAACAATGTATCAGACCAAATGAGAAAAGCTCACCCCTCAATTAACACAGCTGCAAGGTAGTCACGATCATCACTTGAAGAACTACCACGTTGAACCAAGCACAAACAGATAACATTAAAGTAACATGAGAAACCAATCAGCTGGGGGAAAAACCAACAAAGTTACTAGTATTAAAAAACAAGTGCACGAAATTAACATGAACAACGATAATTACTAGAAGAAGCAACTAACCTCTAGCAACCAATCAATGCAATAATCACCTCCACAACAGACCAACCAGCAAAAGAATCACAACTCCAAAATAGTAGCTCCTGGATAGTCACCACCAGAAATCGGTTTACGACCAAAACACCCAAACCCAGTAATAATAACGCACAAAATCACTGTCGGCCAACCAAACTCAAAATGAAGCCTAGTTACCTCACTACAAACATCAGAGACACAACACAACCTTTCACAGAACTTCCATTAAACACCAAGAACCCTAAACATCCCAGAATCTAGACAAAACTAAAAAGGAAAGAAAGGCACAAACCAGCACGATGCTCTTGCGTTTCATAGCTTTGTACTTTTACAATATACGCATGTACCATTCTATTTGAAATCAATAATATTTATTCTCATTAAAAAAATCCAATACTCAGCTTACAACACACCATAGACGTTCTATAAAAATAATAAGAAGAAACTAAATTCGACAACTTGCCTTTAAAATCATCAAAATAATTACACGAAAGAAGACTGCCTATCTTTAAATAAGAAGAACCTATAAAATCGATTGGAAATCGGAATCCAAACCGCTGATGTGTCTGCCTGGATCGTCGACATCGCTCCAACCCTGGAATCAGCAAATTGAACGCGAGAGGGGATATTTTGTTGATTTGGATTGCGATTTTTCCATGGAAGTGAATTTGGAATTTGAGATTTGGGTTTGAAAAAGTGGATTTCAAAAGTGAGATAACGTGAAACAATTGGGAAGGAGCAAAAGTTTAGTTGTTTGGAGCCAAAATTTCAGCTGTTTAGAGCCAAAATTTCAGCTGTTTGGAGCCAAAAAAATAGTTTATAATATATGTTAAGTTTAATAAGTTTTAAAGTAAATTATTAGTTGAAAATTCACTTAAATATAAAGAGTACAATTTGAAGTATTATGAAACTAAACTAAGCTTTCTTTAAAATAATGTATAAGTATTTATTCAAATTCAACAAGATGTATCAATCGTTAATATTTATTATTTAATTATTATAATTACTACTTATTACTTATTAATTATTCAACATTAACTACTACTTATAAATTACATAATATTGATTATTGTTAAATACTAAATGTTAAATGCATATGAAAGTATATTTGTATCATTTGTATTTCTAATTTATTAACACTACTCAGATTACTATTTTCAATTAATAGTCCATGCATATAAAGTTGTTGTAAAATCACATATAACATCTGGACAATGAAGGTTTTTAATGAATATTTGCTATTCATATTAACTAGGTGTTATAAATTTCTATTACAACCAAGAGAAAAGAAACAGTTGTTAAAATTACATTCATTGCTCTAGCAAGGAAAACAATTGTTAAAACTAAACTATAAATTATAAAAAATATTACTTCATAAGTATAAGAAATAACTATAAACTATTAAATACTAATTATTAATATTAAAATATTAAGTATAAATCATTATATAATATAAAAATAAATTAAACTCTTAATCATAATTTATGAATTATCAGATATAATAAATTATTATATAATATAGTAAGTACACATTATTATTTATACATTATCATTATAAATTATTAATTAATTATAACATATTACTAATCAGTAAAAATAATTATAAACCGTTAATTATTAAATATTAATATGTCAATTATTAATTTTAATTATTAATTATCAAATATTTATTATTTAATATTTAATAAAGTAATTATTAACTATTAAATTACTGGTATGGTAATGTTTGAATTTTTTGAATTTTGAAATTCTTTAATATTTATTAAACTTCTTATTTTTAAACTTTGAACATTTTGTTTTTCTCAATTACTAATTATTTATTACTTAAACATACTAATCAATTTCTTAAAAGTAAATATTTATTAATTATTATTACCACTTATTTATATTTTATAGTAATTAATCAATCAATATGAATAATATTTACTTTTAATAGTAATTATTTATTATTAAAATATTATTAACATTAATTATTTAGAATTTATATTTACTTATTAATTACTAAGTAAAAAAACAAATGTAAAACATTGAATAAAAATATAAAAGTCCTTTTCAAATCTCTTGAGAAACTACTGCAAAAATAGCATCAAAATTCTGACGACGGTAAACAACCTCTATCCATAATGGAATTTAGTGTTAAATTTTGGATAACGGTAAAGTTCTGTAATTTCCAATGATTTAGAGACAGATATCAGATTCGACGGTAATAATTTAAAATAAATTGACATATAAAATCCAAAATATTATCCCTTACAAAGTCCATAAAAATCTGTCGTTAATTTACGATGGAATTTTCCACTGCTAAAAATCTACCGCTATACATGTCTTTTCTTGTAGTGTTAAGTCCGAACAAATTAATTTCCAAAGAATGGCTTTGAAAATAAATTAGATTTGATAAGTCTTTAATTGAAGATAAAACTATTTTGGTTTTGAGTTAGTATGAATAGGTACTCATAAAGGCAAAACCGATTCCATGTTATACGGCGTGGTTCTATGAATTACCTAAGTTTAAAATGAATTATAACTAATTTTCGTTCTCATACCAGTACCATGACTGACTCGTAGTTTGTTTTTGCCTTGCAAACTCGGGTGCCCTTATTTCCACATTGGCAGCCGAGTAGTTTTGTTTACAGATATTTTTCTCAGGTAGGATTCTGGATTGAAGCTATAGCAGTATCCATAGCAATTGATAGTCTTTCGCTGAATGTAATTGTATTTCCGCTATGTATATTAATGTATTATTCTCTGATTATTGCGATGTACTCTGATATTCTTATACTTTGATGTAACAATAAAATGATGTTAGTGAAAAATTCATTTTGTCTCTATCATATGTGTTGTATGCCCAAAGTTAATGTTCCGAGGATTTTTTCCGTTTGGATCGGACTTGTGTGATTTACAGTCGATTCGAAAGGAAGGAATTATCGATCCATTACATTTTGGTTTCAGAGCTTTGATTTTCAAACCTTTGGGGTACGGCTGATTAGACAAGACAAAAAGACTCATCAAAAGTAGGATTAGTAGCATCTTATAAAAGAAAACTCATTAGAGATAGGATTAGTAGTATCCTAGGACAAGTGACTCATTAGAGATAGGTTTAATAATGCCTTGAAATGAGTTTGAAATTATTATATATGAGAGGCATATTCTTGATTTTCATATGTAAATGATTTTTTTCTTTGGAAATATATTTCGAATGTATAAAAGATATAGGTTTTGATCACATATGAAAATTTAAAAGTTAATCAACCGATTGATTGCTTGAGGTGATGTGTGATAATTAGTTTAACTAATTAAGAAAAGTATTAATATAGAATTGATGGGATAAAATATAGAGTTGAATGGTAAAAGGCCTAGGTTAAAGTAAAACCGGAGGTTAGTTGGAATTGGACATATATATGTTGGACAAGTTATGGCATGGAAGCTAAAAAGAGGAAAAAAATTGAATGTTCGAAACAAAGGTACATTTTTAACTGTATTAATTAGGCTTGACAGTTTTATGAGCTGATCGGCAAACCGCTTGGTTTTTGGATTTTCTTTTTGATTGATGCGCCATAGAGAGGCAAGTTATGGTTGTACCGATTGACCCGTACAAAGAAGGTTAGGGCGAAATTTCCCAAAAACTTAAGGCATTAGCCAAATTTCGAGAAATTGGAAAGTTCTTAGACACTGAAAATTTGAACAACTTGAGTAAGTTAGAACGAAAGCTGAGTTGTTTGAGTAAACAATCTTCAGTTCTATCTTCATTTTAGAGGACAATTTTTTTTAAGTGGAGGAGAATGTAATGACCCGAGTTTTCAGTTAATATAAAACAAGATTTAAATAGATTTAAAAAAGATTTTTAAATGTATAAGTTTGATTGAATTTCAAATTTCAGTAAATATTGAATCTAGACTCGATAAACTATTGAAATGAATTCAAATTTTATTTTATATCTTGTTGATGTTAGAATAAGGTTATTGAACTTTTACAATAAAATTAAAGTGAATTTTGTGGAAATCAATAATTTAATATTATTTTAATAGATTAGAAATAGACATTTCGTAAACAGTCTCAGATTAAGACGAAACCAAATTTATCGGATCCGTAATGTTAAAATATTTTAAGGTTCCAAATTTCAAGTTAATCAGAATTAGTGTGTAAGCATATGTAATATAAACGCATGTTGAAAAATAAGCTAAAAGAGCTAAAAATAATGCCATTTTTCAAACAGTCTTTGAATTCGACGAGACCTGGCTCGTTGGAACCGTGTTTATGAAACGTAGTAGGATTTCAAATTTCGTAAAAATTGAAGTTAGCATGTAGTCATATGAGTAAAAAAGTCAAGGAAGTCTAAGCAATAAAGGAATAAATAACTAAGATTAACCCAACTTCTTAAGCTCTCTACATTTAGACAACACACCACCCATTTGCACGGCTTCCTCCACACTTGTCGCCTTCTCTTAAGAAACCTATACCCTTAAGTAAATGGCTTATGAAAGAAGCTTGGTTCCATTCTTTTCCATTTAAGTATTAATTTAAAAATAATCACTTCCATAACACAAATTCCTACCTCCTTCTAAAATGAGACAACACACCCTCCACACCCACTCCCACCTTACACATGTCCACTTCTTCCATAACACCATTTTCCAAAGTACTTATGCAAGCGGGTAGAAAGAGAAACCATTTCATTTTAACTTGTTTTACTTTTCATTTTATTTTTACTTCTTCGTGCTTCCACCTTAACTCCACTCTTCCACTTTAATGGCCTCCCCTACCAGCTCACGCACCGGCCGCACCCTACCACCAAGCCGCAAACACCCCAGGTGGACCCCTTCTCCCCAAGCCATGGGCCCCACTAGGGTCTCCATACCCTTAAACCCAATAAAAACTCCACCTTTCTTCTTCCAATTGCAAGTAGAACTATATATACTTATATATTATTTAGTAAGTGGTGATTTGGAGTGAAAAGGTGTAGTCTTGATTACGTAGAGGTTGTTAGAGTTCCTACCTAAAAGAATTGTGGTGTGGGACAACTTTGATGAGAACTTTTAAACTATAATAAGGGCTAGTTAAATTTAATTGCTATTGTGATCTTGTTTGAGTTATATGTTGATTTTTTATTGATGATGTGAGTTTATTATATGGTTTAATAATGTCTAATGAAAAATATATATGATTTTTAAGTGAAGCACGTGTAGTTACTAGAGTATAGAACACTTAGAAGTAATAGTGTTGACATTGTAATAAATTTGAACCTTAAATGATTGTTGAATAGAATTTATATTAAATGTTAGTTGTGGATATGGATATGAACTCCATTGAGTGATAATAATATGTTTGTGATGGATTTTTATAATTAATGATTATATATTGCAGTTAATCTATTGATTGACAAAACCATATAAGCGTTAATGGTTTAAGGTTTATTTGGTACAAAATATTTCAAATAAATAAATATGAGTATTAAAATGTTTTATAAACTATTTGAAGTTGAATCAGATTTGTTTTATTCTAAAATTATAATATAGCTTGAATTGGACATGTCGCGCTGCGATAGTTCACGATCATCGACCCGTAACTTCGAACGAGCCTACCAGGAGATCCTACCACCGGATATTGCTGAAACACAAAACATTGGGTCCTAAATGAAAAGAGTTTTCAAAAGATATGTAGAGTTTAAAATATAACGGTTAGGTTTCGAGATAAGTCAAAATCAATTCTAGAAAAATACGGATTTTGCAATTTGAGACCCGAAACTGGATTTTTGAAGGAATGAGCTATTTTTAAATTATTAAAAATAGATATAAATAGAGATAAATCATGATAATTCATAATAAATGGTTTGAAAGTGATTTGAAGAAATAAAATGAAGTTTGGGGTGATATTAAGTCATTTTGACTAAATTAGTCGATATTAATCTGTTTGTAGTGCTTTTTGTGGCGTTTTGATTCAGCAACAGAGTTTGATTCATTTAATTATGAACGAGAATCCAAATGAATGATTTGGAAAGATGATTTCTTAAAAGAATATGAAATGAATGTTTGATTACTAGGAGTTAGAAAATATTTTGATATAAATATTTTGAAGTGATAAAAGGTTTATAAAAGATATTTTATTAGAGAAGAGAATTTCGATGGTTTAAACCTCAATGTTCAATTGATTTAGATAGCAAAAGTACTATGATTTGAAATTACTTGTGATTATTATTGTGAAACGAATTATAACTTTGAGACATAAATGATTTAATATGTTACCTATGATTCAAGTAACCCGTGACCTAAATTTTGGGCAAACAGGTATGGGACTCCTCTTTCGAAAGGGACATACCGTACGGGACTTCTCTGGATATTAAAGGACATACACTAAAATGATTATCGAGATGCGAAGGCTAGTATCCAGTTGCCATGTTATCGGGAGAAACCTTTTAATCTGGTTGCATATGCTTAAATACGATGTATTATAGATATTTGAGATATCCAAAGTGATTTGTTTTGAAATCCCGAAGTAAAGTATGATTTGGTATGAAAGAAATATCTAGTATTTCAATGATTTGAAATGAAATGGGGATTTTAAGTCCGAGGGGATTATTTTCAAAAGAATGGTTTTGAAAATAAATTAGATTTGATAAATCTAAAAAGTGTAGAAAAACTATTTTGGTTTTGGGTTTTTATGAATCAGTATTCATACAGCGACAACTTGTTCCAGGTTACACGGCAGGGTCCTATGAATTACCTAAGTTTATAATGAATTATAACTGATTTGAGTTCATATATTGGTCCCATGATTGACTCATAACTTGTTTTTCCCTGCAAACTCAGGTGCCTTTATTTCCACATGGACAGCCGAGTAATTTTGTTTACAGATATTTTTCTCGGGTAGGATTGTGGATTGAAGATAGAAATGTGTCTAAAGAAATTGATAGTCTTCCTCTGAATGTAGTTAAATTTCCACTGTGTAATGTATCATTACCTGATTTTTGTGATGTACTATGATATTCTTCTACTCTGATATAATATTGAAATGTTGTTAACGAAAAATTCCTTTTGTTTCTGTTAGGTGTGTTGTATGCCCAAATTTATGTTCTGAGGATTTCTGTCATTTGAATCAATCCTGTGTGATTTATAGCCAATTCGAAAGCAAAGAATTTTTCGGCCATTACACTTTGACTCCTTTGAATGGGTCATCTGATTGTTATTGCGTTTCTCTTAGGTTTGCATTACCTTTGACTTCATTAACAAAGCTTTAGTGGTAAACCTACCAAATTGAAAGAATTCATAAGGCATGCTAACTTCTGAACGATTAAAGTTTGAGCTTTTATCTTCATTTCTTTGGTGCCTTCAACAACATATCTTCAATGCCTTCGAAGGTGGTTTTTGACTCCTTTGGAAGCATTTCTCTTACATTTCTACTAGCCATCATTCATACATTCAATCGTGTGCATATTTTGGTTAATATATTTAGCCCCTCCTAGTATGGACAAAGCTTTTGCTCTTTAGGACAAAAATCTAACTGGTCACATTTAATTTCAAACCAAGCATAGTCGATGGCACATCAAATGCTTTCTTGATTTGTTTCCTTAATTTCTACAATACTATTTTTTTAAATAAGTGATTGAAATTCCATAATTCAAGTTGGTACAGTCTCAACTACCACTAATTTTGAAGTTGTCAATAGTAGCACATTTATATTGAAGGTGAAAAGTTAACTTTTACTTAAGAATGCAGAATTACTTTCCTAATTATAATTTGAGGGTTGATGTCTAAATTCAAAGATGTTTTCCACAAGCTGGCATTCAAATGGTCATTTATTACAAATATTTAGAAGACGACTGAACAAGCGTAAGATTTTATCCATAAATTAGTTAATCAAGGCTCGAAGATTTGTATGAAAATTCCATGAACCCATCATAGGAAAAATCATATGAAAAAAAAATTATTTGTTAGCAAGTCAGTAGAGAGAGACTTACAAGAAATTTTATTACTTATCAATTGATTATGAGAGTTATCTTAAATTGAAAGTTATAGACTTAGGAGTTTATTTCAAGGGATTCAGCAATATCCTATAATTGGAAAACTCGGGGAATATTTGTATATAGTCTTGTCAAAGTTATGGAAACCACAACCATTGATGGAAGCCCTTGCACATCAAGAAATTAATTAAAGACTATCATAAAGTATTAAGAAAGTGATTCTAGAAATTAGAAAGTCATTCAAAATGTGAATTCTAAAAATCATGCGATAATTGACCAGAAAATCGAGCATCCTAAAATAATACCAAAATAACCACCAAAACAAATCATAGACTTACAATACAAAGGAAAGTCCAAAAACCATTAAAACGACTAAAATAGAATTTCATTTAATTGTTCATGGATTACTTTACAAATATATCCAAAAGATATCATCAAATGATGAATTAGTTACATGAGTTTAAAACTTATTCGAAGATAGCTGAAAGCATTATATAATTATCAAAATACATTAAAAATGTATTCTCATAATTTAGAAAGTGTTGAAGTTATCAGAGGAAATTTATCAGGGGAAATTAGAATTCATCCAGAATTTCCAACTTGGGCAAAATAAGTTAAATCATAGCTTGGTAATGATAAGAATCAACCATAAAATCAGAAATCTTCTATAAGAAGATACCACCAAAGATGTTATAAAGAGATCAAAAGTTATGAATATATCATTTGTTCATTCAATAATGAATTAAATTTGAAATCCATCAAAAACACCTAGAAGCAATATATAGCACCAAAAATATGATTATTGAAACCGAATGGGTTATCCCGACGATAGCATCCGAAGGCCACAAATTAATCCTCGAGTTCTTAAAACAAATGAATTACAATTCATCCATAGAATGTATGAAAATAATATGTAATTAGAAATTATTCACATGGTATTAAGAAAACCATGCATCAAGGGAAACTACCCATCTAAAGATTAATCAAGCATAAGAATTAAAATTCATCCGTAATTGCTCAACTCAAATATAATGTAAAGTAAAAAAAAGTAGGAATCAATAAGGAAAAAATATCAACATAAAGGAACGTGGTAAGTTTTCTGATCCTTGCATAAAGAAATTATGAAATTAGGACTCATATTCCAAAAAAATCAAGTGCATTTATTAAGTGCATATATATCATTAACTCAATCAATGAAGCAAAAATTTATTCAATCAAAATATCAAATCTACTCGATAGTTGCACTAAGAAATTAGTTTGTCGAATAGAGATCTCAAATATTATAAGATGAAGGAAATAACAACAAATAAAGGTACCGCACTTTGTCTAAGTTACATTATGGATTAGAGGAACATATTTTAAAGAAATTCATTGATTTATTTCTAGAATTAGTTAACCCTACTCGGCTTTTTAGATGTTTGACCATTCAACAAGAGTTCTACTCAGTTATTTAGCTACTTAACCATTCATCAGTTATTTTGTTCAATTGTCTAGCTATTGAACTATTTAGCAATAGTTCCATTAAGTCGTCCAACTTATCCAACCATCTGATTGTTCAATAGAGTAGTTTCATTTGGTCATTTAGCTATTTAGTTTTCAATTAAATAGTCTCCTTTGGTCATTTATTATTCAACCATTCAGCTAAATAGTTCCTTTAATTAACTTAGGAACTACTAATACCTTATTCTAAATGTTAATCTATGATAGAAATGATCATGCTTAACATGTTTTAGTGTTGTTCTTGATGAAGATTTCTTTCTTGATGGGCTACATTGACTCATGTAGTCGGATGGAATCTGAATTTTTTTCCACTGCAATATTTTGTCAAATTTTTTATCGTAGAAGATAACAATTTTTATTCGATCTCCCATGTTACCTATCAAGTTTTAAGTTCATATGTTTGATCAATGACATTCTAACATAATTTCCATTTTATTTTACAAAGAGTACTTCTTTTCTTGAACTATGACTTGATTATCCTTAGTTCACTTAGAAGATATCCTTTATCCCATGATACAATGTCATGATTGACTAACTCCTATGAATGTGCTTTATTCATGTAAGAATGAAGTGACTGATCCTTGTCTTCAAAGATAATAAAGGAATGGTTGACCCTCACTTCCAGAGGCATTCTAGCAGGCAGAGATGATTAATTGTAATCCCATGTCTTTCCCTTTGCTTATAATGGTATAATGCAATATGTTATAATATGAAATGACATGTAGTACGTTTTCCTTCAATTGGCATGAATTAGTGAATGGCGCTTACCTTATGAAATAAAATGTTTGTCCCCTCTTTATGGGTGTAATACCCCGAAATTTTTATACACATTAATTTCATAGTTATGGCAATAAAATGATTATTATTTAATTAAATGTTCAAAAGTAAGTAAAGTCGACTTTACCATTGCGTTCATCCCAGAATTCTGGTTCAAATAGACCCCAAGTTTGCGTAAAACGGATAATGTATATAGAAGTTATGAACCTTAGCAGATTGCGCATATATATATATATATATATATATATATATATATATATATATATATATATATATATAAGGAGACTGGAGTGATTTTAGATAGAAAATTCCACGTTTATAAAGATAAAAGATATTTTTATCAGAATAAGTTGTTTATCAACTTAGGTAAAGAACTGAAAAGAATTGAAATGGTTTTAATATAACCAGAATTTTCCAACGTATGAATTGGAATGGATTTGAATGGAAATAATATTCGAAATATTTCTATATTGGATTCCATGATTATACGGATATGGTTAAGGAATTTGGAAGATACAAATATCATTATTCCCAATACGATATCCATTGGTTTCAGAATTTGATATTGAATATAAGCCGATAGTAATTTCTATTTAGAGCCTTGTATTTAATATCAAATTGGATTTTGGGTTCGTCGTGAATGGTGTCTTCAATAACACTGTTCCAGTTGAGTATAGAATAAATCTTTTAATTAAGATTTAGAGAAGTTTACCAATTAACTAATTTGATCGAAATTGAAATGAAAGTTGATTTTGGGTTTATCGTGAACAATGTTTTAAATAACATTTGTTCTTTAACCCAATTAACAGTGAAGTTAGGATCTGGAATTTATAACCTTTTAATTAAGATTTAATGGAAATTTTTTCCAAAGTAAAGTTTCCGAGTTTAATATATTAAATTGGAATTGAATGGAATTCGATTTGGTAATAATTGAGATGAGCTTCTGTAAAGTAAGACCTTTACTATATATGGAATTTAAAAGGCTTTGCCATTATTCCACTTATTTTATTAGTCTGATATGGAAATTTATATTGATTACGACTGGTCTGATTTCCATGAAGGTTCCATTTTTATGGAAGATGATTCTGGGTTTATCGTGAACGGTGTTTTAAATAACATTAGTTCTTTAACCCAGTTAAAGACGGGATTAATTTCCAAAAGTTGAATAATCATTAAGAAATGATTTTTGGAGATTAAAACTAAGTGGAGTTTTAATGAATATTTGATTAGATTGAAATGTGAATGTGGTAATTAAATTTACCGAATTCAAGAAATGTTCGAAATGGAGTACCACCAGTTTTACTACATGCGATAGCTAAATCTTTAATTAGATTTGAATGTTAAATGGTAATTAATATTATCGATAACACACTGGGTGTTAAATATGGAGTACTACCAGTTTTGCTCCATGGGATGAATAGGTTGGGATTGGGATAGTAAAAAGAATGATTACTTCGGTAAGGCTTGTAAATCCCGATTAGTTTGATAAACCTTAATTTATGTTTAAATTGTGAAAAGAACATTTGAATAAAACAATATTCTAGATTGGAAAGAGGCGCATGATGTGTTTTTATATGCTAGTTATTCGGAAAGACCGGGTTTAATCCATTCTGAATAACTGATAAGACGATTAAAAGTAGAAGATATTGAAGAAGGTGCAAGACCGACGATCTTCACATCGAATGGATTACTACTGATACCCTTGATTGGTTAGCTTCTAGGAAGGGGTTATAGTGGTAGTTGTCCAGACGTACTTGTTGGTTGTCCGGATATGCGAGGGCCTCTCTCCTGTATTTGACATATGGGACGAGGAATAAGGTGCCCCTAGTTTCGTTCAGACCCAGAACGGACTTGCAAATGGATGGTATGTCAGACATTGTATTCCTTTATACTATATCATTGATCTCTACTAAATATGTATCTATTTTGTGGTAGAGAATTTATTCTCTTTCTTAACACCCTTCTTTGAGACATACGAGCTTAGAGGTTATATATTGGTAGATGATCAGTGATATGGTATGGATTGACAGTGTGACATGCTGAGATGCATAGATCCAAGCTTTTGTTGAAAAGCAGAGCTTGGTGGATGATGATCAAAGCCCAACTTTAAATAGCGCAGCTTTGTGTAGCGTTAATGCGCGATCCTCACATACCGCTATGATGGTGAACTGATGGTTAGATCAGTATACTTTTGAGATGAGGATGGACGACAACTTTTAGGGTTGTCATGGATTCGGTCGACCGAGATTATGCTGGATGTGGACGCTCCATACCTAGTAGGGATAGGGCTTAGATTCTAAGAAGGATAGAGTAAGTGGTGTTTTCCAAATCCTTGGAAGTAAGCCGCGGTGATACTTGTTTCCTGGATATAGGAAGATGTGCATTACAGTGTTTTCCAAAAGCCTTGGACGTAAGCCGTGGAGTATTGCACTACACGATCGATCTTTCGAATCAGCAGCCATCATGATGGAAATCCAAACTTCCAATATAACATTTTCAGCTTTAGTTGTAAACCTATGTATGGCAACATACTATATGGAACCTATGTCGTCTATGATTGATACATTTATATTCGAAGTGGTTCACTACACTATGCACTTATAGTAATATCAAAATGATTTGTTTTTAAAGCGTACCAAGCATATTTGGCCGTTATAAGGTAAAATTCTATCCTCCGGTTTGCGTTGCATTGTGTGATGGGACCTAAGTCCTATAAGGGCTTCATTTTTTTTTTAGCATTGCATAGTTTGTTTTTGGTATTCATGGGAGAAATCCGTTCCGTGTCATACGGCGTGGTCCCGCGATTTACCCTACATAAAAATAAAGTCAATAATCGTTTTTAGTTCTCACACCAGTCCCATGACTGACTCGGAGTTTGTTTCCACCTAAATTCTGGGTTGGGCAGCTAGTAGTTTTGGTTTTCGCAGATATTTCTTTTTAGGTTCCTAGATTACGGCTAGAGCTATATTCGGAATGCTATGTATTCGTGTATTTCTTTTAGTTGTGGTAGTTGATGTTTTCCACTATGCATTATATTTATGTATTTAAATGTAATTTAAATCTATGATATTTTTCTAATGTAAATTATTTATTTGTAACCTGATGTAAATTGTTATGATAGCAATGAAATGTTCTCATGTTTGTGTTCTGATGCGTCATGTTCTCAAAGAAGTCCGTCTTCTTGTTCGGTTTAGGCTGGCCGGGAAGTCTGGGTCGCTACAGGTGGTATTTGATCTTTGGTTTACAAAGCTCGAGAGCAAGACACATTAAAACCAAAGGAAAGAATTCATTAGAGACAGGATTAGTAACGTCCTATAAGAATAACTCATTAGAGATAGGGTTAGTAATACCCTAGAATGAGTTGGAAGAGTGTTATTTATAAAAACGAATTTTGTTTTGAAAATTATCTCTTATTATACGTATTTGAGTATTTTATTTTATATTGAATTTGGACTATCAAGTATACGTAGATTTTGCATATACGTCTCATGAACGTATATACGAAGTCTCAAATATACTAGGTAGATATAGAATCACACTCTGATCGCCTGGAGATGACTCTGGTGATTGACATGCCATCATCCATATTTATGTTCAAGTTTCAAAAGTGGGATATCTATATGATTCCAATTGATTGGTGTGAGAACCAAACTTAGTTAGAGTTTAATGTTTGTGATTTGGCATTGGAAATACGAATTTTGAGTATATTAAAAGTTATATATCTGAAAAGTTAATTAACTAACTGATTGTTAGTTGTGATGTTTGATTATTAGTTTGACTAATAAAAATATTGGAATAATAAAAACAATATGAAGATGAAAGGTAAATTAAGCCAAATCGAGTAAAATATTGAACAGAATTGAAAATTGATTTGAATCGGATACATATGCATGTATATATATTGAAAAGGTCATAGAATGGAATCTAAGAAGAGGAATAAAATTGTATGCCCGACAAATAGGCACATGTTTACCATATTCGTTGGGTTTGAGGATTTTATGAGCCGCGTGGATTTTTGATTTTCTTTTGATTGATGATGGCACTGTGAGGCAAGTTGTGGTTTTACCGAGCAACCCATCAAAAGGAGGTTATGGTGAATTTTTTTCAAAAATTTAAGGCGTTAGCCGAATTTTTTCTAAAATTTAAGGCGTTAGACAAATTTTTGAGAAATTAGAAAGTTCATAGAAACTGAAAAATTGAAGAACTTGAGCCAAGAGAAGGTTGAGTTGATTAAGTAAACAAACTTCGATATTATCATTCTTTTCGAGGACGAAAATATTTTAAGTGGGGGGATTGTAACAACCCAGAATTTGGAACCAATTTAAATTTTATTTTTAATTGATTTAATGGATTTTTATTGTTAAAATAATTTATTTTGATAAATAAACGATTTAAATTTATTTTAAAACAAAGTAAGAACGTATAAATTTAAATTTAAATTAAAACGAATTTGTAGTGGCACGGTAGTTTGAAAATTCGACTTTAAATGTCAATTGAATGTACATAATTCAAAATAAATCGAATTTCAGTAAAACAAGAAATGTTGGAATATTTTGAACTATAATTTTCTAACAAATGTAAGAAATTGAGATTTCACTTTATAAACTATAAGTTATGTCCAGTTTAAAATTCAAAATAGTCGCTATAGAAGATATATATATTATTAATATATAAGCCCTTAAAAATAACCATTTTGCCAACGACCTCCATTTTCGATAAAAGCGCTTTTGTTGGATCCGAAATATCAAATTAATTTCAGGTTTAAATTTTCAAGTCATTTGGAGTTAGTATGTGAGCATAGTGAATTTAAACGCATTTTCAGTTTCAGTTTGAATTTAATAAGCTAGTTAAAAGGCCATTTTTCAAATGGTCTCCAAATTCAACGAAATTAATTTTGTTAGGACCGTATCGTAAAACATAGCTAGATTTCAAATTTCATAATTTTTGGAGTCAGTATGTGGTCTTAGCAAATTAAAATGTACGTTTAAATTTTATATTGAACGAATTGAATTTATATTTTAATTTTGATAAAAACTGATTAAAACAGTCGAATTGGCGTGCGAAAAATATTCCATTATGTCCGGAATGGGGGTATTTTGTTAGAGGTGACAGTCGTTGGAGTTCAGAGTCATATCGAAACAATCTGTGAATTAAATATTAATAAAATAATATATTTATATATAACGTTGAAATTTTTAGAAACCCTTATCTATTTTCAGATTTCCACCGCCAGTCTTCATCAGGCTGAAAAATTCGGAAATTCAAACTATGATTTCTCCAAATCCATACATTACTATTCAAAGCTTAAAACGTGAAGATTGAAGACCTCACCGAGATATTTAAAATGATATAGTTGTGATCTTGTTTAACATCTCGAGGCGATTGAATTTCTGCCATGAAGGCACGCCGTTCAGTGGCGTTTCCAGACCACGATAGGTTGTCGAGTCAGGCGCCGTTCAGCGTGGTGGATGGTGGCGCCATGGCGTTTCGAGTAGTGGCACCTGATCGACACCAGGACGATGATGGAGAGGTGTGTGGCCAACCCTAGTGTTGAGCAATAGTTTGAAGGCAGCAATATTATCAATGAAGAAGAAGAAAAAAGCAGCCATAATTTCTGATTAAGGAAAAAGTAATTAATTAATTTAATTAACTTTATAATTATCTTAAGCTAATTGTTTAAAATAATCAATTGTTTAAAACGTCATATCTACTCCAAACCAAAATAGAATTGAGCAAAACCAGAACCATTGGAACCGTGACAACAAACACTACGAATGGAACAAACCAAAACAGATTCAGAAGCTATTGGAATTTTTTATGAAATTAAACGCTATTTTTTTTAAACAATCGTTATTTAAACGATTTCAGAAACTAACCGCTGTGATAAATCTCTCACTCAACCCTTTTGTAAAGTACTTATTTTTATAACTGAATTTATATTTGTTGCCTGTGATTGCAAATGTTGTTTGGTGGTTGATGGTTGTTTACAGTTTTAATGTTATCATTATTAAACTATGAAAATATTTGTTGTTAAAAATTAATTCACATGAACTGTGATGTAAACCCCACACGGGTATTGGGACGATAATTTTGCACATTGCCCAATTATTTGTTGATAATTGAAAATCCCACACGGGTCTGGGGATGAAAATTAATTAACATCTCCCTTTGATTTAATCGTATGTCAACCGATTGATTGACAGACTATGATAAGCGTTATTCAATTATTTAAAGCTTATACAGTTGTAAATTGCACTCTGGTTGTGAATGGGATGTTTAATAGTTGTTTATTACTATTTTTTAATACATGCGATGTATAAAATCCATATAAATAAAATTATATGGTAATTGATTGGGTCTGATTCCAATTTAGAAATAACGAATATTTTAAAATAATATTCAGTGAAGAATTAAAATATGATTTTGGTGTTTGATTTGGGATGGGCACGAAAATGTTGAAATATTCATAACTGAATAGGATATGAAGCAGAGTTAAGTAGATATACACCATTTTAACTCAAATGGAATTTTCAGTCAATTTTATTCATTTTATAATGAACATCCAAAAGATTTGATTTAGAAATCCGATGTGTTGAAAATATTGTTTTTGATATTATAATAATATAAATCGTTCAATTTTTATTTAAAATTTAAAAGGAGGTTGAAATCGTTTTAAAATGAATTTATAAACGATTTATAAAGTATGTTCTAAATGGAAATCGACAAAATATATTATATATATTTAAATGACCTGAATAGAATGTATCGCGCAGCGACCGTTTGCGAATTTCGACCATTGACTTTGAATTTATGTAACGGGAGATCCAACCGTCGGATTCTCCTAAAACTGGAACCGTTGGGTTCGTATTGAAAAGAGATTTCAAATGATATTAAGAGATTTGAAATATAATGGTTAGATTTCAAAATATGTCCAAACCAGTTTGGGAAAAGATTGCTACGAATGTAGTTTGGTGGCCGATATTGGAAACCGACTGTAAGGGCCTTAATGAAATTCTTAAAAATATGAATAAATTATGTAAAATCATAATAAATGATTTGGAATCATTTTAGATGGAAAATTCCACATTTATAAAGATAAAAGATATTTTTATCAGAATAAGTTGTTTATCAACTTAGGTAAAGAACTAAAAGGAATTGAAATGGTTTTTATATAACCAGAATTTTCCAACGTATGAATTGGAATGGATTTGAATGGAAATAATCTTCGAAATATTTCAATATTGGATTCCGTGATTATACGGAGATGGTTGAGGAATTTGGAAGATATAGATATCGTTATTCCCAATACGATATCCGTTGGTTTCAGAATTTGATATTGAATATAAGCCAATATTAATTTCTATTCAGAGACTTGTATTTAATATCAAATTGGATTTTGGGTTCGTCGTGAATGGTGCCTTCAATAACACCTTTCTTAAACCCAGTTGAGAATAAAATAAATCTTTTAATTATGACTTAGAGAAGTTTACCAATTAAGTAATTTAATTGGAATTGAAATGAAAGTTGATTTTGGGTTTATCGTGAACAATGTTTTAAAGAACATTTGTTCTTTAACCCAATTAACAGTGAAGTTAGGATTTGGAATTTATAATCTTTTAATTAAGATTTAATGGAAAATTTTCCAATTTAATATATTAAATTGGAATTGAGTGGAGTTCGATTTGGTAATAATCGAGACGAGCTTCTGTAAAGTGAGACCATTACTATATATGGAATTTAAAAGGCTTTGTCGTTATTCCATTTATATTATTAGTCTGATAAGGAAATTCATATGATTACGACTGATCTGATTTCCATGAAGGTTCCATTTATGGAAGATGATTTTGGGTTTATCGTGAATGGTGTTTTAAATAACATTAGTTCTTTAACCCTGTTAAAGACGGAATTAATTTCCAAAAGTTGAATAATCATTAAGAAATGATTTTTGGAGATTAAAACTAAGTGGTGTTTTAATGAGTCTTTAATTAGATTGAAATGTGAATGTGGTAATTAAATTTACCGAATTCAAGAAATGTTCGAAATGGAGTATCACCAGGTTTACTCCATGCAATAGTTAAATCATTAATTAAATTTGAACGTTAAATGGTAATTAATATTACCGATAACACACTGGGTGTTAGATATGGAATACTACCATTTTTGCTCCATGGAATGAATAGGTTGGAATTGGGATAATAAAAAGAATTATTACTTCGGTAAGGGTCGTAAATCCCGACTAGTTTGATAAACCTTAATTTGGTTTTAAATTGTCAAAAGAACATTTGAATAAAACAATATTATGGATTGGAAACAAGCGTATAATGTGTTTTTATATTACTTGATTATGAGATATGCTAGTTATTCAGACAGGCCAGGTTTAACCCATTTTGAATAACTGATACGACGATTAAAAGTCGAAGATACTGAAGACGGTGCAAGACCGACGATCTTCACATCGAATGGATTACTACCGATGCTCTGGATTGGTTAGCTCTTAGGAAGGGGTTATAGTGGTAGTTGTCCAGACGTACTTGTTGATTGCCCGGATATGCGAGGGCCTCTCCCATGTATTGGACATATGGGACGAGGAACAAGGTGCCTCCGATTTCGTTCAGACCCAGAACAGACTTACAAATGGATGGTATGTCTGACGTTGTATTCCTTTATACTGTATTCGTTGCACTCTACTAAATATATATTTGTTTGGTAGCAGAGAATTTATTCTCTTTCTTAACACCCTTCTCTGAGACATACGAGCTTAAAGGTTATATATTGGTAGACGATCAATGATATGGTATGGATTAATAGTGTGACATGCTGAGATGCATAGATTCAAGCTTTTGTTGAAAAGCAGAGCTTGGTGGATGATGATTAAAGCACAGCTTTAAGTAGTGTAGCTTTGTGTAGAGTTAATACGCGAGCCTCACACACCGGTATGATGGTGAACTGATGGTTAGATTAGTATACTTTCGAGATAAGGATAGATGACAACTTTTCGGGTTGTCATGATTCGGTCGACCGAGATTATGTTGGGTGTGGTCGCTCCACACCTAGTACGAATATGGCTTATACCTGATTCCAAGAAGGACAGAGTAAGCGGTGTTTTCCGAAGCCTATGACGTAAGCCGCATTGATACTTGTTTCCTAGGTATAGGAGGATGTGCATTACGGTGTTTTCCAAAAGCCCTGGACGTAAGCCGTGGAGTATTGCACTACGCGATCGATCATTCGAATTAGCAGCCATCATGATAGAAATCCAAACTTCGAATATGACATTTTTCGGTTTTGGTTCCAAACCTATGTATGGCGACATAATATATGGTACCTATGCCGTCTATTATTGTTACATTTATATTCGAAGTTGTTTACTACACTATGCACTTATAGTAATATCAAAATGATTTGTTTTTAAAGTGTACCGAGCATATTTGGCCATTATAAGGTAAAACTCTATCCTCCGTCTTGCGTTGCATTATTAGATGGAACCTTTTTCTTTTTTTAGCATTGCGTAGTTTGTTTATGGTATTCATGGGAGGAAACCCGTTCCGTGTCATACGGCGTGGTCCCACGATTTACCTAACATAAAAATAAAATTAATAATTGTTTTTAGTTCTCACACCAATCCCATGACCGACTCAGAGTTTATTGTTTCCACTTAAACTATAGGTTCCCATATTTTTCACACGGGCAGCTAGTAGTTTTGGTTTTCATAGATATTTCTTTTCACAGGATCCTGGATTACGGCTAAAGCTAAATTCAGAATGCTTTGTATCCGTGTATTTCTTTCAGTTGTGGTAGTTGATGTTTTCTGCAATGCATTTTATTTATGTATTCAAATGTGATTTAAATCTCTAATATTTTCCGTTGTAAATTATTTATTTGTACTCTGATGTGAATTGTTGTATAGCAATGAAATATTCTCATGTTTGTGTTCTGATGAATCATGTTCTCAAAGCAGTCCGTCTTCTTGTTTGGTTTAGGCCAGCCGGGAAGTCTGGGTCGCTACATTATATATAAATAAATTCAAAATAATTCAAACTGAAGCAACGCGTAAAAGTAATGGTCATGGGGCGACCCAACCAGCACCCAGGTCGACCAATGGGTCAAACCATGTATAGGTGGTCGACCCACACGCATGCTTGGTGTTTTCTAAGCTCTGGACTGGACTGTTTGTAAAACACTTTTCACCAGTTATTTTATATGGTTGGATTTAAAACCCTAAGATCTAAAGATATAAGATTGTCGTAGGTAATCTGTATAAAGGCTTGCATTCTCATTATTTTCCACACGCAAACAATTCTTCATTCTTCTTCCCCCAAGTCTTTATTCTAAATAAAAATATAAAGATAGGAAGATGTTGCCCAAGCCTAGATTAGAAAGGACAATTCTCATTCATCTATAAAAATCTATAAAGGACTTTCTTCCAACATCAGCATATAAAAGAGTTATTTTCTATACTTCAATCCAACCTCTTTGAGTTCAATTATTTTCATATTTGATATTTAAACCGTAATCCTAACAGTAAATAAATGTGAATCCGAGACTATACATGTTTTACTGTTTAATACCTATACAATTTTTAGTTGTTATTTATTTCATGTATATCCTATTATCCCTCTTTCTGCTTTAGATTTCTTTACAGTCTTATGCCAATTTTGTTCAATTTATGTATTTCTGGATTAGATTGGTGTTTCTCTTGTAACAACCCATATTTTGAATAACAAGTTATAACATAAATCAAGGCAGAATTCAATGATAAAATCTGAATCAAGGGAAACGGGCTATGCCATTGCGATTCGTCTCGGAAAAATACGCGAAATAGAGTCCGAGTTTTCGAAAATCGGAGACCGTATGACCCAGTTAAGGCCCATAGAAGTTTTTAGAAAATTCAAATTTAAAAACAGATTTCAAATTCAGCTGGGCAGGATGGGCGGGAAAAGATCCCGCCACACCCCAAGTCGACTGGGGAGTCGACTTGGGAGTCGACACACCCCAGGCTGTGTCGACTGCCCAGTCGACACCCCTGTCGACTTGGGTGGTCGGCCAGTCTGGCCTGGGTGCACCTGACTTGTTTCTCAAGACATGGTTGGAGGCTTGTGACGGATTTTAAAGGCTCAGATCTGAACTAGGGTTAATCCTATGGCCTAAACTAACCTAATCTTCTATAAAAAAGACCCTAAGACCTAGCCTAAACCCTCATTAATCATTCCTACAACTAAACTATGCCAAAATGTTTCTTGATCATGGCCTCCATCTTCATATCATGGCCTCCATCCTCTTCATGAAAGTTTGAGTGTTCTAAGCTAGTAAAAGAGCGACCTTTCTTCATCAAAACAAGGATCTTTCTTCGTACAAATCAAAGGAGCTTATTGTTTCTCAAAACAACTTGGAGCTTATATGCGATTGGGGGTTTTTAGAGTTTCTAGTGGCTTCGTCTCAATCTTATTTTATTTCATAGGTCTTCATAGCATTGTAAGCCCTATACTACTCTTAGATTCTAACTATGAAGTTAAATATGACATGTTGCAAGTTTGAGTTTGGGCCTAAGTATTATTTGTGCTTTGATTCTATCATGTTATGCATAGATTTATTCTATGCATGTTTGTAAAGCTATCACCTTGACTTTGTGCATAGATAACTATGAGCTTTGATTCTATCATGTTATGCATAGATTTATTCTATGCATGTTTGTAAAGCTATCACCTTGACTTTGTGCATAGAAAGCTATGAGCTTTGATTCTATCATGTTATGCATAGATTTATTCTATGCATGTTTGTAAAGCTATCACCTTGACTTTGTGCATAGAAAGCTATGAGCTTTGATTCTATCATGTTATGCATAGATTTATTCTATGCATGTTTGTAAGGCTATCACCTTGACTTTGTGCATAGAAAGCTATGAGCTTTGATTTGAAATGTTGCATAAAGCAACATAGAAACTCTCATAACCCTTATGTTATCTTGCATATGATCTTATATGCGAATCACTAGCTATCATCCTATGTCATTTATGGCCATGTTTCACCTATTATGCTAAAGTTGATATCATGCATGTTTTGAGGCTTATAATGTAATATGCAAGTTTATGAACACATTTGCCTCATATGCCACCATGTTTAACTTGTAGTCAAACCTTAACCCCTCATGTTCCTTAATATGCTTGTGGCCAAATCACCCTTATGCTATTATGCATGCTAGTGGCCAAATCACCTTTATGCTATTTGATATGTTTGAGGCCAAGTCACCTTTTATGCTATCATACATGTTGAGGCCATATGCTAGTATGTTAAACCCCTTTTGGCCTCAAATATCACCATGTTCAACTTGTGATAGACTTTGCCATCTTATGCCCACCTTGTCATATTGTTATGTTCCTTCTTTGATTTATTTGCGTTGATGCGAATTTACGTGCGATGGGAATACGTTATGGGTAGTTGGGCAAACTTAAATAACATGAAAACATGACTTGAAAATATGAAATGAAAGATTGACATGTGTTTATGCTTGAAAACATGAACGTGGACATGACATGTAGAAAACATGGAAGTGGCCAACTCGAGGTTGGGTTGAGTTTGTAGCATAAATCTACCCGGAACCGACCGGCTTAACTAGTGGCTACAAACAATAGGACCCAATGTGAGTAGTTGGTCATATCGCACTTAAAACCCGAGGTTAGACTAGGTTGTGGTGTAAAGCTACCCGGACCCGCCCGGCTTAACTAGTAACCACAACAAAGTCTAATGTGAGAGGTTGAGGTGCATTAAGTTAATTAATGCCACATGGTAGGGTTAAGTCATGGACTACTTGAATACTTAACCAAATAAACACGATGGATTGGTAGGGTTAAGTCATGGACTACTTGAATATACTTAACCAATTAAACACGATGGATTGGTAGGATTAAGTCATGGACTACTTGAATATACTTAACCAATTAAACACGATGGATTGGTAGGGTTGAGACATGGATTACTTGAATACTTAACCAATTAAACCCGATGTATTGATAGGGTTAAGTCATGAACTGCTTGAATACACTTGACCAACTCAATACATGGTTAGGATAGGATTAACCACACTTAACCCGCTTGAAATCCTAGTTATGTGGTCCTTTTCAGCAGTAAACCACTGGAAGTATCATGGGTACCCTGGACTAGGCTAGGGTGGGGCACGATTACTGGACTGATTGTAAGAGACCAAAAGAGACGGCTGAAGGGTGCACCGGTTGTTCAGGCGGACCATGGTCGTGCACATTAAGTCCGGAGTTGAACATGGGCATCAGTAGGTTTAGACTGTGCGTGCTTGAATTGTGTCTGTGGTTTATACCTTAGGGCTGGATACACCCTGGGGTGGACCTTGCACAGTTAACTACATTCCACGATTAAGCCGTATGACACCGATACACGACGAGTTAGGCTTATAGGGAGCCGATCGACTAGACCGAGTAGTTGGACCTTGATTTAGGTCACCTCATGATATTGGGCCAGCTTTGGGCCAAGGGATCATTTCTTGTTTATACTTGACATGGATTGGAATACTAGTACACACCGGGTGCAACTTAACCTTGTATATGCGATACCACACTTGATCTATCTTATTAACTTTTCACCATGCCAGTTATCACCCTATGTTTCTGTTGTATATAACAGTGTTGTATACACAATTATATGCTTTTTGTTTGATGATAACAACCAAATTTATTTTATTATTGAATGTGTTTGTAACTGTACTGGTATACTACACATCATACAGGAATATAATATTTCTGTTTAAATAAAGTACAACTATACAAAAATTTAAAAATTCACACAGTATTTTATTTGAACAAGAATATTTTATTTCAATATTTAAAACAGTACAGATTTACAATTCCATTATTTGTACATACATCACTAATATACATTTCAATATATTCAATTTCGTACTTAGCTCCTCTTTACAACACTTACATTTTCATATATTCTACATTTCTATACAGTTCACTCGTATATATGAATATCATCGTCTTCAGTCTTCTTGACTTCACAGCATTCTATAGTCAATTCAATCACCTTTATACCTGTTCATACAAAAGAACACACACAGTAGACAGCAACAAAAATAAAATAAAATAAAAGCAAATAAAAATTTATTTTTTAAATTTTATTTGCCTCAGAATTACGGTGTGTTTCTCATCATTTTTCTAGACTTGGTCTGATATGCAGGAACAGGAAAAACATGGCTGCATGTACACACATACGTGTGCACTGCCTCGCCAATCAGGGTGTGCATCTGAGGAGTAGCCATCAAGGACCAACTCGACTCAGCATTGCATGTCAAAATGGACAGTACAAAAATAACCAAAGTGGTCGAGCATAGTAATTATGAACACAAGGCAAACTCAAAAATGGTAAAACTCAAAGCTGCACAAGCATCAACAACACTGGCACATGTGAAATAGTCAAAACAGCAAGTCAAACAACAAGTAACATATCAGATTAGGACAAATGCCGAGCATACAAGAATGCAAGTGAACAAGTGATATATGGGCAAGCATTTGGACTAGTAATCATGACTGGGTTATGCATGGCCAAGGCATGATGTGGACACAGCAATTGTACATGAAAGCACAAAGCAAATCAGTGTTGTTCAAGTCAGTGTGAATGGCAAGAACAAAATGTACAGCAGTTCACATACACAAGCTAAAAAATTAGTTTTGAATGTGCATGGACAGGGGGTGTGTGTGCATAACATAATGCAGTAGTAAACTACAAAGTGTTGATGATAGTGGAGTTCATGACATCAGCTCAAGCATGGAACACAAACAGGAAATTCTCCAGAAAATCACGATTTAAGGCAAATTCCAGTGTAGTATCAGCTCAAAACAAAAGGAAAGTACTTAAGTAAAATATACATTTACAAGTTCAGATTTGGCATCAGAGTTCAAAGTCGAGAATACAAGGCACTATCAGATTTAAGTATCTGTTCAAAAGATGATCAAGTATAGTAACTGATCTTATCAGATTTATATCAGTTTATTTTTATATCAGAAAAATTACAAGAATGGAATTCAAGAAGTAACATGAACAAATGAAATAACTGTTCTTATCAGTATCAAAAAGAGTTAGGTGTTGGTCAAAGACAGTTCAAGTAGTATCAACAAAATCAAGGCAGTATGAAACATATCATGGTTATGGCACAAGCACAGTGCACAAAGCAGTGGGAAAATTCATGAGTGCAAGTGCATGAAGCAAACCAGATTATACTCAGCAAGATAGCAAAGTGGCATACATGTTAAGCGCAACAACTAATGCAGTATTGGAAACATGCAAACTAAGCTAATTAGTACAAAGCAACAAAGGCAACTCGACCACAAAACTCAAGTCTAAAGTGCAATATACAGTAAGTTCAAGTATAGCATCTGTTCATATAATTTTTTATAAAGCAATTAATCCAAGGTCGAGGCAAAAGTGTCATGTGCAACAATACAGTATACAGGAAATAGAGTAGCAAGCATAAGTTTACACAAGTTTCAGGTTCGAGCGTGAAGCAAATGCAAGAATTTCAGTCAATACTAAAGTAGACAAACCAAGACAAGTGACACAAGTTCAAGTAAAGGACTTGTGCAAATCTGTTTTGTAGAATAACTGTTCTTATCAGTTCAAAATCATCTTGACCAACTCAAAGCAATAAAGTCACACGCAAATTTCCAAAAATCCAAGACCGAGTCTAAGTTCCAGAAGGAATAAAATCACAAGAAGTAATCACGGAAATATATTCAGAAAATCAGGAGAATTCAAGACCATTTAATTTGAAGAATTTTTATCACGCAAGGTCGAAGAATTCAAATTCCAGAAATCACGCCAAAGATCAAGATTTAAGCAATATACTTTCCAGCCCCAAATCAAAGAAATAAACAGAACAATTCAAAAGCAAAATCAAAATTCTCGTACACATCATGAACAAGTCTAACACGAAATCAGAGATATTCGTGGATTTTAACTCTATATATAACACCAATCGTCATCGGCACACAATCATCGAAGCACATCCAAGATCAAAGAAATTAAAAGCAAACAATCGAATTAAAAATCATACCAGGAAAAGGAGAAGTCTTGGATTCAAATCAGAGCTTCAACAACTCAATCGAAGGATAGCTTAGGAATTCGAGATCATCACACGACATAGCGGCGCCCATCAGATCAAAGCAAAATCAAAACCCTAGATTGCAAGAAGGAAACCCTAGATCGCAAACCCTAGGCCGCCATTTTTCTTTCCAGAAGAAAAGAGATCGGACTCAAGAATAAAGTGGTGAAGCAATAACTAAAGGGGGCCGGCCAAGTTTAAGGGGATAACCCTTATTTAAATACTAGGGTTTTCAAAATTTTTATTAAGGGTTTTTCTTATTTTCTTGATTTTATTTGTCTTTAATTTCAACTTTGTAATCAGTTCAGAGTTTTCTAGTTTGTCTCTAAAACTAGGGAGACGAATTACAGTGTTTGTAATTCGGGGAAATCTGGTTTTGGGGATAAAAACCAGTGCAGGGTTTTGAGCGTAGGGTTAAGAACAGTTGGGAGCTAGTGTCGCGAGTTTACAGGGGATTGTAAGCGTAGAGATTGTTTTAACTCCTAGTAGAAACCTTGGGGAATGCAGCAGTAGGCAGGGTTTTGCCGAAGCTGGGTATATCTGTGTGTTATTTATTTTCCGCATTTACTCTGATTATTATCTGAGCTGTGATTATTTAATTACTCTGTGAAAATCTGCAATAAACCCTATTCACCCCCCCTCTAGGGTTAATATAGATCCTACAAGTGGTATCAGAGCAGGTATTTTTTATTTTATTTTAACTCTAGAGTCATGAATCTGTCTAATAACGCGTTTTCTGAGGGTCAGTCCATAGCTAGGCCACCAATGTTTAATGGAACTGATTATGCATATTGGAAAGCTAGGATGAAAATTTATTTGAGTTCAGTCGATTATGATGTGTGGGATATTATTGAAACGGGTTATAGATCTCCTACTGTTATTGTTAGTGATGTTGAAATTCCTAAACCAAAAGATAGGTGGGATGCTAATGATAAAAAATTATTTTCAACAAATGCCAAAGCAATGAATGCTTTAATTTGTGCTCTTGATAAAACTGAATTTAATCGAATTTCTCATTGTGAGACAGCACAGGAAATATGGCATACGTTGGAGGTCACACACGAAGGTACATCTCAAGTGAAGGAATCTCGTCTCGCTCTTCTCAGCAACGAATATGAAAATTTCTCTATGCAACGAGATGAAGATATAAAAGAGAAGTATGGACGCTTCTCATCACTAGTCTACAATGCAAAAGCTCTTGGAAAAACCTATACCGAAGTGGAATTGATCAGAAAAATATTAAGAGTGCTACCGATGAATTTTGAAGCTAAGGTGACGGCAATACAAGAATCAAAAGATCTAAATAAAGTAAGCATGGAAGAGTTGATCGGAAATCTGATTACTTACGAGATGGAAATAAAAGCAAGAGAAGAACGAAAGGATTCTGAATCAAAGAAAAAGACGATCGCTCTAAATAATTCTGTTGAAAGTAATAATGATGATCCCGCTGAAGAGCTAGCCATGGTTTTGAAAAAGTGGGCCAAAGGAAAATACAAACCACGAAAGAAGAATTCAAAAACCGACAAATCTGAAAGTTCCGAAAGTTCAGATGATGAAGTATTTTGCTACAACTGCAAGAAACCCGGACATATTAAACCAAATTGTCCACAGCTCAAAAATGAAAAGAAGAAGAAGTTCAGAAGAAAGAAGAAAGCCTTTGCTGCTACATGGGATGACGAAGAAGGAGAAGAAGTTTCTGAAAGTGAAGAAGATGAAGCTAATTTGTGTCTTATGGCTCAATCTGATTCAGAAGGTAGTGAAGAAGATTCTGGTGAGGTATCGAATTTTACTTATAAAGAATTAATTCTAATGTGTCACGATCTCACAAAAACTGTTGATTCTCTTGAACTAAAAGTTAAGAAATTAAAATCTGATAGGTCAAAACTAGTTCAAGAAAATAACAAGTTAGAAACAAAACTTGAAAAAGTTAAGAATTCACCATTTCCAGAATGCGAAAAATGTCAATTTTTGAGTAACGATTTTTTGAAATTAAAAACTAATCTTGAGTTACTTAAAAGTGAAAACATGAATTTGAAAAATGAAAATCATGATTTTGAAAAGGTAATTGAAAAGTTTAGAGAATCTGAAAAACTTGATTTTGAAAAGCGAAAACAATTTGAAATTGAAATTTCCAAGTCCGATGCTAGAATCAAAGCACTTGAAAACGAAAATTTGATTTTAAAACAAACTGATGCTGAAAAGAGAAAAAACGCTATCAATCGTTGTTCAAATTTAATGAAAGAAAATAGCAATCTTAAATTTAAAATTCAACGACTTCAGTCAGCTTTGACTAAATTTTCTAAAGGAGAGAAATCGTTGAATATGTTGTTAAAAAATCAATTTTTTGTTCAGAATAAAAAGGGACTTGGATTTGAATCTGATCAAGTTGAAAAACAAAATTTTAATGATTTTAAAAATCCTTTAATTGGCTTTGAAAACAATCAAATTGAATTTTTGAAATTTAATAATTTCAAAGGGTTTTTAAATCATAAACAAATTGATAACTCGTTTAAAAACAATTCATTTAAATCTGTTTGGATTCCAAAAATTAACAAAATAAATTTAAGCAAATCTAAACAAATTTGGGTTCCAAAGGGTACGCTAGTGAATAGTAATGGATTGTTATATAAACGGGTTTGGGTACCAAAACGTGTAAACGAAGATAAGAGTGGTAAAACAACCTTTGTTAGACCACTCGATCATATAAACATTTAGGTACTATGGGAGGCTGAGGAACAACTGTGCTTAAGTTAGATAAACTTCAAGTTGATTCATATATCAAATTATTTGGAGTTCCTTAGCCATAGATTCAGAGTTGGAGATTCATTGCATCACGTTGATTATGGTAAGTCAGGTATGATCTCTAAACTCGTACTTTTATTTCTTTTAGGTTATTTTTACTTGGTTGTTTTTTTTTAAAACATTCGTTATGAATTGTTGAAAATCTTGGACTATAAAAAGTTGATTTTTTTTTGTGATTTCAAACAATTATCTTCAAATTTGATATGTTGACTGTTTCTTGAGTTTGTCTAAAAATTCTCTGAGGATGTCACTTGTGATTCTTGCTTTGAAAATGATCTTGTGCTGCTCTGATAAGGAAATTAATTTATTGGTGTTTAAATGATAAGTTGGAAAATCAGTAACTGAATTTAGTTAAAATTTATAGACAATTTGAATTAATATATAAATGGTTTTAAAAAATTGTCTAGGAGCAATCAGTCTTAAAAATATTAGAAAATTTCATTTTCTAACTGATTGATTTTTTTTAAGCTGATTTTCAACTTGCATTTTTTTTTTAAAAAAAAAAAAACTCCTCTTAAAATTGATATTTTCAATTTTAAAATTATTCTTGATTATTTATTCAAAAATTGAAATTATTGATTAATTTAAACCGTTTTGGGACTCATCAAAATCATTGATAGATTTATGAAACCGTGATGAGTTGCGACTATGGTATAATTCATAATTAGAAGAGATATTATTTTAAATCTCATGATGATTAAACAAATTTTATAATATCTTTGAATTAGAGCTTATTTCACGACCATCTTCTATATCTATCATATTTCTGTCATTCATCATGGTTTTATTTAATTTGGGGAGTTCTAATTATTCTTAAAAAAAAATAATAATAATAATTTATCCTTGGTATTCACTCCCATTTAAAAATCCTCGCGGTTATGCGTGGGTGAATTACCTTAATTTCTATGTGCTTCCATTCTCACTTAAAAGACCTTCGGGCTGTGCATGGATGGAACTCATTAGAGAGGATAAAGTTAAGTTACTACTAACCCCATTTAAAAGACCTTTGGGCTATGCGTGGTTAGAAAGTGCTTAACACATTCTTTTTGCATATTTAAAATCTTTAAAATTTATATTCAAATATTCAATTTTTATTGAACTCTCCTCATTCAATAAAATCCATCGTAAATCCATTCATTCTGAAAGTGAAATCTGCTTCTGATTTAAAGATTATTGTGATTTTTGTTTGATTAAATGGGTTTTACGATATATATTCTCTCTCTGAATATGAATTTATATTTTTAGTCTATATTCATCACTGTATCGATTTCTATTTTCCTTTTGATGATAACAAAAGGGGGAGAATGGTCAAGATTTTGATTGATGAGTATTTAATTCAAAAATATTTTAAGATTGGAAATTAAATATCTAGAGGGGGAATGGTCAATTGGATTTCATTCATACTTTTCCACATATATAGGGGGAGTTCAGTTGTAGGGGGAGCATACAAATAGGGGGAGTAATATATTTCATGTTCAAAACACATTCAAAATCTTTTATTTGTTTGTCATCATCAAAAGGGGGAGATTGTTGTATATAACAGTGTTGTATACACAATTATATGATTTTTGTTTGATGATAACAACCAAATTTATTTTATTATTGAATGTGTTTGTAACTGTACTGGTATACTACACATCAGACAGGAATATAATATTTCTGTTTAAATAAAGTACAACTATACAAAAATTTAAAAATTCACACAGTATTTTATTTGAACAAGAATATTTTATTTCAATATTTAAAACAGTACAGATTTACAATTCCATTATTTGTACATACATCACTAATATACATTTCAATATATTCAATTTCGTACTTAGCTCCTCTTTACAACACTTACATTTTCATATATTCTACATTTCTATACAGTTCACTCGTATATATGAATATCATCGTCTTCAGTCTTCTTGACTTCACAGCATTCTATAGTCAATTCAATCACCTTTATACCTGTTCATACAAAAGAACACACACAGTAGACAGCAACAAAAATAAAATTAAATAAAAGCAAATAAAAATTTATTTTTTAAATTTTATTTGCCTCAGAATTACGGTGTGTTTCTCATCATTTTTCTAGACTTGGTCTGATATGCAGGAACAGGAAAAACATGGCTGCATGTACACACATACGTGTGCACTGCCTCGCCAATCAGGGTGTGCATCTGAGGAGTAGCCATCAAGGACCAACTCGACTCAGCATTGCATGTCAAAATGGACAGTACAAAAATAACCAAAGTGGTCGAGCATAGTAATTATGAACACAAGGCAAACTCAAAAATGGTAAAACTCAAAGCTGCACAAGCATCAACAACACTGGCACATGTGAAATGGTCAAAACAGCAAGTCAAACAACAAGTCAAACAACAAGTAACATATCAGATTAGGACAAATGCCGAGCATACAAGAATGCAAGTGAACTAGTGATATATGGGCAAGCATTTGGACTAGTAATCATGACTGGGTTATGCATGGCCAAGGCATGATGTGGACACAGCAATTGTACATGAAAGCACAAAGCAAATCAGTGTTGTTCAAGTCAGTGTGAATGGCAAGAACAAAATGTACAGCAGTTCACATACACAAGCTAAAAAAATTAGTTTTGAATGTGCATGGACAGGGGGTGTGTGTGCATAACATAATGCAGTAGTAAACTACAAAGTGTTGATGATAGTGGAGTTCATGACATCAGCTCAAGCATGGAACACAAACAGGAAATTCTCCAGAAAATCACGATTTAAGGCAAATTCCAGTGTAGTATCGGCTCAAAACAAAAGGAAAGTACTTAAGTAAAATATACATTTACAAGTTCAGATTTGGCATCAGAGTTCAAAGTCGAGAATACAAGGCACTATCAGATTTAAGTATCTGTTCAAAAGATGATCAAGTATAGTAACTGATCTTATCAGATTTATATCAGTTTATTTTTATATCAGAAAAATTACAAGAATGGAATTCAAGAAGTAACATGAACAAATGAAATAACTGTTCTTATCAGTATCAAAAAGAGTTAGGTGTTGGTCAAAGACAGTTCAAGTAGTATCAACAAAATCAAGGCAGTATGAAACATATCATGGTTATGGCACAAGCACAGTGCACAAAGCAGTGGGAAAATTCATGAGTGCAAGTGCATGAAGCAAACCAGATTATACTCAGCAAGATAGCAAAGTGGCATACATGTTAAGCGCAACAACTAATGCAGTATTGGAAACATGCAAACTAAGCTAATTAGTACAAAGCAACAAAGGCAACTCGACCACAAAACTCAAGTCTAAAGTGCAATATACAGTAAGTTCAAGTATAGCATCTGTTCATATAATTTTTTATAAAGCAATTAATCCAAGGTCGAGGCAAAAGTGTCATGTGCAACAATACAGTATACAGGAAATAGAGTAGCAAGCATAAGTTTACACAAGTTTCAGGTTCGAGCGTGAAGCAAATGCAAGAATTTCAGTCAATACTAAAGTAGACAAACCAAGACAAGTGACACAAGTTCAAGTAAAGGACTTGTGCAAATCTGTTTTGTAGAATAACTGTTCTTATCAGTTCAAAATCATCTTGACCAACTCAAAGCAATAAAGTCACACGCAAATTTCCAAAAATCCAATACCGAGTCTAAGTTCCAGAAGGAATAAAATCACAAGAAGTAATCACGGAAATATATTCAGAAAATCAGGAGAATTCAAGACCATTTAATTTGAAGAATTTTTATCACGCAAGGTCGAAGAATTCAAATTCCAGAAATCACGCCAAAGATCAAGATTTAAGCAATATACTTTCCAGCCCCAAATCAAAGAAATAAACAGAACAATTCAAAAGCAAAATCAAAATTCTCGTACACATCATGAACAAGTCTAACACGAAATCAGAGATATTCGTGGATTTTAACTCTATATATAACACCAATCGTCATCGGCACACAATCATCGAAGCACATCCAAGATCAAAGAAATTAAAAGCAAACAATCGAATTAAAAATCATACCAGGAAAAGGAGAAGTCTTGGATTCAAATCAGAGCTTCAACAACTCAATCGAAGGATAGCTTAGGAATTCGAGATCGTCACACGACATAGCGGCGCCCATCAGATCAAAGCAAAATCAAAACCCTAGATTGCAAGAAGGAAACCCTAGATCGCAAACCCTAGGCCGCCATTTTTCTTTCCAGAAGAAAAGAGATCGGACTCAAGAATAAAGTGGTGAAGCAATAACTAAAGGGGGCCGGCCAAGTTTAAGGGGATAACCCTTATTTAAATACTAAGGTTTTCAAAATTTTTATTAAGGGTTTTTCTTATTTTCTTGATTTTATTTGTCTTTAATTTCAACTTTGTAATCAGTTCAGAGTTTTCTAGTTTGTCTCTAAAACTAGGGAGACGAATTACAGTGTTTGTAATTCGGGGAAATCTGGTTTTGGGGATAAAAACCAGTGCAGGGTTTTGAGCGTAGGGTTAAGAACAGTTGGGAGCTAGTGTCGTGAGTTTACAGGGGATTGTAAGCGTAGAGATTGTTTTAACTCCTAGTAGAAACCTTGGGGAATGCAGCAGTAGGCAGGGTTTTGCCGAAGCTGGGTATATCTGTGTGTTATTTATTTTCCGCATTTACTCTGATTATTATCTGAGCTGTGATTATTTAATTACTCTGTGAAAATCTGCAATAAACCCTATTCACCCCCCCTCTAGGGTTAATATAGATCCTACAGTTTCATCTCTTCTTTACATGTCCAGATAACTTTATTAGTTTTTATACTAATAGTAGGTAGGACTTACCAGTCTTTTTGACTGACCCGTTTTCTTTCGCCTCTTTTCTTCCATCCCCCCCCCCCAGGTTTACAGGGTGGGAACACCGGTACCTAGCTTGGATCTTTAGCTGCTTTTCTGGATAGCTCATGTACAGTTTGGACTTGAGCATGCTATGGCTTTATTCTACTTTGGGGATAGTTACTTTATGTTATTTCCAGTTTTCAGTTTATGTTTTCTAGACTTGTAGTAGTTGGAAAATAATGACTCAGTACTTTGATGTAACTTGACTTTGGTTTTGAAATAGTAGTTTTGTCCGCTGCTTTATTTTCTCTGTTTTACTTATATGTTCTGTCTTGTGATATCTCCATGCATGTTTACCTTGTCCAACACCCCTCCAAAGCTAGTGTACTTGCAAGAGTGACCCTGGCGGAGGTGGGGTGTTACATCTCTCTTTTTTCCTTTTATTTCACGCTATACCTAGACTGCCTAATGCCTAGGCTATTCACGATAAAATTGTGTAATTGGGATAATAATTGGAGTACCTGAAATTGGCAGTAATAAAGGAGAAGTTATGTATATTAAACATGAATGACGGTAAAATTGGGGATAATATAAAAAACCTGTTAGAATGAACCCAATTAGATAATTAAGTAGAACATATTGGAAGAACCCGATGTAATTAAGTAAGAAGAATAACTTAATTTATATATATATATATATATATATGCATACATCTGGGCAGGTTCTGGGGGAAGGGGGTTGTACGCATATAATAATAACCATGCTTATTAATAAACTTAAAACTATTAAGTTAAAACATGATAATTAATAAGCTAAGAGGTTCCATGTCCTATTGTTCGTATCTTGTTATTGGGACTCTTATAATCCTAGTTACTTGGGGACACATGCTTAGGGGCTTTGGGTTGTGTTAATCTTGCTGTATGGAATCTATATCAGTTAGTGTCCCTGTTGATATTTTGTTATGGGGCCTCGCACTAGGTAGGGGCCATGATACGCTTTACTAAGCTGGATAATAAGAGGTTCAAAATAGAAAGGTAGGTACATGAGCATTCCGGCAGAGTCATGAGCGTGCATGCGTCCGATTAGGGAAACTAAGCTATTGTAACACCAATAAATAGTTCTATGTCCTATAGTTTGCCGCTTTAGGGAGTAATACACCTTACTGTGGGGCTGGCACAGGGTATTTACGTAGTAGGGAGTCGATCTCTTGGGTAGTAATTACGGTACACCTAATCCTGCTGTGTAATTAGGGTAACACCTAATCCTGTTTGTAATTAGGTACACGTATTCCGGTTCATGTTGTGTAATTAGGGTAACATTTAATCTTGTTCCTGTTGTGTAATTAGGGTAATACCTAATCTGGTTGTGTAATTAGGGTAACTCCTAAATCTGTTCCTCCTGTTATGTAATTAGGGTAATACTTAATCCTGTTAGACTATTATTGGTGCAGAGACAAAGGAAACTTGTGCTTTGGATATAAATGAGAAGCTTTACTCGCTCCTTATTCTATCATGTTTATTTATGATGTCATGTTATATTTCTGTTATTCTATTCTCTCATTCAGTCTTATTTACCTGTCTTGATGCTTTTATTTCTTTTACATGCTGAAAGTCACTGGACTCGCCAGACTTTATGTCTGACCTATTTTGTTTCGCTTCGCTCTTCCTTTCCCCCTGGTCCTCGAGGTGATAGTACTCAGCAGAGATTAGGACTTTTTCTTTCAGCTTGGATCAGGACTTTCTCAGATGTACCGCTTTGATTATCTTTCTACTTTGTTATGGCTTGCTAAGAGAATTATGGTTTTGTATTATTACACTCTGATATTTGGATTATGAGACAGATGGTTTTATTTGAGGTTCTTGATTTTGATGTAACTGGTTTAATGATGTTACCCGATTTGAAACAATGTTTATTTTATTAATAACGAAAGTTTTAAGTCCACTGCTTATTTATATATGTCTTGTGAGATTCTGTTACTATTTACCTATTGCGCTCCACGAAACTTAATGCATTCTCTTATGAGGGACATTAATGGATGTGGGGTGTCACATTTGGTATCAGAGCAAGGTTACAAGGTCGGAGAAAAATTTTGAAAAATGTTTTCAAAAGCAAAGTATTTTCAGATAAAAAACTATTTTTGAAAAACATATCTCTTAATCAATATACAATATCTTTTCAATTCTCTTTTTGAATCCTTGTTTCTTTTGTTTTTCAGCATGTCTGGGGTACCCAATCTTCCTGAGGGCATGCAAATACCGACACGGTTCCATAGGTATCTAGAGGCTATGGCACCTACCAGGTTCAAGGAGATGCCCCACCCCTAACTGCAACCGAAGTAGCTCAACCACCTCGTGTAGTCAAATTTTCTAAGCTTTGTAAGGACTTTTGCGCAATGGGTGATAAGAAGTTTCGATGTTCTGAGAATTTTGTTGAGGTGCACAATTGGCTACGGGAAATGAAGAGTGTGCTTGATCTTTTTGAGCTCAACAATAGGAGGAAGATACAGTTGGCCGCATGGCAATTGAAGGATGAAGCTTCATATTGGTGGGAGGTGACACAAGCAGGACTGTAATAACCCGCAAAATCTGAACCAGTTTAAAATTTTTATTTTGGCAATTTTAACGAATTTTGAATATTTAAAATGGATTATTTTAAACAAAATGGACGATAAATTTATTTTGAATGTAATTAGAACGTATATATTATATACGCCGTCGTTAGAATATAAATAATTATATATAATTATAAAAGGAATTGAAAATGGCGCGGTAGTTCGATAATTCGATTTCAAACTTCAATTGAACGTACCGGGTGCAAAACAATCCGAATTTTAGTGAACCAAAAACATTAGGATCTAATTGATAATATCTTTCCAACGAATCCGAAAAATCAAGATTTCATAGCGGGAATCAAAAGATATGTCCAGTTGAAAATTCTGAATAGTCGCTATGGAATTCAGGCCCTTAAAAATGGGAATTTTGCAAACGACCTCGGATTTCGACGAAACCACTTTTGTTGGATCCGCAGTGTCAAATTATTGCTAGATTCCAAATTTCATAATTTTTCGAATCAATATGTGAGGGTGGCAAAGGAAAACGCGTTTGACCAGTTTTAGTTGATTTTAATCGACTGGAAATTGGCCATTTTTCAAACGGTCTCAGAATTCGATTAAACTAGTTTTGTTAGGACCGTATCGTCAATACGAAGCTAGAAAATATTTTTCTGAAATTTTCGAGTTAGTATGTGACCCCAGTAAATTGAAATGCGCGTTCAAATTCAATATATAGAGTTATATGATGATTTTAACGGAAACTGATCGAAACATCCGAATCAGCTGACGATACATATCCCATTGTGTTCGGAATGGGGGTAATTAGCTATGGACGACAGGCGGTGGGGCTTGTTTCGAGGTCGAATGGAAAAGTTACTTTTTGAAAATTAATTAAATAAATAAATTAAAAATAAAAATATCTCCCCCTTTAACAACCAGACCCCCCCCCCCATTCAACTAATTTCAAAGCAGAAAAAAGAAAAAAAAAGGAAAAACCCTAAACTATCGACAGCCGCCCCCTTCCCATCGTTCGCCCGTCGCCGTCGATCTCCGGCAGACCCCCCCTCTCGCCCTCGCGTCTCGCTCCTCCTCCCCCTCTTGAAAACCGCACCCCTTCCACAACCCCCCCCCCCCAACTCCAGAAACCGACCCGCAACCACCACCGAAACCCCCCACCTTCCTACGCCAGTCGCCCCCTCCTGATGCGCCTCCCCCCCCACACCATCCTCCGGCGCAGCAGCGAAGACCCCCCCCCCCCTTCTCAAAACAAATACAGTAAGTTTTCTTTTCTTTTTATTTTCTTTTGTTTTATGATTATTAGATTATATAAAAACTGATTTTATTAGGAATTAAAACTGATTTTCCTTTTTTTTATATAGGATTATGAGATAAAAATTCAATTTTTATGTATATGATTTTGAATTAAAAATTTGATTTTTATGAATAAGACTATGCATTGTTTTTCAAATATGAAACGAAGTTTTAATATTTTTAAATATGAAAAGATGATATTTTTAAATATGAAAAGACGATATTTTTAAATATGAAAAGACGATATTTTTAAATATGAAAAGACGATATTTTCAGATATGAAAAGACGATATTTTGAGATGAGTAGTGAAGTAAAATTATGATTTTTACTTCAAGAAAAATATAATTTTTATATAGGTAAGATAGTAAAGATATCATCTTTATATGTGTAGCAAAATAAAAATGTGATTTTTATATTAATATTTTTTTGAAAAGGCGAAATCTATATTTTTGAAAAGGCGAAATCTATATTTTTGAAAAGGCGAAATCTTTATGTAGAGTATAACATAGTAAAAATTCGATTTTTATATATTGAATAACAAAGTAAAAAATTCGATTTTTATATATTGAATAGCATTATAAAAATTCGATTTTTATATATTGAATAACGAAGTAAAAATTCGATTTTTACATATGTAGTGGCTACGGGCAACGAAAGTGAAGAAAGGCGAGAACGATGAAGATTTCTCTAAAAGAAGAGTCGTGGAATTTGGATAGCTATCGGTGAGAATTTCTCACCTTTCAATTTCTTTTTCTAGTTATATATATATATACTAGGTTGCAGACGGTGTTTAGTAGCACCCGACACAATCGTCCACAGACCATGGACTTGTTTTTTTGGCTGTGTTGTTAGTTAGATTGTTTGGGTTGAATTGAATTGTTTGGTGAAATGAATGGATTTGATTAATGTGTGAATGGCGTGGGCCTTCACTAGACCAGGGATAAGGCTAGGCCTCGTCCCGTTTCTAGTATCGCGCCGTTATGCCGCCGAAATTTTCTAAAATAAGTTAGAAAAATAAAAATATCATTTTATTTAAAGAATGAACTGAATAGAAATTCATATGTTAAAATAAAATGTTTTATCGTTAAAAATATAATTTTTAACGTGAATGTGAATAAATAAATATTCATTTACAAACCGGACGGTTTGTTTATGTACACCTATTTGGATGACATTGATTGGGATGATAAATTTTACACATCGCCCAACTGCACGAATAAAATCTGTGTTTGATTGTTTGAAACCCCACACGGGTGTTGGGATGAAATTTGAAGTTCACTCATCCTGATTGATTAAATATGTCGATCGATTGATTGACAGGCTGTTATAAGCGTTAGATATCCATGTTTGATGCTTATACAGTGTAGTGCACTTTGGTTGATGGTTGATTATTTATCGTTGCTATTATATACATGTGTTGTGTGGAATCCATATAATTAACTTTATATGGTAATTGATTGGGCCTCATTCCAATTTAGAAAATAAAGAATAATATAAAATAAAGGTTCATGTGTTGACTGTACTCATCCGTTGAGATTAGTCATGTGTTGAACGAAATATTTTAACAATAAAAATTACATCTTTATTAATATAAAATAAAGGTTCATGTGTTGACTGTACTCATCCGTTGAGATTAGTCATGTGTTGAACGAAATATTTTAACAATAAAATTTACATCTTTATTAATATAAAATAAAGGTTCATGTGTTGACTGTACTCATCCGTTGAGATTAGTCATGTGTTGAACGAAATATTTTAACAATAAAATTTACATCTTTATTAATATAAAATAAAGGTTCATGTGTTTACAGTACTCATCCGTTGAGATTAGTCATGTATTGAACGAAATATTTTGATAATAACAAATATTTTGATAATAGGAAATATTTGAAATAGAATATTTGAAAATAGAAATATATGAAGCCGTGTTGATTAGATTGACGCCATTTTGACGTGAACGATATTTATATCGATTTTATTCATTTTAAAATGAATATTGAAAAGTGATTTCGAAATGAAATGAATTGAATATAAAGTGATTTCGAAATAAATTGAATATAAAGTGATTTCGAAATGAATTGAATATAAAGTGATTTCGAAATAAATTGAATATAAAGCGATTTCGAAATGAATTAAATATAAACCAATTTTCAATTGCATATATAAGGAATTTGATTTGAATAGAAAACGAATTTGATTTCAATGGAATATATAACGAATTTGAATCGAATAGAAAACCAATTTGAATTGAATCGAATAGAAAACCACTTTGAATTGAATCGAATTGAAAACGAATTCGAATTGAATTTAAAATGAAGTGAAATAAATTCAAATTGAATTGAAACTTGAATTGAATAGATAACGAATTCGAATTGAATTGAAAACGAATTCGGATTGAATTTAAAATGAAGTGAAATAAATTCAAATTGAATTGAAACTTGAATTGAATAGATAACGAATTCGAATTGAATTGAAAACGAATTCGAATTGAATTGAAAACGAATTCGAATTGAATTGGAAACGAATTGAAATGAATTCAAATTGAATTAAAATTTGAATTGAATAGAAATGAATTTTAAAACGAATTTATAAGGGAAAATTCAATTTTGATTTGAAATGGAAGTTGAAAATGTTTTTGAAACAAATTTAAAACGATTTATAAAACTTCGTTTTAAATAGGAATCGACGAAATATATATTATATAAATAATATAATGGCCTGAATAGAACGCGCTGCGCCGCGGCAGTTCGTGAATTGCGACCATTTATTTCAAACGGACATTACGGGAGATCCGACCGTCGGATTCTCCTAAAACCGGAACCATTGGGTTCGTATCGAAAAGAGCTTTCTAAGAATATTAGAAATTTGAAATCTAACGGTTGGATTTGGAGATACATCCAAATCAAATTCGAAAAAGGTCGCCGTAAGTGCAGTTCGATGGCCGTTGATGGAAATCGACTGTACGGGCCTTGATAAAATTATTAAAAATAGTAATAATTTGTGTCAAATCATAAGAAATGATTTGGTAAAAGTTGGGATGAAAAACTCCATATTTGAAAAGATAAAAATAGATTTTTATCGAAATGAACTAGTTTTGAACTAAATTTAAAACCCAATTATTTTTAAATAAATAAATTAGATTTAAAAAGGGGTTTTAAATAATCGGAATTTCTAATATATTTGATTGGATTTGAAATGGGTTTATCGTGAACGGTGTTTTAAATAACACTAGTTCTTTAACCCAATAATAAATAGACTGTGATTTGGGTTTGTCGTGAACTGTGTTTTAAATAACACCTAGTTCTTTAACCCAGTAAAAGGAGTTTTAACGAATCTGTAATTAGGTTGAAATGTGAATCTATAATCTAAATTATCAAATTTAGAAATGAGAGAGAATGGAGTATCGCCAGTTTTTCTCCAAAGCGATAGTTAAATCTTTAATTAGATTTGAACGTGAAATGGTAATTAATTTTACCGATAACACCATAGTATTAGATATGGAGTATTACCAGTTTTGCTTCATGGGATGAATAGGTTGGGATTGAGAAATAAAATAAATAATTACTTCGGTGTGGTTCGCTAATCTCGACTAGTTTAGAAAACCATAATGTGGTTTGAAACGACATCCAAAGGAAGATTAAAGGATAAATTTTAAAGAATTTATCTAGGATAAAATTAATGGGAACTTTTCCCAAAAGATGTGGATATTTAAATAACAGAATATTCAGAATTGGAATGAGGCGTATGTTGTGTTTGTGAAACCTTTGTTTTTAATATACGCGGGTTGTTCGGAAAGGCCGGGTTTATACCCATTCTGAATAACCGATTCGACGATATGTCGAAGATGAAGACGGTGGCTGAAGACCGAAAGTCTTCACATCGTTTGGGTAATTACAGACGATCCTGATTGGGCTGTACACCCAAGAGGATGGAAATAGTTGGTGGTCGTCCAGACGTACTTGGAGATGGATGGATATGCGAGGAAAGTGCCTCCGGTTTCGTTCAGACCCAGAACGGACTTGTAAATGGATTGTGTGTCTGACATTGGATTTTATTCTGTGTTGATTGATTTCTATTGAATATACATCTGTTTGGCGGCAGAGAATTTATTCTTTTGCTTAACACCCTTCTCTGAGACGTACGAGCTCAGAGGTTGTATATCGATGGACATCAGTCGCATGGCATGAATTGCCTGTGTGGCACGCTAAGATGCAATGATCAAGGCTTTTGTTGAAAAGCAGAGTCTTGTGGTTGATGATCAAAGCACGGCCTACGTGGCATCTTTGTGTATAACGTGAACTCGCGAGCCTCACACCTCGGTATGAGTTAAAAACGGGATACAGACTGCAGGGAGAGCACGACGTTTCTTTCTAGCTTTGGTGGTGTCAGTGACTTACCAGCCCTAACATTTATATACTTTTCACCTTTGTGGTTGTTGGAATGAGGCGCCTCGATTTTAGGTCTGTAAGGACATGGAAACGTGTGTTCAGGCATAACTAATCCTCTAACGTAAGTGAGGACCGGCCCTGAAGCATCCAAGGGTTGCCCAGAGTGCGTAGCCCTGAGGCATTTGCTAGAGTGTCTCGAACGCGGAGAGGAGCTTGCCCCTTGCCTCGACTCATGACGGAAATCCAATTTCCAATACGTGTATTGCGGTTTTAATTGTAGAACTAGTATGGCGACATGATATATGGTACCCATGCCGTCTATGATTTATATTTATGATTGAAATTGTTTTGACACTATACACTTATTATAGTATCAAATGATTTGTTTTTAAACGTACCAAGCATGTTTGGCTATTATAAGGGAAAACCCTATCCTCCGGCTTGCGTTGCATTGTGTGATGGGACCTGGGTCTTATAATAGCTTCATTTTTCGAAAAAGCATTGCGTTGTTTATTCTATGCACTGGTATTCTTGGGAGGAAACCCGTTCCGTGTTATACGGCGTGGTCCCTTGAATTACTCTCTTTTAAAGTAAAGCTTTAAATAACTGTTTTAGTTCTCACACCAGTCACATGACTGACGTGGAGTTTATTGTTTTAACCTAAACTCTGGGTGCCCCTATTTTCCGCACGGGCAGCTAGTAGTTTTGGTTTTGCATATTTATATTCACAGGATCCTGGTTTACAGCTGGAATGATATCCGGAAAGCTCTGTATCCGTATATCACCTTCAGTTATGCTTTGTATTATTTTCCGCTGCTATGTAATTTATTGTAATCTCTGATATTTATCTAATAGAATTTATTCATTTATACTCTGTATATTCTTGTATCTGATGGAATTGTTGTAATAACAATGAAATGTTCTTCCGTCTGCGTTCTATTTTGTCCTGTTCTCAAAACGATCAGGGGTTTCGAATGGTCTAGATCGGTTTAACGACTGATTCGGATTGAGCGAAATTCCTTGTCGTCACATTTGGTATCAGAGCGAGGTTTACAGAGCTCGAGAACAAGACACATTAGAACCATACGAAAGAATTCATCAGATATTGGATTAGTAATATCCAATTAGAATGACTCGTTAGAGATAGGATCAGTAGTATCCTAGAACGAGTGTGAAGGGTATATTTTTCAATTGAAAACAATTTTGTTTTGAAAATTTAAATTGTTTTATACGTATTTGAATATTTATTTATTTTGAATTTGGACAATCCGCTATATAAAGATTTTTCATATACGCGTCATGAACGTATATTCGAAGTTTTAATATACCGGATAGATATAGAATTACACTCTAGTCGCCCGGAGATGATGTTGATAATGACCATGGCATCATCAATATTTATGTTCGTGTTTCGAAGGTGTGATTTCTATATATTTCCATTAGACTGGTGTGAGAACCAAAACTTATATAGATAGATTTATTGTTGTGAATTGGCATCAAAAACATGATTTTCTGTATATATGTATCAAAATTATGAATTTGAAACTCTAATTCACTAATTGATTGATGTTTGTGTTGAATGTTTATTTGTTTGGTAATTTTGAACCACTATACCTAATTGCATCAAATATTGAATTGTATTGAAAATTGGTCGCATTTGCTTGCATATACATATACCTACATTGAACAGGTCATAGCAAGGAGGCTATAGCAGAGAATATAATTTGTTTGCCCGACAAATAGGTACATGTTTACTACATAATTTACTGTTTTGCTTGGGTGATGATGATTTTATGAGCCTATTGGCTAGCCGCTTGGCTTTTTCTTTTTCTTTTTGAGATCAGAAGGCCTATTTGGCAATTTCGGGATTTTCCCGTGGCTCCCGGTGCAGGGGAGGTTATGGCGAAATTTTTCGAAAATTTAGGGTGTTAGCCAAATTTTTGAAGAATTTGAAAATTCTCAGAAACTGAAAAGTTGGGGAATTGAAGCCAGATCGAACGTAGAGTTGAATAATCAAACCACTTTCGACTTTGTTCCTTTTCGGGGATGAAAAGTTTTAAGTGGGGGAGATTGTAATAACCCGCAAAATCTGAACCAGTTTAAAATTTTTATTTTGGCAATTTTAACGAATTTTGAATATTTAAAATGGATTATTTTAAATAAAATCGATGATAAATTTATTTTGAATGTAATTAGAACGTATATATTATATACGTCGTCGTTAGAATATAAATAATTATATATAATTATAAAAGGAATTGAAAATGGCGTGGTAGTTCGATAATTCGATTTCAAACTTCAATTGAACGTACCGGGTGCAAAACAATCCGGATTTTAGTGAAACCAAAAACATTAGGATCTAATTGATAATATCTTTCCAACGAATCCGAAAAATCAAGATTTCATAGCGGGAATCAAAAGATATGTCCAGTTGAAAATTCTGAATAGTCGCTATGGAATTCAGGCCCTTAAAAATGGGAATTTTCAAACGACCTCGGATTTCGACGAAACCACTTTTGTTGGATCCGCAGTGTCAAATTATTGCTAGATTCCAAATTTCATAATTTTTCGAATCAATATGTGAGCGTGGCAAAGGAAAACGCGTTTGATCAGTTTTAGTTGATTTTAATCGACTGGAAATTGGCCATTTTTCAAACGGTCTCAGAATTCGACGAAACTAGTTTTGTTAGGACCGTATCGTCAATACGAAGCTAGAAAACATTTTTCTGAAATTTTTCGAGTTAGTATGTGACCCCAGTAAATTGAAATGCGCGTTCAAATTCAATATATAGAGTTATATGTTGATTTTAAAGGAAACTGATCGAAACAGCCGAATCAGCTGACGATACATATCCTATTGTGTTCGGAATAGGGGTAATTAGCTATGGACGACAGGCGGTGGGCCTTGTTATGAGGTCGAATGGAAAAGTTACTTTTTGAAAATAAATTAATTAAATAAATTAAAAATAAAAATATCTCCCCCTTTAACAACCAGACCCCCCCCCCCTCGTTCAACTAATTTCAAAGCAGAAAAAAGGAAAAAAAAAGGAAAAACCCTAAACTATCGACAGCCGCCCCCTTCCCATCGTTCGCCCCGCCGCCGTCGATCTCCGGCAGACCCCCCCTCTCGCCCTCGCGTCTCGCTCCTCCTCCCCCTCTTGAAAACCGCACCCCTTCCACAACCGCACCCCCCCAACTCCAGAAACCGACCCGCAACCACCACCGAAACCCCCCACCTTCCTACGCCAGTCGCCCCCTCCTGATGCGCCTCCCCCCCCCCCACCATCCTCCGGCGCAGCAGCGAAGACCCCCCCCTTTCTCAAAACAAATACAGTAAGTTTTCTTTTCTTTTTATTTTCTTTTGTTTTATGATTATTAGATTATATAAAAACTGATTTTATTAGGAATTAAAACTGATTTCCTTATTTTTATATAGGATTATGAGATAAAAATTCAATTTTTATGTATATGATTTTGAATTAAAAATTTGATTTTTATGAATAAGACTATGCATTGTTTTTCAAATATGAAACGAAGTTTTAATATTTTTAAATATGAAAAGACGATATTTTTAAATATGAAAAGACGATATTTTTAAATATGAAAAGACGATATTTTTAGATATGAAAAGACGATATTTTGAGATGAGTAGTGAACTAAAAATATGATTTTTACTTCGAGAAAAATATAATTTTTATATAGGTAAGATAGTAAAGATATCATCTTTATATGTGTAGCAAAATAAAAATGTGATTTTTATATTAATATATTTTTGAAAAGGCGAAATCTATATTTTTGAAAAGGCGAAATCTATATTTTTTTGAAAAGGCGAAATCTATATTTTTGAAAGGCGAAATCTATATTTTTGAAAAGGCGAAATCTTTATGTAGAGTATAACATAGTAAAAATTCGATTTTTATATATTGAATAACAAAGTAAAAATTTGATTTTTATATATTGAATAGCATTATAAAAATTCGATTTTTATATATTGAATAACGAAGTAAAAATTCGATTTTACATATGTAGTGGCTACGGGCAAAGAAAGTGAAGAAAGGCGAGAACGAAAAAGATTTCTCTAAAAGAAGAGTCGTGGAATTTGGATAGCTATCGGTGAGAATTTCTCACCTTTCAATTTCTTTTTCTAGTTATATATATATATACTAGGTTGCAGACGGTGTTTAGTAGCACCCGACACAATCGTCCACAGACCATGGACTTGTTTGTTTGGCTGTGTTGTTAGTTAGATTGTTTGGGTTGAATTGAATTGTTTGGTGAAATGAATGGATTTGATTAATGTGTGAATGGCGTGGGCCTTCACTAGACTGGGGATAAGGCTAGGCCTCGTCCCGTTTCTAGTATCGCGTCGTTATGCCGCCGAAATTTTCTAAAATAAGTTAGAAAAATAAAAATATCATTTTATTTAAAGAATGAACTGAATAGAAATTCATATTTTAAAATAAAATGTTTTATCGTTAAAAATATAATTTTTAACGTGAATGTGAATAAATAAATATTCATTTACAAACCGGACGGTTTGTTTATGTACACCTATTTGAATGACATTGATTGGGACGATAAATTTTACACATCGCCCAACTGCACAAATAAAATCTGTGTTTGATTGTTTGAAACCCCACACGGGTGTTGGGATGAAATTTGAAGTTCACTCATCCTGATTGATTAAATATGTCGATCGATTGATTGACAGGCTGTTATAAGCGTTAGTTATCCATGTTTGATGCTTATACAGTGTAGTGCACTTTGGTTGATGGTTGATTATTTATCGTTGCTATTATATACATGTGTTGTGTGGAATCAATATAATTAACTTTATATGGTAATTGATTGGGCCATTCCAATTTAGAAAATAAAGAATAATATAAAATAAAGGTTCATGTGTTGACTGTACTCATCCGTTGAGATTAGTCATGTATTGAACGAAATATTTTAACAATAAAATTTACATCTTTATTAATATAAAATAAAGGTTCATGTGTTGACTGTACTCATCCGTTGAGATTAGTCATGTGTTGAACGAAATATTTTAACAATAAAATTTACATCTTTATTAATATAAAATAAAGGTTCATGTGTTGACTGTACTCATCCGTTGAGATTAGTCATGTGTTGAACGAAATATTTTAACAATAAAATTTACATCTTTATTAATATAAAATAAAGGTTCATGTGTTTACGGTACTCATCCGTTGAGATTAGTCATGTGTTGAACGAAATATTTTGATAATAACAAATATTTTGATAATAGGAAATATTTGAAATAGAATATTTGAAAATAGAAATATATGAAGCCGTGTTGATTAGATTGACGCCATTTTGACGTGAACGATATTTATATCGATTTTATTCATTTTAAAATGAATATTGAAAAGTGATTTTGAAATGAAATGAATATAAAGTGATTTCGAAATGAATTGAATATAAAGTGATTTCGAAATGAATTGAATATAAAGTGATTTCGAAATAAATTGAATAAAAAGCGATTTCGAAATGAATTAAATATAAAGCGATTTTCAATTGCATATATAAGGAATTTGATTTGAATAGAAAACGAATTTGATTTCAATTGAATATATAACGAATTTGAACCGAATAGAAAACCAATTTGAATTGAATTGAATAGAAAACCACTTTGAATTGAATCGAATTGAAAACGAATTCGAATTGAATTTAAAACGAAGTGAAATAAATTCAAATTGAATTGAAACTTGAATTGAATAGATAACGAATTCGAATTGAATTGAAAACGAATTCGATTGAATTTAAAACGAAGTGAAATAAATTCAAATTGAATTGAAACTTGAATTGAATAGATAACGAATTCGAATTGAAAACGAATTCGAATTGAATTGAAAACGAATTCGAATTGAATTGGAAATGAATTGAAATGAATTCAAATTGAATTAAAATGAATTCAAATTGAATTAAAATTTGAATTGAATAGAAATGAATTTTAAAACGAATTTATAAGGGAAAATTCAATTTTGATTCGAATTTGAAATGGAAGTTGAAAATGTTTTTGAAACGAATTTAAAACGATTTATAAAACTTCGTTTTAAATAGGAATCGACGAAATATATATTATATATATAATATAATGGCCTGAATAGAACGCGCCGCGCCGCGGCAGTTCGTGAATTTCGACCATTTATTTCAAACGGACATTACGGGAGATCCGACCGTCGGATTCTCCTAAAACCGGAACCGTTGGGTTCGTATCGAAAAGAGCTTTCTAACGAATATTAGAAATGTGAAATCTAACGGTTGGATTTGGAGATAAATCCAAATCAAATTCGAAAAAGGTCGCCGTAAGTGCAGTTCGATGGCCGTTGATGGAAATCGGCTGTACGGGCCTTGATAAAATTATTAAAAATAGTAATAATTTGTGTCAAATCATAAGAAATGATTTGAGAAAAGTTGGGATGAAAAACTCCATATTTGAAAAGATAAAAATAGATTTTTATCGAAATGAACTAGTTCTAAACTAAATTTAAAACCCAATTATTTTTAAATAAATAAATTAGATTTAAAAAGGGGTTTTAAATAATCGGAATTTCTAATATATTTGATTGGATTTGAAATGGGTTTATCGTGAACGGTGTTTTAAATAACACTAGTTCTTTAACCTAATAATAAATAGAATGTGATTTGGGTTTGTCGTGAACTGTGTTTTAAATAACACCTAGTTCTTTAACCCAGTAAAAGGAGTTTTAACGAATCTGTAATTAGGTTGAAATGTGAATCTATAATCTAAATTATCAAATATAGAAATGAGCGAGAATGGAGTATCGCCAGTTTTGCTCCAAAGCGATAGTTAAATCTTTAATTAGATTTGAACGTGAAATGGTAATTAATTTTACCGATAACACCATAGTATTAGATATGGAGTATTACCAGTTTTGCTTCATGGGATGAATAGGTTGGGATTGAGATATAAAATAAATAATTACTTCGGTGTGGTTCGCTAATCTCGACTAGTTTAGAAAACCATAATTTTGTTTGAAACGACATCCAAAGGAAGATTAAAGGATAAATTTTAAAGAATTTATCTTGGATAAAATTAATGGGAACTTTTCCCAAAAGATGTGGATATTTAAATAACAGAATATTCAAAATTGGAATGAGGCGTATGTTGTGTTTGTGAAACCTTTTTTTTTAATATACGCGGGTTGTTCGGAAAGGCCGGGTTTATACCCATTCTGAATAACCGATTCGACGATATGTCGAAGATGAAGACGGTGGCTGAAGACCGGAAGTCTTCACATCGTTTGTGTAATTACTGACGATCCTGATTGGGCTGTACACCCAGGAGGATGGAAATAGTTGGTGGTCGTCCAGACGTACTTGGAGATGGATGGATATGCGAGGAAAGTGCCTCCGGTTTCGTTTAGACCCAAAACGGACTTGTAAATGGATTGTGTGTCTGACATTGGATTTTATTCTATGTTGATTGATTTCTATTAAATATACATCTGTTTGGCGGCGGAGAATTTATTCTTTTGCTTAACGCCCTTCTCTGAGACGTACGAGCTCAGAGGTTGTATATCGATGGACATCAGTCGCATGGCATGAATTGCCTGTGTGGCACGCTAAGATGCAATGATCAAGGCTTTTGTTGAAAAGCAGAGTCTTGTGGTTGATGATCAAAGCACGGCCTACGTGGCAGCTTTGTGTATAACGTGAACTCGCGAGCCTCACACCTCGGTATGAGTTAAAAACGGGATACAGACTGCAGGGAGAGCACGACGTTTCTTTCTAGCTTTGGTGGTGTCAGTGACTTACCAGCCCTGACATTTATATACTTTTCACCTTTGTGGTTGTTGGAATGAGGCACCTCGATTTTAGGTCTGTAAGGACCGGGAAACGTGTGTTCAGGCATAACTAATCCTCTAACGTAAGTGAGGACCGGCCCTGAAGCATCCAAGGGTTGCCCAGAGTGCGTAGCCCTGAGGCATTTGCTAGAGTGTCTCGAACGCGGAGAGGAGCTTGCCCCTTGCCTCGACTCATGACGGAAATCCAATTTCCAATACGTGTATTGCGGTTTTAATTGTAGAACTAGTATGGCGACATGATATATGGTACCCATGCCATCTATGATTTATATTTATGATTGAAATTGTTTTGACACTATACACTTATTATAGTATCAAATGATTTGTTTTTAAACGTACCAAGCATGTTTGGCTATTATAAGGGAAAACCCTATCCTCCGGCTTGCGTTGCATTGTGTGATGGGACCTGGGTCTTATAATAGCTTCATTTTTCGAAAAAGCATTGCGTTGTTTATTCTATGCACTGGTATTCTTGGGAGGAAACCCGTTCCGTGTTATACGGCGTGGTCCCTTGAATTACTCTCTTTTAAAGTAAACTTTAAATAACTGTTTTAGTTCTCACACCAGTCACATGACTGACTTGGAGTTTATTGTTTTAACCTAAACTCTGGGTGCCCCTATTTTCCGCACGGGCAGCTAGTAGTTTTGGTTTTGCAGATTTATATTCACAGGATCCTGGTTTACAGCTGGAATGATATCTGGAATGCTCTGTATCCGTATGTCACATTTAGTTGTGCTTTGTATTATTTTCCGCTACTATGTAATTTATTGTAATCTCTGATATTTATCTAATAGAATTTATTCATTTATACTCTGTATATTCTTGTATCTGATGGAATTGTTGTAATAACAGTGAAATGTTCTTCCGTCTGCGTTCTATTTTGTCATGTTCTCAAAACGATCAGGGGTTTCGAACGGTCTAGATCGATTTAACGACTGATTCGGATCGAGCGAAATTCCTTGTCGTCACAAGGACAGCCAGTGGCTACTTGGGATGACTTCAGGTATGGATTCGAGATGAAGTTTTTGTATCAGGCAGCGGAGGGTATGCACGTGGAGAGATTCATGGCTCCAAAACAAGGAAATATGTTTGTTAAGGAATATGTTAACAAGTTTAATCAGCTAGCGAGATTTGGTTTGTATTTGGTTAATACTCCCCATAAGAAGGCTCTTAGGTTTGCGAGAGGGTTGAATCAACCTCTCTAAGGATTGGTATTATCGCATATACCGACAGGGGCGACATTTGAAAGGCATGTTGACATGGCTTTGGTGCTTGAGGAAGGCAAGGATGAGAAGAAAGAGGTCAAGACTGAAGAGGCACGACCCAAGGGTGAGAAAAAGAAATGCTGGCCAAAGATAGGGCGCAAAAGAAAGGAGGAAAACCTGATAAGGATATATCAAGACAGAGATCAGATGCCATGATTGCGGAGCTTTAGGCCATTTTGTGAGCGAGTGTAGAAAGACGAAGAAATCTTGTTTTAATTATGGTTAAGTTAGACACTTCACCAAGCAATGCCCTAGTAAGCAAGGATAAGGGAAAGGGGCAGGATTTTCTAGAGGACAAGCGCATGCTCTCCAGGCTAGTGGATCCGATCGAGGTAGGAAAGTCACAGTCGAAGATTTGATTTCCCTTTTTGGATATTCTATTAGGACTCTCTTTGATTTTGGTGCTTTTCACACATTTATACCCAATTCTGTGGTAGAATCTTTACACCTAGATACTAGTATTGTTTCTGATCCAGTTGTAGTCTCTAACCTCATACGAGGTACAACTCATATTTTTACGATACGTCGGGATTTGAGAATTTGTACCTTGGGCATCGAGTTTGAGTGCAAAGCGTGCATCCTTGGCTTTATGGGTTATGGTTTGATTCTTGGAATGGATTGGCAAGCCATGTATAGTGCCATCCTAAACTGTGAGAGGAGAGGTGTTAGGGTTATGACGTGCCAAAAGAGAGCTCTCGAGATTTTGTGTGACACACGGGGGTCAGTTATGCTCAGTTTCCTAGATTTACATGATGCTTCTGTTGACGATTTGCGATCGGTACCCATAGCTAGAGATTATCCGAACATATTTGATGATGTTAGGGGATTATCTCTGAGGCGAGAGATAGACATCCGGATTTACTAGGTAGGGAATGCGAAGCCAGTCGCTTTACCAGTGTTCCACATGGCTCGTAGAGAAAGGAGGGGGCTTAGCAAGCAAGTAGGGGAGATATTTGAGAAGGGTTTATTAGACGGAGTATATCAAAATGGTGAGCTCTATTCGTCTTTCCGACTAAGGCAGATGGCTCACTTCATCTATGCGTGGATTATAGGGAGTTGAATAAACTCACTAAGAAGAATAAGCACCCACTTCCGAGGATTGACGACTTGTTCGACAGCTAGTAGGTGCATCAGTTTTTCGCAGTTGGATTTGTCCACAAGATTTCATCAGTTGAGGGTGACATAAGACAGTATTGATAAGAATTCTTTTAGAACTCTAGATAGTTTCTTTGAGTGACTGCTCATGCCTTTTTGGTTGACTAATGCACCCGCGTATTTTATGGACTTGATGAGTAGGGTGTTTATGGAGTTTCTAAACAAGTTTGTGGTGGTCTTCGTAGATGACTTCTGATGTTCTCAAAGAATCAGGAAGAGCAAGCCCTACACCTAGGAGATGTTTAACAGACTTTTAGATCACATCAACTCAAGGCAAAATTTTCTAATGTCGCTTTTGGAGAAAGGAAGTAAGGTTCCTAGGGCATGTAGTCTCCAAGGATGGGATAACGGTGGATCCTACTAAAGTCATTGCAGTTCAAGATTGGAAGGCTCCAAGGAATGCAATGGAGATGAGGAGTTTCCTAGTGTTGGCGTGCAATTATAGAAAATTTATCAAGGACTTTGCGAGGATATTAGCCCTACTAACCAGACTGACGAAGATGAACTTGGCATTTTCTTGGAGCATTGATTACGAGGACACTTTTCAGTGGTTGAAGAGGGCTGTGACATCAGTCTCTATTTTGACTTTACCTAATGGAAGCAAGGTGCTTATGGTTTACACAGATGCTCACGGCACAGGGCTAGGTGTCGTGTTGATGCAAGAGGGAAGAGTAGTATGCTACAGTAGCAGATAGTTGAGAGTTCGTGAGAAGAACTACCCTATCCATGACTTGGAGTTGGCTGCTATAGTGTTCGCGTTAAAGTATTAGTGACATTATCTACTTAGAGAGAGATTTCAGCTATACACAGATCATAAGTCGCTCAAATATTTGTTCTCACTGAGGGATCTCAACTTAAGATAACAACGTTAAATGGAGTTCCTAGTGTCCTATGATTTTGAGATAGCTTATACCCCTGGCAAGGGTAATGTAGTGGCGGACGTGTTGAGTAGGCAGAGAATGACTTTGCATCCTTTGTTCGTACAAAGGCCGAGCTTGGAGTATATATCGACTTTCAATTTTAGGCCATTTACGGATCTTACGCCTGGCTTGTTGGCATCTTTGGAAGTACAGCCTACTCTTATGGAGTGCACTGGATCTACATAGCGAGAGGACCCGCAGATAGCAGACATCTTGGATGGCCTTAGTAGAGGAGAGACCTTTAGTCACCTTAGTAGGTATTATGTGGATGATAAAGGGTGGCTACGATGAGATGGAAGGTTTTGTGTTCCTCAAGTTAGGGATTTGTTGAGGACAGTTCTTGAGGAGGCTCATCATTCTCGGATGACTATCCATCCGTGTGGTGACAAGATGTATCAAGGCATGAAACGAGTTTTCTTTTGGACTGATATGAAGAAGAATATGGCAAAATTTGTGGCTCGATGTTTGACTTGCCTGCAAGTAAAGGCTGAACAAAGAAAACCTGGTGGATTACTTCAGCCCTTGGATGTCCCACAATAGAATTGAGAGAGCGTCTATATGGACTTCATTGATGGACTGCCCAGATTGAGGAAGGGAAACACCAATGTATAGGTGATAGTAGACATACTTACAAAGAGCTCTCACTTTATTCCTGTCAAGAGCAAGATGTAACACCCAGAATTTCAGAACCAATTTAAATATTTTATTTTAACTATTTTAATGGATTTTGAATATTTAAAATGATTTATTTTAAATAATAACGACTAAAAATTTATTTAAATCGAAGTTAAAATGAATAAATTTATTTTAATTATAAAATGAGCCTGAAATGGCGGGGTAGTTTGAAAATTTGATTCCTGATTTCAATTTAATATACATAAGTCAATATAAATCAGAATTGGACGAAACAAGAAATATTTGAATCTGATTGACAATATATTTCTAACGAATGTAAGAAACTAGATTTCACTTTATAAATTGTAAGATATGTCCAGTTTAAAATTCAGAATAGTCATTATGGAATTTATATATATTATATATATATATCCCTTAAAAATAACCGTTTTGCAAACGACCTCCGTTTTCAACGAAACCACTTTTGTTGGATCTGGAATGTCAAATTATTGCTAGATTCCAATTTTCATGATTTTTGGAATTAATACGTGAGTGTAGTAAATTTAAATATGTTTGGCAATTTCAATTTGAACTTAATCGACTGGAAAATGACCATTTTTCGACGAATTAGTTTTGTTAGGACCGTATCATCAAAACATAGCAAGAAATATTTTTCTGGAATTTTTGGAGTTAGTATGCGGCCCCGGTGAAGTAAAATGTGCGTTCAAATTCAATATATATTGATTTATATTTTAATATAAATGAAAACTGATCGAAACAGTCGAACTGGCTTACCGAACATATCCCATTGTGTTTGCAATGAGGGTAATTAGTTAGGGGCAACAGTCGTTGTGTTCGATTTGGAGTTCGAATAAAAAATTAACTTTTTGAAATAAATTAAATAAACAAATTAATTAAATACATAAAAATCTATATAAGGGTTAAACCCTAATTTCCATGTCAAAGAAAAAACCATGCCCCTTTTTCCTAAAACCCCGTCGTTACCCCTAGATCCCCACTTTTCCGCTGCCTCACCGCCACCAGGTCGTCGGAGCTGTGCCGCCGCCCCCTTCCATCAGCCGCCACCTCCTCTTCCCTCCTCCTCTCTCCACCTTCCTCCGTTCGTGAATCCAAGCGCACAAACCCCCAAACCACTAAAATTTGCCGCCACTACGCTAGGCCCACCACCAGACCACGGCCATGCCTCCCCCACCCACCCCCATTCCGGCCATGGGCCTCTCCACCTTCAAAAACCCTAAAAATGCGAGTTTTCTGAATTTAATCCTTTGATTAACATTGTTAGCAAGATAAAAATGTGATTTTTAACTAGTTCAAGATATGCAAATATTTTTAGTAAGTTAGAAATACGTTTTTTTATTAGTGTATGATATGAAATTATTTTCAGAAAGATAGAAATACGATTTTTATTATATGAATAGCATTACAAAAATATGATTTTTATAATATAATAGCATTATAAAAATATGGTTTTTATATATATAATAGCGGTATAAAAATGTTATTTTTATATCTATAATTGCGGTACAAAAATATGATGTTTATATATGTAATAGCATTATAAAAATATGATTTTTATATAGAAAACCAATTTATAAAAATGTGATATATATATAGCTTTGAATAAAAATGTGATTTTTAATATATATATATAGCATTATATAAAAATGTGATTTTTAATATATATATATATATATATATATATATAGCGTGAAGCTGATTGCGATGAAACTGATTGGAAGCAGAACGGAATCCAAATCATCCATTAAATAATGGCGAAGTGCAAATCAAAGGTGAGAACATTTTCTCACTTAATTTTTAATTAAGTTATTATATTCTAGGATACAGACGGTGCTTAGTAGCACCCGACAACTTTGATTGAAACCATGGATGTTTGGTTGTTTGTTTTGATTGATTTAATTGATTGAATTTGGTTTGTATATGGTGTGAGCCAGTATTAGGTGAGGGATAAGGGTAGACCTTATTTCGGTTCTACTATCGTGCCGTTATGCTGCCAAAAATTTCTAAAAAGTGTTAGAAAAAATTAGTTAGTGGAAAATATTATTTTTAGCTTATAACTGTGATAAATAAAATAATTATTGGATAGTTAAAAGTAAGTTTACACATCAATTTACAAGTCGGACGACTTGTTTATGCTCGCCTATTTTTGTGATATCGATTGGGTCGATAATTTTTACACATCGCCTAAGTGCACAAATAATATTCAGTATTGGTTGGTTGAAACCCCACATGGGTATTGGGATGATATTTGACATATACTAATCCCAATTGTTTAATTGTATGTCAATCGATTGGTTGACAGACTGCTGTAAGCGTTAATTATTTATATTTAATGCTTATACAGTTGTGTATTTCACTTTGGATGATGGTTGATTGTGTATCATTATTGTTGTATACATGTATTGTATGAAAACCATATAAATAACATTATATGGTAGTTGACTGTGTCTGATTCCAATTTAGAAGAAAAGAATATTTTAAAATAACGAATATTTTAAAATAATGAATATTTTAAAAAAACAAATGTTCTAAAATAATATTCAGTAAAGGATTAAAATGTGATTTTGATGTCCGACTTTGGATGGACATGGAAATATTGAAATGTGTGAGGCCGTGTTGATTAGTTATGCGCCATTTTAGCGCGAACAATATTTATATCGATTTTATTCATTTTTACAATGAACATCGGAAGAGAAATGATTTCAAAATCTAATGTTTTGAAAATATAATCATTTATATATGAATGATATGGAATATTCAATTTTGGTTTAAAATTGAAAATGAAGTTGAAATTGTTTTTAAAAACGAATTTAAAACGATTTATAAAATATGTTTTAAATGGAAACCGATGAAATATATATAATATATATTATATATATTTAATGGCTTGAATAGAACGCGTTGCACAGCGATCGTTAGTGAATTTCGACCATTGACTTCGAGTTGACATTATGAGAGATCCGACTGTCCGATTCTACTAAAACCGAAACTGTTGGGTTCGTATCGAAAAGAGCTTTCCAAAAAATATAAGAGATTTTAATTTTAATGGTTGGATTTGGAATTATGTCCAAATCAAATTTGGAAAGTTCACTGTAAATACAAATCGATGACCGTTTATGGAAATCAACCGAAATGGCCTTAATAAAATTATTAAAAATATTAACAATTTATGCAAAATCATAATAAATAATTTGGAAAGAATTGGAATGAAAAATTCCACGGTAGTAAAGATAAAAATATATTTTTATCAAAATGAACTAGTTATTAACTAGAATAATAATCCAATATTTCCAAAGAAATAAATTGGATTTTAAATGGTTTTAAAAATAACCAGAATTTTCCAATGAATAAATTGGAATGGAATGGAAATAATCTTCGAAATATTTCGATATTGGATTCCGTGGTTATACGGATATTGTTATGGGAATTTGGAAGATACAGATATCGTTATTCCCAATACGATATTCGTTAGTTTCAGAATTTGATATTGAATATAAACCGATATAATTTCTATTCAGAGCCTTGTATCTAATATTAAATTGAATTTTGGGTCTGTCATGAACGGTATCTTCATTAACACTGTTCTTAAACCCAGTTGAGAAAAGAATAAATCTTTTAATTAAGATTTAGTGAAGTTTACCAATTGTTTAATATTTAATTGAAATTGAATTGAAATTGGATTTTTGGGTTTATCGTGAACTGTGTTTTAAATAACACTTGTTCTTTAACCCAATTAACAGTGAAATGTGATTTGGAATTTATAAATCTTTTTATTAAGATTTAATGGAAACTTTCCAAAGTAAAATTTTCCAATTTAATAAAATAAATTGTAATGGAATAGAATTCGATTTGATAATAATCGAAGTAAGCTTCTGTGGAGGAAGACTGTTAATATATATGGAATTTAAAAGAATTTGTCGTTATTCCATTTATATTATTAGTCAGATACGAAAATTGATATCGATTATATATTGATCTGTTTTTCGTGAAGATTCCATGGCTAATGGAATGTGATTTTGGGTTTATCATGAACTGTGTTTTAAATGACATTAGTTCTTCAACCCAGTTAAAGACAGAATTACATGTCTAACATTGTATTTTGAACTATATTCGTTGATCTTTGCTAGATATATATTTGTTTAGTGGCGGAGAATTTATTCTCTTGCTTAACACCCTTCTCTAAGAGTACGAGCTTAAAGGTTATGTATCGGCAGAAATCAATGGTGCAGTGTAGATTGTCGACGCGGCATGTTTGATTTCCCAAAGTTAAATAATCATTAATATTGATTTTTTGGGAAGATTAAAACTAATTTAAGTTTAATTGAATCTTTAATTAGATTGAAATGTGAATGTTAAAATTTAAATTATTAAATTTGGGAAATGATCGAGAATGGAGTACCACCTGTTTTACTCCAAGCTATAGTTACATCTTTAATTAGATTTAAACGTGAAATGGTGATTAATTTTACCGATAATACCGTGGTGTTAGATATTGAGTATTACCAGTTTTGCTTCATGGGATGAATAGATTGAGATTGGGAAATAAAATAAATTATTACTTCGGTAAGGTTCGTTAATCCCGACTAGTTTGGCAAACCTTAATTTGGTTTAAATTGTGAAAAGAATATTTGAATAAAGGAATATTTTGGATTGGAATGAGGCGTATGTTGTGTGTTTATATCACTTGTTTACAATATACACGAGTTATTCGGAAAGACCGGGTTTATGCCCATTCTGAATAACTGATTCGATGATAAGCCGATGATGAAGACGGTGGTTGAAGACCAGAGATCTTCACATCATTTGGATGATTATTGATGTCTTGATTGGGCTGTACACCCAATACAAGGTAATAAGTGGTGATCGTCCAGACGTACTTTGAGATCGATTGGATATGTGAGGACCTCTCTCCTATATTGGACATATGGGACGAGGATGCCTCCGGTTTCGTTCAGACCCAGAACGCACTAGTAAATGGATGTGTTCTGACAGCGGGTTTTATTCTGTGTTGATTGATCTCTATTAAATATATATCTGTTTGGCGGCGGAGAACTTATTCTCTTGCTTAACGCCCTTCTCTGAGGCGTACGAGCTCAGAGGTTATATATCGATAGACATCAGTCGCATGGCGTGAATTGCCTGTGTGGCATGCTGAGATGCAAATGATCAAGACTTCTATTGAAAAGCAGAGTCTTGTGGTTGATGATCAAAGCATGGCTTAAAATCGCATAGCTTTATGTGTAGCGTTAATTCGCGAGCCTCACACCCCGGTGTGAACCAGAAACGGGAGAGGACCCCAGGGAGAACATGCGTTTCTTTCTAATAGAAGTGGTGTCATGGTATGAAGCCCAAGCATTTTTTACTTATGTGGATGATGGAAAGCGAGGTACCTCAGATATATCGGTCACTATGGGGCCGATGGATGACATGGTCGACATACTGACCAGACTTATGCCTCATAGGGCTGGGAAATGTATTGTTCAGGAATTGCAAATCCTCAAACGTAAGAGAGGATCGACCCTGGAAGATCTAAGGTGCAGTTGCGGCTGTATCCTAAAGCACGGGCTAGAGTGTCTCGAATTCGGTAAGGACGATCCATTTCCTTGGTTCATAGAAGGAATCCAATTTCCAATACGTGACATTTCAGTTTTAATTGTAGAACTAGTATAGAGACATAGTAGCATGGGATATTATGTCATCTATGATTGATGCATTTATATTTGAAGTTGATTTCTTCACTTATAGTAATAATAAAAGATGAAATTTCATGTATCAAGCATTATTCAGCTATTATAAGGTAAAACTCTATCCTTCGGCTTGCGTTGCATTGTGTGATGGGACCTGAGTCTTATAATAGCTTCATTTTCTTCAATTATCATTGCATTGTTTGTTGTATGCACTGGTATTCTTGGGGTTAAACCCGTTTCGTGTTATACAGCGTGGTCCCTTGATTTACTTAACTGTAAAATCAATTTAATAACTGTTTTTAGTTCTCACACCAGTCCCATGACTGACCTAGAGTTTACTGTTTTAACGTAAAATATGGGTGCCCATATTTTCCACATGGGCAGCTAATAGTTTTGGTTTTGGCAGATATTATTTTCACAGGATCCTGTATTTACAACTGGAACTATATTCGGAAAGCACTGTGTCCGTGTATTTCTTTCAGTTGTGTTATGTATTATTTTTCCGCTACTATGTAATGTATTTTAATATCTGATATTTTTCAATGCATAGTATTCATTCATACTCTAGAATATTCTTGTACTCAGATGTAATTGTTGTAATAGCAATGAAATGTTCTGTCGTTTGTATTCTGATTTATCGTGTTCTCATATCAATACGGGCTTTCCCGTAAGGGCGAGTTTAGGTCGTTTCATCGTGGTATCAGAGCTTTGGTATACCTTCGAGAGATGGTCCGACTTCATGGGGTACCTTCTAGTATAGCAAGTGACCGTGACACTGTAACAATCCAGAATTTTTAACCAATTTAAAATTGGAATTTTCATTATTTATTTGAATTTAAATACGAATTTGAATTGGAGAAAAATTTATATGGTTAAGAATATTTAATAATTTTGATAAGTTATATGATAGATTTTATTTAAATTATAAATGAGAACGACTATTAATAAGTTTGGATTTATTGATATTATTTGTCGTTCGATCGGATTTGTCAAACCACAACATAAATTAGTAGCATTAGAATTAAGTGTCGCCCTTAGTTTTCATAGCATTTAAGGGGAAATGCTACCAAAAGTTCACCTTCACTCCTTAAGACAAGTGTCCTTACACTTGTATTTTTGCATGCCTCCTTCCATGCATGCCTTCCACGTGCCCCCTTAGGTGTCACTACCTCCTTAACTCTCCATTTCTATGTAAGGAGTCTTTTCTCCATTTTCTTACCATTCCATTCCATTTTCTTCTTTGCACCTTCTTCTTAAAGCTTATAGCCATGGTTTCCATGGCATAAGTCTTCCTCTTTTCCACCACCACCTTGTCAAAGTTCATAGTAATCCTCCTCCTCTTATAATATAAAGAGAGAGAGAGATTAGTGTATATTATATTATATATATTTTGGTGAAGAAGACGGTGCGTCGAAATACTATCCAACGGTTCACTCAGCTAGACTCGCCTACTGTGAAGATTGGAAAGCTGTTTGGTGAGAACTCTTTAACCACGGTTTATATATTTAATTAGTATTTAGATTAATTTAAATATAGTGATGAATTATTAGTGGTTAATGATGATTGATGTTTGTTGTGATGGATGATGTATGCGTAGTTTAGAACACACACACTATTAAGCGTTAATGTTATAACGCTTATGCACAGTTATAATTTTTTTAATTATGTTGATGATGGTTGCTATGGATGTTTATAATAGTTGTTGATGTTGTTGCGCACACACTATGACACAACAATTATGGTATTACATTGGTGATCGACAAATCTTCTTCGTAAATAGAAGCAATATTATTATTGAAATTGAAGGTTAATAATTAGAAAAGACACATATGTATAAATTCATATATATAGATAAAGTTTCTTGAAATGAATAAATATATACCGGAACATTCTAGGATGACAGAGAGGATGGTGTCTAGGATTAGATTTGGAAAATATAGTTTCCTGCTCTCCCTAGCTATCCCTAATTGATCCGACGAATGAGACAGTTAATTTGAATTTATTTGAGTTTAGAAATAAATTGGAATTTGATTTATTAGGTAAAAAAATAAAAGTTGAAATTAGATCCAAAATAATTTAGAAAGTAAATTTAAATGATTTTAAAAGAGTTATATAAATATATAATGGTTTCCTAAGGTTTTTTGAAATATTGAAGAATAATTTTTATTGCGGTCAAAATAAAACTTGTCGCACAATGGCAATTCGCCTATTTTAGTTACAAACTGTAAATGCAAATAACTTTTGCAATCTAAATCGGATTTCCAAGAAATGAAAAACAATTGATTTATATTAACAAGAGCTTTTAAATGAGCGTTAATGTAAGAGAAGTTATCGAGCATAACCATAAATAGCCATTTTTAATGTTTCTAAAAATATGGAAAAAATGGTAAAATCATTATAAATTATGTAAAAATGTTTTGAATTCTAAAGCTTAATTTTTTACTAAGATAAACAATATTTTGATCAAAGTAATTAAGATAACCATTTGTAAAACTTTTGTAACGCTTTTGAAAACACTATTGTAACGCTCTCTTCAGGAACAATCTATTTTGAAGTTTTTAAACCGCAAACTCTTTTCTGAACTGTAAGTAATCATTTTTAAATGATTCGTTGAATTTTTTCAAAGATTTAAAAGTAATGAAAATGTTTTATATGGAATTTAAATTGATTTATTTGATAATAAAATGGGTTTTTCAATTATAAATAATTAGATATGGTTGGAGATAAATCTTCGGATGCTTGATATTAATTCGGTAAATGATGACTCTTACTATTAGAGGAATTTAAAAGGGAGTTTACCGTTATTCCGCTTATAGTGTGAGTTGGATACGGATATTAATATTAAGTATAAGTTGATGATAATTCTATCCAGATCTAATGTCAAAGAGTTGGATAAATCTTTTAATTAAGATACGGATTTCTCAATCTGATTTGAGATAAACTGGATAGAAATAATCTTTGGATATTTGATATGAAATTTCGTGATGTAAAAATATACTATTTGAGGAATTTGGAAGATATTATTATTATATCGTTATTCCACTTATAGTATTCGTTGATAATTAGAATGGATATCGAATATAAGTGGATAAAATTTTTGTGCAAATTATGTTCAATATCGATTGATTTGGGTTTTGTCATGAATCCGATCTTCAATAATATTATTCTTGAAATCCAATGAGATTGAGTTGTAGAAATTCATATCAAAATTTGGATTTAAACAAATCTTTGATTTGAGAAAATTAAAAGTAAGGAATTGGAGAGAAAATATAATCTTTTGATTAAGATTAAAGAATTAAGATGGTAATGGGATTTTTGTAATAAGAGTAATTCCAATCTTGAATTGCAAATAAATTGATAATGATTTTGAAGGAGATTTGAATTGAAAAGCCTGTGTAAACCATAACTATTGTTTTAAAAGTATGCTTGTTACTTGGAAAGACCGGGATCGAAAACCATTCCAGTTAATAATATGAAGTTATGGAGCAATTCAAGAATTGGAGAACGAAGAATGAAGACCGGGATTCTTTGAATTGTTTGGATTGATTACTGATGTCTCAATTGGGTAGGCCACCCAATACGAGGTTATAAGTGGCATGAGGTTTGAATATATTTAGAGATTTTCGGATTGGTGTTTCGTTCAAACCCAGAATGGAACTGTATGGATTGTGTGTCTGACATTGTAATTGACTGCGTAGCACTGGTCTCTGTTAAATATATATCTGCTAGGTGGCGGAGAATTTGTTCTCTTACTTAACACCCTTCTCTAAGACGAGCTTAGAGGTTATATATTGATGGAAATCAGTAATGCGTTGTGAATGGACAATGTGGCATACTTAAGTTATGTGATGAGCTATAGATGTTAAAAGCATGGTTTATTTAAGCCTAGCTTTGTATATATCGTGACCTCGGCAAGCCTCACTCCCCGGTGAATGGCCAAAACAGAAAGAAATGCAGCAGGGTTATGGGGTGTTTGCTCCTTCTAGATAAAAGGTGTACTATCTTATGGAGCCCAGGTATTAACCTATGTAGTAAAAGCATCTACTTTTGTGGTTGTTGTTGGCGCGCGCTCGGAAATGTCGGTAACGACCGGGAGATGACATACTCAGGCATACTCTAAGTTACCCAGTTAAAGGGTAACCCGACCTTGTGTTGGCATGAGGAGCATCACTGTTGATTCTCGGACATCCCTTTAGAGGTGTTCAAAATTCGGTTTGAAAGGAAGTTCCTTTGCCTGGTCATTGTTGGAAACCCAATCTCCGCTATGAGCCCATACTATGTTGATTGTATACTATACGTCAGTATAGTATATAATACCTATGCTGGCTAAGATTGATACATTTACTTTCGAAATTATCGTACTATACTATAGTATTGAAAGAGGATTTTCATGTATCAAGCATTTTTGACTGCATAAGGAGAAACCTCGCCCATGTGTGCGTTTGCATTATGTGTGTGTCGCGAGACCTTATGTTAGTTTCATTTTTCAAAAAAGTCATTGTGAATTTCTATGCACTGGTATTCACATGGAATAAACCCGTTCCGCATTAGCGGCGTGGTCCGGTGAATTACCTAACTTTAAAATATGCCCTAAAAACAACTGTTTTGAGTCTCACACTAGTCCTTGTTTGTTAGTGAGGCAGAATGATAGAGGGTTCTCGATGTTGGTTTCGTGGCGAGCGGAGGACTCTTACCTCTACATGTCCTAAGAGGGGTTGGTTAGGCAGGCGGCCGAGACAGTCGAGAGGTTGGCCGTAAAACAAGGTGCTGGGGTACCAGTGTAAGGTCACGGCAGAGTATTAGCTGCTGTCAAATGGTTGAAAAAGACCAGACCATCACACGTGGTATCAGAGCTTTGGTTTATACAAAGCAATGGGGGTACGACTCATTTGAACAAAAGGAAAGACTCATCAGAGATAGGGTTAGTAATGCCCTAGAATGAGATTTGGAGTATTATATTTTTGAGAGCGTATTTAAAAATATGAATTGAGTTTTGAAAAGTTATATTTCAAGAAAGAAACATATTTTGAATGTATATGGTTAATTATAACCTGGATACTTAATCAAACGATTAAGGATAAGTTTATATTTTATGATTATAATAATACATAAAATACTTCTTATGGCTTGATAATTAAGCCCCTTCCACTGGTTAGGAAAATGATCTGAGTACAAATGTAACAACGCGAAAATCTGGGCCAGTTTAAAATTTTTATTTTGGCAATTTTAGCGAATTTTGAACATTTAAAATGAATTATTTTAAATAAAAACGACCAGAAATTTATTTTGAATAGGATTCGACGTATATATTTATATATGTCGTCATTAGAATATAATATTTATATAAATTATAAATAGAATTGAAAATGGCGTGGTAGTTCGATAATTCGATTTTAAACTTCAATTGAATGTACCGGGTGCAAAACAATCCGGATTTTAGTGAAACCAAAAATAATGGAATCTAATTGGGAATATCTTTCCAACGAATCCGAAAAATCGAGATTTCATAGCGGGAATCAAAAGATATGTCCAGTTGAAAATTCTGAATAGTCGCTATGGAATTCAGGCCCTTAAAAATAGACATTTTGCAAACGACCTCGGATTTCGACGAAACCACTTTTGTTGGATCCGTGATATCAAATTATTGTTAGATTCCAAATTTCATAATTTTTCGAATCAATATGTGAGCGTGGCAAAGGAAAACGCGTTTGACCAGTTTCAGTTGAATTTAATCGACTGGAAAATGGCCATTTTTCCAACGATCTCAGAATTCGACGAAACTAGTTTTGTTAGGACCGTATCGTCAATACGAATCTAGAAAATATTTTTATGGAATTTTTCGAGTTAGTATGTGACCCCAGTAAATTGAAATGCGCGTTCAAATTCAATATATAGAGTTATATGTTGATTTTAACGGAAACTGATCGAAACGATCGAATCAGCTTGCGATACATATCCCATTGTGTTCGGAATGGGGGTAATTAGCTATGGACGACAGGCGGTGGGCCTTGTTTAGAGGTCGTATGAAAAAGTCAACTTTTTGTAAATTAAATAATTAAATAAAAAAATTAAAATTAAACCTCTTCCCCTTAAAACCCGTTGCCCCCCCCCCTCAGTTAATTTCAATCGAACGAATCAGAAAGAAAGAAAAAAAAGGAAAAAGGGGCAAACGACCGGGGGGGAGGAGCGCCGCCGCTCCTCCCATCGGAGTGCCGCCGCGCCCAGGGCGGCGCCGCCACATCGCACCCCCCTTCGATCCCCTCTCCTTATTCTCCTCTCCCCTCTGCTAAAAACCGTGACCGCCCTCCCCCCTTCTTTCCCCTGCGCCTCCGCCTCCTCCCCCCTCAGCAAAACGCCCCCACCACCGCTTGCTCCCCTTTCCAACCACTCCGGCGCCACCTCAAGCCGACCACCACCTCCGACATCAATGCGCAGCCCCCTTCAGACGACGACAACGAGGCCCCTTTCCAATTCGATTTTCCTCCCCCTTGAGCTGTAAGTTTTTATTTTATTTTCAGTTATCATGTTATTTGATTTTAAAACTGAATTTTATTCGATAGGAAAATTAGAGATAGAATTTTTATTCGATAGGAAAATTAGAGATAGAATTTTTATTCGATAGGAAAGTTAAAGATATGATTTTTATATGATAAGGAAGTTAAATATATAATTTTTATCGTATGTAAAGGTTGAAAATATAATTTTCATATTATATAGATAATAAAAATATAATCTTTTATATTGTAGAAGGATAAAAATATGATTTTTACATAGTAGGAACTATAAAAATATAATCTTTATAAGATAGAGAATATAAAAATATCATCTTTGTATATGTAACGAAATAAAAATCTGATTTTTATTATATATACGTTGAAATAAAGAGGTGATTTCTACAGTGATGAAATCTTTATATTTGAAAAGGCGAAATCTTTTTATATAGAATAGTGTGATAAAAATAGAATTTTTATCTATATAGTAGCAATGTAAAAATAGAATTTTTATCCATATAGTAGCGATGTAAAAATAGAATTTTTATCTATATAGTAGCGGTGTAAAGATTCGATTTTTATATATTGAATAGTGAAGTAAAAATTCGATTTTTATATATTGAATAGCGAAGTAAAAATTCGATTTTTATATATTGAATAGCGAAGTAAAAATTCGATTTTTATATATTGAATAGCGAAGTAAAAATTCGATTTTTATATATGTAGTGAGTACGGGCAACGAAAGTGACAAAGGGAGAGAACGACGAAGATTTCTACATTGGAAGAGTCGAGATGATTGGAATAGCTTTGGTGAGAATTTCTCACTCTTCAATTTCTTTTTCTAGTTATATATATATATATATACTAGGATGCAGACGGTGCTTAGCAGCACCCGACACCCGTCATCCACAAACCATGGATGACTTGTTTGTTTAATTGTTGTGTTGTGAATTTGTTTGTGTTGTTGATGTGAAATCGATAATAAAATGTAGATGGTTGAAATAAATTAACTATCGTTAAAAATATAATTTTTAACGTAAATGTGAATAAATAAATATTTATAAACAAATCGGCCGATTTGTTTATATACACTGATTTGACTGATATTGATTGGGTCGATAAATTTTATACATCGCCCAACTGCACAAATAAAAATCTGCGTTTGTTGATTTGAAACCCCACACGGGTGTTGGGATGATATTTGGCGCACACTAATCCCAATTATTTAATTGTATGTCGATCGTTTGGTCGACAGGCTGTGTAAGCGTTAATTATTCATATTTGATGCTTATGCAGTTGTGTGGTGCACTTTGGATGATGGTTGATTGTTTATCATTGCTATTATATACATGTGTTGTGTGGAATCCATATAATTAACATTATATGGTGATTGATTGGGCCTCATTCCAATCGGGAAAATAATGAATATTATAAAAGAAAATTCATGTGTTGAATATAAAAATAGTCATGTGTTGACGATGTTCATGAGTTGAAACTATTGATGTGTTGAGTGAAATATTTTATACAATAAAATTTATATCTTTATCATATTTAAAATTAGAACTACTTCATGGTGGAGTCTAATTAAAAATCAAACGATAGATACCATGATTTTATAAAATATTTTACATAACAAAAAATAGTCGTGTGTTGAAAGAAATATAGATTCATGTGTTGAATAGAATATATATTCATTTGTTGAATAGAGTAACGAAGTTTTTGAAAAATATAAAGCCGTGTTGATTAGAGACGCGCTATTTTGACGTGAACGATATTTATATCAATTTTATAATGAATATTGAAAAGTGAATTCAAAATTTAATATTTTGAAATGAAATTCAAATTAAATTAGATAAAAATTCAAATTGAAATTTTATTGAATCAATTTGAAATGAATTCGAATCGAATAGAAAATGAATTCGATTCGAATTGAATAGAAAGTGAATTTGAATTCAAATTGAATAGAAAGCGAATTTGAATTCGAACTGAATAGAAATGAATTCAAATTGAATTAAATTGAAATTGAATTGAAAACGAATTGAAATCGTTTTGAATGAAATTTAAAACGAACTGAAATTGAATTGAAATCAATTTGAAATGAATTCGAATTGAATTAAATAGAAGATAAATTCAAATTGAATTGAATTGAAACGAATTTGAATTCGAATTAAATAAAATTGAAATGAATTCGAACTGAATTGAAATCAAATCGATTTGAAATTGAAGATGAAGTTGAAATTGTTTTTGAAACGAATTTAGTACTATTTATAAAATTCGTTTTAAAAGGAAATCGACGAAATATATATAATATATATATTATATATAATGGCCTGAATAGAACGCGCCGCGCCGCGGCAGTTCGTGAATTTCGACCATTGACTTCGAATTGACGTTGCGGGAGATCCGACCGTCGGATTCTCCTAAAACCGGAACCGTTGGATTCGTATCGAAAAGAGCTTTCCAATGAATATTAGAAATTTGAAATCTAACGGTTGGATTTGGAATTATGTCCAAATCAAATTTGGAAAAGGTCGCTGCAAGTGCAGTTCGATGGCCATTGATGGAAATCGACTGTACGGGCCTTGATAAAATTATTAAAAATATCTATAATTTGTGTAAAATCATAAGAAATGATTTAGGAAAAATTGGGCTGAAAAATTCCATATTTGAAATGATAAAAATGGGTTTTTGTTGAAATGAACTAGTTTTGAACTAGAATTAAAATCAATTTATTTTTTAAATAAATAAATTGAATTTGAAAGTGATTTTAAAAACAATCAATATTCCCAATACGTGGATTGGACTGGAGTTGAATCGAAATTATCTTCGGAATATTTCGATGTTGGATTTCGTGATTATACCGATATTGTTATGGGAATTTGAAAGATATATTTTATATCGTTATTTCCAATACAATATTTGTTGGTTTCAGAATTTGATATTGAATATAAGCCGGTATATTTTCTATTCAGAGCCTTGTATTTAATATCAAATGTGATTTGGGTTTGTTGTGAATCGTGTTTTAGATGACATTGGTTCTTTAACCCAGTTAAAGGCAGAATATTGATTTTTGAAAGGATTAGAACTAAGTGGAGTTTTAGTGAACCTTTAATTAGATTAAAATGTGAATTGATAATTTAAATTATCAAATCTGAAAAGTGATCGAGAGTGGAGTATCACCAGTTTTGCTCCAAAGCGATAGTTAAATCTGTAATTAGATTTGAACGTGAAATGGTAATTAATTTTACCGATAACACCGTGGTGTTAGGTATGGAGTATTACCAGTTTTTCTCCATAGGATATATAGGTTGGGATTGGGAAATAAAATAAATAATTACTTCGGTGTGGGTCGCTAATCCCGACTAGTTTGAAATGATATCCAAAGGAAGAATAAATTTAGAAGAATTTATCTTGGATAAAATTAATGGGAACCTATTCCCTCATAATGTAATTTTGTGAATAAAAGAATATTCTGAATTGGAATGAGGCGTTTGTGGTGTTTGTGGTGTTTGTGTAACATTTGTTTATCATATACGCGGGTTATTCAGAAAGGCCGGGTTTATACCCATTCTGAATAACCTATTCGACGAGATGTCGAAGATGAAGACGGTGGTTCAAGACTGGAAGTCTTCACATCATTTGGGTGATTACTGATCATCTCGATTGGGCTGTACACCCAAGATGAGGGAAATAGTTGGTGGTCATCCAGACGTACTTGAAGATGGATGGATATGCGAGGAAAGTGCCTCCGGTTTCGTTCAGACCCAGAGTAAACTTGTAAATGGATAGTGTGTCTGACATTGGATTCTATTCTGTGGTGATTGATCTCTATTAAATATACATCTGTTTGGCGGCGGAGAATTTATTCTCTTGCTTAACGCCCTTCTCTGAGACATACGAGCTTAGAGGTTGTATATCGATGGACATCAGTCGCATGGAGTGAATTGCCAGTGTGGCACGCGTAAGTGGCAATTGATCAGGGCTTCTGTTGAAAAGCAAAGTCTTGTGGTTGATGATCAAAGCACGGCCTGTGTGGCATAGCTTTGTGTATAACGTGAATTCGCGAGCCTCACATCTCGGTATGAGTCAAAAACGGGAGACGGACGGCTGGGAGAGCACGACGTTTCTTTCTAGCTAGGGTGGTGTCAGTGACCTACTAGCCCTGACATTTATATACTTTTCACCTGTGTGGTTGTTGGAATGCGAGGCGCCTCGGATATAGGTCTGTGAGGACCGGGAAACGTGTGTTCAGGAATAACTAATCCTCAAAAGTAAGAGAGGACCGGCCCAGTCGATTCCAAGGATCAAAGTGGGGTCCTGGGACATTTGCTAGAGTGTCCCGAACGCGGAGAGGAGCTTGCTCCTTGCCTCGGCTCATGATGGAATCCAATTTCCAATACGTGTGTTTCGGTTTTATTTGTAGAGCCTAGTATGGCGACATAGTAGATGGTAGCTATGCCGCCTATGATTGATACTTATGATTGAAACTGTTTTGACACTATACACCTATAATGGTATCAAATAATGTATTTTAAACGTATCAAGCATGCTTTGGCTGTTATAAGGTAAAAACCTTATCCTCCGGCTTGCGTTGCATTGTGTGATGGGTCCTGGGTCTTATAACAGCTTCATTTTTCTTTATTTAGCATTGCGCTGTTTGTTTTATGCACTGGTATTCTTGGGAGGAAACCCGTTCCGTGTTATACGGCGTGTTTCCCTTGATTTACCTAACTTTAAAAATAAAGATTAATAACTGCTTTAGTTCTCACACCAGTCCATGTTGCGTGCTTAGCCATGTGTCGCATGATAGGGGGTTCTCGCTTTTCGTTAGGTGGCGAACGGGAGACTCTTACTCCTACATGTCCCTTTGGTAGGGTTGGTTGTGAAGTCGAAAGGCTGGCCGTAAAATATGGTATTGGGGTACCAGCGTAAGCCACAGTGGGTTTTACCTGCTGCTTTGGAGGATGGGGATGGTTGCAAAGCCTACTCAAAATACGGGTCGTTACAGTTGGTATCGGAGCTTTGGTTTACAGATCTCGAGAACAAGACACATTAGAACCAAACGAAAGAATTCATCAGATATTGGATTAGTAATATCCAATTAGAATGACTCGTTAGAGATAGGATCTGTAGTATCCTAGAACGAGTGTGAAGAGTATATTTTTCAAATGAAAACAATTTTGTTTTTAAAATTTAAATCGCTTTATACGTATTTGAATATTTATTTATTTTGAATATGGACAATCGAGTATATAAGGATTTCGCGTATACGCGTCATGAACGTATAGTCGAAATTTTAATATACTGGATAGATATAGAACCACATCCTAGACACCCGGAGATGGTTCTGATGATTGATATATCATCATCAGAATTTGTGTTCGGGTTTCGAAGGTGTGATATCTATATATTTCCATTAGACTGGTGTGAGAACCAAAACTAATATAGCTAGAATACATTGTTGTGAATTGGCATTAAAAACATGATTTCTGTATATGTATCAAAATTATGAATTTGAAACGTTAATCCACTAATTGATTGATGTTTGTGTTGTTTGTTTATTTGTTTGATAATTTTGAACCATTTAGCCTAATAGAATCGAATATTGAATTGTATTGAGAATTGGTCGCATTTGCTTGCATATACAAGTACTTACATTGAACTGGTCATAGCAAAGAGGCTAGAGCAGAGAATAAAATTTGTTTGCCCGACAAATAGGTACATGTTTACTATATAATTTACTGTTTTGTTTGGGTGATGATGATTTTATGAGCCGCTTGGCTAGCCGCTTGGCTTTTTCTTTTTGAGATCAGAAGGCCTGTATGGCAATTTCGGGATTTTCCTGTGGCTCCCGGTGCAGGGGAGGTTATGGCGAAATTTTTCGAAAATTTTGGGTGTTAGCCCAATTTTTAAAGAATTTGAAAATTCTCAGAAACTAAAAAGTTGGAGAATGGAAGCCAGATCGAACGTAGAGTTGATTAATCAAACCACTTTCGACTTCGTTCCTTTTCGGGGACGAAAAGTTTTAAGTGAGGGAGATTGTAACAACCCGAAAATCTGGGCCAGTTTAAAATTTTTATTTTGGCAATTTTAGCGAATTTTGAACATTTAAAATGAATTATTTTAAATAAAAACGACCAGAAATTTATTTTGAATAGGATTCGACGTATATATTTATATACGTCATCATTAGAATATAATATTTATATAAATTATAAATAGAATTGAAAACGGCGCGGTAGTTCGATAATTCGATTTCAAACTTCAATTGAATGTATCAGGTGCAAAACAATCCAGATTTTAGTGAAACCAAAAATAATGGAATCTAATTGGGAATACCTTTCCAACGAATCCGAAAAATCGAGTTTTCATAGCGGGAATCAAAAGATATGTCCAGTTGAAAATTCTGAATAGTCGTTATGGAATTCAGGCCCTTAAAAATAGACATTTTGCAAACGACCTCGGATTTCGACGAAACCACTTTTGTTGGATCCGTGATGTCAAATTATTGTTAGATTCCAAATTTCATAATTTTTCGAATCAATATGTGAGCGTGGAAAAAGAAAACGTATTTGACCAGTTTCAGTTGAATTTAACCGACTGGAAAATGGTCATTTTTCCAACGGTCTCAGAATTCGACGAAACTAGTTTTGTTAGGACCGTATCGTCAATATGAATCTAGAAAATATTTTTCTGGAATTTTTTGAGTTAGTATGTGACCCCAGTAAATTGAAATGCACGTTCAAATTTAATATATAGAGTTATATGTTGATTTTAACGAAAACTGATCGAAACGATCGAATCAGCTTGCGATACATATCCCATTGTGTTCGGAATGGGGGTAATTAGCTATGGACGACAGGCGGTGGGCCTCGTTTAGAGGTCGTATGAAAAAGTCAACTTTTTGTAAATTAAATAATTAAATTAAAAAAAAAAAAATTAAACCTCTTCCCCTTAAAACCCGTTGCCCCCCCTCAGTTAATTTCAATCGAACGAATCAGAAAGAAAAAAAAAGGAAAAAGGGGTGAACGACGGGGGGGAGGAGCCCGCCGCTCCTCCGATCGGAGCGCCGCCGCGCCCCAGGGCGGCGCCGCCACATCGCACCCCCCTTCCTCCTTCGATCCCTTCTCCTTCTTCTCCTCTCCCCTCTGCTAAAAACCGTGACCGCCCTCCCCCTTCTTTCCCCCATGCCTCCGCCTCCTCCCCCCTCAGCAAAACGCCCCCACCACCGCTTGCTCCCCTTTCCAACCACTCCGGCGCCACCTCAAGCCGACCACCACCTCCGACATCAATGCGCAGCCCCCTTAAGACGACGACAACGAGGCCCCTTTCCAATTCGATTCCCCCCCCCCTCGAGCTGTAAGTTTTTATTTTATTTTTCTATTTTCAGTTATCATGTTATTTGATTTTAAAACTGAATTTTATTCGATAGGAAAATTAGAGATAGAATTTTTATTCGATAGGAAAATTAGAGATAGAATTTATATTTGATAGGAAAGTTAAAGATATGATTTTTATATGATAAGGAAGTTAAAAATATAATTTTTATCGTATGTAAAGGTTGAAAATATAATTTTCATATTATATAGATAATACAAATATAATCTTTTATATTGTAGAAGGATAAAAATATGATTTTTACATAGTAGGAACTATAAAAATATAATCTTTATAAGATAGAGAATATAAAAATATCATCTTTGTATATGTAGCGAAATAAAAATCTGATTTTTATTATATATACGTTGAAATAAAGAGGTGATTTTTATAGTGATTAAATCTTTATATTTGAAAAGGCGAAATCTTTTTATATAGAATAGTGTGATAAAAATAGAATTTTTGTCTATATAGTAGCAATGTAAAAATAGAATGTTTATCCATATAGTAGCGATGTAAAAATATAATTTTTATCTATATAGTAGCGGTGTAAAAATTTGATTTTTATATATTGAATAGCGAAGTAAAGATTCGATTTTTATATATTGAATAGCGAAGTAAAAATTCGATTTTTATATATTTAATAGAGAAGTAAAAATTCGATTTTTATATATTAAATAGCGAAGTAAAAATTCGATTTTTATATATTGAATAGCGAAGTAAAATTCGATTTTTATATATTGAATAGCGAAGTAAAAATTCGATTTTTATATATTGAATAGCGAAGTAAAAATTCGATTTTTATATATGTAGTGAATACGGGCAACGAAAGTGACAAAGGGAGAGAACGACGAAGATTTCTACATTGGAAGAGTCGAGATGATTGGAATAGCTTTGGTGAGAATTTCTCACTCTTCAATTTCTTTTTCTAGTTATATATATATATACTAGGATGCAGACGGTGCTTAGCAGCACCCGACACCCGTCATCCACAGACCATGGATGGCTTGTTTGTTTAATTGTTGTGTTGTGAACTTGTTTGTGTTGTTGATGTGAAATCGATAATAAAATGTAGATGGTTGAAATAAATAAATTATCGTTCAAAATATATTTTTTAACGTAAATGTGAATAAATATATATTTATAAACAAATCGGCCGATTTGTTTATATACACTGATTTGACTGATATTGATTGGGTCGATAAATTTTACACATCGCCCAACTGCACATATAAAAATCTGTGTTTGTTGATTTGAAACCCCACACGGATGTTGGGATGATATTTGGTGCACACTAATCCCTATTATTTAATTGTATGTTGATCGATTGGTCGACAGGCTGTGTAAGCATTAATTATTCATATTTGATGCTTATGCAGTTGTGTGGTGCACTTTGGATGATGGTTGATTGTTTGTCATTGCTATTATATACATGTGTTGTGTGGAATCCATATAATTAACATTATATGGTGATTGATTGGGCCTCATTCCAATCGGGAAAATAATGAATATTATTAAAGAAAATTCATGTGTTGAATATAAAAATAGTCATGTGTTGACGATGTTCATGAGTTGAAACTATTGATGTGTTGAGTGAAATATTTTATACAATAAAATTTACATCTTTATCATATTTAAAATTAGAACTACTTCACGGTGGAGTCTAATTAAAAATCAAACGATAGATACCATGATTTTATAAAATATTCTACATAACAAAAATAGTCGTGTGTTGAAAGAAATATAGATTCATGTGTTGAATAGAATATATATTCATTTGTTGAATAGAATAACGAAGTTTTTGAAAAATATAAAGCCGTGTTGATTAGAGACGCGCTATTTTGATGTGAACGATATTTATATCGATTTTATTCGTTTGATAATGAATATTGAAAAGTGATTTCAAAATTTAATATTTTTAAATGAAATTCAAATTAAATTAGATAAAAATTCAAATTGAAATTTTATTGTATCAATTTGAAATGAATTCGAATCGAATAGAAAATGAATTCGATTTGAATTGAATAGAAAGTGAATTTGAATTCAAATTGAATAGAAAGCGAATTTGAATTCGAACTGAATAGAAATGAATTCAAATTGAATTAAATTGAAATTGAATTAAAAACGAATTGAAATCGTTTTGAAGGAAATTTAAAACGAACTGAAATTGAATTGAAATCAATTTAAAATGAATTCGAATTGAATTAAATAGAAGTTAAATTCAAATTGAATTGAATTGAAACGAATTTGAATTCGAATTAAATAAAATTGAAATGAATTCGAATTGAATTGAAATCAAATTGATTTGAAATTGAAGATGAAGTTGAAATTGTTTTTGAAACGAATTTAGTACTATTTATAAAATTCGTTTTAAAAGGAAATCGACGAAATATATATAATATATATATAATGGCCTGAATAGAACGCGCCACGCCGCGGCAGTTCGTGAATTTCGACCTTTGACTTCGAATTGACGTTGCGGGAGATCCGACCGTCGGATTCTCCTAAAACCGGAACCGTTGGGTTCGTATCAAAAAGAGCTTTCCAACGAATATTAGAAATTTGAAATCTAACGGTTGGATTTGGAATTATGTCCAAATCAAATTTGGAAAAGGTCGCTGCAAGTGCTGTTCGATGGCCGTTGATGGAAATCGACTGTACGGGCCTTGATAAAATTATTAAAAATATCTATAATTTGTGTAAAATCATAAGAAATGATTTGGAAAAAATTGGGCTGAAAAATTCCATATTTGAAATGATAAAAATGGTTTTTTGTTGAAATGAACTAGTTTTGAACTAGAATTAAAATCAATTTATTTTTGAAATAAATAAATTGAATTTGAAAGTGATTTTAAAAACAATCAATATTCCCAATACGTGGATTGGACTGAAGTTGAATCGAAATTATCTTCGGAATATTTCGATGTTGGATTTCGTGACTATACCGATATTGTTATGGGAATTTGAAAGATATATTTTATATCGTTATTTCCAATACAATATTTGTTGGTTTCAGAATTTGATATTGAATATAAGCCGGTATATTTTCTATTCAGGGCCTTGTATTTAATATCAAATGTGATTTGGGTTTGTTGTGAATCGTGTTTTAGATGACATTGGTTCTTTAACCCAGTTAAAGGCAGAATATTGATTTTTGAAAGGATTAGAACTAAGTGGAGTTTTAATGAACCTTTAATTCGATTAAAATGTGAATTGATAATTTAAATTATCAAATCTGAAAAGTGATCGAGAGTGGAGTATCACCAGTTTTGTTCCAAAGCGATAGTTAAATCTGTAATTAGATTTGAACGTGAAATGGTAATTAATTTTACCGATAACACCGTGGTGTTAGGTATGGAGTATTACCAGTTTTTCTCCATGGGATATATAGGTTGGGATTGGGAAATAAAATAAATAATTACTTCGGTGTGGGTCGTTAATCCCGACTAGTTTGAAATGATATCCAAAGGAAGAATAAAGAATAAATTTAGAAGAATTTATCTTGGATAAAATTAATGGGAACCTATTCCCTCAGAATGTGATTTTGTGAATAAAAGAATATTCTGAATTGGAATGAGGCGTTTGTGGTGTTTGTGTAACATTTGTTTATCATATACGCGGGTTATTCAGAAAGGCCGGGTTTATACCCATTCTGAATAACCGATTCGACGAGATGTCGAAGATGAAGACGGTGGTTGAAAACCGGAAGTCTTCACATCGTTTGGGTGATTACCGATGATTTCGATTGGGCTGTACACCCAAGATGAGGGAAACAGTTGGTGGTCGTCCAGACGTACTTGGAGATGGATGGATATGCGAGGAAAGTGCCTCCGGTTTCGTTCAGACCCAGAGCGAACTTGTAAATGGATTGTGTGTCTGACATTGGATTCTATTTTGTGGTGATTGATCTCTATTAAATATACATCTGTTTGGCGGCGGAGAATTTATTCTCTTGCTTAACGCCCTTCTCTGAGACATACGAGCTTAGAGGTTGTATATCGATGGACATCAGTCGCATGGAGTGAATTGCCAGTGTGGCACGCGTAAGTGGCAATTGATCAGGGCTTCTGTTGAAAAGCAAAGTCTTGTGGTTGATGATCAAAGCACGGCCTGTGTGGCGTAGCTTTGTGTATAACGTGAATTCGCAAGCCTCACATCTCGGTATGAGTCAAAAACGGGAGACGGACCGCTGGGAGAGCACGACGTTTCTTTCTAGCTAGGGTGGTGTTAGTGACCTACCAGCCCTGACATCTATATACTTTTCACCTGTGTGGTTGTTGGAATGCGAGGCGCCTCGGATATAGGTCTGTGAGGACCGGGAAACGTGTGTTCAGGAATAACTAATCCTCAAAAGTAAGAGAGGACCGGCCCAGCCGATTCCAAGGATCAATGTGGGGTCCTGGGACATTTGCTAGAGTGTCTCGAACGCGGAGAGGAGCTTGCCCCTTGCCTCGGCTCATGACGGAATCTAATTTCCAATACGTGTTTTTCGGTTTTATTTGTAGAGCCTAGTATGGCGACATAGTAGATGGTAGCTCTGCTGCCTATGATTGATACTTATGATTGAAACTGTTTTGACACTATACACCTATAATAGTATCAAATAATGTGTTTTAAACGTATCAAGCATGCTTTGGCTGTTATAAGGTAAAAACCCTATCCTCTGGCATGCGTTGCATTGTGTGATGGGACCTGGGTCTTATAACAGCTTCATTTTTCTTTATTTAGCATTGCGTTGTTTGTTTTATGCACTGGTATTCTTGGGAGGAAACCCGTTCCGTGTTATACGGCGTGGTCCCTTGCTTTACCTTACTTTAAAAATAAAGATTAATAACTGCTTTAGTTCTCACACCAGTCCCTTGCTTTACATTTCGAAATATCGATAAGATTATATTATATTAGTTGTTAAGAGATAAACTTAGGTCAAATTTGTTAAGGTAAATTCTCCTCCAAAGAAATTAATCAGTATGATTAGGAACCAAAATATATACTTAAACCAATTTAGGTAAGTGTTTGAAAATATTGGGTAAATTGATGTGAATTAGAGTAAGTAAGCGAGACCTTGAAAATTTGATAAGTTGTAAGAATTATATCTGGTAAACCTGTAATAAGGATAAGCCAGTAAAGAGTATAAGAGAAAGTGCATTTGTGATATATATATATATATATATATATATATATATATATATGTATATATATATATATGTATGTATGTATATGGTTTTGAAAAGATGTATAATTTGAAAACTTAAATCAAAATTTTGAGTAAGAATTGCTAGTTACTTTGGAATTGATTTTGTAAGAATATATTTTGAATATAAATGAAAAGGATCTATGAAAACGTTTGGAAATTAAAAAATTGAGCACAGACATCTTATGATTGGAATTTCTCAGTTGATTAAAAGACGTCTACGTAAAGTTGTAATTTACATAAGCTATCCAAGTAGTTTGGGAAACGATTTAAAAGCTAAGTTGGAATTAATTAATTAGGATATTTTATAATTAGTCCTCCCTAACTAATTAAATTTAAAATGCTAATATCTTGAGAATTCAATATGACGATATGATATTTGACGATATTTTGGTTAAGGACTGCATTGGTTAAAGCTGTTTCTTTGAAGTTTGAAGGACATAAGTTTGGTAATCTTGAATTTAGAATAGTTAATGAGGATAGCAAAACTTAAGCAATATAAGGAATAAAAAAAGTCTGAAATTATCGGCAATTTTGGACAGTCGATAAGTTCTAAAGTATATTGTGGTAACAAGATGAATTATTTAAGCATGAATATCTTGTGAATTAAGTTTCACAATCTGATTAAAGGATTTTGGAAAGCGGGTATAGTAAGAAGAAATTACCTCAACTGAAACGTTTAGATAAGTTGAGTTTTGAGGATCGAGGTTTACGTGTAAAGAATAATAGCAAGTTTGGGGAATTGAAAGGGAACAAGTCCCATAACCATTGTATTTACAAGATAAGATCAAAGAGAATAATTTATACCTCTGAATTTTTTGGAAGGTAGTAAATGGTTGACTATAAGTGATTGGTCCAGTAAACGATGAATCGAATATAATGGGAAATTGGAAGTTATCGCTGGAGGACATGATAAATATGGTTATCTGTAAATATGTGTGTTATAATATTCTACCTGGTATATCCATTATGAGAAAAGGGAGCTTTGGTATAAAGAATCTTAATCTTGAATTTGTCGAATGAGTAGTTACGATTACCTTTCCTTTTCGAGGACGAAAAGTTTTAAGGGGGGTGAATGTAACGATCCAGGATTTTTAACCAATTTAAAATTGGAATTTTCATTACTTAATTTGAATTTAAATTTGAATTTGAGAAAAATATATATATGGTTAAGGAAAATTTAATAATTTTGATAAGTTATATGATAGATTTTATTTGAGCTATAAATGAGAACGATTATTAATAATTTGGATTTATTGATACTATTTGTCGTTCGATCGGATTTGTAAAACCATAACATGAATTAGTAGCATTAAAATTAAGTGTTGCCCTTAGTTTTCATAGCATTTAAGGGAAAATGCTAATAAAAGTTCACCTTCTCTCCTTAAGACAAGTGTCCTTACACTTCTATTTCTGCATGCCTCCTTCCATGCATGCCTTCCACTTGCCCCTTTAGGTGTCACTACCTCCTTAACTCTCCATTTCTATATAAGGAAGCCTTTTCTCCATTTTCTTACCATTCCATTCCACTTTCTTCTTTCCACCTTCTTAAAGCTTATAGCCATGGTTTCCATGGCATAAGTCTTCCTCTTTTCCACCACCACCTTGTCAAAGTTCGTAGTTATCCTCCTCCTCTTATAATATAAAGAGAGAGAGATTAGTGTATATTATATTATATATATTTTTGTGAAGAAAACGGTGTGTCGAAATACTGTCTGACGGTTCACTCAGCTAGGCTCGCCTACTGTGAAGATTGAAAAGCTATTTGGTGAGAACTCTTTAACAACGATTTATATATTTAATTACTAGTTAGATTAATTTAAATATAGTGATATTGGTGGTTAATAATGGTTGATGTTTGTTGTGATGGATGCGTAGTTTAGAACACACACTATTAAGCGTAAATGTTATAACGCATGTGCACAGTAATGATTTATTTGTATTATGTTGATGATGGTTGCTATGGATGTTTATAAAAGTTGTTGATGTTGTTGCGCAAACACTATGACATAACAATTATGGTATCACATTGGTGATCGACAAATCTCCTTCGTAATTAGAAGCAATATTATTATTGAAATTGAAGGTTAATAATTAGAAAAGATACATATGTATAAATTCATATATATTGATAAAGTTTCATAAAATGAATAAATAAATACCGGAACATTCTAGGATGAAAGAGAGGATAGTGTCTAGGCTTGGGTTTGGAAAATTTAGTTCCATGCTCTCCTTGGCTATTCCTAACTGATCCGACAAATGGTATGGTTAATATGAAGTTATTTGAATTTAGAAATAAGCTGGAATTTGATTTATTAAGTAAAAAAATAAAAGTTGAATTTAGATCTAAAATAATTCAGAAAGTAAATTTAAATGATTTAAAAAGGGTTATATAAGTATATAATGGTTTCCTAAGGTTTTTTGAAATATTGAAGAATAATTTTTATTGCGGTCAAAATAGAGCTTGTCGCACAATGACAATTTGCGTATTTTAGTTACAAACTGTAAACGCTTATAACTTTTGCAATCTAAATCGAATTTCCAAGAACGACAAACAATTGATTTATATTAACAAGAGCTTTTAAATGAGTGAAAGCGGATTTTAATTTCGGGTTATAATTTTCAAGTTATGTTTAAAACCATTTTGGAAAAGATCACTGCAAGAGAAGTTATCGACCAAAACCATAAAAGCCATTTTTAATGTTTCTAAAAATATGGAAAAAATGGTAAAATCATTATAAATTGTGTAAAAATGTTTTGAATTGTAAAGTTTAAGTTTTGACTAAGATAAAGGATATTTTGATCAATGTAATTAAGATAACTATTTGTAAAACTTTTGTAACGCTTTTGAAAACACTATTATAATGTTTTTGAAAACACTATTGTAACGCTTTCTTCGGAAACAATCTATTTTGAAGTTTTTAACCCACAAACTATTTTCTGAACTATAAGTAATCATTTTTAAATGATTTGTGGAATGTTTTCGAAGATATAGAAGTAATGAAAATGTTTTATATGGAATTTAAACTGATTTATTTGATATTAAAATGGGTTTTTCAATTATAAATAATTGGTTGTGGTTGGAGATAAATCTTCGGATGCTTGACATTAATTTGGTAAATGATGACTCTTACTATTTGAGGAATTTAAAAGGGAGTTCACCGTTATTCCGCTTATAGTATGAGTTGGATACAGAAATTGATATTAAGTATAAGTTGATATTTCTATTCAGATCTAATGTCAAAGAGTTGGATAAATCTTTAATTTAAGATACGGGTTTCTGAATCTGATTTGAGATAAGCTGGATAGAAATAATCGTCGGGTATTTGATATGAAATTTCGTGATGTAAACGTATACTATTTGAGGAATTTGGAAGATATTATTATCATATCGTTATTCCACTTATAATATTCTTTGATTATTAGAATGGATATCGAATATAAGTGGATAAAATTTCTGTGTAACTTATGTTCAAATTCAATTGATTTGGGTTTCGTCGTGAATCGTATCTTCAACAATCTTATTCTTGAAACTCAGTGAGATTGAGTTGTAGAAATTCATATCGAAATTTGGATTTAATCAAATCTTTGATTTGTGAAAATTAAAAGTAAGGAATTGGAGAGAAAATATAATCTTTTGATTAAGATTAAAGAATTAAGATGCTAATGGGATTTTTGTAATAAGAATAATTCCAGTCTTGAATTGCAAATAAATTGATAGCGATTTGGAAGGAGATTTGGGTTGAAAAGCCTATGTTAACCATAACTATTGTTTTAAACGTACACTTGTTACTTGGAAAGACCGGGATCGAAAACCATTCCAAGTAATAATACGACGTTATGGAGCAATTCAAGACTTGGAAAACGAAGAATGAAGGTCGGGATTGTTTCAATTGTTTGGATTGATTGCTAATGTCTCGGTTGGGTAGACCACCTAATACGAGGTTATAAGTGGCATGAGGTTTGAATATATTTAGAGATTTTCGGATTGGTGTTTTGTTCTGACCCAGAACAGTACTGTATGGATTGTGTGTCTGACATTGTAATTAACTGCGTAGAACTGATATCTGTTAAATATATATTTGCTTGGTGGCGGAGAATTTATTCTCTTGCTTAACACTCTTCTCTAAGACGTATGAGCTTAGAGGTTATATATTGGTGGAAAGTAGTGATGCGTTGTGAATGGACAATGTGGCATACTTAAGTTATGTGATGAGCTATGGATGATCAAAGCATGGCTTACTTAAGCGTAGGTTTGCGTATATCGTGACATCGGCTAGCCTCACTCCTCGGTAAATGGCCAAAACAGGAAGAAATGCAGTAGGGTTATGGAGTGTTGTCTCCTTCTAGATAAAAGATGTACTATGGTATGTAGCCCAGGTATTAACCTACGTGGTAAAAGCATCTACTTTTGTGGTTGTTGTTGCTGCACGCTCGGAAATGTCGGTAACGATCGGGAGATGACATATTCAGGCATACTCTAAGTTACCCAGTTAAGGGGTAACCCGGCCTTGTGTTGGCATGAGGAGCATCACTGTTGACCCTCGGACATCCCTCTAGAGGTGTTCAAAATTCATTTCGGAAGGAAGTTCCTTTGCCTGGTCATTGTTGGAAACCCAATCTCCGCTACGAGCCCATTCGATTTTGCTTGTTTACTATATGTCAGTATAGTATATGGTACCTATGTTGGCTAGGATTGATACATTTACTTTCGAAATTGTTTTCGCACTATATTATAGTATTGAAAGATGATTTTCACGTATCAAGCATTTTTGATTGCATAAGGAGAAACCTTGCCCATGTGTGCGTTTGCATTTTTTGTGCGCCGCGATACCTTATGTTAATTTCATTTTTCAAAAAGTCATTGCAAATTTCTATGCACTGGTATTCACATAGAGTAAACCCGTTCCGCATTAGCGGCGTGGTCCGGTGAATTACCTAACTTTAAAATAAACCCTAAAAACAATTGTTTTGAGTTCTCACACCAGTCCCATGACTGACCTGGATTTTATTTTTCCCACACCTGAACTCTGGGTGCCCATAATTTTTGCGGGGGCAGCCTAGTAGTTTGGTTTGTAGTTTAGACTTGGAGTGGTTGGAGCAAGATGCTAGTTTGGCTCGAGCTATTATATCTTGGAGCATGACTATTCTTTTGCTAAGTTTAGTATTTTTTCCACTATGTAATCGATGTACTCCGATGTTTCTCCAGTAACTCTGATGTAGTATTATTGTAATGATAATGGAAAAGTTCCTTTTATTTTGTAAAAATGTGTAAGTACCCCTAACAATCCATCTTTGTGAACGGTTTAAGTTGGTTTAATTACCAGCGAAAACCCAGAAAAAAGTCGGGTCGTTACAGACCCTATCTTAGTTTTGGAAGAGTTTGCAAGAGGCATTAGGTACACGGCTACGTTTGAGCACAATATACCACCCTCAAACCGATGGACAGACCGAGACGGTGAATAGGGTTCTTGAGGACCTTTTAAGGTTGTGTATCCTAGATTTCGGAGGGACATGGGAGGAGCATCTCCCATAGGTTGAGTACGCATACAATAACAGTTATCAACAAAGCATAGGCACCACCCTTTGAGGCACTATATGGACGACCTTGCAGAACATCGACTTGTTGGTGGGAGTCTATGGACAAACTTCTACTTGGGCCTGAGATAATTAGAGAGACTTCTGAGAAGATTGATCTAATCCATCGGCGTATGAAGACATCTTAGGATAGGCTGAAGTCATATGCCGATAAAAGGAGGACTGATTTGGAATTCGAGGTGGGAGATATGGTCTTCATTAAAGTATCACCTCTGATAAATGTAGTTCGCTTTGGCTCAGTGGGGAAGTTGGCATCGATGTTTGTAAGGCCATTCGCCATAGTGGAGAGGATAGGTCTATGGCCTATAGGATTAGACTACTGGACAGATTGGCGGGCGATGTGTTTCATGTTTCCTATTTGAGAAAATGTCTACATGATACGATAGAGGTAGTGGAGTCGAGCACACTTGAAGATGTAGAGGTTGAGAAGGAAATGTCAGTGAGCAAAGTTCCTACTCATATTATTAGATCAGAGATAAAGAAACTACGCAACAAAAAATTCATATTGGTAAAGATACAGAGGAGAGAAGATCACGAGGAGGAAACGTGGGAACCCGAAGACAAGATTTGCGCTTCTTACCCTTTTCTTTTTGAGAGCACGTTCTTAATTTCTTTTCTGAGCTTTTATCATTCGAGTATGGTTATCCTATCGTTCAAATCTTCGATCCTTAAAAACCGATGGATGGAAACATGCGTTTGAGACATGTTATGTTTAATGGTTGCTAGTGGATGCAAGTGGTGGCTAAAGGTTGTTCGTGGATGCATATACACGCACTAGGCACTGGATCAGCTCAAGCACTTCATACTGCATATGGATGTTTGCGCATTTTAATTTTCAGTGGATGGAAAATGGATGAGTCATCACATGGATGTTGGATTTTGGTGGATGGTTGTGCACCCATATAGAACTTACATGTTATATTAGGACTCTTTTGCATACATATTGGATACATGGCACAGACATAATTTGCATTAAGGATGTCAATTGAATCAGTGGACTTCCTGATTTTTGCATTGGTCTAGGAACATACACACACCCCCCTTTGCATATGTTCATACAAGCATTTGAAATTCTTAAGGACAATGGATGTTGGTGGTTGATGGATGAGTAGATGGATGTAGGGATCATAATATTCTACTTAACTTGGAGATTTCGAGGACAAAATCCTTTAAGTAGGGGAGATTGTAACACCCCGAAATTTTATACACATTAATTACACAGTAATGGCAATAAAATGATCATTATTTAATTAAATGTTCATAATTAAGTAAATCCGACTATACCGTTGCGTTCGTCTCGGAATTCTGGTTTAGATAGACCTCGAGTTTGCGTAAAAAGGATAATGCATGAAGAAGTTATAAACCTTAGAAGAATGTATATATAAGGAGATTATATATAAATAAATTCAAAATAATTCAAATTGAAGCAACAGATAAAAGTAATTGTCATGCGGCAACCGAATCGGCACCTGGGTCGACCTATGGGTTGACCCATGTATAGTGGTGTCAACCCATGAGTCGACGCAGTATGTTAGTGGGTCGACCCACCCGCATGTTCGGCGTGTTCTAAACTCTGGACCTAGACTATTTTTATAACAAGGTTCATCAGTTATGTTATATGGTTGGGTTTAAAACCCTAAGATCTAACGGTATGGGATTGTTCTAGATAATCTATATATATGCTAGAGTTTTCATTATTTTTCTACACACAAACTATTCTTCGTTCTTCTTCCTTAAAGTCTTTATTCTAAAAAAAATATGAAGACAGGGAGATGCTGCCCAATCCTAGATTTGAAAGGACAATTCTCATTCCTTTACAACAAATCTATAAAGGACTTTCTTCAAACATCAACATATAAAAGAGATATTTTATACTTCAATCCAACCTCTGTGTGTTCAATTATTTTTATATTTGATAATTTAAACAGTAATCCATACAGTAAATAAATCTGAATCGGGGACTATACATGTTTATATGTTTTACTGTTTCATACCTATACCGTTTTTAGTTGTTATATATATATTTCATGGATATCCTATTATCCCTCTTTCCGCTTTAGATTACTTTACAGTCTTATGCCTATTTTATTCAGTTTATGTATTTTTGGATCAAATCTGTGTTTCTCTCCTTTTCCCTTTTATTTTACGCTATTCCTAGACTACCTAATGCCGAAGCTATTAATAATAGAATTGCGTAATTGGGATAATAATTGGAATACCTAAAACTGAAAGTAATAAATGAGAAGTTAGGGATATTAAACATGATTGACTGTAAAATTAGGGATAATATGCAAAACCTGTTAGAATGAGCTTACTTGGACAATTAAGTAGAACATGATGAAAGAACCAGATGTAATTAAGTAAGATAAATAACTTAATTTATATATATGCATACATTTGAGCAGGTGCTTCGGGAAGGGGGTTGCACACATATTATTACAACCATGCTTATTAATGAACTTAAACATGCTAAGTTAAAACCTGATAATTAATAAGCTAAGAGGTCCCATAACCTGTCGTTTATATCTAGTTTTTGGGGCTCTTAAAATCCTAGTTACTTGGGGACACAAGCTAGGGGGTTTGACTTGTGTCAATCTCGGTGTGTGGAACCCATATCAGTCAGTGTCCCTGTTGGTATTTTGTTAGGGGGCCTCACACTAGGTACATGCCACGGCATGCTTTAGTGAGTTGGATAGTAAGAGTTCAAAAGAGGAACGTGGGTATGGGAGCGTTTCCGCGGAGTCATGAGCGTGCATGTGTCCGATTAATGAAACTAAGCCGATGTAACACCAGTAAATAGGTATGTGTCCTATAAGTTGCCGCTTTAGGGAGTGATACATTCTATTATTGGGCTAGCACAAGGTATTTTAGTAGTAGGGGTCCGATCTCTTGGGCAGTAATTAGGGTACACCTAATCCAATTGTGCAATTAGGGTAACACCTAACCTTGTTATGTAATTAGGGTACACCTAATCCAGTTCCTGTTGTGTAATTAGGGTAGCACCTAATCATGTTCATGTTTTGTAATTAGGGTAACACCTAATCCTGTTGTGTAATTAGGGTAACTTCTAAACCTATTCCAATTGTTATGTAATTAGGGTAATACCTAATCCTGTTAATCCAATTTGACTAGTTTTGGTGCAGAGACAACATAAACTTGTGCTTGGGATATAAATGAGAAGCTTTACTCGATCCTTATTATATCCTTTTTATTTGTGTTATCTTGTTATATTTTTGTTATTATATTCTCTCATTCAATATTATTTAACTGTCTTGATGCTTTTATTTCTTTCATATACTGAAAGTCACTGGACTCCCCAAACTTTATGTCTGACCTATTTTGTTTTGCTTCTCTCTCTTCCTTTCCCCCAGGTCCTCGAGGTGATAATACTCAGCAGCGATTTGGACTTTCTCCTTCAGGTTGGATCAGGACTTTCTCAGATGTACCGCTTTGATTATCTTTCTACTCTGTTATGGCTTGCTAAGAGGATATGCTTTTGTATTATTGCACTTTGATATTTCGCATTATGAGACAGATGGTTTTATTTGAGGTTCTTAGTTTTGATGTAACTGGTTTAATGATGTAACCTGATTTGAAACAATGTTTATCTTTTTAATAATGAAATTTTTAATTCTACTTCATATTTATATATGTCTTGTGAGATTCTGTTACTATTCACCTATTGTGCTCCACGAAACTTAATGCATTCTTTTATGAGTGACACTAACGGACATGGGGTGTCACAATGGGGTTATTAAATAGTAGCCTTTTGTATTATGAGGATAGTGCAAAGAATGACCTACCTTAGAGTTGAATAACATGAATGATCCTTGCCTTAGTGGATTATGAGACTAACCCATCCCTAGGGGTGCTCCTGACTAGACATCCAGGGCATATGGATTATCCTATCCATTAAAAGGCTCCAGATTGGGCATCAGAGGCTATTAGGTTAACTCTTCCACTAGTGGTTCTCCGTATTGGACCTCAGAGACTTAATTGATTTTCCCTCTCCTATGGAGGTTTCATTTATTTTCCCTCTCTTTGGAGATTTTATTCATATTTCCTCTCTTTTGGAGGTTTCATTGTTCTCTCTCTTTAGAGGTGCTCTGGAATTCCTTTTGGAGCTAACTGTCAATTCTAAAAATGATGGCTCTAATTACTTCTTTTCATGAGAAATTTGATCTTCATTGTTCCTATGGATTCATAAGTGTTGAAGCATGGGTAGTTTTTCTTCTCACCAACAATGATATTCGGATTTTTATTCGAACATGATTTATTTTAGATCATAATCATATGAAATACAAAAATAGATAGAGTTATCGGTGGCTATCGTATAAACCAAGCAAAGAATGTTCTTGAATGCTTTTTCTTTCTTTCCATTCTTTAAAAGCCAGTTGATCATCATTGATAAGTTCATGTAGAAGCCCATCTCTGGCTAGTTTACCCAATAGTGACTGTAAAAATGGTTGCGTCTCCATTAAGTGGTTAGCCGATTCTCTACCTTTATTCCCTCCGCAGCTTCACCTATTCAATCTGATTACCTCTTTTCTTCTTCTAAGCTTCTATTCGTAATGTTGCCATATTGTCTGTCGTTTGTCCCCCTTTATTGGTTCTTTAAGGTCTTATGGCGGCAGTGTTTTCCGTACTGAATTTTTTTGCAATTGGCACTTTTATCGATTTATTCCTCAATGTGGTCTCGATTTTAGGGACGCCGGTCCAGGTTACTGGAGTTTCGGTTTTTATTTGCTCGATTATCATTAATTCGGTGTTGATTCATGCTTTTTCGCTATGGGACTTCAAGGTGCTGATTCGTCACCATTACATGGTTGTTGATTTTTGTTTCATAGAGGTTTGCCCATGCAAGTTTTTCTCGTCAGTTTTGAAGGTGTCTTGATGTGGAGAGTTGCCTTATGTGAGGATTATCTTTGACTGTTTTTCCCATTCGCTCAATGTTATTCCTCTTCCTTTATTGGGTGGTGTTGAGGCTTTGTTTCCTCCAACTCGGTTCCTTCCACGCTCGGATACATATTATTCTCTTAATTATTCTCCGAATTAGATAGATTTTCCTGTTGTGGGTTCATTCGCTCACATGCATGAGAGTGTTGTTTGGAGGCATGGGCCCTGACAACCTGCTCACAAAGCTTAGGTTTTCTCCTCATCTTTAAACACTCGATCGTCCACCGACATTGGCATGGTTGTTGCTATCGTTGGTGCATAACTCCATGCACTTCCACCTCTTGCAGCATCTAACAACTTTGCTCCTCTATTCATGGTTAGGGACATGGGTTGATGATTATGTTTCAGTGGTTGCTTCTGCTTGTGAAAAATCCTTTATGGCTGGACTTGATCTTTTGTGGTTGAGGGACAAAGATTTTAGACGAAGTCAGGCCTTGTTGCACTCGAGTTGCGTTGAAGTAAGGGAAATTAACGAGTCCCTTGCAGCTAATATGTTTAGTGATTGGTAAGGAAAATGTGGATCAGCAAGAGGCTGGGGCTATGTCTTCGCCCTCTAAGTTTTATCATCGTTGTTGGCAGTCCTATCCCTTGCATCGGGTGCGTTCTATATCTTTTGCTTCTATTTGGTTGTCTTCTTCTCTTTCTGTGGAGCGATTGTCTTTTGTTGGTTTGTCTTATGGTGGTGTTATTTCTGTGGTGGCTCTCTTTTTGGTAACCAAGCCTTTGTTTGTTGATAATTTGGTTTCTTATGTGTCTCTTTCTCATGTGCCTATGCAAGGTGTTGTTTGCTGAAATTGCCTTGTGTGTTATTTGCTGACACACATGGGGGTCTTCTCTTATATGTTTGTTGGCATTGCCAGGGAACTCTTTTGTGTTCCCTATTGGTAGTTTTAAACTTGTTTTATGGACTGTGGTTTTTCTGTTGAGTATGGTGTGTTGGTCTTGGCCCTATTTGTGTTAGATCAACTTTTATCTATTAGATCTGAATTATGTGGACATTCTATGATGTAGATCTTATCCCTACTTGTGTTAGATCTACTTTTACCTATTAGATCTGAATTTTGTGGACATTCTATGATGTAGATCTTATCCCTATTTGTGTTAGATCTACTTTTACCTATAAGGTCTGAATTATGTGGACATTCTATGATGTAGATCTTAATCCCAATTTGGTATATCTACTTTTACCTATTAGATCTGTATTATGTGGACATCTAAATTTAATCAGATCTAGTTTATTATTTGGATCCCCTTGTGCTTCTCATATTGGTTCTGAACTTGTTGGGCTTCTAAATCAAATTTAGATCTTGTCATGTTCATCTTATCACCTTTGCTATGTTACAACTAGTTAAATGCCACAAGTTGATTAGACATATGCTTATATGTTCACCATGCTATTATATGTTTATGCTAGTTATGTTAGAACATTCACCTTTGTCATATTTCAATTACCTTCCCTTTTTATCGTTTATGATTAGGCTATTATTTAGCCTATACATGCTGTAAATTATGTGAACACACTAGTTAGGGAATGAGGAGGGAAAAAGGTTAATATTGGCATAATTTGAATATAAACATGAGTTGGACATATAATTCAAAAGGGGGAAGTGGGGATATAATCACCTATTAAGATATAGGTAAGAATTGGATAAAAATGGAATGTTTAATAACAATTAGAAATTGTAATTACACTTATGACACGAGGTTAGGTTGCATTAGTGGTGGAAGTCTGCCCGAACCCGACCAACATATCCAAAAGCCACTAATGTTGAACCTAATGTGAGAGGTCTAAGTGCGCGAATACGAATCGGGCTAAGACACGAGGTGAGGCCCAACTTGTGGAGTAAGACTGCCCGGACCCGACCGACATATCTAGCATCCACAAGTTGTAGGCCTAATGTGGGAGGTCTAGCCCGTTATAAACCATAAATGGGCATGGTAACAAATTGGACTATTTAACCTAATTTAATCCATGAGGATTGTATGATTATGAACTTAAGTTAGGGTTAAGTAAAGTTGGTTGGATAGTGGGTGGGTTAAGTAAATCTGAGGGGGTAGGTAATATTTACATATAGGCCCACGAACTTAACCCTGTTGTTGTATATAACGGTGTTGTATACACAATTTTATGATTTTTGTTTGATGATAACAACCAAATATATATTTATATAAATGTGTTTGTTATTGTACTGTTCATTGCAACACAGACTGTAATATAATATTTATATTTAAATAGAATACGACTGTATACACATTCATATATTTATACAGTATTTTATTTAAATTGAATATTCTATTTCAACTTTCAAACAATACAATCTTTTATAACTCCACTATTTGAATACATCACTGATATACATTCACAGAACATTGTACTTGTAAATAAACAGAATTTAATAGACAAGTTTATTTGAACAAAATAAAATAATATTTTATTTCGATCAAACTGGTTTATTACAATATTCAGTACAATTCACATATTCATACAATGCTCTTCACTGCAATTCTCACACTCAGTTACAGTCACACAGTCACTCATATACACTGTCTCTTTGTTCTTCAGTTTCATTGTCTTCTGTCTTCTATAAGCATCACAGTCAGTCCAGTCTTCATACCTGTCATATATAGAAACATACACACAGTACACTGCAATAGAAATGAAATAGAATTCATGCAAATACAATTTTTATTTTTGAAAAATTATTTGCCTCAGAATTTCGGTGTGTTTCTCATCATTTTTCTGACTCGATCTGATTTGATCAGCCTCGACATAATCACACTAGTTTGCTGATTTTTGATCAGCCTCAACATAGTGTGACTAGTCTGCTGATATACATATAAACACAAATGTAAAAATCAACACAAGACAGGTCAAAGGAGAAATGGAAATCAAATATGCATATAAAATCAGCAAAGAGGCAAAAATATAATTGAAGGTGCCAATACAAAAAGAAAGGTAGCCAAGCAAAAGTCAAAGTGAACAGCAAGGTCACAAGAACTTACAAGGTGTACAAATGGTCGAGACATGGTTCAGAGAGCAAGTCAAAGCAGGCAACAAATGATGGTACAACAGTATGACCATGAACAAATACAACAGTGCAACAAAAGTTCATGCAAGGTAGCAGCATGCTCAAGGTGAAAACAGATTGATGTGTGTAAGGAACTTCAGATGTATGATGACACAGCAACAACCATTCAATTATTCCCAGATCACATTCAAATCAGTTCAGGTAAAACTAGTGGACAAACAATCATGGCAGATCAGCAACAAGACAGTTTACAAGCACAAGTATGATGGCACACATATGAATGCAGTTCAGACAAGGAGACACACGACATGTCGAAAACAGCAGCATGGTGAGACAATACATGGAGCTTATACATGAATGGTCAAGGCAGATTAGTAAATGAAGCAGTGGTAAGGTATGGCAGATCAACACAACAAGCAGCAGATATATATATATATATATATATATATAAGATCAGCATACAAAAGGAGTTTCAGATCAGCCCAAAATATGTTGGTAGACCAATCAAAGATCAGTTGGATTTACCCTGGCAATACAGACTCAACACTAGGTCAAACAGTGGACTTATTCATGTCTAAATGGTTCAGCAAGTCAGGTTGGCAATTTCATGGCATGAATATCATTCACAATATCACAGCAAACAATGGTAAATGCAATTTCAAATGTAACAGCATTGAAAAGTCAATGATCATCAAAATAGCTGTTATACATGGTTCAAAGTGACACAAGTTCATGTCAATGGTGATAACACAAATATGGTGCATATGTGAAAACAGTCAAGCACAAGGCAAGTCAAGTATCAAGCAGATGTGAACTCAATTCAAGGTAGTTTTTTCAAATCAAGCAAAGTTTCAAAATATTCTAGTTTTGAACTAGTAATTTTGACAACAATTTAAATGGGCATCAGTTTGTTCTTCCAGTCTTTTTAAGCAAGGAAATCATTTGAGAATTTCGGTGATCTATCTTTGGAAAGTTTTATTTTGTTTCCAGCCTTACAAATGGAATCAGGGAACTAAAAGTTTTTGACAAAAGGTTTTCTAAAATCAGAAATTGATTTCCAGTTATCAATTTATACATGGACAAAGATCAAATGGCAAATCAGTATCCAAAAATGAAGCAGTGCTTTTATGACAACAATGTTTTCCTGAAATTGATCAACCATCTTTGGCAACAAATCTCAGCTTAAAAAGAATCTCCAGAAATGAAATTTTCTCAATTAATGTTTTTTTGGGGTATAAGCATGTTTATTACAGAAATGAACAAGTATGCCTAGGAAGCAATCAAATAACTCACGGCTACTATTTAATCAAACATTTCTGGCAAGATGGAGAATCACGTGTAATATATGTTTTCCAGAAATCAGAACAAAATCCATGGCAAGAACCACGCAAGAAAAAGAAAAATGTTTCCAGATATGTTAAGTCGTTTTTTTTTTTTTGGACGGAAATCAAAACCAGGAATTCACGAGGACCACAAAGATCAAAATCAATTCTTTCCGGTTTTCAACCACAACAAATCAGGGTCAAGCCATTATTTTGAAATCAGAGTGATTAAAGGATTTTCTAATCCTATTTTAACACCATTTTGCGTCACTGGCTAGCATGAAAAAAACCCACAGAACAAATTCAAGGAATTAAAAAGAAAAATCCAGAAAACTCACATTTTTTTTTCGATCGCAACAATTAACCCTAAATAAGAGAAGCAAGGAGCCACAAGCAATCGATCAAGAACCTCAACGTGAATTGGAGCTTCAGAGATTATTCAAATCATCAAGCGTTGAATCAATTTGGGAAGTTTCCAGAGAAACCCTAGCAATTTTTTCCAGAGCCGCCATTACCAAGTAAAAGAGAATCGGGCAAATAAAAATGACAATGGACTAAAGAATATTGGGCCGGCCAAGTTTTGTTTAAAGGCTATGGGGGATGACCCCTTTGTTTTAATTCCTTAAGGGTTTAAATTCTTTTTGTTTTGTTTTTGTTTTTAATTCATGTTGTAAAAATCAAACAAACAGGTGTCTAGATCTGTAAAGTCTAGGTAAAACAGTCAGGGTGTTGACTGTCAGTTTCAGAGTCTGTAAAATTCTGGGATACGGATTACGGGGTTGTAATTCGGGGAATCTGATCGAGGGGACATCGTTCAGTCTAGGGTATTGAGCATAGGGTTAGAATAGGAGCAGGGTTTGCGAGTGTACATGGTCTTTATGCGGGAACTGCTCTATCACCTAGTAGAAACCTTAGGAATGCAGCAGTAGGCAGGGTTTTGCCAAAGCTGGGTATATCTGTGTGTGATTTATTTTCTGCACTTTTATTTCTGCTGCATTCTGTGATCTGTTTATTATTTTAATATCCTGTCAGTTTTTCAATTCAGTTTAAAAACTGTGATAAACCCTATTCACCCCCCCCCTTTAGGGTTAATCTAGATCCAACATTTGGTATCAGAGCAGGTATTCGGTTAACTCTAGAGTAATGGTGATTCCTAGTTATCAGTCCATAGAGAGTCAGTCCAGTCACATTCCAAATATTTTAGATGGCATAGATTTTTTAAACTGGAAATCCAAAATGGAATTTTATTTAAAATCTGTTAATATTAAATGTTAGAATGTTGTTATCCATGGATTTGATAGTGTAGATATTACTTTCAATACCCATGCTATGAAAATTATATTTGATTATCTTAGTACTGAACAGTTTAATCTTATCTGCCATTGTTTATCTGCACAGGAAATCTGGGATACTCTCAATACGAAGAATGGAAAATCTGACAACAGCTCAAAACTCCAGAATATCAACTCAAATTCAGAATTCTGTTTAATAGGATTTACAAATGAAATTTCAGAAGGATCAGATGATGGAGAATCAACAGATGATGAAGTCAAAAATTTCTCATACGAAGATTTGGTTTATATGTGTGTTGATTTAACTAAATCTGTTGATAAACTCAAATCTAAAAACAAATCTCTAAAATCTAGGAATTCTGAGTTGATCAGCAAAATTGATGATTTGGAATCACAGCTTGAATATTTTAAAAATTCTTCAAATTCTGATTGCAAAAATTGTTTGAAATTGGAAATCAATCTTGTTCATCTCAATAAAATTATTCAAAAGTTTGAAAATGAAATCCTGATCTTAAAAAACAACAAGATTGAGTTATCAAGTTTGAACAATCATCTGCAAAAGGAATTTGAAATTTTTAAAACTAATATTCATTCCAAACTTGAAATTGCTGAAAAGGAAAATTTGTTGAAATCGAATTCGATTTTGAAAGAACTTGAAAACGAGATTGAAAATTTCAAGAAATTTGAGTCTGAAAGTCGAAAACATTTTGAGTTTGAAATTGCTGAATCCCAAACCAAAATTAAATCACTTGAATCTGAAAATTTGGTTTTTAAACAATATGACGCTGAAAGGAAGATCATTGATAACCACTGTTTAGATTTAATAAAAGAGAACGATGATCTTAAATTCAAAATTCAACGACTAGAGTCAACTTTGACTAAATTTTCTAATAGTGAAAAGTCGTTGAATATGTTGTTGCAAAACCAAAATTCTATTGGAAATAAACATGGTCTTGGATTTGGGAAAACAAATGTTTTTGAAAATCGCAATTCAAATGTTTTCAAAAATCCTCTAAACTGCTTTGAAAGGAATGGACTTGAAAATCTGAACTTTGAAAATTCCAAAGGATTTTTGAAACAAAAACAAAATGAAAAATTATTTTATAATAAACCATTTAAACATATCTGGATCCCAAAAGGAAATAAAACGAATTCAGTTAACTTCAAACAGATCTGGGTTCATAAGGGTACAAAGGTTAATTCTGATGGTTTGTTATATAAACAGGTTTGGGTACCAAAAGCAGTAAACATATTTCAGATTGATTTTACAAATTTTGTTAGACCACTTAATTCACTCAACTGTTAGGTACTAGTGAAGGTTGAGGAACTGCTATGCTGAAAAGAGATTGATTTCAAGCTGTTATATACTTCTGTATTCTGTACAGTTCCTTGGCCAAGATTTGTTTGAGTTAGAGATTCTGATTTACATCGATTTCAGGTATAATCTCTAAACTCATCTTTGTAAATATATTTTTCCCTCCTTCTATCTCTTCTGTTTGTTTTCTTTGTCTGTTTGATTTGTCACTGTCACATCATTGTAATTTTTTTTATGCTTTCTAAAACTTCCAATTGTAGAACTCATATTTTCAGGAAATTCAATTTAGTTGAATAGAATTTTGATGTGTTAATTATTTCCAGACTTTGAATTTAAATCTTGTAGATATCTGCAATTGTTTTGATGTTTATTTTCTGTTTTCTGAATTCATAACAGTGTTGATGTATTCATATCATATCTTGAACACTGTTAATCTGAATTCTAAATTTTTGAAGATCTGAAAAACAATTGAAATTTCACACAAATCTGCTGTTTTGAGTTTCTTCTAATTCAGTTTAGAAAAGCTTGAAATATTATACTCATTACAGCACACTGCTACTTATCAGTTGTGATAATCTCATAGATTTTTTAGATTGGCTTAGATATTCTTGAAACATTGCTTACATCTTGAAATTCTCTGTTATTCATGATCATTTAGGTTGGATTTTTTGTTTGTTGAAGATCATTTGAAATTTCTGATATTTTGAATCTCACACACCTCTCATATCTGCAATTATTAATCCTGTGTGATTGATTCATTGTATCTCAAGAATTACATTTATTTCAAGTGATTTTGAATAAACCACTATTTTTGGATCATGAATTTTCCTTCAAACTTGATGTAAATATTCTAAGAAATTGCTCTTGTACTTGTCAGTATTACTTGTGAAAAGTTCTTTGAAAATCCGGTCTTAGAACTCTCTGTTATTTCATGATTATTTGACTTGAATATTTGTTTGTTTAAAATCATTTGAAATTATTGATTTATTGAATCTCACACATATCTCGAATCAAAAATTTATAATTTGGTATGATTGATTCATTAAATTCTAATATTTTCATATTCCTTCAAATGATTTAAAATAAACAACATTTTTAAATCTGGGATCATGAATCATCTTTTGTGACCATCTGAATCTTCGGTGAAACATTTTCTGACAAGTCTGATTCATGACTGATGTCTTGGTCTACTTTGATATTGTTTTGAAAATATGTTGGAAATTGCTTGTTTATGATTTGATTGCTGCTCTGATACTAATCTTCAAATAACTGCTTGTTCTTATCTACTGCTCCAATAAATGTGCCAAATTTGTAATCATCTCTGCTTGGGCCTTATGATTGAATTTTTTGTGTGTCCATGATATCATGGTTTGTCTCTAGTATCTTGTTTCAATCCTCATTAATAGAGACACCAATTGGTATCAGTAGTGTTGTTTTTATCTGTATATATTTTTTTTCGTCTTGCTTTGTATAGATCTTTTTATTTTTTTTCTCTTGTAACTGATTTTCAATTTTAAGATTATTTATTGATTATTCATTCAGAAATTGAAATCAATATCCAAATTGAACTGTACTTATAATTCATCAAAATTATAATCAGATTTTGAAATTGTGATAAATTGTGACAGCAGTATATTTCACAACAAGAGGAGAATTTTATTTAGATTTTCATGATAGTTGAATATTTATTATAATATCTTTGAACTGGCAATTATTTCACGGCCATCTTCATTACTTATCATCCTTCTGCCATCCGTTATGATTTTATATAAATGTGGAGAGTTTAATTTTTTTTAAATCATTTTAAATAAACAGTGGAAATATTCGTGATGGAAATGAGACTGTGTTATTATTCAGAATTAGTAAGATTGAGAATTATCAATAATCCCAGTACAGTCGAGCTTATCTCATAATATAATTAATTTAGAAATTTATTTCACAGACCATTTCTGTACCTACCGCATTTCTATCATCCATTTTTGGTTTTATATACCGAGGAGTTTTTTTTTAGCTAATAATGATAAAAATATAATTAATATATAAGAGTGTCTCTAACCTCATTTAAAAATCCAAGCTCTGGTTATGCGTGGTTATGAAACGTCTTATAATTTAAGCTGCGACTGATCCCATTTAAAAATCCAAGCTCTGGTTATGCGTGGTCAGTGTGCTCTTAAAAAAAAATATTGCTAAAAATAGAAATAAATTTGAAATTCTCCTCTGAGTATAAAAACCAGCCTATTAATCCATCTTCTAATTCGTGAAATGTGTTAAAATCTTATGACGTATTATGATTTGTTGATTGATGGGTATTGGGATTTGAGATTATCCGATTTTCTCACTTAAATTGAATTATTTATTATAATCCAAATCCATCACTGTTTTTTTGTCCTTTATTTTTATAAAAATCCTTTGAAAATAATTGGAAATATTTTTTTAACTCTCTCCTCTCCATTTTATATAAAATTCATCGTATATCAATCATTCTCTAAAATGTGAAATATACCACCAGTTGTTAGAATATTATGATTTTTGTTTGACTGATTGAAATTTATGATGACCGTTCTTCCTCTTAAGATGAAATTATATTTTTAGTCAATTTTTTCATCTGTATTTTAAAATCTGTATCCTTTTGATGATAACAAAAGGGGGAGAATGGATTAGATTTTGATTTATCAGTGAATATTTTATAAATATCTTTAATTTTGAAAATTTATTCATATATTTCACTCATGCACAGTTATAGGGGGAGTTTCTGTTGTAGGGGGAGCATTTAAATAGGGTGAGTTCAAATATTCACGAACAAACACATTTATTATATTCAAAATCTTTTATTTGTTTGTCATCATCAAAAGGGGGAGATTGTTGTATATAACGGTGTTGTATACACAATTTTATGATTTTTGTTTGATGATAACAACCAAATATATATTTATATAAATGTGTTTGTTATTGTACTGTTCATTACAACACAGACTGTAATATAATATTTATATTTAAATAGAATACGACTGTATACACATTCATATATTTATACAGTATTTTATTTAAATTGAATATTCTATTTCAACTTTCAAACAATACAATCTTTTATAACTCCACTATTTGAATACATCACTGATATACATTCACAGAACACTGTACTTGTAAATAAACAGAATTTAATAGACAAGTTTATTTGAACACAATAAAATAATATTTTATTTCGATCAAACTGGTTTATTGCAATATTCAGTACAATTCACATATTCATACACTGCTCTTCACTGCAATTCTCACACTCAGTTACAATCACACAATCACTCATATACACTGTCTCTTTGTTCTTCAGTTTCGTTGTCTTCTATAAGCTTCACAGTCAGTCCAGTCTTCATACCTGTCATATATAGAAACATACACACAGTACACTGCAATAGAAATGAAATAGAATTCATGCAAATACAATTTTTATTTTTGAAAAATTATTTGCCTCAGAATTTCTGTGTGTTTCTCATCATTTTTCTGACTCGATCTGATTTGATCAGCCTCGACATAATCACACTAGTTTGCTGATTTTTGATCAGCCTCAACATAGTGTGACTAGTCTGCTGATATACATATAAACACAAATGTCAAAATCAACACAAGACAGGTCAAAGGAGAAATGGAAATCAAATATGCATATAAAATCAGCAAAGAGGCAAAAATATAATTGAAGGTGCCAATACAAAAAGAAAGGTAGCCAAGCAAAAGTCAAAGTGAACAGCAAGGTCACAAGAACTTACAAGGTGTACAAATGGTCGAGACATGGTTCAGAGAGCAAGTCAAAGCAGGCAACAAATGATGGTACAACAGTATGACCATGAACAAATACAACAGTGCAACAAAAGTTCATGCAAGGTAACAGCATGCTCAAGGTGAAAACAGATTGATGTGTGTGAGGAACTTCAGATGTATGATGACACAACAACAACCATTCAATTATTCCCAGATCACATTCAAATCAGTTCAGGTAAAACTAGTGGACAAACAATCATGGCAGATCAGCAACAAGACAGTTTACAAGCACAAGTATGATGGCACACATATGAATGCAGTTCAGACAAGGAGACACACGACATGTCGAAAACAGCAGCATGGTGAGACAATGCATGGAGCTTATACATGAATGGTCAAGGCCGATTAGTAAATGAAGCAGTGGTAAGGTATGGAAGATCAACACAACAAGCAGCAGATATATATATAAGATCAGCATACAAAAGGAGTTTCAGATCAGCCCAAAATATGTTGGTAGACCAATCAAAGATCAGTTGGATTTACCCTGGCAATACAGACTCAACACTAGGTCAAACAGTGGACTTATTCATGTCTAAATGGTTCAGCAAGTCAGGTTGGAAATTTCATGGCATGAATATCATTCACAATATCACAGCAAACAATGGTAAATGCAATTTCAAATGTAACAGCATTGAAAAGTCAATGATCATCAAAACAGCTGTTATACATGGTTCAAAGTGACACAAGTTCATGTCAATGGTGATAACACAAATATGGTGCATATGTGAAAACAGTCAAGCACAAGGCAAGTCAAGTACCAAGCAGAAAATGATGTGAACTCAATTCAAGGCAGTTTTTTCAAATCAAGCAAAGTTTCAAAATATTCTAGTTTTGAACTAGTAATTTTGACAACAATTTAAATGGGCATCAGTTTGTTCTTACAGTCTTTTTAAGCAAGGAAATCATTTAAGAATTTCAGTGATCTATCTTTGGAAAGTTTTATTTTGTTTCCAGCCTTACAAATGGAATCATGGAACTAACAGTTTTTGACAAAAGGTTTTCTAAAATCAGAAATTGATTTCCAGTTATCAATTTATACATGGACAAAGATCAAATGGCAAATCAGTATCCAAAAATGAAGCAATGCTTTTATGACAACAATGTTTTCCTGAAATTGATCAACCATCTTTGGCAACAAATCTCAGCTTAAAAAAATCTCCAGAAATAAAATTTTCTCAATTAATGTTTTTTGGGGGTATAAGCATGTTTATTACAGAAATGAACAAGTACGCCTAGGAAGCAATCAAATAACTCACGGCTACTATTTAATCAAACATTTCTGGAAAGATGGAGAATCACGTGTAATATATGTTTTCCAGAAATCAGAATAAAATCCATGGCAAGAACCACGCAAGAAAAAGAAAAATGTTTCCAGATATGTTAAGTCGTTTTTTTTTGGACGGAAATCAAAACCAGGAATTCACGAGGACCACAAAGATCAAAATCAATTCTTTCCAGTTTTCAACCGCAACAAATCAGGGTTAAGCCATTATTTTGAAATCAGAGTGATTAAAGGATTTTCTAATCCTATTTTAACACCATTTTGCATCACTGGCTAGCATGAAAAAAACCCACAGAACAAATTCAAGGAATTAAAAAGAAAAATCTAGAAAACTCACATTTTTTTTTCGATCGCAACAATTAACCCTAAATCAGAGAAGCAAGGAGCCACAAGCAATCGATCAAGAACCTCAACGTGAATTGGAGCTTCAGAGATTATTCAAATCATCAAGCGTTGAATCAATTTGGGAAGTTTCCAGAGAAACCCTAGCAATTTTTTCCAGAGCCGCCATTACCAAGTAAAAGAGAATCGGGCGAATAAAAATGACAATGGACTAAAGAATATTGGGCCGGCCAAGTTTTGTTTAAAGGCTAAGGGGGATGACCCCTTTGTTTTAATTCCTTAAGGGTTTAAATTCTTTTTGTTTTGTTTTTGTTTTTAATTCATGTTGTAAAAATCAAACGAACAGGTGTCTAGATCTGTAAAGTCTAGGTAAAACAGTCAGGGTGTTGACTTTCAGTTTCAGAGTCTGTAAAATTCTGGGATATGGATTACGGGGTTGTAATTCGGGGAATCTGATCGAGGGGACATCGTTCAGTCTAGGGTATTGAGCGTAGGGTTAGAATAGGAGCAGGGTTTGCGAGTGTACATGGTCTTGTATGCGGGAACTGTTCTATCACCTAGTAGAAACCTTAGGAATGCAGCAGTAGGCAGGGTTTTGCCGAAGCTGGGTATATCTGTGTGTGATTTATTTTCTGCACTTTCATTTCTGTTGCATTATGTGATCTGTTTATTATTTTAATATCCTGTCTGTTTTTCAATTCAGTTTAAAAACTGTGATAAACCCTATTCACCCCCCCCCTCTAGGGTTAATCTAGATCCAACACCTGTAAGGTTATTTAACTAAAGAAAGCTAGTGGTATACATAACCGGTGGAAAATATAAAAGTTAGGTAATTAAAGACACCTTTTATGGTAAGCATAACTAGTAGAAACGAATAGGGCTATGTTATACCTAGTGGTATACATAGTAAGTGAAAACCTAGTGGGGGATACAAGACAAAGGGGAGAGCTTGTATCATATTGTGTAGGACCCATTTCAGTCAGTAACTCGGAGTAGGTACCAAAGAAAGTACTACGTACTAGGTGGAAAAGGGGCACGCTAACTGACTGATTATAAGAGATCCAAACGTAGAGGATGGTGTGGGCGGCGCGAACCGACCGAGCCATGTGCGTGCATGAGCCGGGAAGAGGGAATAAGACGACCGTGACACCTGTTGATATGGGATTGTGCATATCAGCGAAGGGTTGCCACTTTAGGACGTGATACATCCTATGGTGGGGCCGGCACAGAGTATCTACGTGGATTTAGGAGTCTATCGATTAGGGTAGTTATGGTACATCTAGTCTCTAGTAAGTTTAGGAGTCCGTTATTGGGGTTGCCTGTGGATTGTATGGGGTTAAAACCTCTCACTAGAAGTACGCCTAAGTCTACTATCTTGTACGTGTTGGGGATCATCTCACTCTGATTATACTAGTATTGTGCTGAGGAATCTTTAGAGAAGCATATCACTCTATCATGTTTACCTTGTCATACCCGTCTCTTATAGTGTTATCTTTCTTATCCATCTTATATGCCTGTCATGCTACTTTTATTTATTACTTGCTAAAAGTAACTTGACTCGCCAGACTTTATGTCTGACCCTTTTTGTTTCCTCCTCTTTCTTCCGTCCCCCACCTCCCCCCCTCTCCAGGTTCACAGGGTGGGAATTCTCAGGCTTAGACAAGACTCGATTATCATCTTGCTTGGAGCAGGTTTTGAAGTATTGCTCAAGTTCTTATCTCTACTATGGCTTTGTATCTTTTGGGGAATTATGCTTTCCATGTACTCTGATGGAACAAGACATAAAGTTTTATGTTATTATAATGTATTTTATGCAGTTTTAGACTTATGCTATTTTGGACCATGATCTTATGATTTTATGTTTGAAATAAAAATTTAAATTCCATTGTTGCTTTTATATCTGTCTTGTAATATTTATGTTTCTGTTTACTTATAACGCTTCATGAAACTTAATGCATTCCCTTTGTGAGTGACATTAACGAACGTGGAATGTCACACTTGGTATCAGAGCTGAAGGTTACCAGATTGGATAAAGTTTTTGAAAATTATTTTCAAAAAGGTTTTAGAAGAAAGCATTTTCAAAAGAAAAGTCTATTTTGGAAATCATATTCCCCAAAGCCATAGGAAATATCTCTTGATTCTCTGTTTGATTCCTTTTTTCTATTTGTCTGGGGAACCAATCCTTCCCAAGAGGTGTCCCTATTGTGGCATGGTTCTGTAGGCATGTTAAGACTACGGCACATGTCGAAGGGCAATGAAGTGCCTAACCTCCATCTGTAGCTGCAGTAGTTTCACATGCGGCTAACTTTCTCTAGCTTCGTAAGGATTTCCATGCGATGGAGGAAGCTTTCGAGATAAGTTAGCATGTTACACAAATATGGTAAAAAGGAGAATAAGGGAGTTAGGGCTAAGGAGCACAGCCCAAGGACGAGAAAAATGATGGCCCAGGAAGGGAACATAGGTAAAGTTCAAATAAAGGTGAAAAGGAAAAAGTTAAGGTTAAGGAAACACAAAATAAAAAGGTATGGCCCAAGAAAGAACGACAACAACAACAACAACAACAACAGAAGGAGGGTGGAAAGAATGACAAGGCTAAGGGTAAGAAGGAGTGCCATAGTTGTGAGCATGAGGGTCACTTGGCCCAGGACTACAGGAAAAGGAAGAATGCTTGCTTTGTTTGTGAAGAGGTTGGACACTATTCTCAGGAGTGCCCAAGGAAGCAAGGGCAAGGTCAAAGGACAGGAACCTCTGGAGGGCAAGCGAATGCTCTCGTGGCTAGTGCACCAGATAGAGGTAGGAAAGTTTCCATGGAAAGTTTGACTTCGCTTTCCAATCTTCCTATAAGAACTCTTTTTGATTCTAGTGCTTCACAATCGTTTATATCTAGTTCTGTAGTTGAATCTCTGCACTTAAATACTACTATGGAAGTGGATCCGATTGCTGTCTCAAACCCCATAGGTGGTTCGGCTCATTAATCTTTGATTTATCAGGATTTGAGAATATCTGTGTTAGGCATCGAGTTTGAATGTGACGTGTATGTGCTTGGTTTTATGGGCTATGGTTTGATTCTAGGTATGGATTGGTTAACTATATATGGTGCCATTCTAGATTGTGAGAGGAGAGTCGTTAGACTTTTGACTTGCCATGGGAGGACCCTCGAGATTTCTTATAACCCGCAAGAGTCTGTCATGCTTAGTGTCCTAGAGTCTCTTGATGCATCTATCGATGATCTGCGATTGGTACCAGTAGTTTGTGAGTATCCTGATGTCTTTGATGAGGTTCGAGGTTTAACCCCCAAGGTGCGAGATCGATTTCCGCATATATTTGGTGGACAATGCAAAGCCAGTTGCATTGCCCGTGCGCCATATGGCTCCAAGAGAAAGAAGGGAGCTCCGCAAACAAGTAGGGGAGCTACTTGAGAAAGGGTTTTCTTTGGGATGGGATGAAGAAAGATATAGCAGAGTTTGTTTCTCAATGTCTGATTTGCCAGCAAGTCAAAGCTGAGCAAAGGAAGCTCGGTGGTTTACTTCATCCTTTAAAGGTCCCGCAGTGGAAGTGAAAGAGCGTCCCATGGATTTCATAGGTTGTTTGCCTAGATCAACGAAGGGCAACACCAACATTTGGGTGGTAGTAGATAGACTCACTAAGAGCGCTCACTTTATTCCAGTTAAGAGTAAGAGGACGACACCATGATTGGCAGCAATTTATGTACAAGAGATAGTTTGTCTTCATGGAGTACCTTCCAGCATCGTAAGAGATCGTGACCCCATCTTCACCAGTGAATTTTGGAGGAGCTTGCAAGAAGCATTAGGTACACAGTTGCATTTGAGCACTGCCTATCATCCTCAGACCGATGGACAGACGAAGAGGATGAACAGAATTCTTGAAGATCTTTTAAGGGTGTGTATCCTAGACTTCAGAGGGACTTGGGAAGAGCATCTTCCTTTAGTAGAGTTTGCCTATAACAACGGTTATCAAGCTAGCATTGTCATGGAATCCTTCGAAGCATTATATGGATGACCCTGTAGACCACCGACTCATTAGTGGGGATCTACAGAAAGACTTTTACTTTGATCGGAGGTTTAGAAGCTAGGCAAATGAGAAGTCAAGTTGGTGAAGGTTTAGTGGGGAGACAACCAAGAGGAAGTGATTTGGGGAGACCGAAGACTAGATTTTTGCGCTAGTACCCTTTTCTTTTCAAGGGAATATTCTTAACTTCTCTTCCAAAAGCTTTTATCCGTGCTTGCTCCTATCAACTGAGTATATCCTATCGATCGAATCTTCGACCTTTAGGTAGGAATCTCATGATTGTAAACATGTGTTTGAGACATGTTATGTTTGATGGATGCAAGTGATTGCTCGTGGAAGCATATACACATACATTAGACACTAGATCGACTCAATCGCTCTCATACTACATATGGATGTGTGTGCATTTTTCTTTCTTTAATGGATGAAAATGGATGTATCATCATATGGATGTTGCATTTGGACGGATGATTGTGCACATATATAGAACTTACATGTTATAATAGGATTATCTGCAGACATGTTGGATTCATGGCACTAACATACATTGCATTAAGGAGGTCGACTGAATCAGTGGACCGCCTAATCTTTCGCATTAGTGTTGAGACATATGCACACACCTTTTCATATGTTCATATAAGCATTAGAAAATTTTAAGGACAATGGATGCCTGTGATTGGTGGGTGAGTAGATGGATGATGGATGGTAGGATACATTCTTCTTAACTTGGAGATTTCGGGGACGAAATCCTTTGAGTAGGGGAGAATGTAACACCTCATTTTTCAACTACATTAAAGAGGATAAATTAAAGAATAATTAATTTAATATTAAGTATTTAGGGAAACAGACTACGTCATTGCGTCCGTCTAGAAATTCTGGTCAAGATAGACACCTGATTTGCGTAAAACGGATAATGTATAAAGAAGTTACGGACGACAAAAGTTTTACGATGAAAACAGAAATAACTAGGGCACTTGACAAGTTCTCCAAGGCAATTTTACACTGGCGCACCTGTAAAGTGCGCCCATAATTATTTTTGGGTATCCGGGCCTTTTTCAAGCGGGTGGTGACCCATGACCTGATTCACTCTAGGGCTGAGGTGGCATTCGAATTCTGGATGCTGGCAGCTATAAATATACCTCAATTCTCTTGTTTTCTTCACAAAGAATCAATGGCGGCCAAACTTTGCCAGTGTCTGAATTGAACTGGATCTCTTATCTTCTACTATCAACTAAAGCAAATTAATTGGAGATTCAAGATCCAATCTTTTCTAGCTCTATCTTCTAATCCAGACTTAGTGAGTTCTTAGTTACTTTTAGAATTAAATATTTAAAAGTAAACTTGATAAGATTATAGTTTGGATTTGTTCATGTGCCTATATTATATTGGATCCATTGTAAATTATGAACATATGACATTTTGGATTGGTTATAACTTGGATCTAAATTTGTTGTGATGTAGATCTTAATCCCTGTTTGTGTTAGATCTACTTTTATCTATTAGATTTGAATTATGTGGACATTCTATGATGTAGATCTTATCCCTACTTGTGTTAGATCTACTTTTACCTATTAGATCTGAATTTTATGGACATTCTACGATGTAGATCTTATCCTTATTTGCGTTAGATCTAATCTTACCTATTAGATTTGAATTATGTGGACATGATATGATGTAGATCTTAATCCCTATTTATTAGATCTACTTCTACCTATTACATTTGTATTAGGGGACATCTAAATTATTAATCAGATCTAGTTTATTATTTGGATCCCCTTGTGCTTCTCATATTGGATCTGAATTTGTTGGGCATCTAAATTAAATTTAGATCTTGTCATGTTCATCTTATCACCTTTGCTATGTTACCACTAGTTAACTGCCACAAGTTCATTAGATTTATGTTTATATGTTCACCATGTTAGTGTATGTTTTTGCTATTTATGTTAGAACATTCACTTTTGTCATATTTCTATTACCTTCCCTTTTTACCATTTACGATTAGGCTATTATTTAGCCTATACATGCCGTAAATTATGTGAACACGCTAGTTAGGGAACGGGGAGGGGAAAAGGTTAATATTGGCATAATTTGAATATAAACATGAGTTGGACATATAATTAAAAAAGGGGAAAGTGGGGACATAATCACCTATTAAGACATAGGTAAGAATTGAATAAAAATGGAATATTTAATAATTACAACTATAAATTGTAATTGCACTTATGACACGAGGTTAGGTTGCATTAGTGGTGGAAGTCTGCCCGGACCCGACCGGCATATCCAGCAGCCACTAATGTTGAACCTAATGTGAGAGGTCTAAGTGCGCGAATACGAATCGGGCTAAGATATGAGGTTAGGCCCAACTTGTGGAATAAGACTGCCCAGACCCGACCAGCATATCCAGCATCCACAAGTTGTAGGCCTAATGTGGTAGGTCTAGCCCATTATAAACCATAAATGGACAAGGTAATAAATTGGACTACTTAACCTAATTTAATCCATAGGGATTGTATGATTATAAACTTAAGTTTTGGTTAAGTAAAGTTGGTTGGACAGTGGGTGGGTTAAGTAAATCTGAGGGGGTGGGTAATATTTACATATAGGCCTACAAACTTAACCCAGTAAGTTATGTAATTAAAGACACATAGTGGTATACATAACCGGTGGAAAATATTTAAATTATGTAATTAAAGACACCTTTTATGGTAAGCATAACTAGTAGAAATGAATAGGGCTATGTAATTAAAGATACCTAGTGGTATACATGGTCAGTGAAAACCTAGTGGGGGATACAAGACAAAGGGGAGAGTTTGTACCATATTGTGTGGGACCCATTTCAGTCAGTAACCCGGAGTAGGTATCAAACAAAGTACTCCGTACTAGGCGGAGAAGGTGCAGCTTACTAACTGATTATAAGAGATCCAAACATAAAGGACAGTGTAAGCGGCTCAAACCGACCGGGCCATGTGCGTGCATGAGCCAGGCAGAGAGGGATAAGATGACCATGACACCTGTAGATATGGGGCTGTGCATATCAGCAAAAGGTTGCCACTTCAAGACGTGATATATCCTATGGTAGGGCCGGCACAGAGTATCTATGCGGATTAGGGAGCTAATCGATTAAGGTAGTTAGGGTACATCTAGACTCTGGTAAGTTTAGGAGTCTGTTATTGGGGCAGCCTATGGATTGTATGGGGTTAAAAACTCTCACCAGAAGTGTGCCTAAGTCTACCATCTTGTACGTGTTGGGGATCATCTCACTCTGATTATACTAGTATTGTGCTGAGGAATCTTTAGAGAAGCATATCACTTTATCATGTTTACCTTGTCATACCTGTCTCATATAGTGTTATCTTTCTTATCCATCTTATATGCATGTCATGCTACTTTTATTAATTTACTTGCTAAAAGTAACTAGACTCGCCAGACTTTATGTTTGATGCTTTTTGTTTCCTCTTTTTTCTTCCGTCCCCTCTCCCCCCCAGGTTCGCAGGGTGGGAATTCTCAGGCTTTTTCAAGACTCGGTTATCATCTTGCTTGGAGCAGGTTTTGAATTATTGCTTAACTTCTTATCTCTGCTATGGCTTTGTGTCTTTTTGGGGAATTATGCTTTTCATGTACTCTAATGGAACAAGATAGAAAGTTTTATGCTGTTGTAATGGCTTTTTTGTAGTTTCAGACTTATGCTTTTTTGGACCATGACGTTATGATTTTATGTTTGAAATAAAAATTTAAATTTCATTGTTGCTTTTATATCTGTCTTGTAATATTTCTGTTTCTGTTTACCTATAACGCTTCACGAAACTTAAGGCATTCCCTTTGTGAGTGAAATTAACGGACATGGGGTGTCACATATCTTCTAGGCAAGATGATCTATTATCAAAAACTAGTAGGCTAACCCTCTTAGTGTCTGCTCCAGAGCCTGCTTCCACTCATCGATCCAGCTCTTTTATCTAGTCTATTCATTGGAGTTCTTGCTATCATCCTCGTACTCCCTGCACCATTCAAACTAGTTCTCTCGTTGCGGCTGAGCAGATCATTAGGACTGCTTGTGCACCCTTTATTTGAACTGAGCTTGCTTTCTTGTGTTCTTTATTCTCTTTTTTGTCTCCTTCTCTTTTTTATTATATCCTGCAATGGCGAACTATTTGTTCTGGAATATCCGAGGTGTTGGGAACGAACCCTTGCTTTTACGTCTCAAGTGCATCATTCGAAAACATTCTAATTTTTTGTAGCGCTTCAAGAACCCTTCGTGGGGACAGAAGTGCTTTCCGAAATCTTCCTTCTCCTAATTTTAGGGGTGGCATTCGTAATGTTACCAACAAGATTTGGATTCTTTGGGCCAAAGACGTTTCAGTGCGCATAATCTTTGACTTGGCTCAACTACTATCAGTTAAGTTCTCTCGTCTTCTTTTCCTTCTCCTTTCCTTTTTTCTGTGGTCTACGCCAGATGCGATTGCGTTGAGCGTTAGTGTTTGTGATAAGATATTATATCCCTGCCCATTCATGGTTTTGGTTCTTCTGTCATTGACAGGGGAGGGATTCCAATATTGTGTCATGCCAAGCGGATAAAAAGGGTGGTTCCTCGATCAACTACGCTGCGGTAGATGATTTCAATTCTCTCATGATTCATTCTAGCTTATTTGATGTATCTTTTGTCGGCTCTGCCTTTATCTAGTGTAATAACCAAGAAGAACCCAACAGGTCTGTTTCTCCTCTTAACTAGGTTTTAGGTTCAAAGGGATGATTTGGGCTTCCTTTCTCTTTCTCATTTGAACATCTTCATCGCACAAATTTGGATTATGCCCCTAATGTTTCTCAAGTTCTCCACTTTCTCTTTGTTCGTGCCTACTTCATTCTTATTTCAGTCCATGTGGAAGTCCCACCACCAGGCCCGGCCCAAGGGCAAGGCCCATGAGGCTGCCGAATTGGGCAACCCACCCTAATGGGGCAACTTGGGCCAGGGCCCAAGAACTTAATTTGTTATAAATAAAACCTTATAGGAATGCTTAATGTACATTTGGTTGGTTGGGTGGTATTGATATTGAATTGTAGGCGTGATGGCGCAGGTTCGATCTTTGGTGGGGGCAGAAATTTTGCTTGAAAAACAATGTTTTTTCTGATTTCCCAGCTCATTCTTGGTGGATCTTGGGTTTGCCTTGGGCAACCCAACCCATTGGGCCGGCACTGCCCACCACCCATTTCTTTCATTGGTGGAGAACTCTTGGTCTCTTCCTCCTATAAGTAGCCCTATAGTATTTTTCTATCTTAAACTGAAGCACCTCAAATCTTGCCTATAGTAATGAATACTCAAGTATTCAAGAATATCTTTGGCAAAGTTAGCTTGGTGGATGAAGCTCTCATCCTAAATGAGCTTCTTTTGATGTCGATCCCTCGGCTCTAAACAAGGCGGAATGGCTTCAAGCCTAACACTCTTTCAACCTTGAATTGAGCATTGATATGAATTCTTTCGTCATAAACAGAGAATCAAGGTGGTTGTTGATGGCGAATCCAACTCGAATTTCTTCCATTCTACTATTAGAAAGAATAATATCCTTTCTATTTGGCGGATCCTTCATCCAGACCCTTCCTTGGATATGTCTCCTTCAACGGTAGAAGGGACAATAGTTTTCTACTTCTAGACCTTTCTACAAAGCCCATCTATCGATCATTCTTATCTAGTTCTCCTATCCAATATTCCTCTCTTGGTCCTCCCTTCTAAGGACCCAGTCCTATGCAATCCCACCTCTATGGAAGAAATTCGGTCTTGTGTTTTTTGGCTTAGTGAAGACAGTGCAAGTGGCCTAATCAACTTCAGCCAGTTTTTTACTAGTGTGCCTGGGCGCTTATTTGTCAAGACTTCTCCCTAATGATTTGTTTTTTCTTCTCTGCTGGTATGCTTCCCAAGGGCCGGACGTCCACCAATTTCGTATTGATCCATAAATTTGAGAACCACCGGTACTTGCTTTGATTTCAGACCCATTCACCTCTAGAAGTTCTCGAACAAGATCGTCTCCAAATTCTTGTCTTCCGGGCTCATGTCCATCCTTGATCGCATTATTTCCTCCTCTCCGGCTAGATTTGTCAAAGGTTATCTGATCACTAACAATGTTTTTCTAGCCCAAGAACTAATCTCTCAAATCGATTGGAAGATTCGAGGTTCCAATGTGGTGATTAAGTTGGATATAGCTAAGGCTTATGACCACATTTCTTGGTTTTTCATCGTCCGGGTTCCCCGATCTTTTGGATTTTTTGAGCCTCTTATTAATTTTATTTGGAGACTCATTTCGAACTGTTGTTTCTCTGTTCTTTTCAACGGAGTGGCCAATAGATTTTTTCCGTCGAGGAGAGGACTTTGTCAAGGTGATCCCTTATCCCCATTGCTTTTTATCATCACCACCCAAGCGCTCGTCAAAGGGATGCACTCCCCAAATATTTCAGGGTAGATCCATCACTTTTGTATCCCAGACGGATGTCTGGTGATCTCCTCCTTGTCTTTTGCTGATGACATCATAATCTTCCTTGATGGGAATCGGCGGTCCGTTTGCAGGCCCCTGTCTTTCCTTCATCTCTACGAACGATGTTTAAGAATGCTTCGAAGTGCTACTTCTTTCCCGCCAAGTCTATGGACCCTAAATGGATCTCATGGATTGAGTTTATTAACGGTATTTTTTGTCAACACCGCGATTAGTACTAAGGATGTGGATTTAGAGTAATAAACGGGTTATTTAGTTCCTACAAGCTTGAGTTAGTTCACCGTTACTTAGATATCAAGGTCTTGAGTCCAAGATTAGTTATTCTTCCTTAAAGAGATGAGTATCATGCTTACAGGACTCAAGGACCAACAGTTACCTTAGGATAAGGGTTCCCTAAGCGCAATGCTAGTCAGGAAGCTAAACGGCTTGTGGAAGGGTATTTCAGTAATCAGGCTTTCTTATGAAGCATTGTAGAGGGATTGAGTAAGAAAATAAATAGAATATAAGACTTGTGATAAATTTATCTCTTTTATTGATCACTTTGTTGAGTACATAGAAGTTTCCAAGCAAAATCCCTAAATCTATTTAAAAATTAGTGTTTACTTTCTAAAAAATGATTACAAGATTTGAGAATTAGAAAATGCCCCTCTAAATGAGACCCCTAGTGTTTTATTTGTAGACAAATTGGGTCTACTTTCATTGGAGGTCAGTAGAAGCCCTTTTTTGGGTTCTTTTGACTTCGGCGACGATATCTGGTGTCAGTGTCAGTCCACATCAGTGGCTCTTGGTGCTGATTTCTGGGTTTCGACCCTCATCTTTTCCTGAGTGTTGTTATCGACTCCATGTAGTGTATCAATATCAAGCAAATTGGTATGGATAGCTTCTTTAGCTGCTTTTGGTGTCGATGATAAGCTTTTGTGCTGATGGCAAAATATCAGCTCTGACTCACTTCATTTTTTTTCTTAATACTAACATTATTCTCCCATGGCTTCAGTTATCGACAATAAGCATGTTAGTGTGGATGACTCTTCGATCTCACGAGCTTTGTTGTACTTCAATGTTCTTTAGTTCTCTTATCGGCCTTGCAATAGCATGGTTTCAGAATTCCTTATGATGATTTCGAAGATGTTTTCTGGTAACGGTAGAGCTACCAAGTGTATTGGTATCGATAGCTCTTCGCTCTAACCCATTTTGGTCCCGTGCTCTCCTCTTCACAGCTCTTAGTTTCGGTATTGAACTATATGCATTTAGAAGTGAGATCAGGGTGATTGCTTTCGATATCGTCACTGACATTACCCAGAGTTGTATTTTCTTGTATCGGTACCAAGCCTTTGCTTCCTTCATTGGTATTTATAACATATGGATATGATCTCTCCTCTTCTGCTTTCGGTATTGGCCATTTTTGTGCCTCGGTGTTGATCACGTGCTTTCGAGATATTATTCTGTGTCAGTTGTGCTCCGATACCCCATCACCTCTGTCTAGTTTCGATGTCCAAATCTGGTAGTAACATTTCCCCCTCCCCCCCCCCCCCAATGATAGGGTATTTTCGACTTTCCAAGTCAAATCTTTGACCTTTGTAGTGTATTGTTTAGAAATTACAGTGTTTCCCGCCTTTTGGTCTTCTGGTTTTTTGATTCTCCCATGTTTGTGCGGTCAAGATTAAGAGGTGCTTTTTAATCTAAAGTTCTTCTTCCTTTCCATCTCTTCACTTGCAAGAATCAAATACTCAAACTAGATTACTGTTCCTTAAGTATCTCACAAACTTTTCGGATTTTTACATTTAATCCTCACTGTAAGTTTTTGATCATTTTAAATTAAGATTACAAATCATTTTCTCTTAGGTTCGATTATAGATCAGATTAAGATTAGATGGCCTCAGCCTCTTTACTAAAATGAACTTGAATGAACAGGAGTAGCTTAAATAGAAATTAATGAAAGATAATATGGACCTATCATATATTCCCTCTGATATACTTTTTGGATTCGAAGTGTAAAAAATTCATTTATAATGAACTTTGACCCCCTCTTTGAAGATGAAAATTTCGTTTCGGTACCGATGAATTCAATACCAACTTGCTACCGATTTACATTCGTTTCGCTTTACCAATACCGATCTTTAGCACTTCTTTTAGTTTCGACTTAACTAATGTCAAAACATCACACAACCGATACAAAAGCTATATATCCTTGTATTTTGGTATCGGTCTAGCTTGAACTTTTTGAAGTGTTTTCAATTTTGTCTTCAGCGGTACTAGGCTTAGGGTTTGCGTTGATGTTGGTTAAATTTTTGTTGTCGATACTGAGATATTTGGTTTCGGGTAGACCGACACAGAGAGGCTAGGATATTCCAACTTTGACTTCCCCGAAACCATAGCCTTTCATTATTTTTGGCTTCGATATCGGTATAGTCCAATTGATCCATACCAAAATTTAACCATCATCTGAAATACATATATATAATGCATGATCGTATGCGAATTATGTTCAAAAAAAATTATGAATACAATGATTTCGCATGATAGCCTTAAACTCGTAAACAACTCGTATTTGTTTATATTAGATTATTATGCCAATATATGTTATGGAATTATATCACATGGCAGCATTATGTCTGAGAAGCTAGGTGCCGATAAATCGAAGTCAAGCAGCTCTACTACGCCCGAATAAAAGAAGGCAGCTATTCCACAACGTTCTTTTATCAATGCCCAAGATGAAGTGGACACCATTCTTAGGGGTTTTGGTATGACTAAAGTTGATGCTATCCCTACCTCTGCTCAAAACACCATTCAAAGCCCACTAGAGGGAAATTTTGCATACACAACCATTCACATTTGGCACAAAGGTTTCTTCCCCTTCCTTAATTTTGTATCTAGACTTTTGCATCATTTGGGAATTTCTCCTATTCACCTTTCCCCAAACACATACACTCTCCTTTTATGCCTTGATATTTTAGCACTTGAGTCAAGTCAATCTTCTCTTAATAACAACCTTCTGCATTACTCACTTCATCTGGCTAAAGAAGCAGATTCATTTATCCTTTATTCAAATCTTGTAAAGAAGTTGATTAGAAATCCCATCAATAAATCTAAAGATTGGAAATCCCATCAATAAATCTAAAGATTGGCAAAAACCATTTTCTATATCAGTTGTCCTCTTGGTACTTCGGGAATTCTGCCAACCATGGTGAGTTTCTTATTTCTTTCAAGAATTAATATGTCATTCCCATGCTCTGTCTGATATTGCTTCTTTTCAGCCTCCACTCCTAAGAAGAAGAGTTTGCGGATAGAGGAATCCCAGGTCGTTGATGTCATTTTCAAGGCATCTGAGAAGTTGGTATGATGCTCCATTTTACTGACTCTGGATAATCTTCACAAGCATGCCCTTCCATTTTCCGAGCAAAAGATTTTGGTTGTAACCACCCCTTCATTTTCTTGGTGCAAAAAACTTATCTCCGGGTTCTAATAAGTTTACTTCCTTGACCACCTTATCTCTGGGTACGTACTTCAGGTGAGACTGCTTTTCTAATGCAACTTTAAATTCCCATTTCATGTTTCCTCTTGTTTCTGTAACACTATTACTTTGATCTTCTATCGAAGGTTTTGATGAGACTACTACCTTGGCTTCCCTGGCCAATTCTTGGGATTCGGATACAAAAGGACTTGCTTCAACTGCTGATGATGCACCTTCTAATAGGAATAAAGGTGAAACTTCCACCTCCCCTTCTCTTCAACTGGAACTGGTGCTTTTCCTACTGTGCAGCAAACTCCTGGTCCTATTTCCCCTTCTGCTGATAGTACTCCCAATGTTGTCTCTTGCCAAACAGAGAACATGCGAAGTGGTTTCGCTGTTGGTTTCTTAGCATGTAACCCTTAGGAGGCTTTGGACTCGAGGGAACATGAGCTAACCTTATTCCCATCTCCTCAACGTGATAATCTCCCGAGATCTCCCCTATCAACCTCAAATTTTGAGGAAATTATAAAGCTTACTCTCTCCTCGCTGACCCTTCCAGTATTTCATTGTCTTCTACATCATCGGACTTAGAAGATTTCTAACGATATCTCATTAAGAAACAACTTTCGGTACAGTCTTATCTCTCTTAGTTTCTTTCATTATGTTGTTTTTGGTACAAACACTGACTTGCCTTTCTTTTTTTTCAAATAACTAAAGGTTGCTTCCTACTCTGGGAAACAATTTCTCCATCTTCCTCTGAAGTTACTAATCTTAAAGAGGAGAAGGCTGCCTTGTAAACTAAAATTAATGCTCTGACCACAACGAAGGAGGAAAGCGAGAAAGAATGTGCAGAGCTGAATGCTTCTCTTGAAAGATTCTAATCAGAGCTAGAGAAGGAGAAACAAGCTAAGAACCTTTTATCTGATAAGGTTTCAGTTATTGAGTTGTCGAAGAAAGAGCTTGAGGAAAAACAATGAAGATGGTGGCGATCAAGCAGATGAACTGAAGAAAAAAGATGATATAATATCCAACGCGAAGCGGATAACTTATGAAGCTAAGAACATGACCCCCTTCATTATCAGAAACCTATTTACCAGAGGCAGAACTGGAATACTACGAAGATGCCCTTTATGTGGTGTATTCTGACAATTTCTAACTGTTCCCCGGGACTGAATTTCCTTCCTTTGAACTCTCCATTCAAAATAGGGTTATGGAACGGATTGAGTTGACCAAGCAGAGAGTCGAAGTCCTTAAGAAAAACAAGGTAAAACCTAGATACTTCCTGTACATTGAGGATTTCCCTTACGATTTCGACGAGGAAGAAGAGGATATAATTATGGATGATGATAATGAAGACGATGATGGCGATGACAACAATGACGACACTGACTGATTTTGGCTCCGGTGATGATGGCCGTCAAGATGATTCTGATAAAGATGACGATAACTTTCACCTTGAAACTGGTAATTCTCACGGTTATAGGGAAACAAATTCTGATCTTTCAACTACTCCTGACATCCAAAACCCGACGGAGCTTTCGACCAAAGATGGCGGTTCTTTTGAGCAAAGGAGCAACCTATTCAAGTTGTCCCTGTTTCTCAAGCATGGCTTTCACTTTTGAAGTGTTTTCCACCTTTTTGAATTCATGATAACTAATTTCCCTATCATTATATACATAGACCCATAAAAACATTGTCTTGCATCTTAAAGCGGAGTTAAACAAGAAATAGAGAGAAATAACTCGATTTCATCTAGAGAAGGAGAAATTATTGAAAGATTATAATGTCTTGTCTTGAAAGTATCATGATCTTGATAAGAGTGCTTCTAAACTTATGTTTTATAAAGAACATGAAGCTGCACCAAGACTGAGAGCAGCTCAAGTCAGAAGAGAGACAATCATTGAGGAAAATAAGGAGTTAGTAACTTAATTTTGGATGCTAGTAGAAGACAAAGACATTTTAATATACTTTTTGTATAAAGTTTACAGTCTATTTGAGATAATAGACTTCTCCTTTCTAGAGAAGAATAGTGGTGGTCTACTTAGACGTCTCCACAAATGTTGCTTGGATGATCAAGGGACTGATTTTAACCTAGGGGCTTGGTGGAACCTATAAGGAGTTTTCTCAATTCCCAGGGACTTATCCCTAGAGAAGCTTAAGTATAACAAAAACAAATTTAACACGGAATTTTTCAAAAGATTGATACTGTATGAACAAGATGGATACTTGTAACCCTTATGTGTCTGTGAATGTAAGCCTATGGCAATGCCCTCTTATATTTGTGATTTTACTTCATTTTATGGCAGAACCTTACTCCCTACAAAAATGTTGTGACAAAAGATGCATTATGCTCATTTTCTAAATTAAGGAGGGAGTATACATCAAAATCGTTATACTGAAGAGATTGTTTCACAAGAGACCACCAGTGCATTTATATGAACTACCCTCAGCATCCTTTTGATTTTTCTAGGTGATGATCGAGAAATAATTCTAAAAAGACTTAGAACTAGGCATGCTCAGTTGATATGTAATATAAACAATAAATGTTCTAATAAAAAGAAACAAAGCATTTAGTTTTCAGTGTGTGTGTTACACAAAATGGTTTAAGGCTTGAATCTGTGTAACGAGCACTCTTTGACAAGTATAAAGTTATCTGTGTTTTTTTCTAAAAATAGAGCTTGCGTATAATCATATTTTATTTTGCAAAATAGGAAGGCCAATTCAAAGCCTCATCTTCTTAAACCAGGGAAGAACTCATACAAGTTGCAGAGCAAAGGGGTGTTTCAAAAGAGGTTCTGGCTGCAACTCAAGAAAGGACGATTTTATTTCAGAAATTGTTCATTAAGCATTTGAATGAACGAATGGTTGTCTCAAAAGGCCAGTTGAAGGAAAATGATAGAATTAAATGAGACTCATAAAACTTAATCCTTCTATCGATTTTGATGAGGAATTAAGTAGATTGCATCAGAAGATTGTTGACCTAGAAATTGAGCTGGATAAAGCAAAGGCAAGTTGTAAAGCTTAGGAACTTGCTTCCGGGGCTATTCCTAACACAGCTGCACCTGAGCTTTCCAAAGCCATGATTCAGCCCAAAGTCCCAGTCACTGAAAAATATTCTCACTTGAAAAATACCCCTCGTAGGTTAGAGGAATCGGCCATTTCTAGATGGTGCAGAATGGTGAGAGCTGAGATGAAAAACTTTTATGACAAAGAACATAATGAAAGCGTACTTCGATGCATTAGATATTATGTCTCCAAAATTCAACAATTACAGGAGGAGAAACACGACCTATGAAAGAGTGTCTTTGATTTGGAAAAAGAGAACAAAACTATGAAAGCCATGTGTATTGCCTACAACAGGGATCTCAAATTTCAAGTCCAATCCAGAGATAGTCCTGACGAGATCTGAAAGAAAGAGAAAAAGCTAAAAGAGCTTTTATGTATTGTGATTCGTCATGCTATTATCCCTCCCTTACCTGATTTTGAGGAGGTAAATAATATTTGATGTATCCATAACATAGTGTTTAACTCTTTGTATCATGACAATTAATGAAATAGATTTGTAAATGAATTGTGTAAATATCACCTGATATGTAATCTTTGGTTATGTTTTCAGAACATCCTTATCTTAGGAGTCCTATTGTATTGCTCTTGTATTGGAGTAATGTGATTATTTGCTTCACACATTTTGTCAGAATAACGAGTAGCAACTTTGTGCCCATAGGTTAAGAAAATAACCCTGAGCAAGATGGAAGATCACAATCTTGGTTTGAAGGCTTTCAGATAGTAGACTTGAGGCACTAACCCAAGTACTAATTTGCAAGTCTTTTTCTTTTCAGAAATGAGAGTTATAGTCTTGAGACCTAGATTAGGGTACTTAAGTGAAAATCCATAATAATTCTTCTCAAAGCATAGTTAGAAGCTTTGCAGCATATGCCCATGCATTTGTATTAGGAATCCAGAAACCTTTATTAAGCGAATGGTATGAATTATGAAACCAAATCTTAGGTAGTTGATAGAAGACCAGAATTTCTCTTTTGGAGATAATAGAAGTTCTGAACCGTAACCTGGATTCAGGTATTTTAATAGGAGACCAGTATCCACATCTAGAAATAATAGAAACCCTAACCAAATTTAGGTATTTGATAGAAGAGCAGGTATCCACATCTGAAAATAATAGAGGTCTTGAACCATAACCCAGATTCAAGTATTTGATAGAAGACCAGATATTTACTTTTGATAATTTGTAGTTTTGTTACACCCTTTGGGTTTGATTTGCAAAGCAGAGGATGTAGGTGCTTTGTTAGCCACTCTCTCTAGTCTTGTGATTGTCAATGTAGAATATGTACGTGCTTTGTTAGCTACTCTCTAGGCTTGTTTGTCTAGCAAGCTTGGCTAGCTTATTCTCAAGGACTTACCCTACATCCCTCCAGGAGGCGCCTTACCCTGGCCATCGTAGGCAGTGATGATGTCTTAGATGATTTAACCTGGCCATTTAGGCATAGCTAAAAGCTTACTTTTTGGATGCTCTACCCTGGTCATTGTAGGTGGTGATAGAGGTTTACGCTCCACCCCCACTTAAGGGGTGCCCTAACTTAACCATCGTAGGTGCGGATAAGGGTTTTTGATGCTTTAACCTGGCCATGTCTGATTTGGACATAGATAAAGGCTTACACTCACCCCTCTCCAAGGGGTGCCTTACCCAGACCATCGTAGGCAGGAGTAAGGGTTCTAGATGCTCGATCATGGCGGTGGAGGCTTACACTTTTGATGGTTTATCCTGTTCCTTTCTGATTTGGGTGTTGATAAACGCTTACATATCACCCCCTTTTGAGGGATGCCTTACCCTGGCCATCTTGGGGGTGATAAGGGTTTTCTACCAACGTTTGTTGCTTCACCCCTTTCGGGTGGTTCCAAAAATTTAAGGAGCTCGATCTCCAAACCGTGTAAACGTTCTTTCTTCAAAGAATGCTTTGTAGTTGTTGTTGTTGATTAAGCCTTCTTTACATATCTATATAGTTGGCCTTGATTGTAAAACTTGATGACCATCTTTTCGAGGACTCGGCAGTGATTGTTCCCATTCATCAGATGATAGTTGTTGTAGGGTCCTCCCAGTTTAACTTCATTCTTGGGTTGCTTCTTTAGTGATGGCTAAAAAGTTAAGCTCATGCTTGGTTAGGAAGTAGATATTTTCAAATGATGTATTAAGCTTGCATTCTTCGGGCAACCTTGACTCAAAGACTCCTTTTCGACAGTAGAACTTAGCTCTTTTGTTACTCAATTTTATCAGCCTCTCTTTATCTTCAAGCTTTCTTTTGTTGTGTCGTGAGAGTGAAGGGCAACCTTCTTAGACCATCTTGATGTAAAATGATTGAACTTATCCACTATTCTTTGCTCAAATATAGTTCACTTGGCCTGTGCATGGATGGCCTATTTTATGTGAGTGAATAGGTTGTATTCCTTTGATGTAGAATTTCTTAGAGCAAAGATCGGGAATGGTCCTATGTGAAAAGGGTTAATGCTCCAATGGTCGGGGTCATAAAGTTCTACTTCCTTATCCTTATTATTTGGGGCTTCCAACCTAAGACTTTGTTTTTCAATAATTCTTCGATAACTGATGCTTGACGTACCCATTTGAGATACAGAAGATACTTGTGGTAACCCTATATCCTTGATATTGCTTCTTCAAAGCTCAATCCAATCTGGGATGGAACATTAGGCATGTGGTAGGATATCCAAAGGATCGGAGGTTCAAACCCTCCTTCTAGCGCTAAATAGTTAACGATGTTTTTCGTTAACACTGGAATTAGTACTAAGGATGTGGATCTAGGGAAATTAAGGGGTTATTTAGTTCCCATAAGCTTTAGTTAGTTCATCATTTCCTAGATATCAAGGTCTTGAGCCCGAAGATTAGTTACTCTTCCTTTAAAAGGTGAGTATCACGCTTACAAGAATGAAGAATCAATAGTTGTCTTGGGATAAAGGATCCCTAAGCGCAATGCTAGTTAGGAAGCTAAACAGGTTGTAGGAGAGTATTTCAGTATTCAGGCTTTCGTATGAAGCATTATCGAGGGCTTGTAGTAAGAAAAGAGATAGAATATAAGATTTGTGATGAACTTCTCTCTTTTATTGATCACTTTGTTGAATACATAAAAGTTTCTATGTAAAATCCTAAAATCGATTTAGAAACTAGGGTTTACTCTGAAATGATTACGATATTTGAGAATGAGAAAAAGTCCCCCCAAATGACGCCCTAGTGACATATTTATAGCCAAATAGGGCCTTCTTTCATTGATGGTCAACAGAAGCCCTGTTTTGAGCGCTTTCAGCTTCGGCGATTATATCTGGATTCGGTCCACATCAGCGGCTTTCGGTGTCGATTTCTAGGTTTCGACCCTCTTCTTGTCTTGAGGGTTGTAATCAGCTTCATGCAATGTACCAATATCAAGAAAATTGGTATAGTTAGCTTCTTTAACTACTTTCGATGTCGATGATATGCTTCTGTGCCGATAGCAAAATATCAACTCTGACTCACTTCACTGTCTTTTGAACACTAACTTTATTCTCCCTTGGCTTCGGTTATTGACACTAAGAGTGTTAGTGTGGACGACCCTTCTATCTCATAATCTTTGGCTTACTTCAATTTTTTTTGGTTTCGGTAGCGTCCTTGTAATAGCGTGGTTTCAGAATTCCTTCTGATGACTTCGAAGTTGTTTCCTGGTAACGGTATCGATGTCAAGTATATTGGTATCGATATCCTTTTGCTCCAACCCAACTTGGTCTCTTTCTTTCCTCTTTACAGCTCTTAGTTTCGATATCGAACTGTATGCATTTAGAAGTGAGAATGAGATGATTGTTTTTGGTGTCGTCACTGACATTACCATGAGTAGTACTTTCTTTTATCGATACCAAGCCTTTGCTTCTTTGTTGGTATCAATAGCATATGGACAAGATCTCTCTCATTCTGCTTTCGGTATCGGTTGTTTTACTATTTCAGTGTCGATCATGTGATTATGATACATTCTTTTGGTGCCAGTTGTGCTTCGATAACCTTTTACCTCTATCTAGTTTCAGTATCGAAATCTAGTAGTAACAGATTCCTTCTTGGGTTTTCAGTTGCATCTCTTCCTCTTGTTCATCCCGGCAACTCTCTTTCGAAACCCCAAATTCAGCGCGATTTTTGACCCGCTAACTGACAAAGCTAGAAGGAAAAAAAATCATAAGATGGAATTCGACTCTCATCTCTTAGGCTGGTAGGCTTGTTCTCATCAGGTTGGTGCTCGGCTCCGTAGGGTCACATGTCTTCGCGGCTATGATGCCTACTACATCCTTCTTTCATTCTTATGGATCTTTTGCCTCGTCGTTTTTCTAGGGTAAAAATTCGAAGCTAAGAGACATCAATGGGTTTATTGGGCTACCATTTGTCACCCTAGGTGAGAGGGGAGGAGGTTAGGTCTGCAGAATCCTAATGATGTCTGCAAGGTGTACTCTTATAAGCTCTGCAGCCGTTTTCTCTCAATCGACTCCCTTTGGGCTTCGTTTTTCATGCCAAATACCGATGTCTTTTGCTTTTGAACTTTTCCGGGTCTCTTTATAGGCTAGTTAGATATGAAAAACAGATGCAGCCGATCAAGGATTTTTTCTGACATTCGTGTTTAGGGTTTTGGATGGAATTGGGGTTATTTCTCTCTTAAGGCTACTTGGAATTCTGCTAGAATTTCAGTAGATAGAATCCTGACCTTTTTTATATGGACATGTGTGTTACCTCTAAGGTTTCTATTCTAATGTGGAAAATCCTTCATGAGGGCCCTCCATTAGATGTTAAACTTATGAGGATTAACATCTCTCAAGTTTGTCATTGTCGGTCAAGCTCGTTGGATTCAATAGAATACTTATTCATGGAAAATGAGTGTACTACTGAGGATTAGACTTACTTTTGGAATTTGTTTGGTTTTCATGGGACCCGGCTGTCATTGCTTGACAGTCTTCATGCCTGTAGGCTAGGGGCTGGAAAGGATCTTAGGTCGATCCTTTTCAGGCTTATTCCATGTCTCATCTACTGGCATCTTTAGTGTTCTCGGAATAAGGCGGTTCTTGTTGAATCCCAATGTGTTCGTCTTCCATCATTCATAAAGTGTTAAACGATGTTTATTTCGCTTTCATAGGAAGACCCTTTATGGGAAACCTCTGTCCTCTTTTGTTGTCGTCAGTGCGTGTATTCTCAGTAACCTGCAGTTCTTGTCCTTGAGCAGGGGCAGGCCGAGGATTGTTTTTTTTAGGTCCTTGCAGTGGAGGTTTTTGGGGTTGATGGCTATTCATTTGAGCTAATTTCGATCCCTTGGTTGCTGAAGCATGTCTTGGATGGCTTAACGGGTACTCGCCGAAGGTGGGGGATCACTGAGATGATCTTCTAGGCCAAGAGTGCTTTCACGATGTGTTCTCGGCATTAGACTATTATTGCGCTTTAACTTGCTTTTGTCTCTTATGATTTGGGAATTTGGATCCCTTTTCCTTTAGGTAGTATGGGCTCGGATGCGCCCAATGGTCTTGTTTTTGTGGCTTATGTTCAAATTTCATGTTTTTTATTTTTCCTTATTCCATGTAGGAGCTTCTGGATAATTCTATTGTATTCCATAGTCATAGTTGCGATTTATGCCTTTTTTTTTTTACTATTTTTGTCGCTTTTCTCCATTTTTGGTATATATGGTTTTACTTTTTGAAGAAAAAATTCATCTCTGGACATTTTCTTAGTCACTCTTCGTAGAGTTCGATGGTTGTTTGTGTTGTGCCTATTTGTTTGGTGATAGTTAGATCCTTCCGTAAATTGGCTCAATGTTTGCATTTTTTTTCATATACATTTGTATTCTTTTATGCATGTAAGCCTCAGTAAGTCTTAAAAATCGGAAAAGTTTTTGTTTTACTTGCAAAGACACTCGAGTTTTTGTCAAAACATGACTAGAAGTGAACGAAATACGAAAGTAAGTGGAGTTTAGCGTAACCGTTGTTCGAGCTAAACAAAAAGCAAACAATTATTGTTATATTTTCTTTTCTTTTTGTTCTTCAAGAGATTGTTGAGATTCTTTGATGAACTCTCATAAAAGTATGATTTTAAGTATTTTATGAATTATTTTTGTGAGGGCATTGCAATCATTTGTCTTATGTCCATTTGGTTTATGATAGTCATAGTATTTTCCTTCTAGGTTTGGTTCGAGTCCCAAACATATCTAATGATTATTAAAGAAGCTTCTGTCGCTCTTCTCTTCTTCATAAAAATGCATGAGAGAGGCTTAGTTATGCTTGGGTGATTGAAGTTGGTTATCTTTCTCCCGCCTTCTCTTCTACTTTCGTTCCTCTTTGATTTTTGCTGCGTTGATTGGTATAGAGCCTCATTTGTTCCTATTCATGTGAAGTACTGTTCTTTGCATTAAATTTCTCGTCCATACGAGTAAATGTATTGGCTTGATAATAAAAATTAAAAAATCTGCTAAACCCGTGCATATGAAGATCTTTCAAGAAAGATTATAACCAGCCAATCTTGTATGTACCATTCTTAGTTTTTCTTCTTTGGTAGTATTTGTTGCCTTCAATACTCTTGACATCTTTTTAGATTAACACCATTGGTCTTTGCTTGATATTGGCTCACTCATGATATCTATCTTTATTTATGTGGAATTGTGCAATGAGTATATAAGAAAATTGTTCCCAAGTGTCGATAATATTCACAAGACAGCATATGAAAATACAACAAATTTTTTTAAAACTTTATTTAAACTTAAGCATAAGTATCATTACATCATAAAATATACTTCAATCATAAACCCACAACTGTCTTATGATACAAATAAAAATCCCTTTTGACATCAAATACAAAAATAAGTCAAATGTGGAACAATACATAAGCAGAAAATAAGACAAGCAGAAATATCCAATAAGCTAAGCTAGGCATAATCTCTATCAGCTAGTAGATCCTCCAACCTGGGAATTTTGGGGGGAAGGAAGGAAGAAGGGAGAAAGAAGACTAGTCGGAACTAAAGGCTGGTAAGTTATGTAATTACTAGCATGAGTGATAAAAGAGGAAATCTAGACAAGATAATAGTTTGAAGAAAAATAACAATAAATAAGACAATAGAAAGATAAGCAAGGATATAGTCGATTGTTATCTCATTCGTATCATTCAATTTCTGCATCATTTACTACAACTAATAATTAGGAGACTTTTGTTTGATGTTGCTTCACTTCCTGGAAGCTTTGTTTGATGCTCCTCTTCTGGAGGCTTTTGTTTATCGCTCTTCTTCTGGGAGGTTGTGTTTGTTGTTGCTTCACTCTCTGGAATCTTTGTTTGATGGTGCTTCTCCCTGGAAGCTTAGTTTTGATGTGGCTTCTCTCTCTGGAAGCTTTGGTTGATGCTCCTCTTTCGGGAGGTTAGGCTTGTTGTGGCTTCTCTCTCTGGAAGCTTTGTTTTGATGTAGCTTCTACCTCCAGAAGCTCTGTTTCGATGTAGCTTCTCCCTCCAGAAGATCTGTTGATTGCACGTTCCATACCTTTTACGAAGTATTTACGTATGTCAATAAATAATTTTAGTAAGAGTGTTCGGTGTAAAGTAAAAGGATAAGGGGATCAGAAAGAATTATATTCATTCTGAAAGGATATTGAGCATTTGATTGTTTTCTTTGGAGAACTTTTTTTGGAGTTTGTTGCATGTTTATCTGGACATCCCCGCCAAAGCTTGTCATTGATTAATAACTTTTCCATGCATTATTCAAGCATTGCACTCCTTAGATGCTCCCCTTTGCGCTCATGTTGCATGTACAAGCTTGAAAAAGGTTTGGTTTTTACCTGTAAAGACACTTGAAATTGTATTAAAATTTGTTTGACCATAAATAAAATGACAAAGCTAAATGAATAATAAAAGTAATCATTTGAGACGGGACATTTATTATTAAGTTTTCATTCTCATACAGCAGTTTCTCAAAACGCCTTTGTAATGGTTATACTCCAAGCTTCTCGATTAGTCTTTCTTTATTTCTCAACTTAGTTTCCTTTTCATCAGACTACGACACTGACTAGTTTCATGATCTGTTATCTTGTGGTAAGAACAATAGTCTTTCTCTTTGCTTGATTTTGAACAAACTTCTACAAGGGGATTTGAATCAGGCTCTCCTACCTTCTGACCATGTTCCTAGATTTTCTTTGTGTTAATCATCTCTTCCATACAGATGAATTTGTTGGCTTTAGAATAAAGATTGCCCAAGCTTTCACATTCTCTTAAGGTAAGCTCTTTCAGAAAGGGGGATGGTGCTAATAATCCCAACTGCATAGCTGTTAGTTTTTCTCTATCCGTCACCCTTTGTACTCTGAGCGACTGATTATAAAATCTCTTTAGATAACAATTTAGCGACTCCTCTGTTCTTTGTATAATTCTAGCCAGATCATAGATGCTGAATTTTGAATCTTTCTGTACATGAAAATGTATGCTAAAAGGGGTGGATAATTGTTTTCAAGTAGTGATGACTGGGCCGCAATAATGTCTACACCATTTGCTAGATTTTTTACGAAGGATTGTCAGGAAGATCTTGCATTGAAGTGTTTCACAAACATTGTACGCAATCATGTAACTTTCAAAGATAGTGAGATGTTCTTCGGGGTCTGTAGTTCAATCATATGTGAGCTGTGGTACTTCTATACTTGGTGGAATTTCAACCATCATTATTTCTTCAGAGAAGGGTATTCCCAGTAACTCGCTATCTTCTAGCTACGCTAGGCTTTTGCTTTCTTCTGAACTGGCCACTACTATTGATGCTTGATTGTTTCCCCGCGAAAGTAGACTTTCTTGTAGACTTGACGAAGGCTTAACTTGGCTATAAAGCTCTCGAGGTGCCATTATCCTTGATTCTGCTTTATAGCGTTCTGCTTTAAAGGACCTTCAGACTAAGTCTTCTTCAATTAATTCTCTAGTGGCATCAATCTGCATAGCCAAGTGTAGTATTTGTAATTCACTACTTCCTCTTATCGTTAAGATTGAAGATCCTCCTGTTTGTAGTTTGGCTAAGTTGATGTTGTTTTCTGGATTTGATGACGTGTTGAATCCTTCTTTGCCACTTCTTCCCGATTGAATCATCCTTTAATTTGATTTTCAGACTATCCTGTTACGATGGGATGGGAAACAAGGTGGGAAGGTTTAAGATAAGTACGTAGGGCTCTATATAAGGATGTAGGTTCAGGTTTAAACTATTCTCCAAATAGCTCTTGGAATAGTGACGTTCGAAGTAGTAACTTGGTATGCAGAAGCTCCTTGTTGGGACTCTCTATCTATAGTCTTACTTCTTCAAAGCTTAGTTCAAACCGGGATTGAACAACACAGTTAGAAATGTGGCAATGTTACCTGAAGGGTTAAAGGTAGGAATAGGGGACGGAGGTTCAAGCCCTCCTTCTAGCGCCAAAATTTTAACGATATTTTCGTCAACACCGGAGATAGGTCTAGGGAAGTGGAACTAAGGGGAAAACAGGATTATGCAGCTCCCACGAACTTGAGTTAGTTCACCGATTCCTAGATATCAAGGTCTTAAGTCCGAAGATTAGTTACTTTTCCCTCAAAGGTGAGTATCACGCTTCTGCAACTCAAGGACCAATAGTTACCTTGGGATAGATCGTCTAGGCTTGCTACAGGGCAGGAAGCTTGTGGAAGGGTAATCGATGATTTAAGACCTAGAGAGAGGTTGGTACGGAAAGTCTTATATCATGAGGAAAGCGTTAGGTCACTAAGAACCTAACGGCTTGTGTATGTATATTCTGATAATCCCATAGCATAGCAGAATACGTACAGAAATATGTTGAAGAACAATATAGTATGCGAAAAAATTAAGAACACACAATTTATAATGGTCGGTTCGACTTGAACCTATGTCCATTTTAAGGGTTTTGATGATTTTATTCATAGAGGAGGTTACATAAAAAATCTCCAAATTGATTTACAAATTAGAGTTGCTCTCCTGGACATAATAGAAAGAATGAAGAATGAGAATTCGGTCCTCAAATGAGACCCCGGGGTCTTATTTATAGACATATTAGGCCCCCTTCTGTTGTGGAATCAACGTAAGCCCTTTTTGGATGTGGAAACAAGGTCTCGGTCGTTCTTGTGAACTTCGGTTCCGGCAGAAAGGTTTCGACCTCCCTCCTTCCTATCAAATGTCTTTATGGGTGCTCCTTTTCCTTCGGAATATCAATCTGGACTCTCAGAAGTGGTTCCGATGCCATACCTTCTGGTAGTTTGGTCTCGAAATTTGAGCTTGGCCTTGGTGGCTTTCGATTTCAAGACCTTTGGTCTCGGTCTGCCTCTATACCTCCCGTCTTAAGGAATTGATTATGGAATCTTTGGTAGCGGTAAAGGGTGTCGGTTTTGGCTTCTGGCATATGTATACTGATTGACACTGAAAAGTGTTTATTTTATTACTCTTATGCTTTATCTTTTGTAAATAAATAAATGATACTTTGGTTACTTTTGTATGTTTTTACAGGATGTCAAGAAATGCCTCCTTCAATTCAAATCAAAGGCCAACTACAAGAAAGAGCTACTTCCTCACATCAAATTCATTTCAATTGCAAAAGAAGTAGTAGCTCACTGGTAAAGGCATAGGAATTGGTGCTGAGAGACCTGAGTTCGAACCCTGTCAAGCTCACTTTTTACCAAAGAAACGGAGCGCGTTCACACTGGCCCTTTGCTTTGAGAAATATCTGGATTAGTGTTATGTTATATATATACATACACATATTCATGTGTATGTATTTATGATGTGCACCAATTAACATCTCAGCAATAGCCATATTCTCATCATGGAAGTAAATTCAAATCATTCAATTTCAATTAGAAGAATTTCTGATTGAATTGTTGCCAAGAAGAAAAACCAATTTTGAAGATTTTATCTTATATTTCCTTTGGAGTCTGATAAGCGTCCTTGTTTGGAAAAATTAATTAGATGCAATCTTCTATCAATCAAGTCACATGGGAAAATTTAAAGATATGGAAAATATTTACCATGATATGCCAAGATTTTCTCCAATCAGGTAGTCAAGGAAGGCAAGAAATATTCATGAATGAGGAGGGCCATTTACTCATAGACCTAATTGGGGTTTTGCCATTCTCATCTATAAATATGTGTTGTAACCATTGTAAAAACCATATCTCATAATTCTGTACTGCCATTAGTTTAATAAAATTTTCTTGTTCTAGTTATTTACTTTTCTTTTAAAACAATTTGTGTATCTACACAATTAGATTCGGTAGAACACATATTGTTATTGTCTTTGTTACTGCATACTAGTGTTGACTGTTTGATTAGTTTCAACAGCAACTCTATTTTTAATTCTCTGTTATTGTTCCAGTTATTATTTACTTTTGTTGTTTTTGCTAGTACTTGTTATTTTCTTTCCTGTTGTTGAATTTGATATACGTCTGATTAGATTCAGATTTGTAGCAGTTTCAATAACATTATTTCAACAACAACCCCCAAAGTTCTGTCTAACTCGCCTAAGAATAAATAGATAATAATTTTTAATTACACCTCTCTGTGTTCGACCTGTTTGCTACACGAACTGTACGCTTGCAGAATTTATTACAGATGTCGCGCTTTTCTAATTCATAGATTAGCGTCGATCAAGTTTTTGGCGCCGTTGCCGGGGAGGTAACGATTAAATTTTATTATTTATTTGATTTCTGATTCGTGTTAGTTTTTATTTTTATTTTTTCTTGTTTTCGCGTATTCAAAAAAAAAAAAAAAACCTTTTTGGTTTCGTTTATACATAAAAAAAAAAAACTCATTTTGTTGATTTGGTATTGGTTGTTGCCACAATCTTCTAAAAAAAAAAAAAAATCCTTGCCATTTTTTTTCTTTCAATTTCTTTCTTCTTTTCCCTCGTATTTCTTTCCTTTCTTTTACAATCTTATTTCTTTTCTAAAAAAAACAAAAAAGAAGAAAAAATCTCTCTGCCAAATTACTCATCATCCACCTTTGCACCTTCCCCTTCATCACGTCTTCCACCCGCCTACTCCCTCTCACAACCAACCACTTAACACAACACACCAAAATCTACACTGCAAGTTTACCATCACCACTGGTCCAAACATCATCAGTTCATCACCGTCCGCACCATCCTTCAACCAAACTATAGCACCTTTCCACCAAAATCATACCCATCAACGAACAAACCGTCCTTACACCACATCGCTCTGTCATTCTTCACCGATAGTCACCGCAAACCAGTTCCCCAACCTCTGGAACTGACGCTAACCCACAACTGTCCCAAAAAAAAAAAAACACCCCACTTTCATCCTCAAACCGTCACCCTCCTTCTTGTATTCCCCTGTTACAAGCCAAGCATACCCACCTTCCAACAGACCTTGTCCTTCCACGTTAAACCCGTTCAACCCAATCCATCACCTCGAAAACACGCAGCCCCTTGCCAACTCCAACGCTCCCTCGCACCACCACAAAACCACAACCGTACCACAACCCAGATCTGACCATCACTTTGCAAAACCACCCTCAACGCAAGCCATACCAACGTCGAGTCCATCACAAAAAACCCAGATCAACATCCTCTGGTTCCTCCATCACCACTCCAACACGCTGCATCAAAAATTCACCTTTCTACCCACATCGAAGCCTCAATACTGACCGCAACAACCTAAAACGCAAAGCCAAATCGAACGTCAACATCCACAGATCATCGCCCCCAGTTTCGATTCCAAACCCACTTCGAAAATAAACCCAACTGCCAATTCGAAATCCAATTACTCGTTTTATTTTAATCGATTTTGAAAAAAGAATAAGCAAGAAATCTGTATTTCCCTAAATTGGTTGTAGACCATTTCGTTGTTTTTATTTGGGGTTTGGTGAAAATTTGTAATAAGCGGCTGATGGGTAAAGTTTTTCAATAGGGTTGCACCTGTTTAATTGTGTCAAGATTGGTTTTGACTTAGTCTAAAGCCGTTTTATTGAAGTATCGATTTTGAGTGCACCCCGTATTGTTTTCTTCTTTGGATTTAGGCTTGAACCAATCTTTGTTTTTTTTTTTTTTTATAAACCTAGCTTGTTTTCGTTCTTTAAGCTAATTGTCTTTGTTTTTTTAAGTTGATTTTGAGTTGTTTTAGCTTAGTTTTGTTTTATTCTTTAAGTTCTATTTTTTTTTATTTTCTTTCCTCTGTTTTCATTTTTTTTTATTCGGTTCTTTTTTTAAAAAAAAAAAAAAATAGGTACAGCTGAAATTTAAAAAAAAAGGACCTTAACAGAAAGCAGCGGACGATTCAAATGGGTTGGAGCGGTTGCACACCAAGTGGGGTGTGAACGCGCTAGCGCTTCCCAAATTCACTGGAGGACTGCCGATCAAGGTGATAAATTTTAAAAAAAAACTCTACAGGTGCTCTGCCGCAAAGAAAAAAATATATATATAGACAATTGTTGTAAAAAAATTCTGCAGGGGCAGCGGCTTTGAATGTACAATTTTTAATTTCTGCAATTATTTTGTGTGATTGTTGTTATTTCTGCATCTTTTATTCATTCTGTTAAGGGCAATACCCCAATTCACATAAGGTGAGGGATTTCATCACCCTTTCCTTGGCCCACAAATTGCATTTCATCGTAGAATCTGACTAATAATAACGGTTAGACATTGGACTTAAGGGAGTCACGGGCTCATATAGGGCTTAATTATATTGTGATAGTTGATTCATTTGGAACAAATTATTTCTCGGTGTCTAGACTACGGCAGAGAAATAACCGTTTATAAATATTACGGTGATTCGTAAATATTATATCGGTTGTTACTCTGAAGGTACTTAAACCTTCGGCTGCATTGCTAGGGAGATTCCTGGTGCACCGATAACTCCTGTCCGTTAACTGGCTGAGAAATCTTTTGATCTAAGTAATCAAACGTGTCACTTTATAATTTTGGGTTAGGAGCCAATAAGGACAGAAAACTTCATTGTAGCTAATTTCTGTGCTTGCAGTTAACAACAATGAGTGAAAAAAGTGTTAGCCAACAAAATTCTCCTAGGGGTTCTCGAATCAACCAAAATTTTCCAACCGAATTGGATCAAAATCGAGTGAATCAAAACTTTCCAAACTTTGGGGATCAAAACCAAATAAATCAAAATTTTCAGAACCTCAATATCCAAATGGATAGACCCCTGTCTCTTCGTGAACGATGTTATCCAACTAGGACCGTCCAACCCTCTGTCATCGTTTTTCCACCAGCTGAAGGAAACAATTTTGAGTTGAAACATTCCTTTATTCAAGGGGTACCCAAATTTACTGGGTCTGAAAATGCTTATGAATTCCTGAGTGAATTTGAATTGTATGCGTCCACAACAAAAATGCAACAATTGTCTAACGAATCGATCAAGCTAAGGCTAATCCCATTTGCACTACTTGAAAGCGCTAAAAGATGGCTAAATTCTCTTCTAAAACATTCCATAAGAAGTTGGGATGAATTTGTCACTGCATTTTTGAAAAAGTTTTTCCCTTTCCATAAAACTCTCAAAATCCGAACTGAGATAAATCAATTTTGTCAAAATGAGGGGGAAACTTTTTCAAAATATTTTGAGAGATTCAACCAACTACTGTATAGTTGTCCTCATCATGGAATTCTAAAAGACAACTTGTGTCAAATTGTATATGAAGGGCTTAACCATCAGTCTAAAACTCAACTAGAATCAATGTGTGGAGGAGATTTTATGTCTAAAACAGCCGATGAAGCTTGGCGGTTCTTAGAAGATTATTCTGAAAAGGACATGCAATGGGAATCAATTCGCGTTCCCAATCGTACTTCTACTAGAGGAGTGCATGTCGTGGACCCAAATCAAATTCCCGTAGAAAATCAAACTCCTCAAGCCGGAGAAGGGTTACCCCACTACTACTCTCAGGACCAAGCCAATGCTATAGCTCAAAATAACCCTTACTCAGCCACGTACAATCCTGGTTGGAGGAACCACCCAAACTTTTCTTGGTCAAACCCCAATAATTCGGCAAACCCATCTCACATGCAACCCTTTATTCCCAATCCGAATTACCAAGCTCCACCCCCCAATTCTCAAACCTCTCAAACTACACCTCAATCCAAACAACCTTATAGGCACCCCAATTTTCAATCATCAAACCAATCATCTCAATCTTCTCAACCATCACAAGATATTGTTCGATTAGAAAAAACAAATAAATAATCAAGACGCTAAAATCGACCAACTAATGCATATGATAAAGGAAATGGCGAAAAATAATGAGAAAGGAAAGTTGCCTAGTCAACCTGAGGTGAATCCAAAATATAACTCTCGTACTGTAAATTCTTGTGAGGACGAAAACCATAATCCAGTCAACGCTATTACAACCCTTCGATCTGGAAAGAGGATTGATAATAACGTGGGCGACCCTGGCGAACCTTCTAACTCGACCCCAATCCCTAATCTTGATGATCATCCATTGGCTTCGAATGCCAACTCTTCTGAACCTCAAATTCCCTTAAATGTTGGCAATCCCTACAATTCTTCTCCTTGTGTCGGCAAATCCGACCCACCTTTGAAAACCAATGTTGGCAATCCCAACATTTCATCTTCTACACCCCTACCACCTTCTTCTTCGAATGATGAAACTCATCCCAGAATCGAAAAACCAGTTGCTCCTTTTCCCCATAGGCTCAATAATAAGAAGAAAGCTGCAAATTTCGATAAAATTCTGGAAATTTTCAAACAAGTCCGTGTGAACATTCCTCTTTTAGACACCATTGAACAAATTCCTCAATATGCTAAGTGTCTTAAGGAATTGTGCACACAAAAACGTGCGACCAACGTCCCAAAAACCGCCTTTCTAACTGCAAATACAAGCTCTGTTCTTTCGAATCTTGCCCCAGTCGAGTACAAAGACCCTGGCTGCCCTACGATTGATTGCAAAATAGGAAACACCCATATCTCTCGTGCTCTACTTGACCTTGGTGCCAGTGTAAATCTTCTTCCCTATACTGTCTATCGTCAACTTGGGCTAGGGGAGATTAAACCAACAAACATCACACTTCAACTAGCCGATCGATCTGTCAAAAAGCCATTGGGAATTATCGAAGACGTCTTGATACAGATCGAACAGTTTTACTTCCCTGTCGATTTTATAGTTCTAGAAACAGAGCCTGTCTCAAATCCCAACGTTCAAATACCATTGTTCTTAGGACGCCCCTTCTTAGCAACCTCTAATGCTGTCATTAATTGTAGGAATGGTCAGCTTCGACTTTCCTTCGGGCACCTAACCATTGAGCTAAACATCTTTAATCTCAACAAACAACCTAGGGATTTTGAGATCGATGAAATTGACATGATTCAAACCACAGATGATGAAACCTCTAGTGATACTTCTGAAGCCCTGAAAATGTGTCTTGACCATTTCAACCCTGATTTCGACGAACTCGAATACATTTCTGAACTGAACAAAATACTTGACTCCGACACTTTGTCACCTGAATCTAACCAGGGAATGTTGACCAATGTTGATACACAAGAACTTCCTAAGTTAGACCTCAAACCTTTGCCACCAGACCTTAAGTATGCCTACCTAGATTCCTCAGAAACTTTCCCCGTAATCTTGGCCTCTGATCTTACCGAAGACCAAGAAGAAAAAGTTTTGGAAACTTTACGGGAAAATAAGGACGCCTTGGGGTGGGAAATTAGCGATATAAAAGGAATTAGCCCATCAATTGTGGAACATCGCATACATTTAGTTGATGAGGCTAAACCCACCCGTGAGGCTCAAAGGCGATTAAACCCGAACATGAGAGAGGTGGTCAAGGAGGAGATAATCAAATGTCTAGACAATAACATCATCTATCCCATCTCGGATAGTACTTGGGTGAGTCCGGTACAAGTTGTACCAAAAAAGTCAGGAGTCACAGTGATCAAAAACGACAGTAATGAACTCGTCCCAACAAAAATCAAAACCAAATGGCGTGTGTGCATCGACTATCGAAAGCTTAACTCAGCCACACGAAAAGACCATTTTCCCTTGCCTTTTATTGACCAAATGCTCGAACGCTTAGCGGGACATGAGTACTACTGTTTTCTCGATGGATACTCTGGCTATAACCAAATTCCTGTTGCTTTAGAAGATCAACACAAGACCACCTTTACTTGTCCCTTTGGAACCTTTGCTTATCGTCGCATGCCTTTTGGTCTTTGTAATGCCCCCGCGACTTTCCAAAGGTGTATGATGAGTATTTTCTCTGACATGGTGGAAGAATTCTTGGAAATATTCATGGACGATTTTTCAATATATGGATCATCTTTTTCCCAATGTCTCACTCATCTAGAACTCGTCCTTAAGCGTTGTAAGGAGAAATCACTCGTGCTTAATTGGGAGAAATGCCACTTTATGGTAAAAAGGGGGATAGTTCTAGGTCATGTCATCTCCAAAGATGGCCTAGAAGTCGATAAATCCAAAATCGATTTGATTGCTAATTTACCTCCTCCTAAGTCTGTCAAAGATGTTCGTTCATTTCTTGGCCATGCAGGATTCTATAGAAGATTCATTAAGGATTTCTCAAAAATTTCAAAACCTCTCTCGAATTTACTTGCCAAAGACGTAAAGTTTGAATTTTCCACTGATTGCCAAACATCTTTTGAAACTCTTAAATCACTCTTGACCACAACTCCCATCATTCAACCTCCTGATTGGACTCAACCCTTCGAACTTATGTGTGACGCTTCTGATTTTGCTATTGGAGCCATCTTGGGTCAGCGTATCGATAAACTCCCTCGAGTCATTTATTACGCTAGCAAAACTTTAAACGAGGCCCAATTGAATTACTCGACTACTGAAAAGGAATTTTTGGCGGTTGTCTTCGCTCTTGAGAAATTCAGACCATATCTCATAGGATCCAAAGTCATAGTTTACACTGACCATGCTGCCCTACGATATTTGCTTTCTAAAAAGGATGCCAAGGCCCGCTTGATTCGTTGGATCCTTCTTCTTCAAGAATTCGACATAGAAATACGAGATAAAAAGGGTTCTGAAAATGTCGTAGCTGATCATCTCTCTCGAATTGTGCACGAAAATGATAACGACACTCAAATCGATGACTATTTTCCTGACGAACAACTCCTTTCGATCTCTAACACCCCTTGGTACGCTGACATTGTGAATTATCTTGTCACACAACAAATGCCCGCTGAATGGTCGAAACAAGATAAACAAAAATTTCTCTCAAAAGTTCGAAACTTCTATTGGGACGACCCGTATCTTTTCAAATACTGTCCAGACCAAATCATTCGAAGGTGTGTGCCCGATCAGGAACACCAAAGTATTCTCTCCTTCTCACATGACCATGCTTGTGGCGGTCATTTTGGTGCAAGAAAAACTGCTGCAAAGGTTTTGCAAAGTGGTTTTTATTGGCCCACACTCTTCCGTGACGCTTTCGAATTTTGCTCTAAATGTGAGCGATGTCAAAGAACGGGTCGAATCTCTAAGCGAAACATGATGCCTCTCAACCCCATTTTAGTGATTGAGTTATTCGATGTTTGGGGCATCGACTTCATGGGACCATTCCCCAATTCATTTGGGAATCTTTACATCTTGCTTGCAGTAGATTATGTCTCAAAATGGGTTGAAGCCATTCCGACCAAAACCAATGACAACAAGGTTGTTGTCAGATTCCTCAAAGAAAACATCTTTTCACGCTTTGGCACACCTCGAGCTATCATTAGCGATAATGGCACTCATTTCTGTAATCGTGCTTTTGAGTCCTTGCTCAAGAAATACTCAATCACACACAAGCTGTCAACACCTTACCATCCACAAACTAGTGGACAAGTAGAAGTTTCCAATAGACAAATCAAACAAATTCTTGAGAAAACCGTGAATTACAATAGAAAAGATTGGTCTGTAAAACTGATTGATGCACTTTGGGCTTTTCGCACTGCTTATAAAACCAATCTAGGGATGTCACCATATCGATTAGTCTTTGGAAAGGCCTGTCACTTACCTCTTGAATTAGAGCATCGTGCTCTTTGGGCCATAAAATTTTTGAACTTTGACTTAGAAAAAGCCGGCTCACACAGGAAGTTGCAAATTTCTGAATTAGAAGAATTAAGAAATGAGGCGTATGAAAATGCGAAAATCTACAAAGAAAGAACCAAAGCCCAACACGACAAAAACATACTTCGTAAGAAATTCAACATAGGTCAAAAAGTTCTTTTATACGACTCTAGACTTCACTTGTTTCCAGGAAAACTCAGATCTCGATGGACTGGACCTTATGTCGTGAAAACAGTATACCCTCATGGAGCGGTTGAAATTGAAAATCCTAGTGATGGAAAAGTCTTCAAAGTAAACGGTCAACGACTGAAACCATTTTTGGAATTCGAGCAATATGACGAAGATGACTCTATCGATCTGCATGATCATCCACCATGAAATCAGGTGGTACACGTTCTTTTTCTTTTATTTTTATTTTTCATTTTTTTCATTTTATTTTTGTTTTTCTGCCTTAGACAGTTGGGACACTGTCTTAATCAAGTGTGGGGGGGGGGAGTCTGCATTTCATCCATTTTCATTTTTCTTTGTTTTTATTTCTTTTTAATTTTTTTGTTTCTTTTCATTTTCAGCCATTTAAGTAGGACCATCATACATTTTAGATTGTAGTAACATACCATAATTTTTTTTTTTGGAAAATATGACTCATTTTCAATTGATACAACAAAATAAGTTTACAATTTTTAGCCAGTTGATAGTATTTTTCTCTCTCAACTAAGATCAAATAAGAAATATGATGAAAAGTTGAATTTTGAGGGATAATAGTGTAACCGGTACATAGGGAGATTCTTAAGTGATGGCCATGAAATCTATTCTATATTGTAGACTTTGTTTAAATAAGTGGAGGACTTAAAATGCTTATATTGGCTTTTCAAATCTTTAAAACTAAGTTGTGTTAAGTTGAATTCGCGCAACTCTCTTTTGTGCTTATATTTCCGATAATAATAATAATAATAGTATTCCAAGGGTATCCAACATTGCTTGTATATCGAGCGTTGGTGTGCAAACCTGCCAAGCTCTATCCGACACGTTGTTGACAAAGTCAAAGTTGGAATATCTTGGTCTCATTCTATGAGATTGGACACCTAAGGATTACCGACACGTTGTTGACAAAGTCAAAGTCGGCCTGCACAATCCGCCAAGCTCTTTACCTACTCTCCGTTAGTCCGCGAGGCAGTGCATGGGTGGTAAACCTTGGTCTTATTAGTTAGGTGTATGTACTTAATCATAAATCTTAAAATTTTATAGAATAAAGAATAAGCGATGATACCTAAACATTTCTTGACCTTATTGATTTGACTAGCCATACATGAGAAAATTAGAATACCACTTTGCAAACTGTGCCAAGCAAACTAAGAATTTATTTCATGGCTGCACTATGTTATCGACCGAACTAACTGGCCAAACTGGAATTTAACATTTGAAAACTTGATTTATATTGAAAATTTGTGACAAGTCGAGGTATCTAAAATAAAATCAACTGATTAGAAACTGTTAACTTAAATTGTTGTACCACTTTCCTGAAATAAGTCGTGTTGTCATTTTTCGTTTTTATTTTTGCATATGTCCATTGCATTCATGTAGTTTCATTAGAATCATAACATACTGCATTTGGATTTTGTGGGTAGTATCCGCTGAAAACCCTCACGAGACACCACTCGTCCTACTAGGGACACCTAGAGGTTTAACGGCTTGTTGCATACGCTCAATGCAATCGTGTTTCCTACGAAAGTGCGACCTATCTAGTTAGTTTTCATTCTTTTGTTTTACTCGAGGACGAGTAAAAGATAAGTGTGGGGGTATTTGATTGACACTGAAAAGTGTTTATTTTATTACTCTTATGCTTTATCTTTTGTAAATAAATAAATGATACTTTGGTTACTTTTGTATGTTTTTACAGGATGTCAAGAAATGCCTCCTTCAATTCAAATCAAAGGCCAACTACAAGAAAGAGCTACTTCCTCACATCAAATTCATTTCAATTGCAAAAGAAGTAGTAGCTCACTGGTAAAGGCATAGGAATTGGTGCTGAGAGACCTGAGTTCGAACCCCGTCAAGCTCACTTTTTGCCAAAGAAACGGAGCGCGTTCACACTGGCCCTTTGCTTTGAGAAATATCTGGATTAGTGTTATGTTATATATATACATACACATATTCATGTGTATGTATTTATGATGTGCACCAATTAACATCTCAGCAATAGCCATATTCTCATCATGGAAGTAAATTCAAATCATTCAATTTCAATTAGAAGAATTTCTGATTGAATTGTTGCCAAGAAGAAAAACCAATTTTGAAGATTTTATCTTATATTTCCTTTGGAGTCTGATAAGCGTCCTTGTTTGGAAAAATTAATTAGATGCAATCTTCTATCAATCAAGTCACATGGGAAAATTTAAAGATATGGAAAATATTTACCATGATATGCCAAGATTTTCTCCAATCAGGTAGTCAAGGAAGGCAAGAAATATTCATGAATGAGGAGGGCCATTTACTCATAGACCTAATTGGGGTTTTGCCATTCTCATCTATAAATATGTGTTGTAACCATTGTAAAAACCATATCTCATAATTCTGTACTGCCATTAGTTTAATAAAATTTTCTTGTTCTAGTTATTTACTTTTCTTTTAAAACAATTTGTGTATCTACACGATTAGATTCGGTAGAACACATATTGTTATTGTCTTTGTTACTGCATACTAGTGTTGACTGTTTGATTAGTTTCAACAGCAACTCTATTTTTAATTCTCTGTTATTGTTCCAGTTATTATTTACTTTTGTTGTTTTTGCTAGTACTTGTTATTTTCTTTCCTGTTGTTGAATTTGATATACGTCTGATTAGATTCAGATTTGTAGCAGTTTCAATAACATTATTTCAACAACATTGAAAACAACCCCCAAAGTTCTGTCTAACTCGCCTAAGAATAAATAGATAATAATTTTTAATTACACCTCTCTGTGTTCGACCTGTTTGCTACACGAACTGTACGCTTGCAGAATTTATTACAGATGTCGCGCTTTTCTAATTCATAGATTAGCGTCGATCATATACTTCTTTAGTTATAAAGGTAGACTTTTAGAATACCTTCCGGTGATGCTGAAGATGCTTCTTGATGTTGGTGTTGATACCAAGTTGGTATAAGTAGGCTCTTTCCTCCTTCTGCTTACGTTTCGGATTACATGCTTTCGGTAACCCTCTCGTTACCATCTTCCGATATCAGGTGTAATGCTTTCGGAACTGCTACTCTGTGCCCCTTTTAGTGTCGGCATTATCTTGTCGGTATCTTCTTTTTTCATATCGATCTTGAGCTTTCCTCCGTCATGACCTTTCGGAATCCTCAATACTACTTTCTTTCTTCAGCTGTCGGTATTGGACCGATATTGTTGTGTTCTGACTCTTCTTGGCTCCCGGTATCTGCTTTCGGCTTTCCCCTTGTGCTCCGTGGCTTTGTTGTTGGCTTTTGGACTTTGCTTCTGGTAACTCCTTAGATTCTCTCTATTCTCCATAAAACTGGTTTCGTTGTCCGAAATCCCTTTACCCTTTCGGCTTTAAACCTTCCGCTTCTTCATATTTGATCAATACGAAATTTGGTGTTAACAACGTCTATAGCATCCACAAATATGTCCTAATAACATGTTAAAACACATCCTACCATCCACAGGATTTTCCTAGGACACACTAGTTCAAATGATAGTAAATGGATAAGGTTCAAATTCAAAATTAAGAAAGAATTGGGAACGTACTATCAAAAAGAAAGGGAAAAGATGCGTGAATCCTCTCCTCTGGTTCCATGTCGGCACATTTCTATCCTCTCCCCACTGAACCTTGACGAGCTTAATCTCCTTGTTCTTCAACCTCTTTTCTTCAGAACCCAAAATCCATGTAGTACTCGCCAGACAGATGCCTCCTTCTCAACCTCCTATAAGGTACTCGAATCCATCACTACCGCAGAATCATGTAGGCACTTACGTAAATGCGAGACGTGAAATACATCATGAACCACTGATGACCTCTACGGCAACCAAATCCTATAAGCTATATGACCAACCCTCTCCACTATAGGAAATGGCGCAACAAATGTCAGTGCTAACTTACAAACTAAGCCAAACCACACTACATTCCTTATGGGGGACCTTAATGAAAACCATTCCCCCTACACTGAACTCAAGATCTGTCCTCCTCTTATCCACATATGATTTTCGCCTGTCTTGAGCTACCTTCATCCTTTTTTGAATCATGTGGATCTTATATGAGGTTTCTCTAATCGTCTCTAGTCCAAAAAGAAGCCTATCCATGATCTCCCACAAACAAGATGGTGATCTGCAAGGTTGTCCATACAAAGCTTCGAAAGGAGCCATGCCAATGCGCATCTGATAGTTATTGTTATTACAAAACTCAGCTAAGGGAAGATGCTCCTCCCAAGTCCCTGCATCAGCTGTAATAAATTCTCGAGAATCTAATTAACCCTTTCAGTCTGTCCATCTGTCTAAGGGTGATATGCAATAGTAAGTCTTAACTATGTTCTCAATGCCTCCTGCAGGATCTTCCAAAACTGGCTGGTAAAGATGGGGTCTTTGTCACTAATAATGGTCGTAGGACCTCCATGAAGTCGAGCAATCTCCCTCGTATATATCGAAGATAACCAAGCTGCAGTCCTCTTATTCTTAACTATGATGAAATGAGCGCTCTTAATCAATCTATCCACAATCACCCAAATACTGGTGTTTTCATTCCTCGATCTAGGAAAATTATCTTTGAAATCCATCAAGAAGCTCTCCAACTTCTACTATGGTGCATCAAAGGGATGGAGCAATCCACCGGGATTCCTTTGTTCAGCCTCTACCATTGGGCTTATTATACATCTTGTCACATAATCAGCCACATCCTTCTTCATCCATATTCAATAGAAGACCCTCTTTATATTCTACATATCTTCTCTCCTCTCGGATGGATGGTCATCCGAGAGTGATGGGCCTTATAAAATACTACACTCATCACATCTCCCATGCGGGGTACACATAGCCTACAATCATGACGTAGCCATCCTCTCTCATCAACTGAGTATCTAGAAAGGTGCCTAGAGATCACGCCTACACCTAGTCGGTCCAATTTATCTGCTAGCTGATGACCACCACACTAATTTGATCCAATATGTTCCAACATAGCAGGTTGCATCTCAAGCGATGCTAACAATCCTGGTGTGTAATCCGTAGATGGTCTGAAATCAAAAGGTGAGATAAACTCCAAACTCTATCACTCTACGAATAATGGGCACACTTGAGAGACTTATGGTTAGTGTATAACTCAAACCTATCACCCAATAAGTGGTGCCTCCAAGTCTTAAGGGAAAAAATAATAGCTTCTAGCTCTAAATCATAAGTAGCTAATTTCTCTCATGTACACTAAGTTATCTGCTCACATAACAAACAACCCTACCCTCCTGCATTAGGATTGCACTCAATCTTATACCGCAAGCATCTGTATAAACCGTGAACATCTTATATCCTTCTGAAAGAGTCAATACTAGAGCACTTGTGAGTGCCTTCTTCAAACTCATAGCAATCCGCGTCCCATGAAAATATTGAGTTCTTCTTAGTAAGGCGGGTAAGCGGAGCTGAAATCCATGCAAAATACTTAACAAAATTTGCGATAATACCCCGCCAAATCTAGGAAGCTCCTCGCCTCAGTCGCAATCTGGGGGCTTTCCAGTCTTCCACAACAACAACCTTAGCGGGATTAACCGCTATACCGTCTCTCGAAACCACATACCCTAAGAATCTCACCGCCTTACGCCAAAAGAGGCACTTTGAAAACTTTACCTTCAACTAATGGGCATGAAGAGTATGGAGAACCCCTCCCAAATGTAAAGCATGCTTATCCTAGTCTCACAAACATATTTAGGAACTCCCTAAACATTCGGCTTATCAAATCAACAAAATATGCCTATGCATTGGTTAACCCAAAGGGCATAACGAGCCACTCGAAAAATACTTCTGCAGTCTTAAAAGCAGTCTTATCAACACTATCATTTGCAACTCGATTCTGATGAAACCCAATCGTCAAATAAAGCTGAGATAAAATGTACGCGCCCACCAACTGATCAAATAAATCATCTATCCAGACAGTGGGTGTCGATTCCTTTTTGTGAGCTTGTTCAATTATTTGTAATCCATACATAGACGGAGAGAGTCATCTACCTTAGTAGCGAAAACAATTGGTGATCCTCACTCAGATATACTCCATCTAATAAATCCTTTCTCTAACAGCTTACCTGCCTTCTTACTTAGTTCTCTTCTTTCCTTTGAAGCCATATGACGCACTGGTAATGCAACAGGCTTAGCTTTCTTTGTCAAATAATTCCATAAGTCAATCTCTTATCTCGGAGGAAACTCTAAAATACATTTGGAAAATCACTTACTATGGGTATCAAGCTATGATCATCAATAGAAGTATCTAAGGACACTAAGAAGCTTAGTATGACTGACCTTTGCGGGTTACAAGATATCTCGAGGGTTCTACCATATCTCACTACCCTCCTCTCGCAGTTGAGAATGGAACAATACATGGCTAGCCAATCCATCCTCAGAATAATATTGCACCCCGAAAACCCTAGCATACAGGCATCACAATCAAACTCGATGCCTAAAATAGAAAGCCTCAAACCCTTACGCACCATAAACAAATGAACTGAACACCCTATAGGGTTTGAAACTACAACTAGATTGAAACAAGAGATACACTAAGGTGCAAACAATTGACTAACAAAGTAGAAATAAACAAATGAGAAACGCCAGAATTAAATAAGGTCCTAATTGAAAAGTCATAATGAGAGATCAAATCTTCGAATGTGACCTCATGCCTCTATCCTGACTGACACTGGCCTGAGTCGCCTCTAATACATGCATCTGCACTTCAGATGAACTAGGTTCTTGGCCTTGCTTCTAAGGACACTACTTACTATAATTACCCGACTATCCACAACTGAAGCAACTTCCTTTCTTAGTTGTCTTCTTGCAGCCGTTCACAAAATGGCCTGTCATTCTGCATCCATGGCTTCTAACATTTTTCTTTATCTGAGCTTTCTTTGGCCTCTTGCCCTTCTTTTTATTAACCTTCTTGCGCTACCATTTCATCCTCCTGTAACCATCTTTCGCCGCCTCAACTTTACATTCCTTGGAATCACCTTTTCCTTCCTCATGCATAAGTGTCATCTCAACAAGATTCTCGAATGTAGCATCCATCAGAATATGGGTCGAAGCAAGTCCTTGTAGGGATTAATTTAGACCCTTAGAAAATCTAAAGGTCTTCTTATGAGTTGTATTCTCCAAAGACATCCCTAACCTAGCAAGCTCATTAAAGTGATTAACATATTTCTTCATAGAAAGATCACTCTGTCTCAATCCTATGCCCTCTTCCGCCTTAGATGGAAAATTCCTTTCAAACCTCTCCATGAACTCATTCCAAGTCTAAAAACCACGCTCTACCTCACCTTTCTCCCACCAATAAGAAGCCCCACCCTTCAATTGTTATGCTGCCAACTGAACTCTCCTCCTATCTTCAAGCCCCAAAAGTCCAAATATGAGCTCGGTATTCCTTGGCTAAGCGTGGGCATCAACAAAAATCTCTAAACCAAGGAAGGAATTGCCGCTTAGAGCAGTGAAATCTTTGCAAATCTTAGAGAAACCAGTCATTTGGGGTCGATTAGGAGGAGCCACCGCGGCTGCAGCTGGAGCTTGGGAATTCTCTTTCCCTTCAGCGGTCACCGTAGCTTCCACGTACAAACAAAATCAAGTCGGAATAGGCATACCTTCAAAAAAAGTTGGGGGCCTCGGATATGCTGAGAAAAGAGAAGAGGGAATGATTCAAGAAAGGAATCAAGAGAATACTGTAATTGACTTGAGGGGATGTTTTTCAAAAACCCCTTTTATTTTTAGAAACACTTTTCTTTAAAAGATTTTTCTTTTTTAAAACAATAGCTTTTGTCTGATCTTGTAACTTTAGGCTCTGATACCAAATGTAACACCCCACATCGCTTAACGTTAACCGTATGAGGATTTCGTTGAAATATATGAAGCATATAGGTATAAAAATAACATATAACGGACTAAAATTCATAAGACATCACAAGAAAACATAGCATAATTTTAAACTTTGTTTAAACTAGAGCATAAGTGTCATTACATCATAAAATGTACTTCAATCATAAACCCACAACGGTCTTATAAAAAAGCAGCATAATCAGAGAGCAAAATAAAAATCCCTCTGAACATCAAATACAGAAACAAGTTAAACGTAGAACAGTACATAAACAAGTAGAGAATAAGACAAGAAGAAATCTCCAACAAGCTTTCGACTGAAACACTATCAGCTACTAGATCTTTTACCTTGAGAACCTGGGGGATGAGGGAGAAAGAAAGAGGGAGAAAGAAAACTAGCCAGACATAAAGTCTGGTGAGTTCTGTAATTATTAGCATGAGTAATAAAAGAGGAAATCTCGACAGGATAATAGTTTGAAGCACAATAACAGTAAATAATACAATAGAAAGATAAGCAAGGATATAGTCGATTGTCTTCTAATCCACATCATTCTATTTATGCACCGTTTACTAAAACTAATAATTAGGATGTAACCTAATTTTACCCGGCGGTCGGTTCCTAAACCACAATTGTGATACCCTATGCCGACTATGGTCTCAGATTTATCAGGCTCGATCCATCAGCTCTAAATGATTACCACTGGCATGACAACATCTTATTTTCCCTAATTGGCGTGATTCATTATCATCGTCCCATCGGAATGCACCCGTACCCACCGTTTTTGGACCTCATATAACACAGTACAGTATGAGAGTGCCCTTACCTCCTCGTGAGACCTATAGACTGATAAAAAGGGATACTTTCTGATACGAGTCCTTAATCAAAAAATACAATTTGATTAACGTCACCCCTAGCTCAGTCCCAAAATTAATTTATTATCGTCAAGGCCACCATAGAATTATTGTTGAGCTCCCAACTACCTTAAACCCCCATAGAATTGTCAACAAACGCCTGGGCTATTATAAATTATTTTAGCCGCATATGTACCATCATGCACATGGGAATTCACAACATAGCATGGGTATTGTTGCACCAAACAACAACAAATGATAGAGACAACACGCAAGCATGTGCCTCCCTCAAGCACACATACCATCCAACAAAAGAAGGACAAGCTGTGCACAGTATAAGTAGAAGGCAAGGACCAAAAAGTCTTACCCCATCACTTCCTAGAAAGACTAGAGAAATGTAGATTGTGATTATCACATGTGGATATGTATTGGCAAGCCGACATGGAAGGCTTCGATCCTTCTCCGGCCTAATGGAAAAGGCACGAGCATAGCTTTACTTGGATTGCGGAAACAGGGGAATGAAGGAAAGCATAATCCAGAAAAACATTCAAACCAAACTTACATCACCTGGCAGAAAACCAATTAACATGCACCATTCCATAGCAGTCTTCATAGAGAAGGACCAAATGGCACATTGACTTCGTTTCGAGTTGCAAAGTACAGTTGTTCAGGTAGAAAACTCCACAGTCTACACTAAGGACAGAGCCTAGGCTTCTCATGGATAGCCAAAGGACACTGAAGCATGACAACCCAACCAAATAATACCAAACCCAAGAACGATGTCATAGTACCATGTCAGCCAAACTAGGCACAACCACCATCATACTCCTCAGGAAGAAAACTCCGACAAAAACACATAAAGAACCAAAACACCCAGAACAAACTAGCAAAGAACGGAGATTGAAAAGACAAACTCAGACAGAAAATGCAACTGAGTTGCCCAAAAACAGCAACAATTAAACCCGTAATGCCAGTCAACCCCGTAGCTCATCAAGAAAGAGACAAAGCTCAAGCTCATTGCATACTTGATAGATAATGGAAAGGCATACTAGGAAATGGTAGGAGTGTATCGAAACAAAACAACGTGCAAGACGATACCGAGATTCCGCTTCAGAAACGATACAATCATTCCATTGCAAGACGAATCATACCCAACTATGTTGAATCCCTCTACCGCGACGTCCTCAGGAGCACTAGTAGAACCCTGGGAAGGATTCTTGACACAAGATCTGAGAAGACAATGGCAGAGGAGTTTCCAAAATTAGGTGGAAACACTTCACAAAGGGACAATTGATTTGACAGCGGATTGGATGGATCAGCTGCAGGTGCGGAGGAACGAAAAGAGGAGTTAACAGTGTAAAAGGATTGGATCTGAGTTGAGATAGTAAGGTATTGGGTTCTTTCACACAGACAAAAGCAAGGGTATGATAGAGAGAAGAGACGGAAAAAGGGAGGAGAAGAGAAAACGAAAGCAAAGAAAGAATTACCCCTTGGTGCCATTAACGAGGGAACCAAGCACCGAACCCCTGTCATTTAATAATTATTATAACTGAATACTTCTTATATTATAACTGAATATTACTTATTACTTCGTACTTTTCAATTTAATAGTAATTATGTTTACAAAATGTAGGGAAAAACATAATTCTTAACTATGTTTTTCGCGGTCGCATTTACCAATTGTAGGAAAATACAGTTATCGCAAATGGAAAAAACAGTTGCTAAAGGTATTGTTTTTACAACAAGTTCAGTAGCGCAGTTACAAATAAAATGTTTATTGCAACTGTTATGGAAGCGCAGTTGCTAAAAATATGTTTTTGCAACAGACAGGGAAACACAATTGCTAAAAATATTCTTTTCGCAACAGAAAGAAAAAGTCTGCTATTAAATCTCATCTATTGCAACTGCTACAAAAGGTCTATTGCTAAATATCAACTATTGTATCACGCTAGTTGCAAATAGATAGTTGTAGTAGGGTATTTTTCTTATAGTGTTACAGCCTAACTTTAAAATCCTAAATAGTACAGTCTAACTTCAAAATCTAAAAAATTTCTCTAAATGAATATCATTGAAAACATATTTTGCTTTAAATCTTTGGTTAAAAAAAGTCTTTTTTATTATAAAACAAACTAATATTAGAAGAAAAGATGAAGAGAAGACATTTTCATTGATTTGGATATTTTTACAACACACATGAGCTCCCTGTTCATGGATTTCACAAATTCTAGTAATTACAATAATGCCTCTCCTATTAAGTGTATTCACTTTTAATATTTCAATATATTACAACACTCACCCTTAAATATGTGTATGCAAAGATGATAAGATTAATTGATTATCCAAAAACATTTTTATGAAAAATCCCGTCGGAAGAAAAATCATAAGTAAGGAAAAGAATACATTTTTTTGCAAGGCCAACCAACTTTTATAATGACACATAACATTTTACTATTATAAGAAATAATGAATACAGATAAAACTCAGGGAATAGACATTTGTCTAATGTTACATTGGTTTTTAAAGTGGACCGTCCACCACAACAATCATAGCTTATATTACATAAGTTAGGCTATAACTCTAGACTACTATGAATACATTCTCCATGTTGGGCGCACAAATTACATTCATTGCCAGAAGGCAAGCATTACATATAGAACTCAAACTCAATATCATTCACCACACATGGTGGGCGGAGAACACATATTGGCATAGGCCATGACAATTAGTATTGCCTTAAATCAGCAGAGAAGCATAAAGCAACAAGACAAGCACAACTGCAAACTAACTTCACATGCTAAAAATGCTATCTTCACTTAGAAAGGTGACTTATTACTTAACCAAAATTGCTACAAGAAACTTTACACAAGAGCTATGACATGAAGGGGAACCAAGGCATGTTACAGAAAAGAACTGCTGATAACTGAAAAGGCAGACAAACGCAAAAAAACCAAGCAATCTCCACCGTTGCAAGCAATCATCGAGGAGGCGGGTATTGGCACAGCGTTTAACGACACAAATCATAGCCCAAAGGCAGAACAACCAAAACCACCACAAACCAACTTAACTTCTCTAACCAAAATCAGAAACAATGGCATACTAACGAACAAAATCCCAAGAAGAAAAACCGAAACCAAGTCTTCACAAGACAGGGATACGCAAGAAGCCAGCGCAAGCAAATACCTCTACAACAGATCCAAAACCAGAGACTGCAACACCAGATCCAAGCAAATAATCCCGAATCACACCAAGCTCGCCAAGTTGAACTCGATCCAAAACCAAGACAGTAATTGCAACAAGGTTTAACATTTTAGGCTCGACTTCGGGGAATAGCTGGTTAGATTTGGCTAGTAGGGGAAGTCAAATCAGAACATAAAGGAGAGCAGCGGTTGAGGCAAAATCCATTCATGAAACCAGTAACAGAAAGGAGGAGCGAAGGGAACAAAGTTGTACGGGGGAAACAAAGGTTAGCGCAAATGCAATTCCAAGCAACAATAGCGAAAGCTAAGGTAGTGGTGTGGGAAGAACGGGAGAAAATGATGAGGAAAAAGGAATGGCATATAAAAAAGAGGTCATACAGAGGGAAAAAGAAGCAGCTGCTAACCTAGTCCCCACTTGGAACTCAAAAAGAGTACAATTTTATTTTAACTTTTAGTTAACATGTCTTACAATATTATAATAAGGGTTGGTACACTACCTCATTAAAAATCTATACTAATAAAAACCCATTGAGAAATGATGGAAAATAATACTTTATAGCATAATTTTATATTCTCCCCCGAGTTCATACCACATTATTCAAATAGTTCGGTGATGCAAGCAAAGCATACCAATTTTTATAAATCATCTTCTGAAATATTGATTTTAGAAGTGCCTTTATGAATAGATCTATTAGATTTTCTTGAAATTGGATTTGTTCACATCTATCTTATTTTCCTTTTGTAGTTCATGAGTAAAGAAGAATTTAAAAGAAATGTGTTTCATTCTATGACCCTTGATATAACCTGTTTGAATCTGAGTTACGCATGTTGCATTGCCTTCATAAATAATGGTTGATCCTTCTGTAGTTGAGGAAAGTTGACACGTACTTCGAATATGTTCAATCAATGATCATAATCAAATACATTCTCGACTAGCTTCATATAGTGCTAGTATTTCAGAATGATTAGATTATTTTGCTACTAATGTTTGCTTTATAGATCGCAATGAAATAGCTGCATTGTTGTTAGTAAACACATACCCAGTTTGTGATCATGCTTTTATGTGGATCAGAAAGGCAACTTTCATCAGCGTAGCCAACAAGAACCGGATTATTTCCTATGTCAGAATAAAATATACCTAAATCTGTCGCTCCACAAGATATTTCATGACATGTTTTACGTTATTCCAGTATCTTTTAGTTGGTGTAAACTATATCTTGCTAACTAATTGACTGAGAATGTAATACCCGATCTTGTGCACTGAGGTAATGTAACGACCCGTATTTTTCTGCCTATTTATTTGGGTTATTTTAATTATTTTGATTATTTAAAATATTGGTTTAAATTTAAATAATCGAATTTAACGATTTATTTGGAATATATTATTTAAATAAATAATAAAATAATATTTTAATTTCCAGAATGTTTGGAAAAATATAGAATTTGAAATATATTGTGATCAGGCAGTTTAAAGTGGTCAAATATTGGTTATATTGATAATATAGTGACGAATTCGATTTGAAAACGATAGTCAAGCGATATGGTTTATAATTTAATTAAATAACGAGCTGCAGCGGCGCGGCAGTTCACGTTTTGGCGTTTTGAACTTCAATTGGTCGTACCGGATTCAAAATAAGTCGGATTTCCTCGAAACAAGAAACTTCGGGACTGGTTTGACGATGTCTTTCCAATGGCAGAGAAAAATCCAGTTTTCATCCCGTAGATTTTATTTTATGTCCAAATCAAATTCTGAAAAAGTCGCTGTAGAATTCCTTTATATATTATATCGTTATTTATATTAAATAAAGTGGTTTTTAATTATTTTTAATATTGATTTAGCTTCAAACTCAACTCGGGATATTTTATCTGGGTAATATACGATATTCTGGTCGTGTATGGCCGATTTCAATATTTTAATAATATTATATTGAAGTATTTTAAAATTGGTCTATTTTCTTTGAATTGGTCAGTTATAAAAGGGACTTCCTTCAAACGACCTCTGTTTTCGATGAAACAAATTTTGTTGGGACCGTAACAGTAAATTATTGCTAAATTTTCAGACGGTGCGTCAATCGGGGTTATTCTGTGAACGTGGCAAAATAAAATGTAAAATAAATCGATCTAATTGGACGTGTACGAGCGTCATTTGAGCAAACGAACTCAGAATTCGACGAAGCAAGTTTCGTTAGGACCGTATCGTCAAATTATACTATGTAATCCAGTCGCGTCACGAACGGGGTTCGTATGTGAGCGCAGCAGCGAATAAACGATGTTTGAACACGCGATAGGTACGAAATAAAAATCGTTAGTCGCCATCACGCGTCACATCGACATAAATTATATTATTTCCTGCTTATATAAACCACCCCTACATCAGTTTTCCAGCCTAACTTCATCTTCTTCCATGTAATTTTGCAAGAAGGTCCAAATTCACAAATCTAGTTATATCTCCAAATCTAGAAAGAATTTGTTATGGCAACCTGAACGAAAGTCGTAGATCGGGTCGAGATCTATCCACTGTAAAAAGTTGGGTGAGTTTTGTCGACTGTGGTGGCCGGAATTTCACCAAAACCGGCGAAAACCACTTTCGTTCTTTCAGAAATTGACAAGTTGTGGTTGATTTTAGACGATGGGACCTTGGGGGTTTTGTAGAGGAGAGATAAGGCTTTCAAATGGCTGAGGTCTCGGGTTTTCTGGTGGTGTGTGGTGGTCGGAGGAAGGAGATAAACGGAGAAGGATGTTTTTGGTTCGGTTTTGCAAGTGGCGAACGGAAAATGAAGTTTTTCTGGGGACTCTGGTGGTTATTGGCGTCGAGGATGATGGTGGGCGGAAGGCTGATGTCAGGCAGTGACAATGGCAGTGGTCCCGTGACTTGGAAGTGCCTGATGAGGCGGCGTCAGTGGTTTGAAGGAAGGGAACTTAGTTCGTGGTTGATGAAGAAGGATAATCGGGGTTCAGAAGCTCTCACGGGTGAAAACGCGTTTCTTTGTTTCAGACATGCTGACGTGGACAATGAGTCCAAACGGTTAATTAAGGTAAGTAATTTAATTAATAAATTAGTTAAATTTATAAATCGTATAATCTATTCAAACTTTGAATAGTCGTATCTTACTCGTACGTTAACGAAATTTAATGAAACTGGATCCGTTGGGATCGCAGGAATGAGACCTACCTGATGGCACTGACTATGAGTCAATCTGATGCTGTTGAAAATTCAGCTAATTTTGGACGGTCGTCCCAAATTAAATGCAACAAACGCGTCAACCGTCGACCAGAACAAACTCTGGTGAGTTAATTCTCACACCTTTTGGAATCCTGTGATGTGGTACATTCACAGTGAAATATATTTTACAGTTAACAGTTTAAATTGGCTGATTGGATGCGATGGATGCAAATTGGTTGATATTGTCTAATTGGTTGCAGTTGTTTATTTATTTATTTTTCTATTTTATCAACTGACATATGTGATGCAGAGAAGGACAGGTTGGAGGGATCCAACCGGATTCCTCAAATTAACTGTATTTTTGTTTGTTGTGCATACATATGAATTGTACACATTGACTGACACCAAAACCTGTTCGAATGTTGATAGTGAAAACATATTCACCTGTGTTGTGGTTAAAAATCAACCGACAGTGTTGATTGGGTAATTGACAGTGAAGGGTCTAAAGGTGTTGTTGTAGGCGTCGGTTGACAGTTCGGGAAATTTACACAGCTTTAAAGTTATAAGTTATTTTATAACTGGATTTAAGTTTAAATTAAATTATTTAAGGAATTTAAATGGGAATTTAGGAATATATATTTTAGTCAAGTTTTAAAGGGATTATAGCAGTTTTGACAGCATAGATAAACCCAAAGTTTTACCTACAGGTGGGTTGGATTAGACAATTGTTTTTAAACAAATTAAAAGTTGATTTTAAATTAATTAAGTTGATTAATTTAAAAGGGAAATGACAGTGGAAATCAGTTAAAAGATAACTGTGGTGCGTGGTAAATAAATTCAACTGTTTTTACTTGAAAGGATATTTGAATTAAATTGATTTAAATATCTGGATTATTTGTTGAACGTGACGGGAAAATGTGAAGTGTTAGTTAATGTTCGATTAACTATAATTAAGGTAGTTATCGAGTTGGTTGGCATTAATTATTTAATAAGCTTTGAAGGTGATAATGATGTTATTTTTAAATAAATAGAAAGGCTGACCAATTTTAATATAATTGATATCAAAATAAATTATTATTTAATTAATAATAGTTAAAGCAATGATTTCTAATCGGAATACAATATAGAAGTGATTCAGTGACGATAAGTCGGATCGGAGTAGTGATAAGTGTTATAAGAGATGTATAATCCAAGTACTCAAACGAGGTGGGTAAATTGGATGGGTAAGTACATTTAGGGAGTTAAAAAGTTTTCAATTGAGCGAACCAGTGTAAAAGAATAAGGATTACAAATGTAAACAAAAGACATAAAGATGGGTTGTGTTAAACATTAGTAATGGATTTTGAAATAAAAGATCCAGGTTAACGAGTTTTATTTAAAGGAAGTGGAAAGCGGATTTTTAATCCAAAATGAAATCTATGATAAGAATGCCCGTATAAATGGGAATAGATTATTTGACGAGTAGTTTTTATTAGAAATCAAAGTGTTATAAGCAAGGTATGATTTAAGTTAAAAGTGGCGTTATTTGACATTTACTTAACCAAACAAATTAAGTAAAGAGATGACATTGAAAGAAGAATTCAAATGTAAGAAACGACGTATGGAAATCAGTTTGAAATCGAGATGGTAAGTGAGGGTTTGGTGAAATGGTTAAGTTACAAACTGGTATTCATTCTGAGTTAAGAACGTTGTCGATTAAGGTCTGAGAGGTAACTAAAATACCCCAACTTGGTTGGCTTCACTATTATCGAAGAATGGTATTAGTTTGGAGTGAGTGAAGGTGGTGAAATTGGTTTTATCTTATACGAGGAATATCGAACTCTAATGCAAGGATTTTTGGGAAATAAATAACCTGGCAATATTAGTTTCAAAAGGAAATAGGAATTTTGATTTCAAATAATATTGAACATTTGTTATTCAATTAGAGTCGATAGAATATAATTAGAGTTAGTCAAACATAGATTCAGGAAAGAGTTTCCATTGCGTACGACTGCTAGCGTAATTCGCAGGGCTGCAAATAGCCTACGGCGGTCGGATGTTTCTTGAGGGAATCAGGCGTAACCATTGTGATTGCTGCGATCTAGAGTCAAGCGAACGAAGTTAAGTCGAGTATTAGTCAATCGATAGGAGTAATCAAGTCGAGTTAGTCAAGTTAAGAGTTAAGTCGAATATTAGAGTTTATTAACGATTTTGTTAAATATATTTTAAAAAGGCCAGGCAGTGCCAAGTACTGAACCAGCAAACTTGTTTTATTCACACATGTGTTTTTTGATAGTTAAAACACCGACTATCAAAACCAGACCAATCCGATTGTTGGTATGGAAAGACCGGGATCGAATTTATATTCGAAAACCATTCCGACCAACAAATACGTGAAGATATTTGAAGATGATCGAGATGGAGCATTGAATACTGTGGATCTTCATAAGCGGAAGAACCGCTAATAATCTTTGGTTAGCTCCCAGAGATAAGTTGTGGTTGGAATCCACGGTTTGCAAGGGCTACTCGCTACTGATCCTTGGGGTGATTCCTATATGAGATGCAGTAGGAGAGTACCTTCGGTTCATCCTGTTCCTGGATGACTTGTATGGACGAGTGTCTGACAGAGTATTTCCAAAGGAGTCACGTACGTTGATATTTTCAAATGTACCAAATTGATGGCGGAGAAGTGCACATTCTCTTAGCTTATCAACTGGAGTATTTTTGTGGATGTCAATTAGTGATATCCAGAGGATCTGACGATGTGACATTCAAAGTGAATGGTTGCCAGATGTTCGAAAAGAGTTCTAGCCTCAAGCCTCATCAACCGGGAAATGACAAAAATCGGCCAGGCAGCATGGCTATGTGGGTCACTCCCATTAGGGTGTATGATCACCTATCTAGAGAAATTCCATTTGCTTCTTAAATCTATATTCGATGTTGTCCCTTTTCGGGCAGGCGGTTGCTCATCCCAACCGTCGGTGATATACATTCGATACACTCAAGAGAAATGAGTGGTCGGTCATGTGAGGGCCGGGTTGCAAGACGTTCTTGTTGAACCCAGTGTATTCGCCTCTAGAGATACACGTGCGGAAGGTGGTCCCATACCTTGTCAAGTTGGAATCCAATATCCAATAAGTGCCTGCAGTTTTCGATTGTATTATATATATATGGGGAGCGTGAGAAGCAAGCGTTCCTCTAGATTGTTATTTACTTGTATTTAGACATTATGATAATATCAGAGCAAGTTATGATTTCAAAACCGTTTTGGGTTATAGTAAGGTAAAAACCGTCCGTATTTATGTGTGGACTGGTCTTACTATTACCCTTTGATTTCAAAAGGATTTTCCAAAGTTAAGCAAGTGTGTGTGTTGTGAATTTATCATTGAAAGTATTCCAGACCGACCCGGTGTATTTTGTTTTAAATCAAATGTGCTTGGGTCAGACCGAGTATGTCCTAGGTTAGGTTTCGCTTGGAGTTTCAGGAGCTAGAAGCAGGCGGCTTCACCGCTAGTTATATAAAGTTGTTTCCGATGTGGTTGATGTTGTACTCTGATGATTGGTATGTATATACAGTTCTTGTGTATAAAGGATTTGATATATTATATTTATTCGTTCCGCTGTGAGATTCTGATGTGTTCTTCTTCTTTCTTCTATTCTAATACTTCTTTCTTTCTCTTCTCACCCTCTAAATTCTTTCTCATGACAATCTGGGGGTTCGATACTTGGGTTTCTGGCAAGCGATACGGGTTTATGTATTGTTGTCGAAAACTCAAGCGTCGACCTTTTCCCCGGGTCGTTACAGGTAATATAAAAATGCGCCAATGACACTAAGATATGGTGTAACACCCCACCTCCGCCAGGGTGGCTCTTGCAAGCACTCTGACTTTGGAGGGGCGTTTGTACCGGGTAAACATGCATAATGATATATCAAGGCAGAACAAGAACATATGTATATATGTAAACAGAGTAAATAAGATAAGTAAAACAGCGGAAGATTTCAAACTATTTTAAAACAAGTCTGGTACAACATAATGTCAACTTTCCAAATAGACAAGTCTAGATAAAAACAACATCACTCAAAAACTGAAATACATAAGTACTATCCCCAAAATAAGTGATAACCATAGCTAGCTTCATGTCAAGACCGTACATGAGCTAAAATCCCACAAGCAAGCGATCAGAAATCCAAGCTAAGCTCCAATATTCCCACCCTGAGAACCGGGGGAGGGGGGGGAAACGGAAGAAAAGAGGCGAAAGAAAAACAGGTCAGTCAAAAAGACTGAGTAAGCCCTACTACAATCAATGTAAACTGATAAAGTTAACTGGCATGAGAAGCAGGGATGAACATAAGGATAACTACATACTGGCATGATAGATAAAGGTGTCATCGCATAATCAGGTTTAAGGTTTTGCACCACAGGTGTACTAGCAAACTAACATGACTTGAATAAACACGTATTGATCCCTTGGCCCAAGCTTTGACCCAATAACATGAAATGACCCTAATACGAGGTCCAATAACATTAAGTGACCCTAATACGAGGTCCAATAACATAAAGTGACCCTAATACGAGGTCCAACCAAACGGTCTAATTGATCGGCTCCCTAAGCCTAACTCGTCACGTGTTGGTGTCAATACGGCCCAAACATAATTGTAGTCGGACTGTGCCGGGTCTCCCGTCGGGTGTATCAAGCCCTAGGGTGTCAACCCCTGGATACCATAAACATAAGTGCACAGTCTCGATCTACTGGTACCCATGCTTGACTTCTCCAAATACGGACTACGTGCACGACCATAGTCCGTCCGGAACTACATCGGCGTACCACTCTGCCGTCGTTTTTGGTCACTTACCTCAAGTCCAGTAATTGTGCCCCCCACCCTAGCCTAGTCCCTAGGGTCTTAATGATACAAACTTGGGATTACTGCTGGAGTGGACCCCCATTGCTAGGATTTTCTAGTGGGTTAAGTACGGTTTAACCCTTTTACTAATCATGGATTAACTTGGTTAAGTGTAACGATGAGTTCACGACTTAACCCTGATTAATCTACCAAGCCCAAATTGGTTAAGTATTAAGTGGACCATGACTTAACCCTAATCATGAGGCATTAACTAATTTAATGTGCCTTAACCTCTCACATTAGACCTTGTTATGGTTACTAGTTAAGCCGGGCGGGTCCGGGTAGCTTTACACCACAACTTGGTCTAACCTCGGGTTCAAGGTACAACATGACCAACTTCTCACATTGGGTCCTATTGTTTGTAGCAACTAGTTAAGCCGGTCGGTTCCGGATAGTTTTACGCTACAAACTCAACCCAACCTCGAGTTGGTCACACTTATATTTTCTAAGTGTCATGTCCATCATGTTTCCAAAACACATTACAAGTTTTCAAGAATTTGGGTAGACCTAACTTAATAGGTAAATTCCCAATGGGTAGACCTAACTTAATAGGTAAATTCCTAATCTTATGTTTTTATGCCTTTTAAGTTTACCCAACCCCAAACGCAATCCGATCGCTTACATATCGCAATAACGCATAAAGGATAGAAAGAGGGAACTTGGCATAATCATGACATAAAGGTGTTGAAGCCACAAGTTTAACATGGTGGCATATGAAATGTACATATGTTCATATACTTGCATATTACATTTTTAGGCCTCAAAAGCATGCATAAAACCAAACTTAGCATATAAGTGATACATGGTGATAAATGACATGTAGAAGTTGCCATAAGTTCGCATTTAGCCTCACATGCAAGTTATCATAAGGGATATGATAACTTACATGTTGCCAAAATGCAACCTTTAGCATAAAGCTTGAAGCTTTAAGCTCATAAACCCAATATAAGCTTGCATAACATGATAACATGAGCAAAATGATCAATCCAAACTTGCATAACATAACTTGCATATCATATGGCAAACTTGCATATCATAACATAGCAAACTTGCATAACATAATATGATAAACTTGCATATCATAACATGGCAAACTTGCATAACATAACATGATAAACTTGCATATCATAACATGGCAAACTTGCATAGCATAACATGGTAAACTTGCATATCATAACATGGCAAACTTGCATAGCATAACATGGTAAACTTGCATATCATAACATGGCAAACTTGCATAACATAACATGATAAACTTGCATATCATAACATGGCAAACTTGCATAGCATAACCTATCAAACTTGCATAACATGACATAGTAAACTTGCATATCATGGCAAACTTGCATATCATAATGATCAACCAAACTTGCATCATTCATTTAACTTTAGAGTTTAAATATGAAAGTAGAAAAGGGCTTACAATGCTTATGAAGGCACAAAAATATATATAGATTGAGACAAAGCCCTTATGCAATCAAATAAACCCAAAATGCAAGCTCCAATAGAAAAACCCTTGAGCCAAAATGATCAAAACTCTTGCTTTATGATGTAAATATGGAAACTTGACTTGAATGCAAGCTAATGATGCTCGTACAAGCTTGAAAACACTTGTATGCATTGAAAATCTCTCATAGAAATAACTTAGGAATTTTATGAAGAGAGTGGAGGCCATGAGAGGAATGATTTTGCCATAGTTTAGTTACTTGAATGAATAATGATGATTTAGGATTAGTTTAGAGGCTTATTTATAGAGATTAGGATTAGTTTCAACCTTAGGATTAAACCCTAGTTCCAATCTCAGCCCTCAAAACCGAATCTGGCCCCAAAACCTAACCAAGACCCCAAAATGGTACACCAGGCAAAATTGCCCAGCTGAACCAAGTCGACAGCCAAGTCGACAGGGCTATCGACTTGGGTCCAACCAAGTCGACAGGGCTGTCGACTTGGGTGCTCTGGCGGGAATTTTCCCGCCTGGCCCAATCTGACCCTTTTTTCGAATTTTGAACCCGAAATTCGAAATCTGTTTTGAACTTGAAATTTTCTGAAAACTTCATTGGGCCTCAATCGGGTCATACGGACTCCGATTTTCGAAAACTCGGACTCTATTTCGCGTATTTTTCCGAGACGAACGCAATGGCATAGCCCGTTTCCCTTGATTCAGATTTATAAATTAAATTCTGCCTCGATTTACATTATAACAGGTTATTGAAAATACGGCTTGTTTCATTCTCCCCTCCTTAAAGGATTTCGTCCCCGAAATCTTCAAGTTAGGAAGAACGTATCCTACCATCCATCTACTCAAAACATCATCCACGAGCAATCATTGTCCTTACAAGATTCTAAATGTTGTATGAACATATGCAAAGGTGTGTGTATATGTACTTATCTAATGCAAATATCATCAATGCAAATTATGTTAGTGAAATGAATCCATATGTATGCAATTCCTAACATAATGTATAACATCTATATGTGTGCACATAACATACATCCATATGCAACATCCATGTGATAACACAAAAATTTTCATCCATGAATAAGCATAAACACTCATGCATATGCAATATGAGGAGTGTGTGAGCCGATCTAGTGCCTAATGTGTATAATGCATCCACGAGTAACCACTTGCAAACACTTGCAACCACTTGCAAACATCAAGCATAACATGTTTCAAACACATGTTTCATCCAAAGGGTTTCTACCTAAGGTTCTCATGACAAGATTAACATGATAAACTAAATAATCAAGACAAACATGGATAGCAAAAGATATGCTACAAAGAGATCGGGAAGATAAGCAGGATATACCCCTTTCGGATTACAAGAAATCCCTTCCTAACCCAACCCATATTCTATAAAAGCCCAAAAGGTTTAGTCAACCTAACGGACCCCTTCAAACCCTGACATGTATTACTAACCAATAAGTCATACCTCCCGACAGAAATAGGACCGAGAATGGGATCGAGAGGATATACGTAAAAAGATAACATGCGAGTAAGTTCCACAGGAAAACAAGGATCAAGGATATGCTCTTAAAAAGAGATATGATGCGCGTATCTAGCCTTCGGTCTTCTAAGTCACGTTTCTTTGAGCTTAACTCCACTGCGCTTTGACCGTCTTTTACCTCATGATTTCTTGGCTTCTTAACTCTTATTTCCAAATATGAGTTGGAACCCATTTCATTGTCGCCTCTCGTCTTCCTTTTTCACTTACTCTTCTATCATTCTTGGCTTAAACATAACTATGACCTCATGGTTTCATGCAAGCTCTCCAAAATTCACTAGTGAATTCTGGATCTCGTTTACTTACTATAAAGTATTCCACGCAGCAGAACTTTTCTTGGAAATACCAATCCACGTTGCCAATTGCTCTTACCAACGTGATTTTCTATAACTCATGCTTGAACGAAATGAACCATCCGCCTGCGAATGATAGGCCGTACTTAGATTCAGTTGCTTGCCCATGACTTCCCATAGACTATCCCAAAACTGGCTAGTGAAAATTGAGTCATGGTTACTAACTATCCTTTAGGGAACCCCGTGCAACCGCTTTATTTCTTGAAAGTAAACTGTCGCTAGTTATGATGCAGTCCTTTCGCTCTTTACCAGAGTGAAATGAGCACTCTTCGTGAGTCTACCTACTATGACCCACATGCTCTTATTCCCTTTCTTGATCTAGGCAGTCCATCCACGAAATCCTTCGTTACGTTTTTCCCTCTTCCATTGCGGGGACCTCCAATGGATATAATAGCCCACCGGGCTTCTATGACTCGGCCTTTAATCTGTTGGCACAACATGCACCTTGGGACAAACTCGGCCACCTCCTCGGGTGATGTGCATCTTCAAGAACCTTCTTTCTCTCATCGCGACTTAGCCATCCCTTGTTGCCTTGACTCTTGTTCTTGTTCTGATTGCCTTGACTGCTCTGACCACTTAGATTACCCTGATTTCCTTTCCACTGGGAATCAGTCTTTTTGGCTTGAGTATCATTCATCTTGATCTCTTTCTTGTCACTCCTATTCTCTTCATTGAGTAGGGCCATATTCACCAAACTCTCGAAAGTTGCCCCCAAGGGTATATGAGTCATGGCTAAACCATGTAATGGCTCGTTTAATCCTAGAGCAAAGTATAGGGCCTTCTTCTGAGCTGTGTTAACCAAGTCTAAACCGACCCGAGCCAGTTGATTAAACTTATCTATGTATTCCCTAATAGTCATGTCCCCTTGCTTTAGTGATAGGAACCTCTTCATCTGAAGGTTCTCCTCTGCTGACGATAAAAACCTCAGTCCAAACCTTCTTTTGAACTCATCCCAAGTCTCAATTGGTCTAGTAGTGGTGGTGACTACCCACCAATAAGCAGCTTCCTCCTTTAGCAACCACACCGCCAATAAAACCCTCCTACGGTCATCTATATCAAAGAAGGCAAAAAGATCTTCGGTTTCTTTCAACCAATTCCTTGCCTCTACATAAGTCTCGGTTCCAATGAAATTCTTGCAACCCATCGCCTTAAAGTCTTTGCAAATCTCCGCGAAATCCTCTTGTGGATGCTGAGGGGGAGGAGGAAGAGGAACCTCAGCGACATGAGGAGGAGGAACATTAACTACCGGAGGAGGAGGAGGAGCATCTGCGGGGCCGGCTTCGGTCGCCCTAGCCTCCAAAAGTCTCCTATACCAAACAGGTACGTGTACTCCCTCCGGAATGGCAAAGTTATTGGCCATACTGAAAACGAAGAAAAAGATAGATTCAGAATGGAGAAAAACGAAGGAATTTTGCTAATGGCTTTTTGGGGAATAGCATTTAAAATAAACTAGACTTTTCTTTGGAAAATACTTTATATTTGGTTTTGAAAATAGTTTTCCAAAAGTTTTAAAAACCTTTTTGTTCCTTCTCGTAAACCATATGCTCTGATACCAAATGTAACACCCCACCTCCGCCAAGGTGGCTCTTGCAAGCACTCTGACTTTGGAGGGACGTTTGTACCGGGTAAACATGCATAATGATATATCAAGGCAGAACAAGAACATATGTATATATGTAAACAGAGTAAATAAGATAAGTAAAACAACGGAAGATTTCAAACTATTTCAAAACAAGTCTGGTACAACATAATGTCAACTTTCCAAATAGACAAGTCTAGATAAAAACAACATCACTGAAAAACTGAAATACATAAGTACTATCCCCAAAATAAGTGATAACCATAGCTAGCTTCATGTCAAGACCGTACATGAGCTAAAATCCCACAAGCAAGCGATCAGAAATCCAAGCTAAGCTCCAATATTCCCACCCTGAGAACCTGGGGGAGGGGGGGAACGGAAGAAAAGAGGCGAAAGAAAAACAGGTCAGTCAAAAAGACTGAGTAAGCCCTACTACAATCAATGTAAACTGATAAAGTTAACTGGCATGAGAAGCAGGGATGAACATAAGGATAACTACATACTGGCATGATAGATAAAGGTGTCATCGCATAATCAGGTTTAAGGTTTTGCACCACAGGTGTACTAGCAAACTAACATGACTTGAATAAACACGTATTGATCCCTTGGCCCAAGCTTTGACCCAATAACATGAAATGACCCTAATACGAGGTCCAATAACATGAAGTGACCCTAATACGAGGTCCAATAACATAAAGTGACCCTAATACGAGGTCCAACCAAACGGTCTAATCGATCGGCTCCCTAAGCCTAACTCGTCACGTGTTGGTGTCAATACGACCCAAACATAATTGTAGTCGGACTGTGCCGGGTCTCCCGTCGGGTGTATCAAGCCCTAGGGTGTCAACCCCTGGACACCATAAACATAAGTGCACAGTCTCGATCTACTGGTACCTATGCTTGACTTCTCCAAATACGGACTACGTGCACGACCATAGTCCGTCCGGAACTACATCGGCGTACCACTCTGCCGTCGTTTTTGGTCACTTACCTCAAGTCCAGTAATTGTGCCCCCCACCCTAGCCTAGTCCCTAGGGTCTTAATGATACAAACTTGGGATTACTGCTGGAGTGGACCCTCATTGCTAGGATTTTCTAGTGGGTTAAGTACGGTTTAACTCTTTTACTAATCATGGATTAACTTGGTTAAGTGTAACGATGAGTTCACGACTAAACCCTGATTAATCTACCAAGCCCAAATTGGTTAAGTATTAAGTGGACCATGACTTAACCCTAATCATGAGGCATTAACTAATTTAATGTGCCTTAAACTCTCACATTAGACCTTGTTGTGGTTACTAGTTAAGCCGGGCGGGTCCGGGTAGCTTTACACCACAACTTGGTCTAACCTCGGGTTCAAGGTACAACATGACCAACTTCTCACATTGGGTCCTATTGTTTGTAGCAACTAGTTAAGTCGGTCGGTTCCGGGTAGTTTTACGCTACAAACTCAACCCAACCTCGAGTTGGTCACACTTATATTTTCTAAGTGTCATGTCCATCATGTTTCCAAAACACATTACAAGTTTTCAAGAATTTGGGTAGACCTAACTTAATAGGTAAATTCCCAATGGGTAGACCTAACTTAATAGGTAAATTCCCAATCTTATGTTTTTATGCCTTTTAAGTTTACCCAACCCCAAACGCAATCCGATCGCTTACATATCGCAATAGCGCATAAAGGATAGAAAGAGGGAACTTGGCATAATCATGACATAAAGGTGTTGAAGCCACAAGTTTAACATGGTGGCATATGAAATGTACATATGTTCATATACTTGCATATTACATTTTTAGGCCTCAAAAGCATGCATAAAACCAAACTTAGCATATAAGTGATACATGGTGATAAATGACATGTAGAAGTTGCCATAAGTTCGCATTTAGCCTCACATGCAAGTTATCATAAGGGATATGATAACTTACATGTTGCCAAAATGCAACTTTTAGCATAAAGCTTGAAGCTTGAAGCTCATAAACCCAAGATAAGCTTGCATAACATGATAATATGAGCAAAATGATCAACCCAAACTTGCATAACATAACTTGCATATCATATGGCAAACTTGCACATCATAACATAGCAAACTTGCACAACATAACATGATAAACTTGCATATCATAACATGGCAAACTTGCATAACATAACATGATAAACTTGCATATCATAACATGATAAACTTGCATAGCATAACATGGTAAACTTGCATATCATAACATGGCAAACTTGCATAGCATAACATGGTAAACTTGCATATCATAACATGGCAAACTTGCATAACATAACATGATAAACTTGCATATCATAACATGGCAAACTTGCATAGCATAACCTATCAAACTTGCATAACATGACATAGTAAACTTGCATATCATGGCAAACTTGCATATCATAATGATCAACCAAACTTGCATCATTCATTTAACTTTAGAGTTTAAATATGAAAGTAGAAAAGGGCTTACAATGCTTATGAAGGCACAAAAATATATATAGATTGAGACAAAGCCCTTATGCAATCAAATAAATCCAAAATGCAAGCTCCAATAGAAAAACCCTTGAGCCAAAATGATCAAAACTCTTGCTTTATGATGTAAATATGGAAACTTGACTTGAATGCAAGCTAATGATGCTCATACAAGCTTGAAAACACTTGTATGCATTGAAAATCTCTCATAGAAATAACTTAGGAATTTTATGAAGAGAGTGGAGGCCATGAGAGGAATGATTTTGCCATAATTTAGTTACTTGAATGAATAATGATGATTTAGGGTTAGGTTAGGGGCTTATTTATAGAGATCAGGATTAGTTTCAACCTTAGGATTAAACCCTAGTTCCAATCTCAGCCCTCAAAACCGAATCTGGCCCCAAAACCTAACCAAGACCCCAAAATGGTGCACCAGGCAAAACTGCCCGGCTGAACCAAGTCGACAGCCAAGTCGACAGGGCTGTCGACTTGGGTCCAACCAAGTCGACAGGGCTGTCGACTTGGGTGCTCTGGCGGGAATTTTCCCGCCTGGCCCAATCTGACCCTTTTTCGAATTTTGAACCCGAAATTCGAAATCTGTTTTGAACTTGAAATTTTCTGAAAACTTCATTGGGCCTCAATCGGGTCATACGGACTCCGATTTTCGAAAACTCGGACTCTATTTCGCGTATTTTTCCGAGACGAACGCAATGGCATAGCCTGTTTCCCTTGATTCAGATTTATAAATTAAATTCTGCCTCGATTTACGTTATAACAGGTTATTGAAAATACGGGTTGTTACATATGGTACTTCTGGACCAAGTCTATTCTCATCATCTTTTTTTAGGAGGTAAGGGACATTTTAAGTGTCTACAGGCGTACTAACTGGATACACTTTATCCACTGGAAAATGCTTAAGAATTTTCTCAATATAGTTCGATTAGTAGATTACTATGCCATTTGTATTGTGCTCCATCTATAGACCAAGAAAATATTAAGTTTTGTCAAGATCTTTCATTTCAAATTCCTGTTTCAAGTAATATATTGTTTCATCCCAGTCAAATATATATCATCGACATACATCGCTAAAATAGTACATCCCATTACCGATTTCTTTATAAAGACACATGGACAAATGAGATCATATTTCTACCCGCCTTTTATGAGATATTCACTAAGACGGTTATATCACATTCTTCCGAATTGTTTCAAACCGTAGAGTAGTCGTCTCGGTTTTAATGAGTACATCGATTTTGATTTTGCTTCAGCTAACTTATACCCGTAGGGATTTAAAGTCAAACATGTCCCTTCAGAAAACCTTGCGGAACAAGTCGTGCCCTGTATCTCACAACTTCGTTCTTATCATACTATTTTCTAACGAATACCTATTTATATCCAATTGGTTTAACATCTCCTGTGTTTCTCTATTAGTCCAAACACATCATGTTTTTATAATGAATATAACTCAACTTGAATAACATTTTTTCATCTTGGCTAATCATGTCTTTTTCAACATTCACTTATGCTAGTTGGTTCATAATCATTATTTTCATTATAGTCATGGCTTTCGGTTATGTCAGTATCTACTACGAAAGAAAATACATCATCAATTATTATTTTACTTCGATCCCACATTTCTCCATAATTCCTAAAAAAATATTGAGATATCATTATTATTAGGCACCCTTTTATTTTTGGAAGCTTCTATTACTTCTAGGATAATAGCTCCTTCACTGAGTTTAGGAGAATCGGAATTTTCATTTGAGTTATCATTTGGATCATTTATAACCTTTTGGAGAGGTTTGTTAATTGATGATTTTTCGTTGGACCTTTTTCTATCCGTCAAGTCTTTTGAACCTGTCGGTCTTCCACGTTTTTGTCTAACTTTAAATTTATATGTTGTTATGGTCCTTCGGGAATTTCAATTCTAATTGGTGCTTTTGCTGCGAGAATGTGAGATTTAGTTATCTTTGCAACATCATTAAATGCATCTAGCATTTGATTTGCAATATTTTGAACATACAAAATTCTTTGTACCTCATATTGGCATTGTTTGGTACGTGGATCCGAATAAAAGATAGATGGATTATTCCATGATATTTCACACTGTTCTATTGGAACGGTTTTTCTCCCCCTACCTGCGGGAAAATTGACCCATCAAATTTACAGTCTTGAAATCTTGTAGTAAAAACATCACCTGTAAGGGGTTCAAGACAAAGAAGTATCAAAGGTGAATCAAATCTCACATGAATTCCCAAACTTCATCGAGGACCCATTTTAGTATGAAATGGGATAAATTGACACATGCACAGCGCAACCAAATTTTCGTAGATGTGAATTATTTGGTTGGGATCTAATTAAAAGTTGTGATGGTGAAAGTGATAAACCATTGGTCTAATTTTAATTAATTTCAATGCATGCAAAATTGCATGTCCCTAAGCCGAAATAGGTAGCTTTGATTGCATAAACAACGGTCCTGCAATGTATTGCAAACGCTTAATTAATAATTCTGCCTTAACATTTTGAGTGTGAACATGAGCTACAGGATGTTCAATTCCAATACCCAATGATATACAATAATCATCAAATATTTGAGATTTGATGATCGGGGAAATTTTCTCGCAATTTAATTATTTGCACAAACAATCTAGCAAATGTCATGTTTCTAATAGAGAGCAAACATACATGTGACCAATTAGTTCATGCATCAATTAATACCATAAAATATCTAAATGGTCCACAAGCAGGATGAATTGGGTCACAAATATCACAATGAATTTTTTGCAAAAATGTGAGAGATTCAGAAGTGATTTTATTATACGAAGGTCAAGTGAGAAATTTTCGTCGTGCACATGGGGAACAAAGTAATCACTTCGCAAATTCAACTAATTTGATAAATCATGTCCATTTGAGTTTTTTGCAATTTTACGCATCATAGTTGATCCAGGATGACCCAAGTGATCATACCAAAGAATCAATGTCTTTGTATTTACGAGATTCCGACTCATGTTTATAAAATGAGATTCAACTATGTCAGTTTTTTAAAGTATAATCAAGAAGAAATTGTATCAAATTTTTCTAAAATAATTTTCTAGCTTTCAACTTTAGAAAAAACACAAAGATATTCTTTGTTGTTTCATTTATAGTTTCAGTATGATAACCATTCATTCTTATATCTTTAAAACTTAGCAAATTTCTTTTAGAATTTCTTGAGCATAGTACATTTTAAATGAATATATGTGTACCATTTGATAATACTATATGAGCTCTTCCGAACCCTTCAAGTACAATAGAAGCTTCGGCTGAAATATTTTCAAACAATTCAGAGAAAAACTTCTGGTTTTTCAAAATTGTATGGGCAGTTCCACTATAAAATAGGCATATATCATCACTTGAACACTGACGGTCCATATCTTAAGATTTAAAGATAATACAGTTAGTCAATTACTGAAATAACTTATAAATATAAATAAATGTTAATACTTTCTATGACAAGAAGGATTTCAAAAACAAGCTACTTATCAATATTCAACAGTACAAATTATTTCAGCAAGTCCATAAGAATAAACTAATAAATATATAAATTAAAATTCAAAATAATATATGCTTAAAAAATGAAACAAAACAAAACCACAGAATAAGCTTCAAAATACTAATTGATCGATTCGACCATATCTTCGAATATTACATTTAAATTTTCACCGCTAATGAAATTTCCATCATAACCTTCGAAGAAATCATCTAACTTCAAGTTAGTATTGTCAGACAATCCCTCAGTATTATTTATCTCGATATTCTTTGATTTTTGGCATTCCCCCGCTGTTTTCTTTGATGACCTACAAGTACGTTACCAATAACCAAAACGTCTGCATCTATAGCAAACTTCCTCATAATGCTTTTTATTTCTGAAGCTGATTCATTATTCTTTTTTTCAAGCTCACTTTTCTTTTGCTTCTTTTTAAAATTAGTCATTTTGTTATATCCAAAACCATTATAACCACCTCTTGGAGTGATACCCATGTCTACGTCCACGACCTGGGCGAAATTAACATTAACTTCTAACAATGCAGCTAAATTAGTTGGTCTTGATGAGTGATTTTTAATACGCAACCGCATTACCAAGAATCAATGCTAATGTCGGCCACTCCAGAAGAAGTCATGACAGATGTAGAGTAGTGGACATGGTCGTGGACGTGGATACAACCCTAGCAGAGGTGGTTATAGTGGTTTTGGAGGCAACGAAACTACTAATGAAAAAGCAACAAAAGAAAAACGAACCTGAAAACAATAATAATTCTGCTTTAGAAAATAAAAAACATTACGAGGAAGTTTACTATAGATGTGGATGCCTTAGTCATTGGTCACGAACTCGCAGATCATCAAAGAAAACATTTGAAGAATATCAAAAGTCAAAGAATATCAAGACAAACAATATAGAGGGATTGCCTGATTATACTAACTTGAAGTTAGAGGTTTCTTCAAAGATTATAACAACAATTTATTTATCGATGAAACTTTTAATGCAATATTCGAAGATATGAATCGAACCGACCAATTAGTAGCCTGAAGCTTATCGTGTGATTTTTATTTTGTTTAATTTCCTTTTAGCATGTATTAGTTCGAAATTTTTATTCATCTATTTTTTTAGTTTATTCTTCTGGACTTGCAGAAATGATATGTAATGTTAGACTTTGATAAGTAGTTTATTCTTATGAATATTTATTTATATTTATAAGCTATTTCAGTTATTGATTAATTGTATTGTCTTTAATTCTTAAGGTATGGACCATTAATGTTTAAGTGATGATATATGTCTGCTTGATAGTACAACTACTCATACGATTTTGAAAAATCCGAAGTTTTTCCCTGAATTATCTGAAAATATTTCAGCTAAAGTTTCAACTATAGTTAGTTCAGTCAATGTAATTGAAGGGTCCGAAAGAGCCCATATAGTATTACCAAATGGTACACATATATTCATTCAAAATGCAATATATTCAAGCAATTCTTTAAGAAATCTGCATAGCTTTGATAATATGAGAATAAATAGTTATCATATTGAAATTACAAAATGAAAGCAACAAATAATATGTTTGTGTTATTTCTAAAATTGAAAGCCAGAAGCTTACTTCAGAAAAATTTGGTATAATTCCAACTGGATTATATTTTACAAAATTAGCGTAATTGAATCTCATTTTATAAACATGAGCCAAAAGCACACGAATACAAAGAAATAGATTCTTTGGAATGATGGTTTAGGTCATCCTAGATCAATAATGATGCGTAGAATTGCTAAAAACTCAAATGGGCATGATTTATCAAATCAGTTGAACTTATCAAGTGATTATTTATATTTTCCACGTGCACAACGAAAATTAATTACTCGACCTTCATACAGTAAAATCACTTCTGAATCTCCAACATTTTTGTAAAGAATCCAAGGTGATATATGTGGTCCAATTCATCCTGCTTGTGAACCATTTACATATTTTAGGGTATTAATTGATGAATCAATTCGTTGGTCACATGTATGCTTGCTCTCTACTAGAAACGTGGCATTTGCCAAATTGCTTCCTCAAATAATTAAATTACAAGCACACCGCTAATAATCAAATTAAATCAATATGACTAGACAACGCAAGAGAATTTACTTTTGAAGTATTTGATGATTATTTTTTATCATTAGGAATTGAAGTTGAACATCCAATAGCTCATGTTCACACTCAAAATAGTCTGGTAGAATCATTAATTAACTGTTTGCAACTTATTGCAAGACCATTGCTTATGCAATCAAAGTTGCTTGTTACAGCTTGGGGATATGCAATTTTACATGCATCCAAATTGATTAAAATTAGAACGACTTATCATCAGTTTTCACCATCACAGCTTTTAACTGGATTCCAATCAAATGTTTCACATTTGTGAAAATTCAGTTGCTTTATGCATGCACCCATTAGTCTCTCACTTCGTACTAAAATGGGTCCTTAACGAAGGTTGGGAATTTATGTGGGATTTGACTCAACTTCGATAATTCGTTATCTTGAACCTATTGTAGATGATATCTTTACTGAAAGATTTGTAAATTGTAAATTTGATGAGCCGATTTTCCAGCCTTAGGAAGAGAAAAAACCGTTCCAGTGGAACGACATGAAATTTCACGGAATAATCCATCTATGTTTCATTTGGATCCGCGTACCAAACAATGCTAATACGAGGTAAAAAGAATTTTGCATGTTCATAATATAGCAAATCAAATGCCATGAGAATTTAAGGATGCTGCAAAAGTAACTACATCTCACATTACAACAGTCACACCAGCTAGAATTGAAATCTTCGAAGGACCAATAAGAGCAAATAAATCTAACGCTAGACAAAAACGTGGAAGACCGATAGGTTCAAAAGATTTGGCGCCTAGAAAAAGACCGTCGAACGAATAATCACGAATTAACAAACCTCTTGATGAGGTTATAAATGATCCAAATGATGACTCAAAAGAAAATTCCAATTCTCCTAAAATCGGTGAAGGAATTTTTATCCCAAAAGAAATAATAGAAGCTTCCGAAAATAAAACGGTACCTAATAATAATGAGATTTCAATATTTTATACGAATTACGAAGAAATGTGGGATTGAAGGAAAATAATAATTGATGATGTATTCTCATTCACAGTACCTACTGAAATAACGGAAAGTCGTGACTATGATAAGAATAAAGAAAATGAACCAGCTAGCATAAACGAATGTCGAAAAAGACAAGATTAGCCAAAATGGAAAGATGTCATTCAAGTTGAGCTAAATTCACTTCAAAAACGTGGTGTATTTGAACCAATAGAGAATACCCCAGAAAATGTCAAACCAGTGGGTTATAAATGGGTATTCGTTAGAGAATGAAATTATAAAATTGAAGTTGTGAGATACAAGGCATGACTTGTTGCACAAAGTTTCTAACAGAGACCAGATTTTAATTTCAAAGAAACATACTCTCCTATTGTGGATGTCAATTTCAATATTTGATTAATCTTGTAGTTTTTGAGAAGCTTAGATACCGATATTTACATGAAAATTTCAGATGGTTATAAGTTGCCTGAAGCAAAATCAAAGCTAATGTACTCATTAAAACTAAGACGATCACTATACGGTTTGAAACAATCCGGAAGAATGAGGTATAACCGTCTTAGTAAATATTTGGTAAAAGCTGGATATGAAAACAATCTCATTTGTCCATGTGTCTTTATAAAGAAATCGATAAAGGGGTTTTCTATTTGGATAATTTTGTTCGCATCCACCCAATCTATTAGTTAATCCACCCTAATTTTGTGGGTTACTTCCTATTTTTATGGTATCTTTATTTTTTAAAAATTAATGAGTTTACTCACGCATATAATTGATCTTCTCATCACATTTCTCTTTGCATTTTTATTCTTTATTCTCCGCTTCTTAATCACCAAATCACAAATAAATCACCTTGGAGAAAAATTAAAAATTGGAAAAAGCAAAGGTTCTAAATCTAATGCAGTCATATTTCTTGTTTTTGAGTAAAGCTCAAATGCGGCTTGATAGTTTATGTAGTGAATACAAGTCTGTAATTGTGTGCTGAACTTTCCATGTTATAAACCTGATTTGAACTGAAAGATAGATCTGTTTTGATATTCGGTTGTTAGCATCATTGTTGCCTTTAATAATTAATTGATTATATCTGTAGTCAATTCAGTATATTAAATGAGATACCAAATCTGCATTTTATGGTATGTTTATGTACAGGCTCACGGTGTACTGTCTTTTTTCTAGCATGTTTTATTTTGATGTTAATAAAAATTGTTGAAGTAATGGGAATCATTCCAGTAGTTTCACTACAGCTATGTGAATTCCTTTGGACAAGCATTTCATTCATGGTTACATATGTCATTCAATAAAGGCCACTGTCACAGTGGGTTCAAACAACAAAATATTCTAACAAAAACTTATGATTCGTTACGTGAATTAATTTATTATTTCCTGTACATATATACACAAGATTGTTGTCTATTTTTGTTTAGTAATTGAAGTCATGTTCTTCTATTTTTAAAAATCCTTTATCTAGTTGTACAGTTGGAACTTTTTAAGTTATTGTTCCATGGTTTTACTATTGTAGGCGGTACCAAGATTTTACTGGAAAGGAAATTTTGAGAGATAGCAAATGATATTTGTAAGTCACACCTTGCCAAAATAGTTTTGTAGAATTTTAGCATGGTCGATCAGTTAAAAGTCTTATTCCAATATGCATTCGAGACATGACAAAACTGAACCAGACAAAACAGCTTGAAAGGAGGAGCCTTGGGAGAGAACGTGGCAGATTGAGATGCAAGGCTATAAGCAGAAAGAGCTTAAAAATGCAGATTGAGCCGTTGCTTGAGGAGTAGTAAGTGACAAGGCATTTTAATGAAAGAACTGTTAATTTTTTATTAGTTAATCCACAGTTGATCAACTCACAAATAAACTGTGGATGATCTAATTGAAGTTAAATATATGAATGAAATGACAAAATTAGTTGATATGAATAAAAATTCCCTCTCTATTTTAGCAGTATATGTTGATGATGTAAATTTGATTGGAACTCCAAAAGAAATTTTTGAAACAATAGATTACCTAAAACAGAAATTTGAAATGAAAGATCTTAGCACAACTAAATACTATCTTGGTCTATAGACTAAGCACACTACAAACGACATAATGATACATCAATCAAATTACACTGAGAGAATTCTGAAGCGTTTTCAAATGGATAAAGCATATCCACTTAATACGCTTATGGTTGTCAGATAGCTAGATATTAAAAAAAGGACTCTTACCAACCCAAAAAAAAAAAAAAAAAATGACGAAAATGTACTTGGTCCAGAAATATCATATCTCAATGCAGTTGGTGCAGTGTTATATTTAGCCCAACGCATGAGACCAGATATTGCATTTTCAGTCAATCTACTAGCAGTATACAGTTGCACTAACTCAAATGCACCACTAAAAATACACTGCAATGGCATAAAACATGTCATGAGATATATGCGTGGAATCACAGATTTAGGCATGTTTTAATCTAACATAGGCAATAATCTGATTCTAGTTGGTTATGCTGACGCAGATTATCTTTCTGATTCACATAAAGTAAGACCACAAACTGGATATGTGTTTACTAACAGCAAAGCAGCTATTTCATGACGATCCACAAATCAAAAATTGGTAGCAACATCATCCAATCATTCTGAAATACTAACACTATATGAAGTAAATTGACAATGTATTTGGCTAAGATCATTAATTGAACGTATTTGAAGCACATGTCAACTTTCCGCAACCACAGAAGGATTAACTATTATTTATGAAGATAATGCAACATGCGTAGCTCAGATTCAAGCAGGTTATATCAAAGGTGATAGAACGAATCACATTTCTCATAAATTCTTCTTCACATGAATTTCAAAAGGATAATAAGATAGAAGTGAAACAAATTCAGTTTTAAGAAAATCCACCAGATCTATTCACGAAGGCACTTCCAAAATCAATATTTCAGAAGATATTTATAAATTGGTATGCGTCGCCCGGTTTTTGTAAATAAGTTTCTAATGAGACATTATTTTGATTCAGAAGTATCAACCCCCATAGTAACATTGTAAACATGTTAAACAAAAATGAAATAAAATTGTACTATATTCCTTAGTTATGATTTTTCCTATATAGTTTTTCATAAAAAAAAAAATTATGAGGCAATTAATCTTATCATCTTGCATACGCATACTAAGAGAGGAGTACTGTATTATATATAATATTATTGGTGAATTCGCTTAATACAAGAAATATTATTGTAATTGTTAGGACATGTAAAGTCTATAAATAGAAAGCTCATGTGTGTTGTAGATATATCCAGATGAATAAATGTCCTCACTCCTTAATTTATTCTATTCTAAGTTTGTTTTATAACATGTAAATCATTAGTGCAACAATCATCCTCACCTATGCAAGTAGAACGAAAGAAGCACAAATACTAAAAAAAATGAATGACGTAAAAGAAGGTGATGGTTTGAAAAGTAAAACAATGATACGTAGTTGGCGTGGTTTCATGTAGTACATTATAAGATACAAATAAGATAATAATATATGTAAGCAAGTTAAGTCATGCTCCATGAGTTGTTATACAATAGTGCAAATCTAGTCCCAGAACCACAGAAACCACCCAAGTAGAAAAAAAAACATTGTAATTTGTCATGAATATAATTGAATAAGGATGAAATAATAACGAAGCACAAGTTATATTTGAATGAAAAAAAAAAAAAAAAAAAAAAAAAAAACAACAAACTTCACCTCGTTCAAAACAAAGACAAACCCTTTATAAAAACTAATAATAAGGAAGGATCGACCTTATGTAAACCAACTAAGTCACGAAAAACATACCAGAATACAAATAAAATTATTATTATATCTCAAATCTAAGTTGAGCCAAATCATGTGACATAATCACCTAAGATATGAACTGACTTTGAAAAAGAAAAAAAAAATCAAGCCGTGGTTGTGTTGAATATTAAATTAAACACGCTGACAGTACAAAATGAAGTTTTTAGAAAATTGAATATCAAATTGATGTATTCCAGCAAAACCAAACTGCCGTCAAATTGGAACCAATTTGAAACCCTCTAAATTGAACCCCTAAATTAATAATTGATGTGGACATATATTAAAAACCCAAACTTTCAGTATAATTGAAACCAAAGCTTCAGCAGACTGAAACCCAAACTGAAACAAACGTTCAGCAAAACTGAAACCAAATTGGAGCATTCTAATATAAATCGCATAAGTCAATTCATTAGATTGAAATCACTCACCATCCATTTCTATACGTCGAGGATAGAAAAGGAGCGTTGAGTTGCGCATGACTCGCGGGGATAACGAACGACGTTACTGCGGAGGTCCTGCGTTTGGCTCAGGCAAAATCTTTAATCGATTAGGTCTTTTTCCCCCTCCGTGCCAGATTTGTTTCTGTTTATTTTCCTTATTTAAAATGCTGGGAGGGGCACTTGCCCAGCTGAATATGCATATAGCTCCGCCCCTGGGTACAGGAAAGGGAGAAGCAGCATGGAATGAGGTATTAGAACCTAGAACGATTACCTTATGTGATGCTTATTAAAGGTGGCGGAGCTTGATATACAGTAATCCGCACCACTAAAGAATAAATAAGATATAAAGATGCTAAATATCTTAACTATAAAATTGGAAGTACTGAAGAATAGACGCATAAATGTGCATGAGTTAGATCAATATTTGCACTAAAGAATAGGTAATATTGAAGAAAGAGTCAAAAATCGTGAAATATCCGTGTGGCTATAGCAGATTTATAAAAAAAGAAAAAAAGACACTCAGATATAAAAGCAAAATCATGCTGATAACTTTTGGATGATAAGATACGATAGTAATGTAACTTTTATGAATCTTTGTTGAATCAAACATGTTTCATGGTATATAAATAACTACTTCAAAATATATGTACACCATTTTCGCAATTTAACATCTGAACTGGATTGAAATTTAGGCTCCGTTTGTTTAATAGGCAGAATTCTAAATTCTGGTGTATTGCTTAAAGCTTAATTCTGGATTATCCCTTACTTGTTTGTTTGCATTTAGCATTCAGAAGAAAAATCAATATTGAGCATTCAGACCAAAAAGTAAACACTAAAATTGTTTTGAATGATTTTATCTGAATGGATGGTTTTATTCAGAACACGAAAAAAAACAAAATCACCCCATGTTTTGCTCTTCACCCCCCGCTGATTATAAAATAAATGATGCACCCCATTTATTTCTTTTCACACCCCGTTTATTCTAAAAAATGACCTTTTCTGTTTCATCTTTCCTTTCTAAAAACTTCGTTCCCGCTTTCAAACCATAGAACTCCGTACAAACCATAGAACTCCGTAAAAATAAGTAATGGAGACTCGACGTTCGAAAAAAAGGTCAAAACAGCGCAATGGTAAATCTCTTCTTTGATTTCATGTTCTTTATAGGTTTCGGGTGTCATAGGAAAAAGAGGATTAGAGTTTTGATGGACATGGAATCATGGATTGAATTTTGAAACGCCCAAATCGTGCATTGAGTTGATTGGAATTTCAACACAAGTTCAGTAGGTAAAGATTTGAGATGATGATGAAACATGAATAGACAAATTAAGCAACTTATCTAATGATAACTCAATGCTCGATTTGAGTTTTTGGAAAGGGGTAAAAGAGTGAAGAAAATTAAAGAACCGAACTCAGAAAATTAAAGAAAATTAAGCAACTGGAGGGAGTAACATTTAGCTATTTGCACATTGATGAATAATAATCTCAAATCATTAGCATACCAAACTCAGAACCGAACTGCTTTAAATTTGAAGGAATGAGATAAGGCTATAGCAAGTTTTATAACAATTAAAACAGAGCTAATTCGTAGTGCTCCAAACTGAATAGACGTAATCAAAGAAATCAATCAAACAAACCTCAATAAATTAAACCCTAACCCCGGCGCTACTACCAGCGGCAGCCTTACCAAGAAACGATAGCAACCCTACGCCAGGACCAGACCCGTCCGTCTCATCAAGGAACAAATCCTCAGGCATCCTAAACGCGCCATGGACGCACGCAATCCCAGCACCGACAAGAAATGCGGACACAATCAAGCTCCCAACAGAAGTCATGAAGAAGAGAACGATGCTAGCCAGAACGAGGCCGGCGAGCGTCTCCCTCTCAGAGAACTGCCGGCCAAAAAGAACGAGAGGGGGGTCGGAAGGGCGGAGAAGGTAGAGGGAGCACCAGGCAAGGAGGAGGGAGAGGATGAGTAGGAGAGAGAAGGGATGGGAGAGGAGCGAGAAGGCGAGGATGGTGGAGATGAGGATGGCGTAGTTAACGCGGAAGTAGGAGAAGTTGGATTTGATGCGAGAGAGGGCGAGGGGGAGGGAGTCGGGGCGGGAGAAGGCGGAGCGGTCTATGAGCTCGGTCCATGGGCGGCGGTAGGAGAGGGAGGAACGGAGGGACGAAAGGAGGCGCGAGATGAACAGGCGTGTGGGGGCTGGGACTGCTGTCGACGTTGCTGCTGTGGTTGATGAGGAGTTGGGGTTTGAGATTGGGAGGATTGGTTGGGAAGAAGAGCTTTGATTTGTTGACATTTTACTTCCTTTTCTTCTGGGGCTTTTCTTCCAGATTTCTGGTTTGTTCGATTGGATCTGTAGTTGATTAGGAAGAAGAGGAGGCGTCGGTTGTGCTGTTTACCACGTGATTGTATGTTTTATCATCCCTCATCATAGTTTGAGAATTGAGCAACGCCGACGCAGATAGTTATTGGTGGCCACGCGCTTTGTAACCCCATTTGGATTTTAAAACGGACCATTCTGCTAAATTTGTTAAATTCCTCCTAAATACGGCATTATGTTATATAAAAATGAATATGTTTTTGTAATATTTTATTTAGTCCCATATTATATGATAAGTTTAACATCAGCTTCAAAACTTTTATATATAATGAAGTCAATGTAATAGAAATTAAATACACTTGAATCAATAGAAATAAAAGGTTTATCCTATCTTTTTTATTCTCGTTGATGGTTTCTCTTTAATTATTTATTATGTTTTACTTTATAACACGCAATCAACGCGAGATTTTATTATAGCTATTTGTTGAAACCTTCTAAATCTACACTATGGATTTGTCAAGTAAGTAATTTTTATTTGAGGATTGTCAATTCATAGATTTCTATATTTGTTCTACTTATTTTCTGTTTGAGAATCTTTGATTAATGGTTCTATGAATTTGTTATATTTTTTGTTCTTTTAGATCTAATTCAAATTTCTAGGTCTCTTTTTCTATATGTTTTTTGTAGATCTAGATTGGTTTCTAATGGATCTAATTTTTTAGATCTAATTATTTTTATTGTCCCTACATATGTGTTTAGATCTATTTTTTCAATTCTTTATGGATTTATTTTGAGTTTTTCACATCCAATTTTATGAAGATTTGATTATGTATGTATTGTTTACATTATTAATAGTGTAGGGGTAGATCTAATTTTGTCTTTTCCGATCTACTATGATTTTTCGTATGTAATTCTTTTGGATAGACTAAAGATAGAATATCTCTTAAAAAATGGTTTTTTTTATGTATACCCAATAATGACAGTACGTCTTAAAAAAATGATTTTTTTCTTTGTGTATACCCAACAGAATCATGGGCATAAAATATAATGATGTAGCATTTAAACTCAATATCAATATTGATTTATCATTGGAAATGAAGTTGAAAACTCATGATGTAAACAAATTCATTCAAATGAGGAGCCTGAAAGTTCATATGAACACGACCTGAAGTTTATATGACATGAATTTCATATACAAATTCTTTCAAATGAGGAACCTGAAGTTCATATGCGAATAAGGAACCTGAAATTCGTATGCAAATAAGGAAGATAAAATAAAGCCTCAAAGCATGTAATTGCATTTAATATATGCTTATGCAAATGACTTATAACAGAAAAGGCAATGAAAGGAAAATTTTCAACAAAGGGAAGGCTTATATTCCAATTTTATACTACGCATAATTTCTTGAATAAATTTATTGTTAGAAGAGATCGTTACTTATAATAAAACACTATTTTCTTGATGAAAAATAGTAAAATGACTTTCATATGTGAATAAAAGCATTTTCTAGAGAAATTGCTACAATTTAAAATATAGAGTACTAATATATAAATTATGATAAAATTTGAAGTTTCCTTATAGTAATTTTAGAACGTATCGTATTAAGTTAAGATCTACTGACCTTAATTTTGCACACCGGAAGTGAATGCAAAAGCAATTTTTACTATAAAATGGAAAACTTAGAATCTACAGTTTCTATGATGGTAAAAAGCAATTATAATGTAAAAATAAAATTCTAAAAGATTTTTATATAGATTGTATAATTTGAATCTTAAACATGTGGTATTTATGTTGCGGATTTTATGTATAGATTTGCAAGTTTATGGATTTATTCATATTAAAGAATGTAAAATCTTGGTTCTATGACTATGCACTTTTACTCAATTCTCAATTAGACATTATGCATGTATATGGTGTTTTAGAAAATATGATTATTGGGAATGCAATACAACTATAAGTTATCCATTTCGTCTTTATCATTGATCAATATTGTAGCTAGCTAGATCCAAAATTTTATTCAGTTCGTTTAAGTAAAATTTACTTGATTCATATATTTGAACCACATAACGGTTATCACCGTTGTTTTTATATTTAACGCATTAAATGTATCATTATGATAATATGTTATATTACCATTTTATCATTAATGTGTTAAATGCATTAGTTATTTTAAGTTAAATGATGTATGTTCGTGTTTCGAATAAGAATAGACATATGTATTATTATTCGATGTATTTAGCAAGTAATATCTAATGTAATAGAAGAAGCTGTATAACTCAGAGTCTGAGACATAAAGTTTTTGAATTATGAAAAAAAAACATTTTGATAAAGTTTACAAGTTTAAAATCTTGACAATTAGCAAGAATGCAAAAGCTTCTAAATTAGAAGTATGTTAAAAGATTGGGAACCATAAGTTCATCGTAAATTTATAAACTTGATATACATATATATGTGTATATATATACATAGAAACTCGAAGTTCCTCAATCAATGCAATTGAAATACTTCGTAAATTAAAAGTTTGAAGCTTTATTCAAACTTTGTGAAATAATAACATTGTACTTAAAGAAGTTGCATCGTATGGGGCAATGATGATACATCCAAAGATTTCACAATTCTCAAAATGTGTTGTATCTTGCTTATATATTTAAATTAACATATTGTATTAAGGAATAAATTTTAACAACTTGAAGATGTTTGTATATTATTTGAACCATAAGTTCAATACAGTTCCAAACTAGATGTTTTGGATATTATGGTACAATCTTTAAGATTCACGTTGACATTGTTTGATAAGCAAAAATTAATGATTGGAACTTTATAAGCAATTTGTTCTAAAATCGAAAACTCGATTGAGAGAGAATACGCAAATCAATTACATATGTAATACGAGGACGCACACATATACACATATATGCGAACTTTTAATTAACAATCTGAAGTTGTTATGAGTATACATATATTATTTAGTAATTCAAAATGTCTATTGACATCAATATTGAATGACCTGAAGTTATGTGCATTTTCAAATGATCGAAAATTCCTCTGAGTTATTAGATCAGTGCAAAGGAATGAGCAATAAATATGAATGCATCTTATCAACTAATAAGAGCATTATCCTCCTACAATTGAAATACATCTAATTTATTTGCTAGCAATAATGCGATAATGGTCAAAAATGAGAATCCAACGAAGGTTTATTATTTAACATGACAATGTTTGTCAACACTGAGGGGGGTATAAAGGGATCATCGATGTTAAATATTTGCTAACATATAGAATTATGCAAAATATTAAGTAACTTGCATAAATTATCCATTATGTCCCTTACAGACTTTCTCTAACATAGATTTGAATCCCTGAAGGATCAAAAGGTGTAAATTATAGCAGAAAATGTGGTATAAAAGTCAGTTCAAAATAATTTTGGAGTAAGTCATAAAGATGCCAAATGATGTAGGTGGGTATTCTTGAAGAAACACTTAAGGGTGCTTTGAAATAAACCCATGACATGATTGTTAAAATAACCCTAGAAGCGATATAGGTACCTAAAGCATGATAAGTTTTGAGATCTTAATAAATCATGTATAGAACTGACAAGAAATAATCATCGATGATAATTAATAAATAATAAAGCCCTTATATTTATAAATGGATTAAAAGTCCCATATTAAGAGAGAAACACGATTGGTCATCAAGAAATTCTCCTAAATAAGATATATGGACCTGTACTTCATTGGATAAAAATAGAAATATACATATACATATATATACACACACACATACACGCACACACACACACACACACATATATATATATATATATATATATATATATATATAATGACAAAAGCACACTGAAGTTACTAAAGCACCATAGAGTGTCAACAGTATGTTATATGCCATGAGCATTGTACTTCCAAAGATAATTAAATTGATTAAAGTAGTGAATGTGTTTAAATCGTTTCGATACCCTGAAGCTATATAAACGATGAAATTATACAAATTTCAAACGAATTTAAATAACTTTAGTTCTGATAAAGAATGCAAAAAGAAAGAGATATAGATTACAACATTCTATTAAGTATTGTTGCGATGAAAATCCTCATATAATTCATGATGAGCAGATCACTTCCTACTTTCAAGAATTGTTGTAATGAAACTCTTAATATCCATTGAAGCGATAGTTGCAACATGCAAAACTTATTATAATATATAAGTTCCTAAAAAATATAAATAACATTTAATGTTATAAAGAATACCAAGAACATGAATGATAGATTACAACATTCTTCCAAGTATTGTTGTAATGAAAATCTTGATATACTGCATGATGAGTAGATTACTTCCTACTTAGTGTTGTTTTTATGAAAATCTTGATATACTTTGTTCTTTTAAATGTTATTGTAATGAAAATCTTGATATACTTCAATCTTTTAAGTGTTATTGTAATGTAAATCTTGATATACTTCATTTCTTTAAGTGTTGTTGTAGTGAAAATCTTGATATACTTCATTGTTTTAAGTGTTGTTGTAATAAAAATATTGATATACTTCAAGATGAGTAGATCACTTCCTGCTTAGTGTCGTCGTAATGAAAGTTGTCGTATTCATCAAATGTGTTTTGCAATATGCAAACCTGATTGAAACACAAAAAGAATACGTTTTATATAAGAAAACACATCTAAAGCATGGAAATGCACATGATGTTTTTAAAGAAAAACTTCACTAAGAAGTATCTATAAATAATTTTGAGTTATTAAAAGAAGAATACAAATACAGAGCAAATTATTAAATCAGGAGGAGCATCCATAAGCATACTATAATGCACTCTTTTTCCTTAACTAAGTTTTTTTTTCCATAGGGTTTTTCTTAATTAGGTTTTAATGAGGCATTGTCATGATCTATAAATATCAACCCAAATAGTAACATATGAAAATAAGTTGTAATGTACACTTTTTCTATATTTAAGATTTTTTCCACTGGTTCTTTCTTATTAAGGTTTTAACGAGACGTCACATTGAACCAGAAGTATCATATTCCTTTTAACGTAGTAAATATGACATGTTATATTGTACTCTTTTTCCTTCACTAAGATTTTTCACATCAGATTTTTCTTAGTAAGGTTTTGACGAGGCAATATTTTGATCAAGAATTATCAAACATCTTTTGATGTCGTAAACTATTATTTATGAAGACAAGGCAGCTTGCATGGCTCATATTCAACTGAATTATATCAAGGGTGATAGGATGGAGCAAATTTCTTCTAAATTTCTCTTCACACATGAAACATGAAAGGATAACAAGAAAGATGAGAAACAAATTCAATTTCAAGACAAACGGGTAGATCTGTTCTCAAAGGCAATTTCCAAATCAACGTTCTAGAAGATGATGTACAAAATTGGCATGTGTCGGCTACATTAATAGACTAATTGAATAACGCGTTATAAATAAGGGGGGAGCATATAAAATTATACTATAATATACTCTTTTCCTTCACTAATATTTTTTCCACTGGGTTTTTTCTTAGTAAGGTTCTTAATGAGGCATTATCTTGGTCCTGAAGTATCAACACTTACTGTAACATTGTAAAACATATTACATAAAGATGAAATAAAATTGCACTTTTTCCTTGTTTATGATTTTTCCCATAGGGTTTTTCGTAAATCGATTTTTCATGAGGCATTGGTTTGATCCCAAAGCATCAAAATCTTATAAGGAATATCATTTTAATATGATATCCATAATATCACACATTACACTCTTTTTCTCATTGAAGGTTTTTCCTGATAGAGTTTTGAAGGCAACAGAAAATAGCTGTATCGACTGAACGAATATATATATGCAAATAATAATAAGGGGGAGTAATCATCATATATGTATTAAAAGGGACAACTTCAAGTTAGAAGAGCATTCAAGATTTTGAAGACGCATATTCAAGGGGGAGTGTCGTAATATATAAGAATGAATATGCTTTTGTAATATTCTATTTAGTCTCATATCATGGGGATAAGTTTAACATCAACTCCAAAGCCTATATATAAAGGAGCCAATATAATAGAAATTAGGTACACTTGAGTCAATAGAAATATAAGGTCTCTCCCCTATCTCTTTTGTTCTCTCTAATGGCTTCCCTTTTATTATTTATTCTGTTTTATTTTACAACACGTGAAACTAAGTCAAACACATACTATATTCACAATCAGAAAAGATCAATTGCTTCAAGACACTAGTTAATCATTATCTTTCAAGAATTATTAGATATTTCAAGAATTGTATCTAATAATTTTTATTTAAAATTTCGAACAGTCATAATTGTCTACTAACGAGTTTTACTTTTACTATTTAAATTCAAATTTAACCATCAATAAAGTGCACTGTTTGAGACGAAGAACTGCCCAAACAACCTGACTGACCAAGTCAAACGCCATTAGTAGTATTGTTTCCCCTGCACCACAGCATAAGGGGTTGCCACCCCAGGACCCCTGCATAGGAGTTAATATTTTAAAAAATCTTTCAACATGTTATACAAAAAAAAATATGTAATTAATTATAACTCAATTAAATTAAAATTTTGGCACTAAAAACTCTCCTTAAATGTCCCCCCAAAAGCCGCAAACGCACACTACAAGAAAAGCTGTATATAGCGACAGATTTTTAGCAGTGGAAAATTCCATCACAAATTAGCGACGGATTTTCGTGGACTTTGTAAGAGATAATATTTTGGATTTTATATGTCAACTTATTTTAAATTATTACCGTCGAAATTATTTTCTATCGCTAAATCGTTGGAAATTGCAGCACTTTACCATCATAAAAAATTTAACGCTAAATTCCGTTGCAGATAGAGGCTGTTTACCGTCGTCTGAATTTTAAAGCTATTTTTGCAGTAGTTTTTCAAGAGGTTTGAAAAGGACTTTTATATTTATTATTTATGAAATGTTTTACATTTTTGTTTTTACTTAGTTTTAATAAGTAAATATAATTTTAAATAATTAATGTTAATAATATATTAATAATAAATAATTACTATTAAAAGTAAATAATATTCAATAGTTTGTATTGATTAATTATTAATTACTATAAACTACAAATAAGGGGTAGTAATAATTAATAAAATACATTAATAATATTCAATGTTTAATTAAATTTATTTTGATAATCAATGATTAATAAGTAATCTTTGATACGACTAAAGAAATTACTATCGAGAAATTATTAATAAATATTTACTTTTAAGAAATAAATTAGTATGTATTAATTAATTAATAATTAGTAATTAAGAAAAACAAAATTTTCAAAGTTTAAAAATAAGAAATTGAAAAAACATTAAAGAATTTCGAAATTCAAAAAATTCAAACATTACCATACAAGTTATTATCTTCATGTATATTAATGTACTATTAAATAATAAATAATTGATATGTGATAGTTAATATTAAATATATATATAATAGTTTGTAATTAATATCTACTATTAATAATTAGTTATTGGTAACCTATAATTAATAATAAATATTTAATAAGTGATGAATTACAACTAACCAAAAGTTATTGGTAACATAACGTTAATAATTTGCCTATTATCCCACTTGCAAAATGTAAGCAAAAATTAATAGTTTGTGTTGTTTGCAAAATAACATTGTCGACAATTGGGTTGTCAATGGGTATCCGAAAAATCTTATATCCATCTGCATCCACATCCGAAAAAAGAAATATATTCGATATCCAAAAATCTTTCCGGATATAATATGCTAATAGCAGTAACTGTATCCAAAAATATCCATTTGATTTCCTATAACATCCACAACTGAATGATTATTTAAATATATATATATATATATATATATATATATATATATATATATATATTCACACGTTCTAACAGATGAGACACTGTTAATCCTTTGCAAATTGCATTAGCCATTAGATTCAACAAGAGGTAGACTAAAATTACTAATAACAGAAGTGATCCAAGCGGATAACAAATTTAAAAATAAAAATTGACCCGCATCCAAATAAAATAAAACATATACGCTGTAGCACTTTCCCATTTCATTCCTTTCCTGTAGCCCCCTCCTTCTTTGTTCTATTTCTTGGTCACCATTCGAAAACCCTAATTCTCGTTCGCACTCAAAAAAAATTGAGCTCCACGTTCACGTTCACCTATGTCTCATGTCACCTAGGTCTCCTTCCACGTTCGCGTTCATCTGCCTAGACCTCGCTGTCCAAATCCTTGCTTCGGTTGCATCCACTTTGTGGTTCCGTTCATCTGCTTATTTGGGTATATTTTAATGTTTTTTTAAGTTTACTACAGTTGTTTGAATATATGTATATATATATATACATATATATATATATATATATGCACTTGTTAAAATTTTAGGTACGTTTTAATGATTTTTTTTGTTTACTACAGTCGCCTGCCTCCTGTTTGATGTGTTCCATCTGCTTATCGGGTATGTTTTAGTGATTTCTTTTTTAAGTTTTGCTACAGTTGTTTTGTAATAACCCAGAAATCTAAGGCAATTAAAAAAAATTATTTTGGCAATTTTAGTGAATTTTGAATATTTAAAATGAATTATTTTAAATAATAATGACGAGAAATTTATTATGAATAGATTAGAACGTATATATTTATATAGCTCGACATTAGAATATAAATATTTTATTTTAATTATAAAAGGAACTGAAAATGGCGCGGTAGTTCGAAAATTCGATTTCAAAATTCAAATGAATGTATAGGATTCAAAATAAACCGGATTTTAGCGAAATCAAAAATATTTGGATCTATTTGAAAATATCTTTCCAACGAATCCGAAAAATCAAAATTTCATAGTGGGAATAAAATGTTATGCCCAGTTGAAAATTCAGAATAGTCGCTATGGAATTCTGGCCCTTAAAAATGGAATTTTTGCAAACAACCTCGATTTTCGACGAAACCACTTTTGTTGGATCCGTGATGTCAATTTATTGCTAGGTTTCAAAATTTGTAATTTTCTGAATCAATATGTGAGCGTGGCGAAGTTAAACGTGTTTTGACAGTTTCAATCAATTTCGATCGACCAGAAAATGACCATTTTTCAAACGATCTCAGAATTTGACGAAATTAGTCTTGTTAGAACCGTATCGTTAATACGAAGCTAGAAAATATTTTTTTGTGAATTTTTAGAGTCTGTATGTGGTCTTGGTAAATTGAAATGTGCGTTCAAATTCAATATATAGATTTATATTTTAAAATAGGTGGAAACTGATCGAAATAGCCAAACTGGCTTACGAAACATATCCCACTGTGTTCGGAATGGGGGTATTACGTTAGGGACGACAGTCGTTGGGTCCGGTTTTGAGTTCGTATGCGAAAGCACATATTTAGGAATTAAATATAATACAATATAAATAAAATTAAATCCTCCTACACCTCTCTCTCCTGGTCAACGCTCTCTTTCTCTCTCTCACTTTATCTCCTGTCGTTCGAAATCGAAAAAGAAGAAAAAAAAACTAAATGATTACCGTCGCCGCCACCCAATGTCCACCGCGCTGCCGCCGGAGCTGGCGCTCCCCCTCTCACCGCCGACGCTCCTTCCTCGCTCCGCCCCTTCTTCAATCGAAACCCTAGCACCCACGAGAAACCGCACCAGAGGACGCAACACGCCCAGTCCGACGCCAAGCATCGCAGCGCCCTTCCCTCCCCCCTCCCAAACCTCCAGTTGAAGCAGCCCCCCTCTCCTATTTCTGCTGTAAGTTTTATTATTGATTTGTTTATTTTTATTTATTTAGTGTAATTACTAACAAAAGGATTTGAAATCAGTTTTTAGTTTATATAAATCAGTTTTTAGTTTATATAAATTAGTTTTGTTTAAGATCTGACTTTATTTAAATCATTTTTTATATATATTAAATCAGTTTTTATATGTATTAATCATTATTTTATAAATTAGTTTTCAATTTATAGATATGATTTTTATTCGCTTAAAGATTATATTTTTATTCGCTTAAAGGTAAGATCTTTATAAAGAAGAAAAATTGAATTTTTATAAAAGAGAAGGATTGGATTTTTCTTCATGTAAATGAAGTAAAAAGGTAGGATTTTTTATACATGATAAAAATTGGATTTTTATTTATTTGAATAAGAATAAAAATATGATTTTTATATTATAGAAAGATTAAAAATATGATTTTTATATTATAGAAAGATTAAAAATATGATTTTTATATTATAGAAAGATTAAGAATATGATTTTTAATGTATATATCATCATATTGAAAATGTGATTTTAATATGAACAGCGTGGTAAAGACTGGATTGGAATTGCAAACAAATCCAAACGGTTTAGAAGTTCAGGAACAGATAATTGTGGAGTGGAACCCCAAGGTGAGAACTCCTCACTTTTATTTTGATTTCTAGTTAAAATATATACTAGGATGTAGATGATGCTTAGTAGCACCCGACACCCGTCGTCTACAGACCATGGATGACTTGTTTGTTTGATTGCTGTGTTGTGAAATTTGATTGTGTGATGTGGAATGAAATAAAATATTTTAAAGTGGAAAATATTTTATAGTTAAAAATATGATTTTTAACATGTATACAAAATAAATAGTAATAATCAAATCGGACGATTTGTTTATATACACTGATTTGACTGATATTGATTGGGACGATAAATTTTACACATTGCCTAACTGCACAAATAAAAATCTGTGTTTGTTGATTTGAAACCCTACACGGGTATCGGGATGATATTTGACGTACACTAATCCTGATTGTTTAGTTGTATGTCAATCGATGGGTTGACAGACTGTGTAAGCGTTAATTATTTATATTTAATGCTTATGCAGTTGTGTGGTGCCCTCTGGATGATGGTTGATTATTTATCGTTGCTATTATATACATGTGCTGTATGGAATCCATATAATTAACATTATATGGTAATTGATTGGGCCTCATTCTAATTTGGAAAATAAAGAATATTATAAAAGAAAATATTCATGTGTTGAATAAAAGAAAATATTCATGTGTTGAATAAAAGAAAATATTCATGTGTTGAATAAAATAAATATTCATGTGTTGAATAAAATAAATATTCATGTGTTGAATAAAAATAAAAATTCATGTGTTGAATAGAATAAATATTCATGTGTTGAATAAAATAAATATTCATATGTTGAATAAAATAAATATTCATGTGTTGAATAAAAATATAAATTCATGTGTTAAATAGAATAAATATTCATGTGTTGAATAAAATAAATATTCATGTGTTGAATAAAATATATATTCATGTAATGAAGAAAATATTCATTTGTTGAATAGAATAACGAAATTATTGAAATATATAAAGCCGTGTTGGTTAGATATGCGCCATTTTGACGCGAACGATATTTATATCGATTATATTCGTTTTTATAATGATTATAGAAAAGGAGGTGATTTCAAAATATAACGTTTTGGAAATATTATCATTTATATATCGATGATATGGAATATTCAATTTTGATTAGAAATTGAATATAAAGTTGAAATCGTTTTGAAAACGAATTTAAAACGATTTATAAAATATATTTTAAAAGGAAACTGACGAAGTATATATTATATATATAATATAATGGTCTGAATAGAACGCGCCGCGCCGCGGCAGTTCGCGAATTTCAACCATTGACTTCGAATGGATATTACGGGAGATCTGACCGTCGGATTCTCCTAAAACCAGAACCGTTGGGTTCGTATCGAAAAGAGCTTTCTAATGAATATTAGAAATTAGAAATCTAACGGTTGGGTTTGGAATTATGTCCAAATCAGATTTGGAAAAGGTCGTTGTAAGTGCAGTTCGATGGCCGTTGATGGAAATCGACTGTACGGACCTTGATAAAATTATTAAAAATATCAATAATTAGTGTAAAATCATAAGAAATAATTTGGAAAGAATTGGGATGAAAAACTCCATATTTGAAAAGATAAAAATAGGTTTTTAATAAAGGAACTAGTTTTGAACTAGAATTAGAATCCATTTATTTTTAAAATAAATAAAGTGGATTTGAAAGGGTTTTAAAAGTAACCATGATTTCCAATAATTGAATTGGAAAGGATTTGAATCGAAATTGTCTTTGGAATATTTCGATGTTGGATTTCGTGATGATACAGATATTGTTATGGGAATTTGAAAGATATATTTATATCGTTATTTCCAATATGATATTTGTTGGTCGTAGAATTTGATATTGAATATAAGCCGATATATTTTCTATTCAGAGCCTCGTATTTAATATCCAATGGGATTTGGATTTGTCGTGAATAGTGTCTTCATTAACACTGTTCTTAAACCCAGTTGAGAAAAAGATTAATTTATTTAGATTTAATGAAGTATACCAATTAAATGATATTTAATTGGAATTGAATTGGAATTGATTTTTGGGTTTATCATGAACGGTGTTTTAAATAACACTTGTTCTTTAGCCCGATAATTAATGGAATGTGATTTTGGGTTTATCGTGAACCGTTTTTAGATGACATTGGTTCTTTAACCCAGTTAAAGACAGAATATTGATTTTTGGGAAGATTAAAACTAAGTTGAGTTTTAATGAATCTTTAATTAGATTGAAATGATCGAGAATGGAGTATCACCAGTTTTGCTCCAGGCGATAGTTAAATCTTTAATTAGATTTAAACGTGAAATGGTAATTGAATTTACCGATAACACCGTGGTGTTAGATATGAAGTATGACCAGTTTTACTTCATGGGATGAATAGGTTGGGATTGGGAAATAAAATAAATGATTACTTCGGTGTGGTTCGCTAATCCGGACTAGTTTGAATTGAAATTCAAAAAAAGATTAAAGAATAAATTTAAAAAATTTATCGTTGATAAAATTAATGGGAACCTTTCCCGAAGTGTAAGAATATTTGAATAAAAGAATATTCTGAATTGGAATGAGGCGTATGTTGTGTTTGTGTAACATTTGTTTATTATATACGCGAGTTATTCAGAAAAACCGGGTTTATCCCATTCTGAATAATTGATTCGACGATGTGTCGAGGATGAAGACGGTGGTCGAAGACCGGAGGTCTTCACATCGTTTGGGTGATTGCTGATGATATTGATTGGGCTATACACCCAAGAGGAGGGAATCAGTTGGTGATCGTCCATACGTACTTGGAGATCGATGGATATGCGAGGTACGAGGTGCCTTCGGTTTCGTTCAGACCCAGAACGAACTTGTAAATGGACTGTGTGTCTGACATTGGATTTTATTCTGTTTGATTGATTTTTATTAAATATATATGTTTGGCGGCGGAGAATTTATTCTCTTGTTTAACGCCCTTCTCTGAGACGTACAAGCTCAGAGGTTATATATTGATGGATATCAATCGCATGGAGCGAACTACCTGTGTGGCATGCCTAAGTGGCAAATGATCAAGGCTTTTGTTGAAAAGAAAAGTCTGGTGGTTGATGATCAAAGCACGACCTGTGTGGCATAGCTTTGTGTAGCGTTGATTCGCGAGCCACACACCCCGATTGTGAACCAGAAACGGGAGAGGACCTCAGAGAGGACATGCGTTTCCTTCTAGCTAGGGTGGTGTCAGTGACCTACCATCCCTGACATTTATATTATTTTCACATGTGTGGTTGTTGCTGTTGCGAGGCACCTCGGATATATCGGTGACTATGTGGAGCTGATGGAGTCATTTGGCTCATTTACGCCCCCAAAGGGCGGGGAAACGCAGTGTTCAGGCATAATAATCCACATCGGTGGACCGGCCCTGACGGTCCATGGGGCAGTTGCGGCTGTTCCTGAGACATGGGCTAGATTGTCTCGAAGCCGGTGAGGACGATCCCTAGCCTCGGTTCGCAGATGGAAATCCAACTTCCAATACGTGACTTTGCGGTTTTGATTGTAAACCTATATATCGCGACATAGTGGTATGGGGCACTTATGTCGTCTATGATTGATACTTATGATTGAAATTGTATTGACACTATACACTTATAGTAATAATAAAACATGAAATTTCATGTGCCAAGCATTCTTGGCTATTATAAGGTAAAAACCCTATCATCCGGCTTGCGCTGCATTGTGTGATGGGACCTGGGTCTTATAATAGCTTCATTGTTCTTTATTTAGCATTGCGCTGTTGTTTTATGCACTGGTATTCTTGGGAGGAAACCTGTTCCGTATTATACGGCGTGGTCCCTTGATTTACCTAACTTTAAAATAAAGATTAATAAATGTTTTAGTTCTCACACCATTCCCATGACTGACCTGGAGTTTATTGTTTTAACCTAAACTCTGGGTGCCCTTATTTTCCGCACGGGCAACTAGTAGTTTTGGTTTTGCAGATTTATATTCACAGGAACCTGGTTTACAGCTGGAACGATATCCGGAAAGCTCTATATCCGTATATCTCTTTCAGTTGTGTATTGTATTATTTTCCGCTGCTTTGTAATGTATTGTAATCTCTGATATTTATCGAATGTGTAATATTTATTCATACTCTGTATATTCTTGTAATCTGATGAAGTTGTTGTAATATACAATGAAATGTTCTTCTGTTTGCATTCCAATTGGTCGTGTTCTCAAAACAATCAGGGGTTTCGAACGGTCTTGGTCGGTTTAGTGATCGATTCGGATCGAGCGAAATTCGCAATTGTTACATGTATGAATTTATATTTATTTAAATCTGCACTTGTTAAAAAATTTAATTTTCATATGTCTAGTGTAACTGAATTGTACATCAACTATTAGTAATTTAAACCTGTCATCTAAATTAGCTTGAAGATTAGAATGCAGCTTATATCTATTTTATATGATTAAATCCATGTTTTTTAATATGTTTATATCTGTTTTATATGTTTATATCACACAATTAGATGTTTCAATCAAAATAGTCAGTTACATCGTTAAAACTGTAAAATACGTCTCAAGAAATTTATAAACATATATTTGGCTAAGCATTAAGGATTTGTCATATTATATTCATCTCATTAAGGATTTGTCTTTCATACTCATCATTACTACGATGTGATAATCTTATCTGGCTAATATGTCAGACATTTTTTATGTTAAGCGTAGTTCAAGACATTTGATCACATACTACCTTTTCATTTCCAGGTCCTCGGGCTAACGGAGAAGAAGAGGCCAATATACAAGCGATCATGTCAGTCAATGTTGCTAAAAACTGTTTATTAACTGCAGTAAAGGATGATCCTAAATCTTGACCCTGTGGATAAACCTTGTCAATGCATACCATCTTCTGAATGATTTTAAAAATGTAAAGATATGCCTGGAACATGTTTCTTCATTCTTTTGATATATTTTGTTGGAATATTTCCACTTATGATTATTTTTGTTCTTTCTTCTTGCTACGTATTTTTTCCTTCTAGATGACCTCGTAACATGAAAGAACTATGTTCTATAGCTCTGGAAAAATGTAAAATTTATCAGTTTTGCGTTACAATAACATTTTCATTTTTGTATCAATTGAGTTCATAAACAATCCTTGCATGATATGTGTTTCTAAGGAATCCCTTTTTTTAGTTTCTACTTTTGTGTTATATACTGTTGTTTCTTAAAAAAGAAAAGAAAAAGAAGAAGGAAATTCATTTTGTCAAATTGCATGCTATAAGATCTACGATTCAAGAGTCATATAAGAAAGTTATTAGAATTCATGTGTTGCTTGTGTCAAATAAGCCTAAGCAATAGAGTAGCCTTGCAAAAATGTTATTTGATCACATGAACACTACAAGTATACAACTATCTGTTTATTTTCAAAAACTACGGTTGGTGACGGGATATAAAGCATAAAGTTTCAGCTCTTAAATTAACATAACCTTGGCCACTAAAGATTTGATAACTACATACGCATGCACATACCATATGTAGTGTATACAAATCGTTTTTACGATAATTTTGTGTGTGGACTACTTATAAACATGATTATTAAATTATTACAGTTTTGTCGTGCAGAATAAATCAAATAACTAGAAAAAAAGAATTTAATTAATTTCACAACTTGGTTAATCTTGCTATGTGTGTTATTTCCTCCGCTTCTCTGATTTTTTGGGTTTTGAGGACTTGTGACTGAGCTGCTCAAATTAAACTTCAGTTAGATTACGATTTGAAACCTACAGTAGAACGATTTTATTCTATGAGAGAAAAACTTTAAATTCAGGCCGACTGTACCTGATAGTTGGCTTGTGAGTTATGTCTCATATACAAAATTTTAATCCACAAAAAGAAAAAATAAATCAAAAGATTAGGACTTTATTACTTTGATTATGCTATGTAATTCAGCACACTAACTTTGATCTGGTAAATTAGCAACGTTTTTACAGGTTAACTGTGAATGAGCAGGATTATGATCATGTACACAAATCAGCAACGTTTTGATTACGCTATAGTCTGCATGATTTAAGTTTGTTTATTGTTATTATTTTACAAACTATTCAAAATTATTAATCCACACAAATCTATATAATGTTTTGATTATTAACATCTTCAGTTTCACTAGCATTCAATTGCCGTATTCATTTATACATGAATATTGTTTTGTAACTTATTTCTTTATGTTCATGATATCATTTTTTGTTGTAGATATACTTGACTTGATTCAAAAAGACAGAACTTTATGTCTTGATGGTGCCATTTTGAAGCATGTCCCAGGGTTGAAAATCTCAGGTAAGAATTGAATCCATGTCTATTATTCTTTTCATTTATGACTAATGCATGATGATTCATTTCGAGATTTGAAAAAAAAAGTGTTTTCAGCAACCATGTTAAAAAATACCTCCAAATTTCTTGGAAGTAATGTTATAATAATCTTCAGATGTTATATAATAAAAAATCATCAGGTTACTCTGCTACAACCAACAATACTGGCACTTCAGTTAAAATTTATCAGCATAAGATTTGAATGTCTAAAAATATAAGCACATTCACACTTGGCAATAGCATATAAGTAGAAAAATAAATACTTGTAAGTTATTTTCTTTACTTTAAGTTGTCTAACAAGCAGTAAAAGTTTGACTTAGAAATAGCAGAAAACTCAACACGAGCAAGAAAAACTTGTTGATGACATACATACGTATGTATATATATATATATATATATATATATATATATATATATATATATATATATGTGTGTGTGTGTGTGTGTGTGTGTGTGTGTATGTATGTACACACACACACACATTTAGTTGGATTGTTTTTGTAGGCAGCAAAAGTTGAAGCTAATTTGATGCATACTTGACATGTTGTGGTTGTTCATCGTGTAAAAGAGGCTGAAAGATCCCAAACTATCTACTGTAATCATCATAGGTGGACTGAACTCCATAGCTTCATTGGAGATTTGTTCAGGCAGTGGAGCAACTGGGGGTAGACAAAGCAGTACCATCCAGGAATTTAGAGCTCATGGGAATAGATTGTCTCACAAGACATAATATTGCAAGCCATTTACAGGTACACTTAATTTTTCGTATTTATACATTTTGATAAACTGCTACTTCTTCATATTTTTTTGGTTTGCTTTATTTATCGGATTGTGGATGTCATATAAATATGCTTATCTGTGATATATTTATAATTATTTTTTTACATACTAATTAGTTCACTGATAATAAATATTGTGGTATATCTACCAACAATTTCTGTAAGTGAACAAAATAGAGTACAGTTTTGAGTGCAATTTCTTAAATTTTTCTGGTTATGTATTGCAGAATTTGTAAATCTATTAACAAGGTCTTCGAAAACAGGTAATACATTCATAGTTTTACATATTTATTACATGTCGGATGCACTTGTACAATGTGCAAGCTCAATTATAAATAGTGGAGGGTGGTAATTTTTTATATTAGATTTTATCTCAAGTGAAATGAATTCTGGACAAGTCCTCAGGATCTCCACTATTCATATTTAAGATTGTTGTATCATGCAAGGTTAACAGTGAGCTAGCAACAACTATAAAAAAATAGCTGATTTCTGTTTATATATATATATATATATATATATATATATATATATATATATATATATATATATATGCTCGTAGGAAGAACTTGATCCACCTTCATGTGTTTCAAGGAATATAAAGATCTATACCATAAATAATCAATGCTTTTGATGTTGATTCGTTGATGAGTCTAGGCAGAAGCATAAATCCGGGAAGCTAATGAAGATTTATACAAATAATTGTTTATTGGAAAGCTTGTGTGCATTCATGTGCGTAATACATTGTATTGTATTATTTATGTCATCTGTATTGTATTATTTGTGTTGATGACAAAATAAATTTTTGTGTTGTAATACTAGCTGAATATTTCATTATTTATAAATACTATTTTTGTCTATGCTTTAAATTTTGTATAAATGTGCATTTATATATTTCTAGAGATGAACATAAACTAATATTACCAATGAAACAGAAAGAGATTACCAGCATAGCAACGGATTGTGAGGGTTTTCCCCAATTTAATTTCCTTCGCTAATCCTTTGTTGAATTGTAAGGTTTTTCTGACAAAATACCTGAAATAGTTTTTTTTTTTGGTCAAAACTTTTTGTCGCTAATCTCTTGGCAATTAGTAAGGGTTTACCAATGCCTTTCGTAAATAATAATTTATTATAAATTACTTATCCGTTGGCAAATAGTCGGTATATAAATTGAAATTAATAAATAAAATTTTATTTTTATCATATAATTAGTAAAATGTTGGAAATCTGTAGGAAAACTCATGCTAAGTTCCGTCGCAAAAATCTGATACAATTACTATTATGGTTTTTACCGACCACCGTGATATATAGGGAATCCGTCGCTAAGGCCAATATAGCGATGGACTAGAAGTGGATATCGCCGCTGCTATATGCAGTTTTTCTTGTAGTGGCATACCGTGTTTAATTTCTAGCTCTTTTAAAATATTATGTTAAAATGGTTCGTTACTGTTACGCTCAAAGAGACCCTAAGTTTTTTTTTTTTGAACTTTTGATAGCTGAAGTGAATATGTTTTGGACTTTAAAATGCCAAAAAATACCTTATTTGAGTCAATCCAAACGAAGAACAAACCGTATATTATCGTAACCACTTTGGTAAAAGTGTGCAAGGGTCTATTTATAAATAATTTGGGAGATAAGAATGTAATAACCCGGAAATCCGAGCCAATTTAATTTTTTTATTTTGGCAATTTAATGAATTTTGAATATTCAAAATGAATTATTTTAAATAATAACGATGAGAAATTTATTTGGAATAGAATTTGAACATATATATTTATTTGAATCGTCGTTAGAATATAAATATTTTATTTTAAATATAAAAGGAATTGAAAATGGCGCGGTAGTTCGAAAATTCGATTTCAAAGTTCAAATGAATGTACAGTGATTCAAAATAAACCGAATTTTGGCAAAACCAAAAATATTAGAATCTATTTGAGAATATCTTTCCAACGAATCCGAAAAATTGAAATTTCATAGCGGGAAACAAAAGATACGTTCAGTTGAAAATTCAGAATAGTCGCTATGGAATTCTGGCCCTTAAAAATAGCTATTTTGCAAACGACCTCGGTTTTAGACGAAACCACTTTTGTTGGATCCAGGATGTCAAGTTATTTCTAGATTCCAAAATTCGTAATTTTTCGAGTCAATATGTGAGTGTGGCCAAGGAAAACGTGTTTTGACCATTTCAGTTGAATTTAATCGACTGGAAAATGTCCATTTTTCAAACGGTCTCAGAATTCGACGAAATTAGTTTTTTTTAGGACCGTATGGTCAATACGAAGCTAGAAAATATTTTTCGGGAATTATTAGAGTCCGTGTGTGGCCCCGGAAAATTTAAATGTGCGTTCAAATTCAATATATAGAGTTATATTTTGATTTTGACGAAAACTAATCGAAACGATCGAATCAGCTTACGATACATATCCCTTTGTGTTCAGAATGGGGGTAATTAGCTATGGACGACAGGCCGTGGGTTTTGTTTCGAGTTCGAAATGAAAGTCAACTTTCCTTGGAATAAAATAAAATAAAATAAATATATATATTTTTTCTAATATACCCCTCCCTTCCTCCTTATCTCCCCCCGTCAAATTTCAGAATTAGAAAAAAAAATAAAAAATAAAAATCGCGTCGCCTCCCCCACATCTGACACCGTCGCTTCTTCTTCTTCTTCCTCCTCCTCCACCTGCTCCGCCTTCCTTCCTCCTCCCCCTCTTCTGAATCGACAGCGCCCCCCCCCCCCCCCATTTCCCCCAAATTGAGGCAAACCCGAACCCTAACCGCCCTCACCACCATCCACCACCCCTCCGCCCTTCCATCGACCTCCGACCATCCATGTAAGTTTTAAATTTCATAAAAATCCTTTTTTTTAGTTAGTTACATAAAGTATGAGTTTTATTATAGAAATTGCACAGCAAAAGGGTATGATTTTTGTTCATATGAAGGCTATGATTTTCGGTTAAGAAAGTTAGGATTTTTAATATAAAAATATGATTTTTATATTTTATAGAGAATAAAAATACGATTTTTATATTATATAACTAGTAAAAATTTGATCTTTATACATGTAGCGAAATAAAAATCTGATTTTTATTATATATAAGTTGAAATAGAAATGTGATTTTTATAGCGATGATATAAAAATTCGGTCTTTATATTAGAAGTAGATATATAAAAATATAATTTTTATATAGAGAATAGTGTGATAAAAATAAAATCTTTATAATATGAACACCGTTGTAAAAATAGAATTTTATCTATATAGTAGCGGTGTAAAAATAGAATTTTATCTATATAGTAGCGGTGTAAAAATAGAATTTTTATCTATATAGTAGCGGTGTAAAAATAGAATTTTTATCTATATAGTAGCAATATAAAAATGTAATTTTTATATACATAACAACAATATAAAAATGTGATTTTTATATATGTAGTGAACATTGACGACGAAAGTGACAAAAGGCGAGTGGCGAAGATTTCCTACATATGAAGAGTCGCGGTGTATTGGTTTATCTAGTCGGTGAGAACTCCTCACCTTTAATTTATTTCTAGTTTGAAATATATGCTAGGATGCAGACGGTGCTTAGCAGCACCCGATACCCGTCATCCACAGACCATGGATGACTTGTTTGTTTGATTGCTGTGTTGTGAAATTTGGTTGTGTGATGTGGAATAAAATAAAATATTTTATAGTGGAAAATATTTTATAGTTAAAAATATGAATTTTAACGTGTATATAAAATACGTAGTAATAAACAAATCGGACGATTTGTTTAGATACACTGATTTGCCTGATATTGATTGGGACGATAAATTTTATACATCGCCCAACCGCACAACTAAAATCTGTGTTTGTTGATTTGAAACTCCACACGGGTATTGGGATGATATTTGACGTACACTAATCCCGATTGTTTAGTTGTATGTCAATCGATGGGTTAACAGACTGTGTTAGCGTTAATTATTGATGTTTAATGCTTATGCAGTTGTGTGGTGCACTCTGGATGATGGTTGATGATTTATCGTTGCTGTTATATACATGTGTTGTAGAAAATCCATATAATTAACATTATATGGTAATTGATTGGGCCTCATTCAAATTTGGAAAATAAGAAAATTCATGTGTTGAATTGAAAGAAAATCCATGTATTGAAATGAAAATAAATTCATGTGTTGAATAGAAAATAAATTCATGGGTTGAATTGAAAATAAAATTCATGTGTTGAATAGAATAAACATTCATGTGTTGAATAAAAGCCGTGTTGATTAGATTGACGCCATTTTGACGTGAACGATATTTATATCGATTTTATTCATTTTTATAATGAATATAGAAAAGGAAGTGATTTCAAAATATAACATTTTGAAAATATTATCATTTGTATATCGATGATGTGGAATATTCAATTTTGATTCGAAATTGAATATGAAGTTGAAATCGTTTCGAAAACGAATTTAAAACGATTTATAAAATACGTTTTGAAAGGAAATCGACGTAATATATAATATATATATTATATATATAGAATGGCCTGAATAGAACGCGCCGCGCCGCGGCAGTTCGCGAATTTCGACCATTGACTTCGAATTGATATTATGGGAGATCCAATCGTCGGATTCTCCTAAAACCGGAACTATTGGGTTCGTATCGAAAAGAGCTTTCTAATGAATAGTAGAGATTAGAAATCTAACGGTTGGATTTGGAATTATATCCAAATCAAATTGGGAAAAGGTCGCTGAAAGTGCAGTTCGATGGCTGTTGATGGAAATCGACTGTACGTGCCTTGATAAAATTATTAAAAATATTAATAATTAGTGTAAAATCATAAGAAATGATTTATGAAGAATTGGGATGAAAAATTCCAAATTTGAAAAGATAAAAATAAATTTTTATCGAAATGAACTAGTTTTGAACTAGAATTAAAATCAATTTATTTTTGAAATGAATAAATTGGATTTGAAATGGTTTTAAAAGTAACCAGAATTTCCAATAATTGAATTGGAATGGATTTGAACCAAAATTGTCTTTCGAATATTTCGATGTTGGATTTCGTGATGATATAGATATTGTTATGGGAATTTGAAAGATATGTTTATATCGTTATTTCCAATACGATATTTGTTGGTCGTAGAATTTGATATTGAATATAAGCCGATATATTTTCTATTCAGAGCCTTGTATTCAATATCAAATGTGATTTGGGTATGTCGTGAATGGTGTCTTCATTAACAATGTTCTTGAGCCCAGTTGAGAAAAAGATTAATTCTTTTTATTTAGATTTAATGAGGTGTATCAATTAAATGTATTTAATTGGAATGGAACTGGAATTGATTTTTGGGTTTATCGTGAACGGTGTTTTAAATAACACTCGTTCTTTAACCCGATAATTAATGGAATGAGATTTTGGGTTTATAGTGAACCGTGTTTTAAATGACATTGGTTCTTTAACCCTGTTAAAGAAAGGATGTGATTTCCCAAGATAAATAATCATTAATATTGATTTTTGGAAAGATTAAAACCAAGTGGAGTTTTAATAAATCTTTAATTAGATTGAAAAGTTCGAGAATGGAGTATCACCAGTTTTGCTCCAGGCGATAGTTAAATCTTTAATTAGATTTGAACGTGAAATGGTAATTGAATTTACCGATAACACCGTTGTGTTAGATATGAAGTATGAACAGTTTTACTTCATGGGATGAATAGGTTGGGATTGGGAAATAAAATAAATGATTACTTCAGTGCGGTTCGCTAATCCCGACTAGTTTGAATTGATATTCAAAGAAGCTTAAAGAATAAATTTAAAGAATTTATCTTTGATAAAATTAATGGGAACCTTTCCTAAAGTATAAGAATATTTGAATAAAAGAATATTCTGAATTGGAATGAGGCGTATGTTGTGTTTGTGTAACACTTGTTTATTATATACGCGAGTTATTCAAAGAGACCGGGTTTATCCCATTCTGAATAACTGATTCAACGTGATGTTGAGGATGAAGACGGTGGTCGAAGACCGGAGGTCTTCACATCGTTTGGGTGATTACTGATGATCTTGATTGGGATGTACACCCAAGAGGAGGATATCAGTTGGTGGTCGTCTAGACGTACTTGGAGATCGATGGATATGCGAGGTACAAGGTGCCTCCGGTTTCGTTCAAACCCAGAACGAACTTGTAAATGGACTGTGTATCTGACATCGGATTTTAGTATGTGTGATTGATTTCTATTAAATATACATCTGTTTGGCGGCGGAGAATTTATTCTCTTACTTAACGCCCTTCTCTGAGACGTACGAGCTCAGGGGTTGTATATTGATGGATATCAATCGCATGGAGTGAATTGCCTGTGTGGCATGCCTAAGTGGAAAATGATCAAGGCTTTTGTTGAAAAGCAGAGTCTTGTGGTTGATGATCAAAGCACGGCCTGTGTGGCATAGCTTTGTGTAGCGTTGATTCGCGAGCCTTACACCCCAGTTGTGGACCAGAAACGGGAGAAGGATCCAGGGAGGGCATGCGTTTCTTTCTAGCTAGTAGTGGTGTGGTGCTTAAACTAGCTGACATTTATATACTATTCACCTGTGTGGTTGTTGTTGTTGCGAGGCGCCTCGGATATATCGGTCGATCCGGGACCGATGGAGTCATTGGACTCATTTACGCCCCAAAGGGCGGGGAAATGCAGTGTTCAGGCATTTTAATCCACATCGGTGGACCAACCCTGTGGCTGCTAAGGCTTGACTGAGTACTTGCCTGAGGCTCATGCTAGATAGTCTCGAATTCGGTAGAGGAACATCCCTGGCCTCGGTTCATAGTTGGAAATCCAATTTCCAAATACGTGACTTTGCGGTTTTGATTGTAGAGCCTAGTATGGCGACATGATATATGGTACCCATGCCTTCTTTGATTGATATTTATGATTGAAATTGTTTTGACACTATACACTTATAGTAATATCAAAATAATCTGTTTTTAAACGTATCTAGCATTCTTTGGCTATTATAAGGTAAAACCCTATCCTCCGGCTACTGTTGCATTGTGTGATGGGACCTGGGTCTTATAATAGCTTCACTATTCTTTATTTTAGCATTGCGTTGTTGTTTTATGCACTGGTATTCTTGGGAGGAAACCCGTTCCGTGTTATACGGCGTGGTCCCTTGATTTACCTAACTTTAAAATAAAGATTAATAGCTGTTTTAGTTCTCACACCAGTCACATGATTGACCTAGAGTTTATTGTTTTAACCTGAACTCTGGGCGCCCTTATTTTCGGCACGGGCAGCTAGTAGTTTTGGTTTTGTAGATTTATATTCACAGGAACTTGGTTTACAGCTGGAATGATATCCGGAAAGCTCTGTATTCGTATATCTCTTCTAGTTGTGTATTGTATTATTTTCCGCTGCTATGTAATTTGTTGTAATCTCTTATATTTTCTGTTGTATAATATTGGTTTATACTCTGTATATTCTTGTATTCTGATGGAATTGTTGAGATAAGCAATGAAATGTTCTTCTGTTTGCGTTCTGATTCATCTTGTCCTCAAAGTAATTCGTTCTTTCTCTTCGGAGATCGGGGAAGCTCGGGTCGCTTCAGCTTGGTATCAGAGCTTTGGTTTACAGAGCTCGGAGAACAAGACACATTAGAACCATACGAAAGAATTCATCAGAGATTGGATTAGTAATATCCAATGAGAATGACTCGTCGGAGATGGGATCAGTAGTATCTTAGAACGAGTGTGAAGAGTAGTATTTTGAAAATCAAAATGAAAACAATTTTGTTTTAAAAATTTAAATCAATTATTCGTATTTGATTATTTATATTGATTTGGACAATCCAGTATATAAAGATTTTGCATACACGTCTGATCCATGGGTATTCGAGGTTTTAATATGTTGGATAGATATAGAATCACGCTCTAGTCGCCCAGAGATGGTTCTGATGATTGAAGCTTCATCATCAGGATTAGTGTTCGAGTGTCGAAGGTGGGATATCTATATATTTCCAATTGACTGGTGTGAGAACCAAGACTAAATAGGGCTTATTGTTGTGATTTGGCACTAAAAATCTGATTTTTGGATTATGTATCAAATTTATGAACTTGAAAAGCTAATCAACTAATTGATTGATGATTGTGCTGGTTGATTATTGTTTGATTAATTAAAATGTTGAACATTTAGCCAAATTGAATCGAATATTGAAATGTATTGAAAATTGTTTGAAAATGCATGCATATACATGTACTTACATTGAACATGTCATAGCAAAGAGGCTAGAGCAGAAGAATAAAATTGTTTGCCCGACAATAGGTACATGTTTATTGTATTTCTTTGGGTTTCGATGATTTTATGAGCCGATTAGCTAGCCGCTTGGCTTTTTCTTTTTCTTTTGGATTGAAGAAGGCCATGGGAGGCTATATGAAATATCCCGAAGTCCCCGGTGCAGGGGAGGTTATGGCGAAATTTTTCGAAAATAGGGTGTTAGCCAAAAATTTGAAAATTTTGAAAAGTTCTTGGAAACTGAAAAGTTGAAGAACTTAAGCCGTAATAAAAATAACGAAAGTTGAGTTGATTAGTTAAACAACTTTCGGCTTCGTTCCTTTTCGGGGACGAAAAGTTTTAAGTGGGGGACATTGTAATAACTCGGAAATCCGAGCCAATTTAAAATTTTTATTTTGGCAATTTTAGTGAATTTTGAATATTTAAAATGAATTATTTTAAATGATAACGACGAGAAATTTATTTGGAATAGAATTCGAACATATATATTTATTTGAATCATCATTAGAATATAAATATTTTATTTTAAATATAAAAGGAATCTAAAATGGCGCGGTAGTTCGAAAATTCGATTTCAAAGTTCAAATGAATGTACAGGAGTCAAAATATACCGAATTTTGGCAAAACAAAAAATATGAGAATCTATTTGAGAATATCTTTCCAACGAATCCGAAAAATTGAAATTTCATAGCGGGAAACAAAAGATACGTCCAGTTGAAAATTCAGAATAGTCGCTATGGAATTCTGGCCCTTAAAAATAGCCATTTTGCAAACGACCTCGGTTTTAGACGAAACCACTTTTGTTGGATCCAGGATGTCAAGTTATTGCTAGATTCCAAAATTCATAATTTTTCGAATCAATATGTGAGCGTGGCCAAGGAAAACGCGTTTTACCCATTTTAGTTGAATTTAATCGACTGGAAAATGGCCATTTTTCAAACGGTCTCAGAATTCGATGAAATTAGTTTTGTTAGGACCGTATGGTCAATACGAAGCTAGAAAATATTTTTTGGGAATTTTTAGAGTCCGTGTGTGGCCCCAGTAAATTGAAATGTGCGTTGAAATTCAATATATAGAGTTATATTTTGATTTTGACGAAAACTGATCGAAACGATCGAATCAGCTGACGATACATATCCCATTGTGTTCGGAAAGGGGGTAATTAGCTATGCACGACAGACGGTGGGTTTTGTTTCGAGTTCGAAATAAAAGTCAACTTTCCTTGGAATAAAATAAAACTAAATTAATATATATTTTCTAATACACCCCTCCCTTCCTCCTTATCTCCCACGTCAAATTTCAGAATTAGAAAAAAAAAATCGCGTCGCCCACCCCCCCCCCCCCCCCCACATCTGCCGCTGTCGCCGCTTCTTCTTCCTCCCCCTCCTCCACCAGCTCTGCCTTCCTTCCTCCTCCCCCTCTTCTGAATCGACAGCGCCCCCCTATTTCCCCAAATTGAGGCAAACCCAAACCCTAACCGCCCTCACCACCATCCGCCACCCCTCCGCCGCGTTTCAGCACCCCTCCGCCCTTCCACCGACCTCCAACCATCAATGTAAGTTTTAAATTTCATAAAAATCGGTTTTTTTTAGTTAGTTACATAAAGTATGATTTTTATTATAGAAATTGCACAACAAAAGGGTACGATTTTTGTTCATATGAAGGCTACGATTTTCGGTTAAGAAAGTTAGGATTTTTAATATAAAAATTTGATTTTTATATTTTATAGAGAATAAAAATACGATTTTTATATTATATAACTAGTAAACATTTGATCTTTATACATGTAGCGAAATAAAAATCTGATTTTTATTATATATAAGTTGAAATAGAAATGTGATTTTTATAGCGATGATATAAAAATTCGATCTTTATATTAGAAGTAGATACACAAAAAAATAATTTTTATATATAGAATAGCTTGATAAAAATAAAATCTTTATAATATGAACACCGTTGTAAAAATAGAATTTTATCTATATAGTAGCGGTGTAAAAATAGAATTTTATCTATATAGTAGCGGTGTAAAAATAGAATTTTTATCTATGTAGTAGCGGTGCAAAAATAGATTTTTTATCTAAATAGTAGCAATATAAAAATATAATTTTTTATATACATAACAACAATATAAAAATGTGATTTTTATATATATAGTGAACACTGACGACGAAAGTGACAAAAGGCGAGTGGCGAAGATTTCCTACATATGAAGAGTCGCGGTGTATTGCTTTAGCTAGTCGGTGAGAACTCCTCACCTTTAATTTATTTCTAGTTTGAAATATATGCTAGGATGCAGACGGTGCTTAGCAGCACCCGACACCCGTCGTCCACAGACCATAGATGACTTGTTTGTTTGATTGTTGTGTTGTGAAATTTGATTGTGTGATGTGGAATAAATTAAAATATTTTATAGTGGAAAATATTTTATAGTTAAAAATATGAATTTTAACGTGTATATAAAATAAATAGTAATAAACAAATCGGACGATTTGTTTATATACACTGATTTGACTGATATTGATTGGGACGATAAATTTTACACATCGCCCAACCGCACAACTAAAATCTGTGTTTGTTGATTTGAAACCCCACACGGGTATTGGGATGATATTTGACGTACACTAATACCGATTGTTTAGTTGTATATCAATCGATGGGTTGACAGGCTGTGTAATCGTTAGTTATTGATATTTAATGCTTATGCAGTTGTGTGGTGCACTCTGGATGATGGTTGATGATTTATCGTTGTTGTTATATACATGTGTTGTAGAAAATCCATATAATTAACATTATATGGTAATTGATTGGGCCTCATTCAAATTAAGAAAATAAGGAATATTAAATAAGAAAATTCATGTGTTGAATTGAAAGAAATTCCATGTGTTGAATTGAAAATAAATTCATGTGTTGAATAGAAAATAAATTCATGGGCTGAATCGAAAATAAAATTCATGTGTTGAATAGAATAAACATTCATGTGTTGAATAAAAGCCGTGTTGATTAGATTGACGCCATTTTGACGTGAACGATATTTATATCGATTTTATTCATTTTTATAATGAATATAGAAAAGGAAGTGATTTCAAAATATAACATTTTGAAAATATTATCATTTGTATATCGATGATGTGGAATATTCAATTTTGATTCGAAATTGAATATGAAGTTGAAATCGTTCGAAAACGAATTAAAAACGAGAAATCGACGCAATATATATATATATATATATATATATATATATATATATAATGGCCTGAATAGAACGCGCCGCGCCGTGGCAGTTTGCGAATTTCGACCGTTTACTTCAAATTGATATTACGGGAGATCCGACCGTCGGATTCTCCTAAAACCGGAACCATTGGGTTCATATCGAAAAGAGCTTTCTAATGAATAGTAGAGATTTGAAATCTAATGGTTGGATTTGGAATTATGTCTAAATCAAATTGGGAAAATGTCGTTGTAAGTGCAGTTCGATGGCCGTTGATGGAAATCGATTGTACGGGCCTTGATAAAATTATTAAAAATATTAATAATTAGTGTAAAATCATAAGAAATGATTTGTGAAGAATTGGGATGAAAAATTCCAAATTTTAAAAGATAAAAATAGATTTTTATCGAAATGAACTAGTTTTGAACTAGAATTAAAATCAATTTATTTTTGAAATAAATAAATTGGATTTGAAATGGTTTTAAAAGTAACCAAAATTTCCAATAATTGAATTGGAATGGATTTGAATCGAAATTGTCTTTTTAATATTTCGATGTTGGATTTCGTGATTGTAGCGACCCGCAAATCCGTGCTATCTGAGTTGACTAAATACACACACGTCCAACCCAAATAACACAGAAATACGACTCATTATTAGAAAGAAGTTAGAGGATGAGAAATAGAAAGAAAGAAATATTAGAATAGAAGAAAACAAAGATCACAAACTCACAGCGGAACGAATAAAATATATTATATAACATAACTTTTGAAATACAAATCAGTAACTTTATATACATACCATCATCAGAGTACACATAACATTTGATTCAGCGGAAGTAACTCTAAATAACTAACGTTGAAGCCTCCAGCTTCAAGCTCCTCCAAGTGTATCTGTAAAAGCCTGAAACACTTGACTGCCCGTACAAATTTGGGCACCCAAGAGTTTAGGAAAAACAAAACAAAACAAACTCTGGGTCAGTCATGGGACTGGTGTGAGTAAACTCCAACCACTTGTTTAACTTTAAAAATCTTTTCAAAAGAAAAGATAATAGTAAGACCAGCCCACACATAAACATGGACGGTTTTTACCTTACTATAACCCAAAACACTTTGATATCAAATCCAGTGATATTATAATAATGTCTACATCAAGTACATAACCAAATAGCAGAACGCTTGCATCTCACGCTCCACATATATTATAAAATCAAAACCCGCATGGCGCTTATTGGAGATTGGATTCCCAACATGACAAGGTATGGAACCACCTTCCGATGATGTATCTCTAGAGGCGAATACACCTGGGTTCAACAAGAACGTCTTGCAACCCGGCCCACACATGACCGACCACTCATTTCGCTTGAGTGTATCGAATGTATATCACCAACGGTTGGACTCAAACCACCGTTTCCCGGATGGGCAGAATCGATAGATTTAGAAACAAAAGGAATTTCTCTAGATAGGTGATTATACACCCTAATGGGTGCGACCCACATAGCCATGCTGCCTGCCCGATTTTTGTCATTTCCTGGTTGTTGAGGCCTGAGGCTACGCATACTTACCATCCATTGATAGCACAATCACTTTGAATGCCACATCGTCAGATCCGTTGATCTCTAGTTGAGTTTGCACAAATATTCTGGATATTATGCTAAGGGATAAATCCGTTGCCACCATATACATTCATACAGACCAACTCTTTTGATCATTGGAAATACTTTGTCAGACATTCGTCCATATACGTTCGTTCTGGGACTGAACGAAACCGAAGGCACTGTTTCTATTACTAGAAAAGCCCTTGCACTTCACTCCGTCTTCAATATATTCAGCATACTTGGTTCGCAACGCTTATGTCGATACGGAGTGGTTCTTCGGATAATAATCCAACCGGTCTCTCCATATTGACAACGATGGTCAAAAACTTCGATAGTCTGTGATTTAACTATCGAATAAAAACAAGTGTTCATCCAACATATCAAACAAATCACTGGGCCCTTTAATTAATATTTCATTAATTAAATCTCTTCTATATTCTCTTATCAATATTTGTTAACCAAATATTTTCAATAATCTTCTTGCCTCTTATGCCATTTGGAAAACGTTCCAAATATTAACTTCTTTTATTTTCTATATATTAGAAAATATCTCTATTTGCAATTGGAAACAATTCCAATCTCTTATCTCTATCCCTTTTTGTTTACAATATTCGATTTTTATATTCACTTTACTATCGAATTCAATACGTCGATACAATGATTTCAAATTATCAAATATCTTAAAAATATTCTAACTCCTTAAATTTCCGGAAAATTTCGCCATAACCTCCCCTGTATCGGGAGCATCGGGAAATTTCAAATAGCTTCCCGGTATCTTCCTCAATCAAAAAGAAAAAGGAAAAGCCAAGCGGCTTGCCGATACGGCGCATAAAATCTCATATACGAATTTAAACATGTACCTTTTTGTCGAGCACACTAATTATATACCTGCATTATTCTTGTCCCATACCTGTCTAACACATGTCCACCTGTTTCAATTCAATTCAACTCAATTCAATCGTCTGAATTCAGTTTCCGCTCATTTATTCTTTAATTAGCTATTTTGCCTATTTCGTTTCTTTGTTGAACATAACATGTTCAAATAAAATATTTAACTTGCCCTAACCAAATTGAATTTCAATTTCAATTCTAGTTCTCTTTCCTATTTCGAATATACATTTTCAAATCGAATTCGCTTATTCAAAGCCCAATATTAATTCGAAATCTCATTAACTAATTACTATTCGAATTAGTTAACTCTATTCAATAAATCAAAAATCTGATTTCTGTTTCAGAAATCAACTCATTACTCCACTGGAGTTCACATATGTTTTATAACTCAAATCTGGATTTTTCTAAATAGAAATTTCGATTTTTATTTGCTTAAAATCCTTTAATTTAATTAAATAAACCGTTATGGTTTTATAATGGTTCTGGCGCTGTTTTTCTGAAAATTTGATTTTGACATAACTCAAAATCTATACGACGAAATTCAGATTTTTCTCTTTCATTTGAAAACTATTATCAAACCGGTCCTGACGTTTCTTGTTTCAAAGAATTCCGACTTCAATTGCGTTCTGTATACTCAATTGAAGTTCGAATCGCTATTTTTCGAACTGCAGCGCTGCGGCGAGTTCGTTTTAATTATATTTATATATATAAACTTTTTAAACTTCTTAAAAATGAATTTAACTTCGTTTTAACCTTATTTGAATTCCTTGATTCAAATTCCAATCTCACTTTTGAATTCAATATTTCAAATCCCAATTCCTTTTCTGTTTGATATTCAAATTCAATATTTGAATTTCTATTTGAATTCCCTATATTCAAATTCAATACTTGAATTCGTTTGAATTCTCTTATTTAAACTTTATATTTAAATTCCATTTGAACTTCTATATTCCAATTTATATATTTGAATTCTATTGAAATATTCAAACTCCTTTTTAAATTCTATATTCACAATTCCATAGTTTAAAACCCATTTGAATTTCATATTCAAATCCCATAGATCAAATCCCATTTGAATTCAATTTGAATCTCTTATATTCAAATTCCATTTTCCATTTCCATTTGAATTCTAATATTCAAACTCAATTCCAGCCCCATTTGAATTCTAATATTCAAACTCATTTTTAACACCATTTAAATTTCTAATATTCAAATTCATTTTCAACACCATTTGAATTTCTAATATTCAAATTCATTTGAATTCCCTTGAATTCAAATTCCATTTCAAAACCATTTGGATTTCCTATTCTGAAATCCTATTTGAAATTCTATTTCCAATTCTACTTTGAAATCCAATTTTCAAAGTTTATTTCAAATTCTATTTTGAAATTCCATATTCAAATTTCTACTTGAATTTCTGTATTCAATTCCATGTTCAAATTCAATACTCGAATTTCTATTTCAAATCTCTATTCAAATTTCATATTTGAATTCCAATTCAAATCTCCATTCAAATTTCACATTTGAATTTTTCCTTGAAATACTATATTTCAAATTCTATTCAATTCTTCTTTGAAATTCTATATTTCAAATTCTATTTTGAAATTCTACATTCAAATCTCATATTTGAATTTCTTTATTTGAATTCCTTCGAATTCAAATTATAATTAAATTCCTTGAATTCAAATTCTATTTTTCATTCTAATCTCGCCTATTCAAATTCTATTTGAACTTCTTATTTGAATTTCTAATATTCAATCCCCTTTTTAAAATTCAAATATTTAACTCCCTTTTAAAATTCAAATGTTATTACTCAAATTTCATTTGAGTTATATATTTAAAAATTTCATTTCACATCCTATTTTGAAATTCCATTTCAAATTCCAATTTCACACTTGTATTTCTATTTCTGAATTATCAAATGATAATTCTTTTCACTTCATTTATAACTTCGTTATAAAAGAACTATTTATAAACTTCGTTTAAAAGAAACTACTTGTTTTATTTAAAAAAAAACAAGTTTATATTTTATTTCCCTTAAAATTTTAAATTCTATTTAAAAATAGAATTTTTCCTTTTTAAATCTCAATATCCTTTTAATTGGCCCGGTGATATTTTAAAACAATCAAATCACCCAATTTTCAATCATTTGGTTTTAACACATCATATATGAATATATATGAAATCAAACAAACAATAAACAAATAATATTTTTTTTTTGAGGAATCCAGTTGGATTCCTCCAACCTGTTTTCCTGCATCCACAGATGTTAGCACATAAATAATACCCATTCTGCTTCGTGGCAGAATATCGCGGTATAGAAGGTCATCCACTAATCATAGCGTGGGGCGTATAGGGTAATCATCCGCTATGAAACTGCGGGCATCCGCTAATGAGACTGCGGGAATCCAACCAATCAATCAACCCAATATATATATATATATATAGTCTAAATAACTAATATATATAAACAAGCGGAAAAATCCAAACAAGCATCAACAATTATTTTTACGAAGTAAAAATAATTAAAATAAAAGGTGAGTGAGATTTACTCACCAAAATTTCCCATTTCTGAATATCCTAGTTTAATTCTGTATCGTCGGCTACGAACCCACTCAATTGAGATTTATCGTGTACCTATGATTATTTATTTAAATTTAACAATTAAACCATTATCTAATTAAATTAACTACTGACAAATAAATTAATTAATCTTACTTGATATACCAGTAAAATCCTAACCGATATATATATTAATTAAATTCTAAGTGATACTGATTAAATCCTAACAAATATGTAAATTTAAATCCTAACAATATGTTAATTTAAATCCTAACCATATGTTAATTTAAATCCTAACCATTAAAACATTAAGTAACAAATTTTAAATTAAATTACCTTAATATTTTTCATGTTTGCGCCTACAGGAAATCAGCGTCCCCTTCTTCTTTACTGAAACCCAACTCCAGTGGATCACGATGCCACCCAACCCCTACAATTTCTTCACATCAGCTTCCACCGATGAGACCAGTAAACTGTCGCGCTCCCTGAACCCTTATCGCAGTCATCTCCACCAAGCTATCCTCCCAAACCTCACCACGAAGATACTGTCGCACCTCCTTTATCACCAAACCAACATCAGAACCCCGACATTACTGACCTCGCCTCCGAACTCGAGCTCGCTCGATAGAAGAGAAACCGAACTTCCAAGTCATCGCGTGCTTCCTTGTTGAACTCGCGAGCGCTCTCCTACATCATCGAGCTCCAGGATCTCACGATCCGCTTGCGGTAAGGGTTTTCGATTTCCTTTTTTCTTTCTCTGCCGTTCGATCTTTATTCAGGAAATAAAGGAGGAGAATAAGGCTTTAAATTTTGATTTTTAGTATAAAGGAAAAAGGGGAATTCGATTTGAGTTGAACTGAAGCCGTTTCTTGCAAATGAAAGGAAGGGAAAGGTTGCGGTTTTATAGAAGGAGGAGGGAGACAGGAGGTACACAGGCCATTAAATCTTTGTTTCGTTGATATAGAAAATGGAAGACAGGAATTTGGGGCTCGAGGAGAAATATAGGCTGCGGAATTAATTACTTAGGTCTGCGTTTCTTTTTTTTTTTTAATTAAATAATTAAAATATCTCGCGGTCCTTAACTAGTAATCCCGAACCCCTATTCAACCGTGACGACCGACGATACCAGATTATAACGCTATTCCGAACTCAACGGAACTGATATTGAAATTTAAATTCGAATGTAAATATAAACGGCCATATTAAATTGAAAATTCAATAAAAATATCATTTATATTATCAACTAAATATTTAAAATAATATTAAATATTTAAAATAAATTATTCAAAAATCTGGGTCGTTACATTCTTCCCCCCTTAAAATAATTTCGTCCTCGAAATTGCTAAGGTAGGAAAATGGTACAAATCCATTACTTTTCACAACTTCTTTATGTTGAAACTCACCTCCTTATATTTCAACATATTAGTTCCAACCAAAACTTTTGGTCTTCACCCCTTTAATTCGAATGATCTACGATCAATCCATTTATATCCAATCTATATTCCATTAAACTTATTCAAATTGATTTTAATCAATTCATTCACTTCGACCCATTTAACTTGTTTAAGTTAAATTTCAATTCCAGAATTCAAATCCCTGGGTTTTTCTTTCAAATCCTTTGAAATACATAAATATATACTTATATTTACTTTCATCTCAATTCAAAACATTTGAATTTTCAAACCACTTGTTTTCTTTCAAACAAATTTCCATCAAAAACTTTTTCTAAGGTAGCAATTCATCACTTAGAACCTCGGAAATGAACACTGATGATGTTGCAATCATCATCAGAATAATTTCCCAGCCACTGAAGTGAATTCAGTGCTTTATTATTTTCAAAATCCATCTAAAATGATTTTCTTTCAACTCCTTCTAAAACAAATCTATATTGTTTTAATATACTTTGAAAATATTTTTCAACTTCCCAGGATTTTGAATTCTTAATTCTGGTTTGAATTTAATTCTAATCCATCTCATTTGTATATATAATTTCTATACAAATTCTATTCTGGTTATAAATAACCATTCTAAATTTATAATCTCATTTGATTATAAAATCAACATCCAACACATCCATATAATAATAATTCTAGAAAATTATTCTTTTTATATCAAAAACAGAAATTTTAGGTAAAATTATTTCATTTACCCTCTTGAAAACAATATCATGTTCAATTTTCTGTTCAAGTATTTAGAAATCCCTATCGACTTCGTGGCGTCCCACGATTCGACCAGAATTCATAAACCACTCAACAGACTAGCCAACACAATATAAAACAACTTTTATATCAAATTACAAATACGCTCTCTCGTATATATATGCTCAACTCATTCTAGGGCACTGCTGACCCTATCTCTAATGAGCACAACCCCACAAAGCCTAGGTATTCGCTCAACCTCGCTCCGATACCAACTGTAGCGACCCGCAAATCCGTGCTATCTGAGTTGACTAAATACACACACGTCCAACCCAAATAACACAGAAATACGACTCATTATTAGAAAGAAGTTAGAGGATGAGAAATAGAAAGAAAGAAATATTAGAATAGAAGAAAACAAAGATCACAAACTCACAGCGGAACGAATAAAATATATTATATAACATAACTTTTGAAATACAAATCAGTAACTTTATATACATACCATCATCAGAGTACACATAACATTTGATTCAGCGGAAGTAACTCTAAATAACTAACGTTGAAGCCTCCAGCTTCAAGCTCCTCCAAGTGTATCTGTAAAAGCCTGAAACACTTGACTGCCCGTACAAATTTGGGCACCCAAGAGTTTAGGAAAAACAAAACAAAACAAACTCTGGGTCAGTCATGGGACTGGTGTGAGTAAACTCCAACCACTTGTTTAACTTTAAAAATCTTTTCAAAAGAAAAGATAATAGTAAGACCAGCCCACACATAAACATGGACGGTTTTTACCTTACTATAACCCAAAACACTTTGATATCAAATCCAGTGATATTATAATAATGTCTACATCAAGTACATAACCAAATAGCAGAACGCTTGCATCTCACGCTCCACATATATTATAAAATCAAAACCCGCATGGCGCTTATTGGAGATTGGATTCCCAACATGACAAGGTATGGAACCACCTTCCGATGATGTATCTCTAGAGGCGAATACACCTGGGTTCAACAAGAACGTCTTGCAACCCGGCCCACACATGACCGACCACTCATTTCGCTTGAGTGTATCGAATGTATATCACCAACGGTTGGACTCAAACCACCGTTTCCCGGATGGGCAGAATCGATAGATTTAGAAACAAAAGGAATTTCTCTAGATAGGTGATTATACACCCTAATGGGTGCGACCCACATAGCCATGCTGCCTGCCCGATTTTTGTCATTTCCTGGTTGTTGAGGCCTGAGGCTACGCATACTTACCATCCATTGATAGCACAATCACTTTGAATGCCACATCGTCAGATCCGTTGATCTCTAGTTGAGTTTGCACAAATATTCTGGATATTATGCTAAGGGATAAATCCGTTGCCACCATATACATTCATACAGACCAACTCTTTTGATCATTGGAAATACTTTGTCAGACATTCGTCCATATACGTTCGTTCTGGGACTGAACGAAACCGAAGGCACTGTTTCTATTACTAGAAAAGCCCTTGCACTTCACTCCGTCTTCAATATATTCAGCATACTTGGTTCGCAAAGCTTATGTCGATACGGAGTGGTTCTTCGGATAATAATCCAACCGGTCTCTCCATATTGACAACGATGGTCAAAAACTTCGATAGTCTGTGATTTAACTATCGAATAAAAACAAGTGTTCATCCAACATATCAAACAAATCACTGGGCCCTTTAATTAATATTTCATTAATTAAATCTCTTCTATATTCTCTTATCAATATTTGTTAACCAAATATTTTCAATAATCTTCTTGCCTCTTATGCCATTTGGAAAACGTTCCAAATATTAACTTCTTTTATTTTCTATATATTAGAAAATATCTCTATTTGCAATTGGAAACAATTCCAATCTCTTATCTCTATCCCTTTTTGTTTACAATATTCGATTTTTATATTCACTTTACTATCGAATTCAATACGTCGATACAATGATTTCAAATTATCAAATATCTTAAAAATATTCTAACTCCTTAAATTTCCGGAAAATTTCGCCATAACCTCCCCTGTATCGGGAGCATCGGGAAATTTCAAATAGCTTCCCGGTATCTTCCTCAATCAAAAAGAAAAAGGAAAAGCCAAGCGGCTTGCCGATACGGCGCATAAAATCTCATATACGAATTTAAACATGTACCTTTTTGTCGAGCACACTAATTATATACCTGCATTATTCTTGTCCCATACCTGTCTAACACATGTCCACCTGTTTCAATTCAATTCAACTCAATTCAATCGTCTGAATTCAGTTTCCGCTCATTTATTCTTTAATTAGCTATTTTGCCTATTTCGTTTCTTTGTTGAACATAACATGTTCAAATAAAATATTTAACTTGCCCTAACCAAATTGAATTTCAATTTCAATTCTAGTTCTCTTTCCTATTTCGAATATACATTTTCAAATCGAATTCGCTTATTCAAAGCCCAATATTAATTCGAAATCTCATTAACTAATTACTTTTCGAATTAGTTAACTCTATTCAATAAATCAAAAATCTGATTTCTGTTTCAGAAATCAACTCATTACTCCACTGGAGTTCACATATGTTTTATAACTCAAATCTGGATTTTTCTAAATAGAAATTTCGATTTTTATTTGCTTAAAATCCTTTAATTTAATTAAATAAACCGTTATGGTTTTATAATGGTTCTGGCGCTGTTTTTCTGAAAATTTGATTTTGACATAACTCAAAATCTATACGACGAAATTCAGATTTTTCTCTTTCATTTGAAAACTATTATCAAACCGGTCCTGACGTTTCTTGTTTCAAAGAATTCCGACTTCAATTGCGTTCTGTATACTCAATTGAAGTTCGAATCGCTATTTTTCGAACTGCAGCGCTGCGGCGAGTTCGTTTTAATTATATTTATATATATAAACTTTTTAAACTTCTTAAAAATGAATTCAACTTCGTTTTAACCTTATTTGAATTCCTTGATTCAAATTCCAATCTCACTTTTGAATTCTATATTTCAAATCCCAATTCCTTTTCTGTTTGATATTCAAATTCAATATTTGAATTTCTATTTGAATTCCCTATATTCAAATTCAATACTTGAATTCGTTTGAATTCTCTTATTTAAACTTTATATTTAAATTCCATTTGAACTTCTATATTCCAATTTATATATTTGAATTCTATTGAAATATTCAAACTCCTTTTTAAATTCTATATTCAAAATTCCATAGTTTAAAACCCATTTGAATTTCATATTCAAATCCCATAGATCAAATCCCATTTGAATTCAATTTGAATCTCTTATATTCAAATTCCATTTTCCATTTCCATTTGAATTCTAATATTCAAACTCAATTCCAGCCCCATTTGAATTCTAATATTCAAACTCATTTTTAACACCATTTAAATTTCTAATATTCAAATTCATTTTCAACACCATTTGAATTTCTAATATTCAAATTCATTTGAATTCCCTTGAATTCAAATTCCATTTCAAAACCATTTGGATTTCCTATTCTGAAATCCTATTTGAAATTCTATTTCCAATTCTACTTTGAAATCCTATTTTCAAAGTTTATTTCAAATTCTATTTTGAAATTCCATATTCAAATTTCTACTTGAATTTCTGTATTCAATTCCATGTTAAAATTCAATACTCGAATTTCTATTTCAAATCTCTATTCAAATTTCATATTTGAATTCCAATTCAAATCTCCATTCAAATTTCACATTTGAATTTTTCCTTGAAATACTATATTTCAAATTCTATTCAATTCTTCTTTGAAATTCTATATTTCAAATTCTATTTTGAAATTCTACATTCAAATCTCATATTTGAATTTCTTTATTTGAATTCCTTCGAATCCAAATTATAATTAAATTCCTTGAATTCAAATTCTATTTTTCATTCTAATCTCGCCTATTCAAATTCTATTTGAACTTCTTATTTGAATTTCTAATATTCAATCCCCTTTTTAAAATTCAAATATTTAACTCCCTTTTAAAATTCAAATGTTATTACTCAAATTTCATTTGAGTTATATATTTAAAAATTTCATTTCACATCCTATTTTGAAATTCCATTTCAAATTCCAATTTCACACTTGTATTTCTATTTCTGAATTATCAAATGATAATTCTTTTCACTTCATTTATAACTTCGTTATAAAAGAACTATTTATAAACTTCGTTTAAAAGAAACTACTTGTTTTATTTAAAAAAAAAACAAGTTTATATTTTATTTCCCTTAAAAATTCAAATTCTATTTAAAAATAGAATTTTTCCTTTTTAAATCTCAATATCCTTTTAATTGGCCCGGTGATATTTTAAAACAATCAAATCACCCAATTTTCAATCATTTGGTTTTAACACATCATATATGAATATATATGAAATCAAACAAACAATAAACAAATAATATTTTTTTTTTGAGGAATCCAGTTGGATTCCTCCAACCTGTTTTCCTGCATCCACAGATGTTAGCACATAAATAATACCCATTCTGCTTCGTGGCAGAATATCGCGGTATAGAAGGTCATCCACTAATCATAGCATGGGGCGTATAGGGTAATCATCCGCTATGAAACTGCGGGCATCCGCTAATGAGACTGCGGGAATCCAACCAATCAATCAACCCAATATATATATATAGTCTAAATAACTAATATATATAAACAAGCGGAAAAATCCAAACAAGCATCAACAATTATTTTTACGAAGTAAAAATAATTAAAATAAAAGGTGAGTGAGATTTACTCACCAAAATTTCCCATTTCTGAATATCCTGGTTTAATTCTGTATCGTCGGCTACGAACCCACTCAATTGAGATTTATCGTGTACCTATGATTATTTATTTAAATTTAACAATTAAACCATTATCTAATTAAATTAACTACTGACAAATAAATTAATTAATCTTACTTGATATACCAGTAAAATCCTAACCGATATATATATTAATTAAATTCTAAGTGATACTAATTAAATCCTAACAAATATGTAAATTTAAATCCTAACAATATGTTAATTTAAATCCTAACCATATGTTAATTTAAATCCTAACCATTAAAACATTAAGTAACAAATTTTAAATTAAATTACCTTAATATTTTTCATGTTTGCGCCTACAGGAAATCAGCGTCCCCTTCTTCTTTACTGAAACCCAACTCCAGTGGATCACGATGCCACCCAACCCCTACAATTTCTTCACATCAGCTTCCACCGATGAGACCAGTAAACTGTCGCGCTCCCTGAACCCTTATCGCAGTCATCTCCACCAAGCTATCCTCCCAAACCTCACCACGAAGATACTGTCGCACCTCCTTTATCACCAAACCAACATCAGAACCCCGACATTACTGACCTCGCCTCCGAACTTGAGCTCGCTCGATAGAAGAGAAACCGAACTTCCAAGTCATCGCGTGCTTCCTTGTTGAACTCGCGAGCGCTCTCCTACATCATCGAGCTCCAGGATCTCACGATCCGCTTGCGGTAAGGGTTTTCGATTTCCTTTTTTCTTTCTCTGCCGTTCGATCTTTATTCAGGAAATAAAGGAGGAGAATAAGGCTTTAAATTTTGATTTTTAGTATAAAGGAAAAAGGGGAATTCGATTTGAGTTGAACTGAAGCCGTTTCTTGCAAATGAAAGGAAGGGAAAGGTTGCGGTTTTATAGAAGGAGGAGGGAGACAGGAGGTACACAGGCCATTAAATCTTTGTTTCGTTGATATAGAAAATGGAAGACAGGAATTTGGGGCTCGAGGAGAAATATAGGCTGCGGAATTAATTACTTAGGTCTGCGTTTCTTTTTTTTTTTAATTAAATAATTAAAATATCTCGCGGTCCTTAACTAGTAATCCCGAACCCCTATTCAACCGTGACGACCGACGATACCAGATTATAACGCTATTCCGAACTCAACGGAACTGATATTGAAATTTAAATTCGAATGTAAATATAAACGGCCATATTAAATTGAAAATTCAATAAAAATATCATTTATATTATCAACTAAATATTTAAAATAATATTAAATATTTAAAATAAATTATTCAAAAATCTGGGTCGTTACAGTGATGATACAGATATTGTTATGGGAATTTGAAAGATATATTTATATCGTTATTTCCAATACGATATTTGTTGGTCGTAGAATTTGATATTGAATATAAGACGATATATTTTCTATTCAGAGCCTGGTATTTAATATCAAATGTGATTTGGGTTTGTCGTGAATGGTGTCTTCATTAACACTGTTCTTGAGCCCAGTTGAGAAAAAGATTAAATCTTTTTATTTAGATTTAATGAGGTGTACCAATTAAATGTATTTAATTGGAATTGAACTGGAATTGATTTTTGGGTTTATCATGAACGGTGTTTTAAATAACACTTGTTCTTTAACCCATAATTAATGGAATGAGATTTTGGGTTTATAGTGAATCGTGTTTTAAATGACATTGGTTCTTTAATCCAGTTAAAGACAGGATGTGATTTCCCAAGATAAATAATCATTAATATTGATTTTTGGGAAGATTAAAACCAAGTGGAGTTTTAATGAATCTTTAATTAGATTGAAAAGACCGAGAATGGAGTATCACCAGTTTTGCTCCAAGCGATAGTTAAATCTATAATTAGATTTGAACGTGAAATGGTAATTGAATTTACCGATAACACCGTGGTGTTAAATATGAAGTATGACCAGTTTTACTCCATGGGATGAATAGGTTGGGATTGGGAAATAAAATAAATGATTACTTCGGTGTGGTTCGCCTATCCCGACTAGTTTGAATTGATATTCAAAGAAGCTTAAAGAATAAATTTAAAGAATTTATCTTTGATAAAATTAATGGGAACCTTTCCAAAAGTATAAGAATATTAGAATAAAAGAATATTCATAATTGGAATGAGGCGTATGTTGTGTTTGTGTAACACTTGTTTATTATATACGCGAGTTTTTCAGAGAGACCAAGTTTATCCCATTCTGAATAATTGATTCGATGTCATGTCGAGGATGAATACGGTGGTCGAAGACCAGAGGTCTTCACATCGTTTGGGTGATTACTGATGATCTTGATTGGGCTGTACACCCAAGAGGAGGGAATCAGTTGGTGGTCGTCCATACGTACTTGGAGATCGATGGATATGCGAGGCACAAGGTGCCTCTGGTATCGTTCAGACCCAGAACGAACTTGTAAATGGACTGTGTGTCTGACGTTGGATTTTAGTCGGTGTGATTGATTTCTATTAAATATACACCTATTTGGCGGCGGAAAATTTATTCTCTTGCTTAACGCCCTTCTCTAAGATGTACGAGCTCAGGGGTTATATATAGATGGATATCAATCGCATGGAGTGAATTGCCTGTGTGGCATGCCTAAGTGGCAAATGATCAATGCTTTTGTTGAAAAGCAGAGTCTTGTGGTTGAAGATCAAAGCACGACCTGTGTGGCATAGCTTTGTGTAGCGTTGATTCGCGAGCCTCACACCGGTTGTGAACCAGAAACGGGAGAAGGATCCAGGGAGGGCATGCGTTTCTTTCTAGCTAGTGGTGGTGTCAGTGCTTAAACTGGCTGACATTTATATACTTTTTACCTGTGTGGTTATTTCTGTTGCGAGGCGCCTCGGATATATCGGTCGATCCGGGACCGATGGAGTCATTGGACTCATTTACGCCCCAAAGGGCGGGGAAACGCAGTGTTCAGGCATTTTAATCCACATCGGTGGATCGACCCTGTGGCTCCTAAGGCTTGACAGAGTACTTGCCTGAGGCTCGGGCTAGACAGTCTCGAATTCGGTAGAGGACGATCCCTGGCCTCGGTTCATATATGGAAATCAAATTTCCAAATACGTGATTTTGCGGTTTTGATTGTAGAGCCTAGTATGGCAACATGATATATGGTACCCATGCCGTCTATGATTGATATTTATTATTGAAATTGTTTTGACACTATACACTTATAATAATATCAAAATAATCTGTTTTTAAACGTATCAAGCATTCTTTGGCTATTATAAGGTAAAACCCTATCCTCCGGCATGTGTTGCATTGTGTGATGGGACCTGGGTCTTATAATAGCTTCATTGTTCTTTATTTTAGCATTGCATTGTTGTTTTATGCAGTGGTATTCTTGGGAGGAAACCCGTTCCGTGTTATACGGCGTGGTCCCTTGATTTACCTAACTTTAAAATAAATATTAATAACTGTTTTAGTTCTCACACCAGTCACATGACTGACCTGGAGTTTATTGTTTTAACCTAAACTCTGGGTGCCCTTATTTTCGAAATGGGCAGCTAGTAGTTTTGGTTTTGCAGATTTATATTCACAGGAACGTGGTTTACAGCTGGAATGATATCCGGAAAGCTCTGTATCCGTATATCTCTTCTAGTTGTGTATTGTATTATTTTCCGCTGCTATGTAATTTGTTGTAATCTCTAATATTTTCTGTTGTATAATATTGGTTTATACTCTGTATATTCTTGTATTCTGATGGAATTGTTGTAATAAGCAATGAAATGTTCTTCTGTTTGTGTTCTGATTCGTCTTGTCCTCAATGTAATTCGTTCTTTCTCTTCTCTTCGGAGACCGGGGAAGTTCGGGTCGCTTCAAAGAACATGCTAGTAATTAAAATGAATAAAAAGCCATTAGTTAAATTTACAAAGAGTACGCCACTGCCATCTTTTCGAAGTGTTAACAAATACTTCCTGTATAAAAACTTCCATATGACATTTTTTTAATTTCCTTCCACATTCCATTTATTTTCATGTCCATAAAAATAACATTCTTCTTAAATTTAAATTCGTTCTTAATTCTACAACTTAAATCGATAAACCTAGCAATGATATGATATATTCAAACATTTATTTATTTAATTCAAATTGCAAATCGTATGAAGCTACAAAATATATGGAATAGAATTTATTTTTCATTTCATAATATGTAATTATTTTGATTTATCTGTATTAGCAGATCAGAAATTATAATAGATTTAAATCAACTTCCATTGCAAAACTCAAGACCTTCAAAAGAATCTGACCATTTAGTGCTTCTTTAGATTTAGATCGGTTGTCATCTATTGAAAAAGAATCAAGTAGAAGCATGTATTTATAACAGTTTTTAAGTGTATCGAGTTATATAATCACAACATTAACTGTATTATGAATATGCATTTAATTTTTTTTATCAACTATGCATTCCATTGTGTTATTTTTATGCGGGTTTTTTTGACTTAACTACATTAGGCTAGTGCAATAACATTAGCAAGTCAATTAATAATTTATTAGAGTTTGTCATTATAGCTGCATATGGACAACTACAGGACAAAAGTATTAAATCATATAATAAATTACCTATTATTTTAATATATAAGTTGTTATCCACAAAAATGGTTAATAAACTAAACTAGCGAATTTTTGTAGAATCCTTAATTGAAGTGGATTTGCTTAAGTTGTACATTTCGATTCAAGGGAAAGCTAAGGTTTCCATTTGATAGTAACTACATTGAATAAGCAGTTTCAGATAGATTTCAAAGGTTATAAACCCTTTGTAACCGTGTTGATAGCTTTATCTATTTCCCAGAGGTGTATTCATGTTGAATAAAAAGATATGTTGTTAGATGTTTGAATCCTATACTTGAATTCCTTTTGATTCTGGAGATTCTTGATCCAAATTGACTAATTATTACAATCTTAGGTTGCTTCCGGATTAAATAAGATCTGTAAATTCTTCTTTGAGTCTGAATAAACCCCATTTTGGTAGGTTAGAACATTTCAGTTAAACAACGGGGGTTTCAATTAGTTTCTTTCGACAAGGTAGAATTACTAAACTTACTTAGGTTTGTTGTTGGATGAACCCTTTCAGCTATATGATTAAATCCCTTTAACATTGCCCGCTTAGGGCTTTCACATCCATAGGTAGACTTCCCTATAGATAGAGTTTTTTATAATTTCTAGCAAGAAGATTTCTTCCGGACTCAAACATGCAAAGTTACAATGAATAATAATACAATAAATCAATAATTATCTTTTAATTACCTTAATGGAAAGGAAATGAATTGCTTTTATTACTGATTATGGATAGTACAAAGACAAAATTTAATCAATTTGTAAAATCCCTAAATTATGTATGAATTAAGGTTTACAGCTTAGAATCTTAGATACAATCGATAGAATGAGAAATTTATTCTCGGTCTTGATCTCAAGGGTCGTATTTATAGGTGCGAGTTGACCCTTTTCCACCTTGATATTTTTGCTCTGATGCCTTCTTGCAGTTGTAGCCATAAAAATGGTAACACCCCAGAGTAGGTTATGATATATAACTTCCAAAAGAAAAGCTTCCATATTAGTTAAGCATCCCGAAAGGGGAACATTTTTCGGCTTTTATAGCCTCCTAGAGCTTTTACTTAATATGGACAGACATTTATGACTTTCCAGGCATGGGCTACCGAAGGCATATTAAGTTAAGGCTTTGTATGTCCAATTGGATCAAAACTGCTTAATGTACCGAAAGTTGATTCCTTTCGTGAGATTGTCAACCCTATTGATCAGAATTTGTTTTTGAACTCAATACAAAAAGAATCGAATGTCGTTGTAAAAACCTCCTCATTATATAAAACAATCATCTTTCTCTAACGGTGACGTTCAAAACCCTAATGTAGATTTCAAAAAACGCAATTAACAATCTAGCATCATCTTTCTCTAATCATGTTTCTTCTTCACTAGACAACAGGCAGGATAACGACAAGGATGTACCTCCTTAGTACAAGGAGGTTTTGCTGAAGCTAGGTGTAAAGCGTAATGCTTTTCCTTGGGTTAATCAGTCGAATTTTCATAATCGAAAAAAATCCTATTTTGCCACGAAATACGAATCGTTACTTTGAAAAAATAAACAACATCAAATCCATAAATGGTTGCTTCAGATGTGGATCTTCAGACCACTGGGCGAGAAGTTGACGAAATCCTATTGTCTGCTTCAAATGCAATAAAACTGGGCATAAAGGATTTAATTGTAAAATTAATCTCAAAAACCCCAAAAATATGGCGAACCCTAAATTTCTTCCTTCTATTTCAGCGGCTTCTTTTCTTGATGATTTTAGATGGGCTAGATCGATGGTAGTTATCTCCATTGCCCGTGGTGCTTTCTCTATCATTGAGCTGGAAAATCTCTTGTGATCTAATTTTGGTAGAAGGGCTCCCAGTTGGGTCTGGGCGGTTAGGAAATTTAGAGAAGATTTTATTGTGAAATTTCCCCCTTCATTATTGACTGAGCATCTTTAGTATCTCTTTTTGATCCGAAAGAAGCGGTAAATTTAAAAAGGTGGAGTCCGCAAATTGGAAGCATGGCTAAAAAAGGATCTATGTTTGGGTTGCTCTCAAGAATGTGCTTTTAGTATGTAAAAGCTTTGATACCCTCAAGACGGCGTTGGCTGATTTCGGAGAAGTGTCTAGACTTCAACGTGGAGTATTGCATGCACCAGATTTTTCTTCCTAAAGGGCGTTGTTGTTAATCGATGAGGAAATGGATCTTCCACCGTCTATTATTGTCCTTGTTGAAGGATTTTTTCATGAAGTGTCAATATCGAAGGTGGATTGAGAGTTATCTGATGAAGTAGTCAGAAGGGAGCCTCGTAGAAGTGTATTTGTCAGAGGAGACGATAGCAGAATGAAGGTTTTGAGGGATAAGATTAGGAGTGTCCGTAATGTTCCTGATGTTCCATTTGTGCCTAATGAGGGTTTGGGCAACAACCCTTTCACTCCTATATCGGTTGAAGCAAAGAATGATGCAGTGGGTCTGATTGCTGAGACTGCAGAGAAGGAGGTTGTGGGTAGTCCCAGTGGTGCTCTTGAAGTAGGTGGAGAAAATGATGACGATTCTATTGGGCTGGAGGGTGGTGATGATTCTGGAGATAGATTTATGTTTGAGGAGGGGGAGGACTTTGATCTTGGCGGCGAGGATGGTGATGTTGATTTTGGTAGTGGAGATAATGCATTGGCTATAATTGACTCTAATGAACGATCATGTGCAACTAGCAGAAGGAGAGGAAAAAGACCCGTGGATTCGGGAGTGGTCATGCTAAGGAGAAGCGCACGGGGCCTTCCATATCCATTGGAAGATCCCAAACTGCTTTTATCAAAGGTAAAAACATTATTGATGGTGCGGTGTTGGTTGGAGAAGTCATTTCACATTGTGATAAGTTTGATGTCCCTTGTGCTATTATTAAGCTGGATTTTGCCAAAGCTTTTGATACATTTGATTGGAGGTTTATGATTGAAGTGTTGAATGCAAGAGGTTTTCCCAATAAATGGATTGAATGGATTTATTTGATTCTCCTGTCTAGTAGATCGAACATCTGTATGAATGGTGTTGCTGGTTCCACTATTTTTTCTAAGCATGGTTTAAGACAGGGTGACCCTCTTTCTCCTCTTCGTTTTGATTTGGCGGCAGATGTTTTCTCAAAAATCCTGAAAATTGGGTGTGAGGATGTCATTATCAGCAGCTTTGGCAGTGATCATGTGGCATGGCAAGGAGGAGGCATGTTGAGAGCATTGCAGACAGGGTTCGCAAGCGGGTGAGACACATTACTAGACCTGATGCTTGAAGATGGAAGTTGATGGCTTTAGTTTGATATCATTTTGTATTATGTAGCATGTAATATGAAGTTTATGATCTTTTGTTTGCTAGGCTGTATATGTATTGATCGCTGCTATGTTGCGATCGCCTGCTTTTTGGTTGTAAATATGCTGTAAATACACGAATACTAGCTACTTTATGGTACTTAATATATTAAGGCGTGAATCATGCTGATTCACTACCTTTTCCTTCAAAAAAGAATCTAATGTCATTGTAACAATGCCGAATCTTGGCGACAATTAATTTAGTTATTTAATTAGATTTTCAAAAATGTAATTTTCGCAAATGATGGAATTTGACCACGAAACTTGCACCGCTGCATTCATGATGAAATTTTGATCAACTATCATGTTTGGAACTTCACGAACGGAGTCTGTGTGAAAACTTACGGACGAAATACGAAAAGGATTAAAAATAAATAAAGTTTGATATTTATATAAGGTAATTAATATTACCATTAGAACCCACATCCCCCACCACTGTCAGATCGACCGCTGGTTCGTCCTACTAGTCGAATCAAGCAGTAGTGGCTAGGGTTTTGTTTATATATATATATTATTAAATTGAGGGACAAATCTTCATAAAATTAAATCTAATGGTTTAGGGTCATTTCTGCGCTTATAAATAATGGACTAGACCCTCACTCTCTTATTCTTATTTTCCGGAGGCAGCGACAAAGCTCTGCTATTTTTGATCCTCCAGTCTTTTATAAAACATAAATTATGAACATATACAAATCAGATTAACAAAATTGGAGAGACCAGATTCAGATTTATGAAAAAAGAGCGGTTCTTCGCGTAGGTAATTTATATTATTGAATTTCCTTTTTCTTTTCCTACTTTTTTTCATATCTACAAATGTTTATAAATCCCCCTTAGAAATAAATTGTTGATCTATAGGATTTGGGAAAAATTAAGCCTAAAGTTGTGTCAGATTCAAATTTAGATAGCTTTCAGGTGAGTGGGAAATTATATATATTGTTTATAATAAACTTATATAATTCATTTGTGTTAAATATGAATTATATGCTTAAAAGTTATCAGATTTGTTTATTTTGTCAAATCTAAAATATTATAAATATTGATTCAGCGTGAATTGTAGTCTTTTTAATAATATATCATCATATTACCTACAACTGTTCTTAGATTTGTTTGTAGTTATTGTAAACACCTTGGATCTGGAAATCAGTCCAAAATCCATTTTTCGATTTATAGTTTTATTCCAGATTCATAGGATTTGGGTGTTGATTTGTAATTATGCAGTTTTGATTAAATTAATAATAATCCTCTTGTGTTTGGTATTATTTGAGGTTTTTACTTAGTTATTGTAATTTTGTCCTTTTTGCACTAAAAGGCATCATTTGAAATCAATAAGGAACGTAAATAAATCAAATAAGAAGTGCAAATTGACTTATTTGTTTACGTATTTTGCAATACTTATTCTAAATAAAATATTAACTTGTTTCCTTGGGATTTGAAATAATGTTAGTTTTCCTCTTTTAAATAAATTTACAGTAATTACAATAAATAACTTTTAATAAGGTTTTGAATATTAAAAAAAGATCAAACACAAAAAGGTTGTTTTGTCGTTGGTTTAGACTAGAACATAATTAATAAACAATATTAAAGTATAAATTAGTAATTATGTTAACTTCGCTTTTAAGTTATAAATGTAAATATATATTAACCTTATCCATACAAATCTACGTAAATGACGCTATTATTTAAAATAAGTGTTTGTTTGTTATTGTTTGTTTGAATTTGAATTGTTTCCATTTTATGGGGATAAATGTAGATGAATAACTTCCATAATAAATAGAAATTAAATGTTTGTGACCGTTGTAGCAATCGACATGGATTTTATTGCTATAGTAAAAGGTCAAAAATAAGGTAATAAGTATTGTAACCATATTTGATTGGTGAAATGTAATGAATATGATAAATATACCTAAATGGTTACAATTAAATTAGTGTTTACAAAAAGAGATTTTAACTCCAGCTAGGAAAATAAACAAATAATAAACATATATTCAGATAAGAATTAAATGAAATTAAATTTATAGTAATATCTGAGAGTTACAATAATTAGATTCAAATTTAAATGGGACTGATATAGATGTCATTAAATAGGTTAATTGATGACTTAGGAAATATGTATGTTGGGGTCACTAACAACAGGTAACTTAATTAATAGTAGTAGATAGAATTAAAGGGGAATAATGGAAATTTATTGGCGTAGTAAATGCTAAGTTCAATAAGGAAATAAGTAATTAAACATCATAGGATAGGAAGTTATAGATTTTGCTTATTTTATTCTAGTACATCTAGAATTAATATAACTAGAAATAATGATTGGACTTAGTAGGTTAATGATGCAAGGTCAGTTGCCTTATTCGACAAAAGTCTGCACTTTCCGGCAGTCAGATATATGTACAACTGATGTGAGATATCATTAACCATATAACCCCAAAAAAATAGATATTTACGTAGCGGGAGTTATTTCCTAAAATATGGTTTACTTCAGTATTGAGGTATTAAGTGGTCGTAGGGCCCGCCTCCCATCCAAAAGAAGAAACCATCAAGGGAATAATTCGTAAGTGTAACCTGCTTCATGATTAAAGGTATTAAGTAGTTAGATCCATCCTTAAAACAGTATTAAGTGATTCATAGCTCGTATCCCTATAAATAAGAAGTATTAAATGGCTATTGGGTACGAGTTTGGTAATCCAGCGTAGGTCCGCTTCCTCTAGGTAGTAAGTGACTGGGGTGAGAGTCTGCCTTGGGATTAGATATTAAATGACAGTTAAGGAGGTACCATGAGCCTACCTATCCTACGGGAAGTATTAATAGCTAGGGATTATTTAATAAGGTCAGCTTGATAATAACATGGTTTTCCGCTAGGAGGGTCTTAAATGGTGTCGTGCTCCTACTAAATCTGGTATTAAGTGATCGGTTACTATTTTTCGTCTTATGTGGCCTTTGGGTATAAGCGTGAATGATGGAAGATTTAAATTAGTAGGACTTAGTATCTAGTGTCCTATAATTTTTATTAGTGTAGAGTAACCACTGGGTAAGGTATTAAGTGATCGATGGGTCCACCTTGGGTCTTAAGTGATTAGAAGGAACCACAATGATCTTATATGATAGTGATGTCTTAAGTGGCTATATAGAAGTAATTAACCTCGTATGGAATAATGAGTAGTTGGGAGCCCGCCTCTTAGTCTTTAGAAATTTGCTGAATGGTGGTTTAAAAGCTTCATACTTATGTGTAAACATTTATCTCAATATTGGGATATCGTTATCTTTGGGGTTGCTACCTTGGGTATGGTAGCTTGTCTTCGTGCATAAATATTTTCAAGATTAGGTTAGAATTACTAGCCTTGTGATACATTCGTGTATAATAGATAGTGTTATACATTTTCTACTCAGCGGGACTTGTTGTTCTGAGCCCCCTCATCATCACAACTCTCAGGTTTATTCTAAGGAAGACAAGTCTTAGCAAGTATTCAGTTTGGTTTTCGGTTCTCATTCTTTCATGCTCGATATCGATATGGTGATATGCTTTAAGGTAGTTTTCTTAGTCGGTATTAGTTGTCTTATCTTATTTCCATTGTGAGTTAGTTTTATTTTACTCTGATTATGCTCATGCTCATTTATGCGCATGTACCAGATTTATACTCTCCATGCTTAAATGTGTTTGATTTTTGATTTTTATCCAAATTTAGGCTTAGAAAAGTATGGGGCATTACAATCTGGTATCAGAGCTTATGTTTAGATAATCAGAGGAATTATTAATAAATTTGGATTAGTGAGAGAACGTATGTGATTTTTTTATTTTCTTTCGTCTTTCTTACTCGAATCTAAATTATTTTAACGATGAAATAGTCATGGGGCTATTTATTTAACATAGGCTTTAAACGTCTAGGAGTTAGAAATATTTTTAGTTTGAGTATTCAGCCAACCCCGACTTACCCCATAGTGCATTTGGCGATTTTGTTTTGAAGAGCATGAGAACGACATAGGGTGAATCCTATGGATTTGAGCTTGATGACTGGCGAAAATCTAGCTACAACCGAGACGGTCGCAATTTCTTATTTTTGGTATTGTTGAGGAGTCCCAACTGATGACATTTTCTTGGTCTTAGACAGGAAATTCAATTTATTGTGTTATTATAGCTCGTATATTTTTTTTGATAGAATTATTCGTTTAAACCAATGGTCTTATATTCGGAGAGATTTCAATTTTTAAAACTGTTTTTTGAAATAAAAAGGGATTTTAGAAATTTTAGACTATGATTTTCGAGAAATTATTTTATAAGGAAAAAAGATTTGAGTAAATAAAATAAATCTAACATGTTTCAAATCATTGGTTTTGTGTAATTTTAATAAATAATGCATTTCCGTGAAAGGAAGGAATTTGGAAATGACAAGCAATAAGATCAAAATTCATAAACTATAATTGCTCATTCTTTTTGAATTTATATTCATTTTATCAAATATTTTATATGATTTATAGAAATTTTCAAAAATAACCTTTTAGAGATCTAAAAATCTCGACAATCCAGAACATGGAAGGGTTATTCTAGTCCGTAGTATAAACTGGAATATGACTTATAAAGATAGATTTATATTACGAGACCCTTAACTAAAAAATAAAATTAATTTTGAAAAGTTTTCAGAAATTCACTCTTGGAAAAAGTTAAAGGGAAATTTCTATTCATCTTGGGGTATTTGATTACGTAAATCGTTTGAGTTGTTTGTCGGCTAAATAAGAGGAAAATCCGTTTAATTTTCAATAGATTTCTAGCTGAATTTCAATTTGTATTAGAAATTCGTTCATTTGTGGTGGTGTCGCAGCCTTTTTTCGAGACTAGTTTGTGGTGTGGTCGCAACCTGTTTTTTAGACTACTCTGAATCTTTGGAGACGGTTTGGAGTGTAACTGTGGTCTATGATACCGCCGTGATGTGGACAAGTATTTTTCGGATTCACATCAAATCATAGGAGATGACGCGGGACAATTTTAATCGACCCTAATAGGGTCAAGGTTCAACCCTTTTTCAAAGCCTGTTCAACAGTTAACTATTCAGCGTCATACCTAGAGTGGTCAACTAGTTGATGGGTTTTGGTACAACTTGAACCTAAAACTTAGCCATAAAACTTGCATCCTAATTTTCCTCCATAAACCTCTTTATTTCGTCCATCCTTCCTCATCTATACGAACCATATCTTTATTCTTCTTCTCATTCTTAGTTGTCGCCTTGTCTCCTTTTCCACATTAGTTTGCGAGTTAGATCTAGCCCCACTAGTACTCCAAGATTTAAACTTAATTTCTTCTATCTGATCATTTCTTAGCCCATGATACCTACTTGCACCACCCTATCTTTCTTCTGCCATTTAAGTCTCATTCTTAAAGAGGGAGACCATTTAGTTGGATCAGAGGGGGCATAAGGTTTCATCACTCTAGGGCTAAGAAAATTAGTTGTAGTAGTTGGACTTGCATCGGTCCTTTGCTTCGAAGTTTTTGACTAGGGTCATTGTTTGTGTTGCATACGTCTTTACTATATCTTGTTGGAATAGATTTTGACGAAGGCAATCGTAATTCAAAGGTGAAGACTAAGTTTTATTTGGATGGTATTTCGGAGGAGGATCTCGATGATACTTTAGAGGCATCCCTACTGTATGAAAACTTGAATGGTCTTTTGTAACGACCCAAGAATTTTCGGCCCCAAAAATCGACATAAATACCTTTACCATAACTCATGCCGACCCTCCAAGCACCGAAAACACTGGATAGTTATTAGAAAGAAATTAGAGGGCGAGATAAGAAAGAAAGAAATATTATAATAGAAGAAGAAGAAGAAACAACACAACACAGAGTCTCACATCGCAGCGGAACAAAGTATAATCCAGAAATAAATCTTTATTGAGAGCTTTAAAAATACTTACAATATTAGAGTACATCACACAACGGGACAGTTATAATAACCTGTTCCCATATACAACACACAGCGGAGTAGTAGCTATATAATATCATACTTCTGAACATCTCCAGCTTGTCTTTGGACTTCACAGCATTCGATAACCTGAACCTGTACACCCCAGGCTAACCCGAGCATTTGCAAAACACCGGGTCAGTCTGGTGAACCAGAGTGAGATAAACTCGCACAGTATTAAGGGTAAATCATCAAATCATGATTCAAAGTTCAAAATCTTTCAAAAGAAAATCGTAAGACCAAATCCACACATAAACACGGACGGTTTTTACCTTACGATAACCCAAAAAAATTTTGAAACCAATATCTTGTCTGATATTATAATAATGTCTAAATACAAGTAAATAGAAATCTAGTAGAACGCTTGCATCTCACGCTCTACATATATAGTATACAAACCAAACCGCGGGCACTTATTGGAGATTGGATTCCAACTATGACAAGGTATGGGACCACCTGCCGATAGTATATATCTAGAGGCGAATACACTGGGTTCAACAAGAACGTCTTGCAACCCGGCCCACACATGACCGACCACTCATTTCGCTTGAGTGTATCGAATGTATATCACCGAAGGTTGGGATCAGCAACCGTCTCCAGAAAAGGGACAACATCGAAACATAGATTTAAGAAACAAATAGGATTTTCTCTAGATATGTGATTATACATCCTAATGGGAGCGACCTACATGGCCATGCTGCCTGCCCGATTTTTTGTCATTTCCCGGTTGATGAGGCTTGTGGCCAGAATTTATCTTTGAACATCTAGTCACCATTCACTTTGAATGCCACATCGTCAGATTCGTCAGATATCACTAATCGACGTCCACAAAAATACTCTAGTTAGAAGCTAAGAGATCGGCAATTCTCAGCCAATAACTATAGCACGTTTGGAGAAATCAACATACGTGACCCTTTGGAAATACTTTGTCAGACATCCGTCCATACAAGTCATTCAGGAACAGGATGAAACGAAGGCATTCTCCTACCGCATCCATATAGGAATCACCCCATGGATCGGTAGCGAGAAGTCCTTGCAACCCGTAGATTCCAACCACGATAGAATCACAGCTTATCTCTGCTTGCCAGGCAAAGAATATTAGTGGCTCTTCCATTTATGAAAATCCATGGTCTTCAATGCTCCATCTCGATCATCTTCTGATATCTTCACATATTTGTTGGTCGGAATGGTTTTCGAATATAAATTTGATCCCGGTCTTTCCGTACCAACAATCGTATTGGACAGATTTGATAGTCGGTGTTTAAACTATCAAAATATACAGTGTTTCAATTATGTCAATCCAACGAGTTCACTGGTTCAGTATTCAGCACCACTTGGCCTTTTAATTAAACAAATTAATTCAATTCTGCTCAATTAAAAGTTCTAACTCTTTTAATATTTTAAAATGCGATATTTGGTCCTTAATAAATATACAAATATTCTCAAAACCATTTCTTTATATCACTAAACTTATAACCATATTCAATTCCCGCTTAATTCTCCTTTCAAAACATTTGTTACATCATTCTCTATTATTTGAACTTTGGGAAAATCTCTTCAATTTATTACTTCATTACCAACGTTACGTGATATCGTTCATCTCATTCTTGAAACGTAACTAATGTTTATTGGTATAAAATAAAACTAACTTTACATTTCCTTTACTTCGATCTCTCGTTATATATATATATATATATATATATATATATATGTATGTATGTATGTATGTATTCACCAAATTGTCACCAAACGTTGCATTATTTCACTAATGGAAATATAAACCATCACTAACCTCTTTTACGATTACCAACTAATATTATCCTCAGATAATCCCGATGTTGTTCAAGTTGGGGTATTTCAATTACCTCTCAGACCTTGATCAACAACGTTCATATCCTCAGATAAATATAAGTTGCAATCAAAACCCAATATTCCATTTCAGTACCAAAACAATCCCCACCATAACTTGGATTTTGTTATACAACTCTGTAACCCACTTCTTTAACCATATTCACTTATTTCCAATCTCCTTTTAAATCTATTCGACCATTCCCCACTTTGGAAATCTTATTTCAATTCTCGCCTTTTTTCTTGACCTCATTTTCAGTTAACGTTAATTTAAAATTAACGCTTTTAACACATTAAATCCCATTTATACCATCCTGGTTTATTTTAAAACCTTTTTGATCTAATTTCCTTCCACTTAATTCAAATAATCAAGTAACATTTATATCAAGCTATTTTATTCGCTTGGAATTCCTTCTATAACTTCGTTATAATAATTTTGGGTTTTAAATATAAAACTCGTACATAAACTCCTTTCACCACTCCATTTGATTTCATTTCACTTCGATCACTTTTGAAAAGTAATTTTCTAAATTATTATTAATTAAATAATAATTTACTTCGATTATCAACTACTGCAGTAGTTAAGTCTTTATCAACTAGAATAAATAGTAAACTCTTTTTAAAACCTTATCTAAATTTTAATATTATTTGTTTAATTATTTTAAATCAAGACATATTAATTCGATAATCACTTCCAATTCAAAACGGTAGATTAAATTCACTTAAAACGCGGTTATTCCACTAACTGATTCCAATTAATTCTCAATTTAAATTAATTAAAAAAATAATTAATTTCAATAAATTCCATTAATTGTTTCTTACCAAAGCAATTATCCCAACTTTTAAGTCGTTAGAATAATTTCTATTCACTTGTAGATCAATCTAATTAACATCAGAATTTCCTTATAAAATAACAATTAATTATAAGTTTAAAGAAATAATAAAGATTTATTTCCCTTTTAACAAACTCTATTTTAATTTAATTTAAATCAAATCTATATCCAGTTATAAGAATTTTTTTATAACTTCTCCCAGTCGATTTGCTGGACGGTAAATCAACATTTATAAACAATTGATTTCATAGGCCATATACTGTCGCCAAATACCCAACCAATATCACCCATTGGTTCAAATTAAAAAGATGTTGGAATTTTCAATCAATAATCAACAACTAAATCAATCAACCCATGGATCAGTTCACATATGATAATTATGAAAATAAATGATATATTTGAGGAATCCCGTTGGATCCCTCCAACATGTTCTTCCTTGTATCAAACTGGTTATCACAAACCAGATTATTCAGTTTCATTTAACTGATAACAATAAATAGCGACCATTTAACATCAACCATAAGAAATGCAAACAATTCAACAAATTAAACACGTTTATAAATAAACGTGACCAATAAGGTAAGTTCCCATTATTGGAACCAATCATTAAAAATAACGATTTGGTGTTTCACTGAAATTAAACAATGGTTTAATTTCGTCATTTAAATCAACAAATAAATTATAACTAGCAAACAGTAAATCATTGGCAAGCAGAGCACACAAAATAAAAACCCAATTTATATAAAATATAAATGGGAAAACTGAGTGAGTTTAACTCACCTTGATTTGATTCCGTTGTTTAACTGTTCAGTTACAGTTAAATTAAATACTCGTTTAATTTACTATAAATTCCAGCTTTGACTTGTGCTGTCCAATACAGTTCCATAATGTAGATCTCACTGATGCGATTCCAACGCTACTTTATTTGTCGAGTTCTTTTGTTGACAACCATCTGACAATTTCTCTGGCACTCTTGTTCCAATTGAATTATCAAGCCCAAAACACCTTCTACGGGTTAAAGGAAAAATAGAAGGCCCAATTCATTTCTCCGTTCAGACCCATCCTCTTCATTCTCCATTACTATGCTGCTCAAACAATATGCCATGATCAAATTATCAAACCATAAATTTCCCTTAATCATTTTATAAATGTTTAATTAGTATTACTAATTCATTATAATTACTTTGTTGTTCACCATTTTCGTTTGAATTGGCCAGTGCCAGGCCCGTTCCTTCTTTCTTTTTCTTCTGTTTTACTGCCGTTCCTACTTGAACTTCCAGTCTCCTTTCTCTTTGTTTCGTTATCACTTTAATCCTCATCACAGAAACCATGTTTTCTCTTCACGTCTTCAATCACCAACCTTTCCCCAGCTTTTGTACACGTGCAAAGCTTCTCCCCCCAACTAATCCTTCACGTTTTGAACTCAAGCACCAAATCCTCCCAATATTTGCACAGAACCACATCCCCATCCCATTCTCGCCCCATGTAAAATTTCAACGCCTCACTCCTGTACTCACACACCGAACCCCCCATGTCTCGATGCCAACCCAGCTTCCACCGCCTGAAATCCGGTGATGCTTGAATGCTCTAGTCGCCCAGAAAAAGATAAACGATCGCCGGTGGTTCTCAGCAAAAATCCGGCCAGTCTGATGCTCAGGTCCCCATCATAGTTGGTCAAAGCGTACATCTCATTGAGCTCAACATTTCTTGCTTTAGAAACTTTTCAAATAACTAGATGAATTGAAGGGAAAGTGAAAGGGTAGTGTGCGTGAATTTGATCGTTCAATTCGGGTTGATGGCGGCTGTAAGAAGCCTTGACCACGCGAGAAGTTGTTGACCCCAAATTTAGGGTTACAGAAGGGGTAAATGGTTATATATATAGGGGTATTAATTTATTAAAATATTATTTGTGAAACTTCGCCGTGAAGTAACATGCAGAAACTACCACAAATGACTTCTATCTACTGATAAAAAGGCTAATCTTGGTGCAAAAAGATATTTCGGATCCAATGGGACAAGTTTCATCGAGATCCGAGGTCGTATGAAAAAATTTCCTTTATAAAACCAGAAATAAACACGCTTTTAATTTTTCCACGATCACCAGGTAAATCAAATCAACTTGAAACCTTCAGATCCTATAATAACTTTTCAACACGAACCCAACGGCACCAGTTTCGTTGCATGTAACGACCCAGAAATTTCGACAACTGTAATGTGGAATTAATTAAAGATTTAATTGTTAATAGTCAATTTTATATTGATACTGGGACGTGGAACTTAAAATTTTGTTTATGGATTTCTTTCAGAATGGGTGGTTGAAGTCAAATACTACTGTTAATATTAGAATTTATTTTGATTAGAGTGGAAATTTAACTGAAAATATAAACGGTCGAATTTAAAGAAAAATGTAGCTGACGTTAAATGAATTGAAAAGAAATAAATAAATAAATATAAAAATAGCATATTTATACAGACGGTGTTGGATTTCGACCAAATAGAAAAAATTTATTGGATTCAAGCTGGGAAAAACAGAGCAGCACAACAAGTTTCGTCGTAGCATTTGGGGTTCGTTGTGACGAAGGAATAAAAAAGTTCTAACTCTTTTAATACTTTAAAATGCGATATTTGGTCCTTAATAAATATACAGATGTTATCAAAACCATTTCTTTATATCACTAAACTTATAACCATATTCAATTCCCGTTTAATTCTCCTTTCGAATCATTTGTTACATCATTCTCTATTATTTGAACTTTGGGAAAATCTCTTCAATTTATTACTTCATTACCAACGTTACGTGATATCGTTCATCTCATTCTTGAAACGATAACTAATGTTTATTGGTATAAAATATAACTAACTTTACATTTCCTATACTTCGATCTCTCGTTATATATATATATATATATATATATATATATATATATATATATATATATATTCACCAAATTGCCACCAAACATTGCATTACTTCACTAATGGAAATAATGAACCATCACTAACCTCTTTTACGATTACCAACTAATATCATCCTCAGATAATCCCGATGTTGTTCAAGTTGGGGTATTTCAATTACCTCTCAGACCTTGATCAACAACGTTCATATCCTCAGATAAATATAAGTTGCAATCAAAACCCAATATTCCGTTTCAGTATCAAAACAATCCCCACTGTAACTTGGATTTTGTTATACAACTCTGTAACCCACTTCTTTAACCAGATTCACTTATTTCCAATCTCCTTTTAAATCTATTCGACCATTTCACACTTTGGAAATCTTATTTGGATTCTCCCCTTTTTACTTGACCTCATTTTCAGGTAACGTTAATTTAAAATTAACGCTTTTAACACATTAAATCCCATTTATACCATCCTGGTTTATTTTAAAACCTTTTTCATCTAATTACCTTTCACTTAATTCGAATAATCAAGTAACATTTATATCAAGCTAATTTATTTGCTTGGAATTCCTTCTATAACTTCATTATAATAATTTTGGATTTTAAATATAAAACTCGTACATAAACTCCTTTCACCACTCCATCTGATTTCATTTCACTTCGATCACATTTGAAAAGTAATTTTCTAAATTATTATTAATTAAATAATAATTTACTTCGATTATCAACTACTGCAGTAGTTAAGTCTTTATTAACTAGAATAAATAGTAAACTCTTTTTAAAACCTTATCTAAATTTAAACAATATTTGTTTAACTATTTTAAATCAAGACATATTAATTCGATAATCACTTCCAATTCAAAACGGTAGATTAAATTCACTTAAAACACGATTATTCCACTAACCGATTCCAATTAATTCTCACTTTAAATTAATTAAAAATATAATTAATTTCAATAAATTCCATTAATTGTTTCTTACTAAAACAATTATCCCAACTTTTAAGTCGTTAGAATAATTTCTACTCACTTGTAGATCAATCTGATTAACATCAGAATTTCCTTATAAAATAACAATTAATTATAAGTTTAAAGAAATAATAAAGATTTATTTCCCTTTTAACAAACTCTATTTTAATATAATTTAAATCAAATCTATATCCAGTTATAAGAAATTTTTTATAACATCTCCCTGTAGATTTGCCTGACGGTAAATCAACATTTATAAACAATTGATTTCATAGGCCATATACTGTCGCCAAATACCCAACCAATATCACCCACTGGTTTAAATTAAACAGATGTTGGAATTTTCAGTCAATAATTAACAACCAAAACAATCAACTCATGGATCAGTTCACATATGATAATTATGAAAATAAATGATATATTTGAGGAATCTTGTTGGATCCCTCCAACCTGTTCTTCCCTGTATCAAACTGGTTATCACAAACTAGATCATTCAGTTTCATTTAACTGATAACAATAAATAGCGGCCATTTAATATCAACCACAAGAAATGCAAACAATTAAACAAATTAAACACATTTATAAACCAATAAGGTAAGTTACCTTTATTGGAACCAATCGTTAAAAATAACAATTTGGTGTTTCACTGAAATTAAACGACGGTTTAATTTCATCATTTAAATAAACAAATAAATTATAACTAGCAAACAGTAAATCATTGGCAAGCAGAGCACACAAAATAAAAACCCAATTTAAATGGTAAAACTGAGTGAGATTAACTCATCTTGATTTGATTCTGTTGTTTAACGGTTCAGTTAAAGTTAAATTAAACACTCATTTAATTTACTGTAAATTCCAGCTTTGACTTGTACTGTCTAACACAGTTCCATAATGTAGATCTCACTGATGCGATTCCAATGCTACTTTGTTTGTCGAGTTATTTTGTTGACAACCATCTGACAATTTCTCTGGCACTCTTGTTCAAATTGAATTATCAAGCCCAAAACACCTTCTACGGGTTAAAGGAAAAATAGAAGGCCCTATTCTTTTCTCCGGTCAGACCCATCCCCTTCATTCCCCATTACTTTGCTGCTCAAACAATATTCCATGATCAAATTATCAAACCATAAGTTTCCCTTAATCATTTTATAAATGTTTAATTAGTATTACTAATTCATTATAATTACTTTGTTGTTCACCGTTTTCGTTTGAATTGGCCAGTGCCAGGCCCGATCCTTCTTTCTTTTTCTTCTGTTTTACTGTCGTTCCTACTTGAACTTCCAGTCTCCTTTCTCTTTGTTTCGTTCTCACTTTAATCCTCATCACAGAAACCATGTTTTCTCTTCACGTCTTCATTCACCAACCTTTCCCCAACTTCTGTACACGCGCAAAGCTTCTCCCCCCAACTAATCCTTCACGTTTTGAACTCAAGCACCAAATCCTACCAATATTTGCACAGAACCACATCCCCATCCCATTCTCGCCCCATGCAAAATTTTAATGCCTCACTCCTGTACTCACACACCAAACCCCCCTATATCTCGATGCCAACCCAGCTTCCACTTCCACCGCCTGAAATCCGGTGATGCATGAATGCTCTAGTCGCCCTGAAAAAGACAAACGAAGGCTGGTGGTTCTCAGCAAAAATCCAGCCGGTCTGATGCTCAGGTCCCCATCATAGTCGGTCAGAGCGTACATCTCGTTGAGCTCAACATTTCTTCCTTTAGAAACTTTTCAAATAACTTGATGAATTGAAGGGAAAATGAGAGGGTAGTGTGCGTGAATTTGATCGTTCAATTCGGGTTGATGGCGGCTGTAAGAAGCCTTGACCACGCGAGAAGTTGTTGACCCCAAATTTAGGGTTACAGAAGGGGCAAATGGTTATATATATAGGGGTATTAATTTATTAAAATATTATTTGTGAAACTTCGCTGTGAAGTAACACGCAGAAACTACCACAAACGACTTCTATCTACTGATAAAAAGGCAAATCTTGGTGCAAAAAGATATTCCGGATCCAATGGGACAAGTTTCGTCGAGATCCGAGGTCGTATGAAAAGATTTCCTTTATAAAACCAGAAATAAACACGCTTTTAATTTTTCCACGATCACCAGATAAATCAAATCAACTTGAAACCTTCAGATCCTATATTAACTTTTCAATACGAACCCAACGGCACCAGATTCACCGCATTCTGAGACTATTTCCCCGGTAATTTGTTTTTATCGCGCACCACAATGCCCTTTTCAATGCCAAACTATTCGGTCTCTAAAAATAACAAATTATATAGCTATCCAGACTCTAATAGACGCTACGAACTCAACGGAATTGGTTTCGTGGCCTAATTCGATCGCCTGCTCAAGTTACATTCCAAAATTCCTTTTATTTATTTAAATAAATTAAATTAAATATTTGACGACCAAAGACACAGGTCGTTACATTCTTCCCTCCTTAGAATAATTTCGTCCTCGAAATTGCTAAGGTAAGAAAAGACGTTACAAACCCATTAACTTTCAAATCCAATCTATTTTAAATTAGAAACCAATTTCAGTACCATATATAAATATTTTCAAAAATATTAAAAAATTTCTAACACCTTAAATTTCCGAAAAATTTCGCCAGCACCTCCTTTGTATGGCTCAATCGGTACAACTCGCCTTTCTAGGCCTTCTCCAATCCAAAAGAAAATAAAACAGCCAAGCGGCTTGGCGAATAGGCTCATAAATCACCAAACCCAGGTAAAAATAAACGTGTACCTTTTGGTCGGGCATATCATTATATCCTTTCCATCTGCTACCCTGTCACCATATATAAATGCATTCCTGAACAAAATTCCAATTTTATCCTCAAAACCAAATCTTTCACGCGTCCAAGCCAAATCCCATTCTTAACTCAACTTCCATCCATTATCAACTTCAACTTTTAACTTACCAATCCATTATCATTTCAGATTCCTGTCTCATAATTCAAAATCTGATTCTACTTGATATATTATCTCCCGATTCAATTTCCAGTTAATTAGTTTCAATTCAATTCAAATTTGCTTTCCTAATTTCAATTTAAATTTTGCCTTTGTTCAAACAATTTCCCTGGGAGTTTTTAAACAGTTCAGCTCCTTCAAAAATCAAATATTCCTTTTTAGGATTCAAAACGACTCGTTTTTCTCAAAGCAATTCAAAACAAGATCTTTGATAGTAATCCATCACTTAGAACTCGGAAATGAACACTGATGATGTGGCCAGCATCCTCTGAGTTATTTCCCAGCTATCGAAGTGAGTTCAATATTATATCACTTATCAAAACCGCATTTAAACATTTCCCATTCTGAAATCTATTTCAAAATACCGAACACAATGCTCGTAAATCAAATTCAAAATCTCCCAGGATTTTAAAATTCTCGTATATTCAATCCAAGTTCATTTGCAAATTCCTTTCCCACTTTTAGGAATTTTAATTCAAATTCCGATTTTAATTTCAGATTTAATAAATCTGTTTTTACATTATACGAATTCTAACTAGTTATTTACATAACCATTTCAATTATAATCAACCAATACATCCAATATACTATAATACTTCAAATATTAATCATTCTTTCATATTAAAATATAATTTGGGTAAAATTATTTCATTTACCCTCTTTTATAACATACCGCGTCGGTTTATCGTACTTGAGTGTTTAGAACTCCTATTAATACAGTGGATCAAACTGATCGACCAAAACTCATCAACAACTCAACCAATAAATCTCCATAATATAAAACAATTTTTATAAAATCTACAAATACGTTCACTCGTATATATACACTCAAACTCAATCTAGAGTATTGCTAACCCATCTCTACTGAGTCACGCCACAGAGCCAAGGTAATCACTTAACCTTCAGCTCTGATACCACTGTAATGACCTAGGGGTTTTCGGCCCCAAAAATCGATGTAAATACCTTTACCGTAACTCATGCCGACCCTCCAAGCACCGAAAACACTGGATAGTTATTAGAAAGAAATTTGAGGGTGAGATAAGAAAGAAAGAAATATTATAATAGAAGAAGAAGAAGAAGAAGAAACAACACAACACAGAGTTTCACATCGCAGCGGAACAAAGTATAATACAGAAATAAATCTTTATTGAGAGCTTTAAAAATACTTACAATATCAGAGTACATCACACAACGGGACAGTTATAATAACCTGTTCCCATATACAACACACAGTGGAGTAGTAGCTATATAATATCATACTTCTGAACATCTCCAGCTTGTCTCTGGATTTCACAGCATTCGATAACCTGAACCTGTACACCTCGGGATAACCCGAGCATTTACAAAACCCCGGGTCAGTCTGGTGAACCAGAGTGAGATAAACTTGCACAGTATTAAGGGTAAATCATCCAATCATGATTTAAAGTTCAAAATCTTTCAAAAGAAAAGGATAATCGTAAGACCAAATCCACACATAAACACGGACGTTTTTTACCTTACGATAACCCAAAACATTTTTGAAACCAATATCTTGTCTGATATTATAATAATGTCTAAATACAAGTAAATATAAATCTAGTAGAACGCTTGCATCTCACGCTCTACATATATAGTATACAAACAAAACCGCGGGCACTTATTGGAGATTGGATTCCAACTATGACAAGGTATGGGACCACTTGCCGATAGTGTATCTCTAGAGGTGAATACACTGGGTTCAACAAGAACGTCTTGCAACCCGGCCCACACATGACCAACCACTCATTTCGCTTGAGTGTATCGAATGTATATCACCGACGGTTGGGATCAGCAACCATCTCCCGAAAAGGGACAGCATCGAAACATAGATTTAAGAAACAAATAGGATTTTCTCTAGATAGGTGATTATACATCCTAATGGGAGCGATCCACATAGCCATGCTGCCTGCCCGATTTTTTGTCATTTCCCGGTTGATGAGGCTTGAGGCCAGAATTTATCTTTGAACATCTGGTCACCATTCACTTTGAATGCCACATCGTCAGATCCGTCAGATATCACTAGTTGACGTCCACAAAAATACTCTAGTTAGAAGCTAAGAGATCAACAATTCTCAGCCAATAACTATAGCACGTTTGGAGAAATCAACATACGTGACCCTTTGGAAATACTCTGTCAGACATCCGCCCATACAAGTCATCCAGGAACAGGATGAACCGAAGGCACTCTCCTACCGCATCCATATAGGAATCACTCCATGGATCAGTAGCGAGAAGTCCTTGCAACCCATAGATTCCAACCACGACAGAATCGCAGCTTATCTCTGCTTGCTAGGTAGAGAATATTAGTGGTTCTTCCGTTTATGAAAATCCACGGTCTTCAATGCTCCATCTCGATCATCTTCTGATATCTTCATGTATTTGTTGGTCGGCATGGTTTTCGAATATAAATTCGATCCCGGTCTTTCCGTACCAACAATCGTATTGGACAGATTTGATAGTCGGTGCTTTAACTATCAAAATATACAGTGTTTCAATTATGACAATCCAATGAGTTCACTGGTTCAGTATTCAGCACCACTTGGCCTTTTAATTAAACAAATTAATTCACTTCTGCTCAATTAAAAGTTCTAACTCTTTTAATACTTTAAAATGCGATATTTGGTCCTTAATAAATATACAGATGTTATCAAAACCATTTCTTTATATCACTAAACTTATAACCATATTCAATTCCCGTTTAATTCTCCTTTCAAATCATTTGTTACATCATTCTCTATTATTTGAACTTTGGGAAAATCTCTTCAATTTATTACTTCATTACCAACGTTACGTGATATCGTTCATCTCATTCTTGAAACGATAACTAATGTTTATTGGTATAAAATATAACTAACTTTACATTTCCTATACTTCGATCTCTCATTATATATATATATATATATATATTCACCAAATTGCCACCAAACATTGCATTACTTCACTAATGGAAATAATGAACCATCACTAACCTCTTTTACGATTACCAACTAATATCATCCTCAGATAATCCCGATGTTGTTCAAGTTGGGGTATTTCAATTACCTCTCAGACCTTGATCAACAACGTTCATATCCTCAGATAAATATAAGTTGCAATCAAAACCCAATATTCCGTTTCATTATCAAAACAATCCCCACTGTAACTTGGATTTTGTTATACAACTCTGTAACCCACTTCTTTAACCAGATCCACTTATTTCCAATCTCCTTTTAAATCTATTCGACCATTTCACACTTTGGAAATCTTATTTGGATTCTCCCCTTTTTACTTGACCTCATTTTCAGGTAACGTTAATTTAAAATTAACGCTTTTAACACATTAAATCCCATTTATACCATCCTGGTTTATTTTAAAACCTTTTTCATCTAATTACCTTTCACTTAATTCGAATAATCAAGTAACATTTATATCAAGCTAATTTATTTGCTTGGAATTCCTTCTATAACTTCATTATAATAATTTTGGGTTTTAAATATAAAACTCGTACATAAACTCCTTTCACCACTCCATCTGATTTCATTTCACTTCGATCACATTTGAAAAGTAATTTTCTAAATTATTATTAATTAAATAATAATTTACTTCGATTATCAACTACTGCAGTAGTTAAGTCTTTATTAACTAGAATAAATAGTAAACTCTTTTTAAAACCTTATCTAAATTTAAACAATATTTGTTTAACTATTTTAAATCAAGACATATTAATTCGATAATCACTTCCAATTCAAAACGGTAGATTAAATTCACTTAAAACACGATTATTCCACTAACCGATTCCAATTAATTCTCACTTTAAATTAATTAAAAATATAATTAATTTCAATAAATTCCATTAATTGTTTCTTACTAAAACAATTATCCCAACTTTTAAGTCGTTAGAATAATTTCTACTCACTTGTAGATCAATCTGATTAACATCAGAATTTCCTTATAAAATAACAATTAATTATAAGTTTAAAGAAATAATAAAGATTTATTTCCCTTTTAACAAACTCTATTTTAATATAATTTAAATCAAATCTATATCCAGTTATAAGAAATTTTTTATAACATCTCCCTGTAGATTTGCCTGACGGTAAATCAACATTTATAAACAATTGATTTCATAGGCCATATACTGTCGCCAAATACCCAACCAATATCACCCACTGGTTTAAATTAAACAGATGTTGGAATTTTCAGTCAATAATTAACAACCAAAACAATCAACTCATGGATCAGTTCACATATGATAATTATGAAAATAAATGATATATTTGAGGAATCTTGTTGGATCCCTCCAACCTGTTCTTCCCTGTATCAAACTGGTTATCACAAACTAGATCATTCAGTTTCATTTAACTGATAACAATAAATAGCGGCCATTTAATATCAACCACAAGAAATGCAAACAATTAAACAAATTAAACACATTTATAAACCAATAAGGTAAGTTACCTTTATTGGAACCAATCGTTAAAAATAACAATTTGGTGTTTCACTGAAATTAAACGACGGTTTAATTTCATCATTTAAATAAACAAATAAATTATAACTAGCAAACAGTAAATCATTGGCAAGCAGAGCACACAAAATAAAAACCCAATTTAAATGGTAAAACTGAGTGAGATTAACTCATCTTGATTTGATTCTGTTGTTTAACGGTTCAGTTAAAGTTAAATTAAACACTCATTTAATTTACTGTAAATTCCAGCTTTGACTTGTACTGTCTAACACAGTTCCATAATGTAGATCTCACTGATGCGATTCCAATGCTACTTTGTTTGTCGAGTTATTTTGTTGACAACCATCTGACAATTTCTCTGGCACTCTTGTTCAAATTGAATTATCAAGCCCAAAACACCTTCTACGGGTTAAAGGAAAAATAGAAGGCCCTATTCTTTTCTCCGGTCAGACCCATCCCCTTCATTCCCCATTACTTTGCTGCTCAAACAATATTCCATGATCAAATTATCAAACCATAAGTTTCCCTTAATCATTTTATAAATGTTTAATTAGTATTACTAATTCATTATAATTACTTTGTTGTTCACCGTTTTCGTTTGAATTGGCCAGTGCCAGGCCCGATCCTTCTTTCTTTTTCTTCTGTTTTACTGTCGTTCCTACTTGAACTTCCAGTCTCCTTTCTCTTTGTTTCGTTCTCACTTTAATCCTCATCACAAAAACCATGTTTTCTCTTCACGTCTTCATTCACCAACCTTTCCCCAACTTCTGTACACGCGCAAAGCTTCTCCCCCCAACTAATCCTTCACGTTTTGAACTCAAGCACCAAATCCTACCAATATTTGCACAGAACCACATCCCCATCCCATTCTCGCCCCATGCAAAATTTCAATGCCTCACTCCTGTACTCACACACCAAACCCCCCTATATCTCGATGCCAACCCAGCTTCCACTTCCACCGCCTGAAATCCGGTGATGCATGAATGCTCTAGTCGCCCTGAAAAAGACAAATGAAGGCTGGTGGTTCTCAGCAAAAATCCAGCCGGTCTGATGCTCAGGTCCCCATCATAGTCGGTCAGAGCGTACATCTCGTTGAGCTCAACATTTCTTCCTTTAGAAACTTTTCAAATAACTTGATGAATTGAAGGGAAAATGAGAGGGTAGTGTGCGTGAATTTGATCGTTCAATTCGGGTTGATGGCGGCTGTAAGAACCCTTGACCACACGAGAAGTTGTTGACCCCAAATTTAGGGTTACAGAAGGGGCAAATGGTTCTATATATAGGGGTATTAATTTATTAAAATATTATTTGTGAAACTTCGCCGTGAAGTAACATGCAGAAACTACCACAAATGACTTTTATCTACTGATAAAAAGGCTAATCTTGGTGCAAAAAGATATTTCGGATCCAATGGGACAAGTTTCATCGAGATCCGAGGTCGTATGAAAAAATTTCCTTTATAAAACCAGAAATAAACACGCTTTTAATTTTTCCACGATCACCAGGTAAATCAAATCAACTTGAAACCTTCAGATCCTATAATAACTTTTCAACACGAACCCAACGACACCAGTTTCGTTGCATGTAACGACCCAGAAATTTCGACAACTGTAATGTGGAATTAATTAAAGATTTAATTGTTAATAGTCAATTTTATATTGATACTGGGACGTGGAACTTAAAATTTTGTTTATGGATTTCTTTCAGAATGGGTGGTTGAAGTCAAATACTACTGTTAATATTAGAATTTATTTTGATTAGAGTGGAAATTTAACTGAAAATATAAACGGTCGAATTTAAAGAAAAATGTAGCTGACGTTAAATGAATTGAAAAGAAATAAATAAATAAATATAAAAATAACATATTTATACAGACGGTGTTGGATTTCGATCAAATAGAAAAAATTTATTGGATTCAAGCTGGGAAAAACAGAGCAGCACAACAAGTTTCGTCGTAGCATTTGGGGTTCGTTGTGACGAAGGAATAAAAAAAAACATAAACATGATTAGCGGTAGGGATAAAAAGGGACTGTGAATTATAAATTAAATAAAGTAGGGGGTTCCTACTTCCTTCTCGCGTACACTAAAGTAATACCGTGTTTTTCACGTTTCCTTGGATACCACGGAATTTCTTTTCCTTGGAGGCCACGGAATTTCTTCGCTATAAATCATGTCTTTACCCTCATCGTCTTGAGAAAAATAAATCCCCTCTTTCTTATAATAGCCGATACTTTTCCTCTGGAAATCAAACCCTTTTCTTTCAATTTTATGGCCATCGATCAAGGAAAAAGGGTCTGCACCTAAAAATCATTTCTCCCCAAATCAGTTTTGCCACCGAAAACTCTTCATCCAAAAATCGACTTTTCCCCTGAATCGCAAGACTTTAAAGCCGCAGCCTTTCAATCAAAAGAGTCTCATCTCCTAGTGCTGAAATCACTGCGTCGCCACCCTCAAGAGCCCCAAAAGGTTGAGCTTCGAAGCCCTAGAATTGCTCCTTCTCCGATCGAAGTATCTCCAACATCGAAGCCCTAGAAGCCACCGCAACTCACGCACCGCCTTTGCCTTGATCCAAGCCGACACCCATCTACGCTTTTCTTCTCCTACAGGTGAGTTTCTTTTGGAAACTCACGATTTGATTAATTTCAGTTCAAGTAGTTTAATTTTAATACGGAACTAAAATATAATAGTTGACTCGTGTGATGGCTTCGGTGAAATTGTGGTGTGTTTGTACTGGTGTGGCTTATTGCTTGTGATTTCATCTTTTGACTGAGTAATCGAATACTTATTTGGGGTTTTATGTTCCCTGTGCTTCCTTTCATGTTGATAAATCAGTATAGGGCAGCCATAACACTTTAATTATGTATACTCGGCATTTGACGTAATAAAAGAGTGAGGAGTCATTTGTTTCACAAGCATATAAACTTGAAGACAGGCTGGTTAAGTCTGTCGGGATTCTTTTGAACCAATTTTTAAATACACCCTGTAACTTCAAGGCTAACCTTAGATGTTATTATTTAAGTTTCACAGACACATGGTTCTTTAAACAGAAATAGTGCAACAACAATTTTTGCATGATCAGGCATACAAACGCCCACTTTGTTACCTTATCTGGTAAAGTTATGGACTATGACCATGTTAGTATTTATGGGAAACTTGAGACATAAGTTTGTATGCCCTGTAAATCTGAAATGAGTTAACAAAACCGAGTCACTGTGTTGCCTTCCTGTTAGTTCTGAAACAACCATATATATATATATATATATATATATATATATATATATGTAAGTATATTATGTAGACACTTGTGTTTTGTTAACCCACTCTACGGAGATTAACAAGTATATGAAACAAACAATATATGGTTCTTGCTTAAATAATAATTTGTAAGCACTTATAACTGAGAACTGTTTAAATTTGTGCTTTGCACAAGTTGTGCAAAAATCCGTTTGAACTATCCTGAACTTGGTTTTGTCCAACACCTGAACCGAACAGGTGTACGTAACTTGTACATCATAATCAGATTTCTTGAAATGAAACTCTATGGCGTGAATCACTTTCAATCACTTCAATTATATACCTATGTTATGCACAAAAAAATTCGGTTCGGTCAGTATACTATGCTGGAAACCAGTATGTATATGTGCAGTATGTTTATATACTACCTTTATTTCAAGTTGGCTCACCTGGTCTGCCATCCGGCTACCCAACCTATTGTCATGTATTTTTGCTTTGAACCATGTATAAATTAGTTTGTCGTTAAACAGTATATGCCTTGCATGAAAACTGATGCTTGATTGCTTGCTGCAATTTGTTTAGCCTTGATGTTGCTATGCTCCCCTTGTTACACAAGCCACTGTGAAACTCATTTACTTGCGCCTGAGTCATTGGTAGTTGCTAGATTTAGTGAATCATGTAAATACAGTACTTCCCATGCTCATATCATTATGCTAACCTGCACTGGTATTTGTAGTCACACAAATTACACCCATGCTCGAGACCTTATGTTTGCATGCATGAGAAATTGTATACTGTTATCAAGTATTTGGGAAATAAGAAAAGCTGGAAAATTTGCATACTTAATGTGATAAATCTTTATTCGCCGGTATATGCTGAACTTATAAATTTGGATATAAATTCGGAAGTTGGGCCTGAGTTGCTAAGCAATATGTAACTATAGAAGACTCAATGTACTGAAATAATTGGCACCTATTTACATTGAACACCTTGATGCGTGAGTATGGTTATTTAAGTTGTACTTTGTTGTGCATTGGACAAGGTTCACATCTCATTCTCACTAACTTTCATGCGTGACCTGCTACATACATATGAATTGAATACCTGTAAATAACTGGTTTTAGAGAACTTTTAAACCTTGGTGTTCTAAGTAACTATTATTTGGTTTTAAAAGCATGTGGTTCCTTTATTTTGTCCTTGAGCATTTATTAGACTCATGATGCACTAACATCTGAGTTTTGGTACTAACTTGTTATTATTCGAAATCTGGGTCCTGTATTGCCGTATATATGCTGCCTTCTACCTGCTTGCATTCCTCGATCACGGGGAATGTGGGTTGGTATCTGCTGCCATTGCCATGTATGATTTCTGGATTTGTTGAGGCAATATGTGTGTGTGTGTGTGTATATATATATATGTATACATGCACGTGTATATGCAAGCTCGCAGGATCGCAATAATATCGGGTATATTTGGTTCGGACGTTGAGGCGGTGCATGCGTGTATTATATACACGCATACACTCGCAAATGCCGAGATCGTTCATTCCCGAAAGCGATAGAATTGATATGAACAAACACCGCAACTGTTTATTTTATATACGACACTGATGATAGGAGTAACTATTATATTTCAGTTTATATTGAAATTAATTTACTTGAACTATGATTTAATCCTGACTCGAGTGTTTTATGTTTTTGCATGGAACGCTCGGGTCAGACCTGAGCATTTCAGAATTTAAAGATAACAGCTTATGATCCGAAGTTTGGCAAAGCTGGGGAGATTCCGAAGACTTGCGCACTCTGGAGATTTCAAACAGTAAATATTTTCTTGTATTCAAAGTATATTTTAAATTTCCGCTATATAAGAAATTTTGTATCAAAACTCTAATATATAGATAAAAGTTTCATTTTGGCTGTTTATTTCTGTGTTATCTATTATTCTGTGTTTTCTGTGTTGATCAATTTTTTTTAAACTCTGTAAGCTAAATAACGATCCGTCGTTTTGGCCGGTTTAAGTTGGTTTAATCACCGATTTGAAGTGGTCAAAAAGGCGGGACGTTACATTGCATTCCGAGACTGTTTCCCTGGTAGGCTGTTTTTATCGCGCACTGCAATGCCCTTTTCAATGCCAAATTATCTGGTCTCTAAAACTAACAAACTATATAGCTATCCTGACTCTAATTGACACTACGAACTCAATGGAATTGGTTTCATGGCCTAATTCGATCGTCTGCTCAAGTTACATTCCAAAATCCCTTTTATTTATTTAAATAAATTAAATTAAATATTTGATGGCCAAAGACACGGGTCGTTACATCTTTGGTTTGACCAGCTTTGGAGATTTTACAGTAGATCTATTCTTCTTAAATGTCGGTTTTTGAGTTTGGAAATCTATGTTTGAACTGTCCATATAGATGTGTGATTCATTTAGTAATATTCTGAAAATGGGTAGTTACAACTAGATTTGTCTTAATGCGGGAATCCGTTTTTCTTTGATTGATGATGTAACCATCAATTTGTACTGCATCATCTTTGATTCACCTTATTGTTCATGTATTCTGTTTTGCGGAGTTACTTTTTGTATTTTCACCTATCCACTTTTGTCTTTAGGCAATGTTAGTTCATTCTTTGCGAAAAACAGCTTTGTGATAGGTTTCTTTTGTCATCGCTAATTCTCTCCTGAGAGATGGTGAAATGGAAACCCCCAACAACCCCAACACTGTCTACAATGCGATGTTGAACATTTTGCCATCATAATATGGCTAATCAAAGATCGTGGAAGGGCTTTGAGTTCCCGCAGGTGAGCAAGACCCTCCGTTTTTTATAGGCAATGTTTTGGAGTTTTGATGTTGTTATTTTTGTTCATTTTCCCTTTTCAGCAATTTTCTCTTGGTTTTGTGGTAGTTTGTGTTTGTAACTATTAGTGTTATTGTTCCTGTAAATTGCACGACGACGTAATGGGATTTCATATATGTTTATCTTTCACACTTCATTGTATTTGAATTAGAAATGAAATATTTTTTTTTTATCTAATTAATAGTTGTTTTAGAGCTGAAAAGTATAAAATTTTACAATGGATAAATTTTAGCGAAAAGGGTAGGTTTTTGCTTTGTTTCGTCACGGGTATATTTATTATTTGTCGCCGGTTCCTTTTTAAGCTAAAATTAATTTTTGAGTTTTGTGTGTAGTTTTAGTTTTTGTATTTTTCCGTGTGACTGACTTCCTTTCATGCCAACATGTGACTTGAATTGTTTAAGTTTTCACAAAATATATTTTGAAACTTTTTGCAAATGCTATTTGAAAGATTATTTTTATTTTTGGCTAATTTACTTTCTTTTAATCCAATTTATATAAAAACATGGACAAAGGTATAGTAGTTTATGCATGTTTAAACATTTGTTTTGTATAATAATAAATGGTTTAAATGTGGTAAAGCGCATGTTACCAATTTCATTTTTTTAATGAAAATATGGTAAGGAAAGTGGAACGGTCTTAAAAAGGAATTTCAAAATTTACATAAGAATTTTTAAAACGGGAATTTACTTTTATGGGAAAAAATCGATTTTTATAGTCATATGTAAAACTTAAGGAAGATTTTGGATGATTTGTTTACATGTTTTAGCGATGCATTAAGGACGATGCGAAAAGACATTAACAATAACAAGCAAAGGCTGTTTTAGCCATGGAAACGTCGTTTTCATACCTTGTCGATGATGCGTAAGAGTTGAGTTATCAATTAACTCGTTTTACGTTTTAAAGCCTGTCTTAAACCTCATTTACAGCCTGTAGGTGGAATTTTAAGAGTATTTTGGGGCTATTGAGGTAAAATTCTATTGTAGAATGGGAATTGAAACATTTATAAGTGGAAAGAACGCTGAATTTCTCCGCTTTGATCTCCTTTTTCCGGTTTAGAAGAAATTAATAGCAAACGATTTAGATGCGTTGACATGATGGATGGTAAGGTTTGTATGCAAAATTGGTTTCTTCATATTTCTATTCATATTCATGTGAAGATTATGAATGAAGAATATATTTGAAAATTTGCATTCATATAGAACTGCTACTATATTTTAGGATGTTTGCATCATGTTTTCAAAAGTTTTTTAAAAAAATTAAAGCATACGTATAGAAGAATCCGATTTAAAATCATTATGCATGCATATTTTGTGCTTTCAATTCATTATGTACACTATGCACATGCGCACATTAGTTGCGAAATTGGGTGTGCACTAATCGGTTGTGTAGTTTAGGATAATTAGTCGCCAGCGCCATGACTTTGTCATTAGTAAAATTTTGGGACAAAATGTCTTTTAAGGAGGAGAGAATGTAACAACCCGGAATTCTAACGATAGATAATTCAGTTATTTAATTAGATTTTCAAAGATAGAATTTTCACAAACAATGGACCATGAAACTTGCATTGTTGCATTCGTAATGAAATTCTAGTCAAATTTCATGTTTGGAACTTCGCGAACGGCGTATTTATGAAAAAGTTATGGATGAAATACGAAAACGGACGGAAAATAAATAAAGTAAGATATTAATATAAGGTAACAAATATTACCATTAAAGCCCACATCCTCCACCACTGTCAGGTCAACGCTGGTTCGATTTGTTGATCGAACCAGGCAGTGATAGCTAGATTTTTGTTTATATATTTTATTACATTGATGGATAGATCTTTATAAAATTAAATCTAGCAGTCTAGGATCACTTATATGTCTATAAATAAAGGTCGGATCCCAACCTATTATTCATGTTTTCTGGGGGTAGCAGCGAAGCTCTGCCATTTCTAAACCTATGATTTCTTCTAAAACATAAATTTTGAACATATACAAATTAGATTAACAAGATTGGAGAGATTAGATTCAGATTTATAGAAAAAAGGTGGTTCTTTGCATTAACAATTTATATTATTGAATTTCCTTCTTAGTTTCCTATTCTTCTTTCAGATCTACAATTCCAGATCTTTGTTTGTAAATTCCTTTTGAAAACAAACTGTAGATTTGTACTATTTAGGAAGCTTTAAGCATAAAGTTTTGTGAGATTCACATTTGGATAGTTTTCAGGTGAGTGGAAAATCATATATATTGTTTATAATAAATTTATACAATTCGTTTGCATTGAATCTGAATTATATACCTAAAAGTTATTAGGTTTGTTTATTTTGTCAAATCTAAAATATTGTGAATATTACTTAAGTGTGAAGTGTAGTCATTTTACTAATATGTCATCGTATTACCTACAATGGTTCTTAGATTTGTTTATGGTTATTGTAAACACCTTAGATTTCGAAATCAGTCCCAAATTCATTTTTAGATTTATTGTTTTATTCTAGATTCATAAGATTTGGGTGTTGATTTGTAATTTTACAGTTTTGAATATAATAATAATCCTCTTGTGTTTGATATTGTTTGAGTTATTTATTTATTGCAATTTTGTCCTTTTTGCTCCTTTTGCATTAAAATAAGTCATTTGAATCCTGTAAGGAACATAAATAAAACAAATAAGAAGAGATATGCAAATCGATGTATTTTTGTACGTAGTTTGCAACACCTATTTTTAATAAAATATTACGTGTTTCCTTGGGATTTGAAATAATGTCAATTTTCCTTTTTTAAATAGTCTATGAAAAATTTACAATAATTACAATAAATTGCTTTTTATAAGATTTTGAATCTTAAAAAAGATTAAACACAAAAATGGTCGCTTTGGTCACTAGTCTAGACCAGAACATAATTAATAAATAATAATAAGTATTAGATTAGTAACTATGCTAACTCCGCGTTCAAATTATAAATATAAATATATATTAATCTTATCCGTCCAAATTTACGTAAATGATGCTATTATATTAAATAAATGGTTATTTGTTATCGTGTGTTGAATTTGAAGTGTTTCCATTTTATAGGGATAAATGTAGGGTAATAACTTCCATAATAAATGGAAATGAAACGTTAGTGACTGTTGTAGCAATCAATATGAAATTTATTGCTGTAAAAAAGTCGTAAATAAAATAAAAACTAACGTAACTATATTTGTTTGGGGAAATGTATTTAATTTGATGAATATGCCTAAATGGTTATAATTAAATTGGTGTTTAGGAACAGAGATTGTAATTCCAACCAGGAAAATAAATAAATAATAAACTTACATACATATATGGAAATAAGAATTAAATGGATTAAATTTATAGAAATATTTGGCAGTTACAATAATTAGTTTAGAATTTAAATGGGACTGATATAAATGGCGTTAAATAAGTTAATTGACGCCATAGGAAATATGACTATTAGACTCATTAACAGTAGGTAACCTAATTAAAAGTAGTAAATAGGTAAGTAAGATTAAGAGGGATTAATGGGAATTGATTGATGTAGTAAATGTTAAGTCCAATAAGGAAATCAATAACTAAATATCCTAGGATAGGAAGTTATAGGTTTTCCTTTTTCTGTTCTAGTCAATATAGAATAAATATAATTAGAAATAGGGATCAGACTTAGTAGGTTAATGATGCGAGGTCAGTTGCCTTATTCAATGGAAGTATGCACTTTCCAGCAACAGATATATGTACTACTGATATGAGATATCATTAACCATAGTAATCCAAGACGATAAGTATTTGTGTAGCGAGATTTTTTTCCTAAAATAAGATTTACTACGGTGTTTTGGTATTAAGTGGTCATAGGGTCCGCCTCCTGTCCAAAAGAAGAAACCGTCAAGGGAGTAATTAGTGTAGCCTACTTTGGGATTAGAGGTATTAAGTAGTTAGACCCACCCTTAAAAGGGTATTAAGTGATCGCATAACTTGCCTTCCTATAATAAGAAGTATTAAATGGCTAGTGGGTACGAGTTTGGTAATCCTCATGTAGGTCCATTTCCTCTAAGTAGTAAGGGACTGGGGTGAGAGTCCGCCGTGGGATTAGGTATTAAATAACAGTTAAGGAGGTACCACATGTCTGCCTATCCCACAGGAATTATTAAGTAGCTAGGGGATTGTCTAATAACGTCAGCTAGATAGCAACATAGGGGTCCGCCAAGAGGATTTTAAATGGTATCACGCTCTTACCTAAGCCTGGTATTAAGTGGATGGTTACTACCTCTCGCCATACTTGGGGTTTTGGGTATAAGCATAAATGACAGAAGCCTTAAATTAGTAGGGGTTAGTAGCTAGTGTCCTCTAATTTATATTGGTGTAGAGTAAACCACCGAGTAAGGTATTAAGTGATTGATAGGTCCGCCATTTGTCTTAAGTAATCGGAAGGATCCACAATTATCTTACATTGATAGTGAGGTCCTAAGTTGCTATGTAGAAATAATTAACCTCTTTATTGAAAAGTGGGTAGTTGGGAGTCTGACTCTTAGTCTTTAGAAATTAGTTGAATGGTTGTTTAAAGGCTTCATACTTATTCATAAACATTCTATCTAGGTATTTTAATATCGTTATCTTTGGGGATGCTACCTTGGGTATGGTAGTCTGTTGTCGTGCGTAAATCTTTATAAGGTTAGGTTAGGATTACTATCCTTGTTAGACATATGTTTTGGTTCTAACCACACGGGATACATTTGTGTATAATAGACAGTGTTATACATTTTCTACTCACCACGAGTTGTTGTTCTGACCCCCCGTTGTAACACCCCATAAAATACATAAGTATTAATAATAAATAAAAATAAACAATTTAATAATATGGCTAGAAAATGAGTTTTTGTAGCTCTAGGAATTTGGAAAGAAAAACTTTTATTTGGATTCGTGGCGAAATTCTGAATCATTTTCATATATAATATGTTGAAAATGGTCAATGTATGAAGAAGTTATAAGCAAATGAATTTGGACAGTAAAACGTAGAAATTTATATATTTAATTAAATAAATGTCCAAAATATATTTAAATAAAAGAGGGAGAATTTGAAATTTGAAAAAAGGATAAGATTATGGGAAAGAGTAATTACAAGTAAGGAATGAGAATAAGAAAACAAAGAACGTATTAATTAATTAGACACCTAAGCGGCACACAAATTCATTGGGCATTTCAGCGACCAGTAGGGTTGACCGCCTCCTAGGAGGGGTGTCGACCGCCGAACGATTGCCTGGAGGCTGAGGAGCCCAATAAATCTTTGTTTGGTTAGGGTTTTCTAATGGGATATATATGTCCAAGATTAAATCTAAATAATCTAATGGTCTACGCTCACACGAGCAACTATATATTGGCCCTCATATCATACAACAAACCCTATCCACTCTAATCGATCTTCCTCCGTGTTGTCCTTCTGCCATTACTAAATTTCAGAAAAAGGTTAAGAAATTCTACTATTCCTCTAACCTTTATTCTTACGTTCTCTCTAATCTAAATTATATAGGTTTTAGTATGAATTCTGGAACTTAGAATATATACATAAGAATCTAAAAGATGTTTCTTACATATATATTAGGAGGATTGAAGCACGTTTGTCAACAAGATTAGGCACATATCTGAATCTACAACAAGAATCCTCTTTGTTCTTCCTTAGATCTATGAGTGGAATATAGCATTCTTAGGCATATTCTATTTTTTTTAATAGATTAACATGTTAATCAATAACATCAATACAAAAATTCCTAAATCCTTTATTGTATGCTTACGTATGAATTGCCAATTTATTGTTATTTGGGTTTACGGATTTGGTTTTTAATATTGGATTGAGAATGAAAGGGGTGTTATTGTTGTTTCTAATATGTGTAATCCACCCTTATGTAAACATTTAATTGTAACCTAATAGGGTTTAAATTTGGTTGTTCCATTATTTGATTAGGTTTGGATTTTATTTTGAATCCAAACGTATTCAAACTTGAAATATATCAAATGTAAACGTTTTTATGTGCAAACCACCAAAAAGGGGTGAATTAGATAAAGTGGAACTCATTAACATACATATGTCTATTATAGTGTATGTTATACTCTATTTTTAATCCATTATTGAAATCATCCCAATAAGCCTAGCATGTAAGTTCAAGTTTGTTTGTATGATTGTATTTTTCCATTCACTGTTATATGTTATTATGTTTTTATGCCATCATGTCATCATGCTAAATTATAGCGGTCATGATATGGAAAAACTAACTTGTATATCTTAATCTAGACAAATTGGCAATTTTATCTCGTTAGAACGTTCTCTCGTTCATACGAATATTAACGCCAATTATGTGGTATAATTATTCTATTAACATAGCGTAATCAACGTAAGTAACGTAACATTAACGTAATAAATGCTATTTGGTTAGAATTCGAATTTGAAATGTCCCCATATATATATATATATATATATATATATATATATATATTAGTTGATTGTGTGTGCATATATAATGGCTTTACATATATTAATAGCGACACATAGACATGAGGTTAGTTGCCATTTATGGTAAAAGCATGCCCAGTACCGACTGACAAATCCAGCAACCGCAAGTGGGCCAAACTAATGTGAGATTCCTAGGTGCCATAGGCCATTCAAAACTAAGTACACTATGTCACGAGATTAAACCGACTTGTAGTAGAAGCCTGCCCGGAACGCCTGACGTATCCAACATCTATAGGTATATGGTTTAATATAAGAGGTCTAGTGTGTGTGTGTGTGTGCATATATATGTAACTATATATATATATATATATATATATATATATATATAAGTCTATTGTGTGTGAAAATAGGCAGGTTTACTACACCTATAGAAGGTCTAAGTGGCTGACTCTCTTCTTGTCTAATTTTAGGAACAAGGATAAAGCCTTGTTATACTCCTTATCTCCTAGTTCAGAATGACCATCTTCGATCCCTATAGTTTGTGAGTTCTTGGATGTTTTTGAGGAAGTCACGGGACTTCCACTCCATAGAGAAATCTCTTTTTGTATTGACCTAGAGAAGGACGCTAGACCTGTAGCACTACCTTTGAGGCAAATGGCGCCTAAGGAAAGAAGGGGGTTGGATAAGTAGATTTTAGAATTGTTACAAAAAGGTTTCATTTGACGAAGTACCCCAGAATGGGGTGCACCTATTGTGTTTTCCACCAAAGCAGATGGATCTTTGAGACTTTGTGTGGATTATATGGAACTTAATAAGTTGACCAAGAAGAATAGGTACCCCTTACGTTTTGACCACTTGAAACGATCCCAAGTATTTTCCCAGTTAGACCTTTCTATTGGATTTCATCAGTTAAGGATTGCGGAGGACGGTAAGGACAAAACTACGTTTAGGACGCTAGATGGATTGCTCCAATGGGAAGTTATGCCCTTCGGACTAGTGAATGCACTCGCCTTCTTTCTTGACCTCATGAGTAGAGTTTTTAGGGGCATTGTAAATAAGATTGTGGTAGTCTTTGTAGATGATATCCTTATATTCTCAAAATATGGCGAAGAGCATGAAGATCACTTAAGGCAAGTGCTACGGATATTAAGAAAGAACCAATTGAAAGCAAAATTCTCGAAGTACCATTTCTGGAGGGAAGAAGTAAGATTTTTAGGACACATGGTGTCAAGTGGAGGCTTGTCTCTTGACCCGCAAATATCGAGGCAATCAAGAAATGGAAGATACCTTGAAATGCTACGGAAGTGAGAAGCTTCCCTGGATTGGCCGGATATTATCGGAAATTCATTAAAGACTCTCCAACAATTTCTACTCTTTTAACCCAATCAACAAAGAAGAATTTGGTGTTTTCTTGGAGTAATAAGTGTGATATAGCCTTTAAGAAATTAAAGGAAGTATTAACTAGCACACCAGTCCTAATTATACGCGATGGTTCAAAATTGTTGACAATTTACACTTTTGCATGTGGGACCGGTTTAGGAGCGGTCCTTAAGCAAGAAGGAAGAGTAGTTGCTTACGCTAGTGACAACTCATGGATCAAGAGAAAAGATACCCAGTTCATGACCTTGAGTTAGCCGCAGTAGTGTTCGTCCTTTAAATGTAGTGGCATTAACTTTTAGGGGAGAAATTTGAACCTTTTACCGACCATAAATCCCTAAAGTATTTATTCTCTCAATGTGACCTAAACTTGAGACAACAATGGTGGATGGGATATATTGCCTCATTTTATTTCAAGATTCAGTATACCTCGGGAAAGGAAAATGTTGTGGCGGATGCTTTAAGTAGGAAACACGTGACTTTGAATGCGATCACAGAATGGAAACAATTAGAGTTCCTCTCTAATTTTAATTTGCAACACTCACCAACCACTTCTAATGGTTTTCTGGGAGCTATTGTTGTTAGACCTACTGTAAAAGAAAGGATTCGAAGTGCACAAGAACTTAACGAAGAATTAAGAAGCATAAAGGAGAAAGTGAGAAAGAAGGAGACTTTTCCCCGTTCGGTTAGATATTCGATTGGCGATGATGGGAGTTTACTTTGGTATGGACGACCTCGCATTCCTAAAGATGAAGGGTTGAGGAAAGACATTCTAGAGGTATGCCATAGAAATTGACCACACACACCAGTGGGGATAAAATGTAAAAAGATATGAAGAGGAATCAACATTAGAAAGGAATGAAGAGAGATGTAGCCGAGTTCGTGGACAAATGTTTAACATGCTAAAAAGTGAAAGCGGAGCAAGGGAAGCCCGGAGGACTGTTACTGCCTTTAGAGATCCCCATATGGAAGTGGGAACAAATTTCCATGGACTTCATAGATGGACTTCCTAGAAGCCAAAGGGGTAATGGGGCCATTTGGGTTGTGGTAGATCATTTAACCAAAAGCGCCCATTTTATACCGGTCAAGAAGACAAGGACTGCAGCCTTGTTAGCCCTACCGTACATCAAAGAGATAGTCAGATTACATGGTATCCCATCAAGTATTGTGAGTGATAGGGACCCCTTGTTCATAAGTGAATTCTGGAGAAGCCTACAAGCAGCATTGGGAACGAATCTCAACCTAAGCACAGCCTATCATGCACAAACCAACGGACAGATGGAAAGAGTAAATCAAATTATGGAGGACTTGCTTACAGTTGGCATCATTGACTTTGGAGGAGTTTGGGAGCAGCATCTACTGCTCGTAGAGTTCACCTACAATAACAGTTTTCAAACGACGATTGGTATGGCCCCTTTCAAAGTGCTTTACGCGAGGCCATGCAAATCGCCAACTTATTGGTGGGAAACTACTGATAAGTTTCTACTTGGACCAGACTTCGTTCGTGATTCCACGGAGAAGATATCATTGATTAGGCAGAGGATGAAGGCAACCCAAGACCATCAGAAATCCTATGTTGATAAAGAAGGTAGGAACTTGGATTTAATGTTGGAGATTTGGTATTCGTAAAATTATCCCCTCTCAAGAAGACGGTTCAGTTTGGGAAGACTGGGAAATTGGCTCTTAGATTTATTGGGCTTTTTCGTGTCATCGGGAAGATAAGATCTTTGGCTTATTAAGTGGATCTCCCAGAATGTCTATTGGGAATCCATAATGTTTTTCATGTATCACATCTAAGGAAATGCCTTCATTATTCTGCGATCAGACTCGAGCTTGATGAAATTGGGGACATAGAAAAACTCGAGTTGGAGTCCAGGGTTCCCCATACCACTGCAAGGATTGTAGAGCACAGAATCAAGAGACTCCGCAACAAAATCATTCGCCTCGTCCGAGTACAATTGGAAAATGATCCTGCAGAAAGCACAAGGGAAACTGAGGAAAAGACGAGACAGACTCACCAGAAGTTTTTCTAGGGTAATTTTTCCTCAAACTTACGTTTATGGATGCATTGTGATTTTTAGATTGGATGTTACGGAATGGATGCAACCATTGCACAACGCACTCATGTAGACATATATGCATAGTTAGGTTGTTTGCATATATATTGCATCACTTATTACACCTACACGATAGGGTTGAGCTCACTTTAGTGGGTTTGCAATTCATAAAAAATAACATGGATGTTTTGAGTGAGTTGTGTTTTTCGCCCCTTCAAACAGATTTCGGGACGAAATCTATTTTAAGGGGGGGGGGGGGAGGATGTAATACTCCATAAAATACATAAGTATTAATAATAAATAAAAATTAACAATTTAATAATATGGCTAGAAAATGAGATTTTGCAGCTTTAGGAATTTGACCTTGAAAATCTTTGATTTGGATTTGTGGCAAAATTCTGAATTGTTTTCATATATAATATGCTGAAAACGGTCAATGTATGAAGAAGTTAAAAGAAAATGAATTTGGACAGTAAAACGCAAAAATATATATTTAATTAAATAAGTGTCCAAAATATATTTCAATAAAAGCGGGAGAATTTGAAATTCAAACAAAGAATAAGATTATGGGGACAAAGAATATTACAAGGAAAGAGATTAAGAAAATAAAGAATGTATTAATTGATTAGACACCTCAGCGCCACATAAATTCATTGGGGTTTCAGCGACCTGGAGGTCGACCACCCTCTGGGAGGGATGTCGACCGCCCAGGTCGATCGCAGCAGAGGAGCCCAATGAATCTTTGTTTGGTTAAGATTTTCTAAAGGGATGTGTGTGTGTGTGTGTATATATATATATATATGGCCAAGACTAAATCTGAATAATCTAACGGCCTAAGCTCGCACGAGCAACTATATATAGGCCCTCATATCACACAATAAAACCCCAGCCACTCTATTCTATCTACCTCCATGTTGTCCTTCTGCCATTACTAAATCTAGGAAAAGGTTAAGAATTTCTACTATTCCTCTAACCTTTATTCTTACCTTCTCTCTATTCTAAATTCATATAGGTTTTAGTATGAATTTTAGAATTTAGAATATATATATATATATATATATATATATATATATACACATATAAGATTCTAAACGATGTTTCTTGCATATATATTAGGAGGATTGGAGCATTTTTATTGAGAAGATTAGGCACGGATCTTAAACAAGAACCCTCTTTGTTCTTCCTTAGATCCGTGAGTGGAATATAATGTTCTTAGGCATATTCCATTTTTTTAATAGATTAAACATGTTGATAATTATGCCTAAGAGGATTAGGAAATCGATAACATCAATACAAAAATCCCCAAATCCCCTATCTTATGTTTATGTATGAATTGTCAATTTATTGTTATTTGGGTTTATGGATTTTTATTTTAATATAGGATTGAGAATGAAAGGGGTGTTGTTGTTATTTCTACTTTGTGTAATCAACCATTATGTAAACAATTGATTGTAACCTAAAAGGGTTTAAATTTGGTTGTTCCATGATTTGATTAGGTTGGAATTCTACTTTGAATCCAAACATAGTTAGAATTGAAATATATCAAATGTAAACGTTTTTATGTGCAAACCACCCAAAATTGGGTGAATTCGATAAAGTGGAACTTATAAACATACATGTAATATTACAGTATATGTTATACTCTATTTTTAATCTGTTATCAAAATCATCCCAATAAGCCTAGGATGCAAGTTTAAGTTGGTATGTATGATTGTATTTTTCCATTCACTGTTATATGTTATTATGCTCTTATGCCATCATGTCATCATGCCTAAATTGTAGCGGTCAAGATATGGAAAAACTAACTTGTATACCTTAATTTAGAAAAATTAGCAATTTTACTTCGTTAGAGCGTTCTCTCGTTTATACGAAAATTAACGTTAATTATGTTGTATAATTATTCTATTAATATAGTGTATTCAACATAAGTAACATAACATTAACGTAATAAATGCAATTAGGTTAGAATTCGAATTTGAAATATCCCCATATATATATATATATATGTATGTATGTATGTATGTATGTATGTATTGATTGCTTGTGTGTGTGTATGAATGGCTTTACATATATTAATAGTGACACATAGACACGAGGTTGGTTGCCTTTTGTGGTAGAAGTCTGCCCGGAATCGACCAGCAACCGCAAGTGGGCCCAACTAATGTGATATGTCTAGGTGCCATGGGCCATTCAAAACTTAGTACACTATGATACGAGGTTAAACCGACTTGTAGTAGAAGGTTGCCCGGAATCATCCGGGATATCCAGTATCTACAGGTATATGGTTTAATATGAGAGCTCTAGTGTGTGTGTGTGTGTATATATAAAACCATATAAGTAAGTCTATTATGTGTGAAAAAAGGCAGGTTTACTTCCTTGAGAATGTCTTAAGTGGTTGACTCTCTTCTTGTCTAATTTGGGTCTTAAGTGGTTAGAACTAGGATCCCTCCTACGGTTTATTCCTTGGAGAGGAACCAAAGTCACGGGACCCCTATTAGATTTGAAGTAAGTCTTCAGGTCCTCCTTCTCCAAAAGTTGTTAGGCATAAGCGGTAACAGAGCAGGGTAGTTCACGGGGGATATCCACTTCCTCTAGAAGCTTGTAAGGGCTCAACTAGGTACATAATTGGTATATAAAAGATATGTGGCCATTGCATGATCACCAACTGTCTAAGGGAAGTCTTAAGCGACATAGGTGTTCTACCGTAATATCAATTAAGTAGTAATGTTTGCAATACTACTTTTCATATTGCAATTGAGATTATAGACTTAAGAACTTTGACGAAATAGGACGGGTCTTAAAGGGCTTCGGGTCTGCCTCAGGGTTAAAAGAGATCATAATAATCCATCTTTAATAGGGCCATAAGTGACCAAGAATGCCCACCTCGTTGGGTCTGTACCCTAAAAACACAAATGAGCAATTGACTTGGATATCCACCTCATTGGTTAGACACTTGGTGTTTATGTGAATGTTGAGTGTTGCGTAGACATACCTTGATATATGTAACCTGCTAAAAATATAGGGTATGGACTTTAAGTTAACAACATATTTCAGTCACACAGAACTTTATGTTCTGACGCTCTCCATAACATATCCAACAAGTTAGTGGATAGGGTAAAAGTTATGGATGATATCATGATGGAAAATGAAGACGAAGACGAAGTCATTATGCTATTATTAGTAGCTATTGCTTTACTTCTTCTGGAAACATGTGAGAATGAATTATTTGATATACCTATGGAACATATGTAACTTTGACTGTTGTGTTGGAATTATGTGATTTTAAGTAAAGGGGTACATCTTATTTCATCATTATATTTTCTCTTTCCGCCGTGGGAGATTTCCATTCAAAGTATTTGCATATGTTATCTACGCAAATGTAATTCCTTACAGGAACCAACGACCCATTTAGAATGGTTCTAAGTTCCGATGGGCCTTTTCTAGGTCGAAATTTAGGCCCATTCTGGGTGGGTTGTGAAACACCCCACGTTCATTAATGTCACTCACAAAGGTAATGCATTAACTTCAGTGAAGCATTATAGGTACGAGATGCAGATAAATTACAAGACAGTCAAATAAAATAATGGAAATTAAAGTCATTTTATAAGCAACGTAGTTCAATCAAGCTTTTACAACAATTGACTCAATCATACTTAAAAGTATTACATAAAACTTCTGTCTTGATTCAAAAACTTCCAAGTATATAAGAAGCATAAAACATAGCAAAGTAGCATAAGTCCCCAAATTAAAGTGCAATCACAGCCATGGCCAAAGATAAGAGGTTTCAAGCCATACATCACAGAATCTCCAAGCTTGGAAAGAGAAACGACCCAAACTAAGATGAGCTATTTCCTCCCTGACTACCTGGGGTGGGGGGAAAGGGAAGAAAAGAAGATGAAAGAAAACAGGTCAGACATAAATCTGGTAAGTTCAGTGATTTTTCAGCATGTAAACAAGATAAAGGATCACGACATGAATAAACTGAAAATAGAAAAATACCATAAAACAAGATAACTTAAGACAAGATAAGGCAAGGTAAACTGAATGCGCTTCCACTCTTTCTCTGCTTCGCTACTACCTTGTTATTTCGATTTCTATACCTCTGCACCGCCTAACTAGTGTCCCAACTAGTAATCTGTATAAAATTATAATATTACAACGTGATCCCAATCCCCGCAATTGTGGTAGCCTTCAGGTGTGCATCAAGTAGGAGGATCTTACCTCAATCAGCCTAATTGCCACGAAGATGTTAGATGTACCCTTACTACCCTATCGATCGGCTCCCTACTTGTATTAATGATCCATGTGTCTGTGTCAGTCAGCCCTCTCTTGCGTGTAGATACCCTGTGCTGGTCCCACCATAAGGTGTATCAATTCTTATGATAGCAACCTGACATGATTCAAGATGCACAGTGTGTAACTACTGGTACCCTATGCTTGCTTTTTCCCACTCCGGAGTACGTGCACGCCCGTAAACCGTCGGAACCTACACTGACGTACCGCTGCCGCTATTTTGACCGCTTATAATCAGCCCAGTAATCGTGCCCCACCCTGCCTAGTTCAGGGTACAATGATACATCTATGTGGGTTACTGCTGAAATGGGTCCCCGTTACTAGGGTTTCCTACTGGTTGAGTTTGTGGGCCTGTATATACAAATATTACCCACCTATACGGGATGTACTTAACCCTCCCACCGATTCAAGCATGTTTATTTAACTGTTAAGTTTATGGGCCTATATATACTAATATTACCCACCTACACGAGATGTACTTAACCCTCCCACTGATCAAGTCAATACGTATTATTTGTTAAGCTTGCCTTAACCCTATCCGCTTCGTTCATGTAATATTGGTTAAGTGTTGTCCATTCATGTTAACTTAACCCACCCACACATCATGTTGTATTGGTTAAGTGTTTTCTATTAACTTTACCCCACTTGTTCATCATGTTATATTAGTTAAGTGTTGCCCTCTTGTGTTACTTAACTCTATCAGACATCATGTTATATATATTGGTTAAGTGTTGCCTTCTTGTGTTACTTAACCCTACCATACATCATGTTATATTGGTTAAGTGTTGCCTTCTTGTGTTACTTAACCCTACCATACATCATGTTATATCGTTTAGGTGTTTCCTTCTTGTGTTACTTAACCCTACCATACATCATGTCCTGTTCATTAGCATTAATTGATTTATTAATGCACCAACCTCTCACATTAGATCGGTATTGTTGCGGTTACTGGATGTGCCGGGCGGTTCCGGGCAGTTTTACACCACAACTCAATCTAACCTCGGGTTTTTCTTGGGCATGATGCACTAACCTCTCATATTAGATAGGTGTTGTTGCGGTTACTGGATGTACCGGGCGGTTCCGGGCAGTTTTACACCACAACTCAATCTAACCTCGGGTTAGGCATGTTCATCCTTTATTTAATTTACATATTAGTCATTTACGTCAAGCTTATATGTAAATTATCTACAAGGTTGTCATGTCACAATTACTATTTAAATTATGTTCATAATTAATGGTATACAAATTATACCATTTCACGCTATTAATCATTTACATGATTATGAGCCAATCTGTGCCATTAGCATGTAATTTAATGTTTTACCCCAACGTATCCCCGTTATTCGTTCGCATAAATTACATAAAACGTTAGGCTCGCAATTTAGCCTAACTCATAAACAAAAGGGAAAAGTAAAGGGACATGTAACATTCCAACGGCATAAAACAGTATAGATCAACTAAGCATGTGTGATATAAATTTGGCATAGTACTACACAAATTTAATTAAGCATGTAAATGTGAACTTGCATTTGAGTTGGACCAAATTAACACAGATCTAAACATCTAAGCCTGTAGATCTAGACATATAAGCCTATATGAACATGACTTAGCTTATGAACTTGTATATAACATATCATAAAAGAATCACCAAATATATATATGCAACATGATAGGTTCATCACCAAATTAATATACAACATGATAGGTTCATCATCAAATCGATATACAACATGATAGGTTCATCACCAAATTAACATACAACATGATAGGTTCATCACCATATTAACATACAACATGATAAATTGTATCAATCACAATAGCCTCGTGGACATAGGTTATTTCAGAATTGTTACAGGGATAAACATGAATCAGAATACGATTATCTTACAACTAGGCACAGTTCTAGTTTCTCTTCATTACAAGTCATGACGTTTATTTGTTTAAATCTAAAGAATAACTGAACTTAAAAACAAAAGAACAAATCTTGTTTTCTGGGATCTGATTTCTGAAACTGAAAAGCTATCCTTTGATGTAGACTACTGATTCTCTAGTTTTGATTTGATTTGGGACTTCCTAACTTACTTTCTAGTTTAGAGAAAAATGGAGGCTACGCTAGTTTGGCCATGGACAACATGACGGCTTCAGAGAGAAATTTTATGAGGTTTTAGGGTTGAGGGTTGGGGTTGTTTATATAGAAGTTTAGATTAATGAGAGCCGTTAGATCATCCTAGGAAAAATCAGAGCCATCCAAACCAAATAGAGCCTACCGGAAGTCGCCACATATGCGCTAATGACTCAGAAAACATCACTGGACAGAGCAGTCCAGATCTGGACAAAAGGGTCGACCCCTACAGGGGGGTCGACACCTTTGTTGACCCCCCTGGGGGAGTCGACCCTTATGGGCGGTAATTTTTCCGCCCATTCGCCTCTCTCGGAATTTTTGAATTTGAATTGCTTTTTTAATTTAATTATTATTTATATTTAATTTTCGATTAAACTTGAAATCTTCTGAACTCTATGACTTCTTTATACGAAGTCCGATTCTCGCAAACTCGGACTCTATCTCAAGCAGAATTCCAAGACGAACGCAATGGCGTAAACCGTTTCCCTTAATTATTATTTTAAGGATTAATTATTCTTTAATTATCTCTTATGTCCCATTTTAAAATTACGGGGTGTTACATTCTCCTCTCCTTAAAGGATTTCGTCCCCAAAATCTCCAAGTCAAGAAGAATGTTTATCTTATCATTCAACATCCATATACTCAACCATTAAATCACAGGCATCCATTGTCCTTAAAAGGACTCTAGTGCTTTTCATGAACATATGCATAGTGTGTGTATATGTCCTTACCCAAATGCAAAATCAGGCGGTCTACTGATTCAGTTGACCTCCTTAATGCTAATTATGTCAGTGCCATTAGTCCATCATGTATGAAATTATTCCTAATCATACCTTATAACTTCTACATGACTGCACAATCATTTATACAAATGCAACATCCATATGATAACACATCAAGTTTCAATCCATATATATAAAAATTCACTCATGCATATGCAATACGAAAGTGACTGAGCCGATCTTGTACCTAGTTTGTGTGCATATGCATCCACGAGCAACCACTAGCAACCACTTGCAACCATCAATCATAACATGTTTCAAATACATGTTTACATCCATTGGTTTCTACCTAAGGATCGAGGATTGGACCGAGAGGATATACTTAAAAGATAAAGACTAGCAAATAAACTAGACTGAAAAAGAGAGATCGAGGATATACCCTCAAAAAGGGTATAATGCGCATATCTAGTCTTTAATTCTTCTAAGTGGCATCTTCTTGAACTTCACTCCATATTGCTCTAACTGTCTTAACTTCACGATTGCATAGCTTCTTAATTTCTATTTCCAGAATATGCGTTGGAACTCATTTCACTGTCGCCTCTCATTCCACCTTTTCTTCTTCTAGTATACTTGGCACCACAACTTCAGTCGTGTCATGCTAACATTTCCTCAAAAGGTCTTCTAAAATCCTATTCACCCTTTCTGTCAGAGGATGATAAGCGGTGCTCAAACATAACTGCGTACTCATGGCTTCTTACAAGCTTATTTATTAAGGTGACTAGAGGTTTCTTCTCTACTTAATTTATCCATTGCGTCAGCTATTTGAGAGTCTTTTCTTTGTGAAGTCCCTATTTAATTCAAAAGCGTAGGTCTTACTCCTAGCGATGCCGACTACTAACTTAACCGAAGATTTTAAAATCAAGGTTTGATATGTATTCTGAACTTTTCCTTTTCACATAAAGAGGACTTGAAGTCAACCTTTTTCTTCTTAAAGCATCTGCTACGACCTTACCCTTACATCAAAATGGCGCCTAGTCCCGTGTCGCATGCATCCGTGTATACCATAAGCTTTTTACTACCGTAAGGTAAAAGTCAAAATTGGGGCCATTGTAAGAGCCCTCTTCGATTGTTGGAAAGTGATATCACAACCAATATCTCGAGCAAAGGTTAGATTCTTCTTCGTTAATCTTGTAAGTGGGGCTATTTCGCAAAGTCCTTAATGAACTTCCTATATTAGCCCGCTAGTCCAAGAAAGCTTCTTACCTCTGTTGCATTCCTTAGGACCTTCCAGTCTTGCACCGCAACTACTTTCGAGGGATCTACTGCTATCCCTTCTTTGGACACCACATGTCCAATAAACCTTACTTCTTCTCTCCAAAAATGGAATTTTAGGAGAACTTCGCCTTAAGTTGATGCGCTTGGAGGGTATCCGAGACTTCCCTTAGATGCAAAGCATGTTCTTCCTCATTCCAAAATATCATCTATGCACAAGTGAAGTGAACCATCTGCCTTTGTAACGAAAACGACTGGAGCATCCCATTCAGAAATACTTCGCCTTATGAACCCTTTTCCAAGTAACTCTTTTATTGTTTACTGAGCCCTTCCTTTCCCTTGGATTCATGTGTCATATAAGTAATCCAACTGGCTTTGCATTGCCAACTAGATATATGTGGAAGTTTATCTCGCGTTTTAGGGGACAAACCCCTAACCTAATCAAAAACATCTGCGTACTCATGGACTACTCCAACGTATCGCAAATCGTCGATAGATGCATCAAGTGATTCTAGGTAGCTAAGAAAATTGATCCCTTAGGATTGCATGAAATCTCGAGGGTATTCCCGAGGCAAGTTGAAAGTCTAACTACCTCCTTTCACAATTACTAGCTAACCAATCCATGCCTAGAATCAACCCATAGCCTATGAAACTAAAAAAAACATAAGCATTACACTTAAACTCGATACTTAATATAGCTATTTTCAGATCCTCACACACCAAAGATAAATGAGTCGAACCACCAATGGGATTTGAGACAATAATGGGATCTTCTACTGTACAAGCTAGGTGCAGAGACTCAACTATGGAAGCAGATATAAACGAATGTGAAGCGCTAAAATCCAAAAAGAGTACTAACAGGATGATCAAAAAGAAAAACTAGACTTTTTCAACAGAAACTTTACTACCTCTCTCTCAGGTACGCTGGCGGTGAGAGCATGCACTTGCCCTCCTGAAAATCCTATCCTTTGTTCTTGCCCTTGTCCTTAATTATATGACCCGTTATACCATAATAACGACACTTCCGCTTGTCTTTGACTTTTCTATTCTTTCCTCCTTTGTGAACCAAGTCCATATCCATGAGTTTCTCACCCTTGGGTTGTGTTCCTCATCCAAACTCCCTTATTCTCATCTTTTCCATCTTTGTGTAACTTGTTGACAAGTCTCTTGAAGCCTGCCTTCATCGCACGGAAAACCCTACAAAGCTTGAAAGAAAATTAGCCGTAGGTGAAACTACTGCGGCCATATATGGAAGTTGGGCATTTCTTCGCCCTTTGACAGGTGTCGTAGTCTCATCAAGCCGACAGAACCACGCCGCGATGAGGTTACCTCCCAGAAAGTCAGGAGCCCTGGGAACTCAGTAAAGAAGGAAAACAAGGATTCAAATAGAGGATCAAAAGATAGTGCATATGACTTTGGGGAATATGCCTTTGAAACAAATATTTTCTTTAGAAAATGCTACTTTTAAAACCGTTTTGAAAATAATTTTTCAAATCTTTTATCTGATCTAGTAACCTTCAGCTCTGATACCAAGTGAAACACCCTACGTTCATTAACGTCACTCAAAAAGGAATGCATTAACTTCAGTGAAGCGTTATAGGTAGGGATGCAGATAAATTAAAGACAGACAAATAAAGCAGTGGAAATTAAAGTCATTTTATAAGCAACGTAGTTCAGTCAAGCTTTTACAACAATTGACCCAATCATACTTAAAAGTATTACATAAAACTTCAGTCTTGATTCAAAAACTTCCAAGTATATAAGAAGCATAAAACATAGCAAAGTAGCATAAGTCCCCAAATTAAAGTGCAATCACAGCCATGGCTAAAGATAAGAGGTTTCAAGCCATACATCACAGAATCTCCAAGCTTGGAAAGAGAAACGGTCTAAACTAAGTTGAGCTATTCCCTCCTTGACTACCTGGGGTAGGGGGAACGGAAGAAAAGAAGACGAAAGAAAACAGGTCAGACATAAGTCTGGTAAGTCTAGTGATTTTTCAGCATGTAAACAAGATAAAGGATCATCACATGAATAAACTGAAAACAGGACAATACCATAAAACAAGATAACTTAAGACAAGATAAGGCAAGGTAAACTGAATGCGCTTCTACTCTTTCTCTGCTTCGCTACTACCCTATTATCCTGATTTCTGTATCTCTGCACCGCCTAACTAGTGTCCCAACTAGTAATCTGTATAAAATTATAATATTACAACGTGATCCCAAACCCCGCAATTGTGGTAGCCTTCAGGTGTGCATCAAGTAGGAGGATCTTACCTCAATCAGCCTAATTGCCACGAAGATGTTAGATGTACCCTTACTACCCTATCGATCGCTCCCTACTTGTATTAATGATCCATGTGTCTGTGTCAGTCATCCCTCTCTTGCATGTGGATACCCTGTGCTGGTCCCACCATAAGGTGTATCAATTCTTATGATAGCAACCTGACACGATTCAAGATGCACAGTGTGTAACTACTAGTACCCTGTGCTTGCTTTTTCCCACTCTGGAGTACGTGCATGCCCGTAAACCATTGGAACCTACACTGACGTACACTCTGCCGCTATTTTGACCGCTTATAATCAGTCCAGTAATCATGCTCCACCCTGCCTAGTTCAGGGTACCATGATACATCTATGTGGGTTATTGCTAAAATGGGTCCCCATTCTAGGGTTTCCTACTGGTTAAGGTTGTGGGACAATATATACAAATATTACCCACCTATACGGGATGTACTTAACCCTCCCACTAATTCAAGCATGTTTATTTAACGGTTAAGTTTGTGGGCCTATATATACTAATATTACCCACCTACACGAGATGTACTTAACCCTCCCACTGATCAAGTCAATCATATTATTGGTTAAGCTTGCCTTAACCCTATCCTCTTCGTTCATGTAATATTGGTTAAGTGTTGTCCATTCATGTTAACTTAACCCACCCACACATCATGTTGTATTGGTTAAGTGTTTTCTATTAACTTAACCCCACTCGTTCATCATGTTATACTGGTTAAGTGTTGCCCTCTTGTGTTACTTAACCCTATCATACATCATGTTATATATATTGGTTAAGTGTTGTCTTCTTGTGTTACTTAACCCTACCAGACATCATGTTATATCAGTTAAGTGTTGCCTTCTTATGTTACTTAACCCTACCATACATCATGTTATATCGGTTAAGTGTTGCCTTCTTGTGTTACTTAACCCTACCATACATCATGTCCTGTTCATTAGCATTAATTGATTTATTAATGCACCAACCTCTCACATTAGATCGGTGCTGTTGCGGTTACTGGATGTGTCGGGCGGTTCCGGACAGCTTTACACCACAACTCAATATAACCTCGGGTTTTTCTTGGGTATGATGCACTAACCTCTCACATTAGATAGGTGTTGTTGTGGTTACTGGATGTGCCAGGCGGTTCCGGGCAGTTTTACACCACAACTCAATCTAACCTCGGGTTAGCCATGTTCATCCTTTATTTAATTTACATATTCGTCATTTATGTCAAGTTTATATGTAAATTATCCACAAGTGTTGTCATGTCACAATTACTATTTAAATTATGTTCATAATTAATGATATATAAATTATACCATTTCATGCTATTAACCATTTACATGATTATGAGCCAATCTATGCCATTAGCATGTAAATTAATGTTTTACCCCAACGTATCCCCCGTTATTCGTTCGCATAAATTACATAAAACATTAGGCTCGCAATCTTGCCTAACTCATAAACAAAAGGAAAAAGTAAATGGACATGTAACATTCCAGTGGCATAAAACAGTATAGATCAACTATGCATGTGTGATATAAATTTGCCATAGTACTACACAAATTTAATTGAGCATGCAAATGTGAACTTACATTTGAGTTGGACCAAATTAACATAGATCTAAACATCTAGGCCTGTAGAACTAGACATATAAGCCTATATGAACATGACTTAGCTTATGAACTTGCATACAACATATCATAAAAGAATCACCAAATATATATGCGACATGACAGGTTCATCACCAAATTAATATACAACATGATTGGTTCATCATCAAATCGCTATACAATATGATAGGTTCATCACCAAATTAACATACAACATGATAGGTTCATCACCATATTAACATACAACATGATAAATTGTGTCAATCACAATAGCCTCGTAGGCATAGGTAATTTCAGTATTGTTACAGGGATAAACATGAACCAGAATACGATTATCTTACAACTAGGCATAGTTCTAGTTTCTCTTCATTACATGTCATGACTTTTATTTGTTCAAATCTAAAGAATAACTGAACTTACAAACAAAAGAACAAATCTTGTTTTCTGGGATTTGATTTCTGAAACTGAAAAGCTATCCTTTCATGTAGACTATTGATTCTCTAGTTTTGATTTGATTTGGGACTTCCTAACTTGCTTTCTAGTTTAGAGAAAAATGGAGGCTATGCTAGTTTGGCCATGGACGGCGTGACGGCTTCAGAGAGCAATTTTATGAGGTTTTAGGGTTGAGGGTTGGGGTTGTTTATATAGAAGTTTAGATTAATGAGAGCCGTTAGATCATCCTAGGAAAAATCAGAGCCATCCGGACCAAATAGAGCCAACCAAAAGTCGCCACATATGCGCTAATGACTCAGAAAACGTCACTGGACAAAAAATCCCGAATCTGGCTGAGGGGGTCAACCCCTACAGGGGAGGTCGACACCCCTCTTGGGGGGTCGACACCTATGTCGACCCCCCTCCCCCGGGGGAGTCGACCCCTATCGGCGGGAATTTTCCCGCCCAACCACTTCTCTCGGAATTTTTGAATTTGAACTACTTTTTTAATTTAATTATTATTTATATATAATTTCCGATTAAACTTGAAATCTTCTGAGCTCATAACTTTTTCATACAGAGTCAAATTCACGCAAACTCAAACTCTATCTCAAGAAGAATTCCGAGATGAACGCAATGGCGTAACCCGTTTCCCTTAATTCTTCTTTTAAAGATTAATTATTCTTTAATTATCTCTTATGTCCCGTTTTAAAATTACGGGGTGTTACAGGTTGTTACACCCCCTCCTCATAATAACTTTTAGGTTTATCTCAGGGAAGACATGTCTTAGCAGGTGTTTAGTTTGGTTTTCGGTTCTTGTTCTCTCATGCTTGATATCAATAAGGTGATATGCTTTAAGGTAGTTGCCTTAGTCGGTATTAGTTGTCATATCTTGTTTCTGCTGTGAGTTGGTTTTATTTTACTCTAATTATGCTCATGCATATTTATTCCCAGGTATCAGATTCATACTCTCTATGCCGAGTTTGAATTTTGATTTTTGTCGAAATTTAGGCTTAGAAAAGTGTGAGGGTGTTACAGCCGTGAAACTCAATAGAGCAAAATAAGCTCCAGCAATACATCTTATTCCTTTCTAATAAGTGTTACTACTTTCAGACCTAGTTATATGATCCCTCCTCATCTGCTTTGCAACATGGTTTTGGTCAAGAATAAGAAGTTGGAAGTTAGAATCATGTGTAATTAGCTATTAAATGATTAATAGCCAAAATGATCGGGCCTCTTCTTAAAATTAGATTCCATGGGTCAAGATCCTAATTCCTCCTTCGTTTGTTATGAAATTTCCAATAAGATTACAAGAGCAAGAGAAAATCTCCAATTCTATTTAAAAATTAGGGTTACACTCCGCAAATTTATGATTACAAATTTTGAAATGAATTGCTTGTCCTAATTCTGGACCCTTGAGGTAGAATTTATAGATGTAGGTTGGCACCCTTTTGTTTGCAAGGCTTCATATGGATACTTTTCCGTAGGCTTCTCTGAGAGCTTTAGCGAAGGCGCGACTGTTGCTTCCTATTCCTCAGAGTATACCTTCCGGGGCATGGATTTAGTTTGCTACGGAAAGCATGTATTCATGCAAGCACCTAACTTGTCATAACAACCTATCTTTGTGCGGATGGTCTTTCGATATGATGAACCTTCCATCTAATATATGGCTTTTTCCTTGTGAACTTCTTCCAAAATGCCCTTTATGTTTTCTTTACAATCCACATTTTGGAGCTTTGACCTGTAATATGCTTTCTTGAAGGACATTCCCTCCAGTACTACTGGAAGGGGCTTTTTATTACTATACCGGAAGCCTATCTTTTCACCATTGCCTTACGTGCCGATAGTAGTACTTTAGATGGTTTATATGAAGCTTTTTCTTTCTCTTTGAACATTTTTGGATAATATTTTAGGGCGCTTAAACTTTCCTTGCTTCTCCCGGATACTTTTCCTTCTGCCTCGGCCTTCTTTCACCCTTCTTCTTCCGTTGTTTGTGATGAAGCTTGTGTGTTCTTTGTCTATTTTGAACATGCATATTTGATTATATCTCGAACAAGCATCCATGAAGGACAATAACTAATGCCTTCTTATGGCATTACGAGTTGATCATTCCCCGGTAGGGAGGTAACAATCCTTTAGGCAAACTTTATTTAAATCTGCGTAGTCAACACATGTTTTCCATTCTCGTTTGATTTCTTTACCAAAACAGGATTCTCTAACCATTTAGGGTAAAAGGCTTTCTGGATTAATCCAACCGCAAGCAATTTCTTTACTTCCTCATTTAAGGCTTACCTTGTCGAATTGCCTTTTCTTTTGTCATACAGGTGTAAAACTTGGGTCAATATTAAGTGAATGGCACATGATTGAAGGGTTAATTCCTATCATGTCGGAATGTGTCCACGTGAAGATATCCTTACTATTCTTGAGAAAGTGGATTCACTCATTGCTTACTTTTGATTATATAGTTTTAACCACTTTAATTGTTTTCACTGGATCAAAAGAATCTATGCCTATTTCCTTAACTTCTTTGGAGGGTTCAATCATTTCGACCTCTCTCCAGTAGTCCAAGTCAATTACGATTTCTTCCTTATCAATACTATTGACTTCTTGCTTCTCCATTTTCTTGTATTTTAACCTACAATCATTCTTTTCACATTTTACTGATTGAACATTTCTTACCTTCCCTAACTTTGCTTCGAATGTTGGGTTTTGGAGCCCACCATCCAAATGATGAAGTTCTGTGAAAACATCGAAATAGGAGAAGTATTTCTTCTTATATTGATCGAGTGTAACAAAATACATCTCCTTTGAGCTAAAGTTCTCTCCTTTAATAATCCCTAGCCCATCTTTGTTAGAAATTTGACCATCCGGTATTTAAGAGAAATGAAGATGTCCGCTTCTTCCAAAGCCAGACGCGCAAAGAATGCAATATAAAAGGATGGTTGGTCGATGATTACAAAGAAATCTTCGAAAGTATGGTAGCAAGGAGGAAGTCCCATTTGTACTATGAGATTTACTTATCCGGCAGGTGTGGAACCTGTTAGCCATAAAATTGGTCAACATCCCGAAATTTTCATTTAGAAGGTTAATAACGAAAGCTTATGCTTCCACCTTAGTCTTATTTTTACGCAGTCATTCGAAAGGATAATGACATCCACTTACTAACTAAATCCAAGAGGGATGATGTTATTAAGAAGTTACTCAAGTTAAAGTTTCGTTTCGGCATTGGAACTTCAACCCAAGTCTTGGTGTCATTCCCTTCGGTATAATAATATTCTTTCAAAAAAGAAAAGGGCCCACAATGAAAACTATGAGCAAAGAATCATATATTGTGAAGTTCCATAAAAGGACGTGAAGTTTTAAGTTTTGATAAGGAGTTACCTCCATCGGTAATAATAATGGCTACATCTTTCGATAAAATCATTACCACCTTCAGTACAACTCCTTTCTATGGGATTCACAATATAGGTTTGGAAAAAGATAAGAAAGTAGAAGACAAACCATCTGTTTTCATCTATTAAGACAGCTAATAGCCATGATGGATCATGGTCTATTCTTAAAATTGAACTCTAATGACCAGACTCCTCAACTCCTTTTTTTATTGTAAGATAAAAAATAAGATTACAAGAGAGTTGAGAAATTTCCCTAATTCAATTTTGAAATTAGGGTTTCACTCCATAATTTAGAATCATTAATTTTGGAAACGAACTAAATGCCCCCATCATAGATCCCTGGGGTCCTATTTATAGGTGCGTCCTGGTCCTTTCCTAAATTAGCGGGTTTCACTTGATCCATTTGGTAGGGATGTACGTGAAGGCTCTGTGTGACCATCCTCAGCTTTCATTTCAAGGGGACTGACGTTGTTTGTTAACGCTTTCGAGAGTTAGCTTCTGAGAGTGTAAACGTGACACCTCATGTCCATTAATGTCACTCTTTATTAGAGTGCATTAAGTTTCATGAAGCGTTATAGGTAAATAGAAACATCACAAGACTGACATAAAATAACAACGGAATTTAAAACTTTATTAAACAGAAATCATCATGGTCCAAAACCCAGTTACATCATAAGTCTGAAATGCAGAAAACCCATTACATCAATTTAAAACTTATGTCTTGTACTAAAATCATCAGAGTACAATAATATATAAAAAGCATAGTCCCCAAAATATAGCCATATCATAGAAGACAAAAAAATCAAAAGTCGTACATTTAAACAGCTCCAAGCAGAATGAAAGAGAGAATCCAAATCAAGCCTGAGTATTCCCACCCTGAGAACCTGGGGGGAAACGGAAGAGAGAGAAGAGGAAACAAAATGGGTCAGACATAAAGTATGGTGAGTCCAGTTACTTTTAGCATATAAATAAGTAAAAGCATCATGACAGATATATAAACTGGATGAGAGAGCTAACAGTATCATAAGACAGGTATAACAAAATGAGCGGGATAAGCAGAATAAACTAGACAGAATAGGTTACGCTTCTCTAATATTTTTTCTCTGCACCAATACTAGTATCACAAAAACAGAATGATCCCTACAAAAATAGTTGGTAGACTTAGGTGTACTTCTATTGATGGGTTTTACCCCCAATAATAATAATAGGCAACCCAACAGAAATGACAGGTGTTACCCCCAATGATAATAATGGGCTTCTAAACAACCAAGACTAGATTTACCCTAATTACTACCCCAATTGATCAACTCCCTACCCTGTAGATATCCTGTGCTGACCCCACAGTAGGATGTATCACTTCCTAATGTGGCAACACATTTATTTTCGAGAGGCACAACCATCTACTAATGTCACAACATCTTAATTTTCATTAGCAAGCCGGACCCATGCACGCACATGACTCCGTTGGATCTCGCGCTGTCAACACCTCCACCTATATGAACCTCTTACAATCAACTCAGTAAGCGTGCCCTGACCCCATCCTAGTTCGGGGTTCCCCGTTTGATACCAATATGGGTTAATAACTAATAGAGTCCCACACAACAGATGATATAAGCTACCCCTGGGCTTGCATCCTTACAACTAGGATTTTGACAGGTAATGCCTAACAGTTTAACAAAGTTGCATAACCCCAACATGTAATACAGGTTGAGTTTGTCGGGATTATATACCCCCCATAGCTTTAACAAGATTAACTTAACCTGCACTGATTAAAGCAAGTTTACTTAACCCCTACTCAACTTGGCAGGTTCATGTAACCCCCACAGATTTAAACATGTTAAGTATCTCAGGTTAACAAGCTATTATCATATTTCCATTTATGGTTGTTAATGGATTAGACCTCTCACATTAAGTCTACCACTTGTGGATGTTGGATATGCTGGGCGGTTCCGGGCAGACTTCTACAACAATTCAGACTTAATCTCGTGTCTTAGCACCGTTACGTGTACATTTACGTACTCAACCCCTCACATTAGATTAACTTCTTGTGGTTGTTGGATCTACTGAGCGGTTCCGGGTAGACATCTACGACAAGTGTAATCTAACCTCGTATTTAAGTGCAGTTACAGTTTCTATTTACTGTAGTCTTAGGCAAATTCGTTCTTAGCCAAGTATTCATTTTCTTCATCGATTCTGCCCCAAATTAAAGTCTTAGATCGCGGTATATGTTATGCCCCCAAAATCCCTATCAGGTTTTACAATACAAGTTATGCCCCCAATTTCAACATTCCCAACCGTTCCCTATTTCGTGCGTTCGCATATGTCAGCGATAGGCCTAGGCTTGAAGGTAGCCTGGCTATAAAAATAAAAAGGGAAGGAGAGAGAGAGAAGAGAACATAAATAGGCATAATAAAAATTTAGCATATGATGATAAAATTGATCACAATAACAAAATAGGCATATGATGGCAGAATTGGACATATGAGAACAATAGATCAAGTGTACAAGTAATGGTAGACCTTTTCAAATACGATTCCGGTTATTAACAGGCATAGGCTTAGATCCAAACTTATAAACATGTCAATATCACTTATTAAATGTTTATATCTAAAAATAACGTGAACTCCCAGGGAGTAGATCTAAAGAACATAGAAATGATTGTATATGTTGTAGCAGAGATTCTTGAATACGTATAAGTTGTTGTTGATGAAGAATAGGCTAGTTCAATCTAAGTTGGAGTAGCACCTCGTTGTCTCCATTGTTTTTGGTGAATAAAATAATGGAAATGAGGTCCTATTTATAACCTAAGGTCAACGAATCTCGTTCAGAAATGCATCCAAGTGCAAGGGAGGAATCTGCCCCAGATCTGGCTAGTGTCGACCACGGGGTTGACCCTGGTGTCAACACCCCCGTGTAGGGGTCAACCCATGGGTTGACACCCATAGGGCATGGGGTCGAGCCCTAACGGGCGATTTCCCTCCTTTTTCCGCTCTCTAATTTTGATTTTCTGGACTTATTTTGTTTATATATACTGTGGTTATATGTATACAAACTTCAAACCTTAATATTTTCTTCATACAATGTCCGTTTTACACAAAATCGTAGTCTATCTTAAGTAGAATTCTGAGACAAACGCAATGGCGTAGTCCGTTTTACTTAACTCCCAATATTTAATTAAGTATTCTTTAGATTATCATTATAGTGTTTTTAAAATTACGGGGTGTTACAGTTTATCGTTGCACGACGCTGAAGGAAGGGTGCAACTGTTATCCCTAATCCTTCCTTTTAATCGTGAAGCTTTAGCTAGTGAAAGACCTAAGGTTTGTGATTATCCTCTTTAAGCTAGTCGACAGGAGTACCATACTCCTGCTTTTCACGTTGGGTGATGGGAAATCTAAGGCTGATGCCCTTTGGATTACAATGAGAGGGGATTTCTTACCTGAAAGTGGATCCCTTGCTCTTCCCTTTTAGCTTTCATAGGATAATTCTGAACGCTTATCCCTATTTCCTTTAATGGGCTACTGGTTCTCACATTGCTTTACCTGGATTCTCCCTTTTGTTCTTTCTTGGTTACTTTTAATTCTAACAGCTCCTTTTCAAAAATAGGTCTGGTCGTTATGGGGAATACGTGTGCATCCCAATCCCCTAATTATATCGGTCGCTAATCTTAGAGTTATGCTCCAGCTTTTATTGGCTTCTCCTAACGACCTTTTCCCTTTATTATGGCCTTCTTTCACTTTATCTACTTAGGGACGTGACTTTTTTTTCGTTAACAGGTAGCCCCTTTAGTGTGAAGGAAGACTTTGTTCTTTAAAACAGACTCTAAAAAAATGATTTCTGGCTTATCTCTATGTGCAAACCTATTTATGTTAGGATCAATAGAATTTCAACATTAATTCCTAAATTTATTCAAAAATATAGATTATTAATTTTCTTTTAAGGACAGTGGAGAGTTGAAAGCTTTATTGGAGATTTAGAAACTCATTTGGCAACCTAGATTCAGGTTCCAACGGAAATTGGTGGATTTTACTTTGATGCGGATCATAATTTGATTGATTATGGGGGTAAATAGGACAAATCCTCCTTTGGTTTGAAACACGCAAAACCAAAATTCAAGAATTAACAAGAAATTCATAAGCCTCTTTTTGGAAAGATAATATGAAGGCTTTTCTCGACTCATAAGATCGAAACCTATATTCAGGTAATAAGAAGGATATATGTATAATCGTAATTGCCAAAATAAATTAGACGAAGCCACCTTTGTCCTAGAAGATTATAAACAAAGATTTTGGCATTAAGATGTTAGAACTCCCGAAACCCTGATTTGGTTGTAATAGAATCCCCGAAATTCCTCTTTTGAGATAAAATAGGCGAGCTTCACTTTGGCTCAAATAACATGAAAGCCGGATTTGGGTATTAAAATAATAGACGCTCGGAAATTTTCTGCTATAAATAGTTTAATTGAAGCCTCATTTTAGAAAATCCAGATTCGAGCAGTAAGAGATTCGGAAACTAGAAAGATAACCAAAAACAATAAATATGAAGATATAATTTGGCTTTAAGAGGACATGGAACCTAGATTAGGATAATAAGAGGTTTAAAAGGACGAAGTTTCCTCTTTGATTCTTAATAATAATGAAGTCGTTTATTGCCTTAGTGGATTCCCAAAGCAGCTTCTTTCAGTTTAGATGATGAAGCCATTAGAAGTTCAGAATTTCTTCTTTCGATTTTCAGTTAAAAATCCAACTTTGGCTTTAATGAAAGCCCAGAATATCCTCTTTCTGTTTGAGTGATGAATCCATCTTTGACTTTGATGGAAGCCAGGAATGTTTACGTCTGGTTTTCAATTATAGCGTTATCTTTAGCTTTAATAGAAGCCCGGAGTGTCCTCATCTGGTTTAACTCAGGTAATAAAGAACTTTCGATGTTAATACGTTCTAAGCCGTTGTAGGAATTTTCTAAAGCAAAGGCTTGGGAGTCTTTAGTGCTCTATTTGAGCCTTTGTTCCCTTCTCTGAGATAGGACATAAAAAGAGGCAGTGCATGCTTACGTTGAAGTAGAGACAGGGCTTGATCAGACACGATTCAATGGAAGAGCGTGCTTCATTCGAAGCTGGGTACAGGTCCTTGGGCTTACCCATACCTCCTCTAGAGGGCGCCTTAACCAGGTACGTGGATGCAGTTAAGGGGTTGTAGTGCATTAGCTTGGCTCAAGGGCATGGGTAATGGCTTACCTTCCTCCCTCTAAGAGGGGCTAGGGCTATACCCCGGGCTTGGTGCCAGCTCGCGATGCCTTGGGCTTACCCCTTCCCTTTTTGGGGGAAGGACCCGCGATATACCCTGGAATTTCTAAACTAATCCATTATAAGTAGGGCACTTCACCCCCAACCAAGTAGAAAATCTTATTTTTGGATTTTCCATTTGGAAGTTTTTTCTTTATTACTTTACGTATGTAGATGAATTTGATAAATTTTTATCAAACTTCTAACCCCATTTTTCGCTGCCGTTGTGGCTTATTTCCTTTGATCCTTATGAGGAATGTTTCTTTTGCATACTTTTTTGTCTTATAAAGAGGAAAATATGGCCTTAAGTGTTCCACATTCCATATCCTTAGAACTACATTACCATTAGGGTGACTCAAGCTGTAGGCTCCCTATGGTATCACTGTGTGGATTACTAAGGGTCCTCCCTAATTTGGTCATAGTGGTCCATCTATAGGATTTTTTGTATTATCCATCACCCTTCAGAAAACTAAGTTCTTTTCCTTAAATATCCTTGGTTTTACCCAGGTATCATAATATCAATTCATTTTTCTTTTATTTTCCGTTTTTTGGGGTAGCAGCTTTGTCCTATATTCTAAGGTTCCTATCTTAATTCTTGGTTCTTATCAAAGGCATAAGCAATTCTTCAATGGAATGGAACTACTATTTCAACAAGCACCATTGCTTTACATCCAAAATCTAAAGAGTAAGGTGTGTGACCCATAGCTGTTTTGGTCGATGTGCAACATACCCAAAGGACTAGGGGTAATTCTTCTACTGAATTTCCTTTTTCTATGTTTAGCCGTTTATTTAACATGGTTTTGAATGTTTTATTTGTGGCTTCCACGACCCCATTTTCTTTCTGGTGTGCAACGAATGAGAAACTCTTAATTATTCCATTTTTGAAGTAGAACCATGAAAAACTCTTCACTTTTAAATTGAGTTTTGTTGCTAGAAATAATCTTGTGGAGTATCCCAAACCTTGTTACTATAATTTTAATGACAAATATTAGAATTTTTATGAAGGTTATTTTCGGAAACGGCTCCGCTTCTACCTACTTAGTAAAATAATTAATTGCCATTGTTGCATACTTTTCTCCCCTTCGGAAATGGGTAGGGGTCCGATAAGATCTATTCACCATACATCAAACGACTGTGGGCTTGTTACAGGAGTTAAACCACTTAGTAGTAAGCAAGTAATCTTAACACACCTTTGACATTTGTCACATCTTTTAACCAAGTCGTGGCCTGTTTAGTCATTTGGGGCCAAAAAATCCATATCGCATCACCCTTTTGGCCAATTTTATCCCATTAGAATAGCCCTTATAGAACCCTTCTTGTGCTTCCGTTAGTTGTCTCACACATCTTAGGTATAGAAGTGCATAACCATTCTTATACAAGATTCCATATAGAATGACGAAATTGAGAGCTTGCATTTTAATTTCCCTAGCTTCCATTTTGTCCTAAGGGAGTATATCTTTACTTAAATATTCTAGCACTGGTGTTATTCACTTGTTTTCATTGGAATTTCCAGAGGGGTTTCCGTTTTCGGTTAAGATTTTATGTGTTTTTCCTTCCTCACTTTCAGTTTGGATCCTTGCCAGGGATCTAGTTAATACCAAAGATTCTTTTCCTTTTTCTTCGATGCTTGGAGTCGCCTGATATCCTATAGGGACAATATGAGTTTTCGGTCTTCCCCTTGAGCTGGCTGGTTTGGCTAGTGAATTTTCTTGGGAGTTTTCTCCTCTTGGTATTTGATGTATCCAAAAATCTTTAAATGTCCTTAACATTATCAAAATCATTTTAACATATCACAATAACTTTGGATCCTTAATTTGGAATGCTTGCTTAAGTTAGTCTACCATTAGTTGATAATCACTAAAAATTGGATCTGTGGAACCTTAAGCTCCTTGGTTAAAGTCAATCCTGCAACCATTTACTCATATTCAACTACATTCTTTTGAGGAATCACAATTTCATGGCATAATGTAGTTGATGTCCATCCGGTGTTATGATACTATATCGGACACCTACACCCTATTTATTAGATGCTCCGTCCATGAATAAATGCCACTTTGGTTTTAAATATTTCTCTCTTTCTGACTATTGTTCGATAAACCCAATGCATTCATTTATAAAGTCGGTTAAAGCTTGGCCTTTGATTGCCATATGTGGTTTATATTCTATATCATACTGACTTAATTTGTTTCCCCATTTTAAGAGTCTTTCGGAAGTTTTGATTTGCTGAAAACTTGTTTAAGGGTAGATTGGTCAAAGCCTTCATAAGATATGCTTGAAAATATGACTATAGTTTTTGAAAGCTTATGCCCAATTACATAAGGTCCTTCCTAGCTCGGCCCGAACACTCTAGTTTTGGTCATTATTCATTTCAAGACAAGATTGCCAATTTCGAAGGTGCGATGGTAGACCTTGGAGTTGAAATGTCTCGCTACCCTTTTCTTGTGTGCCTCCATTCTAAGTTCAGCTTCATCCCTTCTTTCATCAATCTGATCAAGAGCTTCCAGCAGCAATTTCTCGTTTTTGGCTTGATTGAAATGAATTCTCCGGTGGGTATCATTGCCAACGAACCAAATGCCAAAGAAAACGGTGTGTGCCCGGTCGTAGATTTGTGAGTTGTCTAATAAGCCCATAGTGAAAGTGGTACATAATTCATCTACCCATTCACCAAATGCCAAAGAAAACGGTGTGTGCCCGGTCGTAGATTTGTGGATTTAATGATTTTATTGACCGTTTCCACTTGCCCGTTTGCCTGTGGATGTTCCATAGCTACGAAGCTTTTCTGGATTCAATATTGTTTACAGAAGCTCTGAAATTCCTTGCTCTCGAATTGTGTTCCGTTGTCGGTGATTATTTGTTATGGAACACCAAACCTACAAATAATGTATTTAGTTATAAATTTATAACTTTCTTAGTTGTAATCATAGCCAGCAGTTCCGCTTCGACCACATTGTGAAATAAACTACAACGATGATCGCATATTTGGCGCCTGCTTTTACCATCGATATAACCCTGATCAAATCGATTCCGTACACGGCAAATGGCCATAGGCTGATCATTTGTGTTAATTCTGATCAAGGGCTCTAAGGATTTTAGCGAATCTCTGAAACTTGTACATTTCAAGGCATAGTCTGCAGCATCCATGTTTACTTCGGGCCAGAAGTAACCATATCGATGTACTTTCTTGCCCAGAGTTTGTCCACCAAAATGGTCTCCGCATTCACTCTCATGTACTTCAGCTAGGATTCTTCTTGCTTCTTCCTGGTTTATGCAATGCAACAATGGCATATAGAACCCACGTTTTTATAGCTTTCCATACTGGATGACAAACCTCGGAGCCTTCCTGAGCAACTTCTGTCGTTCCATCTGACTTGTCGGGAGCGTACCGCTATTCAGATACTCCTTTATGGGGGTCATCCATGACTCTGGTCCTTGGCAGTTTCCACAATATATTCCACCTCCATGTCAGTAATACTGGGATTGGAAAGCACTTCTACTGGCACCAAGCCCAAAAATTGGGCATCTCCGGAACTAACATACTTTGCAAGTTAATTGGCCTTCATATTTTCCTCTCTCAATATGTAAGCGATGGTGTAATAATTGAAGTCGTTGAGAAGTTCCAATGTCTTTGACAAATAGGGATCCAAATTTCCTCCTTTCACTTGAAACTCTCTTCGAACCTAACACAACATAGTTGTGAATCACTAAAGATCTGAAGATTCGGATATTTAATTCTTTTGCGATTCTCAGCCCAGCGATTAGAGCATCATACCCTGCTTCATTATTAGTGGTTGGGAATTCCAATCGCAGTGGGTAACAAATTGAATGCCATTCGGGGGTTTCTAGAACCATTCCCACACCTAAACAATATTCATTCATCGCTCTGCTAACATACAATTTCCATTGCATGATCACTTCCATCGTTCTCCCTCATTATTGTCATGAAAGGTAAATTCAACAGTGAAGTCAGCCAGCGCTGGTCCATTAATCGCTCTTCGGGGATAGTACATTACATTGTACTGGCTTAGTTCAATGTTCCATTTCAATAATCTGCCCGAAGTTTCAGGGCGAAATAAGACTTTTTATAATGGCTAGTACATGAGTACCTTAATCAGATGTGCCTGTAAGTAAGGACGCAATTTTCTTGATGCAATCGACAAACGGTAGGCGAGTTTCTCAAGTTTGGGGCAATTCATTTTTGCCACGGTGAATCTCTTACTACCGTACTAAGGCTACATTCAAATCGTGGGAAGATACTGCTAAGTATATGAACAAATCTTCTCCGTTGCTAGATGTGGAAAGAATTAGTGGAGTTTTCATATGTCCACTTAAAGTTCTTCTTCCCTTTCTTCAAATCAACAAAGAAAGGGATGCATCTGTCAGTTGCCTTGGGGACGAACCTACTTAATGCTGCAATTTTTCCATTCAAGATCTAAGGTTCCATTTTATTCTTGGGTGCTCTTACTTTTCTCAAGGTCGTAACTTGCATTGGGTTAGCTTCAATTCCCCTAGCACTGACCACAAATCCTAGAAGCTTTCTAGAAGAGATTCCAAATGGGTATTTCAGCGGCTTAAACTTCATTGCATATTTTTACAAGATTCTGAACATCTCTGCCATCCATGTGATCGATTTCCTTCCACGACTTGACCAACATATCATCCACATATACTCCCATAGTCTTGTCATTCTGATATTTGAACATCATATTAACCAACTGTTGTAAGTTGCTCCCACATTCTTCGGTCGAATTACATCACTCGATAGCAATATAATCCTAGGTCAGTAATGAAGCTAGGGTTCTCTTGAGCGGGCTCGTGCATCATAATCTGATTATACCCCAAATAGGCATCCATAAAAGACAAAAACTCATGCCCTACTGTTCTATCCACAAGCGAATGATTCGCGGTAATAGCAAGCTATCCCTGGGGCATGCCTTGTTAAGTCTAAGAAGTCGGTGCACACTCACCACTAGCGTTTGTAACAAGTACTGGATTAGACACCCAATCCGAGTACGTCAATTCCTACATAAATCCATTCTCCATCAACCTATCGACTTCCTACTTCAATTCCCCCGACCTTTCTGGTCCTTAGCTTTGTCTTTTCTTCTTCACTGATATGTACCGAGGATCAATATTCAGAGCATGGATTGCCACTTTGGGGAAAATACCGCACATATCTGCTTGGCTCCAAGCGAACACATCCAGGTATGCTTTGAGAAAAACTACCAGTTTCCTCTGTATTCTCACACGAAGTTGCGATTTGATATCTAACATTCATGCTGGGTCTTTAGGATTTACCGAGACAGGCACCATAATCTTTGCATCTGCTTCCCTACTGTCCCCTGCACCTTCCTTCCTAGGTTCCATAGTTTTACGAGCCTGATTATATTCTGCTATGCAGGGGTCTCCCATTAATTACTATAAAGAATGTTCCTAATTGTAGAAGGGTCCCTCCACATTCTTCCCTTTTCCTTCCTTTTAGCCTCACGTAATTCAGTTATGTAGCATTCTTGAGTAATATTCTGGTCTCCCTTAATCATTCTCAGTCCAATTTTTATGGGAAGTATCATTACAAGACACCACAGTGCTAAAGCGATCTTAAAGCCCATTAATGCAGGTCTTCCCAAGAATGCGCTATAAGCAAATAATTCATCAACAATAATGAAGGTTTGGATCAATACCACTCTCCTTTCACCTTCTCCAAGTTCAACAGGCAGATCAATCATCTCAATCAGTTGTTGTAGCTCGCCAGAGAATCTATGGATTTTTATCTAGCATGCATACATATCTGTCATGCATAACTTCATTTGATTAAAGGTTTTTATGAAAAGGATATTTACGGATGCTCTACAGCCAACAAGCACTCTCCTCACCATAGCCGAGCCCAATTCAGATCGTCACTACCATTGGGTCAAGTATTGGAGCATTGATGCCCTTTGAATCCTTAGTTCTGAAGATGATGTCATTATTAAATGTTTTCCACTACTTCGTCGGAGTCGCACCTTCCAGGATGAGAAACTTTCATTCATTGGGGCGTATTCCAAAGCACTTGAGTATCTCTCTATTTCTCCCCAGCTTTTCTGTGTCGGATGCGACCCTCTAGAAATGGTATGAATGACTAGCTTTTGATTATTAAGACTGCCATTTCGGTTGCTAGGTCCCGCTTGGTTAGTCGGGATAACCTTCTCTTAAACCATTGGGGGAGGTTCTGCTACCTGAGGTTTCTTGGCATTTCCCACATCTTAATTTCTATAATGAGGTCCTCTACCAAATTCTTTATGTATCGACATTCATTGATGTTGTGACCAGGTTGGTTATGGAAGCGGCAAAATCTTCTAGAGTTCTTTTGGTTGTCCGTTAACCTTAGTGGAGGCGGCTTTGGATAGCATTTCTATTCATTGGCGGCCAGGAAGATGTTCTTGGGTGTCTCGTTTAGAGGTGTGAAATCATTTGGATTGAAGTAGCGTAGACATTTTCCATCCTTCTTTCCTCTAACTTTGTTTTCATTTCCCTTCTTTTGACCTCCCGACTTCTCCACATCATCTTGAGCATCGTTCCATTCTTTTGGATCATCCACCTTTGATCAGTGTTTCACATTATTAACAATACTTTTAACCATGGAAGTTGCTTCCTCCAACCTAATAAACTCATCGGCCTTCTTATAGAATTTCTCAAGTGTGTATGGGTCCTTCATTTTTACCTACTTCCCAAATCCGGTCTCTTCGTTGATAGCTCGAACTAAAGCCATCAACACCATCCTTGGCTCGGAATTGCCAACCTCAGTTACTGCTGTATTGAAGCGATTCAAGAAGGATTTCAATGGCTCCTCGGGCTCTTGGGTATCCCTGATAGAGACATAATATCTTTTTCCTCGAAGTGTAAAATTAGAACCGCTAATTAAACTTACGAGCCAAAATTTGTCAATCAATTTTGGTGCAAGCTTTGTAAACCAAAGTGAGGCGACACCCTCCAAGTATAATGGGAAATATCAACCCTTTAACTCATCAGTTGTCCAACTGCCATTCATATGGCAGTCGTACATGAAAAAAACAAGTTAGGACCCGTCGCCCCATTGTACGTTGGCATACTCGGCGGAACGAACTTCTTGGGGTACTATGCTTTCAATATTTTTCCTATGAACAGGGTCTGGCTATGGGCAAATCCACAGTCTTCCTCTTCTTCCTTCCTAGATATGTTTTCATCATGATTTTCTTAATCATCCCAGAGATGTATTCTTCGTTATCACGCTGCTCAATGGAGTGGATGCCAGTCGCTTATCTAGGTGTCTGACTTCGAAAACAACCGTAGTCAGCTATTTAGGGCCTTGTTCCTCCGTCTCATGGGGGTCCCCCCTCTGGTGGTGCTTATGATTCCTTGAGAATATGGTCTTATGGGTTGTTTTTGTTCTTCCAAATTAGCAACCTCAACATTAGGCTGCGTTCATCACACAAATCCGATATTCTATCCAGTTCATTGTCATTGTTGACCTGGTAATCTTGATCAATTCCCGTATTCAAATTTCTGGGAAGAGTACCCCACTCCTTCCTGCGCTAGTGTGAGCAACATTCCCAATATGCATCCTTTGGGCAATGCCTAGATTTCTCCTTCTTTAATCAGAGGCAAAGGAATGTGCATGATCTTCCAGGTCGATCTCCACTCTATTATTTCCCCCACATTTGGCCTTACAACAAGCAAAGCATGAAGCTTTTCCATTAAAGCCCTGTTTGCGGCTTTCAGACACCGATTCATGCTTTCTACTATGGTATCCAATTACGTACGGGTTACCACTTCTCTTGGAGCTTGAGTCATTCCAGGGTTGCTAGTCGTGAGGGAAACTTCAGTATCATTAACTATATTTCCCGAAGTCGTCGTCGCTCCTGATTTGCTTCTACTCATCTTTTTCCTTGGAGCAGCCACAATATCAATCAAACTTCGGGTTCTTAATGCAGTCTTTTTCGTGGAACTTCCTTGTAGGCCTTAACGATCTACAATATAAGCGCAGATCTAGGCCTTGAAATCAAGTTCTCAGTGAAAGCACTAAATGTTATCTTCAAAAATGGCGATAAACCTAGACTATTACGAAGGCATCACCCCATGATGGGAAAAAAATACAGTAGGTAAAATCAAATGAAACAGGAAAGAAACAAAAAGTAAAAGAGAGAGACACAATTTTATAATGGTTCGGCTTGAGATCAAACCTATGTGCACTTTAAATTTTTATTATTATCCTTGCCAAGCCAAATATAATGAAGTAAGATGATTACAATGTTCTCCGCAATAGAGATTTACAAGAAATCACAAGGATTGAAGTTGATTTGAATAGATCCCAATAATCAATATAGGTGACCTAAGGTTGATATCTCTAGAGATGATGTCTTGCTATTAGAGATAAACAATGGTTGTTGCAGATAAAGATCCTCTCTGGCAGTGCAAGGAATTCAAATCCTTTTCCATATTGAAGCATATGGCTTATTTATAGGAGTTGCTGATGGACTTGGACTAAACTTTTGAGCAGAAGAACTTGCAATCATGCTTAGACCCTACTCAGAAAATTGCAACCCAAAATACTCTATCTTCATGGATCGGTACCGGTCCGTGGTTGATGGACTGGACCGGTCCATGGGGATAGGTTATTTTGCAATTTAGTCTTTACAAATGCCTTATCCATGTTATCTTCGGTCTTCGGGTGCAATATGGCTTCAATTGGACTTAATTTGATAACATATTGCCTTTTGGTGCTTTGTTATCTTTGTTTTTCCTTTCGGTCCATTGAGCATTTGTATTTAGAATGATCGTATTGGCTTCGAACTTTGTCACTAGGCTTCTTCATGAACAGGAATCATATTGGCACAAGACTCATGCCCAAAAACACAAACACCATGGGTCGTATCGGCCCATGGATGATGGACTGTACCTATCTACGGAGATAGCTTATTTGAAGCCAAACTTTTTACACTCTCTATCTTTTTCCCTAGGTCCTTCCTGCAAAGTTTCATCAGATTCGGGGGTTAAATGATCTTTCTTATTTACTTAGATTCTGCATATATTTCTTTTGGATTTATAATCGGGTTAACATCTCATATAATGGCTTTTCCCCTTGACTGATCCTTGGAATATGTGGGTCCCCGTGGGTTATTTTGATATGGTTGAGTGGAGGATCGATTTCAAGCTTCTTCCACCTCGACAACATTGATCGTAGTCACATCAGAGAGCTTTTGATATCATTTATTGTCTTGGGAGGCATTTTGAGCTTTAAGCTAAAAATCTTGAAGCTATCCCTCTTAGGGCTGTCAATGAATACCCGAAATACCTAAAATTCATCTGTATCCACATCCGAAAATGCGAAAAATATCCGATATCCAAAAACCGGATATGGATATCCGATATCTGAAATGCTTATCGGATATTCATATGGATATGGCAATATCTGTATCCGAAAAATAACTATCCGTTGTGGAAATATATATATTTGTATTTTTATATTTAGGTTATAGTTATATATTTATTATTTTGTAAATGGATATAAAACGCAAAACCGTTATTACCTGATACACCAACTGCAGCCGTTGGATGAAAACCTTGTATTCCTTCCACAAACCCTTGTATTTTCAGTTTTCATGAAAACCCTCTCCCTCTCTCACAAATAACCAGCTGCTATTTTTTTAACGAAAACCTAATACTCCAAGTCAAGGCGAGTGAATCCTTGCCACCACCTTCTTCTTGAAGTTCGTTGCCTTCGTCTTGTTGCGCCGCCGCCGCCCCGATCAGGTATAAGCTACAAAACCCTAAAATTTATTCGGTAGTTTTGTTTGATCGATCCCATTATCATTTGTGCCTAAAATTTGTTCAATCGATCCAATATGTCAAAACCCTAAAATTTGTTCAATTCGATCCTAGTTCATCCAGTTCATTTGTGCCTCTTGTGATGATCTGATCCCATTATTTACATTTATACATTTGTTTTCAAATCCCATTATTTATTAGATATTCAGTATTCCTGTTATTTTCAAATCCCATTATTTAGGCTTAGACAATAATAAAGTTTATTTTATTTAACATTGTAGAGTTTTGACAATGATGAACACCTCATCAAGATGTAGTAATAAGGATAATTGTGGTAATGATGCAGTCGTCGAAGAGAATTGAAACACTTCAAACATAGTTACATATTTTAGTTTGCCAATAACACAAATATCTGAAAATCATTCTACGGATCCAGACACATCCGCACCCTCTAATATAAGAGTTTTGAAATCAGATGTGTGGAAAGATTTTAATAGGAAAGTAGTGGAAGGTGCTATTAAAACCACTTGTAAACATTGTTCCAGATTAGTTAATGGAGCTACTTTAATGGGAACAACCCACTTGAATAATCATCTAAAAGCATGTCCAAAAAATCCCAATCGTGTAAGAACATATGGACACCAAATATGGACTACCAAAATTTCTTCGAACAAACCAATTAAATTACCGATTGGAAGTTTGATCAACATGGAAGCCGAATGTGTTTTGCACGTATGGTTTCTAAGCATGATTATTCATGTAACATGATTGAACATGCATATTTTCAAGAGTATATTAGAAGTATTAATCCATCGGTTAAGTTCTTTTCTAGAAATATAGTTCGATGTGATATTTTAAAAATCTACAATGATATGAGAGGAAAAATACAAGATATGTTTGATTATTTGTCATCCCGTGTTATCTTCACTACAGATTTGTGGACCTATGAACACCAAAACAAAGGTTATTGTTGCATAAATTGTCATTTTATCGATGATGATTGGAAGTTGCAAAAAAAGTCATTGGCTTGTTATAATTTGCCCCCTCCACACACCGGGTCTGCACTTAGCGCTTCTCTTAAATCAAAAGCATTGCAATGGAATATTGAAAAGAATTTATTTGCACTTACAGTTGACAATGCATCAAATAATGATGTAATGATAAAAGGTTTAAAAGAATGGTTATTAGTAAAAATGCATTGTCTCTTAGTGGTGAATTATTTCATATGCATTGTTGCACGCACACACTAAATTTAATTGTCCAAGATGGACTAAAAATGGTGCAATGTCTTATTGAAAAAATTTAGACAAAGCATGAATTATACAAAATCGTCGCAAATTAAAAAGCAAAATTGGGAAAATGCATTGGCTCAAACTCGATGGTTGGGAAAGGAGTGTCTTATGATGTTTTAAAACGTTGGAATTCAACATATCTAATGATTGAAAGTTCTCTTGAAGTGCATTTGGCATCTGAGCGATTGGTTGATTTAACCCATGTACAAATGGTTGCCACCAAACGAAGAATGAGAAATAGGAAAAGAAATATGTGAATGTTTGAAAATATTTATGAAGTTACACTTAAATTTTTAGGGGTTAAAAATCCTACGGCTAATTTATATTTTAAAATCATTTGCGATTTCTATGAAAGCATTTTTACTTGAGAGCTAAACAAGTATGAGTATATTCAATGTATGGCCTAAAAGATGAGAATTAAGTTTGACAAGTATTGGAGCACTTGCAATCTAATGACTAGTATCGGTATGGTTTTAGATCCCTGTTATAGAATGCCTTATATTGAATTTTTCTTCAATGTAGTTTATGGTGAAAATGCACAAGTTTACGTTGCAAAAATTCGTGAATCTCTGAAATCTCTATTTTCTTTATATGAAATGGAATGCGTGTCTTCTAAGGCTACCAATTCTTCGTGTGATACGTTTGATTCTAATATTGGTTCTAAGGAGAGAACAAAAATGGATTTACAATGGAGGAAGTTGTCGACAAAAAAATTGGTAGCTCACAAGCTTTGAAAACAGAACTTGATAAGTATCTAGAAAATGAACTGTTACCAATTGGTGAAAACGAGGACAATTTTGATATTTTGATGTGGTGGAAAACCAATGGTCAAACTTTTCCAATTCTTGCAAGGATGGCTCGTGATATTTTAGTCGTTCCAATGTCAATCGTAGCATCTGAATCATCATTTAGTAGTGGAGGTAGATTGATTTCCAAGAGTATATCTTCATTATCTTCAGATATTGTAGAAGCATTGAGTTGTGTAAAGGATTGGTTGCCATCCGATATTGGTAAAACTATTACATTTTTCTACATGTTTTCAATACAATAATCATCCCATGTATGATATAATTCTTTTGTTTTCTTTTCAATAGGTCACAATGTTGAGCTTCTTGATGATGCTATGGTTACGTTATACACATGCTTCGCACTAGAGGGGTAACCATAAGTCATGTTGATAATTATTTTTTCTTCTTCATTAATAGCCAAGCTTGTTGTGCTCAACACAACAACTTACTTGATGTGCTCGACACAGCAAGCAGCGAGGCTTGCTGTGCCGGGAATAGCAAGCAGCGAGGCTTGCTGTGTCGGGCACAACAAGCAGCCATTTTCACTTTACCAATAATGGTCGGCGATCAACTTTATATGATTCTCCATTTTAATGTGAACTCCATTTTAAAACTTGCGATGCATGTACATATTTAATGGTGATTTTTTAGGTTTATGCTTTACATGATTGGTCATTTTAGTTTATACTTTATATGATTGTATTTATGCCTCTTCTGCAGGGTCATTTTTTGGAAGCTTCAACCATTTCATGAAGAAAGAATGCAGTGATTTAATTTGTATTTGTGCTGTTAAGATGAATTATGGTATTTGCTACAATTTAAAACATGTATGATGCATTTTCCTTATGGTAATGTTTTTATATGCATTTTCTTTAATTTGTCTGTACTTTAATTGGTATGTGAGTTTAAATCAGCGTATAGGTTATATAATGAAATATTATTGTATGAATTTTATGCGATTGTATTTACTATTGTTAAGTTGATGTATTTTATGTATTATTTCAATTTTTTCAGCTAATGTTCAAAGCCAAATGACATTTGCATAATTATATTATACTGTATTAATTTCCGGATATATTTTTAAGTTCGGATGCAGATATTTCAGATATCCGAATATGTTCGCAGATACAGATATTATTTAATAGGTATTCACGGATATGGTTTTGGATACGTATTTTTATTTTTTGATACAGATATAGATACAGCACTATCTGCATCCGTTCGCATCTGTTTATAGGCCTAATCCCTCTCGCATAAGTCTTTAGAAGGTACTAGCTAGGATCTCGCACTCGTTGGTTCTTCATCCATTTTCCTTGTGAAATAGAAAGTAGGCATCACTCTTTTTTAGCTCTGGAGTTCATTTGAGCTTTGATTGAGACAGGGAAGTTCACCTTTCCTTTCATCGTAATAAAGATGAAGGAAATTGGCTTATTCAATGCCACTGAGTTGTTGTCTGTGTCCTCCTATTGATACCACTTTGAGTTCCTGTCAAAGCTGGAGATTATTCCTTCTCTATAAATGGATCCTTTCTTCTTAGCATGATAATTCTCATCCATTCAATGAATTTATCGACATCAAAGTGAAATTATTGCAAGCTTTTAGCTTGATTTATTATAAGGTCTTTCAGGAAAAGGGTGTTTTTCTGAAGCCCTACGTGGGCTGCTATTAATTTGGCCTCGTCGTTCATCTCTTTTTCCCAATAGCTTCAACGTTAAAATTTTCAGGTATTCCCCCAGGGCACCCTTATATGTTGGTTGACGTTGGAAACCATTGTGTAGTTAACGGTGGGACCTTCCGGACATAGAACTCAACAACAAACTTATATGAGAATTATTTCCAGAATGAGATGGTCTATTCATAGTATTGTCGATATCATTTGGCAACAGTGTCACGAGGAACAATCTCTAATAGACGGCCTCAGAAGTATTATACAACTCCATATGGCTATCGAAGGACATTATATGATCATCGGGAGATGTGATTTCTTGATACTTGATTGTCGGCATTTTCACTTGTGTTGGGATGATAACAGACACGATTTCTTTGATGAATGGAGCAACCATTTCGTTATCATTAACATAAACACTGAGGGTTCTCCTCCCATTTACATTGAATGAACATTTTATAACTTCCATTATCATCTCTTCAACGCAAGAATATTGGTCTAGATAATGTACCCTGTGGGGTTTGTATCCTTCGATGGTTGAGCTTAAGTACTGTTCTTCTCTATCCTTCAGTTTCCCTTGGTAATTAGCTCTTATGTGTTCCCATCCTTCGGCTTTTTAAGCTTGAGTTCGGAAGGCTCATTTTTTTCATTTGGTTTCTATTTGTACTCTTTTCTTTTAGATTTCACCACCTGGTTCACTGTTGATTTCGCATTTTGGAGACTTTTGCTTCTAGCGGACTTCTGAGAAAGTGCTTCATTCGTCAATGTTGTAACAACCTGAATTTCGACAGACCCGATTTTTTTTTCAAAAATCCAAATCTATTGAGTTTGAGTTGGTTTGTCTGATATCCTGTAGAAAGTTAAAGGTAAATATATTAGAGCTCATAATAGAAATCTCACAGTGGAAGGTAATAGAATATAATGGTAAGTAAATACTTACCAATATAATGACACTACCTAATAAGTGTCTCTAAGCTGCAGAATATCAATCACTTGTCTATCCTACGGGTTTGTTCTGAGGAGGGGGTCAAAACAAAAGTTCTAGTGAATGGACAAATTATACTTTCTACCAAAAACTCTGCATATATCATTCTATCACTGATTCATATTTATTAAGTTATTCAGGTTTATCTCATAATATACTTTTGATTTTTCTACATAAATCGTACCCATCTACTTGCTAGTAGATTAACTAAATAAATAATATACATGTATCTATATGCCCAATATATCGAGGTACTCCCCATAGCACCCTCCTCGAGAGGTCCTTATTGTCGTACTACAAAAACATACCAGACCTCCAGCGTTATGCCACGAAAACATACTAACCACGCTGCGAAAGTGAATAAGCCTTTACCGTCGCGCCATAAGGGCGCTCTAATCCCTTAGTTCCTTCATGGAACTCTGTCGGGGGATTTCTATATATATGTAAGGGATATCCTTGTTAGGCCTTTGTACAGACATCCAAAGATTGGTCTGTCTCCAAGGCATCGCCTAGACTACCCCCATACTAATGAAAGACCATTCAAAGAGATAAATGACCGCCCTACCATCCAATATAAACAAACATGTGATCCCTCATCCAATGACTTGATAATAAAAGATCATTGGCCTCTTGGCTTAGCTCTGGTCCTTGCCGCACATGCTCCAACTGAAGATGACAGGTATCTAATGGCCTACTATCCTTTGTTGGGTCCCGACCATGAAGCTTCCCTCTTGAGATGACCGTCGAATCATCTTAAGATCATCCCAATTAGTCTTTAGGTTGCCAACCATTAAAGATGCAGCCAAGGCATACTAGACCATGCCTTTGTGGGTACGGCTTCATTAGGCCTACCACAGAGGGCCATCTCGAAGTATCCTCACATCCCGTAGAAGTCCCACACTTCCTTTTAGCCTCATTGAATGATAAACTGGATGTGCTCCTCTAATATCTCTAGACACTCGTGATGATCTGCTAGTTGAGCTCTTCATCCCAGATATGTACGAACTAGTCCAAACGCATCTCATCATTACGTTATTAGACCCTATGTCCAATCTTCAACCGGGCGCATGTTTTTCTTACCACATTTCTAGTTAACTAAAACATTCACTTGTTTATTCCGCATTCAAGTTATTTTTATTAGCTTTAGTTGGCCGCTTATTTTCCCTAATCAGCTCTCACTGTCGGAACAGACCACTGCCTATTATTATATTTATTAAACTTAAACCCTAAATTACAGGTTTATTAATAAAAAACATACTCTGCTCTTTTCCAATTAATTATAACCTTGTGTCATAATATTACCATAACTATAATTGTGAGTTTGCTTATTAAACTTATTTCCTGTAATTTAAGTTCATTTATAATAATCCTCTTACTTTCCATTTCATCTTTTAATTATAACCTGTATGTTATAATCCTACTTACCCCTGTGATTTACGTTATTAAAACGTGAATTTTGAGACCGATTGTTACCACAATCGATATTTTACGAGATTTTCCATTTCAAACTATAAAAGGGTTTTATATTATTAGTAGTGTAACAACCCAGTTTTTTGCTGAAATTTTTACGTGAGTTTGCTTAAAATAGAAGCGTTAAATTTAAATTATGACGATCTTACTAATTGAATGAACGAGTTAACTAGATAAAATTGTCGTAATAATATTAAATGATTTTATTTATATATATGATTAGAATAGATGAAAATATAATTATTTTATAATGAACATTACTGCGCTTGCTTAGCGCTTGCAGGAACAACACGGCAAGGAAACTCTCTCTCTCTCTGATACGCCGGCTAGACTGGAGCTCGAACTGTACGGACAGGAGGGAGATATTCTCTGATCAACCTGCTAAGAGTACTGAACGGAAGGAGTTTTCCTCAAAGTCGTCGTCCCGTAACTGGAATCTACGAGTCGCTTGCCCCTATCTCTAAAGGCCCTTTCCCTGACTAACCAGTTCTCTCTATCAAAGCACCAACTTAGCTGACTAAAGAGCATCAAAGACCTGAGCTTACCGCTACGAGTAGATTCGTAGAGTAGACTGAATCGCCCAAGCTTACCCATAGTTTCTATGACCTCCCTCGAGTAAGTACTTCGCTACCGGAATAGAAGGCTTATTCTCTTAGCCGCTTTAACATTTATAAGCTAAACTGCCAGGCAATGCATTAAATAAAATTATCTGTGATAAGCAAACAAATTTTCAAACATGACATTAATTACATTGATATAAAATAGTTTTGGGATTCTTAAATAAGTTTTTTTATATATAAAAATAACAAATATTTTATTGTAATAGGCATTAAATTAACAAGCAAATTAGACAGGCGATGAACTAAACAAGATGTTTGTGATATCAGATAATTTCATTTATGTACATATATATATAATGGAAATAGAAGTAGTTAATTTATATTGAATGTTGAATTAACAAAATATAATAAATGAGGGTTGAATCAAATAAAACTGACATTATTAAACGGAAGGTTGTACTTATGAGATATGAATCAATTTACATATAATTGGTAATCTAAATGCATGTAAAAATTGGTAAGGCATTTGACTCAATTATAGAGTAGGACCAATTCCCCTTAATAAAACTAAAGTCTAAATTATATGGCCAAAAGCCCATAAACTATCCTCACGTTGATTCTGGAAATCAAAAGTTTATTCTCCCTTATCCTCATTTTCGACAGCGGATCCCCTTTTAATTTTATCCCCAACCATAAATCAAAAACTGCGATTGAAAAAAAAAATAGATTGTTGAAAATCATGACCGAGCGTGAGCAAAGGAGGACAAGCGCCGACCCTGGAGGTGTGCTCGGCGAACGATGCGGAGGAAGAGGTCAGGCGCAACAGCCGCCATTCTTCTCATGAACGCCAATGTTGGATAAGGTCAGAGGAATGACGATGAGGGAGGGAAAAACGATGGAGTTTAATAAAGAACATGAATTGCAGATTTTTCAATGATTGTGCATGGTTAAAACCTGTAGAATTGGGCAGCTTCTTAGTCAACATTACTTGCTAAAATTCTAGAACTTAAGCGTTGTTCGAGGTGAGTCCCCCCTCACTCACATCTAGGTTTTCTTCTATTTTAGTTACATACATATCTTTATCAAGTTATAACTGATTTTCTTGGGTGATTAAATGGATGAATTATAAACTGTTATGATTAGATTGATTGTTGTGATAGTCACGGAATATTAATTTTAGTGGAGCGTAATTGTTTCTGAAGTTGAGTTTGTTGAATGTTTGGAAAAATAATAATAGAGGGGATGTTGTCTATTGTTATGTTCAACTTGTAGTTTGATAAATTGTTTATTTTGACGATTTATCAATTTTATGATTTTTTATAATTTGAGATAGTTTATATAAATATACAGGTAATAAGAGTATGATGTTCAAGATTATTCTATTATAAATTAAAGCATAGAATGCAATCTTCAATATTGATTAGTGGTTCAAACTATAAGTATATTTAATTTAAATAAATAATATATTCTTTGTACAAAAATAAATATTTTAATTTGTATTTTAACAGGTGTTCGAACAAGATAAATTAAATCGATTACATGAATCATTCTATGTTGTTCACCGTATTAAAATTTTATATATAGAATAATTTCACCCGATTAACTTACTGGTATAACAGAAAACTATATTTGGTCTTAGCAAATTATTTGATAAGCTTAAACTATATTCGATTGTGAGATGTTTTATACAAAATCATTCAAGTTTTAATAAGAGATTTATTTAACGAAATGATATTTATTATATGCTCATATGTAAATATTTATGCTTTAAATGTTTAAATACTTTTTGGTGGATTTATACATATTATTAGTACGATTTGGAATTATTTTTCCATTAAGATTGTTTTGAGAATTCGAATATGATTTTCATTATAATCTTTATTTATTTTGTTTCCCTATTGATTGATTCATTCTTTATTTTCTTCTGTATGCATTTCTAGTCTGTGAACTATTATGTTATTTTTTATATACTTGAGTTATTTTTTTGAGTATTATCACTTAATTTAGTTTAATTGCGAATTATGTTGTAATTTCATTTATTCTTCAAATGATTCTTGAATTCAATCGTTATTTGCATAACTTCTGATTTTTCAATTCTTGTGAGAATTCTTATAGTGCGTATGATTCACCGTTGATATAATTTGATTTCGAATTTCAATATTCTACAGCGATGGCATCTTTTATATGGTTTTATAATATTTATTATATTCTATGTAATGAGAAAATTGAATAAATGGTTTCGTGAAATAGTCTGGTATGGGATTTTCGGTATCACTATCCTAGTTATTCATTGGACTTATTATATAGAGTATTGAAGGGTTAGTGTATTATACAAGCACTAAATAACCAGATTTGTAAACACGGTAGTGTACGAGATTGGTTGATTTCCTATTTCGTCTGATTGAAGCTATTGGGTTGTTGTTGTGATTTATGAGATTTTTGTGGTTGAAGATTTTTGTGTTTTCCTGTACGGAGTTGACGAGCGACTAGTAAACCAAGCAGTGAGAACGTGTGGTATGTGATGCACTGTTACCACTGTTCGGGTTACTAATTGTGAGTTGATGACATACATAAGACATTGTCTATACTGAGAAGTCCTGAGCTACTATCTCCTTACCAGTATTTGATAGTCCAGAGCGGCTATCGAGGTAATCCTGAGTGATTATCCTAAATTAGACCTGAGAGTCTAAGTTATGGAGATCTGAGTATCCTCCGTTATAGATGTCAAAATTGTTTAGTACTGGTATATGATATTTCTATTGCACGTGCGGCATTGCTGAGTTTCGTCAATATTGATATGGATCCATAGGATATTTTATTATATTTTGATGTGATTTATAAATATGATTCTTGTTTATGATTTCACCATTTTATTGTATTTTGATGGCCTATGAGCTATCATGTGATTGTGATATTTTGGTGATTTCATAATGTGTTATAACTCTTGTATTGGATTCACTTGAATAAGATTATGTTTTCATTTGCATATGTTCAAATATGATAATGCTTCCATAATATTTAGTCATGAGGCATGATTCATTAATGTTGATATTTGAGTGAACCTAATGATTAGGTTTATGTCTTGGATGATCTTTCGAGTTTAGAGCACCCAAGCATTTAATATTAACTATAATGGATTTAAACATGGAACGATCCATTTATTATCTATATAATACTCCGGCCAGCCCGAGATATTACTGGTACAGGGACCTTGAGACCAACTTGTATTTACTGGGCTTAAAAGAGTATAGTAACTTAGTACATCATTTATTACCATGTATTGTATGATTGATGTATACATATTGATGTGTAATATATAAATGTGTATAAAATGTTAAATATTATACATTATACTTATCGCTGCAATTGACTCTGTGATCTCTGTATTCATGTATATTCTGTATTGTTCTGTCTGTAATTGTTTTGTACCGACATTGAGTATATAAGATGATGTGCACGTAAAAATGCACATTTATATTCATATATTTATTCTTGTTTAGTGTAAATAAATGTCATATATGAGTATTTTATCGCGTTAAAGTCATAATTCAATTGATTTCAAAATATCATACATTCATCATCATACAAAGGATAAATGGTCATTTTTGTGCTTAAGTTATTTTGAGAATTTTTACTTGAACATTTTTCATTGTTTTTGTAGACATTTGGTGCATTTGGAAGAGAGCTTCATAAAGATATATATGCATACAAAGGATAAAAGAGGAAATCACTGCCTTGCCACAAAAAAAGGAAATTAATCAATCGAGAAGGACCAATTCAAGTAGAAGATTGGTGGAGTAACCCACCCACTCTCCCTCCTTCTTTAGTGAATTCTAAAGACAAAAGGAAGCTTAAATGAAGGGCATTCTTGGTAGCACGCTAAAAGTCATATTAGGCTTTTACTCGTGTATAAATAACTCGTGTATGTTGATGTAAAAAGGAACTAGGATTTTATTTAGTTTAGAATAGAGGCTCAAATCAAAATCTCTTTTATTTTCATGGCTACTAAGCCATTTTCTTTATGTAATTTTTTTAGTGTAATTTTAATATAGTGCTCTTTTCTTTTGTTGTCCATTTGCTTTCATGTCATTAGTGTAGATTTATTTTTATGCAAGTAGAATAGATTTTTATCTTTATTTGCTCTTTTTTGTTCTTTTTCATAATGAAATCTCTTTATGTTATCATTGAATCCATTTTGAGTAGTTAAACCCCTTCAATTTAGGGGTAGTGAAGCTCTCATGATTCATGAATAATTAACATAAGAATGTCATATGTTTCTAACTCTCTTACTTGAGCTTAATCTAAAATTGGATATAGATAAAGTAAAGATTTTATATGGTGAAAATTGATAGCACATGTTGGTTGATTATCCCAAATGTGTTATACTCATATCATTAATAGAATCATACTTTATCACAATCTAGTTCATTTTAGAAAAAGTAGTGACATTAAAAGTAAAAGCATCCTTAATGTTCTATGTAGTTAGTGAATATTAACATACAGAACATACTCATAATGTTTCATTTTTATTAGAACTACTATTTTCTATGTGATTAGGGATTTAAGTTTGTATTGAAAATTGATGATTTATGTAGCTTGAATTTTCTAGCATATAAATCATGCTTGTACGAATACAATACTTAATGTGCTAGTTATTAAAGAGAGTTAGAACCATTTTTTATATTAATTAGATTGATGTTGATAGTGAATCTACTCCTAAATTGTCTCTTAGTCTCATATTTATATTCATTTTAACACTGTTAGTTTTCTTTTAGTTTTTAGTTAACAATTTCACTCGCTTTCGGTTTAATTTGATTGAGTAAAATTAGAATAAATTCTTTCCCTGCGGATCGACCCGTACTACGATTGTATGCCGTGCACTTGCGGTTTATTACACTTCGTGGTGGTTTTCTAATCGATAGAATATCCATTTGTCGAACAAATTTTTGGCGCAGTTGCCGGGGAAAGTTTTAATTTTGATTTTATTCTTTGAGTTAATTTTCTTATTTGTTGTTCTTCTAAAAAAAAAAATTGCCTGTAGCTATTTTGTGTATTGTTCATTTCTATTTTGTGTGATCTTATGTGACTTTGCCTCATCTTGCATATAGAAAAAAAGTCCTTGTGTATTTGATCATTTTATGCGTGGTGTTGCTTTTATTTGTTTATTTTTTATTGTTTTAGATTTTGTGTTGTTTGTTTTCTCTGTTTGTTTGTAATTGTTGTCTTTCTCTTGCATCTCTCTTCATAAAAAAAATCCAGTCACTATTTATCTTGCAGTTTTATGTTAAAAAAAAGTTATATACACTTGCCTTTTGTTCAATTTCTTTCCTGTTTTCACTATAGTTTCCTTTATTTCTTTCCCTTTCTCTTTCTCTCACTTATTTCTTTCCTTCCCTTTCCTTACTTATTGCTTGCCATTTATTTTCTAATGTATTTCTCAATCTTCTATCCAATTTCTTTCTTTTTTCCTTTTTACAATTCTTACCGATATATAAAAAAAATCTTTTCTTTCCTTTTCTGTTTTTCTATTCTTATACAAAATCCCATTGCCTTCATTCATCCTACCTCAAACAAAATCAAACTTCCTCCTCCTGTTTCCAAAAATCACAAATTCATTAACACTATACCCTCCTGCATCACCAATTCACAAGCTTATTTCTTTGGACGCCTTTACCCCATTTCATAACCAACACAGCGTCCACCATTTACATAGTTTCAAGCAATCAGCTTGCCAAACAAATACCTCCACCGAAGATAATAACGCCACTTTCACCGCCCCTTTTCTTTAATCTCCATCAACGTCCACTTCATACCATACCCTTCCACCTTGACGCTCCTCAACCATACATCACAAACCTTTCAACAACAACCAACATTTCGCCAACTAGCCCCCTTCTCCCCCACGTCCATTATACCATCCACCTTTCTTCAAACATTCCACTGCCAACCACAAATTACAACTCAATTTGCTCCGACAAGTCTGCGAATCCCCTACACCTCGTCACTGTCTCCAAACCGCACTCTACAAACCCCAGAAAGCCAACGCTAACTTCCGTTCATCACTACATCGAAACCCTATTCTGATCAATAGTCCGTACTCCACTCACCAATTTTTGAATTTCAAACCAAAAATCCGAACTCGAATTCACCGAGTCCTACCATCGAACCGTAGCAACAGCAATTCGAAAACCCTAGAAAGATTGTGTGATTTGTGTTGGGCTCTGATTGTTATATAGGGAGTAAGTAATTTGTTTCATAATAAAATAATAGAGGGGGTGATTTTTGTTGAATGCAATTTTTTCTTAAAGGGAATAAAAAGAAAGGGTGCATGACTTTTATTGTTTTGATTGTAGGGCGGCTTGTTTAATTGCGTGATGTTGGTGTTGACTTAAGAGTCTAGCTCTGTTTTGTGGAGGCGTCGATTTTGAGTGCACCGTTCTTTATTTCATTGAGTCTAGTGTGGTTTGAGTCAAGTCCTGTTTTTGTTGAGTTGTTGATTTTTTTTTACTTGTTTTTTTTTTTTTTTTTGAGTCCAATTTAGTTTTTCTTTGTATTTCTTTTATTTCATTAGCTTTCAAAAAAAATCACTTGCCATTCCATTGTGTATATACCGCTTCATCTTTTCAGGTTGCTGCTTGCTAATAGTGCTTTGCTTGCTTGCTTAAAAAAATTGCTAATAAAATCTACATGCTCTGGTATTGTGTTATAACCTTTTTATTTTCCTTGCATTGTTGTTTGCTTGCATTTGCATTTACAAAAAAAAAATCAAAAAAAAAAAAATCATTCGTAGTTGCATTGTAATTCACGTTTAATTTTTGTTTTGCATTCATCTTAGTTTTGTTTTTTATTTTCTAAGGATTTCATTATATTTTGACAAATTGGTTTATTTCTAACGAATTATTTCTCAGTTTCTAGACTATGGCAGAGTAATGATCATTTAAAAATATCATAGTGATTCGTAAATTTTATATCGGTTGTTCCTCTGAAGGTACTTAAACCTCCGGCTGCATTGCTAGGGTGATTTCTGGTGCACCGATAACTCCTGTCCGTTAACAGGCTAAGAAATCTTTTGTTGAAATTAATCTAACCGTCATTATATAAATTTAGATAATTGTAAATAAGTAATTTGCATTCATATAGTTGCATTAGGTCCATGCATACATAAAAAAACCAAAAAAAAAAAACAATTTTCTTTTGTGAATATTTCCCTCTCAAAAAAAAATTTCTTGAAAATGTCTCAAATTCCTTCTTCCTACGGATTTTATGATAGTTGTGAAAATCAATATAATCCATACAGTTTGACATCAAATTCATATGGATGTTTTAATAATAACTATTGTACAAGCAATTTGGACTATACGCCACCAACTTTTCAAAATTTTCAGAATTGTCCTGGTTTTACACCACAAAATTTTCAAACTAACGATAGACCCTAAAGTTTGAAAACAAGAATTGAATCTTTACTTGAAATGAGCATACAACAAAAATGAAGAAATAAATGAATTGTGTGATTTTATACATGTGCAACAATTGAAGTGAAAGCTTTCAAAATAATCAAAATCCGATTTCACGTCCAAATTCAAATGATTCTGATTATAACCCTTATCAATTCAATTTTGAACTCCAAAATGAATTTTAAATTCAAAATGGAAATGTAAATCACTTTTCAAATGATTTTGGCAACCGAAGTAATTTCCATTGTGGTGCTACTGAAAACTTTTATTCTCAACAATTTCAAATTGAAAATTCTCATGTAAATAATTATAATTTGATTTTGTTGAGCGAACGAACTTGACAATTACTTGAAGTTTCGTGAGAAACAAAATCGAATCCAAACATGTGACGATTCGAATAAAAATCCACCTTTGCCCACAATCGATGATTTTCAAATAACAACTTTCGAAATTGAAAATAACGATTTTAATGAAGTTGTTAATAATACGGTAATTGAGTTGGATTTCAATTCTTTTGAGAGGGTGGAACCAAATCTCAAATTCGATATTCCTTTTCCTAAAAATTACGACTTTCAAAAAACGTCTTTGGATTTTAAAAATGATACATGCACTGAAGTTGTTGATAATTCACCAAAGGAAGACGAATTTGATGAATACTATTTTTTTGGACTTTTCGAAAGTGAGTTGAATTTTAAAGAGGTAGATTTGAATCACCATTTTGATTTTGAAATCGATAATTCAAATGAATTTTTCAATGACAATTTTGAAATTCAATTTGGTGAAAATAAACATGAAGTTTAATCCATTATTCAACCTATCTCAAGAATCATCAAAAACAAAAAAACGTTTTTCCAAATCTACACTTACCTTCAAAATCTTTTAGGACTTGGTTTTTCAAGCTTAAGTCGTGTCTCTCATACTTGAAGAGAAATGAATTGGTCTTTAGAAAACTGTTTCATTTATTTCTTGTCAATATATTTTCTGTTATACTGTAAAAAAATTCTCTTGTAAACATAAGTCATATTTTCAAAATTTTCAATTTCTTTCCATTTGGGTTGACTGTGGGGACACAGTCAAAATCAAGTGTGGGGAGTTTCTCATTTATTTTGGTTTTTCATAGTTTCTTTTCTTTTTCAAAAAAAATGCATAGTTTCTTTTCTTTTCTTTTTTTAAAAAAAAGCATTTTAATTTACTTTTAAAAGGGCACGATGAATTAAATATACGGTTTTGGTTCGTTTAATTAACATGTTTGGAAATTTACTTCTCTTAGCGGATAACGAAAGGAAAGTTCGAATTATGAGCAAATTTGGTGTAACTGGTATATTGGAAAATTCGTAGGTGATGAGTATGAAATGTTTTCTGGATTGTAATCCGATTAATTGAATGGTTGAGTTTGACTACTTGCGATAACATTTTATATCTTTTAAGTGAAGTTGTGCTAAGATATTCTCGCTTAACTCTGTCTCTTATAAAAAAAGGAAAAAAAAAGAAAAGAAAAAAGAAAAATATATATATATATATATAAAATAATCCAAGGGTATCCAATATTGCTAGTACATCTCGCGTTGGAGTGCAAACCCGCCAAGCTCTTTTCGACACTTTGTTGACAAAGTCAGCGTCGGTATACCTTGGTCTCATTTTATGAGTTGGACACCTAAGGATTACCGATCCTCACGTAAGTCGTAATGCAGTGTAGGGGTGGTATACCTAGGTATTTGTAAATAATAATAATGTAAATATTTTGTAATAAAGAGAGAGTTAGCACTTAAAATTTAAGCACACTCTTCACTTATTTGACCTAAGTGTTAACCAAAAGGAAGTTGAGATGTCATTTTACGATTGTTGATATCGATTATAGAATTCATTTCATATCTGCACTGTGTTTCTACCAAAACAACTGGCCAAGTTGGAGGAGTTTGTGATGATAACATGGCTTTTGTTTGAAGTTTTGATTAGTAACAGACTTAAATTTCATAGTGATGAGCCAAACTTGTGTTTAACTCATTTTTTGTCATATTTATATGTAAATTACCCATTTTAAATATATATATATTTGAAAAACTTGCATTCATATTGTAAATAATTTCAAATTTAGCATTTTGTAAATAATTTTTACCTTTGGGTTTTATGGGCAGTATCCGCTGAAAACCCTCACGAGACAACACTCGTCCTACTGGGGACACTCGGAAGTTTAAAGGCTTGTTGCATACGCTTAATGCAATCATGTTCCCTACGAAAATGGATTTATCCTAGTTTTTTTACTTTATTCGAGGACGAATAAAAAGATAAGTGTGGGGGTACTTGATGTGCACGTAAAAATGCATATTTATATTTACATATTTATTCTTGTTTAGTCTAAATAAATATCATATGTGGGTATTTTATCGCGTTTAAACCATAATTCAATTGATTTTAAAATATAATACATTCATCATCATACAAAGGAAAAAGGGTCATTTTTGTGCTTAAGTTATTTTGAGAATTTTTACTTGGACATTTTTCGTTGTTTTTGTAGACATTTGGTGCATTTGGAAGAGAGCTTCATAAAGATATATATGCATACAAAGGAAAAAAGAGGGAATCAATGCCTAACCACAAAAAAGGAAATCAATCAATCGAGAAGGATCGATTCAAGTAGAAGATTGGCGGAGGACCCCACCCACTCTCCCTCCTTCTTTAGTGAATTCTAAAGACAATAGGAAGCTTAAATGAAGGGCATTCTTGGTAGCACGCTCAAAGTCATATTAGGGTTTTACTCGTGTATAAATAACCCGTGTATGTTAACGTAAAAAGGAACTGGGATTTTATTTAGTTTAGAATAGAGGCTCAAATCAAAATCTCTTTTATTTTCATGGCTACTTAGCCATTTTCTTTATGTAATTTTTTTAGTGTAATTTTAATATAGTGCTCTTTTCTTTTGTTGTCCATTTGCTTTCATGTCATTAATGAAGATTTTTATTTTGCAAGTAGAATAGATTTTTATCTTTATTTGCTCTTTTTTGTTCTCTTTCATAATGAAATCTCTTTATGTTATCATTGAATACATTATGAGTAGTTAAACCCCTTAAATTTAGGGGTAGTGAATCTCTCATGGTTCATGAATAATTAATATAAAATTTTTATATGTTTCTAACTCTCTTATTTGAGCTTAATCTAAAATTGGATAGAGATAAAGTAAAGATTTTATATGGTGAAAATTAATAGCAGTTGGTTGATTATTCCCAAATGTGTTATACTCATATCATTAATAAAATCATACTTTATCATAATCTAATTCATTTTAGAAAAAGTAGTGACATTAAAAGTAAAAGCATCCTTGATGTTCTATGTAGTTAGTGAATCTTAACATACAGAACATACTCATAATGTTTCATTTTTATTAGAACTATTATTTTCTATATGATAATTAGGGCTTTAAGTTTGTATTGAAAATTGATGATTTATGTATCTTGAATTTTCTAGCATATAAATCATGCTTGTACGAGTACAATACTTAATGTGCTAGTTATTAAAGAGAGTTAGAACCATTTTTTATGTTAATTAAATTGATGTTGATAGTGAATCTACTCCTAAATTATCTCTTAGTCTCGTATTTGTATTCATTTTAACATTGTTAGTTTTCTTTTAGTTAACAATTTCACTCACTTTCGGTTTAATTTGATTGAGTAAAATTAGAATAAATTCTTTTCCTGCGGATCGACCCGTATTTGCCACGTACTACGATTGTACGCCGTGCGCTTGCGGTTTATTACACTTCGCGGTGGTTTTCTAATCAATATAATATCCGTTTGTCGAACATAAAAGTAAGTGATATTTCAGAAATTTTAATACGTACTAGTGTTAGTCCAAGAGAATTTGCACGTGTATGCCCCTATAGCCTCATTCTCTGTATTATCTGATGGTATTACTTAGTAAGACTCTTGGATAATATGGGTATAGAGGTGGGGTCGCTACAAGTAGATACTAAATATTTTACTAAATGCTTTCTAATCCTACTTCATTATACGAAGTTATTTTATAAATTGTCTTCCAATCTACTGTTATGTATTTATATAAACATTTTCCTTGCTCGTATGAGAAATCCAATTAAACGGTTTCATGAAAATATGGACTATATACCATTGCGTTTGCTTCAACGGTTAATTCTTGGACTCGTTTGGTAGAAAATTGTGCCAATAATCATTTTAAATTTCTAGTGTAATATACAACTTGTTTGTAAATATTCGAGTAGAGCAAGTGGTTATAGGACTTATAGCTTGACTCTTGTATTTACTAGCTTGGCGCAGTTTACACTGTACTTGATCAATTGTGATCTTGTGATCATCCTGAGGAACTTAGGTTCACTTGATTATATCGATGATCTTCATATCATCTTGAGGAACTTCGGTTCTTTGATTATATCAATGATCTTCGGATCATCCTGAGTAACTTTGGTTCATTTGCTTATATCGATGATCTTCGAATCGTCCATAGGATCTTCAGATCATTTCGTACTGACAAGATATGCGACATCATATCTTAGGAGTAGTTTTATGATTTAAAATGAGATATCCTTATATAGCACTGAGATTTCTTTGACATATTGTAGGACATTTCGAGCCTCCACATTTTACATGTGATCATTGTTGTTATTGCTTATATGTCGTTTTCTATTTATATCCCTTATTCTATCTCAGATTATTATAACGAGTATGCTAGGCTGATCCGTTTATTGTTTATTTTCTTATAAATAATACTTGAGTCAGACTGAGGGATTACAGATGTTTAACACTCATTCAAAGCTGTTATACAAATGGTCGCTCCTCAACGACCTTATTTTTCAAGTTGGTTGACATCATTGATTGCAATGACCTTGGCTAACGCGAGCATAGAGGTAGGGCATTACACTTAGTAATGGAGCCAAGTTTGAAACAATATAAGATATTATGGCGAGGATTATTGTCCTAAGTCTCTCTTAGGAAATCATGTTTTAGGATTTAATTCAAGTCTTAGGACCTGTTATATCCTATCTTATATTATGATTCCTTGTTTAGTGAATTCGAATTCCTTGATAATGACATTTTTATTTCTTCCTTTCTTATAGAAGAGAAATGCCTAGGCGTACCCACACGAACCTCGGTCCATCTAGTGCCCCTCATGTGGGAGGAGTGGTTATGACATCCCAACAACTTCTTGATTTGGTGATAACTGCCCAAGCGGAAGGAACCCCTTCCTTGCCTACGCAATCCCAAATCTGGTTTACTCGTCTGTATAGCTATTTTTCAAAACTTGGTGGAAAGTCCTTCGTGGGTTTCGAAGACGTTATCGAGGTCTAAACTTGGAACCACATCTTTTCCCGCATGAATCTTGTGGGCTTGCATCGAGTCCAAGTTGCTTCTGGTATGCTCCAAGACTGAGCACTTGATTGGTATGAGCTTATGACTTTTGAAATTCAAGAGGAGGATCTAACTTGGAAGCAATTCCGAGAATGTTTCGAAGCTAAGTTCGTACCTGAGGGTGAGAAAGTAACATTAGCCTAATGTTTTATAAACCTTGTTCAAGGCGAATCTTCTGTTTCAAAGTATGCCACATCTTTCAATTCTCTCTCAAAATATGGGCTTGAGTATATTAGCACTACGAAGAAGAATAACCATAAATTCGTGTACGGAATCAATAAGAATCTTAAGAAGCCCTTACTTCTTAAATTAGACTAGCCTTTTAATGAATTTGTAGATATCCCCCTTTGTCTTAGGAAAGCTGAGAGCATGAGAGACGTTGGTGATGGGGTTGCAAAGAAGAAAAGGAAGCAAGCAACTTCGACGGTAAAAATTTCTACTCGCACTCATGGGGCATGTTTCAATTGCGGCGCTGAAGACCACTTTGTTAGTGATTTTTCAAAACCCCTCTTTTGCTACTATTGCAAAGTTCGAACCATCATATTTCAGCATGTTTTGAACTCCAAAATGAGATAAAGAAATGATCCTTCTTTGCCAAGGTACATTTAACACCCCGAATTTTTAACAACATTAAATGAGAATAAATTAAATAATAATTAATTTAATGTTCAGAATTAAGGAAACAGACTGCACCATTGCGTCCATCTCGAAATTCTGGTCAAGATAGACGTTTTGTTTGCGTAAAATGGACACCGTATGAAGAAGTTATGAGAGTTATAAGTTCGTATATGCACAGAAATATTTTATATATACGCATGAGTCAGAGGTGAGTCAGAGATGAGTCAGAATCCTATCCCGAGGATTCAAATTCGAAAAATTCCTCTGAGCGGCAAAATCCCCGCTATATGGGGTTGACCCCCCTAAAGGGGTTTCGACCTAGGGGTCGACCTACCCACAGGGGTGTCGACACCCCTAGGGCTAAGGTGGCACTCTGTTTCAAGGGGTCTGGCAGTTAGATATATATGTCATATTTCTCATGTTCTCTTCATTGGGAACCATGCAGTCCATATGCTGCTGGAGTGCAAACTGAAGCGTTTCTACAACAACATACTCTACAAATCCAATTCAGAAATTCTAGATCCATTCTTCCTAAATTCTCTAAACCTAACACTGTGAGTTTCTAAATTACTTTTAGGTTTAAATAAATAAAAGTAGCAATGAATTGGATATGTTGTGAAGTATGATTCTGTGTTAATATGAAATTCTATCCTATGTCATGACAGATCTAATATCCTATATCTAATATAACCATGGTGATTCGATTATGATGTTTATATGGATCTTGACTTGTAACCATGTTACGATGGAAGTACATCTATTAATTTGGATAATTGTGACATTACTTGGATCTAGACCTTTATGTTAATCACCTTTCACCTGTCATATTGTGATACATTGATATATGTTGTAAACTTGACATGTAAATCTACCTTTTGATCTAAACATGTTGCTATGTCACCCTAACTATGCTAGATCTAGATAATTGGACACTTAATGTAAAATCTATATCTCATTATGCTTGCTCAAACATCATAGTGATTACCACAAGTTCCTAGTTTGATGTCCAGTTTATTATGATGTTAATCACATGTCCATTCACTTTGTTATTATGCCAGTTTATGTTCTTGTTTATGCCAAGACTTATTGAAACTATCACCCTTATCATATTCCCTTTTATTATTATATCTAGGCTACTTTATAGCCTAGATGCCGCCAAAATACGTACGAATACGTTAGAGAGAAAACGAGGAAAAAGGGATTATAATTAGCACGTTTCATGAAATGTTTAATGGGACATGTAATTCAAATGGGGAGAACATAGAAATAGTTACCTATAATGACATAGGTAGTTTTGGATTAATTTGGAATGTTTAGTAATTTACAATTAGGAATTGTAAATTGTACTTATGACATGAGGTTAGGTTACACTAGTGGTGGAAGTCTGCCCGGAACCGACCAGCATATCCAACAACCACTAATGTTGAACCTAATGTGGGAGGTCTAAGTACGCAAATACGAATCGGGCTAAGACACAAGGTTAGGCCAACCATGGAATAAGACTGCCCGGAACCGACCTGCATATCCAGCATACCCATTATAACCATAATTGGACATGGTAATGAAATGAACTACTTAACCTAATTTAATATGACTATGGACTTAAGTTAGGGTTAAGTAAAATTGGATGGGTAGTGGGGGGTTAAGTAAATTAGAGGGGGTGGGTAATATGTATATATAGGCCCATGAACTTAACCTAATAAGGTTATGTAATTAAAAACACCTAGTGTTATACATAACCAGTAGATAATGTAATATGGTTATGTAATTAAAGACACCTAGTGGTATACATAACCGGTGTATAATGTAATAGGGTTATATAATTAAAGACACCTAGTGGTATACATAACCGATAGATAATGTAATGAAGTTATGTAATAAGAGACACCGTTTAGGGTAAGCATAACTGGTATAGGACTATGTAATTAAAGACACCTAAGGGTATACATAGTCAGTGGAAAACCTAGTGGGGGATACAAGACAAGGGGGAGATCTTGTATCATATTGTGTGGGACCCATTTCAGTTAGTAACCCAGAGTTGGTATCAAGTAAAGACCTTCGTACTAGGCAGAGAAGGGGAACACTTACTGATTGATTGTAAGAGATCCAAACAAGGCAGATGGTGTGGGCGGCGCAAACTGACCGGGGACATGTGCGTGCATGGGCCGGGCAGAAGGGGCTAAGACGGCCCTGACATCAGTAGATATGGTTATGCACACCATGGGTTGCCACTTTAGGAAGTGATACCTCCTACTGTGGGGCCAGCACAGGATATCTACAAGGTAGGAAGCCGATCAATTAGGGTGGTGGTTAGGGTATACTTGGACGTATGACCTATCCCTACCAGCTTATAGTGGAAGGGATCATCTCATTTCAGTTATACTAGTAATAATGCAGAGTAATCATTAGTGATGCACATACACCGTAACTTGCTTACCTTGTCACACCTGCCATCTATGTAGTGTTCTCTCTCTTACCACTTTATATGCCTATCATATTGCTTTTAATTATCTATTGGCCAAAAGTAAATAGACTCACCAGACTTTATGTCTGACCCTGTTGTTTCTCCTTCTTTCTTCTGCCCCCCCCCCCCAAGGTTCTCAGGGAGGAAACACTAAGACTTAACCAGGGATCAGATATCATCTTGCTAGGAGCTACTTCTGAAGTATGGCTCAAGTTCTTGTCTCTACTATGGCTTAACTCTTTTTATCTGGGGAATAATGCTTTTTATTTACTTATGTACTCTAATAGTGCAAGACAGAAGTTATTTTATTGTAATGGTTTTTGTGACTTATGAAACTGTGGACCACGGTATTATGACTTATATTTGAAATAAAAATTTAAATTTTCTGCTGCTGCCTTATTTATATTCGTCTTGTAATTATTCTGTGTCTGTTTACCTATAGCAATTCACGAAACTCAAAGTATTCCCTTAGTGAGTGACATTAACGGACGTGGGGTGTCACACTTGGTATCAGAGCTGAGGTTACCCGATTAGATAAAAGTTTTTGAAAATTATTTTCAAAAAGGTTTTAAAAGGAAAGCATTTTCAAAAAGAAAAGTCTATTTTGAAAAACACTCCCCAAAAAGCCATATGTAGTATCCTTCGGTCCTTTATCTAAATTTCTTCCTTTTCCCTTTTTCAGCATGTCTGGGGAACAAAACATTTCTAATCTCCTGGAGGGCATCACAATATCCGGATGGTTCCGTAGGTATTTGGAGGCCACGGCGCCGGCCGAAGGCCAAAGAGATGTTCCTCCCCCGGTTGCACCAGTCATTCCTCCTCCTCCCCCTCCAAAAGCTGGTAACTTTGCCAAGATCTGCAAAGACTTCCGGGCTATGGGAGGATGGCCATTCCATGGGAACGAGACATTCGTAGAAGCTCGGAATTGGCTTAAGGAGACCGAGGATTTATTCATAATCTTTGAAGTGGAGGACCGAAGAAAATTTCAATTAGCTGCTTGGCTGTTAAAGGACGAAGCCTCATTTTGGTGGGAAGTCACCCAAGCTAGACGTCCGGTAGGAACCTGGGAAGACTTTAGACAAAGATTCGAAATGAAATTTCTTTCCCAAGCGGAGAGAAGCATACATATGGAGAGGTTCTTAACACTCAAACAAGGAAATTTGACGGTGAAGGAGTATGTGAACAGGTTCAACCAGCTAGCAAGGTTCGGGCTAGAGTTGGTGGACACACCATACAAAAGGGCTTTACGGTTTGCTAAGGGGCTGAATGAGCCTCTGCATGGTTTAACTATGTCCCATCTTCCAATGGGGGCCACCTTTGAAAAGCTTATTGATATGGCCCTAATGCATGAGGATAACAAGGGAGAAAAGAAGGAAGCAAAAGATGAGGGGACATCGCAGAATAAGAAGGTGTGGCCCAAGAAAGGGCAGAAACAGCAGAAGAAAGGAGGGAAAAATGATAAAGGCAAGGATAAGAGAAAATGTCACAATTGTGGAAAGGAGGGCCACCTGTTCAAAGATTGTAAGGGAAGGAAGGCCAGTTGCTTTAATTGCGGAGAGGTCGGACACTTCTCTAAAGAGTGCCCAAAAAACAGGGATCGCAGGGACAAGGGCTAAGAGCTAGGACTTCTGGAGGGTAGGTGCATGTTCTCGCGATCAGTGCTCCTGAAAGAGGTAGAAAAATTTCCATAGAAATTTTAGTTTCTCTTTCAAACTATCCAGTTAGAACACTTTTTGATTCTGGTGCTTCACACTCATTTATATCTAGTTCTGTGGTTGAATCTCTGCATTTAATTACTGGTATGGTAGTAGATCTCGTAGTTGTTTCAAACCCCATTGGTGGTTCGGCCCATTTATTGATGATTTGTTGGAGTTTGAAAATATTTGTTTAGGAGTCGAGTTTGAATGTGACGCGTATGTGCTCGGGTTTATGGGCTATGGGTTGATTCTAGGAGTGGATTGGCTTACCATGTATGGGGCCATTCTGGATTATGAGAAGAGGGTTGTTAGACTCCCGACTTGTCATGGGAAGACCCTTGAAGTTTCTTGTGACCCCCAAGGGTCTGTTATGCTTAGCTTCCTAGAGTCTCTATATGTATCCATAGATGATTTGCAATCTGTTCTGGTGGTTCGATATTATGTTGATGTTTTTGATGAGGTACAGGGTTTACCTCCAAGGCGTGAAATTGACTTCCGCATATATCTGGTGGACAATGCAATGCCAGTTGCATAACCAGTGCGCTACATGGCTCCAAGAGAAAGGACGGAGTTGAGTAAGCAAGTAGGGGAGCTACTTGAAAAAGGGTTTATCAGATGAAGCATATCTGAGTGGGGTGCTCTAGTAGTATTCGCAACTAAAGTGGATGGTTCGCTTGTTTATGCGTTGACTATAGAGAGTTAAATAAGCTCACCAAGAAGAATAGGCACCCGCTTCCAAGGATTGATGATTTATTTGATCAGCTTGTTGGTGCCTCAGTATTTTCTTAGTTGGACTTAGCTACATGGTTTCATCAGCTGAGGGTGGCTGAGGACAACATAGGTAAAACTGCTTTCAGAACTCTAGACGGGTTCTTTGAATGGCTAGTTATGCCTTTTCGGTTGACAAATGCACCCGCCTATTTTGTTGATTTGATGAGTAGGGTGTTTCGGGAGTTCCTAAACAAATTCGTCGTAGTCTTCGTTGATGATATTTTGATCTTCTCCAAGAGTGAAGAAGAGCATGCCCAGCATTTGGGAGAAGTTCTGAAAACTCTCTGTTACCATCAACTAAAAGCAAAGTTCTCCAAATTCCATTTTTGGAGAAAGGAGGTGAGATTCTTGGGGCATGTAGTCTCCAAAGAAGGGATAGCTATAGATCCCACCAAAGTGGTTGCAGTACAAGATTGGCAGATTCTTAAAAATGCAACCGAGGTGAGAAGCTTTCTTGGGTTGGCAGGTTATTATAGGAAATTCATTAAGGACTTCGCAAAGATATCAGCCCCTCTCGCCAGGCTGACAAAGAAGAATTTGGTATTTTCATGGGACATAGACTGTGACGTTGCTTTCCAACGACTGAAGAGGGCTCTGACAACAACCCTAGTCTTGACCTTGCCCGATGGGAGTAAAGTGTTTACTATTTACACTGATGTGTGCGGTACACGGCTAGGTGCGGTTTTGATGCAAGAAGGGAAAGTAATATGTTACGCGGTAGATAGTTGAGAGTTCATGAGAAGAATTACCCCACCCATGATCTAGAGCTAGTTGCCATAGTATTCGCATTAAAGACGTGGCGTCATTATTTACTTGGAGAAAAGTTCGAGTTATATACCGATCATAAATTTCTCAAGTATCTATTCTCACAAAAGGATCTAAACTTAAGGCAACAACGGTGGATCGAGTTCTTGGCTTCATATGATTTTGAGATTTCTTATACCCTCGACAAGGGTAATGTGGTGGTAGATGCAATAAGTAGGCAGAGGGTGGCTTTGAATCCTCTGTTTGTGGAAAGAAAGAACTTGGAGTTCATATCAGCTTTTGATTTTAGACCCTCCATCGAGGTTTTGCCTGATTTATTTGCATCCTTAGAGATATGACCGACTCTTGTGGATCAGATAGGAGCTTCGCAACAAGGTGACCCACAGATTTTAGACATCATGGATAAGCTCAGAAGAGGGGAGACTTCTAGTCACCTCAGCATATATGCCATAGATGAAAAGGGGTGGTTGCGACGAGACGGAAGGCTTTGTGTTCCTCAAACTGGAAGTTTGATAAAGGCAGTCCTAGAAGAAGCCCACCTTTCTAAGATGACCATTCATCCAGGCGGTGACAAAATGTATAGAGACATAAAGAGGGTTTTATTTTGGGTTGGGATGAAGAAGGACATGGCTGAATTTGTTTCTCAATGTCTGCTTTGCCAGCAAGTCAAAGCTGAGCAAAAGAATCCCGGTAGATTGCTTCATCCATTGGAGGTTCCGCAGTGGAAATGGGAGAGTGTCTCTATGGATTTCATAGATGGTTTGACTAGATCGAAGAAAGGTAATACCAGTATTTGGGTGATAGTGGGCAGACTCACTAAGAGCGCTCACTTTATTCCAGTTAAAAGTAAAAGGACGGCATCATGGTTGGCAGCAATTTATGTTCGTGAGATAGTTTGTCTCCACGGAGTTCCTTCCAGCATTGTGAGCGATCGTGACTCCATCTTTACTAGCGAATTTTGGAGGAGCTTGCAAGAAGCATTGGGTACACAGTTGTGTTTGAGCGCTGCTTATCATCCTCAGACCGATGAGCAGACGGAGAGGGTGAACAGAATTATAGAAGATCTTTTAAGGCAGTGTATCCTTGACTTCGGAGGGACTAGGGAAGAGCATCTTCCTTTAGTAGAGTTTGCCTATAATAACAGCTATCAGGCTAGCATCGGCATGGCACCCTTCAAAGCATTGTACGGACAACCCTATAGAGCGCCAACTTGTTGGTGGGAACCTACAGAAAGATTATTACTTGGACAAGATATGGTTAGGGAAACGTCCGAAAAGATTGACCTTATTTGACGGCGGATGAAGACGGTTCAAGATAGGCAGAAGTCCTATGCAAACAAGAGAAGAACTAACATCAAATTCGAAGTGGGAGACTTAGTTTTTATCAAAGTATCACCTCTGAGGAATGTGGTTCGCTTCGGATTAGTAGGGAAATTGGCACCTAGGTTTATGGGACCATTTCCCATAACTGAGAGGATTGGCGAAATGGCCTACAGAGTAAAGCTTCCAGAAAATTTATCCGGTGTTCATGACGTTTTCCATGTTTCTCATCTGCGAAAGTGCCTACATGACACCGTGGAATTTGTTGAGCCGAGCATGTTGGAAGAAGTCGAAGTGGAACGGGAAGCGACAGTTCGACGAGTCCTTACCCGTATTCTTGGGTCAGAGGTTAAGAAGCTGCGCAATAAAGAAATCAAGTTGCTAAAGGTTCAATGGGGAGATAACCCAGAAGATGCAACTTGGGAGACCGAAGACAAAATTCATGCTTCGTACCCTTTTCTTTTCTAGGGTATGTTCTTAACTCTTTTCCTAAGTTTTATTAGTACTTGTTTCTGTCAATAAAACATATCTTGTCCATCGTATTTTTGACCTTTAGATAGAAATCCTATGGATGTAAACATGTGTTTGAAACATGTTATGTTTGATGTATGCAAGTGGATGCAAGTGTTTGCTAGTGGTTGCCTGTGGACGCATATGCACACACATTAGGCACTAAGATCGACTCAATCACTTTCATATTGCATATGGATGTGTGTGCATTTTCTTTTCTTTTATGAATGAAAATGGATGAATGAGCATATGGATGTCGCATTTGAACGAATGGGTGTGCACACATATAGAACTTATATTATACAATAGGATTATTTGCATACATATAGGACTCATGGCACTAACATACATTGCATTAAGGAGGTCAACTGAATCAGTAGACCGCTTGATCTTCTAATTAGTGTTAGGAAATATACACACACCTTGACATATATTCATATAAGCATTAGAAATCTTGAAGGATAATGGATGCCAGTGATTGGTGGATGGGTAGATGGATGATGGATGATACAATATGCACTCTTCTCAACTTAGAGATTTCGGGGATGAAATCCTTTGAGTAGGGGAGAATGTAACACCCCGAATTTTTAACGACATTAAATGAGAATAAATTAAATAATAATTAATTTAATGTTCTGAATTAGAGGAAACGGACTGCACCATTGCGTCCGTCTCAAAATTCTGGTCAAGCTGGCATTTGGTTTGCGTAAAGCAGACACTGTATGAAGAAGTTATGAGAGTTTTAAGTTTGTATGCGCATAGAAATATTTTATATATACGCATGAGTCAGAGGTGAGTTAGAGATGAGTCTGAGTCTTATGCAGAGGATTCAAATTCAAAAAATTCCTCTGGGCGGCGAAATTCCCGCTCTATGGGGTCGACCCCCCTAGAGGGTGTCGACCCCCCTAGAGGGTGTCGACCTAGGGGTCGACCCACCCATAGGGGTTTCGACACCCCTAGGGCTGAGGTGGCACTCGGTTTCAGGGGGTCTGGCAGTTATATATATGTGTCATATTTCTTATATTCTCTTCATTGGGAAACATGGAGTCCATATGCTGCTGGAGTACGAACTGAACAGTTTCTACAACAACATACTCTACAAATCCAATTCAGAAATTCTAGATTCGTTCTTCCTAAATTCTCTAAACCTAACGTTGTGAGTTTCTAAATTACTTTTAGGTTTAGATAAATGAAAGTATGCTTTGATAGACAATGAATTGGATATGTTGTAAAGTATGATTCTATGTTAATATGAAATTCTATCCTATGTCATGACAGATCTAATATCCTAGATCTAATATAATTGTGGTGATTCGATTATGATGTTTATATGGATCTTGACTTGTAACGATGTTATGATGGAAGTGCATCTATTAATTTGGATAAGTGTGACATTACTTGGATCTAGACTTTTATGTTAATCACCTTTCACCTGTCATATTGTGATACATTGATATATGTTGTAAACTTGACATGTGAATCTACCTTTTGATATAAACATGTTGTTATGTCACCGTAACCATGCTAGATCTAGGTAATTGGACCCTAATGTAAAATCTAGATCTCATTATGCTTTCTCAAACATCATATTGATTGCCACAAGTTACTAGTCTTATGTCCACATTATTATGATGTTAATCACATGTCCATTCACTTTGTTATTATGGCAGTTTATGTTCATGTTTATGCTAAGATATGTTGAAACTATCACCCTTGTCATATTCCCTTTTATTATTATAGCTAGGCTACTTTATAGCCTAGATGCCTCCAAAATACGTACGAATACGTTAGAGAGAAAACAGGGAAAAAGGGATTATAATTGGCACGATTTATGAAATGTTTAATAGGAAATATGACATGTAATTCAAAAAGGGAGAACATAGAAATAGTTACCAATATTGACATAGGTAGATTTGGATTAATTTGGAATGTTTAGTAATTTACACTTTGGAATTGTAAATTGTACTTATGACACGAAGTTAGGTTACATTAGTGGTGGAAGTCTTCCCGGAACCGACCGGCATATCCAGCAGCCACTAATGTTGAACCTAATGTGGGAGGTCTAAGTACGCAAATATGAATCGGGCTAAGACACAAGGTTAGGCCCAGCTGTGGAATAAGACTGCCCGGAACCAACCGACATATCCAGCATCCACAAGTTGTAGGCCTAATATGGGAGGTCTAGCCCATTATAACCATAATTGAACATGGTAATGAAATGGACTACTTAACCTAAATTAATATGACTGTGGACTTAAGTTAGGGTTAAGTGAAATTGGATGGGTAGTGGTGGGTTAAGTAAATTAGAGGGGGTGGGTAATATGTATATATAGGCCCACGAACTCAACCCAATAAGGTTATGTAATTAAAGACATATAGTGGTATACATAACCAGTAGATAATGTAATAGGGTTACGTAATTAAAGACACCTAGTGGTATACATAACCAGTAGATAATGTAATAGGGTTATGTAATTAAAGACATCTAGTGGTAAATATAACTGATAGATAATGTGATGAAGTTATGTAATTAAAGACACCCTTTAGGATAAGCATAACTAGTATGGGACTATGTAACTAAAGACACCTAAGGGTATACGTAGTTAGTGGAAAACCTAGTAGGGGATACAAGACAAGGGGGAGAGCTTGTATCATATTGTGTGGGACCTATTTCAATCAGCAATCCGGAGTTGGTATCAAGTAAAGACCTCCATACTAGGCGGAGAAGGGGCACGCTTACTGATTGATTGTAAGAGATCCAAATGAGGCGGATGGTGTGGGCGGCGCAAGCCGACCGTGGACATGTGCGTGCATGGGCCGGGCAAATGGAGCTAAGACAACCGTGACACCAGTAGATTTGGTTGTGCACACCATGGGTTGCCACTTTAGGAAGTGATACCTCCTACTATGGGGCCAGCACATGATATCTACAAGGTGGGGGCTGATTGATTAGGGTAGTGGTTAGGGTACACTTGGACGTATGACCTAAACCTACCAACTTATAGTGGAAGGGATCATCTCATTTCAGTTATACTAGTAATAATGCAGAGTAGTCATTAGTGAGGCACATACACCTTAACTTGCTTACCTTGTCACACCTGCCATTTATGTAGTGATCTCTATCTTATCCACTTTATATGCATATCAGGTTGCTTTTAATGATCTACTAGCTAAAAGTAACCAGAGTCGCCAGACTTATTTATGACCCTGTTGTTTCTCCTTCTTTCTTTCGTTCCCCCCCCCCAAAGGTTCTCAGGGAGGAAACACTCAGACTTAATCAGGGATCAGATAACATCTTGTTAGGAGCTACTTCTGAAGTATGGCTCAAGTTCTTGTCTCTGTTATGGCTTAACTCTTTTTATTTGGGGAATGATGCCTTTTATTTACTTATGTACTCTGATGTTGCAAGACAGAAGTTATTTTATTGTAATGGTTTTTGTGACTTATGAAATTATGGACCATGGTATTATGACTTATATTTGAAATAAAAGTTTAAATTTTCCGCTGCTGCCTTATTCATATCTGTCATGTAATTATTCTGTGTCTTGTAATTATTTTATCATTAATGTTATTGTCATTTTTTGTAATTTTCCTTTTTTGGATTTCTTTGATCTGGGTCAAGAGGGCTTATGGACACTTTGTCCTTAAATGTCACAAGTTAAAAATTTACATACTTACCTTGAGTTTTCATTATCCATTTATTTTGCTATCGAGACGTCTTTAGCTTTCATTGGGTAATGATTGAGTATTTTCATTTGCTTTGGACTTTTACTTGTTCAAACAAGTAATTTTGCCTCTTTGATTGAATAAGAAATTTAGTTGAACATCTTGGTAAAAACGGGTGGGTCGACGCATTTGTGTTTACTTCGTCGTTTAATTCCTGGATTTAGTCAGTTTAGATTTGATTTCATTTTTGGATGAAATCTCAGGAAGCGAGGTTTGATTGATGGAGTTCGGCATTCAAAGTTTGGTTTTTGTAAAGAGTATGTTCTATATATTTATATACATTGACGGAAACATTATGTGTTGCATATCCTTATATACATTGATAAGGAGTTGCCTATGTGTTGTATGCCTTTATATACATCGATTAGAGATCACATGTGTTGTATATCTTTATATACATTAATGTTGATCATTTTCGTTTGAGCTCATGTGTCATATATCTTTATGTACATTAACGGAAACCTTATGTCTTGTATATCTTTATATACATTGATAAGGAGTCGACTTATGTGTTGTATATATTAATATACATCGATGTGAGATCGCATGTGTTGTATATCTTTATATACTTCGATGTTGATCAATTACGTTTGAGCTCGTGTGCTGTATATCTTTATTTACATCAACGAGAACCTTATGTGTTGTATAACTTTACATATGTCGATAAGGAATTGTCTCATGTGTTGTATATCTTTATATACATCGATGAGAGATCACATGTGTTATATATCTTTATATACATCGATGTTGATCATTTTCATTTGATCTCATGTGTTATATATCTTTGTATACATCGATGAGAGATCACATGTGTGTTGTATGTCTTTAAATACATCAATGTTGATCATTTTCCCTTTGATCGCATGTGTTGTATATCTTTATATACATCGATGAGAGATCACATGTTTTGTGTATCTTTATATACATCGATGCTGATAATTTTCATTTGATCTCATGTGTTGTATAACTTTATATACATCGATAAGAGATCACATGTGTTGTATATTTTTATGTATATCGATGTTGATCATTTTTTTTGATCTCATGTGTTGTATATAAAGATATACATCAATGAGAGATCGCATGAGTCGTATGTCTTTACATATGTCGATGTCGTGGTATCCGGCTTGGAGATGTAACTTTAGGTGCATCAATGTTCCCTTGAGTTGTATGTTTGCATACGGTTAGACAATGTAATTCCAGGTACGTCCGTGCTCCATACGAGAACCGTTTGTGAATCATATAGTGATTTATGGAATTGTACGCTCAAACTTGATATGGTTTGAGTGTCTTTCCATTTTATATTCTTCTAGATTTCTTTGGGTGATTTCTAGAATTTGGGTGATTCAAGTTTCATTGAAAATTATCCTGAATCTGTTTTTTGAAAAGTGATAAGATATATTTGGCTTATTGAACCTAGTCTCTTGTTTCAGGATTTTAATTTATGTGATATGGGAATCTTGAGCGATTCCCAGTTTTCATCTCTTGAACACTAAATTAGATTTAGTACCGCGGTAAATCAACTTTGCAAAAATCTGATAATCCTTTGTGAAATTATTCTTGAAGCTAACTTCGATGGGATGTTAAAATTATATTTTTATAGATATGAGCTCTGTGACTATTCTTTCCATGCTTATTTGCATGTCTTGTTTATTCTAGTTTCATGGTGATTTCTCGGGATGGATTGACCTAATCATTCTGAGGCTCATATTTTATTTTCTAAGAGAATCATTCATCTTTGACATCCCGTATCTGTGAGACAGATTTCTGTTGTTCTTAACAATTCTAGTATAGATTCATTAGCTTCCTTATGTTTTCTAAATTCTCATAGCAATGAGAATGTCACTAAGGAAGACATGTTTTATAATTCACATTGCTTGTGAATTTTCTAGAATCTTTACACACATTATAGGATGGCCACCTTAATGGGTAATTGAGTTCGAAATTGATTATCTTTTATGTGGCTCAATCTATTTGCTTCTCCTCATTAGTGACTGACCACTAAAGACAAAGGAAAGCTATCTTTGCGAAGAGGTCCGATGGAACGGTTAAGCTTTGTGATAACCACAACAAGCTTAATAAATCCTTTGCCTTGGATTGATGATCTATTGAATAGGTTAGTAATGCTAAAGTCATTCCACTATTTGACTTAACAATCCGTTTTTGCTTACTCTTTATTTTCGTGTTCGTTTTGTCCTTCGGGTTAACAAATATTCCAATTTATTTTGTCAACCTTAATGAATCAAATTTTGAGGTCGTACACTGACTGGTTTGACCTTACCCTTGTTCGTGATATCATTGTGAATTTGAAAGCCAAAGTTTTCAAATTTCATGGAATTCTTTCAACTTCTACTCTTTATCATGTTTCCATGGTTTAAAAGTTGTTCTTGAAATATTAGAGGATGTGCTGATATTTCAAATTTGAGATATTAAGAACTTATTGGAAATTTAAATTTCTAATTTATTTTCTTATGAAACATTAGAGGACATGCTAATATTTCTAATTGGGGGTGTATAACCTAGCTTTTGTTTTGTGATCTTGTTTCCCAACGGGACAACTTATTCTTGTGAATGAGATATATATGACCATCATATACCTCCTTTTCTTTTTGAGAAAAAATTGTAAGCTAGAATATTCTTGAGAAATTTTTAGAATTTTCTAGCTAAAACGTGATAAAGAATATTCAACGATTTTGGATAGTCGATATTTCCAAGTTTGAATTCAAAATGTTTAATTAGTTTAAGTTGAAAAACATAAGAGAATAGGTTTACAATTTATAAACTTATTGAACATTAAACGAATTAATTAAATTAATTAAAACGAACTTGTTGTGTTGCTGTAGTTCAAGATTTTGAGAATTTAAGTTCAATTAAGCGAATATGATCTAATATTTGTCGGAATTCTTGGAAATAAGTATCATCCAGATCTATTGGATTATAGTTTTCTATTGGAAGAGGGGGATTCAGATTCATCTTGTAAATGTTGAGATATGTCTAAACCAATTTTTCAGAAAAATCACGGTGTGGTAGTTCGCGATTTAAAATTTAAATAATTATTGAAATTGAGATTTAGAATATTTATAATTCAAGTAAGGAAAATTCTAATTTCTTGAAACCACTTATGATTAGAATAAGTTAGTTTCTTATGTATGTTCATGAATTTTATTTGAACATTATACGTGTATATACTTAAGTTATATAGTTATTTATAACTCAAAGTTCAAATCTATGAAATTGTTCACAAGTTATAGTAGTATAAGAATGATATACTAAACAAAAAGATAAAAGTGAATTTCTTGAGTTAATCTATTATTTTAAAGGTTTTGTAATGCTTGTTTGTTACTTTTTGAGTTTTTCATTAAGTAATTGTGTGGATGCAATTTCTTTAAGCGGGGAAGTCTGTAACAACCAGCATATTTTACGATAATATTACTTGTCTATGACTAGTCTTGGCCAAGAAGATTACAAGCTGAGAACCATAGAAGTATTCCCTCAGACAGACATCGCTACGGGTAACCTATGCAAAGGGATCATCATAGGGTAAGGCTCATAAGGTACTAGGGAAGAAGAGATGGCAGGTGTGTGGTTCATTTGGACCAAGTTCAGGAGATTATTTCCAAGTCCGAGAAACTAGTGACACACACACCGTACCTTAGAATGTGCTAGCTGGTACAACCTAGTTCCTAACCCACTTAGTTGCATGGATTCAGTTACCATAAAGGCGAAGTATTATCGTATATCTAAGATATTGAGTGAGCAAATATATGATGCATGATGGTTGCTTATGTATGTTTGATGTTACACTATCACATACACATTTGTTGACGCTCAGTGACATGATGACCATAGAGTAAAGTACATTATTGCATATGCTAACTCTTTGGATGCAGGGATAGGTTAGGTATGACTTTTCATACCTATTGTGTTGCTTCATTAGTACTTGAGATTGTTATGGCTCATACAAGACTTTGTCTGACCTAGAGTTTTATGCATTGCTTCTTATTACTCTGGATGCTCTTAAATGAGCGGACTAGAGATAAATTATGTGTGCATGGGTAGCTAACCAAGAGGTGAGCAAGAGGCTACCTTACATATTACTTATATGTACCTTGTTTATTTCCACTGTTCACTACCTTGGGCTTGGTAGTGTTCTATTTAGAGATAATTTATTTTGAATTATCTCCATGCATGACTCTATTGGTATTATGCTGTATTTTGAATCTGATACTCTGATGCTTATGGTTCACTATTCGCTTTTACCATCTCGTCGGTTTAATATCAGTTATGTGTTACTATTATATTTTATTCCAGGCACTTTAAGATATACAATAGGGATCTATATTGTTTTCTTTTCTTTAACTTTGATGATCGCCTTACATTAGATAAGCACCAGCAACAGCGCACTATTTAGATATCCGAAGTGTAGGGAAGTCGTCACAGCCTCGCTACGCCACGAATTGCAGTACAGTTATCCATCTCGCAGCCTCGCTACACCACAAATTGCAGAATAGTTGTCCATCTCGCAGCCTCGTTACACCACAAACTATGTAAAATAGATTCATCTAGCAACCTTACTACCAAAAACTACATAACACCGATCCATCCCACAGCCTCGCTGCACAAAAAACTGCATGATCGATCCATCCATACTCACCTGAGTCTCAAAATCAAAGAGTACAATCCCTAGTACATCCTGTAGATCCCACCACCTCAATTCATGAATTACACCATCCATCTTGCTTCATACCAATATAACTGATCGAAGAGCCACCATGTCGAATCTGCCATTGAATGAATCATCATACCAAGATCCTTGAAGTCTCATCGTCATATAAGTTAAAGTTGGTAAAACGAAAAACATCAATAGTTGTCGATATTGATCACTCCATAACAATCAGTAATGAGTACTCTGATCATATAATTAACCAAAATTGGTTGAATACTCATTTAGGGAAATAATACTGCATTCATCTCGAGATCCTGCTCGTCCTAGAGTCCATCAATTGCCTCTAGGTCGATTTGCGCGTCTAGAAGCTTGTAACGACCCACATTATACGCATCGAAGGATGATAGGATATTTCTTTCTTTCACATACGAAGTCGTATGGTCATGTAACTTTGGGAGATGACTATTGGGGTCATTTCCCATGTTCATGAGTTTTGCCAATTTTTAAATGACCATTTTGCCTCCAAACGGAATCTTGTTTTGGCCATAACTTTTGATTGGAAAGGAGTTTTGACCTGAAACCACTTCCAATGGCTCTGGATAATGGTTTATCTTTCCGTAGAGTGGTCACATTAGCCAAACGGACTCACCGTTTGGGAGATATGGCTGAAGCAAGTTTCAGATGGTGAAAAACAGCTTAATTGGGCTTAACCGGGTGATTAACAGCTAGGCCCAATGGGAAATTTCGGGATTAGAGGTATTTAAGGGCTGTTAGGGTTTGGAGAATACATTTTTCTCATTTTTCAGCCGTCAATATTCATTCCTCTTAACCTAGCCATGGCCGCCAACATCTAAAAAAACCTTCTTGTCACCATTTAATCAAGTATTAGCCTAATCTACATCAAATTGAGGCAGATTAGCAAAGAGATTGAGATAGAGCTGCTGTGTTGCCTTGGGAATAACGCCAAAACAGAGAATCATTTCAGATCTAAAGTTTATTTGTGGCAAAGGTGAGTGATTTGCAAAGTTTCTCACTAATCACGGTTAATTAGGGGTAATTAGTGTTGATTAGCGAATTTATACATTAATAAATTCTAGAAAAATATTTATAAATTCGAAAATAATGTTTTAGAGCTCTGTTTGAAATTTGGTTTGGTTAAGTTTTGCTAATCATATAATTAGTTTTGCTAAAAAATGCTTAGGGGAAAATATGGGATTTTGGCTATGATTGATCCGTTTAACCTTGTCATATTGTTGTTTTGGTGTTTGTGGTCACTTCTATTTGTTGCTATGACTGTATGGTGTGCTTTGTGATTGATTAGAACTGTTAGAATGGTCGAAAACACCGTCGTATGGCGTAAAACAGTCGCTGGAACAAAGTGGAGGAAATACACCGGACCAGATCGCCCCTACCCTATGCGACCCGACCCAATCGAAGCTCTCAACCACGATCCACTCCACTTCGAAGGCCACAAACTAGAGACTGGTGCCATGATTCACTTCAAGCATCATGAGCCGTGGACCAAGAGAGACCCACGATCCGACCCGAGCGTCACCACGAGCCGATCCGATGGAGCTGGAGCACCGTCACGAGCCAGCACAGGGAAGGAGGGCCACGACCTAGATGATGGAGACCAGACCGATAGAGGAGGCTGAACCTAGTGATGACCATGGCTGATCCGAACCATGTTACCTGACCCGAACCGATGCACCATGGAGGAACTTGAGGAGCTCGACCCGATCTGAGGTGATGAAGCATTCCGAACCGAACCGGTGACGCACCATGGGCTTGAAGATGACCACGAACCGGACCATGGTGAATTGCATCTAAACCAAACTGAGGGAAAAAGAAGAAGAAGACCGATCCGGTGAAGACTAAAACCCGAGATGCAAAGGTAGTCCAAATGGGAAGTTTGTACTCAGGATCCAGTTGGGAACCAAAGAGTTAGCTTCATGAGTTTGGCTTTGTTGCAGGACGTGTGCAAAGGGGTTATCGATACCTATAATTTTGGTTCACCACTGAGAGACAGATTAGGGGCTTGCAGTGATAGTTATACGGGGTTGGACTCCGTCATGGCCCAAAGATTAGGTGACCAAAGTAGTAGATATCGTATGCTTTACGCACCGAGAGAGAGGTGTGAGGATAGTTGTTATGCTTGATTTGTTTGCCATCATTATGACATGCACAACCCCACCCCCCGTATTCTTTACACCGTCTGTTAGTGGCACCTTAGAGTATTGAGCGGTATGTTGTGCTAACTCTTTGGTTGCAGGTCCAGGTACACGTATGATTGGATTATACTTGTAATTGTTCTGTTTTGTTGCTTATCGCTCATACTAGACTTTTTGTCTGACCCAGAGTTTTATGTCTCTTCTTATTATTCTGGGTGCTCTCACGAGCAGACTAGAGACAGGTTAGGAGGTATGCATGAGTAGTTGTACCGGAGACGAGCAGGAGGCTTCCACGTATGATACATATATGTATATGTATATATATATATATATATATTCTCCCTGTGTTGCTGCGGTCACTACTTTGGGCATTAGTGGTGTATCTTTCTTTCTTTTGTTTATAGACAGTAATTTGGAAAGCTGTAATAAGATGTATTTGGATTTCCGCTACTATGATGATGATGTTGATGTTGGTTTTAGTAATCAGCTTATGCACTTTCTCGCATGTTTTATGTCAAGTATATGATTATTATATTTTGTTCCATGCGCTGTGAGACATTCTATTGGTTTTCGATTAGTTCATTCTCTTCTTTCCTTTCTTTGACGACCATTCCGTGCTAGTCGGGCATGTGTACAGCGCACTTACGGGGGAAATGCCGATTGGTGCGGGGCGGGCTGTCACACTTTGTATCAGAGCTCTAGGTTGCGTAGTTAACCTAGGGAAAGACATCAGGGAGAGATAATACGTATATGAGAGCGCGTATTTGTGATTATTTTGGTTTTAAAAGCTATATATATATATATTATTAGTATAGCTAAGGATGAAGTCGCACTGCACTGACACCACAAAGAGGATGGTTAATCGTTTTCTCTGTGCAGATTAAACGATGAGCCGATACGCAAGTGGTACCGGTAGAGGAGCCAACAATGGGAATGCTTCTGATATGAGGACAATGTTTACTGACCTCATGAGAGAGATGCTTAGGGATGTGCAGAGGGCATCTCCCAATGCTAGTAATGGTAGTGGTCCAATAGTGCAGGCGCCTAGGGACGATTTCGCCAAGCTGAACAAGGATTATACTAGTCTTGGTGGGAAGCCGTTCCATGGAACGGAGTCGGCTACGGATGTTCAGGATTGGCTGGATAGCTGTGAACGTATCTTCGAAGACTTGGGTATCGAGGATGCGATGAAGAGAAGGCTAACATCCTGTCAGCTGCAAGGACGGGCAATGAACTGGTGGAATGCTATTAAGGCAGCTACTCCAGAGGATCAAGTCACTTGGGATTAGTTTAGAACTCATTTCAGTGATAAGTTTATCCCAGCTGCTCAGAAGTCATAATTGTTTAGGAAGTTCTTGGAGCTTAAGCAGAATGGTAGGGCAGTCTCGGAGTATATTGCTGAGTTCGATACTTTATCGAAATATGGATTATCCCTTATAGATACTGCCGAGAAGAAGAACGAGAAGTTCATAACTGGTTTAGATGGGTACTTGGGGGAAAGGTTTATAAACCACATCAATGAGACGTTTGAATCAATTGTAGGAAAAGCATTAAGGTCAGAGAGTCTTTACCCTAAGCCAAAGACTGAGGTTGCTATTGCATCTGCAGAGAAGCCAAAGCCGCCAGCAGGCGGTGGAGGCAAGAATAATTCCCAGAATAAGAGGAAACAAGACCAAACCATGGGTGATCAGAATAAGAAAAATAAGAAAGATGGCGATTGCTTTAGCTGTGCTAAGAAGGGCCACTATGCCAGAGATTGTAGGGAAAAGCCTGGGGAAAGGAAGTGCTTTAATTGTGGCCAAGCGGGACATCACAAGAATGAATGTCCACAACCTCCTAGGGAGAAGCAGATCGTGAAAGCATATGCTATCAACGTTGTTCCTTCTTCGTCGAATGCCCCAATTGCGGCGTAGAAGGAAAAAGGTGTCGTTATTCGAGGTATGCTTCCTATTTAAGATGTTTCTGTTCGAGTTTGTTTGATATCGGGACTTCCCCTTTCCTTCTACCTAGTGACTTGGTAGATAGGTTGGAACTGGAATCCGAGGTATTCGATAGACCTTTAGTAGTGACAAACCCGATAGGTGGTTTGACTAGCCTTTGTAGGATTTGTCGTAATTTGGTCTTATCGAGTCATGGATGTATGTTTGTTGTGATTGCTTTATTTTGAGCTTTACTAGGTCTAGCTTGATTTTGGGAGCCGATTGACTCCAAAGGGATAGAGTGATAGTAGATTGTGAAGAGTCTTTGACGACCATTATAATGGACGATGGACGAAAGGTGGTATTGGATTGCCTACCTTATGATGAAGATGATAACGGGAGTTAGAGAAGCAAATGTACATTGGATGTACATCAGTTTGGTCAGGACTTGGCCATGTGATCGACGATAGTCTCAAGCAAGATTGGCAAGGATAGCCAGAGTTAGTTATGGATGCTTGAGTGTTTGGATGTTTTGCTCATATCAACTCACGTAGATTGTCTGAACTCGAGAGAGATATTTCCTTGGGTGCTTATCTGATATTGGTTTAGGCCTTTGGGGCTTGTACTCAGGGAATGTCGAAGTTGACTAGGATGGTTTACGTCAGAGATAAGTAGTTGTTGTGATTTTCATTGGATGATATCTTGGCCTACTCGAGGAGTAATGGGCAACTGTGACAGGATAAGACTATTCGATGGTATGGACTGCCCCGAGTTAGACTCGATAGGGTTATGAGATGACTCGAGTGGGACTCGAGAAAGATACAAAGTAATGGATTGTTTAGGACCCTATGTTGATGTTCTTTTTGAAAAAAAGGATGTGTTCGTTGATCATGGAAGATGCAACGAAGGTTAGGACGATTCAATTGGACTTGAACTCGTAAAAGAAAATAGGTGTTCGTTGATCTTGGAGCGGCAACAAATATGGAAACAACTCACGTTGGACTAGGGTTTGTAGGTAATGGATACTCAAGACTGGGTCTGAGTTTATGGGTAATAGATTGACTCAGGTTGGACTCAAGAAGGATGCAATGAATTGGATTGGCTCGAGTTGGACTCGAGAGGGCAGCAAGATAATGGATAGACTTGGGTGGGACTCAAGTGTTTCAGGCGGACTAAAAACAGGGGTATCTGGGGATGCCCACTTACCTTGGATCCGTTGGACGTGATCTAGTTATCCTTAGAGGATAAACGTATGTTGGACGTACGGTAGTCCGTTTGGAGGCAGGGCTTCCATTAGTTATTGATGTTGGTTGGACCAGACATACAAGTATCGACGTATTCATGGCTTTAGCAGGTGATAGATAGGATTTGTTTGATGGATGCTATGGTTTTTGTGTTTGTTCCTACCTTTCTTCTCTTGAGTATCACCTGTAGGATCCTGTTGAATGGAAATAGTATAAGTTCGTTGATCTTGGTGATATGACGGATGTAAGATACTTTACGTTAGACTTGAAGTATGTTGGGCATTGTGGAGCGTCCGTTAACCTTGGAGATTCAGCGGATATAGGAGCTTCAAGTTGGACTTGGACTCGAAGGTAGAGTACCTAGATTCATTGGATGAGTCTAGTTCACCTTTAGAAGGTGAATGTACGTTGGACGTGCAGTACGAGTATAAGTGGAGTACCTAGGTTCATTGGATGGGTCTAGTTTGCCTCTAGGAGGTGAATGTATGTTAGACGTGCAGTACGAATGTAGGAAGGAATCAAGTTGGACTTGAAAGGACATTTGGAATGTAGTTGGAAATTTGGCGTATAGGGTTGGATTACCTAAGAAGATGACAGTATAAACGGATGCCATAGTACCGGACTGGGTGCGATAGCTGATGCATTGGGTAGGAGACATGCCAATTTAGAGGCTATGTTTTTGGAATGGAAGCAACTAGAGTATATCACGGGAGATAACTTCAGACCTAAGCGCTAATTGGATTCATAAACGCTAGTAAGCTTGACGGTTAGATCGATCTGGATTGAGTGGATTGGTTCCAGTCAGAGGGACGATCCTAACCTATTGGAAATCACCTCTAGGGTAGAGATGAGAATCGATGGCGAGAGAACGACTATAGTTGGGAAGTAGAGGATGACATAAGAAAGTTATATCCAAAGCTCTTTGGCTGGTAAGATTTTAGCGGCGATGATTCTTCCTTTGTTAGTAAACCGCATGCTAGGACAGATTGGTTCTGTTTGCTTTGCATGTTTGATTGTTATGTATGGCTGGTAGGCATGCGGGATCCTTTGTATGTTTTGGGTTAAGGATTTTCGGGGACGAAATTTCATAAAGGGGTGGGGGGGGGGGGGGGTGGGGGGGGTGTAACGACCCGCATTCTACGCATCGAAGGATCGTAGGATATTTATTTCTTTCACATACGAAGTCGTATGGTCATGTAACTTTGGGAGATGACTATTGGGGTCATTTCCCATGTTCATGATTTTTGCCAATTTTTAAATGACCATTTTACCCATAGCTGGTCTTGTTTTGGCCATAACTTTTGATTGGAAAGGAGTTTTGACTTGAAACCACTTCCATTGGCTCCGGATGATGGTTTACCTTTCCGTAGAGTGGTCACATTAGCCAAATGGACTCACCGTTTGGGAGATATGACTGAAACAAGTTTCAGATGGTGAAAAACAGCTTAATTGGGCTTAACCGGGTGATTAACAACTAGACCCAATGGGAAATTTGGGGATTAGGGGTATTTAAGGGCTGTTAGGGTTTGGAGAATAACTTTTTCTCATTTTTCAGCCGTCACTATTCATTCCTCTTAACCTAGCCATGACCGCTAACATCTAAAAAAAACCTTCTAGTCACCATTTAATCAAGTATTGGCCTAATCTACATCAAATTGAGGCGGATTAGCAAAGAGATTGAGATAGAGCAGCTGTGTTGCCTTGGGAACAGCGCCAAAATAGAGAATCATTTCAGATCTAAAGTTTATTTGTGGCAAAGGCGAGTGATTTGCAAAGTTTCTCACTAACTACGGTTAATTAGGGGTAATTAGTGTTGATTAGCGAATTTATACATTAATAAATTCTGGAAGAATATTTATAAATTCGAAAATAATGTTTTAGACCTCTGTTAGAAATTTGGGTTGATTTGGTTAAGTTTTGCTAATCATATAATTAGTTTTGCTTAAAAATGCTTAGGGGAAAATATGGGATTTTGGCTATGATTGATCCGTTTAACCTTGTCATATTGTTGTTTTGGTGTTTGTGGTCACTTCTATTTGTTGCTATGACTGTATGGTGTGCTTTGTGATTGAGTAGAACTGTTAGAATGGTCGAAAACGCCGTCGTATGGCATAAAACAGTCGCTGGAACAAAGTGCAGGAAATACACCGGACCGGATCGCCCCTACCCTATGCGATCCGACCCAATCGAAGCTCTCAACCACGATCCACTCCACTTCGAAGGCCACAAACTAGAGACTGGAGCCACGAGTCACTTCAAGCATCACGAGCCACTTCAAGCATCACGAGCCGTGGACCAAGAGAGACCTACGATCCGACCAGAGCGTCACCATGAGCCGATCGGATGGAGCTGGAGCACCGTCACGATCCAGCGCAGGGACGGAGGGCCACGACCTGGATGATGGAGACCAAACCGATAGAGGAGGATGAACCTAGTGATGACCATGGCCGACCCGAACCGATGCACCATGGAGGAACTTGAGGAGCTCGACCCGATCCGAGGTGATGAAGCATTCTGAACCGAACCGATGACGCACCATGGGCTTGAAGATGACCACGAACTGGACCGTGGTGAATTACATCCGAACCAAACTAATGGAAGAAGAAGAAGACCGATCCGGTGAAGACTAAAACCTGAGATGCAAAGGTAGTCCGAATGGGAAGTTTGTACTCAGGATCCTGTTGGGAACCAAAGAGTTAACTTCATGAGTTGGGCTTTGCTGCGGGACGTGTGCAAAGGGGTTATCGATACCTACAATTTTGGTTCACTAATGAGAGACAGACTAGGGGCTTGCAGTGATAATTATACGGGGTTGGACTCCGTCATGGCCCAAAGATTAGGTGACCAAAGTAGTAGATATCGTATGCTTTACGCACTGAACGAGAGATGTGAGGATAGTTGCTATGCTTGATTTGTTTGCCATCATTATGACACACACACCCCCACCCCTCGTATTCTTTACACCATCTGTTAGTGGCACCTTAGAGTATTGAGCGGTATGTTGTGCTAACTCGTTGGTTGCAGGTCCAGGTTCAGGTATGATTGGATTATACCTGTTATTGTTCTGTTTTGTTACTTATCGCTCATACCAGATTTTTTGTCTGACCTAAAGTTTTATGTCTCTTCTTATTACTCTGGGTGCTCTCACGAGAAGACTAGAGACAGGTTAGGAGGTATGCACGAGTAGCTGTACCGAAGACGAACATGAGGCTTCCACGTATGATACATATATATAGATATTCTCCCTGTGTTGCTGCAGTCACTACTTTGGGCATTAGTGGTGTATCTTCCTTTCTTTTGTTTAGAGACAATAATTTGGAAAGTTGTATTAAGCTGTATTTGGATTTCCGCTACTCTGATGATGATGTTGATGTTGGTTTTAGTAATCAGCTTATGCACTGTCTCGCCTATTTTATGTCAAGTATATTATTATTATATTTTGTTCCATGCACTGTGAGAAATTCTACAGGTTTTCGATTAGTTCATTCTCTTCTTTTCTTTCTTTGGCGACCGTTCCGTGCTAGTCGGGCATGTGTACAGCGCACTTACGGGGGGAATGCCGACTGGTGCGGGGTGGGCCATCACAAAGCTTCTTCATGAATCTATCCTAGCCTTATGTCGCTATAAATGGCTTTTTCAACCAAACTACGTAAACAAGCAACCATGCAATCAATAGTCCTATAAATGTCAAAACATCATACAAACAACCACAACAACATCGATGAGGTAAATAAAACATGTCTAAAGCAATCACAGTGCGATATATGTCAAAATGACCTAAGTCTAGCAGTATCAACAAATAATGTATATATGGAAGAAATGTGGTACTTAATCTTAAAACAGTTTTAAACACTTTTAATCTATTTATAAAATTATTAGCTAGATTTCATTATGTAAAAATCCCGTTTGAAATTCATTTAGGTTCAAAAACACCAATTTTATACTATACGAACGACTGTAGTACAGTGAGAGACAATATAGCTCACCTCAACCAAAATAACCCAAATTTGCTCCATAATGTAGAGCTCACCATGCGAGTCCAATGGAAGAAACCATGTTGAAATGGAACCTCGTATGCACAAGATATAAATGATGTAAATTTTCATAAATTAAATTGACAACATAAATAACTTAATTAAACAATTTACTTATTAACTTACCATAATCTCTCTTCTCTGTCTAAAGCCAATACTTCAGCATGTGTGCACATCCACGCAACACAAAACTAAAAGTTATTAGCTTTAGATAGAGAAGACAAATAAAGAAGTTCACGTATTATATACTATTTTTAAGAATTATTTTGATTTGTTAATATCTATACAAGGGCACTTTCGATAGTTCGCGTTTGCACTAAAAAAGTTTAACACTAAAGGTGTTATAGCTATTAACAAAGATAAAGACTAATATTAAGTTGATTAGCTTTTATTGGAAAAATATGACAATTGGAGATAATCATTTCGTTTGTTTAACATCATAGAGCATTAATTCTTTAATGAATATGTGATACTTCTTTAACTCAAATCAAGGTCAAGCTAGAAAAATATAGATGATAATTGATAATGCACCTAAAAGAAAGTGCATATAAGAATAAATATGCAAATTATGGTGCAAGAAGCTATGAGTTCGATCCGGCTTTGTAGGGTCCAACTCACTTATCATGTAGCATGTTATATATCACATAAACTCATATATAGAGTACCTATTTCATTAAAATAAAAATAAAAATATAGCAATATGTATGCAAAATATTTTCTTAACCATTCTAAAAAGAAACTGCAAACTAACTTGTACTTTTCTAATTGAAAATGCAAGTTAATTTAAAATAAAGTAATGCCAATTGGTACTACCATACAACTAAAAAAAAAAAAATTGCAAACAATACCATTGATAAAATTAACAGTCTTTGAAATGTTATGTTTTCATGTTAAGAACAATGTATAGGAAATGCTAATTTTGTTATATAGCATCATTGCCTACAAAAATATTAGTTATATTTTGTATGATTTGAAAATATTAAACGAGGTTTATTATTTAAGACCTGTTAGTAATGTCTGAAAAAAGCCAATCTTAAAGAAGTACAGTCCAAAAGCGTACATTACCTTCATGTAACTAAAAAACTGGAAATGTTTAGTAAAAATCATGCGAACACCTTGAATAACATGGGCTAGCACTTGCAAATGAGAAATTAAAGGGATAATGATATAGAAAGGAGGTGTTTATCTGTATTCCAAGGGTAATGAAAGGCTACTTCAAAGAGAATTCATTGCTTTTTAATTGTTTTGTGGCTATTAGTCATGAGCATGACATAAGCTTTGAGCATGAATTATTTTTTCTAAAAAATGTGTATGATTAACACATTAAAAAAATGATATGTACAAATATTTAACTATATTTTTACGTTAACAACATGTCTGGCTAGTTTGAATTTTTATTTCTAAGTTACGCCATTTAACTTTTTTGTTTGATTTTTATATATATTATCAACTAGTAAAAAAATGAGTTTATATAGGATGTTTATTTGTTATATTGTATTTTAAGTGATTTTAAAGTTGGTAATATTTGTATAGGTGAGTCTTGAATTTGTAAAGAAAGTTTAATTGTTAGATCATATTTTTAGATACCGTTAAGATTTAGTAATATTCGTATACGGACAATTTAGTAATATTACGTTTACACCAAAAAATGTAATATCAAAAGTTGTCATAATTATCATTGCTTGGTAATATATGTTCATGGACATTCTTGCTAGTTTTTTATTACACCAAAAAATATGAGATTAAATATATTAGAAGTATCACTAAAGAATTTTTAGGTGATTTCAAGCTTAGGTAAATACTAACATTTGACCATTTTTTGTAGTTCATATTTACAGCAAAAAGGCACACCATCAAAATTATTACAACTATCATTATTTGGTAATGTTTGTAAATTGACATTTTTGGTAGTTTATACTTACAATAGAAATGTGTCATCTAACGTATTACAACTATTATTAAAAATATACGACCACTATTAAGGATTGAAGATTACTAAACCATTTTAACTTTGTAATGATTGACTTGGGAAAACATGCAACTCTATTGACTTTGTAAAGGATCGAATACATGAAATCGCTAAAGTTAAGAACTCGAAATCAAATTGAAATTTGGCAAGTTCGACTAAGAAAGTAAAATAATAATAATAATAATAATAATAATAATAATAATAATAATAATAATAATAATAATGGCAAACCCGACCCATCCCAAGGCCACTTAGGCAGTCGCCTAGGGTCTCAGACCTGGAAGGGGCCTCAAGCTAACATTTGAAAAGTTACATCGAGCATGTCTTTTATATTCTTTTCGTAAAGTTGAGTGGTAAGTGCTAGAAGTTTGCATGCTAGAAGACCAGTTCCTTTTGGACTTTTCTTAAATATCAATTTACATCATTACACTTCATTTAATTGCCATAAAACAACAATGCGTTTAGAATCGTTTAATGGACTTAAAATTTGCTAACTTTGGACCACAAATTACTTGGGTCCACCATGCTTCAAGGGAAAATATCATATTATATTAGATTAAATGGTATTTTGAGAAACATGAAAATGGTGTCAAGGACAAATATATGGGTTTTTTTAGCCGTCAAGACGGCATGTTGAAATTTTATTTTAAAGGACAACGAATTATATTTTAAGTATCAGTTTTATAGTATGTATGATATCAGAATTTGACTACTTGTTTTTAAGTATCAGTTTTACAGAATATATAGTATCAGAATTTAACTATTAGTTTTTAAATATCAGTTTTACAGTGTGTAAGGTAACAGTTTTACAGTGTATTATTTTAAGAATAAATTTTTTATGAGTTGTCCTTAAACCTTAAAAAGTTATGAAATTTGTCGTTCACAATAAAATCCCGTATAACTTTTAACCTCTTGTTTGCATATGAATGTATTTTCGAAACTCAAACAAAAAAAGCGTTTTTTATTTCAATTATCAATAAAGATGTTTCAGACATTAATTATTATTTTTGAAATGGAAATAATACTAGCAGTGAGGTCTTTTTTTTAAAGAACACGACCATTTGTCCTGCATAATTAAATTCCCCGTTGCAAATTATATGCTTAACGACTAGTTTGTATTCCAGCCAAAGCAATTTCCTTGACCACTCCGGACATACCCTCGAACTTCCAAGCAAAATTCACGTGCATGCTTCTCCTCTTTACTCCATCTTTCTCCAACTTCTAGATTTCGAAAATGATGGGTGGTTCCGATCACCCTCTCGATCAGCCCCAAAACGATGAAGAACAGCACGAAACCGTAGACCTAAGTCCCCAGAACTCGACTTTTCAGTCCACGATGTCTAACTCCTTCATCGACCCTCCCTCCTACACAGACGCGACCTTCTCCCCAACCCAAACTCAAGAATCGCCTAAATCAGACCTCAGCTCATCTTACGTTAGCATCTCCGTTTCCGATCCACGTAAAGAGCAAGATTTATCGCCGACCTCTCTTGTCCCTGGATCTGCGACTCACGTGACATATTTAGTAACGACCACGTGTCGTGATTTGGAAAATTTTAAGGTCAGAAGGAGGTTTAGGGATTTCGTTATTTTGGCGGATCGACTGGCTGAAGGGTACAGAGGGTATTTTGTGCCAGTTAGGCCTGATAAGAATTCTGTTGAGAGTCAGATCATGGATCAGAGGGAGCTCGTTGAGCAGCGAAAATTTCAGCTTGAGAAATATTTGTGGAAGTTAGTTATTATCATTTATATTATCGCCAATCGTGTTTTCATGTACCTTAATTGTAGCATGCATTGATTAAATTACCTGTGCTTTTGGATATTTACTGCGTTAGCAAACTCTTATCGAATTAACAATTTAATTGCATTTATATTACTTCAACGAAATATGGTCAAAATAGGGGACGTGACCAAAACAGTACCTAATGACCGAGTAATGAACTATAATATTTTTGTGCAGATCAATTTAATTGTTTTTATTGTCCAATTGGAGAGGTTTGCCCACTGTCATTGCTCAAAATCAGTTTTCTCTCAAACCTTACGGAGGTTTGTTTGTTGTCTTGTCATTGCCCAAAATCAATTTTTCCAAAGCGAAAATAAGAATCCTTTTTGGGAGTTGTCTCCTTCAATGTTTTTAGCAGCTTACATTCTGATATCTAAAATTTCTATTACATTTCAGCTTCAGAACTACGATTAATATCTTATTCCCACTACAATATACTTTGACAGATCTAAATATATTACTATAAAAATGCGTTAATTTTGAAAATGCAATATATTCTTAAATTAATCATGTTATTATCGAATAATTCAAAAATACTATAATTTATTTTCTTTTAAATGTTATAATGAAAAGGTCGGTTTTCCCACCGTTTGCGGTTATACTAGTAACAAGCATTTTACTCACATAATAGTTGTATCACAGATGACTGTACTCAACACTCCTAATAGTTGGTGCGTTCACTTCCATTTTACTACACTTTTGAACTGACCTACATCCAAAAGCAGCTGTACAAACCATAAACCTAATAAAAAATGTCTATGTGGGTAAATAAGAGGTTACTGAAACACTATAGTGTGTTGTTTAATGCCTATGCATTGAACGCATATCGCTGTGTCATTTCAATGCATTGTTGTATTAAAATGACATAGGGTTTGTTGTTTTAATGCATAGACATTAAATCGTCATACAGTATACCGTTTTAATGGGTTATCCATATGCCTCCTGAACGGCCATTGTTCTTTGTGGCTCGTTCGGAGGTCGAATAACCCAACCCTGTATTTGCTTTTTAAATGCGAGGATGTTGATTATACATGTAGAGCTAGAGATAATAATTACTGCAAATTCTCTACATCAGGACTTCAGGTATGTTCTGTTTTGGCCGTTCAAAGTTGGTTATTTATGTTAAAAATGTCTTAAATGAGCACAAGTGTAGTTTACTGTAAAATAAAAAATAAAATAAAAAATCCTGTAGATCTTCAAGTGTAATTTTTATTGAGACGAGGATTCAGTTCAACCCATTGTCATTTTGAACCCTAATGCCATTGTTCAGGTTAGCAAGACATCCAGTTATTGGTAAGAGTGATGAACTTAAAGTGTTCCTTACGGTAGAGGGTAAAATGCCCTTGGCAGCATCTACAGATTTGGCTTCCCGAATGCTTGATGGTGCAGTGAAGTTACCAAAACAATTGATGGGGGAGGGAGCTATTGTTGAGAAAGAAGAGGTAGTAATTCCTGCAAAAGGTGGGAGAGATCTATTGAGGATTTTTAAGGAGTTAAAACAGTCAGTAAGTAATGAGTGGGGCAGTGGGGGTAAGGCAACTGGCATAGACGAGGACAAAGAATTTCTTGAGAGGAAGGAACGTGTTGGGGATTTAGAGCAGCAGATAAGTACTACTTCGCAACAGGTAATGTATCCTGATTCTTATGTTTTGGTTATAAACAGTACATACTGTAGATTAAGGGTATGTTTTATTTAATACTAATTAAATGTGTGCCACTAACTAGAGATTGGATTATAGTTTGACTAACTGGAGGTACTAACTAGTAGTTTATTAAAGTATATATGTATACATACATACCTAAGTGCATGTGTGCGTGTGCGCATGCCTAACTAGACATTACTTTATTCCTATGGTCTTATAAAAAACAAACACAGTATAAAATATATTACTTGAAATATGCAAATGCTGTATTTTCATTTGAACATATTTCTATTTCATCAATGTTTGTCGCCAATTCAAACAATTAAAATTTAAGAGAAAAGATTATGCTTATTCTTCTGTCGAATTTGTAATGAATGTGAAATAACTGCCGTTGAAAAGTTATTGTGAAGAGCTACTGAACTAAATCTTTAGACGTCATGTTATTTAATTCTCGATTCGCTTTCTCATATTCTATTGAATAGACTTCCATATTCGCTTTGAATAATACACATTTTGAGGCACAAAAATTTGCGTTCCCTTTCTATCCAAACCCCGCAGTATCATCCATGCTTATTTTGGAACAAAATAATTTTCAAGACATTTACAAACGTGTGTAGTACGTACATAACCGTAGCGCTGATTCACAAACATAATCGACCGACTTTTTATAGAACATGGGTATATGCAGAATTAATTGTTTAAAATCCCAACTTTTCTTCCCTATTACAATTTTCTTTCCTCTTTTGTAAAGCGTGACTATTAAAAGTAATTCTGTTTATTTATTAAACGTCGTCATTTCCAACAATGGTTGAATAATATGCTTTTCATATATCTTTTACAAATTTATATCTTAGAGCATCTCCACCTCTAATTGAATGTAATGTCATAAAATGTCTTTGTGTCCACATCTATTCCACAGCATGAAATATATAAAGTAAACTTCTACAATAAAGTATAAGATAGTCCTCCAATGCAAATGTCTAGAATCATACAGTTTTGTGCTCGTATCGTTTTAGGAATATTTTAAAATTAAATAACTAAATTATAGTGGTTATATACACTTCCACATTGTGGATTACAATGTTTACTACTAAACATTATGTTTCACAATGTCTTGTAAATCTTTTTGACACATCATCCCCAAATTTATTCAAAACTTGCATGGAGAAATCAAATTTAACAAAAATGTTAATTGGTGATGTATTTTTGATTTTGCATTCAAATTAATGAAGCATTGGAGATGTTCTTATATTTGATGTTTGGAGTATAAGATTGGAACCGTAGTGTTTACATTTATGTAAGTAATTTTGAAGCCTAAGCATCGAATCCAATGACAAAATACAAACATTAGTAATAGCTATATTAGTTGAACCCCAAAAGCATGATGAATTTTCATTTATTTTTCAGCTCAGCTGGATTCATGATTCAAAATAAAGCACAAAGCTACAAACTTTCGTTTTAGACTCTGTATAATTGGGAATTAACCAATATTTGTATAAATTTGATAGAAATAATGTTGAAATGCTAAACTAGTAGTTAACATCTAAACCACTTCGGTTGAAGCTTTATCTTTGACTGGAACCGCACGCTCTAAGCTTAAGTTAAACTTCAGACGACAGCCATTTTTGTGATGTGTTGATTTTTTTTTGCAGATTGTCTTTTTTATTGCGGTGCTTCTAATTTATCAGTAGTTGCTTTAGTATACTGCACCTAGGGATGGTAAAATTAAACGTACCTTTAGGTACTGGATAACATGGCTGTTTTTATTTTATTTTTGATGATATTACATTAATGTCTTTTAATCAGTTACTACCGGTATCCTTTGATTAAACAAACCGAGAAGGAAGATTTTCTTATATATCATATATAAAAACAATTTAAAAAAAATTAATTGAACATTTTATGACTTAGTAACTTCATAGTTCATCCATAATTTTGTCCTTTGTAAAAATAAATCCATAAGCTTAAGTCAAATCATCCTATCTCTATTTTTTTTTTTCAATTTATGTTTAGTTGAAGATGCATTTTTTAACTATAAAAAAAAATTTAATCTGATGATTGACTTTCATCATTGGTTGATACGTTTGATATTTATTATAAAGACTACCATGTCATATGTAAAAACTATTTAAAAAAAAGATCACAACTTAAGGTTATTTCTAACAACTTGATTTGAGCTTATATTTATTATGATATATAAAATAATCAATGGTGGATACCCAGTGCCAAAGGCTCCCGTACTCAAGCGCAAGGACTTCCTAGATCAGTCTCCCGTTCTAGTACTGTTCTCACGACTTTCTGGGCTCTGGGGGTGGTCAATTAGCGCGCACAGTCTTTCCCTCACATTGTGAAGAGGCCGGGGCTCGAACCTGAGCGCTCCAGATTACCAGCCGGGTAACCTTACCGTTGCGCCAGGCACCACCTTTATATATAAAATAATCAATGATTTAATTTATTTATACCATCTAACATGGTTAATTCATACTAAAATTATGAATAATGATAACAATAATTCAATTTAACAGTATAAATATGTCTCAAAATGCTAATCACATTAAAAATCAAAGGTACAATATTTTTTTAGAGTTTAAAGATCCGTTCAATATTTTAATCTTATACATGTATGTGCATGTATTATATGTGTGTATTTAGAAGTTAATATTCCAAACTATTTAGAAGTTGCTATTCATCTTCTCTTTCAAAGATTCAAAATAAGTAGTTTCCAAACATAATTTTAATCTTCTAGGCGTTTCCCCCCTTAATTGACCTTGTCTTTTGAATACGGATTTACGCTTGTTGAGTTTTCTAATTTAAACTTTTTCTGTGGAATTAATGGTGTTCTAATGTTAAATTGTTTTATTTGTGTTAGAATTAGCCTTTACAATGGAAACTCTGTAACTAATCAAAATGATCAAAAGTTTCTTAATGTTTGAAGAATCACATATGATACTGATTCAAAAATGAGTTCCATGCCTTGGACATACACATCTACGTAGCGATCATATATGTTAATCAAACTGAAAAAAAAGAGAGGTTTAACTCACCATAACAAAGCATCTATTTTTTAATAAGAGCATAAAGATAATCTCAAAATATTAACCCTCCTAAAAAAAGTGAAGAAAGAAAGCATTCCAAAATTTTGAAACATATAGAAAAATTAAAGACCAACTAATTTGAGTCATAAATTTCCTTAGATAACAATTATATATTCAGCCAAAAAAATATCTAATAATCAAAATGAATCATCCACTATGTCACAACTTTAAAAAGCTCTGAATATTATATAATAATCTATAGGAGTGTGTAGAAAAGTAAGCATCGACATAGACCATCATCGATTATTTTCAAAGAAAGGCCTAGGTTTTTTGACGTTTGCTGTATTAATACAAATCCAAACAATTTAATTCTTTAATCTTATTGAACCTTTTAAGTAACAATCATGCGTATCTCACGAGAATCAAATATTTTTGTGTAAAAATGTAAACTGGATGCTGTACTCTACAAAAACATTTAGCAATCAATTCTCCTAAGAATAAGTTTTCAGTTTAAATAATTTGTTTCATATCAGTTTACCTAAGAACATGGTTATTACGACGACAAGTCGAGTCGAGTCGATAGAGGTCCAACCAGTCGACTAGTCGGACTAGTCATAGACTAGTCGATAAATAAATAAAGATATATATTAATACATAATTGCAGTGTATAAATAAATAGATATATACATATACATATTATCATATAGATTATGTTTCAGATCTGTTGTCATCTGTAGTTTATAATAAACGACAGTTAACACATATTATAATAAACAATAATTAATAGTCTTGATGCCATCTGGAATTAATGGCAAGTTCGACTTCGAGTTACAGTTTAGGGTTCGACTTCGATTTCAAGTTAGAATTTTGACTTCGACTTTGAGTTAGGGTTTAAGGTTTGAGTTCGAGTTCGTGTTAGGGTTTATGGTTCGAGTTTGAGACTTCGTGATTTGAGTTCAGTCTCGACTAATGGCAAGTCGACTCTTCCAGTCGATGATCCAACTCGACTAATCGATTAGTCGACGACTAGCCGCGACTCGCGACTAGTCGAGCGCCGTAATAACACTGCCTAAGAATAAGTTTTCAGTTTAAAGCATTTCATATTCTTTATTAAAAAATGAATACAAAGGTTAAAACATATGAATGTCTGAGTTTGAAGTCATCGAAGAATTCTTTTTTGGAGGTAGCTTTTGTTTAAACTAATCATATGGTAGCTAAAATTATTTCTAAAATTTTAATTAATACGGGCGTTATGGAACGCGCTTCGCTCAAGACTCTGACATATGCTTTGCATGTGGATTGTGTTTAAAAAAAACCGTATATTTTTAGCATGTTCAAGATAAAATGATATGTACGAATATTTAATTATATTTTTGCATTAAAATCATGTGTAATTAGTTTGAAATTTATCTCTAAGTTATACTATCTAATTTTTTTATTAGTTTTAATGTTTATATATGTTTTAATTAGTAAAAATGATGTTCTAATGACTGTCCATTTGTTAGATCATAGTTGTAAGTGTTATTAAGATTTGTTAGTATTTGTAGAAATACATTTCGAATATGTAAAAAAAAGCTGATTGTTACATCAAATTTTCAAGTGGACATAAAAATAATGACATGTAAGAGTGTAGTCATTATACATGTTTTGCGGTTAAATTATGGTTTTTAGAAAATGTATACATTTGTTAGTTTTTTTTATTAGTTTTAATGTTTATATATGTTTTAATTAGTAAAAATGATGTTCTAATGACTGTCCATTTGTTAGATCATAGTTGTAAGTGTTATTAAGATTTGTTAGTATTTGTAGAAATACATTTTGAATATGTAAAAAAAGCTGATTGTTACATCAAATTTTCAAGTGGGCATAAAAATAATGACATGTAAGAGTGTAGTCATTATACATGTTTTGCGGTTAAATTATGGTTTTTAGAAAATGTATACGTTTAGCGCATTGAAGAAAAAAAAATAGTTTATGTGAATAATTACTTATATTTTTGCATGAAATCATGTGTAATTAGTTAAATTTTTATTTTAAGTTGCAACATCTTTTTTTTTATTAGTTTTAAATTTGATTTGTGTTGTTAATAAATATAAATGATGTAAATAATAACTATTGAATATATTGATAGTTTTTTTTTTTGGGTATGTATAAAAATGAAGTTTGAAATTGCAAAGATATTTAATCTTAGATCATATTTTTAAGTGATTATAAGGCTAAAGTTATACAATGGCATATTTGGAACTTCACGGTCGGACCAAAAGTTTGCGCTTATAAGACAATTATTAATAACTAGTATTTTTTGCCTGCTTTGCTAGGCATTAAAATTTATGTTACTAAAAAAAAATATTGTAATGATTAAATATTAAAAATAAAATATAAAGTATTGTAATTAATATTAAATAGTTATATATATATATGTGGAAAAAAGGGAGAAGGACAAACTTAACAAAAAATTTGGTGAAAAGTATGTAAAGTTTAGAATTTAGTGAGAAGACCAAATGATGGTGTAAATGGGAAAATGTTAGTGGGCCCTCTGAATTCCATCTTTAGTGTAAATGTGTCATTCTCCCTAATTTTGAAACTTCCCATGCTTTTCACCAAAAAATTTCCAAAGTTTGTCCTTTAAAAGAAAATCCTCTCTCTATATATTTAAATATTATAATTTATGTGGCAGCAATAATAAATTATTTTGTTGTTCATCCAAAAATAATTTTATCATGAATGATTATTTTAATTAATTGTTCTGTTATCCATCTAATAATTTATGCAGTAACAATAATTAATTGTCATGTTGTTCACACAACAATGATTTTGCCGTGGATTGAGTGTATTGAGATTATCAAGTTATTTAAACTAATAGATAGGATGAAATATCATGTCATTTAATACATGGATATCTGTTGAGGTTGTAGCATTGAATAATAAATGAGTGGTGAAGATCTTATTACATTAATGTTCATGACGTGCGAGGACTGAATGTTTATAAAAAACCAATTAGAAAAAAAATGATAATCATCCAGTCATTTAGGTAGGTAATACCAGTGGAGCAAAAGTGAAATTGAAATATGAAATAACCGAAAGAGAGTTGAGAAATGACATCTTTAAATATGTAATTGCGATATAGAATTTTTTTTTAATGGTTGATGATGTGTTTTTCTGCATTTTCATTTATATATTTGAACATGAAACCCTTTGTCGACGTCACATGTGTTTTAATTATTCAACCCATAAATCATAATAATATTCAAATTTATCGAAAGACAATAGCACCTAAGCTAGAATATACAATATTCACAATTCAATTTGCAGGACATGTATCTACGAGTGTAAGATAGTTAATAAAACTAAAAGGTATGCACAAAATTAAACAATACCTCACGTTTTGGACCAAATATTGATGTATCAATTTGAACAAAATTAAACATTGATATCGTTTCTATGGTTAATGTATCAAATTTAATTTGCACGCCTTCAATGACAATAATGTCCTAAGTCTAAAATATAGCTAACATGCTTAAGTGAAATGTCTCAAATTTGACCCAAAAATGAATTCCCTACAAATGCATAGCTATATATATTTTCTTTAATTTGATACACAGGCGATAAGACATTGCTGCATTCTCTTATTTTTACACAATCAATATTACCTAAATTAGAAAGAAAAAAATATATAGTTGCAGTTGAAAAACACTATATTTTCTGACTCACATAACATAATATAATCTAATTTAAATGTTCTAAATTTACTACTTTATATATTCTAGTTTAGACTTAATATAGAACTAATGTATGTTTGTAACTTATTTCTCTTTGTTCTAATTCAAAATATTAATTTGGAAAATAAATACATATACCAGTTATAAATTAATGCTTTATGATCGCTTAACTAAATGATTCATTATCAGCTATGCGCATATTGATTCAATTATTACTGAACACAATTCTAGTTTATTAGAAGATGTGTGAACAATAAGAATATGAACAATACAACATTAGCTAATAAAGATAACGACAGAAAATGTGGAATATAATAGAATTAAGATGCTGATATGGTACTAAAATCATGATTATGCATGAATGTTGTAGACGATAATATTTGGGATTGCTAGACATTATTGTGCTCATCCATCTTTGCTCTCTATATCATTTGAACACATTAACAATTTGAATAATTTGTATACAAAAATTAATAATCAAAATATCAGATACAACAACAAAGCCATATATCCCAAACAAGTTGGGGTTGGCTAGATATGAAACCCAAAATTAAAATAAAATAAAAGAAATAATAATGATAATAATATATATATAAAGGGTTTAAAATAACCAAACAGATAAAAAGTCGTCTGATAAAGGTTTTTTAAATAATAATAATAAAAAAAGGTTCAATAAAAGTGTAATAAATTCTAAAATAGTAATAAAAAGTAAAAAGGTTCAATAAAAGAAATAAAGTCTAAAAAAAACCCCTAAGGTTCTGGTACATTGATTGCCAACTTCCATGCACTCCTATCCATTATCAGCTCTTCAGATATACTCTAATTAATTAAATCTCTATTTATTATCTCCTCCCCATGTCATTTTAGGTCGACCTCTACCTCTTTTTGGGCCTTCGGCACAACCTATAATTCCAATGCGCACAGATGCATGTATGGTCTACGTTGGATATGTCCAAACCATCTCAAACAATGTTGGACTAACTTCTCTTCAATATGTGCAACTCCCAGTTTTTCCCGAATATCCTCATTTCTAATCCAATCTCGTTTGGTATGCCCACAGCTCAAGCGCAGCATCCGCATCTCTGCTACACTTATCTTCTGGACGTAATAATCAAAATATCAGATATTATGTCAAAATATACAAATCAATTAATGAAAATGCAACTAACACCTTGCACGTTAAGTGCTGGGTTATTAGCATTTAATGGGATGCATCAAAGTTCAAAACTTTTATGTTGCGTTTTCCATTTCAATTTCTTCTAATCCTCTGACATTGATGTACTTACTGCCTACAATTATCCAAAATGGTAGTTGTTATAAATATACAAAGTCTGTTTAATGGTTTTAAACGTGCTTGGATGTATACATCAATTTTAATATTCCAACTTTCTATAACACACTTCTAGGCATAACAACATCACATAAACCAATTTAAACCATAATTGCAAGCCTGTAAACCAAAAGTTACAATCTAAGTAACAATCTTACCTGAAGTATATATTGTTATTGCTATTTCCATTCTTCATGAGGAAGACTTACCTGATGTATTTAATATAACTCCCAATGTGAAATGTGTTCAATCATAGAAAATGCCTCAGATGAAATAAAAATCAGTATGAAATGGCGCAACGGTAGAAATCACCTCAAATGAAGAAAAAAACAGTATAATAGTTGAAAGTGGTAGATGAAGAAGGTATGTCCCATACACACACATATTTTATATGAAAATTTGTGTCAAATTTGATAATTTTAGATTTTGTGGTCGACTTACGGAAAGATCAGCATTTTAAACAATAAATTAAAAAAGAAGCATAAAAATAATAATCGCATTATCCACTTTTTAAGGTATAATAACTATATATATAGAGTAAGCAGAAAGAATAACTTAGAAGAAAGAATAAAGATAAACATTCAATTTTTAACGAAATAGTAGGTAAATATTAGTCAAAATTAGGCAATTGCTTAATCAGCTTCATTTAGTAAAAAAATATATATTTATTTACAAATAGCATGATTTCAAGCTAGTTTCCATATGCACCAACTATCAAATATGTCATATTCATTTAAAATAAGTATTAAGGTCAACAAATCAAAACTTCCATACCTGGGTACAATGTAGAAAGAAGAGGATATCCTTAAAAAAGCTTTGTACGCTTGGTTCATATGCCTAGGAGTTCACCTTATATATGCAAATATAGCTACAGAAATTATCACACTTCTACTTATACAAACACTACATACACATTGTAGCCAAATGCAAATATGAAATATAGCCAATGAATCAAATAAAAGCTCTTTCAATATTTTTAATTTACGGTCCAAAGAGAGTATTGAATAGAAATGGATTAAAATTTATTTTCTTAGCACAATGCTTTGATTATATATCCAAATCGGATTTATTTCCAGAGTAAAAGTAATAGTTGAGTTAAATGCTTATACATTAATCAACAAAAGACTATGAAATAATTAAGAAGCATATGTGCATATGCTAAGTGGATTATTGGGAAAAGTAGCTAACACCTCTAAACGATGAGTGAAATTTTACCAAAGGAAACTCTTTAACTTGGAAATAATTGAAGTTAAAACAGTGAAAATGTCCTTACTTTAACGTGACATCTTAAAGCCTATCAACATGTAAGATTTTTCCACTGCAATATTAATTATCTTTAAAGTCTTAGATGTAAAATTGACATAAACTTTAGTTCCATCAACAACATAATACTATTAACTTTACCATATATGATATAAACTATTATCCATAGTAGTCAAGGCGCTAAGGCGCAAAAAGTCACAAGCATTGAGCCTGAGGCTTTTTTATGTGTCTTTTTATATGAGTTTGATCTGCTATTTTACTAACTATAAATTAATTTTTAAACCATATTTTATAATTCATTCAATTATCTACATATTTTATTAATAAGATTTAAATTTTAAACCACATTTTATAGTTTATTGAACAATTAATTTTGTTTATTTAACTATTTATAAACAGAATTTTGAATTTAGCAAAAAAAGCACCTCAAACTACAAAAAGACGCACTCAAACCGTCAAACTGCAAAAAGGCGCAAGCCTTGAGCCTTGGGATTTTCTGTGCTTAGGCGCGCCTAAGCGCGTGCCTTGATAACTATGCTATTATCTTTAAAGTCTTAGAAGTAAAATTGACATAAACTTTAGTTCCATCAACATAATACTATTAACTTCACCAAATATGACATGGACAATTTTTTAATATCCTTATGTTTTCATGTTCGATGGATTTTTCGAGGTTAGTATGTAAAATGGAACCAGAATATGTGGTGTTGGAAAAAGCATTCCATAAATACCGCACTTACCACACAAATTTGTTTATGTATAATAAAGATAAAGAATGAATATTGGCCTATGTGATATTAACATAATTTTTTTATTCATCTCATATTTTGTTATAAGATATTTTATGCATTTTAATAATGTCAAAAGCAAATACATTGATCTGTAACGGAAATATTGTGGTTGCTAACCAATAATATTAGAACTATCCAAACAGCATATTGAACTGTAACGCTTTTTTAACTAACATGGAAAAACAACATGGATGTTTAAGGATTAAGTATCACAGCCCTGTTAGCAAATCTCTATTGCGTTACATCTAGTGCATAGAAAGTTAAAAAGGAATAAAACCATTGCATATTCAATATAAAAGTACTAAAACTCAAAATATAAAATAATAGTGTTAAAGTAGATCGGTAATTACATTCACCTCCTGGGTGACCTTTACCTTAATTTTCAACAAAGCTTTTCTACTGCTGCCATATGCCACAGTCACCCTCGAAGTCTCATGGCCTGTAGTAATGTCATCAATTGTAGAATAAAAATCAAGTATTCTAATCATATTCATGATTTTCATCATCGTGGACTACAATCAGGAATCAAATTTTAATAGATGCAAATTAATGAATTTGTAAGCATAAATGAAATAAATATTTGTATGCAGATTAGAAGCCTACTGACGAAACATTCAGTTGCTGACCGGTTAAGGCAGTCTATTGAAGATTCAAATTACAACGTGTTCTGAAAATATATGAGAAGGATAAAATCAACGGTGAGAAAAAAATTCATTGTTGTATCTACTATGAGATGTATCCACCATGAGATATACGTTACTTGGCCTCTTCATTGTCTTCCCATAATATCCTATTCGATATATTCGGATCTTGGTGATTAATGAAATATTTTTACATTTTCCTTCCTAAATTACCCACCAAGGATAAGTTTATGGGAAATCAATTGTCATTTAAATGTAATGTAAGTAAATGTTGAGGTCATATCAAAAAGGGAAGAAAATATTATGATTTTCTACTTCTTTCCTAGCTAATCCTAATCGATATATTCATCTCGGAGTGATTTATGGAACTTTTTTTTACACTTTCCATCTTAGATTAATATATAGGCATTTCTCCTAAAGCTTATCTCTTGAAATTAAGCAATGGAAAATATTCGTTTATTCATAGTATTATTCGAAATTAAGCAATGGAAAACATTCAGTTGCTGACCGATTAATATATAGGCATTTCTGCTAAAGCTTATCTCTTGAAATTAAGCAATGGAAAATCAATATCCGTTTATTCGTAGTATTATTTGATTCCTTATTTACTTCTAACTATCACCAAGAATGAATATGTCAAGTAGGAGTTATTCATAAGTAATGGATATATTGAAGTCATATCAAAAAGGTAATATATGATTTATAGATTTTTTTTTTACACTTTCCATCTTAGTTTTATATATAGGCATTTCTCCTAAAGCTTATCTCTAGAAATAATTGAATGTGATTTAAAATTATAGACAAAATTACTAATTATATACGTGGTATAGATAGCGTAGATATGTAATATTGTGACTAATTATGAATTTTGGTACTGTCAACTTACATTACACATAAGTTGTTTTACATGGTAAGTGATGACAAATTGAAAAGATCAAGTTACCTTATAAATTGTGTTTTTTTTTCAAACATAGATAGGAACCAAAATGATATCATAAAAAATTGGATAGGGATTATATTAGTTTCCTTCATAACACGTGCTTCAAAACAGATTAGATATGAAATTTCATTGGATTTATTAGATGCATTTCCCATGGCATTTATAGGTGAATTATATGTTTTTTCTGGAAAATAGTTTATGTATATTATGTAAATAAAGCATTTTCAGAAATATTTGAATTGACAATTATTAATTATATATGTGATAAGAAATCAAGTAAAGGGCAATAACAAAAATTACATTGTATGTTATATAAATAACAATGTTGGGTAGTTCTCTTAATGCATGAACATACAAAATTAGATAAACAACAATGGCAACAGCATTTTAGATATTGTGTACTATTTCTAAATCAATGTAATGAAATAGGAAAACAATGCTATTATTATAAGAACAATTATGGTCATAGTCCTTAAAAGGAATACAATCTACATTTATATGTAATGCTTGGTAAAAAGTTAAGGAGACATTACAGGAATACCAATAAATCACCTAAATAAGGAATCGATTTACTAAACAAACTTGAAATCCATCAGAAAAAAATTATTTGAAGAAAAAAAGAAACAAACCAAATTCATGGAATTGTGATGGAAACAATGAAAATTTTTGAACAAAAATTCTTTGAAATTTTCTTATATCGTTGGTAGAAATACTGGTATATGACTGTAATGCTATATAATAAATACTATAAATTTGAGATTTTATATATATATATATATATATATATATATATATATATATATATATATATATATGCAAGCGTTCGGTTGCACCCCAAAAATGGAGCACCCCAAATGCTCTCTGATTTCCACCACCCGTTTATAATAAAGAATGTGAGTGGGAAGTGAGAGCAGAGCCGGCGTTAGGGCAAAGCCCATCAGGCGATGGACTGGAGCAACCCCCCATTTATAAGCAACCCCCCATTTATAAGCAACCCCCCGGGGAAAAAAGGAAACCTAATTTCGAAATCGCAATCAGAAACGCGGTAAAGGAAAAAAGAAGGCGCGCGACAAGAAATGAGACGAAGAGGAAGAATTAAACCCTAGAATCATCTCTCTATCACCGCAATTATTAATTAAGTTCTCACCGCAATTATTATTTAAGTTCTCAGGACTATGGATTGCGTTCTCTGAATTGCCAATTGCAGTCTGGTAAAGATTCTAGCCCGCTGAGTACTGATTCGATTCATTCAATTAAGGATTTTTCCATTGACCGTGTTGGAGTTTCTTCATGGGACTGCAATTGGTAATCATTAAAACCAAATCCAGTGGAAGAACAAACTGTAGAAACATATCATCCATCCGCCTTTGAGTTTTTGCTGCTTTGTGACCAGCTTGAAAATAATTAGTATATACAGCTTGCTTTTAATATTACCAAATGCACGCTGAGTACTGATTCGATTCATTCAATTAAGGATTTTTCCATTGACCGTGTTGAAGTTTCTTCATGGGACTGATACTGTTATGTTGGATTATCTGAAGGATGACCGTTTGACCGAAGTTGCGATTTTGAGAATTGAGACCCATAACCTGATACTGTTTAGAACAAGCCAGGTAGAATAGCACAACAGTTTCAACATCTCGCTCACGGTCTATCGTCTATTCCAGATTTATGGCGAACATCAATCATTAACATTTATGATGAGATTTATTCGAAGTATTAATTATTTCTCATGGAATTCAGGAGTGCTCTGTTCCAATCCTGGATGGTTTGCCAAAGCTTACATAAAACATGCTTGAAGTCCTGGGTGAAATACTTCAGAACTCGCTGCTTCAGAATAGTGTATATTAATGCAGCGACATCCATTGTCAACATGTTATCGATCCTATGATTAATGAGGTTCCTTGAGGAGGCTATGCCGATGAGTAGCTAACTCCAGATTCAGCAATAATCACATGACAACAACACTAACCTCCAGCAGATCTACTGAATTTAGAAAATGCCATTACTTGAACATATTTCTTATTACCAGAACATTGTTGCTTTTTTTTTTTGGTGTAAAGGGCAACCAAATTATTTTTCGTCTAAGGCAACCCGATGATCCGAACCGGCTCTGAGTGAGAGAGTGAGTGGAAGGAGAGAGAAGGAGAAATACTTGGTGGAGATTGATGGGCATTTGGGGTGCTGCACTGTTTAGGGTGCTCTCGAACCTGCCTCATATATATATATATATATATATATATATATATATATATATATATATAGTAGAATCAGTACTTCTCATTATCAGCAGAAATGGATAAAGCTAATTCAATCAGCCAATGTAGTAATGACAATTTCTTATAATAAAAATTAATATTCCTTCACTTAAGCACAATCGTTCTAGTCTTCTTAGTAAGTTTTGTACTATCACATATAAGCAACATTATAAATATTGAGAAAATCAACTTAGTCAATCAATTATGCAGAGTCATTTTAGATAGTTTTAAATTTTTCTGCCAAAACTTATGATAGTATATTATGAAATAATAAGTAATATATTCTTATAAATTGCTGTAAATCCAACACTATTAATATAAACATCACAGGAGCCAAAAGTAGTGAGTATTAGATGATATTTAAAAAGTGAGGGTAATTTCGGTATTTCAAGGTCGGACCAAAGGTTGGAATAATTAAATGACCTTGATAAATATGGGAAATTTGGGTATTTTACGGTCGGACCAATTAGTAATCATTAAAGATTAGTGGGAATTATTATATAGATAGAAGTTATAATTGTTCAGTTAAACATTTTTTATTTTTTCAGTTCACTTGCCAGTTTTATCTCCCTTTCGCGATCTATTACAGTTCTTTTCTCCTTTTTCCTTTTTGGTGTGTGTTTGATCACAATCGGATATTTGGTCGGATTCATTCCAGTTCTCACTGGAGCTGACCAAACCAGGATGACTGCAATTTCGAATTTCAGCCCGAACATCCTATCTTGTATAATTTGAACTTTGGAAACGAATGAATATCAAAATTGATTTTGTGCTAGTGCTTCTACTAAAAAAAGATTGTGTTTGCGTTCTGATTTGAATTATCGTTTTTTTTTAAAAGATTATTTTGTAAATCTTTTCAAAACATCTTAGTTTTATTCATGCAATTTAATTTAATTTTCGGGAATTTAGATTATTCAAGGAATTTTCATTTGCCTTCCATTTTTGTTTTCTTTAAAATTAAATAAAGCATCTGTTTTTGTAGTTGATCAAAACGGCAAAATTCTTTTAATTTTAAGTTCCCATTTTACTGGTGCGTACTTCATCATACAGACACATGCAAAAATACTAGTGATTATAGAATTCTTTTTCAGTCTAAAACATTCTTGAAAAGTTGTCATCGGGTAATTGTTGTTGATTACAGACTAGTTTTATCGATCATATATGGTGCTTAACCTCAAAAATTGGCACAAGACCAGAACTTCGTGAAGGAAAAACAATATGCTGGATTTTGTTGTGCACATCATCTTTCTATCATACTCATTATCTGTTCTATTATTTGATTCCTTTATTTTTATGCTAAGAAGACAGAAATCACAAGTTTGTTAGTTGATTTCGTGATCCAGACTGCATATTTATCCACACGTGTGTGTTTATGTTTATACTGGAAGTTGGGGTTTCGTGATTTAGAACCCTAATACCCCTAGATCAATACTGCAGAGACTTGTCCTCAACATGTGTTTGTCTATGTTAATACATTTGATGTGCTCGTCAATGATTATATGTGCAGCGGAAAAAACTATGGAGTAAGGAACTATAGGTCTTTGGTTCGATAACCCTAGGCACTGATTAACCATTCTATTTTATTTTTCAGAAGGTATATGTTAATATAGTTTCTGGCTATTGTCACTGAGTGGAGACTAGAGGATAATGTTGGAATGGAGGCTGTGGAGAATTTCAAAGGTGATATCCAAGATATGAAATACCAACAGTCAACTGGGATTCACAATAATCACGTTATTTGATAAGAATATGTGGTTTAACTCCTTAGATGCAGTCCCTACTTTGCCAATTTTTCTATGACGACCATTAAATATATTTCTTTAAATTTGTGATCATAGATAACCCATATCTAATCAGTTGATCTAATCCACATTTCACACAAGAAAATATTTTTCTTATGACTCGTACAGGTTACAGCAATAGCAATTAGTATGGGTTGATGGTGCATCCATTAGGATATCTACTTATGTGTTGCTGTTGTGGTTGTACTGTTTCATGTTTGCCTAGTCTATACAGCAAATTTAACTCGTTAATTTAGTTGAAGTTTATTCTTTGTGATTTTCACTTCTCAGATTGTCATTACATGCATGTTATATACCATCATTTGAGAGTCTACAGGGAGTTTTCATCTTTGTTGGTTTATTTGTGCATACTATTCTAAATACCTATCTCAGGCTTGTTTATTTATTATTCTTTTTGTCACAGGCTGAAGTACTTGTTAAAGCTCAGCAGGATATTGAAGAAACAATGGGGCAGTTAGGACTGGCTTTCATCAAATTGGTCAAATTGGAAAATGAAGAAAGTATCTGCAGTTCTCAAAAAATCCATGCTGCTGATGCAAAAGTTATCGCTACTGCTGCTGTGAAAGCTAGCAGATTATACCGTGAATTGAATTTTCAAACGGTCAAGTATCTGGTAAGTTCTAAAAACGATTATCATTCAGGTGTGTTTAAAAAAATTCATTTGGCAGATCTGCCTCTGGAGGGAGATTAATGTGTTTTTTGTTTCATCCAGGATACACTGCACGAGTATTTGGGGCTGATGTTATCAATCCGCAATGCATTTACTGACCGTACAAATGCTTTATTGACGGTGCAAACGCTAGTATCAGATCTGTCTAATTTACATTCCAGGGCAGTAAAACTTGAAGTTGCATCCTCAAAAATATTTGGTGGTGACGAATCAAGAATTCGTAGATTAGAGGAAATAAAAAAATCGATACAAGTCACAGAAGAGGCTAAAAGTATTGCTATCAGCCAGTATGAAAGGATAAAGGTAATATATCTGTATGTGGCATGTCCAAACCAAGGTTTAAAAGTCCTGGTTTTCAGTTCCATTCCGAGCGTGTGATATTTTTAGAATTTCAGTTCCATTTCAGGAATTCGGCAATTCTGTATGATTGTCGGTTCCGCATTTCCTTACGTTTTGATACTTTTTATCAACGTATAAATGCTTTTTGAAACCATAGATGGTATCAAGTTATTGTACATTTTTTGTCCATTCTAAAGCTTCCATCACGTTTAAAAAACCTGATCTTGTTCAATTTAATTAGATAGAAATATTGTCTGATGTTGATTAGTTCTGAAGCCCTAAATCACTTAGCAAGAATCTTCCATGTGAAACCCTAAATTCTTTTTAAATCTTTTGCTGGATTAGGTTATTTTGTTTTCTTTGCTCACTTCATCATGTTGCTTGAATTTCTCTCTTTTGTAACAATTGGACACTTTCTTTGTTTTTTTAATCCGAAACTATTTTGGTGTGAATTCTGACTCGGTCAACGTCGGAACCAGAACAAAATGGCTATAATTCCATCATACCGGTGAAATTTTTGAACCTTGATCCAAACAACCTATTATATATCTATATCTTAAGCCCAATTAAAAAGCCTTTGCCTAATTCCACTGTCCCGGTGGTTAGAGCTTCGACTTTGGTGTAACATGTCACACGTACGAAACTTGCATGAATTGTTGACTTAATGATGTGTAGTATGTTATATACTACACCTAAAATCAAGACTTAAAATCTCCTCATCTCCGAGATAGAAAGCGAAGATTTTATTTTTTACCTGAAATCCGAGATTTAGCACTTTTGTTTAGTTATATTTTATATCTCATTCATTTCAACTAAGATATCACTCCGACATTTTCTCCAAAATCCAAAATTTGAAACCTTGCCTAAGACTTGTGTACTACTAATATGTATTACTATTTAGACACCCAAATCGGGAGAAATAAGATTAGCAATGATAGGGATGCCAATTAGATACTATTGCCATTCGTAAACTTGTTAGTGTGAGTGGTTTTTGTTTTAGAGAAAAAACAAAAAGGAAATGAATGTGAAAGAAAATGGTCCTATATTATGAAAAATTAGTGACTATTTGTTTAATTATATGATTTACACGAGAAAATTTGAGACCTTTGGTTATCCAAAAATATGTCGAAATGCTTTTAATTGAGGTACTATAGTACATAGTACCGAATTTCAAATAAATTTATGGTAGCAGCTTAATTAATTAATTCAATACTAGTTTAATGAGAATAAGTACGCAATTTTGTTGGTACCACCCAATTGAATAAAATTCAACCGTTTACTTGTTAAATCTGCTTTTTTTTTTTCTTCAAAAGATCAAGTAGGTAAATAAAAATTGCAAGTGAAGTATGTTTCGTTTCTCTATCATTTATATTATACAAAATATCATCCAGAGTTTGCCTCTATTTGGTTTTGCTTTGCTGTTTTGCACCGAAACATTATTTATCTGTAAATGTCTAGTCAACTGCTGCATCTTGACGCATTTCATGGAGAACAACTAACTTTGGGTTTGAGCGGCATTTCATCCATAACCACAACTCATCCACAGATTCTTCAACATCAGTCTGTTCAAACCTCCACTTAGTTTTATCCAAGCTTCATCCTGGTCATGGATGGATCACCCATGTTCGGGTTCATAAGCAGTTATAACCATCCTATGAAGACTTGCTTTTGCCACAGCTTCGGTGGGTTGCCTTGACCAAGTCATTGCTTATGAGTCATATGCTCATCTTCAATCGGCATGCGACTGGGTCACTGGAGATCACATTTTTCTCTAAATAGCTATTTATCTCTTCAATGATCCCTTTTTTGTACTTGACATGAGGGAAGCTTGTCTCTTTATATTCTAAATCCAAAAGATATTATCATGATATATATATCTACATAAGTGATACATCAATTTTCCCCAAAAGAGAATTATTTATTTCATTATTCACTCGTTCTTAGTTAACAATTCTAGCGATTGGATTTTGGTTGAAGAGACGGGTCATGCATGTTAATGTGTGCACGTAGTCCTTCGTCTGACCAGCCGAACCAGATTAAGTTTGAATCCAAACATATTTTGTGGACAGTATCTTATTTGAAACGGATCAATTTAAGCCCATATGACAAGCCTAAAATGATTCAAATGAATAGTAAAATGAAATGGTGGGAGAATAAATTTGGAATTACGAAATTTAAACAAGTCGGAAAAATAACGATCAAACATTAGAGTGTTTGACCAATAGACATCTCTTCATATCTGTATAGAGGCATGTTTTGGCAAAATTACATATCTTCATATATCTATATAAAGGCAGCCTTTTCTGGAAATTATTTAGAAATTTTTGATTTTCTTCTCCCTCTCATTCTCTTTCTGCAAACTTGGAAGTCTTGTTATTCCGTAAAATAGTTCGAATTGATTTTAGTAGTATAGCTATATTCGATTAGAGAGAAACAATGCTCGACTCCGCTATTATCTCGTAGCAACTCTAAACACCCAATCGTATCCTCAAACTAGTGGAGATGACTAATAGCTTCTTAAGGAAAGTGTCATCAGAGTGCCTTGACGGCATTATTAAAGATTTTATTTCTATTATTGTTGGATCTTTTCATTCTAATTTAGAATTCTACTACTCTTAAGACATTATTCAGACAATTCTACCATACAGTTTGAAGGGGTTCCCCTTTGCCTTCACCAAATTGAAAAAATTTGATGGCGTTATCGTTGGTTGGTTGAAGAAAACACAATTTTTATTGGTTGGATTGAAAGAGTTGTGTTTGACCACTCCAAAATTAAAGAGATGAGAGTGAAACCATTGCAGATACAAGAGCACAACTAAGATGGGAACATGATGATGACATTTACAAAAGGCACATATGCATTGCAATTGATGGACACCCGATATGTACACACTAAACCGACTGCAAATAAAGTTTGGATATGTCAGATGCCAAGTATCTATGAAGGACACACCAAGTAAAAATTTGGCTGCAAATTTTTTAATTACAAAATGACTAATTTTAGGTCCATAAAGGACAATTTAATGGTACTAGAGCAATTTAATGGTAACATGCACATCCTCAACCAATTCAACTCACATGATATGAATATGGATAAATTTACTAATACATACAACCACTAAACCTTTGTTACATTGGAATTATGATAATAAAAAATTAAATATTTTGTTATTGATTTTACCTCCATTAAAGCTTATATTAATATTTTGCATAATTTTAGTTGATGTGGAAAATTTATAAATTTATCTTAAATTATTTACAATGTAAAACAATAATTTTGTTAACTTTAAACTTTGAAGTCAATAAAGTCAAATCGTAAATAACACTACAAATATCCGCTTAAAGTTTGATAAACTTTCAAATACTTTTTTGGTTAAGTAGAGATGGCAATTAGAACCAAGTATCGAATAACCGAACTGAACCGACCCGAAAAGACCCGAACCCGAACCGAACCGAACCGAACCTGATGGGTCTCGGGTCGGGTCTAGGTGATGAAAAATACCATCAAGACCCGATCAAACGCGACCCGCATAAACCCGACCCGAAAGACCCAACCAAAAAACATTGAAATATATGTATTTTTAGTGTTATTATTCAATCAGACCCGAACCGATCCGAGCTTCAACCAGACCCGACCCGAACCGAAGCTCGGGCCGGGTCCAGATTTTTGAAATGTATAGTTTAAGCCAGACAAAACCCGACCTGCCTAGAACCGAGACCCGCCAGGTCGGGTCTGGGTCCATCAGGTCGGGTCTATTTGCCACCTTAAGGTTAAGTTTAATAAAAATAATGAAAAACATAAACATGGCTTGTAAATTTATTGTTATAACTAGTTTTGATATTTCATTACCGTTAATAATGATAAATTTAACATGTATATCTAGAAAATGGTGTACCAGTTTAACTTCATATTTGTTATTAATTGCTTGGTATTGCTAGGGTAATACTGAATTTATAATTACCATAACAATTGTAGATGCTACTAAGCATATCTGCAACGACAATAGTCAATTTAATAAACTCGAACCATTTGAGCATTAAAGCTATCTTTGTACGAGAGACTCATCAGAAACAGAGATCGTGGAAAAAGAGAGTAAATTTGAAGTTCACATTCGTAGATATTTCGATACTAAATAATGTTTTAAAAAAAACTGTTTTTGGTAGTCTTCTAAGCAAGGTTTGTTTCAAACAAGCCTTTGAGTTTGATAAACATACATTGACTAAAGATGACGTGAGTGTAGAAAAAATAGAGTATGTGTCATTGTGACGTAACATTTAAATTGAATACTAATTTTTTTTTTTACTTACATTATTTACTCTATTATGACATTGTATATTAGGATATGTTAGTATTAGACATATAAATGACATGAGTACATTAATCTGTTAAATTTTGCAATACTATATGGTTGAATTGAAGTGAATGAAAGTAGCTTCACAACGGAGGAGACGAATTGCAAATCAGAGCTTGTAGGAAGAAATTGCGGTTGAAGAGGTGAATGGGAGTTGGAAGCTCCAGCACAGATGTCTGAAGTTCTTGGTCAGACGTATGTGACTACAGGGAATATTTTCCTGAGAGTCTGGTAAGACGTTTGACCAAGGGGGTAGGACGTCTGTGGTTACAGGAAAATTTTCCCGAACCCTCAGACAGACGTCTGACCTCTTTTGGTCAAACGTCTGAGGCGACCTTCAGGCTGTTTCGGGCTAAGAACATTACATGTTGATTTGTGAAGATTTCAGGGGCAATTTGGGCAATTGCTATATATTATTCTCTTCTATATAAGCTATTCTTATATCCAAAAGGTGAAGGACAAGAAAAAGGGATTAATCAAGAGATTAACCTAGGTTTATTCTAATTAGAGTTTTGGCAATCCTAATCTTCTTCAATTCTCATTTCCACAATCTTTTTTTTTTGGTGAATTTGATCATTGTAATCAATCTCTTGTACTCTTATATTGATATTAATAAAGGTTTCCTCACAAAGTGGATGCACACTAACAAGACGTTAGTGGGACCACTATAAATCCCTGTGTGATTTATTTTTCATTATTGCTCCTTTATTTCTCTTGTTTGGTGATTGATTATTGGATTATGTTGAGATTGCTTTAATATATTGATTGGTTGTTTTTGCACGTTTACCATGATCTCGTCTTTCGCTGGGTTGGGTTTTTTAATTTGAGCTGTCTTGAGTGGAAATTCTCCACAACATTTGGTATCAGAGCTTTGATGTTGGTAGATAGTTGTAGAAATGCCGAAATCAGATTCAAATAGTGTCTCAATAGGTTCAAGTGGTGTAGCTCCTTATGTACGTGGTTCGTACGCATCTTCTGGGTCACAATTGGTTATTGACAAGTGGAATGACGATAATGATTTTGAAAAATGTCAATGGAAGATGAAAGCAATTGTTAAGCGGAATCGAGCACATCGGGTAGTGTTTGATACACATTTATTGTTAGTGGACTTCTCAGATGTGGAGAGAAGAAATGGAAAAGTGGACATTCACTATACATCTACTTGTCATAGGAGAGAATGTTATCTCTGAAATTAGTGGTGAGACGACTGCTAAGGGTTTTTGGGACAAGTTGGAGGAGTTGTATGTGAAGAAGTCACTCACAAATCGATTGATCTTGTTGCGTACTTTCTTTACGTATAAGATGAAGGAAGGAACTTTGCTAAAGGCGCACTTAAATGTGTTTGATGATTTGCTAATGAAGATGAAGGCGGTAGATTTGAAGATTGAGAAGAAGCAGAAGGCGATGATATTGTTGTGTTCGTTGCTTGAGCGTTATACTGGTTTCTTAAAATAGTTTGATCTATGGTCGAGATACATTGGTTTTTGATGATGTCAAGACGAGTCTTCTTAGTGAGGAATTGCGGGTTCAGATGAAAGAGCTGAGTGATGGAGTAGTGGCGCATGTAATGGTCATGACTTATTTGTAGAGAAGGAGAAATCTAAGAAGAAGGGAAACCCGGGGCGTTCTAACTTCTAAGTCTAGAAAGCCCGGTTGGAGAGGAAAGTCGAAGGAAAGAAGTAGCAAGTGCTTTATATGTAAGAAACCTGGTCATTAGAAGAATGATTGTCCAGAGAAGAGAAAGAAGGAAGTAGCATCTTCATCGGTAGCGATGGTGAGAGGTGTTGGTGATGGAGACGTAGATGTTTTGTCGACTGTAGCATCGGATGTTTCAGGCAATGAATGGATGCTTGATTCGGAGGCTTTATATCACATGATGCCTAGTAGAAATTGTTTTTCTTCTTATACTGATCGAGAAAGAAATTCAATTGTTATTGGATATGGTGCAGTTTGCAAGTCGCAGGGCATCGGATCCGTGCAAATTCGGATGTTTGACGGAGTGGTTCGTACTCTCACTAATGTGCGCTATGTTCGGGACTACGGAAGTCACTTATCTCTTTAGGACAACTGGATTCCTTATGATGCAAGATCACCATTGAGAGTGATAGCTTGAGGGTTTCGAAGGATGCACTTGTGGTTATGAAGGATACTAAGACTCACAGAGTTTATTTGCTTCAAGAAGTGATTGTGGATGGCGAAATTTGTGTGAGTGTTGATAGTTCTCGTGGCTTAGATGCGTCATGGTTGTGGCATTTGAGGGCAAATTCTATTTCAACCCACAAATTTAGTAGCCCCCAAATCATGAAATAATCAGTAAATCCACAAATTTAGTTAGTAGTCCTTTTAAAAAAAAAAATACCCTTCCACGTAGGAGGGCCACGTGGTTTTTCACTGTATCTCGTAGTTGCCCTACGTGGTCCGTCAAAGTACCACGTAGATGATCTTCGTGGTTCATTCATGGACCACGTAGGCTTACTACGAGGTACACCGAAAAACCATGTAGTACAACTACGAGGTGTTCAAAAAACTAGAAAAAAAATATAACAGAAAAAAGACTTTTTTGTCCATCATATTTTTAATAAAATGGGGACTACTAAATAAATTTGTGGGTTGAAATAGAATTTGCCGCATTTGAGATTTGGTCATGTCTCGGAGAAGAGTTTGGATGTTCTTCATAAAAGGAAGATGATTGATGGAGAAAGTTTCAACAAATTGGAGTTTTGCGAGGAATGTGTCATGGGGAAGCAAGCTAAAATATCAGTCGGTGAAGGGAAACATGATTCAAGATGTATTCTTGAGTATGTGCACACAGATGTTTGGGGGCCAACACGAGTAGCTTTTTTGGGAGGAGCCAGATATTATATTTCTTTTATTGATGATTTTTCTCGGAAGGTCTGAGTGAATGTAATGAGAGTGGAAAGTCTTTGAATGTTCTTAGGTCCGATAATGGTAGGGAGTATTTTCGGAGATTTTCTGAAATTTTGAAAACATCATGCTATTCAAAGGTATTTTACTACACCTGGGGATCCACAATCTAATGGAGTAGCAGAGAGAATGAATCGAACTTTACTGGAGAAAGTTTGATACTTGAGATTGACTTCGAGTTTGTCTAGTGATTTTGGGCCGAAGCTTTGTCAACCATAGTGCATATTATTAATCGAATTATGTGCTCGACTATTGATAAGCTTTCACTCAGAGCTCTCAAGGGGATTTTGCTTGGTTATATGGACAAAGTCAAAGGCTATCGGATTTGAAATCGGAAAACGAAGAAGGTTGTGGTTTCTCGTCATGTTACTTTTGATGAGTCGGTTATAACAATCTTGGTTACATGTATATGAGACATTAATGTATACATATTCTTTTGGCTAGAACGTCTATCTATTCTTTTGATGTATAGTGTATCAACTATGACCACTATTTTGTATTTACTCTTATGGTCATATTCGTATCTTTTTCCGTCTTAGTGATGTGGACATCTGTGTTTGACTCTGATTTTATTATTATGTATTTTATATTGCTTTCCGAATTATAAATATAGCCGTCGTGTAGTGGGTTTGAAGTTGAGTTAGATGTGCTGGATTTCCTCATGAGAAATAAAAAGTAGGACCACATTATCTGACATGTTTGTCACTCGTTCAAAGCTAACATACAGATGGTTGCTTTTCAACAGCCTTATTATTCGGGTTAGTTGACATCATTGCTTGCAATGACTTTGACTAATGCGAGTATAGAGGTGGAGTGTTACATCGGGTATGTTCAAGGAGAATGAGGACTCACTGGATGTTCCGGATTTGGTTCATGGTGAATCAAAGGAGAATGAAGTTATTCTCACTTTCAGACCTAGATAAAGTATAGTAGTTGGAGATGCTTGTAAGGAGGTGGAGATGCTTGGTACATCACGTTGTCCACAGGATTCTTTTAGTAGTGTTGGTGATGTGCACGATTCTAGAAAAGATTCAGTTCAAGATACAGCTGAAGGAAGACCGGATGATAGTATTGCTAGTCGGATTGGTCGTCATGCTATAAGGTCACTCGAAAGATATGGTGATTGGAACCATCTTAGCTTTTGTGAGAATTTGGACTATGCGTTTTATGTAGTAATGAGCCGATGGACTTTGATGACGTCATGGTTCGAGCAATAGCTCGAAGTGGATTTGTATCATGGAGGAAGAGATGCAATTGATGAAGAACAAGACTTGGGAGTTGGTTCTACTTCGTAAAGGAATGTTATTTGATGCAAATGAATACATAAGGTGAAGGACGATGGAAGATACAAAGTTATGATAGTGGTTAAGGGGTTTACACAGAGGAAATGAAAGGAGTATGATGAGATCTTCGCACCGGTTGCGAGTCATACTTATATTCGTATATTACTTGCCATAGTTATTCACGACTTGAAGTTGGAACAACTTAATGTGAAAACCGTTTTCTTGCATGGTGACTTGGATGAAGATATTTACATGGAGCAATCAGAATGATTTGTTGTAAATGGTAAGTCAAAATTAGTTTGTAGGTAGAAGAAATCACTATATGGTTTGAAGCAACCACCTAGGCAATGGTACAAAAGATTTGATTATTTTATGCTTGAAAATGATTTTGAGAGAAGCATCATGGATGCCTGTGTATATTTCAAGAAGTTGAGAGATGATTGTTGGATGTATTCACTTTTGTATGTGGACGATTTGCTCATTGCTTCTAAGGACAAAACGAAAATCAACTAGTTAAAATTGAGATTAAAAACGGAATTCGAGATGAAAGACGTTGGAGAAGCAAAGAAGATTTTTGGCATGAAGATTGTAAGGGATCAAATGCATTTTGAGTTGAAATTGATTCAAAAGAAATATATTAGAAAAGTGTTTTGCCAGTTTAGCATAGAGGATGCAAAGATGTCAGATACACCTTTACCTTTGCATGTAAAGTTTTCGAGTAAGGGATCACCTATTGAGGAGAAAGACAAGACTTATATGGCAATGTACCATATGCTATTGCAGTTGGAAGTTTGATGTATGTCATGGTGTGTACAAGACCCGATATTGCAAAAAAAAAAAGATCCGATATTACAAATGCCGTCGGGGTGGTTAGTCGGTTTATGGCTAATCCAGGGGAAATCGCATTGGGAAGCAGTGAAGCTTATTTTGAGATACTTGAAAGATACATCATCTCATGGTTTTGTTTTCAGGGATAGTAAGGAGAAGAATTGCATGTTGGTTGGTTACTGTGATTCAGGCTACGCTGGTGATAGGGATCAGAGTAAATCAATTTTCAGATATGTCTTCACTCTTGGTGGTACAACCAAGATTTAGTATGTCACATTTTGCTTAACGTGTGCATGTGTTTGTCATTCTGTGGAATATGATATATAGAGTATGTGCTAATGGTTGTTTGTATAATTGTATGTTCATCATATAGTAAGATACGGGTGAACCAGAGTGATAACTAGTGGTGTTTTTTTTTTGGTGCGCGCGTGCGCATGCGCATAAAATGAATTCCTATGATAAAATTTTCAAGGCAAAAATATTACAGAGTATATTACAAATTGCTTTAAAAAAATCCTGGCTTGAAAATGTAGTGCTGTGAAGATTGTATGTTATAAAAATGATTTGTTTGCCACTTTCAAAAAGATTCACAGCCTTTGGGTTTGGGTTTGGGTTTGGCTTTGGCATGTTAGAATGTGACCTGGTGGGATACACCAACATGCAGGGGCAAAGAATTGGAACCACTGTTGCCAAAAACCTAAAAATCCTACGAGTTGAATCCCGTTTCAAATCGAATTTCTCGCTTTATGATTCGATTTGTATTCCGATTCAAACTATGCCAATACCACACTATAGAAAAATCATTCAATCTAAAATTAATATATCTAATACACTTATTTGGGTCTACAATTCCAATTTTAATCATTTTCAAACTAATTAAAATTAGAACAAGAGAAAAAAAAAAATGATGTTTTATGTTATATGTTTAGATGTAGAAGTTTAAACATGAAAATAAAATTTAAAGAGTGCAAACTTTAAAATGAAATTTTTTTGAATCCACAATTTACGATTTAAATTCCGTTTCAATTTATAGTTTGAGTTTCATGATTTACGATTTGAATCTCATTTTGAAAACCTTGATTGGATACAGGACTAATTATATGAATGGTTCAATGTGATGTTGAACCTCTCGGTCCCCGAGCTGTTGTTACTGACATTGTGAATGAAAAAACCATTCAAAAACATAAGCTGTTTGTGAGAATAAACCCACTTTATGTGCATTCCTGATAAAAAATTCTGCACAATCTGTGAAGGTTTAAATGACAGGAAGGGCTTGAATTAAAGAAATAAAAAGCTATAGGATTTTTTTTGATGCATTATTGTTATAATTTCCTGAATATCATTTCTTTTGTGTGCTCATACATATACGTGTGAGTGTTATGTATGTATGTATAGACACATCCATGTGAGTGTTATGCAGTATATGTCAACCTTCGAAAGAAGTTGAATTTTTGTAAAGATGAACTCACCAACATATAAAACCAAGCGACACAAATTCAGTTTATCCAAATCATTTTTGTAGACTATGGCGAATAAAGTACGAGAGAGGGATTTATAAGTGGAGATCTTGATCCTACCTATATACAAACATACATATACGTGTGCGCACACACATACAACACACACATATACATACACGTACACATCCACATAAACATGTCTGTATTTATGTGTATTTATACAGTATGTACATATACGTGTATATGTATACAAGATGCACATATATGTGTACGCAAACATATACTTATTTATGTATATATGTGTGTGTGTGCTCACACAAGCACACATATGTACATATATGTCAGATGAACGATATGTCATACAAACATATGTGGTGATCGCAGACCGGGCTAGGTGCACTAGGGAGAGTTTTACGACTTCGGTCGGTTTCCCTCCTGAACAAATTCAAAAAAAAGTGTATGTATACAGTATGCACATATAGGGCCGACTCTGGGGTAAGGCGAGGAAGCCAATCGTCTAAGGCAACCCCCCTTCAAGGGTAACCATTTGATTGGAAAATATATTAAATTTGTACTATTTATTTATATCCACATTAGTTCTAATATTACTGTTGTTTTCCTTAATTAGACGCAATATTGTTGCACTTTGTCTAGGGCAACCCATGAGATAGGGCCGGCACTGTGCAACACATATATGTCATACGAACATATTTATAACGCATACAATACACACACGCATGGTCCGCATATGTAAATTATGTGTGTGCACTCACACTTGCATGTATGTGCGTAGCAAAATTTTTTGGAAGATAATAATAATACAACAACAACAAAGCCATATATCCCAAACAAGTTGGGGTTGGCTGGATATGGAACCCAAAATAAAAATAAAAATAAAAGAAATAATACCGATAATATATATATATATATATATATATATATATATATATATATATATGGGTTTAAAATAACCAAACAAATAAAAAGACGTCTGAAAAAGTTTTTTTTTTAATAAAAAAGGTTCAATAAAAGTGAAATAAAGTCTAAAATAGTAATAAGAAATAAGTAAAAAGGTTCAACAAAAGTGAAACGAAGTCTAAAATAATCAAACAGATTTTTTTAAAAAAAAAAACCTAAGGTTCTGCTAAATGGATTGCCAACTTCCATGCACTCCTATTCACTACTAGCTCATCAGATATACTCCAATTGCTTAAATCCCTCTTTATTATCTCCTCCCATGTCATTTTAGGTCGACCTCTACCTCTTCTTGGGCCTTCGGCGCGGCCTATAATTCCAACGCGCCTCATTGATACCCCCCCCCCCCCCCCCACCAAATGCGCACATACACGCAAAATAGGAGGAAACGATCTTTTAGCATTTTGGGTTTCATCTATGAGGATCCACTTATCCAACCTGCCTCATTGATACCCCCCTCCCCCCCCATGCGCACATACACACAAAAACCATATACCCCACATCCACATATCACATGTACGTACGTACATGTAAACGTGCACATATGCATGTATACATGTGTGTGTATACAATAATGTGTTTGCACAAAACAATGAATAGAGGATAAGAGGTTATTTATAAGTGGGGATCTTGATCCTAGCTACACACATACGTACATGTGTGTATGCTACCGTCTAGACGTATGTCTGCGCACTAAGGTATAACTGAATCGTGGCCATCAAAGCAATGGAATGATCAACGATGCCAACTTCGAAGGGTTTTTTCTTTTCTTTTTTTTTCTTCTCTTTTGTGACTACGTTTTTTTTCCTTTAGAAGCTGATTGAACTAATAGTTTCTTACTGTCCCAGGATAGCAACAAATCTGAGCTTGAGAGGGTTGATATAGAAAGGCATAATGACTTTTTGGCCATGATAAAAGGATTTGTAACTAATCAGGTATTGTTCTGATTAATACACCCTGTTTGACGAGAAGGATTCATTTCTCAACTTCTGCTGTTGAGCAGATCTTCTATGCAGCCAATCATTATATTTTGTAAACAACGAAATTATGCAATGACAGCAGTTTCCTTTACAAATTACAGTTAGTCATTTGACCCAGAGCTCCATATGATCATGCATACCCACTATCTTCCTTCGTTGATGATCAAGACTTTTGTAAATGATGAAGATGTATGTTATATATGTTGAAGTACCTATGGTTTTGCAGTTAAAATTGCTAAACCAAACTAAAACCAGATAACTGAAAATCAGGCCAGTCCCTGGCCCAAGGCCACCTACATGGTCACCTAGGGCCTCAAGCTAACCTTTGAAATGGTAATATAGACTAGGTCTTGTGTATTCTCTTTGCAAGCTTTAAGTTGGCTAAGTGGTAGAAGTGTTTGCATGGAAAATATCTAGGAGACCAGAGAGTCTTGTTTTCGGGCTTTTCTTAACTATAAATAATTTTGGTTTAACCAAAACTGAAAAGAACATTTGCATTTTATGATTAGCATATTCCATGTACTTAAAAAGAAGTGGAAATAGGATCCATCCCATATTTCCAAATTTCATATGTGAAAACTTTTCTAAGAAACATGTTTGATAAATTACATCTCTATTCAAAATTTCAAAATAAAAAATCGCTTTTTAAAATTGTATATGAACTTTGCATCTTTCAGTAATCAGTACCTTTTATCTTTTGAAAAAAATTGCAAGTATTTGCAGATTTATTTATTTATTTTTTGGAAATTTGTGTGTTTTATATACGAAGTCCAGGTAGTATATAACATAATATGCTACATGGCAAGTAGGTTAGATTCTGTATTCTGTAAGATGAGATTCAAACCCATTACATCTTGCACCATGTTGAGTTATCTTAACCATTTGGACTATGGTTCTTTCCTTATAGAAAACTTTGTTTTTGCTATTCATACAATTTAAATATTTGCAGATTCCTTTGTAAATTATGCTGAAACTTAATTATAGGTCTTTTTTTCCTCCAAAAATTTCCTGAAAAGAAAACTTGAAATTATGAATGATGCGCATATACTGAGATTTTTCATATTATTTTCAATGTTTTTTTTAATATATAAAAAAGTCAAATTTTTTTTTTTTGAGAGAACAATAATGATTAATTCATGGAATGTAAAAATTATTTTTCTTCTTATAAGAAATTATTAATACACTGCTATTGTTAGAAATGCATCAAAAATTTGGTTAAGTCAGTCTAACAGGCATCCAACTAAAATATACTAATTTAACCAGCAAGATGAACTGGTTTGGTTGGTTACAAACCAAATATCATCGCCCCTGTATAAAGGTTATTATGAATGTGATATGTATTTGTTTAGAGGTGAACATATTTCTGGGAAGTTGTAGAGTGTAGATCATTCCTTTTCCTTTTTTATCCTTTTATCTTTTTATTTTTATTTTTATATTTTAATGCTTGTTATTCCTTTGAAATCAACGCCGGGTACATACTTTTCACATGACAAATGATAAATAAATACAGCATCTATTTGGTGGCTTAAGCTGTTGAATGTATATAACTGAGGAAATGCCAATACATCCCCAAGGGTAGTGGAATATTGGATGACAATCTGTGCCGTCTTACTAGAAATGCGAATACATCCAGAGGGGTAGTAGAATACAATTTGTGCTGTCTTGCTAGGTCAAGTACCGAATCGTCTGTTTTATAGACATTGTATCTGATGCACCATCATATGATATTGATATGTCGTAATTATTTTTCAGTTTTTGCTACAATAACATGATTAATTTTTTATTGTACAGGTTGTGTACTCTGAGAAGGTGGCCAATGTATGGTCGAATGTAGCAGAAGAGACACAAAGTTATGCCAGAGATGGTTAATGTAGCAAATTCAGTCAATGTAGATTATTCAGATGATTTTTATGGATTGTATACTTCTCTTTCTATTTTATTCTCTCCTTTTTTTGCTGCATTTTCTGCAGTTAAGGAGAGCGATACCATTGTTGCATCTACATGTGGGTGCAGCTTGGTGTTTAGGACCACCCTTTTTTCTCATGAATATTTAGAAATTTACTGAACAGACTGAAAAAATAAATAATAATTTAAAGATTTGCCAGTCTGTGGTTAGTGGACAAGCAATTTCGTGCATTGGAAGATCCTGTAAGTTCATGATTTTGGTTGAAGTTGTTATGCCGGTTGACATGTGATAACCGAGGAGTGAGCTTGTAAAATCGAGCACTCGTATTTTACTCATCCAAGCAAAATCTGACAGGTTGATGATTGTGAACAATTTTTTTTAAACTGCCGAGGTCGGAGTTTGCTTGCAGCATATGATGTCGTTTATTTTTATTTTTTTTATAAATGTTGAATCAAAATACAGTTGAAAAAATTGAAGGAAAAATCCTTTTGGACATAAATTGATTGTATAAAACTCGACATTAGATGTGTGCAAAGATAAAAATGTCTATATCGATTTTTATGTACAAATTTGTCTATTAGTCATAACCAAACGAGATTTCGATCAAAATGATTTTATGAATAGTTCAATCAGAATTGAACCAAAATAGTAAATGAGAAGAATTATCGTATGTATTATTCTATTGTTAAATTTTTTTGACGGTTAAGGTAAATTATCTAAGCATAATTCCTCTATTCTTTGTATTTTTTTTAAGTTAATAACATAAGGTATTATAAATACTAAATTTGGATAATATATTTATAGTTCGATTAACCAAATAAAACTATTTTGCAAATTGTATTTAAATTGATTTAATTTCATAATCAAATCAAATCAAATTGACAAAAAATATAGATTGATGATAGAATATCGTCCAACCTCACGTAGCACAACTAAGTTGCTAACCGTTGGTTGAGCATTAATAGATTATTAGCATATCTACGAAGATTAAACATTTAATAATATAACATGTTTATTATTATATGACTATTCTATATTCATGGTTAAGGGTTGTGCATAGTACTTTCCACTAAGAGAATGAATTGATATTCTAATATTTATTTTTTACGCTATATGTGCATGATTTCACCTTTTTTTCAACCAAAAACAAAAATAATATAATCAAAGAGAGAATCTAGTCATTCTCCAACGGTTCACAAAAACAGTTCTGTAGAAATGGCTACAGAGCTGTCCACACACAAACAATATGATTTCACCTTAAAAAGTTATATATGCTAGGAAACATGGAAATGTCGGCTTATGTCTTTATAACTTAAAATTTTAAGTCAACATGTGTTCAAATTATGCTCTCTTGAATACATCCCTTTTTATGTAACAATTATTCAAATTTCCACCTTTACCTTAATAAAAATCTAACATGAAATCAACTTGAAAATCATCTCGAGTTCTTCAAAATCATAACTATTCAAATCATCTTGAGTTTATCTAAATCGAGCATTGGAAGCCTAATTTGAAGGGAACACTACAAATGTAACAAAATCATTTTTATGATTAAAAAATGAGCGATCTTCTCCAAAGAAGTACAAAATCTGAATTATAACCTAATTTGCGACGACAAACCTGATATGACCATGATTTCTATTGAAGTGGTGGTCCAAATTGAAATGTTGTCATTGCCTTGAAAATGAGTGGCTAAGTCTAACGAACTGATCACTCATACTCATCCATGGTGGTGATTGGGAACAAACCTTTTTTAAGCCATTGAGAAAAGGATTTGGGATTGTCTTTATTGCGTAGTAGTTTGTATCACATGATTTAGAACAACTAAGTTATTGATTGTTATGTTGAATAATAATGGTTTAATAGTTAATATATGAGGGCTAATATGTTAGAGTGCTACCATTTTCACACATCAAGCGCCTTTATCCACTTATCCTTTCTTTCATTTAAACACTTAATTCATTTACTCTTACACCCACCTTTTTATGAATTTTCCAAACGAAGCCTATTTTCTTTCAAAAAAAAAAAATCTTCAAATTGATCTCTTTTCCCAAACCATTTAATCGTTCTCTCTTCAAAAATATTGAATAATACTTTATGTCAAATCAAATTTCATCCAAATCATTTATGATGAGTTGTTAATTAGTTAGAATGTACATATATTTATCTATAACGATCCAAATTTTGGACCCTAGTTAGAAGCATAAAAAATCAAGAGTGTGGACAAACTGTCAACTTACTGCCCAATAACCACGTTATATATCAACAAGATAAAGCGTTACTTATAATGTGATTGGCTAAGATGTGACATGATTGCTATAGACTGTAATATGAGTAAATATTAAAAATATAAAATCATAAGTAACATCCATAAAGGTATTCTTGGTTTGTTTTTTTTCCAGTTTTGGTTCAGTATCCACATGCCCTGCATTATAAAGAAATATACACATAAAAACACATAAATGAAAAGTGTATTGTGACACGGTATCAATGTGTCTGCTTACGCATCCACTGCAGGATCAAGTCAATGTAGTTTTTTCTATTGAAACGAAGATCATATTCATACAAATCCATGTCGACACTCAGCCCGCTTCACATGAATCTAAACCACACACATGGTTTGTATTAGATTAACGTAGTTGACTTCATATGTATCTGATTGCACACTCATTTTCGATTACGTATAGTCGATTTAATTCACATGGAACTAACTGCACACTTGGTTATGGTTAGGTCCTCGATCTAACACACTTAGTTTGGATTAGAACCTATTACGGTCAACATCCTACGTTATTTGTTGTAGTACAGATATGTATCATATAATAATAGTGCACTACTAAAGATCAATTACATTATACCACATCAAGACTCGGTCTAATTTACATGAATTTAAACCAGCCACAATCTAAACCGGGAACTCAGTTTAGATTAAATCTAAACCGTGCACTCAGTTTGGATTAGACCCTATTGCAATTGGCATTTGAACAACAAATAAAAATGTACTCTACTTGTTGGAATACTAATAAATACCGTGATATAATAGTTCACTTTGCAGTATCTATTATCTTATAACGCACATCCAAAGTAGTTGTAGCACCCTAAACTTTATTAAACAATAATAAAATAGAAAAGAGTGATAAAACAAATATTAATTAAAATAATATTCAGAATTAGGCAAAAAGGAGTTCACCTTTACGACCGTTACAAAATTCTGATTCAGATAGACTTTTAGTTTGCATTAAACGAATGAAAAATGAATAAGTTACGATCAGTTAAAGTTTGAAATTTAAAATAGAAATTTAAATAAATAAACAAACTTAATTGACAGTATAATTGGGCGACCCATCCCTTAACTGGGTCGAATCCTGTGTCGACCCAGTACCCATGTGGTCGGCCCATGTGTCGACCCAAATAGGAGGCGGGTCGGCCCAATACGAGTCATGCACGAAAACGTGCCTGACATGATGTCAAGCCTGTTATGTGTGTCTTCTGAAGTTCTCTTGCTGAAGTGTCTTCAAGGGATTAAACCTAAAATCCTAAGGCCTAAATTATCTTTCTATACCTATAAATTGACGGCTACTCCTCACTTTTTTCCACACCTCTTCTTCTTTATTTTCTTAACCTCCATCCCATTATGCTCTAAAATGAAATAAAATTGGAAAATAAGTCGGGGTCTTGTCCAATTGTAGATCTGAAAGGATTAGTCTTCTTCTTCCAATTCCTTTTTCTGGATTTGCAATCTTTCTCTGTGAGTTTTATGTGATTTTTAGATCATCTATTTATATAAGAAGGATTGAGACAGTAAAATAGTTTGGGTCTACAAGTTTTACATCTATAGTGTTTATGAGTTTGTCTTCTGCAAGTTATTATTGAATCCATTTATTGTCTATTGTCCTTTCAGTTGTTTATTTATTTGCAAGTAATTCTTCTTCTTTATCCCCTTCTCTACTATGTTCCCTATTTGCAGTCCTGCAATGCCCTATTTTGTTTATTTTGTTCATTATTAAGTCTAGGCCTTACGAGTAGCCTAGAACAATTTCTCATTTTTATTTATTATTCAGTTGAGCCTAGGTCAGCAAGAGCTTAGTCTTTGAGAGCCCAGCCTTTATCGTTTAAATTGCACAAAAATGGGTATAATATTGATAGTATGTCAACAAGGGGATTTTGGGCATGTTGAGAATTGGTGAATATTATATTCAGATAACATATTATAAATTAGGATAAATCTTAATTGAAGAATATCTAGATTTATGAATTGAAATAAATTGCACTTAATTATACATTAAATAACATGTAATTGAAAAATATGTAAATTGGACTTAATTGGACATTAAGTGACATGAAGAAGAGTTGTATAAAAAGATTACATTTAATAAGAAATGTTAATTACAACCTAAGAACATAACACATGGTTATATTGGGCTTATTAATGAACTTAAATGTGCTAAGTTAAAATGTGTGAGATTAATATGCTAAGATAGAGGGAGTCCGTTCCAGTGGGATATAAGGGGCTCGTAGAAATCCTAGTTATAAATTGGGGACCAGGTCTAGGGGTGACTTGTGTCAACTGCATTTTGTTTGGGAACACATATCAGTCAATATCTCTTTGTTATCACAGACTCTCGCACTAGGTAGAGGCAAGAGCACACTTTACTGAACTGAATAGTAAGTGGTTCAAATGAGGTGGGTACAGGAGCGTTCCGATGGAGCAATTAGCGTGCATTGTTCCGATTGGGGAAGAGAAGATGTTGTGACCCATGTGATTAATGTTGTGTCCTTTTAGTTGATGAATTCGAGATTGATAACCCTGAATTCCACAGCTGGCACAGGTTATTCACATTTGGGTAAATAAGCCGATGATGGGTAGAAATTAGGTAAATCCAAATTATGATATTTTGGGTAGTTGGTGTAGCAAATTTTGGATATGAATGAGAAGCCTATCTTTTTTTTGTGTGTTTTATGCTATTCTACTTATGCTTTTATATCAATTTCTTTTAGAACTATTCATCTGTCTAAATACTTCCTTATCTTATGCTCAGGCTTATGCGGGATATGAAATTCTTCCCTTCTCACCTATTTTTCACCTACTCCCCTACCAACCCATTCCTACAAATACCTCCTCATTTTCGACATGAAAATGGTAGGTGCAAGCTCTCCTCCAAGCTCTAATGGCTTCCTAAGAAGAAGAACATCTTCCCAAAGCCTCCTAAGCACCATTCTTCACCCAAAAAAGAAGACACATATTCTTGGACACATGAGCATCTTTCCAACATTTAACCACACTTTTGGACATTATACCATATTTTGGATGTTTTGGCATCGGAGAAGAAGATAAGGCAATCAACCTTTGACCTCCGTGCCACCATGGCCATGCTCTCCGCATAAAAGCTTCAACATTCCCATTACATCACAAAGAACATAGAGATTCATGTATATTCGGATACATCCCGATCAAATGTTGTAACTTGTACTCAAGATATAATAAAAGAGAAAAACTATTCAAAGTGGACGTAGGCCCCAACGAGCCGATCCACTGTAAACTCTATGTAAAATTTTATTCATGCTTTTCCCCTGTGCACTACATCGCTATCTACTCATTATCCACTGCTGGACGTTCACGTGGAAATCACGGGCGTTGACGACCATTTTCAGCATCAACATTTGGCATGCCAGGTAGGGGAGAGTAAAGCGAACATCTACGATCGACTTTCTGTCACTTCGAGGAATCGAAACCTCACCTTTCCTTCTACTCAGCCACCGATACTTGGGGTGCTACTTAACTTTTCTCAGACTTACCGACCAAGCCTATCAACAATGGTGAAAAAAAGGAAAGAACCCCATGACCAGATCTTCCAATGTCGATCCTGATTTGGAACTTCCTCCTCAGTCTCGACTCACCGAAGCTCCGACCAACCTTAATGCTACCTACCTCGATGCATTATTTGATCGAGCCCAATTCGATGAAACATCAAGAAAGTTGGGCGAGACTCAACGATGCCTTGTCGACAAAATCCACCAGAACATCGGATTAACGCAACGACTTCAATAATATGCTCAATGAGACATTCTCCGCCTTTAGGAAGACTTGGGCATTCAGCCTCCGCCAAACCTCCTCTCATTGAGATCCATCCCTGTTTCTGTTAAGGATACCTCTCGCTTCGATCGCTTCTAACTTGGGCTTAACTCTGGTCAGCAGGTCAACGCTCAACCCATTGTCGTGCAAGGCCGACCCACTTCAGCGTAGAACTTTCCGCATATGCTACACATTACAAACCAAGCCCAAGTTCCCATTTACCGACCTCAACAAAGTCAAACAACCGAGACCGAAGACTCTTTGGATCAAGACGACGTTCACCTTAGAAGGCGTCCAGGGTTGCTCACTCCCAAGTCGAATCATGACCGCTGCGGTCTGGCAGAGATTCGAATTCCCATCCTTGCAAATCTCCTTCGCAACATCATGAAAGAACCCATGGGTCACATCACCGACGACTGGGAAACCAGTTCAAGGCGTAAACCATTCACTTAAGACGTGCTCAACGCCAAATGGCCCTAGCATTTCAATATGCCACAAATAGAAGCTTATTCAGGGGATTCAGACACTCAAGAATTCATATACCTCTACGAGTCTTATATGGATTCTGCTCACGTGACATATGTCGTAAAGTGCAAGTGTTCCCTCATCTTTCTTGAGGGTTTACCCCTCCTGTGGTTCATTCGATTCCCACCAAGAACCATATCAACCTTTTCTCAGCTGGCCAATGGTTTAATCAATCGGTTCTGCACACACATCCGTCAGGGTCCCGACGAATCTCTAACAAGCTACCTCGAGAGGTTTGACAACGCCTCGGAGGGTGTCGAAGACTTAAGCCCTCAGGTTATCCTGGATTAACTCGTCGAGGGCATATTCCCCGATTCTGAATTTGAAGCATGGGTCAACCACGCACAACCTAAGACTCTGGAGATCTTCTACAAGAAACCCAACTACTTCCTACGCCAAGAGCTAGCACAAAGGAATCGAGCTTCTCACCTTAATAACTTACCTCGAGATGAAGCCCAAATCTCCAATGACTCTAACCTATCGCTTCGTGCAATCTTTCTCACACCACCAACGTCAGAGATAGTCGCAATAATAAGAGGAAGCATCTTCGACTTCCGTCTTTCTGTAACTACACTCCTCTCAATGACACCCTCGAGAACATCTACCTCGCTACTTGCAACGTCCTTCCCTATAAAAGGATAAAACCTAAAGATTTGATGGGTGCACCAAGGGACTCTATAGAATATTGTTGGTTCCACAACATCCACGAACATGACACAAACAACTTCCGCCACTTGCAGGACGACATCGAGAAACTCATCAACAAGGATCACCTCGAGCAGTGACGGTAGGGTCTATCTCTTGTAGGCATCCTCTTCTGACTCAGCTACGGTGGTCGTCGTTATCTATGTCCCGACCGTCGCCCCGCCTCCCGCTATACCTGCACATGGAATTGAAAATCAATCACTTGCTTTCCATGCCCTTATCTTTCAGTTCTCGTCAAATGACCATACCTTCAACTTCCAACTGCGTGGCACTACGTAATGTCGATCCCTTGGTAGTTGATGGACATGTTCTTGGAGCTACTGAGGAAGAACCACCAGCGGAAGCAGCTGGGACGGTCTGCTGCTGTTTCGGAATGGCCTCATGGGCTACAACGACGCTCTTGGTCATTATGGTTTCCCCTTTCTCAGCAACACGCCTCTCTGCTTCTTCTACCGCGGCTTCCTCCACCAGAAGTTTCTTTCCGTCCGCCAACACCTGGTGTTCATCCTCAGTTAGGTATAGGTCCATCAGTTTGTCCTCATCCACACTCTCAACTTACGAGGCGGCGGCCTCGTCCTCAACTAGCTTCTACTAAGTCATAACCAAGATCTGAGGGTAATTGTTTATCCACTAGAGCCCGCGATGCTTAAGGCTCTTAAAATAGAAGCCTTAGATCGCCTACTCCGTATCCATCTCCACTTCCATCCGAGCATCCCTGACTTGTTGCTTCAACGCTTCCACCTCAACCCAATGCTTGGCTCTGATGTTGTCTACTTGGCTAAGAACTACTTTGCTAGTTGTGACGACCACCCCGCACCCTCATACATTTCTCGTAAAATGCGTTGTGCCAATGCTCGACTGGCACATGATGATCGTCAAATGAAAGGGTTTTAAACAATGACCTGTAGTATATCTCACGGCGCATGGAATAAAATACGATAATAACATATCTTGATATAAAACAGGTGAGACAGTACATAAGCTGAAAACTAAACCATATCCATCAGAGTAGTGGAATTCAAAATATCGCTTCATCCAATTATTACAACTTTAGAATATTGTCTCTAAAGGAAATAAAAGAGGTACACTACTAATGCCCAAAGCAGTGACCAACAACAACACAGGGAGAATATATGTATATAGTATGTGGAAGCCTCCTTTTTGTCTCCGGACAGCTACTCGTGCATAACCACCTAACCAGTCTCTAGTCTGCTCGTTTAGGAGCACCCAGAGTAATAAGAAGAGACATAAAACACAGGGTCAGACAAAATTCCGGTATGAGAGATATAAAACAATAACAGGTTTAAATCATCATACCTGACCTGGACCTGCAACCAAAGAGTTAACACAACAAGATGTACAATACTCTAAGTTAACATTAACATATAGTGTAAAAAAGGGAGTGTGCGTGTCATGGTGATAGCAAACATCAAATGTAGCAATCATCCTCACATCTCTCACTTAGTGCTTTTAAAGCATACGATATCCACCGCTTTAATCACCAGACCCATTGGGGCTATGACGGAGTCCAACTCTGTAAAACTACCACTATAACCACTTTGCCCTTTGGAGCCCTGATGGAGTCCAATTCCATACAACCTCTGACCCCACTGCACTGGTCCATAGTCAATACCCCTCCCTCAATAGTGATCAACCAAAGTTATAAATATCGATAACCCCTTTTGCACACGTCCCGCGGTAAAGCCCAACTCTAGAAGTTAACTCGTTGGTTCCCATCTGGATCCTGAGTAACAACTCCCATTTGGACTTCCTTTGCATCTCGGGTTTTGGTCGAATTGGTGTTGGTCTTCAGAAGAGTCCACAATCGTCGTCATGTGGTAATGGTAGAAGCCCAAACCCGGTTCGGTTCAGATATATGGTGTTTAAGTTCCCTGTTCGGTTCGGTCCTCTGGTCCAGTTCGGTTCGATGCACCGATACGATCCCATGCCAAGCTCCAGCCCTAGCCCGATCCAAATCCAACTCCATTCCAATTCGATCCGAGCAGGCCTTCCTTGTTTCCCTTGCATTTGCACGCTGCTGGAGATGCCACCACTCCGATTCGGTTCGATCTACCCGATCCGGTCCCCCTATCCGATTCGATCCGGATCTCTGCAGCATTTCCAACAAGCTTGTGTCGTCCATTCTCACCATACGACGGTGTTTTTAACCATTCTAACTTTGCTAAACAATCATAAAACATCCCAAACAACGATAATAACATATAGGTTCAATCAAAAAAGATCAAAACATCAATCACATAGGTTATTTTAGATCAAACATACCCAAATTCATGATTTTCCCCTTAATCCCCTAAATTTCGGGATTAACAAACTTAATCCAGATTAACCCAAATTTATTCTAGTGACATAAAATAATATTTTAGAATTTTTACATATTTTTCCATATTTTTCAGATGTAAAATTTCGCTAACTACCATTAATCACCCCTAATTAGCCGTAATTAGTGAATAAACATGTTAATCACTCACCTTAGCCAATAATTAGTGATAGATCTAAACTTTTAAAGATTTGGCTCAGATTCCTATGTAGTGCAGCAGCTCTACCTCGAATTTGATGCTAATTCACCTTGATTTGATTAATTTGGGTTTGGAAAGTGATAAGAGAGAGATTTAGAATATGGAGGCTATTACTACGGTTCAAGGAATGTTTGTTGCAGCTAGAAAAATGAAAGGAAATGTTTCTCCAAACCCTTTCCGCCCACCCATAACCCTAATCCCTAAGTGGGTTATGGGCCTAGCTGCTAATCACCTTATTAAGCCCAATTAAGATGTTTTCCATCTTCCAAACCTTATTTTAGCCATATCTCCCAAACGGTAAGTTTGTTTGGTTAATGTGACAACTCTACAGAATGGGAAACCATCATCTGAATCCAATGGAAGTGTTTTTAGGTCAAAACTCCTTACCAACCAAAAGTTATAGTGAAACAAGATTCGCTAGGGGCAGAACGGTCATTTAAAATTCGGAAAAAATCGTGAATGTGGGAAATGACCCCAATAGTCATTTTCCAAAGTTACACAACCATATGACTTTGTATGAAAATAAAATAAATATTCTATGATCCTCCGATACGTAGAATGCCGGTCGTTGCGCTCTCCCCCGCTTAAAAATTTTCGTCCCCAAAATTCCTTAACTGAAACATACAATGGTGCCTCACATACCTATCATCCATTTACAAACAATCAAACATACAAAATAACACAACAAAGCTATGCTAGCATGCAGTTTACTAACAAGGGAGTAATTATATTGCGATTAAAATCTTACCAGTAAAGAGCTCTGGATATGACTCCCTTATGCTCTACTGGGTTTCCCAAGTACAGTTATTCTCGTTGTCCCCCACTGGACCTCAACCAGATTCGCCGTCTTCCTCCAAAGTTGCTTCATATCGTGTCTGATAGTACGAACTGGTCTGCTGTTTCCAACTGCCTTGGGTTTTATCTCGATATCACCCAACTGATCTAGTGAAATAGTCATATAAGAATCATGGACGAATTTCCTTAACTGGAAAACATGAAATACGTTATGCACGTCTGCCGTCTTGTCAGGTAGCTGAACTTTATATGCTAAATTCCCAACTTGTTCGAGAACTGGAAATGGACTAACAAACCTTGGTGCTAACTTACCTCTCCTACCAAATCGAATCACACTCTTCAACGGAGAGATCTTGAAGAATACCAAGTCACCAACAGAGAGTTTCAAATCTCTTCGTCGTTTATCAGCATAACTCTTCTGCCTATCTTAGGCAGCCTTCATTCGCTGTTGAATAACCTTGATCTTATCTGAAGTTTCTCTTATTACATCTAGTCCAAGGCCAAATTTCTCACCGGTTTCCAACCAACATGATGGTGACTTGCACGGTCTTCCGTGCAAAGCTTCAAATGGAGCTATACCAATACTGGACTGATAACTATTATTATATGCGAACTCAACCAGGTGCAACTGGTCATCCTATGACCCCCAAAATCCAATATACAAGCTCTCAAGAGATCCTCTAATATACGATTCACCCTCTCTGTTTGACCGTCGGTTTGGGGATGGTACGCGGTACTGAGATGTAATTCTGACCTAAGGCCTCTTTAAGCTCTTCCAAAACCCACTAGCGAATAATGAATCTTGGTCACTCACAATGTCTTTAGGCACTCCATGAAATCTCACTACCCACTTCATATACAACTCTGCTAACTTAGCTGCCGTTCTGTTCGACTTGACTGGTATAAACCTTGCACTTTTGGTCAATCGATCCACAATTACCCAAATACTATCATGAGCCGTTCTAGTCCTTGGTAAACCATCGATGAAATCCATTGGGACTTGTTCCCATTTCCATTCGGGAATTTCCAGTGGTTGTAACAAACCACTAGGCTTCTTTTGCTCGGTTTTAACTAGCTGGCAGTTCATGCACTTGGATATAAACTTCCCAACGTCTCTCTTCATCCCTTCCCAATAGTAGGTCTGCTTCATGTCTCGATACATTTTATTACCACTGGGATATATAGTCAGTTTCGAGTGATGACACTCTCTAAGCACTTCATCTCTCAATCCATTAATGTTGGGTACAACCAGTCTCCCATTCTTTCGAAGCCATCCCTCTCGATTAAGTCCATACTTGTTCATTCACTCACTATCGATACCCATATCTACCTTGGAAATGATTCCCAATAGGTTAGGATTGTCCCGTTGACTGGAACCGATCCGCTCCATCAGAGTCGGTCTGATCGTCAAACTTGCTAGCATCTATGGATCCAATTCGCACTTAGGTCTAAAATAATACCCCGCAATATACTCCAGTTGCTTCCATTCAAGAAACATAGCACCCAAACTGGCATGTCTCCTACTTAGTGCATCAGCTATTGCATTGCCCTTCCCGGGTGTGTATGCGATATTGATATCATATGAAGCCAAGAACTCTAACCATCTCTGGTGAGGAAGATTTAAATCCTTCTGAGAGAAGAGATATTTTAATGATTTATGATCGGTAAACAACTTGAACCTTTCTCCCAAGAGATAATGTCTCCATATCTTCAACGCAAACACGATCACTGACAATTCCAAATCATGGCTAGAATATCTTTTCTTATGTGGTTTCAGTTGCCGAATAGCATAAGCCACAACCCTACCTCCTTGCATCAGTACAACACCTAGTCAAGTACCACAGGCATACGTGTATATCGTCATCTCTTCGTTCCCTTTAGGAATAACTAACACTGGTGCACACGTCAACTTTTCCTTTAGACTCTTAAATACATACTCACACCTTTCGTCCTAGACGAAAGCTTGATTCTTCTTGGTCAACTGAGTTAATAGTGCCGCTATCTTGGAGAAGTCTTAGATAAACTTACGATAATATCCAGCTAACCCCAAGAAACTTCTCACATCCGTTGCATTCTTGGGCGTAGACCAATCTTGCACCGTAGCCACCTTAGCAGGATCCACGACAATACCATTCTCTGAAACAACATGGCCCAAGAACCTCACTCCCCTCCTCCAAAAGTGATACTTAGAAAATTTCTCTTTCAATTGGAGTTTCCTCAATATCTCCATCACTATCCTCAAATGTTCCTTGTGTTCTTCCTCCACCCTCGAGTAAACCAAGATATCGTCCATGAACACAAAACAAACTTATTTAGTTGATCTCTGAATACCCTATTCATAAGATCCACAAAATGTGGGGGTGCATTGGTCAACACGAATGGCATGACCAACCACTCATAGAATCCAGACAGCGTCCGAAATGTTGTTTTAGGTATACTCTCAGCTGGTACTCGGAGCTGATGAATTCATGTTGTGAGGTCCAACTGGGAGAACACTCTTGCTCCATTCAGTTGATCAAACAAATCATCTATCCATGGAAGAGGATACTTATTCTTCCCAGTTACCATATTCAACTTGCGGTTGTCCACATATAAGCAAAGGGAACCATCAGCCTTGGTAGCAAATACATCTAGTGCTCCCCAGTCAGAAACACTTCTTCAGATAAATCCCTTCTTCAAAAAGATCGCCAACTTGCATATCGAGCTCTCGCTGCTCCCTTGGCTCCATACGATGAAGTGGCATCACTGTAGGTCTGGCGTCTTTCACTGAATCAATCCAAAACTTGATCTCTCGGTGTGGTGGAAGTCTGGTCACTTCCCCGAAGATGTCCGGATACTCGCCAGCAATAGGCACATCTGATAACTCATCATGTTGGATGTCGAGGGAATTTAGAAAACTAGCCATCACCCTATCACTAGGTAGGCAACCCAATACCACCCTTCGCCCATCATCCGCTCTATTAGTCACCGAAGACCCCTCATAGTCTACCACCACCCCATAACTTTGGAGCCAATCGACTCCCAAATGATGTCAAACCCAGTAAAGCCCAAAACAAAGCAATCCCAAGCAAACATACATCCATGACTCGATAAGACTAAATTACGACAAATCATACTAAGGCTGGTTGAACCACCGATCGGTTTTGTCACAACTAAAGGTCCATCGACAATCTCGGGTTCCAATTCCAACCAATCTACCAGGTCACTAGATACGAAGGAATGGAAAGCCCCGGTATTAAACAATACTCGAACAAGAACATTATAAATGGAAAGCAAACCTTGAATAATGACACCTTTTCCTTTCTCTGCCGTAGTTGGGGCATTCGACGAAGAAGGAACAGCGTTGATAGCATATGCTTTCACAATCTGCTTCTTTTTAGGAGGTTGTGGATATTTATCCTTGTGATGTCCCACTTGGCCGCAATTGAAGCACTTCCTGTCCGCTATCTTTGCTCGACAGTCTTTTGCATAGTGACCCTTCTTGCCGCAGCTATAACACTCGTCGTCTTTCTTGTCTTTCTTTTTCTGACCATCCTTGGTCCGATTTTGTTTCCTCTTATTCTGCAAATTCTTCTTGCCTTCACCGCTTGCGTGCGGTTTTGGCTCCCCTGTAGATGCAATAGCAACCTCGGTCTTCGAATTAGAGTAAAGGCTCTCTGATCGCAATGTCTTTCCCATAATATATTCGAATATCTCATCGATATGATTTATAAGTCTTTCCCCCAAGTACTCATCTAAGACAGTTATAAACTTCTCGTTCTTCTTTTCGGCAGTATTGATAAGAGATAATCCATACTTCAATAAAGCATCGAATTCATCAATATATTCCGAGACTGGCCTACCATTTTGCTTAAGCTCCAAAAACTACCTAAACAATTCTGATTTCTGAGCGGCTGGAATAAACTTGTCACTGAAGCGAGTCTTAAACTGATTCCAAGTAACTTGGTCCTCGGGAGTAGCCGCTTTAATGGCATTCCACCAATTCATAGCCCGTCCTTGAAGCTGTCGCGATGCTAGCTTTCTCCTCATTGCATCATCGATCCCCAAATCCTCGAAGATGCGCTCACAACTATCAAGCCAATCTTGAACCTCCATAGCCGATTCCGTTCCGTGGAATGGCTTCCCACAAAGACTAGTATAATCCTTGCTGAGCTTGGCGAAATCGGCTCGATCTAGGTGCCTGCACTACCGCACCACCACCGTTTGCAGCATTAGGAACTACTCCCTGAGCGTGCCGAAGCATCTCTTCCGTGAAAGCAGTAAACATCGTTCTCATATCAGGGACATTCTCATTGTTGGCCTCTGAACTTGCTCCCTCTTCAACTCCCGATGTGGGGTTCCTCATCATGCTCCTCGTATTTCTGCTCATCGTTCAATCTGTTAAGAGGAAACGATTAACCACCTCCTTAGTGGTGCCAGTGTAGTGCGACTTCATCCTTAGATATACTAGTAATATATATATACATATATAGTTTTTGAAAACCAAAATATCACAAATACACGCTCTCAAATATATATACTATCTCTCCTTGATGTCTTCCCCTAGGTTAAACTACGCCACTTGGCTCTGATACTGTAACACCCCACATCCGTTAGTGTCACTCGCAAAGGGAATGCACTAAGTTCTGTGGAGCATTTAGGGTAAAAGATGCAGATAAATTACAAGACAGACAGAAATTAAACAGCGGAAAATAAAACTTTACTTTATTGATAAGATAGTTTGTACAACAATTGTTTTCCAATATCAGAGTATCATCTGTCTTAAAAAATAAAGAAGCATTAAAATACATTTATATTCCCCAATGTAGCATAAGACAGCCATTGCATCTGAAAAGAGAATCCAAGGAAAACTTCGACAAATCTTCAAGCTGGGAAAGAGTGACAATCCAACTTAACCTGAGCTATACTATTCCCTTCTTTACTACCTTGGGGGGGGGGGGACGGAAGAAAATAAGACGAAAGAAAAACAGGGTCAGACATAAAGCCTGAGCAAGTTCAGTAACTTCTAGCATGTGAACATGAGAAAACGAAACGACATGAATTAACTGAATACAAGATAACACCATGATGATAGGATCAGCAAGATTAGACAAGATTAACACAAGATATGCTAAGATAAGATTAACTGGATATGCTCTAATACTTTCGCCGCTTTGCTATTTCCTTGTTATACTGGTTTCTATATCTCTGCACCACATAACTTGTGTCCTAACTAGTAACGATAACGTGATCCCAATCCCTGTAGTTTCCATTGCCTTTAGGCATACATTTATTATTTATTACCTAGATCTAATCTAGGGTTTTCTATCAAGTGGTTTCTAGATTCAACTAGAGTTTACGCTATCTGCTGAACGCTTCTCGGATTCAGGGTTTATGCCACCTAATCCAACTAGGGATTATGCTACATGTCGAACGATGCCCCCTAGTCTAGGACACAGTACCTAGAGTGGTATATGTTCCTAGACTTCCCCACGCATGTATCACGAATCATTATCGCTTGTCTATATGCACATGTCCTATAATGTGTGGCCCGAGTCCTGTGGCAGGGCAAACCAAGAAACACAGAACTCGGTCGGGAGCTTTCAGATATCTGCCGATGCAGATGCTAAGGTCTGTTTTTATTCCAGTGGCTATGGTCCCACTCGACCCCTCCCTCAACCAATGAAAGGCACACCTTGAAAAATGAGAACTATACGCAGGCCCCCTATGCCCCACTAACCTATGGCCATCCTCACCAATAACTAGATAGCAAGTATATGGTCTTTTGGAGTTCTCCGCCTTTCCGCTTCACGTATCTCGACTGACTCAAGATGGATGGTAGACGACGAGTTGCTATCACAGGGCTACCGTTTTCTCGCCGAATCACGCTGGTCCATCCTAGTCTTTAGGTTGCCATATATTGCAACCAAGGCATACCCCTGGTTCTTCTAACGCAGACCTTAACCTCTGTGAGCCCAGGAGGATCATCTGCAGCCTCACAGAGGGATACCAAGAGAACCCTCACGTCCCTCGAAGCCTCGGGCTTCATAACCCAATTCGTTGGAGCCTTCTTTTTACTCAGACGGAAATTTGCTCCCTCCTATGTTATACTTAGAATTACTACTTAGTTTTACTAACTAAGGTTTACCACTTAGTTTCCAGAATCATTGTTTTCTTAACTAAGGTTTACTACTTAGCTCCTTTTTACTAAGGTTTACTACTTAGTTCTCTTTCCAGTCAATTTGGATCGGTTAAGTGTCATTAGTCAATTCAAGCTAACTTAACCCTCTTCATTTATCCTGTTAAACTGGTTAAGTGTTATCAGTAATTCATGTTGACTTAACCCTACCACAAACCAAGTTATATTGGTTAAGTATTTCTTATTACTTAACCCTACCCGTTCATCCTGTATTGGTTAAGTGTTCCTTTTTAACTTAACCTTGCCCGTTTGTTTTAACTAACATGTTATTAATGGTTAAGTATTATCCCTTCATGTTTTAGACTTAACCCTATTCCTTTATCACAATCTGATGGTTAAGTGTTCAAGTTTACTTAACCCTACAGTCTAGTCCAGTTAACATATCAATTTGGCTAAGTGTATTAAATTTTACTTAACCCCAACCTCTAGTCTAGTTAACATGTAAATTTGGATAAGTGTTTTCTTAGTTACTTAACCCCTACAAATCCTGTCTTGTTACGATGTTAAGTTTGGTTAAGTGTCCCTATGGACTTAACCCTCCCATTCTAGCTTAACTGCGTTAAGTTGGTTAAGTGTTCCTATGGACTTAACCCTCCCATTCTAGCTTAACTGTGTTAAGTGTCTATATGAACCTAACCCCACCCATCGGTTTGGTTATCATGTTGAATTGGTTAAGTGTTTTAGTTAACTTAACCCTACCACTCTCGTTCTAGCTTTAATTAATAAATTAAAGCCGCAACCACTCACATTAGGCAGATATTGTTGCGATTACTGAATGTGCCGGTAGGTTCCGGGCAGGTTTACATCGCAACTCAGTCTGACCTCGGGTTAGGCATATTCGTGTTTTTCTAAGTTCAAAGGGTTTTGATTAATTTCCAAATCAGGTTTTGAAAGTAACCATCCCGTCCGTCGGATCAGTTAGGGACAGCAAGGGAGAGCAGGAAACTTGTATTTTCCAAACCCAAGCCTAGACACTATCCTCTCTGTCACCCTAGAACTTTCTGGTGTATGTATTATTAAAAGAGATGTCATTAATAAACCTTTCTTTTGTATATAAATAAATTGTTAACAATTTATCCTCAAAGTTTAACCACTTATCCTCAAAGTCCATTTTCCCTTTTTAAAATAAATTTGGCCTATACCCTATACATTTTCGATGCCTACTAATGGACTTGTATTCTAGGCCCAAATCTTGATTTGCCTATCTTACAGTTTATAGCAATTTAGATCCAACACCCCCATTAATAGTTCATGCCAAAGCTAGATTTTATATTCTAGTTTGCAGTTTATGCCAAACTAGACTTCATATTCTAGTTCACCGTTTATGCCCAAAACTTAATGTGCATACCAACTACCTATTTTGTGGCCCATTTAACCATTTACCATTTACGCCCAATGTATGTAAAATATACTTATCATGCTTAATTTAGCCACCCAATTCTGATTTAATATTCTAATTTCAGTTCATGTCAAAATTAGACTTGTTATTCTAATTTTCATCTTAATAGTCATGCTATAATGCATGTTCCCAAATTATGCCAATTTCCAAGTTTAGTCAATTTCATGTTTTCCCCAAAACGTATTCCCATCGTTCGTATAATCGTGATTCAACCTAGATCATAAATAAAGCTAGATTCGTGGATAAAAGGGAATGAACCAAAATGCCATGAAAGAACGGACATAACAACTGGCATAAGATGATAATTCACAAGCATATAGATTACGACATGAAAAGGGTTGAATAGTATAGATTCAAGAACATGGGTAGACCTAACTTAATAGGTAAATTCTCATGATCAAGATCTAAGAATAAACTGAAATAGAAAGTCAAGCCTAGGTCCAATATAATGCCAGTTTGGGGTACAACATGGTTTTGAAACTACAGTGTCATGGGCATAAATAATAATCTTATATCCATAGTCATAGGCAATAAATCCTCACAGTTAATGAATCACAGTCATAGGCGATGTTCATAGTCAAAGGAAAATAGTTCTCACAGTCATGAGTCACAGTCATAGGCAATGTTCATAGGCAATGTTCATAGTCAAAGAGGCATATGGTTTTAAGGTCCATAGTTTCATAGTCACAGTCTTATTGGTCCTCGAATCATAAGAATACTTAATTAGGTCCAAGAGTATAAGCACTGATTCGAACAGAAAGATTTGGCATACTCTTTTATTCCTTTAATTTCATGTCACGAATAGAGAAAACGTTCAAATCTAAAAAGTAACCGACTTGCAGAGATTAGAATAGAATAGATAGATGGCGTTGCTATGTTTCGTGCGACGTTGCTCGAAACCGTTCGGGTTAGCCTTTGATTCTTATCTTGAAGCTTTAATCTTGATTCGAATCTCTTCTTGACAAATTTTGAGCAGCATTTCCTCATCTTGATTTATTTTATATATTATTTATTTATACATTTTCTCAGAGGCAGCATAAGGATAGAAAAGAATTGTGAATAGTGAAGGAGACTAGGGCTGTTTATATAGGATTAGGCGGACGAACCTAGGAAGAAAACGTGACCAAATACATCAGAATGAACCAGGTTCAGAAAACTGGATTTCGGGAGCAGGTCGACCCCTAGGTCGACTACCCAGTCGACCTGGTCGGGGGGGGGTGGGGTCGACTATCCAGTCGACTCCCTAGTCGACCTGGGGGGGGGGGGTCGACTACCTAGTCGACTCCCCAGTCGACCTAGGTCCTGGGCGGGAAATTTCCCGCCCAGCCTGCTTCTGGGTTTGAATTCGAATTTCGAGCTGTTTTGGATTCTGAAAATTCCTGAAACTTCGGAGGGTCATATCTCCTTCATACGGACTCCAATTCTCGCAAACTCGGACTCGTTTTCATGTAGAATTCCGAGATGAACGCAATGGAGCAGCTGGTTTCCCTTGATTTTGATTTTAAAATTTAATTCTTCCTTGATTTGTGAATCTTAGTGTTACAGAATTACGGGGTGTTACATTCTCCCGCACTTAAAAGGATTTCGTCCCCGAAATCTTCAAGTTAGGAAGAATGTGTCCTACCATCCAATCACCTATCTACTCAACCATTCAATCACAGGCATTTAATGTCCTTAAAATATTTCTAATGCTTTCATGTTCATATGCATAGTGTGTGTATATGCCTTTCTCTAATTTAAAATCAGGCGGTCTACTGATTCAGTTGACCTCCTTAATGCGAATCATGTCAGTGCCATGCGTCCAATCATGTATGCAAGCATCCCTAGTTATGTAAATACTACATGTGTGCATAGCCATTCATCCATATGCAACGTCCATATGATAACATATCAAGTTCAACTTACAAACAAATACATATCTGTAAATGCAATATGAAAGCGTCCGAACTGATCTAGTGCCTAATACGTATGTATATGCACTCACGAGCAACCATTAGCAACCACTTGCAACCATCAACCATAACATGTTTCAAATACATGTTTACATCCATTGGCTTCTACCTAAGGATCGAAGATACGACCTAGAGGATATACTTTGGAAAGAGAGAAACAATTATGCGTAAAGCTCCTAAAAAAAAGAAATCAAGGATGCACCCTTAAGGAAAAGGGTATGTTGCTAGTATCTAGCCTTCTTGAGCTTTACTCCACTGTATCTTAACTAATTTAACTTCACGATTGTGAAGTTTCTGACCTCCATTTCCAAAATAATCAGATGTCAATCACGGTACCAATTGTATGTACTAAGATGATTAGAGACCTCTCCTCTTAGCTTATCCATCATGCCATAACAATAAGGATCGAAAGGTCACTACATGCTTTTTAGAGTTCCTGCCAAACTATTCATCTCTCACGCAAACCATCCTCGTCGAACTCGACATTCCTTAAGTACAAGCCCCAAAGGCCTAAACCAATATCAGATAAGCACCCAAGGAATATCTCTCCGAATTTAGACGATCCACGTGAGATGATATAAGCAAACTCGATAGCTATTTTCAAATCCCTTCTAACCAAAAATAAACTTGTCGGACCACCAATTGGATTTGAGACTCTAGTGGGATCTTTCTACTATACAAGTACTATGGTGGAGAGACTTAACTATGGAAGTTGATATGAACAAATGCGAAGCGCTAAAACCAAAAGAGTACGAACAGCAAAACTAAACTCTTCCAACAGAACTTTACTACCTTTCTCCTAGGTACGCTTGGTGGCGAAAGTATGTACTTGTCCTTCTGAAAATCTTGTTCCTCGTTCTTGCCCTTGTCCTTAATTATATGCCCTATCATACCCTAGTAAAGATACTTCCTCTTGTCTTAGGTTTTATAATTCCTTCCTCCTTCGTGAGCTAAATCTACATCCATGAATTCCTTATCCTAGGGTTGTGCTCCTTAGCCAAACTCCTCATCCCCTTCCGTGTGTAGTCATGTTGACAAATCTCTCGAAAGCTGCTTCCATCGTACAGAAAACCCTATAAGCTTGAAAGAAGACTAGCCGTAGGTGAAACTACTACGGTTATAAATGGAAGTCGGGTACTACTTCGCCCTTCGATGAGGTTACCTCCCAGAGAGTCAGGAGCCCCAGAGACTCAAGAAAGAAGGAGACAAGAATTCAAACAGAGGAAGAGAAGATAGTGCGTATGGCTTTGGGGAATATGCCTTTAAAACAAATCTTTTCTCTTGAAAATGCTTCTTTTAAAACCATATTGAAAATAATTTTTCAAATCCTTTATCTGATCTGGTAACCTTCAGCTCTGATACCACGTGTAACACCCCACATCCGTTAGTGTCACTCGCAAAGGGAATGCACTAAGTTCTGTGGAGCATTTAGGGTAAAAGATGCAGATAAATTACAAGACAGAAATTAAACAGCGGAAAATAAAACTTTACTTTATTGATAAGATAGTTTGTACAACAATTGTTTTCCAATATCAGAGTATCATCTGTCTTAAAAAATAAAGAAGCATAAAAATACATTTATATTCCCCAATGTAGCATATGACAATCATTGCATCTGAAAAGAGAATCCAAGGAAAACTTCGACAAATCTTCAAGCTGGGAAAGAGTGACAATCCAACTTAACCTGAGCTATACTATTCCCTTCTTTACTACCTTGGGGGGGAGGGGGGGCGGAAGAAAATAAGACGAAAGAAAAACAGGGTCAGACATAAAGCCTGAGCAAGTTCAGTAACTTCTAGCATGTGAACATGAGAAAACGAAACGACATGAATTAACTGAATACAATATAACACCATGATGATAGGATCAGCAAGATTAGACAAGATTAACACAAGATATGCTAAGATAAGATTAACTGGATATGCTCTAATACTTTCGCCGCTTTGCTATTTCCTTGTTATACTGGTTTCTATATCTCTGCACCACATAACTTGTGTCCTAACTAGTAACGATAACGTGATCCCAATCCCTGTAGTTTCCATTGCCTTTAGGCATACATTTATTATTTATTACCTAGATCTAATCTAGGGTTTTCTATCAAGTGGTTTCTAGATTCAACTAGAGTTTACGCTATCTGCTGAACGCTTCTCGGATTCAGGGTTTATGCCACCTAATCCAACTAGGGATTATGCTACCTGTCGAACGATGCCCCCTAGTCTAGGACACGGTACCTAGAGTGTTATATGTTCCTAGACTTCCCCACGCATGTATCGCGAATCGTTATCGCTTGTCTAGATGCACATGTCCTATAATGTGGGGCCCGAGTGCTGTGGTAGGGCAAACCAAGAAACACAGAACTCGGTCGGGAGCTTTCAGATATCTGCCGATGCAGATGCTAAGGTCTGTTTTTATTCCAGTGGCTATGGTCCCACTCGACCCCTTCCTCAACCAATGAAAGGCACACCTTGAAAAATGAGAACTATACGCAGGCCCCCTATGCCCTACTAACCTATGGCCATCCTCACCCATAACTAGATAGCAAGTATATGATCTTTTGGAGCTCTCCGCCTTTCCGCTTCACGTATCTCGACTGACTCAAGATGGATGGTAGACGACGAGTTGCTATCACAGGGCTACCGTTTTCTCGCCGAATCACGCTGGTCCATCCTAGTCTTTAGGTTGCCATATATTGCAACCAAGGCATACCCCTGGTTCTTCTAACGCAGACCTTAACCTCTGTGAGCCCAGGAGGATCATCTGCAGCCTCACAGAGGGATACCAAGAGTACCCTCACGTCCCCTCGAAGCCTCGGGCTTCATAACCCAATTCGTTGGAGCCTTCTTTTTACTCAGACGAACATTCGCTCCCTCCCATGTTGTACTAAGAATTACTACTTAGTTTTACTAACTAAGGTTTACCACTTAGTTTCCAGAATCATTGTTTTCTTAACTAAGGTTTACTACTTAGCTCCTTTTTACTAAGGTTTACTACTTAGTTCTCTTTCCAGTCAATTTGGATCGGTTAAGTGTCATTAGTCAATTCAAGCTAACTTAACCCTCTTCATTTATCCTGTTAAACTGGTTAAGTGTTATCAGTAATTCATGTTGACTTAACCCTACCACAAACCAAGTTATATTGGTTAAGTATTTCTTATTACTTAACCCTACCCGTTCATCCTGTATTGGTTAAGTGTTCCTTTTTAACTTAACCTTGCCCGTCTGTTTTAACTAACATGTTATTAATGGTTAAGTATTATCCCTTCATGTTTTAGACTTAACCCTATTCCTTTATCACAATCTGATGGTTAAGTGTTCAATTTTACTTAACCCTATAGTCTAGTCCAGTTAACATATCAATTTGGCTAAGTGTATTAAATTTTACTTAACCCCAACCTCTAGTCTAGTTAACATGTAAATTTGGATAAGTGTTTTCTTAGTTACTTAACCCCTACAAATCCTGTCTTGTTACGATGTTAAGTTTGGTTAAGTGTCCCTATGGACTTAACCCTCCCATTCTAGCTTAACTGCGTTAAGTTGGTTAAGTGTTCCTATGGACTTAACCCTCCCATTCTAGCTTAACTGTGTTAAGTGTCTGTATGAACCTAACCCCACCCATCGGTTTGGTTATCATGTTGAATTGGTTAAGTGTTTTAGTTAACTTAACCCTACCACTCTCGTTCTATCTTTAATTAATAAATTAAAGCCGCAACCACTCACATTAGACAGATATTATTGCGATTACTGGATGTGCCGGTTGGTTCCGGGCAGGTTTACATCGCAACTCAGTCTAACCTCGGGTTAGGCATATTCGTGTTTTTCTAAGTTCAAAGGGTTTTGATTAATTTCCAAATCAGGTTTTGAAAGTAACCATCCCGTCCGTCGGATCAGTTAGGGATAGCCAGGGAGAGCAGGAAACTTGTATTTTCCAAATCCAAGCCTAGACACTATCCTCTCTGTCACCCTAGAACTTTCTGGTGTATGTATTTTTAAAAGAGATGTCATTAATAAACCTTTCTTTTGTATATAAATAAATTGTTAACAATTTATCCTCAAAGTTTAACCACTTATCCTCAAAGTCCATTTTCCCTTTTTAAAATAAATTTGGCCTATACCCTATACATTTGCCATGCCTACTAATGGACTTGTATTCTAGGCCCAAATCTTGATTTGCCTATCTTACAATTTATAGCAATTTAGATCCAACACCCCCATTTACAATTCATGCCAAAGCTAGATTTTATATTCTAGTTTACAGTTTATGCCAAACTAGATTTCATATTCTAGTTCACCGTTTATGCCCAAAACTTAATTTGCATACCAACTACCTATTTTGTGGCCCATTCAACCATTTACCATTTACGCCCAATGTATGTAAAATATACTTATCATGCTTAATTTAGCCACCCAATTCTGATTTAATATTCTAATTTCAGTTCATGTAAAAACTAGACTTGTTATTCTAATTTTCATCTTAATAGTCATGCTATAATGCATGTTCCCAAATTATGCCAATTTCCAAGTTTAGTCAATTTCATGTTTTTCCCCAAAACGTATTCCCATCGTTCGTATAATCGTGATTCAACCTAGATCATAAATAAAGCTAGATTCGTGGATAAAAGGGAATGAACCAAAATGCCATGAAAGAACGGACATAACAACTGGCATAAGATGATAATTCACTGGCATATAGATTACGACATGAAAAGGGTTGAATAGTATAGATTCAAGAACATGGGTAGACCTAACTTAATAGGTAAATTCCCATGATCAAGATCTAAGAATAAACTGAAATAGAAAGTCAAGCCTAGGTCCAATATAATGCCAGTTTGGGGGTACAACATGGTTTTGTAACTACAGTGTCATGGGCATAAATAATAATCTTATATCCATAGTCATAGGCAATAAATCCTCACAGTTAATGAATCACAGTCATCGGCGATGTTCATAGTCAAAGGAAAATAGTTCTCACAGTCATGAGTCACAGTCATAGGCAATGTTCATAGGCAATGTTCATAGTCAAAGAGGCATATGGTTTTAAGGTCCATAGTTTCATAGTCACAGTCTTATTGGTCCTCGAATCATAACAGTTCTTTATTAGGTCCAAGAGTATAAGCACTGATTCGAACAGAAATATATGGCATACTCTTTTATTCCTTTAGTTTCATGTCACGAATAGAGAAAACGTTAAAATCTAAAAAGTAACTGACTTACAGAGATTAGATTAGAATAGATAGATGGCGTTGCTATGATTCGTGCGACGTTGCTCGAAACCGTTCGGGTTAGCCTTTGGTTCTTATCTTGAAGCTTTAATCTTGATTCAAATCTCTTCTTGACAAACTTTGAGCAGCATTTCCTCGTCTTGATTTATTTTACATATTATTTATTTATACATTTTCTCAGAGGCAGCATAAGGATAGAAAATAATTGTGAATAGTGAAGGAGACTAGGGCTGTTTATATAGGATTAGGCGGACGAACCTAGGGAGAAAACGTGACCAAATACATCAGAACGAACCAGGTTCAGAAAACTGGATTTCGGGAGCAGGTCGACCCCCAGGTCGACTACCCAGTCGACTTGGTCAGGGGGGGTCGACTACCCAGTTGACTCCCTAGTCGACCTGGGGGGGGGGGTCGACTACCCAGTCGACTCCCCAGTCGACCTGCGTCCTGGGCGGGAAATTTCCCGCCCAGCCCGCTTCTGGGTTTGAATTCGAATTTTGAATTCGAATTTCGAGCTGTTTTCGATTCTGAAAATTCCTGAAACTTCGGAGGGTCATATATCCTTCATACGGACTCCGATTCTCACAAACTTGGACTCGTTTTCATGCAGAATTCCGAGACGAACGCAATGGCGCAACCCGTTTCCCTTGATTTTGATTTTAAAATTTAATTCTTCCTTGATTTGTGAATCTTAGTGTTACAGAATTACGGGGTGTTACAGATACTAAGTGTGACGGTCGCCCCATACCCTCAGACATTTCCCGTGAAATGCGCTGTGCCAATGCCCAACTAGAACGGGACGATTGTCAAATGAAAGGGTTTTAAACGATGACCTATTGTATATCTCACAGCGCATGGAATAAAATACAATAATAACTTATCTTGATAAAAAAACAGGCGAGACAACATATAATCTGAAAACTAAACCATATCCATCAGAGTAGCGAAATTCAAAACATAGCTTCATCCAATTATTACAAATTTAGAATACTATCTCTAAAGGAAATAAAAGAGGTACACTACTAATACCCAAAAGAAGTGACCAACAACAACACAAAGAGAATATATATCGTACGTGGAAGCCCCTTGCTCATCTCCGGACAGCTACTCGTGCATAACCACCTAACCTGTCTCCAGTCTGCTCGTTTGGGAGCACCCAGAGTAATAAGAAGAGACATAAATCTCTGGGTCATACGAAAATCTGGTGTAAGCGATAGCAATAAAATAAAACAATAACTGGTATAAATAATCATACCTAACCTGGTCCTGCAACCAAAGAGTTAGCATAATAAGATGTACAGTACTTTAAGGTAACACTAACATATAGTGTAAAAATGGGAGTGTGCGTGTCATGGTGATAACAAACATCAAATGTAGTAATCATCCTCACATCTCTCACTTAGCGTGTAAAGCATACGATATCTACTTCTTTGATCACCAGATCCATTGGGGGCATGATGGAGTCCAACTCCGTACAACTATCGCTACGGACACTTTGCCCTTTGGAGCCCCGATGGAGTCCAACTCCATTCAATCTCTGACCCCACTGCACTGGTCCATAGTCAATACCCCCTCCCTCAATAGTGAACCAAAGTTATAGATATCGATAACCCCTTTTGCACACATCCCACAACAAAGCCTAACTCTAGAAGTTAACTCGTTGGTTCCCATCTGGATCCTAAGTATCAACTTCCCATTTAAACTTCCTTTGCATCTCGGGTTTGGTCGAATTGGTGTTGGTCTTCAGAAGAGTTCACAATCTTCGTCATGTGGTAATGGTAGAAGCCCAAACCCGATTTGGTTCGGATATATGGTGTTTAAGTTCCCTGTTCGGTTCGGCCCTCTGGTCCGGTTCGGTTCGATGCACCGATCCAATCCCATGCCAGGCTCCAGTTCGCTCTACCCTAGCCCGATCCAACTCTAGCTCCATTCCAATTTGATCTAAGCCGACCTTCCTTGTTTCCCTTGCATTTGCACGCTGTTGGAGATGCCACCACTCCGGTTCGGTTCGGTCCATCCGACCCGATTCCCCTATCCGATCTGGATCTCTACACCATTTCCAGCAAGCTTGTGTCGTCCATTCTCGCCATAATACGGCTTTTTCAACCATTCTAACTTTGCTAAACAATCATAAAATATCCCTAAAACATATAGGTTGAATAAAAAAAGATCAAAACATCAATCACATAGGCTATTTTAGATCAAACATACCCAAATCCATGATTTTCCCCTTAATCCCCTAAATTCCGGGATTAGCAAACTTAATCCAAATTAACCCAAATTTATTCCAGTGACATAAAATAATATTTTAGAATTTTTACATATTTTTCAGGTGTAAAATTTCGCTAATTACCACTAATCACACCTAATTAGCCGTAATTAGTGAATAAATATGCTAATCACTCACCTTAGCCAATAATTAGCGATAGATCTGAAACTTTTGCAGATTTGGCTCAGATTCCTATGTAGTGCAGCAGCTCTACCTCAAATTCGATGCTAGTCTGCCTTGATTTGATGTATTTGGGTTTGGAAAGTGATTAGAGAAAGATTTAGAAGATGGAGGCCATTACTAGGGTTCAAGGAATGTTTGTGGCAGCTAGAATAATGAAAGAAAACATTTCTCCAAACTCTTTTAGCCCTTCCATAACCCCAATCCCAAAATGGGTTATGGGTCAAGCTGTAATCACCTTATTAAGCCCGATTAAGCTGTTTTTCATCTTCAGAACCTTATTTCAGTCATATCTCCCAAACGGTAAGTCCGTTTGGTTAATGTGACCACTCTACTTAATGGGAAACCATCATCCGAATCCAATAGAAGTGGTTTCAAGTCAAAACTTCTTACCAATAAAATGTTATAGGCGAAACAAGATTCGCCAGGGGCAAAATGGTCATTTAAAATTCGACAAAAATCGTGAATGTGGGAAATGACCCCAATAGCCGTTTCCCAAGTTACACGACCATATGACTTGAAAATAAAATAAATATTCTACAATCCTCCGATACGTAGAATGCGAGTCGTTACACTAGTAGCCTCCGCCGACTCCTTGTCCTTCATAGCCAACTCATACTCATCGTTTCTCCTGTCCAGCATTTCCCTAAGTTCTTCGTTTTCCTTCGTGCGACATTGGGATTCTTCGTTCTCCTTTTGGAGTCTTTCATTCTCCAACTTTAGTTGTTGCGCCATCACGTTCTCTTCGCGCAGCTTGCTTATTTCCTCCTTAAGGGCCTTCTTTTCCTTTTCAAGATTCATAGCCCTAGTCGACGAAGAGGCTATCACATCTTTATAGTGTTTGTTGCCCGCTTCCATCACCGCTATTGTCTCTTCCAACTCCAGCTTCGTCGCATCTGTTTCAGCAATAAAGGGTTAGCACATAAAAGCGCTACTCAAATACGCAAAAACGAGTACAACTCGAAGTAAAGTCTTACTCATCTCCTTCTCTCTATTAGCAAGACTATCTTGCTCTATCTTGATATCACCTTTTAAGCTTAAGATCTCGATATTCTTCTTTAGTATCAGCTCTGACAAATGCTCGCATATCTGTGCATTTCACGGTGTTGATCGTAGGCACCATACACTCGATTCCACGGGGAATGGGCTAAGATCTGGTAACCAAACCAACTCATTGAAGTAGAAGTATGGTAATGACTATCTCAATATCGCCTTCCTCTCCTCGGGATCTAGCTGAGAAATCTCTGATATCTCGGGAAGTGTCAGGCCCCAACCTCTTACATCCCTTCCTTGCCCCCACATCACTAACTCCTCTCCTACCAACGACTGTTGTCACTGGCGCAGTGCTTGGTACTTAAGCTTGGGAAATCGCAACCTTCTGCCCTGATGTCCATAACCCTTCTCCTCTCCTAGCATCCGATGGCTTTGCACCTATTGACGAAGGGTACGGACGAGGGGATAGCTCTCGACGATGTCTACTACTTTCTGAGTCATGGTACCTCTTTCTTTTGTGCAATCCATTGCTTGCATAGAAGTCAGTCATGGCACTTGTCTGTCATTGTTGAGAATCCCCCAACCATTATCTTTGTCGCTCTCGCTGGCCATGGTACCTGTAAGAAACCAAAGTTCCATCAGAACCGAACATTCGATGCATACGAGTCGAGTGTTATGATGTGCAATGCTTGTGATTGTGTGCGCATCCTATATGTTCTCCCCATGGAACCATTTTCTCCTTGCTCACAGGGGTGATTTCCCTAGCATTTGGCAACAAACTCTCTACATCCACCCCGCACAACCCAAAGGATGATGTCTCTATAGGATTCTTATCCAGGCCTATGAACTAATCCGCAGCTTCCATCGACGCAATGGTCGCTAATGTCGTAACCAGAGAACTTGGTTTGATGGCTCCTTCCGATCTTGTCCACCTAGATGGGGAGGGAATAGGAGTGGGCTGCGAATCATTCCCTCTAGTACCTACTCTTGCGGACCCAGAAGAGCAACCTCACCCTCATCTTTCGCCACTACTGTTCCTCCGTAATAATCAGGGCAACCAATCAAACTACCCTTTGGAATCAAATCGAACAGATGTAAAAGACGATCCGACACAAGGGTCAGGAAAAGACGATACTCATTGGGAATACTCCTCAAAGTCAAAACACATTGCAAGTACTCCCCACTCTTCGAGATCGGCGGGATCCCGACCACATAAAATTCAATATTAATTGTGAGCTTACAACTCAATTAACCTAGGTAACCACGTTAATCTCCAAATACTTATTGCTAACAAGCCACCTCCTCGTAAATCCTAGTGGGCAGCGAACAAAAAACCAATCACTCTTAAAATAGCTAAGCCTACTCAACGTCCCCAGGATCAAGCGACTGTTAGGGTGTGCTTCCATGTAAGTTAGGGAGGGCGACACGACGCTTCTCTTCTCCGATGAATAAAGATACTTGATGTCGTCCCCCGTCATCTCAATCTGCAACCATTCAATATACATAATATATGTACCAAGCAGGGAAGCGTACGCGTTTAGCTGAAGCTACGTTGGTGCCAATCGAAAGAAGTAAAAGATATCACGGATGTACGCGCATTATGGGGGCATGCATCTAGCAGTACACATATGCCTATTCCAAGCAATGTACCCCTCTGGGGGAGCTTGCGCCATGTCAAACTTTTTAGGAACTCAAACATCATCCCAACGTATCCCGTACTTCGTGCATATTCGCCGCAAAGAAGCTTCATCTATCCACGAAGCAACCAAATCTCGAGGAATTTCAAGAGTTGTCATGTCTCCTACCATATCCAGAGCTAAGAGAACACCATCTTGTTGGCCACCGCTTTTACTCCTTCAATCAGGCCCTCTCCAGCGATCCCAGCTTCGCCTTCGACCATTGGCTCGTCTATACCTACGCTTGAACGTCGAGACCCTTCAATTTGTGTCAATTGTTCCTGAGTATTAGATGGGCCCACTTGTTGAGATGAAGTGAAGGATCTTGTTTTTCTGCTATCGCTCGTTGATGAGATAGAGTGGTTTGAAGGTTCATTTGTACTCAGAGACGTTCCTATGAACTCGGCTTCCAAGCTTTGAAGCCGTCTGGAGCTTCTTCTAGTCATTAAAACTATACTCACAACGTAGTCGCGTTAGAACCACACAAAAACCTTGTACCCCTTGCGCTAGTGTAAACTAACATGAAACATGTTGTGCCGTGAAGTGCTGATGCGACTGTGTTAAAATAACTTGTAACATGACAACGATCATCGATTCTAGATCTACAATCATCGTTGTCATTGACCGGCGTCTACAGGATTTCATACACTCGTCATTGTGTCGTGGTCGGAGCTGTAACACCCCGTAATTTCTGTGAACATAAGAGTAACAAATCAGAGAATAATTAAATTGTAACAAATAAATAAGGGAAACGGGTTATGCCATTGCGTTCGTCTTGAAATTCTGCTTGGAATAGAGTCCAAGTTTGCGTAAATTGGACTCCGTATGAAGAAGATATGGCCTTCAGAAGTTTCAATAAAAACCAGCCCGAAATTCAAAATTCAGATTTTGAAATTCAAAACAGACACCCGGGCTGGGCGGGAAAATTCCCGCCCAGGACCTAGGTCGACACAAGGGTCGACCTGGGGGTCGACCTAGGTAAAAAGGTCGACACTAGGGTCGACCTCCCTCCTTTTCCAGATCTGGAGACAGATCCATTTTTCTGCACCTGGACACTTTTCTGACCAGATTTGTGAGCTCTAACCTATTTAAACACCCCCAAACCAAGCCTTCTCTCCACACAATTTCATTCTGCCTATACTCTGCCTCTATTCTAAATTAAAAATAAAAATGGCGTCGCTACTCTACTAGAATCAAAACTAGAACTAGTGCATCTTCTTCCAATCTGAATAGAGTTAAAAGAGAACAACTATTTTCTAATCTAATCGATAGTCTACGCCAAAGGAGCGCTATTCAGTGTCGAAAACATATCCTAGAAATCAAGAATCGTTCCCTTTTTATGAGTACAGTTATTTTCAGATATGAAATTTAATAATTATCTTGACATTTTTGTGAATCTGAATCTGAGGTTATGCATAATTTTCTGTGGATCTATCTTGTTAATATTATTGTGACTGTTCTGTATCTATTCCCTCTTTACTTCCTTTTTGTTTATAGCCAGGCTACCACGAGCCTGCGCCAAATCTTATAAGAGATTAATGCACGAACGCTAAATTTTGGGACAAATAATGGATAATGCATAATGGGACATGACTGATCTTTGACTGATTTGAGAAATGGACATATGTTGTAAATTAGATCTAGATCTGTATATACTCTGTAATTTGGAAGAAGAGGAATCATTGTATGATGACATATGACTTGAAACTTGGGGGACATAACACATGTTTAAAATTAAGATCTGATTTTGAGATGTTATAATTTAAAGATCTAGATTTTTGGATATATTTTTGTATAACGATTCATGACTTGAAAAAGGAATATGTGACTTAGGCGTAAAGACCTATATTAAAATAGGATAACTATTAATGTGAATGCACCTAAAAATGGATTTTTGGATATTGGCATTAAAGGCTATAATTTGTCATAATTCATATTTTATATCATGATTTGGGGCTTTTAGAGAGTATTCTGTACTGTGCAAAGTTTAACGAAAATTTGGGGGCATATATTGTATTATGAATTATGACCATGATTTGGGCATGTAAGTTTACGCTTAATTTATGATTAGACAAGATATGTAAATAGAATTCTAAGAAATTTAAATCTGCTAAATCTGTTATCTGCTTTACCAATTTGATGAATTGCCTAATCTACTAAATCTGTTGAATTGCCTAGTCTGCTAATCTGTTGAATCGCCTAATCTGCTAGATCTGTTGAATTGCCTAATCTGCTAATCTATTGAATCGCCTAATCTGCCAGATCTGTTATCTGTTGAATTGCCTAATCTGTTGAAAGATAAATGATTGTAATTTGGGTATGAAAATCCATAGGCTCGATCTAAGATTGAGTAAAACATGGAAATTTGATTAATCTACTGTAACCTGTAAAGAAGTTTAATCTGTTAAATGGACATAATTAGTCTGATATCTGTATAATCTGTATTGGAATAAATTGGCTATGACACGAGGTTTGTAACAACCCGTATTTTCAATAACCTGTTATAACATATATCGAGGCAGAATTTAATTTATAAATCTGAATCAAGGGAAACAGGATATGCCATTGCGTTCGTCTCGGAAAAATACGCGAAATAGAGTCCGAGTTTTCGAAAATCGGAGTCCGTATGACCCGATTAAGGCCCAACGAAATTTTCAGAAAAATTCAAAGTAAAAAAACAGATTTCAAATTCAAGTTTGAATTTGGAAATTTGGGCCAGTTTGGGAAAATTCCCGCCAGAGCACCCAAGTCGACAGCGCTGTCGACTTGGGAGTCGACTTGGTTGGACCCAAGTCGACAGCCCTGTCGACTTGGCTGTCGACTTGGTCCAGCCGGGCAGTTTTGCCTGGTGCACCATTTTGGGTTTGTGTTGAGTATGGGGGCCAGATTCGGTTTTGAGGGCTGAGATTAGAACTAGGGTTTAATCCTAAGGTTGAAACTAATCCTAATCTCTATAAATGAGCCCCTAACCTAACCCTAAATCATCATTATTCATTCTAGTAAATAAACTATGGCAAAATCAATCCTCTCATAGCCTCCACCCTCTTCATAAAATTCCTAAATAAATTTCTATGAGATTTTCCATGCATACAAGTGTTTTCAAGCTTGTATGAGCATCATTAGCTTGCATTCAAGTCAAGTTTCTATATTTGCATCATAAAGAAAGAGTTTTGATCATTTTGGCTCAAGGGTTTTTATGTTAGAGCTTGCATTTTGGGTCTATTTGATTGCATAAGGGCTTTGTCATATCTTTTGTGCCTTCATAAGTATTGTAAGCCCTATTCTACTTTCATACTTAAACTCTAAAGTTAAATGTATGATATGCAAGTTTGTCATGATATGCAAGTTTACTATGTCATGTTATGCAAGTTTGAGATGTTATGATATGCAAGTTTATCATGTTATGTTATGCAAGTTTGCCATGTTATGATATGCAAGTTTATCATGTTATGTTATGCAAGTTTGCCATGTTATGATATGCAAGTTTACCATGTTATGCTATGCAAGTTTGCCATGTTATGCTATGCAAGTTTTCCATGTTATGATATGCAAGTTTATCATGTTATGTTATGCAAGTTTGAGATGCAAGTTCGTCATATGATATGCAAGTATGTTATGCAAGTTTGGGGTGATCATTTTGTTCATGTTATCATGTTATGCAAGCTTATCTTGAGTATATGAACATAAAGCTTCAAGCTTTATGCTAAAGGTTGCATTTTGGCAACATGTAGGTTATCATATCCCTTATGATAACTTGCATGTGAGGCCAAATGCGAACTTATGGCCATTTCTACATGTCATTTATCACCATGTATCACCAATATGCTAAGTTTGGTTTTATGCGTGCTTTTGAGGCCTAAAAATGTAATATGCATGTATATGAACATATGTACATTTCATATGCCACCATGTTGAACTTGTGGCTTCAACACCTTTATGTCATGATTATGCCAAGTTCCCTCTTTCTATCCTTTATGCGCTATTGCGATATGTAAGCGATGGGATTGCATTTGGGGTTGGGTAAACTTAAAAGACATAAAAACATAAGCTTGGGAATTTACCTATTAAGTTAGGTCTACCCTTTGGGAATTTACCTATTAAGTTAGGTCTACCCAAATGCTTGAAAACTTGTAACATGTTTTGGAAACATGATGGACATGACACTTAGAAAAGATAAGTGTGACCAACTCGAGGTTGGGTTGAGTTTGTAGCGTAAACCTACCCGGAACCGACCGGCTTAACTAGTTGCTACAAACAATAGGACCCAATGTGAGAAGTTGGCCATGTTGTACCTTGAACCCGAGGTTAGACCAAGTTGTGGTGTAAAGCTACCCGGACCCGCCCGGCTTAACTAGTAACCACAACAAGGCCTAATGTGAGAGGTTAAGGCACATTAAATTAATTAATGCCTCGTGATTAGGGTTAAGTCATGGTCCACTTAATACTTGACCAATTTGGGCTTGGTAGATTAATCGGGGTTAAGTCGTGAACTCATCGTTACACTTAACCAAGTTAATCCATGATTAGCAAGAGGGTTAAACCGTACTTAACCCACTAGAAAAATCCTAGCAATGGGGGTCCACTCCAGCAGTAATCCCAAGTTTGTATCATTAAGGCCCTAGGGTCTAGGCTAGGGAGGGAGCACGATTACTGAACTGGAGGTAAGTGACCAAAAGCGACGGCAGAGTGGTACGCCGGTGTAGTTCCGGGCGGACTTATGGTCGTGCACATATTCCAAAGCTGGGGAAAACATGCACGAGTACCAGTAGATCGAGACTGTGCACGCATGTTTATGGTGTCCAGGGGTTGCCACCCTAGGGCTTGATACACCCGACGGGAGACCCGGCACAGTCTGACTACAATCATGTTTGGGCCGTATGGACACCAACACGTGATGAGTTAGGCTTATAGGGAGCCGATCGACTAGACCGTTTGGTTAGACCTTGTATTAGGGTCATTTCATGTTATTGGGCCAAAGCTTAGGCCAAGGGATCAATACTGGTTTATTCAAGTCATGTTAGTTTGCTAGTACACCTGTGGTGCAAAACCTTAAACCTGATTATGCGATGACACCTTTATCTACCTTGTTAGTTAATCATCATGCCAGTATGTAGTTGTCCATATGTTCATCTCAGCTTTCATCATGCCAGTTAACTTTATCAGTTTACATTGATTGTAGTAGGGCTTACTCAGTCTTTTTGACTGACCTTTTTTCTTTCGCCTCTTTTCTTCCGTTTCCCCCCCAGGTTCTCAGGGTGGGAACGTTGGAGCTTAGCTTGGATTTCGGATTGCTTGCTTGTGGGATTTCAGCACATGTACGGTTTCGACATGAAGCTAGCTATGGTTATCACTTATTTGGGGATAGTACTTATGTATTTCAGTTTTTCAGTTGATGTTGTTTTTATCTAGACTTGTTTATTTGGAAAGCTATGTTGTACCAGACTTGTTTTGAAATAGTATGAAATCTTCCGCTGTTTTATCTATGTTATTTACTCTGTTTACATATATACATATGTTCTTGTTCTGCCTTGATATACCATTATGCATGTTTACCTGATTCAAACGCCCCTCCAAAGTCAGAGTGCTTGCAAGAGACACCCTGGCGGAGGCGGGGTGTTACATTTGGTATCAGAGCGAGGTTTACGAGAAGGAACAAAAAGGTTTTTAGAAAACTTTTGGAAAACTATTTTCAAAACCAAGTATAAAGTATTTTCCAAAGAAAAGTCTAGTTTATTTTAAAGGCTATTCCCCAAAAAGCCATTAGCAAAATTCCTTCGTTTTTCTCCATTCTAAATCTATCTTTTTCTTCGTTTTCAGTATGGCCAATAACTTTGCTATTCCGGAGGGAGTACACGTACCTGTTTGGTATAGGAGACTTTTGGAGGCTAGGGCGACCGAAGCCGGCCCCGCAGATGTTCCTCCTCCTCCTCCGGTAGTTAATGTTCCTCCTCCTCCTGTCGCTGAGGTTCCTCTTCCTCCTTCCCCTCAGCATCCTCAAACTGACTTCGCAAAGATTTGCCAAGATTTTAAGGCGATGGGTTGCAAGAATTTCTTCGGAACCGAGACTTATGTAGAGGCAAGGAATTGGTTGAAAGAAACCGAAGATCTTTTTGCCTTCTTTGATATAGGTGAACGTAGGAAGGTTTTATTAGCAGTGTGGTTGCTAAAGGAAGAAGCTGCACGTTGGTGGGTGGTCACCACCGCTACTAGGCCAATTGAGACTTGGGATGACTTTCGGGGAAAGTTTGGACTAAGGTTCCTATCACTGAAGCAAGGGGACATGACTATTAGGGAATACATAGATAAGTTTAATCAACTGGCTCGGTTCGGTTTAGACTTGGTCAACACAGCTCAGAAGAAGGCCCTATACTTTGCTCTAGGATTAAACGAGCCATTACATGGTTTAGCCATGACTCATATACCCTTGGGGGCAACTTTCGAGAGCTTGGTGAATATGGCCCTACTCAATGAAGAGAATAGGAGTGACAAGAAGGAGATCAAGATGAATGATACTCAAGCCAAGAAGACTGATTCCCAGTGGAAAGGAAATCAGGGTGATCCAAGTGGTCAGAGCAGTCAAGGCAATCAGAACAAGAACAAGAACAAGAGTCAAGGCAACAAGGGGAACGACAACAAGGGCAATAACAAAAAGGGAAAGTGCTATTATTGCGGTTCAGTTGGGCATCTTATTAAGGATTGTAAGAAGAGGAAAAGGAAGAATGGTGAATGCTTTTTCTGCGGTGAGACTGGACATTTCAGTAAGGATTGCCCGAGGAAGCAAGGGCAAGGCCAGGGTCAGACTTAGCGTGCTGGACCTTCAGGAGGGCAAGTTCATGCTCTCAATACCGCTCCAGTTCCCGATCGAGGTAGTATTTCTGTTGAGAGCCTTGTATATATTTCTGATTTTCCAGTTCGTACCTTGTTTGATTCTGGTGCATCGCATAGCTTTATCTCATCTGATCTTGTTGATAATTTGCACCTTAGTACTAGCTTGGTAGATGATCCCGTCTGTGTCTCAAATCCTATTGGGGGTTCCGCCCATTTGTCTATGATATGTGGGGATTTGAGGATCTCTATACTGAGTGTGGAGTTCTTGTGTAGTGCTTATGTTCTTGGTTTTAGGGGATACAGATTGATATTGGGCATGGATTGGTTGTCCAGATATGGAGCCATTCTTGATTGTGAGCATAGGGTTGTGAGGCTCGTGACTCGCCTCGGAAACACCATAGAAATTTCTTGTAATCCGAGAGGTCCCGTCATGTTGTGCTATCTTGAATCACTCGACTCGTCAATGGAAACTCTTCAGTCTGTAAGAGTGGTTCGAGAGTATCCGGATGTTTTCGATGAAGTTAGGGGGTTGCCCCCTAAGCGAGAGATTGATTTCCGCATTTATCTGGTGGATAATGCAAAGCCGGTTTCTTTGCCCGTTCGGCACATGGCTCCGCGTGAAAGACGGGAGCTAAGTAAGCAAGTGAAGGAGTTGCTTGAGAAGAACTTCATTAGACGAAGTATATCTGAATGGGGAGCGCCTGTAGTATTTACTACCAAGGCAGATGGTTCTCTTCGACTTTGTGTTGATTATCGTGAGTTAAACGAAGAGAATAGATAACCATTGCCAAGGATCGATGATTTGTTTGATCAGCTTGTAGGAACATCTGTTTCTCTTGATCTTGCTACTGGATTCCATCAGCTCAGAGTAGCTGAGGATAGTATAGACAAGACTGCGTTCAGAACTCCGGATGGATTCTTAGAATGGCTGGTCATGCCATTCGGTTTGACTAATGCACCCGCCTACTTCGTGGACTTGATGAGTAGGGTGTTCAGGGAGTTCTTGAACAAGTTCGTCGTGGTCTTCGTAGATGATATTCTAATCTTCTCTAAGGATGAGGAAGAGCATGCAAGGCATCTCGTGGAGGTGATGGATACGCTTAGAGCGCATCAGTTGAAGGCCAAGTTCTCCAAGTGTTACTTTTGGAGAAGGGAAGTTAGATTCCTTGGGCATATAGTGTCTAAGCAAGGCTTAGCGGTGGATCCCGCTAAGGTAGTTGCAGTTCAGGATTGGAAGACTCCAAGGAATGCAACTGAGGTAAGAAGTTCTCTCAGTTTAGTTAGTTAGTAAGCGTCCCTTGAGTTTAGACCTACCCTTCTGGATCAAGTAGGGACTTCACAGAAAGAAGACCCGCAGTTAGTCGAGATCATGGACAAGTTGACTCGAGGCGAGATGGTAAGTCACCTCGCTATAGATGACAAGGGATGGCTAAGACGCGATGAGGGAAAGAAGGTTCTGGAAGATGCACATCATCCGAGGAAGTGGCCGAGTTTGTCCCAAGGTACATGTTGTGTCAACAGATTAAGGCCGAGTCATAGAAGCCCGGTGGGCTATTATATCCATTGGAGGTCCCCGCAATGGAAGTAGAAAAGCGTCACAAAGGATTTCGTGGATGGACTGCCTAGATCAAGAAAGGGAATACGAGCATATGGGTCATAGTAGGTAGACTCACGAAGAGTGCTCATTTCACTCCGGTAAAGAGCGAAAGGACTGCATCATGGCTAGCAACGGATTACTTTCAAGAAATAAAGCAGTCGCACGAGGTTCCCTAAAGTATAGTTAGTAACCATGACTTAATCTTCACTAGCCAGTTTTGGGATAGTCTACGGGAAGTCATGAGCAAGCAACTGAATCTAAGTACGACCTATCATTCGTTGGCGGATGGTTCCTTTTGTTCAAGCATGAGTTATAGAAAATCACGTTGGTAAGAGCAATTGGCAACGTGGATTGATATTTTCAAGAAAAGTTCTGCTGCGTGGAATACTTTATAGTAAGTAAACGAGATCCAGGATTCACTAGTGAATTTTGGAGAGCTTGCATGAAACCATGGGGTCATAGTTATGTTTAAGCCAAGGATGATAGAAGAGTAAGTGAAAAAGGAAGACGAGAGGCGATAATGAAATGGGTTCCAACTCATATTGGGAAATAGGAGTTAAGAAGCCAAGAAATCATGAGGTAAAAGATGGTCAAAGCACAGTGGAGTTAAACTCAAGGAAACGTGACTTAGAAGATTGAAGGCTGGATACGCGCATCATATCTCTTTTTAAGAGCATATCCTTGATCCTTGTTTTCCTGTGGAACTTACTCGCATGTTATCTTTTTACGTATATCCTCTCGGTCCCATTCTCGGTCCTATTTCTGTCGGGAGGTATGACTTATTGGCTAGTAATACATGTCAGGGTTTGAAGGGGTCCGTTAGGTTGACTAAACCTTTTGGGCTTTTATGGAATATGGGTTGGGTTAGGAAGTGATTTCTTGTAAACCAAAAAGGAGTATATCTTGCTTATCTTCCCGATCTCTTTGTAGCATATCTTTTGCTATCCATGTTTGTCTGGATTATCTAGTATATCGTGTTAATCTTGTCATGAGAACCTTAGGTAGAAACCCTTTGGATGAAACATGTGTTTGAAACATGTTATGCTTGATGGTTGCAAGTGGTTGCAAGTGTTTGCAAGTGGTTACTCGTGGATGCATTATACACGTTAGGCACTAGATCGGCTCACACACTCCTCATATTGCATATGCATGAGTGTTTATGCTTATTCATGGATGAAATTTTTTGTGTTATCACATGGATGTTGCATATGGATGTATGTTATGTGCACACATATAGATGTTATACATTATGTTAGGAATTGCATACATATGGATTCATTTCACTAACATAATTTTCATTGATGATATTTGCATTAGATAAGTACATATACACACACCTTTGCATATGTTCATACAACATTTAGAATCTTATAAGGACAATGATTGCTCGTGGATGATGTTTTGAGTAGATGGATGTTGGATGGTAGGATACGTTCTTCCCAACTTGAAGATTTCGGGGACGAAATCCTTTAAGGAGGGGAGAATGTAACAACCCGTATTTTCAATAACCTGTTATAACATAAATCGAGGCAGAATTTAATTTATAAATCTGAATCAAGGGAAACGGGCTATGCCATTGCGTTCGTCTCGGAAAAATACGCGAAATAGAGTTCGAGTTTTCGAAAATCGGAGTCCGTATGACCCGATTAAGGCCCAACGAAATTTTCAGAAAAATTCAAAGTAAAAAACAGATTTCAAATTCAAGTTTGAATTTGAAAATTTGGGCCAGTTTGGGCCAGGCGGGAAAATTCCCGCCAGAGCACCCATGTCGACAGCCCTGTCGACTTGGCTGTCGACTTGGTCCAGCCGGGCAGTTTTGCTTGGTGCACCATTTTGGGTTTGTGTTGAGTATGGGGGCCAGATTCGGTTTTGAGGGCTGAGATTAGAACTAGGGTTTAATCCTAAGGTTGAAACTAATCCTAATCTCTATAAATAAGCCCCTAACCTAACCCTAAATCATCATTATTCATTCTAGTAACTAAACTATGGCAAAATCAATCCTCTCATGGCCTCCACCCTCTTCATAAACTTCCTAAATAAATTTCTATGAGATTTTCCATGCATACAAGTGTTTTCAAGCTTGTATGAGCATCATTAGCTTGCATTCAAGTCAAGTTTCTATATTTGCATCATAAAGAAAGAGTTTTGATCATTTTGGCTCAAGGGTTTTTATGTTAGAGCTTGCATTTTGGGTCTATTTGATTGCATAAGGGCTTTGTCATATCTTTTGTGCCTTCATAAGTACTGTAAGCCCTATTCTACTTTCATACTTAAACTCTAAAGTTAAATGTATGATATGCAAGTTTGTCATGATATGCAAGTTTACTATGTCATGTTAAGCAAGTTTGAGATGTTATGATATGCAAGTTTATCATGTTATGTTATGCAAGTTTGCCATGTTATGATATGCAAGTTTATCATGGTATGCTATGCAAGTTTGCCATGTTATGCTATGCAAATTTGCCATGTTATGATATGCAAGTTTATCATGTTATGTTATGCAAGTTTGAGATGCAAGTTCGTCATATGATATTCAAGTATGTTATGCATGTTTGGGGTGATCATTTTGTTCATGTTATCATGTTATGCAAGCTTATCTTGAGTATATGAACATAAAGCTTCAAGCTTTATGCTAAAGGTTGCATTTTGGCAACATGTAGGTTATCATATCCCTTATGATAACTTGCATGTGAGGCCAAATGCGAACTTATGGCCATTTCTACATGTCATTTATCACCATGTATCACCAATATGCTAAGTTTGGTTTTATGCATGCTTTTGAGGCCTAAAAATGTAATATGCATGTATATGAACATATGTACATTTCATATGCCACCATGTTGAACTTGTGGCTTCAACACCTTTATGTCATGATTATGCCAAGTTCCCTCTTTCTATCCTTTATGCGCTATTGCGATATGTAAGCGATGGGATTGCGTTTGGGGTTGGGTAAACTTAAAAGACATAAAAACATAAGCTTGGGAATTTACCTATTAAGTTAGGTCTACCCTTTTGGAATTTACCTATTAAGTTAGGTCTACCCAAATGCTTGAAAACTTGTAACATGTTTTGGAAACATGATGGACATGACACTTAGAAAAGATAAGTGTGACCAACTCGAGGTTGGGTTGAGTTTGTAGCGTAAACCTACCCGGAACCGACCGACTTAACTAGTTGCTACAAACAATAGGACCCAATGTGAGAAGTTGGCCATGTTGTACCTTGAACCCGAGGTTAGACCAAATTGTGGTGTAAAGCTACCCGGACCCGCCCGGCTTAACTAGTAACCACAACAAGGTCTAATGTGAGAGGTTAAGGCGCATTAAATTAATTAATGCCTCGTGATTAGGGTTAAGTCATGGTCCACTTAATACTTGACCAATTTGGGCTTGGTAGATTAATCGGGGTTAAGTCGTGAACTCATCGTTACACTTAACCAAGTTAATCCATGATTAGCAAGAGGGTTAAACCGTACTTAACCCACTAGAAAAATCCTAGCAATGGGGGTCCACTCCAGCAGTAATCCCAAGTTTGTATCATTAAGGCCCTAGGGTCGAGGCTAGGGAGGGAGCACGATTACTGAACTGGAGGTAAGTGACCAAAAGCGATGGCAGAGTGGTACGCCGGTGTAGTTCCGGGCGGACTTATGGTCGTGCACATAGTCCGAAGCCGGGGAAAACATGCACGGGTACCAGTAGATCGAGACTGTGCACGCATGTTTATGGTGTCCAGGGGTTGCCACCCTAGGGCTTGATACACCCGACGGGAGACCCGGCACAGTTTGACTACAATCATGTTTGGGCCGTATGGACACCAACACGTGACGAGTTAGGCTTATAGGGAGCCGATCGACTAGACCGTTTGGTTAGACCTTGTATTAGGGTCATTTCATGTTATTGGGCCAAAGCTTGGGCCAAGGGATCAATACTGGTTTATTCAAGTCATGTTAGTTTGCTAGTACACCTGTGGTTCAAAACCTTAAACCTGATTATGCGATGACACCTTTATCTACCTTGTTAGTTAATCATCATGCCAGTATGTAGTTGTCCATATGTTCATCTCAGCTTTCATCATGCCAGTTAACTTTATCAGTTTACATTGATTGTAGTAGGGCTTATTCAGTCTTTTTGACTGACCTGTTTTCTTTCGCCTCTTTTCTTCCGTTTCCCCCCAGGTTCTCAGGGTGGGAACGTTGGAGCTTAGCTTGGATTTCAGATTGCTTGCTTGTGGGATTTCAGCTCATGTACGGTTTCGACATGAAGCTAGCTATGGTTATCACTTATTTGGGGATAGTACTTATGTATTTCAGTTTTTCAGTTGATGTTGTTTTTATCTAGACTTGTTTATTTGGAAGGCTATGTTGTACCAGACTTGTTTTGAAATAGTATGAAATCTTCCGCTGTTTTATCTATGTTATTTACTCTGTTTACATATATACATATGTTCTTGTTCTGCCTTGATATATCATTATGCATGTTTACCTGATTCAAACGCCCCTCCAAAGTCTGAGTGCTTGCAAGAGACACCCTGGCGGAGGCGGGGTGTTACAAGGTTAGACTCTGTTTGCGGTAGAAGCCTGCCCGAAACCAACTAGCTTAACCAGCAACTGCAAACTGTCAGTCTAATGTGAGAGGTCATAGGCATAACTAAAATATGCTTAGACACGAGGTTAGGTCTGGCTTGTGGCAGAAGTCTACCCGGAACCGCCCGACACATCCAGCGGCCACAAGCTACCGACCTAATGTGAGAGGTCTATGCATTAATATTTAATTAATGCAAATTTAAGAGAAATGTGGTGTCTAAAAACGTGTTGGGTGGATAGGGTTAAACAAACTGGACTGATGAATCTAATAAACCCGTTTCGTGAATTTGTAGGCCCAATACAAAGTTAGACAATCTGTAAGTTTGTTAAATCCTTACATCTGATATGTTAACCTAAAAACTTGTTATCTTGATTGTCTGATCTGTGAACTTGTAATCTGAACTCTTTCTGAAACTTGTAAACAAGATAATCTGAAATTTGCTAGTCTGGGGACACAAGGTTAGGAGGGGAAATACTTGTGTCATCTGTTGTTTGGGACCCATATTAGTCAGTAACTCTTTCTGGTATCAAAACATTGACTCCACACTATGTAGGGGTCCGGGTACGCTTACTGAACTAATTATAAGTGGTTCATTCTGATAATGGCGAGGGGTGTTGATGGCGCGTTCCAACCGGGTCATGTGCGTGCATGGATCCGGTCTTCTCTGAGGATGTAAGGCACCAGACATCTGTAAATAGGTATGTGCCAATATGTTGCCACTTTAGGGAGTGATACACCCTACTGTGGGGCCGACACAGGGTACTTACGTATTAGGGAGCCGATCGCTTGGGGGTAGGACTTAGGGTACACTTAGTTCTGTCTGTTTCTGTTGGTACCGTCTGTTTCTGTTGGGTGGTAACACCTGTCTGTTTCTGTGTGGTACCGTTTGTTGGGGTGGTAAAGGTCCATTACAAGGGTACACCTAATTCTAACATTCTATTTCCGTAGGGATTATTCTGTTTCCGTCTCTGATTCCGTTTCCGATTCTGTTTCTGTACTTTCTGTCTGTTAGGGTGGTAAAGGCCCATTAGTTGGGTGGTAAAGGCCCATTATGGGTGTTCTGTTCTGTGCCTTCTGTTTGTTGGGGGTGGTAAAAGCCCATTAGTAGCATTCTGTTTCTGTACCGTCTGCCTCTGTTCGGGTTGTAAAGGCCCATTACTAGCATTCTGTTTCTGTAGAGATTAATCTGTTTCCATTTCTGTTTCAATTTAGACATTAGGATAACACCAAATCTTGTTATACTAGTATTAGTGTTAGAGAAGTGAAAAGCTTAGCTTAGCCTATATCATTCCGTTTCTTCAGTTAACCTGCTATTCCTGTTACGGTTATCTCTCATCTAGTTTTATTTACATGTCATGATACTATTATCTGTTTATATGCTGAAAGTCACTGGACTCACCAGACTTATGTCTGACCTAGTTTGTTTCGCCTCTTTTCTTTCCGTCCCCCCTCCCCCCAGGTTTTCAGGGTGGAAACATAGGAGCTTGATTCAAATTCTTTCTGCTTGAAGTGTTTGAAGTATTGCTTGGCTTTGGCTCTATCTTTCCATGGCAGTTTATATTGGGGATTATAGCTTTAAAAACTATGCATTCTGAAGGCTTTTGTACAAGACCGATATTTATGTACTTGAATTCCGATATTGTGATTTTGAAAGATGTAACCAAACTTATTTCTATTTCTGTTGTAATAAAGTTATAAAATTTTCAAGTACTACTTTATCTGTCTTGTAAATCTCTGTTCTGTCTACTAAAAACGCTCCAACAAAGTTAAGACATTCCCTTTGCGTGTGACCTTAACGGAGGTGTGGTGTTACACTTGGTATCAGAGCTGAAGGTTACCAGATTTGATAGAAAGTTTTTGAAAACTATTTTAAAAAAGGTTTTAAAAAGGAAGTATTTTCAAAAGTAGAGTTTATTTTGAAAAACATAATCCCCAAAGCCATATGCCTATCTTTCTATCCTTTGTTTTGAATCTTTCATTTTCTTTCGTTTCAGCTTGTCTGGGGATCTTACCCTTCCGGAGGGCGTACCGATACCTGGCTGGTTCCGGAGGTACCTAGAAGCTAGGGCTAATGATGCGGGCCCAGCAGACATCCCTCCTCCCCCAGCTGCAGCGGTTACTCCTCCTTCTCCTCCTCCACGCGTGAGTACTTTCCCGAAGGTATGTAGAGACTTTCAAGCCATGGGTGGAAAGAACTTTAATGGAATTGAATCCATCATGGAGGCAAGGAACTGGCTCAAAGAAACTGAGGATTTGTTCATTATCTTCGAGGTGGACGATAGGTAGAAGATACAATTGGCGGTATGGTTGCTTAAGGACGAAGCTTCTTTTTGGTGGGAGGTCACAAATGGAGAGCGTCCGGTAGAGACGTGGATGGATTTCAGGCATAGGTTCGAGATGAAATTTCTCTCATGAGGGGAAGAGAGTCTATACGTAGAGAGGTTCTTGGTGTTGAAGCAGGGGAATTTATCAGTGAGAGAGTACGTCAACAAGTTTAATCAGTTGGCAAGATTCGGCTTAGATTTGGTAAATACACCGCATAAGAAGGCACTAAGGTTTGCTAAAGGTTTAAACGAGCCGCTACACGGATTGGCAATGTCCCATATTCCTATGGGGGCTACCTTCGAGAAATTAGTTGACATGGCATTGATGCATTAAGAGGAAACCAAAAGTGAGAGTAAAGAAGAAAAGCTTGAAGGACCACAGAACAAGAAGGCGGGGTCCAAAAAGGAAACACAAAAGAAGGATGAGAAGTATGAAGATAAGAAGGAGAAGAAGTGCTTTACTTGTGGAACCTCGACCCATCTGAACAAGGATTGCAGAAAGAGGAAGGACACTTGCTTCAACTATGGAGAGATGGGGCACTTCACTAGGGACTGCCCAAAGAAACGAGGATAAGGGCAGAGGGCAGGACCCACTTCTGGAGGGCAGGTGAATGCTCGCGAGGCTGGTGGATAGGAAAGAAATAAGAAAACTTAAGTAGAAGGTTTAATTTCCTTATCTGATTGTGGAGTTAAAACTCTTTCTGATTATGGCATTTTGATTATGTAATTGAAACTCTGCACTTTAATACTAGTCTTGTTTCTGATCCCGTTGTAGACTCAAACCCATCAGGGTTATGACTCATCCGTTTATGATAAGTTGGGGTTTGAGGGTATCTGTGTTGGGCATTAAGTTGACTGTGACGCATATATTCTAGTGTTTTGTTGGATATGGTGGGATTTTATCATGCTTAGTTTCCTAAGAATCATTTGATAATCTGATCTGTACCAGTGGTCTGTAAGTATCTGAATATTTCTGAAAAAGGATAGGTTTTTTTACTCAAAGCATGAAGTAGATTTCCAGTTGGACATTTGTTTAATGGGAGTAGTTCTCTGAATGTCAACCTGATGTTGATTTCGGTCTTCGGGGTTGATACTTAGGGGGTTATTCTCTTAAACCGATGTCTAATGGGAACCGAGCTTTTGTTTTAATCGTACTTGCTTCTATCACTCAGCTTTGTCCTATCGACCGAATCTTCGACCTTTAGGTAGAACCTAATGGGTGTAAACATGTGTTTGAGACATGTTATGTTTGATGGTTGCAAGTGAATGCAAGTGGTTGCTAGTGGTTGCTCGTGGATTCATATACACACACTAGGCACTAGATCGGCTCAAAATCACTCTAATACTGCATATGGATGTATGTGCATTTCCAATTTTTATGGATGCAAAATGGTTGACTCAACACATGAATGTTGCATATGAATGAACGGTTGTGCACTCATATAGAAATGATATGTATCAAATAGGAAAATTGCATACATGTTGGACTCATGGCACTGACATAATTCGCATTAAGGAGGTCAACTGAATCAGTGGACCGCCTGATCTTTGCATTAAATAAGGAACATATACACATACTTTTGCATATGAGCATACAACATTAGAAGGTTCTAAGGACAATGGATGCTTGTGGATGATGGTTGAGTAGATGGGTGATTGGATGGTAGGACATTCTTCTTAACTTGAAGATTTCGGGGATGAAATCCTTTAAGGAGGGGAGAATGTAACACCCCGTATTTTCTGTGAACATAAGAGTAACAAATCAGAGAATAATTAAATTGGAACAAAATAATTAAGGTAAACGGGATACGCCATTGCGTTCTCTTCGAAATTCTTCTTGGAATAGAGTCCAAGTTTGCGTAAATCGGACTCCGTATGAAGAAGATATGGCCTTCAGAAGTTTCAACAAAACTAGCCCAAAATTCAAAATTCAGATTTCGAAATTCAAAACAGACACCCGGGCTAGGCGGAAAAATCCCTCCCAAGACCCAGGTCAACACTAGGGTCGACCTGGGGGTCGACCTGGGTAAACAGGTCGACACTAGGGTCAACCTTAGGGTTGACCTCCCCCCTTTTCCAGATCTGGAGACAGATCCATTTTCTGCACCTGGATGCTTTTCTGACCGGATTCGTGAGCTCTAACCTATTTAAACACACCCAAACCTAGCTTTCTCTCCACATAATTTAATTTTGCCTATACTCTGCCTCTATTCTAAATTAAAAAATAAAATGGCGTTGCTACTCTGCTAGAATCAAAACTAGAACTAGTGCATCTTCTTCCAATCTGAATAGAGTTAGAAGAGAATAACTATTTTCTAATCTAATCGATAGTCTATGCCAAAGGAGCGCTATTCAGTGTCAGAATACAGATCCCAGAAATCAAGAATCGTTCCCTTTTTGTGAGTACAGTTATTTTCAGATATGAAATTTAATAATTATCTTGACATTTTTGTGAATCTGAGGTTATGCATACTTTTCTGTGGATCTATTTTGTTAATATTATTGTGACTATTCTGTATCTATTCCCTCTTTTCTTCCTTTTTGTTTATAGCTAGGCTACCACGAGACTGCGCCAAATCTCATAAGAGATTAACGCACGAACGCTAAATATTGGGGAAAATAATGGATAATGCATAATTGGACATGACTGATCTTTGACTGATTTGAGAAATGGACATATGTTGTAAATTAGATCTAGATCTGTGTATACTCTGTAATTTGGAAGAAGAGGAATCATTGTATGATGACATATGACTTGAAATTTGGGGGACATAACGCATGTTTAAAATTAAGATCTAATTTTGAGATGTTATAATTTAAAGATCTAGATTTTTGGGCATATTTTTATATAACGATTCATGACTTGAAAACGTAATATGTAACTTAGGCGTAAAGACCTATATTAAAATAGGACAACTATTAATGTGAATGCACCAAAAAATGGATTTTTGGATATTGGCATTAAAGGCTATAATTTGGCATAATTCAAATTTTATATCACGATTTGGGGCTTTTAGAGAGTATTCTGTACTGTGCAAAGTTTAACGAAAATTTGGGGGCATATATTGTATTATGAATTATGACCATGATTTGGGCATGTAAATTTACGCTTAATTTATGATTAGGCAAGATATGCAAATAGAATTCTAAGAAATTTAAATCTGCTAAATCTGTTATCTGCTCTACCAATCTGTTGAATTGCCTAATCTGCTAAATCTGTTGAATTGCCTAATCTGCTAATCTGTTGAATCGCCTAATCTGCTAGATCTGTTATCTGTTGAATTGCCTAATCTGCTAATCTGTTGAATCGCCTAATCTGCTAGACCTGTTATCTGTTGAATTGCCTAATTTGTTGAAAGCTAAATAATTGTGATTTGGGTATGAAAATCCGTAGGCTCGATCCAAGATTGAGTAAAACATGGAAATTTGATTAATCTGTTGTAACCTGTAAAGAAGTTTAATATGTTAAATGGACATAATTAGTCTGATATCTGTATAATCTATATTGGAATAAATTGGCTATGACATGAGGTTAGACTCTGTTTGCGGTAGAAGCCTGCCCGGAACCAATCGGCTTAACCAGCAACCGAAAACTGTCAGTCTAATGTGAGAGGTCATAGGCATAGCTAAAATATGCTTAGACACGAGGTTAGGTCTGGCTTGTGGCAAAAGTCTACCCGGAACCGCCCGGCAGATCCAGCAGCCACAAGCTACCGACCTATTGTGAGAGGTCTATGCATTAATATTTAATTAATGCAAATTTAAGAGAAATGTGGTGTCTAAAAACGTGTTGGGTGGATAGGGTTAAACCAACTAGACTGATGAATCTAATAAACCCGTTTTGTGAATCTGTAGGCCCAATACAAAGTTAGACAATTTGTAAGTCTATTAAATCCGTACATCTTATCTGTTAATCTGAAAACTTGTTAACTTGATTGTCTGATCTGTGAACTAGTAATTTGAACTCTGTCTGAAACTTGTAAACAAGTTAATCTGAAATATGCTAGTCTGGGGACACAAGGTTAGGAGGGGAAATACTTGTGTCATCTGTTGTTTGGGACCCATATTAGTCAGTAACCCTTTCTGGTATCAAAACTTTGACTCCACACTGTGTATAGGTCCGGGCACGCTTACTGAACTAATTATAAGCGGTTCATTCTGATAATGGCGAGGGGTGTTGATGGAGCATTCCAACCGGGTCATTTGCGTGCATGGATCTGGTCTGCTTTGAGGATGTAAGACACCGTGACATTTGTAAATAGGTCTGTGCCAATAGGTTGCCACTTTAGGGAGTGATACACCCTACTGTGGGGCCGACACAGGGTATTTATGTATCAAGGAGCCGATCGCTTGTGGGTAGGACTTAGGGTACACTTAGTTCTGTCTGTTTCTGTTGGTACCGTCTGTTTCTGTTGGGTGGTAACACCTGTCTGTTTCTGCGTGGTACCGTCTGTTGGGGTGGTAAAGGCCCATTACTAGTGTACACTTAATTCTAACATTCTGTTTCCGTAGGGATTATTCTGTTTCCGTCTCTGATTCTGTTTCTATAACACCCCACCTCCGCTAGGGTCACTCACAAAGGGAATGCACTAGCTTTGGTGGAGCATTATCTAGGTGAATATACACAGAAATATTACAAGACAGAACATCTAAAACAGCGGAAGAAGAACCAAATTTCATTTCTTTAAAATCTAGAAAGGTCTAAAACCTTTTACATCAAAATGCCATTAAATCCATTACATCGAAATCTGTCTTGCAATAGTAAAGAAGCATAAAACCATAGTCATAAATCATTCCCCAAGTAAAACAGTAAAGCAAACCATAGCCAAGAGAAATCCAAGCCGTACATGAAAGAGCCTTGGAGCTTGGTAAGGTCCGAACTAAGCTGTATTCCCACCCTGTGAACCTAGGGGGGGGACGGAAGAAAAAGAGGCGAAACAAACCGGGTCAGTCATAAAGACTGAGTAAGTCTGTAACAACCCGAATTTTTAATAACGCGTTAAGACAAGAATCAAGGCAAAATTAAATTTTAAATTAAGAATCAAGCGAAACGGGTTGCGCCGTTGCGTTCGCCTCAGAATTCTGTTTGAAATAGAGTCCGAGTTCGTGTAAAACGAATATCGTATGAAGAAGATATGGACGAACGAAGTTAGGCAGAAAAACCCGAAACGGGCCAGAATGCACTGGCGCACTTGGGAAGTGCGCCAGAACAAAATTGCACTGGCGCACTTGGGAAGTGCGCCTAGGCCGAGCAGCAGGCCTGCACAGCTTTCTGGTTTGACCTGGCTGGCCTGGTGCACCTGTTTGGTTCTCTGGTCTGGTTGGTTGGCCTATGACGATTTTCAGTGGTCTAGATCTAAACTAGGGTTAATCCTATGGCCTAAACTAGTCCTAACTTCTATAAAAAGTCCCGAAGACCTAGCCTAAATTCACTAAAAACCATCCTAACAACTAAGTGCTGCCAAAATGTCTCTTGATCATGGCCTCCATCTTCATCTTTAAAGGCCTAAGCATGAAAACTTGATTCAAGTCAAAGGAGCAAGCTTTCTACATCAAATCAAGGAAGTAGAGCATCATCTCAACACCGTTCTACGACAGATGCTTGCTCATAAATCTCTAGCCGCGCTTTGTAAGTTCGAGATGCTTTTAGATTGGAACGATAACATGAATATGACATGTGATAAAGTTGAAATTGGATCTATGCATGATATTCAATCCATGTTCTTTCTTGTTCATTTTTGATCTTGACCTTTGGGGATGTTGCTATAGCATTAATTTGGGCCTATGCATGTTGCAAATCACTCTTTTATATCATGCATGTAATGATGTTTTTCTCTCGGATCTTGTTTTATGCAAAGTTTCTAACTTCCCCTATTTATTTTCTTTTGATGAACCTTGGTCGATTTCGGACCTAGGCCTAAACTACGATTTACATGCGATTTGTATACGGGAAATTTGGGGTATTGCCAATGTAATTTGCAAGTTTGGGCATACATGAATTGGCATATGAATTAAATCACGAGTTTTGGGGACTATGTAAGTTAAATCAAGGGATTGAGCTTATGTAAATTAGGCATAAGTGGAATTGGGAACATGAACCATGATGTGGGTTATTTGGGCATGAATGCGACAAAATGTAATTTTGGCTAGAACTTGATTTGGGCAAATTGGCATAAACTTGACATACATGCAAATAGGCGAGAATCGGACATATGTAAAGTGGCTAGAATTGGGTACATATTTTCATGGGCATGTAAGGTGGAACTTGGGCATATGTATAGTAATATGTAAAGTAGGGATTTTGACTTAGATGACACATATGTAATTAACAATCTAACGGATCTCTTCGACACGAGGTTAGACTTGAGTTGTGGTGTAATTCTGCCCGGAACCGCCCGGCATATCCAGTGACCACAACAATAATAGTCTAATGTGAGAGGTCGTAGGCAAAGATTAGATTGTGGTAATGCATGAACCGAGGTTGGAATGGATTTGCGGTGTAATTCTGCCCGGAACCGCCCGGCATATCCAGTGACCGCAAATAAGTCCAATGTGAGAGGTTGATTGCATTAATAAATAATAAATGAATATGACATGGACGGGTGGGTTAAGTAACTTGATTAGACTAATGACACTTAACCAATATGACATGGACGGGTGGGTTAAGTAACTTGATTAGACTAATGACACTTAACCAATATGACATGGACGGGTGGGTTAAGTAACTTGATTAGACTAATGACACTTAACCAATATGACGTGGACGGGTGGGTTAAGTAAATTGATTAGACTAATGACACTTAACCAATATGACATGGACGGGTGGGTTAAGTAACTTGATTAGACTAATGACACTTAACCAATATGACATGGACGGGTGGGTTAAGTAACTTGATTAGATTAATGACACTTAACCAATATGACATGGACGGGTGGGTTAAGTAACTTGATTAGACTAATGACACTTAACCAATATAACGTGGATGGGTGGGTTAAGTAAAACCGGACTTGATTTCTATATAACACTTAACCATATAACACGGTTAGAGGATGGGTTAGTTTAACCTAAATGGGTCGATAACACCCGACTAGTATAACGCGAGGCATGGTAAGGTTAAGTAAACTCATGAGGGTAACACTTAACCATTATAATTTGACTAGTGGATGGGGTTAAGTCATGAATTACTTGAATATACTTAACCAATCTAACATGATAACTTGATGGGGTTAAGTCATGAATCACTTGAATATACTTAACCAATCTAACATGATAACTTGATGGGGTTAAGTCATGAATCACTTGAATATACTTAACCAATCTAACATAGTAACTTGACGGGGTTAAGTCATGAATCGCTTGAACATACTTAACCAATCTAACATGGTAACTTGACTGGGTTAAGTCATGAATCGCTTGAATATACTTAACCAATCCTACATGGTAATTTGATGGGGTTAAGCTTAAATATACTTAACCAATTTGACATGATGACTTGGATAGGGTTAAGTCATGAACCGCTGGAATACGCTTAACCAACTTGACACGTGATTCGTAGGGCTAAGTCATGAACGTGAGTGACAACACTTAGGCAATCTTGACATGACATGTAGACGGGTTAAGTCACGAACTTGAATGACCGCACTTAACCAACTGGACATGCTAGACTGATAGGGGTTAAGTCTTGAAGTTAGATGACAACGCTTAACCTGCTGGACGGAAACCCTAGTTACGCGGTCCTTTTCAGCAGTAACCCTCTTGGATGTATCACAATACCCTAGGGACTAGGCTAGGGTGGGGCACGATTACTGGGCTGATTGTAAGCGAATAAAACGACGGCTGAGTTTGGTGCGCCATTGTAGGTTCAGGCGGACTATGGTCGTGCACGTAGTCCGAAGTTGAAAAAGCAGGCATGGGCACCAGTAGTTTTACACTGTGCATGCTTGGAATGGTGTCAGTGGTTGACACCCTAGAACTTGATACACCCTAGGGTGGACCTAGCACTGAGTAGCTACATTCGTGATTGGGCCGTATGACACCGACACATACGAGCTAGGACTTGTAGGGAGCCGATCGATTAGATCGTTACGTGGCAAGAAAACGGCGTTGTTCGATAGGTAGCATAATCCCTAGTGGTCCTAGGTGGCATAAACCCTGATCGGATCTTGGAAACGACCAATAGGTAGCGTAATCCCTAGTGGCCCTAGGTGGCGTAAATCCTAGTTGAACACACGATAATTCATGAAGAGAAAACCTGGCCAGAACAAGGATGGCAGTCCGAGTGACTCCAATGATGGTGACACTACATTGTAGTAGTATAGAATAACGTGATGGAACCCGTATGATATACGGCAAGGGACTATACATATACATGGAAGGGATGATACGAGTTAGGATGCTAGTACGGTTGGTGCAGAGGCGTTAGACATGCGATGCTATTCCGAGTTTACCTTGGCTATCCTGTTACCTTGGTTATCTTGTTACTTGAGTTTATCCTGTTATCTTAGTTTGATCTGTTTACCTTGTCATCATGCTTATATTTACTTTCGGTTTATACATGTCATGTTACGCTTACCTGTTTTTAGGTTGAAAGTCACTAGGACTTACTCAGTCTTTATGACTGACCCTGTTTTGTTTCGCCTCTTTTTCTTCCGTCCCCCCCCCAGGTTTACAGGGAGGAAATGTTGCTACTTAGTGCGGATCTTTCTGCTTCAAGATTATCATCTATGGCTTGGACTTTTCTTGGCTATGGCTATTTTACTGCTTTACTTGGGGAATAATTTATGACTATGGTTTTATGCTTCTTTATTATTGCAAGACAGGTTTCGATGTAAGTAATTTAATGGCACTTTGATGTAAAAGGTTTTAAGTAATGAAATCATGTTTTCTTCCGTTGTTTTTATATGTTATGTCTTGTAATATTTCTGTGCATGTTTACCTAGATAATACTTCACCAAAGCTAGTGCAATCCCTTTTGAGTGACCCTAGCGGAGGTGGGGTGTTACATTTGGTATCAGAGCAGAAGGTTACCAGACTGGGCAAAAGTTTTAAAACCTTCTGAAACTATTTTCAAAGCCATTTTTCAAAGAAGCATTTTTCAAGAAAAGTTTTAATGAAAAAGGCTATTCCCCAAGAAGCCATTAGCACTATCTTGTGATCGAATCTCTTTTCCTTTCTTCCCTCCGCCTGTAGTCACAGTTGTTTTAACTGTGACTAATCCTTTTCTAGCTACGTAAATGTTTTCCATGCGATGGAGGAAGTTCTCAAGAGGCCCGTTACTGTGTTATACAAGAAAGGATGGGAGTGGGTAAGGCGAATAAGGCTCAGCACAAGCAGGTAGTCAAGTACTATAGGACAAGGACATGGGCAAAGAACAAGATCGTCGAGAGGGCAATTGTATGCTCTCACTACTAGCGTGCCTAAGAGGGGTGGTAACGTTTCTGGTAAAAGTTTAGCTTTTCCTTCCTATCATCCCGTCAGGACTTTGTTTTTTAAATCTTGCTTCGATAGTTGAGTCTCTGCACCTTAGTACCAGCACAATAGAGGGTCCCGTTTTGTCTCAAATCCTGTTGGGGGATCATCCCATTTATTCATGACTTGTTTGGATTTGAGGACATCTATGACTTTTGGGAATAATGCTTATGTTTTTGAGCTATGGGTTGATTCTAGGAATGAAGTGGTCGTCCCACAAGGGTGCCATTCTCGGGTCAGAAGGGAGGGTAGTTAGACTCTTGACTTGCCTCGATAATACCCTCGCAGTCTCGTGTAACCTTTAGGGTTATGTCATGATTGGTTACCTAGAATCTCTTGATGCATTTTTTGGTAATCCGTTCGAGCAGAGTTCGCCACTAAGGCGGATGGTTCATTTCGCTTGTGCATGAGTTATGGAAATCACTCTAGTAAGTATACTTGGTAACATAGTCGGCATCTGTTTGTTTTCAAGAGATAAGTTCTTCCGCATGGAATGCCATAGAGAGAGTAAACGAGATCCATGATTCACTAGTGAATTTTGGAGAGCTTGCATGAAAACCAAGAGTACACAGATATTGTTGAGCCAAATATAACCTAGGGAGAATAAGTAAAGTGGAACGAGAGGCGACAATGAAGTGAGTTCCAGGTCATATTTGGAAATAGGAGTTAAGAGGCCACGAAATCATGAAGTTAGAGACAGCCAAAGCACAATGGAGTTAAGATCAAGGAAATGTGACTTAGAAGACTGAAGACTAGATACGCACATCATATCTTTTTTTAAGAGTATATCCTTGATCCCTGTTTTCTGTAGAGCTTACTCGCATGCTATCTTTTATGCATATCCTCTCGGTCCTATTCTCGATCTTATTTCTGTTGCAAACTCCATAGGGGGTATGACTCATCATTTAATAATACATGTCAGGATTTGAAGGTGTCCGTTAGGTTGACTAAACCTTTTGGGCTCTATAGGATATGGGTTGGGTTTAGAAAGGGATTTCTTGTAAACCAAAAAGGAGTTTATCTTGCTTATCTTCTCGATCCTATCTTGAGAACCTTAGGTAGAAACACTTTGGATGAAACATGTATTTGAAACATGTTATGCTTGATGGTTGCAAATGGTTGCAAGTGGTCGCAAGTGGTTGCTCGTGGATGCATGAATACACAATTAGGCACTAGATCGGCTCAGACACATTTTCATGTTGCATATGCATGAGTGTTTATACTTGTTTATGGATGAAATTTAATGTGTTAGCATGTGGATATTGCATATGGATTAATGTTTGTGCACACATATAGTGTTTGTGTGACTAGGACTATTTGCATACATGTGGATTCATGGCACTAAACATATTTTGCATTTAGAAGATCAATCAGGCCTGATCATTTGCATTAGATAAGGAACATATACACACACTTTCTGCATATGTTCATACAGCATTAGAAATCTTTTAAGGACAATGGCTGCTCGTGGATGATGCTTTGAGTAGATGGATGATTGGATGGTAGGACACATCCTCCCTAACTTGGAGATTTCGGGGACGAAATCCTTAAAGGAGGGGAGAATGTAACAACCCGAATTTTTAATAACGCGTTAAGACAAGAATCAAGGCAGAATTAAATTTTAAAATAAGAATCAAGCGAAACGGGTAGCGCCGTTGCGTTCGTCTCGGAATTCTGCTTGAAACAGAGTCCGAGTTTGCGTAAAACAGATATTGTAAGAAGAAGATATGGATGAACGAAGTTAGGCAGAAAAACCAGAAACGGGCCAGAATGCACTGGCGCACTTGGGAAGTGCGCCAGAACAAAATTGCACTGGCGCACTTGGGAAGTGCGCCCATGCAATTTTGCACTGGCGCACTTGGGAAGTGCGCCCAGGCCGAGCAGCAGGCCTGCACAGCTTTCTGGTTTGACCTGGCTGGCATAGTGCACCTGTTTGGTTCTCTGGTCTGGTTGGTTGGCCTGTGACGATTTTCAGTGGTCTAGATCTAAACTAGGGTTAATCCTATGGCCTAAACTAGTCCTAACTTCTATAAAAAGACCCTAAGACCTAGCCTAAATTCAGTAAAAACCATCCTAACAACTAAGTTCTGCCAAAATGTCTCTTGATCATGGCCTCTATCTTTATCTTCAAAGGCCTAAGCATGCAAACTTGATTCAAGTCAAAGAAGCAAGCTTTCTACATCAAATCAAGGAAGTAGAGCATCATCTCAACACCATTCTACGATAGATGCTTGCTCATAAATCTCTAGCCATGCTTTGTAAGTTCTAGATGCTTTTAGATTGGAACGATAAAATGAATATGACATGTGATAAAGTTGAAATTGGATCTATGCATGATATTCAATCCATGTTCTTTCTTGTTCATTTTTGATCTTGACCTTTGGGGATGTTGCTATAGCAATATTTTGGGCCTATGCATGTTGCAAATCACTCTTTTATATCATGCATGTAATGATGTTTTTCTCTCAGATCTTGTTTTATGCAAAGTTTCTAACTTCCCCTATTTATTTTCTTTTGATGAACCTTGGTCGATTTCGGACAAAGGTCTAAACTACGATTTACATGCGATTTGTATACAGGAAATTTGGGGTATTGCCAATGTAATTTGCAAGTTTGGGCATACATGAATTGGCATATGAATTAAATCACGAGTTTTGGGGACTATGTAAGTTAAATCAAGGAATTAGGCTTATGTAAATTAGGCATAAGTGGAATTGGGAACATGAACCATGATGTGGGTTATTTGGGCATGAATGCGACAAAATGTAATTTTGGCTAGAACTTGATTTGGGTAAATTGGCATAAACTTGACATACATGCAAATAGGCGAGAATTAGACATATGTAAAGTGGCTAGAATTGGGTACATATTTTCATGGGCATGTAAGGTGGAACTTGGGCATATGTATAGTAATATGCTAAGTAGGGATTTTGACTTAGATGACACATATGTAATTAACAATCTAACGAATGTCTTCGACACGAGGTTAGACTTGAGTTGTGGTCTAATTCTGCCCGGAACCACCCGGCATATCCAGTGACCACAACAATAATAGTCTAATGTGAGAGGTCGTAGGCAAAGATTAGATTGTGGTAATGCATGAACCCGAGGTTGGAATGGATTTGCGGTGTAATTCTGCCCGGGACCGCCCGACATATCCAGTGACCGCAAATAAGTCCAATGTGAGAGGTTGATTGCATTAATAAATAATAAATGAATATGACATGGACGGGTGGGTTAAGTAACTTGATTAGACTAATGACACTTTACCAATATGACGTGGACGGGTGGGTTAAGTAACTTGATTAGACTAATGACACTTAACCAATATGACATGGACGGGTGGGTTAAGTAACTTGATTAGACTAATGACACTTAACCAATATGACGTGGACGGGTGGGTTAAGTAACTTGATTAGACTAATGACACTTAACTAATATGACATGGACGGGTGGGTTAAGTAACTTGATTAGACTAATGACACTTAATCAATATGACATGGACGGGTGGGTTAAGTAACTTGATTAGATTAATGACACTTAACCAATATGACATGGACGGGTGGGTTAAGTAACTTGATTAGACTAATGACGCTTAACCAATATAACATGGATGGGTGGGTTAAGTAAAACCAGACTTGATTTCTAGATAACACTTAACCATATAACACGATTAGAGGATGGGTTAGTTTAACCTGAATGGGTCGATAACACCTGACTAGTATAACGCGAGGCATGGTAAGGTTAAGTAAACTCACGAGGGTAACACTTAACCATTATAATTTGACTAGTGGATGGGGTTAAGTCATGAATCACTTGAATATACTTAACCAATCTAACATGATAACTTGATGGGGGTTAAGTCATGAATCACTTGAATATACTTAACCAATCTAACATGATAACTTGATGGGGTTAAGTCATGAATCACTTGAATATACTTAACCAATCTAACATAGTAACTTGACGGGGTTAAGTCATGAATCGCTTGAACATACTTAACCAATCTAACATGGTAACTTGACGGGGTTAAGTCATGAATCGCTTGAATATACTTAACCAATCCTACAAGGTAATTTGATGGGGTTAAGCTTAAATATACTTAACCAATTTGACACGATGACTTGGATAGGGTTAAGTCATGAACCGCTGGAATACGATTAACCAACTTGACACATGATTCGTAGGGCTAAGTCATGAACGTGAGTGACAACACTTAGGCAATCTTGACATGACATGTAGACGGGTTAAGTCACGAACTTGAATGACCACACTTAACCAACTGGACATGCTAGACTGATAGGGGTTAAGTCTTGAAGTTAGATGACAACGCTTAACCTGCTGGACGGAAACCCTAGTTACGCGGTCCTTTTCAGCAGTAACCCTCTTGGATGTATCACGATACCCTAGGGACTAGGCTAGGGTGGGGCATGATTACTGGGCTGATTGTAAGCGACCAAAACGACGGCTGAGTTTGGTGCGCCATTGAAGGTTCAGGCGGACTATGGTCGTGCACGTAGTCCGGAGTTGAAAAAGCAGGCATGGGCACCAGTAGTTTTACATTGTGCGTGCTTGGAATGGTGTCAGTGGTTGACACCTTAGGACTTGATACACCCTAGGGTGGACCTAGCACAGAGTAGCTACATTCGTGATTGGGCCGTATGACACCGACACACACGAGCTAGGACTTGTAGGGAGCCGATCGATTAAATCGTTACGTGGCAAGGAAACGGCGTTGTTCGATAGGTAGCATAATCCCTAGTGGTCCTAGGTGGCATAAACCCTGATCGGATCTTGGAAACGACCAATAGGTAGCGTAATCCCTAGTGGCCCTAGGTGGCGTAAATCCTAGTTGAACACACGATTATTCATGAAGAGGAAACCTGGCCAGAACAAGGATGGCAGTCCGAGTGACTTCAAGGATGGTGACACTACGTTGTAGTAGTATAGAATAACGTGATGGAACCCGTATGATATACGGCAAGGGACTATACATATACATGGAAGGGATGATACGAATTAGGATGCTAGTACGGTTGGTGCAGAGGACGTTAGACATGCGATGCTATTCCGAGTTTACCTTGGCTATCCTGTTACCTTGGTTATCTTGTTACTGGAGTTTATCCTGTTATCTTAGTTTGATCTGTTTACCTTGTCATCATTCTTATATTTACTTCCAGTTTATACATGTCATGTTACTCTTACCTGTTTTTAGGCTGAAAGTCACTAGGACTTACTCAGTCTTTATGACTGACCCTGTTTTGTTTCGCCTCTTTTTCTTCCGTACCCCCCCCCCAGGTTTACAGGGAGGAAATGTTGCTACTTAGTGCGGATCTTTCTGCTTCAAGATTATCATCTATGGCTTTGACTTTTCTTGGCTATGGCTATTTTACTGCTTTACTTGGGGAATCATTTATGACTATGGTTTTATGCTTCTTTATTATTGCAAGACAGGTTTCGATGTAAGTAATTTAATGGCACTTTGATGTAAAAGATTTTAAGTAATGAAATCATGTTTTCTTCCGCTGTTTTTATATGTTCTGTCTTGTAATATTTCTGTGCATGTTTACCTAGATAATACTCCACCAAAGCTAGTGCATTCCCTTTTGAGTGACCCTAGCGGAGGTGGGGTGTTACAAAGTCCTAGTGACTTTCAACATTAAAACAGGTAGAGATAATATGGCATAAATAAACTGAAAGTAAACATAAGCATGATGACAAGTGTAAAGAATCGCAAATTCCCACCCTTTGAATCGACCATAAACCACACAGGTCTGACCCAAAAGGTGAAAATCTACGAATACTTTAACTTTGGGGATACAACATATCAGAACAAAAACACAGACTTTTATAACATCAATAATAAATGTTACATCAGAGTACAGAATATATCAGAGTACATCGATAAATAATACAACGGAAGAAACATTTAAATTAAATTAAATACATTGCAGCGGAACTAATCTCAGCGGAAGGCCATCAATATTCTGGACCCGGCTTCAGACTTCAATCCAGGATCCTGCTTAACTATATCTGCAAAAGGCTACTCGACTGCCCGTGTGGAAAGAGGGCACCCGAGTTTGCAAAGTGAAACAAACTACAGGTCAGTCGTGGGACTGGTGTGAGAATTCTTAACTAGTTTAACTAATAGAATAAGGCAAATCCAAGGACCACGTCGCTAACGCGGAACGGGTTTACTCCAATGGATTGCCGTGCATATTAAAGTAAATCGTTAAACAACGCAATGTCTTTTTGGAAAAATGAAACCATTATAAGACCCAGGTCCCATCACACAATGCAACGCACACCAGAGGATAGAGTTTTACCTTATAATGGTCAAAAGATGCTTGATACGTAAAAAACGATAGTATTATTAGTGTGTATATGTTTTAAATAAAAACATTTCAATCATAAGTATCAATCCTAGACGGCATGGGTACCATATATCATGTCGCCAATACTAGTTCTACAATCAAAACCGCAAGGTCGTATTGGAAATTGGATTTCCATCATGAGTCGAGGCTAGGGGCAAGCTCCTCTCCGATTCGAGACACTCTAGCAAATGCCTCAGGATTCCCCGCAGTGAACCCTTGGATGCGGTAGGGCCGGTCCCCGCCTATGGGCAGTGGATTAGTTATGCCTGAACACACGTTTCCCGGTCCCTTTGGACCTATAGTATGACCACCAACGGCCTATAAAAAAACGAGGCGCCTCAAAATCCATCATCCACATAAGTAAAATGTCAGGGCTGGTAGGTCACTGACACCACTCTAGCTAGAAAGAAACGTGTGCACTCCCTACGGTCCATATCCCGTTTTTGACTCATACCGGGGTGTGAGGCTCGGGAAGTCACGATATACACAAAGCTATGCCTAAACAGACTATGCTTTGATCATCATCCACAAGGCCTGCTTTTCAACAAAGCCTTGATCATTGTATCTTAGCATGCCACATCATCACTCCATATCACACTACCAATCCTTTGCCGAAATATATGAACGGGTGTTAAGCAAAAGAATAAATTCTCCGCCACCAAACATCCATACATTTGACAGAAGATTAATAACATGATATATAATGGAGTATGATGTCAGACACACGATCCATTTATAAGCTTATGCTCTGGGTCTGAGCGAAAGCCAAACCCGTACAAATCAACACTACGTCCGGGCAACTCCTACTATTACCTTATCATGGTAGCGAGCCATTCTAATGCAACAGTCATCATCGTCCATTCGATGTGGAGATTTGACGGTCTTCTATCGCCGTCTTCCAATCTTGGATTATTAACGTCGTTTAATTATTTGGAATGAGATGAACTCGGGCTTTCCAAATAATCCTCGTATATATACATATATATTTAAAATCTTTCTTACACATTAATAATTATTTTTATTAACGCTTCATTCCTATTTTAATTATTTAAAATAATTAAATTTTTATATAACGACACCTTAAGTCCATGGGCAACTATGGCGCTGAATTCAACCAATTTTGATTTTCACATTTACCAGAATCTACCGTTGGATCTTAACGTAATATATATCGTTGGAAATATTTTTCCAAGACGGTCCTAACGGTTTCAGTTTCAAGAAAATCCGACGGTCGGATCTTCTTGTATAGTCATTTAAAGGTACGATTTCAAAACGAGAACTACCGCGCTCGATTCGTTTAGTTTTAATTATATTTATATATAAATATTTAAACATAAACCGTTTAAATCTTTATTATAATGAATATTCTCAATCTTCATCCTTTTATTCCTTTTTATACAGTAAATTGTAAATCATACTTGAATGGTGAATTCTTCCTTTTTAATTCCTTTAATTTCTTTAATTTACGGTAAAATGTAAATTTTATTTCATCGTCCAATTCCTTCTTTTAATTCCATCCTTACATGTAAAATGTAATTTATAATTCATCGTTCTTAAGTACATATAAAAATATAAATTTTATTTACAAATGTAAATCCAACTTTTTTATTTACATTATAAAGATGTAATCTTTGTTTACAATGTAAATCCATACATTCATTTCATAGAATAAAATGAAATTTCATTCATGCGGGTTAAATTCATTCAAAATTTACATAATAATATGTAATCTATTTCATATGATGAAAATTCATTCATAAATTACATGTAAAAATGTAATTTACTTTATGCGGACTAATTTCATTCATAAAATGAAATGTAATTTATTTCATGCGATCTTAACTCATTCATAAAATGCATATACAAATGTATTTTATTTCATGAGGTCTTAATTCCTTCATAAAATACATATAAAAAATGTATTTCATTTCATGCAGTCTGAATTTCTTTAAATTACATTATAAAATAATGTAACTTATCCTACGGTAAATTTTCTTTTTATTAACATCATAAATAATGTCACTTATACTACGGTAAATTTTCTTTTTATTAATATCATAAATAATGTCACTTATCCTACGATATCATTCTTTTATCTTAACCTTATAAATAATGTTAATTTCCTACAGTGTAAATCCCCTTCTTATTTACATTATAAAATAATGCAAAATTATCCTATGTTGTGATTACTATATAATTTACATTAAAAATAATGTAAAATGGACATACGGTGAAATTCATGTATATTTACATTAAGAAAAATGTAAATTTTACATACGGTGAAATTTCTATATATTCACATTAAGAAAAATGTAAATTCTCATTTTTGTCACATTTTCTTGAATTTGCATTCAACAAAATGTAAACTTCTATTCTCAAGTTACAATATAAAATCCATTCTTCTTCACAATGTAAAATTTACTCTTTAAACACAATGTAAAGTCCATTCTTTTTAGTACATTAAAATTAATGTAAATCTTCCTACGGTGAATTTTTTTTTATATATTAGCATTAGAAATAAAGTTAACAAATCCTACGGTTAAATTTACATATATCAACATTAAAAATAATGTTGACAATTTCTACAGTCAAAATTTCATATGTTAACATTAAGAATAATGTTAACAATTTCTATAGTTTAACTCACTATTTAATTTACATTAAAATGATGTAAATTCATACATGCGGCGAAAATACTCTATTTACATAATAAAAATGAAAATTTCATGTCATCGCAATTTCTGATATTGAATTTACAAAATTAAATGTAAATTCATGTCATCGTCAATCCTAATATTGAATTTACAAAATAAAAATGTATATTCAAGTCAATGCAAAATTTTAACTTTATTTACATAAATAAATGTAAATTTTATATCATCGCACAATTGTAGCTTTAATTTACATAATAAAATGTCAATTTTATATCAACGTAACATTCTAACTATAATTTACAAATAAAAATGTAAATTCTATGTCAACGCACGATTCTAACTTTATTAACAAAATAAAATGTAAAGTTTATGTCATTACAACATTCTAACTTTTATTTACATAATAAAATGTAAAATTTATGTCAACGCCAAATTCTACTTTTAATTTACAAAATAAAATGTAAATTTTATGTCAAATAGTGAATTCCTATTTTGTTTACATAAAAAAAAAATATAAATTTTGTCATACAGTGAAATTCCCTTTATATTAACATTAAAATAATGTTCATTCCCTATGGTTAAATTCACTATTTAATTTACATTGACAATAATGTAAATTCATACATGCGGTGAAATTACTCATTATTAACATTAAATAAAATGTTAATTTTGTCCTATGTAATAATTTTCATACATGCGATTAAATTACTTTTTAATATTAACATTAAAATGTTAATGCCATCATAAGGTTAAATTACTTTTTATATACTAACATTAAAAATAAATAATGTAAATTTTCATACGTTGTAAATATTCTTATTATTAACATTAAATAATGTTAATTTTATCATACGTTGAATTACTTATCATTAACATTAAAAATATTAATTTCATCCTACGTTGTAATTTTTTATAATATTAATATTAAAAATGTTAATTTACATAAGTGGTGAGTTTATAACGTTAACATTACAAATGTTGATTTACATATGTGGTGAACTTTACTTTTTATTAACATTTAAAAAAATAATAATGTTAATCTTCATGCATTGCAAATGCTTCTTATTAACATCAAAAATGATGTTAATCTCTCAACAATGTAAGTTACTTATTATTAATATCAAAATAATGTTACTTTTTCCCCATTTCAATTTTACATACGAAGAGAATATAAATCTCATCACAAGTAGCATTCTTAATTTATTTGCATCAAATAAATTGTAAATTTTCATCACATCGCATGACCACACATCCAAAGATAACCACAAATCCAAATCCAATAACTAGCATCCAGGTGATTACAAGGTGATGTTATAACTGGGCATTAGTAAAATCAACAAGGTGTAATTAAATAAAGAACATATAAATAATTTTAATTAATTTATAATTCAGATTTAAACCTGAAATTTCAGATCTAATCACATAGCATTATAGACAATTCCGATTTCACGTCATATGTTATGATCGGTTTAGATCTATGTTTAAATATCATGTCGTATCGGTTCTACTGTTAATAATCATAAAAATAATAATAAAATAAATTAAATTAAATAAAAATAAAATTCTCACCGTGGTCTAGTCTGAAAAGATGACTCGGGTTCAATCAGATCCGGTGTTCGTATTCAATTTGATTTCAGATCTGGAATGATTCGAATAAAAATTCATATGAAAAATCAAATTCTGGCTTTTAACAACTGGCTGTGTAACACTTAAAAGCGTGGGGAAATCTGAAGCGAAAATTACCTTAGAACGTTCAAAACTTTGATTGCGATTTTCTGGAGTTGTAGTTGACGAAACGACGAGCCGTTTGTTGGAGAAGGACCGGCTACGAGAGATCTTTGATCGACCTGAAGGTGGTGAGGTGCGGTCGACAGCGTGGGGGCCCGGTCGACAGAAAACGGCGGCGGCTTTGAGGGCTTGGTGGCGGCGCTACAGTGCATGGTTTGAGGTGATTCTTGTCGGAGATCGAAGAGCTCGCGAAGAGCTTCGAAATGAGTACTCACACGCTAATTTTTGTTGAGAAATGAAAGAGAAATCAAAGAATGAAGAATTCGGCATAATGGGTTCAGCGTGAAGAGGAATGTCGGCTGTAGGAAGAGGATGAACGGTGAATTCCGAATTTTATAATATTATATTAGGGTTAACTAATTATGTAATTAGCCCGTTAAGGCCCGTTTTGGTCCGAACTCCGATTTAGGCCCGCTTACTGTCGTTCTTAAGGTTTTGAGGCCTTCTGAACGCAATGGAACATGTTACAGGACCCAATTCCGAAATTTATTATGAGTTTTGGAATAATTATATTATTTTGTTAATATTTTAATGTGTACCGTACATGAAAATTCACCGAGGTCACAAATTAACTTCAAAAATTATCAAAAAAAATATATTTAGCTATGTTTTGATGCTGTGGACCTATGAAAATTAATTTCGTTCAATTCTGAGCTCGTATGAATTTTTAATGAATTTTTAAAGTCAAAAATTTGCCCGTTTACACTGAAAAATCAATTATAATTATATTTTAATTCTAAAAATTACCGAAAAATCATTTTTAGCTTTGTTTGATGATACGAATCCAACAAAATTTATTTCGTTGAATTCTGAGACTGTTTGAAAAATGACTATTTTTAAGGCCAGTATATTTAATATTAAAAATACATTTTAAACAAATAATTTTCGAAACTCCAAATATATAAGTGTTTACTGTTTTTCAATGCAGAAACATCATTTCGAACTCAATGGAAGTGGTTTCGAGTCGAAATTCCTTTATATGCAAAAAGTAGCATTATTGACCTATGCAAATTACCCAGTTACCTTTCTAAAAATTCAATTGGCCATAACTTTTGATTTCCGCTATGAAATTTCGATTTTTCGGATTCGTTGGAAAGATATTTTTAAATAGATTCTAATATTTTTGGTTTCACTAAAATTCGTTAAATTTTGCGTCCTGTATGGTCAGTCAAAGTTCAAGTTTGACTTTTCAAACTACCGCGCTATTTCTAACTCTTTTTATAATTAAAATTAAATTATTCATTCTAACTTCGATTTAAATCAAAATTATTTAAAATAGATTATTTTAAATATCAAAACTCATTAAAATCACTTAAAATAAATTTTAAATTGGCCCAAAAATTCAGGGTTGTTACAGTCTCCCCCACTTAAAAACTTTTCGTCCTCGAAAAGGAACGAAGCTAAAAGTTGATTAATTAACTAACTAATTTTTATATATATTCTCCCCATTGGTTTAAATAATTTCATTAGTTGACTAACTTTCAAATATATAACTTTTTATATATTCAAAATCATATTTTCCAAAATAGAGTATAATTAATCACAAATACGTATATTATAGGCTTGCTACTCTCAACTCATTCTAGGGCATTACTAACCCCATCTCTAATGAGTTTTCTCATTCTAGGATACTGCTGATCCTATCTCTAATGAGTATTCTTATTGGATATTACTAATCCAATCTCTGATGAGTCTTTTGTTCAGTTCTAATGAGTTGTACCCCAAAGATTTGAGCTAACCAAAGCTCTGATACCAACTGTAAAGACCCGCAAATTCCCACCCTTTGAATCGACCATAAACCACACAGGTCTGACCCAAAAGGTGAAAATCTACGAATACTTTAACTTTGGGGATACAACATATCAGAACAAAAACACAAACTTTTATAACATCAATAATAAATGTTACATCAGAGTACAGAATATATCAGAGTACATCGATAAATAATACAGCGGAAGAAACATTTAAATTAAATTAAATACATTGCAGCGGAACTAATCTCAGCGGAAGGCCATCAATATTCTGGACCCGGCTTCAGACTTCAATCCAAGATCCTGCTTAACTATATCCGCAAAAGGCTACTCGACTGCCCGTGTGGAAAGAGGGCACCCGAGTTTGCAAAGTGAAACAAACTACAGGTCAGTCGTGGGACTGGTGTGAGAATTCTTAACTAGTTTAACTAATAGTAATAAGGCAAATCCAAGGACCACGCCGCTAACGCGGAATGGGTTTACTCCAATGGATTGCCGTGCATATTAAAGTAAATCGTTAAACAACGCAATGTCTTTTTGGAAAAATGAAACCATTATAAGACCCAAGTCCCATCACACAATGCAACGCACACCAGAGGATAGGGTTTTACCTTATAATGGTCAAAAGATGCTTGATACGTAAAAAACGATAGTATTATTAGTGTGCATATGTTTTAAATAAAAACATTTCAATCATAAGTATCAATCCTAGACGGCATGGGTACCATATATCATGTCGCCAATACTAGTTCTACAATCAAAACCGCAAGGTCGCATTGGAAACTGGATTTCCATCATGAGTCGAGGCTAGGGGCAAGCTCCTCTCCGATTCAAGACACTCTAGAAAATGCCTCAGGATTCCACGCAGTGAACCCTTGGATGCGGTAGGGCCGGTCCCCGCCTATGGGCAGTGGATTAGTTATGCCTGAACACACGTTTCCCGGTCCCTTTGGACCTATAGTATGACCACCAACGGCCTATAAAAAAACGAGGTGCCTCAAAATCCATCATCCACATAAGTAAAATGTCAGGGCTGGTAGGTCACTGACACCACTCTAGCTAGAAAGAAACGTGTGCACTCCCTACGGTCCATATCCCGTTTTTGACTCATACCGGGGTGTGAGGCTCGCGAAGTCACGATATACACAAAGCTATGCCTAAACAGACTATGCTTTGATCATCA